>OZ022521.1:0-2600000 GCA_963989415.1 Cerceris ruficornis
GCCTACGAAACATATATGCAAAGCATCCAAACAGTACAATTCGCCAATTTTTTGTTCTTCAAGTTTAAGTGAACAATGAGCCCCATTGTTAATCCATTATCGGAAATTATTTGTAATTTTCGACAAGTAGAACAGTGAATGGAACAGGTAGACGATTGAAATCTTTGTATATATTGCTTCTATATAGTATAAGCAACATATATGCAAAGCATCCAAACAGTACAATTCGCCAATTTTTTGTTCTTCAAGTTTAAGTAAACTACGATCCCCATTGTTAATCCCTTAACAGAAATTATTTGTAACTTTCGACAAGTAGAACAATGAATGGAACTGGTAGACGGTTGAAATCTTTTTATATATTGCTTCTATATAGTCTAAGAAACATATATGCAAAGCATCCAAACAGTACAATTCGCCAATTTTTTGTTCTTCATGTTTAAGTAAACTACGATCCCCATTGTTAATCCCTTAACGGAAATTATTTGTAACTTTCGACAAGTAGAACAATGAATGGAACTGGTAGACGGTTGAAATCTTTTTATACATTGCTTCTATATAGTCTAAGAAACATATATGCAAAGCATCCAAACAGTACCATTCGCCAATTTTTTGTTCTTCAAGTTTAAGTGAACAATGAGCCCCAATGGTTAATCCGTTATCGGAAATTATTTGTAACTTTCGACAAGAAGAACAATGAATGGAAAAGGTAGACGGTTGAAATCTTTGTATATATTGCTTCTATATAGTCTAAGAAACATATATGCAAAGCATCCAAACAGTACCATTAGCCAATTTTTTGTTCTTCAAGTTTAAGTGAACTACGAGCCCCATTGTTAATCCTTTAAAGGAAATTATTTGTAACTTTCGACAAGTAGAACAATGAATGGAACAGGTAGACTGTTGAAATCATTGTATATATTGCTTCTATATAGTCTAAGAAACATATATGCAAAGCATGCAAACAGTACAATTCGCCAATTTTTTGTTCTTCAAGTTTAAGTAAACTACGATCCCCATTGTTAATCCCTTAACGGAAATTATTTGTAACTTTCGACAAGTAGAACAGTGAATGGAACAGGTAGACGGTTGAAATCTTTGTATATATTGCTTCTATATAGTATCGGAAACATATATGCAAAGCATCCAAACAGTACAATTCGCCAATTTTTTGTTCTTCAAGTTTAAGTGAACAATGAGCCCCAATGGTTAATCCGTTATCGGAAATAATTTGTAGCTTTCGACAAGTAGAACAATGAATGGAACAGGTAGACGGTTGAAATCTTTGTATATATTGCTCCTATATAATCTAAGAAACATATATGCAAAGCATCCAAACAGTACAATTCGCCAATTATTTCATCTTCAAGTTTAAGTGAACTACGAGCCCCATTGTTAACACTTTAACGGAAATTATTTGTAACTTGCGACAAGTAGAACAATGAGTGGAACAGGTAGACGGTTGAAATCAATGTATATATTGCTTCTATATAGTCTAAGAAACATATATGCAAAGCATCCAAACAGTACCAGTCGCCAATTTTTTGTTCTTCAAGTTTAAGTGAACAACGAGGCCCATTGTTAATCCTTTATCGGAAATTATTTCTAACTTTCGACAAGTAGAACAATGAATGGAACAGGTAGACGGTTGAAATCCTTGTATATATTGCGTCTATATAGTCTAAGAAACATATATGCAAAGCATCCAAACAGTACAATTCGCCAATTTTTTGTTCTTCAAGTTTAAGTGAACTACGAGCCCCATTGTTAATCCTTTAACGGAAATTAATTGTAACTTTCTACAAGTAGAACAATGATTGGGACACGCAGACGGTTGAAATCTTTGTATATATTGCTTCCATATAGTCTAAGAAACATATATGCAAAGCATCCAAATAGTACCATTCGCCAATTTTTTGTTCATCAAGTTTAAGTGAACAATGAGCCCCATTGTTAATCCTTTATCGGAAATTATTTGTAACTTTCGACAAGTAGAACATTGAATGGAACAGGTAGACGGTTGAAATCTTTGTATCTATTGCTTCTATATAGTATGAGAAACATATATGCAAAGCATCCAAACAGTACCATTCGCCAATTTTTTGTTCTTCAAGTTTAAGTGAACTACGAGCCCCATTGTTAATCCTTTAAAGGAAATTATTTGTAACTTTCGACAAGTAGAACAATGAATGGAACAGGTAGACTGTTGAAATCATTGTATATATTGCTTCTATATAGTCTAAGAAACATATATGCAAAGCATCCAAACAGTACAATTCGCCAATTTCTTGTTCTTCAAGTTTAAGTGAACTACGAGCCCCATTGTTAATCCATTATCGGAAATTATTTGTAATTTTCGACAAGTAGAACCGTGAATGGAACAGGTAGACGGTTGAAATATTTGTATATATTACTTCTATATAGTCTACGAAACATATATGCAAAGCATCCAAACAGTACAATTCGCCAATTTTTTGTTCTTCAAGTTTAAGTGAACAATGAGCCCCATTGTTAATCCATTATCGGAAATTATTTGTAATTTTCGACAAGTAGAACAGTGAATGGAACAGGTAGACGATTGAAATCTTTGTATATATTGCTTCTATATAGTATAAGCAACATATATGCAAAGCATCCAAACAGTACAATTCGCCAATTTTTTGTTCTTCAAGTTTAAGTAAACTACGATCCCCATTGTTAATCCCTTAACAGAAATTATTTGTAACTTTCGACAAGTAGAACAATGAATGGAACTGGTAGACGGTTGAAATCTTTTTATATATTGCTTCTATATAGTCTAAGAAACATATATGCAAAGCATCCAAACAGTACAATTCGCCAATTTTTTGTTCTTCATGTTTAAGTAAACTACGATCCCCATTGTTAATCCCTTAACGGAAATTATTTGTAACTTTCGACAAGTAGAACAATGAATGGAACTGGTAGACGGTTGAAATCTTTTTATACATTGCTTCTATATAGTCTAAGAAACATATATGCAAAGCATCCAAACAGTACCATTCGCCAATTTTTTGTTCTTCAAGTTTAAGTGAACAATGAGCCCCAATGGTTAATCCGTTATCGGAAATTATTTGTAACTTTCGACAAGAAGAACAATGAATGGAAAAGGTAGACGGTTGAAATCTTTGTATATATTGCTTCTATATAGTCTAAGAAACATATATGCAAAGCATCCAAACAGTACCATTAGCCAATTTTTTGTTCTTCAAGTTTAAGTGAACTACGAGCCCCATTGTTAATCCTTTAAAGGAAATTATTTGTAACTTTCGACAAGTAGAACAATGAATGGAACAGGTAGACTGTTGAAATCATTGTATATATTGCTTCTATATAGTCTAAGAAACATATATGCAAAGCATGCAAACAGTACAATTCGCCAATTTTTTGTTCTTCAAGTTTAAGTAAACTACGATCCCCATTGTTAATCCCTTAACGGAAATTATTTGTAACTTTCGACAAGTAGAACAGTGAATGGAACAGGTAGACGGTTGAAATCTTTGTATATATTGCTTCTATATAGTATCGGAAACATATATGCAAAGCATCCAAACAGTACAATTCGCCAATTTTTTGTTCTTCAAGTTTAAGTGAACAATGAGCCCCAATGGTTAATCCGTTATCGGAAATTATTTGTAGCTTTCGACAAGTAGAACAATGAATGGAACAGGTAGACGGTTGAAATCTTTGTATATATTGCTCCTATATAATCTAAGAAACATATATGCAAAGCATCCAAACAGTACAATTCGCCAATTATTTCATCTTCAAGTTTAAGTGAACTACGAGCCCCATTGTTAACACTTTAACGGAAATTATTTGTAACTTGCGACAAGTAGAACAATGAGTGGAACAGGTAGACGGTTGAAATCAATGTATATATTGCTTCTATATAGTCTAAGAAACATATATGCAAAGCATCCAAACAGTACCAGTCGCCAATTTTTTGTTCTTCAAGTTTAAGTGAACAACGAGGCCCATTGTTAATCCTTTATCGGAAATTATTTCTAACTTTCGACAAGTAGAACAGTGAATGGAACAGGTAGACGGTTGAAATCTTTGTATATATTGATTCTATATAGTATCGGAAACATATATGCAAAGCATCCAAACAGTACAATTCGCCAATTTTTTGTTCTTCAAGTTTAAGTGAACAATGAGCCCCAATGGTTAATCCTTTATCGGTAATTATTTGTAACTTTCGACAAGTAGAACAATGAATGGAACAGGTAGACGGTTGAAATCCTTGTATATATTGCGTCTATATAGTCTAAGAAACATATATGCAAAGCATCCAAACAGTACAATTCGCCAATTTTTTGTTCTTCAAGTTTAAGTGAACTACGAGCCCCATTGTTAATCCTTTAACGGAAATTAATTGTAACTTTCTACAAGTAGAACAATGATTGGGACACGCAGACGGTTGAAATCTTTGTATATATTGCTTCCATATAGTCTAAGAAACATATATGCAAAGCATCCAAATAGTACCATTCGCCAATTTTTTGTTCATCAAGTTTAAGTGAACAATGAGCCCCATTGTTAATCCTTTATCGGAAATTATTTGTAACTTTCGACAAGTAGAACATTGAATGGAACAGGTAGACGGTTGAAATCTTTGTATCTATTGCTTCTATATAGTATGAGAAACATATATGCAAAGCATCCAAACAGTACCATTCGCCAATTTTTTGTTCTTCAAGTTTAAGTGAACTACGAGCCCCATTGTTAATCCTTTAAAGGAAATTATTTGTAACTTTCGACAAGTAGAACAATGAATGGAACAGGTAGACTGTTGAAATCATTGTATATATTGCTTCTATATAGTCTAAGAAACATATATGCAAAGCATCCAAACAGTACAATTCGCCAATTTCTTGTTCTTCAAGTTTAAGTGAACTACGAGCCCCATTGTTAATCCTTTAACGGAAATTAATTGTAACTTCCGACAAGTAGAACAATGAATGGAACAGGTAGACGGTTGAAATCAATGTATATATTGCTTCTATATAGTCTAAGAAACATATATGCAAAGCATCCAAACAGTACCGTTCGCCAATTTTTTGTTCTTCAAGTTTAAGTGAACAATGAGCCCCATTGTTAATCCTTTATCGGAAATTATTTGTAACTTTCGACAAGTAGAACAATGAATGGAACAGGTAGACGGTTGAAATCTTTGTATATATTGTTTCTATATAGTCTAAGAAACCTATATGCAAAGCATCTAAACAGTAACATTCGCCAATTTTTTGATCTTCAAGTTTAAGTGAACACCGAGCCCCATTGATAATCATGAAATGGAAATTATTTGTACATTTCTACAAGTAGAACAATAAATAGTACAGGTAGACGGGTGAAATCTTTCTATATATTGCTTCTAAATAGTCTAAGAAACATATATGCAAAGCATCCAAACAGTACAATTCGCCAATTTTTTGTTCTTCAAGTTTAAGTGAACTACGAGCCCCATTGTTAATCTTTTAAAAAAAATTATTTGTAAATTTCGACAAGTAGAACAATGAATGGATCAGGTAGACGGTTGAAATCATTGTATATACTGCTTCTATATAATCTACGAAACATATATGCAAAGCATCCAAACAGTACAATTCGCCAATTTTTTGTTCTTCAAGTTTAAGTGAACTACGAGCCCCATTGTTAATCCTTTAACGGAAATTAATTGTAACTTTCTACAAGTAGAACAATGATTGGAACAGGTAGACGGTTGAAATCTTTGTATATATTGCTTCCATATAGTCTAAGAAACATGTACGCAAAGCATCCAAACAGTACCATTCGCCAATTTTTTGTTCTTCAAGTTTAAGTGAACAATGAGCCCCATTGTTAATCCTTTATCGGAAATTATTTGTACCTTCCGACAAGTAGAACAATGAATGGAACAGGTAGACGGTTGAAATCAATGTATATATTGCTTCTATATAGTCTAAGAAACATATATGCAAAGCATCCAAACAGTACCGTTCGCCAATTTTTTGTTCTTCAAGTTTAAGTGAACAATGAGCCCCATTGTTAATCCTTTAAAAAAAATTATTTGTTACTTTCGACAAGTAGAACAATGAATGGAACAGGTAGACGGTTGAAATAATTGTATGTATTGCTTCTATATAGTCTTAGTAACATATATGCAAAGCATCCAAACAGTACAATTCGACAATTTTTTGTTCTTCAAGTTTAGTGAACAATGAGCCCCAATGGTTAATCCGTTATAGGAAATTATTTGTATTTTTCGACAAGTAGAACAATGAATGGAACAGGTAGACGGTTGAAATCTTTGTATATATTGCTTCTATATAATCTACGAAACATATATGCAAAGCATCCAAACAGTACAATTCGCCAATTTCTTGTTCTTCAAGTTTAAGTGAACTACGAGCCCCATTGTTAATCCTTTAACGGAAATTAATTGTAACTTCCGACAAGTAGAACAATGAATGGAACAGGTAGACGGTTGAAATCAATGTATATATTGCTTCTATATAGTCTAAGAAACATATATGCAAAGCATCCAAACAGTACAATTCGCCAATTTTTTGTTCTTCAAGTTTAAGTGAACTACGAGCCCCATTGTTAATCCTTTATCGGAAATTATTTGTAACTTTCGACAAGTAGAACAATGAATGGAACAGGTAGACGGTTGAAATCTTTGTATATATAGTTTCTATATAGTCTAAGAAACCTATATGCAAAGCATCTAAACAGTAACATTCGCCAATTTTTTGATCTTCAAGTTTAAGTGAACACCGAGCCCCATTGATAATCATGAAATGGAAATTATTTGTACCTTTCTACAAGTAGAACAATAAATAGTGCAGGTTGACGGGTGAAATCTTTCTATATATTACTTCTAAATAGTCTAAGAAACATATATGCAAAGCATCCAAACAGTACAATTCGCCAATTTTTTGTTCTTCAAGTTTAAGTGAACTACGAGCCCCATTGTTAATCCTTTAAAAAAAATTATTTGTAAATTTCGACAAGTAGAACAATGAATGGATCAGGTAGACGGTTGAAATCATTGTATATATTGCTTCTATATAATCTACGAAACATATATGCAAAGCATCCAAACAGTACAATTCGCCAATTTTTTGTTCTTCAAGTTTAAGTGAACTACGAGCCCCATTGTTAATCCTTTAACGGAAATTAATTGTAACTTTCTACAAGTAGAACAATGATTGGAACAGGTAGACGGTTGAAATCTTTGTATATATTGCTTCCATATAGTCTAAGAAACATGTACGCAAAGCATCCAAACAGTACCATTCGCCAATTTTTTGTTCTTCAAGTTTAAGTGAACAATGAGCCCCATTGTTAATCCTTTATCGGAAATTATTTGTACCTTCCGACAAGTAGAACAATGAATGGAACAGGTAGACGGGTGAAATCTTTCTATATATTGCTTCTAAATAGTCTAAGAAACATATATGCAAAGCAGCCAAACATTACAATTCGCCAATTTTTTGTTCTTCAAGTTTAAGTGAACAATGAGCCCCATTGTTAATCCTTTAAAGGAAATTAATTGTAACTTTCTACAACTAGAACAATGATTGGAACTCGCAGACGGTTGAAATCTTTGTATATATTGCTTCCATATAGTCTAAGAAACATATATGCAAAGCATCCAAACAGTACCATCCGCCAATTTTTTGTTCTTCAAGTTTAAGTGAACAATGTGCCCCGTTGTTAATCCTTTATCGGAAATTATTTGTAACTTTCGACAAGTAGAACAGTGAATGGAACAGGTAGACTGTTGAAATCTTTGTATATATTGCTTCTATATAGTATAAGAAACATATATGCAAAGCATCCAAAAAGTACTATTCGCCAATTTTTTGTTCTTCAAGTTTAAGTGAACAATGAGCCCCAATGGTTAATCCGTTATAGGAAATTATTTGTATTTTTCGACAAGTAGAACAATGAATGGAACAGGTAGACGGTTGAAATCTTTGTATATATTGCTTCTATATAGTATCGGAAACATATATGCAAAGCATCCAAACAGTACAATTCGCCAATTTTTTGTTCTTCAAGTTTAAGTGAACAATGAGCCCCATTGTTAATCCTTTATCGGAAATTATTTGTAAATTTCGACAAGTAGAACAATGAATGGAACAGGTAGACTGTTGAAATCATTGTATATGTTGCTTCTATATAGTCTAAGAAACATATATGCAAAGCATCCAAACAGTACAATTCGCCAATTTTTTGTTCTTCAAGTTTAAGTGAACTACGAGCCCCATTGTTAATCCTTCAAAGGAAATTATTTGTAACTTTCGACAAGTAGAACAATGAATGGAACAGGTAGACGGTTGAAATCTTTGTATATATTGCTTTATATAGTATGAGAAACATATATGCAAAGCATCCAAACAGTACAATTCGCCAATTTTTTGTTCTTCAAGTTTAAGTAAACTACGATCCCCATTGTTAATCCCTTAACGGAAATTATTTGTAACTTTCGACAAGTAGAACAATGAATGGAACAGGTAGACGGTTGAAATCATTGTATATATTGCTTCTATATAGTCTAAGAAACATATATGAAAAGCATCCAAACAGTACAATTCGACAATTTTTTGTTCTTCAAGTTTAGTGAACTACGAGCCCCATTGTTAATACTTTAACAGAAATTATTTGTAACTTCCGACAAGTAGAACAATGAATGGAACAGGTAGACGGTTGGAATCAATGTATATATTGCTTCTATATAGTCTAAGAAACATATATGCAAAGCATCCAAACAGTACCATTCGCCAATTTTTTGTTCTTCAAGTTAAAGTGAACAATGAGCCCCATTGTTAATCCTTTAAAAAAAATTATTTGTAAATTTCGACAAGTAGAACAATGAATGGATCAGGTAGACGGTTGAAATCATTGTATATATTGCTTCTATATAATCTACGAAACATATATGCAAAGCATCCAAACAGTACAATTCGCCAATTTTTTGTTCTTCAAGTTTAAGTGAACTACGAGCCCCATTGTTAATCCTTTAACGGAAATTAATTGTAAGTTTCTACAAGTAGAACAATGATTGGAACAGGTAGACGGTTGAAATATTTATATATATTGCTTCTATATAGTCTAAGAAACATATATGCAAATCATCCAAACAGTACAATTCGCCAATTTCTTGTTCTTCAAGTTTAGTAAACTACGATCCCCATTGTTAATCCCTTAACGGAAATTATTTGTAACTTTCGACAAGTAGAACAATGAATGGAACAGGTAGACGGTTGAAATCATTGTATATATTGCTTCTATATAGACTAAGAAACATATATGAAAAGCATCCAAACAGTACAATTCGACAATTTTTTGATCTTCAAGTTTAGTGAACTACGAACCCCATTGTTAATAATTTAACGGAAATTATTTGTAACTTCCGACAAGTAGAACAATGAATGGAACAGGTAGACGGTTGAAATCAATGTATATATTGCTTCTATATAGTCTAAGAAACATATATGCAAAGCATCCAAACAGTACCATTCGCCAATTCTTTGTTCTTCAAGTTTAAATGAACAATGAGCCCCATTGTTAATACTGTAACGGAAATTATTTGTAACTTCCGACAAGTAGAACAATGAATGGAACAGGTAGACGGTTGAAATCAATGTATATATTGCTTCTATATAGTCTAAGAAACATATATGCAAAGCATCCAAACAGTACCATTCGCCAATTTTTTGTTCTTCAAGTTTAAGTGAACAATGAGCCCCATTGTTAATCCTTTAAAAAAATTATTTGTAAATTTCGACAAGTAGAACAATGAATGGATCAGGTAGACGGTTGAAATCATTGTATATATTGCTTCTATATAATCTACGAAACATATATGCAAAGCATCCAAACAGTACAATTCGCCAATTTTTTGTACTTCAAGTTTAAGTGAACTACGAGCCCCATTGTTAATCCTTTAACGGAAATTAATTGTAACTTTCTACAAGTAGAACAATGATTGGAACAGGTAGACGGTTGAAATATTTGTATATATTGCTTCCATATAGTCTAAGAAACATGTACGCAAAGCATCCAAACAGTACCATTCGCCAATTTTTTGTTCTTCAAGTTTAAGTGAACAATGAGCCCCATTGTTAATCCTTTATCGGAAATTATTTGTAAATTTCGACAAGTAGAACAATGAATGGGACAGTTAGACTGTTGAAATCATTGTATATATTGCTTCTATATAGTCCAAGAAACATATATGCAAAGCGTCCAAACAGTACAATTCGCCAATTTTTTGCTCTTCAAGTTTAAGTGAACTACGTGCCCCATTGTTAATCCTTTAATGGAAATTATTTGTAAATTTCGGCAAGTAGAACAATGAATGGAATAGGTAGACGGTTGAAATCATTGTATATATTGCTTCTATATAGTCTAAGAAACATATATGCAAAGCATCCAAACAGTACTATTCGCCAATTTTTTGTTCTTCAAGTTTAAGTGAACAATGAGCCCCAATGGTTAATCCGTTATAGGAAATTATTTCTATTTTTCGACAAGTAGAACAATGAATGGAACAGGTAGACGGTTGAAATCTTTGTATATATTGCTTCTATATAGTCTAAGAAACATATATGCAAAGCATCCAAACAGTACCATTCGCCAATTTTTTGTTCTTCAAGTTTAAGTGAACTACGAGCCCCATTGTTAATCCTTCAAAGGAAATTATTTGTAAATTTCGACAAGTAGAACAATGAATGGAACATGTAGACTGTTGAAATCATTGTATATATTGCTTCTATATAGTCTAAGAAACATATATGCAAAGCATCCAAACAGTACAATTCGCCAATTTTTTGTTCTTCAAGTTTAAGTAAACTACGATCCCCATTGTTAATCCCTTAACGGAAATTATTTGTAACTTTCGACAAGTAGAACAATGAATGGAACAGGTAGACGGTTGAAATCTTTGTATATGTTGCTTCTATATAGTCTAAGAAACCTATATGCAAAGCATCTAAACAGTAACATCCGCCAATTTTTTGATCTTCAAGTTTAAGTGAACAGCGAGCCCCATTGATAATCATGAAATGGAAATTATTTGTAACTTTCTACAAGTAGAACAATAAATAGTACAGGTAGATTGGTGAAATCTTTCTATATATTGCGTCTAATTAGTCTAAGAAACATATATGTAAAGCATCCAAGCAGTACAATTCGCCAATTTTTTGTTCTTCAAGTTTAAGTGAACTACGAGCCCCATTGTTAATCCTTTAAAGGAAATTATTTGTAAATTTCGACAAGTAGAACAATAAATGGAATAGTAGACGGTTGAAATCATTGTATATATTGCTTCTATATAGTCTAAGAAACATATATGCAAAGCATCCAAACAGTACAATTCGCCAATTTTTTGTTCTTCAAGTTTAAGTGAACTACGAGCCCCATTGTTAATCCTTTAAAGGAAATTATTTGTAAATTTCGACAAGTAGAACAATGAATGGATCATGTAGACGGTTGAAATCATTGTATATATTGCTTCCATTTAGTCTAAGAAACATATATGCAAAGCATCAAACAGTACCATTCGCCAATTTTTTGTTCTTCAAGTTTAAGTGAACAATGAGCCCCAATGGTTAATCCGTTATCGGAAATTATGTGTAACTTTCGACAAGTAGAACAATGAATGGAACAGGTAGACGGTTGAAATCTTTGTATATATAGCTTCTATATAGTCTAAGAAACATATATGCAAAGCATCCAAACAGTACAATTCGCTAATTTTTTGTTCTTCAAGTTTAAGTAAACTACGATCCCCATTGTTAATCCCTTAACGGAAATTATTTGTAACTTTCGACAAGTATAACAATAAATAGTGCAGGTAGACGGTTGAAATCTTTGTATATATTGCTTCCATATAGTCTAAGAAACATATATGCAAAGCATCCAAACAGTACCATTCGCCAATTTTTTGTTCTTCAAGTTTAAGTGAACAATGAGCCCCATTGTTAATCCTTTATCGGAAATTATTTGTAACTTTCGACAAGTAGAATAATGAATGGAACAGGTAGACGGTTGAAATCTTTGTATATATTGCTTCTATATAATCTAAGAAACATATATGCAAAGCATCTAAACAGTAACAATCGCCAATTTTTTGATCTTCAAGTTTAAGTGAACAGCGAGCCCCATTGATAATCATGAAATGGAAATTATTTGTAACTTTCTACAAGTAGAACAATGAATAGTACAGGTAGACGGGTGAAATCTTTCTGTATATTGCTTCTAAATAGTCTAAGAAACATAATGCAAAGCATCCAAACAGTAAAATTCGTCAATTTTTTGTTCTTCAAGTTTAAGTGAACTATGAGCCCCATTGTTAATCCTTTAATGGAAATTAATTGTAACTTTCTACAAGTAGAACAATGATTGGAACACGTAGACGGTTGAAATCTTTGTATATATTGCTTCCATATAGTCTAAGAAACATATATGCAAAGCATCCAAACAGTACAATTCGCCAATTTCTTGTTCTTCAAGTTTAAGTGAACAATGAGCCCCAATGGTTAATCCTTTATCGGAAATTATTTGTAACTTTCGACAAGTAGAACAATGAATGGAACAGTTAGACGGTTGAAATATTTGTATATATTGCTTCTATATAGTCTACGAAACATATATGCAAAGTATCCAAAAAGTACAATTCGCCAATTTTTTGTACTTCAAGTTTAAGTGAACTACGAGCCCCATTGTTAATCCTTTAACGGAAATTAATTGTAACTTTCGACAAGTAGAACAATGAATGGAACAGGTAGACTGTTGAAATCATTGTATATATTGCTTCTATATAGTCTAAGAAACATATATGCAAAGCATCCAAACAGTACAATTCGCCAATTTTTTGTTCTTCAAGTTTAAGTAAACTACGATCCCCATTGTTAATCCCTTAACGGAAATTATTTGTAACTTTCGACAAGTAGAACAGTGAATGGAACAGGTAGACGGTTGAAATCTTTGTATATATTGCTTCTATATAGTATCGGAAACATATATGCAAAGCATCCAAACAGTACAATTCGCCAATTTTTTGTTCTTCAAGTTTAAGTGAACAATGAGCCCCAATGGTTAATCCGTTATCGGAAATTATTTGTAGCTTTCGACAAGTAGAACAATGAATGGAACAGGTAGACGGTTGAAATCTTTGTATATATTGCTCCTATATCATCTAAGAAACATATATGCAAAGCATCCAAACAGTACAATTCGCCAATTATTTCATCTTCAAGTTTAAGTGAACTACGAGCCCCATTGTTAACACTTTAACGGAAATTATTTGTAACTTGCGACAAGTAGAACAATGAGTGGAACAGGTAGACGGTTGAAATCAATGTATATATTGCTTCTATATAGTCTAAGAAACATATATGCAAAGCATCCAAACAGTACAATTCGCCAATTTTTTGTTCTTCAAGTTTAAGTGAACTACGAGCCCCATTGTTAATCCTTTAACGGAAATTAATTGTAACTTTCTACAAGTAGAACAATGATTGGGACACGCAGACGGTTGAAATCTTTGTATATATTGCTTCCATATAGTCTAAGAAACATATATGCAAAGCATCCAAATAGTACCATTCGCCAATTTTTTGTTCATCAAGTTTAAGTGAACAATGAGCCCCATTGTTAATCCTTTATCGGAAATTATTTGTAACTTTCGACAAGTAGAACATTGAATGGAACAGGTAGACGGTTGAAATCTTTGTATCTATTGCTTCTATATAGTATGAGAAACATATATGCAAAGCATCCAAACAGTACCATTCGCCAATTTTTTTTTCTTCAAGTTTAAGTGAACAATGAGCCCCAATGGTTAATCCGTTATCGGAAATTATTTGTAACTTTCGACAAGTAGAACAATGAATGGAACAGTTAGACGGTTGAAATATTTGTATATATTGCTTCTATATAGTCTACGAAACATATATGCAAAGCATCCAAACAGTACAATTCGCCAATTTTTTGTTCTTCAAGTTTAAGTGAACAATGAGCCCCATTGTTAATCCATTATCGGAAATTATTTGTAATTTTCGACAAGTAGAACAGTGAATGGAACAGGTAGACGATTGAAATCTTTGTATATGTTGCTTCTATATAGTATAAGCAACATATATGCAAAGCATCCAAACAGTACAATTCGCCAATTTTTTGTTCTTCAAGTTTAAGTAAACTACGATCCCAATTGTTACTCCCTTAACAGAAATTATTTGTAACTTTCGACAAGTAGAACAATGAATGGAACTGGTAGACGGTTGAAATCTTTTTATATATTGCTTCTATATAGTCTAAGAAACATATATGCAAAGCATCCAAACAGTACCATTCGCCAATTTTTTGTTCTTCAAGTTTAAGTGAACTACGAGCCCCATTGTTAATCCTTTAAAGGAAATTATTTGTAACTTTCGACAAGTAGAACAGTGAATGGAACAGGTAGACGGTTGAAATCTTTGTATATATTGCTTCTATATAGTATCGGAAACATATATGCAAAGCATCCAAACAGTACAATTCGCCAATTTTTTGTTCTTCAAGTTTAAGTGAACAATGAGCCCCAATCGTTAATCCGTTATCGGAAATTATTTGTAGCTTTCGACAAGTAGAACAATGAATGGAACAGGTAGACGGTTGAAATCTTTGTATATATTGCTCCTATATAATCTAAGAAACATATATGCAAAGCATCCAAACAGTACAATTCGCCAATTATTTCATCTTCAAGTTTAAGTGAACTACGAGCCCCATTGTTAACACTTTAACGGAAATTATTTGTAACTTGCGACAAGTAGAACAATGAGTGGAACAGGTAGACGGTTGAAATCAATGTATATATTGCTTCTATATAGTCTAAGAAACATATATGCAAAGCATCCAAACAGTACCAGTCGCCAATTTTTTGTTCTTCAAGTTTAAGTGAACAACGAGGCCCATTGTTAATCCTTTATCGGAAATTATTTCTAACTTTCGACAAGTAGAACAGTGAATGGAACAGGTAGACGGTTGAAATCTTTGTATATATTGATTCTATATAGTATCGGAAACATATATGCAAAGCATCCAAACAGTACAATTCGCCAATTTTTTGTTCTTCAAGTTTAAGTGAACAATGAGCCCCAATGGTTAATCCTTTATCGGTAATTATTTGTAACTTTCGACAAGTAGAACAATGAATGGAACAGGTAGACGGTTGATATCCTTGTATATATTGCGTCTATATAGTCTAAGAAACATATATGCAAAGCATCCAAACAGTACAATTCGCCAATTTTTTGTTCTTCAAGTTTAAGTGAACTACGAGCCCCATTGTTAATCCTTTAACGGAAATTAATTGTAACTTTCTACAAGTAGAACAATGATTGGGACACGCTGACGGTTGAAATCTTTGTATATATTGCTTCCATATAGTCTAAGAAACATATATGCAAAGCATCCAAATAGTACCATTCGCCAATTTTTTGTTCATCAAGTTTAAGTGAACAATGAGCCCCATTGTTAATCCTTTATCGGAAATTATTTGTAACTTTCGACAAGTAGAACATTGAATGGAACAGGTAGACGGTTGAAATCTTTGTATCTATTGCTTCTATATAGTATGAGAAACATATATGCAAAGCATCCAAACAGTACCATTCGCCAATTTTTTGTTCTTCAAGTTTAAGTGAACTACGAGCCCCATTGTTAATCCTTTAAAGGAAATTATTTGTAACTTTCGACAAGTAGAACAATGAATGGAACAGGTAGACTGTTGAAATCATTGTATATATTGCTTCTATATAGTCTAAGAAACATATATGCAAAGCATCCAAACAGTACAATTCGCCAATTTTTTGTTCTTCAAGTTTAAGTAAACTACGATCCCCATTGTTAATCCCTTAACGGAAATTATTTGTAACTTTCGACAAGTAGAACAGTGAATGGAACAGGTAGACGGTTGAAATCTTTGTATATGTTGCTTCTATATAGTATAAGCAACATATATGCAAAGCATCCAAACAGTACAATTCGCCAATTTTTTGTTCTTCAAGTTTAAGTAAACTACGATCCCAATTGTTAATCCCTTAACAGAAATTATTTGTAACTTTCGACAAGTAGAACAATGAATGGAACTGGTAGACGGTTGAAATCTTTTTATATATTGCTTCTATATAGTCTAAGAAACATATATGCAAAGCATCCAAACAGTACCATTCGCCAATTTTTTGTTCTTCAAGTTTAAGTGAACTACGAGCCCCATTGTTAATCCTTTAAAGGAAATTATTTGTAACTTTCAACAAGTAGAACAATGAATGGAACAGGTAGACTGTTGAAATCATTGTATATATTGCTTCTATATAGTCTACGAAACATATATGCAAAGCATCCAAACAGTACAATTCGCCAATTTTTTGTTCTTCAAGTTTAAGTGAACAATGAGCCCCATTGTTAATCCTTTAAAGGAAATTATTTGTAACTTTCGACAAGTAGAACAATGAATGGAACTGGTAGACGGTTGAAATCTTTTTATACATTGCTTCTATATAGTCTAAGAAACATATATGCAAATCATCCAAACAGTACCATTTGCCAACTTTTTGTTCTTCAAGTTTAAGTGAACAATGAGCCCCAATGGTTAATCCGTTATCGGAAATTATTTGTAACTTTCGACAAGAAGAACAATGAATGGAAAAGGTAGACGGTTGAAATCTTTGTATATATTGCTTCTATATAGTCTAAGAAACATATATGCAAAGCATCCAAACAGTACCATTCGCCAATTTTTTGTTCTTCAAGTTTAAGTGAACAATGAGCCCCAATGGTTAATCCTTTATCGGAAATTATTTGTAACGTTCGACAAGTAGAACAATGAATGGAACAGTTAGACGGTTGAAATATTTGTATATATTGCTTCTGTATAGTCTACGAAACATATATGCAAAGTATCCAAACAGTACAATTCGCCAATTTTTTGTACTTCAAGTTTAAGTGAACTACGAGCCCCATTGTTAATCCTTTAACGGAAATTAATTGTAACTTTCGACAAGTAGAACAATGAATGGAACAGGTAGACGGTTGAAATCTTTGTAGATATTGCTTCTATATAGTCTAAGAAACATATATGCAAAGCATCCAAACAGCACAATTCGCCAATTTATTGTTCTTCAAGTTTAAGTGAACAACGAGCCCCATTGTTAATCCTTTAAAGGAAATTATTTGTAACTTTCGACAAGTAGAACAATGAATGGAACAGGTAGACGGTTGAAATCTTTGTATATATTGCTTCTATATAATCTAAGAAACATATATGCAAAGCATCCAAACAGTACCATTCGCCAATTTTTTGTTCTTCAAGTTTAAGTGAACAATGAGCCCCAATGGTTAATCCGTTATCGGAAATTATTTGTAACTTTCGACAAGAAGAACAATGAATGGAAAAGGTAGACGGTTGAAATCTTTGTATATATTGCTTCTATATAGTCTAAGAAACATATATGCAAAGCATCCAAACAGTACCATTCGCCAATTTTTTGTTCTTCAAGTTTAAGTGAACTACGAGCCCCATTGTTAATCCTTTAAAGGAAATGATTTGTAACTTTCGACAAGTAGAACAATGAATGGAACAGGTAGACTGTTGAAATCATTGTATATATTGCTTCTATATAGTCTAAGAAACATATATGCAAAGCATCCAAACAGTACAATTCGCCAATTTTTTGTTCTTCAAGTTTAAGTAAACTACGATCCCCATTGTTAATCCCTTAACGGAAATTATTTGTAACTTTCGACAAGTAGAACAGTGAATGGAACAGGTAGACGGTTGAAATCTTTGTATATATTGCTTCTATATAGTATCGGAAACATATATGCAAAGCATCCAAACAGTACAATTCGCCAATTTTTTGTTCTTCAAGTTTAAGTGAACAATGAGCCCCAATGGTTAATCCGTTATCGGAAATTATTTGTAGCTTTCGACAAGTAGAACAATGAATGGAACAGGTAGACGGTTGAAATCTTTGTATATATTGCTCCTTTATAATCTAAGAAACATATATGCAAAGCATCCAAACAGTACAATTCGCCAATTATTTCATCTTCAAGTTTAAGTGAACTACGAGCCCCATTGTTAACACTTTAACGGAAATTATTTGTAACTTGCGACAAGTAGAACAATGAGTGGAACAGGTAGACGGTTGAAATCAATGTATATATTGCTTCTATATAGTCTAAGAAACATATATGCAAAGCATCCAAACAGTACCAGTCGCCAATTTTTTGTTCTTCAAGTTTAAGTGAACAACGAGGCCCATTGTTAATCCTTTATCGGAAATTATTTCTAACTTTCGACAAGTAGAACAGTGAATGGAACAGGTAGACGGTTGAAATCCTTGTATATATTGCGTCTATATAGTCTAAGAAACATATATGCAAAGCATCCAAACAGTACCATTCGCCAATTTTTTGTTCTTCAAGTTTAAGTGAACAATTCGCCCCAATGGTTAATCCGTTATCGGAAATTATTTGTAACTTTCGACAAGTAGAACAATGAATGGAACAGTTAGACGGTTGAAATATTTGTATATATTACTTCTATATAGTCTACGAAACATATATGCAAAGCATCCAAACAGTACAATTCGCCAATTTTTTGTTCTTCAAGTTTAAGTGAACAATGAGCCCCATTGTTAATCCATTATCGGAAATTATTTGTAATTTTCGACAAGTAGAACAGTGAATGGAACAGGTAGACGATTGAAATCTTTGTATATATTGCTTCTATATAGTATAAGCAACATATATGCAAAGCATCCAAACAGTACAATTCGCCAATTTTTTGTTCTTCAAGTTTAAGTGAACTACGAGCCCCATTGTTAATCCTTTAAAGGAAATTATTTGTAAATTTCGACAAGTAGAACAATGAATGGATCATGTAGACGGTTGAAATCATTGTATATATTGCTTCCATTTAGTCTAAGAAACATATATGCAAAGCATCAAACAGTACCATTCGCCAATTTTTTGTTCTTCAAGTTTAAGTGAACAATGAGCCCCAATGGTTAATCCGTTATCGGAAATTATGTGTAACTTTCGACAAGTAGAACAATGAATGGAACAGGTAGACGGTTGAAATCTTTGTATATATAGCTTCTATATAGTCTAAGAAACATATATGCAAAGCATCCAAACAGTACAATTCGCTAATTTTTTGTTCTTCAAGTTTAAGTAAACTACGATCCCCATTGTTAATCCCTTAACGGAAATTATTTGTAACTTTCGACAAGTATAACAATAAATAGTGCAGGTAGACGGTTGAAATCTTTGTATATATTGCTTCCATATAGTCTAAGAAACATATATGCAAAGCATCCAAACAGTACCATTCGCCAATTTTTTGTTCTTCAAGTTTAAGTGAACAATGAGCCCCATTGTTAATCCTTTATCGGAAATTATTTGTAACTTTCGACAAGTAGAATAATGAATGGAACAGGTAGACGGTTGAAATCTTTGTATATATTGCTTCTATATAATCTAAGAAACATATATGCAAAGCATCTAAACAGTAACAATCGCCAATTTTTTGATCTTCAAGTTTAAGTGAACAGCGAGCCCCATTGATAATCATGAAATGGAAATTATTTGTAACTTTCTACAAGTAGAACAATGAATAGTACAGGTAGACGGGTGAAATCTTTCTGTATATTGCTTCTAAATAGTCTAAGAAACATAATGCAAAGCATCCAAACAGTAAAATTCGTCAATTTTTTGTTCTTCAAGTTTAAGTGAACTATGAGCCCCATTGTTAATCCTTTAATGGAAATTAATTGTAACTTTCTACAAGTAGAACAATGATTGGAACACGTAGACGGTTGAAATCTTTGTATATATTGCTTCCATATAGTCTAAGAAACATATATGCAAAGCATCCAAACAGTACAATTCGCCAATTTCTTGTTCTTCAAGTTTAAGTGAACAATGAGCCCCAATGGTTAATCCTTTATCGGAAATTATTTGTAACTTTCGACAAGTAGAACAATGAATGGAACAGTTAGACGGTTGAAATATTTGTATATATTGCTTCTATATAGTCTACGAAACATATATGCAAAGTATCCAAAAAGTACAATTCGCCAATTTTTTGTACTTCAAGTTTAAGTGAACTACGAGCCCCATTGTTAATCCTTTAACGGAAATTAATTGTAACTTTCGACAAGTAGAACAATGAATGGAACAGGTAGACGGTTGAAATCTTTGTAGATATTGCTTCTATATAGTCTAAGAAACATATATGCAAAGCATCCAAACAGCACAATTCGCCAATTTATTGTTCTTCAAGTTTAAGTGAACAACGAGCCCCATTGTTAATCCTTTAAAGGAAATTATTTGTAACTTTCGACAAGTAGAACAATGAATGGAACAGGTAGACGGTTGAAATCTTTGTATATATTGCTTCTATATAATCTAAGAAACATATATGCAAAGCATCCAAACAGTACCATTCGCCAATTTTTTGTTCTTCAAGTTTAAGTGAACAATGAGCCCCAATGGTTAATCCGTTATCGGAAATTATTTGTAACTTTCGACAAGAAGAACAATGAATGGAAAAGGTAGACGGTTGAAATCTTTGTATATATTGCTTCTATATAGTCTAAGAAACATATATGCAAAGCATCCAAACAGTACCATTCGCCAATTTTTTGTTCTTCAAGTTTAAGTGAACTACGAGCCCCATTGTTAATCCTTTAATGGAAATTAATTGTAACTTTCTACAAGTAGAACAATGATTGGAACACGTAGACGGTTGAAATCTTTGTATATATTGCTTCCATATAGTCTAAGAAACATATATGCAAAGCATCCAAACAGTACAATTCGCCAATTTCTTGTTCTTCGAGTTTAAGTGAACAATGAGCCCCAATGGTTAATCCTTTATCGGAAATTATTTGTAACTTTCGACAAGTAGAACAATGAATGGAACAGTTAGACGGTTGAAATATTTGTATATATTGCTTCTATATAGTCTACGAAACATATATGCAAAGTATCCAAAAAGTACAATTCGCCAATTTTTTGTACTTCAAGTTTAAGTGAACTACGAGCCCCATTGTTAATCCTTTAACGGAAATTAATTGTAACTTTCGACAAGTAGAACAATGAATGGAACAGGTAGACGGTTGAAATCTTTGTAGATATTGCTTCTATATAGTCTAAGAAACATATATGCAAAGCATCCAAACAGCACAATTCGCCAATTTATTGTTCTTCAAGTTTAAGTGAACAACGAGCCCCATTGTTAATCCTTTAAAGGAAATTATTTGTAACTTTCGACAAGTAGAACAATGAATGGAACAGGTAGACGGTTGAAATCTTTGTATATATTGCTTCTATATAATCTAAGAAACATATATGCAAAGCATCCAAACAGTACCATTCGCCAATTTTTTGTTCTTCAAGTTTAAGTGAACAATGAGCCCCAATGGTTAATCCGTTATCGGAAATTATTTGTAACTTTCGACAAGAAGAACAATGAATGGAAAAGGTAGACGGTTGAAATCTTTGTATATATTGCTTCTATATAGTCTAAGAAACATATATGCAAAGCATCCAAACAGTACCATTCGCCAATTTTTTGTTCTTCAAGTTTAAGTGAACTACGAGCCCCATTGTTAATCCTTTAAAGGAAATTATTTGTAACTTTCGACAAGTAGAACAATGAATGGAACAGGTAGACTGTTGAAATCATTGTATATATTGCTTCTATATAGTCTAAGAAACATATATGCAAAGCATCCAAACAGTACAATTCGCCAATTTTTTGTTCTTCAAGTTTAAGTAAACTACGATCCCCATTGTTAATCCCTTAACGGAAATTATTTGTAACTTGCGACAAGTAGAACAGTGAATGGAACAGGTAGACGGTTGAAATCTTTGTATATATTGCTTCTATATAGTATCGGAAACATATATGCAATGCATCCAAACAGTACAATTCGCCAATTTTTTGTTCTTCAAGTTTAAGTGAACAATGAGCCCCAATGGTTAATCCGTTATCGGAAATTATTTGTAGCTTTCGACAAGTAGAACAATGAATGGAACAGGTAGACGGTTGAAATCTTTGTATATATTGCTCCTATATCATCTAAGAAACATATATGCAAAGCATCCAAACAGTACAATTCGCCAATTATTTCATCTTCAAGTTTAAGTGAACTACGAGCCCCATTGTTAACACTTTAACGGAAATTATTTGTAACTTGCGACAAGTAGAACAATGAGTGGAACAGGTAGACGGTTGAAATCAATGTATATATTGCTTCTATATAGTCTAAGAAACATATATGCAAAGCATCCAAACAGTACAATTCGCCAATTTTTTGTTCTTCAAGTTTAAGTGAACTACGAGCCCCATTGTTAATCCTTTAACGGAAATTAATTGTAACTTTCTACAAGTAGAACAATGATTGGGACACGCAGACGGTTGAAATCTTTGTATATATTGCTTCCATATAGTCTAAGAAACATATATGCAAAGCATCCAAATAGTACCATTCGCCAATTTTTTGTTCATCAAGTTTAAGTGAACAATGAGCCCCATTGTTAATCCTTTATCGGAAATTATTTGTAACTTTCGACAAGTAGAACATTGAATGGAACAGGTAGACGGTTGAAATCTTTGTATCTATTGCTTCTATATAGTATGAGAAACATATATGCAAAGCATCCAAACAGTATCATTCGCCAATTTTTTTTTCTTCAAGTTTAAGTGAACAATGAGCCCCAATGGTTAATCCGTTATCGGAAATTATTTGTAACTTTCGACAAGTAGAACAATGAATGGAACAGTTAGACGGTTGAAATATTTGTATATATTGCTTCTATATAGTCTACGAAACATATATGCAAAGCATCCAAACAGTACAATTCGCCAATTTTTTGTTCTTCAAGTTTAAGTGAACAATGAGCCCCATTGTTAATCCATTATCGGAAATTATTTGTAATTTTCGACAAGTAGAACAGTGAATGGAACAGGTAGACGATTGAAATCTTTGTATATGTTGCTTCTATATAGTATAAGCAACATATATGCAAAGCATCCAAACAGTACAATTCGCCAATTTTTTGTTCTTCAAGTTTAAGTAAACTACGATCCCAATTGTTACTCCCTTAACAGAAATTATTTGTAACTTTCGACAAGTAGAACAATGAATGGAACTGGTAGACGGTTGAAATCTTTTTATATATTGCTTCTATATAGTCTAAGAAACATATATGCAAAGCATCCAAACAGTACCATTCGCCAATTTTTTGTTCTTCAAGTTTAAGTGAACTACGAGCCCCATTGTTAATCCTTTAAAGGAAATTATTTGTAACTTTCGACAAGTAGAACAGTGAATGGAACAGGTAGACGGTTGAAATCTTTGTATATATTGCTTCTATATAGTATCGGAAACATATATGCAAAGCATCCAAACAGTACAATTCGCCAATTTTTTGTTCTTCAAGTTTAAGTGAACAATGAGCCCCAATCGTTAATCCGTTATCGGAAATTATTTGTAGCTTTCGACAAGTAGAACAATGAATGGAACAGGTAGACGGTTGAAATCTTTGTATATATTGCTCCTATATAATCTAAGAAACATATATGCAAAGCATCCAAACAGTACAATTCGCCAATTATTTCATCTTCAAGTTTAAGTGAACTACGAGCCCCATTGTTAACACTTTAACGGAAATTATTTGTAACTTGCGACAAGTAGAACAATGAGTGGAACAGGTAGACGGTTGAAATCAATGTATATATTGCTTCTATATAGTCTAAGAAACATATATGCAAAGCATCCAAACAGTACCAGTCGCCAATTTTTTGTTCTTCAAGTTTAAGTGAACAACGAGGCCCATTGTTAATCCTTTATCGGAAATTATTTCTAACTTTCGACAAGTAGAACAGTGAATGGAACAGGTAGACGGTTGAAATCTTTGTATATATTGATTCTATATAGTATCGGAAACATATATGCAAAGCATCCAAACAGTACAATTCGCCAATTTTTTGTTCTTCAAGTTTAAGTGAACAATGAGCCCCAATGGTTAATCCTTTATCGGTAATTATTTGTAACTTTCGACAAGTAGAACAATGAATGGAACAGGTAGACGGTTGATATCCTTGTATATATTGCGTCTATATAGTCTAAGAAACATATATGCAAAGCATCCAAACAGTACAATTCGCCAATTTTTTGTTCTTCAAGTTTAAGTGAACTACGAGCCCCATTGTTAATCCTTTAACGGAAATTAATTGTAACTTTCTACAAGTAGAACAATGATTGGGACACGCAGACGGTTGAAATCTTTGTATATATTGCTTCCATATAGTCTAAGAAACATATATGCAAAGCATCCAAATAGTACCATTCGCCAATTTTTTGTTCATCAAGTTTAAGTGAACAATGAGCCCCATTGTTAATCCTTTATCGGAAATTATTTGTAACTTTCGACAAGTAGAACATTGAATGGAACAGGTAGACGGTTGAAATCTTTGTATCTATTGCTTCTATATAGTATGAGAAACATATATGCAAAGCATCCAAACAGTACCATTCGCCAATTTTTTGTTCTTCAAGTTTAAGTGAACTACGAGCCCCATTGTTAATCCTTTAAAGGAAATTATTTGTAACTTTCGACAAGTAGAACAATGAATGGAACAGGTAGACTGTTGAAATCATTGTATATATTGCTTCTATATAGTCTAAGAAACATATATGCAAAGCATCCAAACAGTACAATTCGCCAATTTTTTGTTCTTCAAGTTTAAGTAAACTACGATCCCCATTGTTAATCCCTTAACGGAAATTATTTGTAACTTTCGACAAGTAGAACAGTGAATGGAACAGGTAGACGGTTGAAATCTTTGTATATGTTGCTTCTATATAGTATAAGCAACATATATGCAAAGCATCCAAACAGTACAATTCGCCAATTTTTTGTTCTTCAAGTTTAAGTAAACTACGATCCCAATTGTTAATCCCTTAACAGAAATTATTTGTAACTTTCGACAAGTAGAACAATGAATGGAACTGGTAGACGGTTGAAATCTTTTTATATATTGCTTCTATATAGTCTAAGAAACATATATGCAAAGCATCCAAACAGTACCATTCGCCAATTTTTTGTTCTTCAAGTTTAAGTGAACTACGAGCCCCATTGTTAATCCTTTAAAGGAAATTATTTGTAACTTTCGACAAGTAGAACAATGAATGGAACAGGTAGACTGTTGAAATCATTGTATATATTGCTTCTATATAGTCTACGAAACATATATGCAAAGCATCCAAACAGTACAATTCGCCAATTTTTTGTTCTTCAAGTTTAAGTGAACAATGAGCCCCATTGTTAATCCTTTAAAGGAAATTATTTGTAACTTTCGACAAGTAGAACAATGAATGGAACTGGTAGACGGTTGAAATCTTTTTATACATTGCTTCTATATAGTCTAAGAAACATATATGCAAATCATCCAAACAGTACCATTTGCCAACTTTTTGTTCTTCAAGTTTAAGTGAACAATGAGCCCCAATGGTTAATCCGTTATCGGAAATTATTTGTAACTTTCGACAAGAAGAACAATGAATGGAAAAGGTAGACGGTTGAAATCTTTGTATATATTGCTTCTATATAGTCTAAGAAACATATATGCAAAGCATCCAAACAGTACCATTCGCCAATTTTTTGTTCTTCAAGTTTAAGTGAACAATGAGCCCCAATGGTTAATCCTTTATCGGAAATTATTTGTAACGTTCGACAAGTAGAACAATGAATGGAACAGTTAGACGGTTGAAATATTTGTATATATTGCTTCTGTATAGTCTACGAAACATATATGCAAAGTATCCAAACAGTACAATTCGCCAATTTTTTGTACTTCAAGTTTAAGTGAACTACGAGCCCCATTGTTAATCCTTTAACGGAAATTAATTGTAACTTTCGACAAGTAGAACAATGAATGGAACAGGTAGACGGTTGAAATCTTTGTAGATATTGCTTCTATATAGTCTAAGAAACATATATGCAAAGCATCCAAACAGCACAATTCGCCAATTTATTGTTCTTCAAGTTTAAGTGAACAACGAGCCCCATTGTTAATCCTTTAAAGGAAATTATTTGTAACTTTCGACAAGTAGAACAATGAATGGAACAGGTAGACGGTTGAAATCTTTGTATATATTGCTTCTATATAATCTAAGAAACATATATGCAAAGCATCCAAACAGTACCATTCGCCAATTTTTTGTTCTTCAAGTTTAAGTGAACAATGAGCCCCAATGGTTAATCCGTTATCGGAAATTATTTGTAACTTTCGACAAGAAGAACAATGAATGGAAAAGGTAGACGGTTGAAATCTTTGTATATATTGCTTCTATATAGTCTAAGAAACATATATGCAAAGCATCCAAACAGTACCATTCGCCAATTTTTTGTTCTTCAAGTTTAAGTGAACTACGAGCCCCATTGTTAATCCTTTAAAGGAAATGATTTGTAACTTTCGACAAGTAGAACAATGAATGGAACAGGTAGACTGTTGAAATCATTGTATATATTGCTTCTATATAGTCTAAGAAACATATATGCAAAGCATCCAAACAGTACAATTCGCCAATTTTTTGTTCTTCAAGTTTAAGTAAACTACGATCCCCATTGTTAATCCCTTAACGGAAATTATTTGTAACTTTCGACAAGTAGAACAGTGAATGGAACAGGTAGACGGTTGAAATCTTTGTATATATTGCTTCTATATAGTATCGGAAACATATATGCAAAGCATCCAAACAGTACAATTCGCCAATTTTTTGTTCTTCAAGTTTAAGTGAACAATGAGCCCCAATGGTTAATCCGTTATCGGAAATTATTTGTAGCTTTCGACAAGTAGAACAATGAATGGAACAGGTAGACGGTTGAAATCTTTGTATATATTGCTCCTTTATAATCTAAGAAACATATATGCAAAGCATCCAAACAGTACAATTCGCCAATTATTTCATCTTCAAGTTTAAGTGAACTACGAGCCCCATTGTTAACACTTTAACGGAAATTATTTGTAACTTGCGACAAGTAGAACAATGAGTGGAACAGGTAGACGGTTGAAATCAATGTATATATTGCTTCTATATAGTCTAAGAAACATATATGCAAAGCATCCAAACAGTACCAGTCGCCAATTTTTTGTTCTTCAAGTTTAAGTGAACAACGAGGCCCATTGTTAATCCTTTATCGGAAATTATTTCTAACTTTCGACAAGTAGAACAGTGAATGGAACAGGTAGACGGTTGAAATCCTTGTATATATTGCGTCTATATAGTCTAAGAAACATATATGCAAAGCATCCAAACAGTACCATTCGCCAATTTTTTGTTCTTCAAGTTTAAGTGAACAATTCGCCCCAATGGTTAATCCGTTATCGGAAATTATTTGTAACTTTCGACAAGTAGAACAATGAATGGAACAGTTAGACGGTTGAAATATTTGTATATATTACTTCTATATAGTCTACGAAACATATATGCAAAGCATCCAAACAGTACAATTCGCCAATTTTTTGTTCTTCAAGTTTAAGTGAACAATGAGCCCCATTGTTAATCCATTATCGGAAATTATTTGTAATTTTCGACAAGTAGAACAGTGAATGGAACAGGTAGACGATTGAAATCTTTGTATATATTGCTTCTATATAGTATAAGCAACATATATGCAAAGCATCCAAACAGTGCAATTCGCCAATTTTTTGTTCTTCAAGTTTAAGTAAACTACGATCCCCATTGTTAATCCCTTAACAGAAATTATTTGTAACTTTCGACAAGTAGAACAATGAATGGAACTGGTAGACGGTTGAAATCTTTTTATATATTGCTTCTATATAGTCTAAGAAACATATATGCAAAGCATCCAAACAGTACAATTCGCCAATTTTTTGTTCTTCAAGTTTAAGTAAACTACGATCCCCATTGTTAATCCCTTAACGGAAATTATTTGTAACTTTCGACAAGTAGAACAATGAATGGAACTGGTAGACGGTTGAAATCTTTTTATACATTGCTTCTATATAGTCTAAGAAACATATATGCAAAGCATCCAAACAGTACCATTCGCCAATTTTTTGTTCTTCAAGTTTAAGTGAACAATGAGCCCCAATGGTTAATCCGTTATCGGAAATTATTTGTAACTTTCGACAAGAAGAACAATGAATGGAAAAGGTAGACGGTTGAAATCTTTGTATATATTGCTTCTATATAGTCTAAGAAACATATATGCAAAGCATCCAAACAGTACCATTCGCCAATTTAATGTTCTTCAAGTTTAAGTGAACTACGAGCCCCATTGTTAATCCTTTAAAGGAAATTATTTGTAACTTTCGACAAGTAGAACAATGAATGGAACAGGTAGACTGTTGAAATCATTGTATATATTGCTTCTATATAGTCTAAGAAACATATATGCAAAGCATGCAAACAGTACAATTCGCCAATTTTTTGTTCTTCAAGTTTAAGTAAACTACGATCCCCATTGTTAATCCCTTAACGGAAATTATTTGTAACTTTCGACAAGTAGAACAGTGAATGGAACAGGTAGACGGTTGAAATCTTTGTATATATTGATTCTATATAGTATCGGAAACATATATGCAAAGCATCCAAACAGTACAATTCGCCAATTTTTTGTTCTTCAAGTTTAAGTGAACAATGAGCCCCAATGGTTAATCCTTTATCGGTAATTATTTGTAACTTTCGACAAGTAGAACAATGAATGGAACAGGTAGACGGTTGAAATCCTTGTATATATTGCGTCTATATAATCTAAGAAACATATATGCAAAGCATCCAAACAGTACCATCCGCCAATTATTTGATCTTCAAGTTTAAGTGAACTACGGGCCCCATTGTTAATCCTTTAAAGGAAATTATTTGTAACTTTCGACAAGTAGAACAATGAATGGAACAGGTAGACTGTTGAAATCATTGTATATATTGCTTCTATATAGTCTAAGAAACATATATGCAAAGCATCCAAACAGTACAATTCGCCAATTTTTTGTTCTTCAAGTTTAAGTAAACTACGATCCCCATTGTTAATCCCTTAACGGAAATTATTTGTAACTTTCGACAAGTAGAACAGTGAATGGAACAGGTAGACGGTTGAAATCTTTGTATATATTGCTTCTATATAGTATCGGAAACATATATGCAAAGCATCCAAACAGTACAATTCGCCAATTTTTTGTTCTTCAAGTTTAAGTGAACAATGAGCCCCAATGGTTAATCCGTTATCGGAAATTATTTGTAGCTTTCGACAAGTAGAACAATGAATGGAACAGGTAGACGGTTGAAATCTTTGTATATATTGCTTCTATATAATCTAAGAAACATATATGCAAAGCATCCAAACAGTACAATTCGCCAATTATTTCATCTTCAAGTTTAAGTGAACTACGAGCCCCATTGTTAACACTTTAACGGAAATTATTTGTAACTTGCGACAAGTAGAACAATGAGTGGAACAGGTAGACGGTTGAAATCAATGTATATATTGCTTCTATATAGTCTAAGAAATATATATGCAAAGCATCCAAAGAGTACCAGTCGCCAATTTTTTGTTCTTCAAGTTTAAGTAAACTACGATCCCCATTGTTAATCCCTTAACGGAAATTATTTGTAACTTTCGACAAGTAGAACAATGAATGGAACTGGTACATGGTTGAAATCTTTTTATATATTGCTTCTATATAGTCTAAGAAACATATATGCAAAGCATCCAAACAGTACCAGTCGCCAATTTTTTGTTCTTCAAGTTTAAGTGAACTACGAGCCCCATTGTTAATACTTTAACGGAAATTATTTGTAACTTCCGACAAGTAGAACAATGAATGGAACAGGTAGACGGTTGAAATCAATGTATATACTGCTTCTATATAGTCTAAGAAACATATATGCAAAGCATCCAAACAGTACCATTCGCCAATTTTTTGTTCTTCAAGTTTAAGTGAACAATGAGCCCCATTGTTAATCCTTTAAAAAAAATTATTTGTTACTTTCGACAAGTAGAACAATGAATGGAACAGGTAGACGGTTGAAATAATTGTATGTATTGCTTCTATATAGTCTTAGTAACATATATGCAAAGCATCCAAACAGTACAATTCGACAATTTTTTGTTCTTCAAGTTTAGTGAACAATGAGCCCCAATGGTTAATGCGTTATAGGAAATTATTTGTATTTTTCGACAAGTAGAACAATGAATGGAACAGGTAGACGGTTGAAATCTTTGTAGATATTGCTTCTATATAGTCTAAGAAACATATATGCAAAGCATCCAAACAGCACAATTCGCCAATTTATTGTTCTTCAAGTTTAAGTGAACAACGAGCCCCATTGTTAATCCTTTAAAGGAAATTATTTGTAACTTTCGACAAGTAGAACAATGAATGGAACAGGTAGACGGTTGAAATCTTTGTATATATTGCTTCTATATAATCTAAGAAACATATATGCAAAGCATCCAAACAGTACCATTCGCCAATTTTTTGTTCTTCAAGTTTAAGTGAACAATGAGCCCCAATGGTTAATCCGTTATCGGAAATTATTTGTAACTTTCGACAAGAAGAACAATGAATGGAAAAGGTAGACGGTTGAAATCTTTGTATATATTGCTTCTATATAGTCTAAGAAACATATATGCAAAGCATCCAAACAGTACCATTCGCCAATTTTTTGTTCTTCAAGTTTAAGTGAACTACGAGCCCCATTGTTAATCCTTTAAAGGAAATTATTTGTAACTTTCGACAAGTAGAACAATGAATGGAACAGGTAGACTGTTGAAATCATTGTATATATTGCTTCTATATAGTCTAAGAAACATATATGCAAAGCATCCAAACAGTACAATTCGCCAATTTTTTGTTCTTCAAGTTTAAGTAAACTACGATCCCCATTGTTAATCCCTTAACGGAAATTATTTGTAACTTTCGACAAGTAGAACAGTGAATGGAACAGGTAGACGGTTGAAATCTTTGTATATATTGCTTCTATATAGTATCGGAAACATATATGCAAAGCATCCAAACAGTACAATTCGCCAATTTTTTGTTCTTCAAGTTTAAGTGAACAATGAGCCCCAATGGTTAATCCTTTATCGGTAATTATTTGTAACTTTCGACAAGTAGAACAATGAATGGAACAGGTAGACGGTTGATATCCTTGTATATATTGCGTCTATATAGTCTAAGAAACATATATGCAAAGCATCCAAACAGTACAATTCGCCAATTTTTTGTTCTTCAAGTTTAAGTGAACTACGAGCCCCATTGTTAATCCTTTAACGGAAATTAATTGTAACTTTCTACAAGTAGAACAATGATTGGGACACGCAGACGGTTGAAATCTTTGTATATATTGCTTCCATATAGTCTAAGAAACATATATGCAAAGCATCCAAATAGTACCATTCGCCAATTTTTTGTTCATCAAGTTTAAGTGAACAATGAGCCCCATTGTTAATCCTTTATCGGAAATTATTTGTAACTTTCGACAAGTAGAACATTGAATGGAACAGGTAGACGGTTGAAATCTTTGTATCTATTGCTTCTATATAGTATGAGAAACATATATGCAAAGCATCCAAACAGTACCATTCGCCAATTTTTTGTTCTTCAAGTTTAAGTGAACTACGAGCCCCATTGTTAATCCTTTAAAGGAAATTATTTGTAACTTTCGACAAGTAGAACAATGAATGGAACAGGTAGACTGTTGAAATCATTGTATATATTGCTTCTATATAGTCTAAGAAACATATATGCAAAGCATCAAACAGTACAATTCGCCAATTTTTTGTTCTTCAAGTTTAAGTAAACTACGATCCCCATTGTTAATCCCTTAACGGAAATTATTTGTAACTTTCGACAAGTAGAACAGTGAATGGAACAGGTAGACGGTTGAAATCTTTGTATATATTGCTTCTATATAGTATCGGAAACATTTATGCAAAGCATCCAAACAGTACAATTCGCCAATTTTTTGTTCTTCAAGTTTAAGTGAACAATGAGCCCCAATGGTTAATCCGTTATCGGAAATTATTTGTAACTTTCGACAAGTAGAACAACGAATGGAACAGTTAGACGGTTGAAATATTTGTATATATTGCTTCTATATAGTCTACGAAACATATATGCAAAGCATCCAAACAGTACAATTCGCCAATTTTTTGTTCTTCAAGTTTAAGTGAACAATGAGCCCCATTGTTAATCCATTATCGGAAATTATTTGTAATTTTCGACAAGAAGAACAATGAATGGAAAAGGTAGACGGTTGAAATCTTTGTATATATTGCTTCTATATAGTCTAAGAAACATATATGCAAAGCATCCAAACAGTACCATTCGCCAATTTTTTGTTCTTCAAGTTTAAGTGAACAATGAGCCCCAATGGTTAATCCGTTATCGGAAATTATTTGTAACTTTCGACAAGTAGAACAACGAATGGAACAGTTAGACGGTTGAAATATTTGTATATATTGCTTCTATATAGTCTACGAAACATATATGCAAAGCATCCAAACAGTACAATTCGCCAATTTTTTGTTCTTCAAGTTTAAGTGAACAATGAGCCCCAATGGTTAATCCGTTATCGGAAATTATTTGTAACTTTCGACAAGAAGAACAATGAATGGAAAAGGTAGACGGTTGAAATCTTTGTATATATTGCTTCTATATAGTCTAAGAAACATATATGCAAAGCATCCAAACAGTACCATTCGCCAATTTTTTGTTCTTCAAGTTTAAGTGAACTACGAGCCCCATTGTTAATCCTTTAAAGGAAATTATTTGTAACTTTCGACAAGTAGAACAATGAATGGAACAGGTAGACTGTTGAAATCATTGTATATATTGCTTCTATATAGTCTAAGAAACATATATGCAAAGCATCCAAACAGTACAATTCGCCAATTTTTTGTTCTTCAAGTTTAAGTAAACTACGATCCCCATTGTTAATCCCTTAACGGAAATTATTTGTAACTTTCGACAAGTAGAACAGTGAATGGAACAGGTAGACGGTTGAAATCTTTGTATATATTGCTTCTATATAGTATCGGAAACATTTATGCAAAGCATCCAAACAGTACAATTCGCCAATTTTTTGTTCTTCAAGTTTAAGTGAACAATGAGCCCCAATGGTTAATCCGTTATCGGAAATTATTTGTAACTTTCGACAAGTAGAACAACGAATGGAACAGTTAGACGGTTGAAATATTTGTATATATTGCTTCTATATAGTCTACGAAACATATATGCAAAGCATCCAAACAGTACAATTCGCCAATTTTTTGTTCTTCAAGTTTAAGTGAACAATGAGCCCCAATGGTTAATCCGTTATCGGAAATTATTTGTAACTTTCGACAAGAAGAACAATGAATGGAAAAGGTAGACGGTTGAAATCTTTGTATATATTGCTTCTATATAGTCTAAGAAACATATATGCAAAGCATCCAAACAGTACCATTCGCCAATTTTTTGTTCTTCAAGTTTAAGTGAACTACGAGCCCCATTGTTAATCCTTTAAAGGAAATTATTTGTAACTTTCGACAAGTAGAACAATGAATGGAACAGGTAGACTGTTGAAATCATTGTATATATTGCTTCTATATAGTCTAAGAAACATATATGCAAAGCATCCAAACAGTACAATTCGCCAATTTTTTGTTCTTCAAGTTTAAGTAAACTACGATCCCCATTGTTAATCCCTTAACGGAAATTATTTGTAACTTGCGACAAGTAGAACAATGAGTGGAACAGGTAGACGGTTGAAATCAATGTATATATTGCTTCTATATAGTCTAAGAAACATATATGCAAAGCATCCAAACAGTACAATTCGCCAATTTTTTGTTCTTCAAGTTTAAGTGAACTACGAGCCCCATTGTTAATCCTTTAACGGAAATTAATTGTAACTTTCTACAAGTAGAACAATGATTGGGACACGCAGACGGTTGAAATCTTTGTATATATTGCTTCCATATAGTCTAAGAAACATATATGCAAAGCATCCAAATAGTACCATTCGCCAATTTTTTGTTCATCAAGTTTAAGTGAACAATGAGCCCCATTGTTAATCCTTTATCGGAAATTATTTGTAACTTTCGACAAGTAGAACATTGAATGGAACAGGTAGACGGTTGAAATCTTTGTATCTATTGCTTCTATATAGTATGAGAAACATATATGCAAAGCATCCAAACAGTACCATTCGCCAATTTTTTTTTCTTCAAGTTTAAGTGAACAATGAGCCCCAATGGTTAATCCGTTATCGGAAATTATTTGTAACTTTCGACAAGTAGAACAACGAATGGAACAGTTAGACGGTTGAAATATTTGTATATATTGCTTCTATATAGTCTACGAAACATATATGCAAAGCATCCAAACAGTACAATTCGCCAATTTTTTGTTCTTCAAGTTTAAGTGAACAATGAGCCCCATTGTTAATCCATTATCGGAAATTATTTGTAATTTTCGACAAGTAGAACAGTGAATGGAACAGGTAGACGATTGAAATCTTTGTATATGTTGCTTCTATATAGTATAAGCAACATATATGCAAAGCATCCAAACAGTACAATTCGCCAATTTTTTGTTCTTCAAGTTTAAGTAAACTACGATCCCAATTGTTAATCCCTTAACAGAAATTATTTGTAACTTTCGACAAGTAGAACAATGAATGGAACTGGTAGACGGTTGAAATCTTTTTATATATTGCTTCTATATAGTCTAAGAAACATATATGCAAAGCATCCAAACAGTACCATTCGCCAATTTTTTGTTCTTCAAGTTTAAGTGAACTACGAGCCCCATTGTTAATCCTTTAAAGGAAATTATTTGTAACTTTCGACAAGTAGAACAGTGAATGGAACAGGTAGACGGTTGAAATCTTTGTATATATTGCTCCTATATAATCTAAGAAACATATATGCAAAGCATCCAAACAGTACAATTCGCCAATTATTTCATCTTCAAGTTTAAGTGAACTACGAGCCCCATTGTTAACACTTTAACGGAAATTATTTGTAACTTGCGACAAGTAGAACAATGAGTGGAACAGGTAGACGGTTGAAATCAATGTATATATTGCTTCTATATAGTCTAAGAAACATATATGCAAAGCATCCAAACAGTACCAGTCGCCAATTTTTTGTTCTTCAAGTTTAAGTGAACAACGAGGCCCATTGTTAATCCTTTATCGGAAATTATTTCTAACTTTCGACAAGTAGAACAGTGAATGGAACAGGTAGACGGTTGAAATCTTTGTATATATTGATTCTATATAGTATCGGAAACATATATGCAAAGCATCCAAACAGTACAATTCGCCAATTTTTTGTTCTTCAAGTTTAAGTGAACAATGAGCCCCAATGGTTAATCCTTTATCGGTAATTATTTGTAACTTTCGACAAGTAGAACAATGAATGGAACAGGTAGACGGTTGATATCCTTGTATATATTGCGTCTATATAGTCTAAGAAACATATATGCAAAGCATCCAAACAGTACAATTCGCCAATTTTTTGTTCTTCAAGTTTAAGTGAACTACGAGCCCCATTGTTAATCCTTTAACGGAAATTAATTGTAACTTTCTACAAGTAGAACAATGATTGGGACACGCAGACGGTTGAAATCTTTGTATATATTGCTTCCATATAGTCTAAGAAACATATATGCAAAGCATCCAAATAGTACCATTCGCCAATTTTTTGTTCATCAAGTTTAAGTGAACAATGAGCCCCATTGTTAATCCTTTATCGGAAATTATTTGTAACTTTCGACAAGTAGAACATTGAATGGAACAGGTAGACGGTTGAAATCTTTGTATCTATTGCTTCTATATAGTATGAGAAACATATATGCAAAGCATCCAAACAGTACCATTCGCCAATTTTTTGTTCTTCAAGTTTAAGTGAACTACGAGCCCCATTGTTAATCCTTTAAAGGAAATTATTTGTAACTTTCGACAAGTAGAACAATGAATGGAACAGGTAGACTGTTGAAATCATTGTATATATTGCTTCTATATAGTCTAAGAAACATATATGCAAAGCATCAAACAGTACAATTCGCCAATTTTTTGTTCTTCAAGTTTAAGTAAACTACGATCCCCATTGTTAATCCCTTAACGGAAATTATTTGTAACTTTCGACAAGTAGAACAGTGAATGGAACAGGTAGACGGTTGAAATCTTTGTATATATTGCTTCTATATAGTATCGGAAACATTTATGCAAAGCATCCAAACAGTACAATTCGCCAATTTTTTGTTCTTCAAGTTTAAGTGAACAATGAGCCCCAATGGTTAATCCGTTATCGGAAATTATTTGTAGCTTTCGACAAGTAGAACAATGAATGGAACAGGTAGACGGTTGAAATCTTTGTATATATTGCTTCTATATAATCTAAGAAACATATATGCAAAGCATCCAAACAGTACAATTCGCCAATTATTTCATCTTCAAGTTTAAGTGAACTACGAGCCCCATTGTTAACACTTTAACGGAAATTATTTGTAACTTGCGACAAGTAGAACAATGAGTGGAACAGGTAGACGGTTGAAATCAATGTATATATTGCTTCTATATAGTCTAAGAAACATATATGCAAAGCATCCAAACAGTACCAGTCGCCAATTTTTTGTTCTTCAAGTTTAAGTAAACTACGATCCCCATTGTTAATCCCTTAACGGAAATTATTTGTAACTTTCGACAAGTAGAACAATGAATGGAACTGGTACATGTTTGAAATCTTTTTATATATTGCTTCTATATAGTCTAAGAAACATATATGCAAAGCATCCAAACAGTACCAGTCGCCAATTTTTTGTTCTTCAAGTTTAAGTGAAAAACGAGGCCCATTGTTAATCCTTTATCGGAAATTATTTCTAACTTTCGACAAGTAGAACAATGAATGTGTTATGCACAGTACTTTATAGTCACACGAAAAAACCAGGATAAGATATTTCACAAACGTTTATTAAAATATCGCGTAAAACAAATAACGTAAACTTAACAATAATAAGTTAACAATAATATTCTCACGGAAGTGCCTTGGTTATATCAAGTAACGTAATCGAAGTGCGATTAAATCGAAGTGCGATTTAATGGTGTTTATAAGATATGTATGTAAGGAGCGACTCAGGAGTTACTAAGGGCGAGGAATGGGAGGCAAGGACTTTTATTGTACGAGGATAAAGGGAAGTAGGTGGGGATTAGGGCAACGGATTGGATAATTCGGAAAGGAACGTTTAGTTTTAAAGATGGGTTGATGAACGCTGACAAGGTAAGGAGTAGGAGAGACAGAGAAAGGAACTTAGGGAATAAGGATAGCAGGCAAAGAGCAATGTACGAGAGGTAAACATAGGAGCGCGATAGATGTAGAAGGAAAGACAAGGATGGTGATATGACAACAACGTCGGGAGAGGAACAGCTGATCGACGGGAAAATCGAGGTTTAGGAAAGACAAAGGAATTAAATGGATTTTAGAATGGAATTTAGGAAAGGATTTCGAACATTCCGCCCGCCTTCGTCAAGATTGACGAAACGACTAATGTAAGATGCAGTAGGTGCAGGCGTTTAGGTAGCGGGGTTACGGCAGGGGAGTGAAATTAGCTTCGTTATCGGTCGCTTGATTGTGGAACGATGCGTCTGCAGCTCAGCGACGCGAACCTGACCGTCAGCGCCAGGAAATACGCGTGTGACCCGAGCCAAGGGCCATTTACTCGGCGGATAATTCTCCGCGCGAATTAGGCAAAGGTCGCCTACTTCGAGGTTACTCTGTTCTTTGGTCCACTTCCGTCTCGGTTGCAGAGATTGCAAGTATTCCTGCGACCAACGTTTCCAGAAATGGTCCGTCATCTGCCGCATTTTTTGCCACCGGGAGAGATGGCAACTCGGAACTTCGAACAGATCAGGTTCAGGCGTTATAGTCAACGGCGCACCTACAAGAAAGTGACTTGGCGTGAGCACATTGAGGTCGTCTGGGTCGTCATTCAGAGCCATGAGTGGACGAGAATTCAAGCAAGCCTCGACTTGCGTAAGGAAGGTGGACATCTCCTCGTAGGTGAGGAGCGTATCGCCAAGAACTCGGCGAAGATGATGCTTGGTCGATTTTACAGCAGCTTCGACTAGCCCGTTCATGTGAGGAGCTCCCGGAGGGTTGAATCTCCAAGTCGTACCATCCTGTGCAAGTGCAGCGGCGATGTCCTTGGAAGTGGAGCTAGCCGCTCGGCACAGACGCCGCAGTTCAGCATCGGCTCCGACGAAATTAGTGCCACAGTCCGACGTTATCGAGGAGCAGATTCCTCGGCGTGCGGTGAAGCGTTTGAAGGCGGCTAAAAAGGCGGGAGTGGAATAGTCCGAGACCAGTTCGATGTGAACTGCGCGGGTGGAGTGACAAACAAAGACGGCGATGAAGCCCTTGTATGTCTTATAGCCACGACCATGGTGAATTTTAAGCGTGATGGGTCCCGCATAATCGAGTCCGGAGTGAAGAAACGGGCGAGTAGGTGTTACTCGGCGTTCGGGAAGGTCTCCCATAAGTTGATTACGGGGAAGAGCTCGCCACTTCAGGCAGTCCAGGCACTGGTAGATGTGGGTTTTAACCTCGTGCCGGCCTTGCGGGATCCAGAACTCTTGACGAAGCGCGTTTAAGGTCATCTGGACACCCCCGTGAAGCTGCCTCAGGTGATAGTACCTGATAATCAGTGGAGTGATGGGTGAAGTCCTCGGAACGATTAACGGGTGCTTAGCATCGTAGAGCAAAGCGGAGTGAGAAAGACGACCGCCGACTCGTAGTAATCCGCGGTTATCTAAAAAGGGATGGAGAGAAATAAGAAAACTTTTAGGATCGAGAGTATTGCCAGCTCTCAGTGCATGTATCTCCGACGGGAAGCTGCAGCGTTGAACGGAGGAGATCCAGTACTCTTGTGCCCTCTTGATGTCCGCTGGGGTTAGAATGCCGGTCGAAAGACGTTGATTCTCGGCGGAGTTTGTCGATGAGCGCCATCGTTGGCACCATGCAGTTATGCGCAGCAATCGAATCCAACTGGAGTACTTGTAAACGAGGTCCCACAGGTCGTTGACCGACGGGGATAGGTGGCGATGCAAACATTGTCGCGCTTCCAAGTGATTGTCGTCCTCCGAAGTAATCGGTGCAGCTGGCCAATCGGTGTCTTCTTGGCTGAGCCAAGCGGGTCCATTCCACCATAATGGGTGAGCGACTAGCTGTGCGGCGCCAAGTCCTCTCGAAGCGCAGTCGGCGGGATTTTGATTTCCCGGCACGTGATGCCAGTGAGCTTTTGGAAGGAGCGTCTGAATTCGTGACACCCGGTTTGCCACGTACGTCTTCCAACGACTGGGATGACCTTGGATCCATCCGAGAGTTACGGTGGAATCCGTCCAGAGGTGAACTCGATTCACAGGAACGTCCATAGTATCCAGGACGTACGAGGTGAGCTTCGTCAATAACGAGGCTCCACAAAGTTCCAACCGTGGCAACGAGATTTGTTTCAATGGAGCTACCTTGGTCTTAGCCGTGAGCAAAGTGACTCGGGCGTTGGCTGCTCCATAAGAAACACGCAAGTAGAGGACGGCAGCATAAGCTCGCTCAGATGCGTCGCAGAAACCGTGGAGGTCGATAATGCAGGTCTCTGCAGAGATTCCAATCCACCTCGGAATTTGAATGCGTCGAAGTTGCTCGCATTCGTTGAAGAGACTTTTCCACGTCACTTTCGAGGCAGCAGGAAGGTCTTCATCCCATCCAACAGCTAGCAGCCATAACGACTGGAGGAAGATCTTGGTTGCAGAGGTAAATGGAGCCAGCCACCCTAGTGGATCGAAAATCTGCGAGATTTGCCCTAAAACAGTGCGTTTAGTGAGATTAGAGCCGAACGCATTGATTTTAACGTCGATGGAGAGGCTATCGGTGCTAGTGTTCCATCGGAGGCCTAGGACTCCGTAATCGCAAGTAGGTTGCAGAGTGTCGTCCAGACTCGTAAGGTTTTCTGCAGCAAGAAAGTTTGGAGCGTTACTGGACCATTTTGCGAGTTTAAAGCCGCCCGCCGTGCAGATACCGTCTAGCTCCGCTTGTACGATCGCCAGCTCTTCCAGATTACTGGCTCCAGTGAGGATATCGTCCACGTAGGTGCTGGTCGACAAAACTCGGGCTCCGAGTGGGAATCGCGATGATTCTTCTTGTGCCAGCTGCTTAAGCGTGCGTAGAGCGAGGTACGGGGCACAAGAAAGGCCGTAGGTGACCGTATTAAGGCGATATTCGTGAACAGGCGACTCCGCGTGATTGCGCCATAGAATTCTCTGGTAGATTCGGTCGTCCTCATGGATCAAGATTTGCCTGTACATTTTCTCTATATCCGCACAGAGACCATATTTATGACGTCGCCATCGCGCCACAATAGTGCTCAGATCCGATTGTAATCTGGGCCCGGTATAGAGAAGGTCATTAAGTGTAGTTTGGGTGGAACTCTGAGACGATCCATTGAAAACGACACGCAGTTTTGAGGACGCTCCTGCAGTTTTGAAGACTCCGTGGTGCGGGAGAAATGCGTGAGCCTGGTTCAGGTTGACCGTGTTAGCCAATTCCATATGGCCGAGAGATAAGTATTCGTCCATGAAGCGGCAATAGGCGTCATGGAACGATGAGTCGCGACGGAACTTTGCTTCCATTGAGAGAAGTGCTCTCATGGCGTTCGGGCGAGTGTTGCCTAAGGTACTAGGTGATACCTTGAATGGTAACCGAACGAGAAATCGTCCGGAAGGTAAGCGTCTGTGTGTTTGTTCGAAGTGGTTTTCACACCGCTGGTCTTCTTCGGACAAGGGAGGACTGTCGTGCGGCTCCTCTTCCTGCTCCCAGAACCGCTGCAGCAGTGACAAAAGCTGCGTGTCAATCGAACACTGCATCGTGGAGCGGGGCGCGCCGTCTTCCGAGTCCGTAGAGGTGCTACCGGTCAAAATCCATCCCAGCGTAGTCCGTTGAGCAATAGGTGTCAAGGGGCCACCCTTTCGCACACCCTCGCGAATGATGGTTCCGTAGACGTCGGCGCCGAGAAGGACTTCGATAGTGTCACTCGAATCGTAGCGTGGATCGGCTAGCGGTAATCCCTCCAAGTGGGGCCAAGTTGACCGAACGGCGTGACAGCGAGGTCGGTACGTCGAAAGTTTCGATAGTACGTACGCAGCCACCTGATACGTGCATTCAGATTGAATATTGGATGTCAACTCAAACTGCACTTTACCTCGACACATTACGGTGCTGTTCTCTCCGACGCCGGTGATCGGTATCTGTGCCGATTGCCGAGGGAGGCGAAGTCGCTGGACCAGAGACTCAGCAATAAGCGACACCTCCGAGCATGGGTCAATCAGCGCCCGTACGATCTCATAAACTCCGTGAGAACGAGTAATTCTGACGCGAGCCGTTGCCAAAAGTGTGACCGTGCGATCGTCGGGTGCAGTTGACGTAGCGTGAGTAGCCCGTGGAGCAGAAGTGGAGGCGGAGGATTGCATTTTCACCGCTCCGGTGCCATGGAGAGAAGTGTGATGCTTGCCAGTGCATTGTTGACAGCGTTTCGGCGATCTGCAATCAGCTAAGGAATGACGGCCTAAACAATTCAAACAAAGATTCCTTGATGCAATGGTATTATATTTCTCCGCCGGTGTCATAGCCACGAAGGTTTTGCAGTATAAAACGAAGTGGTCGCCATGACAAATGTCACACTGCCCCTTGGAGGTTGGCTTCTGATTGGAGGCGAGATGGTGACTTCGGAGATTCTTCTGAGGTGAAGATTTTGGGAATCGGACCGCGTTCGTACATGTGCCCGATTCCTGAGCTTCTATCACGTCTTGGACTTGTATCTTCGTTTCCAAGAACGATTGCAATTGTTCGAAGGACGGTGGTTCTTTGGATGCGCCGATTAGCGTCTCCCATTCCCGCAGATAAACCGGGTCGAGTCGGTGGGCCGTAAGATAGACCAAAAGATCGTCCTTCCCGGAAGCATTCTCCCCGAGTAAGGGCCGATTCAACGACTGCATGGCCGAAACTACGTTGTTCGTAGTGTTTTGCAATCGTTTCAGCTCATCGGACGAAATTTTCTCCATGGGAGCGATCGACGTTAAAATTCGCAGTTGAGCGTTCACTAATAGCCGTGTGTTTTGATAGCGATCGCGGAGTCGGGCCCATGCCCCTTCGAGATTAGCGCCAATTAAGGGAGTATCTCGGAGGAAGTCCGCGGCCTCGCCAGATAAATGTTGCAGAAGGTAGTGGAGACGCTCAGCCGCCGTTAGAGACACGTTATCCAGGACCAGAGAAGTGAACAGCGCGGAGAACCGAGTCCATTCGTGATATTGTCCCGAGAATGTCGGCAAGTCGATTTTCGGCAGAACGATTTGACGTATATTTGTACCGGTTTGTTGAGGTTGCAGGTTACTAACCTCTGGTTTAACGTCGTTTGTTTGTAAAGTCTCCAGATCGGTTGCCAGTAACGACCTTACATGGATGTATTCTTCTTCGGTGGAGAGGTAAACATCATGCACGAAATACTCAGGTCGCGGGTCCTTGAGAGCTAGCGGAAGGAGAGATTTGTGGTTGATTTGGAAAGTGTTCCAATTTGAATCCAGGACCGATAATCGAGTCTTCACCACCTCTTTGGTAATCTTAGCTGCACCCAGCTTCTTCATATTCACGTAGGCCCTCGCTATTCTCTTCTGGATTTCCAGTTGCTCCAGAATGGTGGTTTCCATCGCGGCCATTGTTGCACGGTTTTGAACTCACTGGTTATTCGGAAAACGGTTGAATCCGAAAGTGTAAAATCCGAATCACTGTTTAATCCGAACTAGTTATTCAGAGGACTGTTTAATTCGAACTGTAAATCCGGCTGTATATCCGGCTCGAAGGACCAAAAAATGTTATGCACAGTACTTTATAGTCACACGAAAAAACCAGGATAAGATATTTCACAAACGTTTATTAAAATATCGCGTAAAACAAATAACGTAAACTTAACAATAATAAGTTAACAATAATATTCTCACGGAAGTGCCTTGGTTATATCAAGTAACGTAATCGAAGTGCGATTAAATCGAAGTGCGATTTAATGGTGTTTATAAGATATGTATGTAAGGAGCGACTCAGGAGTTACTAAGGGCGAGGAATGGGAGGCAAGGACTTTTATTGTACGAGGATAAAGGGAAGTAGGTGGGGATTAGGGCAACGGATTGGATAATTCGGAAAGGAACGTTTAGTTTTAAAGATGGGTTGATGAACGCTGACAAGGTAAGGAGTAGGAGAGACAGAGAAAGGAACTTAGGGAATAAGGATAGCAGGCAAAGAGCAATGTACGAGAGGTAAACATAGGAGCGCGATAGATGTAGAAGGAAAGACAAGGATGGTGATATGACAACAACGTCGGGAGAGGAACAGCTGATCGACGGGAAAATCGAGGTTTAGGAAAGACAAAGGAATTAAATGGATTTTAGAATGGAATTTAGGAAAGGATTTCGAACAGAATGGAACAGGTAGACTGTTGAAATCATTGTATATATTGCGTCTATATAGTCTAAGAAACATATATGCAAAGCATCCAAACAGTACAATTCGCCAATTTTTTGTTCTTCAAGTTTAAGTGAACAATGAGCCTCATTGTTAATCCTTTAAAGGAAATTATTTGTAACTTTCGACAAGTAGAACAATGAATGGAACTGGTAGACGGTTGAAATCTTTTTATACATTGCTTCTATATAGTCTAAGAAACATATATGCAAATCATCCAAACAGTACCATTTGCCAACTTTTTGTTCTTCAAGTTTAAGTGAACAATGAGCCCCAATGGTTAATCCGTTATCGGAAATTATTTGTAACTTTCGACAAGAAGAACAATGAATGGAAAAGGTAGACGGTTGAAATCTTTGTATATATTGCTTCTATATAGTCTAAGAAACATATATGCAAAGCATCCAAACAGTACCATTCGCCAATTTTTTGTTCTTCAAGTTTAAGTGAACAATGAGCCCCAATGGTTAATCCTTTATCGGAAATTATTTGTAACGTTCGACAAGTAGAACAATGAATGGAACAGTTAGACGGTTGAAATATTTGTATATATTGCTTCTGTATAGTCTACGAAACATATATGCAAAGTATCCAAACAGTACAATTCGCCAATTTTTTGTACTTCAAGTTTAAGTGAACTACGAGCCCCATTGTTAATCCTTTAACGGAAATTAATTGTAACTTTCGACAAGTAGAACAATGAATGGAACAGGTAGACGGTTGAAATCTTTGTAGATATTGCTTCTATATAGTCTAAGAAACATATATGCAAAGCATCCAAACAGCACAATTCGCCAATTTATTGTTCTTCAAGTTTAAGTGAACAACGAGCCCCATTGTTAATCCTTTAAAGGAAATTATTTGTAACTTTCGACAAGTAGAACAATGAATGGAACAGGTAGACGGTTGAAATCTTTGTATATATTGCTTCTATATAATCTAAGAAACATATATGCAAAGCATCCAAACAGTACCATTCGCCAATTTTTTGTTCTTCAAGTTTAAGTGAACAATGAGCCCCAATGGTTAATCCGTTATCGGAAATTATTTGTAACTTTCGACAAGAAGAACAATGAATGGAAAAGGTAGACGGTTGAAATCTTTGTATATATTGCTTCTATATAGTCTAAGAAACATATATGCAAAGCATCCAAACAGTACCATTCGCCAATTTTTTGTTCTTCAAGTTTAAGTGAACTACGAGCCCCATTGTTAATCCTTTAAAGGAAATTATTTGTAACTTTCGACAAGTAGAACAATGAATGGAACAGGTAGACTGTTGAAATCATTGTATATATTGCTTCTATATAGTCTAAGAAACATATATGCAAAGCATCCAAACAGTACAATTCGCCAATTTTTTGTTCTTCAAGTTTAAGTAAACTACGATCCCCATTGTTAATCCCTTAACGGAAATTATTTGTAACTTTCGACAAGTAGAACAGTGAATGGAACAGGTAGACGGTTGAAATCTTTGTATATATTGCTTCTATATAGTATCGGAAACATATATGCAAAGCATCCAAACAGTACAATTCGCCAATTTTTTGTTCTTCAAGTTTAAGTGAACAATGAGCCCCAATGGTTAATCCGTTATCGGAAATTATTTGTAGCTTTCGACAAGTAGAACAATGAATGGAACAGGTAGACGGTTGAAATCTTTGTATATATTGCTCCTTTATAATCTAAGAAACATATATGCAAAGCATCCAAACAGTACAATTCGCCAATTATTTCATCTTCAAGTTTAAGTGAACTACGAGCCCCATTGTTAACACTTTAACGGAAATTATTTGTAACTTGCGACAAGTAGAACAATGAGTGGAACAGGTAGACGGTTGAAATCAATGTATATATTGCTTCTATATAGTCTAAGAAACATATATGCAAAGCATCCAAACAGTACCAGTCGCCAATTTTTTGTTCTTCAAGTTTAAGTGAACAACGAGGCCCATTGTTAATCCTTTATCGGAAATTATTTCTAACTTTCGACAAGTAGAACAGTGAATGGAACAGGTAGACGGTTGAAATCCTTGTATATATTGCGTCTATATAGTCTAAGAAACATATATGCAAAGCATCCAAACAGTACCATTCGCCAATTTTTTGTTCTTCAAGTTTAAGTGAACAATTCGCCCCAATGGTTAATCCGTTATCGGAAATTATTTGTAACTTTCGACAAGTAGAACAATGAATGGAACAGTTAGACGGTTGAAATATTTGTATATATTACTTCTATATAGTCTACGAAACATATATGCAAAGCATCCAAACAGTACAATTCGCCAATTTTTTGTTCTTCAAGTTTAAGTGAACAATGAGCCCCATTGTTAATCCATTATCGGAAATTATTTGTAATTTTCGACAAGTAGAACAGTGAATGGAACAGGTAGACGATTGAAATCTTTGTATATATTGCTTCTATATAGTATAAGCAACATATATGCAAAGCATCCAAACAGTACAATTCGCCAATTTTTTGTTCTTCAAGTTTAAGTAAACTACGATCCCCATTGTTAATCCCTTAACAGAAATTATTTGTAACTTTCGACAAGTAGAACAATGAATGGAACTGGTAGACGGTTGAAATCTTTTTATATATTGCTTCTATATAGTCTAAGAAACATATATGCAAAGCATCCAAACAGTACAATTCGCCAATTTTTTGTTCTTCAAGTTTAAGTAAACTACGATCCCCATTGTTAATCCCTTAACGGAAATTATTTGTAACTTTCGACAAGTAGAACAATGAATGGAACTGGTAGACGGTTGAAATCTTTTTATACATTGCTTCTATATAGTCTAAGAAACATATATGCAAAGCATCCAAACAGTACCATTCGCCAATTTTTTGTTCTTCAAGTTTAAGTGAACAATGAGCCCCAATGGTTAATCCGTTATCGGAAATTATTTGTAACTTTCGACAAGAAGAACAATGAATGGAAAAGGTAGACGGTTGAAATCTTTGTATATATTGCTTCTATATAGTCTAAGAACCATATATGCAAAGCATCCAAACAGTACCATTCGCCAATTTATTGTTCTTCAAGTTTAAGTGAACTACGAGCCCCATTGTTAATCCTTTAAAGGAAATTATTTGTAACTTTCGACAAGTAGAACAATGAATGGAACAGGTAGACTGTTGAAATCATTGTATATATTGCTTCTATATAGTCTAAGAAACATATATGCAAAGCATGCAAACAGTACAATTCGCCAATTTTTTGTTCTTCAAGTTTAAGTAAACTACGATCCCCATTGTTAATCCCTTAACGGAAATTATTTGTAACTTTCGACAAGTAGAACAGTGAATGGAACAGGTAGACGGTTGAAATCTTTGTATATATTGCTTCTATATAGTATCGGAAACATATATGCAAAGCATCCAAACAGTACAATTCGCCAATTTTTTGTTCTTCAAGTTTAAGTGAACAATGAGCCCCAATGGTTAATCCGTTATCGGAAATTATTTGTAGCTTTCGACAAGTAGAACAATGAATGGAACAGGTAGACGGTTGAAATCTTTGTATATATTGCTTCTATATAATCTAAGAAACATATATGCAAAGCATCCAAACAGTACAATTCGCCAATTATTTCATCTTCAAGTTTAAGTGAACTACGAGCCCCATTGTTAACACTTTAACGGAAATTATTTGTAACTTGCGACAAGTAGAACAATGAGTGGAACAGGTAGACGGTTGAAATCAATGTATATATTGCTTCTATATAGTCTAAGAAACATATATGCAAAGCATCCAAACAGTACCAGTCGCCAATTTTTTGTTCTTCAAGTTTAAGTAAACTACGATCCCCATTGTTAATCCCTTAACGGAAATTATTTGTAACTTTCGACAAGTAGAACAATGAATGGAACTGGTACATGGTTGAAATCTTTTTATATATTGCTTCTATATAGTCTAAGAAACATATATGAAAAGCATCCAAACAGTACCAGTCGCCAATTTTTTGTTCTTCAAGTTTAAGTGAACTACGAGCCCCATTGTTAATACTTTAACGGAAATTATTTGTAACTTCCGACAAGTAGAACAATGAATGGAACAGGTAGACGGTTGAAATCAATGTATATACTGCTTCTATATAGTCTAAGAAACATATATGCAAAGCATCCAAACAGTACCATTCGCCAATTTTTTGTTCTTCAAGTTTAAGTGAACAATGAGCCCCATTGTTAATCCTTTAAAAAAAATTATTTGTTACTTTCGACAAGTAGAACAATGAATGGAACAGGTAGACGGTTGAAATAATTGTATGTATTGCTTCTATATAGTCTTAGTAACATATATGCAAAGCATCCAAACAGTACAATTCGACAATTTTTTGTTCTTCAAGTTTAGTGAACAATGAGCCCCAATGGTTAATGCGTTATAGGAAATTATTTGTATTTTTCGACAAGTAGAACAATGAATGGAACAGGTAGACGGTTGAAATCTTTGTATATATTGCTTCTATATAATCTACGAAACATATATGCAAAGCATCCAAACAGTACAATTCGCCAATTTCTTGTTCTTCAAGTTTAAGTGAACTACGAGCCCCATTGTTAATCCTTTAACGGAAATTAATTGTAACTTCCGACAAGTAGAACAATGAATGGAACAGGTAGACGGTTGAAATCAATGTATATATTGCTTCTATATAGTCTAAGAAACATATATGCAAAGCATCCAAACAGTACCGTTCGCCAATTTTTTGTTCTTCAAGTTTAAGTGAACAATGAGCCCCATTGTTAATCCTTTATCGGAAATTATTTGTAACTTTCGACAAGTAGAACAATGAATGGAACAGGTAGACGGTTGAAATCTTTGTATATATTGTTTCTATATAGTCTAAGAAACCTATATGCAAAGCATCTAAACAGTAACATTCGCCAATTTTTTGATCTTCAAGTTTAAGTGAACACCGAGCCCCATTGATAGTCATGAAATGGAAATTATTTGTACATTTCTACGAGTAGAACAATAAATAGTACAGGTAGACGGGTGAAATCTTTCTATATATTGCTTCTAAATAGTCTAAGAAACATATATGCAAAGCATCCAAACAGTACAATTCGCCAATTTTTTGTTCTTCAAGTTTAAGTGAACTACGAGCCCCATTGTTAATCCTTTAAAAAAAATTATTTGTAAATTTCGACAAGTAGAACAATGAATGGATCAGGTAGACGGTTCAAATCATTGTATATATTGCTTCTATATAATCTACGAAACATATATGCAAAGCATCCAAACAGTACAATTCGCCAATTTTTTGTTCTTCAAGTTTAAGTGAACTACGAGCCCCATTGTTAATCCTTTAACGGAAATTAATTGTAACTTTCTACAAGTAGAACAATGATTGGAACAGGTAGACGGTTGAAATCTTTGTATATATTGCTTCCATATAGTCTAAGAAACATGTACGCAAAGCATCCAAACAGTACCATTCGCCAATTTTTTGTTCTTCAAGTTTAAGTGAACAATGAGCCCCATTGTTAATCCTTTATCGGAAATTATTTGTACCTTCCGACAAGTAGAACAATGAATGGAACAGGTAGACGGTTGAAATCAATGTATATATTGCTTCTATATAGTCTAAGAAACATATATGCAAAGCATCCAAACAGTACCGTTCGCCAATTTTTTGTTCTTCAAGTTTAAGTGAACAATGAGCCCCATTGTTAATCCTTTATCGGAAATTATTTGTAACTTTCGACAAGTAGAACAATGAATGGAACAGGTAGACGGTTGAAATCTTTGTATATGTTGTTTCTATATATTCTAAGAAACCTATATGCAAAGCATCTAAACAGTAACATTCGCCAATTTTTTGATCTTCAAGTTTAAGTGAACACCGAGCCCCATTGATAATCATGAAATGGAAATTATTTGTACCTTTCTACAAGTAGAACAATAAACAGTACAGGTAGACGGGTGAAATCTTTCTATATATTGCTTCTAAATAGTCTAAGAAACATATATGCAAAGCATCCAAACAGTACAATTCGCCAATTTTTTGTTCTTCGAGTTTAAGTAAACTACGATCCCCATTGTTAATCCCTTGACGGAAATTATTTGTAACTTTCGACAAGTAGAACAATGAATGGAACAGGTAGACGGTTGAAATCATTGTATATATTGCTTCTATATAGTCTAAGAAACATATATGAAAAGCATCCAAACAGTACAATTCGACAATTTTTTGTTCTTCAAGTTTAGTGAACTACGAGCCCCATTGTTAATACTTTAACGGAAATTATTTGTAACTTCCGACAAGTAGAACAATGAATGGAACAGGTAGACGGTTGAAATCAATGTATATATTGCTTCTATATAGTCTAAGAAACATATATGCAAAGCATCCAAACAGTACCATTCGCCAATTTTATGTTCTTCAAGTTTAAGTGAACAATGAGCCCCATTGTTAATCCTTTAAAAAAAATTATTTGTAAATTTCGACAAGTAGAACAATGAATGGATCAGGTAGACGGTTGAAATCATTGTATATATTGCTTCTATATAATCTACGAAACATATATGCAAAGCATCCAAACAGTACAATTCGCCAATTTTTTGTTCTTCAAGTTTAAGTGAAATACGAGCCCCATTGTTAATCCTTTAACGGAAATTAATTGTAACTTTCTACAAGTAGAACAATGATTGGAACAGGTAGACGGTTGAAATATTTGTATATATTGCTTCCATATAGTCTAAGAAACATGTACGCAAAGCATCCAAACAGTACCATTCGCCAATTTTTTGTTCTTCAAGTTTAAGTAAACTACGATCCCCATTGTTAATCCCTTAACGGAAATTATTTGTTACTTTCGACAAGTAGAACAATGAATGGAACAGGTAGACGGTTGAAATAATTGTATGTATTGCTTCTATATAGTCTTAGTAACATATATGCAAAGCATCCAAACAGTACAATTCGACAATTTTTTGTTCTTCAGGTTTAGTGAACAATGAGCCCCAATGGTTAATCCGTTATAGGAAATTATTTGTATTTTTCGACAAGTAGAACAATGAATGGAAAAGGTAGACGGTTGAAATCTTTGTATATATTGCTTCTATATAATCTACGAAACATATATGCAAAGCATCCAAACAGTACAATTCGCCAATTTCTTGTTCTTCAAGTTTAAGTGAACTACGAGCCCCATTGTTAATCCTTTAACGGAAATTATTTGTAACTTTCTACAACTAGAACAATGATTGGAACACGCAGACGGTTGAAATCTTTGTATATATTGCTTCCATATAGTCTAAGAAACATATATGCAAAGCATCCAAACAGTACCATTCGCCAATTTTTTGTTCTTCAAGTTTAAGTGAACAATGAGCCCCAATGGTTAATCCGTTATAGGAAATTATTTGTATTTTTCGACAAGTAGAACAATGAATGGAACAGGTAGACGGGTGAAATCTTTCTATATATTGCTTCTAAATAGTCTAAGAAACATATATGCAAAGCATCCAAACATTACAATTCGCCAATTTTTTGTTCTTCAAGTTTAAGTGAACAATGAGCCGCATTGTTAATCCTTTAACGGAAATAAATTGTAACTTTCTACAACTAGAACAATGATTGGAACTCGCAGACGGTTGAAATCTTTGTATATATTGCTTCCATATAGTCTAAGAAACATATATGCAAAGCATCCAAACAGTACCATCCGCCAATTTTTTGTTCTTCAAGTTTAAGTGAACAATGTGCCCCGTTGTTAATCCTTTATCGGAAATTATTTGTAACTTTCGACAAGTAGAACAGTGAATGGAACAGGTAGACTGTTGAAATCTTTGTATATATTGCTTCTATATAGTATAAGAAACATATATGCAAAGCATCCAAAAAGTACTATTCGCCAATTTTTTGTTCTTCAAGTTTAAGTGAACAATGAGCCCCAATGGTTAATCCGTTATAGGAAATTATTTGTATTTTTCGACAAGTAGAACAATGAATGGAACAGGTAGACGGTTGAAATCTTTGTATATATTGCTTCTATATAGTCTAAGAAACATATATGCAAAGCATCCAAACAGTACCATTCGCCAATTTTTTGTTCTTCAAGTTTAAGTGAACTACGAGCCCCATTGGTAATCCTTGAAAGGAAATTATTTGTAAATTTCGACAAGTAGAACAATGAATGGAACAGGTAGACTGTTGAAATCATTGTATATGTTGCTTCTATATAGTCTAAGAAACATATATGCAAAGCATCCAAACAGTACAATTCGCCAATTTTTTGTTCTTCAAGTTTAAGTAAACTACGATCCCCATTGTTAATCCCTTAATGAAAATTATTTGTAACTTTCGACAAGTAGAACAATGAATGGAACAGGTAGACGGTTGAAATCTTTGTATATATTGCTTTATATAGTATGAGAAACATATATGCAAAGCATCCAAACAGTACAATTCGCCAATTTTTTGTTCTTCAAGTTTAAGTAAACTACGATCCCCATTGTTAATCCCTTAACGGAAATTATTTGTAACTTTCGACAAGTAGAACAATGAATGGAACAGGTAGACGGTTGAAATCATTGTATATATTGCTTCTATATAGTCTAAGAAACATATATGAAAAGCATCCAAACAGTACAATTCGACAATTTTTTGTTCTTCAAGTTTAGTGAACTACGAGCCCCATTGTTAATACTTTAACAGAAATTATTTGTAACTTCCGACAAGTAGAACAATGAATGGAACAGGTAGACGGTTGGAATCAATGTATATATTGCTTCTATATAGTCTAAGAAACATATATGCAAAGCATCCAAACAGTACTATTCGCCAATTTTTTGTTCTTCAAGTTAAAGTGAACAATGAGCCCCATTGTTAATCCTTTAAAAAAAATTATTTGTAAATTTCGACAAGTAGAACAATGAATGGATCAGGTAGACGGTTGAAATCATTGTATATATTGCTTCTATATAATCTACGAAACATATATGCAAAGCATCCAAACAGTACAATTCGCCAATTTTTTGTTCTTCAAGTTTAAGTGAACTACGAGCCCCATTGTTAATCCTTTAACGGAAATTAATTGTAAGTTTCTACAAGTAGAACAATGATTGGAACAGGTAGACGGTTGAAATATTTGTATATATTGCTTCTATATAGTCTAAGAAACATATATGCAAATCATCCAAACAGTACAATTCGCCAATTTTTTGTTCTTCAAGTTTAAGTAAACTACGATCCCCATTGTTAATCCCTTAACGGAAATTATTTGTAACTTTCGACAAGTAGAACAATGAATGGAACAGGTAGACGGTTGAAATCATTGTATATATTGCTTCTATATAGACTAAGAAACATATATGAAAAGCATCCAAACAGTACAATTCGACAATTTTTTGATCTTCAAGTTTAGTGAACTACGAACCCCATTGTTAATACTTTAACGGAAATTATTTGTAACTTCCGACAAGTAGAACAATGAATGGAACAGGTAGACGGTTGAAATCAATGTATATATTGCTTCTATATAGTCTAAGAAACATATATGCAAAGCATCCAAACAGTACCATTCGCCAATTCTTTGTTCTTCAAGTTTAAATGAACAATGAGCCCCATTGTTAATACTTTAACGGAAATTATTTGTAACTTCCGACAAGTAGAACAATGAATGGAACAGGTAGACGGTTGAAATCAATGTATATATTGCTTCTATATAGTCTAAGAAACATATATGCAAAGCATCCAAACAGTACCATTCGCCAATTTTTTGTTCTTCAAGTTTAAGTGAACAATGAGCCCCATTGTTAATCCTTTAAAAAAATTATTTGTAAATTTCGACAAGTAGAACAATGAATGGATCAGGTAGACGGTTGAAATCATTGTATATATTGCTTCTATATAATCTACGAAACATATATGCAAAGCATCCAAACAGTACAATTCGCCAATTTTCTGTACTTCAAGTTTAAGTGAACTACGAGCCCCATTGTTAATCCTTTAACGGAAATTAATTGTAACTTTCTACAAGTAGAACAATGATTGGAACAGGTAGACGGTTGAAATATTTGTATATATTGCTTCCATATAGTCTAAGAAACATGTACGCAAAGCATCCAAACAGTACCATTCGCCAATTTTTTGTTCTTCAAGTTTAAGTGAACAATGAGCCCCATTGTTAATCCTTTATCGGAAATTATTTGTAAATTTCGACAAGTAGAACAATGAATGGGACAGGTAGACTGTTGAAATCATTGTATATATTGCTTCTATATAGTCCAAGAAACATATATGCAAAGCGTCCAAACAGTACAATTCGCCAATTTTTTGCTCTTCAAGTTTAAGTGAACTACGTGCCCCATTGTTAATCCTTTAATGGAAATTATTTGTAAATTTCGGCAAGTAGAACAATGAATGGAATAGGTAGACGGTTGAAATCATTGTATATATTGCTTCTATATAGTCTAAGAAACATATATGCAAAGCATCCAAACAGTACTATTCGCCAATTTTTTGTTCTTCAAGTTTAAGTGAACAATGAGCCCCAATGGTTAATCCGTTATAGGAAATTATTTCTATTTTTCGACAAGTAGAACAATGAATGGAACAGGTAGACGGTTGAAATCTTTGTATATATTGCTTCTATATAGTCTAAGAAACATATATGCAAAGCATCCAAACAGTACCATTCGCCAATTTTTTGTTCTTCAAGTTTAAGTGAACTACGAGCCCCATTGTTAATCCTTCAAAGGAAATTATTTGTAAATTTCGACAAGTAGAACAATGAATGGAACATGTAGACTGTTGAAATCATTGTATATATTGCTTCTATATAGACTAAGAAACATATATGCAAAGCATCCAAACAGTACAATTCGCCAATTTTTTGTTCTTCAAGTTTAAGTAAACTACGATCCCCATTGTTAATCCCTTAACGGAAATTATTTGTAACTTTCGACAAGTAGAACAATGAATGGAACAGGTAGACGGTTGAAATCTTTGTATATGTTGCTTCTATATAGTCTAAGAAACCTATATGCAAAGCATCTAAACAGTAACATCCGCCAATTTTTTGATCTTCAAGTTTAAGTGAACAGCGAGCCCCATTGATAATCATGAAATGGAAATTATTTGTAACTTTCTACAAGTAGAACAATAAATAGTACAGGTAGATTGGTGAAATCTTTCTATATATTGCGTCTAATTAGTCTAAGAAACATATATGTAAAGCATCCAAGCAGTACAATTCGCCAATTTTTTGTTCTTCAAGTTTAAGTGAACTACGAGCCCCATTGTTAATCCTTTAAAGGAAATTATTTGTAAATTTCGACAAGTAGAACAATGAATGGAATAGTAGACGGTTGAAATCATTGTATATATTGCTTCTATATAGTCTAAGAAACATATATGCAAAGCATCCAAACAGTACTATTCGCCAATTTTTTGTTCTTCAAGTTTAAGTGAACAATGAGCCCCAATGGTTAATCCTTTATCGGAAATTATTTGTAAATTTCGACAAGTAGAACAATGAATGGGACAGGTAGACTGTTGAAATCATTGTATATATTGCTTCTATATAGTCCAAGAAACATATATGCAAAGCGTCCAAACAGTACAATTCGCCAATTTTTTGCTCTTCAAGTTTAAGTGAACTACGTGCCCCATTGTTAATCCTTTAATGGAAATTATTTGTAAATTTCGGCAAGTAGAACAATGAATGGAATAGGTAGACGGTTGAAATCATTGTATATATTGCTTCTATCTAGTCTAAGAAACATATATGCAAAGCATCCAAACAGTACTATTCGCCAATTTTTTGTTCTTCAAGTTTAAGTGAACAATGAGCCCCAATGGTTAATCCTTTATCGGAAATTATTTGTAAATTTCGACAAGTAGAACAATGAATGGAACAGGTAGACTGTTGAAATCATTGTATATATTGCTTCTATATAGTCCAAGACACATATATGCAAAGAGTCCAAACAGTACAATTCGCCAATTTTTTGCTCTTCAAGTTTAAGTGAACTACGAGCCCCATTGTTAATCCTTTAAAGGAAATTATTTGTAAATTTCGGCAAGTAGAACAATGAATGGAATAGTAGACGGTTGAAATCATTGTATATATTGCTTCTATATAGTCTAAGAAACATATATGCAAAGCATCCAAACAGTAAAATTCGCCAATTTTTTGTTCTTCAAGTTTAAGTAAACTACGATCCCCATTGTTAATCCCTTAACGGAAATTATTTGTAACTTTCGACAAGTAGAACAATGAATGAAACAGGTAGACGGTTGAAATCATTGTGTATATTGCTTCTATATAGTCTAAGAAACATATATGCAAAGCATCCAAACAGTACAATTCGACAATTTTTTGTTCTTCAAGTTTAGTGAACTACGAGCCCCATTGTTGATACTTTAACGGAAATCATTTGTAACTTCCGACAAGTAGAACAATGAATGGAACAGGTAGACGGTTGAAATCAATGTATATATTGCTTCTATATAGTCTAAGAATCATATATGCCAAGCATCCAAACAGTACCATTCGCCAATTTTTTGTTCTTCAAGTTTAAGTGAACAATGAGCCCCATTGTTAATCCGTTATAGGAAATTATTTCTATTTTTCGACAAGTAGAACAATGAATGGAACAGGTAGACGGTTGAAATCTTTGTATATATTGCTTCTATATAATCTACGAAACATATATGCAAAGCATCCAAACAGTACAATTCGCCAATTTCTTGTTCTTCAAGTTTAAGTGAACTACGAGCCCCATTGTTAATCCTTTAACGGAAATTAATTGTAACTTCCGACAAGTAGAACAATGAATGGAACAGGTAGACGGTTGAAATCAATGTATATATTGCTTCTATATAGTCTAAGAAACATATATGCAAAGCATCCAAACAGTACCGTTCGCCAATTTTTTGTTCTTCAAGTTTAAGTGAACAATGAGCCCCATTGTTAATCCTTTATCGGAAATTATTTGTAACTTTCGACAAGTAGAACAATGAATGGAACAGGTAGACGGTTGAAATCTTTGTATATATTGTTTCTATATAGTCTAAGAAACCTATATGCAAAGCATCTAAACAGTAACATTCGCCAATTTTTTGATCTTCAAGTTTAAGTGAACACCGAGCCCCATTGATAATCATGAAATGGAAATTATTTGTACATTTCTACGAGTAGAACAATAAATAGTACAGGTAGACGGGTGAAATCTTTCTATATATTGCTTCTAAATAGTCTAAGAAACATATATGCAAAGCATCCAAACAGTACAATTCGCCAATTTTTTGTTCTTCAAGTTTAAGTGAACTACGAGCCCCATTGTTAATCCTTTAAAAAAAATTATTTGTAAATTTCGACAAGTAGAACAATGAATGGATCAGGTAGACGGTTCAAATCATTGTATATATTGCTTCCATATAATCTACGAAACATATATGCAAAGCATCCAAACAGTACAATTCGCCAATTTTTTGTTCTTCAAGTTTAAGTGAACTACGAGCCCCATTGTTAATCCTTTAACGGAAATTAATTGTAACTTTCTACAAGTAGAACAATGATTGGAACAGGTAGACGGTTGAAATCTTTGTATATATTGCTTCCATATAGTCTAAGAAACATGTACGCAAAGCATCCAAACAGTACCATTCGCCAATTTTTTGTTCTTCAAGTTTAAGTGAACAATGAGCCCCATTGTTAATCCTTTATCGGAAATTATTTGTACCTTCCGACAAGTAGAACAATGAATGGAACAGGTAGACGGTTGAAATCAATGTATATATTGCTTCTATATAGTCTAAGAAACATATATGCAAAGCATCCAAACAGTACCGTTCGCCAATTTTTTGTTCTTCAAGTTTAAGTGAACAATGAGCCCCATTGTTAATCCTTTATCGGAAATTATTTGTAACTTTCGACAAGTAGAACAATGAATGGAACAGGTAGACGGTTGAAATCTTTGTATATGTTGTTTCTATATAGTCTAAGAAACCTATATGCAAAGCATCTAAACAGTAACATTCGCCAATTTTTTGATCTTCAAGTTTAAGTGAACACCGAGCCCCATTGATAATCATGAAATGGAAATTATTTGTACCTTTCTACAAGTAGAACAATAAACAGTACAGGTAGACGGGTGAAATCTTTCTATATATTGCTTCTAAATAGTCTAAGAAACATATATGCAAAGCATCCAAACAGTACAATTCGCCAATTTTTTGTTCTTCGAGTTTAAGTAAACTACGATCCCCATTGTTAATCCCTTGACGGAAATTATTTGTAACTTTCGACAAGTAGAACAATGAATGGAACAGGTAGACGGTTGAAATCATTGTATATATTGCTTCTATATAGTCTAAGAAACATATATGAAAAGCATCCAAACAGTACAATTCGACAATTTTTTGTTCTTCAAGTTTAGTGAACTACGAGCCCCATTGTTAATACTTTAACGGAAATTATTTGTAACTTCCGACAAGTAGAACAATGAATGGAACAGGTAGACGGTTGAAATCAATGTATATATTGCTTCTATATAGTCTAAGAAACATATATGCAAAGCATCCAAACAGTACCATTCGCCAATTTTATGTTCTTCAAGTTTAAGTGAACAATGAGCCCCATTGTTAATCCTTTAAAAAAAATTATTTGTAAATTTCGACAAGTAGAACAATGAATGGATCAGGTAGACGGTTGAAATCATTGTATATATTGCTTCTATATAATCTACGAAACATATATGCAAAGCATCCAAACAGTACAATTCGCCAATTTTTTGTTCTTCAAGTTTAAGTGAAATACGAGCCCCATTGTTAATCCTTTAACGGAAATTAATTGTAACTTTCTACAAGTAGAACAATGATTGGAACAGGTAGACGGTTGAAATATTTGTATATATTGCTTCCATATAGTCTAAGAAACATGTACGCAAAGCATCCAAACAGTACCATTCGCCAATTTTTTGTTTTTCAAGTTTAAGTAAACTACGATCCCCATTGTTAATCCCTTAACGGAAATTATTTGTTACTTTCGACAAGTAGAACAATGAATGGAACAGGTAGACGGTTGAAATAATTGTATGTATTGCTTCTATATAGTCTTAGTAACATATATGCAAAGCATCCAAACAGTACAATTCGACAATTTTTTGTTCTTCAGGTTTAGTGAACAATGAGCCCCAATGGTTAATCCGTTATAGGAAATTATTTGTATTTTTCGACAAGTAGAACAATGAATGGAAAAGGTAGACGGTTGAAATCTTTGTATATATTGCTTCTATATAATCTACGAAACATATATGCAAAGCATCCAAACAGTACAATTCGCCAATTTCTTGTTCTTCAAGTTTAAGTGAACTACGAGCCCCATTGTTAATCCTTTAACGGAAATTATTTGTAACTTTCTACAACTAGAACAATGATTGGAACACGCAGACGGTTGAAATCTTTGTATATATTGCTTCCATATAGTCTAGGAAACATATATGCAAAGCATCCAAACAGTACCATTCGCCAATTTTTTGTTCTTCAAGTTTAAGTGAACAATGAGCCCCAATGGTTAATCCGTTATAGGAAATTATTTGTATTTTTCGACAAGTAGAACAATGAATGGAACAGGTAGACGGGTGAAATCTTTCTATATATTGCTTCTAAATAGTCTAAGAAACATATATGCAAAGCATCCAAACATTACAATTCGCCAATTTTTTGTTCTTCAAGTTTAAGTGAACAATGAGCCGCATTGTTAATCCTTTAACGGAAATAAATTGTAACTTTCTACAACTAGAACAATGATTGGAACTCGCAGACGGTTGAAATCTTTGTATATATTGCTTCCATATAGTCTAAGAAACATATATGCAAAGCATCCAAACAGTACCATCCGCCAATTTTTTGTTCTTCAAGTTTAAGTGAACAATGTGCCCCGTTGTTAATCCTTTATCGGAAATTATTTGTAACTTTCGACAAGTAGAACAGTGAATGGAACAGGTAGACTGTTGAAATCTTTGTATATATTGCTTCTATATAGTATAAGAAACATATATGCAAAGCATCCAAAAAGTACTATTCGCCAATTTTTTGTTCTTCAAGTTTAAGTGAACAATGAGCCCCAATGGTTAATCCGTTATAGGAAATTATTTGTATTTTTCGACAAGTAGAACAATGAATGGAACAGGTAGACGGTTGAAATCTTTGTATATATTGCTTCTATATAGTCTAAGAAACATATATGCAAAGCATCCAAACAGTACCATTCGCCAATTTTTTGTTCTTCAAGTTTAAGTGAACTACGAGCCCCATTGGTAATCCTTGAAAGGAAATTATTTGTAAATTTCGACAAGTAGAACAATGAATGGAACAGGTAGACTGTTGAAATCATTGTATATGTTGCTTCTATATAGTCTAAGAAACATATATGCAAAGCATCCAAACAGTACAATTCGCCAATTTTTTGTTCTTCAAGTTTAAGTAAACTACGATCCCCATTGTTAATCCCTTAATGAAAATTATTTGTAACTTTCGACAAGTAGAACAATGAATGGAACAGGTAGACGGTTGAAATCTTTGTATATATTGCTTTATATAGTATGAGAAACATATATGCAAAGCATCCAAACAGTACAATTCGCCAATTTCTTGTTCTTCAAGTTTAAGTGAACTACGAGCCCCATTGTTAATCCTTTAACGGAAATTATTTGTAACTTTCTACAACTAGAACAATGATTGGAACACGCAGACGGTTGAAATCTTTGTATATATTGCTTCCATATAGTCTAGGAAACATATATGCAAAGCATCCAAACAGTACCATTCGCCAATTTTTTGTTCTTCAAGTTTAAGTGAACAATGAGCCCCAATGGTTAATCCGTTATAGGAAATTATTTGTATTTTTCGACAAGTAGAACAATGAATGGAACAGGTAGACGGGTGAAATCTTTCTATATATTGCTTCTAAATAGTCTAAGAAACATATATGCAAAGCATCCAAACATTACAATTCGCCAATTTTTTGTTCTTCAAGTTTAAGTGAACAATGAGCCGCATTGTTAATCCTTTAACGGAAATAAATTGTAACTTTCTACAACTAGAACAATGATTGGAACTCGCAGACGGTTGAAATCTTTGTATATATTGCTTCCATATAGTCTAAGAAACATATATGCAAAGCATCCAAACAGTACCATCCGCCAATTTTTTGTTCTTCAAGTTTAAGTGAACAATGTGCCCCGTTGTTAATCCTTTATCGGAAATTATTTGTAACTTTCGACAAGTAGAACAGTGAATGGAACAGGTAGACTGTTGAAATCTTTGTATATATTGCTTCTATATAGTATAAGAAACATATATGCAAAGCATCCAAAAAGTACTATTCGCCAATTTTTTGTTCTTCAAGTTTAAGTGAACAATGAGCCCCAATGGTTAATCCGTTATAGGAAATTATTTGTATTTTTCGACAAGTAGAACAATGAATGGAACAGGTAGACGGTTGAAATCTTTGTATATATTGCTTCTATATAGTCTAAGAAACATATATGCAAAGCATCCAAACAGTACCATTCGCCAATTTTTTGTTCTTCAAGTTTAAGTGAACTACGAGCCCCATTGGTAATCCTTGAAAGGAAATTATTTGTAAATTTCGACAAGTAGAACAATGAATGGAACAGGTAGACTGTTGAAATCATTGTATATGTTGCTTCTATATAGTCTAAGAAACATATATGCAAAGCATCCAAACAGTACAATTCGCCAATTTTTTGTTCTTCAAGTTTAAGTAAACTACGATCCCCATTGTTAATCCCTTAATGAAAATTATTTGTAACTTTCGACAAGTAGAACAATGAATGGAACAGGTAGACGGTTGAAATCTTTGTATATATTGCTTTATATAGTATGAGAAACATATATGCAAAGCATCCAAACAGTACAATTCGCCAATTTTTTGTTCTTCAAGTTTAAGTAAACTACGATCCCCATTGTTAATCCCTTAACGGAAATTATTTGTAACTTTCGACAAGTAGAACAATGAATGGAACAGGTAGACGGTTGAAATCATTGTATATATTGCTTCTATATAGTCTAAGAAACATATATGAAAAGCATCCAAACAGTACAATTCGACAATTTTTTGTTCTTCAAGTTTAGTGAACTACGAGCCCCATTGTTAATACTTTAACAGAAATTATTTGTAACTTCCGACAAGTAGAACAATGAATGGAACAGGTAGACGGTTGGAATCAATGTATATATTGCTTCTATATAGTCTAAGAAACATATATGCAAAGCATCCAAACAGTACCATTCGCCAATTTTTTGTTCTTCAAGTTAAAGTGAACAATGAGCCCCATTGTTAATCCTTTAAAAAAAATTATTTGTAAATTTCGACAAGTAGAACAATGAATGGATCAGGTAGACGGTTGAAATCATTGTATATATTGCTTCTATATAATCTACGAAACATATATGCAAAGCATCCAAACAGTACAATTCGCCAATTTTTTGTTCTTCAAGTTTAAGTGAACTACGAGCCCCATTGTTAATCCTTTAACGGAAATTAATTGTAAGTTTCTACAAGTAGAACAATGATTGGAACAGGTAGACGGTTGAAATATTTGTATATATTGCTTCTATATAGTCTAAGAAACATATATGCAAATCATCCAAACAGTACAATTCGCCAATTTTTTGTTCTTCAAGTTTAAGTAAACTACGATCCCCATTGTTAATCCCTTAACGGAAATTATTTGTAACTTTCGACAAGTAGAACAATGAATGGAACAGGTAGACGGTTGAAATCATTGTATATATTGCTTCTATATAGACTAAGAAACATATATGAAAAGCATCCAAACAGTACAATTCGACAATTTTTTGATCTTCAAGTTTAGTGAACTACGAACCCCATTGTTAATACTTTAACGGAAATTATTTGTAACTTCCGACAAGTAGAACAATGAATGGAACAGGTAGACGGTTGAAATCAATGTATATATTGCTTCTATATAGTCTAAGAAACATATATGCAAAGCATCCAAACAGTACCATTCGCCAATTCTTTGTTCTTCAAGTTTAAATGAACAATGAGCCCCATTGTTAATACTTTAACGGAAATTATTTGTAACTTCCGACAAGTAGAACAATGAATGGAACAGGTAGACGGTTGAAATCAATGTATATATTGCTTCTATATAGTCTAAGAAACATATATGCAAAGCATCCAAACAGTACCATTCGCCAATTTTTTGTTCTTCAAGTTTAAGTGAACAATGAGCCCCATTGTTAATCCTTTAAAAAAATTATTTGTAAATTTCGACAAGTAGAACAATGAATGGATCAGGTAGACGGTTGAAATCATTGTATATATTGCTTCTATATAATCTACGAAACATATATGCAAAGCATCCAAACAGTACAATTCGCCAATTTTCTGTACTTCAAGTTTAAGTGAACTACGAGCCCCATTGTTAATCCTTTAACGGAAATTAATTGTAACTTTCTACAAGTAGAACAATGATTGGAACAGGTAGACGGTTGAAATATTTGTATATATTGCTTCCATATAGTCTAAGAAACATATACGCAAAGCATCCAAACAGTACCATTCGCCAATTTTTTGTTCTTCAAGTTTAAGTGAACAATGAGCCCCATTGTTAATCCTTTATCGGAAATTATTTGTAAATTTCGACAAGTAGAACAATGAATGGGACAGGTAGACTGTTGAAATCATTGTATATATTGCTTCTATATAGTCCAAGAAACATATATGCAAAGCGTCCAAACAGTACAATTCGCCAATTTTTTGCTCTTCAAGTTTAAGTGAACTACGTGCCCCATTGTTAATCCTTTAATGGAAATTATTTGTAAATTTCGGCAAGTAGAACAATGAATGGAATAGGTAGACGGTTGAAATCATTGTATATATTGCTTCTATATAGTCTAAGAAACATATATGCAAAGCATCCAAACAGTACTATTCGCCAATTTTTTGTTCTTCAAGTTTAAGTGAACAATGAGCCCCAATGGTTAATCCGTTATAGGAAATTATTTCTATTTTTCGACAAGTAGAACAATGAATGGAACAGGTAGACGGTTGAAATCTTTGTATATATTGCTTCTATATAGTCTAAGAAACATATATGCAAAGCATCCAAACAGTACCATTCGCCAATTTTTTGTTCTTCAAGTTTAAGTGAACTACGAGCCCCATTGTTAATCCTTCAAAGGAAATTATTTGTAAATTTCGACAAGTAGAACAATGAATGGAACATGTAGACTGTTGAAATCATTGTATATATTGCTTCTATATAGACTAAGAAACATATATGCAAAGCATCCAAACAGTACAATTCGCCAATTTTTTGTTCTTCAAGTTTAAGTAAACTACGATCCCCATTGTTAATCCCTTAACGGAAATTATTTGTAACTTTCGACAAGTAGAACAATGAATGGAACAGGTAGACGGTTGAAATCTTTGTATATGTTGCTTCTATATAGTCTAAGAAACCTATATGCAAAGCATCTAAACAGTAACATCCGCCAATTTTTTGATCTTCAAGTTTAAGTGAACAGCGAGCCCCATTGATAATCATGAAATGGAAATTATTTGTAACTTTCTACAAGTAGAACAATAAATAGTACAGGTAGATTGGTGAAATCTTTCTATATATTGCGTCTAATTAGTCTAAGAAACATATATGTAAAGCATCCAAGCAGTACAATTCGCCAATTTTTTGTTCTTCAAGTTTAAGTGAACTACGAGCCCCATTGTTAATCCTTTAAAGGAAATTATTTGTAAATTTCGACAAGTAGAACAATGAATGGAATAGTAGACGGTTGAAATCATTGTATATATTGCTTCTATATAGTCTAAGAAACATATATGCAAAGCATCCAAACAGTACTATTCGCCAATTTTTTGTTCTTCAAGTTTAAGTGAACAATGAGCCCCAATGGTTAATCCTTTATCGGAAATTATTTGTAAATTTCGACAAGTAGAACAATGAATGGGACAGGTAGACTGTTGAAATCATTGTATATATTGCTTCTATATAGTCCAAGAAACATATATGCAAAGCGTCCAAACAGTACAATTCGCCAATTTTTTGCTCTTCAAGTTTAAGTGAACTACGTGCCCCATTGTTAATCCTTTAATGGAAATTATTTGTAAATTTCGGCAAGTAGAACAATGAATGGAATAGGTAGACGGTTGAAATCATTGTATATATTGCTTCTATCTAGTCTAAGAAACATATATGCAAAGCATCCAAACAGTACTATTCGCCAATTTTTTGTTCTTCAAGTTTAAGTGAACAATGAGCCCCAATGGTTAATCCTTTATCGGAAATTATTTGTAAATTTCGACAAGTAGAACAATGAATGGAACAGGTAGACTGTTGAAATCATTGTATATATTGCTTCTATATAGTCCAAGACACATATATGCAAAGAGTCCAAACAGTACAATTCGCCAATTTTTTGCTCTTCAAGTTTAAGTGAACTACGAGCCCCATTGTTAATCCTTTAAAGGAAATTATTTGTAAATTTCGGCAAGTAGAACAATGAATGGAATAGTAGACGGTTGAAATCATTGTATATATTGCTTCTATATAGTCTAAGAAACATATATGCAAAGCATCCAAACAGTAAAATTCGCCAATTTTTTGTTCTTCAAGTTTAAGTAAACTACGATCCCCATTGTTAATCCCTTAACGGAAATTATTTGTAACTTTCGACAAGTAGAACAATGAATGGAACAGGTAGACGGTTGAAATCATTGTGTATATTGCTTCTATATAGTCTAAGAAACATATATGCAAAGCATCCAAACAGTACAATTCGACAATTTTTTGTTCTTCAAGTTTAGTGAACTACGAGCCCCATTGTTGATACTTTAACGGAAATCATTTGTAACTTCCGACAAGTAGAACAATGAATGGAACAGGTAGACGGTTGAAATCAATGTATATATTGCTTCTATATAGTCTAAGAATCATATATGCCAAGCATCCAAACAGTACCATTCGCCAATTTTTTGTTCTTCAAGTTTAAGTGAACAATGAGCCCCATTGTTAATCCTTTATCGGAAATTATTTGTAAATTTCGACAAGTAGAACAATGAATGGAACAGGTAGACTGTTGAAATCATTGTATATATTGCTTCTATATAGTCCAAGAAACATATATGCAAAGCGTCCAAACAGTACAATTCGCCAATTTTTTCCTCTTCAAGTTTAAGTGAACTACGAGCCCCATTGTTAATCCTTTAAAGGAAATTATTTGTAAATTTCGGCAAGTAGAACAATGAATGGAATAGTAGACGGTTGAAATCATTGTATATATTGCTTCTATATAGTCTAAGAAACATATATGCAAAGCATCCAAACAGTAAACTTCGCCAATTTTTTGTTCTTCAAGTTTAAGTAAACTACGATCCCCATTGTTAATCCCTTAACGGAAATTATTTGTAACTTTCGACAAGTAGAACAATGAATAGTGCAGGTAGACGGTTGAAATCTTTGTATATGTTGCTTCTATATAGTCTAAGAAACCTATATGCAAAGCATCTAAACAGTAACATCCGCCAATTTTTTGATCTTCAAGTTTAAGTGAACAGCGAGCCCCATTGATAATCATGAAATGGAAATTATTTGTAACTTTCTACAAGTAGAACAATAAATAGTACAGGTAGATTGGTGAAATCTTTCTATATATTGCGTCTAATTAGTCTAAGAAACATATATGTAAAGCATCCAAGCAGTACAATTCGCCAATTTTTTGTTCTTCAAGTTTAAGTGAACTACGAGCCCCATTGTTAATCCTTTAAAGGAAATTATTTGTAAATTTCGACAAGTAGAACAATGAATGGAATAGTAGACGGTTGAAATCATTGTATATATTGCTTCTATATAGTCTAAGAAACATATATGCAAAGCATCCAAACAGTACTATTCGCCAATTTTTTGTTCTTCAAGTTTAAGTGAACAATGAGCCCCAATGGTTAATCCTTTATGGGAAATTATTTGTAAATTTCGACAAGTAGAACAATGAATGGGACAGGTAGACTGTTGAAATCATTGTATATATTGCTTCTATATAGTCCAAGAAACATATATGCAAAGCGTCCAAACAGTACAATTCGCCAATTTTTTGCTCTTCAAGTTTAAGTGAACTACGTGCCCCATTGTTAATCCTTTAATGGAAATTATTTGTAAATTTCGGCAAGTAGAACAATGAATGGAATAGGTAGACGGTTGAAATCATTGTATATATTGCTTCTATCTAGTCTAAGAAACATATATGCAAAGCATCCAAACAGTACTATTCGCCAATTTTTTGTTCTTCAAGTTTAAGTGAACAATGAGCCCCAATGGTTAATCCTTTATCGGAAATTATTTGTAAATTTCGACAAGTAGAACAATGAATGGAACAGGTAGACTGTTGAAATCATTGTATATATTGCTTCTATATAGTCCAAGACACATATATGCAAAGAGTCCAAACAGTACAATTCGCCAATTTTTTGCTCTTCAAGTTTAAGTGAACTACGAGCCCCATTGTTAATCCTTTAAAGGAAATTATTTGTAAATTTCGGCAAGTAGAACAATGAATGGAATAGTAGACGGTTGAAATCATTGTATATATTGCTTCTATATAGTCTAAGAAACATATATGCAAAGCATCCAAACAGTAAAATTCGCCAATTTTTTGTTCTTCAAGTTTAAGTAAACTACGATCCCCATTGTTAATCCCTTAACGGAAATTATTTGTAACTTTCGACAAGTAGAACAATGAATGGAACAGGTAGACGGTTGAAATCATTGTGTATATTGCTTCTATATAGTCTAAGAAACATATATGCAAAGCATCCAAACAGTACAATTCGACAATTTTTTGTTCTTCAAGTTTAGTGAACTACGAGCCCCATTGTTGATACTTTAACGGAAATCATTTGTAACTTCCGACAAGTAGAACAATGAATGGAACAGGTAGACGGTTGAAATCAATGTATATATTGCTTCTATATAGTCTAAGAATCATATATGCCAAGCATCCAAACAGTACCATTCGCCAATTTTTTGTTCTTCAAGTTTAAGTGAACAATGAGCCCCATTGTTAATCCTTTATCGGAAATTATTTGTAAATTTCGACAAGTAGAACAATGAATGGAACAGGTAGACTGTTGAAATCATTATATATATTGCTTCTATATAGTCCAAGAAACATATATGCAAAGCGTCCAAACAGTACAATTCGCCAATTTTTTCCTCTTCAAGTTTAAGTGAACTACGAGCCCCATTGTTAATCCTTTAAAGGAAATTATTTGTAAATTTCGGCAAGTAGAACAATGAATGGAATAGTAGACGGTTGAAATCATTGTATATATTGCTTCTATATAGTCTAAGAAACATATATGCAAAGCATCCAAACAGTAAACTTCGCCAATTTTTTGTTCTTCAAGTTTAAGTAAACTACGATCCCCATTGTTAATCCCTTAACGGAAATTATTTGTAACTTTCGACAAGTAGAACAATGAATAGTGCAGGTAGACGGTTGAAATCTTTGTATATGTTGCTCCTATATAGTCTAAGAAACATATATGCAAAGCATCCAAACAGTACAATTCGACAATTTTTTGTTCTTCAAGTTTAGTGAACAATGAGCCCCAATGGTTAATCCTTTATCGGAAATTATTTGTAATTTTCGACATGTAGAACAATGAATGGAACAGGTAGACGGTTGAAATCTTTGTATATATTGCTTCTATATAATCTAAGAAACATATATGCAAAGCATCCAAACAGTACAATTCGCCAATTATTTCATCTTCATGTTTAAGTGAACTACGAGCCCCATTGTTAATACTTTAACGGAAATTATTTGTAACTTCCGACAAGTAGAACAATGAATGGAACAGGTAGACGGTTGAAATCAATGTATATATTGCTTCTATATAGCCTACGAAACATATATGCAAAGCATCCAAACAGTACAACTCGCCAATTTTTTGTTCTTCAAGTTTAACTGAACTACGAGCCCCATTGTTAATCCTTTAAAGGAAATTATTTGTAAATTTCGACAAGTAGAACAATGAATGGATCATGTAGACGGTTGAAATCATTGTATATATTGCTTCTATATAGTCTACGAAACATATATGCAATGCATCCAAACAGTACCATTCGCCAATTTTTTGCTCTTCAAGTTTAAGTGAACAACAAGCCCCATTGATAATCATGAAACGGAAATTATTTGTATCTTTCTGCAAGGAGAACAATGAATAGAACAGGTAGACCGTTGAAATCTTTATATATGTTGCTTCTATATAGTCTAAGAAACCTATATGCAAAGCATCTAAACAGTAACAATCGCCGATTTTTTGATCTTCAAGTTTAAGTGAACAGCGAGCCCCATTGATAATCATGAAATGGAAATTATTTGTAACTTTCTACAAGTAGAACAATGAATAGTACAGGTAGACGGGTGAAATCTTTCTATATCTTGCTTCTAAATAGTCTAAGAAACATATATGCAAAGCATCGAAACAGTACAATTCGCCAATTTTTTGTTCTTCAAGTTTAAGTGAACTACGAGCCCCATTGTTAATCCTTTAAAGGAAATTATTTGTAAATTTCGACAAGTAGAACAATGAATGGATCATGTAGACGGTTGAAATCATTGTATATATTGCTTCCATTTAGTCTAAGAAACATATATGCAAAGCATCAAACAGTACCATTCGCCAATTTTTTGTTCTTCAAGTTTAAGTGAACAATGAGCCCCAATGGTTAATCCGTTATCGGAAATTATGTGTAACTTTCGACAAGTAGAACAATGAATGGAACAGGTAGACGGTTGAAATCTTTGTATATATGGCTTCTATATAGTCTAAGAAACATATATGCAAAGCATCCAAACAGTACAATTCGCTAATTTTTTGTTCTTCAAGTTTAAGTAAACTACGATCCCCATTGTTAATTCCTTAACGGAAATTATTTGTAACTTTCGACAAGTATAACAATAAATAGTGCAGGTAGACGGTTGAAATCTTTGTATATATTGCTTCCATATAGTCTAAGAAACATATATGCAAAGCATCCAAACAGTACCATTCGCCAATTTTTTGTTCTTCAAGTTTAAGTGAACAATGAGCTCCATTGTTAATCCTTTATCGGAAATTATTTGTAACTTTCGACAAGTAGAATAATGAATGGAACAGGTAGACGGTTGAAATCTTTGTATATATTGCTTCTATATAATCTAAGAAACATATATGCAAAGCATCTAAACAGTAACAATCGCCAATTTTTTGATCTTCAAGTTTAAGTGAACAGCGAGCCCCATTGATAATCATGAAATGGAAATTATTTGTAACTTTCTACAAGTAGAACAATGAATAGTACAGGTAGACGGGTGAAATCTTTCTGTATATTGCTTCTAAATAGTCTAAGAAACATATATGCAAAGCATCCAAACAGTAAAATTCGTCAATTTTTTGTTCTTCAAGTTTAAGTGAACTAGGAGCCCCATTGTTAATCCTTTAAAGGAAATTATTTGTAAATTTCGACAAGTAGAACAATGAATGGATCTTGTAGACGGTTGAATTCATTGTATATATTGCTTCTATATGGTCTACGAAACATATATGCAAAGCATCCAAACAGTACAATTCGCCAATTTTTTGTTCTTCAAGTTTAAGTGAACTATGAGCCCCATTGTTAATCCTTTAATGGAAATTAATTGTAACTTTCTACAAGTAGAACAATGATTGGAACACGTAGACGGTTGAAATCTTTGTATATATTGCTTCCATATAGTCTAAGAAACATATATGCAAAGCATACAAACAGTACAATACGCCAATTTCTTGTTCTTCAAGTTTAAGTGAACAATGAGCCCCAATGGTTAATCCTTTATCGGAAATTATTTGTAACTTTCGACAAGTAGAACAATGAATGGAACAGTTAGACGGTTGAAATATTTGTATATATTGCTTCTATATAGTCTACGAAACATATATGCAAAGTATCCAAACAGTACAATTCGCCAATTTTTTGTACTTCAAGTTTAAGTGAACTACGAGCCCCATTGTTAATCCTTTAACGGAAATTAATTGTAACTTTCGACAAGTAGAACAATGAATGGAACAGGTAGACGGTTGAAATCTTTGTAGATATTGCTTCTATATAGTCTAAGAAACATATATGCAAAGCATCCAAACAGCACAATTCGCCAATTTATTGTTCTTCAAGTTTAAGTGAACAACGAGCCCCATTGTTAATCCTTTAAAGGAAATTATTTGTAACTTTCGACAAGTAGAACAATGAATGGAACAGGTAGACGGTTGAAATCTTTGTATATATTGCTTCTATATAATCTAAGAAACAAATATGCAAAGCATCCAAACAGTACCATTCGCCAATTTTTTGTTCTTCAAGTTTAAGTGAACAATGAGCCCCAATGGTTAATCCGTTATCGGAAATTATTTGTAACTTTCGACAAGAAGAACAATGAATGGAAAAGGTAGACGGTTGAAATCTTTGTATATATTGCTTCTATATAGTCTAAGAAACATATATGCAAAGCATCCAAACAGTACCATTCGCCAATTTGTTGTTCTTCAAGTTTAAGTGAACAGCAAGCCCCGTTGATAATCATGAAATGGAAATTATTTGTAACTTTCGACAAGTAGAACAATGAATGGAACAGTTAGACGGTTGAAATATTTGTATATATTGCTTCTATATAGTCTACGAAACATATATGCAAAGTATCCAAACAGTACAATTCGCCAATTTTTTGTACTTCAAGTTTAAGTGAACTACGAGCCCCATTGTTAATCCTTTAACGGAAATTAATTGTAACTTTCGACAAGTAGAACAATGAATGGAACAGGTAGACGGTTGAAATCTTTGTAGATATTGCTTCTATATAGTCTAAGAAACATATATGCAAAGCATCCAAACAGCACAATTCGCCAATTTATTGTTCTTCAAGTTTAAGTGAACAACGAGCCCCATTGTTAATCCTTTAAAGGAAATTATTTGTAACTTTCGACAAGTAGAACAATGAATGGAACAGGTAGACGATTGAAATCTTTGTATATATTGCTTCTGTATAATCTAAGAAACATATATGCAAAGCATCCAAACAGTACCATTCGCCAATTTTTTGTTCTTCAAGTTTTAGTGAACAATGAGCCCCAATGGTTAATCCGTTATCGGAAATTATTTGTAACGTTCGACAAGTAGAACAATGAATGGAACAGTTAGACGGTTGAAATATTTGTATATATTGCTTCTGTATAGTCTACGAAACATATATGCAAAGTATCCAAACAGTACAATTCGCCAATTTTTTGTACTTCAAGTTTAAGTGAACTACGAGCCCCATTGTTAATCCTTTAACGGAAATTATTTGTAACTTTCGACAAATAGAACAATGAATGGAACAGGTAGACGGTTGAAATCTTTGTAGAAATTGCTTCTATATAGTCTAAGAAACATATATGCAAAGCATCCAAACAGCACAATTCGCCAATTTATTGTTCTTCAAGTTTAAGTGAACAACGAGCCCCATTGTTAATCCTTTAAAGGAAATTATTTGTAACTTTCGACAAGAAGAACAATGAATGGAAAAGGTAGACGGTTGAAATCTTTGTATATATTGCTTCTATATAGTCTAAGAAACATATATGCAAAGCATCCAAACAGTACCATTCGCCAATTTTTTGTTCTTCAAGTTTAAGTGAACTACGAGCCCCATTGTTAATCCTTTAAAGGAAATTATTTGTAACTTTCGACAAGTAGAACAATGAATGGAACAGGTAGACTGTTGAAATCATTGTATATATTGCTTCTATATAGTCTAAGAAACATATATGCAAAGCATGCAAACAGTACAATTCGCCAATTTTTTGTTCTTCAAGTTTAAGTAAACTACGATCCCCATTGTTAATCCCTTAACGGAAATTATTTGTAACTTTCGACAAGTAGAACAGTGAATGGAACAGGTAGACGGTTGAAATCTTTGTATATATTGCTTCTATATAGTATCGGAAACATATATGCAAAGCATCCAAACAGTACAATTCGCCAATTTTTTGTTCTTCAAGTTTAAGTGAACAATGAGCCCCATTGTTAATCCTTTATCGGAAATTATTTGTAACTTTCGACAAGTAGAACAATGAATGGAACAGGTAGACGGTTGAAATCTTTGTATATATTGCTTCTATATAGTCTAAGAAACATATATGCAAAGCATCCAAACAGTACAATTCGCCAATTTTTTGTTCTTCAAGTTTAAGTAAACTACGATCCCCATTGTTAATCCCTTAACGGAAATTATTTGTAACTTTCGACAAGTAGAACAATGAATGGAACAGGTAGACGGTTGAAATCATTGTATATATTGCTTCTATATAGTCTAAGAAACATATATACAAAGCATCCAAACAGTACAATACGCCAATTATTTGTTCTTCAAGTTTAAGTAAACTACGATCCCCATTGTTAATCCCTTAACGGAAATTGTTTGTAACTTTCGACAAGTAGAACAATGAATGGAACAGGTAGACGGTTGAAATCATTGTATATATTGCTTCTATATAGTCTAAGAAACATATATGCAAAGCATCCAAACAGTACAATTCGACAATTTTTTGCTCTTCAAGTTTAAGTGAACTACGAGCCCCATTGTTAATCCTTTAAAGGAAATTATTTGTAAATTTCGGCAAGTAGAACAATGAATGGAATAGGTAGACGGTTGAAATCATTGTATATATTGCTTCTATATAGTCTATGAAACATATATGCAAAGCATCCAAACAGTACAATTCGCCAATTTTTTGTTCTTCAAGTTTAAGTAAACTACGATCCCCATTGTTAATCCCTTAACGGAAATTATTTGTAACATTCGACAAGTAGAACAATGAATGGAACAGGTAGACGGTTGTAATCATTGTATATATTGCTTCTATATAGTCTAAGAAACATATATGCAAAGCATCCAAACAGTACAATTCGCCAATTTTTTGTTCTTCAAGTTTAAGTGAACAATGAGCCCCATTGTTAATCCTTTAAAGGAAATTATTTGTAACTTTCGACAAGTAGAACAATGAATGGAACAGGAAAACGGTTGAAATCTTTGTATATATTGCTTCTATATAGTCTAAGAAACATATATGCAAAGCATCCAAACAGTACCATTCGCCAATTTTTTGTTCTTCAAGTTTAAGTGAACAATGAGCCCCATTGTTAATCCTTTATCGGAAATTATTTGTAACTTTCGACAAGTAGAACAATGAATGGAACAGGTAGACGGTAGAAATCTTTGTATATATTGCTTCTATATAGTCTAAGAAACATATATGCAAAGCATCCAAACAGTACCATTCGCCAATTTTTTGTTCTTCAAGTTTAAGTAAACTACGATCCCCATTGTTAATCCCTTAACGGAAATTATTTGTAACATTCGACAAGTAGAACAATGAATGGGACAGGTAGACGGTTGAAATCATTGTATATATTGCTTCTATATAGTCTAAGAAACATATATGCAAAGCATCCAAACAGTACAATTCGCCAATTTTTTGTTCTTCAAGTTTAAGTAAACTACGATCCCCATTGTTAATCCCTTAACGGAAATTATTTGTAACATTCGACAAGTAGAACAATGAACGGAACAGGTAGACGGTTGAAATCATTGTATATATTGCTTCTATATAGTCTAAGAAACATATATGCAAAGCATCCAAACAGTACAATTCGCCAATTTTTTGTTCTTCAAGTTTAAGTGAACAATGAGCCCCATTGTTAATCCTTTAAAGGAAATTATTTGTAACTTTCGACAAGTAGAACAATGAATGGAACAGGTAGACGGTTGAAATCTTTGTATATATTGCTTCTATATAGTCTAAGAAACATATATGCAAAGCATCCAAACAGTACCATTCGCCAATTTTTTGTTCTTCAAGTTTAAGTAAACTACGATCCCCATTGTTAATCCCTTAACGGAAATTATTTGTAACTTTCGACAAGTAGAACAGTGAATGGAACAGGTAGACGGTTGAAATCATTGTATATGTTGCTTCTATATAGTCTAAGAAACATATATGCAAAGCATCCAAACAGTACAATTCGCCAATTTATTGTTCTTCAAGTTTAAGTAAACTACGATCCCCATTGTTAATCCCTTAACGGAAATTATTTGTAACATTCGACAAGTAGAACAATGAATGGAACAGGTAGACGGTTGAAATCTTTGTATCTATTGTTTCTATATAGTATAAGAAACATATATGCAAAGCATCCAAACAGTACAATTCGCCAATTTTTTGTTCTTCAAGTTTAAGTAAACTACGATCCCCATTGTTAATACCTTAACGGAAATTATTTGTAACATTCGACAAGTAGAACAATGAATGGAACAGGTAGACGGTTGAAATCTTTGTATCTATTGTTTCTATATAGTATAAGAAACATATATGCAAAGCATCCAAACAGTACAATTCGCCAATTTTTTGTTCTTCAAGTTTAAGTGAACAATGAGCCCTAATGGTTAATCCTTTATCGGAAATTATTTGTAAATTTCGCCAAGTAGAACAATGAATGGAACTGGTAGCCGGTTGAAATCTTTGTATATTTTGCTTCCATATAGTCTAAGAAACATGTACGCAAAGCATCCAAACAGTACCATTCGCCAATTTTTTGTCCTTCAATTTTAAGTGAACAATGAGCCCCATTGTTAATCCTTTATCGCAAATTATTTGTAACTTTCGACAAATAGAACAATGAATGGAACAGGTAGACGGTTGAAATCTTTGTATATATTGCTTCTATATAGTCTAAGAAACATATATGCAAAGCATCCAAACAGTACAATTCGACAATTTTTTGCTCTTCAAGTTTAAGTGAACTACGAGCCCCATTGTTAATCCTTTAAAGGAAATTATTTGTAAATTTCGACAAGTAGAACAATGATAGGAACACGTAGACGGTTGAAATCTTTGTATATATTGCTTCCATATAGTCTAAGAAACATGTACGCAAAGCATCCAAACAGTACCATTCGCCAATTTTTTGTTCTTCAAGTTTAAGTGAACAATGAGCCCCATTGTTAATCCTTTAAAGGAAATTATTTGTAACTTTCGACAAGTAGAACAATGAATGGAACAGGTAAACGGTTGAAATCTTTGTATATATTGCTTCTATATAGTATAAGAAACATATATGCAAAGCATCCAAACAGTACCATTCGCCAATTTTTTGTTCTTCAAGTTTAAGTGAACAATGAGCCCCATTGTTAATCCTTTATCGGAAATTATTTGTAACTTTCGACAAGTAGAACAATGAATGGAACAGGTAGACGGTTGAAATCTTTGTATACATTGCTTCTATATAGTCTGAGAAACATATATGCAAAGCATCCAAACAGTACCATTCGCCACTTTTTTGTTCTTCAAGTTTAAGTGAAAAACGAGACCCATTGTTAATCCTTTAAAGGAAATTATTTGTAAATTTCGACAAGTAGAACAATGATTGGAACACGTAGACGGTTGAAATCTTTGTATATATTGCTTCCATATAGTCTAAGAAACATGTACGCAAAGCATCCAAACAGTACCATTCGCCAATTTTTTGTTCTTCAAGTTTAAGTGAACAATGAGCCCCAATGGTTAATCCTTTATCGGAAATTATTTGTAATTTTCGACAAGTAGAACAATGAATGGAACAGTTAGACGGTTGAAATATTTGTATATATTGCTTCTATATAATCTAAGAAACATATATGCAAAGCATCTAAATAGTAACAATCGCCAATTTTTTGATCTTCAATTTTATGTGAACAGCGAGCCCCATTGATAATCATGAAATGGAAATTATTTGTAACTTTCTACAAGTAGAACAATGAATAGTACAGGTAGACGGGTGAAATCTTTCTATATATTGCTTCTAAATAGTCTAACAAACATCTATGCAAAGCATCCAAACAGTACAATTCGCCAATTTTTTGTTCTTCAAGTTTAAGTGAACTACGAGCCCCATTGTTAATCCTTTAAAGGAAATTATTTGTAAATTTCGACAAGTAGAACAATGAATGGATCATGTAGACTTTTGAAAAAATTGTATATATTGCTTCTATATAGTCTACGAAACATATATGCAAAGCATCCAAACAGTACAATTCGCCAATTTTTTGTACTTCAAGTTTAAGTGAACTACGAGCCCCATTGTTAACCCTTTAACGGAAATTAATTGTAAATTTCGACAAGTAGAACAATGAATGGAACAGGTAGACGGTTGAAATCTTTCTATATATTGCTTCTAAATAGTCTAACAAACATCTATGCAAAGCATCCAAACAGTACAATTCGCCAATTTTTTGTTCTTCAAGTTTAAGTGAACTACGAGCCCCATTGTTAATCCTTTAAAGGAAATTATTTGTAAATTTCGACAAGTAGACCAATGAATGGAACAGGTAGCCGGTTGAAATCTTTGTATATATTGCTTCTATATAGTCTAAGAAACATATATGCAAAGCATCCAAACAGTACAATTCGCCAATTTATTGTTCTGCAAGTTTAAGTAAACTACGATCCCCATTGTTAATCCCTTAACGGAAATTATTTGTAAATTTCGCCAAGTAGAACAATGAATGGAACTGGTAGCCGGTTGAAATCTTTGTATATTTTGCTTCCATATAGTCTAAGAAACATGTACGCAAAGCATCCAAACAGTACCATTCGCCAATTTTTTGTCCTTCAATTTTAAGTGAACAATGAGCCCCATTGTTAATCCTTTATCGCAAATTATTTGTAACTTTCGACAAGTAGAACAATGAATGGAACAGTTAGACGGTTGAAATATTTGTATATATTGCTTCTATATAATCTAAGAAACATATATGCAAAGCATCTAAACAGTAACAATCGCCAATTTTTTGATCTTCAATTTTATGTGAACAGCGAGCCCCATTGATAATCATGAAATGGAAATTATTTGTAACTTTCTACAAGTAGAACAATGAATAGTACAGGTAGACGGGTGAAATCTTTCTATATATTGCTTCTAAATAGTCTAACAAACATCTATGCAAAGCATCCAAACAGTACAATTCGCCAATTTTTTGTTCTTCAAGTTTAAGTGAACTACGAGCCCCATTGTTAATCCATTAAAGGAAATTATTTGTAAATTTCGACAAGTAGAACAATGAATGGATCATGTAGACTTTTGAAAAAATTGTATATATTGCTTCTATATAGTCTACGAAACATATATGCAAAGCATCCAAACAGTACAATTCGCCAATTTATTGTTCTTCAAGTTTAAGTAAACTACGAGCCCCATTGTTAATCCTTTAACGGAAATTAATTGTAAATTTCGACAAGTAGAACAATGAATGGAACAGGTAGACGGTTGAAATCTTTCTATATATTGCTTCTAAATAGTCTAACAAACATCTATGCAAAGCATCCAAACAGTACAATTCGCCAATTTTTTGTTCTTCAAGTTTAAGTGAACTACGAGCCCCATTGTTAATCCTTTAAAGGAAATTATTTGTAAATTTCGACAAGTAGACCAATGAATGGAACAGGTAGCCGGTTGAAATCTTTGTATATATTGCTTCTATATAGTCTAAGAAACATATATGCAAAGCATCCAAACAGTACAATTCGCCAATTTATTGTTCTGCAAGTTTAAGTAAACTACGATCCCCATTGTTAATCCCTTAACGGAAATTATTTGTAACTTTCGACAAGTAGAACAATGAATGGAACAGGTAGACGGTTGAAATCATTGTATATATTGCTTCTATATAGTCTAAGAAACATATATGCAAAGCATCCAAACAGTACAATTCGCCAATTTTTTGTTCTTCAAGTTTAAGTAAACTACGATCCCCATTGTTAATCCCTTAACGGAAATTATTTGTAACTTTCGACAAGTAGAACAATGAATGGAACAGGTAGACGGTTGAAATCATTGTATATATTGCTTCTATATAGTCTAAGAAACATATATGCAAAGCATCCAAACAGTACAATTCGCCAATTTTTTGTTCTTCAAGTTTAAGTAAACTACGATCCCCATTGTTAATCCCTTAACGGAAATTATTTGTAACTTTCGACAAGTAGAACAATGAATGGAACAGGTAGACGTTTGAAATCATTGTATATATTGCTTCTATATAGTCTAAGAAACATATATGCAAAGCATCCAAACAGTACAATTCGCCAATTTTTTGTTCTTCAAGTTTAAGTAAACTACGATCCCCATTGTTAATCCCTTAACGGAAATGATTTGTAACTTTCGACAAGTAGAACAATGAATGGAACATGTAGACGGTTGAAATCATTGTATATATTGCTTCTATATAGTCTAAGAAACATATATGCAAAGCATCCAAACAGTACAATTCGCCAATGTTTTGTTCTTCAAGTTTAAGTAAACTACGATCCCCATTGTTAATCCCTTAACGGAAATTATTTGTAACTTTCGACAAGTAGAACAATGAATGGAACAGGTAGACGGTTGAAATCATTGTATATATTGCTTCTATATAGTCTAAGAAACATATATGCAAAGCATCCAAACAGTACAATTCGACAATTTTTTGCTCTTCAAGATTAAGTGAACTACGAGCCCCATTGTTAATCCTTTAAAGGAAATTATTTGTAAATTTCGGCAAGTAGAACAATGAATGGAATAGGTAGACGGTTGAAATCATTGTATATATTGCTTCTATATAGTCTAAGAAACATATATGCAAAGCATCCAAACAGTACAATTCGCCAATTTTTTGTTCTTCAAGTTTAAGTAAACTACGATCCCCATTGTTAATCCCTTAACGGAAATTATTTGTAACATTCGACAAGTAGAACAATGAATGGAACAGGTAGACGGTTGAAATCATTGTATATATTGCTTCCATATAGTCTAAGAAACATGTACGCAAAGCATCCAAACAGTACCATTCGCCAATTTTTTGTTCTTCAAGTTTAAGTGAACAATGAGCCCCATTGTTAATCCTTTAAAGGAAATTATTTGTAACTTTCGACAAGTAGAACAATGAATGGAACAGGTAAACGGTTGAAATCTTTGTATATATTGCTTCTATATAGTATAAGAAACATATATGCAAAGCATCCAAACAGTACCATTCGCCAATTTTTTGTTCTTCAAGTTTAAGTGAACAATGAGCCCCATTGTTAATCCTTTATCGGAAATTATTTGTAACTTTCGACAAGTAGAACAATGAATGGAACAGGTAGACGGTTGAAATCTTTGTATACATTGCTTCTATATAGTCTGAGAAACATATATGCAAAGCATCCAAACAGTACCATTCGCCACTTTTTTGTTCTTCAAGTTTAAGTGAAAAACGAGACCCATTGTTAATCCTTTAAAGGAAATTATTTGTAAATTTCGACAAGTAGAACAATGATTGGAACACGTAGACGGTTGAAATCTTTGTATATATTGCTTCCATATAGTCTAAGAAACATGTACGCAAAGCATCCAAACAGTACCATTCGCCAATTTTTTGTTCTTCAAGTTTAAGTGAACAATGAGCCCCAATGGTTAATCCTTTATCGGAAATTATTTGTAATTTTCGACAAGTAGAACAATGAATGGAACAGTTAGACGGTTGAAATATTTGTATATATTGCTTCTATATAATCTAAGAAACATATATGCAAAGCATCTAAATAGTAACAATCGCCAATTTTTTGATCTTCAATTTTATGTGAACAGCGAGCCCCATTGATAATCATGAAATGGAAATTATTTGTAACTTTCTACAAGTAGAACAATGAATAGTACAGGTAGACGGGTGAAATCTTTCTATATATTGCTTCTAAATAGTCTAACAAACATCTATGCAAAGCATCCAAACAGTACAATTCGCCAATTTTTTGTTCTTCAAGTTTAAGTGAACTACGAGCCCCATTGTTAATCCTTTAAAGGAAATTATTTGTAAATTTCGACAAGTAGAACAATGAATGGATCATGTAGACTTTTGAAAAAATTGTATATATTGCTTCTATATAGTCTACGAAACATATATGCAAAGCATCCAAACAGTACAATTCGCCAATTTTTTGTACTTCAAGTTTAAGTGAACTACGAGCCCCATTGTTAACCCTTTAACGGAAATTAATTGTAAATTTCGACAAGTAGAACAATGAATGGAACAGGTAGACGGTTGAAATCTTTCTATATATTGCTTCTAAATAGTCTAACAAACATCTATGCAAAGCATCCAAACAGTACAATTCGCCAATTTTTTGTTCTTCAAGTTTAAGTGAACTACGAGCCCCATTGTTAATCCTTTAAAGGAAATTATTTGTAAATTTCGACAAGTAGACCAATGAATGGAACAGGTAGCCGGTTGAAATCTTTGTATATATTGCTTCTATATAGTCTAAGAAACATATATGCAAAGCATCCAAACAGTACAATTCGCCAATTTATTGTTCTGCAAGTTTAAGTAAACTACGATCCCCATTGTTAATCCCTTAACGGAAATTATTTGTAAATTTCGCCAAGTAGAACAATGAATGGAACTGGTAGCCGGTTGAAATCTTTGTATATTTTGCTTCCATATAGTCTAAGAAACATGTACGCAAAGCATCCAAACAGTACCATTCGCCAATTTTTTGTCCTTCAATTTTAAGTGAACAATGAGCCCCATTGTTAATCCTTTATCGCAAATTATTTGTAACTTTCGACAAGTAGAACAATGAATGGAACAGTTAGACGGTTGAAATATTTGTATATATTGCTTCTATATAATCTAAGAAACATATATGCAAAGCATCTAAACAGTAACAATCGCCAATTTTTTGATCTTCAATTTTATGTGAACAGCGAGCCCCATTGATAATCATGAAATGGAAATTATTTGTAACTTTCTACAAGTAGAACAATGAATAGTACAGGTAGACGGGTGAAATCTTTCTATATATTGCTTCTAAATAGTCTAACAAACATCTATGCAAAGCATCCAAACAGTACAATTCGCCAATTTTTTGTTCTTCAAGTTTAAGTGAACTACGAGCCCCATTGTTAATCCATTAAAGGAAATTATTTGTAAATTTCGACAAGTAGAACAATGAATGGATCATGTAGACTTTTGAAAAAATTGTATATATTGCTTCTATATAGTCTACGAAACATATATGCAAAGCATCCAAACAGTACAATTCGCCAATTTATTGTTCTTCAAGTTTAAGTAAACTACGAGCCCCATTGTTAATCCTTTAACGGAAATTAATTGTAAATTTCGACAAGTAGAACAATGAATGGAACAGGTAGACGGTTGAAATCTTTCTATATATTGCTTCTAAATAGTCTAACAAACATCTATGCAAAGCATCCAAACAGTACAATTCGCCAATTTTTTGTTCTTCAAGTTTAAGTGAACTACGAGCCCCATTGTTAATCCTTTAAAGGAAATTATTTGTAAATTTCGACAAGTAGACCAATGAATGGAACAGGTAGCCGGTTGAAATCTTTGTATATATTGCTTCTATATAGTCTAAGAAACATATATGCAAAGCATCCAAACAGTACAATTCGCCAATTTATTGTTCTGCAAGTTTAAGTAAACTACGATCCCCATTGTTAATCCCTTAACGGAAATTATTTGTAACTTTCGACAAGTAGAACAATGAATGGAACAGGTAGACGGTTGAAATCATTGTATATATTGCTTCTATATAGTCTAAGAAACATATATGCAAAGCATCCAAACAGTACAATTCGCCAATTTTTTGTTCTTCAAGTTTAAGTAAACTACGATCCCCATTGTTAATCCCTTAACGGAAATTATTTGTAACTTTCGACAAGTAGAACAATGAATGGAACAGGTAGACGGTTGAAATCATTGTATATATTGCTTCTATATAGTCTAAGAAACATATATGCAAAGCATCCAAACAGTACAATTCGCCAATTTTTTGTTCTTCAAGTTTAAGTAAACTACGATCCCCATTGTTAATCCCTTAACGGAAATTATTTGTAACTTTCGACAAGTAGAACAATGAATGGAACAGGTAGACGTTTGAAATCATTGTATATATTGCTTCTATATAGTCTAAGAAACATATATGCAAAGCATCCAAACAGTACAATTCGCCAATTTTTTGTTCTTCAAGTTTAAGTAAACTACGATCCCCATTGTTAATCCCTTAACGGAAATGATTTGTAACTTTCGACAAGTAGAACAATGAATGGAACATGTAGACGGTTGAAATCATTGTATATATTGCTTCTATATAGTCTAAGAAACATATATGCAAAGCATCCAAACAGTACAATACGCCAATGTTTTGTTCTTCAAGTTTAAGTAAACTACGATCCCCATTGTTAATCCCTTAACGGAAATTATTTGTAACTTTCGACAAGTAGAACAATGAATGGAACAGGTAGACGGTTGAAATCATTGTATATATTGCTTCTATATAGTCTAAGAAACATATATGCAAAGCATCCAAACAGTACAATTCGACAATTTTTTGCTCTTCAAGATTAAGTGAACTACGAGCCCCATTGTTAATCCTTTAAAGGAAATTATTTGTAAATTTCGGCAAGTAGAACAATGAATGGAATAGGTAGACGGTTGAAATCATTGTATATATTGCTTCTATATAGTCTAAGAAACATATATGCAAAGCATCCAAACAGTACAATTCGCCAATTTTTTGTTCTTCAAGTTTAAGTAAACTACGATCCCCATTGTTAATCCCTTAACGGAAATTATTTGTAACATTCGACAAGTAGAACAATGAATGGAACAGGTAGACGGTTGAAATCATTGTATATATTGCTTCTATATAGTCTAAGAAACATATATGCAAAGCATCCAAACAGTACATTTCGCCAATTTTTTGTTCTTCAAGTTTAAGTGAACAATGAGCCCCATTGTTAATCCTTTAAAGGAAATTATTTGTAACTTTCGACAAGTAGAACAATGAATGGAACAGGTAGACGGTTGAAATCTTTGTATATATTGCTTCTATATAGTCTAAGAAACATATATGCAAAGCATCCAAACAGTACCATTCGCCAATTTTTTGTTCTTCAAGTTTAAGTGAACAATGAGCCCCATTGTTAATCCTTTATCGGAAATTATTTGTAACTTTCGGCAAGTAGAACAATGAATGGAACAGGTAGACGGTTGAAATCTTTGTATATATTGCTTCTATATAGTCTAAGAAACATATATGCAAAGCATCCAAACAGTACCATTCGCCCATTTTTTGTTCTTCAAGTTTAAGTAAACTACGATCCCCATTGTTAATCCCTTAACGGAAATTATTTGTAACATTCGACAAGTAGAACAATGAATGGAACAGGTAGACGGTTGAAATCATTGTATATATTGCTTCTATATAGTCTAAGAAACATATATGCAAAGCATCCAAACAGTACAATTCGCCAATGTTTTGTTCTTCAAGTTTAAGTGAACAATGAGCCCCATTGTTAATCCTTTAAAGGAAATTATTTGTAACTTTCGACAAGTAGAACAATGAATGGAACAGGTAGACGGTTGAAATCTTTGTATATATTGCTTCTATATAGTATAAGAAACATATATGCAAAGCATCCAAACAGTACCATTCGCCAATTTTTTGTTCTTCAAGTTTAAGTGAACAATGAGCCCCATTGTTAATCCTTTATCGGAAATTATTTGTAACTTTCGACAAGTAGAACAATGAATGGAACAGGTAGACGGTTGAAATCTTTGTATATATTGCTTCTATATAGTCTAAGAAACATATATGCAAAGCATCCAAACAGTACAATTCGCCAATTTTTTGTTCTTCAAATTTAAGTAAACTACGATCCCCATTGTTAATCCCTTAACGGAAATTATTTGTAACTTTCGACAAGTAGAACAATGAATGGAACAGGTAGACGGTTGAAATCATTGTATATATTGCTTCTATATAGTCTAAGAAACATATATGCAAAGCATCCAAACAGTACAATACGCCAATTATTTGTTCTTCAAGTTTAAGTAAACTACGATCTCCATTGTTAATCCCTTAACGGAAATTATTTGTAACTTTCGACAAGTAGAACAATGAATGGAACAGGTAGACGGTTGAAATCATTGTATATATTGCTTCTATATAGTCTAAGAAACATATATGCAAAGCATCCAAACAGTACAATTCGACAATTTTTTGCTCTTCAAGTTTAAGTGAACTACGAGCCCCATTGTTAATCCTTTAAAGGAAATTATTTGTAAATTTCGGCAAGTAGAACAATGAATGGAATAGGTAGACGGTTGAAATCATTGTATATATTGCTTCTATATAGTCTAAGAAACATATATGCAAAGCATCCAAACAGTACAATTCGCCAATTTTTTGTTCTTCAAGTTTAAGTAAACTACGATCCCCATTGTTAATCCCTTAACGGAAATTATTTGTAACATTCGACAAGTAGAACAATGAATGGAACAGGTAGACGGTTGAAATCATTGTATATATTGCTTCTATATAGTCTAAGAAACATATATGCAAAGCATCCAAACAGTACAATTCGCCAATTTTTTGTTCTTCAAGTTTAAGTGAACAATGAGCCCCATTGTTAATCCTTTAAAGGAAATTATTTGTAACTTTCGACAAGTAGAACAATGAATGGAACAGGTAGACGGTTGAAATCTTTGTATATATTGCTTCTATATAGTCTAAGAAACATATATGCAAAGCATCCAAACAGTACCATTCGCCAATTTTTTGTTCTTCAAGTTTAAGTGAACAATGAGCCCCATTGTTAATCCTTTATCGGAAATTATTTGTAACTTTCGACAAGTAGAACAATGAATGGAACAGGTAGACGGTAGAAATCTTTGTATATATTGCTTCTATATAGTCTAAGAAACATATATGCAAAGCATCCAAACAGTACCATTCGCCAATTTTTTGTTCTTCAAGTTTAAGTAAACTACGATCCCCATTGTTAATCCCTTAACGGAAATTATTTGTAACATTCGACAAGTAGAACAATGAACGGAACAGGTAGACGGTTGAAATCATTGTATATATTGCTTCTATATAGTCTAAGAAACATATATGCAAAGCATCCAAACAGTACAATTCGCCAATTTTTTGTTCTTCAAGTTTAAGTAAACTACGATCCCCATTGTTAATCCCTTAACGGAAATTATTTGTAACATTCGACAAGTAGAACAATGAACGGAACAGGTAGACGGTTGAAATCATTGTATATATTGCTTCTATATAGTCTAAGAAACATATATGCAAAGCATCCAAACAGTACAATTCGCCAATTTTTTGTTCTTCAAGTTTAAGTGAACAACGAGCCCCATTGTTAATCCTTTAAAGGAAATTATTTGTAACATTCGACAAGTAGAACAATGAATGGAACAGGTAGACGGTTGAAATCTTTGTATCTATTGTTTCTATATAGTATAAGAAACATATATGCAAAGCATCCAAACAGTACCATTCGCCAATTTTTGTTCTTCAAGTTTAAGTGAACTACGAGCCCCATTGTTAATCCTTTAAAGGAAATTATTTGTAACTTTCGACAAGTAGAACAATGAATGGAACAGGTAGACGTTTGAAATCATTGTATATATTGCTTCTATATAGTCTAAGAAACATATATGCAAAGCATCCAAACAGTACAATACGCCAATGTTTTGTTCTTCAAGTTTAAGTAAACTACGATCCCCATTGTTAATCCCTTAACGGAAATTATTTGTAACTTTCGACAAGTAGAACAATGAATGGAACAGGTAGACGGTTGAAATCATTGTATATATTGCTTCTATATAGTCTAAGAAACATATATGCAAAGCATCCAACCAGTACAATTCGCCAATTTATTGTTCTTCAAGTTTAAGTGAACAACGAGCCCCATTGTTAATCCTTTAAAGGAAATTATTTGTAACGTTCGACAAGTAGAACAATGAATGGAACGAGTAGACGGTTGAAATCTTTGTATATATTGCTTCTATATAGTCTAAGAAACATATATGCAAAGCATCCAAACAGTACAATTCGCCAATTTTTTGTACTTCAAGTTTAAGTGAACTACGAGCCCCATTGTTAATCCTTTAACGGAAATTAATTGTAAATTTCGACAAGTAGAACAATGAATGGAACAGGTAGACGGTTGAAATCTTTGTATATATTGCTTCTATATAGTCTAAGAAACATATATGCAAAGCATCCAACCAGTACAATTCGCCAATTTATTGTTCTTCAAGTTTAAGTGAACAACGAGCCCCATTGTTAATCCTTTAAAGGAAATTATTTGTAACGTTCGACAAGTAGAACAATGAATGGAACAGGTAGACGGTTGAAATCTTTGTATATATTGCTTCTATATAGTCTAAGAAACATATATGCAAAGCATCCAAACAGTATAATTCGCCAATTTTTTGTTCTTCAAGTTTAAGTGAACAATGAGCCCCAATGGTTAATCCTTTATCGGAAATTATTTGTAAATTTCGACAAGTAGACCAATGAATGGAACAGGTAGCCGGTTGAAATCTTTGTATATATTGCTTCTATATAGTCTAAGAAACATATATGCAAAGCATCCAAACAGTACAATTCGCCAATTTATTGTTCTTCAAGTTTAAGTAAACTACGATCCCCATTGTTAATCCCTTAACGGAAATTATTTGTAACTTTCGACAAGTAGAACAATGAATGGAACAGGTTGACGGTTGAAATCATTGTATATATTGCTTCTATATAGTCTAAGAAACATATATGCAAAGCATCCAAACAGTACAATTCGCCAATTTTTTGTTCTTCAAGTTTAAGTAAACTACGATCCCCATTGTTAATCCCTTAACGGAAATTATTTGTAACTTTCGACAAGTTGAACAATGAATGGAACAGGTAGACGGTTGAAATCATTGTATATATTGCTTCTATATAGTCTAAGAAACATATATGCAAAGCATCCAACCAGTACAATTCGCCAATTTATTGTTCTTCAAGTTTAAGTGAACAACGAGCCCCATTGTTAATCCTTTAAAGGAAATTATTTGTAACGTTCGACAAGTAGAACAATGAATGGAACGAGTAGACGGTTGAAATCTTTGTATATATTGCTTCTATATAGTCTAAGAAACATATATGCAAAGCATCCAAACAGTACAATTCGCCAATTTTTTGTACTTCAAGTTTAAGTGAACTACGAGCCCCATTGTTAATCCTTTAACGGAAATTAATTGTAAATTTCGACAAGTAGAACAATGAATGGAACAGGTAGACGGTTGAAATCTTTGTATATATTGCTTCTATATAGTCTAAGAAACATATATGCAAAGCATCCAACCAGTACAATTCGCCAATTTATTGTTCTTCAAGTTTAAGTGAACAACGAGCCCCATTGTTAATCCTTTAAAGGAAATTATTTGTAACGTTCGACAAGTAGAACAATGAATGGAACAGGTAGACGGTTGAAATCTTTGTATATATTGCTTCTATATAGTCTAAGAAACATATATGCAAAGCATCCAAACAGTATAATTCGCGAATTTTTTGTTCTTCAAGTTTAAGTGAACAATGAGCCCCAATGGTTAATCCTTTATCGGAAATTATTTGTAAATTTCGACAAGTAGACCAATGAATGGAACAGGTAGCCGGTTGAAATCTTTGTATATATTGCTTCTATATAGTCTAAGAAACATATATGCAAAGCATCCAAACAGTACAATTCGCCAATTTATTGTTCTTCAAGTTTAAGTAAACTACGATCCCCATTGTTAATCCCTTAACGGAAATTATTTGTAACTTTCGACAAGTGGAACAATGAATGGAACAGGTAGACTGTTGAAATCATTGTATATATTGCTTCTATATAGTCTAAGAAACATATATGCAAAGCATCCAAACAGTACAATTCGCCAATTATTTCATCTTCAAGTTTAAGTGAACTACGAGCCCCATTGTTAACACTTTAACGGAAATTATTTGTAACTTGCGACAAGTAGAACAATGAGTGGAACAGGTAGACGGTTGAAATCAATGTATATATTGCTTCTATATATTCTAAGAAACATATATGCAAAGCATCCAAACAGTACCATTCGCCAATTTTTTGTTCTTCAAGTTTAAGTGAACAATGAGCCCCAATGGTTAATCCTTTATCGGAAATTATTTGTAAATTTCGACAAGTAGAACAATGAATGGAACAGGTAGACGGTTGAGATCCTTGTTTATATTGCTTCCATATAGTCTAAGAAACATGTACGCAAAGCATCCAAACAGTACCATTCGCCAATTTTTTGTCCTTCAATTTTAAGTGAACAATGAGCCCCATTGTTAATCCTTTATCGCAAATTATTTGTAACTTTCGACAAATAGAACAATGAATGGAACAGGTAGACGGTTGAAATCTTTGTATATATTGCTTCTATATAGTCTAAGAAACATATATGCAAAGCATCCAAACAGTACAATTCGACAATTTTTTGCTCTTCAAGTTTAAGTGAACTACGAGCCCCATTGTTAATCCTTTAAAGGAAATTATTTGTAAATTTCGACAAGTAGAACAATGATAGGAACACGTAGACGGTTGAAATCTTTGTATATATTGCTTCCATATAGTCTAAGAAACATGTACGCAAAGCATCCAAACAGTACCATTCGCCAATTTTTTGTTCTTCAAGTTTAAGTGAACAATGAGCCCCATTGTTAATCCTTTAAAGGAAATTATTTGTAACTTTCGACAAGTGGAACAATGAATGGAACAGGTAAACGGTTGAAATCTTTGTATATATTGCTTCTATATAGTATAAGAAACATATATGCAAAGCATCCAAACAGTACCATTCGCCAATTTTTTGTTCTTCAAGTTTAAGTGAACAATGAGCCCCATTGTTAATCCTTTATCGGAAATTATTTGTAACTTTCGACAAGTAGAACAATGAATGGAACAGGTAGACGGTTGAAATCTTTGTATACATTGCTTCTATATAGTCTGAGAAACATATATGCAAAGCATCCAAACAGTACCATTCGCCACTTTTTTGTTCTTCAAGTTTAAGTGAAAAACGAGCCCCATTGTTAATCCTTTAAAGGAAATTATTTGTAAATTTCGACAAGTAGAACAATGATTGGAACACGTAGACGGTTGAAATCTTTGTATATATTGCTTCCATATAGTCTAAGAAACATGTACGCAAAGCATCCAAACAGTACCATTCGCCAATTTTTTGTTCTTCAAGTTTAAGTGAACAATGAGCCCCAATGGTTAATCCTTTATCGGAAATTATTTGTAATTTTCGACAAGTAGAACAATGAATGGAACAGTTAGACGGTTGAAATATTTGTATATATTGCTTCTATAAAATCTAAGAAACATATATGCAAAGCATCTAAACAGTAACAATCGCCAATTTTTTGATCTTCAATTTTATGTGAACAGCGAGCCCCATTGATAATCATGAAATGGAAATTATTTGTAACTTTCTACAAGTAGAACAATGAATAGTACAGGTAGACGGGTGAAATCTTTCTATATATTGCTTCTAAATAGTCTAACAAACATCTATGCAAAGCATCCAAACAGTACAATTCGCCAATTTTTTGTTCTTCAAGTTTAAGTGAACTACGAGCCCCATTGTTAATCCATTAAAGGAAATTATTTGTAAATTTCGACAAGTAGAACAATGAATGGATCATGTAGACTTTTGAAAAAATTGTATATATTGCTTCTATATAGTCTACGAAACATATATGCAAAGCATCCAAACAGTACAATTCGCCAATTTTTTGTACTTCAAGTTTAAGTGAACTACGAGCCCCATTGTTAATCCTTTAACGGAAATTAATTGTAAATTTCGACAAGTAGAACAATGAATGGAACAGGTAGACGGTTGAAATCTTTCTATATATTGCTTCTAAATAGTCTAACAAACATCTATGCAAAGCATCCAAACAGTACAATTCGCCAATTTTTTGTTCTTCAAGTTTAAGTGAACTACGAGCCCCATTGTTAATCCTTTAAAGGAAATTATTTGTAAATTTCGACAAGTAGACCAATGAATGGAACAGGTAGCCGGTTGAAATCTTTGTATATATTGCTTCTATATAGTCTAAGAAACATATATGCAAAGCATCCAAACAGTACAATTCGCCAATTTATTGTTCTGCAAGTTTAAGTAAACTACGATCCCCATTGTTAATCCCTTAACGGAAATTATTTGTAACTTTCGACAAGTAGAACAATGAATGGAACAGGTAGACGGTTGAAATCATTGTATATATTGCTTCTATATAGTCTAAGAAACATATATGCAAAGCATCCAAACAGTACAATTCGCCAATTTTTTGTTCTTCAAGTTTAAGTAAACTACGATCCCCATTGTTAATCCCTTAACGGAAATTATTTGTAACTTTCGACAAGTAGAACAATGAATGGAACAGGTAGACGGTTGAAATCATTGTATATATTGCTTCTATATAGTCTAAGAAACATATATGCAAAGCATCCAAACAGTACAATTCGCCAATTTTTTGTTCTTCAAGTTTAAGTAAACTACGATCCCCATTGTTAATCCCTTAACGGAAATTATTTGTAACTTTCGACAAGTAGAACAATGAATGGAACAGGTAGACGTTTGAAATCATTGTATATATTGCTTCTATATAGTCTAAGAAACATATATGCAAAGCATCCAAACAGTACAATTCGCCAATTTTTTGTTCTTCAAGTTTAAGTAAACTACGATCCCCATTGTTAATCCCTTAACGGAAATGATTTGTAACTTTCGACAAGTAGAACAATGAATGGAACATGTAGACGGTTGAAATCATTGTATATATTGCTTCTATATAGTCTAAGAAACATATATGCAAAGCATCCAAACAGTACAATACGCCAATGTTTTGTTCTTCAAGTTTAAGTAAACTACGATCCCCATTGTTAATCCCTTAACGGAAATTATTTGTAACTTTCGACAAGTAGAACAATGAATGGAACAGGTAGACGGTTGAAATCATTGTATATATTGCTTCTATATAGTCTAAGAAACATATATGCAAAGCATCCAAACAGTACAATTCGACAATTTTTTGCTCTTCAAGATTAAGTGAACTACGAGCCCCATTGTTAATCCTTTAAAGGAAATTATTTGTAAATTTCGGCAAGTAGAACAATGAATGGAATAGGTAGACGGTTGAAATCATTGTATATATTGCTTCTATATAGTCTAAGAAACATATATGCAAAGCATCCAAACAGTACAATTCGCCAATTTTTTGTTCTTCAAGTTTAAGTAAACTACGATCCCCATTGTTAATCCCTTAACGGAAATTATTTGTAACATTCGACAAGTAGAACAATGAATGGAACAGGTAGACGGTTGAAATCATTGTATATATTGCTTCTATATAGTCTAAGAAACATATATGCAAAGCATCCAAACAGTACATTTCGCCAATTTTTTGTTCTTCAAGTTTAAGTGAACAATGAGCCCCATTGTTAATCCTTTAAAGGAAATTATTTGTAACTTTCGACAAGTAGAACAATGAATGGAACAGGTAGACGGTTGAAATCTTTGTATATATTGCTTCTATATAGTCTAAGAAACATATATGCAAAGCATCCAAACAGTACCATTCGCCAATTTTTTGTTCTTCAAGTTTAAGTGAACAATGAGCCCCATTGTTAATCCTTTATCGGAAATTATTTGTAACTTTCGGCAAGTAGAACAATGAATGGAACAGGTAGACGGTTGAAATCTTTGTATATATTGCTTCTATATAGTCTAAGAAACATATATGCAAAGCATCCAAACAGTACCATTCGCCAATTTTTTGTTCTTCAAGTTTAAGTAAACTACGATCCCCATTGTTAATCCCTTAACGGAAATTATTTGTAACATTCGACAAGTAGAACAATGAATGGAACAGGTAGACGGTTGAAATCATTGTATATATTGCTTCTATATAGTCTAAGAAACATATATGCAAAGCATCCAAACAGTACAATTCGCCAATGTTTTGTTCTTCAAGTTTAAGTGAACAATGAGCCCCATTGTTAATCCTTTAAAGGAAATTATTTGTAACTTTCGACAAGTAGAACAATGAATGGAACAGGTAGACGGTTGAAATCTTTGTATATATTGCTTCTATATAGTATAAGAAACATATATGCAAAGCATCCAAACAGTACCATTCGCCAATTTTTTGTTCTTCAAGTTTAAGTGAACAATGAGCCCCATTGTTAATCCTTTATCGGAAATTATTTGTAACTTTCGACAAGTAGAACAATGAATGGAACAGGTAGACGGTTGAAATCTTTGTATATATTGCTTCTATATAGTCTAAGAAACATATATGCAAAGCATCCAAATAGTACAATTCGCCAATTTTTTGTTCTTCAAATTTAAGTAAACTACGATCCCCATTGTTAATCCCTTAACGGAAATTATTTGTAACTTTCGACAAGTAGAACAATGAATGGAACAGGTAGACGGTTGAAATCATTGTATATATTGCTTCTATATAGTCTAAGAAACATATATGCAAAGCATCCAAACAGTACAATACGCCAATTATTTGTTCTTCAAGTTTAAGTAAACTACGATCCCCATTGTTAATCCCTTAACGGAAATTATTTGTAACTTTCGACAAGTAGAACAATGAATGGAACAGGTAGACGGTTGAAATCATTGTATATATTGCTTCTATATAGTCTAAGAAACATATATGCAAAGCATCCAAACAGTACAATTCGACAATTTTTTGCTCTTCAAGTTTAAGTGAACTACGAGCCCCATTGTTAATCCTTTAAAGGAAATTATTTGTAAATTTCGGCAAGTAGAACAATGAATGGAATAGGTAGACGGTTGAAATCATTGTATATATTGCTTCTATATAGTCTAAGAAACATATATGCAAAGCATCCAAACAGTACAATTCGCCAATTTTTTGTTCTTCAAGTTTAAGTAAACTACGATCCCCATTGTTAATCCCTTAACGGAAATTATTTGTAACATTCGACAAGTAGAACAATGAATGGAACAGGTAGACGGTTGAAATCATTGTATATATTGCTTCTATATAGTCTAAGAAACATATATGCAAAGCATCCAAACAGTACAATTCGCCAATTTTTTGTTCTTCAAGTTTAAGTGAACAATGAGCCCCATTGTTAATCCTTTAAAGGAAATTATTTGTAACTTTCGACAAGTAGAACAATGAATGGAACAGGTAGACGGTTGAAATCTTTGTATATATTGCTTCTATATAGTCTAAGAAACATATATGCAAAGCATCCAAACAGTACCATTCGCCAATTTTTTGTTCTTCAAGTTTAAGTGAACAATGAGCCCCATTGTTAATCCTTTATCGGAAATTATTTGTAACTTTCGACAAGTAGAACAATGAATGGAACAGGTAGACGGTAGAAATCTTTGTATATATTGCTTCTATATAGTCTAAGAAACATATATGCAAAGCATCCAAACAGTACCATTCGCCAATTTTTTGTTCTTCAAGTTTAAGTAAACTACGATCCCCATTGTTAATCCCTTAACGGAAATTATTTGTAACATTCGACAAGTAGAACAATGAACGGAACAGGTAGACGGTTGAAATCATTGTATATATTGCTTCTATATAGTCTAAGAAACATATATGCAAAGCATCCAAACAGTACAATTCGCCAATTTTTTGTTCTTCAAGTTTAAGTAAACTACGATCCCCATTGTTAATCCCTTAACGGAAATTATTTGTAACATTCGACAAGTAGAACAATGAACGGAACAGGTAGACGGTTGAAATCATTGTATATATTGCTTCTATATAGTCTAAGAAACATATATGCAAAGCATCCAAACAGTACAATTCGCCAATTTTTTGTTCTTCAAGTTTAAGTGAACAACGAGCCCCATTGTTAATCCTTTAAAGGAAATTATTTGTAACATTCGACAAGTAGAACAATGAATGGAACAGGTAGACTGTTGAAATCATTGTATATATTGCTTCTATATAGTCTAAGAAACATATATGCAAAGCATCCAAACAGTACAATTCGCCAATTATTTCATCTTCAAGTTTAAGTGAACTACGAGCCCCATTGTTAACACTTTAACAGAAATTATTTGTAACTTGCGACAAGTAGAACAATGAGTGGAACAGGTAGACGGTTGAAATCAATGTATATATTGCTTCTATATATTCTAAGAAACATATATGCAAAGCATCCAAACAGTACCATTCGCCAATTTTTTGTTCTTCAAGTTTAAGTGAACAATGAGCCCCATTGTTAATCCTTTATCGGAAATTATTTGTAACTTTCGACAAGTAGAACAATGAATGGAACAGGTAGACGGTTGAGATCCTTGTTTATATTGCTTCCATATAGTCTAAGAAACATGTACGCAAAGCATCCAAACAGTACCATTCGCCAATTTTTTGTCCTTCAATTTTAAGTGAACAGTGAGCCCCATTGTTAATCCTTTATCGCAAATTATTTGTAACTTTCGACAAATAGAACAATGAATGGAACAGGTAGACGGTTGAAATCTTTGTATATATTGCTTCTATATAGTCTAAGAAACATATATGCAAAGCATCCAAACAGTACAATTCGACAATTTTTTGCTCTTCAAGTTTAAGTGAACTACGAGCCCCATTGTTAATCCTTTAAAGGAAATTATTTGTAAATTTCGACAAGTAGAACAATGATAGGAACACGTAGACGATTGAAATCTTTGTATATATTGCTTCCATATAGTCTAAGAAACATGTACGCAAAGCATCCAAACAGTACCATTCGCCAATTTTTTGTTCTTCAAGTTTAAGTGAACAATGAGCCCCATTGTTAATCCTTTAAAGGAAATTATTTGTAACTTTCGACAAGTAGAACAATGAATGGAACAGGTAAACGGTTGAAATCTTTGTATATATTGCTTCTATATAGTATAAGAAACATATATGCAAAGCATCCAAACAGTACCATTCGCCAATTTATTGTTCTTCAAGTTTAAGTGAACAATGAGCCCCATTGTTAATCCTTTATCGGAAATTATTTGTAACTTTCGACAAGTAGAACAATGAATGGAACAGGTAGACGGTTGAAATCTTTGTATACATTGCTTCTATATAGTCTGAGAAACATATATGCAAAGCATCCAAACAGTACCATTCGCCACTTTTTTGTTCTTCAAGTTTAAGTGAACAACGAGCCCCATTGTTAATCCTTTAAAGGAAATTATTTGTAAATTTCGACAAGTAGAACAATGATTGGAACACGTAGACGGTTGAAATCTTTGTATATATTGCTTCCATATAGTCTAAGAAACATGTACGCAAAGCATCCAAACGGTACCATTCGCCAATTTTTTGTTCTTCAAGTTTAAGTGAACAATGAGCCCCAATGGTTAATCCTTTATCGGAAATTATTTGTAAATTTCGACAAGTAGACCAATGAATGGAACAGGTAGCCGGTTGAAATCTTTGTATATATTGCTTCTATATAGTCTAAGAAACATATATGCAAAGCATCCAAACAGTACAATTCGCCAATTTATTGTTCTTCAAGTTTAAGTAAACTACGATCCCCATTGTTAATCCCTTAACGGAAATTATTTGTAACTTTCGACAAGTAGAACAATGAATGGAACAGGTTGACGGTTGAAATCATTGTATATATTGCTTCTATATAGTCTAAGAAACATATATGCAATGCATCCAAACAGTACAATTCGCCAATTTTTTGTTCTTCAAGTTTAAGTAAACTACGATCCCCATTGTTAATCCCTTAACGGAAATTATTTGTAACTTTCGACAAGTTGAACAATGAATGGAACAGGTAGACGGTTGAAATCTTTGTATATATTGCTTCCATATAGTCTAAGAAACATGTACGCAAAGCATCCAAACGGTACCATTCGCCAATTTTTTGTTCTTCAAGTTTAAGTGAACAATGAGCCCCAATGGTTAATCCTTTATCGGAAATTATTTGTAATTTTCGACAAGTAGAACAATGAATGGAACAGTTAGACGGTTGAAATATTTGTATATATTGCTTCTATATAATCTAAGAAACATATATGCAAAGCATCTAAACAGTAACAATCGCCAATTTTCTGATCTTCAAGTTTAAGTGAACAGCGAGCCCCATTGATAATCATGAAATGGAAATTATTTGTAACTTTCTACAAGTAGAACAATGAATAGTACAGGTAGACGGTTGAAATCTTTGTATACATTGCTTCTATATAGTCTGAGAAACATATATGCAAAGCATCCAAACAGTACCATTCGCCACTTTTTTGTTCTTCAAGTTTAAGTGAACAACGAGCCCCATTGTTAATCCTTTATCGGAAATTATTTGTAACTTTCGACAAGTAGAACAATGAATGGAACAGGTAGACGGTTGAGATCCTTGTATATATTGCTTCTATATAGTCTAAGAAACATATATGCAAAGCATCCAAACAGTACAATTCGCCAATTATTTCATCTTCAAGTTTAAGTGAACTACGAGCCCCATTGTTAACACTTTAACGGAAATTATTTGTAACTTGCGACAAGTAGAACAATGAGTGGAACAGGTAGACGGTTGAAATCAATGTATATATTGCTTCTATATATTCTAAGAAACATATATGCAAAGCATCCAAACAGTACCATTCGCCAATTTTTTGTTCTTCAAGTTTAAGTGAACAATGAGCCCCATTGTTAATCCTTTATCGGAAATTATTTGTAACTTTCGACAAGTAGAACAATGAATGGAACAGGTAGACGGTTGAGATCCTTGTTTATATTGCTTCCATATAGTCTAAGAAACATGTACGCAAAGCATCCAAACAGTACCATTCGCCAATTTTTTGTCCTTCAATTTTAAGTGAACAATGAGCCCCATTGTTAATCCTTTATCGCAAATTATTTGTAACTTTCGACAAGTAGAACAATGAATGGAACAGGTAGACGGTTGAAATCTTTGTATACATTGCTTCTATATAGTCTGAGAAACATATATGCAAAGCATCCAAACAGTACCATTCGCCACTTTTTTGTTCTTCAAGTTTAAGTGAACAACGAGCCCCATTGTTAATCCTTTAAAGGAAATTATTTGTAAATTTCGACAAGTAGAACAATGATTGGAACACGTAGACGGTTGAAATCTTTGTATATATTGCTTCCATATAGTCTAAGAAACATGTACGCAAAGCATCCAAACGGTACCATTCGCCAATTTTTTGTTCTTCAAGTTTAAGTGAACAATGAGCCCCAATGGTTAATCCTTTATCGGAAATTATTTGTAATTTTCGACAAGTAGAACAATGAATGGAACAGTTAGACGGTTGAAATATTTGTATATATTGCTTCTATATAATCTAAGAAACATATATGCAAAGCATCTAAACAGTAACAATCGCCAATTTTCTGATCTTCAAGTTTAAGTGAACAGCGAGCCCCATTGATAATCATGAAATGGAAATTATTTGTAACTTTCTACAAGTAGAACAATGAATAGTACAGGTAGACGGTTGAAATCTTTGTATACATTGCTTCTATATAGTCTGAGAAACATATATGCAAAGCATCCAAACAGTACCATTCGCCACTTTTTTGTTCTTCAAGTTTAAGTGAACAACGAGCCCCATTGTTAATCCTTTAAAGGAAATTATTTGTAAATTTCGACAAGTAGAACAATGATTGGAACACGTAGACGGTTGAAATCTTTGTATATATTGCTTCCATATAGTCTAAGAAACATGTACGCAAAGCATCCAAACAGTACCATTCGCCAATTTTTTGTTCTTCAAGTTTAAGTGAACTACGATCCCCATTGTTAATCCCTTAACGGAAATTATTTGTAACTTTCGACAAGTTGAACAATGAATGGAACAGGTAGACGGTTGAAATCATTGTATATATTGCTTCTATATAGTCTAAGAAACATATATGCAAAGCATCCAAACAGTACAATTCGCCAATTTTTTGTTCTTCAAGTTTAAGTAAACTACGATCCCCATTGTTAATCCCTTAACGGAAATTATTTGTAACTTTCGACAAGTAGAACAATGAATGGAACAGGTTGACGGTTGAAATCATTGTATATATTGCTTCTATATAGTCTAAGAAACATATATGCAAAGCATCCAAACAGTACAATTCGCCAATTTTTTGTTCTTCAAGTTTAACTAAACTACGATCCCCATTGTTAATCCCTTAACGGAAATTATTTGTAACTTTCGACAAGTTGAACAATGAATGGAACAGGTAGACGGTTGAAATCATTGTATATATTGCTTCTATATAGTCTAAGAAACATATATGCAAAGCATCCAAACAGTACAATTCGCCAATTTTTTGTTCTTCAAGTTTAAGTAAACTACGATCCCCATTGTTAATCCCTTAACGGAAATTATTTCTAACTTTCGACAAGTAGAACAATGAATGGAACAGGTAGACGTTTGAAATCATTGTATATATTGCTTCTATATAGTCTAAGAAACATATATGCAAAGCATCCAAACAGTACAATACGCCAATGTTTTGTTCTTCAAGTTTAAGTAAACTACGATCCCCATTGTTAATCCCTTAACGGAAATTATTTGTAACTTTCGACAAGTAGAACAATGAATGGAACAGGTAGACGGTTGAAATCATTGTATATATTGCTTCTATATAGTCTAAGAAACATATATGCAAAGCATCCAACCAGTACAATTCGCCAATTTATTGTTCTTCAAGTTTAAGTGAACAACGAGCCCCATTGTTAATCCTTTAAAGGAAATTATTTGTAACGTTCGACAAGTAGAACAATGAATGGAACGAGTAGACGGTTGAAATCTTTGTATATATTGCTTCTATATAGTCTAAGAAACATATATGCAAAGCATCCAAACAGTACAATACGCCAATGTTTTGTTCTTCAAGTTTAAGTAAACTACGATCCCCATTGTTAATCCCTTAACGGAAATTATTTGTAACTTTCGACAAGTAGAACAATGAATGGAACAGGTAGACGGTTGAAATCATTGTATATATTGCTTCTATATAGTCTAAGAAACATATATGCAAAGCATCCAAACAGTACAATTCGCCAATGTTTTGTTCTTCAAGTTTAAGTGAACAATGAGCCCCATTGTTAATCCTTTAAAGGAAATTATTTGTAACTTTCGACAAGTAGAACAATGAATGGAACAGGTAGACGGTTGAAATCTTTGTATATATTGCTTCTATATAGTATAAGAAACATATATGCAAAGCATCCAAACAGTACCATTCGCCAATTTTTTGTTCTTCAAGTTTAAGTGAACAATGAGCCCCATTGTTAATCCTTTATCGGAAATTATTTGTAACTTTCGACAAGTAGAACAATGAATGGAACAGGTAGACGGTTGAAATCTTTGTATATATTGCTTCTATATAGTCTAAGAAACATATATGCAAAGCATCCAAACAGTACAATTCGCCAATTTTTTGTTCTTCAAATTTAAGTAAACTACGATCCCCATTGTTAATCCCTTAACGGAAATTATTTGTAACTTTCGACAAGTAGAACAATGAATGGAACAGGTAGACGGTTGAAATCATTGTATATATTGCTTCTATATAGTCTAAGAAACATATATGCAAAGCATCCAAACAGTACAATACGCCAATTATTTGTTCTTCAAGTTTAAGTAAACTACGATCCCCATTGTTAATCCCTTAACGGAAATTATTTGTAACTTTCGACAAGTAGAACAATGAATGGAACAGGTAGACGGTTGAAATCATTGTATATATTGCTTCTATATAGTCTAAGAAACATATATGCAAAGCATCCAAACAGTACAATTCGACAATTTTTTGCTCTTCAAGTTTAAGTGAACTACGAGCCCCATTGTTAATCCTTTAAAGGAAATTATTTGTAAATTTCGGCAAGTAGAACAATGAATGGAATAGGTAGACGGTTGAAATCATTGTATATATTGCTTCTATATAGTCTAAGAAACATATATGCAAAGCATCCAAACAGTACAATTCGCCAATTTTTTGTTCTTCAAGTTTAAGTAAACTACGATCCCCATTGTTAATCCCTTAACGGAAATTATTTGTAACATTCGACAAGTAGAACAATGAATGGAACAGGTAGACGGTTGAAATCATTGTATATATTGCTTCTATATAGTCTAAGAAACATATATGCAAAGCATCCAAACAGTACAATTCGCCAATTTTTTGTTCTTCAAGTTTAAGTGAACAATGAGCCCCATTGTTAATCCTTTAAAGGAAATTATTTGTAACTTTCGACAAGTAGAACAATGAATGGAACAGGTAGACGGTTGAAATCTTTGTATATATTGCTTCTATATAGTCTAAGAAACATATATGCAAAGCATCCAAACAGTACCATTCGCCAATTTTTTGTTCTTCAAGTTTAAGTGAACAATGAGCCCCATTGTTAATCCTTTATCGGAAATTATTTGTAACTTTCGACAAGTAGAACAATGAATGGAACAGGTAGACGGTAGAAATCTTTGTATATATTGCTTCTATATAGTCTAAGAAACATATATGCAAAGCATCCAAACAGTACCATTCGCCAATTTTTTGTTCTTCAAGTTTAAGTAAACTACGATCCCCATTGTTAATCCCTTAACGGAAATTATTTGTAACATTCGACAAGTAGAACAATGAACGGAACAGGTAGACGGTTGAAATCATTGTATATATTGCTTCTATATAGTCTAAGAAACATATATGCAAAGCATCCAAACAGTACAATTCGCCAATTTTTTGTTCTTCAAGTTTAAGTAAACTACGATCCCCATTGTTAATCCCTTAACGGAAATTATTTGTAACATTCGACAAGTAGAACAATGAACGGAACAGGTAGACGGTTGAAATCATTGTATATATTGCTTCTATATAGTCTAAGAAACATATATGCAAAGCATCCAAACAGTACAATTCGCCAATTTTTTGTTCTTCAAGTTTAAGTGAACAACGAGCCCCATTGTTAATCCTTTAAAGGAAATTATTTGTAACATTCGACAAGTAGAACAATGAATGGAACAGGTAGACGGTTGAAATCTTTGTATCTATTGTTTCTATATAGTATAAGAAACATATATGCAAAGCATCCAAACAGTACCATTCGCCAATTTTTGTTCTTCAAGTTTAAGTGAACTACGAGCCCCATTGTTAATCCTTTAAAGGAAATTATTTGTAACTTTCGACAAGTAGAACAATGAATGGAACAGGTAGACGTTTGAAATCATTGTATATATTGCTTCTATATAGTCTAAGAAACATATATGCAAAGCATCCAAACAGTACAATACGCCAATGTTTTGTTCTTCAAGTTTAAGTAAACTACGATCCCCATTGTTAATCCCTTAACGGAAATTATTTGTAACTTTCGACAAGTAGAACAATGAATGGAACAGGTAGACGGTTGAAATCATTGTATATATTGCTTCTATATAGTCTAAGAAACATATATGCAAAGCATCCAACCAGTACAATTCGCCAATTTATTGTTCTTCAAGTTTAAGTGAACAACGAGCCCCATTGTTAATCCTTTAAAGGAAATTATTTGTAACGTTCAACAAGTAGAACAATGAATGGAACGAGTAGACGGTTGAAATCTTTGTATATATTGCTTCTATATAGTCTAAGAAACATATATGCAAAGCATCCAAACAGTACAATTCGCCAATTTTTTGTACTTCAAGTTTAAGTGAACTACGAGCCCCATTGTTAATCCTTTAACGGAAATTAATTGTAAATTTCGACAAGTAGAACAATGAATGGAACAGGTAGACGGTTGAAATCTTTGTATATATTGCTTCTATATAGTCTAAGAAACATATATGCAAAGCATCCAACCAGTACAATTCGCCAATTTATTGTTCTTCAAGTTTAAGTGAACAACGAGCCCCATTGTTAATCCTTTAAAGGAAATTATTTGTAACGTTCGACAAGTAGAACAATGAATGGAACAGGTAGACGGTTGAAATCTTTGTATATATTGCTTCTATATAGTCTAAGAAACATATATGCAAAGCATCCAAACAGTATAATTCGCCAATTTTTTGTTCTTCAAGTTTAAGTGAACAATGAGCCCCAATGGTTAATCCTTTATCGGAAATTATTTGTAAATTTCGACAAGTAGACCAATGAATGGAACAGGTAGCCGGTTGAAATCTTTGTATATATTGCTTCTATATAGTCTAAGAAACATATATGCAAAGCATCCAAACAGTACAATTCGCCAATTTATTGTTCTTCAAGTTTAAGTAAACTACGATCCCCATTGTTAATCCCTTAACGGAAATTATTTGTAACTTTCGACAAGTAGAACAATGAATGGAACAGGTTGACGGTTGAAATCATTGTATATATTGCTTCTATATAGTCTAAGAAACATATATGCAAAGCATCCAAACAGTACAATTCGCCAATTTTTTGTTCTTCAAGTTTAAGTAAACTACGATCCCCATTGTTAATCCCTTAACGGAAATTATTTGTAACTTTCGACAAGTTGAACAATGAATGGAACAGGTAGACGGTTGAAATCATTGTATATATTGCTTCTATATAGTCTAAGAAACATATATGCAAAGCATCCAAACAGTACAATTCGCCAATTTTTTGTTCTTCAAGTTTAAGTAAACTACGATCCCCATTGTTAATCCCTTAACGGAAATTATTTCTAACTTTCGACAAGTAGAACAATGAATGGAACAGGTAGACGTTTGAAATCATTGTATATATTGCTTCTATATAGTCTAAGAAACATATATGCAAAGCATCCAAACAGTACAATTCGCCAATGTTTTGTTCTTCAAGTTTAAGTAAACTACGATCCCCATTGTTAATCCCTTAACGGAAATTATTTGTAACTTTCGACAAGTAGAACAATGAATGGAACAGGTAGACGGTTGAAATCATTGTATATATTGCTTCTATATAGTCTAAGAAACATATATGCAAAGCATCCAACCAGTACAATTCGCCAATTTATTGTTCTTCAAGTTTAAGTGAACAACGAGCCCCATTGTTAATCCTTTAAAGGAAATTATTTGTAACGTTCGACAAGTAGAACAATGAATGGAACGAGTAGACGGTTGAAATCTTTGTATATATTGCTTCTATATAGTCTAAGAAACATATATGCAAAGCATCCAAACAGTATAATTCGCCAATTTTTTGTTCTTCAAGTTTAAGTGAACAATGAGCCCCAATGGTTAATCCTTTATCGGAAATTATTTGTAAATTTCGACAAGTAGACCAATGAATGGAACAGGTAGCCGGTTGAAATCTTTGTATATATTGCTTCTATATAGTCTAAGAAACATGTACGCAAAGCATCCAAACAGTACAATTCGCCAATTTTTTGTTCTTCAAGTTTAAGTGAACTACGAGCCCCATTGTTAATCCTTTAAAGGAAATTATTTGTAAATTTCGACAAGTAGAACAATGAATGGAACAGGTAAACGGTTGAAATCTTTGTATATATTGCTTCCATATAGTCTAAGAAACATGTACGCAAAGCATCCAAACAGTACCATTCGCCAATTTTTTGTTCTTCAAGTTTAAGTGAACAATGAGCCCCATTGTTAATCATTTAAAGGAAATTATTTGTAACTTTCGACAAGTAGAACAATGAATGGAACAGGTAAACGGTTGAAATCTTTGTATATATTGCTTCTATATAGTATAAGAAATATATATGCAAAGCATCCAAACAGTACCATTCGCCAATTTTTTGTTCTTCAAGTTTAAGTGAACAATGAGCCCCATTGTTAATCCTTTATCGGAAATTATTTGTAACTTTCGACAAGTAGAACAATGAATGGAACAGGTAGACGGTTGAAATCTTTGTATACATTGCTTCTATATAGTCTAAGAAACATATATGCAAAGCATCCAAACAGTACAATTCGCCAATTTTTTGTTCTTCAAGTTTAAGTGAACTACGAGCCCCATTGTTAATACTTTAAAGGAAATTATTTGTAACTTTCGACAAGTAGAACAATGAATGGAACAGGTAAACGGTTGAAATCTTTGTATATATTGCTTCTATATAGTATAAGAAACATATATGCAAAGCATCCAAACAGTACCATTCGCCAATTTTTTGTTCTTCAAGTTTAAGTGAACAATGAGCCCCATTGTTAATCCTTTATCGGAAATTATTTGTAACTTTCGACAAGTAGAACAATGAATGGAACAGGTAGACGGTTGAAATCTTTGTATACATTGCTTCTATATAGTCTGAGAAACATATATGCAAAGCATCCATACAGTACCATTCGCCACTTTTTTGTTCTTCAAGTTTAAGTGAACAACGAGCCCCATTGTTAATCCTTTAAAGGAAATTATTTGTAACTTTCGACAAATAGAACAATGAATGGAACAGGTAGACGGTTGAAATCTTTGTATATATTGCTTCTATATAGTCTAAGAAACATATATGCAAAGCATCCAAACAGTACAATTCGACAATTTTTTGCTCTTCAAGTTTAAGTGAACTACGAGCCCCATTGTTAATCCTTTAAAGGAAATTATTTGTAAATTTCGACAAGTAGAACAATGATAGGAACACGTAGACGGTTGAAATCTTTGTATATATTGCTTCCATATAGTCTAAGAAACATGTACGCAAAGCATCCAAACAGTACCATTCGCCAATTTTTTGTTCTTCAAGTTTAAGTGAACAATGAGCCCCATTGTTAATCCTTTAAAGGAAATTATTTGTAACTTTCGACAAGTAGAACAATGAATGGAACAGGTAAACGGTTGAAATCTTTGTATATATTGCTTCTATATAGTATAAGAAACATATATGCAAAGCATCCAAACAGTACCATTCGCCAATTTTTTGTTCTTCAAGTTTAAGTGAACAATGAGCCCCATTGTTAATCCTTTATCGGAAATTATTTGTAACTTTCGACAAGTAGAACAATGAATGGAACAGGTAGACGGTTGAAATCTTTGTATACATTGCTTCTATATAGTCTGAGAAACATATATGCAAAGCATCCAAACAGTACCATTCGCCACTTTTTTGTTCTTCAAGTTTAAGTGAACAACGAGCCCCATTGTTAATCCTTTAAAGGAAATTATTTGTAAATTTCGACAAGTAGAACAATGATTGGAACACGTAGACGGTTGAAATCTTTGTATATATTGCTTCCATATAGTCTAAGAAACATGTACGCAAAGCATCCAAACAGTACCATTCGCCAATTTTTTGTTCTTCAAGTTTAAGTGAACAATGAGCCCCAATGGTTAATCCTTTATCGGAAATTATTTGTAATTTTCGACAAGTAGAACAATGAATGGAACAGTTAGACGGTTGAAATATTTGTATATATTGCTTCTATATAATCTAAGAAACATATATGCAAAGCATCTAAACAGTAACAATCGCCAATTTTTTGATCTTCAATTTTATGTGAACAGCGAGCCCCATTGATAATCATGAAATGGAAATTATTTGTAACTTTCTACAAGTAGAACAATGAATAGTACAGGTAGACGGGTGAAATCTTTCTATATATTGCTTCTAAATAGTCTAACAAACATCTATGCAAAGCATCCAAACAGTACAATTCGCCAATTTTTTGTTCTTCAAGTTTAAGTGAAATACGAGCCCCATTGTTATTTCCTTTAAAGGAAATTATTTGTAAATTTCGACAAGTAGAACAATGAATGGAACAGTTAGACGGTTGAAATATTTGTATATATTGCTTCTATATAATCTAAGAAACATATATGCAAAGCATCTAAACAGTAACAATCGCCAATTTTTTGATCTTCAATTTTAAGTGAACAGCGAGCCCCATTGATAATCATGAAATGGAAATTATTTGTAACTTTCTACAAGTAGAACAATGAATAGTACAGGTAGACGGGTGAAATCTTTATATATATTGCTTCTAAATAGTCTAACAAACATCTATGCAAAGCATCCAAACAGTACAATTCGCCAATTTTTTGTTCTTCAAGTTTAAGTGAACTACGAGCCCCATTGTTAATCCTTTAAAGGAAATTATTTGTAAATTTCGACAAGTAGAACAATGAATGGATCATGTAGACTTTTGAAAAAATTGTATATATTGCTTCTATATAGTCTACGAAACATATATGCAAAGCATCCAAACAGTACAATTCGCCAATTTTTTGTTCTTCAAGTTTAAGTGAACAATGAGCCCCATTGTTAATCCTTTAAAGGAAATTATTTGTAACTTTCGACAAGTAGAACAATGAATGGAACAGGTAGACGGTTGAAATCTTTGTATACATTGCTTCTATATAGTCTAAGAAACATATATGCAAAGCATCCAAACAGTACCATTCGCCAATTTTTTGTTCTTCAAGTTTAAGTGAACAACGAGCCCCATTGTTAATCCTTTAAAGGAAATTATTTGTAAATTTCGACAAGTAGAACAATGATTGGAACACGTAGACGGTTGAAATCTTTGTATATATTGCTTCCATATAGTCTAAGAAACATGTACGCAAAGCATCCAAACAGTACCATTCGCCAATTTTTTGTTCTTCAAGTTTAAGTGAACAATGAGCCCCATTGTTAATCCTTTAATGGAAATTATTTGTAACTTTCTACAAGTAGAACAATGAATAGTACAGGTAGACGGGTGAAATCTTTCTATATGTTGCTTCTAAATAGTCTAAAAAACATCTATGCAAAGCATCCAAACAGTACAATTCGCCAATTTTTTGTTCTTCAAGTTTAAGTGAACTACGAGCCCCATTGTTAATCCTTTAAAGGAAATTATTTGTAAATTTCGACAAGTAGAACAATGAATGGATCATGTAGACTTTTGAAAAAATTGTATATATTGCTTCTATATAGTCTACGAAACATATATGCAAAGCATCCAAACAGTACAATTCGCCAATTTTTTGTTCTTCAAGTTTAAGTGAACTACGAGCCCCATTGTTAATCCTTTAACGGAAATTAATTGTAAATTTCGACAAGTAGAACAATGAATGGAACAGGTAGACGGTTGAAATCTTTGTATATATTGCTTCTATATAGTCTAAGAAACATATATGCAAAGCATCCAACCAGTACAATTCGCCAATTTCTTGTTCTTCAAGTTTAAGTGAACAACGAGCCCCATTGTTAATCCTTTAAAGGAAATTATTTGTAACTTTCGACAAGTAGAACAATGAATGGAACAGGTAGACGGTTGAAATCTTTGTATATATTGCTTCTATATAGTCTAACAAACATATATGCAAAGCATCCAAACAGTACAATTCGCCAATTTTTTGTTCTTCAAGTTTAAGTGAACAATGAGCACCAATGGTTAATCCTTTATCGGAAATTATTTGTAAATTTCGACAAGTAGAACAATGAATGGAACAGGTAGCCGGTTGAAATCTTTGTATATATTGCTTCTATATAGTCTAAGAAACATGTATGCAAAGCATCCAAACAGTACAATTCGCCAATTTATTGTTCTTCAAGTTTAAGTAAACTACGATCCCCATTGTTAATCCCTTAACGGAAATTATTTGTAACTTTCGACAAGTAGAACAATGAATGGAACAGGTAGACGGTTGAAATCATTGTATATATTGCTTCTATATAGTCTAAGAAACATATATGCAAAGCATCCAAACAGTACAATTCGCCAATTTTTTGTTCTTCAAGTTTAAGTAAACTACGATCCCCATTGTTAATCCCTTAACGGAAATTATTTGTAACTTTCGACAAGTAGAACAATGAATGGAACAGGTAGACGGTTGAAATCATTGTATATATTGCTTCTATATAGTCTAAGAAACATATATGCAAAGCATCCAAACAGTACAATTCGCCAATTTTTTGTTCTTCAAGTTTAAGTAAACTACGATCCCCATTGTTAATCCCTTAACGGAAATTATTTGTAACTTTCGACAAGTAGAACAATGAATGGAACAGGTAGACGGTTGAAATCATTGTATATATTGCTTCTATATAGTCTAAGAAACATATATGCAAAGCATCCAAACAGTACAATTCGCCAATTTTTTGTTCTTCAAGTTTAAGTAAACTACGATCCCCATTGTTAATCCCTTAACGGAAATTATTTGTAACTTTCGACAAGTAGAACAATGAATGGAACAGGTAGACGTTTGAAATCATTGTATATATTGCTTCTATATAGTCTAAGAAACATATATGCAAAGCATCCAAACAGTACAATTCGCCAATTTTTTGTTCTTCAAGTTTAAGTAAACTACGATCCCCATTGTTAATCCCTTAACGGAAATGATTTGTAACTTTCGACAAGTAGAACAATGAATGGAACATGTAGACGGTTGAAATCATTGTATATATTGCTTCTATATAGTCTAAGAAACATATATGCAAAGCATCCAAACAGTACAATACGCCAATGTTTTGTTCTTCAAGTTTAAGTAAACTACGATCCCCATTGTTAATCCCTTAACGGAAATTATTTGTAACTTTCGACAAGTAGAACAACGAATGGAACAGGTAGATGGTTGAAATCATTGTATATATTGCTTCTATATAGTCTAAGAAACATATATGCAAAGCATCCAAACAGTACAATTCGCCAATTTTTTGTTCTTCAAGTTTAAGTAAACTACGATCCCCATTGTTAATCCCTTAACGGAAATTATTTGTAACTTTCGACAAGTAGAACAATGAATGGAACAGGTAGACGGTTGAAATCATTGTATATATTGCTTCTATATAGTCTAAGAAACATATATGCAAAGCATCCAAACAGTACAATTCGCCAATTTTTTGTTCTTCAAGTTTAAGTAAACTACGATCCCCATTGTTAATCCCTTAACGGAAATTATTTGTAACTTTCGACAAGTAGAACAATGAATGGAACAGGTAGACGGTTGAAATCATTGTATATATTGCTTCTATATAGTCTAAGAAACATATATGCAAAGCATCCAAACAGTACAATTCGCCAATTTTTTGTTCTTCAAGTTTAAGTAAACTACGATCCCCATTGTTAATCCCTTAACGGAAATTATTTGTAACTTTCGACAAGTAGAACAATGAATGGAACAGGTAGACGGTTGAAATCATTGTATATATTGCTTCTATATAGTCTAAGAAACATATATGCAAAGCATCCAAACAGTACAATTCGACAATTTTTTGCTCTTCAAGTTTAAGTGAACTACGAGCCCCATTGTTAATCCTTTAAAGGAAATTATTTGTAAATTTCGGCAAGTAGAACAATGAATGGAATAGGTAGACGGTTGAAATCATTGTATATATTGCTTCTATATAGTCTAAGAAACATATATGCAAAGCATCCAAACAGTACAATTCGCCAATTTTTTGTTCTTCATGTTTAAGTAAACTACGATCCCCATTGTTAATCCCTTAACGGAAATTATTTGTAACATTCGACAAGTAGAACAATGAATGGAACAGGTAGACGGTTGAAATCATTGTATATATTGCTTCTATATAGTCTAAGAAACATATATGCAAAGCATCCAAACAGTACAATTCGCCAATTTTTTGTTCTTCAAGTTTAAGTGAACAATGAGCCCCATTGTTAATCCTTTATCGGAAATTATTTGCAACTTTCGACAAGTAGAACAATGAATGGAACAGGTAGACGGTTGAAATCTTTGTATACATTGCTTCTATATAGTCTAAGAAACATATATGCAAAGCATCCAAACAGTACCATTCGCCACTTTTTTGTTCTTCAAGTTTAAGTGAACAACGAGCCCCATTGTTAATCCTTTAAAGGAAATTATTTGTAAATTTCGACAAGTAGAACAATGATTGGAACACGTAGACGGTTGAAATCTTTGTATATATTGCTTCCATATAGTCTAAGAAACATGTACGCAAAGCATCCAAACAGTACCATTCGCCAATTTTTTGTTCTTCAAGTTTAAGTGAACAATGAGCCCCATTGTTAATCCTTTAATGGAAATTATTTGTAACTTTCTACAAGTAGAACAATGAATAGTACAGGTAGACGGGTGAAATCTTTCTATATATTGCTTCTAAATAGTCTAAAAAACATCTATGCAAAGCATCCAAACAGTACAATTCGCCAATTTTTTGTTCTTCAAGTTTAAGTGAACTACGAGCCCCATTGTTAATCCTTTAAAGGAAATTATTTGTAACTTTCGACAAGTAGAACAATGAATGGAACAGGTAGACGGTTGAAATCTTTGTATGTATTGCTTCTATATAGTCTAAGAAACATATATGCAAAGCATCCAAACAGTACCATTCGCCAATTTTTTGTTCTTCAAGTTTAAGTGAACAATGAGCCCCATTGTTAATCCTTTATCGGAAATTATTTGTAACTTTCGACAAGTAGAACAATGAATGGAACAGGTAGACGGTTGAAATCATTGTATATATTGCTTCTATATAGTCTAAGAAACATATATGCAAAGCATCCAAACAGTACAATTCGACAATTTTTTGCTCTTCAAGTTTAAGTGAACTACGAGCCCCATTGTTAATCCTTTAAAGGAAATTATTTGTAAATTTCGACAAGTAGAACAATGAATGGAACAGGTAAACGGTTGAAATCTTTGTATATATTGCTTCCATATAGTCTAAGAAACATGTACGCAAAGCATCCAAACAGTACCATTCGCCAATTTTTTGTTCTTCAAGTTTAAGTGAACAATGAGCCCCATTGTTAATCATTTAAAGGAAATTATTTGTAACTTTCGACAAGTAGAACAATGAATGGAACAGGTAAACGGTTGAAATCTTTGTATATATTGCTTCTATATAGTATAAGAAACATATATGCAAAGCATCCAAACAGTACCATTCGCCAATTTTTTGTTCTTCAAGTTTAAGTGAACAATCAGCCCCATTGTTAATCCTTTATCGGAAATTATTTGTAACTTTCGACAAGTAGAACAATGAATGGAACAGGTAGACGGTTGAAATCTTTGTATACATTGCTTCTATATAGTCTAAGAAACATATATGCAAAGCATCCAAACAGTACCATTCGCCACTTTTTTGTTCTTCAAGTTTAAGTGAACAACGAGCCCCATTGTTAATCCTTTAAAGGAAATTATTTGTAAATTTCGACAAGTAGAACAATGATTGGAACACGTAGACGGTTGAAATCTTTGTATATATTGCTTCCATATAGTCTAAGAAACATGTACGCAAAGCATCCAAACAGTACCATTCGCCAATTTTTTGTTCTTCAAGTTTAATTGAACAATGAGCCCCATTGTTAATCCTTTAATGGAAATTATTTGTAACTTTCTACAAGTAGAACAATGAATAGTACAGGTAGACGGGTGAAATCTTTCTATATATTGCTTCTAAATAGTCTAAAAAACATCTATGCAAAGCATCCAAACAGTACAATTCGCCAATTTTTTGTTCTTCAAGTTTAAGTGAACTACGAGCCCCATTGTTAATACTTTAAAGGAAATTATTTGTAAATTTCGACAAGTAGAACAATGAATGGATCATGTAGACTTTTGAAAAAATTGTATATATTGCTTCTATATAGTCTACGAAACATATATGCAAAGCATCCAAACAGTACAATTCGCCAATTTTTTGTTCTTCAAGTTTAAGTGAACAATGAGCCCCATTGTTAATCCTTTAAAGGAAATTATTTGTAACTTTCGACAAGTAGAACAATGAATGGAACAGGTAGACGGTTGAAATCTTTGTATATATTGCTTCTATATAGTCTAAGAAACATATATGCAAAGCATCCAACCAGTACAATTCGCCAATTTCTTGTTCTTCAAGTTTAAGTGAACAACGAGCCCCATTGTTAATCCTTTAAAGGAAATTATTTGTAACTTTCGACAAGTAGAACAATGAATGGAACAGGTAGACGGTTGAAATCTTTGTATATATTGCTTCTATATAGTCTAAGAAACATATATGCAAAGCATCCAAACAGTACAATTCGCCAATTTTTTGTTCTTCAAGTTTAAGTGAACAATGAGCACCAATGGTTAATCCTTTATCGGAAATTATTTGTAAATTTCGACAAGTAGAACAATGAATGGAACAGGTAGCCGGTTGAAATCTTTGTATATATTGCTTCTATATAGTCTAAGAAACATGTATGCAAAGCATCCAAACAGTACAATTCGCCAATTTATTGTTCTTCAAGTTTAAGTAAACTACGATCCCCATTGTTAATCCCTTAACGGAAATTATTTGTAACTTTCGACAAGTAGAACAATGAATGGAACAGGTAGACGGTTGAAATCATTGTATATATTGCTTCTATATAGTCTAAGAAACATATATGCAAAGCATCCAAACAGTACAATTCGCCAATTTTTTGTTCTTCAAGTTTAAGTAAACTACGATCCCCATTGTTAATCCCTTAACGGAAATTATTTGTAACTTTCGACAAGTAGAACAATGAATGGAACAGGTAGACGGTTGAAATCATTGTATATATTGCTTCTATATAGTCTAAGAAACATATATGCAAAGCATCCAAACAGTACAATTCGCCAATTTTTTGTTCTTCAAGTTTAAGTAAACTACGATCCCCATTGTTAATCCCTTAACGGAAATTATTTGTAACTTTCGACAAGTAGAACAATGAATGGAACAGGTAGACGGTTGAAATCATTGTATATATTGCTTCTATATAGTCTAAGAAACATATATGCAAAGCATCCAAACAGTACAATTCGCCAATTTTTTGTTCTTCAAGTTTAAGTAAACTACGATCCCCATTGTTAATCCCTTAACGGAAATTATTTGTAACTTTCGACAAGTAGAACAATGAATGGAACAGGTAGACGTTTGAAATCATTGTATATATTGCTTCTATATAGTCTATGAAACATATATGCAAAGCATCCAAACAGTACAATTCGCCAATTTTTTGTTCTTCAAGTTTAAGTAAACTACGATCCCCATTGTTAATCCCTTAACGGAAATGATTTGTAACTTTCGACAAGTAGAACAATGAATGGAACATGTAGACGGTTGAAATCATTGTATATATTGCTTCTATATAGTCTAAGAAACATATATGCAAAGCATCCAAACAGTACAATACGCCAATGTTTTGTTCTTCAAGTTTAAGTAAACTACGATCCCCATTGTTAATCCCTTAACGGAAATTATTTGTAACTTTCGACAAGTAGAACAATGAATGGAACAGGTAGACGGTTGAAATCATTGTATATATTGCTTCTATATAGTCTAAGAAACATATATGCAAAGCATCCAAACAGTACAATTCGCCAATTTTTTGTTCTTCAAGTTTAAGTGAACAATGAGCCCCATTGTTAATCCTTTAAAGGAAATTATTTGTAACTTTCGACAAGTAGAACAATGAATGGAACAGGTAGACGGTTGAAATCTTTGTATATATTGCTTCTATATAGTCTAAGAAACATATATGCAAAGCATCCAAACAGTACCATTCGCCAATTTTTTGTTCTTCAAGTTTAAGTGAACAATGAGCCCCATTGTTAATCCTTTATCGGAAATTATTTGTAACTTTCGACAAGTAGAACAATGAATGGAACAGGTAGACGGTTGAAATCTTTGTATATATTGCTTCTATATAGTCTAAGAAACATATATGCAAAGCATCCAAACAGTACCATTCGCCAATTTTTTGTTCTTCAAGTTTAAGTAAACTACGATCCCCATTGTTAATCCCTTAACGGAAATTATTTGTAACTTTCGACAAGTAGAACAATGAATGGAACAGGTAGACGGTTGAAATCATTGTATATATTGCTTCTATATAGTCTAAGAAACATATATGCAAAGCATCCAAACAGTACAATACGCCAATTATTTGTTCTTCAAGTTTAAGTAAACTACGATCCCCATTCTTAATCCCTTAACGGAAATTATTTGTAACTTTCGACAAGTAGAACAATGAATGGAACAGGTAGACGGTTGAAATCATTGTATATATTGCTTCTATATAGTCTAAGAAACATATATGCAAAGCATCCAAACAGTACAATTCGACAATTTTTTGCTCTTCAAGTTTAAGTGAACTACGAGCCCCATTGTTAATCCTTTAAAGGAAATTATTTGTAAATTTCGGCAAGTAGAACAATGAATGGAATAGGTAGACGGTTGAAATCATTGTATATATTGCTTCTATATAGTCTAAGAAACATATATGCAAAGCATCCAAACAGTACAATTCGCCAATTTTTTGTTCTTCAAGTTTAAGTAAACTACGATCCCCATTGTTAATCCCTTAACGGAAATTATTTGTATCATTCGACAAGTAGAACAATGAATGGAACAGGTAGACGGTTGAAATCATTGTATATATTGCTTCTATATAGTCTAAGAAACATATATGCAAAGCATCCAAACAGTACAATTCGCCAATTTTTTGTTCTTCAAGTTTAAGTGAACAATGAGCCCCATTGTTAATCCTTTAAAGGAAATTATTTGTAATTTTCGACAAGTAGAACAATGAATGGAACAGGTAGACGGTTGAAATCTTTGTATATATTGCTTCTATATAGTCTAAGAAACATATATGCAAAGCATCCAAACAGTACCATTCGCCAATTTTTTGTTCTTCAAGTTTAAGTGAACAATGAGCCCCATTGTTAATCCTTTATCGGAAATTATTTGTAACTTTCGACAAGTAGAACAATGAATGGAACAGGTAGACGGTAGAAATCTTTGTATATATTGCTTCTATATAGTCTAAGAAACATATATGCAAAGCATCCAAACAGTACAATTCGCCAATTTTTTGTTCTTCAAGTTTAAGTGAACAATGAGCCCCATTGTTAATCCTTTAAAGGAAATTATTTGTAACTTTCGACAAGTAGAACAATGAATGGAACAGGTAGACGGTTGAAATCTTTGTATATATTGCTTCTATATAGTCTAAGAAACATATATGCAAAGCATCCAAACAGTACCATTCGCCAATTTTTTGTTCTTCAAGTTTAAGTGAACAATGAGCCCCATTGTTAATCCTTTATCGGAAATTATTTGTAACTTTCGACAAGTAGAACAATGAATGGAACAGGTAGACGGTAGAAATCTTTGTATATATTGCTTCTATATAGTCTAAGAAACATATATGCAAAGCATCCAAACAGTACCATTCGCCAATTTTTTGTTCTTCAAGTTTAAGTAAACTACGATCCCCATTGTTAATCCCTTAACGGAAATTATTTGTAACATTCGACAAGTAGAACAATGAATGGAACAGGTAGACGGTTGAAATCATTGTATATATTGCTTCTATATAGTCTAAGAAACATATATGCAAAGCATCCAAACAGTACAATTCGCCAATTTTTTGTTCTTCAAGTTTAAGTAAACTACGATCCCCATTGTTAATCCCTTAACGGAAATTATTTGTAACATTCGACAAGTAGAACAATGAACGGAACAGGTAGACGGTTGAAATCATTGTATATATTGCTTCTATATAGTCTAAGAAACATATATGCAAAGCATCCAAACAGTACAATTCGCCAATTTTTTGTTCTTCAAGTTTAAGTGAACAATGAGCCCCATTGTTAATCCTTTAAAGGAAATTATTTGTAACTTTCGACAAGTAGAACAATGAATGGAACAGGTAGACGGTTGAAATCATTGTATATATTGCTTCTATATAGTCTAAGAAACATATATGCAAAGCATCCAAACAGTACCATTCGCCAATTTTTTGTTCTTCAAGTTTAAGTGAACAACGAGCCCCATTGTTAATCCTTTAAAGGAAATTATTTGTAAATTTCGACAAGTAGAACAATGATTGGAACACGTAGACGGTTGAAATCTTTGTATATATTGCTTCCATATAGTCTAAGAAACATGTACGCAAAGGATCCAAACAGTACCATTCGCCAATTTTTTTTTCTTCAAGTTTAAGTGAACAATGAGCCCCATTGTTAATCCTTTAATGGAAATTATTTGTAAATTTCTACAAGTAGAACAATGAATAGTACAGGTAGACGGGTGAAATCTTTCTATATATTGCTTCTAAATAGTCTAAAAAACATCTATGCAAAGCATCCAAACAGTACAATTCGCCAATTTTTTGTTCTTCAAGTTTAAGTGAACTACGAGCCCCATTGTTAATCCTTTAAAGGAAATTATTTGTAAATTTCGACAAGTAGAACAATGAATGGATCATGTAGACTTTTGAAAAAATTGTATATATTGCTTCTATATAGTCTACGAAACATATATGCAAAGCATCCAAACAGTACAATTCGCCAATTTTTTGTACTTCAAGTTTAAGTGAACTACGAGCCCCATTGTTAATCCTTTAACGGAAATTAATTGTAAATTTCGACAAGTAGAACAATGAATGGAACAGGTAGACGGTTGAAATCTTTGTATATATTGCTTCTATATAGTCTAAGAAACATATATGCAAAGCATCCAACCAGTACAATTCGCCAATTTCTTGTTATTCAAGTTTAAGTGAACAACGAGCCCCATTGTTAATCCTTTAAAGGAAATTATTTGTAACTTTCGACAAGTAGAACAATGAATGGAACAGGTAGACGGTTGAAATCTTTGTATATATTGCTTCTATATAGTCTAAGAAACATATATGCAAAGCATCCAAACAGTACCAGTCGCCAATTTTTTTTTCTTCAAGTTTAAGTGAACAACGAGGCCCATTGATAATCATGAAACGGAAATTATTTGTAACTTTCGACAAGAAGAACAATGAATAGAACAGGTAGACGGTTGAAATCTTTGTATATGTTGCTTCTATATAGTCTAAGAAACCTATATGCAAAGCTTCCAAACAGTACAATTCGCCAATTTTTTGTTCTTCAAGATTAAGTGAACTACGAGCACCATTGTTAATCCTTTGAAGGAAATTATTTGTAAATTTCGACAAGTAGAACAATGAATAGAACATGTAGTCTGTTGAAATCTTTGTATATATTGCTTCTATATAGTCTAACAAACATATATGCAAAGCATCCAAACAGTACCATTCGCCAATGTTTTGTTCTTCAAGATTAAGTGAACAACGAGCCCCATTGATAATCATGAAACGGAAATTATTTGTAAGTTTCTATAAGTAGAACAATGAATTGAACAGGTAGACGGGTGAAATCCTTCTGTATATTGCTTCTATATAGTCTAAGAAACATATATGCAAAGCATCCAAACAGTACAATTCGCCAATTTTTTGTTCTTCAAGATTAAGTGAACTACGAGCACCATTGTTAATCCTTTGAAGGAAATTATTTGTAAATTTCGACAAGTAGAACAATGAATAGAACATGTAGTCTGTTGAAATCTTTGTATATATTGCTTCCATATAGTCTATGAAACATATATGCAAAGCATCCACACAGTACAATTCGCGAATTTATTGTTCTTCAAGTTTAAGTGAACAACGAGCCCCATTGATAATCATAAAAGGGAAATTATTTGTAACTTTCTACAAGTAGAACAATGAATGGAACAGGTAGACTGTTGAAATCTTTGTATATATTGCTACTATATTGTCTAAGAAACATATATGCAAAGCATCCAAACAGTACAATTCGCCAATTTTTTGTTCTTCAAGTTTAAGTGAAATACGGGCCCCACTTTTAATCCTTTAAAGGAAATTAGTTATAAATTTCGAAAAAGTAAAACAATGATTGGAACACGTAGACGATTGAAATCTATGTATATATTGCTTCCATGTAGTCTAAGAAACATGTATGCAAAGCATCCAAACAGTACCATTCGCCAATTTTTTGTTCTTCAAGTTTAAGTGAACAACGAGCCCCATTGATAATCATGAAAGGGAAATTATTTGTAACTTTCTACAAGTTGAACAATGAATGGAACAGGTAGACGGTTGAAATCAATGTATATATTGCTTCTATATAGTCTAAGAAACATATATGCAAAGCATCCAAACAGTACCTTTCGCCAATTTTTTGTTCTTCAAGTTTAAGTGAACAATGAGCCCCAATGGTTAATCCTTTATCGGAAATTATTTGTAATTTTCGACAAGTAGAACAATGAATGGAACAGGTAGACGGTTGAAATCATTGTATATATTGCTTCTATATAGTCTAAGAAACATATATGCAAAGCATCCAAACAGTACCATTCGCCAATTTTTTGTTCTTCAAGTTTAAGTGAACTACGCGCCCCATTGTTAATCCGTTAAAGGAAATTAGTTCTAAATTTCGACAAGTAAAACAATGATTGGAACACGTAGACGATTGAAATCTATGTATATATTTCTTCCATGTAGTCGAAGAAACATGTATGCAAATCATCCAAACAGTACCAATCGCCAATTTTTTGTTCTTCAAGTTTATGTGAACAACGAGCCCCATTGACAATCATGAAAGGGAAATTATTTGTAATTTGCGACAAGTAGAACAATGACTGGAACTGGTCGACGGTTGAAATCTTTGTATATATTGCTTCTCTCTAGTCTAAGAAACATATATGCAAAGCATCCAAACAGTACAATTCGCCAATTTTTAAGTTCTTCAAGTTTAAGTGAACAATGAGCCCCAAAGGTTAATCCTTTATCGGAAATTATTTGTATATTTCGACAAGTAGAACAATGAATGGAACAGGTAGACGGTTGAGATCTTTGTATATATTGCTTCTATATAGTCTAAGAAACATATATGCAAAGAATCCAAACAGTACAATTCGCCAATTTTTTGTTCTTCAAGTATAAGTGAACAATGATCCCCAATGGTTAATCCTTTAACGGAAATTATTTGTAACTTTCGACAAGAAGAACAATGAATGGAACAGGTAGACGGTTGAAATCTTTGCATACATTGCTTCTATATGGTCTAAGAAACAAATATGCAAAGCTTCCAAACAGTACCATTCGCCAATTTATTGTTCTTCAAGTTTAAGTGAACTACGAGCCCCATTGTTAATCCTTTAACGGAAATTATTTGTAACTTTCGACAAGTAGAACAATGAATGGAACAGGTAGACGGTTGAAATCTTTGTATACGTTGCTTCTATATGGTCTAAGAATCAAATATGCAAAGCATCCACACAGTACAATTCGCGAATTTATTGTTCTTCAAGTTTAAGTGAACGACGAGCCCCATTGATAATCATGAAAGGGAAATTATTTGTAACTTTCTACAAGTAGAACAATGGATAGAACTGGTAGACTGTTGAAATCATTGTATATATTGCTTCTATATAGACTATGAAACATATATACAAATCATCCAAGCAGTACCATTCGCCAATTTTTTGTTCTTCAAGTATAAGTGAACAATGAGCCCCAATGGTTAATCCTTTATCGGAAATTATTTGTATATTTCGACAAGTAGAACAATGAATGGAACAGGTAGACGGTTGCAATCTTTGTATATATTGCTTCTATATAGTCTAAGAAACATATATGCAAAGCTTCCAAACAGTACAATTCGCCAATTTTTTTTTCTTCAAGATTAAGTGAACTACGAGCACCATTGTTAATCCTTTGAAGGAAATTATTTGTAAATTTCGACAAGTAGAACAATGAATAGAACATGTAGTCTGTTGAAATCTTTGTATATATTGCTTCCATATAGTCTATGAAACATATATGCAAAGCATCCACACAGTACAATTCGCGAATTTATTGTTCTTCAAGTTTAAGTGAACAACGAGCCCCATTGATAATCATAAAAGGAAATTATTTGTAACTTTCTACAAGTAGAACAATGAATGGAACAGGTAGACTGTTGAAATCTTTGTATATATTGCTACTATATTGTCTAAGAAAAATATATGCAAAGCATCCAAACAGTACAATTCGCCAATTTTTTGTTCTTCAAGTTTAAGTGAAATACGGGCCCCATTTTTAATCCTTTAAAGGAAATTAGTTATAAATTTCGACAAGTAAAACAATGATTGGAACACGTAGACGATTGAAATCTATGTATATATTGCTTCCATGTAGTCTAAGAAACATGTATGCAAAGCATCCAAACAGTACCATTCGCCAATTTTTTGTTCTTCAAGTTTAAGTGAACAATGAGCCCCATTGTTAATCCTTTATCGGAAATTATTTGTAACTTTCGACAAGTAGAACATTGAATGGAACAAGTAGATGGTTGAAATCTTTGTATATATTGCTTCCATATAGTCTAAGAAACATGTACCCAAAGCATCCAAACAGTACCATTCGCCAATTTTTTGTTCTTCAAGTGTAAGTGAACAATGAGCCCCATTGTTAATCCTTTATCGGAAATTATTTGTAACTTTCGTCAAGTAGAACAATGAATGGAACAGGTACAAGGTTGAAATCTTTGTATATATTGCTTCTATATAGTCTAAGAAACATATATGCAAAGCATCCAAACAGTACCATTCGCCAATTTTTTGTTCTTCAAGTTTAAGTGAACAACGAGCCCCATTGTTAATCATGAAACGGAAATTATTTGTAAGTTTCTATAAGTAGAACAATGAATAGAACAGGTAGACGGGTGAAATCCTTCTGTATATTGCTTCTATATAGTCTAAGAAACATATATGCAAAGCATCCAAACAGTACAATTCGCCAATTTTTTGTTCTTCAAGATTAAGTTAACTACGAGCACCATTGTTAATCCTTTGAAGGAAATTATTTGTAAATTTCGACAAGTAGAACAATGAATAGATCATGTAGTCTGTTGAAATCTTTGTATATATTGCTTCCATATAGTCTATGAAACATATATGCCAAGCATCCACACAGTACAATTCGCGAATTTATTGTTCTTCAAGTTTAAGTGAACAACGAGCCCCGTTGATAATCATAAAAGGGAAATTATTTGTAACTTTCTACAAGTAGAACAATGAATGGAACAGGTAGACTGTTGAAATCTTTGTATATATTGCTACTATATTGTCTAAGAAACATATATGCAAAGCATCCAAACAGTACAATTCGCCAATTTTTTGTTCTTCAAGTTTAAGTGAAATACGGGCCACATTTTTAATCCTTTAAAGGAAATTAGTTATAAATTTCGACAAGTAAAACAATGAATGGAACAGGTAGACGGTTGAAATCATTGTATATATTGCTTCTATATAGTCTAAGAAACATATATGCAAAGAATCCAAACAGTACAATTCGACAATTTTTTGTTCTTCAAGTTTAAGTGAACTACGAGCCCCATCGTTAATCCTTTAAAGGAAATTATTTGTAAATTTCGACAAGTAGAACAATGAATGGAACTGGTAGACGGTTGAAATCTTTTTATATATTGCTTCTATATAGTCTAAGAAACATATATGCAAAGCATCCAAACAGTACCAGTCGCCAATTTTTTTTTCTTCAAGTTTAAGTGAACAACGAGGCCCATTGATAATCATGAAACGGAAATTATTTGTAACTTTCGACAAGAAGAACAATGAATAGAACAGGTAGACGGTTGAAATCTTTGTATATGTTGCTTCTATATAGTCTAAGAAACCTATATGCAAAGCATCTAAACAGTAACATTCGCCAATTTTTTGATCTTCAAGTTTAAGTGAATAGCGAGCCCCATTGATAATCATGAAATGGAAATTATTTGTAACTTTCTACAAGTAGAACATTGAATGGAACAGGTAGACGGTTGAAATCTTTCTATATATTGCTTCTATATAGTATAAGAAACATAAATGCAAAGCATCCAAACAGTACAATTCGCCAATTTTTTGTTCTTCAAGTTTAAGTGAACAATGAGCCCCAATGGTTAATCCGTTATCGGAAATTATTTGTAACTTTCGACAAGTAGAACAATGAATGGAACAGGTAGACGGTTGAAATCATTGTATATATTGCTTCTATATAGTCTAAGAAACATATATGCAAAGCATCCAAACAGTACAATTCGACAATTTTTTGTTCTTCAAGTTTAAGTGAACTACGAGCCCCATCGTTAATCCTTTAAAGGAAATTATTTGTAAATTTCGACAAGTAGAACAATGAATGGAACTGGTAGACGGTTGAAATCTTTTTATATATTGCTTCTACATAGTCTAAGAAACATATATGCAAAGCATCCAAACAGTACCAGTCGCCAATTTTTTGTTCTTCAAGTTTAAGTGAACAACGAGGCCCATTGATAATCATGAAACGGAAATTATTTGTAACTTTCGACAAGAAGAACAATGAATAGAACAGGTAGACGGTTGAAATCTTTGTATATGTTGCTTCTATATAGTCTGAGAAACCTATATGCAAAGCATCTAAACAGTAACATTCGCCAATTTTTTGATCTTCAAGTTTAAGTGAACAGCGAGCCCCATTGATAATCATGAAATGGAAATTATTTGTAACTTTCTACAAGTAGAACATTGAATGGAACAGGTAGACGGTTGAAATCTTTCTATATATTGCTTCTATATAGTATAAGAAACATAAATGCAAAGCATCCAAACAGTACAATTCGCCAATTTTTTGTTCTTCAAGTTTAAGAGAACAATGAGCCCCAATGGTTAATCCTTTATCGGAAATTATTTGTAAATTTCGACAAGTAGAACAATGAATGGAACAGGTAGGCGGGTGAAATCTTTGTATATATTACTTCTATATAGTCTAAGAAACATATATGCAAAGCATCCAAACAGTACCATTCTCCAATTTATTGTTCTTCAAGTTTAAGTGAACAACGAGTCCCATTGTTAATCCTTTAACGGTAATTATTTTTAACTTTCGACAAGAAGAACAATGAATGGAACAGGTAGACGGTTGAAATCTTTGTATACATTGCTTCTATATGGTCTAAGAAACAAATATGCAAAGCTTCCAAACAGTAACATTCGCCAATTTTTTGTTCTTCAAGTTTAAGCGAACTACGAGCCCCATTGTTAATCCTTTAACGGAAATTATTTGTAACTTTCGACAAGTAGAACAATGAATGGAACAGGTAGACGGTTGCAATCTTTGTATATATTGCTTCTATATAGTCTAAGGAACATATATGCAAAGCATCCAAACAGTACATTTCGCCAATTTTTTGTTCTTCAAGATTAAGTGAACTACGAGCCCCATTGATAATCATGAAAGGGAAATTATTTGTAACTTTCTACACGTAGAACAATGGATAGAACAGGTAGACTGTTGAAATCTTTGTATGTATTGCTTCTATATAGACTATGAAACATATATACAAATCATCCAAGCAGTACCATTCGCCAATTTTTTGTTCTTCATGTTTAAGTGAACTACGAGCCCCATCGTTAATCCTTTAAAGGAAATTATTTGTAAATTTCGACAAGTAGAACAATGAATGGAACTGGTAGACGGTTGAAATCTTTTTATATATTGCTTCTATATAGTATAAGAAACATAAATGCAAAGCATCCAAACAGTACAATTCGCCAATTTCTTGTTCTTCAAGTTTAATTGAACAATGAGCCCCAATGGTTAATCCGTTATCGGAAATTATTTGTATATTTCGACAAGTAGAACAATGAATGGAACAGGTAGACGGTTGCAATCTTTGTATATATTGCTTCTATATAGTCTAAGAAACATATATGCAAAGCATCCAAACAGTACCATTCGCCAATTTTTTGTTCTTCAAGTTTAAGAGAACAATGAGCCCCATTGTTAATCCTTTATCGGAAATTATTTGTAAGTTTCGACAAGTAGAACAATGAATGGAACAGGTAGAAGGTTGAAATCTTTGTATATATTGCTTCTATATAGTCTAAGAAACATATATGCAAAGCATCCAAACAGTACCATTCGCCAATTTTTTGTTCTTCAAGTTTAAGTGAACAATGAGCCCCATTGTTAATCCTTTATCGGAAATTATTTGTAACTTTCGACAAGTAGAACAATGAATGGAACAGGATGACGGTTGAAATCTTTGTATATATTGCTTCTATATAGTCTAAGAAACATGTACGCAAAGCATCCAAACAGTACCATTCGCCAATTTTTTGTTCTTCAAGTTTAAGTGAACTACGCGCCCCATTGTTAATCCTTTAAAGGAAATTAGTTCTAAATTTCGACAAGTAAAACAATGATTGGAACACGTAGACGATTGAAATCTATGTATATATTTCTTCCATGTAGTCTAAGAAACATGTATGCAAATCATCCATACAGTTCCAATCGCCAATTTTTTGTTCTTCAAGTTTAAGTAAACTACGATCCCCATTGTTAATCCCTTAACGGAAATTATTTGTAACTTTCGACAAGTAGAACAATGAATGGAACAGGTAGACGGTTGCAATCTTTGTATATATTGCTTCTATATAGTCTAAGGAACATATATGTAAAGCATCCAAACAGTACATTTCGCCAATTTTTTGTTCTTCAAGATTAAGTGAAATACGGGCCCCATTTTTAATCCTTTAAAGGAAATTAGTTATAAATTTCGACAAGTAAAACAATGATTGGAACACATAGACGATTGGAATCTATGTATATATTTCTTCCATGTAGTCTAAGAAACATGTATGCAAATCATCCATACAGTTCCAATCGCCAATTTTTTGTTCTTCAAGTTTAAGTGAACAACGAGCCCCATTGACAATCATGAAAGGGAAATTATTTGTAATTTGCGACAAGTAGAACAATGACTGGAACTGGTCGACGGTTGAAATCTTTGTATATATTGCTTCTCTATAGTCTAAGAAACATATATGCATAGCATCCAAACAGTACCATTCGCCAATTTTTTGTTCTTCAAGTTTAAGTGAACAATGAGCCCCATTGTTAATCCTTTATCGGAAATTATTTGTAACTTTCGACAAGTAGAACAATGAATGGAACAGGATGACGGTTGAAATCTTTGTATATATTGCTTCTATATAGTCTAAGAAACATATATACAAAGCATCCAAACAGTACCATTCGCCAATTTTTTGTTCTTCAAGTTTAAGTAAACTACGATCCCCATTGTTAATCCCTTAACGGAAATTATTTGTAACATTCGACAAGTAGAACAATGAATGGAACACTTAGACGGTTGAAATCTTTGTATATATTGCTTCCATATAGTCTAAGAAACATGTACGCAAAGCATCCAAACAGTACCATTCGCCAATTTTTTGTTCTTCAAGTTTCAGTGAACAATGAGCCCCAATGGTTAATCCTTTATCGGAAATTATTTGTAATTTTCGACAAGTAGAACAATGAATGGAACAGTTAGACGGTTGAAATATTTGTATATATTGCTTCTATATAATCTAAGAAACATATATGCAAAGCATCCAAACAGTACAATTCGCCAATTTTTTGTTCTTCAAGTTTAAGTAAACTACGATCCCCATTGTTAATCCCTTAACGGAAATTATTTGTAACATTCGACAAGTAGAACAATGAATGGAACGGGTAGACGGTTGAAATCATTGTATATATTGCTTCTATATAGTCTAAGAAACATATATGCAAATCATCCAAACAGTAACATTCGCCAATTTTTTGTTCTTCAAGTTTAAGCGAACTACGAGCCCCATTGTTAATCCTTTAACGGAAATTATTTGTAAATTTCGACAAGTAGAACAATGAATGGAACAGGTAGACGGTTGCAATCTTTGTATATATTGCTTCTATATAGTCTAAGGAACATATATGTAAAGCATCCAAACAGTACATTTCGCCAATTTTTTGTTCTTCAAGATTAAGTGAAATACGGGCCCCATTTTTAATCCTTTAAAGGAAATTAGTTATAAATTTCGACAAGTAAAACAATGATTGGAACACATAGACGATTGGAATCTATGTATATATTGCTTCCATGTAGTCTAAGAAACATGAATGCAAAGCATCCAAACAGTACCATTCGCCAATTTTTTGTTCTTCAAGTTTAAGTGAACAACGAGGCGCATTGATAATCATGAAAGGGAAATTATTTGTAACTTTCGACAAGTAGAACAATGAATGGAACAGGTAGACGGTTGAAAGCTTTGCATACATTGCTTCTATATGGTCTAAGAAACAAATATGCAAAGCATCCAAACAGTACAATTCGCCAATTTATTGTTCTTCAAGTTTAAGTGAACAATGAGCCCCAATGGTTAATCCGTTATCGGAAATTATTTGTAACTTTCGACAAGTAGAACAATGAATGGAACAGGTAGACGGTTGAAAGCTTTGCATACATTGCTTCTATATGGTCTAAGAAACAAATATGCAAAGCATCCAAACAGTACAATTCGCCAATTTATTGTTCTTCAAGTTTAAGTGAACAATGAGCCCCAATGGTTAATCCGTTATCGGACATTATTTGTAACTTTCGACAAGTAGAACAATGAATGGAACAGGTAGACGGTTGAAATCTTTGTATACATTGCTTCTATATGGTCTAAGAAACAAATATGCAAAGCATCCACACAGTACAATTCGCGAATTTATTGTTCTTCAAGTTTAAGTGAACAACGAGCCCCATTGATAATCATGAAACGGAAATTATTTGTAAGTTTCTATAAGTAGAACAATGAATAGAACAGGTAGACGGGTGAAATCCTTCTGTATATTGCTTCTATATAGTCTAAGAAACATATATGCAAAGCATCCAATCAGTACAATTCGCCAATTTTTTGTTCTTCAAGATTAAGTGAACTACGAGCACCATTGTTAATCCTTTGAAGGAAATTATTTGTAAATTTCGACAAGTAGAACAATGAATAAAACGTGTAGTCTGTTGAATTCTTTGTATATATTGCTTCCATATAGTCTATGAAACATATATGCAAAGCATCCACACAGTACAATTCGCGAATTTATTGTTCTTCAAGGTTAAGTGAACAACGAGCCCCATTGATAATCATAAAAGGGAAATTATTTGTAACTTTCTACAAGTAGAACAATGAATGGAACAGGTAGACTGTTGAAATCTTTGTATATATTGCTACTATATTGTCTAAGAAACATATATGCAAATCATCCAAGCAGTACCATTCGCCAATTTTTTGTTCTTCATGTTTAAGTGAACTACGAGCCCCATCGTTAATCCTTTAAAGGAAATTATTTGTAAATTTCGACAAGTAGAACAATGAATGGAACTGGTAGACGGTTGAAATCTTTTTATATATTGCTTCTATATAGTATAAGAAACATAAATGCAAAGCATCCAAACAGTACAATTCGCCAATTTCTTGTTCTTCAAGTTTAATTGAACAATGAGCCCCAATGGTTAATCCGTTATCGGAAATTATTTGTATATTTCGACAAGTAGAACAATGAATGGAACAGGTAGACGGTTGCAATCTTTGTATATATTGCTTCTATATAGTCTAAGAAACATATATGCAAAGCATCCAAACAGTACCATTCGCCAATTTTTTGTTCTTCAAGTTTAAGAGAACAATGAGCCCCATTGTTAATCCTTTATCGGAAATTATTTGTAAGTTTCGACAAGTAGAACAATGAATGGAACAGGTAGAAGGTTGAAATCTTTGTATATATTGCTTCTATATAGTCTAAGAAACATATATGCAAAGCATCCAAACAGTACCATTCGCCAATTTTTTGTTCTTCAAGTTTAAGTGAACAATGAGCCCCATTGTTAATCCTTTATCGGAAATTATTTGTAACTTTCGACAAGTAGAACAATGAATGGAACAGGATGACGGTTGAAATCTTTGTATATATTGCTTCTATATAGTCTAAGAAACATATATACAAAGCATCCAAACAGTACCATTCGCCAATTTTTTGTTCTTCAAGTTTAAGTAAACTACGATCCCCATTGTTAATCCCTTAACGGAAATTATTTGTAACATTCGACAAGTAGAACAATGAATGGAACACTTAGACGGTTGAAATCTTTGTATATATTGCTTCCATATAGTCTAAGAAACATGTACGCAAAGCATCCAAACAGTACCATTCGCCAATTTTTTGTTCTTCAAGTTTCAGTGAACAATGAGCCCCAATGGTTAATCCTTTATCGGAAATTATTTGTAATTTTCGACAAGTAGAACAATGAATGGAACAGTTAGACGGTTGAAATATTTGTATATATTGCTTCTATATAATCTAAGAAACATATATGCAAAGCATCCAAACAGTACAATTCGCCAATTTTTTGTTCTTCAAGTTTAAGTAAACTACGATCCCCATTGTTAATCCCTTAACGGAAATTATTTGTAACATTCGACAAGTAGAACAATGAATGGAACGGGTAGACGGTTGAAATCATTGTATATATTGCTTCTATATAGTCTAAGAAACATATATGCAAATCATCCAAACAGTAACATTCGCCAATTTTTTGTTCTTCAAGTTTAAGCGAACTACGAGCCCCATTGTTAATCCTTTAACGGAAATTATTTGTAACTTTCGACAAGTAGAACAATGAATGGAACAGGTAGACGGTTGCAATCTTTGTATATATTGCTTCTATATAGTCTAAGGAACATATATGTAAAGCATCCAAACAGTACATTTCGCCAATTTTTTGTTCTTCAAGATTAAGTGAAATACGGGCCCCATTTTTAATCCTTTAAAGGAAATTAGTTATAAATTTCGACAAGTAAAACAATGATTGGAACACATAGACGATTGGAATCTATGTATATATTGCTTCCATGTAGTCTAAGAAACATGAATGCAAAGCATCCAAACAGTACCAAACGCCAATTTTTTGTTCTTCAAGTTTAAGTGAACAACGAGGCGCATTGATAATCATGAAAGGGAAATTATTTGTAACTTTCGACAAGTAGAACAATGAATGGAACAGGTAGACGGTTGAAAGCTTTGCATACATTGCTTCTATATGGTCTAAGAAACAAATATGCAAAGCATCCAAACAGTACAATTCGCCAATTTATTGTTCTTCAAGTTTAAGTGAACAATGAGCCCCAATGGTTAATCCGTTATCGGAAATTATTTGTAACTTTCGACAAGTAGAACAATGAATGGAACAGGTAGACGGTTGAAAGCTTTGCATACATTGCTTCTATATGGTCTAAGAAACAAATATGCAAAGCATCCAAACAGTACAATTCGCCAATTTATTGTTCTTCAAGTTTAAGTGAACAATGAGCCCCAATGGTTAATCCGTTATCGGACATTATTTGTAACTTTCGACAAGTAGAACAATGAATGGAACAGGTAGACGGTTGAAATCTTTGTATACATTGCTTCTATATGGTCTAAGAAACAAATATGCAAAGCATCCACACAGTACAATTCGCGAATTTATTGTTCTTCAAGTTTAAGTGAACAACGAGCCCCATTGATAATCATGAAACGGAAATTATTTGTAAGTTTCTATAAGTAGAACAATGAATAGAACAGGTAGACGGGTGAAATCCTTCTGTATATTGCTTCTATATAGTCTAAGAAACATATATGCAAAGCATCCAATCAGTACAATTCGCCAATTTTTTGTTCTTCAAGATTAAGTGAACTACGAGCACCATTGTTAATCCTTTGAAGGAAATTATTTGTAAATTTCGACAAGTAGAACAATGAATAAAACGTGTAGTCTGTTGAATTCTTTGTATATATTGCTTCCATATAGTCTATGAAACATATATGCAAAGCATCCACACAGTACAATTCGCGAATTTATTGTTCTTCAAGGTTAAGTGAACAACGAGCCCCATTGATAATCATAAAAGGGAAATTATTTGTAACTTTCTACAAGTAGAACAATGAATGGAACAGGTAGACTGTTGAAATCTTTGTATATATTGCTACTATATTGTCTAAGAAACATATATGCAAAGCATCCAAACAGTACAATTCGCCAATTTTTTGTTCTTCAAGTTTAAGTGAAATACGGGCCCCACTTTTAATCCTTTAAAGGAAATTAGTTATAAATTTCGAAAAGTAAAACAATGATTGGAACACGTAGACGATTGAAATCTATGTATATATTGCTTCCATGTAGTCTAAGAAACATGTATGCAAAGCATCCAAACAGTACCATTCGCCAATTTTTTGTTCTTCAAGTTTAAGTGAACAACGAGCCCCATTGATAATCATGAAAGGGAAATTATTTGTAACTTTCTACAAGTTGAACAATGAATGGAACAGGTAGACGGTTGAAATCAATGTATATATTGCTTCTATATAGTCTAAGAAACATATATGCAAAGCATCCAAACAGTACCATTCGCCAATTTTTTGTTCTTCAAGTTTAAGTGAACAATGAGCCCCAATGGTTAATCCTTTATCGGAAATTATTTGTAATTTTCGACAAGTAGAACAATGAATGGAACAGGTAGACGGTTGAAATCATTGTATATATTGCTTCTATATAGTCTAAGAAACATATATGCAAAGCATCCAAACAGTACCATTCGCCAATTTTTTGTTCTTCAAGTTTAAGTGAACTACGCGCCCCATTGTTAATCCTTTAAAGGAAATTAGTTCTAAATTTCGACAAGTAAAACAATGATTGGAACACGTAGACTGTTGAAATCTTTGTATATATTGCTTCCATAAAGTCTAAGAAACATATATGCAAAGCATCCAAACAGTACCATTCGCCAATTTTTTGTCCTTCAAGTTTAAGTGAACAATGAGCCCCATTGTTAATCCTTTATCGGAAATTATTTGTAACTTTCGACAAGTAGAACAATGAATGGAACAGGTAGACGGTTGAAATCTTTGTATATATTGCTTCTATATAGTCTAAGAAACATATATGCAAAGCATCCTAACAGTACCAATCGCCAATTTTTTTTCTTCAAGTTTAGGTGAACTACGAGCCCCATTGTTAATCATGAAAGGGAAATTATTTGTAACTTTCGACAAGTAGAACAATGATTGGAACACGTAGACTGTTGAAATCTTTGTATATATTGCTTCTATATAGTCTAAGAAACCTATATGCAAATCATCCAAACAGTAACATTCGCCAATTTTTTGTTCTTCAAGTTTAAGCGAACTACGAGCCCCATTGTTAATCCTTTAACGGAAATTATTTGTAACTTTCGACAAGTAGAACAATGAATGGAACAGGTAGACGGTTGCAATCTTTGTATATATTGCTTCTATATAGTCTAAGGAACATATATGCAAAGCATCCATACAGTACATTTCGCCAATTTTTTGTTCTTCAAGATTAAGTGACATACGGGCCCCATTTTTAATCCTTTAAAGGAAATTAGTTATAAATTTCGACAAGTAAAACAATGATTGGAACACATAGACGATTGGAATCTATGTATATATTGCTTCCATGTAGTCTAAGAAACATGAATGCAAAGCATCCAAACAGTACCATTCGCCAATTTTTTGTTCTTCAAGTTTAAGTGAACAACGAGGCGCATTGATAATCATGAAAGGGAAATTATTTGTAACTTTCTACAAGTAGAACAATGAATGGAACAGGTAGACGGTTGATATCTTTGTATATATTGCTTCTATATAATCTAAGAAACATATATGCAAAGCATCCAAACAGTACAATTCGCCAATTATTTCATCTTCATGTTTAAGTGAACAATGAGCCCCATTGTTATTCCTTTATCGGAAATTATTTGTAACTTTCGAGAAGTAGAACAATGAATGGAACAGGTAGACGGTTGAAATCATTGTATATATTGCTTCTATATAGTCTAAGAAACATATATACAAATCATCCAAGCAGTACCATTGGCCAATTTTTTGTTCTTCAAGTTTAAGTGAACAATGAGCCCCATTGTTAATCCTTTAACGGAAATTATTTGTAACATTCGACAAGAAGAACAATGAATGGAACAGGTAGACGGTTGAAATCTTTGCATACATTGCTTCTATATGGTCTAAGAAACAAATATGCAAAGCTTCCAAACAGTACCATTCGCCAATTTATTGTTCTTCTAGTTTAAGTGAACTACGCGCCCCATTGTTGATCATTTAACGGAAATTATTTGTAAATTTCTACAAGTAAAACAATGAATGGAACAGGTAGACTGTTGAAATCTATGTATATATTGCTTCTATATAGTCTAAGAAACCTATATGCAAATCATCCAAACAGTAACATTCGCCAATTTTTTGTTCTTCAAGTTTAAGCGAACTACGAGCCCCATTGTTAATCCTTTAACGGAAATTATTTGTAACTTTCGACAAGTAGAACAATGAATGGAACAGGTAGACGGTTGCAATCTTTGTATATATTGCTTCTATATAGTCTAAGAAACATATATGCAAAGCATCCAAACAGTATATTTCGCCAATTTTTTGTTCTTCAAGATTAAGTGAAATACGGGCCCCATTTTTAATCCTTTAAAGGAAATTAGTTATAAATTTCGACAAGTAAAACATTGATTGGAACACATAGACGATTGGAATCTATGTATATATTGCTTCCATGTAGTCTAAGAAACATGAATGCAAAGCATCCAAACAGTACCATTCGCCAATTTTTTATTCTTCAAGTTTAAGTGAACAACGAGCCCCATTGATAATCATGAAAGGGAAATTATTTGTAAGTTTCTACAAGTAGAACAATGAATAGAACAGGTTGTCTGTTGAAATCTTTGTATATATTGCTTCCATATAGTCTATGAAACATATATGCAAAGCATCCAAACAGTACAATTCGCGAATTTATTGTTCTTCAAGTTTAAGTGAACAATGAGCCCCAATGTTTAATCCTTTATCGGAAATTATTTGTAACTTTCGACAAGTAAAACATTGATTGGAACACATAGACGATTGGAATCTATGTATATATTGCTTCCATGTAGTCTAAGAAACATGAATGCAAAGCATCCAAACAGTACCATTCGCCAATTTTTTATTCTTCAAGTTTAAGTGAACAACGAGCCCCATTGATAATCATGAAAGGGAAATTATTTGTAAGTTTCTACAAGTAGAACAATGAATAGAACAGGTTGTCTGTTGAAATCTTTGTATATATTGCTTCCATATAGTCTATGAAACATATATGCAAAGCATCCAAACAGTACAATTCGCGAATTTATTGTTCTTCAAGTTTAAGTGAACAATGAGCCCCAATGTTTAATCCTTTATCGGAAATTATTTGTAACTTTCGACAAGTAGAACAATGAATGGAACAGGTAGACGGTTGAAATCTTTGTATATATTACTTCTATATAGTCTAAGAAACATATATGCAAAGCATCCAAACAGTACCATTCGCCAATTTATTGTTCTTCAAGTTTAAGTGAACTACGAGCCCCATTGATAATCATGAAAGGGAAATTATTTGTAACTTTCTACACGTAGAACAATGGATAGAACAGGTAGACTGTTGAAATCTTTGTATATATTACTTCCATATAGTCTATGAAACATATATGCAAAGCATCCAAACGGTACAAGTCGCCAATTTTTTATTCTTCAAGTTTAAGTGAACAACGAGCCCAATTGATAATCATGAAAGGGAAATTATTTGTAAGTTTCTACAAGTAGAACAATGAATAGAACAGGTTGTCTGTTGAAATCTTTGTATATATTGCTTCCATATAGTCTATGAAACATATATGCAAAGCATCCAAACAGTACAATTCGCGAATTTATTGTTCTTCAAGTTTAAGTGAACAATGAGCCCCAATGTTTAATCCTTTATCGGAAATTATTTGTAACTTTCGACAAGTAGAACAATGAATGGAACAGGTAGACGGTTGAAATCTTTGTATATATTACTTCTATATAGTCTAAGAAACATATATGCAAAGCATCCAAACAGTACCATTCGCCAATTTCTTTTTCTTCAAGTTTAAGTGAACTACGAGCCCCATTGATAATCATGAAAGGGAAATTATTTGTAACTTTCTACACGTAGAACAATGGATAGAACAGGTAGACTGTTGAAATCTTTGTATGTATTGCTTCTATATAGACTATGAAACATATATACAAATCATCCAAGCAGTACCATTCGCCAATTTTTTGTTCTTCAAGTTTAAGTGAACAATGAGCCCCAATGGTTAATCCTTTATAGGAAATTATTTGTAATTTTCGACAAGTCGAACAATGAATGGAACAGGTAGACTGTTGAAATCTTTGTATATATTACTTCCATATAGTCTATGAAACATATATGCAAAGCATCCAAACGGTACAAGTCGCCAATTTTTTATTCTTCAAGTTTAAGTGAACAACGAGCCCCATTGATAATCATGAAAGGGAAATTATTTGTAAGTTTCTACAAGTAGAACAATGAATAGAACAGGTTGTCTGTTGAAATCTTTGTATATATTGCTTCTATATAATCTAAGAAACATATATGCAGAGCATCCAAACAGTACCATTCGCCAATTTTTTGTTCTTCAAGTTTAAGTGAACAATGTGCCCCAATGTTTAATCCTTTATCGGAAATTATTTGTAACTTTCGACAAGTAGAACAATGAATGGAACAGGTAGACTGTTGAAATCTTTGTATATATTGCTTCTATATAGTCTAAGATACATATATGCAAAGCATCCAAACAGTACAATTCGCCAATTTTTTGTTCTTCAAGTTTAAGTGAACAATGAGCCCCAATGTTTAATCCTCTATCGGAAATTATTTGTAACTTTCGACAAGTAGAACAATGAATGGAACAGGTAGACGGTTGAAATCTTTGTATATATTACTTCCATATAGTCTATGAAACATATATGCAAAGCATCCAAACGGTACAAGTCGCCAATTTTTTATTCTTCAAGTTTAAGTGAACAACGAGCCCCATTGATAATCATGAAAGGGAAATTATTTGTAAGTTTCTACAAGTAGAACAATGAATAGAACAGGTTGTCTGTTGAAATCTTTGTATATATTGCTTCCATATAGTCTATGAAACATATATGCAAAGCATCCAAACAGTACAATTCGCGAATTTATTGTTCTTCAAGTTTAAGTGAACAATGAGCCCCAATGTTTAATCCTTTATCGGAAATTATTTGTAACTTTCGACAAGTAGAACAATGAATGGAACAGGTAGACGGTTGAAATCTTTGTATATATTACTTCTATATAGTCTAAGAAACATATATGCAAAGCATCCAAACAGTACCATTCGCCAATTTCTTGTTCTTCAAGTTTAAGTGAACTACGAGCCCCATTGATAATCATGAAAGGGAAATTATTTGTAACTTTCTACACGTAGAAAAATGGATAGAACAGGTAGACTGTTGAAATCTTTGTATGTATTGCTTCTATATAGACTATGAAACATATATACAAATCATCCAAGCAGTACCATTCGCCAATTTTTTGTTCTTCAAGTTTAAGTGAACAATGAGCCCCAATGGTTAATCCTTTATAGGAAATTATTTGTAATTTTCGACAAGTCGAACAATGAATGGAACAGGTAGACTGTTGAAATCTTTGTATATATTACTTCCATATAGTCTATGAAACATATATGCAAAGCATCCAAACGGTACAAGTCGCCAATTTTTTATTCTTCAAGTTTAAGTGAACAACGAGCCCCATTGATAATCATGAAAGGGAAATTATTTGTAAGTTTCTACAAGTAGAACAATGAATAGAACAGGTTGTCTGTTGAAATCTTTGTATATATTGCTTCTATATAATCTAAGAAACATATATGCAGAGCATCCAAACAGTACCATTCGCCAATTTTTTGTTCTTCAAGTTTAAGTGAACAATGTGCCCCAATGTTTAATCCTTTATCGGAAATTATTTGTAACTTTCGACAAGTAGAACAATGAATGGAACAGGTAGACTGTTGAAATCTTTGTATATATTGCTTCTATATAGTCTAAGATACATATATGCAAAGCATCCAAACAGTACAATTCGCCAATTTTTTCTTCTTCAAGTTTAAGTGAACAATGAGCCCCAATGTTTAATCCTCTATCGGAAATTATTTGTAACTTTCGACAAGTAGAACAATGAATGGAACAGGTAGACGGTTGAAATCTTTGTATATATTACTTCCATATAGTCTATGAAACATATATGCAAAGCATCCAAACGGTACAAGTCGCCAATTTTTTATTCTTCAAGTTTAAGTGAACAACGAGCCCCATTGATAATCATGAAAGGGAAATTATTTGTAACTTTCTACACGTAGAACAATGGATAGAACAGGTAGACTGTTGAAATCTTTGTATGTATTGCTTCTATATAGACTATGAAACATATATACAAATCATCCAAGCAGTACCATTCGCCAATTTTTTGTTCTTCAAGTTTAAGTGAACAATGAGCCCCAATGGTTAATCCTTTATCGGAAATTATTTGTAACTTTCGACAAGTAGAACAATGAATGGAACAGGTAGACTGTTGAAATCTTTGTATATATTACTTCCATATAGTCTATGAAACATATATGCAAAGCATCCAAACGGTACAAGTCGCCAATTTTTTATTCTTCAAGTTTAAGTGAACAACGAGCCCCATTGATAATCATGAAAGGGAAATTATTTGTAAGTTTCTACAAGTAGAACAATGAATAGAACAGGTTGTCTGTTGAAATCTTTGTATATATTGCTTCCATATAGTCTATGAAACATATATGCAAAGCATCCAAACAGTACAATTCGCGAATTTATTGTTCTTCAAGTTTAAGTGAACAATGAGCCCCAATGTTTAATCCTTTATCGGAAATTATTTGTAACTTTCGACAAGTAGAACAATGAATGGAACAGGTAGACGGTTGAAATCTTTGTATATATTACTTCTATATAGTCTAAGTAACATATATGCAAAGCATCCAAACAGTACCATTCGCCAATTTATTGTTCTTCAAGTTTAAGTGAACTACGAGCCCCATTGATAATCATGAAAGGGAAATTATTTGTAACTTTCTACACGTAGAACAATGGATAGAACAGGTAGACTGTTGAAATCTTTGTATATATTGCTTCTATATAGACTATGAAACATATATACAAATCATCCAAGCAGTACCATTCGCCAATTTTTTGTTCTTCAAGTTTAAGTGAACAATGAGCCCCAATGGTTAATCCTTTATAGGAAATTATTTGTAATTTTCGATAAGTCGAACAATGAATGGAACAGGTAGACTGTTGAAATCTTTGTATATATTACTTCCATATAGTCTATGAAACATATATGCAAAGCATCCAAACGGTACAAGTCGCCAATTTTTTATTCTTCAAGTTTAAGTGAACAACGAGCCCCATTGATAATCATGAAAGGGAAATTATTTGTAAGTTTCTACAAGTAGAAAAATGAATAGAACATGTTGTCTGTTGAAATCTTTGTATATATTGCTTCCATATAGTCTATGAAACATATATGCAACGCATCTAAAAAGTACCATTTGCCAATTTTTTGTTCTTCAAGTTTAAGTGAACAATGAGCCCCATTGTTAATCCTTCATCGGAAATTATTTGTAATTTTCGACAAGTAGAACTATGAATGGAACAGGTAGACGGTTGTAATCTTTGTATATATTGCTTCTATATAGTCTAAGAAACATATATGTAACGCATCTAAACAGTAACATTCGCCAATTTTTTGTTCTTCAAGTTTAAGTGAACAACGAGCCCCATTGTTAATCCTTTAAAGGAAATTATTTGTAAATTTCGACAAGTAGAACAATGATTGGAACACTTAGACGGTTGAAATCTTTGTATATATTGCTTCCATATAGTGTAAGAAACATGTACACAAAGCATCCAAACAGTACCACTCGCCAATTTTTTGTTCTTCAAGTTTAAGTGAACTACGAGCCCCATTGTTAATCCTTTAAAGGAAATTATTTGTAAATTTCGACAAGTAGAACAATGATTGGAACACGTAGACGGTTGAAATATTTGTATATATTGCTTCCATATAGTCTAAGAAACATGTACGCAAAGCATCCAAACAGTACCATTCGCCAATTTTTTGTTCTTCAAGTTTAAGTGAACAATGAGCCCCAATCGTTAATCCTTTATCGGAAATTATTTGCAATTTTCGACAAGTAGAACAATGAATGGAACACGTAGACGGCTGAAATCTTTGTATATAGGGCTTCCATATAGTCTAAGGAACATGAACGCAAAGCATCCAAACAGTACCATTCGCCAATTTTTTGTTCTTTAAGTTCAAGTGAACAATGAGCCCCATTGTTAATCCTTTATCGGAAATTATTTGTAATTTTCGACAAGTAGAACAATGAATGGAACAGGTAGACGGTTGAAATCTTTGTATATATTACTTCTATATAGTCTAAGAAACATATATGCAAAGCATCCAAACAGTACCATTCGCCAATTTATTGTTCTTCAAGTTTAAGTGAACTACGAGCCCCATTGATAATCATGAAAGGGAAATTATTTGTAACTTTCTACACGTAGAACAATGGATAGAACAGGTAGACTGTTGAAATCGTTGTATATATTGCTTCTATATAGACTATGAAACATATATGCAAAGCATCCAAACGGTACAAGTCGCCAATTTTGTATTCTTCAAGTTTAAGTGAACAACGAGCCCCATTGATAATCATGAAAGGGAAATTATTTGTAAGTTTCTACAAGTAGAAAAATGAATAGAACATGTTGTCTGTTGAAATCTTTGTATATATTGCTTCCATATAGTCTATGAAACATATATGCAACGCATCTAAAAAGTACCATTCGCCAATTTTTTGTTCTTCAAGTTTAAGTGAACAATGAGCCCCATTGTTAATCCTTTAACGGAAATTATTTGTAACTTTCGACAAGTAGAACAATGAATGGAACAGGTAGACGGTTGAAATCTTTGTATACATTGCTTCTATATGGTCTAAGAAACAAATATGCAAAGCATCCACACAGTACAATTCGCGAATTTATTGTTCTTCAAGTTTAAGTGAACAACGAGCCCCATTGATAATCATGAAACGGAAATTATTTGTAAGTTTCTATAAGTAGAACAATGAATAGAACAGGTAGACGGGTGAAATCCTTCTGTATATTGCTTCTATATAGTCTAAGATACATATATGCAAAGCATCCAATCAGTACAATTCGCCAATTTTTTGTTCTCCAAGATTAAGTGAACTACGAGCACCATTGTTAATCCTTTGAAGGAAATTATTTGTAAATTTCGACAAGTAGAACAATGAATGGATCATGTAGACGGTTGAAATTATTGTATATACTGCTTCTATATAGTCTAAGAAACATATATGCAAAGCATCCAATCAGTACAATTCGCCAATTTTTTGTTCTTCAAGTTTAAGTGAACAATGTGCCCCAATGTTTAATCCTTTATCGGAAATTATTTGTAACTTTCGACAAGTAGAACAATGAATGGAACAGGTAGACTGTTGAAATCTTTGTATATATTGCTTCTATATAGTCTAAGATACATATATGCAAAGCATCCAAACAGTACAATTCGCCAATTTTTTGTTCTTCAAGTTTAAGTGAACAATGAGCCCCAATGTTTAATCCTCTATCGGAAATTATTTGTAACTTTCGACAAGTAGAACAATGAATGGAACAGGTAGACGGTTGAAATCTTTGTATATATTACTTCCATATAGTCTATGAAACATATATGCAAAGCATCCAAACGGTACAAGTCGCCAATTTTTTATTCTTCAAGTTTAAGTGAACAACGAGCCCCATTGATAATCATGAAAGGGAAATTATTTGTAAGTTTCTACAAGTAGAACAATGAATAGAACAGGTTGTCTGTTGAAATCTTTGTATATATTGCTTCCATATAGTCTATGAAACATATATGCAAAGCATCCAAACAGTACAATTCGCGAATTTATTGTTCTTCAAGTTTAAGTGAACAACGATCCCCATTGTTAATCCTTTAACGGAAATTATTTGTAACTTTCGACAAGTAGAACAATGAATGGAACAGGTAGACGGCTGAAATCTTTGTATACATTGCTTCTATATGGTCTAAGAAACAAATATGCAAAGCATCCAAACAGTACCATTCGCCAATTTTTTGTTCTTCAAATTTAAGTGAACAATGAGCCCCAATGTTTAATCCTTTATCGGAAATTATTTGTAACTTTCGACAAGTAGAACAATGAATGGAACAGGTAGACGGTTGAAATCTTTGTATACATTGCTTCTATATGGTCTAAGATACATATATGCAAAGCATCCAAACAGTACAATTCGCCAATTTTTTGTTCTTCAAGTTTAAGTGAACAATGAGCCCCAATGTTTAATCCTTTATCGGAAATTATTTGTAACTTTCGACAAGTAGAACAATGAATGGAACAGGTAGACTGTTGAAATCTTTGTATATATTGCTTCTATATAGTCTAAGATACATATATGCAAAGCATCCAAACAGTACAATTCGCCAATTTTTTGTTCTTCAAGTTTAAGTGAACAATGAGCCCCAATGTTTAATCCTCTATCGGAAATTATTTGTAACTTTCGACAAGTAGAACAATGAATGGAACAGGTAGACGGTTGAAATCTTTGTATATATTACTTCCATATAGTCTATGAAACATATATGCAAAGCATCCAAACGGTACAAGTCGCCAATTTTTTATTCTTCAAGTTTAAGTGAACAACGAGCCCCATTGATAATCATGAAAGGGAAATTATTTGTAAGTTTCTACAAGTAGAACAATGAATAGAACAGGTTGTCTGTTGAAATCTTTGTATATATTGCTTCCATATAGTCTATGAAACATATATGCAAAGCATCCAAACAGTACAATTCGCGAATTTATTGTTCTTCAAGTTTAAGTGAACAACGATCCCCATTGTTAATCCTTTAACGGAAATTATTTGTAACTTTCGACAAGTAGAACAATGAATGGAACAGGTAGACGGCTGAAATCTTTGTATACATTGCTTCTATATGGTCTAAGAAACAAATATGCAAAGCATCCAAACAGTACCATTCGCCAATTTTTTGTTCTTCAAATTTAAGTGAACAATGAGCCCCAATGTTTAATCCTTTATCGGAAATTATTTGTAACTTTCGACAAGTAGAACAATGAATGGAACAGGTAGACGGTTGAAATCTTTGTATACATTGCTTCTATATGGTCTAAGATACATATATGCAAAGCATCCAAACAGTACAATTCGCCAATTTTTTGTTCTTCAAGTTTAAGTGAACAATGAGCCCCAATGTTTAATCCTTTATCGGAAATTATTTGTAACTTTCGACAAGTAGAACAATGAATGGAACAGGTAGACTGTTGAAATCTTTGTATATATTGCTTCTATATAGTCTAAGATACATATATGCAAAGCATCCAAACAGTACAATTCGCCAATTTTTTGTTCTTCAAGTTTAAGTGAACAATGAGCCCCAATGTTTAATCCTTCATCGAAATTATTTGTAACTTTCGACAAGTAGAACAATGAATGGAACAGGTAGACTGTTGAAATCTTTGTATATATTACTTCCATATAGTCTATGAAACATATATGCAAAGCATCCAAACGGTACAAGTCGCCAATTTTTTATTCTTCAAGTTTAAGTGAACAACGAGCCCCATTGATAATCATGAAAGGGAAATTATTTGTAAGTTTCTACAAGTAGAACAATGAATAGAACAGGTTGTCTGTTGAAATCTTTGTATATATTGCTTCCATATAGTCTATGAAACATATATGCAAAGCATCCAAACAGTACAATTCGCGAATTTATTGTTCTTCAAGTTTAAGTGAACAACGATCCCCATTGTTAATCCTTTAACGGAAATTATTTGTAACTTTCGACAAGTAGAACAATGAATGGAACAGGTAGACTGTTGAAATCTTTGTATATATTACTTCCATATAGTCTATGAAACATATATGCAAAGCATCCAAACGGTACAAGTCGCCAATTTTTTATTCTTCAAGTTTAAGTGAACAACGAGCCCCATTGTTAATCCTTTATCGGAAGTTATTTGTAATTTTCGACAAGTAGAACAATGAATGGAACAGGTAGACGGTGATAATCTTTGTATATATTGCTTCTATATAGTCTAAGAAACATATATGCAAAGCATCCAAACAGTACCATTCGCCAATTTTTTGTTCTTCAAGTTTAAGTGGATAACGAGCCCCATTGTTAATCCTTTAAAGGAAATTATTTGTAAATTTCGACAAGTAGAACAATGATTGGAACACGTAGACTGTTGAAATCTTTGTATATATTGCTTCTATATAATCTAAGAAACATATATGCAAAGCATCCAAACAGTACAATTCGCCAATTTTTTGTTCTTCAAGTTTAAGTGAACAATGAGCCCCAATGTTTAATCCTTTATCGGAAATTATTTGTAACTTTCGACAAGTAGAACAATGAATGGAACAGGTAGACTGTTGAAATCTTTGTATATATTACTTCCATATAGTCTATGAAACATATATGCAAAGCATCCAAACGGTACAAGTCGCCAATTTTTTATTCTTCAAGTTTAAGTGAACAACGAGCCCCATTGTTAATCCTTTATCGGAAGTTATTTGTAATTTTCGACAAGTAGAACAATGAATGGAACAGGTAGACGGTGATAATCTTTGTATATATTGCTTCTATATAGTCTAAGAAACATATATGCAAAGCATCCAAACAGTACCATTCGCCAATTTTTTGTTTTTCAAGTTTAAGTGAACAACGAGCCCCATTGATTATCATTAAACGGAAATTATTTGTAACTTTCTACAAGTAGAACAATGAATGGAACTGGTAGACGGTTGAAATCATTATATATATTGCTTCTATATAGTCTAAGTAACATATATGCAAAACATCCAAACAGTACAATTCGCCGATTTTTTGTTCTTCAAGTATAAGTGAACAATGAGCCCCAATGGTTAATCCTTTATCGGAAATTGTTTGTAACTTTCGACAAGTAGAACAATGAATGGAACAGGTAGACGGTTCAGATCTTTGTATATATTGCTTCAATATAGTCTAAGAAACATATATGCAAAGCATCCAAACAGTACAATTCGCCAATTTTTTGTTCTTCAAGGATAAGTGAACAATGAGCCCCAATGGTTAATCCTTTATCGGAAATTATTTGTATATTTCGACAAGTAGAACAATGAATGGTACAGGTAGACGGTTGAGATCTTTGTATATATTGCTTCAATATAGTCTAAGAAACATATATGCAAAGCATCCAAACAGTACCAATTCCCAATTTTTTGTTCATCAAGTTTAAGTGAACTACGAGCCCCATTTTTAATCCTTTAAAGGAAATTATTTGTAACTTTCTACAAGTATAACAATGAATAGAACGGGTAGACGGTAGAAATCTTTGTATATGTTGCTTCTATATAGTCTAAGAAACCTATATGCAAAGCATCGAAACAGTAACATTCGCCAATTTTATGATCTTCAAGTTTAAGTGAACAACGAACCCCATTGATAATCATGAAATGGAAATTATTTGTAACTTTCTACAAGTAGAACAATGAATAGTACAAGTAGACGGGTGAAATCTTTCTATATATTGCTTCTATATAGTCTAAGAAACATATATGCAAAGAATCCAAACAGTACAATTCGCCAATTTTTTGTTCTTCAAGTATAAGTGAACAATGAGCCCCAATGGTTAATCCTTTATCGGAAATTATTTGTATCTTTCGACAAGTAGAACAATGAATGGTACAGGTAGACGGTTGAGATCTTTGTATATATTGCTTCTATATAGTCTAAGAAACATATATGCAAAGCATCTAAACAGTAACATTCGCCAATTTTTTGTTCTTCAAGTTTAAGTGAACAACGAACCCCATTGTTAATCCTTTCAAGGAAATTATTTGTAAATTTCGACAAGTAGAACAATGAATGGAACAGGTAGACGGTTGTAATCTTTGTATATATTGCTTCCATATAGTCTAAGAAACATGTACGCAAAGCATCCAAACAGCACCATTCGCCAACTTTTTTCCTTCAAGTTTAAGTGAACAATGAGCCCCATTGTTAAACCTTCATCGGAAATTATTTGTAATTTTCGACAAGTAGAACAATGAATGGAACAGGTAGACGGTTGTAATCTTTGTATATATTGCTTCTATATAGTCTAAGAAACATATATGCAACGCATCTAAACAGTACCATTCGCCAATTTTTTGTTCTTCAAGTTTAAGTGAACAATGAGCCCCATTGTTAATCCTTCATCGGAAATTATTTGTAATTTTCGACAAGTAGAACAATGATTGGAACACGTAGACGGTTGAAATCTTTGAATATATTGCTTCCATAAAGTCTAAGAAACATATTGCAAAGCATCCAAACTGTACCATTCGCCAATTTTTTGTTCTTCAAGTTTAAGTGAACAATGAGCCCCAATCGTTAATCCTTTATCGGAAATTATTTGCAATTTTCGACAAGTAGAACAATGAATGGAACTCGTAGACGGCTGAAATCTTTGTATATATTGCTTCTATATAGTCTAAGAAACATATATGCAAAGGATCCAAACTGTACCATTCGCCAATTTTTTGATCTTCAAGTTTAAGTGAACAGCGAGCCCAATTGATAATCATGAAATGGAAATTATTTGTAACTTTTGACAAGTAGAACAATGAGTGGAACAGGTAGACGGTTGAGATCTTTGTATATATTGCTTCAATATTGTCTAAGAAACCTATATGCAAAGCATCTAAACAGTAAGAATCGCCAATTTTTTGATCTTCAAGTTTAAGTGAATAACGAGCCCCATTGATAATCAAGAAATGGAAATTATTTGTAACTTTCTACAAGTAGAACAATGAATAGTACAGGTAGACGGTTGAAATCTTTGTATATATTGCTTCTATATAATATAAGAAACATATATTCAAAGCATCCAAACAGTACCATTCGCCAATTTTTTGTTCTTCAAGTTTAAGTGAACTACGGGCCCCATTGTTAATACTTTAACGGATATTATTTGTAAATTTCGACAAGTAGAACAATGATTGGAACACGTAGACGGTTGAAATCTTTGTATATATTGCTTCTATATAGTCTAAGAAACATGTACGCAAAGCATCCAAACAGTACCATTCGCCAATTTTTTGTTCTTCAAGTTTAAGTGAACAATGAGCCCCAATCGTTAATCCTTTATCGGAAATTATTTGCAATTTTCGACAAGTAGAACAATGAATGGAACAGGTAGACGGTTGAAATCTTTGTATATATTGCTTCTATATAGTCTAGGAAAACGATATGCAAAGCATCCAAACAGTACCATTCGCCAATTTTTTGGTCTTCAAGTGTACGTGAACAACGAGCCCCATTGATAATCATGAAATGGAAAATATTTGTAACTTTCTACAAGTAGAACAATGAATGGAACAGGTAGTCAGTTGAAATCATTGTATATATTGCTTCTATATAGTCTAAGAAACATATATGCAAAGCATCCAATCAGTACAATTTGCCAATTTATTGTTCTTCAAGTTTAAGTGAATAACGAGCCCCATTGTTAATCCTTTAAAGGAAATTATTTGTAAATTTCGACAAGTAGAACAATGAATGGAACAGGTAGACGGCTGAAATCTTTGTATACATTGCTTCTATATGGTCTAAGAAACAAATATGCAAAGCATCCAAACAGTACCATTCGCCAATTTTTTGTTCTTCAAGTTTAAGTGAACAATGAGCCACAATGTTTAATCCTTTATCGGAAATTATTTGTAACTTTCGACAAGTACAACAATGAATGGAACAGGTAGACGGTTGAAATCTTTGTATATATTACTTCTATATAGTCTAAGAAACATATATGCAAAGAATCCAAACAGTATCATTCGCCAATTTTTTGTTCTTCATGTTTAAGTGAACAATGAGCCCCAATGTTTAATCCTTTATCGGAAATTATTTGTAACTTTCGACAAGTAGAACAATGAATGGAACAGGTAGACTGTTGAAATCTTTGTATATATTGCTTCTATATAGTCTAAGATACATATATGCAAAGCATCCAAACAGTACAATTCGCCAATTTTTTGTTCTTCAAGTTTAAGTGAACAATGAGCCCCAATGTTTAATCCTTTATCGGAAATTATTTGTAACTTTCGACAAGTAGAACAATGAATGGAACAGGTAGACTGTTGAAATCTTTGTATATATTACTTCCATATAGTCTATGAAACATATATGCAAAGCATCCAAACGGTACATGTCGCCAATTTTTTATTCTTCAAGTTTAAGTGAACAACGAGCCCCATTGATAATCTTGAAAGGGAAATTATTTGTAAGTTTCTACAAGTAGAACAATGAATAGAACAGGTTGTCTGTTGAAATCTTTGTATATATTGCTTCCATATAGTCTATGAAACATATATGCAAAGCATCCAAACAGTACAATTCGCGAATTTATTGTTCTTCAAGTTTAAGTGAACAACGATCCCCATTGTTAATCCTTTAACGGAAATTATTTGTAACTTTCGACAAGTAGAACAATGAATGGAACAGGTAGACGGCTGAAATCTTTGTATACATTGCTTCTATATGGTCTAAGAAACAAATATGCAAAGCATCCAAACAGTACCATTCGCCAATTTTTTGTTCTTCAAATTTAAGTGAACAATGAGCCCCAATGTTTAATCCTTTATCGGAAATTATTTGTAACTTTCGACAAGTCGAACAATGAATGGAACAGGTAGACTGTTGAAATCTTTGTATATATTACTTCCATATAGTCTATGAAACATATATGCAAAGCATCCAAACGGTACAAGTCGCGAATTTATTGTTCTTCAAGTTTAAGTGAACAACGAGCCCCATTGATAATCATGAAAGGGAAATTATTTGTAAGTTTCTACAAGTAGAACAATGAATAGAACAGGTTGTCTGTTGAAATCTTTGTATATATTGCTTCCATATAGTCTATGAAACATATATGCAAAGCATCCAAACAGTACAATTCGCGAATTTATTGTTCTTCAAGTTTAAGTGAACAACGATCCCCATTGTTAATCCTTTAACGGAAATTATTTGTAACTTTCGACAAGTAGAACAATGAATGGAACAGGTAGACGGTTGAAATCTTTGTATACATTGCTTCTATATGGTCTAAGAAACAAATATGCAAAGCATCCAAACAGTACCATTCGCCAATTTTTTGTTCTTCAAATTTAAGTGAACAATGAGCCCCAATGTTTAATCCTTTATCGGAAATTATTTGAACTTTCGACAAGTAGAGCAATGAATGGAACAGGTAGACGGTTGAAATCTTTGTATATATTACTTCTATATAGTCTAAGAAACATATATGCAAAGCATCCAAACAGTACCATTCGCCAATTTATTGTTCTTCAAGTTTAAGTGAACTACGAGCCCCATTGATAATCATGAAAGGGAAATTATTTGTAACTTTCTACACGTAGAACAATGGATAGAACAGGTAGACTGTTGAAATCTTTGTATATAATGATTCTATATAGACTATGAAACATATATACAAATCATCCAAGCAGTACCATTCGCCAATTTTTTGTTCTTCAAGTTTAAGTGAACAATGAGCCCCAATGGTTAATACTTTATAGGAAATTATTTGTAATTTTCGACAAGTCGAACAATGAATGGAACAGGTAGACTGTTGAAATCTTTGTATATATTGCTTCTATATAATCTAAGAAACATATATGCAAAGCATCCAAACAGTACAATTCGCCAATTTTTTGTTCTTCAAGTTTAAGTGAACAATGAGCCCCAATGTTTAATCCTTTATCGGAAATTATTTGTAACTTTCGACAAGTAGAACAATGAATGGAACAGGTAGACTGTTGAAATCTTTGTATATATTACTTCCATATAGTCTATGAAACATATATGCAAAGCATCCAAACGGTACAAGTCGCCAATTTTTTATTCTTCAAGTTTAAGTGAACAACGAGCCCCATTGTTAATCCTTTATCGGAAGTTATTTGTAATTTTCGACAAGTAGAACAATGAATGGAACAGGTAGACGGTGATAATCTTTGTATATATTGCTTCTATATAGTCTAAGAAACATATATGCAAAGCATCCAAACAGTACCATTCGCCAATTTTTTGTTCTTCAAGTATAAGTGAACAATGAGCCCCAATGGTTAATCCTTTATCGGAAATTATTTGTATCTTTCGACAAGTAGAACAATGAATGGTACAGGTAGACGGTTGAGATCTTTGTATATATTGCTTCAATATAGTCTAAGAAACCTATATGCAAAGCATCTAAACAGTAAGAATCGCCAATTTTTTGATCTTCAAGTTTAAGTGAACAACGAGCCCCATTGATAATCAAGAAATGGAAATTATTTGTAACTTTCTACAAGTAGAACAATGAATAGTACAGGTAGACGGTTGAAATCTTTGTATATATTGCTTCTATATAATATAAGAAACAGATATTCAAAGCATCCAAACAGTACCATTCGCCAATTTTTTGTTCTTCAAGTTTAAGTGAACTACGGGCCCCATTGTTAATACTTTAACGGATATTATTTGTAAATTTCGACAAGTAGAACAATGATTGGAACACGTAGACGGTTGAAATCTTTGTATATATTGCTTCTATATAGTCTAAGAAACATGTACGCAAAGCATCCAAACAGTACCATTCGCCAATTTTTTATTCTTCAAGTTTAAGTGAACAATGAGCCCCAATCGTTAATCCTTTATCGGAAATTATTTGCAATTTTCGACAAGTAGAACAATGAATGGAACAGGTAGACGGTTGAAATCTTTGTATATATTGCTTCTATATAGTCTAGGAAAACAATATGCAAAGCATCCAAACAGTACCATTCGCCAATTTTTTGGTCTTCAAGTGTACGTGAACAGCGAGCCCCATTGATAATCATGAAATGAAAATTATTTGTAACTTTCTACATGTAGAACAATGAATAGTACAGGTAGACGGGTGAAATCTTTCTATATATTGCTTCTATATTGTCTAAGAAACATATATGCAAAGCATCCAAACAGTACCATTCGCCAATTTTTTGTTCTTCAAGTTTAAGTGAACTACGAGCCCCATTGTTAATCCTTTAACGGAAATTATTTGTAAATTTCGACAAGTAGAACAATGATTGGAACACGTAGACGGTTGAAATCTTTGAATATATTGCTTCCATATAGTCTAAAAAACATATATCCAAAGCATCGAAACAGTCCCATTCGCCAATTTTTTGTTCTTCAAGATTAAGTGAACAATGAGCCCCATTGTTAATCCTTTATCGGAAATTATTTGTAACTTTCTACAAGTAGAACAATGAATAGAACAGGTAGACTGTTGAAATCTTTGTATATATTGCTTCTATATAGTCTATGAAACCTATATGCAAATCATCCAAGCAGTACCATTCGCCAATTTTTTGTTCTTCAAGTTTATGTGAACAACGAGCCCCATTGTTAATCCTTTAACGGATATTATTTGTAACTTTCGACAAGTAGAACAATGAATGGAACAGGTAGACGGTTGAAATCTTTGTATATATTGCTTCTATATAGCCTAAGAAACATATATGCAAAGCATCCAAACAGTACAATTCGCCAATTTTTTGTTCTTCAAGTTTAAGTGAACTACGAGCCCCATTGTTAATACTTTAACGGAAATTATTTGCAAATTTCGACAAATAGAAAAATGATTGGAACACGTAGACGGTTGAAATCATTGTATATATTGCTTCCACATAGTCTAAGAAACATGTACGCAAAGCATCCAAGCAGTACCATTCGCCAATTTTTTGTTCTTCAAGTTTAAGTGAACTACGAGCCCCATTGTTAATCCTTTAAAGGAAATTATTTGTAAATTTCGGCAAGTAGAACAATGAATGGAACAGGTAGACGGTTGAAATCTTTGTATATATTGCTTCTATATAGTCTAAGAAACATAAATGCAACGCATCCAAACAGTATAATTCGCCAATTTTTTGTTCTTCAAGTTTAAGTGAACTACGAGCCCCATTGTTAATCCTTTAAAGTAAATTATTTGTAAATTTCGACATGTAGAACAATGATTGGAACACGTAGAAGGTTGAAATCTTTGTATATATTGCTTCCATATAGTCTAAGAAACATACCTGCAAAGCATCCAAACAGTACCATTCGAGAATTTATTGTTCTTCATGATTAAGTGAACAACGAGCCCCATTGATAATCATGAAAGGGAAATTATTTGTAACTTTCTTTTTTTTTTTTTTTTTTTATTTACAATATACAATAATAAACAATTACATAAAGATACGATAACTGGGTACCAAGATTAACTTTCACCCCAGTCATTAGTAAATTAAGTTTTTAACAAATTAACGCGATTGTCTATAGTTTAGAAGAATGATAGGAAAATTATAAAAACCTGTCTCATCATAGAAGACTTTAAGTAATATACAATAAGTACAAGGCTAGAGACTAAGTAACAAATGAATGATTCGCTTATGTTTATACTTCTTATAGTTAAGGTCAACCTGAGAATAATTTCCTATGGAATTAATAGCTTTATCTTTACTTTTATGGCACGTTTGGTAAAAGCGTATGGAGAATTTTTGAATGTAATCACTTATGTAGCTTATACCTAGATCTTTATGAATTAATGATATATTAGTATATTTAGCGCAAAGTGCATTATTATTTTCCACCATTTTAATAATCCCCTGTCACTGAATCGTGAGTAGTGAGCAGGAATCACTGGATATCGTTGTCCGTTGAAACGAGCAACTTATAAATTGTGCTAAAAACGAATGGCATTTCCGACTAATCGACGTACAAGAGGATGGTTGGACGTTTCGCAACGGTGTCGTGTTTCCTATCGTTTAGGTCAGATTTCTCTTTGAGTACCGTATCACTATGTTTATTTGAGAGTCGTGAAACGACAGTGGCTCGATTTGATTAAAATTTCACGTTCCATCGATGCTTGTTTTTCGCAGTTATTAACATCGCGATCACCGAATACATTACACAGTCGATTTACATTATTCTGCATCAGATGTAATTAAAATTTACACTTAAATAAATACCAGCATAATTCTCCACTTCCGTGCAATTACTTTCCCCGTGCAACGGCGACCCGTGATATCTACAAAGACGACTGTTTAAAACGAATCTCCCTTTCTCGAGATATCCAATCGTTGAATTAATAAACGTCAAAGAGTACAATCGGAAGGTGTACAATGAGAAAAATAAAAGGGAAGAGCAGACGGAAAATCCTAATACTCTTCATCGAGATATGTCTCTCTCTCTCTCTCTCTTTATCACTTTGCATCTCTCCTCTCTGTTATTCGCATATTTCATATTTTCACGAATTGATCGCGGATCGGCAATGGAAGAAAAAAGCCGCACGTATGCACGGTGCGGCAAAAAGCGTTTTATTAAACCGAGCTCACGGCGACCTTCGACAATGTGATTACTGCGTTTCAATAAATTTTTTGCGTTTCGTCAAACTTTCGTTGATTGGCATTCCTATTATTTTGTTCCGATGCTAGGAAATGCGTGTAGAGGAGGAGCACAGAGAGAAAACTGGGGAGGACAGAAACGTTGCGCGGAACAAAGAGTACGATATTTCCGCTTCCTACTCGATTTTTATCTCGCTTTTCCAAACATTTCCTGCTAAATGGTGAGAGGAAAGCCGATGAAAGTCATCGTACAGAGAATTCGCTGTTTGCGCGTATTGAAATCGAAAAACTTTGATCTATCGCGTTAGATTCGTGGATAGAAGTGGAGGCTCGACGATGCTCTCGGTTGAACGGTGCGAAATATCGTTGGCTGACAAAGCGACGATGCAAAAACCGGGGTAATTCGACCTCCAATGCCATTTTCGCCAATGAAAGGGAGTAAATGCTCAGAAGACATTCTCTCTTCGACTGATAATTGCTTTACGGTGGCCACGTTGGGGAGAAATCATAGTTAACGAAGTTCCATCGATTTTCCCTCGGACCATACAGCGAATGTGAGAAAATTGACGGGAGCGTCATCAAAATATTAAATACTGAATATATAATATTATTTTCGCGCTTATTCGAAGCCCTGATAAATGGGATAGTCGTAAAAAATATAGAGAATAATTTCGAATTATTGTTATCGTGTTATCGTAAAATTTGAATATTTGTTATGCAGCCTCGAAAATTTATTATGCAGCTGGTTAGACGGTGAAAGCTCTTTTGTTGATGTTTCCTAATATATCGCGTAGAGGTTGTGCAAAATTATTATTCTTTCGTCGGTCGAGGTTGTCAAGTATTTGCATACTAGTAAAATATACATGCGAATGGAGAATTTTGTATTGCAAATTCCATGGTAAACGTGTGGATCCAAGCACTTGACCTTTACAAAAAAGCCTCCGGCGATCTGTTGTGCAACATTCGTAAATGTGCTTCGGAAGCATTGTGTATCGATTTGCAAATGTCAGGGAATAAAGGACGTATGTAATGGAGTGCGTTTTGTCAAATGGTTGCAAAGGAATTCAACTTGAAAGTCTGCCTGAATGGCTCGACGAAAGGCTTGAGAAAACAATTGGAAATGTATTGTACCGGAGAAAATCATGATAGTAATAGGAATTGGTTGTATTGGTTTAATTACTATATCATAGAAGATACTATAGATTATAAAAGATATAATTGCATTATACTGGCATACAGTAATGCTTACTTTGTTGGGATGAAATATTGCAAAACATATTTTATTTGGACTAGGATGTTAACCGTGTTCGTTAAAGCAGCGGGATGATAACAAAATAAGGGATGGTAAAATATTTCAACTTGTTCGACCGTCTATAAAATAGAAGTTCTTGATAACGTTATCGCTATCGGATTGCAGTCAAGCAGGAACCTTCTATTTTGATGGTATGAAATGTATTTGAACCCTCCGTTTTGAGAGATAATATCTGCCAAAAACTGAATACGTTCAGCGTGGAACAGTTCCGTTGTCTCTAACTAAATTATAACAACAATAATTTTCGTTTTTTCTTCCTTATGCATCGTTCGTCCAATTAGAGTATCGAGTTGGTGCGGTTGGTAAACTAGCTTAGCACGCGCAGTCGGCGAACGAGGTGTCTACCTTCGAAAATCCTTTCCTTATATATTTCTTACATTTTATTCCCCAAATAATATCGGAGGTTGCTTGAAATTCATCGAAGATAGCTGCAAATATATTATTTATCAATAAGATAAAAGTATTACACAAAGAATCAAATATTCGTAAGCATTGAAAAGTACATCGTCAATTATAAACTCACGTACTTCACTCCTATAATTTTTATTCACCATAAGATTTATTAAAAATAAGCAGAGACAAGTTATTAAATAATAATTTCATCTGTAATAAACGATTATTGACGAAAATTATTGTAATAACCGAAGTTTGCAAAATTATCCATGGAGAAAGGGGATCTCAATACTTAAGGTGCACTACGCATGTTCAGCGAGCCACCTCGCTGAGGCGGGAGAGCACAGTACAGCTTCAGACATCGAACGGGTCGCGTGATTTGACAGGTTGGTCCCTATGTATATTTGTGCACTTGCATATGGGTACCTAGTCACTCTTGATCTTGGATTACGACTATTAGTGCATGTGTGCTATAATATTAAACTACTTAAACAATAAATTAAAAGTGATATTAAATAATTTTAACAATTAAGTACAATGTTTTGTGGAAGTATTAGTGGCATCAAGTGATAGTTACTTGTAGTGTTTTTACATCATTTTAACAATTAAATACAACGTTTTCTGGAAGTATCAGTGACCTCAGGTGCCAGTTACCTGCAAGTGTTTTTAAATTATTTCGACAATTAAATAAAAGGTTTTGTGGAGGTGTCAGTGACATCAAGTGACAGTTTTGTGCAAGTGTTTTTAAATTATTTCAACAATTAAATACAAGGTTTTGTGGATGTGTCAGTGACATCAAGTGACAGTTTTGTGCAAGTGTTTTTAAATTATTTCGACAATTAAATACAAGGTTTTGTGGATGTGTCAGTGATATCAAGTGACAGTTTTGTGCAAGTGTTTTTAAATTATTTCGACAATTAAATACAAGGTTTTGTGGATGTGTCAGTAACATCAAGTGACAGTTTTGTGCAAGTGTTTTTAAATAATTTCGACAATTAAATACAACGTTTTGTGGAAGTATCAGTGACATCAAGTGATCGTTACTTGTAGTGTTTTTACATCATTTTAACAATTGAATACAACGTTTTGTGGATGTGTCCGTGACATCAAGTGACAGTTTTGTGCAAGTGTTTTTAAATTATTTCGCCAATTAAATACAACGTTTTATGGATGTGTCAGTGACATCAAGTGGCAATTTTGTGCAAGTGTTTTGAAATTATTTCAACAATTAAATACAAGGTTTTGTGGATGTGTCAGTGACATCAAGTGACAGTTTTGTGCAAGTGTTTTTAAATTATTTCAACAATTAAATACAAGGTTTTGTGGATGTGTCAGTGACATCAAGTGACAGTTTTGTGCAAGTGTTTTTAAATTATTTCGACAATTAAATACAAGGTTTTGTGGATGGGTCAGTTACATCAAGTGACAGTTTTGTGCAAGTGTTTTTAAATAATTTCGACAATTAAATACAACGTTTTGTGGAAGTATCAGTGACATCAAGTGATCGTTACTTGTAGTGTTTTTACATCATTTTAACAATTGAATACAACGTTTTGTGGATGTGTCCGTGACATCAAGTGGCAGTTTTGTGCAAGTGTTTTTAAATTATTTCGACAATTAAATACAAGGTTTTGTGGATGTGTCAGTGACATCAAGTGACAATTTTGTGCAAGTATTTTTAAATTATTTCGACAATTAAATATAACGTTTTGTGGAAGTGTTAGTGACACAAAGTGATAGTTTTGTGCAAGTGATTTTGAATAATTTAAGCGATTAAATACAACGTGTTGTTATAGTGTCAGTGACATAAAGTGATTACTTCGTGTAAATGTCAATAACTTAAAGTTACGGTTTCGCGCCAGTGTTTCTAATTAATTTAAGCGATTGAACACAACGTGTTGTGAAATAACCATTAAAATATTGCACATTTATTTTCGATAGTTGGTTCCCGTAGATGTTGTATTATGTTATCAATTCATTTTCTCTTTCCTCGAAACTCGCAATTATCGTAGCTTAATATTTCCACCTCCATTTCCTCCGTAATGTCAGTTCTTAATTAATTTTCACAAAAATAGATTCATTTTTTCAAGTCCGATTGTTATTTCTGTTTACAGTATCTCCGGCAGAAGGTTTTGGGATATTGGGCCATTCTCAATCAGTTGGAACTCACGTTAAATGAGAAATGACTCACTTTCGCTACAATTTCCCCGTGTTTCGAGATTCTTGATATTTTTCAAATGATATAGTAGAAGCTGCCGTCTTTCTAGAACTCGATTGCACTATCGTAAAGTCTGTAGTGCGAGTATAGAATAACATTCGCGCTTAGAAGTTCACAGAATTATGAAATCTTCAATTAGAAATGGGACTTTGATCTGTGTAACTCGTTTGGGGAACTGTATCGTTGAAATTTTTTATTATTTTGTCATTCAATAGTAATTCGAACGACATACGATATAATCACAGTATACGATATAATTTTAATTTCAATACCATATAATTAAAGTATCTCGATTATATAAATGTAATGTTTCATTGACAAACGCTTGCATATTAAAATTTGCGACCGATTTATCGGTCTTAGAGTCAGTGCCGGGTTTTGTATCGCATATATTTAAAACATACTCGAAACGAGTATTCGCGCAAGTAGAGCCAGTGTTCGTTCGTACCGTAAATCGTTTCAACGTACCGGTCGCGAATACCGATCACCGAAATCGCGAAACTCGCGGGTCAGCACCTCCTCCTGCGGAGAGGACCTCCATCGTGCAGTCGGTGGACGATGGAGGATGTAAGTTTCATTATTTCACTAACATTTTCATTAATCGACCCCTATTTCAATTGGAACTTAAAGTTCACTTTAACCGTTTGAGTCTCAGTATCAAAAAGATCCGTTATATTCTATCTCTATAAAGAAAATTGTTTTATTTCTCTCAAAATTTGTCCAATATATCCTGAGACTCAAACGGTTAAGAGAATTAAATTAGAGTTTACTTTTACCCACCGTATATTCAAATAATTCTCCTTAGAGATTCTATAATGTTGTCTTCTCTTGTGTTAAAGAAAGGACAATCTCCAGGCCATGGATGCAGCCAGGCCATGGACGCAGCCCAACCATGGATGCAGCCGGACCATGGATGCAGCCGGACCATGGATGCAGCCGGACCATGGACTACGATCTCAACGTGGAGGTAAACACTTTTCAACTATCACTTTCTTCGGTTGGTGAGTGACAAAATTCAAAGTTCCTCCGGTCGTTCGATCATGCCGCAGGACGAATGGTCCGAAACGGCACCGAACGACTGGTTGTATTTTATGTGTGCTAGTAGTTTGCGAACATAGTGACCGCGATTATGGTAATTAGTACCATAGTCGCGAGTAGTAACGATTTTTCTAGGATGTTTAGTATGTAAGAATTTCGCGGATGGTCAATTCCATTGTCAAAGTAATAATAACGAATGTATATTGAATTTTTCGACGAATTACTTTGACGATGGCATTGACCGACAAATTTCAATGATCTCAGTAGAGTCACTTTTAGTCAATTACAATTCACTTTTAAATTCATTTGCATATAGAGTGTCAATGCTCTACGTAGAGTCACTTTAATAGATTTCAATTCTCATTTAAAGTCATGTTATTTATTGAAATTTCTTACGCCGCTTTTATTATATTAATTAATCATTCTCGTTAGGATTTTCAGGTTGTAACCCTAATTCTTTCCTTTTTCTTTCAGAAATATGCAGTAAGTTTATGTTTTACGTTACTACTTTGTCACTATGTTCGCTTGTAGTAGTAGTAGTAATAGTTGTGTGGTAGTTAGTTGCTTCGCCACATCGCAGCAAAAAGCTGCGAATTCGGCTTCGTCCGTGAAATTAGTGTCGCGAAAATAACAAAACGCGTCTTTGCTTCTTTCATTATTTTATAAAGTAGTGTTGCGAAAATTTATACGCGATTTTGCTCTTTTCTTTATTTTTCAGGGTAGTGTAGCGAACATTTAAACGCGATTTTGTCCTTTTCTTTACTTTTTCAAAGTAGTGTGGCGAAAATTTATACGCGATATTGCTGTTTTCTTTATTTTTCAGGGTAGTGTTGCGAAAATTTACACGCGATTTTGCTCTTTTCTTTATTTTTCAGGGTAGTGTAGCGAAAATTTATACGCGATTTTGCCCTTTTCTTTATTTTTCAAAGTAGTGTTGCGAAAATGTATACGCGATTTACAATTCTCTTTCTTTTTTAAAGTAGTGTTGCGAAACTAAGTACACGGTTTGTTCGATATTATATTCGCGATTTCAGCTCTGCGAAAAATCGCAACACTGCGATTAATATCGCAAAATTGCGGTTAATATCGCAGAATTGCGATTAATATCGCAGTACAGTACTGCGTCTACGTCATGACGCCAGTGCGGGATACTATCCCGTCAATTGTATAAAATATTCGCGATTATTAGAGTTGCGAAATTAAAAGTGCACCTCGGTAGAGGTTGCCCGCGATTTTGTTCGATCACTCTTCGCGAACTTAGCGTTGCGAAAATTCACAGCGTCTCGCTAAGATGCTCGCGATTTTGCTCGTCGCAAAATTAGTGTTGCGAAAATTCACAGCGCCTCGCGTAGGCGCTCGCGATTATTGCTCGTACGCGAAATTAGTGTTGCGAAAATTGACAGCACCTCGGAAAGATACTCGCGATTCCGTTAGCCGCGAATTTCCGTAGCGCTTCGGAAACAGGTGCTCGCGTTCTTTTTACGATTAAAATAACTATGATTAATAATAAAGTGAAGCTGTTTTCGCAAGCGTTTGTCAAATGGAACATTACGAACTATTAATTGAATTAATATATTGTCAAAATATTTCATCTTATTCTACAATAATATTGATACTGTGACTGTTGGCCGTTCGAATTACCTGTTTTCCCAATTCAATTTTTCATCGAGGATAAAGTTCCGCCGATACATTTTCCAAATGCTTTGCACAAATCATGGTTTATATTTATCGTACATTTGCAATTACATGGAGTTCCATAAGCTCGCATTCTTACTTTATGATAGTGCAATCGAGGACTTTAGATCGATGGCGAATTTTCTTTCGAGTTTTCTCGCGTATATGATATTCTATGTATACTGTAGCGAAAGTGGGTCGTTCTCTTTTAATATATAATATTCCGATCTTCCACGATAACGATGACGATGATGGTGATGACGATGATAACCAACGATTTGAGATTATCATCGAAACTGGTAAAATTAGTTTTCGTATAGTTAAGTCTCTGATTCTCAAAAGATTTCAGGTGTCAGTTAAATCCGATTCTCAGGAATTTAGAAGGTCTTTGTTATCGGGAGGCAATTTCTTCAGTTTCAATGGAATCTACATATCGCACAAGCAGATGTTTGGTTTAAGTATATTTTTGTAACCGGATAAACTAAGTTTTCGGAAAAGGCTATTCCTTATTTTTCAAGAAACTTAAATCCTATATATTTTGCATGAGGTTTTAACTATCAAACATTTTGGAATTGAACTTAATTCCTTAATAGGTAGGTTATTCGTTATTAAGGAAACATGGTAACGACGTTACTTCTAAGAGCTCTTAATTATCGAATATATGGGACTTTAATTTTTATAAAACTTAGCTATCGAAAAGCCAGCTCCTAATTTTAAGGCGAATTAGTTTCAGAATAGGCAGGCGTTTAGTTTTAAGACGAGTTAGTTGTTGAATAGACAGGTTTTAAATTTTAAGACAAAATAGTGCATGTATCGAGCCGGCCAGCTCTTAATTTTAAGGCGAGTTAGTTTCAGAATAGGCAGGCGTTTAGTTTTAAGACGAGTTAATCACTGAATAGGCAGGGTATTAGCTTTAAGATGAGTTAGTCGCTGAATAGGCAGGCTATTCGCTTTAAAATGAGTTAGTCACTGAATAGGCAGGTTTTAAATATTAAGGCAAGATATCGTCTTTATGGAGGTGGTCAACTCTTAATTTTAATGTATGTTCCTATCAGAATAGGCAGGATTTTAATTTTAAGACGAGTTAGTTAACGAATAGGCAGGTTTTTAGCTTTAAGACAAATTATTAATATCTTGTTCTAAGACAAGTTATTAACCGAACAGGCAGACTTTTAATTTTAAGAATAGTAAGTTACTGAATAGGAAAGCTTTTAAGTTTAAGAGAACTTAGTCCTCGGATAGATGTCTTACTAGATTTTAATGAAATTTAGCAATGCTACAGGCAGGATCTTAGCTGCAAGAAAAATTAACCTCTAATACATTCAAAAATAATTCGTTCATTATAACAATTTCTAATGCTGAGAAATTAATACGATATAATAATCTGCCTCTCTTCTCGAACGAAGTTAAAGGCTGCTGCGATCTGCTTCCCTATAGTTTATTCTCTTCCTGTACTTACTGCAAATAGTAAGTAAGGCTAGATTTAAGAGTTTAGTTTAGTTTAGAATAAGCAAATATTGTAAAGGGAGATCGACACCATTCGGCGGGTGTCTATCTCTTTTCGCGAAACGGGATGAGAAAAGTAGAGTCGGCGATTCCTCTGCTACACTTTCTCTCGACATTGAATTCGTCAATGTCGAGGGAAAGTGTCTCAGGGGAAGAGCAAAATGAAATGGAGGTTGGTTGGGCATGCATTTTTGGGTCCCGTTTCGTGGCAACCTCCTCGCGGTGGGACCTGGGTCGATATCACTTGCTATGATTTTAAATTTTATTAAATGTGCTTTTAGCACGATCCTTTGTTCAATAATAATACTAAATAGCAAGTGATATCGAGCGAATAGCCACGAAATCCGAATATTCGGTAGCCCTGGCTACCGAATGTTCGGATTCCTAGTTTTAGTTACATCTAAGAATTTGCGTTTAAGTTAGCTTTAAGACTTCGCGATTAAGTAGAAATTAAGCTTCGCATCGAAGAAGAGTCAACGTTGGGCAGGTTTGTTCTCTTTTATCTCTGACTATTCGTTGTTTTTTTTTTGGTGACAACAATTTTTTCACATCTCTACGTCTTCTCCTTCTTCTCCAATCTTTCGCTCTTCGTTGATTAAAACTTCCAGTCGTCATCTCCGATGAAGACATCGTTTAGCATTAAGATAGTTCCGAGTAAGGTTTAAGTTAGATTTAAAAATATCACCTAAGCGTAAGATTGAATTTATGAGTGTAAACGTAACTCAATTCCATGTTCCCGAAATATACGAAAGAAGGCAAATGTTTCTTTCATTTAGCCATCCCCGTTACTTACCTTAGTTGCACCTCCTGCCCGGTCGACTGACGAGTGTTTCTGTGGCGGTGCGGAAGCAGGAGCGTTGTACTACGGTCCAGTGACGTCTTCAGGGTTGGTCTTTGAGCCGAAGGTCGTACGATCGACTTACGACATATGTGGTTCATACCGATCGTTGGGGGACCACTGTCTTGGTGTAAGCCGGACCCTCTGACTGGACAGATGAGCCGCCACGTCACGCAGCCCTCCTGGTAGTAAGACGTGTCCTCTGGCCCTCATTACGTCCAGTTACGGTACGCGACTGCTCAGTGCTCCACCAACGATCGGATGATCGCATTTGCCGTCGGTCGACGTACGACATGTAGGCTCAAAGGCGAAACGCTGTCGTGCTCCAGGTTAGATCATGACACGGTTCTGCGGATAATCCGGCTTAGCCCAGTTCAGGTCGACCCAGTCCGATTCGGGAGGTGGTGCAACTCGGCTCAAGCCGCAAAAGACTAACTTTCTCCCCCCTTTCGCGATCGCGTTTTCATTTTGCTTTTCAAAGTCGTTTGGCTTCTTCTCGGATATTTCTTGAGCATGGATGCGAGATTATGGTTTTGTAAGAGTGATTGCGTGTGGAAAGTGAGACGTGAATTAGGAATGTCGAATGAGTAATTATTGTAAAGGGAGATCGACACCATTCGGCGGGTGTCTATCTCTTTTCGCGAAACGGGATGAGAAATGTTGAGTCGGCGATTCCTCTGTTACATTTTCTCTCGACATTGAATTCGTCAATGTCGAGGGAAAGTGTTTCAGCGGAAGAGCAAAATGAAATGGAGGTTGGTTGGGCATGCATTTTTGGGTCCCGTTTCGTGGCAACCTCCTCGCGGTGGGACCTGGGTCGATATCACTTGCTATGATTTTAACTTTTATTAAACGTGCTTTTAGTACGATATTTTGTTAAATAGTAGTACTAAATAGCAAGTGATATCGAGCGAATAGCCACGAAATCCGAATATTCGGCAGCCTTGGCTACCGAATGTTCGGATTCCTAGTCTTACAATTAGTTACATCTAAGAATTTGCGTTTAAGTTAGCTTTAAGGTTACGCGATTAAGTAGAAATTAAGCTTCGCATCGAAGAGGAGTCAACGTTGGGCAGATTTGTTCGCTTTTATCTCTGACTATTCGTTTTCTTTCTTTGGTGACAACAATTCTTTAACTCTTCGTTGATTAAAAGTTCCAGTCATCACCTCGAAAGAAGACATCGTTTAGCGTTAAGATAGTTCCAGTAAGATTTAAGTTAGATTTGAAAATGTCACCTAAGCGTAAAATTGAATGCAAGAGTGTCATCGTAACTCAATTCCATGCTCTCGAAAATATGCGAAAGAAGGCAAACGTTTTTCTCGTGTAGCCGTCCTCGTTACTTACTTCCTATCCCAATTGCAGTCCCTGTCCAGAAGACCGACGAGTGTTTCTGCGGCGGCGCGGAGGCGAGAAGCGTGGTTCTACGGCCCAGGGACGTCTTCAGGGTTGGTCTTTGAGCCGAAGGTCGTACGATCGACTTATGACATATGTGCTTCATACCGATCGATGGGGGGGCACTGTGTCGGTGTAAGCCGGACCCTCTGACTGGGCCGATGAGCCGCCACGTTACGCAGCCTCGTCGTTGTAAGACGTAACCTCTGGCACTCATCGCGTCCAGTTACGGTACGCGACTGGCCAGTGCTCCACCACCGACCGGATGATCGCATTTGTCATCGGTCGACGTACGACCCGAGGGCTCAAAGACGCAACCCCGTCGTGGTTCAAGTTGGATGATGACCCGCCTGGCAGATAATCCGGTTCAGCTACAGATCGTACCAACCCAGTCCGTCTCAGGAAGGGGTGCAACTGGACTCCAGCCGCAGAAGACTAACTTTCTTCCCCCTTTCGCGATCGCGTTTTCATTTTGCTTTTCAAAGTCGTTTGCCTTCTTCTCGGATATTTCTTGAGCATGGATGCGATATTATGGTTTTGTAAGAGTGATTGCGTGCGGAAAGTAAGATAAGAATTAGGAATGTCGAATAAGTAAATATTGTAAAGGGAGATCGACACCATTCGGCGGGTGTCTATCTCTTTTCGCGAAACGGAATAAGTAAAGTAGAGTCGGCGATTCCTCTGCTACACTTTCTCTCGACATTGAATTCGTCAATGTCGAGGGAAAGTGTCTCAGAGGAAGAGCAGAATGAAATGGAGGTTGGTTGGGCATGCATTTTTGGGTCCCGTTTCGTGGCAACCTCCTCGCGGTGGGACCTGGGTCGATATCACTTGCTATGATTTTAACTTTTATTAAACGTGCTTTTAGTACGATATTTTGTTAAATAGTAGTACTAAATAGCAAGTGATATCGAGCGAATAGCCACGAAATCCGAATATTCGGCAGCCTTGGCTACCAAATGTTCGGATTCCTAGTCTTACAATTAGTTACATCTAAGAATTTGCGTTTAAGTTAGCTTTAAGGTTACGCGATTAAGTAGAAATTAAGCTTCGCATCGAAGAGGAGTCAACGTTGGGCAGATTTGTTCGCTTTTATCTCTGACTATTCGTTTTCTTTCTTTGGTGACAACAATTCTTTAACTCTTCGTTGATTAAAAGTTCCAGTCATCACCTCGAAAGAAGACATCGTTTAGCGTTAAGATAGTTCCAGTAAGATTTAAGTTAGATTTAAAAATGTCACCTAAGCGTAAAATTGAATGCAAGAGTGTCATCGTAACTCAATTCCATGCTCTCGAAAATATGCGAAAGAAGGCAAACGTTTTTCTCGTGTAGCCGTCCTCGTTACTTACTTCCTATCCCAATTGCAGCCCCTGTCCAGAAGACCGACGAGTGTTTCTGCGGCGGCGCGGAGGCGAGAAGCGTGGTTCTACGGCCCAGGGACGTCTTCAGGGTTGGTCTTTGAGCCGAAGGTCGTACGATCGACTTATGACATATGTGCTTCATACCGATCGATGGGGGGGCACTGTGTCGGTGTAAGCCGGACCCTCTGACTGGGCCGATGAGCCGCCACGTTACGCAGCCTCGTCGTTGTAAGACGTAACCTCTGGCACTCATCGCGTCCAGTTACGGTACGCGACTGGCCAGTGCTCCACCACCGACCGGATGATCGCATTTGTCATCGGTCGACGTACGACCCGAGGGCTCAAAGACGCAACCCCGTCGTGGTTCAAGTTGGATGATGACCCGCCTGGCAGATAATCCGGTTCAGCTACAGATCGTACCAACCCAGTCCGTCTCAGGAAGGGGTGCAACTGGACTCCAGCCGCAGAAGACTAACTTTCTTCCCCCTTTCGCGATCGCGTTTTCATTTTGCTTTTCAAAGTCGTTTGCCTTCTTCTCGGATATTTCTTGAGCATGGATGCGATATTATGGTTTTGTAAGAGTGATTGCGTGCGGAAAGTAAGATAAGAATTAGGAATGTCGAATAAGTAAATATTGTAAAGGGAGATCGACACCATTCGGCGGGTGTCTATCTCTTTTCGCGAAACGGAATAAGTAAAGTAGAGTCGGCGATTCCTCTGCTACACTTTCTCTCGACATTGAATTCGTCAATGTCGAGGGAAAGTGTCTCAGAGGAAGAGCAGAATGAAATGGAGGTTGGTTGGGCATGCATTTTTGGGTCCCGTTTCGTGGCAACCTCCTCGCGGTGGGACCTGGGTCGATATCACTTGCTATGATTTTAACTTTTATTAAACGTGCTTTTAGTACGATATTTTGTTAAATAGTAGTACTAAATAGCAAGTGATATCGAGCGAATAGCCACGAAATCCGAATATTCGGCAGCCTTGGCTACCAAATGTTCGGATTCCTAGTCTTACAATTAGTTACATCTAAGAATTTGCGTTTAAGTTAGCTTTAAGGTTACGCGATTAAGTAGAAATTAAGCTTCGCATCGAAGAGGAGTCAACGTTGGGCAGATTTGTTCGCTTTTATCTCTGACTATTCGTTTTCTTTCTTTGGTGACAACAATTCTTTAACTCTTCGTTGATTAAAAGTTCCAGTCATCACCTCGAAAGAAGACATCGTTTAGCGTTAAGATAGTTCCAGTAAGATTTAAGTTAGATTTAAAAATGTCACCTAAGCGTAAAATTGAATGCAAGAGTGTCATCGTAACTCAATTCCATGCTCTCGAAAATATGCGAAAGAAGGCAAACGATTTTCTCGTGTAGCCGTCCTCGTTACTTACTTCCTATCCCAATTGCAGCCCCTGTCCAGAAGACCGACGAGTGTTTCTGCGGCGGCGCGGAGGCGAGAAGCGTGGTTCTACGGCCCAGGGACGTCTTCAGGGTTGGTCTTTGAGCCGAAGGTCGTACGATCGACTTATGACATATGTGCTTCATACCGATCGATGGGGGGGCACTGTGTCGGTGTAAGCCGGACCCTCTGACTGGGCCGATGAGCCGCCACGTTACGCAGCCTCGTCGTTGTAAGACGTAACCTCTGGCACTCATCGCGTCCAGTTACGGTACGCGACTGGCCAGTGCTCCACCACCGACCGGATGATCGCATTTGTCATCGGTCGACGTACGACCCGAGGGCTCAAAGACGCAACCCCGTCGTGGTTCAAGTTGGATGATGACCCGCCTGGCAGATAATCCGGTTCAGCTACAGATCGTACCAACCCAGTCCGTCTCAGGAAGGGGTGCAACTGGACTCCAGCCGCAGAAGACTAACTTTCTTCCCCCTTTCGCGATCGCGTTTTCATTTTGCTTTTCAAAGTCGTTTGCCTTCTTCTCGGATATTTCTTGAGCATGGATGCGATATTATGGTTTTGTAAGAGTGATTGCGTGCGGAAAGTAAGATAAGAATTAGGAATGTCGAATAAGTAAATATTGTAAAGGGAGATCGACACCATTCGGCGGGTGTCTATCTCTTTTCGCGAAACGGAATAAGTAAAGTAGAGTCGGCGATTCCTCTGCTACACTTTCTCTCGACATTGAATTCGTCAATGTCGAGGGAAAGTGTCTCAGAGGAAGAGCAGAATGAAATGGAGGTTGGTTGGGCATGCATTTTTGGGTCCCGTTTCGTGGCAACCTCCTCGCGGTGGGACCTGGGTCGATATCACTTGCTATGATTTTAACTTTTATTAAACGTGCTTTTAGTACGATATTTTGTTAAATAGTAGTACTAAATAGCAAGTGATATCGAGCGAATAGCCACGAAATCCGAATATTCGGCAGCCTTGGCTACCAAATGTTCGGATTCCTAGTCTTACAATTAGTTACATCTAAGAATTTGCGTTTAAGTTAGCTTTAAGGTTACGCGATTAAGTAGAAATTAAGCTTCGCATCGAAGAGGAGTCAACGTTGGGCAGATTTGTTCGCTTTTATCTCTGACTATTCGTTTTCTTTCTTTGGTGACAACAATTCTTTAACTCTTCGTTGATTAAAAGTTCCAGTCATCACCTCGAAAGAAGACATCGTTTAGCGTTAAGATAGTTCCAGTAAGATTTAAGTTAGATTTAAAAATGTCACCTAAGCGTAAAATTGAATGCAAGAGTGTCAACGTAACTCAATTACATGCTCTCGAAAATATGCGAAAGAAGGCAAACGTTTTTCTCGTGTAGCCGTCCTCGTTACTTACTTCCTATCCCAATTGCAGCCCCTGTCCAGAAGACCGACGAGTGTTTCTGCGGCGGCGCGGAGGCGAGAAGCGTGGTTCTACGGCCCAGGGACGTCTTCAGGGTTGGTCTTTGAGCCGAAGGTCGTACGATCGACTTATGACATATGTGCTTCATACCGATCGATGGGGGGGCACTGTGTCGGTGTAAGCCGGACCCTCTGACTGGGCCGATGAGCCGCCACTTTACGCAGCCTCGTCGTTGTAAGACGTGACCTCTGGCACTCATCGCGTCCAGTTACGGTACGCGACTGGCCAGTGCTCCACCACCGACCGGATGATCGCATTTGTCATCGGTCGACGTACGACCCGAGGGCTCAAAGACGCAACCCCGTCGTGGTTCAAGTTGGATCATGACCCGCCTGGCAGATAATCCGGTTCAGCTACAGATCGTACCAACCCAGTCCGTCTCAGGAAGGGGTGCAACTGGACTCCAGCCGCAGAAGACTAACTTTCTTCCCCCTTTCGCGATCGCGTTTTCATTTTGCTTTTCAAAGTCGTTTGCCTTCTTCTCGGATATTTCTTGAGCATGGATGCGATATTATGGTTTTGTAAGAGTGATTGCGTGCGGAAAGTAAGATAAGAATTAGGAATGTCGAATAAGTAAATATTGTAAAGGGAGATCGACACCATTCGGCGGGTGTATATCTCTTTTCGCGAAACGGAATAAGTAAAGTAGAGTCGGCGATTCCTCTGCTACACTTTCTCTCGACATTGAATTCGTCAATGTCGAGGGAAAGTGTCTCAGAGGAAGAGCAGAATGAAATGGAGGTTGGTTGGGCATGCATTTTTGGGTCCCGTTTCGTGGCAACCTCCTCGCGGTGGGACCTGGGTCGATATCACTTGCTATGATTTTAACTTTTATTAAACGTGCTTTTAGTACGATATTTTGTTAAATAGTAGTACTAAATAGCAAGTGATATCGAGCGAATAGCCACGAAATCCGAATATTCGGCAGCCTTGGCTACCAAATGTTCGGATTCCTAGTCTTACAATTAGTTACATCTAAGAATTTGCGTTTAAGTTAGCTTTAAGGTTACGCGATTAAGTAGAAATTAAGCTTCGCATCGAAGAGGAGTCAACGTTGGGCAGATTTGTTCGCTTTTATCTCTGACTATTCGTTTTCTTTCTTTGGTGACAACAATTCTTTAACTCTTCGTTGATTAAAAGTTCCAGTCATCACCTCGAAAGAAGACATCGTTTAGCGTTAAGATAGTTCCAGTAAGATTTAAGTTAGATTTAAAAATGTCACCTAAGCGTAAAATTGAATGCAAGAGTGTCATCGTAACTCAATTACATGCTCTCGAAAATATGCGAAAGAAGGCAAACGTTTTTCTCGTGTAGCCGTCCTCGTTACTTACTTCCTATCCCAATTGCAGCCCCTGTCCAGAAGACCGACGTGTGTTTCTGCGGCGGCGCGGAGGCGAGAAGCGTGGTTCTACGGCCCAGGGACGTCTTCAGGGTTGGTCTTTGAGCCGAAGGTCGTACGATAGACTTATGACATATGTGCTTCATACCGATCGATGGGGGGGGGGGGGGGGCACTGTGTCGGTGTAAGCCGGACCCTCTGACTGGGCCGATGAGCCGCCACGTTACGCAGCCTCGTCGTTGTAAGACGTGACCTCTGGCACTCATCGCGTCCAGTTACGGTACGCGACTGGCCAGTGCTCCACCACCGACCGGATGATCGCATTTGTCATCGGTCGACGTACGACCCGAGGGCTCAAAGACGCAACCCCGTCGTGGTTCAAGTTGGATCATGACCCGCCTGGCAGATAATCCGGTTCAGCTACAGATCGTACCAACCCAGTCCGTCTCAGGAAGGGGTGCAACTGGACTCCAGCCGCAGAAGACTAACTTTCTTCCCCCTTTCGCGATCGCGTTTTCATTTTGCTTTTCAAAGTCGTTTGCCTTCTTCTCGGATATTTCTTGAGCATGGATGCGATATTATGGTTTTGTAAGAGTGATTGCGTGCGGAAAGTAAGATAAGTATTAGGAATGTCGAATAAGTAAATATTGTAAAGGGAGATCGACACCATTCGGCGGGTGTCTATCTCTTTTCGCGAAACGCAATAAGTAAAGTAGAGTCGGCGATTCCTCTGCTACATTTTCTCTCGACATTGAATTCGTCAATGTCGAGGGAAAGTGTCTCAGAGGAAGAGCAGAATGAAATGGAGGTTGGTTGGGCATGCATTTTTGGGTCCCGTTTCGTGGCAACCTCCTCGCGGTGGGACCTGGGTCGATATCACTTGCTATGATTTTAACTTTTATTAAACGTGCTTTTAGTACGATATTTTGTTAAATAGTAGTACTAAATAGCAAGTGATATCGAGCGAATAGCCACGAAATCCGGGTAATGTCTTAGCATGGCTTCGCTGCTACCTCACAAATAGAACCCTAATAGTCAAATACAATGATACCTTTTCTAAAGAATTTATTCCACCATCGGGTGTACCTCAAGGTTCTCACTTGGGGCCCCTACTTTTCACCTTATTTATCAACGATATCGAACATGCGTTTACATATAGCAAAATAATACTGTATGCGGATGACCTAAAGATTTATCGTACTATTCAAAGTGTGAATGATGCTGAACTTCTACAGATTGACCTAAACGAATTTGCCTCGTGGTGCCTTCAAAACTGTCTCAACATCAACATTACAAAATGTCACGTCATTCATTTCACTCGCAAACACACAGTTTTACATTTTCCATACACGTTAAATTGTACAGAACTAACTAAAGTTAACAGCATTCGAGACCTCGGTATAATCTTCTCCAGTGACCTCTCATTTCATTCTCATTGCGAAAAAATAATTAGCACATCTCTAAAAATTCTCGGCCTTATCCATCGCGCATCGAAATATTTTAAAAACATTAAAACACTGCGAACTCTATATATATCATTGGTCCGTGCGCATCTTGAATACGGTTCTATCATCTGGTCTCCACACTGCATATTTATTATAGAAAAAATTGAGCGTTGCCAGCACAAATTTCTCAGAACTGCCTCCAGGTTAACAGATACTCCCCTACACTACACATGTCATGACTACAATCGTATTCAATCCCAGCTCGGCCTGCTTAAACTTGAACAACGACGTACTCTAGCAGATATTCATTTTATTTATAAGATCCTACATCACCTGATTAATTCACCTGACATATTAAACAATTTTCACATATATGTACCTACACTTCGCCCAAGAAGGAACATGTTCTTAGTTCCCACTACACATCGTACTCACTATGGAACTAATAACTGCATAAATCGACTCTGTTTGAACTCAAACCGAGTTTGTGAAATGGTAGACTTTTACTCACCTTCGTTCACCTCATTTAAACAATCTACATATACCGCAGTTCAACGCCTTACATAGATATTATCACCTCCCATAGTATTAGTATTAAGACTAAATTTATAATCTTTTCTTTTAATTCAGTAACAAAGTTATCTCACATTATGTACCAAAGGGATTACGTCCCGTGAATAAAATAAATAATAATAATAAAAATTCGAATATTCGACAGCCTTGGCTACCGAATGTTCGGATTCCTAGTCTTACAATTAGTTACATCTGAGAATTTGCGTTTAAGTTAGCTTTAAGGTTACGCGATTAAGTAGAAATTAAGCTTCGCATCGAAGAGGAGTCAACGTTGGGCAGATTTGTTCGCTTTTATCTCTGACTATTCGTTTTCTTTCTTTGGTGACAACAATTCTTTAACTCTTCGTTGATTAAAAGTTCCAGTCATCACCTCGAAAGAAGACATCGTTTAGCGTTAAGATAGTTCCAGTAAGATTTAAGTTAGATTTAAAAATGTCACCTAAGCGTAAAATTGAATGCAAGAGTGTCATCGTAACTCAATTCCATGCTCTCGAAAATATGCGAAAGAAGGCAAACGTTTTTCTCGTGTAGCCGTCCTCGTTACTTACTTCCTATCCCAATTGCAGCCCCTGTCCAGAAGACCGACGAGTGTCTTGACATATGTGCTTATCTGACATATGTGCTTCATACCGTCCGATGGGGGGGGCACTGTGTCGGTGTAAGCCAGACCCTCTGACTGGGCCGATGAAGAATTTGCGTTTAAGGTAGCTTTAAGATTACGCGTTTAAGTAGAAGTTAAGCCTCGCATTGGAGATGAGTCAACGGTGGTCAGATGTTTTCTCTTTATCACTGTTGCTCGTGCGATCATGCTGTCTCTATTGTTTCGGTTGTTCATTCACTCGTACATATAGCATAATAAACTGACTCCATAATGCTCTTATTCTGCGAATGTAAATTGGAAACATTATAAATATGGTCTTCATGAGAAAGCCACAAACTTAAAGACAAAGTGAAAGAAGGCAGACCTTTTGTTATTTTTGAAGTTATGTGATCGACTCTCACGGTTTTGGTACCCAAATTGTTTTAAATTCTAATATTGATTTATATCGTCATTGAACATTAATACTATATTATCACGTAAAGAATAACTTCTTGTTATTTAAATAAGTAAAAAGATTCGTTTCTCTGCTCTAAACGATATATCTTCTACATATTACCGGTGGAGATCTTTCTACTTAATAACTATTTTAATAATTCATGCTCAAATCTCTTATTTCGAGATATTATAATTCTTTGTTTGAAATTTCTCAAAATCCCTGGTTTTGGCGCGCTAGAGGATAGGCCTTGTAGCGCGTGACATGCAGTCGTATTCTGATTGGCTCGCTTTTCCCCCACCGAGCGGCAACCAAGCCGCCGCGAGCTATCCCCACTCCTACCTGAGCGGTCACCTACCTCTTTCTCTCTCCGGACGTGGAACCGTTAACACGTATCCGCTGTGAGTACCTTTTCTTTTACATCGCCCTCGTTTACCGACCGCTAAAAAATAGTTCACTTGTTTATCTACTACGTAATAGTCTTCTGCTGTACAATATCAATCAATTTGGACAATAATAATTACGAATTTAGTAACAATCGCGAAATAACTACGACGCAATTGGTGACGTCACTGACCTCTCGCGACATTTACGCGGTGCTTTTCTCGTCTACAACATTAGTACTTCTTCTATAGCTTCGTATTTCGATTTTATTGACGAAGACCGCGATTATTGTTGCTCTGAAACGTGATTATACGGAATTATTGTACTTTTTCGCAGTTATTTAATAGTTTACTCGTGTGTGCTTGCAGGACTCGGAGTATCCTTTGAACGACCTTCCGGGCTGGCACGATCGGACACGTGCACGGTGGAGCAACAAAACGTAAGATATTACGACGCCATACGCAAGTAACATTTTCATTTACTTCGGGACTTCGCGATATTTTGTTTGAATTTATATAATATTTATATTAATTGATATCGAGTCGAACATCCGACGAATAGAATTTACATTTCTACGAATTAATACGGTTCTACGGAAACATGCAACGATTGAAATCTTTCGGGATTATTTGAAACCTCTTACAATATACGAGTATTCAGTCAATATTTACAATCCGATAGTCGACTTCCAAGAAAGCTGCTCCTTATTCTGACAGTGTTTACCAATTCGCGGTGTTAAATTTCGACGGCTACAATTCTATGCTACAAATAAATCGCGATTCGTTTTTACTTGGTATTTACATGTTACGACTTATCCTTCCGTTTTGAGACGCTGCAATGGATTTACATAGGTTTCAGGGCATAAGTATAGAAGTAAATAAAAATCGTATTTGCCGATGTAGGGTGTTAAGGTCCTGCGTTAGATTCGTCCGTAATTTCTATAAAGATTTTCATGAATTTATCGAAGGGGGTTAGTGTTCATATGTAATAGGGAATAAGCATGACTAATCTTATAACTTTAACAGTGGCAGCTCGCAGTATTTATTGTTTATACATTTAATTAATAGTGTATTGTATTACACAAAGAACATGACGAATCAATGAGTAAGACATAATTTTTAAGCAGTATTTCTTGAAGCAAGCACTTGATTTGATATGAAAAAGAAAAACATGGTTGTTTGATTTTCTTGTGTTCCCCACCCCACCCTTTTATTTTCAGCAAAATTTGGGGCCGAGCGCATTGCGGTCTAGAGTCAGTGCTTGTTTCGTATTATATTAATATTTATATCTGTATATATTTATTACTCAATATTTTTTCAATTTATAACAAATTCACGCGACATAGAGTCAGTGTTTGCAACCCGCTATTATAATTATTAATATCTTTTGAATAATTATTAAAAATATTATGAATTCTTTTCTCCGCGAAAGTAGAGTCAAAATTGTTCGCCGGAAATGATTCTCGGTCGCGGTAGCTTCCTTATATTATTTAAATTGATCGTACCGGAAGTAGAGACAGTGCATCGAGCAGCAGCTGTGGAAAGGACTTCCATCGGGCAAGGCTTCACGAATTTTAAAAGTAAGTATAAGATGCTCGAGAAATGAAATTTTTTAATTAAAAAATATGTATATAATCTAACCAAAATGTTAATTTGTTTGTTACAGAACAGTCAAATGACGGGATGGTTGAGCAGCGACAATCATTCCTTGGCGATGGGCAAAGTCTGTGAAGGTAAGTTGAAATTTTATTCCGTACACACGTCATAACTTTGATATTTGCCAATTCCCTTGCAAACTTAACTTTGTTCTCTCCATCAATTTAATTAACGTAAATAAAGTATTAATTAGCTTTTGCAGTTCTCATAGAATACTTGCAACATTTTTATGCTAAATAAAAAATTAGCTGAATTTTCAAGTTTTCAGAGAGCAAATATTTTATATTTTGCGTTTTATTTTTGTTACAGACTTTGTCCGAATTCGTGAGGCATCGCTGGAGTGTTTGTTTCGCATTTTATATATACTTTAATAAGTGTTAAATTTCTAGTAATTTTACGCGAAAGTAGAGTCAGTGTTTGCTTCGTATTTCATATTATACACTTCAATTTATAACTTTACGCGAAAGTAGAGTCAGTGTTTGCTTCGTATTTCATATTATACACTTAAATTTATAACTTCACGCGAAAGTAGAGTCAAATTGTTCGGCGAAAATAATTCTCTGTCGCAAATTGTCTTTTTTTCAATTATACCGCGCCGGAAGTAGAGTCAGTGCAACAGGAGCAGCTGTGGAAAGGATTTCCATCGGGCAAGGCTTCACGAATTTAAAAAGTAAGTATCACATGATCGAGAAATAAAAATTCACAGTCGAGAAATACAAAGATGGCTTATACTAATGAAAATGTTAATTTTTTTGTTACAGAACAGTCAAATGACGGGATGGTTGAACGGCGACAATCACTCCCAGGCGAAGGGCAAATCTTTTATAGGTGAGCTGAAATTTTAGTTCGCATGTACCCCGCAATTTTTCCCCAAGTTTCAGTTGCTACTTGAAAATTTTCTCCAAAACGTCCTTACAAGTTTTATATCAAATTTCCATACCCTTACATTGTATGTTCTACCAATAAAATAAATAAAAATTAAAAATTCCCCGACATGAAATTTTCAGGGAATAGGTATTTAAGATGTGCATCTTATTTTTGTTACAGACTTTGCTCGAATTCGTGAGGCATCGCTGTACCCTATGAAACTGCGTTGCACCTTCCGCCTTGAAGGTGAGTAACGTAAACACAGAGATGTTTTATTTCTACGTACTTGTCGGAAAGTTTCGATACATAGTTCGATATATAACTTCTCCTTGAATTCTCAATTCTGAAAATCATTCATACACTAATCATTCTTACGATCTACTCTTAACGTTTCTTGATATATAATTACGACTTTTTTTCATCCGCTGTTTTCAAAATTCAATTAGCTTTCTTTGTAAAATCGGAACGGAACGCAGTTTAACGTTCTACGAACGGTGCCTCCTGCAATGCGAAATGCTTTGTTTTGTTTAGACCTTGGACATTCCTTGAGATGACCTGAGGACAACCTTGATAACAGCGGCGGAGACAACACTGGCAGAGACAGCAGCGGCAGAGATTCTAAGGTAACCAATGGTATTCTGGTGTCTCGACACTGGTGAGTCAAAAACTTTAACTGTCCCTCCGGTCTCCAAACCATGCCGTAGGACGAAAGGTCCGAAGCGGCACTGGAGATTGGTTGTATTGTTCTATAAAGCGAGCATAGTGAACACGAGTAATTTAAAAATTACTCGTGAGTAGAAACTGTTATATATTTTCCTTGTGTACTGTCATGTATATCGTAGCTTAGGACAGGGCCTACTTGTAGCGCGATTTTTGCATTATTTACATGAATGTAATCATGAAATTTACAGTTAGCGTTGCGAATTTATCAACACAAATGAACAGTTGACGAGTATTGTGCGTTCTTTATATTCACTGGAAAAATATTCTTATAACAAAATTTGTTATAAGATCGCGGCTAATTGCTTTCTTCGAGACGATTTATGTTTTAAAATAGATCGCTCGATTTGTGCTTTTGATAGACGAAATTTCGGAAGTTTGTAAATTTGTTTCGCGTCGTTTCAATAACAATTATTGTATTATCTACAAGAAGGCAATTCGCGACGGGTAGATCTCGAAGTCAGAGTGACAGTTAATACATTTCCCTGTTAAAATTCTTCCCCTGATGACGAGATCTCCCGGTTTTCAATATTCATTTTCAATTCAAAGTAAATTTTGCATATTTACAAATATATAAAGTAGAGTATTTTGCTTCTATAGAGTTCACTTTTTCAATTAAAATTCTCTTTGCTTGAACAAATATGAAAGTCGAGTCACTTGCTTAAATAAATATAAAAGTCGAGTCATTTGCTTGATTAAATATCAAATTCGAGTCACTTGCTGCAATTTTTCATAAATCAGACCGTTAGAATTCTACTAATCATCCTCTTAGCTAGGATTTTCAGCAAAAATACGCAGTGAGTACAAAGTTCTGACGTCTTCACTTTAAGCCCGAACTCATTCGAGTGCCCAGGTGCACTTCGAATGGGTAAAGGCGGTGGGCACGACCTTTTTTTTAAAAATCAGCGACTGACATTGCGGTGGCGAATCGTTCACGACGTAATTTCCACATGTGTGTGATGTGTGTTAGGCTGTGGATCTTGCGTCGCTTGAAATTTTCTCGTATCATAAAATAATTTATACAACCTTCAACAATATATTTTGCCTTATTCTCCTTTTCACTCTTACTACAACTCATCGATGTATATGGCATGCCAATGATGAAATTCTCTCTATCTGTGCAACATATGCCATATACATTGCCTCAAATATCAAACGATACAATGTCAAATATTTATAATTCTATAAATGTTCGGGGTTGGCAGTGGGTTGTGCGCCACAGGGAGGGGCTCTCGGCTCACACGAGTCGGTCCTGGTACTTCCGTTGAAGTCCAGGAAGACTGGTCATCTCCATGTCTTCGTATGTCGAACTCGTCACATCGCGTGATGCCCGGGAGCCAATTATATCCTTGTGACGCACGGCCCACGTGGCCCTTTCGCTGCTCCTATTCGCGATTATGCTAACTTCAGCGCCCTCTTTTCTGAATTGTAACGCGAACAAGCGAACGCACCTGTTCCGCGCTTCACTCTTCTTTCTACTGTGCCGCGATAAACTACGCATCGCGCGTTGAGAGTCATCTCTTTTGGTTCAGTTGCTTTCGCAATTATTGTTCACGCGGTCCGCCTTCGCGACCCGTATTTTTATTCGTAGATTCGCGATATTGTCCCTCGTTAAAACCCAAGTGTTTGTGTTTGTTGATTTGAGACGGAATAAAGCGAGTTTTGGTGTAAGGGAGTTTTCTTTCCTCCACGTGCTTCCGAACGTGCATCGGACCAGTCGCCTCAGTCCCTGTCCTCGCGCGCCGCTTCCATTCGGGAGCGAACCAACGATCCGTTCCGCGGCTGTTGTTCACTTTAGTCGCGAACATAAATTTGGTCCTTCGAGCCGGATAGTGCGCGAGGTGTTACGAACTTCTGTCAGACTGGTGTAACTGTGCGAAGCATGGAGGACATTCGTGTGAAACAGCAAATGCTGCGAGGGGTAATTGAGAAGGCCCTGGTGAACTTTAAAAAGGCCGGCGAAGCCACTCTCACGCCCGCCAAGATTCGATCCCGAATCTCGAATCTGACCACCACGTGGGAAAAGTTCCAAGAAGGCCACGTTTCCTACGTTCTGCTGTGCCCTGCCGACCAGCAAGCCCAGGTTGAATATTTCGAGGACGACCATTTCTCTGTGGTCGAGGAAGCATACAGCAGCGCCCTCGACGTCATGAACGAGGCATTGGAAAGTTTGGAGCCCCCTTCTCCAACATCCCCACCTGCCATGAACTCATCGTCGTGCCGGAGCAGTCCTGCTCCCCCTATGGTTCCCCTTCCACCGATCCGACTGACACCGTTCGACGGGAGGATAGAAGAGTGGGAGTCGTTCCGCGACAAGTTCTGTACGTTGGTGCGGGATAATAAGGACATCTCGGACTTCACCAAGATGCACTACCTAACATCAAGCGTAAGCCACTCCGCGCACGATTGCATTAAACACCTAGCTATCACCGCAGATAACTTTCAGGTAGCGTGGAACGCGTTAACGGCGCGGTTTGAGAAAAAGCGACGCTTGTTAACTAAATTAGTCACCGATTTTTTCGCGATCCCATCCGTTTCGCGAGAAAACGCGAACGACTTACAGCTCTTAATTGACCGAGCGAGTAGTATAATTGCGGCTCTAAAAAGGATGGGCAGAGATGACGCGACCCTTCTGGACGACGTGTTCACTCATGTCGTTGCTCAGAAAACCGACCCTGTCACGCGAAAGGCCTGGGCGCACCGCGCGAGCGACGGTAACGATTTGCCTAGCTATAAGGACTTAGAAGCATTCGTATCATCGCGAGTCTGTGCGCTGCAGGAGTGTTCCCCTGCGACGCACCAACCCCCTTCCAAATTGCCCGTTTCTCGTGTTCACGTTGCCACCACCCCGTCGTCCACGAAGGGTAGCTGCCCGCTATGTAAATCTGCCCACTTCTTGCAAGCATGCCCGCGCTATATTCGTGTATCCGCGTCCGAGCGTCGCGAAATAGCTGTCCGGTTCAAGCGCTGTCTCAATTGTATGAGCACCCGTCATTCTCTTTCCGAGTGTACAAGAAAATTCACGTGTCAGGAGTGTCGTCAGCGGCACCACACCTCTTTGCATGGTTCGTCGCGGGTCGTAAACGTCAACCGTCCCGCGCTTCAGTCACCCGATCAGCCCGCCCCCACCGCGGCAAATGACGCAACGGCATTGCAAGTTTCAGTTGGTGTTCGAAAGCGCCGTGCGATGGTTCTTGGCACTGCCTATCTTTTGGCCGGAGTTCTCGGAGGACGTGCTGCTGTGTTTCGTGCCCTTCTTGACCCCGGATCTGAACTCACCTTCGTGAGTGAGCATTTGGCTCAAATTCTAAGAGCAGACCGAATTCGCTTACCGACCCCTTTACACGGGATTGCTTGTACACCCTCCGGGACGGCACATCACGCCGTCCATCTGGCCGTTGCGCACCGAGCTCGCACTGGCCCCGTCTTTTCCACTGTGGCGCTTGTACTCGACGCCGTAACTGCGTATTCGCCTAAACAATTACCACCCGCGGCGTGTCTTAGTCACTTAGCCGACCTGACGTGGGCGGACGACGATCCGGCTTCCTCCCATCGGATCGATTTAATCATTGGCGCCGATCTCTATAACGACGTTTTGTTGACCGGTGTTCGTAAAGGCAATAGGGGCGAGCCTGTCGCGCAGGAGACGATTTTCGGATGGGTCATTACTGGCCCTCGTGAGCCTCCAATCTGTCCTGTCCCCGACGACCAGGAATGGGACTTCATGCGAGACACTCCGCGGTGCGTCCTGGCGTACCACTGCTTCACCACCCCCTCTCTCGACGAGGAAGTAAGGAGATTCTGGGAGCTTGAGGAGCTGCCCCGTTCTCAGGTCGTGGAACCCGGTGACGCTCAGTGCGAAGCGCACTTCCGCGAAACTCATTCTCGTGATTCGTCGGGTCGCTACATTGTGCGACTTCCGTTCAAGGTCGGGCCCCCCATTAAGATCGGGCGTTCTCGGGAAACCGCAGAAAAACTCGCGCGTAGTATCTCCCGCCGGCTTTCCCGCGACACCTACCTCGAACGCGAATACCGTAGTTTCATGGGTGAGTATGAACGACTCGGCCACATGCGCGCCGTTTCTTGTTTACCTCCCTCTCCTGTTTCCACCACTGTGTACATTCCTCACCACCCAGTCTTTCGAACGGACAGCGCTACCAGCAGATTGCGTGTCGTTTTCAACGCCTCATGTCGAACCTCTGACGGAACGTCTTTAAACGATCACTTGTTAACCGGTCCAAAACTTCAGCAGGACCTGACTGCGGTCATCCTGCGATGGCGTCGGTGGAGGTACGTGTACTACGCGGACATCGCTAAGATGTACCGGCAGATCCTCGTTGATCCGCGAGACGTCGACTACCAGCGAATCTTGTGGCTCTCTGAACCCTCCTCCTCCTTGAAGGAGCTTCAACTGTTAACCGTAACATATGGTATGGCCTGTGCGCCCTTTCTCGCGCTTCGCGTTCTGCAGCAACTCGCTGAGGACGACGGTGATGACTTCCCTCTTGCTCGAGAGACTCTTCGGCTAAACACATACGTCGACGATGTCCTTTTCGGAGCTGACGACGTCGATTCCCTCCGCCTCGCCCGTCAACAATCTATTTCTCTCTTGAACAAAGGCGGCTTCACCCTCCGGAAGTGGGCAAGCAACTCGTCGCACTTGCTCGCTGATGTAGATGAGTCGGATCACGGGCTGGCATGCGACAAGGTCCTATCCGCGGACGAAAGTCTGAAGGTCCTCGGCATTGTCTGGTCTCCCAGTTGGGATGAATTTTCGTTTTCTGTGTCGCCGTTTGACCGCGAACCAATTACTAAGCGTGCCGTTCTGTCAATCATATCGCGACTATATGACCCCCTCGGATGGGTCACCCCCGTTGTCATTAAAGCCAAACTTGTTATGCAAGATCTATGGAGGAGCAAGGTCGGCTGGGACGATCCTGTCCCACCGCCCATTCTTCGTGATTGGGCGGCCTTTTCCTCTAACTTGTGCCAATTAAATATGGTCAAGATACCTCGATGGACGCAACTCTCCGCGAGCGTCTCATCCATTGAGCTTCATGGTTTTGCCGACGCGTCCTCCTCCGCTTATGCTGCGGCTGTTTACCTCCGGGTGTTGTCTGAATCAAACCATATCACTGTTTCTTTGCTCGCGGGCAAGTCTAAAGTCGCCCCCTTGACACCGATGTGTATACCCCGCCTCGAGTTGAATGCCGCCGTGCTGTTAGCTCGTCTCATCTCATTCACCGTCGCGTCCATGGGTTTCGGTAATGTACCCGTCACCTGTTGGTCCGACTCTACTGTCGTGCTGCACTGGATTTCGCAGCACCCATCGCGATGGAAAATATTCGTGGCCCATCGTGTTGCCCGAATACATGAACTCGTTCCATCCGCAGTGTGGCGGTACGTTCCGACGTCCGACAACCCCGCCGACGTCGCGTCTCGCGGAATTCTACCCACCGATATCCTCAATCACTCTCTTTGGTGGCGAGGCCCTCCGTGGTTGCGCGGGGAACGGGTCTCCTGGTCTACCCCTCCTCCCAACGTCAACTTTGACTCTCATCTCGAGGAGAGGGTCACCGCCGCTCTCCAGTGTTCACCTGTCCCACCCATGTGGGAGTTATCTGTTCGCTACTCCTCATGGGACAGACTACTCCGTATCACCGCCCTTGTTATTCGTTTTATTAGTCGATGTCGCCGTCGAAAAGACATGGTCCAAACCCCTATCGGTAGTGTTCACGTCACGGCCGAGGAGTATAATTGTTCTCGTTGTTTCTGGTTGCGCTGTATCCAACGTGAAGTTTTTCCAGCGGAATTTCACCTTCTCTCGTCTAGAAAGGAACTCCCTCCTAAGCATCCTCTTCTTTCCCTCCGTCCTTTCGTATCATCCGATAACCTTATTCGGGTTGGAGGCCGCTTAAGACATGCTCCAATGTCCTTCGAGTCCCGCCACCCAATCCTCCTGTCTGCCCATCCGCTCGTTGACCTCCTCCTTCTCCATGTCCATCAACGAGCGCTGCATTCGGGACCGCAGCTGACGCTCAGCATCCTGCGGCGGGAGTACTGGCTTCTCCGCGCGCGTGGAATCGTCCGTCGCATCATTCATCATTGTGTCCCATGTACTCGTGAACGTGCGGCGGTTCCTCGTCAGCTCATGGGTGACCTCCCTCGTGTCCGGGTGACTCCCACCTTCCGGAGTTTTCTACACTCAGGAGTTGATTACGCAGGTCCCGTGTGGATTCGTTCCTCACCTGGTCGCGGAGCAAGGTCTCGCAAGGCATATATCGCGTTGTTCGTTTGTCTGACCTCGAAAGCCATTCACCTCGAGTTAGTAAGCGATTATTCCTCCGAGGCATTCATTGGTGCATTTTCTCGGTTCTGTTCTCGTCGCGGCATCCCCGAAGCTATGTACTCGGATAACGGGACGACCTTCGTCGGTGCCGATCGTGAAATGACCAAAGCGTACCGCGCGGCCCTTCGTGATCCGGACTTCCTCAATTCGACGGTGTCTGATCGCATCTCTTGGCACTTCATTCCTCCCTCGGCTCCTCACTTCGGTGGTCTGTGGGAGGCTGGAGTCCGGAGTGTGAAAACTCATCTCTCTCGTGTTGTTGGAGACCGGACGCTAACCTTCGAGGAATTGTCCACCCTCTTATGCCGAATCGAAGCCTGTCTGAATTCTAGGCCGCAGTGTCCCTTATCCGACACACTCGATGACCTCGAGTGCCTTACTCCCGGTCATTTCACGATCGGCGCCGCGATCGTCGTGCCCCCGGAACCGTCCATCCTTGACCTGACCGAGAATCGTCTCTCGCGTTGGCAGCTCGTCCGCCAAATGAATGAGCGGTTTTGGCGCATTTGGCAATCCGACTACGTCAATACGTTACAGCAACGGACTAAGTGGCGTACCGATCAACCTCCCGTCCAGGTCGGTCGCATGGTTCTCCTCCGGAACTCCAGTCTTCCGCCAGCGAAGTGGGAGCTCGGCCGCGTCGTTCAGGTTCACCCGGGTCCCGACAGTGTTACGCGCGTCGTTACTATCAAAACTGCTCGTGCGGAGTATAAGCGGCCGATCGGCAAACTGTGTTTGTTACCTATCTGGAGTGCATCTAAAGATTCTCCGACGCCTCCATGACTGCGTTACTCGCGTGTGTGCATTGTTTTACTCTCGTTCCTCCCCCCTTCCGGCACTGGGAATGTTTTTCTGCGACGTGCTTGTGTTCCTAGATTTAAGACCTTTCGATGTATTTTCTTTACTTATCCTAATGGATAACGGCGTTAGTTGATAAGAACCCCCCAGCATTAATGATATTTCGAGCCGTTCCGGCCATCGTTAAGTTAAGTCTAGATATAAGGTACTTATTGTCATGCGCTAGCTTGTGTTTGTTTCTTGTTATTCATGCCATATCATTGTATTAATTTTGCGTAACTGCTACTTACAACAGTCTCCCTTTTGATCGCACTCCGCCCTGGCACCCTTGTGGTGGGCGGCCGCTTCGATGCTTGTACATGCGAGTACCGCATCGCGCCTCTGAGAAGACGCGCGACTTCTACTTATTTTTTTGTTTCCCATCTCGTCCTGGCACCGCCACGGTGGGCGGTTGGACTGTTCAATTTATGTCCTAGATTCCTTCGCATCTCTAGTCGTTCATCGAAACCGTTGTTTCGAGGTGGGCGGCATGTTCGGGGTTGGCAGTGGGTTGTGCGCCACAGGGAGGGGCTCTCGGCTCACACGAGTCGGTCCTGGTACTTCCGTTGAAGTCCAGGAAGACTGGTCATCTCCATGTCTTCGTATGTCGAACTCGTCACATCGCGTGATGCCCGGGAGCCAATTATATCCTTGTGACGCACGGCCCACGTGGTCCTTTCGCTGCTCCTATTCGCGATTATGCTAACTTCAGCGCCCTCTTTTCTGAATTGTAACGCGAACAAGCGAACGCACCTGTTCCGCGCTTCACTCTTCTTTCTACTGTGCCGCGATAAACTACGCATCGCGCGTTGAGAGTCATCTCTTTTTGTTCAGTTGCTTTCGCAATTATTGTTCACGCGGTCCGCCTTCGCGACCCGTATTTTTATTCGTAGATTCGCGATATTGTCCCTCGTTAAAACCCAAGTGTTTGTGTTTGTTGATTTGAGACGGAATAAAGCGAGTTTTGGTGTAAGGGAGTTTTCTTTCCTCCACGTGCTTCCGAACGTGCATCGGACCAGTCGCCTCAGTCCCTGTCCTCGCGCGCCGCTTCCATTCGAGAGCGAACCAACGTTCCGTTCCGCGGCTGTTGTTCACTTTAGTCGCGAACAATAAACCTGTCAAATCGCGATAGAGTATTATAATGAAGTAACGCAATGGTCGCCACCCTTGTCAGTCGATTTCAGGAAATTGGTACGTACATTTTAGAGTATGAATGTTGTTTGCGAACTCGGGTGTCGGAGTAACCCCGGGGAGTCCTCTCTAGTTCAGGCCCATGCACATTGGTTCCTGATTGAAAACCGTGGAGTGATGTGTGTTTTGTGTGATTTGTGTCGCGATTTGCATTTTTAAATATAGGTTTTAGGTACGTAGGTAGCATACCGTTCTTGAATGTGAGTTAAATATAAGCAGGAAGGGCCAGGAATTCAGGATATCACATTCTCTGTGTAGGTCGGGTAAAAGTGATATGCCTGAACCTGGGATCAAACTACGGTCAAACCGAGTGTCCCCCTCTTTTTGACCGTAGTTTCTAGTTTGTAAATTTTTTGCGCACGTGGTGAAACTCCCGGTGCGATGTTCGAATACTTTGCCTTTTTTTATGAAAACTGTGCTACACGAGCAGCGAATACGCTCTGCACGCTCGTGGTGTGGTTTTCACTGTTGAATTTGATAATAGTAAGACTTTTGTTGGTGCAAAGTATTCGAGCATTCTCTAGCGGCAGAAGAAGTGGCTAACAAGTGCCGAAGAGGCCCGACAAACTGTCACGAAGAGGGCTGCAGCGAATGGCTTTTCATCCTCGAATCCGTTTTGGGTTCTAGAATGGAAAGTCATTATTAGTATTTGTTAATTCACTGTGCTCGCTTTCTGTATTTGTCCTCTGACGGATGTAACATTCCCGTCCAACGAGCGCATCTTGGCTGCATGCGGTTTTTCATTGCGAAATTAGAGTTACGTATACCTTGCTCGTTAGTGTTGCGAAATTAAGGTCACCACGGATGGTACCCACGGGTTTGTTCGAATTAATTGGTAGTTGTTAGTGTTGCGATATGAATATACTCGGTTTTTTAATTTTTAGAATATTATATTAAATTAGAGATAGAGTTGCGAGAGATATCGCCCGAGATGGCGAACGGGAGCTTGCTTTAATTAGATGTTTAGAAGTAGCGTTGCGAATTGAAGCACGAAAAGTGACCGGTTTTTCTTTGAACAGTAATTCTTTAAAGTAGCGTTGCGATATAAAGCACGAAAAGTGCCCGGTTTGTCTTTGAATAATTAATTGTTAAAGTAGAGTTGAGACATAGCCCTTGATCAAGGAGCACGGGAGTTTGTTTTAGTATCTTATAGAATATTTCGAATTAGTATTTTCTTAATAATTTGTAGAGTATAGCATCACGATTTAGCACCTGAAATGGGTGTCCGGGAGTTTGCTCTTAATAAATTCTAAATTTGTGTTGCGAAATATGAATTATACGCGGTTTTCTTTTGAACAATCGCGAAACTAGCGTTGCGAAATACAAAAGCAGCTGAGAGATGCGCATCTGCTGAGTCAGAGACTCAGCAATTGGAGTTGCAAAAATGCAATTCCCCATGGAGTGCCTCAGGAGGCCTGCTCCCAACGATAGCTTCTTTTTTTCCGGATAGGTAGTGTTGCGAATTCTGAGAGCCCCCGGAATGGCAGTAGGCGGGTTTTGAAGTAGCGTTGCGAACAATGAAAGCCTCGAAATGGCAGTACGCGATTGTTTATTAAATAATATTACGTATTTTTTTTTTTAAAATTCGTTTATTTTGACGACACCATATAATAGCAATTACCCTGATAAACGGCAGGCAAAATACAAATGGGCATGTATATGTAATGTGGCAGCATATTGCTGCTTCTCGAAGCATAGTTTTAGCAGTGAGTGACAATGTAAATATATTTTTAGCGGGGTGAAAAGAAAAAAAAAAATATTACGTATGATAGCCATTGAATGGCAATAGGCGGGTTTTAAAGTAGCGTTGCGAAGAATGAGAGCCATGAAATGGCAATAGGCGGGTTTTGAGCTAGCGTTGCGAACAGTAAGAGCCTGAAATGGCACCGGTTTCTCGCGATTTTTATTGAAAGCGCCTCTTGGCTGCTCGATGATTTCGGGATTTTCAGCGCCTTTTGGCTGCTTCATGTCATGATTTTTGTATTGTTAATCAAGTGCTTGCAAATAGAAATACTGCTGCAAATGTATCTTTTAATACAAGAAATTTTGAGGATTTATGTAGAATTTTTGTCAAGTTATATTATGTATTGTCCATTGAGACCAATCAGTCAATGAATTTCATCGTGGTCATTGAAACCACTCCGCAAATAAAAGTGCAAAAAGTTATATGCACATTTGACGACACAGATAGAAAATGAGTGTCAGTTAATTTAATAAAATTCGTGAAATAGGAAACACGCTGCTGGCTGTCATGGTTAAAGTTATTAATTTAATATTGTCTGGATTTTACTTGGATCGCGATGACATTTTTGTGAGAATACCGCGTCGACGTAGAGGTTTCGATGAATTCTCGCAAATTTCTTACAAAAATTACGGACCACGGGTTTTGCATACTTTTTTAATAGAATGAAAATAACAAACTTGCGCCCGAAACATATATATCGAAATTGCAGTGTGATAGACGGATAGCAAATACAGATAAGAAGTAAACGCGTCGCTTTTAGATATTTGCTTATTTATTTCACTAAATGGTGGAGTTATATTGTAGCAAAGGGGGAAGTCTGTCTTTATTTAACACTTTTCGCGTCGCGAATTAAAGCGTGATGCATTTATTTTTATGCTCGGATGATGGAAAGGTTTCAAATAATTTCGAATGCAACTGCGTCGAAATTAGCTTTTTTCATTCAAGTAATTTATTTGATAGCAAATGATTGTGACATTGCACAATTTGCTAAATTGTCCATACTATTCAATTCGCGTTTGTCGACTCGATATGTAACTTCAAATTTTATATTTGCTTTTTTAAATTTCTGATCATTCTTTATCGTAAAGTTTACAACATTTGCATTTCCTACAATTTTTAATAAATTATGCTTCATTTGATTTTCGTAAATTTCGATACTCGTCTGTTACAATATTCAAGGGTCGGTGATATTTCGTTTTATGTTGCGCGTTTTGGGCAAAATTAATGAGAGTTTGTTGCAGAAGACGGAATACTAATAATGGATATTTAGAGGAAATGAATTGGACCATGCCCATGGAAATTAAGAGAGACAGGCGTCCAGAGACGCTGGGGGAATCCACAGTGTAATGACATTTTACTAACAAATGAGTTTTTATTGCAGGAGTTGCATGAATCGAATCACGTCGAAGGGAGTTCGATGGATATTTCTCGGTGACATCTTGTGTTGAAAATTGTGTGTTAGGTTTGCAGATATTTCTTCTGAAAATTTGTTACGATCGTGTGATGACCATTTCTTAATGGTTTCGTTGTTAATGGTTTCGATACGTTTGATTTTTGGATCAAAGTATCGTCTGTATTGTTTCCGAAGTCTGATTCATGAGATAATTGTTGTCCGACTTTCTTCATTCATGAAGCAATACGATGTTTCTCTTCATTCTGTTTCAAGCAGAATGCATTTTTCATTTTCTGGCCAAGAGGTTTGCTTTCTGCTATGCAGATAAGGAATCAGGCAATATTTTGCAAAGAAATCTTTGCTATTAATTGGACAGGCTCAGATTGTGTTCGTATTTCCCCCGAGATAGGATGATTTTCACTGTGTACAAAAACTGCTCCCATATCGAAGGTCAGATTGATATTGCGGGCGGGCGGTCAAATTGTAATTGTAATGGATTAGACTTTAAGACGTTCGTGGTATGTTGAGATTAAGATTATTCGTAAGGTTAATTTAATAAGGAATAAATTTCGCGTTAGTCCTTAAGCATTGGATGCTCGTCGCATCACGGTCGGGAATTTATTTCTCCCAGTGCGAGATGGGTAACGAAAGTAAAGTAGAGCAAGAAATTTTGCCTGACACATTTTCCCGTTCATTTTGTCGTTCATGCCGTCGTTCATTCCGTCGTTTAAACCTGTAAAAATGATGGGAAAATGTTTCACGCGAAAGACAAAATGCGATGCCCGAACTACGAGCCCCATTGATAATCATGAAACGGAAATTATTTGTAACTTTCTAATAGTAGAACAATGAATGGAACAGGTAGACGGTTGAAATCATTGTATATATTGCTTCTATATAGTCTAAGAAATATAAATGCAAAGCATCCAAACAGTACCATTCGCCAATTTTTTGTTCTTCAATTTTTGAGTGAACTACCAGCCCCATTGTTAATCCTTTACCGGAAATTATTTGTAACTTTCGACAAGTAGAACAGTGAATGGAAAAGGTAGACGGTTGAAATCATTGTATATAATGCTTCTATATAGTCTAAGAAACATATATGCAAAGCATCCAAACAGTACAATTCGCCAATTTTTTGTACTTCAAGTTTAAGTGAACTACGAGCCCCATTGATAATCATGAAAGGGAAATTATTTATAAGTTTCTACAAGTAGAACAATGAATAGAACTGGTAGTCTGTTGAAATCTTTGTATATATTGCTTCCATATAGTCTAAGAAACATATATGCAAAGCATCCAAACAGTACAATTCGCCAATTTATTGTTCTTCAAGTTTAAGAGAACAACGAGCCCCATTGTTAATCCGTTAAAGGAAATTATTTGTAAATTTCGACAAGTAGAACAATGATTGGAACACGTAGACGGTTGAAATCTTTGTATATATTGCTTCCATATAGTCTAAGAAACATGTACGCAAAGCATCCAAACAGTACCTTTCGCCAATTTTTTGTTCTTCAAGTTTAAGTGAACAATGAACCCCATTGTTAATCCTTTATCGGAAATTATTTGTAACTTTCGACAAGTAGAACAATGAGTGGAACAGGTAGACGGTTGAAATCTTTATATATATTGCTTCTATATAGTCTAAGAAACATATACGCAAATCATCCAAACAGTACAATTCGCCAATTTTTTGATCTTCAAGTTTAAGTGAACTACGAGCCGCATTGTTAATCCTTTATCGGAAATTATTTGTAAGTTTCGACAAGTAGAACAATGAGTGGAACAGGTAGACGGTTGAAATCTTTATTTATATTGCTTCTATATAGTCTAAGAAACATATATGCAAAGCATCCAAAGAGTACAATTCGCCAATTTATTGTTCTTCAAGTTTAAGTGAACAATGAGCCCCAATGGTTAATCCGTTATCGGAAATTATTTGTAGCTTTCGACAAGTAGAACAATGAATGGAACAGGTAGACGGTTGAAATCTTTGTATATATTGCTTCTATATAATCTAAGAAATATATATGCAAAGCATCTAAACAGTAACAATCGCCAATTTTTTGATCTTCAAGTTTAAGTGAACAGCGAGCCCCATTGATAATCATGAAATGGAAATTATTTGTAACTTTCTACAAGTAGAACAATGAATAGTACAGGTAGACGGGTGAAATCTTTCTATATATTGCTTCTAAATAGTCTAAGAAACATCTATGCAAAGCATCCAAACAGTACAATTCTCCAATTTTTTGTTCTTCAAGTTTATGTGAACTACGAGCCCCATTGTTAATCCTTTAACGGAAATTAATTGTAACTTTCTACAAGTAGAACAATGATTGGAACACGTAGACGGTTGAAATCTTTGTATATATTGCTTCCATATAGTCTAAGAAACATATATGCAAAGCATCCAAACAGTACCATTCGCCAATTTTTTGTTCTTCATGTTTAAGTGAACAATGAGACCCATTGTTAATCCTTTATCGGAAATTATTTGTAACTTTCGACAAGTAGATCAATGAATGGAACAGGTAGACGGTTGAAATCTTTGTATATATTGCTTCTATATAGTCTAAGAAACATATATGCAAAGCATCCAAACAGTACAATTCGCCAATTTTTTGTTCTTCAAGTTTAAGTGAACAATGAGCCCCAATGGTTAATCCGTTATCGGAAATTATTTGTTACTTTCGACAAGTAGAACAATGAATGGAATAGGTAGACGGTTGAAATCTTTGTATATATTGCTTCTATATAACCTACGAAACATATATGCAAAGCATCCAAACAGTACCATTCGCCAATTTTTTGGTCTTCAAGTTTAAGTGAACAATGAGCCCCAATGGTTAATCCTTTATTGGAAATTATTTGTAATTTTCGACAAGTCGAACAATGAATGGAACAGGTAGACGGTTGGAATATTTGTATATATTGCTTTTATATAATATAAGAAACATATATTCAAAGCATCCAAATAGTACCATTCGCCAATTTTTTGTTCTTCAAATTTAAGTGAACTACGAGCCCCATTGTTAATCCTTTAAAGGAAATTATTTGTAACTTTCGACAAGTAGAACAATGAATGGAACAGGTAGACGGTTGAAATCTTTGTATATATTGCTTCCATATAGTCTAAGAAACATGTACGCAAAGCATCCAAACAGTACCATTCGCCAATTTTTTGGTCTTCAAGTTTAAGTGAACAATGAGCCCCAATGGTTAATCCTTTATTGGAAATTATTTGTAATTTTCGACAAGTCGAACAATGAATGGAACAGGTAGACGGTTGGAATATTTGTATATATTGCTTCTATATAATATAAGAAACATATATTCAAAGCATCCAAATAGTACCATTCGCCAATTTTTTGTTCTTCAAGTTTAAGTGAACTACGAGCCCCATTGTTAATCCTTTAAAGGAAATTATTTGTAAATTTCGGCAAGTAGAACAATGAATGGAAAAGGTAGACGGTTGAAATCATTGTATATATTACTTCTATATAGTCTAAGAAACATATATGCAAAGCATCCAAACAGTACAATTCGCCATTTTCTTGTTCTTCAAGTTTAAGTAAACTACGATCCCCATTGTTAATCCCTTAACGGAAATTATTTGTAACTTTCGACAAGTAGAACAATGAATGGAACAGGTAGACGGTTGAAATCTTTGTATATATTGCTTCTATAAAGTCTAAGAAACATATATGCAAATCATCCAAACAGTACAATTCGCCAATTATTTGTTCTTCAAGTTTAAGTGAACTACGAGCCCCATTGTTATTACTTTAACGGAAATTATTTGTAACTTTCGACAAGTAGAACAATGAATGGAACAGGTAGACGGTTGAAATCTTTGTATATATTGCTTCTATAAAGTCTAAGAAACATATATGCAAATCATCCAAACAGTACAATTCGCCAATTATTTGTTCTTCAAGTTTAAGTGAACAACGAGCCCCATTGTTAATCCTTTAAAGGAAATTATTTGTAAATTTCGACAAGTAGAACAATGATTGGAACACGTAGACGGTTGAAATCTTTGTATATATTGCTTCCATATAGTCTAAGAAACATGTACGCAAAGCATCCAAACAGTACCATTCGCCAATTTTTTGTTCTTCAAGTTTAAGTGAACAATGAGCCCCAATGGTTAATCCTTTATCGGAAATTATTTGTAATTTTCGACAAGTAGAACAATGAATGGAACAGATAGACGGGTGAAATCTTTCTATATATTGCTTCTAAATAGTCTAAGAAACATCTATGCAAAGCATCCAAACAGTACAATTCACCAATTTTTTGTTCTTCAAGTTTAAGTGAACTACGAGCCCCATTGCTAATCCTTTAACGGAAATTAATTGTAACTTTCTACAAGTAGAACAATGATTGGAACACGTAGACGGTTGAAATCTTTGTATATATTGCTTCCATATAGTCTAAGAAACATATATGCAAAGCATCCAAACAGTACCATTCGCCAATTTTTTGTTCTTCAAGTTTAAGTGAACAATGAGACCCATTGTTAATCCTTTATCGGAAATTATTTGTAACTTTAGAGAAGTAGATCAATGAATGGAACAGGTAGACGGTTGAAATCTTTGTATATATTGCTTCTATATAGTCTAAGAAACATATATGCAAAGCATCCAAACAGTACAATTCGCCAATTTTTTGTTCTTCAAGTTTAAGTGAACAATGAGCCCCAATGGTTAATCCGTTATCGGAAATTATTTGTAGCTTTCGACAAGTAGAACAATCAATGGAATAGGTAGACGGTTGAAATCTTTGTATATATTGCTTCTATATAACCTACGAAACATATATGCAAAGCATCCAAACAGTACCATTCGCCAATTTTTTGGTCTTCAAGTTTAAGTGAACAATGAGCCCCAATGGTTAATCCTTTATTGGAAATTATTTGTAACTTTCGACAAGTCGAACAATGAATGGAACAGGTAGACGGTTGGAATATTTGTATATATTGCTTCTATATAATATAAGAAACATATATTCAAAGCATCCAAATAGTACCATTCGCCAATTTTTTGTTCTTCAAATTTAAGTGAACTACGAGCCCCATTGTTAATCCTTTAAAGGAAATTATTTGTAACTTTCGACAAGTAGAACAATGAATGGAACAGGTAGACTGTTGAAATCATTGTATATATTGCTTCTATATAGTCTAAGAAACATATATGCAAAGGATCCAAACAGTACAATTCGCCAATTTTTTGTTCTTCAAGTTTAAGTGAACAATGAGCCCCAATGGTTAATCCGTTATCGGAAATTATTTGTAGCTTTCGACAAGTAGAACAATGAATGGAACAGGTAGACGGTTGAAATCTTTGTATATATTGCTTCTATATAATCTAAGAAACATATATGCAAAGCATCTAAACAGTAACAATCGCCAATTTTTTGATCTTCAAGTTTAAGTGAACAGCGAGCCCCATTGATAATCATGAAATGGAAATTATTTGTAACTTTCTACAAGTAGAACAATGAATAGTACAGATAGACGGGTGAAATCTTTCTATATATTGCTTCTAAATAGTCTAAGAAACATCTATGCAAAGCATCCAAACCGTACAATTCGCCAATTTTTTGTTCTTCAAGTTTATGTGAACTACGAGCCCCATTGTTAATCCTTTAACGGAAATTAATTGTAACTTTCTACAAGTAGAACAATGATTGGAACATGTTGAGGGTTGAAATCTTTGTATATATTGCTTCCATATAGTCTAAGAAACATATATGCAAAGCATCCAAACAGTACAATTCGCCAATTATTTGTTCTTCACGTTTAAGTGAACTACGAGCCCCATTGTTATTACTTTAACGGAAATTATTTGTAACTTTCGACAAGTAGAACAATGAATGGAACAGGTAGACGGTTGAAATCTTTGTATATATTGCTTCTATAAAGTCTAAGAAACATATATGCAAATCATCCAAACAGTACAATTCGCCAATTATTTGTTCTTCAAGTTTAAGTGAACAACGAGCCCCATTGTTAATCCTTTAAAGGAAATTATTTGTAAATTTCGACAAGTAGAACAATGATTGGAACACGTAGACGGTTGAAATCTTTGTATATATTGCTTCCATATAGTCTAAGAAACATGTACGCAAAGCATCCAAACAGTACCATTCGCCAATTTTTTGTTCTTCAAGTTTAAGTGAACAATGAGCCCCAATGGTTAATCCTTTATCGGAAATTATTTGTAATTTTCGACAAGTAGAACAATGAATGGAACAGATAGACGGGTGAAATCTTTCTATATATTGCTTCTAAATAGTCTAAGAAACATCTATGCAAAGCATCCAAACAGTACAATTCACCAATTTTTTGTTCTTCAAGTTTAAGTGAACTACGAGCCCCATTGCTAATCCTTTAACGGAAATTAATTGTAACTTTCTACAAGTAGAACAATGATTGGAACACGTAGACGGTTGAAATCTTTGTATATATTGCTTCCATATAGTCTAAGAAACATATATGCAAAGCATCCAAACAGTACCATTCGCCAATTTTTTGTTCTTCAAGTTTAAGTGAACAATGAGACCCATTGTTAATCCTTTATCGGAAATTATTTGTAACTTTAGAGAAGTAGATCAATGAATGGAACAGGTAGACGGTTGAAATCTTTGTATATATTGCTTCTATATAGTCTAAGAAACATATATGCAAAGCATCCAAACAGTACAATTCGCCAATTTTTTGTTCTTCAAGTTTAAGTGAACAATGAGCCCCAATGGTTAATCCGTTATCGGAAATTATTTGTAGCTTTCGACAAGTAGAACAATCAATGGAATAGGTAGACGGTTGAAATCTTTGTATATATTGCTTCTATATAACCTACGAAACATATATGCAAAGCATCCAAACAGTACCATTCGCCAATTTTTTGGTCTTCAAGTTTAAGTGAACAATGAGCCCCAATGGTTAATCCTTTATTGGAAATTATTTGTAATTTTCGACAAGTCGAACAATGAATGGAACAGGTAGACGGTTGGAATATTTGTATATATTGCTTCCATATAGTCTAAGAAACATGTACGCAAAGCATCCAAACAGTACCTTTCGCCAATTTTTTGTTCTTCAAGTTTAAGTGAACAATGAACCCCATTGTTAATCCTTTATCGGAAATTATTTGTAACTTTCGACAAGTAGAACAATGAATGGAACAGGTAGACGGTGGAAATCATTGTATATATTGCTTCCATATAGTTTAAGAAACATGTACGCAAAGCATCCAAACAGTACAATTCGCCAATTTTTTGTTCTTCAAGTTTAAGTAAACTACGATCCCCATTGTTAATCCCTTAACGGAAATTATTTGTAACTTTCGACAAGTAGAACAGTGAATGGAACAGGTAGACGGTTGAAATCTTTGTATATATTGCTTCTATATAGTATCGGAAACATATATGCAAAGCATCCAAACAGTACAATTCGCCAATTTTTTGTTCTTCAAGTTTAAGTGAACAATGAACCCCATTGTTAATCCTTTAAAGGAAATTAATTGTAACTTTCTACAAGTAGAACAATGATTGGAACACGTAGACGGTTGAAATCTTTGTATATATTGCTTCCATATAGTCTAAGAAACATATATGCAAAGCATCCAAACAGTACCATTCGCCAATTTTTTGTTCTTCATGTTTAAGTGAACAATGAGACCCATTGTTAATCCTTTATCGGAAATTATTTGTAACTTTCGACAAGTAGATCAATGAATGGAACAGGTAGACGGTTGAAATCTTTGTATATATTGCTTCTATATAGTCTAAGAAACATATATGCAAAGCATCCAAACAGTACAATTCGCCAATTTTTTGTTCTTCAAGTTTAAGTGAACAATGAGCCCCAATGGTTAATCCGTTATCGGAAATTATTTGTAGCTTTCGACAAGTAGAACAATGAATGGAACAGGTAGACGGTTGAAATCTTTGTATATATTGCTTCTATATAATCTAAGAAACATATATGCAAAGCATCCAAACAGTACAATTCGCCAATTATTTCATCTTCAAGTTTAAGTGAACTACGAGCCCCATTGTTAACACTTTAACGGAAATTATTTGTAACTTGCGACAAGTAGAACAATGAGTGGAACAGGTAGACGGTTGAAATCAATGTATATATTGCTTCTATATAGTCTAAGAAACATATATGCAAAGCATCCAAACAGTACCATTCGCCAATTTTTTGTTCTTCAAGTTTAAGTGAACAATGAGCCCCAATGGTTAATCCGTTATCGGAAATTATTTGTAGCTTTCGACAAGTAGAACAATGAATGGAACAGGTAGAGGGTTGAAATCTTTGTGTATATTGCTTCTATATAATCTAAGAAACATATATGCAAAGCATCCAAACAGTACAATTCGCCAATTATTTCATCTTCAAGTTTAAGTGAACTACGAGCCCCATTGTTAACCCTTTAACGGAAATTATTTGTAACTTGCGACAAGTAGAACAATGAGTGGAACAGGTAGACGTTTGAAATCTTTGTATATATTGCTTGTATATAATCTAAGAAACATATATGCAAAGCATCTAAACAGTAACAATCGCCAATTTTTTGATCTTCATGTTTAAGTGAACAGCGAGCCCCATTGATAATCATGAAATGGAAATTATTTGTAACTTTCTACAAGTAGAACAATGAATAGTACAGGTAGACGGGTGAAATCTTTCTATATATTGCTTCTAAATAGTCTAAGAAACATCTATGCAAAGAATCCAAACAGTACCATTCGCCAATTTTTTGTTCTTCAAGTTTAAATGAACTACGAACCCCATTGTTAATCCTTTAAAGGAAATTATTTGTAAATTTCGACAAGTTGAAAAATGAATGGAACAGGTAGACGGTTGAAATCATTGTATATATTGCTTCTATATAATATAAGAAACATATATTCAAAGCATCCAAACAGTACAATTCGCCAATTTTTTGTTCTTCAAGGTTAAGTGAACAACGAGCCCCATTGATAATCATGAAGTGGAAATTATTTGTAACTTTCTACAAGTAGAACAATGAATAGTACAGGTAGACGGGTGAAATCTTTCTATATATTGCTTCTATATAGTCTAAGAAACATATATGCAAAGCATCCAAACAGTACAATTCGCCAATTATTTCATCTTCAAGTTTAAGTGAACTACGAGCCCCATTGTTAATCCTTTAACGGAAATTATTTGTAAATTTCGACAAGTAGAACAATGAATGGAACAGGTAGACGGTTGAAATCATAGTATATATTGCTTCTATATAGTCTAAGAAACACATATGCAAAGCATCCAAACAGTACAATTCGCCAATTTTTTGTTCTTCAAGTTTAAGTGAACTACGAGCCCCATTGTTAATCCTTTAACGGAAATTATTTGTAAATTTCGACAAGTTGAAAAATGAATGGAACAGGTAGACGGTTGAAATCATTGTATATATTGCTTCTATATAGTCTAAGAAACATATATGCAAATCATCCAAACAGTACAATTCGCCAATTTTATGTTCTTCAAGTTTAAGTGAACTACGAACCCCATTGTTAATTATTTAACGGAAATTATTTGTAACATTCGACAAGTAAAACAATGAATGGAACTGGTAGACGGTTGAAATCTTTGTATATATATTGCTTCTATATAGTCTAAGAAACATATATGCAAAGCATCCAAACAGTACCATTCGCCAATTTTTTGTTCTTCAAGGTTAAGTGAACAACGAGCCCCATTGATAATCATGAAGTGGAAATTATTTGTAACTTTCTACAAGTAGAACAATGAATAGTACAGGTAGACGGGTGAAATCTTTCTATATATTGCTTCTATATAGTCTAAGAAACATATATGCAAAGCATCCAAACAGTACAATTCGCCAATTTTTTGTTCTTCAAGTTTAAGTGAACTACGAGCCCCATTGTTAATCCTTTAAAGGAAATTATTTGTAAATTTACGAAAAGTAGAACAATGAATGGAACAGGTAGACTGTTGAAATCATTGTATATATTGCTTCTATATAGTCTAAGAAACATATATGCAAAGCATCCAAACAGTACAATTCGCCAATTTTTTGTTCTTCAAGTTTAAGTGAACAATGAGCCCCAATGGTTAAACCGTTATCGGAAATTATTTGTAGCTTTCGACAAGTAGAACAATGAATGGAACAGGTAGACGGTTGAAATCTTTGTATATATTGCTTCTATATAATCTAAAAAACATATATGCAAAGCATCCAAACAGTACAATTCGCCAATTTTTTGTTCTTCAAGTTTAAGTGAACAATGAGCCCCAATCGTTAGTCCTTTATCGGTAATTATTTGTAACTTTCGACAAGTAGAACAATGAATGGAACAAGTAGACGTTTGAAATCTTTGTATATATTGCTTGTATATAATCTAAGAAACATATATGCAAAGCATCTAAACAGTAACAATCGCCAATTTTTTGATCTTCATGTTTAAGTGAACAGCGAGCCCCATTGATAATCATGAAATGGAAATTATTTGTAACTTTCTACAAGTAGAACAATGAATAGTACAGGTAGACGGGTGGAAATCATTGTATATATTGCTTCCATATAGTTTAAGAAACATGTACGCAAAGCATCCAAACAGTACAATTCGCCAATTTATTGTTCTTCAAGTTTAAGTGAACAACGAGCCCCATTGTTAATCCTTTAAAGGAAATTATTTGTAACTTTCGACAAGTAGAACAATGAATGGAACAGGTAGACGGTTGAAATCTTTGTATATATTGCTTCCATATAGTCTAAGAAACATGTACGCAAAGCATCCAAACAGTACCATTCGCCAATTTTTTGGTGTTCAAGTTTAAGTGAACAATGAGCCCCAATGGTTAATCCTTTATTGGAAATTATTTGTAATTTTCGACAAGTCGAACAATGAATGGAACAGGTAGACGGTTGGAATATTTGTATATATTGCTTCTATATAATATAAGAAACATATATTCAAAGCATCCAAATAGTACCATTCGCCAATTTTTTGTTCTTCAAGTTTAAGTGAACTACGAGCCCCATTGTTAATCCTTTAAAGGAAATTATTTGTAAATTTCGGCAAGTAGACCAATGAATGGAATAGGTAGACGGTTATAATCATTGTATATATTACTTCTATATAGTCTAAGAAACATATATGCAAAGCATCCAAACAGTACAATTCGCCATTTTCTTGTTCTTCAAGTTTAAGTAAACTACGATCCCCATTGTTAATCCCTTAACGGAAATTATTTGTAACTTTCGACAAGTAGAACAATGAATGGAACAGGTAGACGGTTGAAATCTTTGTATATATTGCTTCTATAAAGTCTAAGAAACATATATGCAAATCATCCAAACAGTACAATTCGCCAATTATTTGTTCTTCAAGTTTAAGTGAACTACGAGCCCCATTGTTAATACTTTAACGGAAATTATTTGTAACTTGCGACAAGTAGAACAATGAATGGAACAGGTAGACGGTTGAAATCAATGTATATATTGCTTCTATATAGTGTAAGAAACATATATGCAAAGCATCCAAACAGTACCATTCGCCACTTTTTTGTTCTTCAAGTTTAAGTGAACAACGAGCCCCATTGTTAATCCTTTAAAGGAAATTATTTGTAAATTTCGACAAGTAGAACAATGATTGGAACACGTAGACGGTTGAAATCTTAGTATATATTGCTTCCATATAGTCTAAGAAACATGTACGCAAAGCATCCAAACAGTACCATTCGCCAATTTTTTGTTCTTCAAGTTTAAGTGAACAATGAGCCCCAATGGTTAATCCTTTATCGGAAATTATTTGTAATTTTCGACAAGTAGAACAATGAATGGAACAGATAGACGGGTGAAATCTTTCTATATATTGCTTCTAAATAGTCTAAGAAACATCTATGCAAAGCATCCAAACAGTACAATTCGCCAATTTTTTGTTCTTCAAGTTTAAGTGAACTACGAGCCCCATTGTTAATCCTTTAACGGAAATTAATTGTAACTTTCTACAAGTAGAACAATGATTGGAACACGTAGACGGTTGAAATCTTTGTATATATTGCTTCCATATAGTCTAAGAAACATATATGCAAAGCATCCAAACAGTACCATTCGCCAATTTTTTGTTCTTCATGTTTAAGTGAACAATGAGACCCATTGTTAATCCTTTATCGGAAATTATTTCTAACTTTCGACAAGTAGATCAATGAATGGAACAGGTAGACGGTTGAAATCTTTGTATATATTGCTTCTATATAGTCTAAGAAACATATATGCAAAGCATCCAAACAGTACAATTCGCCGATTTTTTGTTCTTCAAGTTTAAGTGAACAATGAGCCCCAATGGTTAATCCGTTATCGGAAATTATTTGTAGCTTTCGACAAGTAGAACAATGAATGGAACAGGTAGACGGTTGAAATCTTTGTATATATTGCTTCTATATAATCTAAGAAATATATATGCAAAGCATCTAAACAGTAACAATCGCCAATTTTTTGATCTTCAAGTTTAAGTGAACTACGAGCCCCATTGTTAATTATTTAACGGAAATTATTTGTAACATTCGACAAGTAAAACAATGAATGGAACAGGTAGACGGTTGAAATCTTTGTATATATATTGCTTCTATATAGTCTAAGAAACATATATGCAAAGCATCCAAACAGTACCATTCGCCAATTTTTTGTTCTTCAAGGTTAAGTGAACAACGAGCCCCATTGATAATCATGAAGTGGAAATTATTTGTAACTTTCTACAAGTAGAACAATGAATAGTACAGGTAGACGGGTGAAATCTTTCTATATATTGCTTCTATATAGTCTAAGAAACATATATGCAAAGCATCCAAACAGTACAATTCGCCAATTTTTTGTTCTTCAAGTTTAAGTGAACTACGAGCCCCATTGTTAATCCTTTAAAGGAAATTATTTGTAAATTTACGAAAAGTAGAACAATGAATGGAACAGGTAGACTGTTGAAATCATTGTATATATTGCTTCTATATAGTCTAAGAAACATATATGCAAAGCATCCAAACAGTACAATTCGCCAATTTTTTGTTCTTCAAGTTTAAGTGAACAATGAGCCCCAATGGTTAAACCGTTATCGGAAATTATTTGTAGCTTTCAACAAGTAGAACAATGAATGGAACAGGTAGACGGTTGAAATCTTTGTATATATTGCTTCTATATAATCTAAAAAACATATATGCAAAGCATCCAAACAGTACAATTCGCCAATTTTTTGTTCTTCAAGTTTAAGTGAACAATGAGCCCCAATCGTTAATACTTTAACGGAAATTATTTGTAACTTGCGACAAGTAGAACAATGAATGGAACAGGTAGACGGTTGAAATCAATGTATATATTGCTTCTATATAGTGTAAGGAACATATATGCAAAGCATCCAAACAGTACCATTCGCCACTTTTTTGTTCTTCAAGTTTAAGTGAACAACGAGCCCCATTGTTAATCCTTTAAAGGAAATTATTTGTAAATTTCGACAAGTAGAACAATGATTGGAACACGTAGACGGTTGAAATCTTAGTATATATTGCTTCCATATAGTCTAAGAAACATGTACGCAAAGCATCCAAACAGTACCATTCGCCAATTTTTTGTTCTTCAAGTTTAAGTGAACAATGAGCCCCAATGGTTAATCCTTTATCGGAAATTATTTGTAATTTTCGACAAGTAGAACAATGAATGGAACAGATAGACGGGTGAAATCTTTCTATATATTGCTTCTAAATAGTCTAAGAAACATCTATGCAAAGCATCCAAACAGTACAATTCGCCAATTTTTTGTTCTTCAAGTTTAAGTGAACTACGAGCCCCATTGTTAATCCTTTAACGGAAATTAATTGTAACTTTCTACAAGTAGAACAATGATTGGAACACGTAGACGGTTGAAATCTTTGTATATATTGCTTCCATATAGTCTAAGAAACATATATGCAAAGCATCCAAACAGTACCATTCGCCAATTTTTTGTTCTTCATGTTTAAGTGAACAATGAGACCCATTGTTAATCCTTTATCGGAAATTATTTCTAACTTTCGACAAGTAGATCAATGAATGGAACAGGTAGACGGTTGAAATCTTTGTATATATTGCTTCTATATAGTCTAAGAAACATATATGCAAAGCATCCAAACAGTACAATTCGCCGATTTTTTGTTCTTCAAGTTTAAGTGAACAATGAGCCCCAATGGTTAATCCGTTATCGGAAATTATTTGTAGCTTTCGACAAGTAGAACAATGAATGGAACAGGTAGACGGTTGAAATCTTTGTATATATTGCTTCTATATAATCTAAGAAATATATATGCAAAGCATCTAAACAGTAACAATCGCCAATTTTTTGATCTGCAAGTTTAAGTGAACAGCGAGCCCCATTGATAATCATGAAATGGAAATTATTTGTAACTTTCTACAAGTAGAACAATGAATAGTACAGGTAGACGGGTGAAATCTTTCTATATATTGCTTCTAAATAGTCTAAGAAACATCTATGCAAAGCATCCAAACAGTACAATTCGCCAATTTTTTGTTCTTCAAGGTTAAGTGAACAACGAGCCCCATTGATAATTATTTAACGGAAATTATTTGTAACATTCGACAAGTAAAACAATGAATGGAACAGGTAGACGGTTGAAATATTTGTATATATTGCTTCTATATAATATAAGAAACATATATTCAAAGCATCCAAATAGTACCATTCGCGAATTTTTTGTTCTTCAAGTTTAAGTGAACTACGAGCCCCATTGTTAATCCTTTAAAGGAAATTATTTGTAAATTTCGGCAAGTAGAACAATGAATGGAATAGGTAGACGGTTGAAATCTTTGTATATATTGCTTCCATATAGTCTAAGAAACATATATGCAAAGCATCCAAACAGTACCATTCGCCAATTTTTTGTTCTTCAAGTTTAAGTGAACAATGAGACCCATTGTTAATCCTTTATCGGAAATTATTTGTAACTTTAGAGAAGTAGATCAATGAATGGAACAGGTAGACGGTTGAAATCTTTGTATATATTGCTTCTATATAGTCTAAGAAACATATATGCAAAGCATCCAAACAGTACAATTCGCCGATTTTTTGTTCTTCAAGTTTAAGTGAACAATGAGCCCCAATGGTTAATCCGTTATCGGAAATTATTTGTAACTTTCGACAAGTAGAACAATGAATGGAATAAGTAGACGGTTGAAATCTTTGAATATATTGCTTCTATATAACCTACGAAACATATATGCAAAGCATCCAAACAGTACCATTCGCCAATTTTTTGGTCTTCAAGTTTAAGTGAACAATGAGCCCCAATGGTTAATCCTTTATTGGAAATTATTTGTAATTTTCGACAAGTCGAACAATGAATGGAACAGGTAGACGGTTGGAATATTTGTATATATTGCTTTTATATAATATAGGAAACATATATTCAAAGCATCCAAATAGTACCATTCGCCAATTTTTTGTTCTTCAAATTTAAGTGAACTACGAGCCCCATTGTTAATCCTTTCAAGGAAATTATTTGTAACTTTCGACAAGTAGAACAATGAATGGAACAGGTAGACGGTTGAAATCTTTGTATATATTGCTTCCATATAGTCTAAGAAACATGTACGCAAAGCATCCAAACAGTACCATTCGCCAATTTTTTGGTCTTCAAGTTTAAGTGAACAATGAGCCCCAATGGTTAATCCTTTATTGGAAATTATTTGTAATTTTCGACAAGTCGAACAATGAATGGAACAGGTAGACGGTTGGAATATTTGTATATATTGCTTCTATATAATATAAGAAACATATATTCAAAGCATCCAAATAGTACCATTCGCCAATTTTTTGTTCTTCAAGTTTAAGTGAACTACGAGCCCCATTGTTAATCCTTTAAAGGAAATTATTTGTAAATTTCGGCAAGTAGAACAATGAATGGAATAGGTAGACGGTTGAAATCATTGTATATATTACTTCTATATAGTCTAAGAAACATATATGCAAAGCATCCAAACAGTACAATTCGCCATTTTCTTGTTCTTCAAGTTTAAGTAAACTACGATCCCCATTGTTAATCCCTTAACGGAAATTATTTGTAACTTTCGACAAGTAGAACAATGAATGGAACAGGTAGACGGTTGAAATCTTTGTATATATTGCTTCTATAAAGTCTAAGAAACATATATGCAAATCATCCAAACAGTACAATTCGCCAATTATTTGTTCTTCAAGTTTAAGTGAACTACGAGCCCCATTGTTAATACTTTAACGGAAATTATTTGTAACTTTCGACAAGTAGAACAATGAATGGAACAGGTAGACGGTTGAAATCTTTGTATATATTGCTTCTATAAAGTCTAAGAAACATATATGCAAATCATCCAAACAGTACAATTCGCCAATTATTTGTTCTTCAAGTTTAAGTGAACAACGAGCCCCATTGTTAATCCTTTAAAGGAAATTATTTGTAAATTTCGACAAGTAGAACAATGATTGGAACACGTAGACGGTTGAAATCTTTGTATATATTGCTTCCATATAGTCTAAGAAACATGTACGCAAAGCATCCAAACAGTACCATTCGCCAATTTTTTGTTCTTCAAGTTTAAGTGAACAATGAGCCCCAATGGTTAATCCTTTATCGGAAATTATTTGTAATTTTCGACAAGTAGAACAATGAATGGAACAGATAGACGGGTGAAATCTTTCTATATATTGCTTCTAAATAGTCTAAGAAACATCTATGCAAAGCATCCAAACAGTACAATTCGCCAATTTTTTGTTCTTCAAGTTTAAGTGAACTACGAGCCCCATTGTTAATCCTTTAACGGAAATTAATTGTAACTTTCTACAAGTAGAACAATGATTGGAACACGTAGACGGTTGAAATCTTTGTATATATTGCTTCCATATAGTCTAAGAAACATATATGCAAAGCATCCAAACAGTACCATTCGCCAATTTTTTGTTCTTCAAGTTTAAGTGAACAATGAGACCCATTGTTAATCCTTTATCGGAAATTATTTGTAACTTTAGAGAAGTAGATCAATGAATGGAACAGGTAGACGGTTGAAATCTTTGTATATATTGCTTCTATATAGTATAAGAAACATATATGCAAAGCATCCAAACAGTACCATTCGCCAATTTTTTGTTCTTCAAGTTTAAGTGAACTACGAACCCCATTGTTAATCCTTTAACGGAAATTAATTGTAACTTTCTACAAGTAGAACAATGATTGGAACACGTAGACGGTTGAAATCTTTGTATATATTGCTTCTATATAATCTAAGAAACATATATGCAAAGCATCCAAGCCGTACAATTCGCCAATTTTTTGTTCTTCAAGTTTAAGTGAACAACGAGCCCCATTGTTAATCCTTTATCGGAAATTATTTATAACTTTCGACAAGTAGAACAGTGAATGGAACAGGTAGACGGTTGGAATATTTGTATATATTGCTTCTATATAATATAAGAAACATATATTCAAAGCATCCAAATAGTACCATTCGCCAATTTTTTGTTCTTCAAATTTAAGTGAACTACGAGCCCCATTGTTAATCCTTTAAAGGAAATTATTTGTAACTTTCGACAAGTAGAACAATGAATGGAACAGGTAGACGGTTGAAATCTTTGTATATATTGCTTCCATATAGTCTAAGAAACATGTACGCAAAGCATCCAAACAGTACCATTCGCCAATTTTTTGGTCTTCAAGTTTAAGTGAACAATGAGCCCCAATGGTTAATCCTTTATTGGAAATTATTTGTAATTTTCGACAAGTCGAACAATGAATGGAACAGGTAGACGGTTGGAATATTTGTATATATTGCTTCTATATAATATAAGAAACATATATTCAAAGCATCCAAATAGTACCATTCGCCAATTTTTTGTTCTTCAAGTTTAAGTGAACTACGAGCCCCATTGTTAATCCTTTAAAGGAAATTATTTGTAAATTTCGGCAAGTAGAACAATGAATGGAATAGGTAGACGGTTGAAATCATTGTATATATTACTTCTATATAGTCTAAGAAACATATATGCAAAGCATCCAAACAGTACAATTCGCCATTTTCTTGTTCTTCAAGTTTAAGTAAACTACGATCCCCATTGTTAATCCCTTAACGGAAATTATTTGTAACTTTCGACAAGTAGAACAATGAATGGAACAGGTAGACGGTTGAAATCTTTGTATATATTGCTTCTATAAAGTCTAAGAAACATATATGCAAATCATCCAAACAGTACAATTCGCCAATTATTTGTTCTTCAAGTTTAAGTGAACTACGAGCCCCATTGTTAATACTTTAACGGAAATTATTTGTAACTTTCGACAAGTAGAACAATGAATGGAACAGGTAGACGGTTGAAATCTTTGTATATATTGCTTCTATAAAGTCTAAGAAACATATATGCAAATAATCCAAACAGTACAATTCGCCAATTATTTGTTCTTCAAGTTTAAGTGAACAACGAGCCCCATTGTTAATCCTTTAAAGGAAATTATTTGTAAATTTCGACAAGTAGAACAATGATTGGAACACGTAGACGGTTGAAATCTTTGTCTATATTGCTTCCATATAGTCTAAGAAACATGTACGCAAAGCATCCAAACAGTACCATTCGCCAATTTTTTGTTCTTCAAGTTTAAGTGAACAATGAGCCCCAATGGTTAATCCTTTATCGGAAATTATTTGTAATTTTCGACAAGTAGAACAATGAATGGAACAGATAGACGGGTGAAATCTTTCTATATATTGCTTCTAAATAGTCTAAGAAACATCTATGCAAAGCATCCAAACAGTACAATTCGCCAATTTTTTGTTCTTCAAGTTTAAGTGAACTACGAGCCCCATTGTTAATCCTTTAACGGAAATTAATTGTAACTTTCTACAAGTAGAACAATGATTGGAACACGTAGACGGTTGAAATCTTTGTATATATTGCTTCCATATAGTCTAAGAAACATATATGCAAAGCATCCAAACTGTACCATTTGCCAATTTTTTGTCCTTCAAGTTTAAGTGAACAATGAGCCCCATTGTTAATCCTTTATCGGAAATTATTTGTAACTTTCGACCTCTAGAACAATGATTGGAACACGTAGACGATTGAAATCTTTGTATATATTGCTTCCATATAGTCTAAGAAGCATATGTGCAAAGCATCCAAACAGTACAATTCGCCAATTTTTTATTCTTCAAGTTTAAGTGAACAACGAGCCCCATTGTTAATCCTTTATCGGAAATTATTTGTAACTTTCGACAAGTAGAACAATGAATGGAACAGGTAGACGGTTGAAATCTTTTTATATATTGCTTCTATATAGTATAAGAAACATATATGCAAAGCATCCAAACAGTACCATTCGCCAATTTTTTGTTCTTCAAGTTTAAGTGAACTACGAACCCCATTGTTAATCCTTTAACGGAAATTAATTGTAACTTTCTACAAGTAGAACAATGATTGGAACACGTAGACGGTTGAAATCTTTGTATATATTGCTTCTATATAATCTAAGAAACATATATGCAAAGCATCCAAGCCGTACAATTCGCCAATTTTTTGTTCTTCAAGTTTAAGTGAACAACGAGCCCCATTGTTAACCCTTTATCGGAAATTATTTGTAACTTTCGACAAGTAGAACAGTGAATGGAACAGGTAGACGGTTGAAATCTTTGTATATATTGCTTCCATATAGTCTAAGAAACATATATGCAAAGCATCCAAACAGTACCATTCGCCAATTTTTTGTTCTTCAAGTTTAAGTGAACAATGAGACACATTGTTAATCCTTTATCGGAAATTATTTGTAACTTTCGACAAGTAGAACAATGAATGGAACAGGTAGACGGTTGAAATCTTTGTATATATTGCTTCTATATAGTATAAGAAACATATATGCAAAGCATCCAAACAGTACAATTCGCCAATTTTTTGTTCTTCAAGTTTAAGTGAACAATGAGCCCCAATGGTTAATCCTTTATCGGAAATTATTTGTAACATTCGGCAAGTAGAACAATGAATGGAACAGGTAGACGGTTGAAATCTTTGTATATATTGCTTCTATATAGTCTAAGAAACATATATGCAAAGCATCCAAACAGTACAATTCGCCAATTTATTGTTCTTCAGGTTTAAGTGAACAACGAGCCCCATTGTTAATCCTTTAAAGGAAATTATTTGTAAATTTCGACAAGTAGAACAATGATTGGAACACGTAGACGGTTGAAATCTTTGTATATATTGCTTCCATATAGTCTAAGAAACATGTACGCAAAGCATCCAAACAGTACCATTCGCCAATTTTTTATTCTTCAAGTTTAAGTGAACAACGAGCCCCATTGTTAATCCTTTATCGGAAATTATTTGTAACTTTCGACAAGTAGAACAATGAATGGAACAGGTAGACGGTTGAAATCTTTTTATATATTGCTTCTATATAGTATAAGAAACATATATGCAAAGCATCCAAACAGTACCATTCGCCAATTTTTTGTTCTTCAAGTTTAAGTGAACTACGAACCCCATTGTTAATCCTTTAACGGAAATTAATTGTAACTTTCTACAAGTAGAACAATGATTGGAACACGTAGACGGTTGAAATCTTTGTATATATTGCTTCTATATAATCTAAGAAACATATATGCAAAGCATCCAAGCCGTACAATTCGCCAATTTTTTGTTCTTCAAGTTTAAGTGAACAACGAGCCCCATTGTTAACCCTTTATCGGAAATTATTTGTAACTTTCGACAAGTAGAACAGTGAATGGAACAGGTAGACGGTTGAAATCTTTGTATATATTGCTTCCATATAGTCTAAGAAACATATATGCAAAGCATCCAAACAGTACCATTCGCCAATTTTTTGTTCTTCAAGTTTAAGTGAACAATGAGACACATTGTTAATCCTTTATCGGAAATTATTTGTAACTTTCGACAAGTAGAACAATGAATGGAACAGGTAGACGGTTGAAATCTTTGTATATATTGCTTCTATATAGTATAAGAAACATATATGCAAAGCATCCAAACAGTACAATTCGCCAATTTTTTGTTCTTCAAGTTTAAGTGAACAATGAGCCCCAATGGTTAATCCTTTATCGGAAATTATTTGTAACATTCGGCAAGTAGAACAATGAATGGAACAGGTAGACGGTTGAAATCTTTGTATATATTGCTTCTATATAGTCTAAGAAACATATATGCAAAGCATCCAAACAGTACAATTCGCCAATTTATTGTTCTTCAGGTTTAAGTGAACAACGAGCCCCAATGGTTAATCCTTTTTCGGAAATTATTTGTAACATTCGGCAAGTAGAACAATGAATGGAACAGGTAGACGGTTGAAATCTTTGTATATATTGCTTCTATATAGTCTAAGAAACATATATGCAAAGCATCCAAACAGTACCATTCGCCAATTTTTTGTTCTTCAAGTTTAAGTGAACAATGAGACCCATTGTTAATCCTTTATCGGAAATTATTTGTAACTTTCGACAAGTAGAACAATGAATGGAACACGTAGACGGTTGAAATCTTTGTATATATTGCTTCCATATAGTCTAAGAAACATATATGCAAAGCATCCAAACAGTACCATTCGCCAATTTTTTGTTCTTCAAGTTTAAGTGAACAATGAGACCCATTGTTAATCCTTTATCGGAAATTATTTGTAACTTTCGACAAGTAGAACAGTGAATGGAACAGGTAGACGGTTGAAATCTTTGTATATATTGCTTCTATATAGTCTAAGAAACATATATGCAAAGCATCCAAACAGTACAATTCGCCAATTTTTTGTTCTTCATGTTTAAGTGAACAATGAGCCCCAATGGTTAATCCTTTATCGGTAATTATTTGTAAATTTCGACAAGTAGAACAATGAATGGATCAGGTAGACGGTTGAAATCATTGTATATATTGCTTCTATATAATCTACGAAACATATATGCAAAGCACCCAAACAGTCCAATTCGCCAATTTTTTGTTCTTCAAGTTTAAGTGAACTACGAGCCCCATTGTTAATCCTTTAACGGAAATTAATTGTAACTTTCTACAAGTAGAACAATGTTTGGAACACGTAGACGGTTGAAATCTTTGTATATATTGCTTCCATATAGTCTAAGAAACATATATGCAAAGCATCCAAACAGTACCATTCGCCAATTTTTTGTTCTTCAAGTTTAAGTGAACAATGAGACACATTGTTAATCCTTTATCGGAAATTATTTGTAACTTTCGACAAGTAGAACAATGAATGGAACAGGCAGACGGTTGAAATCTTTGTATATATTGCTTCTATATAGTATAAGAAACATATATGCAAAGCATCCAAACAGTCCAATTCACCAATTTTTTGTTCTTCAAGTTTAAGTGAACTACGAGCCCCATTGTTAATCCTTTAACGGAAATTAATTGTAACTTTCTACAAGTAGAACAATGATTGTATATATTGCTTCTATATAATCTATGAAACATATATGCAAAGCGTCCAAACTGTACCATTTGCCAATTTTTTGTCCTTCAAGTTTAAGTGAACAATGAGCCCCATTGTTAATCCTTTATCGGAAATTATTTGTAACTTTCGACAAGTAGAACAATGATTGGAACACGTAGACGATTGAAATCTTTGTATATATTGCTTCCATATAGTCTAAGAAGCATATGTGCAAAGCATCCAAACAGTACAATTCGCCAATTTTTTATTCTTCAAGTTTAAGTGAACAACGAGCCCCATTGTTAATCCTTTATCGGAAATTATTTGTAACTTTCGACAAGTAGAACAATGAATGGAACAGGTAGACGGTTGAAATCTTTTTATATATTGCTTCTATATAGTATAAGAAACATATATGCAAAGCATCCAAACAGTACAATTCGCCAATTTTTTGTTCTTCAAGTTTAAGTGAACAATGAGCCCCAATGGTTAATCCTTTATCGGAAATTATTTGTACCTTTCGACAAGTAGAACAATGAATGGAACAGGTAGACGGTTGAAATCTTTGTATATATTGCTTCTATATAGTCTAAGAAACATATATGCAAAGCATCCAAACAGTACAATTCGCCGATTTATTGTTCTTCAAGTTTAAGTGAACAACGAGCCCCATTGTTAATCCTTTAAAGGAAATTATTTGTAAAGTTCGACAAGTAGAACAATGATTGGAACACGTAGACGGTTGAAATCTTTGTATATAATGCTTCCATATAGTCTAAGAAACATATATGCAAAGCATCCAACCAGTACAATTCGCCAATTTTTTGTTCTTCAAGTTTAAGTGAACAATGAGCCCCATTGTTAATCCTTTAAAGGAAATTATTTGTAACTTTCGACAAGTAGAACAATGTATGGAACAGGTACACGGATGAAATCTTTGTATATATTGCTTCTATATAGTCTAAGAAGCATATGTGCAAAGCATCCAAACAGTACCATTCGCCAATTTTTTATTCTTCAAGTTTAAGTGAACAATGAGACCCATTGTTAATCCTTTATCGGAAATTATTTGTAACTTTCGACAAGTAGAACAATGAATGGAACAGGTAGACGGTTGAAATCTTTGTATATATTGCTTCTATGTAGTATAAGAAACAAATATGCAAAGCATCCAAACAGTACAATTCGGCAATTTTTTGTTCTTCAAGTTTAAGTGAACTACGAGCCCCATTGTTAATCCTTTAAAGGAAATTATTTGTAAATTTTGACAAGTAGAACAATGAATGGAACAGGTAGACTGTTGAAATCATTGTATATATTGCTTCTATGTAGTCTAAGAAACATATATGCAAAGCATCCAAACAGTACAATTCGCCAATTATTTCATCTTCAAGTTTAAGTGAACTACGAGCCCCATTGTTAATACTTTAACGGAAATTATTTGTAACTTGCGACAAGTAGAACAATGAGTGGAACAGGTAGACGGTTGAAATCAATGTATATATTGCTTCTATATAGTCTAAGAAACATATATGCAAAGCATCCAAACAGTACCATTCGCCAATTTTTTGTTCTTCAAGTTTAAGTGAACAATGAGCCCCATTGTTAATCCTTTAAAGGAAATTATTTGTAACTTGCGACAAGTAGAACAATGAGTGGAACAGGTAGACGGTTGAAATCAATGTATATATTGCTTCTATATAGTCTAAGAAACATATATGCAAAGCATCCAAACAATACAATTCGGCAATTTTTTGTTCTTCAAGTTTAAGTGAACAATGAGCCCCAATGGTTAATCCGTTATCGGAAACTATTTGTAAGTTTCGACAAGTAGAACAATGAATGGAACGGGTAGACGGTTGAAATCTTTGTATATTTTGCTTCTATATAGTCTAAGAAACATATATGCAAAGCATCCAAACAGTACCATTCGCCAATTTTTTGTTCTTCAAGTTTAAGTGAACATTGAGCCCCAATGGTTAATCCGTTTTCGGAAATTATTTGTAACTTTCGACAAGTAGAACAATGAATGGAACAGGTAGACGGTTGAAATTTTTGTATATATTGCTTCTATATCGTCTAAGAAACATATATGCAAAGCATCCAAGCAGTACAATTCGCCAATTTTTTGTTCTTCAAGTTTAAGTGAACAAGGAGCCCCATTGTTAATCCTTTAAAGGAAATTATTTGTAAATTTCGACAAGTAGAACAATGAATGGATCATGTAGACGGTTGAAATTATTGTATATATTGCTTCTATATAGTCTACGAAACATATATGCAAAGCATCCAAACAGTACAATTCGCCAATTTTTTGTTCTTCAAGTTTAAATGAACTACGAGCCCCATTGTTAATCCTTTAACGGAAATTAATTGTAACTTTCTACAAGTAGAACAATGATTGGAACACGTAGACGGTTGAAATCTTTGTATATATTGCTTCCATATAGTCTAAGAAACATATATGCAAAGCATCCAAACAGTACCATTCGCCAATTTTTTGTTCTTCAAGTTTAAGTGAACAATGAGACCCATTGTTAATCCTTTATCGGAAATTTTTTGTAACTTTCGACAAGTAGAACAGTGAATGGAACAGGTAGACGGTTGAAATCTTTGTATATATTGCTTCTATATAGTCTAAGAAACATATATGCAAAGCATCCAAACAGTACAATTCGCCAATTTTTTGTTCTTCATGTTTAAGTGAACAATGAGCCCCAATGGTTAATCCTTTATCGGTAATTATTTGTAAATTTCGACAAGTAGAACAATGAATGGATCAGGTAGACGGTTGAAATCATTGTATATATTGCTTCTATATAATCTACGAAACATATATGCAAAGCATCCAAACAGTCCAATTCGCCAATTTTTTGTTCTTCAAGTTTAAGTGAACTACGAGCCCCATTGTTAATCCTTTAACGGAAATTATTTGTAACTTTCGACAAGTAGAACAATGAATGGAACAGGTAGACGGTTGAAATCTTTGTATATATTGCTTCTATATAGTATAAGAAACATATATGCAAAGCATCCAAACAGTCCAATTCACCAATTTTTTGTTCTTCAAGTTTAAGTGAACTACGAGCCCCATTGTTAATCCTTTAACGGAAATTAATTGTAACTTTCTACAAGTAGAACAATGATTGGAACACGTAGACGATTGAAATCTTTGTATATATTGCTTCTATATAATCTAAGAAACATATATGCAAAGCATCCAAACTGTACCATTTGCCAATTTTTTGTCCTTCAAGTTTAAGTGAACAATGAGACCCATTGTTAATCCTTTATCGGAAATTATTTGTAACTTTCGACAAGTAGAACAGTGAATGGAACAGGTAGACGGTTGAAATCTTTGTATATATTGCTTCTATATAGTCTAAGAAACATATATGCAAAGCATCCAAACAGTACAATTCGCCAATTTTTTGTTCTTCATGTTTAAGTGAACAATGAGCCCCAATGGTTAATCCTTTATCGGTAATTATTTGTAAATTTCGACAAGTAGAACAATGAATGGATCAGGTAGACGGGTGAAATCTTTCTATATATTGCTTCTAAATAGTCTAAGAAACATCTATGCAAAGCATCCAAACAGTACAATTCGCCAATTTTTTGTTCTTCAAGTTTAAGTGAACTACGAGCCCCATTGTTAATCCTTTAACGGAAATTAATTGTAACTTTCTACAAGTAGAACAATGATTGGAACACGTAGACGGTTGAAATCTTTGTATATATTGCTTCCATATAGTCTAAGAAACATATATGCAAAGCATCCAAACAGTACCATTCGCCAATTTTTTGTTCTTCATGTTTAAGTGAACAATGAGACCCATTGTTAATCCTTTATCGGAAATTATTTCTAACTTTCGACAAGTAGATCAATGAATGGAACAGGTAGACGGTTGAAATCTTTGTATATATTGCTTCTATATAGTCTAAGAAACATATATGCAAAGCATCCAAACAGTACAATTCGCCGATTTTTTGTTCTTCAAGTTTAAGTGAGCAACGAGCCCCATTGTTAATCCTTTAAAGGAAATTATTTGTAAAGTTCGACAAGTAGAACAACGATTGGAACACGTAGACGGTTGAAATCTTTGTATATATTGCTTCCATATAGTCTAAGAAACATATATGCAAAGCATCCAAACAGTACAATTCGCCAATTTTTTGTTCTTCAAGTTTAAGTGAACAATGATCCCCAATGGTTAATCCTTTATCGGAAATTATTTGTAACATTCGGCAAGTAGAACAATGAATGGAACAGGTAGACGGTTGAAATCTTTGTATATATTGCTTCTATATAGTCTAAGAAACATATATGCAAAGCATCCAAACAGTACAATTCGCCAATTTTTTGTTCTTCAAGTTTAAGTGAACAACGAGCCCCAATGGTTAATCCTTTACCGGAAATTATTTGTAACATTCGGCAAGTAGAACAATGAATGGAACAGGTATACGGTTGAAATCTTTGTATATATTGCTTCTATATAGTCTAAGAAACATATATGCAAAGCATCCAAACAGTACCATTCGCCAATTTTTTGTTCTTCAAGTTTAAGTGAACATCGAGCCCCAATGGTTAATCCGTTTTCGGAAATTATTTGTAACTTTCGACAAGTAGAACAATGAATGGAACAGGTAGACGGTTGAAATTTTTGTATATATTGCTTCTATATCGTCTAAGAAACATATATGGAAAGCATCCAAGCAGTACACTTCGCCAATTTTTTGTTCTTCAAGTTTAAGTGAACAACGAGCCCCATTGTTAATCCTTTAAAGGAAATTATTTGTAAATTTCGACAAGTAGAACAATGAATGGATCATGTAGACGGTTGAAATCATTGTATATATTGCTTCTATATAGTCTACGAAACATATATGCAAAGCATCCAAACAGTACAATTCGCCAATTTTTTGTTCTTCAAGTTTAAGTGAACTACGAGCCCCATTGTTAATCCTTTAACGGAAATTAATTGTAACTTTCTACAAGTAGAACAATGATTGGAACACGTAGACGGTTGAAATCTTTGTATATATTGCTTCCATATAGTCTAAGAAACATATATGCAAAGCATCCAAACAGTACCATTCGCCAATTTTTTGTTCTTCAAGTTTAAGTGAACAATGAGACCCATTGTTAATCCTTTATGGGAAATTATTTGTAACTTTCGACAAGTAGAACAGTGAATGGAACAGGTAGACGGTTGAAATCTTTGTATATATTGCTTCTATATAGTCTAAGAAACATATATGCAAAGCATCCAAACAGTACAATTCGCCAATTTTTTGTTCTTCATGTTTAAGTGAACAATGAGCACCAATGGTTAATCCTTTATCGGTAATTATTTGTAAATTTCGACAAGTAGAACAATGAATGGATCAGGTAGACGGTTGAAATCATTGTATATATTGCTTCTATATAATCTACGAAACATATATGCAAAGCACCCAAACAGTCCAATTCGCCAATTTTTTGTTCTTCAAGTTTAAGTGAACTACGAGCCCCATTGTTAATCCTTTAACGGAAATTAATTGTAACTTTCTACAAGTAGAACAATGTTTGGAACACGTAGACGGTTGAAATCTTTGTATATATTGCTTCCATATAGTCTAAGAAACATATATGCAAAGCATCCAAACAGTACCATTCGCCAATTTTTTGTTCTTCAAGTTTAAGTGAACAATGAGACACATTGTTAATCCTTTATCGGAAATTATTTGTAACTTTCGACAAGTAGAACAATGAATGGAACAGGTAGACGGTTGAAATCTTTGTATATATTGCTTCTATATAGTATAAGAAACATATATGCAAAGCATCCAAACAGTCTAATTCACCAATTTTTGTTCTTCAAGTTTAAGTGAACTACGAGCCCCATTGTTAATCCTTTAACGGAAATTAATTGTAACTTTCTACAAGTAGAACAATGATTGGAACACGTAGACGATTGAAATCTTTGTATATATTGCTTCTATATAATCTAAGAAACATATATGCAAAGCATCCAAACTGTACCATTTGCCAATTTTTTGTCCTTCAAGTTTAAGTGAACAATGAGCCACCATTGTTAATCCTTTATCGGAAATTATTTGTAACTTTCGACAAGTAGAACAATGATTGAAACACGTAGACGATTGAAATCTTTGTATATATTGCTTCCATATAGTCTAAGAAGCATATGTGCAAAGTATCCAAACAGTACAATTCGCCAATTTTTTATTCTTCAAGTTTAAGTGAACAACGAGCCCCATTGTTAATCCTTTATCGGAAATTATTTGTAACTTTCGACAAGTAGAACAATGAATGGAACAGGTAGACGGTTGAAATCTTTTTATATATTGCTTCTATATAGTATAAGAAACATATATGCAAAGCATCCAAACAGCACAATTCGCCAATTTTTTGTTCTTCAAGTTTAAGTGAACAATGAGCCCCAATGGTTAATCCTTTATCGGAAATTATTTGTACCTTTCGACAAGTAGAACAATGAATGGAACAGGTAGACGGTTGAAATCTTTGTATATATTGCTTCTATATAGTCTAAGAAACATATATGCAAAGCATCCAAACAGTACAATTCGCCGATTTATTGTTCTTCAAGTTTAAGTGAACAACGAGCCCCATTGTTAATCCTTTAAAGGAAATTATTTGTAACTTTCGACAAGTAGAACAATGTATGGAACAGGTACACGGATGAAATCTTTGTATATATTGCTTCTATATAGTCTAAGAAGCATATGTGCAAAGCATCCAAACAGTACCATTCGCCAATTTTTTATTCTTCAAGTTTAAGTGAACAATGAGACCCATTGTTAATCCTTTATCGGAAATTATTTGTAACTTTCGACAAGTAGAACAATGAATGGAACAGGTAGACGGTTGAAATCTTTGTATATATTGCTTCTATATAGTATAAGAAACATATATGCAAAGCATCCAAACAGTACAATTCGCCAATTTTTTGTTCTTCAAGTTTAAGTGAACAATGAGCCCCAATGATTAATCCTTTATCGGAAATTATTTGTAACATTCGGCAAGTAGAACAATGAATGGAACAGGTGGACGGTTGAAATCTTTGTATATATTGCTTCTATATAGTCTAAGAAACATATATGCAAAGCATCCAAACAGTACAATTCGCCAATTTTTTGTTCTTCATGTTTAAGTGAATAATGAGCCCCAATGGTTAATCCTTTATCGGTAATTATTTGTAAATTTCGACAAGTAGAACAATGAATGGAACAGGTAGACGGTTGAAATCCTTGTATATATTGCCTCTATATAATCTAAGAAACATATATGCAAAGCATCCAAACAGTACCATTCGCCAATTTTTTGTTCTTCAAGTTTAAGTGAACTACGAGCCCCATTATTAATCCTTTAAAGGAAATTATTTGTAAATTTCGACAAGTAGAACAATGAATGGAACAGGTAGACTGTTGAAATCATTGTATATATTGCTTCTAAATAGTCTAAGAAACATATATGCAAAGCGTCCAAACAGTACAATTCGCCAATTATTTGATCTTCAAGTTTAAGTGAACTACGAGCCCCATTGTTAATACTTTAACGGAAATTATTTGTAACTTGCGACAAGTAGAACAATGAATGGAACAGGTAGCCGGTTGAAATCAATGTATATATTGCTTCTATATAGTCTAAGAAACATATATGCAAAGCATCCAAACAGTACCATTCGCCAATTTTTTGTTCTTCAAGTTTAAGTGAGCAACGAGCCCCATTGTTAATCCCTTAACGGAAATTATTTGTAACATTCGACAAGTAGAACAATGAATGGAACAGGTAGACGGTTGAAATCATTGTATATATTGCTTCTATATAGTCTAAGAAACATATATGCAAAGCATCCAAACAGTACGATTCGCCAATTTTTTGTTCTTCAAGTTTAAGTGAACAATGAGCCCCATTGTTAATCCTTTAAAGGAAATTATTTGTAACTTTCGACAAGTAGAACAATGAATGGAACAGGTAGACGGTTGAAATCTTTGTATATATTGCTTCTATATCGTATAAGAAACATATATGCAAAGCATCCAAACAGTACCATTCGCCAATTTTTTGTTCTTCAAGTTTAAGTGAACAATGAGCCCCATTGTTAATCCCTTAACGGAAATTATTTGTAACATTCGACAAGTAGAACAATGAATGGAACAGGTAGACGGTTGAAATCATTGTATATATTGCTTCTATATAGTCTAAGAAACATATATGCAAAGCATCCAACCAGTACAATTCGCCAATTTCTTGTTCTTCAAGTTTAAGTGAACAACGAGCCCCATTGTTAATCCTTTAAAGGAAATTATTTGTAACTTTCGACAAGTAGAACAATGAATGGAACAGGTAGACGGTTGAAATCTTTGTATATATTGCTTCTATATAGTCTAAGAAACATATATGCAAAGCATCCAAACAGTACAATTCGCCAATTTTTTGTTCTTCAAGTTTAAGTGAACAATGAGCCCCAATGGTTAATCCTTTATCGGAAATTATTTGTAAATTTCGACAAGTAGAACAATGAATGGAACAGGTAGCCGGTTGAAATCTTTGTATATATTGCTTCTATATAGTCTAAGAAACATATATGCAAAGCATCCAAACAGTACAATTCGCCAATTTATTGTTCTTCAAGTTTAAGTAAACTACGATCCCCATTGTTAATCCCTTAACGGAAATTATTTGTAACTTTCGACAAGTAGAACAATGAATGGAACAGGTAGACGGTTGAAATCATTGTATATATTGCTTCTATATAGTCTAAGAAACATATATGCAAAGCATCCAAACAGTACCATTCGCCAATTTTTTGTTCTTCAAGTTTAAGTGAACAATGAGCCCCATTGTTAATCCTTTATCGGAAATTATTTGTAACTTTCGACAAGTAGAACAATGAATGGAACAGGTAGACGGTTGAAATCATTGTATATATTGCTTCTATATAGTCTAAGAAACATATATGCAAAGCATCCAAACAGTACAATTCGCCAATTTTTTCTTCTTCAAGTTTAAGTAAACTACGATCCCCATTCTTAATCCCTTAACGGAAATTATTTGTAACTTTCGACAAGTAGAACAATGAATGGAACAGGTAGACGGTTGAAATCATTGTATATATTGCTTCTATATAGTCTAAGAAACATATATGCAAAGCATCCAAACAGTACAATTCGCCAATTTTTTGTTCTTCAAGTTTAAGTAAACTACGATCCCTATTGTTAATCCCTTAACGGAAATTATTTGTAACTTTCGACAAGTAGAACAATGAATGGAACAGGTAGACGGTTGAAATCATTGTATATATTGCTTCTATATAGTCTAAGAAACATATATGCAAAGCATCCAAACAGTACAATTCGACAATTTTTTGCTCTTCAAGTTTAAGTGAACTACGAGCCACATTGTTAATCCTTTAAAGGAAATTATTTGTAAATTTCGGCAAGTAGAACAATGAATGGAATAGGTAGACGGTTGAAATCATTGTATATATTGCTTCTATATAGTCTAAGAAACATATATGCAAAGCATCCAAACAGTACAATTCGCCAATTTTTTGTTCTTCAAGTTTAAGTAAACTACGATCCCCATTGTTAATCCCTTAACGGAAATTATTTGTAACATTCGACAAGTAGAACAATGAATGGAACAGGTAGACGGTTGAAATCATTGTATATATTGCTTCTATATAGTCTATGAAACATATATGCAAAGTATCCAAACAGCACAATTCGCCAATTTTTTGTTCTTCAAGTTTAAGTGAACAATGAGCCCCATTGTTAATCCTTTAAAGGAAATTATTTGTAACTTTCGACAAGTAGAACAATGAATGGAACAGGTAGACGGTTGAAATCTTTGTATATATTGCTTCTATATAGTCTAAGAAACATATATGCAAAGCATCCAAACAGTACCATTCGCCAATTTTTTGTTCTTCAAGTTTAAGAGAACAATGAGCCCCATTGTTAATCCTTTATCGGAAATTATTTGTAAGTTTCGACAAGTAGAACAATGCAAGGAACAGGTAGAAGGTTGAAATCTTTGTATATATTGCTTCTATATAGTCTAAGAAACATATATGCAAAGCATCCAAACAGTACAATTCGACAATTTTTTGCTCTTCAAGTTTAAGTGAACTACGAGCCCCATTGTTAATCCTTTAAAGGAAATTAATTGTAAATTTCGGCAAGTAGAACAATGAATGGAACAGTTAGACGGTTGAAATATTTGTATATATTGCTTCTATATAATCTAAGAAACATATATGCAAAGCATCCAAACAGTACAATTCGACAATTTTTTGCTCTTCAAGTTTAAGTGAACTACGAGCCCCATTGTTAATGCCTTAACGGAAATTATTTGTAACTTTCGACAAGTAGAACAATGAATGGAACAGGTAGACGGTTGAAATCTTTGTATATATTGCTTCTATATAGTCTAAGAAACATATATGCAAAGCATCCAAACAGTACCATTCGCCAATTTTTTGTTCTTCAAGTTTAAGTGAACAATGAGCCCCATTGTTATTCCTTTATCGGAAATTATTTGTAACTTTCGACAAGTAGAACAATGAATGGAACAGGTAGACGGTTGAAATCTTTGTATATATTGCTTCTATATAGTCTAAGAAACATATATACAAAGCATCCAAACAGTACCATTCGCCAATTTTTTGTTCTTCAAGTTTAAGTAAACTACGATCCCCATTGTTAATCCCTTAACGGAAATTATTTGTAACATTCGACAAGTAGAACAATGAATGGAACACTTAGACGGTTGAAATCTTTGTATATATTGCTTCCATATAGTCTAAGAAACATGTACGCAAAGCATCCAAACAGTACCATTCGCCAATTTTTTGTTCTTCAAGTTTAAGTGAACAATGAGCCCCAATGGTTAATCCTTTATCGGAAATTATTTGTAATTTTCGACAAGTAGAACAATGAATGGAACAGGTAGACGGTTGAAATCTTTGTATATATTGCTACTATATAGTCTAAGAAACATATATGCAAAGCATCCAAACAGTACCATTCGCCAATTTTTTGTTCATCAAGTTTAAGTAAACTACGATCCCCATTGTTAATCCCTTAACGGAAATTATTTGTAACATTCGACAAGTAGAACAATGAATGGAACAGGTAGACGGTTGAAATCATTGTATATATTGCTTCTATATAGTCTAAGAAACATATATGCAAAGCATCCAAACAGTACAATTCGCCAATTTTTTGTTCTTCAAGTTTAAGTGAACAATGAGCCCCATTGTTAATCCTTTAAAGGAAATTATTTGTAACTTTCGACAAGTAGAACAATGAATGGAACAGGTAGACGGTTGAAATCTTTGTATATATTGCTTCTATATAGTCTAAGAAACATATATGCAAAGCATCCAAACAGTACCATTCGCCAATTTTTTGTTCTTCAAGTTTAAGAGAACAATGAGCCCCATTGTTAATCCTTTATCGGAAATTATTTGTAACTTTCGACAAGTAGAACAATGAATGGAACAGGTAGACGGTTGAAATCTTTGTATATATTGCTTCTATATAGTCTAAGAAACATATATGCAAAGCATCCAAACAGTACAATTCGACAATTTTTTGCTCTTCAAGTTTAAGTTAACTACGAGCCCCATTGTTAATCCTTTAAAGGAAATTATTTGTAAATATCGGCAAGTAGAACAATGAATGGAACAGTTAGACGGTTGAAATATTTGTATATATTGCTTCTATATAATCTAAGAAACATATATGCAAAGCATCCAAACAGTACAATTCGACAATTTTTTGCTCTTCAAGTTTAAGTGAACTACGAGCCCCATTGTTAATGCCTTAACGGAAATTATTTGTAACATTCGACAAGTAGAACAATGAATGGAACAGGTAGACGGTTGAAATCTTTGTTTATATTGCTTCTATAAAGTCTAAGAAACATATATGCAAATCATCCAAACAGTACAATTCGCCAATTATTTGATCTTCAAGTTTAAGTGAACTACGAGCCCTATTGTTAATACTTTAACGGAAATTATTTGTAACTTTCGACAAGTAGAACAATGAATGGAACAGGTAGACGGTTGAAATCTTTGTATACATTGCTTCTATATAGTCTAAGAAACATATATGCAAAGCATCCAAACAGTACCATTCGCCACTTTTTTGTTCTTCAAGTTTAAGTGAACAATGAGCCCCATTGTTAATCCTTTATCGGAAATTATTTGTAACTTTCGACAAGTAGAACAATGAATGGAACAGGTAGACGGTTGAAATCTTTGTATACATTGCTTCTATATAGTCTAAGAAACATATATGCAAAGCATCCAAACAGTACCATTCGCCACTTTTTTGTTCTTCAAGTTTAAGTGAACAACGAGCCCCATTGTTAATCCTTTAAAGGAAATTATTTGTAAATATCGACAAGTAGAACAATGATTGGAACACGTAGACGGTTGAAATCTTTGTATATATTGCTTCCATATAGTCTAAGAAACATGTACGCAAAGCATCCAAACAGTACCATTCGCCAATTTTTTGTTCTTCAAGTTTAAGTGAACAATGAGCCCCAATGGTTAATCCTTTATCGGAAATTATTTGTAATTTTCGACAAGTAGAACAATGAATGGAACAGTTAGACGGTTGAAATATTTGTATATATTGCTTCTATATAATCTAAGAAACATATATGCAAAGCATCTAAACAGTAACAATCGCCAATTTTTTGATCTTCAAGTTTAAGTGAACAGCGAGCCCCATTGATAATCATGAAATGGAAATTATTTGTAACTTTCTACAAGTAGAACAATGAATAGTACAGGTAGACGGGTGAAATCTTTCTATATATTGCTTCTAAATAGTCTAAGAAACATCTATGCAAAGCATCCAAACAGTACAATTCGCCAATTTTTTGTTCTTCAAGTTTAAGTGAACTACGAGCCCCATTGTTAATCCTTTAAAGGAAATTATTTGTAAATTTCGACAAGTAGAACAATGAATGGAACAGGTAGACGGTTGAAATCATTGTATATATTGCTTCTATATAGTCTAAGAAACATATATGCAAAGCATCCAAACAGTACAATTCGCCAATTTTTTGTACTTCAAGTTTAAGTGAACAATGAGCCCCATTGTTAATCCTTTAAAGGAAATTATTTGTAACTTTCGACAAGTAGAACAATGAATGGAACAGGTAGACGGTTGAAATCTTTGTATATATTGCTTCTATATAGTCTAAGAAACATATATGCAAAGCATCCAAACAGTACAATTCGCCAATTTTTTGTTCTTCAAGTTTAAGTGAACAATGAGCCCCATTGTTAATCCTTTAAAGGAAATTATTTGTAACTTTCGACAAGTAGAACAATGAATGGAACAGGTAGACGGTTGAAATCTTTGTATATATTGCTTCTATATAGTCTAAGAAACATATATGCAAAGCATCCAAACAGTACCATTCGCCAATTTTTTGTTCTTCAAGTTTAAGAGAACAATGAGCCCCATTGTTAATCCTTTATCGGAAATTATTTGTAACTTTCGACAAGTAGAACAATGAATGGAACAGGTAGACGGTTGAAATCCTTGTATATATTGCGTCTATATAGTCTAAGAAACATATATGCAAAGCATCCAAACAGTACAATTCGCCAATTTATTGTTCTTCAAGTTTAAGTGAACAACGAGCCCATATGGTTAATCCTTTATCGGAAATTATTTGTAACTTTCGACGAGTAGAACAATGAATGGAACAGGTAGACGTTTGAATTCTTTGTCTATATTGATTCTATATAGTCTAAGAAACATATATGCAAAGCATTCAAACAGTACAATTCGCCAATTTATTGTTCTTCAAGTTTAAGTGAACAACGAGCCCCATTGTTAATCCTTTAAAGGAAATTATTTGTAAATTTCGACAAGTAGAACAATGATTGGAACACGTAGACCGTAGAAATCTTTGTATATATTGCTTCCATATAGTCTAAGAAACATGTACGCAAAGCATCCAAACAATACCAATTGCCAATTTTTTGGTCTTCAAGTTTAAGTGAACAATCAGACCCAATGGTTAATCCTTTATCGGAAATTATTTGTAATTTTCGACAAGTAGAACAATGAATAGAACAGGTAGACGGTTGAAATCTTTGTATATGTTGCTTCTATATTGTCTACGAAACCTATATGCAAAGCATCTAAACAGTAACAATCGCCAATTTTTTGATCTTCAAGTTTAAGTGAACTACGAGCCCCATTGTTAATCCTTTAAAGGAAATTATTTGTAAATTTCGACAAGTAGAAAAATGAATGAAACAGGTAGACGGTTGAAATCTTTGTATATATTGCTTCTATATAATCTAAGAGACACATATGCAAAGCATCCAAACAGTACAATTCGCCAATTTTTTGTTTTCCAATTTTAAGTGAACAATGAGCCCCAATGGTTAATCCTTTATCGGAAATTATTTGTAACTTTCGACAGGTAGAACAATGAATAGTACAGGTAGACGGGTGAAATCTTTCTATATATTGCTTCTAAATAGTCTAAGAAACATATATGCAAAGCATCCAAACAGTACAATTCGCCAATTTTTTGTTCTTCAAGTTTAAGTGAACTACGAGCCCCATTGTTAATCCTTTAACGGAAATTAATTGTAACTTTCTACAAGTAGAACAATGATTGGAACACGTAGACGGTTGAAATCTTTGTATATATTGCTTCCATATAGTCTAAGAAACATATATACAATGCATCCAAACAGTACCATTCGCCAATTTTTTGTCCTTCAAGTTTAAGTGAAAAATGAGCCAGATTGTTAATCTATTATCGGAAATTATTTGTAACTTTCGACAAGTAGAACAATGAATGGAACAGGTAGACGGTTGAAATCTTTGTATATATTACTTCTATATAGTCTAAGAAACATATATGCAAAGCATCCAAACAGTACAATTCGCCAATTTTTTGTTTTTCAAGTTTAAGTGAACAATGAGCCCCAATTGTTAATCCTTTATCGGAAATTATTTGTAACTTTCGACAAGTAGAACAATGAATGGAACAGGTAGACGGTTGAATTCTTTGTATATATTGCTTCTATATAGTCTAAGAAACATATATGCAAAGCATCCAAACAGTACCATTCGCCAATTTATTGTTCTTCAAGTTTAAGTGAACAATGAGCCCCAATGGTTAATCCTTTATCGGAAATTATTTGTAAATTTCGGCAAGTAGAACAATGAATGGATCATGTAGACGGTTTAAATCATTGTATATATTGCTTCTATATAGTCTACGAAACAAATATGCAAAGCATCCAAACAGTACAATTCGCCAATTTTTTGTCCTTCAAGTTTAAGTGAACAATGAGCCCCATTGTTAATCGTTTATCGGAAATTATTTGTAAATTTCGACAAGTAGAACAATGAATGGAACAGGTAGACGGTTGAAATCCTTGTGTATATTGCGTCTATACAGTCTAAGAAACATATATGCAAAGCATCCAGACAGTACAATTCGCCAATTTATTGTTCTTCAAGTTGAAGTGAACAACGAGCCCCAATGGATAATCCTTTATCGGAAATTATTTGTAACTTTCGACAAGTAATACAATGAATGGAACAGGTAGACGGTTGAAATCTTTGTATATATTGCTTCTATATAGTCTAAGAAACATATATGCAAAGCATCCAAACAGTACAATTCGCCAATTTATTGTTCTTCAAGTTTAAGTGAACAATGAGCCCCAATGGTTAATACTTTATCGGTAATTATTTGTAACTTTCGACAAGTAGAACAATGAATGGAACAGGTAGACGGTTGAATTCTTTGTATATATTGCTTCTATATAGTCTAAGAAACATATATGCAAAGCATCCAACAGTACAATTCGCCAATTTATTGTTCTTGAAGTTTAAGTGTACAACGAGCCCCATTGTTAATCCTTTAAAGGAAATTATTTGTAAATTTCGACAAGTAGAACAATGAATGGAATAGGTAGACTGTTGAAATCATTGTATATATTGCTTCCATATAGTCTAAGAAACATATATGCAAAGCATCCAAACAGTACAATTCGCCAATTTTTTGTTTTTCAAGTTTAAGTGAACAATGAGCCCCAATGGTTAATCCTTTATCGGAAATTATTTATAACTATCGACAAGTAGAACAATGAATGGAACAGGTAGACGGTTGAATTCTTTGTATATATTGCTTCTATATAGTCTAAGAAACATATATGCAAAGCATCCAAACAGTACAATTCGCCAATTTATTGTTCTTCAAGTTTAAGTGAACAACGAGCCCCATTGTTAATCCTTTAAAGGAAATTATTTGTAAATTTCGACAAGTAGAACAATGATTGGAACACGTAGACTGTTGAAATCTTTGTATATATTGCTTCCAAATAGTCTAAGAAACATGTACGCAAAGCATCCAAACAATACCATTTGCCAATTTTTTGGTCTTCAAGTTTAAGTGAACAATGAGACCCAATGGTTAATCCTTTATCGGAAATTATTTGTAACTTTCGACAAGTAGAACAATGAATAGTACAGGTAGACGGGTGAAATCTTTCTATATATTGCTTCTAAATAGTCTAAGAAACATATATGCAAAGCATCCAAACAGTACAATTCGCCAATTTTTTGTTCTTCAAGTTTAAGTGAACTACGAGCCCCATTGTTAATCCTTTAACGGAAATTAATTGTAACTTTCTACAAGTAGAACAATGATTGGAACACGTAGACGGTTGAAATCTTTGTATATATTGCTTCCATATAGTCTAAGAAACATATATGCAAAGCATCCAAACAGTACAATTCGCCAATTTATTGTTCTTCAAGTTTAAGTGTACAACGAGCCCCATTGTTAATCCTTTAAAGGAAATTATTTGTAAATTTCGACAAGTAGAACAATGAATGGAACAGATAGACGGTCGAAATCATTGTATATATTGCTTCTATATAATCTAAGAGACACATATGCAAAGCATCCAAACAGTACAATTCGCCAATTATTTCATCTTCATGATTAAGTGAACTACGAGCCCCATTGTTAATCCTTTAACGGAAATTAATTGTAACTTTCTACAAGTAGAACAATGATTGGAACACGTAGACGGTTGAAATCTTTGTATATATTGCTTCCATAAAGTCTAAGAAACATATATGCAAAGCATCCAAACCGTACCATTCGCCAATTTTTTGTCCTTCAAGTTTAAGTGAACAATGAGCCCCATTGTTAATCCTTTATCGGAAATTATTTGTAACTTTCGACAAGTAGAACAATGAATGGAACAGGTAGACGGTTGAAATCTTTGTATATATTGCTTCCATATAGTCTAAGAAACATATATGCAATGCATCCAAACAGTACCATTCGCCAATTTTTTGTCCTTCAAGTTTAAGTGAACAATGAGCCCCATTGTTAATCTATTATCGGAAATTATTTGTAACTTTCGACAAGTAGAACAATGAATGGAACAGGTAGATGGTTGAAATCTTTGTATATATTGCTTCTATATAGTCTAAGAAACATATATGCAAAGCATCCAACCAGTACAATTCGCCAATTGTTTGTTCTTCAAGTTTAAGTGAACAATGAGCCCCAATGGTTAATCCTTTATCGGTAATTATTTGTAACTTTCGACAAGTAGAACAATGAATGGAACAGGTAGACGGTTGAAATCCTTGTGTATATTGCTCCTATCTAGTCTAAGAAACATATATGCAAAGCATCCAAACAGTACAATTCGCCAATTTATTGTTCTTCAAGTTTAAGTGAACAACGAGCCCCATTGTTAATCCTTTAAAGGAAATTATTTGTAAATTTCGACAAGTAGAACAATGATTGGAACACGTAGACTGTTGAAATCTTTGTATATATTGCTTCCATATAGTCTAAGAAACATATATGCAAAGCATCCAAACAGTACAATTCGCCAATTTATTGTTCTTCAAGTTTAAGTGTACAACGAGCCCCAATGGTTAATACTTTATCGGTAATTATTTGTAACTTTCGACAAGTAGAACAATGAATGGAACAGGTAGACGGTTGAATTCTTTGTATATATTGCTTCTATATAGTCTAAGAAACATATATGCAAAGCATCCAACAGTACAATTCGCCAATTTATTGTTCTTGAAGTTTAAGTGTACAACGAGCCCCATTGTTAATCCTTTAAAGGAAATTATTTGTAAATTTCGACAAGTAGAACAATGAATGGAATAGGTAGACTGTTGAAATCATTGTATATATTGCTTCCATATAGTCTAAGAAACATATATGCAAAGCATCCAAACAGTACAATTCGCCAATTTTTTGTTTTTCAAGTTTAAGTGAACAATGAGCCCCAATGGTTAATCCTTTATCGGAAATTATTTATAACTATCGACAAGTAGAACAATGAATGGAACAGGTAGACGGTTGAATTCTTTGTATATATTGCTTCTATATAGTCTAAGAAACATATATGCAAAGCATCCAAACAGTACAATTCGCCAATTTATTGTTCTTCAAGTTTAAGTGAACAACGAGCCCCATTGTTAATCCTTTAAAGGAAATTATTTGTAAATTTCGACAAGTAGAACAATGATTGGAACACGTAGACTGTTGAAATCTTTGTATATATTGCTTCCAAATAGTCTAAGAAACATGTACGCAAAGCATCCAAACAATACCATTTGCCAATTTTTTGGTCTTCAAGTTTAAGTGAACAATGAGACCCAATGGTTAATCCTTTATCGGAAATTATTTGTAACTTTCGACAAGTAGAACAATGAATAGTACAGGTAGACGGGTGAAATCTTTCTATATATTGCTTCTAAATAGTCTAAGAAACATATATGCAAAGCATCCAAACAGTACAATTCGCCAATTTTTTGTTCTTCAAGTTTAAGTGAACTACGAGCCCCATTGTTAATCCTTTAACGGAAATTAATTGTAACTTTCTACAAGTAGAACAATGATTGGAACACGTAGACGGTTGAAATCTTTGTATATATTGCTTCCATATAGTCTAAGAAACATATATGCAAAGCATCCAAACAGTACAATTCGCCAATTTATTGTTCTTCAAGTTTAAGTGTACAACGAGCCCCATTGTTAATCCTTTAAAGGAAATTATTTGTAAATTTCGACAAGTAGAACAATGAATGGAACAGATAGACGGTCGAAATCATTGTATATATTGCTTCTATATAATCTAAGAGACACATATGCAAAGCATCCAAACAGTACAATTCGCCAATTATTTCATCTTCATGATTAAGTGAACTACGAGCCCCATTGTTAATCCTTTAACGGAAATTAATTGTAACTTTCTACAAGTAGAACAATGATTGGAACACGTAGACGGTTGAAATCTTTGTATATATTGCTTCCATAAAGTCTAAGAAACATATATGCAAAGCATCCAAACCGTACCATTCGCCAATTTTTTGTCCTTCAAGTTTAAGTGAACAATGAGCCCCATTGTTAATCCTTTATCGGAAATTATTTGTAACTTTCGACAAGTAGAACAATGAATGGAACAGGTAGACGGTTGAAATCTTTGTATATATTGCTTCCATATAGTCTAAGAAACATATATGCAATGCATCCAAACAGTACCATTCGCCAATTTTTTGTCCTTCAAGTTTAAGTGAACAATGAGCCCCATTGTTAATCTATTATCGGAAATTATTTGTAACTTTCGACAAGTAGAACAATGAATGGAACAGGTAGATGGTTGAAATCTTTGTATATATTGCTTCTATATAGTCTAAGAAACATATATGCAAAGCATCCAACCAGTACAATTCGCCAATTGTTTGTTCTTCAAGTTTAAGTGAACAATGAGCCCCAATGGTTAATCCTTTATCGGTAATTATTTGTAACTTTCGACAAGTAGAACAATGAATGGAACAGGTAGACGGTTGAAATCCTTGTGTATATTGCTCCTATCTAGTCTAAGAAACATATATGCAAAGCATCCAAACAGTACAATTCGCCAATTTATTGTTCTTCAAGTTTAAGTGAACAACGAGCCCCATTGTTAATCCTTTAAAGGAAATTATTTGTAAATTTCGACAAGTAGAACAATGATTGGAACACGTAGACTGTTGAAATCTTTGTATATATTGCTTCCATATAGTCTAAGAAACATATATGCAAAGCATCCAAACAGTACAATTCGCCAATTTATTGTTCTTCAAGTTTAAGTGTACAACGAGCCCCATTGTTAATCCTTTAAAGGAAATTATTTGTAAATTTCGACAAGTAGAACAATGAATGGAACAGGTAGACGGTTGAAATCTTTGTATATATTGCTTCTATATAGTCTAAGAAACATATATGCAAAGCATCCAAACAGTAAAATTCGCCATTATATTGTTCTTCAAGTTTAAGTGAACAACGAGCCCCATTGTTAATCCTTTAAAGGAAATTATTTGTAAATTTCGACAAGTAGAACAATGATTGGAATAGGTAGACTGTAGAAATCTTTGTATATATTGCTTCCATATAGTCTAAGAAACATGTACGCAAAGCATCCAAACAATACCAATTGCCAATTTTTTGGTCTTCAAGTTTAAGTGAACAATCAGACCCAATGGTTAATCCTTTATCGGAAATTATTTGTAATTTTCGACAAGTAGAACAATGAATAGAACAGGTAGACGGTTGAAATCTTTGTATATGTTGCTTCTATATTGTCTACGAAACCTATATGCAAAGCATCTAAACAGTAACAATCGCCAATTTTTTGTTCTTCAAGTTTAAGTGAACTACGAGCCCCATTGTTAATCCTTTAAAGGAAATTATTTGTAAATTTCGACAAGTAGAAAAATGAATGGAACAGGTAGACGGTTGAAATCTTTGTATATATTGCTTCTATATAATCTAAGAGACACATATGCAAAGCATCCAAACAGTACAATTCGCCAATTTTTTGTTTTCCAATTTTAAGTGAACAATGAGCCCCAATGGTTAATCCTTTATCGGTAATTATTTGTAACTTTCGACAAGTAGAACAATGAATGGAACAGGTAGACGGTTGAAATCCTTGTATATATTGCGTCTATATAGTCTAAGAAACATATATGCAAAGCATCCAAACAGTACAATTCGCCAATTTTTTGTTCTTCAAGTTTAAGTGAACTACGAGCCCCATTGTTAATCCTTTAACGGAAATTAATTGTAACTTTCTACAAGTAGAACAATGATTGGAACACGTAGACGGTTGAAATCTTTGTATATATTGCTTCCATATAGTCTAAGAAACATATATACAATGCATCCAAACAGTACCATTCGCCAATTTTTTGTCCTTCAAGTTTAAGTGAAAAATGAGCCAGATTGTTAATCTATTATCGGAAATTATTTGTAACTTTCGACAAGTAGAACAATGAATGGAACAGGTAGACGGTTGAAATCTTTGTATATATTGCTTCTATATAGTCTAAGAAACATATATGCAAAGCATCCAAACAGTACAATTCGCCAATTTTTTGTTCTTCAAGTTTAAGTGAACAATGAGCCCCAGTGGTTAATCCTTTATCGGTAATTATTTGTAACTTTCGACAAGTAGAACAATGAATGGAACAGGTAGACGGTTGAAATCCTTGTATATATTGCGTCTATATAGTCTAAGAAACATGTATGCAAAGCATCCAAACAGTACAATTCGCCAATTTATTGTTCTTCAAGTTTAAGTGAACAACGAGCCCCAATGGTTAATCCTTTATCGGAAATTATTTGTAACTTTCGACAAGTAATACAATGAATGGAACAGGTAGACGGTTGAATTCTTTGTATATATTGCTTCTATATAGTCTAAGAAACATATATGCAAAGCATCCAAACAGTACAATTCGCCAATTTATTGTTCTTCAAGTTTAAGTGTACAACGAGCCCCATTGTTAATCCTTTAAAGGAAATTATTTGTAAATTTCGACAAGTAGAACAATGAATGGAATAGGTAGACGGTTGAAATCATTGTATATATTGCTTCCATATAGTCTAAGAAACATATATGCAAAGCATCCAAACAGTACAATTCGCCAATTTATTGTTCTTCAAGTTTAAGTGAACAACGAGCCCCAATGGTTAATCCTTTATCGGAAATTATTTGTAACTTTCGACAAGTAATACAATGAATGGAACAGGTAGACGGTTGAATTCTATGTATATATTGCTTCTATATAGTCTAAGAAACATATATGCAAAGCATCCAAACAGTACAATTCGCCAATTTATTGTTCTTCAAGTTTACGTGTACAACGAGCCCCATTGTTAATCCTTTAACGGAAATTAATTGTAGCTTTCTACAAGTAGAACAATGATTGGAACACGTAGACGGTTGAAATCTTTGTATATATTGCTTCCATAAAGTCTAAGAAACATATATGCAAAGCATCCAAACAGTACAATTCGCCAATTTTTTGTTCTTCAAGTTTAAGTGAACAATGAGCCCCAATGGTTAATCCTTTATCGGAAATTATTTGTAATTTTCGACAAGTAGAACAATGAATGGAACAGGTAGACGGTTGAAATCATTGTATATATTGCTTCTATATAGTCTAAGAAACATATATGCAAAGCATCCAAACAGTACCATTCGCCAATTTTTTGTTCTTCAAGTTTAAGTGAACTACGCGCCCCATTGTTAATCCTTTAAAGGAAATTAGTTCTAAATTTCGACAAGTAAAACAATGATTGGAACACGTAGACGATTGAAATCTATGTATATATTTCTTCCATGTAGTCTAAGAAACATGTATGCAAATCATCCAAACAGTACCAATCGCCAATTTTTTGTTCTTCAAGTTTAAGTGAACAACGAGCCCCATTGACAATCATGAAAGGGAAATTATTTGTAATTTGCGACAAGTAGAACAATGACTGGAACTGGTCGACGGTTGAAATCTTTGTATATATTGCTTCTCTATAGTCTAAGAAACATATATGCAAAGCATCCAAACAGTACAATTCGCCAATTTTTAAGTTCTTCAAGTTTAAGTGAACAATGAGCCCCAAAGGTTAATCCTTTATCGGAAATTATTTGTATATTTCGACAAGTAGAACAATGAATGGAACAGGTAGACGGTTGCAATCTTTGTATATATTGCTTCTATATAGTCTAAGAAACATATATGCAAAGCTTCCAAACAGTACAATTCGCCAATTTTTTGTTCTTCAAGATTAAGTGAACTACGAGCACCATTGTTAATCCTTTGAAGGAAATTATTTGTAAATTTCGACAAGTAGAACAATGAATAGAACATGTAGTCTGTTGAAATCTTTGTATATATTGCTTCTATATAGTCTAAGAAACATATATGCAAAGCATCCAAACAGTACCATTCGCCAATGTTTTGTTCTTCAAGATTAAGTGAACAACGAGCCCCATTGATAATCATGAAACGGAAATTATTTGTAAGTTTCTATAAGTAGAACAATGAATTGAACAGGTAGACGGGTGAAATCCTTCTGTATATTGCTTCTATATAGTCTAAGAAACATATATGCAAAGCATCCAAACAGTACAATTCGCCAATTTTTTGTTCTTCAAGATTAAGTGAACTACGAGCACCATTGTTAATCCTTTGAAGGAAATTATTTGTAAATTTCGACAAGTAGAACAATGAATAGAACATGTAGTCTGTTGAAATCTTTGTATATATTGCTTCCATATAGTCTATGAAAAATATATGCAAAGCATCCACACAGTACAATTCGCGAATTTATTGTTCTTCAAGTTTAAGTGAACAACGAGCCCCATTGATAATCATAAAAGGGAAATTATTTGTAACTTTCTACAAGTAGAACAATGAATGGAACAGGTAGACGGTTGAAATCATTGTATATATTGCTTCTATATAGTCTAAGAAACATATATGCAAAGCATCCAAACAGTACAATTCGACAATTTTTTGTTCTTCAAGTTTAAGTGAACTACGAGCCCCATCGTTAATCCTTTAAAGGAAATTATTTGTAAATTTCGACAAGTAGAACAATGAATGGAACTGGTAGACGGTTGAAATCTTTTTATATATTGCTTCTACATAGTCTAAGAAACATATATGCAAAGCATCCAAACAGTACCAGTCGCCAATTTTTTGTTCTTCAAGTTTAAGTGAACAACGAGGCCCATTGATAATCATGAAACGGAAATTATTTGTAACTTTCGACAAGAAGAACAATGAATAGAACAGGTAGACGGTTGAAATCTTTGTATATGTTGCTTCTATATAGTCTGAGAAACCTATATGCAAAGCATCTAAACAGTAACATTCGCCAATTTTTTGATCTTCAAGTTTAAGTGAACAGCGAGCCCCATTGATAATCATGAAATGGAAATTATTTGTAACTTTCTACAAGTAGAACATTGAATGGAACAGGTAGACGGTTGAAATCTTTCTATATATTGCTTCTATATAGTCAAAGAAACATATATGCAAAGCATCGAAACAGTACAATTCGCCAATTTTTTGTTCTTCAAGTTTAAGAGAACAATGAGCCCCAATGGTTAATCCTTTATCGGAAATTATTTGTAACTTTCGACAAGTAGAACAATGAATGGAACAGGTAGACGGTTGAAATCATTGTATATATTGCTTCTATATAGCCTGAGAAACATATATGCAAAGCATCCAAACAGTACAATTCGACAATTTTTTGTTCTTCAAGTTTAAGTGAACTACGAGCCCCATCGTTAATCCTTTAAAGGAAATTATTTGTAAATTTCGACAAGTAGAACAATGAATGGAACTAGTAGACGGTTGAAATCTTTTTATATATTGCTTCTACATAGTCTAAGAAACATATATGCAAAGCATCCAAACAGTACCAGTCGCCAATTTTTTGTTCTTCAAGTTTAAGTGAACAACGAGGCCCATTGATAATCATGAAACGGAAATTATTTGTAACTTTCGACAAGAAGAACAATGAATAGAACAGGTAGACGGTTGAAATCTTTGTATATGTTGCTTCTATATAGTCTGAGAAACCTATATGCAAAGCATCTAAACAGTAACATTCGCCAATTTTTTGATCTTCAAGTTTAAGTGAACAGCGAGCCCCATTGATAATCATGAAATGGAAATTATTTGTAACTTTCTACAAGTAGAACATTGAATGGAACAGGTAGACGGTTGAAATCTTTCTATATATTGCTTCTATATAGTCAAAGAAACATATATGCAAAGCATCGAAACAGTACAATTCGCCAATTTTTTGTTCTTCAAGTTTAAGAGAACAATGAGCCCCAATGGTTAATCCTTTATCGGAAATTATTTGTAACTTTCGACAAGTAGAACAATGAATGGAACAGGTAGGCGGGTGAAATCTTTGTATATATTACTTCTATATAGTCTAAGAAACATATATGCAAAGCATCCAAACAGTACCATTCTCCAATTTATTGTTCTTCAAGTTTAAGTGAACAACGAGCCCCATTGTTAATCCTTTAACGGTAATTATTTTTAACTTTCGACAAGAAGAACAATGAATGGAACAGGTAGACGGTTGAAATCTTTGTATACATTGCTTCTATATGGTCTAAGAAACAAATATGCAAAGCATCCACACAGTACAATTCGCGAATTTATTGTTCTTCAAGTTTAAGTGAACAACGAGCCCCATTGATAATCATGAAACGGAAATTATTTGTAAGTTTCTATAAGTAGAACAATGAATAGAACAGGTAGACGGGTGAAATCCTTCTGTATATTGCTTCTATATAGTCTAAGAAACATATATGCAAAGCATCCAATCAGTACAATTCGCCAATTTTTTGTTCTTCAAGATTAAGTGAACTACGAGCACCATTGTTAATCCTTTGAAGGAAATTATTTGTAAATTTCGACAAGTAGAACAATGAATAAAACGTGTAGTCTGTTGAATTCTTTGTATATATTGCTTCCATATAGTCTATGAAACATATATGCAAAGCATCCACACAGTACAATTCGCGAATTTATTGTTCTTCAAGGTTAAGTGAACAACGAGCCCCATTGATAATCATAAAAGGGAAATTATTTGTAACTTTCTACAAGTAGAACAATGAATGGAACAGGTAGACTGTTGAAATCTTTGTATATATTGCTACTATATTGTCTAAGAAACATATATGCAAAGCATCCAAACAGTACAATTCGCCAATTTTTTGTTCTTCAAGTTTAAGTGAAATACGGGCCCCACTTTTAATCCTTTAAAGGAAATTAGTTATAAATTTCGAATAGTAAAACAATGATTGGAACACGTAGACGATTGAAATCTATGTATATATTGCTTCCATGTAGTCTAAGAAACATGTATGCAAAGCATCCAAACAGTACCATTCGCCAATTTTTTGTTCTTCAAGTTTAAGTGAACAACGAGCCCCATTGATAATCATGAAAGGGAAATTATTTGTAACTTTCTACAAGTTGAACAATGAATGGAACAGGTAGACGGTTGATATCAATGTATATATTGCTTCTATATAGTCTAAGAAACATATATGCAAAGCATCCAAACAGTACCATTCGCCAATTTTTTGTTCTTCAAGTTTAAGTGAACAATGAGCCCCAATGGTTAATCCTTTATCGGAAATTATTTGTAATTTTCGACAAGTAGAACAATGAATGGAACAGGTAGACGGTTGAAATCATTGTATATATTGCTTCTATATAGTCTAAGAAACATATATGCAAAGCATCCAAACAGTACCATTCGCCAATTTTTTGTTCTTCAAGTTTAAGTGAACTACGCGCCCCATTGTTAATCCTTTAAAGGAAATTAGTTCTAAATTTCGACAAGTAAAACAATGATTGGAACACGTAGACGATTGAAATCTATGTATATATTTCTTCCATGTAGTCTAAGAAACATGTATGCAAATCATCCATACAGTACCAATCGCCAATTTTTTGTTCTTCAAGTTTAAGTGAACAACGAGCCCCATTGACAATCATGAAAGGGAAATTATTTGTAATTTGCGACAAGTAGAACAATGACTGGAACTGGTCGACGGTTGAAATCTTTGTATATATTGCTTCTCTATAGTCTAAGAAACATATATGCAAAGCATCCAAACAATACAATTCGCCAATTTTTAAGTTCTTCAAGTTTAAGTGAACAATGAGCCACAAAGGTTAATCCTTTATCGGAAATTATTTGTAACTTTCGACAAGTAGAACAATGAATGGAACAGGTAGACGGTTGCAATCTTTGTATATATTGCTTCTATATAGTCTAAGAAACATATATGCAAAGCTTCCAAACAGTACAATTCGCCAATTTTTTGTTCTTCAAGATTAAGTGAACTACGAGCACCATTGTTAATCCTTTGAAGGAAATTATTTGTAAATTTCGACAAGTAGAACAATGAATAGAACATGTAGTCTGTTGAAATCTTTGTATATATTGCTTCCATATAGTCTATGAAACATATATGCAAAGCATCCACACAGTACAATTCGCGAATTTATTGTTCTTCAAGTTTAAGTGAACAACGAGCCCCATTGATAATCATAAAAGGAAATTATTTGTAACTTTCTACAAGTAGAACAATGAATGGAACAGGTAGACTGTTGAAATCTTTGTATATATTGCTACTATATTGTCTAAGAAAAATATATGCAAAGCATCCAAACAGTACAATTCGCCAATTTTTTGTTCTTCAAGTTTAAGTGAAATACGGGCCCCATTTTTAATCCTTTAAAGGAAATTAGTTATAAATTTCGACAAGTAAAACAATGATTGGAACACGTAGACGATTGAAATCTATGTATATATTGCTTCCATGTAGTCTAAGAAACATGTATGCAAAGCATCCAAACAGTACCATTCGCCAATTTTTTGTTCTTCAAGTTTAAGTGAACAATGAGCCCCATTGTTAATCCTTTATCGGAAATTATTTGTAACTTTCGACAAGTAGAACATTGAATGGAACAAGTAGACGGTTGAAACCTTTGTATATATTGCTTCCATATAGTCTAAGAAACATGTACCCAAAGCATCCAAACAGTACCATTTGCCAATTTTTTGTTCTTCAAGTGTAAGTGAACAATGAGCCCCATTGTTAATCCTTTATCGGAAATTATTTGTAACTTTCGACAAGTAGAACAATGAATGGAACAGGTAGACGGTTGCAATCTTTGTATATATTGCTTCTATATAGTCTAAGAAACATATATGCAAAGCTTCCAAACAGTACAATTCGCCAATTTTTTGTTCTTCAAGATTAAGTGAACTACGAGCACCATTGTTAATCCTTTGAAGGAAATTATTTGTAAATTTCGACAAGTAGAACAATGAATAGAACATGTAGTCTGTTGAAATCTTTGTATATATTGCTTCCATATAGTCTATGAAACATATATGCAAAGCATCCACACAGTACAATTCGCGAATTTATTGTTCTTCAAGTTTAAGTGAACAACGAGCCCCATTGATAATCATAAAAGGAAATTATTTGTAACTTTCTACAAGTAGAACAATGAATGGAACAGGTAGACTGTTGAAATCTTTGTATATATTGCTACTATATTGTCTAAGAAAAATATATGCAAAGCATCCAAACAGTACAATTCGCCAATTTTTTGTTCTTCAAGTTTAAGTGAAATACGGGCCCCATTTTTAATCCTTTAAAGGAAATTAGTTATAAATTTCGACAAGTAAAACAATGATTGGAACACGTAGACGATTGAAATCTATGTATATATTGCTTCCATGTAGTCTAAGAAACATGTATGCAAAGCATCCAAACAGTACAATTCGCCAATTTTTTGTTCTTCAAGTTTAAGTGAAATACGGGCCCCATTTTTAATCCTTTAAAGGAAATTAGTTATAAATTTCGACAAGTAAAACAATGATTGGAACACGTAGACGATTGAAATCTATGTATATATTGCTTCCATGTAGTCTAAGAAACATATATGCAAAGCATCCAAACAGTACCATTCGCCAATTTTTTGTCCTTCAAGTTTAAGTGAACAATGAGCCCCATTGTTAATCCTTTATCGGAAATTATTTGTAACTTTCGACAAGTAGAACAATGAATGGAACAGGTAGACGGTTGAAATCTTTGTATATATTGCTTCTATATAGTCTAAGAAACATATATGCAAAGCATCCTAACAGTACCAATCGCCAATTTTTTTTCTTCAAGTTTAGGTGAACTACGAGCCCCATTGTTAATCATGAAAGGGAAATTATTTGTAACTTTCGACAAGTAGAACAATGATTGGAACACGTAGACTGTTGAAATCTTTGTATATATTGCTTCTATATAGTCTAAGAAACCTATATGCAAATCATCCAAACAGTAACATTCGCCAATTTTTTGTTCTTCAAGTTTAAGCGAACTACGAGCCCCATTGTTAATCCTTTAACGGAAATTATTTGTAACTTTCGACAAGTAGAACAATGAATGGAACAGGTAGACGGTTGCAATCTTTGTATATATTGCTTCTATATAGTCTAAGGAACATATATGCAAAGCATCCATACAGTACATTTCGCCAATTTTTTGTTCTTCAAGATTAAGTGAAATACGGGCCCCATTTTTAATCCTTTAAAGGAAATTAGTTATAAATTTCGACAAGTAAAACAATGATTGGAACACATAGACGATTGGAATCTATGTATATATTGCTTCCATGTAGTCTAAGAAACATGAATGCAAAGCATCCAAACAGTACCATTCGCCAATTTTTTGTTCTTCAAGTTTAAGTGAACAACGAGGCGCATTGATAATCATGAAAGGGAAATTATTTGTAACTTTCTACAAGTAGAACAATGAATGGAACAGGTAGACGGTTGATATCTTTGTATATATTGCTTCTATATAATCTAAGAAACATATATGCAAAGCATCCAAACAGTACAATTCGCCAATTATTTCATCTTCATGTTTAAGTGAACAATGAGCCCCATTGTTATTCCTTTATCGGAAATTATTTGTAACTTTCGAGAAGTAGAACAATGAATGGAACAGGTAGACGGTTGAAATCATTGTATATATTGCTTCTATATAGTCTAAGAAACATATATACAAATCATCCAAGCAGTACCATTGGCCAATTTTTTGTTCTTCAAGTTTAAGTGAACAATGAGCCCCATTGTTAATCCTTTAACGGAAATTATTTGTAACATTCGACAAGAAGAACAATGAATGGAACAGGTAGACGGTTGAAATCTTTGCATACATTGCTTCTATATGGTCTAAGAAACAAATATGCAAAGCTTCCAAACAGTACCATTCGCCAATTTATTGTTCTTCTAGTTTAAGTGAACTACGAGCCCCATTGATAATCATGAAAGGGAAATTATTTGTAACTTTCTACACGTAGAACAATGGATAGAACAGGTAGACTGTTGAAATCTTTGTATGTATTGCTTCTATATAGACTATGAAACATATATACAAATCATCCAAGCAGTACCATTCGCCAATTTTTTGTTCTTCAAGTTTAAGTGAACAATGAGCCCCAATGGTTAATCCCTTATAGGAAATTATTTGTAATTTTCGACAAGTCGAACAATGAATGGAACAGGTAGACTGTTGAAATCTTTGTATATATTACTTCCATATAGTCTATGAAACATATATGCAAAGCATCCAAACGGTACAAGTCGCCAATTTTTGATTCTTCAAGTTTAAGTGAACAACGAGCCCCATTGATAATCATGAAAGGGAAATTATTTGTAAGTTTCTACAAGTAGAACAATGAATAGAACAGGTTGTCTGTTGAAATCTTTGTATATATTGCTTCTATATAATCTAAGAAACATATATGCAGAGCATCCAAACAGTACCATTCGCCAATTTTTTGTTCTTCAAGTTTAAGTGAACAATGTGCCCCAATGTTTAATCCTTTATCGGAAATTATTTGTAACTTTCGACAAGTAGAACAATGAATGGAACAGGTAGACTGTTGAAATCTTTGTATATATTGCTTCTATATAGTCTAAGATACATATATGCAAAGCATCCAAACAGTACAATTCGCCAATTTTTTCTTCTTCAAGTTTAAGTGAACAATGAGCCCCAATGTTTAATCCTCTATCGGAAATTATTTGTAACTTTCGACAAGTAGAACAATGAATGGAACAGGTAGACGGTTGAAATCTTTGTATATATTACTTCCATATAGTCTATGAAACATATATGCAAAGCATCCAAACGGTACAAGTCGCCAATTTTTTATTCTTCAAGTTTAAGTGAACAACGAGCCCCATTGATAATCATGAAAGGGAAATTATTTGTAACTTTCTACACGTAGAACAAAGGATAGAACAGGTAGACTGTTGAAATCTTTGTATGTATTGCTTCTATATAGACTATGAAACATATATACAAATCATCCAAGCAGTACCATTCGCCAATTTTTTGTTCTTCATGTTAAAGTGAACAATGAGCCCCAATGGTTAATCCTTTATCGGAAATTATTTGTAACTTTCGACAAGTAGAACAATGAATGGAACAGGTAGACTGTTGAAATCTTTGTATATATTACTTCCATATAGTCTATAAAACATATATGCAAAGCATCCAAACGGTACAAGTCGCCAATTTTTTATTCTTCAAGTTTAAGTGAACAACGAGCCCCATTGTTAATCCTTTATCGGAAGTTATTTGTAATTTTCGACAAGTAGAACAATGAATGGAACAGGTAGACGGTGATAATCTTTGTATATATTGCTCCTATATAGTCTAAGAAACATATATGCAAAGCATCCAAACAGTACCATTCGCCAATTTTTTGTTCTTCAAGTATAAGTGAACAATGAGCCCCAATGGTTAATCCTTTATCGGAAATTATTTGTATCTTTCGACAAGTAGAACAATGAATGGTACAGGTAGACGGTTGAGATCTTTGTATATATTGCTTCAATATAGTCTAAGAAACCTATATGCAAAGCATCTAAACAGTAAGAATCGCCAATTTTTTGATCTTCAAGTTTAAGTGAACAACGAGCCCCATTGATAATCAAGAAATGGAAATTATTTGTAACTTTCTACAAGTAGAACAATGAATAGTACAGGTAGACGGTTGAAATCTTTGTATATATTGGTTCTATATAATATAAGAAACATATATTCAAAGCATCCAAACAGTACCATTCGCCAATTTTTTATTCTTCAAGTTTAAGTGAACAATGAGACCCATTGTTAATCCTTTATCGGAAATTATTTGTAACTTTCGACAAGTAGAACAATGAATGGAACAGGTAGACGGTTGAAATCTTTGTATATATTGCTTCTATATAGTATAAGAAACATATATGCAAAGCATCCAAACAGTACAATTCGCCAATTTTTTGTTCTTCAAGTTTAAGTGAACAATGAGCCCCAATGGTTAATCCTTTATCGGAAATTATTTGTAACATTCGGCAAGTAGAACAATGAATGGAACACGTAGACGATTGAAATCTTTGTATATATTGCTTCTATATAATCTAAGAAACATATATGAAAAGCTTCCAAACTGTACCATTTGCCAATTTTTTGTCCTTCAAGTTTAAGTGAACAATGAGCCCCAATGGTTAATCCTTTATCGGAAATTATTTGTAATTTTCGACAAGTAGAACAATGAATGGAACAGGTAGACGGTTGAAATCTTTGTATATATTGCTTCTATATAGTATAAGAAACATATATGCAAAGCATCCAAACAGTCCAATTCACCAATTTTTTGTTCTTCAAGTTTAAGTGAACTACGAGCCCCATTGTTAATCCTTTAACGGAAATTAATTGTAACTTTCTACAAGTAGAACAATGATTGGAACACGTAGACGATTGAAATCTTTGTATATATTGCTTCTATATAATCTAAGAAACATATATGAAAAGCTTCCAAACTGTACCATTTGCCAATTTTTTGTCCTTCAAGTTTAAGTGAACAATGAGCCCCATTGTTAATCCTTTATCGGAAATTATTTGTAACTTTCGACAAGTAGAACAATGATTGAAACACGTAGACGATTGAAATCTTTGTATATATTGCTTCCATATAGTCTAAGAAGCATATGTGCAAAGTATCCAAACAGTACAATTCGCCAATTTTTTATTCTTCAAGTTTAAGTGAACAACGAGCCCCATTGTTAATCCTTTATCGGAAATTATTTGTAACTTTCGACAAGTAGAACAATGAATGGAACAGGTAGACGGTTGAAATCTTTTTATATATTGCTTCTATATAGTATAAGAAACATATATGCAAAGCATCCAAACAGTACAATTCGCCAATTTTTTGTTCTTCAAGTTTAAGTGAACCATGAGCCCCAATGTTTAATCCTTTATCGGAAATTATTTGTACCTTTCGACAAGTAGAACAATGAATGGAACAGGTAGACGGTTGAAATCTTTGTATATATTGCTTCTATATAGTCTAAGAAACATATATGCAAAGCATCCAAACAGTACAATTCGCCGATTTATTGTTCTTCAAGTTTAAGTGAACAACGAGCCCCATTGTTAATCCTTTAAAGGAAATTATTTGTAAAGTTCGACAAGTAGAACAATGATTGGAACACGTAGACGGTTGAAATCTTTGTATATATTGCTTCCATATAGTCTAAGAAACATATATGCAAAGCATCCAACCAGTACAATTCGCCAATTTTTTGTTCTTCAAGTTTAAGTGAACAATGAGCCCCATTGTTAATCCTTTAAAGGAAATTATTTGTAACTTTCGACAAGTAGAACAATGTATGGAACAGGTACACGGATGAAATCTTTGTATATATTGCTTCTATATAGTCTAAGAAGCATATGTGCAAAGCATCCAAACAGTACCATTCGCCAATTTTTTATTCTTCAAGTTTAAGTGAACAATGAGACCCATTGTTAATCCTTTATCGGAAATTATTTGTAACTTTCGACAAGTAGAACAATGAATGGAACAGGTAGACGGTTGAAATCTTTGTATATATTGCTTCTATATAGTATAAGAAACATATATGCAAAGCATCCAAACAGTACAATTCGCCAATTTTTTGTTCTTCAAGTTTAAGTGAACAATGAGCCCCAATGGTTAATCCTTTATCGGAAATTATTTGTAACATTCGGCAAGTAGAACAATGAATGGAACAGGTGGACGGTTGAAATCTTTGTATATATTGCTTCTATATAGTCTAAGAAACATATATGCAAAGCATCCAAACAGTACAATTCGCCAATTTTTTGTTCTTCAAGTTTAAGTGAATAATGAGCCCCAATGGTTAATCCTTTATCGGTAATTATTTGTAAATTTCGACAAGTAGAACAATGAATGGAACAGGTAGACGGTTGAAATCCTTGTATATATTGCCTCTATATAATCTAAGAAACATATATGTAAAGCATCCAAACAGTACCATTCGCCAATTTTTTGTTCTTCAAGTTTAAGTGAACTACGAGCCCCATTATTAATCCTTTAAAGGAAATTATTTGTAAATTTCGACAAGTAGAACAATGAATGGAACAGGTAGACTGTTGAAATCATTGTATATATTGCTTCTAAATAGTCTAAGAAACATATATGCAAAGCGTCCAAACAGTACAATTCGCCAATTATTTGATCTTCAAGTTTAAGTGAACTACGAGCCCCATTGTTAATACTTTAACGGAAATTATTTGTAACTTGCGACAAGTAGAACAATGAATGGAACAGGTAGCCGGTTGAAATCAATGTATATATTGCTTCTATATAGTCTAAGAAACATATATGCAAAGCATCCAAACAGTACCATTCGCCAATTTTTTGTTCTTCAAGTTTAAGTGAACTACGAGCCCCATTGTTAATCCTTTAACGGAAATTAATTGTAACTTTCTACAAGTAGAACAATGATTGGAACACGTAGACGGTTGAAATCTTTGTATATATTGCTTCTATATAATCTAAGAAACATATATGCAAAGCATCCAAGCAGTACAATTCGCCAATTTTTTGTTCTTCAAGTTTAAGTGAACAACGAGCCCCATTGATAATCCTTTAACGGAAATTAATTGTAACTTTCTACAAGTAGAACAATGATTGGAACACGTAGACGGTTGAAATCTTTGTATATATTGCTTCCATATAGTCTAAGAAACATATATGCAAAGCATCCAAACAGTACCATTCGCCAATTTTTTGTTCTTCAAGTTTAAGTGAACAATGAGACCCATTGTTAATCCTTTATCGGAAATTATTTGTAACTTTCGACAAGTAGAACAGTGAATGGAACAGGTAGACGGTTGAAATCTTTGTATATATTGCTTCCATATAGTCTAAGAAACATATATGCAAAGCATCCAAACAGTACAATTCGACAATTTTTTGTTCTTCAAGTTTAAGTGAACAATGAGCCCCAATGGTTAATCCTTTATCGGAAATTATTTGTAATTTTCGAGAAGTAGAACAATGGATGGAACAGTTAGACGGTTGATATCTTTGTATTTATTGCTTCTATATAATCTAAGAAACATATATGCAAAGCATCCAAACAGTACAATTCACCAATTTATTGTTCTTCAAGTTTAAGTGAACAACGAGCCCCATTGTTAATCCTTTAACGGAAATTAATTGTAACTATCTACAAGTAGAACAATGATTGGAACACGTAGACGGTTGAAATCTTTGTATATATTGCTCCTATATAGTCTAAGAAACATATATGCAAAGCATCCAAACAGTACAATTCGACAATTTTTTGTTCTTCAAGTTTAAGTGAACAATGAGCCCCAATGGTTAATCCGTTTTCGGAAATTATTTGTAAATTTCGACAAGTAGAACAATGATTGGAACACGTAGACGGTTGAAATCTTTGTATATATTGCTTCCATATAGTCTAAGAAACATGTACGCAAAGCATCCAAGCAGTACAGTTCGCCAATTTTTTGTTCTTCAAGTTTAAGTGAACTACGAGCCCCATTGTTAATCCTTTAAAGGAAATTATTTGTAAATTTTGACAAGTAGAACAATGAATGGAACAGGTAGACTGTTGAAATCATTGTATATATTGCTTCTATGTAGTCTAAGAAACATATATGCAAAGCATCCAAACAGTACAATTCGCCAATTATTTCATCTTCAAGTTTAAGTGAACTACGAGCCCCATTGTTAATACTTTAACGGAAATTATTTGTAACTTGCGACAAGTAGAACAATGAGTGGAACAGGTAGACGGTTGAAATCAATGTATATATTGCTTCTATATAGTCTAAGAAACATATATGCAAAGCATCCAAACAGTACCATTCGCCAATTTTTTGTTCTTCAAGTTTAAGTGAACAATGAGCCCCATTGTTAATCCTTTAAAGGAAATTATTTGTAACTTGCGACAAGTAGAACAATGAGTGGAACAGGTAGACGGTTGAAATCAATGTATATATTGCTTCTATATAGTCTAAGAAACATATATGCAAAGCATCCAAACAGTACAATTCGGCAATTTTTTGTTCTTCAAGTTTAAGTGAACAATGAGACCCAATGGTTAATCCGTTATCGGAAACTATTTGTAAGTTTCGACAAGTAGAACAATGAATGGAACAGGTAGACGGTTGAAATCTTTGTATATATTGCTTCTATATAGTCTAAGAAACATATATGCAAAGCATCCAAACAGTACCATTCGCCAATTTTTTGTTCTTCAAGTTTAAGTGAACTACGAGCCCCATTGTTAATCCTTTAAAGGAAATTATTTGTAAATTTTGACAAGTAGAACAATGAATGGAACAGGTAGACTGTTGAAATCATTGTATATATTGCTTCTATGTAGTCTAAGAAACATATATGCAAAGCATCCAAACAGTACAATTCGCCAATTATTTCATCTTCAAGTTTAAGTGAACTACGAGCCCCATTGTTAATACTTTAACGGAAATTATTTGTAACTTGCGACAAGTAGAACAATGAGTGGAACAGGTAGACGGTTGAAATCAATGTATATATTGCTTCTATATAGTCTAAGAAACATATATGCAAAGCATCCAAACAGTACCATTCGCCAATTTTTTGTTCTTCAAGTTTAAGTGAGCAACGAGCCCCATTGTTAATCCTTTAAAGGAAATTATTTGTAAATTTCGACAAGTAGAAAAATGATTGGAACACGTAGACGGTTGAAATCTTTGTATATATTGCTTCCATATAGTCTAAGAAACATGTACGCAAAGCATCCAAACAGTACCATTCGCCAATTTTTTGTTCTTCAAGTTTAAGTGAACAATGAGCCCCAATGGTTAATCCTTTATCGGAAATTATTTGTAATTTTCGACAAGTAGAACAATGAATGGAACAGGTAGACGGTTGAAATCTTTGTATATATTGCTTCTATATAGTATAAGAAACATATATGCAAAGCATCCAAACAGTCCAATTCACCAATTTTTTGTTCTTCAAGTTTAAGTGAACTACGAGCCCCATTGTTAATCCTTTAACGGAAATTAATTGTAACTTTCTACAAGTAGAACAATGATTGGAACACGTAGACGATTGAAATCTTTGTATATATTGCTTCTATATAATCTAAGAAACATATATGCAAAGCATCCAAACTGTACCATTTGCCAATTTTTTGTCCTTCAAGTTTAAGTGAACAATGAGCCCCATTGTTAATCCTTTATCGGAAATTATTTGTAACTTTCGACAAGTAGAACAATGATTGAAACACGTAGACGATTGAAATCTTTGTATATATTGCTTCCATATAGTCTAAGAAGCATATGTGCAAAGTATCCAAACAGTACAATTCGCCAATTTTTTATTCTTCAAGTTTAAGTGAACAACGAGCCCCATTGTTAATCCTTTATCGGAAATTATTTGTAACTTTCGACAAGTAGAACAATGAATGGAACAGGTAGACGGTTGAAATCTTTTTATATATTGCTTCTATATAGTATAAGAAACATATATGCAAAGCATCCAAACAGTACAATTCGCCAATTTTTTGTTCTTCAAGTTTAAGTGAACCATGAGCCCCAATGGTTAATCCTTTATCGGAAATTATTTGTACCTTTCGACAAGTAGAACAATGAATGGAACAGGTAGACGGTTGAAATCTTTGTATATATTGCTTCTATATAGTCTAAGAAACATATATGCAAAGCATCCAAACAGTACAATTCGCCGATTTATTGTTCTTCAAGTTTAAGTGAACAACGAGCCCCATTGTTAATCCTTTAAAGGAAATTATTTGTAAAGTTCGACAAGTAGAACAATGATTGGAACACGTAGACGGTTGAAATCTTTGTATATATTGCTTCCATATAGTCTAAGAAACATATATGCAAAGCATCCAACCAGTACAATTCGCCAATTTTTTGTTCTTCAAGTTTAAGTGAACAATGAGCCCCATTGTTAATCCTTTAAAGGAAATTATTTGTAACTTTCGACAAGTAGAACAATGTATGGAACAGGTACACGGATGAAATCTTTGTATATATTGCTTCTATATAGTCTAAGAAGCATATGTGCAAAGCATCCAAACAGTACCATTCGCCAATTTTTTATTCTTCAAGTTTAAGTGAACAATGAGACCCATTGTTAATCCTTTATCGGAAATTATTTGTAACTTTCGACAAGTAGAACAATGAATGGAACAGGTAGACGGTTGAAATCTTTGTATATATTGCTTCTATATAGTATAAGAAACATATATGCAAAGCATCCAAACAGTACAATTCGCCAATTTTTTATTCTTCAAGTTTAAGTGAACAATGAGCCCCAATGGTTAATCCTTTATCGGAAATTATTTGTAACATTCGGCAAGTAGAACAATGAATGGAACAGGTGGACGGTTGAAATCTTTGTATATATTGCTTCTATATAGTCTAAGAAACATATATGCAAAGCATCCAAACAGTACAATTCGCCAATTTTTTGTTCTTCAAGTTTAAGTGAATAATGAGCCCCAATGGTTAATCCTTTATCGGTAATTATTTGTAAATTTCGACAAGTAGAACAATGAATGGAACAGGTAGACGGTTGAAATCCTTGTATATATTGCCTCTATATAATCTAAGAAACATATATGCAAAGCATCCAAACAGTACCATTCGCCAATTTTTTGTTCTTCAAGTTTAAGTGAACTACGAGCCCCATTATTAATCCTTTAAAGGAAATTATTTGAAAATTTCGACAAGTAGAACAATGAATGGAACAGGTAGACTGTTGAAATCATTGTATATATTGCTTCTAAATAGTCTAAGAAACATATATGCAAAGCGTCCAAACAGTACAATTCGCCAATTATTTGATCTTCAAGTTTAAGTGAACTACGAGCCCCATTGTTAATACTTTAACGGAAATTATTTGTAACTTGCGACAAGTAGAACAATGAATGGAACAGGTAGCCGGTTGAAATCAATGTATATATTGCTTCTATATAGTCTAAGAAACATATATGCAAAGCATCCAAACAGTACCATTCGCCAATTTTTTGTTCTTCAAGTTTAAGTGAGCAACGAGCCCCATTGTTAATCCTTTAAAGGAAATTATTTGTAAATTTCGACAAGTAGAAAAATGATTGGAACACGTAGACGGTTGAAATCTTTGTATATATTGCTTCCATATAGTCTAAGAAACATGTACGCAAAGCATCCAAACAGTACCATTCGCCAATTTTTTGTTCTTCAAGTTTAAGTGAACAATGAGCCCCAATGGTTAATCCTTTATCGGAAATTATTTGTAATTTTCGACAAGTAGAACAATGGATGGAACAGTTAGACGGTTGATATCTTTGTATTTATTGCTTCTATATAATCTAAGAAACATATATGCAAAGCATCCAAACAGTACAATTCACCAATTTATTGTTCTTCAAGTTTAAGTGAACAACGAGCCCCATTGTTAATCCTTTAACGGAAATTAATTGTAACTATCTACAAGTAGAACAATGATTGGAACACGTAGACGGTTGAAATCTTTGTATATATTGCTCCTATATAGTCTAAGAAACATATATGCAAAGCATCCAAACAGTACAATTCGACAATTTTTTGTTCTTCAAGTTTAAGTGAACAATGAGCCCCAATGGTTAATCCGTTTTCGGAAATTATTTGTAAATTTCGACAAGTAGAACAATGATTGGAACACGTAGACGGTTGAAATCTTTGTATATATTGCTTCCATATAGTCTAAGAAACATGTACGCAAAGCATCCAAGCAGTACCGTTCGCCAATTTTTTGTTCTTCAAGTTTAAGTGAACTACGAGCCCCATTGTTAATCCTTTAAAGGAAATTATTTGTAAATTTCGGCAAGTAGAACAATGAATGGAACAGGTAGACGGTTGAAATCTTTGTATATATTGCTTCTATATAGTCTAAGAAACATATATGCAAAGCATCCAAACAGTACCATTCGCCAATTTTTTGTTCTTCAAGTTTAAGTGAACTACGAGCCCCATTGTTAATCCTTTAACGGAAATTAATTGTAACTTTCTACAAGTAGAACAATGATTGGAACACGTAGACGATTGAAATCTTTGTATATATTGCTTCTATATAATCTAAGAAACATATATGCAAAGCATCCAAGCAGTACAATTCGCCAATTTTTTGTTCTTCAAGTTTAAGTGAACAACGAGCCCCATTGATAATCCTTTAACGGAAATTAATTGTAACTTTCTACAAGTAGAACAATGATTGGAACACGTAGACGGTTGAAATCTTTGTATATATTGCTTCCATATAGTCTAAGAAACATATATGCAAAGCATCCAAACAGTACCATTCGCCAATTCTTTGTTCTTCATGTTTAAGTGAACAATGAGACCCATTGTTAATCCTTTATCGGAAATTATTTGTAACTTTCGACAAGTAGAACAGTGAATGGAACAGGTAGACGGTTGAAATCTTTGTATATATTGCTTCCATATAGTCTAAGAAACATATATGCAAAGCATCCAAACAGTACAATTCGACAATTTTTTGTTCTTCAAGTTTGAGTGAACAACGAGGCCCATTGATAATCATGAAACGGAAATTATTTGTAACTTTCGACAAGAAGAACAATGAATAGATCAGGTAGACGGTTGAAATCTTTGTATATGTTGCTTCTATATAGTCTAAGAAACCTATATGCAAAGCATCTAAACAGTAACATTCGCCAATTTTTCGATCTTCAAGTTTAAGTGAACAGCGAGCCCCATTGATAATCATGAAATGGAAATTATTTGTAACTTTCTACAAATAGAACAATGAATAGTACAGGTAGACGGGTGAAATCTTTCTATATATTGCTTCTAAATAGTCTAAGAAACACAAATGCAAAGCATCCAAACAGTACAATTCGCCAATTTTTTGTTCTTCAAGTTTAAGTGAACTACGAGCCCCATTGTTAATCCTTTAAAGGAAATTATTTGTAAATTTCGACAACTAGAACATTGAATGGAACAGGTAGACGGTTGAAATCTTTGTATATATTGCTTCTATATAGTATAAGAATTCTATATAGTATATATGCATAGCATCCAAACAGTACAATTCGCCAATTTTTTGTTCTGTAAGTTTAAGTGAACAATGAGCCCCAATGGTTAATCCGTTATCGGAAATTATTTGTAACTTTCGACAAGTAGAACAATGAATGGAACAGGTAGACGGTTGAAATCTTTGTATATATTGCTTCTATATAGTCTAAGAAACATATATGCAAAGCATCCAAATAGTACAATTCGACAATTTTTTGTTCTTCAAGTTTAAGTGAACAATGAGCCCCAATGGTTAATCCTTTATCGGAAATTATTTGTAATTTTCGACAAGTAGAACAATGGATGGAACAGTTAGACGGTTGATATCTTTGTATTTATTGCTTCTATATAATCTAAGAAACATATATGCAAAGCATCCAAACAGTACAATTCACCAATTTATTGTTCTTCAAGTTTAAGTGAACAACGAGCCCCATTGTTAATCCTTTAACGGAAATTAATTGTAACTATCTACAAGTAGAACAATGATTGGAACACGTAGACGGTTGAAATCTTTGTATATATTGCTCCTATATAGTCTAAGAAACATAAATGCAAAGCATCCAAACAGTACAATTCGACAATTTTTTGTTCTTCAAGTTTAAGTGAACAATGAGCCCCAATGGTTAATCCGTTTTCGGAAATTATTTGTAAATTTCGACAAGTAGAACAATGATTGGAACACGTAGACGGTTGAAATCTTTGTATATATTGCTTCCATATAGTCTAAGAAACATGTACGCAAAGCATCCAAGCAGTACCGTTCGCCAATTTTTTGTTCTTCAAGTTTAAGTGAACTACGAGCCCCATTGTTAATCCTTTAAAGGAAATTATTTGTAAATTTTGACAAGTAGAACAATGAATGGAACAGGTAGACTGTTGAAATCATTGTATATATTGCTTCTATGTAGTCTAAGAAACATATATGCAAAGCATCCAAACAGTACAATTCGCCAATTATTTCATCTTCAAGTTTAAGTGAACTACGAGCCCCATTGTTAATACTTTAACGGAAATTATTTGTAACTTGCGACAAGTAGAACAATGAGTGGAACAGGTAGACGGTTGAAATCAATGTATATATTGCTTCTATATAGTCTAAGAAACATATATGCAAAGCATCCAAACAGTACCATTCGCCAATTTTTTGTTCTTCAAGTTTATGTGAACAATGAGCCCCATTGTTAATCCTTTAAAGGAAATTATTTGTAACTTGCGACAAGTAGAACAATGAGTGGAACAGGTAGACGGTTGAAATCAATGTATATATTGCTTCTATATAGTCTAAGAAACATATATGCAAAGCATCCAAACAGTACAATTCGGCAATTTTTTGTTCTTCAAGTTTAAGTGAACAATGAGACCCAATGGTTAATCCGTTATCGGAAACTATTTGTAAGTTTCGACAAGTAGAACAATGAATGGAACAGGTAGACGGTTGAAATCTTTGTATATATTGCTTCTATATAGTCTAAGAAACATATATGCAAAGCATCCAAACAGTACCATTCGCCAATTTTTTGTTCTTCAAGTTTAAGTGAACTACGAGCCCCATTGTTAATCCTTTAAAGGAAATTATTTGTAAATTTTGACAAGTAGAACAATGAATGGAACAGGTAGACTGTTGAAATCATTGTATATATTGCTTCTATGTAGTCTAAGAAACATATATGCAAAGCATCCAAACAGTACAATTCGCCAATTATTTCATCTTCAAGTTTAAGTGAACTACGAGCCCCATTGTTAATACTTTAACGGAAATTATTTGTAACTTGCGACAAGTAGAACAATGAGTGGAACAGGTAGACGGTTGAAATCAATGTATATATTGCTTCTATATAGTCTAAGAAACATATATGCAAAGCATCCAAACAGTACCATTCGCCAATTTTTTGTTCTTCAAGTTTAAGTGAACAATGAGCCCCATTGTTAATCCTTTAAAGGAAATTATTTGTAACATGCGACAAGTAGAACAATGAATGGAACAGGTAGACGGTTGAAATCTTTGTATATATTGCTTCTATATAGTCTAAGAAACATATATGCAAAGCATCCAAATAGTACAATTCGACAATTTTTTGTTCTTCAAGTTTAAGTGAACAATGAGCCCCAATGGTTAATCCTTTATCGGAAATTATTTGTAAATTTCGACAAGTAGAACAATGATTGGAACACGTAGACGGTTGAAATCTTTGTATATATTGCTTCCATATAGTCTAAGAAACATGTACGCAAAGCATCCAAGCAGTACCGTTCGCCAATTTTTTGTTCTTCAAGTTTAAGTGAACTACGAGCCCCATTGTTAATCCTTTAAAGGAAATTATTTGTAAATTTCGGCAAGTAGAACAATGAATGGAACAGGTAGACGGTTGAAATCTTTGTATATATTGCTTCTATATAGTCTAAGAAACATATATGCAAAGCATCCAAACAGTACCATTCGCCAATTTTTTGTTCTTCAAGTTTAAGTGAACTACGAGCCCCATTGTTAATCCTTTAACGGAAATTAATTGTAACTTTCTACAAGTAGAACAATGATTGGAACACGTAGACGATTGAAATCTTTGTATATATTGCTTCTATATAATCTAAGAAACATATATGCAAAGCATCCAAGCAGTACAATTCGCCAATTTTTTGTTCTTCAAGTTTAAGTGAACAACGAGCCCCATTGATAATCCTTTAACGGAAATTAATTGTAACTTTCTACAAGTAGAACAATGATTGGAACACGTAGACGGTTGAAATCTTTGTATATATTGCTTCCATATAGTCTAAGAAACATATATGCAAAGCATCCAAACAGTACCATTCGCCAATTCTTTGTTCTTCATGTTTAAGTGAACAATGAGACCCATTGTTAATCCTTTATCGGAAATTATTTGTAACTTTCGACAAGTAGAACAGTGAATGGAACAGGTAGACGGTTGAAATCTTTGTATATATTGCTTCCATATAGTCTAAGAAACATATATGCAAAGCATCCAAACAGTACAATTCGACAATTTTTTGTTCTTCAAGTTTGAGTGAACAACGAGGCCCATTGATAATCATGAAACGGAAATTATTTGTAACTTTCGACAAGAAGAACAATGAATAGATCAGGTAGACGGTTGAAATCTTTGTATATGTTGCTTCTATATAGTCTAAGAAACCTATATGCAAAGCATCTAAACAGTAACATTCGCCAATTTTTCGATCTTCAAGTTTAAGTGAACAGCGAGCCCCATTGATAATCATGAAATGGAAATTATTTGTAACTTTCTACAAATAGAACAATGAATAGTACAGGTAGACGGGTGAAATCTTTCTATATATTGCTTCTAAATAGTCTAAGAAACACATATGCAAAGCATCCAAACAGTACAATTCGCCAATTTTTTGTTCTTCAAGTTTAAGTGAACTACGAGCCCCATTGTTAATCCTTTAAAGGAAATTATTTGTAAATTTCGACAACTAGAACATTGAATGGAACAGGTAGACGGTTGAAATCTTTGTATATATTGCTTCTATATAGTATAAGAATTCTATATAGTATATATGCATAGCATCCAAACAGTACAATTCGCCAATTTTTTGTTCTGTAAGTTTAAGTGAACAATGAGCCCCAATGGTTAATCCGTTATCGGAAATTATTTGTAACTTTCGACAAGTAGAACAATGAATGGAACAGGTAGACGGTTGAAATCTTTGTATATATTGCTTCTATATAGTCTAAGAAACATATATGCAAAGCATCCAAATAGTACAATTCGACAATTTTTTGTTCTTCAAGTTTAAGTGAACAATGAGCCCCAATGGTTAATCCTTTATCGGAAATTATTTGTAATTTTCGACAAGTAGAACAATGGATGGAACAGTTAGACGGTTGATATCTTTGTATTTATTGCTTCTATATAATCTAAGAAACATATATGCAAAGCATCCAAACAGTACAATTCACCAATTTATTGTTCTTCAAGTTTAAGTGAACAACGAGCCCCATTGTTAATCCTTTAACGGAAATTAATTGTAACTATCTACAAGTAGAACAATGATTGGAACACGTAGACGGTTGAAATCTTTGTATATATTGCTCCTATATAGTCTAAGAAACATAAATGCAAAGCATCCAAACAGTACAATTCGACAATTTTTTGTTCTTCAAGTTTAAGTGAACAATGAGCCCCAATGGTTAATCCGTTTTCGGAAATTATTTGTAAATTTCGACAAGTAGAACAATGATTGGAACACGTAGACGGTTGAAATCTTTGTATATATTGCTTCCATATAGTCTAAGAAACATGTACGCAAAGCATCCAAGCAGTACCGTTCGCCAATTTTTTGTTCTTCAAGTTTAAGTGAACTACGAGCCCCATTGTTAATCCTTTAAAGGAAATTATTTGTAAATTTTGACAAGTAGAACAATGAATGGAACAGGTAGACTGTTGAAATCATTGTATATATTGCTTCTATGTAGTCTAAGAAACATATATGCAAAGCATCCAAACAGTACAATTCGCCAATTATTTCATCTTCAAGTTTAAGTGAACTACGAGCCCCATTGTTAATACTTTAACGGAAATTATTTGTAACTTGCGACAAGTAGAACAATGAGTGGAACAGGTAGACGGTTGAAATCAATGTATATATTGCTTCTATATAGTCTAAGAAACATATATGCAAAGCATCCAAACAGTACCATTCGCCAATTTTTTGTTCTTCAAGTTTATGTGAACAATGAGCCCCATTGTTAATCCTTTAAAGGAAATTATTTGTAACTTGCGACAAGTAGAACAATGAGTGGAACAGGTAGAATGTTGAAATCAATGTATATATTGCTTCTATATAGTCTAAGAAACATATATGCAAAGCATCCAAACAGTACAATTCGGCAATTTTTTGTTCTTCAAGTTTAAGTGAACAATGAGACCCAATGGTTAATCCGTTATCGGAAACTATTTGTAAGTTTCGACAAGTAGAACAATGAATGGAACAGGTAGACGGTTGAAATCTTTGTATATATTGCTTCTATATAGTCTAAGAAACATATATGCAAAGCATCCAAACAGTACCATTCGCCAATTTTTTGTTCTTCAAGTTTAAGTGAACTACGAGCCCCATTGTTAATCCTTTAACGGAAATTAATTGTAACTATCTACAAGTAGAACAATGATTGGAACACGTAGACGGTTGAAATCTTTGTATATATTGCTCCTATATAGTCTAAGAAACATATATGCAAAGCATCCAAACAGTACAATTCGACAATTTTTTGTTCTTCAAGTTTAAGTGAACAATGAGCCCCAATGGTTAATCCGTTTTCGGAAATTATTTGTAAATTTCGACAAGTAGAACAATGATTGGAACACGTAGACGGTTGAAATCTTTGTATATATTGCTTCCATATAGTCTAAGAAACATGTACGCAAAGCATCCAAGCAGTACCGTTCGCCAATTTTTTGTTCTTCAAGTTTAAGTGAACTACGAGCCCCATTGTTAATCCTTTAAAGGAAATTATTTGTAAATTTCGGCAAGTAGAACAATGAATGGAACAGGTAGACGGTTGAAATCTTTGTATATATTGCTTCTATATAGTCTAAGAAACATATATGCAAAGCATCCAAACAGTACCATTCGCCAATTTTTTGTTCTTCAAGTTTAAGTGAACTACGAGCCCCATTGTTAATCCTTTAACGGAAATTAATTGTAACTTTCTACAAGTAGAACAATGATTGGAACACGTAGACGATTGAAATCTTTGTATATATTGCTTCTATATAATCTAAGAAACATATATGCAAAGCATCCAAGCAGTACAATTCGCCAATTTTTTGTTCTTCAAGTTTAAGTGAACAACGAGCCCCATTGATAATCCTTTAACGGAAATTAATTGTAACTTTCTACAAGTAGAACAATGATTGGAACACGTAGACGGTTGAAATCTTTGTATATATTGCTTCCATATAGTCTAAGAAACATATATGCAAAGCATCCAAACAGTACCATTCGCCAATTCTTTGTTCTTCATGTTTAAGTGAACAATGAGACCCATTGTTAATCCTTTATCGGAAATTATTTGTAACTTTCGACAAGTAGAACAGTGAATGGAACAGGTAGACGGTTGAAATCTTTGTATATATTGCTTCCATATAGTCTAAGAAACATATATGCAAAGCATCCAAACAGTACAATTCGACAATTTTTTGTTCTTCAAGTTTGAGTGAACAACGAGGCCCATTGATAATCATGAAACGGAAATTATTTGTAACTTTCGACAAGAAGAACAATGAATAGATCAGGTAGACGGTTGAAATCTTTGTATATGTTGCTTCTATATAGTCTAAGAAACCTATATGCAAAGCATCTAAACAGTAACATTCGCCAATTTTTCGATCTTCAAGTTTAAGTGAACAGCGAGCCCCATTGATAATCATGAAATGGAAATTATTTGTAACTTTCTACAAATAGAACAATGAATAGTACAGGTAGACGGGTGAAATCTTTCTATATATTGCTTCTAAATAGTCTAAGAAACACAAATGCAAAGCATCCAAACAGTACAATTCGCCAATTTTTTGTTCTTCAAGTTTAAGTGAACTACGAGCCGCATTGTTAATCCTTTAACGGAAATTAATTGTAACTTTCTACAAGTAGAACAATGATTGGAACACCTAGACGGTTGAAATCTTTGTATATATTGCTTCCATATAGTCTAAGAAACATATATGCAAAGCATCCAAACAGTACAATTCGCCAATTATTTCATCTTCAAGTTTAAGTGAACTACGAGCCCCATTGTTAATACTTTAACGGAAATTATTTGTAACTTGCGACAAGTAGAACAATGAGTGGAACAGGTAGACGGTTGAAATCAATGTATATATTGCTTCTATATAGTCTAAGAAACATATATGCAAAGCATCCAAACAGTACCATTCGCCAATTTTTTGTTCTTCAAGTTTAAGTGAACAATGAGCCCCATTGTTAATCCTTTAAAGGAAATTATTTGTAAATTTCGACAACTAGAACATTGAATGGAACAGGTAGACGGTTGAAATCTTTGTATATATTGCTTCTATATAGTATAAGAATTCTATATAGTATATATGTATAGCATCCAAACAGTACAATTCGCCAATTTTTTGTTCTGTAAGTTTAAGTGAACAATGAGCCCCAATGGTTAATCCGTTATCGGAAATTATTTGTAACTTTCGACAAGTAGAACAATGAATGGAACAGGTAGACGGTTGAAATCTTTGTATATATTGCTTCTATATAGTCTAAGAAACATATATGCAAAGCATCCAAATAGTACAATTCGACAATTTTTTGTTCTTCAAGTTTAAGTGAACAATGAGCCCCAATGGTTAATCCTTTATCGGAAATTATTTGTAATTTTCGACAAGTAGAACAATGGATGGAACAGTTAGACGGTTGATATCTTTGTATTTATTGCTTCTATATAATCTAAGAAACATATATGCAAAGCATCCAAACAGTACAATTCACCAATTTATTGTTCTTCAAGTTTAAGTGAACAACGAGCCCCATTGTTAATCCTTTAACGGAAATTAATTGTAACTATCTACAAGTAGAACAATGATTGGAACACGTAGACGGTTGAAATCTTTGTATATATTGCTCCTATATAGTCTAAGAAACATAAATGCAAAGCATCCAAACAGTACAATTCGACAATTTTTTGTTCTTCAAGTTTAAGTGAACAATGAGCCCCAATGGTTAATCCGTTTTCGGAAATTATTTGTAAATTTCGACAAGTAGAACAATGATTGGAACACGTAGACGGTTGAAATCTTTGTATATATTGCTTCCATATAGTCTAAGAAACATGTACGCAAAGCATCCAAGCAGTACCGTTCGCCAATTTTTTGTTCTTCAAGTTTAAGTGAACTACGAGCCCCATTGTTAATCCTTTAAAGGAAATTATTTGTAAATTTTGACAAGTAGAACAATGAATGGAACAGGTAGACTGTTGAAATCATTGTATATATTGCTTCTATGTAGTCTAAGAAACATATATGCAAAGCATCCAAACAGTACAATTCGCCAATTATTTCATCTTCAAGTTTAAGTGAACTACGAGCCCCATTGTTAATACTTTAACGGAAATTATTTGTAACTTGCGACAAGTAGAACAATGAGTGGAACAGGTAGACGGTTGAAATCAATGTATATATTGCTTCTATATAGTCTAAGAAACATATATGCAAAGCATCCAAACAGTACCATTCGCCAATTTTTTGTTCTTCAAGTTTATGTGAACAATGAGCCCCATTGTTAATCCTTTAAAGGAAATTATTTGTAACTTGCGACAAGTAGAACAATGAGTGGAACAGGTAGACGGTTGAAATCAATGTATATATTGCTTCTATATAGTCTAAGAAACATATATGCAAAGCATCCAAACAGTACAATTCGGCAATTTTTTGTTCTTCAAGTTTAAGTGAACAATGAGACCCAATGGTTAATCCGTTATCGGAAACTATTTGTAAGTTTCGACAAGTAGAACAATGAATGGAACAGGTAGACGGTTGAAATCTTTGTATATATTGCTTCTATATAGTCTAAGAAACATATATGCAAAGCATCCAAACAGTACCATTCGCCAATTTTTTGTTCTTCAAGTTTAAGTGAACTACGAGCCCCATTGTTAATCCTTTAAAGGAAATTATTTGTAAATTTTGACAAGTAGAACAATGAATGGAACAGGTAGACTGTTGAAATCATTGTATATATTGCTTCTATGTAGTCTAAGAAACATATATGCAAAGCATCCAAACAGTACAATTCGCCAATTATTTCATCTTCAAGTTTAAGTGAACTACGAGCCCCATTGTTAATACTTTAACGGAAATTATTTGTAACTTGCGACAAGTAGAACAATGAGTGGAACAGGTAGACGGTTGAAATCAATGTATATATTGCTTCTATATAGTCTAAGAAACATATATGCAAAGCATCCAAACAGTACCATTCGCCAATTTTTTGTTCTTCAAGTTTAAGTGAACAATGAGCCCCATTGTTAATCCTTTAAAGGAAATTATTTGTAACATGCGACAAGTAGAACAATGAATGGAACAGGTAGACGGTTGAAATCTTTGTATATATTGCTTCTATATAGTCTAAGAAACATATATGCAAAGCATCCAAATAGTACAATTCGACAATTTTTTGTTCTTCAAGTTTAAGTGAACAATGAGCCCCAATGGTTAATCCTTTATCGGAAATTATTTGTAATTTTCGTCAAGTAGAACAATGGATGGAACAGTTAGACGGTTGATATCTTTGTATTTATTGCTTCTATATAATCTAAGAAACATATATGCAAAGCATCCAAACAGTACAATTCACCAATTTATTGTTCTTCAAGTTTAAGTGAACAACGAGCCCCATTGTTAATCCTTTAACGGAAATTAATTGTAACTATCTACAAGTAGAACAATGATTGGAACACGTAGACGGTTGAAATCATTGTATATATTGCTCCTATATAGTCTAAGAAACATATATGCAAAGCATCCAAACAGTACCATTCGCCAATTTTTTGTTCTTCAAATTTAAGTGAACAATGAGCCCCAATGTTTAATCCTTTATCGGAAATTATTTGTAACTTTCGACAAGTAGAACAATGAATGGAACAGGTAGACTGTTGAAATCTTTGTATATATTGCTTCTATATAGTCTAAGATACATATATGCAAAGCATCCAAACAGTACAATTCGCCAATTTTTTGTTCTTCAAGTTTAAGTGAACAATGAGCCCCATTGTTAATCCTTTAAAGGAAATTATTTGTAACTTGCGACAAGTAGAACAATGAGTGGAACAGGTAGACGGTTGAAATCAATGTATATATTGCTTCTATATAGTCTAAGAAACATATATGCAAAGCATCCAAACAGTACAATTCGGCAATTTTTTGTTCTTCAAGTTTAAGTGAACAATGAGACCCAATGGTTAATCCGTTATCGGAAACTATTTGTAAGTTTCGACAAGTAGAACAATGAATGGAACAGGTAGACGGTTGAAATCTTTGTATATATTGCTTCTATATAGTCTAAGAAACATATATGCAAAGCATCCAAACAGTACCATTCGCCAATTTTTTGTTCTTCAAGTTTAAGTGAACTACGAGCCCCATTGTTAATCCTTTAAAGGAAATTATTTGTAAATTTTGACAAGTAGAACAATGAATGGAACAGGTAGACTGTTGAAATCATTGTATATATTGCTTCTATGTAGTCTAAGAAACATATATGCAAAGCATCCAAACAGTACAATTCGCCAATTATTTCATCTTCAAGTTTAAGTGAACTACGAGCCCCAGTGTTAATACTTTAACGGAAATTATTTGTAACTTGCGACAAGTAGAACAATGAGTGGAACAGGTAGACGGTTGAAATCAATGTATATATTGCTTCTATATAGTCTAAGAAACATATATGCAAAGCATCCAAACAGTACCATTCGCCAATTTTTTGTTCTTCAAGTTTATGTGAACAATGAGCCCCATTGTTAATCCTTTAAAGGAAATTATTTGTAACTTGCGACAAGTAGAACAATGAGTGGAACAGGTAGAATGTTGAAATCAATGTATATATTGCTTCTATATAGTCTAAGAAACATATATGCAAAGCATCCAAACAGTACAATTCGGCAATTTTTTGTTCTTCAAGTTTAAGTGAACAATGAGACCCAATGGTTAATCCGTTATCGGAAACTATTTGTAAGTTTCGACAAGTAGAACAATGAATGGAACAGGTAGACGGTTGAAATCTTTGTATATATTGCTTCTATATAGTCTAAGAAACATATATGCAAAGCATCCAAACAGTACCATTCGCCAATTTTTTGTTCTTCAAGTTTAAGTGAACTACGAGCCCCATTGTTAATCCTTTAACGGAAATTAATTGTAACTATCTACAAGTAGAACAATGATTGGAACACGTAGACGGTTGAAATCTTTGTATATATTGCTCCTATATAGTCTAAGAAACATATATGCAAAGCATCCAAACAGTACAATTCGACAATTTTTTGTTCTTCAAGTTTAAGTGAACAATGAGCCCCAATGGTTAATCCGTTTTCGGAAATTATTTGTAAATTTCGACAAGTAGAACAATGATTGGAACACGTAGACGGTTGAAATCTTTGTATATATTGCTTCCATATAGTCTAAGAAACATGTACGCAAAGCATCCAAGCAGTACCGTTCGCCAATTTTTTGTTCTTCAAGTTTAAGTGAACTACGAGCCCCATTGTTAATCCTTTAAAGGAAATTATTTGTAAATTTCGGCAAGTAGAACAATGAATGGAACAGGTAGACGGTTGAAATCTTTGTATATATTGCTTCTATATAGTCTAAGAAACATATATGCAAAGCATCCAAACAGTACCATTCGCCAATTTTTTGTTCTTCAAGTTTAAGTGAACTACGAGCCCCATTGTTAATCCTTTAACGGAAATTAATTGTAACTTTCTACAAGTAGAACAATGATTGGAACACGTAGACGATTGAAATCTTTGTATATATTGCTTCTATATAATCTAAGAAACATATATGCAAAGCATCCAAGCAGTACAATTCGCCAATTTTTTGTTCTTCAAGTTTAAGTGAACAACGAGCCCCATTGATAATCCTTTAACGGAAATTAATTGTAACTTTCTACAAGTAGAACAATGATTGGAACACGTAGACGGTTGAAATCTTTGTATATATTGCTTCCATATAGTCTAAGAAACATATATGCAAAGCATCCAAACAGTACCATTCGCCAATTCTTTGTTCTTCATGTTTAAGTGAACAATGAGACCCATTGTTAATCCTTTATCGGAAATTATTTGTAACTTTCGACAAGTAGAACAGTGAATGGAACAGGTAGACGGTTGAAATCTTTGTATATATTGCTTCCATATAGTCTAAGAAACATATATGCAAAGCATCCAAACAGTACAATTCGACAATTTTTTGTTCTTCAAGTTTGAGTGAACAACGAGGCCCATTGATAATCATGAAACGGAAATTATTTGTAACTTTCGACAAGAAGAACAATGAATAGATCAGGTAGACGGTTGAAATCTTTGTATATGTTGCTTCTATATAGTCTAAGAAACCTATATGCAAAGCATCTAAACAGTAACATTCGCCAATTTTTCGATCTTCAAGTTTAAGTGAACAGCGAGCCCCATTGATAATCATGAAATGGAAATTATTTGTAACTTTCTACAAATAGAACAATGAATAGTACAGGTAGACGGGTGAAATCTTTCTATATATTGCTTCTAAATAGTCTAAGAAACACAAATGCAAAGCATCCAAACAGTACAATTCGCCAATTTTTTGTTCTTCAAGTTTAAGTGAACTACGAGCCCCATTGTTAATCCTTTAAAGGAAATTATTTGTAAATTTCGACAACTAGAACATTGAATGGAACAGGTAGACGGTTGAAATCTTTGTATATATTGCTTCTATATAGTATAAGAATTCTATATAGTATATATGTATAGCATCCAAACAGTACAATTCGCCAATTTTTTGTTCTGTAAGTTTAAGTGAACAATGAGCCCCAATGGTTAATCCGTTATCGGAAATTATTTGTAACTTTCGACAAGTAGAACAATGAATGGAACAGGTAGACGGTTGAAATCATTGTATATATTGCTTCTATGTAGTCTAAGAAACATATATGCAAAGCATCCAAACAGTACAATTCGGCAATTTTTTGTTCTTCAAGTTTAAGTGAACAATGAGACCCAATGGTTAATCCGTTATCGGAAACTATTTGTAAGTTTCGACAAGTAGAACAATGAATGGAACAGGTAGACGGTTGAAATCTTTGTATATATTGCTTCTATATAGTCTAAGAAACATATATGCAAAGCATCCAAACAGTACCATTCGCCAATTTTTTGTTCTTCAAGTTTAAGTGAACTACGAGCCCCATTGTTAATCCTTTAAAGGAAATTATTTGTAAATTTTGACAAGTAGAACAATGAATGGAACAGGTAGACTGTTGAAATCATTGTATATATTGCTTCTATGTAGTCTAAGAAACATATATGCAAAGCATCCAAACAGTACAATTCGCCAATTATTTCATCTTCAAGTTTAAGTGAACTACGAGCCCCATTGTTAATACTTTAACGGAAATTATTTGTAACTTGCGACAAGTAGAACAATGAGTGGAACAGGTAGACGGTTGAAATCAATGTATATATTGCTTCTATATAGTCTAAGAAACATATATGCAAAGCATCCAAACAGTACCATTCGCCAATTTTTTGTTCTTCAAGTTTAAGTGAACAATGAGCCCCATTGTTAATCCTTTAAAGGAAATTATTTGTAACATGCGACAAGTAGAACAATGAATGGAACAGGTAGACGGTTGAAATCTTTGTATATATTGCTTCTATATAGTCTAAGAAACATATATGCAAAGCATCCAAATAGTACAATTCGACAATTTTTTGTTCTTCAAGTTTAAGTGAACAATGAGCCCCAATGGTTAATCCTTTATCGGAAATTATTTGTAATTTTCGTCAAGTAGAACAATGGATGGAACAGTTAGACGGTTGATATCTTTGTATTTATTGCTTCTATATAATCTAAGAAACATATATGCAAAGCATCCAAACAGTACAATTCACCAATTTATTGTTCTTCAAGTTTAAGTGAACAACGAGCCCCATTGTTAATCCTTTAACGGAAATTAATTGTAACTATCTACAAGTAGAACAATGATTGGAACACGTAGACGGTTGAAATCATTGTATATATTGCTCCTATATAGTCTAAGAAACATATATGCAAAGCATCCAAACAGTACCATTCGCCAATTTTTTGTTCTTCAAATTTAAGTGAACAATGAGCCCCAATGTTTAATCCTTTATCGGAAATTATTTGTAACTTTCGACAAGTAGAACAATGAATGGAACAGGTAGACTGTTGAAATCTTTGTATATATTGCTTCTATATAGTCTAAGATACATATATGCAAAGCATCCAAACAGTACAATTCGCCAATTTTTTGTTCTTCAAGTTTAAGTGAACAATGAGCCCCATTGTTAATCCTTTAAAGGAAATTATTTGTAACTTGCGACAAGTAGAACAATGAGTGGAACAGGTAGACGGTTGAAATCAATGTATATATTGCTTCTATATAGTCTAAGAAACATATATGCAAAGCATCCAAACAGTACAATTCGGCAATTTTTTGTTCTTCAAGTTTAAGTGAACAATGAGACCCAATGGTTAATCCGTTATCGGAAACTATTTGTAAGTTTCGACAAGTAGAACAATGAATGGAACAGGTAGACGGTTGAAATCTTTGTATATATTGCTTCTATATAGTCTAAGAAACATATATGCAAAGCATCCAAACAGTACCATTCGCCAATTTTTTGTTCTTCAAGTTTAAGTGAACTACGAGCCCCATTGTTAATCCTTTAAAGGAAATTATTTGTAAATTTTGACAAGTAGAACAATGAATGGAACAGGTAGACTGTTGAAATCATTGTATATATTGCTTCTATGTAGTCTAAGAAACATATATGCAAAGCATCCAAACAGTACAATTCGCCAATTATTTCATCTTCAAGTTTAAGTGAACTACGAGCCCCATTGTTAATACTTTAACGGAAATTATTTGTAACTTGCGACAAGTAGAACAATGAGTGGAACAGGTAGACGGTTGAAATCAATGTATATATTGCTTCTATATAGTCTAAGAAACATATATGCAAAGCATCCAAACAGTACCATTCGCCAATTTTTTGTTCTTCAAGTTTATGTGAACAATGAGCCCCATTGTTAATCCTTTAAAGGAAATTATTTGTAACTTGCGACAAGTAGAACAATGAGTGGAACAGGTAGAATGTTGAAATCAATGTATATATTGCTTCTATATAGTCTAAGAAACATATATGCAAAGCATCCAAACAGTACAATTCGGCAATTTTTTGTTCTTCAAGTTTAAGTGAACAATGAGACCCAATGGTTAATCCGTTATCGGAAACTATTTGTAAGTTTCGACAAGTAGAACAATGAATGGAACAGGTAGACGGTTGAAATCTTTGTATATATTGCTTCTATATAGTCTAAGAAACATATATGCAAAGCATCCAAACAGTACCATTCGCCAATTTTTTGTTCTTCAAGTTTAAGTGAACTACGAGCCCCATTGTTAATCCTTTAACGGAAATTAATTGTAACTATCTACAAGTAGAACAATGATTGGAACACGTAGACGGTTGAAATCTTTGTATATATTGCTCCTATATAGTCTAAGAAACATATATGCAAAGCATCCAAACAGTACAATTCGACAATTTTTTGTTCTTCAAGTTTAAGTGAACAATGAGCCCCAATGGTTAATCCGTTTTCGGAAATTATTTGTAAATTTCGACAAGTAGAACAATGATTGGAACACGTAGACGGTTGAAATCTTTGTATATATTGCTTCCATATAGTCTAAGAAACATGTACGCAAAGCATCCAAGCAGTACCGTTCGCCAATTTTTTGTTCTTCAAGTTTAAGTGAACTACGAGCCCCATTGTTAATCCTTTAAAGGAAATTATTTGTAAATTTCGGCAAGTAGAACAATGAATGGAACAGGTAGACGGTTGAAATCTTTGTATATATTGCTTCTATATAGTATAAGAATTCTATATAGTATATATGTATAGCATCCAAACAGTACAATTCGCCAATTTTTTGTTCTGTAAGTTTAAGTGAACAATGAGCCCCAATGGTTAATCCGTTATCGGAAATTATTTGTAACTTTCGACAAGTAGAACAATGAATGGAACAGGTAGACGGTTGAAATCTTTGTATATATTGCTTCTATATAGTCTAAGAAACATATATGCAAAGCATCCAAATAGTACAATTCGACAATTTTTTGTTCTTCAAGTTTAAGTGAACAATGAGCCCCAATGGTTAATCCTTTATCGGAAATTATTTGTAATTTTCGACAAGTAGAACAATGGATGGAACAGTTAGACGGTTGATATCTTTGTATTTATTGCTTCTATATAATCTAAGAAACATATATGCAAAGCATCCAAACAGTACAATTCACCAATTTATTGTTCTTCAAGTTTAAGTGAACAACGAGCCCCATTGTTAATCCTTTAACGGAAATTAATTGTAACTATCTACAAGTAGAACAATGATTGGAACACGTAGACGGTTGAAATCTTTGTATATATTGCTCCTATATAGTCTAAGAAACATAAATGCAAAGCATCCAAACAGTACAATTCGACAATTTTTTGTTCTTCAAGTTTAAGTGAACAATGAGCCCCAATGGTTAATCCGTTTTCGGAAATTATTTGTAAATTTCGACAAGTAGAACAATGATTGGAACACGTAGACGGTTGAAATCTTTGTATATATTGCTTCCATATAGTCTAAGAAACATGTACGCAAAGCATCCAAGCAGTACCGTTCGCCAATTTTTTGTTCTTCAAGTTTAAGTGAACTACGAGCCCCATTGTTAATCCTTTAAAGGAAATTATTTGTAAATTTTGACAAGTAGAACAATGAATGGAACAGGTAGACTGTTGAAATCATTGTATATATTGCTTCTATGTAGTCTAAGAAACATATATGCAAAGCATCCAAACAGTACAATTCGCCAATTATTTCATCTTCAAGTTTAAGTGAACTACGAGCCCCATTGTTAATACTTTAACGGAAATTATTTGTAACTTGCGACAAGTAGAACAATGAGTGGAACAGGTAGACGGTTGAAATCAATGTATATATTGCTTCTATATAGTCTAAGAAACATATATGCAAAGCATCCAAACAGTACCATTCGCCAATTTTTTGTTCTTCAAGTTTATGTGAACAATGAGCCCCATTGTTAATCCTTTAAAGGAAATTATTTGTAACTTGCGACAAGTAGAACAATGAGTGGAACAGGTAGACGGTTGAAATCAATGTATATATTGCTTCTATATAGTCTAAGAAACATATATGCAAAGCATCCAAACAGTACAATTCGGCAATTTTTTGTTCTTCAAGTTTAAGTGAACAATGAGACCCAATGGTTAATCCGTTATCGGAAACTATTTGTAAGTTTCGACAAGTAGAACAATGAATGGAACAGGTAGACGGTTGAAATCTTTGTATATATTGCTTCTATATAGTCTAAGAAACATATATGCAAAGCATCCAAACAGTACCATTCGCCAATTTTTTGTTCTTCAAGTTTAAGTGAACTACGAGCCCCATTGTTAATCCTTTAAAGGAAATTATTTGTAAATTTTGACAAGTAGAACAATGAATGGAACAGGTAGACTGTTGAAATCATTGTATATATTGCTTCTATGTAGTCTAAGAAACATATATGCAAAGCATCCAAACAGTACAATTCGCCAATTATTTCATCTTCAAGTTTAAGTGAACTACGAGCCCCATTGTTAATACTTTAACGGAAATTATTTGTAACTTGCGACAAGTAGAACAATGAGTGGAACAGGTAGACGGTTGAAATCAATGTATATATTGCTTCTATATAGTCTAAGAAACATATATGCAAAGCATCCAAACAGTACCATTCGCCAATTTTTTGTTCTTCAAGTTTAAGTGAACAATGAGCCCCATTGTTAATCCTTTAAAGGAAATTATTTGTAACATGCGACAAGTAGAACAATGAATGGAACAGGTAGACGGTTGAAATCTTTGTATATATTGCTTCTATATAGTCTAAGAAACATATATGCAAAGCATCCAAATAGTACAATTCGACAATTTTTTGTTCTTCAAGTTTAAGTGAACAATGAGCCCCAATGGTTAATCCTTTATCGGAAATTATTTGTAATTTTCGTCAAGTAGAACAATGGATGGAACAGTTAGACGGTTGATATCTTTGTATTTATTGCTTCTATATAATCTAAGAAACATATATGCAAAGCATCCAAACAGTACAATTCACCAATTTATTGTTCTTCAAGTTTAAGTGAACAACGAGCCCCATTGTTAATCCTTTAACGGAAATTAATTGTAACTATCTACAAGTAGAACAATGATTGGAACACGTAGACGGTTGAAATCATTGTATATATTGCTCCTATATAGTCTAAGAAACATATATGCAAAGCATCCAAACAGTACCATTCGCCAATTTTTTGTTCTTCAAATTTAAGTGAACAATGAGCCCCAATGTTTAATCCTTTATCGGAAATTATTTGTAACTTTCGACAAGTAGAACAATGAATGGAACAGGTAGACTGTTGAAATCTTTGTATATATTGCTTCTATATAGTCTAAGATACATATATGCAAAGCATCCAAACAGTACAATTCGCCAATTTTTTGTTCTTCAAGTTTAAGTGAACAATGAGCCCCATTGTTAATCCTTTAAAGGAAATTATTTGTAACTTGCGACAAGTAGAACAATGAGTGGAACAGGTAGACGGTTGAAATCAATGTATATATTGCTTCTATATAGTCTAAGAAACATATATGCAAAGCATCCAAACAATACAATTCGGCAATTTTTTGTTCTTCAAGTTTAAGTGAACAATGAGCCCCAATGGTTAATCCGTTATCGGAAACTATTTGTAAGTTTCGACAAGTAGAACAATGAATGGAACGGGTAGACGGTTGAAATTTTTGTATATATTGCTTCTATATAGTCTAAGAAACCTATATGCAAAGCATCTAAACAGTAACAATCGCCAATTTTTTGATCTTCAAGTTTAAGTGAACTACGAGCCCCATTGTTAATCATGAAATGGAAATTATTTGTAACTTTCGACAAGTAGAACAATGAATGGAACAGGTAGACGGTTGAAATCATTGTATATATTGCTTCTATATAGTCTAAGAAACATATATGCAAAGCATCCAAACAGTACAATTCGACAATTTTTTGTTCTTCAAGTTTAAGTGAACAACGAGCCCCAATGGTTAATCCTTTACCGGAAATTATTTGTAACATTCGGCAAGTAGAACAATGAATGGAACAGGTAGACGGTTGAAATCTTTGTATATTTTGCTTCTATATAGTCTAAGAAACATATATGCAAAGCATCCAAACAGTACCATTCGCCAATTTTTTGTTCTTCAAGTTTAAGTGAACATTGAGCCCCAATGGTTAATCCGTTTTCGGAAATTATTTGTAACTTTCGACAAGTAGAACAATGAATGGAACAGGTAGACGGTTGAAATTTTTGTATATATTGCTTCTATATCGTCTAAGAAACATATATGCAAAGCATCCAAGCAGTACAATTCGCCAATTTTTTGTTCTTCAAGTTTAAGTGAACAAGGAGCCCCATTGTTAATCCTTTAAAGGAAATTATTTGTAAATTTCGACAAGTAGAACAATGAATGGATCATGTAGACGGTTGAAATTATTGTATATATTGCTTCTATATAGTCTACGAAACATATATGCAAAGCATCCAAACAGTACAATTCGCCAATTTTTTGTTCTTCAAGTTTAAATGAACTACGAGCCCCATTGTTAATCCTTTAACGGAAATTAATTGTAACTTTCTACAAGTAGAACAATGATTGGAACACGTAGACGGTTGAAATCTTTGTATATATTGCTTCCATATAGTCTAAGAAACATATATGCAAAGCATCCAAACAGTACCATTCGCCAATTTTTTGTTCTTCAAGTTTAAGTGAACAATGAGACCCATTGTTAATCCTTTATCGGAAATTTTTTGTAACTTTCGACAAGTAGAACAGTGAATGGAACAGGTAGACGGTTGAAATCTTTGTATATATTGCTTCTATATAGTCTAAGAAACATATATGCAAAGCATCCAAACAGTACAATTCGCCAATTTTTTGTTCTTCATGTTTAAGTGAACAATGAGCCCCAATGGTTAATCCTTTATCGGTAATTATTTGTAAATTTCGACAAGTAGAACAATGAATGGATCAGGTAGACGGTTGAAATCATTGTATATATTGCTTCTATATAATCTACGAAACATATATGCAAAGCATCCAAACAGTCCAATTCGCCAATTTTTTGTTCTTCAAGTTTAAGTGAACTACGAGCCCCATTGTTAATCCTTTAACGGAAATTATTTGTAACTTTCGACAAGTAGAACAATGAATGGAACAGGTAGACGGTTGAAATCTTTGTATATATTGCTTCTATATAGTATAAGAAACATATATGCAAAGCATCCAAACAGTCCAATTCACCAATTTTTTGTTCTTCAAGTTTAAGTGAACTACGAGCCCCATTGTTAATCCTTTAACGGAAATTAATTGTAACTTTCTACAAGTAGAACAATGATTGGAACACGTAGACGATTGAAATCTTTGTATATATTGCTTCTATATAATCTAAGAAACATATATGCAAAGCATCCAAGCAGTACAATTCGCCAATTTTTTGTTCTTCAAGTTTAAGTGAACAACGAGCCCCATTGATAATCCTTTAACGGAAATTAATTGTAACTTTCTACAAGTAGAACAATGATTGGAACACGTAGACGGTTGAAATCTTTGTATATATTGCTTCCATATAGTCTAAGAAACATATATGCAAAGCATCCAAACAGTACCATTCGCCAATTCTTTGTTCTTCATGTTTAAGTGAACAATGAGACCCATTGTTAATCCTTTATCGGAAATTATTTGTAACTTTCGACAAGTAGAACAGTGAATGGAACAGGTAGACGGTTGAAATCTTTGTATATATTGCTTCCATATAGTCTAAGAAACATATATGCAAAGCATCCAAACAGTACAATTCGACAATTTTTTGTTCTTCAAGTTTGAGTGAACAACGAGGCCCATTGATAATCATGAAACGGAAATTATTTGTAACTTTCGACAAGAAGAACAATGAATAGATCAGGTAGACGGTTGAAATCTTTGTATATGTTGCTTCTATATAGTCTAAGAAACCTATATGCAAAGCATCTAAACAGTAACATTCGCCAATTTTTCGATCTTCAAGTTTAAGTGAACAGCGAGCCCCATTGATAATCATGAAATGGAAATTATTTGTAACTTTCTACAAATAGAACAATGAATAGTACAGGTAGACGGGTGAAATCTTTCTATATATTGCTTCTAAATAGTCTAAGAAACACAAATGCAAAGCATCCAAACAGTACAATTCGCCAATTTTTTGTTCTTCAAGTTTAAGTGAACTACGAGCCCCATTGTTAATCCTTTAAAGGAAATTATTTGTAAATTTCGACAACTAGAACATTGAATGGAACAGGTAGACGGTTGAAATCTTTGTATATATTGCTTCTATATAGTATAAGAATTCTATATAGTATATATGCATAGCATCCAAACAGTACAATTCGCCAATTTTTTGTTCTGTAAGTTTAAGTGAACAATGAGCCCCAATGGTTAATCCGTTATCGGAAATTATTTGTAACTTTCGACAAGTAGAACAATGAATGGAACAGGTAGACGGTTGAAATCTTTGTATATATTGCTTCTATATAGTCTAAGAAACATATATGCAAAGCATCCAAATAGTACAATTCGACAATTTTTTGTTCTTCAAGTTTAAGTGAACAATGAGCCCCAATGGTTAATCCTTTATCGGAAATTATTTGTAATTTTCGACAAGTAGAACAATGGATGGAACAGTTAGACGGTTGATATCTTTGTATTTATTGCTTCTATATAATCTAAGAAACATATATGCAAAGCATCCAAACAGTACAATTCACCAATTTATTGTTCTTCAAGTTTAAGTGAACAACGAGCCCCATTGTTAATCCTTTAACGGAAATTAATTGTAACTATCTACAAGTAGAACAATGATTGGAACACGTAGACGGTTGAAATCTTTGTATATATTGCTCCTATATAGTCTAAGAAACATAAATGCAAAGCATCCAAACAGTACAATTCGACAATTTTTTGTTCTTCAAGTTTAAGTGAACAATGAGCCCCAATGGTTAATCCGTTTTCGGAAATTATTTGTAAATTTCGACAAGTAGAACAATGATTGGAACACGTAGACGGTTGAAATCTTTGTATATATTGCTTCCATATAGTCTAAGAAACATGTACGCAAAGCATCCAAGCAGTACCGTTCGCCAATTTTTTGTTCTTCAAGTTTAAGTGAACTACGAGCCCCATTGTTAATCCTTTAAAGGAAATTATTTGTAAATTTTGACAAGTAGAACAATGAATGGAACAGGTAGACTGTTGAAATCATTGTATATATTGCTTCTATGTAGTCTAAGAAACATATATGCAAAGCATCCAAACAGTACAATTCGCCAATTATTTCATCTTCAAGTTTAAGTGAACTACGAGCCCCATTGTTAATACTTTAACGGAAATTATTTGTAACTTGCGACAAGTAGAACAATGAGTGGAACAGGTAGACGGTTGAAATCAATGTATATATTGCTTCTATATAGTCTAAGAAACATATATGCAAAGCATCCAAACAGTACCATTCGCCAATTTTTTGTTCTTCAAGTTTATGTGAACAATGAGCCCCATTGTTAATCCTTTAAAGGAAATTATTTGTAACTTGCGACAAGTAGAACAATGAGTGGAACAGGTAGACGGTTGAAATCAATGTATATATTGCTTCTATATAGTCTAAGAAACATATATGCAAAGCATCCAAACAGTACAATTCGGCAATTTTTTGTTCTTCAAGTTTAAGTGAACAATGAGACCCAATGGTTAATCCGTTATCGGAAACTATTTGTAAGTTTCGACAAGTAGAACAATGAATGGAACAGGTAGACGGTTGAAATCTTTGTATATATTGCTTCTATATAGTCTAAGAAACATATATGCAAAGCATCCAAACAGTACCATTCGCCAATTTTTTGTTCTTCAAGTTTAAGTGAACTACGAGCCCCATTGTTAATCCTTTAAAGGAAATTATTTGTAAATTTTGACAAGTAGAACAATGAATGGAACAGGTAGACTGTTGAAATCATTGTATATATTGCTTCTATGTAGTCTAAGAAACATATATGCAAAGCATCCAAACAGTACAATTCGCCAATTATTTCATCTTCAAGTTTAAGTGAACTACGAGCCCCATTGTTAATACTTTAACGGAAATTATTTGTAACTTGCGACAAGTAGAACAATGAGTGGAACAGGTAGACGGTTGAAATCAATGTATATATTGCTTCTATATAGTCTAAGAAACATTTATGCAAAGCATCCAAACAGTACCATTCGCCAATTTTTTGTTCTTCAAGTTTAAGTGAACAATGAGCCCCATTGTTAATCCTTTAAAGGAAATTATTTGTAACATGCGACAAGTAGAACAATGAATGGAACAGGTAGACGGTTGAAATCTTTGTATATATTGCTTCTATATAGTCTAAGAAACATATATGCAAAGCATCCAAATAGTACAATTCGACAATTTTTTGTTCTTCAAGTTTAAGTGAACAATGAGCCCCAATGGTTAATCCTTTATCGGAAATTATTTGTAAATTTCGACAAGTAGAACAATGATTGGAACACGTAGACGGTTGAAATCTTTGTATATATTGCTTCCATATAGTCTAAGAAACATGTACGCAAAGCATCCAAGCAGTACCGTTCGCCAATTTTTTGTTCTTCAAGTTTAAGTGAACTACGAGCCCCATTGTTAATCCTTTAAAGGAAATTATTTGTAAATTTCGGCAAGTAGAACAATGAATGGAACAGGTAGACGGTTGAAATCTTTGTATATATTGCTTCTATATAGTCTAAGAAACATATATGCAAAGCATCCAAACAGTACCATTCGCCAATTTTTTGTTCTTCAAGTTTAAGTGAACTACGAGCCCCATTGTTAATCCTTTAACGGAAATTAATTGTAACTTTCTACAAGTAGAACAATGATTGGAACACGTAGACGATTGAAATCTTTGTATATATTGCTTCTATATAATCTAAGAAACATATATGCAAAGCATCCAAGCAGTACAATTCGCCAATTTTTTGTTCTTCAAGTTTAAGTGAACAACGAGCCCCATTGATAATCCTTTAACGGAAATTAATTGTAACTTTCTACAAGTAGAACAATGATTGGAACACGTAGACGGTTGAAATCTTTGTATATATTGCTTCCATATAGTCTAAGAAACATATATGCAAAGCATCCAAACAGTACCATTCGCCAATTCTTTGTTCTTCATGTTTAAGTGAACAATGAGACCCATTGTTAATCCTTTATCGGAAATTATTTGTAACTTTCGACAAGTAGAACAGTGAATGGAACAGGTAGACGGTTGAAATCTTTGTATATATTGCTTCCATATAGTCTAAGAAACATATATGCAAAGCATCCAAACAGTACAATTCGACAATTTTTTGTTCTTCAAGTTTGAGTGAACAACGAGGCCCATTGATAATCATGAAACGGAAATTATTTGTAACTTTCGACAAGAAGAACAATGAATAGATCAGGTAGACGGTTGAAATCTTTGTATATGTTGCTTCTATATAGTCTAAGAAACCTATATGCAAAGCATCTAAACAGTAACATTCGCCAATTTTTCGATCTTCAAGTTTAAGTGAACAGCGAGCCCCATTGATAATCATGAAATGGAAATTATTTGTAACTTTCTACAAATAGAACAATGAATAGTACAGGTAGACGGGTGAAATCTTTCTATATATTGCTTCTAAATAGTCTAAGAAACACATATGCAAAGCATCCAAACAGTACAATTCGCCAATTTTTTGTTCTTCAAGATTAAGTGAACTACGAGCCCCATTGTTAATCCTTTAAAGGAAATTATTTGTAAATTTCGACAACTAGAACATTGAATGGAACAGGTAGACGGTTGAAATCTTTGTATATATTGCTTCTATATAGTATAAGAATTCTATATAGTATATATGCATAGCATCCAAACAGTACAATTCGCCAATTTTTTGTTCTGTAAGTTTAAGTGAACAATGAGCCCCAATGGTTAATCCGTTATCGGAAATTATTTGTAACTTTCGACAAGTAGAACAATGAATGGAACAGGTAGACGGTTGAAATCTTTGTATATATTGCTTCTATATAGTCTAAGAAACATATATGCAAAGCATCCAAATAGTACAATTCGACAATTTTTTGTTCTTCAAGTTTAAGTGAACAATGAGCCCCAATGGTTAATCCTTTATCGGAAATTATTTGTAATTTTCGACAAGTAGAACAATGGATGGAACAGTTAGACGGTTGATATCTTTGTATTTATTGCTTCTATATAATCTAAGAAACATATATGCAAAGCATCCAAACAGTACAATTCACCAATTTATTGTTCTTCAAGTTTAAGTGAACAACGAGCCCCATTGTTAATCCTTTAACGGAAATTAATTGTAACTATCTACAAGTAGAACAATGATTGGAACACGTAGACGGTTGAAATCTTTGTATATATTGCTCCTATATAGTCTAAGAAACATAAATGCAAAGCATCCAAACAGTACAATTCGACAATTTTTTGTTCTTCAAGTTTAAGTGAACAATGAGCCCCAATGGTTAATCCGTTTTCGGAAATTATTTGTAAATTTCGACAAGTAGAACAATGATTGGAACACGTAGACGGTTGAAATCTTTGTATATATTGCTTCCATATAGTCTAAGAAACATGTACGCAAAGCATCCAAGCAGTACCGTTCGCCAATTTTTTGTTCTTCAAGTTTAAGTGAACTACGAGCCCCATTGTTAATCCTTTAAAGGAAATTATTTGTAAATTTTGACAAGTAGAACAATGAATGGAACAGGTAGACTGTTGAAATCATTGTATATATTGCTTCTATGTAGTCTAAGAAACATATATGCAAAGCATCCAAACAGTACAATTCGCCAATTATTTCATCTTCAAGTTTAAGTGAACTACGAGCCCCATTGTTAATACTTTAACGGAAATTATTTGTAACTTGCGACAAGTAGAACAATGAGTGGAACAGGTAGACGGTTGAAATCAATGTATATATTGCTTCTATATAGTCTAAGAAACATATATGCAAAGCATCCAAACAGTACCATTCGCCAATTTTTTGTTCTTCAAGTTTATGTGAACAATGAGCCCCATTGTTAATCCTTTAAAGGAAATTATTTGTAACTTGCGACAAGTAGAACAATGAGTGGAACAGGTAGACGGTTGAAATCAATGTATATATTGCTTCTATATAGTCTAAGAAACATATATGCAAAGCATCCAAACAGTACAATTCGGCAATTTTTTGTTCTTCAAGTTTAAGTGAACAATGAGACCCAATGGTTAATCCGTTATCGGAAACTATTTGTAAGTTTCGACAAGTAGAACAATGAATGGAACAGGTAGACGGTTGAAATCTTTGTATATATTGCTTCTATATAGTCTAAGAAACATATATGCAAAGCATCCAAACAGTACCATTCGCCAATTTTTTGTTCTTCAAGTTTAAGTGAACTACGAGCCCCATTGTTAATCCTTTAAAGGAAATTATTTGTAAATTTTGACAAGTAGAACAATGAATGGAACAGGTAGACTGTTGAAATCATTGTATATATTGCTTCTATGTAGTCTAAGAAACATATATGCAAAGCATCCAAACAGTACAATTCGCCAATTATTTCATCTTCAAGTTTAAGTGAACTACGAGCCCCATTGTTAATACTTTAACGGAAATTATTTGTAACTTGCGACAAGTAGAACAATGAGTGGAACAGGTAGACGGTTGAAATCAATGTATATATTGCTTCTATATAGTCTAAGAAACATATATGCAAAGCATCCAAACAGTACCATTCGCCAATTTTTTGTTCTTCAAGTTTAAGTGAACAATGAGCCCCATTGTTAATCCTTTAAAGGAAATTATTTGTAACATGCGACAAGTAGAACAATGAATGGAACAGGTAGACGGTTGAAATCTTTGTATATATTGCTTCTATATAGTCTAAGAAACATATATGCAAAGCATCCAAATAGTACAATTCGACAATTTTTTGTTCTTCAAGTTTAAGTGAACAATGAGCCCCAATGGTTAATCCTTTATCGGAAATTATTTGTAATTTTCGTCAAGTAGAACAATGGATGGAACAGTTAGACGGTTGATATCTTTGTATTTATTGCTTCTATATAATCTAAGAAACATATATGCAAAGCATCCAAACAGTACAATTCACCAATTTATTGTTCTTCAAGTTTAAGTGAACAACGAGCCCCATTGTTAATCCTTTAACGGAAATTAATTGTAACTATCTACAAGTAGAACAATGATTGGAACACGTAGACGGTTGAAATCATTGTATATATTGCTCCTATATAGTCTAAGAAACATATATGCAAAGCATCCAAACAGTACAATTCGACAATTTTTTGTTCTTCAAGTTTAAGTGAACAATGAGCCCCAATGGTTAATCCGTTTTCGGAAATTATTTGTAAATTTCGACAAGTAGAACAATGATTGGAACACGTAGACGGTTGAAATCTTTGTATATATTGCTTCCATATAGTCTAAGAAACATATATGCAAAGCATCCAAACAGTACCATTCGCTAATTTTTTGTTCTTCAAGTTTAAGTGAACAATGAGCCCCAATGGTTAATCCGTTTTCGGAAATTATTTGTAACTTTCGACAAGTAGAACAATGAATGGAACAGGTAGACTGTTGAAATCTTTGTATGTATTGCTTCTATATAGTCTAAGAAACCTATATGCAAAGCATCTAAACAGTAACATTCGCCAATTTTTCGATCTACAAGTTTAAGTGAACTACGAGCCCCATTGTTAATCCTTTAAAGGAAATTATTTGTAAATTTCGACAACTAGAACATTGAATGGAACAGTTAGACTGTTGAAATCTTTGTATATATTGCTTCTATATAGTCTAAGAAACATATCTGCATATCATCCAAACAGTACAATTCGCCAATTATTTGATCTTCAAGTTTAAGTGAACTACGAGCCCCATTGTTAATCCTTTAAAGGAAATTATTTATAAATATCGACAAGTAGAACAATGAATGGAACAGGTAGACGGTTGAAATCATTGTATATATTGCTTCTATATAGTCGGAGAAACATATATGCAAAGCATCCAAACAGTACAATTCGACAATTTTTTGTTCTTCAAGTTTAAGTGAACAATGAGCCCCATTGTTAATCCTTTATCGGAAATTATTTGTAACTTTCGACAAGTAGAACAATGAATGGAACTGGTAGACGGTTGAAATCATTGTATATATTGCTTCTATATAGTCTAAGAAACATATGTGCAAAGCATCCAAACAGTACCATTCGCCAATTTTTTGTTCTTCAAGTTTAAGTGAACAACGAGCCCCATTGATAATACTTTAACGGAAATTATTTGTAACTTGCGACAAGTAGAACAATGAATGGAAAAGGTAGACGGTTGAAATCTTTGTATATATTGCTTCTATATAGTGTAAGAAACATATATGCAAAGCATCCAAAGAGTACCATTCGCCAATTTTTTGTTCTTCAAGTTTAAGAGAACAACGAGCCCCATTGTTAATCCTTTAAAGGAAATTATTTGTAAATTTCGAAAAGTAGAACAATGATTGGAACACGTAGACGGTTGAAATCTTTGTATATATTGCTTCCATATAGCCTAAGAAACATGTACGCAAATCATCCAAACAGTACCATTCGCCAATTTTTGTTCTTCAAGTTTAAGTGAACAATGAGCCCCATTTTTAATCCTTTAACGGAAATTAATTCTAACTTTCTACAAGTAGAACAATGATTGGAACACGTAGACTGTTGAAATCTTTGTATATATTGCTTCTATATAGTCTAAGAAACATATGTGCAAAGCATCCAAACAGTACAATTCGCCAATTTTTTGTTCTTCAAGTTTAAGTGAACAATGAGCCCCAATGGTTAATCCGTTATCGGAAATTATTTGTAACTTTCGACAAGTAGAACAATGAATGGAACTGGTAGACGGTTGAAATCTTTGTATATATTGCTTCTATATAGTCTAAGAAACATATATGCAAAGCATCTAAACAGTACCATTCGCCAATTTTTTGTTCTTCAAGTTTAAGTGAACTACGAGCCCCATTGTTAATCCTTTAAAGGAAATTATTTGTAAATTTCGACAAGTAGAACAATGAATGGAACAGGTAGACTGTTGAAATCATTGTATATATTGCTTCTATATAGTCTAAGAAACATATATGCACAGCATCCAAACAGTACAATTCGCCAATTATTTGTTCTTCAAGTTTAACTGAACTACGAGCTCCATTGTTAATACTTAAACGGAAATTATTTGTAACTTGCGACAAGTATAACAATGAATGGAACAGGTAGACGGTTGAACTCAATGTATATATTGCTTCTATATAGTCTAAGAAACATATATGCAAAGCATCCAAACAGTACCATTCGCCAATTTTTTGTTCCACAAGTTTAAGTGAACTACGAGCCCCATTGTTAATCCTTCAACGGAAATTAATTGTAACTTTCTACAAGTAGAACAATGATTGGAACACGTAGACGGTTGAAATCTTTGTATATATTGCTTCTATATAGTCTAAGAAACATATATGCAAAGCATCCAAACAGTACCATTCGCCAATTTTTTGTTCTTCAAGTTTAAGTGAACAACGAGCCCCATTGATAATCATGAAACGGAAATTATTTGTACCTTTCTACAAGTAGAACAATGAATTGTACAGGTAGACGGGTGCAGTCTTTCTATATATTGCTTCTATATATTCTAAGAAGCATATATGCAAAGCATCCAAACAGTACAATTCGCCAATTTTTTGTTCTTCAAGTTTAAGTGAACAACGAGCCCCATTGATAATCATGAAAGGGAAATTATTTGTAACTTTCTTCAAATAGAACAATGATTGGGACACGTAGACGGTTGAAATCTTTGTATATATTGCTTCTATATAATCTAAGAATCATATATGCAAAGCATCCAAACAGAACCATTCGCCAATTTTTTGTTCTTAAAGGTTAAGTGAACAATGAGCCCCATTGTTAATCCTTTATCGGAAATTATTTGTAACTTTCGACAAGTAGAACAATGATTGGGACACGTAGACGGTTGAAATCTTTGTATATATTGCTTCCATATAGTCTAAGAAACATGTACGCAAGGCATCCAAACAGTACCATTCGCCAATTTTTTGTTCTTCAAGTTTAAGTGAACAATGAGCCCCAATGGTTAATCCTTTATCGGAAATTATTTGTAATTTTCGACAAGTAGAACAATGAATGGAACATGTAAACGGTTGAAATCTTTGGATATATTGCTTCTATATAACCTAAGAAACATATATGCAAAGCATCCAAACAGTACCATTCGCCAATTTTTTGTTCTTCAAGGTTAAGTGAACAATGAGCCACATTGTTAATCCTTTATCGGAAACTATTTGTAACTTTCTACAAGTAGAACAATAATTGTAACACGTAGCGGTTGAAATCTTTGTATATATTGCTTCTATATAGACTAAGAAACATATATGCAAAGCATCCAAACAGTACCATTCGCCAATTTTTTGTTCTTCAAGTTTAAGTGAACAACGAGCCCCATTGATAATCATGAAACGGAAATTATTTGTAACTTTCGACATGTAGAACAATGAATGGAACAGGTAGACGGTTGCAATCTTTGTATATGTTGCTTCTATATAGTCTAAGGAACCTATATGCAAAGCATCTAAACAGTAACATTCGCCAATTTTTTGATCTTCAAGTTTAAGTGAACAATGAGCTCCAATGTTAATCCTTTATCGGAAATTATTTCTAACTTTCGACAAGTAGAACAATGAATGGAACACGTAGACGGTTGAAATCTTTGTATATATTGCTTCTATATAGACTAAGAAACATATATGCAAAGCATCCAAACAGTACAATTCGCCAATTTATTGTTCTTCAAGTTTAAGTGAACAACGAGCCCCATTGTTAATCCTTTAAAGGAAATTATTTGTAAATTTCGACAAGTAGAACAATGATTGGAACACGTAGACGGTTGAAATCTTTGTATATATTGCTTCCATATAGTCTAAGAAACATGTACGCAAAGCATCCAAACAGTACCATTCGCCAATTTTTTGTTCTTCAAGTTTAAGTGAACAATGAGCCCCAATGGTTAATCCTTTATCGGAAATTATTTGTAATTTTCGACAAGTAGAACAATGAAAGGAACACGTAGACGGTTGAAATCTTTGTATATATTGCTTCTATATAGACTAAGAAACATATATGCAAAGCATCCAAACAGTACCATTCGCCAATTTTTTGTTCTTCAAGTTTAAGTGAACTACGAGCCCCATTGTTAATCCTTTAACGGAAATTAATTGTAATTTTCTACAATTAGAACAATGAATGGAACAGGTAGACGGTTGAAATCATTGTATATATTACATCTATATAGTCGAAGAAACATATATGCAAAGCACCCAAACAGTACCATTCGCCAATTTTTTGTTCTTCAAGTTTAAGTGAACTACGAGCCCCATTGTTAATCCTTTAAAGGAAATTATTTGTAAATTTCGGCAAGTAGAACTGTTGGGTTTTATATATATATTTATTAATAGCCCCATTTGTGTACAATTAGTAGTAACGTAAAGTATAATGAATAACGCTTTTCAAAAACAAAATTAAACTGAATACTTTGCAAGCTGATATCGCACTAGAGCCATATGGCTAACAGAAACGGAAGTGAAGACACACTTCAGGCGGCGCTGTACGTATAGCGATTCTAGAATGTTTTGCGGCAATCTCTATCAATTTCCCCGCTTGACCAAAACGTTCTATATTCTACACTTATATTAAATTTCACATAATCTTATCTTTTCTAAATGGTTTGACATTACATTACATGCTAGTATTTTTATAAATATATCGGCTACATTATCGCTAGAAGAAACGTGTTTTAAATTAATTAACCCGTCCTCACACTTTTCGCGAGTAATGTGATACGCTATGTCTATGTGTTTAGATCTCGATCTCTCTACCCTATTTTTCGTGAATTCAATAGCTGACTTATTGTCGCATCTGACAGTATATGGCTCACAAGGTATATCGATACTAATTACTTTCTGCAATTCCTTAAATAACATGTTCAACCACATTGCTTCTTTTACTGCATTTTCCAAAGCAACATACTCCGCTTCCATAGTTGAGGTTGAAATCGATCTCTGCTTGTTTGACTTCCATGAAATTGCATTTCCTCCCAGAAATGTTACCATTCCACTATATGAATGTCTGTCGTCAGCATCTGTTGCCCAATCTGCATCCGTAAAAATTTCCACCTCATTGTTACCAGGTGAATATATTAGGGCCTTATTCTTCGTCGCGTACAAATACCTTAATGCCCTTTTCGCTTGCATCCAGTGTGCTCTACCCGGATTCGATACGAACTGCGCTAAATTTGATACAGTGTACATTATATCTGGCCGCGTTCCTATAGCTAAATACATTAATGATCCAATTAGTCGTCTATATGGTACATAGGCGTATTAACTGTTTTACAATCATTCATGCCGTATTCATCTAGTAGCCTTAGTATATATAATTCTTGTGAAAGTTTCATGTGGTTTTCATCATAGTTTATACTTATGCCTAACAAGTATGTCGCTATTCCTAAATCTCTTATTTCATACTTCGACATTAACAACGCTTTGACTTGCTCTACGCTATCTACATTCTTACCAATTAACAAAATATCATCCACATATATGGCTAAGATTACGTCACTGTTACATGTATAAATACAATTATTTGTCTTTAGTCTCTGAAATCCATTTTTGGTTAAAAACGCGTCAATTGCATTATTCCAATTCCTGCCCGACTGTTTGAGTCCATAAATTGGTCTTCTCAGTTTTGCTACTTTATTATCTACACCTTCGTAACCTGGTGGCAATTTCATATATATTTCTTCGCTTAACTCTCCATATAAGTATGCGCACTTAACATCAAGGTGATATACTTTCCAGCCATTAGAAACTGACATTGCTAACAAAAGTCTGATTGTTGAAATATTTGCAACTGGAGCGTAAGATTCAAAATAATCTATATCTTTCTTTTGTCTAAAGCCCTGCGCTACTAACCTCGCTTTATATCTAACAACCTTACCATTATTATCTGTTTTTACTTTATAGACCCATCTACTTCCTATACACTTCATACTCTCGACCTTATCTACCACTTCCCATGTATTTCTATCTTTCAAACTTTGTATTTCTTGGTCCATTGCCGCTTTCCATTGCTCGCGTTGCGGTGATGCTATTGCCTGATCAAAGCTTGTCGGTTCTACTATTTCTGTTAGGTTTATCTCAATATCTTTAGGTTTCCCCGCACGACCCCACGGGTTTCTAATCACCTTTCCACGTCGCGTATTAGTGTTAACTGAGTTTAGATCTGTTTTTTGTAAACTACTGGGGCTTATGTCCTCCTTTGAGCTACCAATTTCCATATCCCCCTTTTCTACCGTTCGCGAATTATCTACAGCTTCATTTTCATCCCCATCCGTTTCTACCTTCATTTCTTCCACTATTGTTTTGTCTAAACTTTCTTCTTCAAAAACGGGAATCCTATACGTTTTTCTTTTATAAATATGCTCGAAACCACATACATTTTCTACAAATTTTACGTGTTTGCTTTGTATTATATCATCCCTAATCGGGTCCCATAACCTATACCCTTTGGTTTGGCTAGAATATCCTACTAAAATACATTCCTTTGACCTTGGTTTCAGCTTATGATTGCCTTGCTTTACAATGTGTACGTATGCTAAGCATCCGTATGCTCTTAAATGTCTAACACTAGGGTTGTTCCCGGTCCAGATGCTCTCTGGAACATCGTTTGTTGCAGAATGGATAACTCTATTTTTAATGTAACATGCAGCTAATAATGCCTCTGCCCAAAATCTTTCCGGTAATTTTGACGTTTTTAGCATCGCGCGTATGAGATCCAATAATGTCCTATTGACTCTTTCGGATACTCCATTCATTTGTGGTGTATAAGCATTTGTCCGCTCATGTTTTATGCCTAAACTATCGAGCAAATTTGTTATTTCCTTGTTACAAAACTCGAGACCATTGTCAGTCCTAGTTCTCTTTATCCTTTTATCAGTTTCTCTTTCTACCCTAGCTATATACTTTTTCAGATAACTTGTAACTTCATCTTTGGTTTTCAAACAGTATACGGTTATTTTTCTTGAATAATCGTCAGTCAAGGTAAGAAAATACTTTGATCCTCCTATTGATTTAACAGGTAAAGGTCCACATAAATCAGAATGAACCAAACCTAATACAAATTTAGTTTGCCTAGTTCCTATGCTTTTACATGGCGCTTTTGTAGACTTTCCAATATTGCAACCATCGCAATGTACATTGTTAATATTTAAGTCTTCCAATCCCCTGACTAAATTCTTGTTTGCTAATTCTCTAATTGTTCCCACATTCACGTGGCAAAATCTTTGATGCCATTTTACAGTATCATCTAATTTGTCATTATGAGCAATATGTGTTTGAACTTGATCGGATTTATTTTTAGCGACTCTACCTCTAACGACATATAGTCCACCCCTGCCGAAAGCTTCGCCCACAATCATTTTAGTTCTTTTATTTACGATACTTAATCTATTATTATCAATTACTAATCGCTTATTCTTACTTTCTATCTGTGAAGCTGATAACAAATTTCTTCTTACATTAGGAACATGATACACATTATGCATAGTTATACTAAATATGATGTTATTTACATAAGTTTCAATATTGATATCGCCAATGCCTACTGCCTTTAAATTGTTTTGTGTATCTTCGTTAGCTGAATATATAGTTTCATCTCCTATAGATCTATAGTTTATGAACCAGTCTTTGTGTTTACATATATGATGCGTTGCACCACTATCTATTAACCAACAATCGTCTAACTGAACATTGTTTAGCTCTAATAAAAATGTATCTTTATGCTTACGCTGATATGACGTACTGGGTTTCCAATTTGTCTTTACGCTTTGTACCTTTGATCGACAATTTTTAGCTAAATGTCCTTGCTTGCCACATTTGAAGCATTTCCTTTCCTCCTTGTTATAATCGCCTGCCTGGTATGGTACGTTTTTGGTTTGGTGATATGCCTCTTTACGGTCCTTTGTATGGTTACCCTCCTTCGATGCTCGTCTCTCGTATTCGCTCATCAATATACCTTTTATTTCAGATGTCTTGAACTTTGTGTCGTCTAAATTTGCCAATGACATAATAATTCCTTCATAGCTATCCGGCAAATCACATAACATTGTGTAAGCCAAATCGTCATCCTTTATTTCATGGCCAGCTTCCTTGAGACTGTCACTGCAGGTCTTGCTTCTCGTTAAATAAGATGTCATGGTCTCATCTGCCTCAAGTTTTATAGAAACCATTTGTTTTTTAAGTTGTAATATTCGTGGTCGTGATTTTGGTTCAAATATTCTCTTTAATGCTTCCCACGCTTCACTTGCCTTAGTACAATCCATTATATGTATTTGGTGCTCTGGTTCAATGCTTAACGCGATTGCAGCCAACGCTTTTTCTTCTTTGCGTCTAAAGCACTCTGCTTCCTGATCGTTTTTCGGCTCTTCAACTTCACCGACCACGTGTTGCCACAACTCCCGTTGTATTAAAGCCGTTTTCATATTGTACTTCCATGATCGGTAGTTATTCCCATTTAACTTATCGATTCGATCAGTAAGTTGCATTGGATTCGCCATTCTTACTTTTATTTTACTTTTACTTTCCGAACACGTGGCGAGTTGCACATAACCTTACTTATATTTATGCAGTGAAATCATATCCTGGGCCCATAACCATGTTGGGTTTTATATATATATTTATTAATAGCCCCATTTGGGTACAATTAGTAGTAACGTAAAGCATAATGAATAACGCTTTTCAAAAACAAAATTAAACTGAATACTTTGCAAGCTGATATCGCACTAGAGCCACATGGCTAACAGAAACGGAAGTGAAGACACACTTCAGGCGGCGCTGTACGTATAGCGATTCTAGAATGTTTTGCGGCAATCTCTATCAAGAACAATGAATGGAATAGGTAGACTGTTGAAATCATTGTATATATTGCTTCTATATAGTCTAAGAAACATATATGCAAAGCATCCAAACAGTACAATTCGCCAATTTTTTGATCTTCAAGTTTAAGTGAACAGCGAGCTCCATTGATAATCATGAAATGGAAATTATTTGTAACTTTCTACAAGTAGAACAATGAATAGTACAGGTAGACGGGTGAAGTCTTTTTATATATTACTTCTATATAGTCTAAGAAACATATATGCAAAGCATCCAAAGAGTACAATTCGCCAATTTTTTGTTCTTCAAGTTTAAGTGAACAATGAGCCCCAATGGTTAATCCTTTATCGGAAATTATTTGTAACTTTCGACAAGTAGAACAATGAATGGAACAGGTAGACGGTTGAAATCATTGTATAAAAACAGTACAATTCGCCAATTATTTGATCTTCAAGTTTAAGTGAACTACGAGCCCCATTGTTAATACTTTAACGGAAATTATTTGTAACTTTCGACAAGTAGAACAATGAATGGAACAGGTAGACGGTTGAAATCATTGTATATATTGCTTCTATATAGTCTAAGAAACATATATGCAAAGCATCCAAACAGTACAATTCGCCAATTTATTGTTCTTCAAGTTTAAGTGAACAACGAGCCCCAATGGTTAATCCTTTATCGGAAATTATATGTAACTTTCGACAAGTTGAACAATGAATGGAACAGGTAGACGGTTGAAATCTTTGTATATATTGCTTCTATATAGTCTACGAAACATATATGCAAAGCATCCAAACAGTACAATTCGCCAATTTATTGTTCTTCAAGTTTAAGTGAACAACGAGCCCCATTGTTAATCCTTTAATGGAAATTACTTGTAAATTTCGACAAGTAGAACAATGATTGGAACACGTAGACGGTTGAAATCTTTGTTTATATTGCTTCCATATAGTCTAAGAAACATGTACGCAAAGCATCCAAACAGTACCATTCGCCAATTTTTTGTTCTTCAAGTTTAAGTGAACAATGAGCCCCAATGGTTAATCCTTTATCGGAAATTATTTGTAATTTTCGACAAGTAGAACAATGAATGGAACATGTAAACGGTTGAAATCTTTGTATATATTGCTTCTATATAACCTAATAAACATATATGCAAAGCATCCAAACAGTACAATTCGCCAATTTTTTGTTTTTCAAGTTTAAGTGAACAATGAGCCCCATTGTTAATCCTTTAAAGGAAATTATTTGTAAATATCGACAAGTAGAACAATGAATGGAACAGGTAGACGGTTGAAATCATTGTATATATTGCTTCTATATAGTCTACGAAACATATATGCAAAGCATCCAAACAGTACAATTCGCCAATTTTTTGTTCTTCAAGTTTAAGTGAACTACGAGCCCCATTGTTAATCCTTTAACGGAAATTAATTGTAACTTTCTACAAGTAGAACAATGATTGGAACACATAGACGGTTGAAATCTTTGTATATATTGCTTCCATATAGTCTAAGAAACATATATGCAAAGCATCCAAACAGTACAATTCGCCAATTTTTTGTTCTTCAAGTTTAAGTGAACAATGAGCCCCATTGATAATCATGAAAGGGAAATTATTTGTAACTTTCTTCAAATAGAACAATGAATAGAACAGTTAGACTGTTGAAATCTTTGTATATATTGCTTCTATATAGTCTAAGAAACATATATGCAAAGCATCCAAACAGTACGATTCGACAATTTTTTGTTCTTCAAGTTTAAGTGAACAACGAGCCCCATTGATAATCATGAAAAGGAAATTATTTGTAACTTTCTACAAGTAGAACAATGAATAGAACATGTAGAGGGTTGAAATCTTTCTATATATTGCTTCTATATAGTCTAAGAAACATATATGCAAAGCATCCACCAGTACCATTCGCCAATTTTTTGTTCTTCAAGGTTAAGTGAACAATGAGCCACATTGTTAATCCTTTATCGGAAACTATTTGTAACTTTCTACAAGTAGAACAATAATTGGAACACGTAGACGGTTGAAATCTTTGTATATATTGCTTCTATATAGTCTAAGAAACATATATGCAAAGCATCCAAACAGTACCATTCGCGAATTTATTGTTCTTCAAGTTTAAGTGAACAACGAGCCCCATTGATAATCATGAAAGGGAAATTATTTCTAAATTTCGACAAGTAGAACTATGATTGGAACTGGTAGACGGTTGAAATCCTTCTATATATTGCTTCTATATAGTCTAAGAAACATATATGCAAAGCATCCAAACAGTACAATTCGCCAATTTTTTTGTTCTTCAAGTTTAAGTGAACTACGAGCCCCATTGTTAATCCTTTATCGGAAATTATTTGTAATTTTCGACAAATAGAACAATGAATGGAACAGGTAGACGGTTGAAATCTTTGTATATATTGTTTCCATATAGTCTAAGAAACATGTACGCAAAGCATCCAAACAGTACCATTCGCCAATTTTTTGTTCTTCAAGTTTAAGTGAACTACGAGCCCCATTGTTAATCCTTTAAAGGAAATTATTTGTAAATTTCGACAAGTAGAACAATGAATGGAACAGGTAGACTGTTGAAATCTTTGTATATATTGCTTCTATATAGTCTAAGAAACGTATATGCATAGCGTCCAAACAGTACAATTCGCCAATTTTTTGCACTTCAAGTTTAAGTGAACTACGCGCCCCATTGTTAATCCGTTAAAGGAAATTATTTGTAAATTTCGGCAAGTAGAACAATGAATGGATCATGTAGACGGTTGAAATCATTGTATATATTGCTTCTATATAGTCTACGAAACATATATGCAAAGCATCCAAACAGTACAATTCGCCAATTTTTTGCTCTTCAAGTTTAAGTGAACTACGCGCCCCATTGTTAATCCGTTAAAGGAAATTATTTGTAAATTTCGGCAAGTAGAACAATGAATGGATCATGTAGACGGTTGAAATCATTGTATATATTGCTTCTATATAGTCTACGAAACATATATGCAAAGCATCCAAACAGTACAATTCGCCAATTTCTTGTTCTTCAAGTTTAAGTAAACTACGATCCCCATTGTTAATCCCTTAAAGGAAATTATTTGTAACTTTCTACAAGTAGAACAATGAATGGAACAGGTAGACGGTTGAAATCTTTGTATATATTGCTTCTATATAGTCTAAGAAACATATATGCAAAGCATCCAAACAGTACAATCCGCCAATTATTTGATCTTCAAGTTTAAGTGAACTACGAGCCTCATTGTTAATACTTCAACGGAAATTATTTGTAACTTGCGACAAGTAGAAAAATGAATGGAACAGGTAGACGGTTGAAATCAATGTATATATTGCTTCTATATAGTCTAAGAAACATATATGCAAAGCATCCAAACAGTAACATTCGCCAATTTTTTGTTCTTCAAATTTAAGTGAACAACGAGCCCCATCGTTAATCCTTTAAAGGAAATTATTTGTAAATTTCGGCAAGTAGAACAATGAATGGATCATGTAGACGGTTGAAATCATTGTATATATTGCTTCTATATAGTCTACGAAACATATATGCAAAGCATCCAAACAGTACAATTCGCCAATTTTTTGCTCTTCAAGATTAAGTGAACTACGAGCCCCATTGTTAATCGTTTAAAGGAAATTATTTGTAAATTTCGGCAAGTAGAACAATGAATGGCACAGGTAGACGGTTGAAATCATTGTATATATTGCTTCTATATAGTCTAAGAAACATATATGCAAAGCATCCAAACGGTACAATTCGCCAATTTTTTGTTCTTCAAGTTTAAGCGAACAACGAGCCCCATTGCTAATCCGTTAAAGGAAATTATTTGTAAATTTCGACAAGTAGAACAATGATTGGAACACGTAGACGGTTGAAATCTTCGTATATATTGCTTCCATATAGTCTAAGAAACATGTACGCAAAGCATCCAAGCAGTACCATTCGCCAATTTTTTGTTTTTCAAGTTTAAGTGAACAATGAGCCCCAATGGTTAATCCTTTATCGGAAATTATTTGTAACTTTCGACAAGTAGAACAATGAATGGAACAGGTAGACGGTTGAGATCTTTGTATATATTGCTTCTATATAGTCTAAGAAACATATATGCAAAGCATCCAAACAGTACAATTCGCCAATTTTTTGCTCTTCAAGATTAAGTGAACTACGAGCCCCATTGTTAATCGTTTAAAGGAAATTATTTGTAAATTTCGGCAAGTAGAACAATGAATGGAACAGGTAGACGGTTGAAATCATTGTATATATTGCTTCTATATAGTCTCAGAAACATATATGCTAAGCATCCAAACAGTACAATTCGCCAATTTTTTGTTCTTCAAGTTTAAGAGAACTACGAGCCCCATTGTTAATACTTTAACGGAAATTATTTGTAACTTGTGACAAGTAGAACAATGAATGGAACAGGTAGACGGTTGAAATCTTTGTATATATTGCTTCTATATAGTCTAAGAAACATATACGCAAAGCATCCAAACAGTACAATTCGCCAATTTTTTTTGTTCTTCAAGTTTACGTGAACTACGAGCCCCATTGTTAATCCTTTAAAGGAAATTATTTGTCAATTTCGACAAGTAGAACAATGAATGGAACAGGTAGACGGTTGAAATCAGTGTATATATTGCTTCTATATTGTCTAAGAAACATACATGCAAAGCATCCAAACAGTACAATTCGCCAATTTTTTGTTCTTCAAGTTTAAGCGAACAACGAGCCCCATTGTTAATCCGTTAAAGGAAATTATTTGTAAATTTCGACAAGTAGAACAATGATTGGAACACGTAGACGGTTGAAATCTTCGTATATATTGCTTCCATATAGTCTAAGAAACATGTACGCAAAGCATCCAAGCAGTACCATTCGCCAATTTTTTGTTTTTCAAGTTTAAGTGAACAATGAGCCCCAATGGTTAATCCTTTATCGGAAATTATTTGTAACTTTCGACAAGTAGAACAATGAATGGAACAGGTAGACGGTTGAGATCTTTGTATATATTGCTTCTATATAGTCTAAGAAACATATATGCAAAGCATCCAAACGGTACAATTCGCCAATTTCTTGTTCTTCAAGTTTAAGTGAACAATGAGCCCCAATGGTTAATCATTTATCGGAAATTATTTGTAACTTTCCACAAGAAGAACAATGAATGGAAGAGGTAGACGGTTGAAATCTTTGTATATATTGCTTCTATATAGTCTACGAAACATATACGCAAAGCATCCAAACAGTACAATTCGCCAATTTTTTTTGTTCTTCAAGTTTACGTGAACTACGAGCCCCATTGTTAATCCTTTAAAGGAAATTATTTGTCAATTTCGACAAGTAGAACAATGAATGGAACAGGTAGACGGTTGAAATCAGTGTATATATTGCTTCTATATTGTCTAAGAAACATACATGCAAAGCATCCAAACAGTACAATTCGCCAATTTTTTGTTCTTCAAGTTTAAGCGAACAACGAGCCCCATTGCTAATCCGTTAAAGGAAATTATTTGTAAATTTCGACAAGTAGAACAATGATTGGAACACGTAGACGGTTGAAATCTTCGTATATATTGCTTCCATATAGTCTAAGAAACATGTACGCAAAGCATCCAAGCAGTACCATTCGCCAATTTTTTGTTTTTCAAGTTTAAGTGAACAATGAGCCCCAATGGTTAATCCTTTATCGGAAATTATTTGTAACTTTCGACAAGTAGAACAATGAATGGAACAGGTAGACGGTTGAGATCTTTGTATATATTGCTTCTATATAGTCTAAGAAACATATATGCAAAGCATCCAAACAGTACAATTCGCCAATTTTTTGCTCTTCAAGATTAAGTGAACTATAAGCCCCATTGTTAATCGTTTAAAGGAAATTATTTGTAAATTTCGGCAAGTAGAACAATGAATGGAACAGGTAGACGGTTGAAATCTTCGTATATATTGCTTCCATATAGTCTAAGAAACATATATGCAAAGCATCCAAACGGTACAATTCGCCAATTTCTTGTTCTTCAAGTTTAAGTGAACAATGAGCCCCAATGGTTAATCATTTATCGGAAATTATTTGTAACTTTCCACAAGAAGAACAATGAATGGAAGAGGTAGACGGTTGAAATCTTTGTATATATTGCTTCTATATAGTCTACGAAACATATACGCAAAGCATCCAAACAGTACAATTCGCCAATTTTTTTTGTTCTTCAAGTTTACGTGAACTACGAGCCCCATTGTTAATCCTTTAAAGGAAATTATTTGTCAATTTCGACAAATAGAACAATGAATGGAACAGGTAGACGGTTGAAATCAGTGTATATATTGCTTCTATATTGTCTAAGAAACATACATGCAAAGCATCCAAACAGTACAATTCGCCAATTTTTTGTTCTTCAAGTTTAAGCGAACAACGAGCCCCATTGTTAATCCGTTAAAGGAAATTATTTGTAAATTTCGACAAGTAGAACAATGATTGGAACACGTAGACGGTTGAAATCTTCGTATATATTGCTTCCATATAGTCTAAGAAACATGTACGCAAAGCATCCAAGCAGTACCATTCGCCAATTTTTTGTTTTTCAAGTTTAAGTGAACAATGAGCCCCAATGGTTAATCCTTTATCGGAAATTATTTGTAACTTTCGACAAGTAGAACAATGAATGGAACAGGTAGACGGTTGAGATCTTTGTATATATTGCTTCTATATAGTCTAAGAAACATATATGCAAAGCATCCAAACGGTACAATTCGCCAATTTCTTGTTCTTCAAGTTTAAGTGAACAATGAGCCCCAATGGTTAATCATTTATCGGAAATTATTTGTAACTTTCCACAAGAAGAACAATGAATGGAAGAGGTAGACGGTTGAAATCTTTGTATATATTGCTTCTATATAGTCTACGAAACATATACGCAAAGCATCCAAACAGTACAATTCGCCAATTTTTTTTGTTCTTCAAGTTTACGTGAACTACGAGCCCCATTGTTAATCCTTTAAAGGAAATTATTTGTCAATTTCGACAAGTAGAACAATGAATGGAACAGGTAGACGGTTGAAATCAGTGTATATATTGCTTCTATATTGTCTAAGAAACATACATGCAAAGCATCCAAACAGTACAATTCGCCAATTTTTTGTTCTTCAAGTTTAAGCGAACAACGAGCCCCATTGCTAATCCGTTAAAGGAAATTATTTGTAAATTTCGACAAGTAGAACAATGATTGGAACACGTAGACGGTTGAAATCTTCGTATATATTGCTTCCATATAGTCTAAGAAACATGTACGCAAAGCATCCAAGCAGTACCATTCGCCAATTTTTTGTTTTTCAAGTTTAAGTGAACAATGAGCCCCAATGGTTAATCCTTTATCGGAAATTATTTGTAACTTTCGACAAGTAGAACAATGAATGGAACAGGTAGACGGTTGAGATCTTTGTATATATTGCTTGTATATAGTCTAAGAAACATATATGCAAAGCATCCAAACAGTACAATTCGCCAATTTTTTGCTCTTCAAGATTAAGTGAACTACGAGCCCCATTGTTAATCGTTTAAAGGAAATTATTTGTCTATTTCGACAAGTATAACAATGATTGGAACAGGTAGACGGTTGAAATCTTTGTATATATTGCTTCTATATAGTCTAAGAAACATATATGCAAAGCATCCAAACAGTACCATTCGCCAATTTTTCGTTCTTCAATTTTTGAGTGAACTACGAGCCCCTTTGTTAATCCTTTACCGGAAATTATTTGTAACTTTCGACAAGTAGAATAATGAATGGAAGAGGTAGACGGTTGAAATCTTTGTATATATTGCTTCTATATAGTCTAAGAAACATATATGCAAAGCATCCAAACAGTACCAGACGCCAATTTTTTGTTCTTCAAGTTTAAGTGAACAACGAGCCCCATTGATAATCATGAAACGGAAATTATTTGTAACTTTCTAATAGTAGAAAAATGAATAGAACAGGTAGACGGTTGAAATCATTGTATATATTGCTTCTACATAGTCTAAGAAACATATATGCAAAGCATCCAAACAGTACAATTCGCCAATTTTTTGTTCTTCAAGTTTAAGTGAACAATGAGCCCCAATGGTTAATCCTTTATCGGAAATTATTTGTAACTTTCCACAAGAAGAACAATGAATGGAAGAGGTAGACGGTTGAAATCTTTGTATATATTGCTTCTATATAGCCTAAGAAACATATACGCAAAGCATCTAAACAGTAACAATCGCCAATTTTTTGATCTTCAAGTTTAAGTGATCAGCGAGCCCCATTGATAATCATGAAATGGAAATTATTCGTAACTTTCTACAATTAGAACAATGAATAGTACAGGTAGACGGTTGAAATCTTTGTATATATTGCTTCTAAATAGTCTAAGAAACGTATATGCAAAGCATCCAAACAGTACAATTCGCCAATTTTTGCTTCTTCAAGTTTAAGTGAACTACGAGCCCCATTGTTAATCCTTTAAAGGAAATTATTTGTAAATTGCGACAAGTAGAACAATGAATGGATCAGTTAGACGGTTGAAATCATTGTGTATATTGCTTCTATATAATCTACGAAACATATATACATAGCATCCAAACAGTACAATTCGCCAATTTTTTGTTCTTCAAGTTTAAGTGAACTACGAGCCCCATTGTTAATCCTTTAACGGAAATTAATTGTAACTTTCTACAAGTAGAACAATGATTGGAACACGTAGACGGTTGAAATCTTTGTATATATTGCTTCCATATAGTCTAAGAAACATGTACGCAAAGCATCCAAACAGTACCATTCGCCAATTTTTTGTTCTTCAAGTTTAAGTGAACAATGAGCCCCAATGGTTAATCCTTTATCGGAAATTACTTGTAACTTTCGACAAGTAGAACAATGAATGGAACAGGTAGACGGTTGAAATCCTTGTATATATTGCGTCTATATAGTCTAAGAAACAGATATACAAAGCATCGAAACAGTACCATTCGCCAAGTTTTTGTTCTTCAAGTTTAAGTGAACAATGAGCCCCAATGGTTAATCCTTTATCGGAAATTATTTGTAATTTTCGACAAGTAGAACAATGATTGGAACACGTAGACGGTTTAAATCTTTGTATATATTGCGTCTATATAGTCTAAGAAACATATATGCAAAGCATCAAAACAGTACAATTCGCCAATTTATTGTTCTTCAAGTTTAAGTGAACAACGAGCCCCATTGTTAATCCTTTAAAGGAAATTATTTGTAAATTTCGACAAGTAGAACAATGAATGGAACAGGTAAACGGATGAAATCTTTGTATATATTGTTTCTATATAATCTAAGAAACATATATGTAAAGCATCCAAACAGTACCATTCGCCAATTTTTTGTTCTTCAAGTTTAAGTGAACTACGAGCCCCATTGTTAATCCTTTAAAGGAAATTATTTGTAAATTTCGGCAAGTAGAACAATCAATGGAATAGGTAGACGGTTGAAATCATTGTATATGTTGCTTCTATATAGTCTAAGAAACATATATGCATAGCGTCCAAACAGTACAATTCGCCAATTTTTTGCTCTTCAAGTTTAAGTGAACTACGAGCCCCATTGTTAATCATGAAACGGAAATTATTTGTAACTTTCTACAAGTAGAACAATGAATAGTACAGGTAGACGGGTGAAGTCTTTCTATATATTGCTTCTATATAGTCTAAGAAACATATATGCAAAGCATCCAAACAGTACAATTCGCCAATTTCTTGTTCTTCAAGTTTAAGTAAACTACGATCCCCATTGTTAATCCCTTAACGGAAATTATTTGTAACTTGCGACAAGTAGAACAATGAATGGAACAGGTAGACGGTTGAAATCAATGTATATATTGCTTCTATATAGTCTAAGAAACATATATGCAAAGCATCCAAACAGTTCCAGTCGCCAATTTTTTGTTCTTCAAGTTTAAGTGAACAGCGAGCCCCATTGATAATCATGAAATGGAAATTATTTGTAACTTTCGACAAGTAGAACAATGAATGGAACAGGTAGACGGTTGAAATCTTTGTATATATTGCTTCTATATAATCTAAGAAACATATATTCAAAGCATCCAAACAGTACCATTCGCTAATTTTATGTTCTTCAAGTTTAAGTGAACTACGAGCCCCATTGTTAATCCTTTAAAGGAAATTATTTGTAAATTTCGACAAGTAGAACAATGAATGGAACAGGTAGACTGTTGAAATCTTTGTATATATTGCTTCTATATAGTCTAAGAAACATATATGCATAGCGTCCAAACAGTACAATTCGCCAATTTTTTGCTCTTCAAGTTTAAGTGAACTACGAGCCCCATTGATAATCATGAAACGGAAATTATTTGAAACTTTCTACAAGTAGAACAATGAATAGAACAGGTAGACGGTTGAAATCTTTGTATATGTTGCTTCTATATAGTCTAAGAAACCTATATGCAAAGCATCTAAACAGTAACAATCGCCAATTTTTTGATCTTCAAGTTTAATTGAACAGCGAGCCCCATTGATATTCACCATTGACAATCGGTCAAATAATTTCCGTTAAAGGATTAACAATGGGGCTCGTTGTTCACTTAAACTTGAAGAACAAAAAATTGACGAATGGTACTGTTTGGATGCTTTGCATATATGTTTCTTAGACTATATAGAAGCAATATATACAAAGATTACAACCGTCTACCTGTTCCATTCATCGTTCTACTTGTCGAAAATTACAAATAATTTCCGATAAAGGATTAACCATTGGGGCTCATTGTTCACTTAAACTTGAAGAACATAAAATTGGCGAATTGTACTGTTTGGATGCTTTGCATATATGTTTCTTTGACTATATGGAAGCAATATATACAAAGATTTCAACCGTCTACGTGTTCCAATCATTGTTCACTTGTCGAAATTTACAAATAATTTCCTTTAAAGGATTAACAATGTGGCTCATTGTTCACTTAAACTTGAAGAACAAAAAATTGGCGAATGGTACTGTTTGGATGCTTTGCATATATGTTTCTTAGACTATATAGAAGCAATATATAGAAAGACTTCACCCGTCTACCTGTACTATTCATTGTTCTACTTGTCGAAAGTTACAAATAATTTCCGATAAAGGATTAACCATTGGGGCTCATTGTTCACTTATACTTGAAAAACAAAAAATTGGCGAATGGTACTGTTTGGATGCTTTGCGTACATGTTTCTTAGACTATATGGAAGCAATATATACGAAGATTTCAACCGTCTACGTGTTCCAATCATTGTTCTACTTGTCGAAATTTACAAATAATTTCCTTTAACGGATTAACAATGGGGCTCGTTGTTCACTTAAACTTGAAGAACAAAAAATTGGCGAATTGTACTGTTTGGATGCTTTGCATATATGTTTCTTAGACTATATAGAAGCAATATATACAAAGATTTCAACCGTCTACCTGTTCCATTCATTGTTCTACTTGTCACAAGTTACAAATAATTTCCGTTAAAGTATTAACAATGGGGCTCGTAGTTCTCTTAAACTTGAAGAACAAAAAATTGGCGAATTGTACTGTTTGGATGCTTTGCATATATATTTCTTAGACTATACAGAAGCAATATATACAAAGATTTCAACCGTCTACCTGTTCCATTCATTGTTCTACTTGTAGAAATTTACAATTAATTTCCGTTAAAGGATTAACAATGGGGCTCGTAGTTCACTTAAACTTGAAGAACAAAAAATTGGCGAATTGTACTGTTTGGATGCTTTGCATATATGTTTCTTAGACTATGTAGAAGCAATATATACAATGATTTCAACCGTCTACCTGTTCTATTCATTTTTCTACTATTAGAAAGTTACAAATAATTTCCGTTTCATGATTATCAATGGGGCTCGTTGTTCACTTAAACTTGAAGAACAAAAAATTGGCGTCTGGTACTGTTTGGATGCTTTGCATATATGTTTCTTAGACTATATAGAAGCAATATATACAAAGATTTCAACCGTCTACCTCTTCCATTCATTATTCTACTTGTCGAAAGATACAAATAATTTCCGGTAAAGGATTAACAAAGGGGCTCGTAGTTCACTTAAACTTGAAGATCAAAAAATTGGCGAATTGTACTGTTTGGATGATTTGCATATATGTTTCTTAGACTATATAGAAGCATTATATAGAAAGATTTCAACCGCCTACCTGTTCCATTCATAGTTCTACTTGTCGAAATTAACAAATAATTTCCTTTAAAGCATTAACAATAGGGCTCGTTGTTCACTTAAACTTGAAGAACAATAAATTTGCGAATTGTACTGTTTGGATGCTTTGCATATATGTTTGTTAGACTATATAGAAGCAATATATACAAAGATCTCAACCGTCTACCTGTTCCATTCATTGTTCTACTTGTCGAAAGTTACAAATAATTTCCGATAAAGGATTAACCATTGGGGCTCATTGTTCACTTAAACTTGAAAAACAAAAAATTGGCGAATGGTACTGCTTGGATGCTTTGCGTACATGTTTCTTAGACTATATGGAAGCAATATATACGAAGATTTCAACCGTCTACGTGTTCCAATCATTGTTCTACTTGTCGAAATTTACAAATAATTTCCTTTAACGGATTAACAATGGGGCTCGTTGTTCGCTTAAACTTGAAGAACAAAAAATTGGCTAATTGTACTCTTTGGATGCTTTGCATGTATGTTTCTTAGACAATATAGAAGCAATATATACACTGATTTCAACCGTCTACCTGTTCCATTCATTGTTCTACTTGTCGAAATTGACAAATAATTTCCTTTAAAGGATTAACAATGGGGCTCGTAGTTCACGTAAACTTGAAGAACAAAAAAAATTGGCGAATTGTACTGTTTGGATGCTTTGCGTATATGTTTCTTAGGCTATATAGAAGCAATATATACAAAGATTTCAACCGTCTACCTCTTCCATTCATTGTTCTTCTTGTGGAAAGTTACAAATAATTTCCGATAAAGGATTAACCATTGGGGCTCATTGTTCACTTAAACTTGAAGAACAATAAATTGGCGAATTGTACTGTTTGGATGCTTTGCAGGTATGTTTCTTAGACTATATAAAAGCAATATATACAAAGAGTTCAACCGTCTACCTGTTCCATTCATTGTTCTTCTTGTGGAAAGTTACAAATAATTTCCGATAAAGGATTAACCATTGGGGCTCATTGTTCACTTAAACTTGAAGAACAAAAAATTGGCGAATTGTACCGTTTGGATGCTTTGCATATATGTTTCTTAGACTATATAGAAGCAATATATACAAAGATTTCAACAGTCTAACTGTTCTATTCATTGTTCTACTTGTAGAAAGTTACAAATAATTTCCCTTTCATGATTATCAATGGGGCTCGTTGTTCACTTAATCTTGAAGAACAATAAATTCTCGAATGGTACTGTTTGGATGCTTTGCAGGTATGTTTCTTAGACTATATAAAAGCAATATATACAAAGAGTTCAACCGTCTACCTGTTCCATTCATTGTTCTTCTTGTGGAAAGTTACAAATAATTTCCGATAAAGGATTAACCATTGGGGCTCATTGTTCACTTAAACTTGAGGAACAAAAAATTGGCGAATTGTACCGTTTGGATGCTTTGCATATATGTTTCTTAGACTATATGGAAGCAATATATTCAAAGATTTCAACCGTCTACGTGTTCCAATCATTGTTATACTTGACGAAATTTACAAATAATTTCCTTTAAAGGATTAACAATGGGGCTCGAAAAACCACGTAAACTTGAAGAACAAAAAATTGGCGAATGGTACAGTTTGGATGCTTTGCGTATATGTTTCTTAGGCTATATAGAAGCAATATATACAAAGATTTCAACCGTCTACCTCTTCCATTCATTGTTCTTCTTGTGGAAAGTTACAAATAATTTCCTTTAAAGGATTAACAATGGGGCTCGTTGTTCACTTAAACTTGAAGAACAAAAAATTGGCGAATTGTACTGTTTGGATGCTATGTATATATGTTTCGTAGATTATATAGAAGCAATATACACAATGATTTCAACCGTCTAACTGATCCATTCATTGTTCTACTTGTCGCAATTTACAAATAATTTCCTTTAAAGGATTAACAATGGGGCTCGTAGTTCACTTAAACTTGAAGAAGCAAAAATTGGCGAATTGTACTGTTTGGATGCTTTGCATATACGTTTCTTAGACTATTTAGAAGCAATATATAAAAAGATTTCAACCGTCTACCTGCACTATTCATTGTTCTACTTGTAGAAAGTTACGAATAATTTCCATTTCATGATTATCAATGGGGCTCGCTGATCATTTAAACTTGAAGATCAAAAAATTGGCGATTGTTACTGTTTAGATGCTTTGCATATATGTTTCTTAGATTATATAGAAGCAATATATACAAAGATTTCAACCGTCTACCTGTTCCATTCATTGTTCTACTTGCCGAAATTTACAAATAATTTCCTTTAAAGGATTAACAATGGGGCTCGTAGTTCACTTAAACTTGAAGAGCAAAAAATTGGCGAATTGTACTGTTTGGACGCTTTGCATATATGTTTCTTGGACTATATAGAAGTAATATATACAATGATTTCAACCGTCTACGTGTTCCAATCATTGTTCTACTTGTCGAAATTTACAAATAATTTCCTTTAAAGGATTAACAATGGGGCTCGTAGTTCACTTAAACTTGAAGAACAAAAAATTGGCGATTGTTACTGCTTAGATGCTTTGCATATATGTTTCTTAGATTATATAGAAGCAATATATACAAAGATTTCAACCGTCTACCTGTTCCATTCATTGTTCTCCTTGTCGAAAGTTACAAATAATTTCCGTTAAAGGATTAACCATTGGGGCTCATTGTTCACTTAAACTTGAAGAACAAAAAATTGGCGTATGGTACTGTTTGGATGCTTTGCGAATATGTTTCTTAGACTATATGGAAGCAATATATACAAAGATTTCAACCGTCTACGTGTTCCAATCATTGTTCTACTTGTCGAAAGTTACAAATAATTTCCGTTAAAGGATTAACCATTGGGGCTCATTGTTCACTTAAACTTGAAGAACAATAAATTGGCGAATTGTACTGTTTGGATGCTTTGCATATATGTTTCTTAGACTATTTAGAAGCAACATATAGAAAGATTTCACCCGTCTACCTGTACTATTCATTGTTCTACTTGTAGAAAGTTACAAATAATTTCCATTTCATGATTATCAATGGGGCTCGCTGTTCACTTAAACTTTTAAGATCAAAAAATTGGCGATTGTTACTGTTTAGATGCTTTGCATATATGTTTCTTAGATTATATAGAAGCAATATATACAAAGATTTCAACCGTCTACCTGTTCCATTCATTGTTCTACTTGCCGAAATTTACAAATAATTTCCTTTAAAGGATTAACAATGGGGCTCGTAGTTCACTTAGACTTGAAGAGCAAAAAATTGGCGAATTGTACTGTTTGGACGCTTTGCATATATGTTTCTTGGACTATATAGAAGTAATATATACAATGATTTCAACCGTCTACGTGTTCCAATCATTGTTCTACTTGTCGAAATTTACAAATAATTTCCTTTAAAGGATTAACAATGGGGCTCGTAGTTCACTTAAACTTGAAGAACAAAAAATTGGCGATTGTTACTGCTTAGATGCTTTGCATATATGTTTCTTAGATTATATAGAAGCAATATATACAAAGATTTCAACCGTCTACCTGTTCCATTCATTGTTCTCCTTGTCGAAAGTTACAAATAATTTCCGTTAAAGGATTAACCATTGGGGCTCATTGTTCACTTAAACTTGAAGAACAAAAAATTGGCGTATGGTACTGTTTGGATGCTTTGCGAATATGTTTCTTAGACTATATGGAAGCAATATATACAAAGATTTCAACCGTCTACGTGTTCCAATCATTGTTCTACTTGTCGAAAGTTACAAATAATTTCCGTTAAAGGATTAACCATTGGGGCTCATTGTTCACTTAAACTTGAAGAACAATAAATTGGCGAATTGTACTGTTTGGATGCTTTGCATATATGTTTCTTAGACTATTTAGAAGCAACATATAGAAAGATTTCACCCGTCTACCTGTACTATTCATTGTTCTACTTGTAGAAAGTTACAAATAATTTCCATTTCATGATTATCAATGGGGCTCGCTGTTCACTTAAACTTTTAAGATCAAAAAATTGGCGATTGTTACTGTTTAGATGCTTTGCATATATGTTTCTTAGATTATATAGAAGCAATATATACAAAGATTTCAACCGTCTACCTGTTCCATTCATTGTTCTACTTGCCGAAATTTACAAATAATTTCCTTTAAAGGATTAACAATGGGGCTCGTAGTTCACTTAGACTTGAAGAGCAAAAAATTGGCGAATTGTACTGTTTGGACGCTTTGCATATATGTTTCTTGGACTATATAGAAGTAATATATACAATGATTTCAACCGTCTACGTGTTCCAATCATTGTTCTACTTGCCGAAATTTACAAATAATTTCCTTTAAAGGATTAACAATGGGGCTCGTAGTTCACTTAAACTTGAAGAACAAAAAATTGGCGAATTGTACTGTTTGGATGCTTTGCATATATGTTTCTTAGACTATTTAGAAGCAATATATAGAAAGATTTCACCCGTCTACCTGTACTATTCATTGTTCTACTTGTCGAAATTTACAAATAATTTCCTTTAAAGGATTAACAATGGGGCTCGTAGTTCACTTAAACTTGAAGAACAAAAAATTGGCGATTGTTACTGCTTAGATGCTTTGCATATATGTTTCTTAGATTATATAGAAGCAATATATACAAAGATTTCAACCGTCTGCCTGTTCCATTCATTGTTCTCCTTGTCGAAAGTTACAAATAATTTCCGTTAAAGGATTAACCATTGGGGCTCATTGTTCACTTAAACTTGAAGAACAAAAAATTGGCGAATGGTACTGTTTGGATGCTTTGCATATATGTTTCTTAGACTATATGGAAGCAATATATACAAAGATTTCAACCGTCTACGTGTTCCAATCATTGTTCTACTTGTCGAAAGTTACAAATAATTTCCGTTAAAGGATTAACCATTGGGGCTCATTGTTCACTTAAACTTGAAGAACAATAAATTGGCGAATTGTACTGTTTGGATGCTTTGCATATATGTTTCTTAGACTATTTAGAAGCAACATATAGAAAGATTTCACCCGTCTACCTGTACTATTCATTGTTCTACTTGTAGAAAGTTACAAATAATTTCCATTTCATGATTATCAATGGGGCTCGCTGTTCACTTAAACTTGAAGATCAAAAAATTGGCGATTGTTACTGTTTAGATGCTTTGCATATATGTTTCTTAGATTATATAGAAGCAATATATACAAAGATTTCAACCGTCTACCTGTTCCATTCATTGTTCTACTTGCCGAAATTTACAAATAATTTCCTTTAAAGGATTAACAATGGGGCTCGTAGTTCACTTAAACTTGAAGAGCAAAAAATTGGCGAATTGTACTGTTTGGACGCTTTGCATATATGTTTCTTGGACTATATAGAAGTAATATATACAATGATTTCAACCGTCTACGTGTTCCAATCATTGTTCTACTTGTCGAAATTTACAAATAATTTCCTTTAAAGGATTAACAATGGGGCTCGTAGTTCACTTAAACTTGAAGAACAAAAAATTGGCGAATTGTACTGTTTGGATGCTTTGCATATATGTTTCTTAGACTATTTAGAAGCAATATATACAAAGATTTCACCCGTCTACCTGTACTATTCATTGTTCTACTTGGCGAAATTTACAAATAATTTCCTTTAAAGGATTAACAATGGGGCTCGTAGTTCACTTAAACTTGAAGAACAAAAAATTGGCGATTCTTACTGCTTAGATGCTTTGCATATATGTTTCTTAGATTATATAGAAGCAATATATACAAAGATTTCAACCGTCTACCTGTTCCATTCATTGTTCTACTTGTCGAAAATTACAAATAATTTCCGATAAAGGATTAACCATTGGGGCATTGTTCACTTAAACTTGAAGAACAAAAAATTGGCGAATGGTACTGTTTGGATGCTTTGCATATATGTTTCTTAGACTATATGGAAGCAATATATACAAAGATTTCAACCGTCTACGTGTTCCAATCATTGTTCTACTTGTCGAAAGTTACAAATAATTTCCGTTAAAGGATTAACCATTGGGGCTCATTGTTCACTTAAACTTGAAGAACAAAAAATTGGCGAATGGTACTGTTTGGATGCTTTGCGAATATGTTTCTTAGACTATATGGAAGCAATCTATACAAAGATTTCAACCGTCTACGTGTTCCAATCATTGTTCTACTTGTCGAAAATTGCAAATAATTTCCGTTAAAGGATTAACCATTGGGGCTCATTGTTCACTTAAACTTGAAGAACAACAAATTGGCGAATTGTACTGTTTGGATGCTTTGCATATATGTTTCTTAGACTATTTAGAAGCAAGATATAGAAAGATTTCACCCGTCTACCTGGACTATTCATTGTTCTACTTGTAGAAAGTTACAAATAATTTCCATTTCATGATTATCAATGGGGCTCGCTGTTCACTTAAACTTGAAGATCAAAAAATTGGCGATTGTTACTGTTTAGATGCTTTGCATATATGTTTCTTAGATTATATAGAAGCAATATATACAAAGATTTCAACCGTCTACCTGTTCCATTCATTGTTCTACTTGCCGAAATTTACAAATAATTTCCTTTAAAGGATTAACAATGGGGCTCGTAGTTCACTTAAACTTGAAGAGCAAAAAATTGGCGAATTGTACTGTTTGGACGCTTTGCATATATGTTTCTTGGACTATATAGAAGTAATATATACAATGATTTCAACCGTCTACGTGTTCCAATCATTGTTCTACTTGTCGAAATTTACAAATAATTTCCTTTAACGGATTAACAATGGGGCTCGTAGTTCACTTAAACTTGAAGAACAAAAAATTGGCGAATTGTACTGTTTGGATGCTTTGCATATATGTTTCTTAGACTATTTAGAAGCAATATATACAAAGATTTCACCCGTCTACCTGTACTATTCATTGTTCTACTTGGCGAAATTTACAAATAATTTCCTTTAAAGGATTAACAATGGGGCTCGTAGTTCACTTAAACTTGAAGAACAAAAAATTGGCGATTCTTACTGCTTAGATGCTTTGCATATATGTTTCTTAGATTATATAGAAGCAATATATACAAAGATTTCAACCGTCTACCTGTTCCATTCATTGTTCTACTTGCCGAAATTTACAAATAATTTCCTTTAAAGGATTAACAATGGGGCTCGTAGTTCACTTAAACTTGAAGAGCAAAAAATTGGCGAATTGTACTGTTTGGACGCTTTGCATATATGTTTCTTGGACTATATAGAAGTAATATATACAATGATTTCAACCGTCTACGTGTTCCAATCATTGTTCTACTTGTCGAAATTTACAAATAATTTCCTTTAACGGATTAACAATGGGGCTCGTAGTTCACTTAAACTTGAAGAACAAAAAATTGGCGAATTGTACTGTTTGGATGCTTTGCATATATGTTTCTTAGACTATTTAGAAGCAATATATACAAAGATTTCACCCGTCTACCTGTACTATTCATTGTTCTACTTGGCGAAATTTACAAATAATTTCCTTTAAAGGATTAACAATGGGGCTCGTAGTTCACTTAAACTTGAAGAACAAAAAATTGGCGATTCTTACTGCTTAGATGCTTTGCATATATGTTTCTTAGATTATATAGAAGCAATATGTACAAAGATTTCAACCGTCTACCTGTTCCATTCATTGTTCTACTTGTCGAAAATTACAAATAATTTCCGATAAAGGATTAACCATTGGGGCATTGTTCACTTAAACTTGAAGAACAAAAAATTGGCGAATGGTACTGTTTGGATGCTTTGAATATATGTTTCTTAGATTATATAGAAGCAATATATACAAAGATTTCAACCGTCTACGTGTTCCAATCATTGTTCTACTTGTCGAAAGTTACAAATAATTTCCGTTAAAGGATTAACCATTGGGGCTCATTGTTCACTTAAACTTGAAGAACAAAAAATTGGCGAATGGTACTGTTTGGATGCTTTGCGAATATGTTTCTTAGACTATATGGAAGCAATATATACAATGATTTCAACCGTCTACGTGTTCCAATCATTGTTCTACTTGTCGAAATTTACAAATAATTTCCTTTAACGGATTAACAATGGGGCTCGTAGTTCACTTAAACTTGAAGAACAAAAAATTGGCGAATTGTACTGTTTGGATGCTTTGCATATATGTTTCTTAGACTATTTAGAAGCAATATATACAAAGATTTCACCCGTCTACCTGTACTATTCATTGTTCTACTTGGCGAAATTTACAAATAATTTCCTTTAAAGGATTAACAATGGGGCTCGTAGTTCACTTAAACTTGAAGAACAAAAAATTGGCGATTCTTACTGCTTAGATGCTATGCATATATGTTTCTTAGATTATATAGAAGCAATATATACAAAGATTTCAACCGTCTACCTGTTCCATTCATTGTTCTACTTGTCGAAAATTACAAATAATTTCCGATAAAGGATTAACCATTGGGGCATTGTTCACTTAAACTTGAAGAACAAAAAATTGGCGAATGGTACTGTTTGGATGCTTTGAATATATGTTTCTTAGATTATATAGAAGCAATATATACAAAGATTTCCACCGTCTACGTGTTCCAATCATTGTTCTACTTGTCGAAAGTTACAAATAATTTCCGTTAAAGGATTAACCATTGGGGCTCATTGTTCACTTAAACTTGAAGAACAAAAAATTGGCGAATGGTACTGTTTGGATGCTTTGCGAATATGTTTCTTAGACTATATGGAAGCAATATATACAATGATTTCAACCGTCTACGTGTTCCAATCATTGTTCTACTTGTCGAAATTTACAAATAATTTCCTTTAACGGATTAACAATGGGGCTCGTAGTTCACTTAAACTTGAAGAACAAAAAATTGGCGAATTGTACTGTTTGGATGCTTTGCATATATGTTTCTTAGACTATTTAGAAGCAATATATACAAAGATTTCACCCGTCTACCTGTACTATTCATTGTTCTACTTGGCGAAATTTACAAATAATTTCCTTTAAAGGATTAACAATGGGGCTCGTAGTTCACTTAAACTTGAAGAACAAAAAATTGGCGATTCTTACTGCTTAGATGCTATGCATATATGTTTCTTAGATTATATAGAAGCAATATATACAAAGATTTCAACCGTCTACCTGTTCCATTCATTGTTCTACTTGTCGAAAATTACAAATAATTTCCGATAAAGGATTAACCATTGGGGCATTGTTCACTTAAACTTGAAGAACAAAAAATTGGCGAATGGTACTGTTTGGATGCTTTGAATATATGTTTCTTAGATTATATAGAAGCAATATATACAAAGATTTCCACCGTCTACGTGTTCCAATCATTGTTCTACTTGTCGAAAGTTACAAATAATTTCCGTTAAAGGATTAACCATTGGGGCTCATTGTTCACTTAAACTTGAAGAACAAAAAATTGGCGAATGGTACTGTTTGGATGCTTTGCGAATATGTTTCTTAGACTATATGGAAGCAATATATACAAAGATTTCAACCGTCTACGTGTTCCAATCATTGTTCTACTTGTCGAAAGTTACAAATAATTTCCGTTAAAGGATTAACCATTGGGGCTCATTGTCCACTTAAACTTGAAGAACAATAAATTGGCGAATTGTACTGTTTGGATGCTTTGCATATATGTTTCTTAGACTATTTAGAAGCAACATATAGAAAGATTTCACCCGTCTACCTGTACTATTCATTGTTCTACTTGTAGAAAGTTACAAATAATTTCCATTTCATGATTATCAATGGGGCTCGCTGTTCACTTAAACTTGAAGATCAAAAAATTGGCGATTGTTACTGTTTAGATGCTTTGCATATATGTTTCTTAGATTATATAGAAGCAATATATACAAAGATTTCAACCGTCTACCTGTTCCATTCATTGTTCTACTTGCCGAAATTTACAAATAATTTCCTTTAAAGGATTAACAATGGGGCTCGTAGTTCACTTAAACTTGAAGAGCAAAAAATTGGCGAATTGTACTGTTTGGACGCTTTGCATATATGTTTCTTGGACTATATAGAAGTAATATATACAATGATTTCAACCGTCTACGTGTTCCAATCATTGTTCTACTTGTCGAAATTTACAAATAATTTCCTTTAACGGATTAACAATGGGGCTCGTAGTTCACTGAAACTTGAAGAACAAAAAATTGGCGAATTGTACTGTTTGGATGCTTTGCATATATGTTTCTTAGACTATTTAGAAGCAATATATACAAAGATTTCACCCGTCTACCTGTACTATTCATTGTTCTACTTGGCGAAATTTACAAATAATTTCCTTTAAAGGATTAACAATGGGGCTCGTAGTTCACTTAAACTTGAAGAACAAAAAATTGGCGATTCTTACTGCTTAGATGCTTTGCATATATGTTTCTTAGATTATATAGAAGCAATATATACAAAGATTTCAACCGTCTACCTGTTCCATTCATTGTTCTACTTGCCGAAATTTACAAATAATTTCCTTTAAAGGATTAACAATGGGGCTCGTAGTTCACTTAAACTTGAAGAGCAAAAAATTGGCGAATTGTACTGTTTGGACGCTTTGCATATATGTTTCTTGGACTATATAGAAGTAATATATACAATGATTTCAACCGTCTACGTGTTCCAATCATTGTTCTACTTGTCGAAATTTACAAATAATTTCCTTTAACGGATTAACAATGGGGCTCATTGTCCACTTAAACTTGAAGAACAATAAATTGGCGAATTGTACTGTTTGGATGCTTTGCATATATGTTTCTTAGACTATTTAGAAGCAACATATAGAAAGATTTCACCCGTCTACCTGTACTATTCATTGTTCTACTTGTAGAAAGTTACAAATAATTTCCATTTCATGATTATCAATGGGGCTCGCTGTTCACTTAAACTTGAAGATCAAAAAATTGGCGATTGTTACTGCTTAGATGCTTTGCATATATGTTTCTTAGATTATATAGAAGCAATATATACAAAGATTTCAACCGTCTACCTGTTCCATTCATTGTTCTACTTGCCGAAATTTACAAATAATTTCCTTTAAAGGATTAACAATGGGGCTCGTAGTTCACTTAAACTTGAAGAGCAAAAAATTGGCGAATTGTACTGTTTGGACGCTTTGCATATATGTTTCTTGGACTATATAGAAGTAATATATACAATGATTTCAACAGTCTACCTGTTCCATTCATTGTTCTACTTGTCGAAATTTACAAATAATTTCCTTTAAAGGATTAACAATGGGTCTCGTAGTTCACTTAAACTTGAAGAGCAAAAAATTGGCGAATTGTACTGTTTGGACGCTTTGCGTATATGTTTCTTGGACTATATAGAAGCAATATATACAATGATTTCAACCGTCTACGTGTTCCAATCATTGTTCTACTTGTCGAAATTTACAAATAATTTCCTTTAAAGGATTAACAATGGGGCTCGTAGTTCACTTAAACTTGAAGATCAAAAAATTGGCGATTGTCACTGCTTAGATGCTTTGCATATATGTTTCTTAGATTATATAGAAGCAATATATACAAAGATTTCAACCGTCTACCTGTTCCATTCATTGTTCTACTTGTCGAAAATTACAAATAATTTCCGATAAAGGATTAACTATTGGGGCATTGTTCACTTAAACTTGAAGAACAAAAAATTGGCGAATGGTACTGTTTGGATGCTTTGCGTACATGTTTCTTAGACTATATGGAAGCAATATATACAAAGATTTCAACCGTCTACGTGTTCCAATCATTGTTCTACTTGTCGAAATTTACGAATAATTTCCTTTAAAGGATTAACAATGGGGCTCGTAGTTCACTTAAACTTGAAGAACAAAAAATTGGCGATTCTTACTGCTTAGATGCTTTGCATATATGTTTCTTAGATTATATAGAAGCAATATATACAAAGATTTCAACCGTCTACGTGTTACAATCATTGTTCTACTTGTAGAAATTTACAATTAATTTCCGTTAAAGGATTAACAATGGGGCTCGTAGTTCACTTAAACTTGAAGAACAAAAAATTGGCGAATTGTACTGTTTGGATGCTTTGCATATATGTTTCTTAGACTATTTAGAAGCAATATATACAAAGATTTCACCCGTCTACCTGTACTATTCATTGTTCTACTTGGCGAAATTTACAAATAATTTCCTTTAAAGGATTAACAATGGGGCTCGTAGTTCACTTAAACTTGAAGAACAAAAAATTGGCGATTCTTACTGCTTAGATGCTATGCATATATGTTTCTTAGATTATATAGAAGCAATATATACAAAGATTTCAACCGTCTACCTGTTCCATTCATTGTTCTACTTGTCGAAAATTACAAATAATTTCCGATAAAGGATTAACCATTGGGGCATTGTTCACTTAAACTTGAAGAACAAAAAATTGGCGAATGGTACTGTTTGGATGCTTTGAATATATGTTTCTTAGATTATATAGAAGCAATATATACAAAGATTTCAACCGTCTACGTGTTCCAATCATTGTTCTACTTGTCGAAAGTTACAAATAATTTCCGTTAAAGGATTAACCATTGGGGCTCATTGTTCACTTAAACTTGAAGAACAAAAAATTGGCGAATGGTACTGTTTGGATGCTTTGCGAATATGTTTCTTAGACTATATGGAAGCAATATATACAAAAATTTCAACCGTCTACGTGTTCCAATCATTGTTCTACTTGTCGAAAGTTACAAATAATTTCCGTTAAAGGATTAACCATTGGGGCTCATTGTCCACTTAAACTTGAAGAACAATAAATTGGCGAATTGTACTGTTTGGATGCTTTGCATATATGTTTCTTAGACTATTTAGAAGCAACATATAGAAAGATTTCACCCGTCTACCTGTACTATTCATTGTTCTACTTGTAGAAAGTTACAAATAATTTCCATTTCATGATTATCAATGGGGCTCGCTGTTCACTTAAACTTGAAGATCAAAAAATTGGCGATTGTTACTGTTTAGATGCTTTGCATATATGTTTCTTAGATTATATAGAAGCAATATATACAAAGATTTCAACCGTCTACCTGTTCCATTCATTGTTCTACTTGCTGAAATTTACAAATAATTTCCTTTAAAGGATTAACAATGGGGCTCGTAGTTCACTTAAACTTGAAGAGCAAAAAATTGGCGAATTATACTGTTTGGACGCTTTGCATATATGTTTCTTGGACTATATAGAAGTAATATATACAATGATTTCAACCGTCTACGTGTTCCAATCATTGTTCTACTTGTCGAAATTTACAAATAATTTCCTTTAACGGATTAACAATGGGGCTCGTAGTTCACTTAAACTTGAAGAACAAAAAATTGGCGAATTGTACTGTTTGGATGCTTTGCATATATGTTTCTTAGACTATTTAGAAGCAATATATACAAAGATTTCACCCGTCTACCTGTACTATTCATTGTTCTACTTGGCGAAATTTACAAATAATTTCCTTTAAAGGATTAACAATGGGGCTCGTAGTTCACTTAAACTTGAAGAACAAAAAATTGGCGATTCTTACTGCTTAGATGCTTTGCATATATGTTTCTTAGATTATATAGAAGCAATATATACAAAGATTTCAACCGTCTACCTGTTCCATTCATTGTTCTACTTGCCGAAATTTACAAATAATTTCCTTTAAAGGATTAACAATGGGGCTCGTAGTTCACTTAAACTTGAAGAGCAAAAAATTGGCGAATTGTACTGTTTGGACGCTTTGCATATATGTTTCTTGGACTATATAGAAGTAATATATACAATGATTTCAACCGTCTACGTGTTCCAATCATTGTTCTACTTGTCGAAATTTACAAATAATTTCCTTTAACGGATTAACAATGGGGCTCATTGTCCACTTAAACTTGAAGAACAATAAATTGGCGAATTGTACTGTTTGGATGCTTTGCATATATGTTTCTTAGACTATTTAGAAGCAACATATAGAAAGATTTCACCCGTCTACCTGTACTATTCATTGTTCTACTTGTAGAAAGTTACAAATAATTTCCATTTCATGATTATCAATGGGGCTCGCTGTTCACTTAAACTTGAAGATCAAAAAATTGGCGATTGTTACTGTTTAGATGCTTTGCATATATGTTTCTTAGATTATATAGAAGCAATATATACAAAGATTTCAACCGTCTACCTGTTCCATTCATTGTTCTACTTGCCGAAATTTACAAATAATTTCCTTTAAAGGATTAACAATGGGGCTCGTAGTTCACTTAAACTTGAAGAGCAAAAAATTGGCGAATTGTACTGTTTGGACGCTTTGCATATATGTTTCTTGGACTATATAGAAGTAATATATACAATGATTTCAACAGTCTACCTGTTCCATTCATTGTTCTACTTGTCTAAATTTACAAATAATTTCCTTTAAAGGATTAACAATGGGTCTCGTAGTTCACTTAAACTTGAAGAGCAAAAAATTGGCGAATTGTACTGTTTGGACGCTTTGCGTATATGTTTCTTGGACTATATAGAAGCAATATATACAATGATTTCAACCGTCTACGTGTTCCAATCATTGTTCTACTTGTCGAAATTTACAAATAATTTCCTTTAAAGGATTAACAATGGGGCTCGTAGTTCACTTAAACTTGAAGATCAAAAAATTGGCGATTGTCACTGCTTAGATGCTTTGCACATATGTTTCTTAGATTATATAGAAGCAATATATACAAAGATTTCAACCGTCTACCTGTTCCATTCATTGTTCTACTTGTCGAAAATTACAAATAATTTCCGATAAAGGATTAACTATTGGGGCATTGTTCACTTAAACTTGAAGAACAAAAAATTGGCGAATGGTACTGTTTGGATGCTTTGCGTACATGTTTCTTAGACTATATGGAAGCAATATATACAAAGATTTCAACCGTCTACGTGTTCCAATCATTGTTCTACTTGTCGAAATTTACGAATAATTTCCTTTAAAGGATTAACAATGGGGCTCGTAGTTCACTTAAACTTGAAGATCAAAAAATTGGCGATTGTTACTGCTTAGATGCTTTGCATATATGTTTCTTAGATTATATAGAAGCAATATATTCAAAGATTTCAACCGTCTACCTGTTCCATTCATTGTTCTACTTGTCGAAGATTACAAATAATTTCCAATAAAGGATTAACCATTGGGGCATTGTTCACTTAAACTTGAAGAACAAAAAATTGGCGAATGGTACTGTTTGGATGCTTTGCGTACATGTTTCATAGACTATATGGAAGCAATATATACAAAGATTTCAACCGTCTACGTGTTCCAATCATTGTTCTACTTGTCGAAATTTACAAATAATTTCCTTTAAAGGATTAACAATGGGGCTCGTAGTTCACTTAAATTTGAAGAACAAAAAATTGGCGAATTGTACTGTTTGGATGCTTTGCATATATGTTTCTTAGACTATTTAGAAGCAATATATAGAAGGATTTCACCCGTCTACTTGTACTATTCATTGTTCTACTTGTAGAAAGTTACAAATAATTTCCATTTCATGATTATCAATGGGGCTCACTGTTCACTTAAACTTGAAGATCAAAAAATTGGCGCTTGTTACTGTTTAGATGCTTTGCATATAAGTTTCTTAGACTATATAGAAGCAACATATACAAAGATTTCAACCGTCTACCTGTTCTATTCATTGTTCTACTTGTAGAAAGTTACAAATAATTTCCGTTTCATGATTATCAATGGGGCTCGTTGTTCACTTAAACTTGAAGAACAAAAAATTCGCGAATGGTACTGTTTGGATGCTTTGCATATATGTTTCTTAGATTATATGGAAGCAATATATACAAAGATTTCAACCGTCTACGTGTTACAATCATTGTTCTACTTGTAGAAATTTACAATTAATTTCCGTTAAAGGATTAACAATGGGGCTCGTAGTTCACTTAAACTTGAAGAACAAAAAATTGGCGAATGGTACTGTTTGGATGCTTTGCATATATGTTACTTAGATTATTTAGAAGCAATATATACAAAGATTTCAACCGTCTACCTGTTCCATTCATTGTTCTACTTGTCGAAATTTACAAATAATTTCCTTTAAAGGATTAACAATGGGGCTCGTTGTTCACTTAAACTTGAAGAACAATAAATTGGCGAATTGTACTGTTTGGATGCTTTGTATATATGTTTCTTAGACTATATAGACGCAATATATACAAAGATTTCAACCGTCTACCTGTTCCATTCATTGTTCTACTTGTCGAAAATTACAAATAATTTCCGATTACGGATTAACCATTGGGGCTCATTGTTCACTTAAACTTGAAGACCAAAAAATTGGCAAATGGTACTGTTTGGATGCTTTGCGTACATGTTTCTTAGACTATATGGAAGCAATATATACAAAGATTTCAACCGTCTACGTGTTCCAATCATTGTTCTACTTGTCGAAAATTACAAATAATTTCCGATAAAGGATTAACCATTGGGGCTCATTGTTCACTTAAATTTGAAGAACAAAAAATTGGCGAATGGTACTGTTTGGATGCTTTGCGTATATGTTTCTTAGACTATATAGAAGCAATATATACAATGATTTCAACAGTCTATCTGTTCCATTCATTGTTCTACTTGTCGAAATTTACAAATAATTTCCTTTAATGGATTAACAATGGGGCTCGTAGTTCACTTAAAATTGAAGGGCAAAAAATTGGCGATTTGTACTGTTTGGACGCTTTGCATATATGTTTCTTGGACTATATAGAAGCAATATATACAATGATTTCAACCGTCTACGTGTTCCAATCATTGTTCTACTTGTCGAAATTTACAAATAATTTCCTTTAAAGGATTAACAATGGGGCTCGTAGTTCACTTAAACTTGAAGATCAAAAAATTGGCGATTGTTACTGCTTAGATGCTTTGCATATATGTTTCTTAGATTATATAGAAGCAATATATTCAAAGATTTCAACCGTCTACCTGTTCCATTCATTGTTCTACTTGTCGAAAGTTACAAATAATTAACGATAAAGGATTAACCTTTGGGGCTCATTGTTCACTTAAACATGAAGAACAAAAAATTGGCGAATTGTACTGTTTGGATGCTTTGCATATATGTTTCTTAGACTATATAGAAGCAATATATACAAAGATTTCAACTGTCTACCTGTTCCATTCATTGTTCTACTTGTCGAAAGTTACAAATAATTTCCGATGAAGGATTAACAATGGGGCTCATTGTTCACTTAAACTTGAAGGACAAAAAATTGGCGAATAGTACTGTTTGGATGCTTTGCATCTATGTTTCTTAGACTATATGGAAGCAATATATACAAAGATTTCAACCGTCTACGTGTTCCAATCATTGTTCTACTTGTCGAAAGTTACAAATAATTTCCGATAAAGGATTAACAATGTGGCTCATTGTTCACTTAAACTTGAAGGACAAAAAATTGGCGAATTGTACTGTTTGGATGCTTTGCATATATGTTTCGTAGATTATATAGAAGCAATATATACAATTATTTCAACCGTCTACCTGATCCATTCATTGTTCTACTTGTCGAAATTTACAAATAATTTCCTTTAAAGGATTAACAATGTGGCTCGTAGTTCACTTAAACTTGAAGAACAAAAAATTGGCGAATTGTACTGTTTAGATGCTTTGCATATAGGTTTCGTAGACTACATAGAAGCAACATATACAAAGATTTCAACCGTCTACCTGTTCTATTCATTGTTCTACTTGTAGAAAGTTACAAATAATTTCCGTTTCATGATTATCAATGGGGCTCGTTGTTCACTTAAACTTGGAGAACAAAAAATTGGCGAATGGTACTGTTTGGATGCTTTGCATATATGTTCCTTAGACTATATGGAAGCAATATATACAAAGATTTCAACCGTCTACGTGTTCGAATCACTGTTCAACTTGTAGAAAGTTACAATTAATTTCCGTTAAAGGATTAACAATGGGGCTCGTAGTTCACTTAAACTTGAAGAACAAAAAATTGGCGAATTGTACTGTTTGGATGATTTGAATATATGTTTCGTATATTATATAGAAGCAATATATACAATGATTTCAACCGTCTACCTGATCCATTCATTGTTCTACTTGTCGAAATTTACAAATAATTTCCTTTAAAGGATTAACAATGGGGCTCGTAGTTCACTTAAACTTGAAGAACAAAAAATTGGCGAATTGTACTGTTTGGATGCTTTGCATATATGTTTCTTAGACTATTTAGAAGCAATATATAGAAAGATTTCACCCGTCTACCTGTACTATTCATTGTTCTACTTGTAGAAAGTTACAAATAATTTCCGTTTCATGATTATCAATGGGGCTCGTTCTTCACTTAAACTTGAAGAACAAAAAATTGGCGAATGGTACTGTTTGGATGCTTTGCATATACGTTTCTTAGATTATATAGAAGCAATATATACAAAGATATCAACCGTCTACCGGTTCCATTCATTGTTCTACTTGTCGAAAATTACATATAATTTCCGATAAAGGATTAGCCATTGGGGCTCATTGTTCACTTAAACTTGAAGAACAAAAAATTGGCGAATGGTACTGTTTGGATGCTTTGCGTACATGTTCCTTAGACTATATGGAAGCAATATATACAAAGATATCAACCGTCTATGTGTTCCAATCATTGTTCTACTTGTCGAAATTTACAAATAATCTCCTTTAAAGGATTAACAATGGGGCTCGTAGTTCACTTAAACTTGAAGAACAAAAAATTGGCGAATTGTACTGTTTGCATGCTTTGCATATATGTTTCTTAGACTATTTAGAAGCAATATATAGAAAGATTTCACCCGTCTACCTGTACTATTCATTGTTCTACTTGTAGAAATTTACAAATAATTTCCTTTAAAGGATTAACAATGGGGCTCGCTGTTCACTTAAACTTGAAGAACAAAAAATTGCGAATGGTACTGTTTGGATGCTTTGCGTACATGTTTCTTAGACTATATGGAAGCAATATATACAAAGATTTCAACCGTCTACGTGTTCCAATCATTGTTCTACTTGTCGAAATTTACAAATAATTTCCTTTAAAGGATTAACAATGGGGCTCGTTGTTCACTTAAACTTGAAGAACAAAAAATTGGCGAATGGTACTGTTTGGATGCTTTGCGTACATGTTTCTTAGACTATATGGAAGCAATATATACAAAGATTTCAACCGTCTACGTGTTCCAATCATTGTTCTACTTGTCGAAATTTACAAATAATTTCCTTTAAAGGATTAACAATGGGGCTCGTTGTTCACTTAAACTTGAAGAACAAAAAATTGGCGAATTGTACTGTTTGGATGCTTTGCATATATGTTTCTTAGACTATTTAGAAGCAATATATAGAAAGATTTCACCCGTCTACCTGTACTATTCATTGTTCTACTTGTAGAAAGTTACAAATAATTTCCGTTTCATGATTATCAATGGGGCTCGTTCTTCACTTAAACTTGAAGAACAAAAAATTGGCGAATGGTACTGTTTGGATGCTTTGCATATATGTTCCTTAGACTATATGGAAGCAATATATACAAAGATTTCAACCGTCTACGTGTTCGAATCACTGTTCAACTTGTAGAAAGTTACAATTAATTTCCGTTAAAGGATTAACAATGGGGCTCGTAGTTCACTTAAACTTGAAGAACAAAAAATTGGCGAATTGTACTGTTTGGATGATTTGAATATATGTTTCGTATATTATATAGAAGCAATATATACAATGATTTCAACCGTCTACCTGATCCATTCATTGTTCTACTTGTCGAAATTTACAAATAATTTCCTTTAAAGGATTAACAATGGGGCTCGTAGTTCACTTAAACTTGAAGAACAAAAAATTGGCGAATTGTACTGTTTGGATGCTTTGCATATATGTTTCTTAGACTATTTAGAAGCAATATATAGAAAGATTTCACCCGTCTACCTGTACTATTCATTGTTCTACTTGTAGAAAGTTACAAATAATTTCCGTTTCATGATTATCAATGGGGCTCGTTCTTCACTTAAACTTGAAGAACAAAAAATTGGCGAATGGTACTGTTTGGATGCTTTGCATATACGTTTCTTAGATTATATAGAAGCAATATATACAAAGATATCAACCGTCTACCGGTTCCATTCATTGTTCTACTTGTCGAAAATTACATATAATTTCCGATAAAGGATTAGCCATTGGGGCTCATTGTTCACTTAAACTTGAAGAACAAAAAATTGGCGAATGGTACTGTTTGGATGCTTTGCGTACATGTTCCTTAGACTATATGGAAGCAATATATACAAAGATATCAACCGTGTATGTGTTCCAATCATTGTTCTACTTGTCGAAATTTACAAATAATCTCCTTTAAAGGATTAACAATGGGGCTCGTAGTTCACTTAAACTTGAAGAACAAAAAATTGGCGAATTGTACTGTTTGCATGCTTTGCATATATGTTTCTTAGACTATTTAGAAGCAATATATAGAAAGATTTCACCCGTCTACCTGTACTATTCATTGTTCTACTTGTAGAAATTTACAAATAATTTCCTTTAAAGGATTAACAATGGGGCTCGCTGTTCACTTAAACTTGAAGAACAAAAAATTGCGAATGGTACTGTTTGGATGCTTTGCGTACATGTTTCTTAGACTATATGGAAGCAATATATACAAAGATTTCAACCGTCTACGTGTTCCAATCATTGTTCTACTTGTCGAAATTTACAAATAATTTCCTTTAAAGGATTAACAATGGGGCTCGTTGTTCACTTAAACTTGAAGAACAAAAAATTGGCGAATGGTACTGTTTGGATGCTTTGCATAGATGTTTCTTAGACTATTTAGAAGCAATATATAGAAAGATTTCACCCGTCTACCTGTACTATTCATTGTTCTACTTGTAGAAAGTTACAAATAATTTCCGTTTCATGATTATCAATGGGGCTCGTTGTTCACTTAAACTTGAAGATCAAAAAATTGGCGAATGGTACTGTTTGGATGCTTTGCGTACATGTTTCTTAGACTATATGGAAGCAATATATACAAAGATTTCAACCGTCTACGTGTTCCAATCAGTGTTCTACTTGCCGAAATTTACAAATAATTTCCGTTAAAGGATTAACAATGGGGCTCGTTGTTCACTTAAACTTGAAGAACAAAAAATTGGCGAATGGTACTGTTTGGATGCTTTGCATATATGTTTCTTAGACTATATAGAAGCAATATATACATTGATTTCAACCGTCTACCTGTTCCATTCATTGTTCTACTTGTCGCAAGTTATAAATAATTTCCGTTAAGGGATTAACAATGGGGATCGTAGTTTACTTAAACTTGAAGAACAAAAAATTGGCGAATTGTACTGTTTGGATGCTTTGCATATATGTTTCTTATACTATATAGAAGCAATATATACAAAGATTTCAACCGTCTAACTGTTCCATTCATTGTTCTACTTGTCGAAAGTTACAAATAATTTCCGTTAAGGGATTAACAATGGGGATCGTAGTATAATATATGTTTCTTATATTATATAGAAGCAATATACACAAATATTTCAACCGTCTACCTGATCCATTCATTGTTCTACTTGTCGAAAATTTCAAATAATTTCCGATAAAGGATTAACCATTGGGGCTCATTGTTCACTTAAACTTGAAGACCAAAAAATTGGCGAATGGTACTGTTTGGATGCTTTGCGTACATGTTTCTTAGACTATATGGAAGCAATATATACAAAGATTTCAACCGTCTACGTGTTCCAATCATTGTTCTACTTGTCGAAATTTACAAATAATTACCGATAAAGGATTAACCATTGGGGCTCATTGTTCACTTAAACTTGAAGAACAAAAAATTGGCGAATTGTACTGTTTGGATGCTTTGCGTACATTTTTCTTAGACTATATGGAAGCAATATATACAAAGATTTCAACCGTCTACGTGTTCCAATCATTGTTCTACTTGTAGAAAGTTACAATTAATTTCCGTTAAAGATTAACAATGGAGCTCGTAGTTCACTTAAACTTGAAGAACAAAAAATTGGCGAATTGTACTGTTTGGATGCTTTGCATATATGTTTCGTAGGCTATAAAGAAGCAATATATACAAAGATTTCAACCGTCTGTGGGTTCCAATCATTGTTCTACTTGTAGAAAGTTACAATTAATTTCCGTTAAAGATTAACAATGGAGCTCATTGTTCACTTAAACTTGAAGAACAAAAAATTGGCGAATTGTACTGTTTGGATGCTTTGCATATATGTTTCGTAGGCTATATAGAAGCAATATATACAATGATTTCAACCGTCTACATAATCCATTCATTGTTCTACTTGTCGAAATTTACAAATAATTTCCTTTAAAGGATTAACAGTGGGGCTCGTAGTTCACTTAAACTTGAAGAACAAAAAATTGGCGAATTGTACTGTTTGGATGCTTTGCATATATGTTTCTTACACTATTTGGAAGCAATATATAGAAAGATTTCACCCGTCTACCTGTACTATTCATTGTTCTACTTGTAGAACGTTACAAATAATTTCCATTTCATGATTATCAATGGGGCTCGCTGTTCACTTAAACTTGAAGATCAAAAAATTGGCGATTGTTACTGTTTAGATGCTTTGCATATAGGTTTCTTAGATTATATAGAAGCAATATATACAAAGATTTCAACCGTCTACCTGTTCCATTCATTGTTCTACTTGTCGAAAATTACAAATAATATCCGATAAAGGATTAACCATTGGGGCTCATTGTTCACTTAAACTTGAAGAACAAAAAATTTGCGAATGGTACTGTTTGGATGCTTTGCGTACATGTTTCTTAGGCTATATGGAAGCAATATATACAAAGATTTCAACCGTCTCCCTGTTCCATTCATTGTTCTACTTGTCGCAAGTTACAAATAATTTCCGTTAAAGGATTAACAATGGGGCTCGTAGTTCACTTAAACTTGAAGATCAAATAATTGGCGAATTGTACTGTTTGGATGCTTTGCATATATGTTTCATAGACTATTTAGAAGCAATATATACAAAGATTTCAACCGTCTACCTGTTCTATTCATTGTTCTACTTGTAGTAAGTTACAAATAATTTCCATTTCATGATTATCAATGGGGCTCGCTGTTCACTTAAACTTGAAGATCAAAAAATTGGCGATTGTTACTGTTTGGATGCTTTGCATATATGTTTCTTAGATTATAAAGAAGCAATATATACAAAGATTTCAACCGTCTACCTGTTCCATTCATTGTTCTACTTGTCGAAAATTACAAATAATTTCCGATAAAGGATTAACCATTGGGGCTCATTGTTCACTTACACTTGAAGAACAAAAAATTGGCGAATGGTACTGTTTGGATGCTTTGCGTACATGTTTCTTAGACTATATGGAAGCAATATATACAAAGATTTCAACCGTCTACGTGTTCCAATCATTGTTCTACTTGTCGAAATTTACAAATAATTTCCTTTAAAGGATTAACAATGGGGCTCGTTGTTCACTTAAACTTGAAGAACAAAAAATTGGCGAATTGTACTGTTTGGATGCTTTGCATATATGTTTCGTAGGCTATATAGAAGCAATATTTACAAAGATTTCAACCGTCTGTGGGTTCCAATCATTGTTCTACTTGTAGAAAGTTACAATTAATTTCCGTTAAAGATTAACAATGGAGCTCGTAGTTCACTTAAACTTGAAGAACAAAAAATTGGCGAATTGTACTGTTTGGATGATTTGAATATATGTTTCGTATATTATATAGAAGCAATATATACAATGATTTCAACCGTCTACCTGATCCATTCATTGTTCTACTTGTCGAAATTTACAAATAATTTCCTTTAAAGGATTAACAATGGGGCTCGTAGTTCACTTAAACTTGAAGAACAAAAAATTGGCGAATTGTACTGTTTGGATGCTTTGCATATATGTTTCTTAGACTATTTAGAAGCAATATATAGAAAGATTTCACCCGTCTACCTGTACTATTCATTGTTCTACTTGTAGAAAGTTACAAATAATTTCCGTTTCATGATTATCAATGGGGCTCGTTCTTCACTTAAACTTGAAGAACAAAAAATTGGCGAATGGTACTGTTTGGATGCTTTGCGTACATGTTCCTTAGACTATATGGAAGCAATATATACAAAGATATCAACCGTCTATGTGTTCCAATCATTGTTCTACTTGTCGAAATTTACAAATAATCTCCTTTAAAGGATTAACAATGGGGCTCGTAGTTCACTTAAACTTGAAGAACAAAAAATTGGCGAATTGTACTGTTTGCATGCTTTGCATATATGTTTCTTAGACTATTTAGAAGCAATATATAGAAAGATTTCACCCGTCTACCTGTACTATTCATTGTTCTACTTGTAGAAATTTACAAATAATTTCCTTTAAAGGATTAACAATGGGGCTCGCTGTTCACTTAAACTTGAAGAACAAAAAATTGCGAATGGTACTGTTTGGATGCTTTGCGTACATGTTTCTTAGACTATATGGAAGCAATATATACAAAGATTTCAACCGTCTACGTGTTCCAATCATTGTTCTACTTGTCGAAATTTACAAATAATTTCCTTTAAAGGATTAACAATGGGGCTCGTTGTTCACTTAAACTTGAAGAACAAAAAATTGGCGAATGGTACTGTTTGGATGCTTTGCGTACATGTTTCTTAGACTATATGGAAGCAATATATACAAAGATTTCAACCGTCTACGTGTTCCAATCATTGTTCTACTTGTCGAAATTTACAAATAATTTCCTTTAAAGGATTAACAATGGGGCTCGTTGTTCACTTAAACTTGAAGAACAAAAAATTGGCGAATTGTACTGTTTGGATGCTTTGCATATATGTTTCTTAGACTATTTAGAAGCAATATATAGAAAGATTTCACCCGTCTACCTGTACTATTCATTGTTCTACTTGTAGAAAGTTACAAATAATTTCCGTTTCATGATTATCAATGGGGCTCGTTCTTCACTTAAACTTGAAGAACAAAAAATTGGCGAATGGTACTGTTTGGATGCTTTGCATATATGTTCCTTAGACTATATGGAAGCAATATATACAAAGATTTCAACCGTCTACGTGTTCGAATCACTGTTCAACTTGTAGAAAGTTACAATTAATTTCCGTTAAAGGATTAACAATGGGGCTCGTAGTTCACTTAAACTTGAAGAACAAAAAATTGGCGAATTGTACTGTTTGGATGATTTGAATATATGTTTCGTATATTATATAGAAGCAATATATACAATGATTTCAACCGTCTACCTGATCCATTCATTGTTCTACTTGTCGAAATTTACAAATAATTTCCTTTAAAGGATTAACAATGGGGCTCGTAGTTCACTTAAACTTGAAGAACAAAAAATTGGCGAATTGTACTGTTTGGATGCTTTGCATATATGTTTCTTAGACTATTTAGAAGCAATATATAGAAAGATTTCACCCGTCTACCTGTACTATTCATTGTTCTACTTGTAGAAAGTTACAAATAATTTCCGTTTCATGATTATCAATGGGGCTCGTTCTTCACTTAAACTTGAAGAACAAAAAATTGGCGAATGGTACTGTTTGGATGCTTTGCATATACGTTTCTTAGATTATATAGAAGCAATATATACAAAGATATCAACCGTCTACCGGTTCCATTCATTGTTCTACTTGTCGAAAATTACATATAATTTCCGATAAAGGATTAGCCATTGGGGCTCATTGTTCACTTAAACTTGAAGAACAAAAAATTGGCGAATGGTACTGTTTGGATGCTTTGCGTACATGTTCCTTAGACTATATGGAAGCAATATATACAAAGATATCAACCGTGTATGTGTTCCAATCATTGTTCTACTTGTCGAAATTTACAAATAATCTCCTTTAAAGGATTAACAATGGGGCTCGTAGTTCACTTAAACTTGAAGAACAAAAAATTGGCGAATTGTACTGTTTGGATGCTTTGCATATATGTTTCTTATACTATATAGAAGCAATATATACAAAGATTTCAACCGTCTAACTGTTCCATTCATTGTTCTACTTGTCGAAAGTTACAAATAATTTCCGTTAAGGGATTAACAATGGGGATCGTAGTATAATATATGTTTCTTATATTATATAGAAGCAATATACACAAATATTTCAACCGTCTACCTGATCCATTCATTGTTCTACTTGTCGAAAATTTCAAATAACTTCCGATAAAGGATTAACCATTGGGGCTCATTGTTCACTTAAACTTGAAGACCAAAAAATTGGCGAATGGTACTGTTTGGATGCTTTGCGTACATGTTTCTTAGACTATATGGAAGCAATATATAGAAAGATTTCACCCGTCTACCTGTACTATTCATTGTTCTACTTGTAGAAATTTACAAATAATTTCCTTTAAAGGATTAACAATGGGGCTCGCTGTTCACTTAAACTTGAAGAACAAAAAATTGCGAATGGTACTGTTTGGATGCTTTGCGTACATGTTTCTTAGACTATATGGAAGCAATATATACAAAGATTTCAACCGTCTACGTGTTCCAATCATTGTTCTACTTGTCGAAATTTACAAATAATTTCCTTTAAAGGATTAACAATGGGGCTCGTTGTTCACTTAAACTTGAAGAACAAAAAATTGGCGAATGGTACTGTTTGGATGCTTTGCATAGATGTTTCTTAGACTATTTAGAAGCAATATATAGAAAGATTTCACCCGTCTACCTGTACTATTCATTGTTCTACTTGTAGAAAGTTACAAATAATTTCCGTTTCATGATTATCAATGGGGCTCGTTGTTCACTTAAACTTGAAGATCAAAAAATTGGCGAATGGTACTGTTTGGATGCTTTGCGTACATGTTTCTTAGACTATATGGAAGCAATATATACAAAGATTTCAACCGTCTACGTGTTCCAATCATTGTTCTACTTGCCGAAATTTACAAATAATTTCCGTTAAAGGATTAACAATGGGGCTCGTTGTTCACTTAAACTTGAAGAACAAAAAATTGGCGAATGGTACTGTTTGGATGCTTTGCATATATGTTTCTTATACTATATAGAAGCAATATATACAAAGATTTCAACCGTCTAACTGTTCCATTCATTGTTCTACTTGTCGAAAGTTACAATTAATTTCCGTTAAAGATTAACAATGGAGCTCATTGTTCACTTAAACTTGAAGAACAAAAAATTGGCGAATTGTACTGTTTGGATGCTTTGCATATATGTTTCGTAGGCTATATAGAAGCAATATATACAATGATTTCAACCGTCTACATGATCCATTCATTGTTCTACTTGTCGAAATTTACAAATAATTTCCTTTAAAGGATTAACAATGGGGCTCGTAGTTCACTTAAACTTGAAGAACAAAAAATTGGCGAATTGTACTGTTTGGATGCTTTGCATATATGTTTCTTAGACTATTTAGAAGCAATATATAGAAAGATTACACCCGTCTACCTGTACTATTCATTGTTCTACTTGTAGAAAGTTACAAATAATTTTCATTTCATGATTATCAATGGGGCTCGCTGTTCACTTAAACTTGAAGATCAAAAAATTGGCGAATGGTACTGTTTGGATGCTTTGCGTACATGTTTCTTAGACTATATGGAAGCAATATATACAAAGATTTCAACCGTCTACGTGTTCCAATCATTGTTCTACTTGTCGAAATTTACAAATAATTTCCTTTAAAGGATTAACAATGGGGCTCGTTGTTCACTTAAACTTGAAGAACAAAAAATTGGCGAATGGTACTGTTTGGATGCTTTGCATATATGTTTCTTAGACTATATAGAAGCAATATATACATTGATTTCAACCGTCTACCTGTTCCATTCATTGTTCTACTTGTCGCAAGTTATAAATAATTTCCGTTAAGGGATTAACAATGGGGATCGTAGTTTACTTAAACTTGAAGAACAAAAAATTGGCGAATTGTACTGTTTGGATGCTTTGCATATATGTTTCTTATACTATATAGAAGCAATATATACAAAGATTTCAACCGTCTAACTGTTCCATTCATTGTTCTACTTGTCGAAAGTTACAAATAATTTCCGTTAAGGGATTAACAATGGGGATCGTAGTATAATATATGTTTCTTATATTATATAGAAGCAATATACACAAATATTTCAACCGTCTACCTGATCCATTCATTGTTCTACTTGTCGAAAATTTCAAATAATTTCCGATAAAGGATTAACCATTGGGGCTCATTGTTCACTTAAACTTGAAGACCAAAAAATTGGCGAATGGTACTGTTTGGATGCTTTGCGTACATGTTTCTTAGACTATATGGAAGCAATATATACAAAGATTTCAACCGTCTACGTGTTCCAATCATTGTTCTACTTGTCGAAATTTACAAATAATTACCGATAAAGGATTAACCATTGGGGCTCATTGTTCACTTAAACTTGAAGAACAAAAAATTGGCGAATTGTACTGTTTGGATGCTTTGCATATATGTTTCGTAGGCTATATAGAAGCAATATATACAAAGATTTCAACCGTCTGTGGGTTCCAATCATTGTTCTACTTGTAGAAAGTTACAATTAATTTCCGTTAAAGATTAACAATGGAGCTCATTGTTCACTTAAACTTGAAGAACAAAAAATTGGCGAATTGTACTGTTTGGATGCTTTGCATATATGTTTCGTAGGCTATATAGAAGCAATATATACAATGATTTCAACCGTCTACATAATCCATTCATTGTTCTACTTGTCGAAATTTACAAATAATTTCCTTTAAAGGATTAACAGTGGGGCTCGTAGTTCACTTAAACTTGAAGAACAAAAAATTGGCGAATTGTACTGTTTGGATGCTTTGCATATATGTTTCTTACACTATTTGGAAGCAATATATAGAAAGATTTCACCCGTCTACCTGTACTATTCATTGTTCTACTTGTAGAACGTTACAAATAATTTCCATTTCATGATTATCAATGGGGCTCGCTGTTCACTTAAACTTGAAGATCAAAAAATTGGCGATTGTTACTGTTTAGATGCTTTGCATATAGGTTTCTTAGATTATATAGAAGCAATATATACAAAGATTTCAACCGTCTACCTGTTCCATTCATTGTTCTACTTGTCGAAAATTACAAATAATTTCCGATAAAGGATTAACCATTGGGGCTCATTGTTCACTTACACTTGAAGAACAAAAAATTGGCGAATGGTACTGTTTGGATGCTTTGCGTACATGTTTCTTAGACTATATGGAAGCAATATATACAAAGATTTCAACCGTCTACGTGTTCCAATCATTGTTCTACTTGTCGAAATTTACAAATAATTTCCTTTAAAGGATTAACAATGGGGCTCGTTGTTCACTTAAACTTGAAGAACAAAAAATTGGCGAATTGTACTGTTTGGATGCTTTGCATATATGTTTCGTAGGCTATATAGAAGCAATATTTACAAAGATTTCAACCGTCTGTGGGTTCCAATCATTGTTCTACTTGTAGAAAGTTACAATTAATTTCCGTTAAAGATTAACAATGGAGCTCGTAGTTCACTTAAACTTGAAGAACAAAAAATTGGCGAATTGTACTGTTTGGATGCTTTGCATATATGTTTCGTAGGCTATATAGAAGCAATATATACAATGATTTCAACAGTCTACATGATCCATTCATTGTTCTACTTGTCGAAATTTACAAATAATTTCCTTTAAAGGATTAACAGTGGGGCTCGTAGTTCACTTAAACTTGAAGAACAAAAAATTGGCGAATTGTACTGTTTGGATGCTTTGCATATATGTTTCTTACACTATTTGGAAGCAATATATAGAAAGATTTCACCCGTCTACCTGTACTATTCATTGTTCTACTTGTAGAACGTTACAAATAATTTCCATTTCATGATTATCAATGGGGCTCGCTGTTCACTTAAACTTGAAGATCAAAACATTGGCGATTGTTACTGTTTAGATGCTTTGCATATAGGTTTCTTAGATTATATAGAAGCAATATATACAAAGATTTCAACCGTCTACCTGTTCCATTCATTGTTCTACTTGTCGAAAATTACAAATAATATCCGATAAAGGATTAACCATTGGGGCTCATTGTTCACTTAAACTTGAAGAACAAAAAATTGGCGAATGGTACTGTTTGGATGCTTTGCGTACATGTTTCTTAGGCTATATGGAAGCAATATATACAAAGATTTCAACCGTCTCCCTGTTCCATTCATTGTTCTACTTGTCGCAAGTTACAAATAATTTCCGTTAAAGGATTAACAATGGGGCTCGTAGTTCACTTAAACTTGAAGATCAAATAATTGGCGAATTGTACTGTTTGGATGCTTTGCATATATGTTTCATAGACTATTTAGAAGCAATATATACAAAGATTTCAACCGTCTACCTGTTCTATTCATTGTTCTACTTGTAGTAAGTTACAAATAATTTCCATTTCATGATTATCAATGGGGCTCGCTGTTCACTTAAACTTGAAGATCAAAAAATTGGCGATTGTTACTGTTTGGATGCTTTGCATATATGTTTCTTAGATTATAAAGAAGCAATATATACAAAGATTTCAACCGTCTACCTGTTCCATTCATTGTTCTACTTGTCGAAAATTACAAATAATTTCCGATAAAGGATTAACCATTGGGGCTCATTGTTCACTTACACTTGAAGATCAAAACATTGGCGATTGTTACTGTTTAGATGCTTTGCATATAGGTTTCTTAGATTATATAGAAGCAATATATACAAAGATTTCAACCGTCTACCTGTTCCATTCATTGTTCTACTTGTCGAAAATTACAAATAATATCCGATAAAGGATTAACCATTGGGGCTCATTGTTCACTTAAACTTGAAGAACAAAAAATTGGCGAATGGTACTGTTTGGATGCTTTGCGTACATGTTTCTTAGGCTATATGGAAGCAATATATACAAAGATTTCAACCGTCTCCCTGTTCCATTCATTGTTCTACTTGTCGCAAGTTACAAATAATTTCCGTTAAAGGATTAACAATGGGGCTCGTAGTTCACTTAAACTTGAAGATCAAATAATTGGCGAATTGTACTGTTTGGATGCTTTGCATATATGTTTCATAGACTATTTAGAAGCAATATATACAAAGATTTCAACCGTCTACCTGTTCTATTCATTGTTCTACTTGTAGTAAGTTACAAATAATTTCCATTTCATGATTATCAATGGGGCTCGCTGTTCACTTAAACTTGAAGATCAAAAAATTGGCGATTGTTACTGTTTGGATGCTTTGCATATATGTTTCTTAGATTATAAAGAAGCAATATATACAAAGATTTCAACCGTCTACCTGTTCCATTCATTGTTCTACTTGTCGAAAATTACAAATAATTTCCGATAAAGGATTAACCATTGGGGCTCATTGTTCACTTACACTTGAAGAACAAAAAATTGGCGAATGGTACTGTTTGGATGCTTTGCGTACATGTTTCTTAGACTATATGGAAGCAATATATACAAAGATTTCAACCGTCTACGTGTTCCAATCATTGTTCTACTTGTCGAAATTTACAAATAATTTCCTTTAAAGGATTAACAATGGGGCTCGTTGTTCACTTAAACTTGAAGAACAAAAAATTGGCGAATTGTACTGTTTGGATGCTTTGCATATATGTTTCGTAGGCTATATAGAAGCAATATTTACAAAGATTTCAACCGTCTGTGGGTTCCAATCATTGTTCTACTTGTAGAAAGTTACAATTAATTTCCGTTAAAGATTAACAATGGAGCTCGTAGTTCACTTAAACTTGAAGAACAAAAAATTGGCGAATTGTACTGTTTGGATGCTTTGCATATATGTTTCGTAGGCTATATAGAAGCAATATATACAATGATTTCAACAGTCTACATGATCCATTCATTGTTCTACTTGTCGAAATTTACAAATAATTTCCTTTAAAGGATTAACAGTGGGGCTCGTAGTTCACTTAAACTTGAAGAACAAAAAATTGGCGAATTGTACTGTTTGGATGCTTTGCATATATGTTTCTTACACTATTTGGAAGCAATATATAGAAAGATTTCACCCGTCTACCTGTACTATTCATTGTTCTACTTGTAGAACGTTACAAATAATTTCCATTTCATGATTATCAATGGGGCTCGCTGTTCACTTAAACTTGAAGATCAAAACATTGGCGATTGTTACTGTTTAGATGCTTTGCATATAGGTTTCTTAGATTATATAGAAGCAATATATACAAAGATTTCAACCGTCTACCTGTTCCATTCATTGTTCTACTTGTCGAAAATTACAAATAATATCCGATAAAGGATTAACCATTGGGGCTCATTGTTCACTTAAACTTGAAGAACAAAAAATTGGCGAATGGTACTGTTTGGATGCTTTGCGTACATGTTTCTTAGGCTATATGGAAGCAATATATACAAAGATTTCAACCGTCTCCCTGTTCCATTCATTGTTCTACTTGTCGCAAGTTACAAATAATTTCCGTTAAAGGATTAACAATGGGGCTCGTAGTTCACTTAAACTTGAAGATCAAATAATTGGCGAATTGTACTGTTTGGATGCTTTGCATATATGTTTCATAGACTATTTAGAAGCAATATATACAAAGATTTCAACCGTCTACCTGTTCTATTCATTGTTCTACTTGTAGTAAGTTACAAATAATTTCCATTTCATGATTATCAATGGGGCTCGCTGTTCACTTAAACTTGAAGATCAAAAAATTGGCGATTGTTACTGTTTGGATGCTTTGCATATATGTTTCTTAGATTATAAAGAAGCAATATATACAAAGATTTCAACCGTCTACCTGTTCCATTCATTGTTCTACTTGTCGAAAATTACAAATAATTTCCGATAAAGGATTAACCATTGGGGCTCATTGTTCACTTACACTTGAAGATCAAAACATTGGCGATTGTTACTGTTTAGATGCTTTGCATATAGGTTTCTTAGATTATATAGAAGCAATATATAAAAAGATTTCAACCGTCTACCTGTTCCATTCATTGTTCTACTTGTCGAAAATTACAAATAATATCCGATAAAGGATTAACCATTGGGGCTCATTGTTCACTTAAACTTGAAGAACAAAAAATTGGCGAATGGTACTGTTTGGATGCTTTGCGTACATGTTTCTTAGGCTATATGGAAGCAATATATACAAAGATTTCAACCGTCTCCCTGTTCCATTCATTGTTCTACTTGTCGCAAGTTACAAATAATTTCCGTTAAAGGATTAACAATGGGGCTCGTAGTTCACTTAAACTTGAAGATCAAATAATTGGCGAATTGTACTGTTTGGATGCTTTGCATATATGTTTCATAGACTATTTAGAAGCAATATATACAAAGATTTCAACCGTCTACCTGTTCTATTCATTGTTCTACTTGTAGTAAGTTACAAATAATTTCCATTTCATGATTATCAATGGGGCTCGCTGTTCACTTAAACTTGAAGATCAAAAAATTGGCGATTGTTACTGTTTGGATGCTTTGCATATATGTTTCTTAGATTATAAAGAAGCAATATATACAAAGATTTCAACCGTCTACCTGTTCCATTCATTGTTCTACTTGTCGAAAATTACAAATAATTTCCGATAAAGGATTAACCATTGGGGCTCATTGTTCACTTACACTTGAAGAACAAAAAATTGGCGAATGGTACTGTTTGGATGCTTTGCGTACATGTTTCTTAGACTATATGGAAGCAATATATACAAAGATTTCAACCGTCTACGTGTTCCAATCATTGTTCTACTTGTCGAAATTTACAAATAATTTCCTTTAAAGGATTAACAATGGGGCTCGTTGTTCACTTAAACTTGAAGAACAAAAAATTGGCGAATTGTACTGTTTGGATGCTTTGCATATATGTTTCTTAGACTATTTAGAAGCAATATATAGAAAGATTTCACCCGTCTACCTGTACTATTCATTGTTCTACTTGTAGAAAGTTACAAATAATTTCCGTTTCATGATTATCAATGGGGCTCGTTCTTCACTTAAACTTGAAGAACAAAAAATTGGCGAATGGTACTGTTTGGATGCTTTGCATATATGTTCCTTAGACTATATGGAAGCAATATATACAAAGATTTCAACCGTCTACGTGTTCGAATCACTGTTCAACTTGTAGAAAGTTACAATTAATTTCCGTTAAAGGATTAACAATGGGGCTCGTAGTTCACTTAAACTTGAAGAACAAAAAATTGGCGAATTGTACTGTTTGGATGATTCGAAAATATGTTTCGTATATTATATAGAAGCAATATATACAATGATTTCAACCGTCTACCTGATCCATTCAATGTTCTACTTGTCGAAATTTACAAATAATTTCCTTTAAAGGATTAACAATGGGGCTCGTAGTTCACTTAAACTTGAAGAACAAAAAATTGGCGAATTGTACTGTTTGGATGCTTTGCATATATGTTTCATAGACTATTTAGAAGCAATATATACAAAGATTTCAACCGTCTACCTGTTCTATTCATTGTTCTACTTGTAGTAAGTTACAAATAATTTCCATTTCATGATTATCAATGGGGCTCGCTGTTCACTTAAACTTGAAGATCAAAAAATTGGCGATTGTTACTGTTTGGATGCTTTGCATATATGTTTCTTAGATTATAAAGAAGCAATATATACAAAGATTTCAACCGTCTACCTGTTCCATTCATTGTTCTACTTGTCGAAAATTACAAATAATTTCCGATAAAGGATTAACCATTGGGGCTCATTGTTCACTTACACTTGAAGAACAAAAAATTGGCGAATGGTACTGTTTGGATGCTTTGCGTACATGTTTCTTAGACTATATGGAAGCAATATATACAAAGATTTCAACCGTCTACGTGTTCCAATCATTGTTCTACTTGTCGAAATTTACAAATAATTTCCTTTAAAGGATTAACAATGGGGCTCGTTGTTCACTTAAACTTGAAGAACAAAAAATTGGCGAATTGTACTGTTTGGATGCTTTGCATATATGTTTCTTAGACTATTTAGAAGCAATATATAGAAAGATTTCACCCGTCTACCTGTACTATTCATTGTTCTACTTGTAGAAAGTTACAAATAATTTCCGTTTCATGATTATCAATGGGGCTCGTTCTTCACTTAAACTTGAAGAACAAAAAATTGGCGAATGGTACTGTTTGGATGCTTTGCATATATGTTCCTTAGACTATATGGAAGCAATATATACAAAGATTTCAACCGTCTACGTGTTCGAATCACTGTTCAACTTGTAGAAAGTTACAATTAATTTCCGTTAAAGGATTAACAATGGGGCTCGTAGTTCACTTAAACTTGAAGAACAAAAAATTGGCGAATTGTACTGTTTGGATGATTCGAATATATGTTTCGTATATTATATAGAAGCAATATATACAATGATTTCAACCGTCTACCTGATCCATTCATTGTTCTACTTGTCGAAATTTACAAATAATTTCCTTTAAAGGATTAACAATGGGGCTCGTAGTTCACTTAAACTTGAAGAACAAAAAATTGGCGAATTGTACTGTTTGGATGCTTTGCATATATGTTTCATAGACTATTTAGAAGCAATATATAGAAAGATTTCACCCGTCTACCTGTACTATTCATTGTTCTACTTGTAGAAAGTTACAAATAATTTCCGTTTCATGATTATCAATGGGGCTCGTTCTTCACTTAAACTTGAAGAACAAAAAATTGGCGAATGGTACTGTTTGGATGCTTTGCATATATGTTTCTTAGATTATATAGAAGCAATATATACAAAGATATCAACCGTCTACCGGTTCCATTCATTGTTCTACTTGTCGAAAATTACAAATAATTTCCGATAAAGGATTAGCCATTGGGGCTCATTGTTCACTTAAACTTGAAGAACAAAAAATTGGCGAATGGTACTGTTTGGATGCTTTGCGTACATGTTCCTTAGACTATATGGAAGCAATATATACAAAGATATCAACCGTCTATGTGTTCCAATCATTGTTCTACTTGTCGAAATTTACAAATAATCTCCTTTAAAGGATTAACAATGGGGCTCGTAGTTCACTTAAACTTGAAGAACAAAAAATTGGCGAATTGTACTGTTTGGATGCTATGCATATATGTTTCTTAGACTATTTAGAAGCAATATATAGAAAGATTTCACCCGTCTACCTGTACTATTCATTGTTCTACTTGTAGAAATTTACAAATAATTTCCATTTCATGATTATCAATGGGGCTCGCTGTTCACTTAAACTTGAAGAACAAAAAATTGCGAATGGTACTGTTTGGATGCTTTGCGTACATGTTTCTTAGACTATATGGAAGCAATATATACAAAGATTTCAACCGTCTACGTGTTCCAATCATTGTTCTACTTGTCGAAATTTACAAATAATTTCCTTTAAAGGATTAACAATGGGGCTCGTAGTTCACTTAAACTAGAAGAACAAAAAATTGGCGAATTGTACTGTTTGGATGCTTTGCATATATGTTTCTTAGACTATTTAGAAGCAATATATAGAAAGATTTCACCCGTCTACCTGTACTATTCATTGTTCTACTTGTAGAAAGTTACAAATAATTTCCGTTAAAGGATTAACAATGGGGCTCGTTGTTCACTTAAACTTGAAGAACAAAAAATTGGCGAATGGTACTGTTTGGATGCTTTGCATATATGTTTCTTAGTCTATATAGAAGCAATATATACATTGATTTCAACCGGCTACCTGTTCCATTCATTGTTCTACTTGTCGCAAGTTACAAATAATTTCCGTTAAAGTATTAACAATGGGGCTCGTAGTTCACTTAAACTTGACGATCAAATAATTGGCGAATGGTACTGTTTGGATGCTTTGCATATATGTTTCTTAGACTATATATAAGCAATATATACATTGATTTCAACCGTCTACCTGTTCCATTCATTGTTCTACTTGTCGAAATTTACAAATAATTTCCTTTAAAGGATTAACAATGGGGCTCGTAGTTCACTTAAACTTGAAGAACAAAAAATTGGCGAATTGTACTGTTTGGATGCTTTGCATATATGTTTCTTAGACTATTTAGAAGCAATATATAGAAAGATTTCACCCGTCTACCTGTACTATTCATCGTTCTACTTGTAGAAAGTTACAAATAATTTCCATTTCATGATTATCAATGGGGCTCGCTGTTCACTTAAACTTGAAGTTCAAAACATTGGCGATTGTTACTGTTTAGATGCTTTGCATATAGGTTTCGTAGACTACATAGAAGCAACATATACAAAGATTTCAACCGTCTACCTGTTCTATTCATTGTTCTACTTGTAGAAAGTGACAAATAATTTCCGTTTCATGATTATCAATGGGGCTCGTTGTTCACTTAAACTTGGAGTACAAAAAATTGGCGAATGGTACTGTTTGGATGCTTTGCATATATGTTTCTTAGATTATAAAGAAGCAATATATACAAAGATTTCAACCGTCTACCTGTTCCATTCATTGTTCTACTTGTCGAAAATTACAAATAATTTCCGATAAAGGATTAACCATTGGGGCTCATTGTTCACTTACACTTGAAGAACAAAAAATTGGCGAATGGTACTGTTTGGATGCTTTGCGTACATGTTTCTTAGACTATATGGAAGCAATATATACAAAGATTTCAACCGTCTACGTGTTCCAATCATTGTTCTACTTGTCGAAATTTACAAATAATTTCCTTTAAAGGATTAACAATGGGGCTCGTTGTTCACTTAAACTTGAAGAACAAAAAATTGGCGAATTGTACTGTTTGGATGCTTTGCATATATGTTTCTTAGACTATTTAGAAGCAATATATAGAAAGATTTCACCCGTCTACCTGTACTATTCATTGTTCTACTTGTAGAAAGTTACAAATAATTTCCGTTTCATGATTATCAATGGGGCTCGTTCTTCACTTAAACTTGAAGAACAAAAAATTGGCGAATGGTACTGTTTGGATGCTTTGCATATATGTTCCTTAGACTATATGGAAGCAATATATACAAAGATTTCAACCGTCTACGTGTTCGAATCACTGTTCAACTTGTAGAAAGTTACAATTAATTTCCGTTAAAGGATTGACAATGGGGCTCGTAGTTCACTTAAACTTGAAGAACAAAAAATTGGCGAATTGTACTGTTTGGATGATTTGAATATATGTTTCGTATATTATATAGAAGCAATATATACAATGATTTCAACCGTCTACCTGATCCATTCATTGTTCTACTTGTCGAAATTTACAAATAATTTCCTTTAAAGGATTAACAATGGGGCTCGTAGTTCACTTAAACTTGAAGAACAAAAAATTGGCGAATTGTACTGTTTGGATGCTTTGCATATATGTTTCTTAGACTATTTAGAAGCAATATATAGAAAGATTTCACCCGTCTACCTGTACTATTCATTGTTCTACTTGTAGAAAGTTACAAATAATTTCCGTTTCATGATTATCAATGGGGCTCGTTCTTCACTTAAACTTGAAGAACAAAAAATTGGCGAATGGTACTGTTTGGATGCTTTGCATATACGTTTCTTAGATTATATAGAAGCAATATATACAAAGATATCAACCGTCTACCGGTTCCATTCATTGTTCTACTTGTCGAAAATTACATATAATTTCCGATAAAGGATTAGCCATTGGGGCTCATTGTTCACTTAAACTTGAAGAACAAAAAATTGGCGAATGGTACTGTTTGGATGCTTTGCGTACATGTTCCTTAGACTAGATGGAAGCAATATATACAAAGATATCAACCGTGTATGTGTTCCAATCATTGTTCTACTTGTCGAAATTTACAAATAATCTCCTTTAAAGGATTAACAATGGGGCTCGTAGTTCACTTAAACTTGAAGAACAAAAAATTGGCGAATTGTACTGTTTGCATGCTTTGCATATATGTTTCTTAGACTATTTAGAAGCAATATATAGAAAGATTTCACCCGTCTACCTGTACTATTCATTGTTCTACTTGTAGAAATTTACAAATAATTTCCTTTAAAGGATTAACAATGGGGCTCGCTGTTCACTTAAACTTGAAGAACAAAAAATTGCGAATGGTACTGTTTGGATGCTTTGCGTTCATGTTTCTTAGACTATATGGAAGCAATATATACAAAGATTTCAACCGTCTACGTGTTCCAATCATTGTTCTACTTGTCGAAATTTACAAATAATTTCCTTTAAAGGATTAACAATGGGGCTCGTTGTTCACTTAAACTTGAAGAACAAAAAATTGGCGAATGGTACTGTTTGGATGCTTTGCATAGATGTTTCTTAGACTATTTAGAAGCAATATATAGAAAGATTTCACCCGTCTACCTGTACTATTCATTGTTCTACTTGTAGAAAGTTACAAATAATTTCCGTTTCATGATTATCAATGGGGCTCGTTGTTCACTTAAACTTGAAGATCAAAAAATTGGCGAATGGTACTGTTTGGATGCTTTGCGTACATGTTTCTTAGACTATATGGAAGCAATATATACAAAGATTTCAACCGTCTACGTGTTCCAATCATTGTTCTACTTGTCGAAATTTACAAATAATTTCCTTTAAAGGATTAACAATGGGGCTCGTTGTTCACTTAAACTTGAAGAACAAAAAATTGGCGAATGGTACTGTTTGGATGCTTTGCATATATGTTTCTTAGACTATATAGAAGCAATATATACATTGATTTCAACCGTCTACCTGTTCCATTCATTGTTCTACTTGTCGCAAGTTATAAATAATTTCCGTTAAGGGATTAACAATGGGGATCGTAGTTTACTTAAACTTGAAGAACAAAAAATTGGCGAATTGTACTGTTTGGATGCTTTGCATATATGTTTCTTATACTATATAGAAGCAATATATACAAAGATTTCAACCGTCTAACTGTTCCATTCATTGTTCTACTTGTCGAAAGTTACAATTAATTTCCGTTAAAGATTAACAATGGAGCTCATTGTTCACTTAAACTTGAAGAACAAAAAATTGGCGAATTGTACTGTTTGGATGCTTTGCATATATGTTTCGTAGGCTATATAGAAGCAATATATACAATGATTTCAACCGTCTACATAATCCATTCATTGTTCTACTTGTCGAAATTTACAAATAATTTCCTTTAAAGGATTAACAGTGGGGCTCGTAGTTCACTTAAACTTGAAGAACAAAAAATTGGCGAATTGTACTGTTTGGATGCTTTGCATATATGTTTCTTACACTATTTGGAAGCAATATATAGAAAGATTTCACCCGTCTACCTGTACTATTCATTGTTCTACTTGTAGAACGTTACAAATAATTTCCATTTCATGATTATCAATGGGGCTCGCTGTTCACTTAAACTTGAAGATCAAAAAATTGGCGATTGTTACTGTTTAGATGCTTTGCATATAGGTTTCTTAGATTATATAGAAGCAATATATACAAAGATTTCAACCGTCTACCTGTTCCATTCATTGTTCTACTTGTCGAAAATTACAAATAATATCCGATAAAGGATTAACCATTGGGGCTCATTGTTCACTTAAACTTGAAGAACAAAAAATTTGCGAATGGTACTGTTTGGATGCTTTGCGTACATGTTTCTTAGGCTATATGGAAGCAATATATACAAAGATTTCAACCGTCTCCCTGTTCCATTCATTGTTCTACTTGTCGCAAGTTACAAATAATTTCCGTTAAAGGATTAACAATGGGGCTCGTAGTTCACTTAAACTTGAAGATCAAATAATTGGCGAATTGTACTGTTTGGATGCTTTGCATATATGTTTCATAGACTATTTAGAAGCAATATATACAAAGATTTCAACCGTCTACCTGTTCTATTCATTGTTCTACTTGTAGTAAGTTACAAATAATTTCCATTTCATGATTATCAATGGGGCTCGCTGTTCACTTAAACTTGAAGATCAAAAAATTGGCGATTGTTACTGTTTGGATGCTTTGCATATATGTTTCTTAGATTATAAAGAAGCAATATATACAAAGATTTCAACCGTCTACCTGTTCCATTCATTGTTCTACTTGTCGAAAATTACAAATAATTTCCGATAAAGGATTAACCATTGGGGCTCATTGTTCACTTACACTTGAAGAACAAAAAATTGGCGAATGGTACTGTTTGGATGCTTTGCGTACATGTTTCTTAGACTATATGGAAGCAATATATACAAAGATTTCAACCGTCTACGTGTTCCAATCATTGTTCTACTTGTCGAAATTTACAAATAATTTCCTTTAAAGGATTAACAATGGGGCTCGTTGTTCACTTAAACTTGAAGAACAAAAAATTGGCGAATTGTACTGTTTGGATGCTTTGCATATATGTTTCTTAGACTATTTAGAAGCAATATATAGAAAGATTTCACCCGTCTACCTGTACTATTCATTGTTCTACTTGTAGAAAGTTACAAATAATTTCCGTTTCATGATTATCAATGGGGCTCGTTCTTCACTTAAACTTGAAGAACAAAAAATTGGCGAATGGTACTGTTTGGATGCTTTGCATATATGTTCCTTAGACTATATGGAAGCAATATATACAAAGATTTCAACCGTCTACGTGTTCGAATCACTGTTCAACTTGTAGAAAGTTACAATTAATTTCCGTTAAAGGATTAACAATGGGGCTCGTAGTTCACTTAAACTTGAAGAACAAAAAATTGGCGAATTGTACTGTTTGGATGATTCGAAAATATGTTTCGTATATTATATAGAAGCAATATATACAATGATTTCAACCGTCTACCTGATCCATTCAATGTTCTACTTGTCGAAATTTACAAATAATTTCCTTTAAAGGATTAACAATGGGGCTCGTAGTTCACTTAAACTTGAAGAACAAAAAATTGGCGAATTGTACTGTTTGGATGCTTTGCATATATGTTTCATAGACTATTTAGAAGCAATATATAGAAAGATTTCACCCGTCTACCTGTACTATTCATTGTTCTACTTGTAGAAAGTTACAAATAATTTCCGTTTCATGATTATCAATGGGGCTCGTTCTTCACTTAAACTTGAAGAACAAAAAATTGGCGAATGGTACTGTTTGGATGCTTTGCATATATGTTTCTTAGATTATATAGAAGCAATATATACAAAGATATCAACCGTCTACCGGTTCCATTCATTGTTCTACTTGTCGAAAATTACAAATAATTTCCGATAAAGGATTAGCAATTGGGGCTCATTGTTCACTTAAACTTGAAGAACAAAAAATTGGCGAATTGTACTGTTTGGATGCTTTGCATATATGTTTCATAGACTATTTAGAAGCAATATATACAAAGATTTCAACCGTCTACCTGTTCTATTCATTGTTCTACTTGTAGTAAGTTACAAATAATTTCCATTTCATGATTATCAATGGGGCTCGCTGTTCACTTAAACTTGAAGATCAAAAAATTGGCGATTGTTACTGTTTGGATGCTTTGCATATATGTTTCTTAGATTATAAAGAAGCAATATATACAAAGATTTCAACCGTCTACCTGTTCCATTCATTGTTCTACTTGTCGAAAATTACAAATAATTTCCGATAAAGGATTAACCATTGGGGCTCATTGTTCACTTACACTTGAAGAACAAAAAATTGGCGAATGGTACTGTTTGGATGCATTGCGTACATGTTTCTTAGACTATATGGAAGCAATATATACAAAGATTTCAACCGTCTACGTGTTCCAATCATTGTTCTACTTGTCGAAATTTACAAATAATTTCCTTTAAAGGATTAACAATGGGGCTCGTTGTTCACTTAAACTTGAAGAACAAAAAATTGGCGAATTGTACTGTTTGGATGCTTTGCATATATGTTTCTTAGACTATTTAGAAGCAATATATAGAAAGATTTCACCCGTCTACCTGTACTATTCATTGTTCTACTTGTAGAAAGTTACAAATAATTTCCGTTTCATGATTATCAATGGGGCTCGTTCTTCACTTAAACTTGAAGAACAAAAAATTGGCGAATGGTACTGTTTGGATGCTTTGCATATATGTTCCTTAGACTATATGGAAGCAATATATACAAAGATTTCAACCGTCTACGTGTTCGAATCACTGTTCAACTTGTAGAAAGTTACAATTAATTTCCGTTAAAGGATTAACAATGGGGCTCGTAGTTCACTTAAACTTGAAGAACAAAAAATTGGCGAATTGTACTGTTTGGATGATTCGAATATATGTTTCGTATATTATATAGAAGCAATATATACAATGATTTCAACCGTCTACCTGATCCATTCATTGTTCTACTTGTCGAAATTTACAAATAATTTCCTTTAAAGGATTAACAATGGGGCTCGTAGTTCACTTAAACTTGAAGAACAAAAAATTGGCGAATTGTACTGTTTGGATGCTTTGCATATATGTTTCATAGACTATTTAGAAGCAATATATAGAAAGATTTCACCCGTCTACCTGTACTATTCATTGTTCTACTTGTAGAAAGTTACAAATAATTTCCGTTTCATGATTATCAATGGGGCTCGTTCTTCACTTAAACTTGAAGAACAAAAAATTGGCGAATGGTACTGTTTGGATGCTTTGCATATATGTTTCTTAGATTATATAGAAGCAATATATACAAAGATATCAACCGTCTACCGGTTCCATTCATTGTTCTACTTGTCGAAAATTACAAATAATTTCCGATAAAGGATTAGCCATTGGGGCTCATTGTTCACTTAAACTTGAAGAACAAAAAATTGGCGAATGGTACTGTTTGGATGCTTTGCGTACATGTTCCTTAGACTATATGGAAGCAATATATACAAAGATATCAACCGTCTATGTGTTCCAATCATTGTTCTACTTGTCGAAATTTACAAATAATCTCCTTTAAAGGATTAACAATGGGGCTCGTAGTTCACTTAAACTTGAAGAACAAAAATTTGGCGAATTGTACTGTTTGGATGCTATGCATATATGTTTCTTAGACTATTTAGAAGCAATATATAGAAAGATTTCACCCGTCTACCTGTACTATTCATTGTTCTACTTGTAGAAATTTACAAATAATTTCCATTTCATGATTATCAATGGGGCTCGCTGTTCACTTAAACTTGAAGAACAAAAAATTGCGAATGGTACTGTTTGGATGCTTTGCGTACATGTTTCTTAGACTATATGGAAGCAATATATACAAAGATTTCAACCGTCTACGTGTTCCAATCATTGTTCTACTTGTCGAAATTTACAAATAATTTCCTTTAAAGGATTAACAATGGGGCTCGTAGTTCACTTAAACTTGAAGAACAAAAAATTGGCGAATTGTACTGTTTGGATGCTTTGCATATATGTTTCTTAGACTATTTAGAAGCAATATATAGAAAGATTTCACCCGTCTACCTGTACTATTCATTGTTCTACTTGTAGAAAGTTACAAATAATTTCCGTTAAAGGATTAACAATGGGGCTCGTTGTTCACTTAAACTTGAAGAACAAAAAATTGGCGAATGGTACTGTTTGGATGCTTTGCATATATGTTTCTTAATCTATATAGAAGCAATATATACATTGATTTCAACCGGCTACCTGTTCCATTCATTGTTCTACTTGTCGCAAGTTACAAATAATTTCCGTTAAAGTATTAACAATAGGGCTCGTAGTTCACTTAAACTTGACGATCAAATAATTGGCGAATGGTACTGTTTGGATGCTTTGCATATATGTTTCTTAGACTATATATAAGCAATATATACATTGATTTCAACCGTCTACCTGTTCCATTCATTGTTCTACTTGTCGAAATTTACAAATAATTTCCTTTAAAGGATTAACAATGGGGCTCGTAGTTCACTTAAACTTGAAGAACAAAAAATTGGCGAATTGTACTGTTTGGATGCTTTGCATATATGTTTCTTAGACTATTTAGAAGCAATATATAGAAAGATTTCACCCGTCTACCTGTACTATTCATTGTTCTACTTGTAGAAAGTTACAAATAATTTCCGTTTCATGATTATCAATGGGGCTCGTTCTTCACTTAAACTTGAAGAACAAAAAATTGGCGAATGGTACTGTTTGGATGCTTTGCATATATGTTTCTTAGATTATATAGAAGCAATATATACAAAGATATCAACCGGCTACCTGTTCCATTCATTGTTCTACTTGTCGAAATTTACAAATAATTTCCTCTAAAGGATTAACAATGGGGTTCGTTGTTCACTTAAACTTGAAGAACAAAAAATTGGCGAATGGTACTGTTTGGATGCTTTGCATATATGTTTCTTAGACTATATATAAGCAATATATACATTGATTTCAACCGTCTACCTGTTCCATTCATTGTTCTACTTGCCGAAAGTTACAAATAATTTCAGATAAAGGATTAACCATTGGGGCTCATTGTTCAATTAAACTTGAAGAACAAAAAATTGGCGAATGGTACTGTTTGGTTGCTTTGAGTACATGTTTCTTAGACTATATGGAAGCAATATATACAAAGATTTCAACCGTCTACGTGTTCCAATCATTGTTCTACTTGTCGAAATTTACAAATAATTTCCTTTAAAGTATTAACAATGGGGCTCGTAGTTCACTTAAACTTGAAGATCAAATAATTGGCGAATTGTACTGTTTGGACGCGTGCATATATGTTTCTTAGACTATATAGAAGCAATATATACAAAGATTTCAACCGTCTACCTGTTCCATTCATTGTTCTACTTGCCGAAAGTTACAAATAATTTCAGATAAAGGATTAACCATTGGGGCTCATTGTTCAATTAAACTTGAAGAACAAAAAATTGGCGAATGGTACTGTTTGGATGCTTTGAGTACATGTTTCTTAGACTATATGGAAGCAATATATACAAAGATTTCAACCGTCTACGTGTTCCAATCATTGTTCTACTTGTCGAAATTTACAAATAATTTCCTTTAAAGGATTAACAATGGGGCTCGTTGTTCACTTCAACTTGAAGAACAAAAAAGAGGCGAATGGTACTGTTTGGATGCTTTGCATATATGTTTCGTAGGCTATATAGAAGCAATATATACAATGATTTCAACCGTCTACATGATCCATTCATTGTTCTACTTGTCGAAATTTACAAATAATTTCCTTTAAAGGATTAACAATGGGGCTCGTAGTTCACTTAAACTTGAAGAACAAAAAATTGGCGAATTGTACTATTTGGATGCTTTGCATATATGTTTCTTAGACTATTTAGAAGCAATATATAGAAAGATTACACCCGTCTACCTGTACTATTCATTGTTCTACTTGTAGAAAGTTACAAATAATTTTCATTTCATGATTATCAATGGGGCTCGCTGTTCACTTAAACTTGAAGATCAAAAAATTGGCGAATGGTACTGTTTGGATGCTTTGCGTACATGTTTCTTAGACTATATGGAAGCAATATATACAAAGATTTCAACCGTCTACGTGTTCCAATCATTGTTCTACTTGTCGAAATTTACAAATAATTTCCTTTAAAGGATTAACAATGGGGCTCGTTGTTCACTTAAACTTGAAGAACAAAAAATTGGCGAATGGTACTGTTTGGATGCTTTGCATATATGTTTCTTAGACTATATAGAAGCAATATATACATTGATTTCAACCGTCTACCTGTTCCATTCATTGTTCTACTTGTCGCAAGTTATAAATAATTTCCGTTAAGGGATTAACAATGGGGATCGTAGTTTACTTAAACTTGAAGAACAAAAAATTGGCGAATTGTACTGTTTGGATGCTTTGCATATATGTTTCTTATACTATATAGAAGCAATATATACAAAGATTTCAACCGTCTAACTGTTCCATTCATTGTTCTACTTGTCGAAAGTTACAATTAATTTCCGTTAAAGATTAACAATGGAGCTCATTGTTCACTTAAACTTGAAGAACAAAAAATTGGCGAATTGTACTGTTTGGATGCTTTGCATATATGTTTCGTAGGCTATATAGAAGCAATATATACAATGATTTCAACCGTCTACATAATCCATTCATTGTTCTACTTGTCGAAATTTACAAATAATTTCCTTTAAAGGATTAACAGTGGGGCTCGTAGTTCACTTAAACTTGAAGAACAAAAAATTGGCGAATTGTACTGTTTGGATGCTTTGCATATATGTTTCTTACACTATTTGGAAGCAATATATAGAAAGATTTCACCCGTCTACCTGTACTATTCATTGTTCTACTTGTAGAACGTTACAAATAATTTCCATTTCATGATTATCAATGGGGCTCGCTGTTCACTTAAACTTGAAGAACAAAAAATTGGCGAATGGTACTGTTTGGATGCATTGCGTACATGTTTCTTAGACTATATGGAAGCAATATATACAAAGATTTCAACCGTCTACGTGTTCCAATCATTGTTCTACTTGTCGAAATTTACAAATAATTTCCTTTAAAGGATTAACAATGGGGCTCGTTGTTCACTTAAACTTGAAGAACAAAAAATTGGCGAATTGTACTGTTTGGATGCTTTGCATATATGTTTCTTAGACTATTTAGAAGCAATATATAGAAAGATTTCACCCGTCTACCTGTACTATTCATTGTTCTACTTGTAGAAAGTTACAAATAATTTCCGTTTCATGATTATCAATGGGGCTCGTTCTTCACTTAAACTTGAAGAACAAAAAATTGGCGAATGGTACTGTTTGGATGCTTTGCATATATGTTCCTTAGACTATATGGAAGCAATATATACAAAGATTTCAACCGTCTACGTGTTCGAATCACTGTTCAACTTGTAGAAAGTTACAATTAATTTCCGTTAAAGGATTAACAATGGGGCTCGTAGTTCACTTAAACTTGAAGAACAAAAAATTGGCGAATTGTACTGTTTGGATGATTCGAATATATGTTTCGTATATTATATAGAAGCAATATATACAATGATTTCAACCGTCTACCTGATCCATTCATTGTTCTACTTGTCGAAATTTACAAATAATTTCCTTTAAAGGATTAACAATGGGGCTCGTAGTTCACTTAAACTTGAAGAACAAAAAATTGGCGAATTGTACTGTTTGGATGCTTTGCATATATGTTTCATAGACTATTTAGAAGCAATATATAGAAAGATTTCACCCGTCTACCTGTACTATTCATTGTTCTACTTGTAGAAAGTTACAAATAATTTCCGTTTCATGATTATCAATGGGGCTCGTTCTTCACTTAAACTTGAAGAACAAAAAATTGGCGAATGGTACTGTTTGGATGCTTTGCATATATGTTTCTTAGATTATATAGAAGCAATATATACAAAGATATCAACCGTCTACCGGTTCCATTCATTGTTCTACTTGTCGAAAATTACAAATAATTTCCGATAAAGGATTAGCCATTGGGGCTCATTGTTCACTTAAACTTGAAGAACAAAAAATTGGCGAATGGTACTGTTTGGATGCTTTGCGTACATGTTCCTTAGACTATATGGAAGCAATATATACAAAGATATCAACCGTCTATGTGTTCCAATCATTGTTCTACTTGTCGAAATTTACAAATAATCTCCTTTAAAGGATTAACAATGGGGCTCGTAGTTCACTTAAACTTGAAGAACAAAAATTTGGCGAATTGTACTGTTTGGATGCTATGCATATATGTTTCTTAGACTATTTAGAAGCAATATATAGAAAGATTTCACCCGTCTACCTGTACTATTCATTGTTCTACTTGTAGAAATTTACAAATAATTTCCATTTCATGATTATCAATGGGGCTCGCTGTTCACTTAAACTTGAAGAACAAAAAATTGCGAATGGTACTGTTTGGATGCTTTGCGTACATGTTTCTTAGACTATATGGAAGCAATATATACAAAGATTTCAACCGTCTACGTGTTCCAATCATTGTTCTACTTGTCGAAATTTACAAATAATTTCCTTTAAAGGATTAACAATGGGGCTCGTAGTTCACTTAAACTTGAAGAACAAAAAATTGGCGAATTGTACTGTTTGGATGCTTTGCATATATGTTTCTTAGACTATTTAGAAGCAATATATAGAAAGATTTCACCCGTCTACCTGTTCCACTCATTGTTCTACTTGTCGAAAGTTACAAATAATTTCCGATAAAGGATTAACCATTGGGGCTCATTGTTCACTTAAACTTGACGATCAAATAATTGGCGAATGGTACTGTTTGGATGCTTTGCATATATGTTTCTTAGACTATATATAAGCAATATATACATTGATTTCAACCGTCTACCTGTTCCATTCATTGTTCTACTTGTCGAAATTTACAAATAATTTCCTTTAAAGGATTAACAATGGGGCTCGTAGTTCACTTAAACTTGAAGAACAAAAAATTGGCGAATTGTACTGTTTGGATGCTTTGCATATATGTTTCTTAGACTATTTAGAAGCAATATATAGAAGGATTTCACCCGTCTACCTGTACTATTCATTGTTCTACTTGTAGAAAGTTACAAATAATTTCCGTTTCATGATTATCAATGGGGCTCGTTCTTCACTTAAACTTGAAGAACAAAAAATTGGCGAATGGTACTGTTTGGATGCTTTGCATATATGTTTCTTAGATTATATAGAAGCAATATATACAAAGATATCAACCGGCTACCTGTTCCATTCATTGTTCTACTTGTCGAAATTTACAAATAATTTCCTCTAAAGGATTAACAATGGGGTTCGTTGTTCACTTAAACTTGAAGAACAAAAAATTGGCGAATGGTACTGTTTGGATGCTTTGCATATATGTTTCTTAGACTATATATAAGCAATATATACATTGATTTCAACCGTCTACCTGTTCCATTCATTGTTCTACTTGCCGAAAGTTACAAATAATTTCAGATAAAGGATTAACCATTGGGGCTCATTGTTCAATTAAACTTGAAGAACAAAAAATTGGCGAATGGTACTGTTTGGTTGCTTTGAGTACATGTTTCTTAGACTATATGGAAGCAATATATACAAAGATTTCAACCGTCTACGTGTTCCAATCATTGTTCTACTTGTCGAAATTTACAAATAATTTCCTTTAAAGGATTAACAATGGGGCTCGTTGTTCACTTCAACTTGAAGAACAAAAAAGAGGCGAATGGTACTGTTTGGATGCTTTGCATATATGTTTCGTAGGCTATATAGAAACAATATATACAATGATTTCAACCGTCTACATGATCCATTCATTGTTCTACTTGTCGAAATTTACAAATAATTTCCTTTAAAGGATTAACAATGGGGCTCGTAGTTCACTTAAACTTGAAGAACAAAAAATTGGCGAATTGTACTGTTTGGATGCTTTGCATATATGTTTCTTAGACTATTTAGAAGCAATATATAGAAAGATTACACCCGTCTACCTGTACTATTCATTGTTCTACTTGTAGAAAGTTACAAATAATTTTCATTTCATGATTATCAATGGGGCTCGCTGTTCACTTAAACTTGAAGATCAAAAAATTGGCGAATGGTACTGTTTGGATGCTTTGCGTACATGTTTCTTAGACTATATGGAAGCAATATATAAAAAGATTTCAACCGTCTACGTGTTCCAATCATTGTTCTACTTGTCGAAATTTACAAATAATTTCCTTTAAAGGATTAACAATGGGGCTCGTTGTTCACTTCAACTTGAAGAACAAAAAAGAGGCGAATGGTACTGTTTGGATGCTTTGCATATATGTTTCGTAGGCTATATAGAAGCAATATATACAATGATTTCAACCGTCTACATGATCCATTCATTGTTCTACTTGTCGAAATTTACAAATAATTTCCTTTAAAGGATTAACAATGGGGCTCGTAGTTCACTTAAACTTGAAGAACAAAAAATTGGCGAATTGTACTATTTGGATGCTTTGCATATATGTTTCTTAGACTATTTAGAAGCAATATATAGAAAGATTACACCCGTCTACCTGTACTATTCATTGTTCTACTTGTAGAAAGTTACAAATAATTTTCATTTCATGATTATCAATGGGGCTCGCTGTTCACTTAAACTTGAAGATCAAAAAATTGGCGAATGGTACTGTTTGGATGCTTTGCGTACATGTTTCTTAGACTATATGGAAGCAATATATACAAAGATTTCAACCGTCTACGTGTTCCAATCATTGTTCTACTTGTCGAAATTTACAAATAATTTCCTTTAAAGGATTAACAATGGGGCTCGTTGTTCACTTAAACTTGAAGAACAAAAAATTGGCGAATGGTACTGTTTGGATGCTTTGCATATATGTTTCTTAGACTATATAGAAGCAATATATACATTGATTTCAACCGTCTACCTGTTCCATTCATTGTTCTACTTGTCGCAAGTTATAAATAATTTCCGTTAAGGGATTAACAATGGGGATCGTAGTTTACTTAAACTTGAAGAACAAAAAATTGGCGAATTGTACTGTTTGGATGCTTTGCATATATGTTTCTTATACTATATAGAAGCAATATATACAAAGATTTCAACCGTCTAACTGTTCCATTCATTGTTCTACTTGTCGAAAGTTACAATTAATTTCCGTTAAAGATTAACAATGGAGCTCATTGTTCACTTAAACTTGAAGAACAAAAAATTGGCGAATTGTACTGTTTGGATGCTTTGCATATATGTTTCGTAGGCTATATAGAAGCAATATATACAATGATTTCAACCGTCTACATAATCCATTCATTGTTCTACTTGTCGAAATTTACAAATAATTTCCTTTAAAGGATTAACAGTGGGGCTCGTAGTTCACTTAAACTTGAAGAACAAAAAATTGGCGAATTGTACTGTTTGGATGCTTTGCATATATGTTTCTTACACTATTTGGAAGCAATATATAGAAAGATTTCACCCGTCTACCTGTACTATTCATTGTTCTACTTGTAGAACGTTACAAATAATTTCCATTTCATGATTATCAATGGGGCTCGCTGTTCACTTAAACTTGAAGAACAAAAAATTGGCGAATGGTACTGTTTGGATGCATTGCGTACATGTTTCTTAGACTATATGGAAGCAATATATACAAAGATTTCAACCGTCTACGTGTTCCAATCATTGTTCTACTTGTCGAAATTTACAAATAATTTCCTTTAAAGGATTAACAATGGGGCTCGTTGTTCACTTAAACTTGAAGAACAAAAAATTGGCGAATTGTACTGTTTGGATGCTTTGCATATATGTTTCTTAGACTATTTAGAAGCAATATATAGAAAGATTTCACCCGTCTACCTGTACTATTCATTGTTCTACTTGTAGAAAGTTACAAATAATTTCCGTTTCATGATTATCAATGGGGCTCGTTCTTCACTTAAACTTGAAGAACAAAAAATTGGCGAATGGTACTGTTTGGATGCTTTGCATATATGTTTCTTAGATTATATAGAAGCAATATATACAAAGATATCAACCGGCTACCTGTTCCATTCATTGTTCTACTTGTCGAAATTTACAAATAATTTCCTCTAAAGGATTAACAATGGGGTTCGTTGTTCACTTAAACTTGAAGAACAAAAAATTGGCGAATGGTACTGTTTGGATGCTTTGCATATATGTTTCTTAGACTATATATAAGCAATATATACATTGATTTCAACCGTCTACCTGTTCCATTCATTGTTCTACTTGCCGAAAGTTACAAATAATTTCAGATAAAGGATTAACCATTGGGGCTCATTGTTCAATTAAACTTGAAGAACAAAAAATTGGCGAATGGTACTGTTTGGTTGCTTTGAGTACATGTTTCTTAGACTATATGGAAGCAATATATACAAAGATTTCAACCGTCTACGTGTTCCAATCATTGTTCTACTTGTCGAAATTTACAAATAATTTCCTTTAAAGGATTAACAATGGGGCTCGTTGTTCACTTCAACTTGAAGAACAAAAAAGAGGCGAATGGTACTGTTTGGATGCTTTGCATATATGTTTCGTAGGCTATATAGAAACAATATATACAATGATTTCAACCGTCTACATGATCCATTCATTGTTCTACTTGTCGAAATTTACAAATAATTTCCTTTAAAGGATTAACAATGGGGCTCGTAGTTCACTTAAACTTGAAGAACAAAAAATTGGCGAATTGTACTGTTTGGATGCTTTGCATATATGTTTCTTAGACTATTTAGAAGCAATATATAGAAAGATTACACCCGTCTACCTGTACTATTCATTGTTCTACTTGTAGAAAGTTACAAATAATTTTCATTTCATGATTATCAATGGGGCTCGCTGTTCACTTAAACTTGAAGATCAAAAAATTGGCGAATGGTACTGTTTGGATGCTTTGCGTACATGTTTCTTAGACTATATGGAAGCAATATATAAAAAGATTTCAACCGTCTACGTGTTCCAATCATTGTTCTACTTGTCGAAATTTACAAATAATTTCCTTTAAAGGATTAACAATGGGGCTCGTTGTTCACTTAAACTTGAAGAACAAAAAATTGACGAATGGTACTGTTTGGATGCTTTGCATATATGTTTCTTAGATTATATAGAAGCAATATATACAAAGATTTCAACCGTCTACCTGTTCCATTCATTGTTCTACTTGTCGAAAGTTACAAATAATTTCCGATAAAGGATTAACAATGGGGCTCGTTGTTCACTTAAACTTGAAGAACAAAAAATTGGCGAATGGTACTGTTTGGATGCTTTGCATATATGTTTCTTAGACTATATAGAAGCAATATATACATTGATTTCAACCGTCTACCTGTTCCATTCATTGTTCTACTTGTCGCAAGTTATAAATAATTTCCGTTAAAGTATTAACAATGGGGCTCGTAGTTCACTTAAACTTGAAGATCAAATAATTGGCGAATTGTACTGTTTGGATGATATGCAGATATGTTTCTTAGACTATATAGAAGCAATATATACAAATGATTTCAACAGTCTACCTGTTCCATTCATTGTTCTACTTGTCGAAAGTTACAAATAATTTCCGATAAAGGATTAACCATTGGGGCACATTGTTCACTTAAACTTGAAGAACAAAAAATTGGCGAATGGTACTGTTTGGATGCTTTGCGTACATGTTTCTTAGACTATATGGAAGCAATATATACAAAGATTTCAACCGTCTACGTGTTCCAATCATTGTTCTACTTGTCGAAATTTACAAATAATTACCGATAAAGGATTAACCATTGGGGCTCATTGTTCACTTAAACTTGAAGAACAAAAAATTGGCGAATTGTACTGTTTGGATGCTTTGCATATATGTTTCTTAGACTATTTAGAAGCAATATATAGAATGATTTCACCCGTCTACCTGTACTATTCATTGTTCTACTTGTAGAAAGTTACAAATAATTTCCGATAAAGGATTAACAATGGGGCTCGTCGTTCACTTAAACTTGAAGAACAAAAAATTGGCGAATTGTAGTGTTTGGATGCTTTGCATATATGTTTCTTATACTATATAGAAGCAATATATACAAAGATTTCAACCGTCTAACTGTTCCATTCATTGTTCTACTTGTAGAAAGTTACAATTAATTTCCGTTAAAGGATTAACAATGGGGCTCGTAGTTCACTTAAACTTGAAGAACAATAAATTGGCGAATTGTACTGTTTGGATGCTTTGCATATAGGTTTCTTAGAATATATAGAAGCAACATATACAAAGATTTCAACCGTCTACCTGTTCTATTCATTATTCTACTTGTAGAAAGTTACAAATAATTTCCGTTTCATGATTATCAATGGGGCTCGTTGTTCACTTAAACTTGAAGAACAAAAAATAGGCGAATGGTACTGTTTGGATGCTTTGCATATATGTTTCTTAGATTATATACAAGCAATATATACAACGATTTCAACCGTCTATGTGTTCCAATCATTGTTCTACTTGTAGAAAGTTACAATTAATTTCCGTTAAAGGATTAACAATGGGGCTCGTAGTTCACTTAAACTTGAAGAACAATAAATTGGCGAATTGTACTGTTTGGATGCTTTGCATATATGTTTCTTAGACTATATAGAATCAATATATACAAAGATTTCAACCGTCTACCTGTTCCATTCATTGTTCTACTTGTCGAAAGTTACAAATAATTTCCGATAAAGGATTAACAATGGGGCTCGTCGTTCACTTAAACTTGAAGAACAAAAAATTGGCGAATTGTAGTGTTTGGATGCTTTGCATATATGTTTCTTATACTATATAGAAGCAATATATACAAAGATTTCAACCGTCTAACTGTTCCATTCATTGTTCTACTTGTCGAAAGTTACAAATAATTTCCGTTAAGGGATTAACAATGGGGATCGTAGTATAATATATGTTTCTTATATTATATAGAAGCAATATATACAAATATTTCAACCGTCTACCTGATCCATTCATTGTTCTACTTGTCGAAAATTACAAATAATTTCCGATAAAGGATTAACCATTGGGGCTCATTGTTCACTTAAACTTGAAGACCAAAAAATTGGCGAATGGTACTGTTTGGATGCTTTGCGTACATGTTTCTTAGGCTATATGGAAGCAATATATACAAAGATTTCAACCGTCTACGTGTTCCAATCATTGTTCTACTTGTCGAAATTTACAAATAATTACCGATAAAGGATTAACCATTGGGGCTCATTGTTCACTTAAACTTGAAGAACAAAAAATTGGCGAATTGTACTGTTTGGATGCTTTCCATATATGTTTCTAAGACTATATAGAAGCAATGTATACAAAGATTTCAACCGTCTACCTGTTCCATTCATTGTTCTGCTTGTCGAAAGTTACAAATAATTTCCGATAAAGGATTAACAATGGGTCTCATTGTTCACTTAAATTTGAAGAACAAAAAATTGGCGAATTGTACTGTTTGGATGCTTTGCATATATGTTTCTTAGACTATTTAGAAGCAATATATAGAATGATTTCACCCGTCTACCTGTACTATTCATTGTTCTACTTGTAGAAAGTTACAAATAATTTCCGTTAAGGGATTAACAATGGGGATCGTAGTTTACTTAAACTTGAAGAACAAGAAATTGGCGAATTGTGCTGTTTGGATGCTTTGAATATATGTTTCTTATATTATATAGAAGCAATATATACAAATATTTCAACCGTCTACCTGTTCCATTCATTGTTCTACTTGTCGTAAATTACAAATAATTTCCGATAAAGGATTAACCATAGGGGCTCATTGTTCACTTAAACTGGAAGACCAAAAAATTGGCGAATGGTACTGTTTGGATGCTTTGCATATAGGTTTCTTAGACTATATAGAAGCAACATATACAAAGATTTCAACCGTCTACCTGTTCTATTCATTGTTCTACTTGTAAAAAGTTACAAATAATTTCCGTTTCATGATTATCAATGGGGCTCGTTGTTCACTTTAACTTGAAGAACAAAAAATTGGCGAATGGTACTGTTTGGATGCTTTGCATATATGTTTCTTAGATTATATAGAAGCAATATATACAAAGATTTCAACCGTCTACCTGTTCCATTCATTGTTCTACTTGTCGAAAATTACAAACAATTTCCGATAAAGGATTAACCATTGGGGCTCATTGTTCACTTAAACTTGAAGAACAAAAAATTGGCGAATGGTACTGTTTGGATGCTTTGCGTACATGTTTCTTAGACTATATGGAAGCAATATATACAAAGATTTAAACCGTCTACGTGTTCCAATCATTGTTCTACTTGTCGAAATTTAGAAATAATTTCCTTTAAAGGATTAACAATGGGGCTCGTTGTTCACTTAAACTTGAAGAACAAAAAATTGGCGAATTGTACTGTTTGGATGCTTTGCATATATGTTTCTAAGACTATATAGAAGCAATGTATACAAAGATTTCAACCGTCTACCTGTTCCATTCATTGTTCTACTTGTCGAAAGTTACAAATAATTTCCGATAAAGGATTAACAATGGGGCTCGTCGTTCACTTAAACTTGAAGAACAAAAAATTGGCGAATTGTAGTGTTTGGATGCTTTGCATATATGTTTCTTATACTATATAGAAGCAATATATACAAAGATTTCAACCGTCTAACTGTTCCATTCATTGTTCTACTTGTCGAAAGTTACAAATAATTTCCGTTAAGGGATTAACAATGGGGATCGTAGTATAATATATGTTTCTTATATTATATAGAAGCAATATATACAAATATTTCAACCGTCTACCTGATCCATTCATTGTTCTACTTGTCGAAAATTACAAATAATTTCCGATAAAGGATTAACCATTGGGGCTCATTGTTCACTTAAACTTGAAGACCAAAAAATTGGCGAATGGTACTGTTTGGATGCTTTGCGTACATGTTTCTTAGGCTATATGGAAGCAATATATACAAAGATTTCAACCGTCTACGTGTTCCAATCATTGTTCTACTTGTCGAAATTTACAAATAATTACCGATAAAGGATTAACCATTGGGGCTCATTGTTCACTTAAACTTGAAGAACAAAAAATTGGCGAATTGTACTGTTTGGATGCTTTGCATATATGTTTCTTAGACTATTTAGAAGCAATATATAGAATGATTTCACCCGTCTACCTGTACTATTCATTGTTCTACTTGTAGAAAGTTACAAATAATTTCCGTTAAGGGATTAACAATGGGGATCGTAGTTTACTTAAACTTGAAGAACAAGAAATTGGCGAATTGTGCTGTTTGGATGCTTTGAATATATGTTTCTTATATTATATAGAAGCAATATATACAAATATTTCAACCGTCTACCTGTTCCATTCATTGTTCTACTTGTCGTAAATTACAAATAATTTCCGATAAAGGATTAACCATACGGGCTCATTGTTCACTTAAACTGGAAGACCAAAAAATTGGCGAATGGTACTATTTGGATGCTTTGAATATATGTTTCTTCTATTATATAGAAGCAATATATACAAATATTTCAACCGTCTACCTGTTCCATTCATTGTTCGACTTGTCGAAAATTACAAATAATTTCCGATAAAGGATTAACCATTGGGGCTCATTGTTCACTTAAACTTGAAGACCAAAAAATTGGCGAATGGTACTGTTTGGATGATGTGCGTACATATTTCTTTGACTATATGGAAGCAATATATACAAAGATTTCAACCGTCTACGTGTTCCAATCATTGTTCTACTTGTCGAAATTTACACATAATTTCCTTTAAAGGATTAACAATGGGGCTCGTTGTTAACTTAAACTTGAAGAACAATAAATTGGCGAATTGTACTGTTTGGATGCTTTGCATATATGTTTCTTAGACTATATAGAAGCAATATATACAAAGATTTCAACCGTCTACCTGTTCCATTCATTGTTCTACTTGTCGAAAGTTACAAACAATTTCCGATAAAGGATTAACAATGGGGCTCATTGTTCACTTAAACTTGATGAACAAAAAATTGGCGAATGGTACTGTTTGGATGCTTTGCATATATGTTTCTTAGACTACACAGAAGCAATATATACAAAGATTTCAACCGTCTACCTGTTCGATTCATTGTTCTACTTGTCGAAAGTTACAAATAATTTCCGATAAAGGATTAACAATGGGGCTCATTGTTCACTTAAACTTGAAGGACAAAAAATTGGCGAATGGTACTGTTTGGATGCTTTGCGTACATGTTTCTTAGACTATATGGAAGCAATATATACAAAGATTTAAACCGTCTACGTGTTCCAATCATTGTTCAACTTGTCGAAATTTAGAAATAATTTCCTTTAAAGGATTAACAATGGGGCTCGTTGTTCACTTAAACTTGAAGAACAAAAAATTGGCGAATTGTACTGTTTGGATGCTTTGCATATATGTTTCTAAGACTATATAGAAGCAATGTATACAAAGATTTCAACCGTCTACCTGTTCCATTCATTGTTCTACTTGTCGAAAGTTACAAATGATTTCCGATAAAGGATTAACAATGGGTGTCATTGTTCACTTAAACTTGAAGAACAAAAAATTGGCGAATTGTACTGTTTGGATGCTTTGCATATATGTTTCTTAGACTATTTAGAAGCAATATATAGAATGATTTCACCCGTCTACCTGTACTATTCATTGTTCTACTTGTAGAAAGTTACAAATAATTTCCGTTAAGGGATTAACAATGGGGATCGTAGTTTACTTAAACTTGAAGAACAAGAAATTGGCGAATTGTGCTGTTTGGATGCTTTGAATATATGTTTCTTATATTATATAGAAGCAATATATACAAATATTTCAACCGTCTACCTGTTCCATTCATTGTTCTACTTGTCGTAAATTACAAATAATTTCCGATAAAGGATTAACAATGGGGCTCGTTGTTCAGTTAAACTTGAAGAACAAAAAAGTGGCGAATGGTACTGTTTGGATGCTTTGCATATATGTTTCTTACACTATATAGAAGCAATATATACATTGATTTCAACCGTCTACCTGTTCCATTTATTGTTCTACTTGTCGCAAGTTACAAATAATTTCCGTTAAAGTATTAACAATGGGGCTCGTAGTTCTCTTAAACTTGAAGAACAAATAATTGGCGAATTGTACTGTTTGGATGATTTGCATATATGTTTCTTAGACTTTATAGAAGCAATATATACAAAGATTTCAACCGTCTACCTGTTCCATTCATTGTTCTACTTGTCGAAAGTTACAAACAATTACCGATAAAGGATTAAACATTGGGGCTCATTGTTCACTTAAACTTGAAGAACAAAAAATTGGCGAATTGTACTGTTTGGATGCTTTGCATAAATGTTTCTTAGACTATATAGAAGTAATATATACAAAGATTTCAACCGTCTACCTGTTCCATTCATTGTTCTACTTGTCGAAAGTTACAAATAATTTCCTTTAAAGGATTAACAATGGGGCTCATTGTTCACTTAAACTTGAAGAACAAAAAATTGGCGAATTGTACTGTTTGGATGCTTTGCATATATGTTTCTTATACTATATAGAAGCAATATATACAAAGATTTCAACCGTCTATGTGTTCCAATCATTGTTCTACTTGTCGAAATTTACACATAATTTCCTTTAAAGGATTAACAATGGGGCTCGTTGTTAACTTAAACTTGAAGAACAAATAATTGGCGAATTGTACTGTTTGGATGATTTGCATATATGTTTCTTAGACTTTATAGAAGCAATATATACAAAGATTTCAACCGTCTACCTGTTCCATTCATTGTTCTACTTGTCGAAAGTTACAAACAATTACCGATAAAGGATTAAACATTGGGGCTCATTGTTCACTTAAACTTGAAGAACAAAAAATTGGCGAATTGTACTGTTTGGATGCTTTGCATAAATGTTTCTTAGACTATATAGAAGCAATATATACAAAGATTTCAACCGTCTACGTGTTCCATTCATTGTTCTGCTTGCCGAAATTTACAAATAATTTCCTTTAAAGGATTAACAATGGGGCTCGTAGTTCACTTAAACTTGAAGAACAAAAAATTGGCGAATGGTACTGTTTGGATGCTTTGCGTACATGTTTCTTAGACTATATGGAAGCAATATATACAAAGATTTCAACCGTCTACGTGTTCCAATCATTGTTCTGCTTTTCGAAATTTACAAATAATTTCCTTTAAAGGATTAACAATGGGGCTCGTAGTTCACTTAAACTTGAAGAACAAAAAATTGGCGAATGGTACTGTTTGGATGCTCTGCATATATGTTTCTTAGACTATATGGAAGCAATATATACAAAGATTTCAACCGTCTACGTGTTCCATTCATTGTTCTACTTGTCGAAAGTTACAAATAATTTCCGATAAATGATTAACCATTGGGGCTCATTGTTCACTTAAACTTGAAGAACAAAAAATTGGCGAATGGTACTGTTTGGATGCTCTGCATATATGTTTCTTAGACTATATGGAAGCAATATATACAAAGATTTCAACCGTCTACGTGTTCCAATCATTGTTCTACTTGTAGAAAGTTACAATTAATTTCCGTTAAAGGATTAACAATGGGGCTCGTAGTTCACTTAAACCTGAAGAACAAAAAATTGACGAATTGGACTGTTTGGATGCTTTGCATATATGTTTCGTAGATTATATAGAAGCAATATATACAATGATTTCAACCGTTTACCTGTTCCATTCATTGTTCTACTTGTCGAAAGTTACAAATAATTTCCGATAAAGGATTAACCATTGGGGCTCGTTGTTCACTAAACTTGAAGAACAATAAATTGGCGAATTGTACTGTTTGGATGCTTTGCATATGTGTTTCTTAGACTATATAGGCGCAATATATACAAGGATTTCAACCGTCTACGTGTTCCAATCATTGTTCTACTTGTCGAAAATTACAAATAATTTCCGATAAAGGATTAACAATGGGGCTCATTGTTCACTTAAACTTGAAGAACAAAAAATTGTCGAATCGTACTATTTGGATGCTTTGCATATATGTTTCTTAGACTATATAGAAGCAATATATACAAAGATTTCAACAGTCTAAATGTTCTATTCATTGTTCTATTTGAAGAAAGTTATAAATAATTTCCCTTTCATGATTATCAATGGGGCTCATTGTTCACTTAAACTTGAAGAACAAAAAATTGGCGAATTGTACTGTTTGGATGCTTTGCATATATGTTTCTTAGACTATATGGAAGCAATATATACAAAGATTTCAACCGTCTACGTGTTCCAATCATTGTTCTACTTGTCGAAAATTACAAATAATTTCCTTTAAAGGATTAACAATGGGGCTCGTAGTTCACTTAAACTTGAAGAGCAAAAAATTGGGGAATTGTACTGTTTGGACGCTTTGCATATATGTTTCTTGGACTATATAGAAGCAATATATGCAATGATTTCAACAGTGTACCTGTTCCATTCATTGTTCTACTTGTCGTAATTTACAAATAGTTTCCGATAAAGGATTAACAATGGGGCTCATTGTTCACTTAAACTTGAAGAACAAAAAATTGGCGAATGGTACTGTTTGGATTCTTTGCGTACATGTTTCTTAGGCTATATGGAAGCAATATATACAAGGATTTCAACCGTCTACCTGTTCCATTCATTGTTCTACTTGTCGAATGTTACAAATAATTTCCGATAAAGGATTAACCATTGGGGCTCATTGTTCACTTAAACTTGAAGAACAAAAAATTGGCGAATGGTACTGTTTGGATGCTTTGCGTACATGTTTCTTAGACTATATGGAAGCAATATATACAAAGATTTCAACCGTCTGCGTGTTCCAATCATTGTCCTACTTGTCGAAATTTACAAATAATTTCCTTTAAAGGATTAACAATGGGGCTCGTCGTTCACTTAAACTTGAAGAACAAAAAATTGGCGAATGGTACTGTTTGGATGCTTTGCATATATGTTTCTTAGACTATATAGAAGCAATATATACAAAGATTTCAACCGGCTACCTGTTCCATTCATTGTTCTACTTGTCGCAAGTTACAAATAATTTCCTTTAAAGGATTAACAATGGGGCTCGTAGTTCACTTAAACTTGAAGAACAAAAAATTGGCGAATTGTACTGTTTGGATGCTTTGCATATATGTTTCTTAGACTATATGGAAGCAATATATACAAAGATTTCAACCGTCTACGTGTTCCAATCATTGTTCTACTTGTAGAAAGTTACAATTAATTTCCGTTAAAGGATTAACAATGGGGCTCGTAGTTCACATAAACTTGAAGAACAAAAAATTGGCGTATTGTACTGTTGGGATGCTTTGCATATATGTTTCGTAGACTATATAGAAGCAATATATACAATGATTTCAACCGTCTACATGATCCATTCATTGTTCTACTTGTCGAAATTTACAAATAATTTCCTTTAAAGGATTAACAATGGGGCTCGTAGTTCAATTAAACTTGAAAAACCAAAAATTGGCGAATTGTACTGTTTGGATGCTTTGCATATATGTTTCTTAGAATATATAGAAGCAATATATAGAAAGACTTCACCCGTCTACCTGTACAATTCATTGTTCTACTTGTAGAAAGTTACAAATAATTTCCGGTTCATGATTATCAATGGGGCTCGTTGTTCACTTAAACTTGAAGAACACAAAATTGGCGAATCGTACTGTTTGGATGCTTTGCATATATGTTTCTTAGAATATATAGAAGCAATATATAGAAAGACTTCACCCGTCTACCTGTACAATTCGTTGTTCTACTTGTAGAAAGTTACAAATAATTTCCGTTTCATGATTATCAATGGGGCTCGTTGTTCACTTAAACTTGAAGAACAAAAAATTGGCGAATGGTACTGTTTGGATGCTTTGCATATATGTTTCTTAGACTATATAGAAGCAATATATACAAAGATTTCAACCGTCTACGTGTTCCATTCATTGTTCTGCTTGCCGAAATTTACAAATAATTTCCTTTAAAGGATTAACAATGGGGCTCGTAGTTCACTTAAACTTGAAGAACAAAAAATTGGCGAATGGTACTGTTTGGATGCTTTGCGTACATGTTTCTTAGACTATATGGAAGCAATATATACAAAGATTTCAACCGTCTACGTGTTCCAATCATTGTTCTGCTTTTCGAAATTTACAAATAATTTCCTTTAAAGGATTAACAATGGGGCTCGTAGTTCACTTAAACTTGAAGAACAAAAAATTGGCGAATTGTACTGTTTGGATGCTCTGCATATATGTTTCTTAGACTATATGGAAGCAATATATACAAAGATTTCAACCGTCTACGTGTTCCATTCATTGTTCTACTTGTCGAAAGTTACAAATAATTTCCGATAAATGATTAACCATTGGGGCTCATTGTTCACTTAAACTTGAAGAACAAAAAATTGGCGAATGGTACTGTTTGGATGCTCTGCATATATGTTTCTTAGACTATATGGAAGCAATATATACAAAGATTTCAACCGTCTACGTGTTCCAATCATTGTTCTACTTGTAGAAAGTTACAATTAATTTCCGTTAAAGGATTAACAATGGGGCTCGTAGTTCACTTAAACCTGAAGAACAAAAAATTGACGAATTGGACTGTTTGGATGCTTTGCATATATGTTTCGTAGATTATATAGAAGCAATATATACAATGATTTCAACCGTCTACCTGTTCCATTCATTGTTCTACTTGTCGAAAGTTACAAATAATTTCCGATAAAGGATTAACCATTGGGGCTCGTTGTTCACTTAAACTTGAAGAACAATAAATTGGCGAATTGTACTGTTTGGATGCTTTGCATATGTGTTTCTTAGACTATATAGGCGCAATATATACAAGGATTTCAACCGTCTACGTGTTCCAATCATTGTTCTACTTGTCGAAAATTACAAATAATTTCCGATAAAGGATTAACAATGGGGCTCATTGTTCACTTAAACTTGAAGAACAAAAAATTGTCGAATCGTACTATTTGGATGCTTTGCATATATGTTTCTTAGACTATATAGAAGCAATATATACAAAGATTTCAACAGTCTAAATGTTCTATTCATTGTTCTATTTGAAGAAAGTTATAAATAATTTCCCTTTCATGATTATCAATGGGGCTCATTGTTCACTTAAACTTGAAGAACAAAAAATTGGCGAATTGTACTGTTTGGATGCTTTGCATATATGTTTCTTAGACTATATGGAAGCAATATATACAAAGATTTCAACCGTCTACGTGTTCCAATCATTGTTCTACTTGTCGAAAATTACAAATAATTTCCTTTAAAGGATTAACAATGGGGCTCGTAGTTCACTTAAACTTGAAGAGCAAAAAATTGGGGAATTGTACTGTTTGGACGCTTTGCATATATGTTTCTTGGACTATATAGAAGCAATATATGCAATGATTTCAACAGTGTACCTGTTCCATTCATTGTTCTACTTGTCGTAATTTACAAATAGTTTCCGATAAAGGATTAACAATGGGGCTCATTGTTCACTTAAACTTGAAGAACAAAAAATTGGCGAATGGTACTGTTTGGATTCTTTGCGTACATGTTTCTTAGGCTATATGGAAGCAATATATACAAGGATTTCAACCGTCTACCTGTTCCATTCATTGTTCTACTTGTCGAATGTTACAAATAATTTCCGATAAAGGATTAACCATTGGGGCTCATTGTTCACTTAAACTTGAAGAACAAAAAATTGGCGAATGGTACTGTTTGGATGCTTTGCGTACATGTTTCTTAGACTATATGGAAGCAATATATACAAAGATTTCAACCGTCTACGTGTTCCAATCATTGTCCTACTTGTCGAAATTTACAAATAATTTCCTTTAAAGGATTAACAATGGGGCTCGTCGTTCACTTAAACTTGAAGAACAAAAAATTGGCGAATGGTACTGTTTGGATGCTTTGCATATATGTTTCTTAGACTATATAGAAGCAATATATACAAAGATTTCAACCGGCTACCTGTTCCATTCATTGTTCTACTTGTCGCAAGTTACAAATAATTTCCGATAAATGATTAACAATGGGGATCGTAGTTTACTTAAACTTGAAGAACAAAAAATTTGTGAATGGTACTGTTTGGATGCTTTGCATATATGTTTCTTAGACTATATAGAAGCAATATATACAAAGATTTCAACCGTTTACCTGTTCCATTCATTGTTCTACTTGTCGAAAGTCACAAATAATTTCCTTTAAAGGATTAACAATGGGGCTCGTAGTTCACTTAAACTTGAAGAACAAAAAATTGGCGAATGGAACTGTTTGGATGCTTTGCGTACATGTTTCTTAGACTATATGGAAGCAATATATACAAAGATTTCAACCGTCTACGTGTTCCAATCATTGTTCTGCTTTTCGAAATTTACAAATAATTTCCTTTAAAGGATTAACAATGGGGCTCGTAGTTCACTTAAACTTGAAGACCAAAAAATTGGCGAATGGTACTGTTTGGATGCTTTGCGTACATGTTTCTTAGACTATATGGAAGCAATATATACAAAGATTTCAACCGGCTACCTGTTCCATTCATTGTTCTACTTGTAGAAAGTTACAAATAATTTCCGTTTCATGATTATCAATGGGGCTCGTTGTTCACTTAAACTTGAAGAACAAAAAATTGGCGAATGGTACTGTTTGGATGCTTTGCATATATGTTTCTTAGACTATATAGAAGCAATATATACAAATATTTCAACCGTCTAACTGTTCTATTCTTTGCTCTACTTGTCGAAATTTACAAATAATTTCCTTTAAAGGATTAACAATGGGGCTCGTTGTTCACTTAAACTTGAAGAACAATAAATTGGCGAATTGTACTGTTTGGATGCTTTGCATATATGTTTCTTAGACTATATAGAAGCAATATATACAATGATTTCAACAGTCTACCTGTTCCATTCATTGTTCTACTTGTCGAAAGTTACAAATAATTTCCTTTAAAGGATTAACAATGGGGCTCGTAGTTCACTTAAACTTGAAGAACAAAAAATTGGCGAATTGTACTGTTTGGATTCTTTGCATATATGTTTCTTAGACTATTTAGAAGCAATAAATACATTGATTTCAACCGGCTACCTGTTCCATTCATTGTTCTACTTGTCGCAAGTTACAAATAATTTCCTTTAAAGGATTAACAATGGGGCTCGTAGTTCATTTAAACTTGAAGAACAAAAAATTGGCGAATGGTACTGTTTGGATGCTTTGCATATATGTTTCTTAGACTATTTAGATGCAATATATAGAAAGATTTCACCCGTCTACCTATACTATTCATTGTTCTACTTGTAGAAAGTTACAAATAATTTCCATTTCATGATTATCAATGGGGCTCGTAGTTCACTTAAACTTGAAGAACAAAAAATTGGCGAATTGTACTGTTTGGATGCTTTGCATATATGTTTCTTATACTATATAGAAGCAATATATACAAAGATTTCAACCGTCTACCTGTTCTATTCATTGTTCTACTTGTAGAAAGTTACAAATAATTTCCATTTCATGATTATCAATGGGGCTCGTAGTTCACTTAAACTTGAAGAACAAAAAATTGGCGAATTGTACTGTTTGGATGCTTTGCATATATGTTTCTTAGACTATATAGAAGCAATATATACAATGATTTCAACAGTCTACCTTTTCCATTCATTGTTCTACTTGTCGAAATTTACAAATAATTTCCTTTAAAGGATTAACAATGGGGCTCGTAGGTCACTTAAACTTGAAGAACAAAAAATTGGCGAATGGTACTGTTTGGATGCTTTGCATATATGTTTCTTAGACTATATAGACGCAACATATACAAGGATTTCAACCGTCTACCTGTTCCATTCATTGTTCTACTTGTCGAAAGTTACAAATAATTACCGATAAAGGATTAACCATTGGGGCTCATTGTTCACTTAAACTTGAAGAACAAAAAATTGGCGAATTGTACTGTTTGGATGCTTTGCATATATGTTTCTTAGACTATATAGAAGCAATATATACAATGATTTCAACAGTCTACCTGTTCCATTCATTGTTCTACTTGTCGAAAGTTACAAATAATTACCGATAAAGGATTAACCATTGGGGCTCATTGTTCACTTAAACTTGAAGAACAAAAAATTGGCGAATTGTACTGTTTGGATGCTTTGCATATATGTTTCTTAGACTATATGGAAGCAATATATACAAGGATTTCAACCGTCTACCTGTTCCATTCATTGTTCTACTTGTCGAAAGTTACAAATAATTACCGATAAAGGATTAACCATTGGGGCTCATTGTTCACTTAAACTTGAAGAACAAAAAATTGGCGAATTGTACTGTTTGGATGCATGCATATATGTTTCTTAGACTATATAGAAGCAATATATACAAAGATTTCAACTGTCTACTTGTTCCATTCATTGTTCTACTTGTCGAAAGTTACAAATAATTTCCTTTAAAGGATTAACAATGGGGCTCATTGTTCACTTAAACTTGAAGAACAAAAAATTGGCGAATTGTACTGTTTGGATGCTTTGCATATTTGTTTCTTAGACTATATAGAAGCAATATATACAATGATTTCAACAGTCTACCTGTTCCATTCATTGTTCTACTTGACGAAATTTTCAAATAATTTCCTTTAAAGGATTAACAATGGGGCTCGCAGTTCACTTAAACTTGAAGAACAAAAAATTGGCGAATGGTACTGTTTGGATGCTTTGCATATATGTTTCTTAGACTATATAGAAGCAATATATACAAAGATTTCAACCGTCTACCTTTTCCATTCATTGTTCTACTTGTCGAAAGTTACAAATAATTTCCGATAACGGATTAACCATTGGGGCTCATTGTTCACTTAAACTTGAAGAACAAAAAATTGGCGAATTGTACTGTTTCGATGCTTTGCATATATGTTTCTTATACTATATAGAAGCAATATATACAAAGATTTCAACCGTCTACCTGTTCCATTCACTGTTCTACTTGTCGAAAGTTACAAATAATTTCCGTTAAGGGATTAACAATGGGGATCGTAGTTCACTTAAACTTGAAGAACAAAAAATTTGCGAATTGTACTGTTTGGATGCTTTGCGTACATGTTTCTTAGACTATATGGAAGCAATATATACAAAGATTTCAACCGTCTACGTGTTCCAATCATTGTTCTACTTGCAGAAAGTTACAATTAATTTCCGTTAAGGGATTAACAATGGGGCTCGTAGTTCACTTAAACTTGAAGAACAAAAAATTGGCGAATGGTACTGTTTGGATGCTTTGCATGTATGTTTCTTAGACTATATAGAAGCAATATATACATTGATTTCAACCGGCTACCTGTTCCATTCATTGTTCTACTTGTCGAAATTTACAAATAATTTCCGATAAAGGATTAACCATTGGGGCTCATTGTTCACTTAAACTTGTAGAACAAAAAATTGGCGAATTGTACTGTTTGGATGCTTTGCATAGATGTTTCTTAGACTATTTAGAAGCAATATATAGAAAGATTTCACCAGTCTACCTGTTCCATTCATTGTTCTACTTGTCGAAAGTTACAAATAATTTCCGTTAAGGGATTATCAATGGGGCTCGCTGTTCACTTAAACTTGAAGATCAAAAAATTGGCGATTGTTACTGTTTAGATGCTTTGCATATATGTTTCTTAGACTATATAGAAGCAATATATACAAAGATTTCAACCGTCTACCTGTTCCATTCATTGTTCTACTTGTCGAAAGTTACAAATAATTTCCTTTAAAGGATTAACAATGGGGCTCATTGTTCACTTAAACTTGAAGGACAAAAAATTGGCGAATGGTACTGTTTGGATGCTTTGCGTACATGTTTCTTAGACTATATGGAAGCAATATATACAAGGATTTCAACAGTCTACCTGTTCCATTCATTGTTCTACTTGTCGAAATTTACAAATAATTTCCTTTAAAGGATTAACAATGGGGCTCATTGTTCACTTAAACTTGAAGAACAAAGAATTGGCGAATGGTACTGTTTGGATGCTTTGCATATATGTTTCTTAGACTATATAGTAGCAATATATACAAAGATTTCAACCGTCTACCTTTTCCATTCATTGTTCTACTTGTCGAAAGTTACAAATAATTTCCGATAACGGATTAACAATGGGGATCTTAGTTCACTTAAACTTGAAGAACAAAAAATTGGCGAATTGTACTGTTTGGATGCTTTGCGGACATGTTTCTTAGACTATCTAGAAGCTATATATACAAAGATTTCAACCGTCTACGTGTTCCAATCATTGTTCTACTTGTAGAAAGTTACAATTAATTTCCGTTAAGGGATTAACAATGGGGCTCGTAGTTTACTTAAACTTGAAGAACAAAAAATTGGCGAATGGTACTGTTTGGATGTTTTGCATATATGTTTCTTAGACTATATAGAAGCAATATATACAAAGATTTCAACCGGCTACCAGTTCCATTCATTGTTCTACTTGTCGAAATTTACAAATAATTACCTTTAAAGGATTAACAATGGGGCTCGTAGTTCACTTAAACTTGAAGAAGAAAAAATTGGCGAATTGTACTGTTTGGATGCTTTGCATAGATGTTTCTTAGACTATATAGAAGCAATATATAGAAAGATTTCACCCGTCTACCTGTACTATTCATTGTTCTACTTGTAGAAAGTTACAAATAATTTCCATTTCATGATTATCAATGGGGCTCGCTGTTCACTTAAACTTGAAGATCAAAAAATTGGCGATTGTTACTGTTTAGATGCTTTGCTTATATGTTTCTTAGATTATATAGAAGCAATATATACAAATAATTCAACCGTCTAACTGTTCCATTCATTGTTCTACTTGTCGAAAATTACAAATAATTTCCGATAAAGGATTAACCATTGAGGCTCATTGTTCACTTAAACTTGAAGAACAAAAAATTGGCGAATGGCACTGTTTGGATGCTTTGCATGTATGTTTCTTAGACTATATAGAAGCAATATATACATTGATTTCAACCGGCTACCTGTTCCATTCATTGTTCTACTTGTCGAAATTTACAAATAATTTCCGATAAAGGATTAACCATTGGGGCTCATTGTTCACTTAAACTTGTAGAACAAAAAATTGGCGAATTGTACTGTTTGGATGCTTTGCATAGATGTTTCTTAGACTATTTAGAAGCAATATATAGAAAGATTTCACCAGTCTACCTGTTCCATTCATTGTTCTACTTGTCGAAATTTACAAATAATTTCCGATAAAGGATTAACCATTGGGGCTCATTGTTCACTTAAACTTGTAGAACAAAAAATTGGCGAATTGTACAGTTTGGATGCTTTGCATATATGTTTCTTAGACTATATAGAAGCAATATATACAATGATTTCAACCGTCTACCTGTTCCATTCATTGTTCTACTTGTCGAAAGTTACAAATAATTTCCGTTAAGGGATTAACAATGGGGATCGTAGTTTACTTAAACTTGAAGAACAAAAAATTGGCGAATTGTACTGTTTGGATGCTTTGCATAGATGTTTCTTAGACTATTTAGAAGCAATATATAGAAAGATTTCACCAGTCTACCTGTACTATTCATTGTTCTACTTGTAGAAAGTTACAAATAGTTTCCATTTAATGATTATGAATGGGGCTCGCTGTTCACTTAAACTTGAAGAACAAAAAATTGGCGAATTGTACTGTTTGGATGCTTTGCATATATGTTTCTTAGACTATATAGAAGCAATATATACAATGATTTCAACAGTCTACCTGTTCCATTCATTGTTCTACTTGTCGAAAGTTACAAATAATTACCGATAAAGGATTAACCATTGGGGCTCATTGTTCACTTAAACTTGAAGAACCAAAAATTGGCGAATTGTTCTGTTTGGATGCTTTGCATATATGTTTCTTAGACTATATGGAAGCAATATATACAAGGATTTCAACCGTCTACCTGTTCCATTCATTGTTCTACTTGTCGAAAGTTACAAATAATTACCGATAAAGGATTAACCATTGGGGCTCATTGTTCACTTAAACTTGAAGAACAAAAAATTGGCGAATGGTACTGTTTGGATGCTTTGCATAGATGTTTCTTAAACTATTTAGAAGCAATATATAGAAAGATTTCACCCGTCTACCTGTACTATTCATTGTTCTACTTGTAGAAAGTTACAAATAGTTTCCATTTCATGATTATCAATGGGGCTCGCTGTTCACTTAAACTTGAAGATCAAAAAATTGGCGATTGTTACTGTTTAGATGCTTTGCATATATGTTTCTTAGATTATATAGAAGCAATATATACAAAGATTTCAACCGTCTACCTGATCCATTCATTGTTCAACTTGTCGAAAGTTACAAATAATTTCCGATAAAGGATTAACAATGGGGCTCGTAGTTCACTTAAACTTGAAGAACAAAAAATTGGCGAATTGTATTGTTTGGATGCTTTGCATATATGTTTCTTAGACTATATAGAAGCAATATATACAAAGATTCCAACCGTCTACCTGTTCCATTCATTGTTCTACTTGTCGAAAGTTACAAATAATTTCCGATAAAGGATTAACCATTGGGGCTCATTGTTCACTAAACTTGAAGAACAAAAAATTGGCGAATTGTACTGTTTGGATGCTTTGCATATATGTTTCTTATACTATATAGAAGCAATAAATACAAAGATTTCAACCGTCTACCTGTTCCATTCACTGTTCTACTTGTCGAAATTTACAAATAATTTCCTTTAAAGGATTAACAATGGGGCTCATAGTTCACTTAAACTTGAAGAACAAAAAATTGGCGAATGGTACTGTTTGGATGCTTTGCATATATGTTTCTTAGACTATATAGAAGCAATATATACATTGATTTCAACCGTCTACCTGTTCCACTCATTGTTCTACTTGTCGAAAGTTACAAATAATTTCCGTTAAAGTATTAACAATGGGGCTCGTAGTTCACTTAAACATGAAGATGAAATAATTGGCGAATTGTACTCTTTGGATGCTTTGCATATATGTTTCTTAGATTATATAGAAGCAATATATACAAAGATATCAACCGTCTACCTGTTCCATTCATTGTTCTACTTGTCGAAAATTACAAATAATTTCCGATAAAGGATTAACCATTGGGGCTCATTGTTCACTAAACTTGAAGAACAAAAAATTGTCGAATTGTACTGTTTGGATGCTTTGCATATATGTTTCTTAGACTATATAGAAGCAATATATACAATGATTTCAACCGTCTACCTGTTCCATTCATTGTTCTACTTGTCGAAAATTACAAATAATTTCCGATAAAGGATTAACCATTGGGGCTCATTGTTCACTAAACTTGAAGAACAAAAAATTGGCGAATGGTACTGTTTGGATGCTTTGAATATATGTTTCTTAGACTATATAGAAGCAATATATACAAAGATTTCAACCGTCTACCTGTTCCATTCATTGTTCTACTTGTCGAAAGTTACAAATAATATCCGATAACGGAATAAGCATTGGGGCTCATTGTTCACTTAAACTTGAAGAACATAAAATTGGCGAATTGTACTGTTTGGATGCTTTGCATATATGTTTCTTAGACTATATAGAAGCAATATATACATTGATTTCAACCGTCTACCTGTTCCACTCATTGTTCTACTTGTCGCAAGTTACAAATAATTTGCGTTAAAGTATGAACAATGGGGCTCGTTGTTCACTTAAACTTGAAGATGAAATAATTGTCGAATTGTACTGTTTGGATGCTTTGCATATATGTTTCTTAGACTATATAGAAGCAATATATACAAAGATTTCAAGCGTCTACATGTTCCATTCATTGTTCTACTTGTCGAAAGTTACAAATAATTTCCGATAAAGGATTAACCATTGGGGCTCATTGTTCAATTAAACTTCAAGAACAAAAAATTGGCGAATTGTACTGTTTGGATGCTTTGCATATATGTTTCTTAGACTATATAGAAGCAATATATACAAAGATTTCAACCGTCTACCTGTTCCATTCATTGTTCTACTTGTCGAAAGTTACAAATAATATCCGATAACGGATTAAGCATTGGGGCTCATTGTTCACTTAAACTTGAAGAACATAAAATTGGCGAATTGTACTGTTTGGATGCTTTGCATATATGTTTCTTAGACTATATAGAAGCAATATATACATTGATTTCAACCGTCTACCTGTTCCATTCATTGTTCTACTTGTCGGAAGTTACAAATAATTTCCGTTAAAGTATGAACAATGGGGCTCGTTGTTCACTTAAACATGAAGATGATATAATTGGCGAATTGTACTGTTTGGATGCTTTGCATATATGTTTCTTAGATTATATAGAAGCAATATGTAGAAAGATTTCACCCGTCTACCTGTTCCATTCATTGTTCTACTTGTCGAAAGTTACAAATAATTTCCGATAAAGGATTAACCATTGGGGCTCATTGTTCACTTAAACTTGAAGAACAAAAAATTGGCGAATTGTACTGTTTGGATGCTTTGCATATATGTTTCGTAGGCTATATAGAAGCAATATATACAATGATTTCAACCGTCTACCTGATCCATTCATTGTTCTACTTGTCGAAATTTACAAATAATTTCCTTTAAAGGATTAACAATGGGGCTCGTAGTTCACTTAAACTTGAAGAACAAAAAATTGGCGAATGGTACTGTTTGGATGCTTTGCATATATGTTTCTTAGACTATATAGAAGCAACATATACAAAGATTTCAACCGTCTACCTGTTCTATTCATTGTTCTACTTGTAGAAAGTTACAAATAATTTCCGTTTCATGATTATCAATGGGGCTCGTTGTTCACTTATATTTGAAGAACAAAAAATTGGCGAATGGTACTGTTTGGATGCTTTGCATATATGTTTCTCAGATAATATAGAAGCAATATATACAAAGATTTCAACCTTGTACCTGTTCCATTCATTGTTCTACTTGTCGAAAATTACAAATAATTTCCGATAAAGGATTAACCATTGGGGCTCATTGTTCACTAAACTTGAAGAACAAAAAATTGTCGAATTGTACTTTTTGGATGCTTTGCATATATGTTTCTTAGACTATATAGAAGCAATATATACAATGATTTCAACCGTCTACATGTTCCATTCATTGTTCTGCTTGTCGAAAGTTACAAATAATTTCCTTTAAAGGATTAACAATGGGGCTCGTAGTTCACTTACACTTGAAGATCAAATAATTGGCGAATGGTACTGTTTGGATGCTTTGCGTACATGTTTCTTAGACTATATGGAAGCAATATATACAAAGATTTCAACCGTCTACGTGTTCCAATCATTGTTCTACTTGTCGAAATTTACAAATAATTTCCTTTAAAGGATTAACAATGGGGCTCGTTGTTCACTTACACTTGAAGAACAAAAAATTGGCGAATGGTACTGTTTCGATATTTTGCATATATGTTTCTTAGACTATATTGAAGCAATATATACATTGATTTCAACCGTCCACCTGTTCCATTCATTGTTCTACTTGTCGCAAGTTACAAATAATTTCCGTTAAAGTATTAACAATGGGGCTCGTAGTTCACTTAAACTTGAAGAACAAAAAATTGGCGAATGGTACTGTTTGGATGCTTTGCATATATGTTTCTTAGACTATATGGAAGCAATATATACAAAGATTTCAACCGTCTGTGTGTTCCAATCATTATTCTAATTGTCGAAAATTACAAATAATTTCTGATAAAGGATTAACCATTGGGGCTCGTAGTTCACTTAAACTTGAAGAGCAAAAAATTGGCGAATTGTACTGTTTGGATGCTTTGCATATATGTTTCTTAGACTATATAGAAGCAATATATACAAAGATTCCAACCGTCTACCTGTTCCATTCATTGTTCTACTTGACGAAAGTTACAAAAAATTTCCGATAAAGGATTAACCATTGGGGCTCATTGTTCACTAAACTTGAAAAACAAAAAATTGGCGAATTGTACTGTTTGGATGCTTTGCATATATGTTTCTTAGACTATATAGAAGCAATATATACAAAGATTTCAAGCGTCTACCTGTTCCATTCATTGTTCTACTTGTCGAAAGTTACAAATAATTTCCGATAAAGGATTAACCATTGGGGCTCATTGTTCAATTAAACTTCAAGAACAAAAAATTGGCGAATTGTACTGTTTGGATGCTTTGCATATATGTTTCTTAGACTATATAGAAGCAATATATACAAAGATTTCAACCGTCTACCTGTTCCATTCATTGTTCTACTTGTCGAAAGTTACAAATAATATCCGATAACGGATTAAGCATTGGGGCTCATTGTTCACTTAAACTTGAAGAACATAAAATTGGCGAATTGTACTGTTTGGATGCTTTGCATATATGTTTCTTAGACTATATAGAAGCAATATATACATTGATTTCAACCGTCTACCTGTTCCATTCATTGTTCTACTTGTCGGAAGTTACAAATAATTTCCGTTAAAGTATGAACAATGGGGCTCGTTGTTCACTTAAACATGAAGATGAAATAATTGGCGAATTGTACTGTTTGGATGCTTTGCATATATGTTTCTTAGATTATATAGAAGCAATATGTAGAAAGATTTCACCCGTCTACCTGTTCCATTCATTGTTCTACTTGTCGAAAGTTACAAATAATTTCCGATAAAGGATTAACCATTGGGGCTCATTGTTCACTTAAACTTGAAGAAGAAAAAATTGGCGTATTGTACTGTTTGGATGCTTTGCATATATGTTTCTTAGACTATATAGAAGCAATATATACACAGATTTGAACCGTCTACCTGTTCCATTCATTGTTCTACTTGTCGAAATTTACAAATAATTTCCTTTAAAGGATTAACAATGGGGCTCGTAGTTCACTTAAACTTGAAGAACAAAAAATTGGCGAATTGTACTGTTTGGATGCTTTGCATATATGTTTCTTAGACTATATAGAAGCAATATATACAATGATTTCAACCGTCTACCTGTTCCATTCCTTGTTCTACTTGTCGAAAGTTACAAATAATTTCCGATAAAGGATTAACCATTGGGGCTCATTGTTCACTAAACTTGAAGAACAAAAAATTGGCGAATTGTACTGTTTGGATGCTTTGCATATATGTTTCTTATACTATATAGAAGCAATAAATACAAAGATTTCAACCGTCTACCTGTTCCATTCACTGTTCTACTTGTCGAAATTTACAAATAATTTCCTTTAAAGGATTAACAATGGGGCTCATAGTTCACTTAAACTTGAAGAACAAAAAATTGGCGAATGGTACTGTTTGGATGCTTTGCATATATGTTTCTTAGACTATATAGAAGCAATATATACATTGATTTCAACCGTCTACCTGTTCCACTCATTGTTCTACTTGTCGAAAGTTACAAATAATTTCCGATAAAGGATTAACCATTGGGGCTCATTGTTCACTAAACTTGAAGAACAAAAAATTGGCGAATTGTACTGTTTGGATGCTTTGCATATATGTTTCTTATACTATATAGAAGCAATAAATACAAAGATTTCAACCGTCTACCTGTTCCATTCACTGTTCTACTTGTCGAAATTTACAAATAATTTCCTTTAAAGGATTAACAATGGGGCTCATAGTTCACTTAAACTTGAAGAACAAAAAATTGGCGAATGGTACTGTTTGGATGCTTTGCATATATGTTTCTTAGACTATATAGAAGCAATATATACATTGATTTCAACCGTCTACCTGTTCCACTCATTGTTCTACTTGTCGAAAGTTACAAATAATTTCCGTTAAAGTATTAACAATGGGGCTCGTAGTTCACTTAAACATGAAGATGAAATAATTGGCGAATTGTACTCTTTGGATGCTTTGCATATATGTTTCTTAGACTATATGGAAGCAATATATACAAAGATTTCAACCGTCTGCGTGTTCCAATCATTGTTCTACTTGTAGAAAGTTACAATTAATTTCCGTTAAAGGATTAACAATGGGGCTCGTAGTTCACTTAAACTTGAAGAATAAAAAATTGGCGAATTGTATTGTTTGGATGCTTTGCATATATGTTTCTTAGACTATATAGAAGCAATATATACAAAGATTCCAACCGTCTACCTGTTCCATTCATTGTTCTACTTGTCGAAAGTTACAAATAATTTCCGATAAAGGATTAACCATTGGGGCTCATTGTTCACTAAACTTGAAGAACAAAAAATTGGCGAATTGTACTGTTTGGATGCTTTGCATATATGTTTCTTATACTATATAGAAGCAATAAATACAAAGATTTCAACCGTCTGCGTGTTCCAATCATTGTTCTACTTGTAGAAAGTTACAATTAATTTCCGTTAAAGGATTAACAATGGGGCTCGTAGTTCACTTAAACTTGAAGAATAAAAAATTGGCGAATTGTATTGTTTGGATGCTTTGCATATATGTTTCTTAGACTATATAGAAGCAATATATACAAAGATTCCAACCGTCTACCTGTTCCATTCATTGTTCTACTTGTCGAAAGTTACAAATAATTTCCAATAAAGGATTAACCATTGGGGCTCATTGTTCACTAAACTTGAAGAACAAAAAATTGGCGAATTGTACTGTTTGGATGCTTTGCATATATGTTTCTTATACTATATAGAAGCAATAAATACAAAGATTTCAACCGTCTACCTGTTCCATTCACTGTTCTACTTGTCGAAATTTACAAATAATTTCCTTTAAAGGATTAACAATGGGGCTCGTTGTTCTCTTAAACTTGAAGAACAAAAAATTGGCGAATGGTACTGTTTGGATGCTTGGCATATATGTTTCTTAGACTATATGGAAGCAATATATACAAAGATTTCAAGCGTCTGCGTGTTCCAATCATTGTTCTACTTGTAGAAAGTTACAATTAATTTCCGTTAAAGGATTAACAATGGGGCTCGTAGTTCACGTAAACTTGAAGAACAAAAAATTGGCGAATTGTACTGTTTGGATGCTTTGCATATATGTTTCGTAGGCTATATAGAAGCAATATATACAATGATTTCAACCGTCTACCTGATCCATTCATTGTTCTACTTATCGAAATTTACAAATAATTTCCTTTAAAGGATTAACAATGGGGCTCGTAGTTCACTTAAACTTGAAGAACAAAAAATTGGCGAATTGTGCTGTTTGGATGCTTTGCATATGTGTTTCTTAGACTATTTAGAAGCAATATATAGAAAGATTTCACCCGTCTACCTGTACTATTCATTGTTCTACTTGTAGAAAGTTACAAATAATTTCCATTTCATGATTATCAATGGGGCTCGCTGTTCACTTAAACTTGAAGAACAAAAAATTGGCGACTGGTACTGTTTGGATGCTTTGCATATATGTTTCTTAAACTATATAGAAGCAATATATAAAAAGATTTCAACCGTCTATCAGTTCCATTCATTGTTCTACTTGTCGAAAGTTACAAATAATTTCCTTTAAAGGATTAACAATGGGGCTCGTAGTTCACTTCAACTTGAAGATCAAATAATTGGCGAATGGTACTGTTTGGATGCTTTGCATATATGTTTCTTAGATTATATAGAAGCAATATATACAATGATTTCAACCGTCTACCTGTTCCATTCATTGTTCTACTTGTCGAAAGTTACAAATAATTTCCGTTAAGGGATTAACAATGGGGATCGTAGTTTACTTAAACTTGAAGAACAAAAAATTGGCGAATTGTACTGTTTGGATGCTTTGCATATATGTTTCTTAGACTATATAGAAGCAATATATACAATGATTTCAACAGTCTACCTGTTCCATTCATTGTTCTACTTGTCGAAATTTACAAATAATTTCCTTTAAGGGATTAACAATGGGGCTCATAGTTCACTTAAACTTGAAGAACAAAAAATTGGCGAATGGTACTGTTTGGATGCTTTGCATATATGTTTCTTAGACTATATAGAAGCAATATATACAAAGATTTCAACCGTCTACCTGTTCCATTCATTGTTCTACTTGTCAAAAGTTACAAATCATTTCCGATAACGGATTAACCATTGGGGCTCATTGTTCACTTAAACTTGAAGAACAAAAAATTGTCGAATTGTACTGTTTGGATGCTTTGCATATATGTTTCTTAGACTATATAGAAGCAATATATACAAAGATTTCAAGCGTCTACCTGTTCCATTCATTGTTCTACTTGTCGAAAGTTACAAATAATTTCCGATAAAGGATTAACCATTGGGGCTCATTGTTCAATTAAACTTCAAGAACAAAAAATTGGCGAATTGTACTGTTTGGATGCTTTGCATATATGTTTCTTAGACTATATAGAAGCAATATATACAAAGATTTCAACCGTCTACCTGTTCCATTCATTGTTCTACTTGTCGAAAGTTACAAATACTTTCCGATAAAGGATTAACCATTGGGGCTCATTGTTCACTTAAACTTGAAGAACAAAAAATTGGCGAATTGTACTGTTTGGATGCTTTGCATATATGTTTCTTAGACTATATAGAAGCAATATATACAATGATTTCAACCGTCTACCTGTTCCATTCATTGTTCTACTTGTCGAAAATTACAAATAATTTCCGATAAAGGATTAACCATTGGGGCTCATTGTTCACTAAACTTGAAGAACAAAAAATTGTCGAATTGTACTGTTTGGATGCTTTGCATATATGTTTCTTAGACTATATAGAAGCAATATATACAATGATTTCAACCGTCTACCTGTTCCATTCATTGTTCTACTTGTCGAAAATTACAAATAATTTCCGATAAAGGATTAACCATTGGGGCTCATTGTTCACTTAAACTTGAAGAACAAAAAATTGGCGAATGGTACTGTTTGGATGCTTTGCATATATGTTTCTTAGACTATATAGAAGCAATATATACATTGATTTCAACCGTCTACCTGTTCCACTCATTGTTCTACTTGTCGCAAGTTACAAATAATTTCCGTTAAAGTATTAACAATGGGGCTCGTAGTTCACTTAAACATGAAGATGAAATAATTGGCGAATTGTACTCTTTGGATGCTTTGCATATATGTTTCTTAGATTATATAGAAGCAATATATACAAAGATATCAACCGTCTACCTGTTCCATTCATTGTTCTACTTGTCGAAAGTTACAAATAATTTCCGATAAAGGATTAACCATTGGGGCTCATTGTTCACTAAACTTGAAGAACAAAAAATTGTCGAATTGTACTGTTTGGATGCTTTGCATATATGTTTCTTAGACTATATAGAAGCAATATATACATTGATTTCAACCGTCTACCTGTTCCACTCATTGTTCTACTTGTCGCAAGTTACAAATAATTTGCGTTAAAGTATGAACAATGGGGCTCGTTGTTCACTTAAACTTGAAGATGAAATAATTGTTGAATTGTACTGTTTGGATGCTTTGCATATATGTTTCTTAGACTATATAGAAGCAATATATACAAAGATTTCAAGCGTCTACCTGTTCCATTCATTGTTCTACTTGTCGAAAGTTACAAATAATTCCCGATAAAGGATTAACCATTGGGGCTCATTGTTCAATTAAACTTCAAGAACAAAAAATTGGCGAATTGTACTGTTTGGATGCTTTGCATACATGTTTCTTAGACTATATGGAAGCAATATATACAAAGATTTCAAGCGTCTACCTGTTCCATTCATTGTTCTACTTGTCGAAAGTTAGAAATAATTTCCGTTAAAGGATTAACAATGGGGCTAGTAGTTCGCTTAAACTTGAAGAACAAAAAATTGGCGAATGTTACTGTTTGGATGATTTGCATATAGGTTTCCTAGACTATATAGAAGCAATATATACATAGATTTCAACAGTCTACCTGTTCCATTCATTGTTTTACTTGTAGAAATTTACAAATAATTTCCGTTAAATGATTAACAATGGGGCGCGTAGTTCACTTAAACTTGAAGAACAATAAATTGGCGAATGGTACTGTTTGGAAGCTTTGCATATTTGTTTCTCAGACCATATAGAAGCAATGTATACAAAGATTTCAACCGTCTACCTGTTCCATTCATTGTTCTTCTTGTCGAAAGTTACAAATAATTTCCGTTAAAGGATTAACAATGGGGCTCGTTGTTCACTTAAACTTGAAGAACAATAAATTGGCGAATGGTACTGTTTGGATGCTTTGCATATATGTTTCTTAGACTATATAGAAGTAATATATACAAAGATTGCACCCGCCTACCTGTTCCATTCATTGTTCTACTTGTCGAAAGTTACAAATAATTTCCGATAAAGGATTAACCATTGGGGCTCATTGTTCTCTTAAACTTGAAGAACAAAAAATTGGCGAATTGTACTGTTTCGATGCTTTGCATATATGTTTCTTAGACTATATAGAAGAAATATATATAATGATTTCTACAGTCTACCTGTTCCATTCATTGTTCTACTTGTCGAAATTTACAAATAATTTCCTTTAAAGGATTAACAATGGAGCTCATAGTTCACTTAAACTTGAAGAACAAAAAATTGGCGAATGGTACTGTTTGGATGCTTTGCATATATGTTTCTTAGACTATATAGAAGCAATATATACAAAGATTTCAACCGTCTACCTGTTCCATTCATTGTTCTACTTGTCAAAAGTTACAAATCATTTCCGATAACGGATTAACCATTGGGGCTCATTGTTCACTAAACTTGAAGAACAAAAAATTGTCGAATTGTACTGTTTGGATGCTTTGCATATATGTTTCTTAGACTATATAGAAGCAATATATACAATGATTTCAACCGTCTACCTGTTCCATTCATTGTTCTACTTGTCGAAAGTTACAAATAATTTCCGTTAAGGGATTAACAATGGGGATCGTAGTTTACTTAAACTTGAAGAACAAAAAATTGGCGAATTGTACTGTTTGGATGCTTTGCATATATATTTCTTGGACTATATAGAAGCAATATATACAATGATTTCAACAGTCTACCTGTTCCATTCATTGTTCTACTTGTCGAAATTTACAAATAATTTCCTTTAAAGGATTAACAATGGAGCTCATAGTTCACTTAAACTTGAAGAACAAAAAATTGGCGAATGGTACTGTTTGGATGCTTTGCATATATGTTTCTTAGACTATATAGAGGCAATATATGCACAGATTTCAACCGTCTACCTGTTCCATTCATTGTTCTACTTGTCGAAATTTACAAATCATTTCCGATAACGGATTAACCATTGGGGCTCATTGTTCACTAAACTTGAAGAACAAAAAATTGTCGAATTGTACTGTTTGGATGCTTTGCATATATGTTTCTTAGACTATATAGAAGCAATATATACAATGATTTCAACCGTCTACATGATCCATTCATTGTTCTACTTGTCGAAATTTACAAATAATTTCCTTTAAAGGATTAACAATGGGGCTCGTAGTTCAGTTAAACTTGAAGAACAAAAAATTGGCGAGTTGTACTGTTTGGATGCTTTGCATATATGTTTCGTAGGCTATATAGAAGCAATATATACATTGATTTCAACCGTCTACCTGTTCCATTCATTGTTCTACTTGTCGGAAGTTACAAATAATTTCCGTTAAAGTATTAACAATGGGGCTCGTAGTTCACTTAAACATGAAGATGAAATAATTGGCGAATTGTACTGTTTGGATGCTTTGCATATATGTTTCTTAGATTATATAGAAGCAATATGTAGAAAGATTTCACCCGTCTACCTGTTCCATTCATTGTTCTACTTGTCGAAAGTTACAAATAATTTCCGATAAAGGATTAACCATTGGGGCTCATTGTTCACTAAACTTGAAGAACAAAAAATTGGCGAATTGTACTGTTTGGATGCTTTGCATATATGTTTCTTATACTATATAGAAGCAATAAATACAAAGATTTCAACCGTCTGCGTGTTCCAATCATTGTTCTACTTGTAGAAAGTTACAATTAATTTCCGTTAAAGGATTAACAATGGGGCTCGTAGTTCACTTAAACTTGAAGAATAAAAAATTGGCGAATTGTATTGTTTGGATGCTTTGCATATATGTTTCTTAGACTATATAGAAGCAATATATACAAAGATTCCAACCGTCTACCTGTTCCATTCATTGTTCTACTTGTCGAAAGTTACAAATAATTTCCAATAAAGGATTAACCATTGGGGCTCATTGTTCACTAAACTTGAAGAACAAAAAATTGGCGAATTGTACTGTTTGGATGCTTTGCATATATGTTTCTTATACTATATAGAAGCAATAAATACAAAGATTTCAACCGTCTACCTGTTCCATTCACTGTTCTACTTGTCGAAATTTACAAATAATTTCCTTTAAAGGATTAACAATGGGGCTCGTTGTTCTCTTAAACTTGAAGAACAAAAAATTGGCGAATGGTACTGTTTGGATGCTTGGCATATATGTTTCTTAGACTATATGGAAGCAATATATACAAAGATTTCAAGCGTCTGCGTGTTCCAATCATTGTTCTACTTGTAGAAAGTTACAATTAATTTCCGTTAAAGGATTAACAATGGGGCTCGTAGTTCACGTAAACTTGAAGAACAAAAAATTGGCGAATTGTACTGTTTGGATGCTTTGCATATATGTTTCGTAGGCTATATAGAAGCAATATATACAATGATTTCAACCGTCTACCTGATCCATTCATTGTTCTACTTATCGAAATTTACAAATAATTTCCTTTAAAGGATTAACAATGGGGCTCGTAGTTCACTTAAACTTGAAGAACAAAAAATTGGCGAATTGTGCTGTTTGGATGCTTTGCATATGTGTTTCTTAGACTATTTAGAAGCAATATATAGAAAGATTTCACCCGTCTACCTGTACTATTCATTGTTCTACTTGTAGAAAGTTACAAATAATTTCCATTTCATGATTATCAATGGGGCTCGCTGTTCACTTAAACTTGAAGAACAAAAAATTGGCGACTGGTACTGTTTGGATGCTTTGCATATATGTTTCTTAAACTATATAGAAGCAATATATAAAAAGATTTCAACCGTCTATCAGTTCCATTCATTGTTCTACTTGTCGAAAGTTACAAATAATTTCCTTTAAAGGATTAACAATGGGGCTCGTAGTTCACTTCAACTTGAAGATCAAATAATTGGCGAATGGTACTGTTTGGATGCTTTGCATATATGTTTCTTAGATTATATAGAAGCAATATATACAATGATTTCAACCGTCTACCTGTTCCATTCATTGTTCTACTTGTCGAAAGTTACAAATAATTTCCGTTAAGGGATTAACAATGGGGATCGTAGTTTACTTAAACTTGAAGAACAAAAAATTGGCGAATTGTACTGTTTGGATGCTTTGCATATATGTTTCTTAGACTATATAGAAGCAATATATACAATGATTTCAACAGTCTACCTGTTCCATTCATTGTTCTACTTGTCGAAATTTACAAATAATTTCCTTTAAAGGATTAACAATGGGGCTCATAGTTCACTTAAACTTGAAGAACAAAAAATTGGCGAATGGTACTGTTTGGATGCTTTGCATATATGTTTCTTAGACTATATAGAAGCAATATATACAAAGATTTCAACCGTCTACCTGTTCCATTCATTGTTCTACTTGTCAAAAGTTACAAATCATTTCCGATAACGGATTAACCATTGGGGCTCATTGTTCACTTAAACTTGAAGAACAAAAAATTGTCGAATTGTACTGTTTGGATGCTTTGCATATATGTTTCTTAGACTATATAGAAGCAATATATACAAAGATTTCAAGCGTCTACCTGTTCCATTCATTGTTCTACTTGTCGAAAGTTACAAATAATTTCCGATAAAGGATTAACCATTGGGGCTCATTGTTCAATTAAACTTCAAGAACAAAAAATTGGCGAATTGTACTGTTTGGATGCTTTGCATATATGTTTCTTAGACTATATAGAAGCAATATATACAAAGATTTCAACCGTCTACCTGTTCCATTCATTGTTCTACTTGTCGAAAGTTACAAATACTTTCCGATAAAGGATTAACCATTGGGGCTCATTGTTCACTTAAACTTGAAGAACAAAAAATTGGCGAATTGTACTGTTTGGATGCTTTGCATATATGTTTCTTAGACTATATAGAAGCAATATATACAATGATTTCAACCGTCTACCTGTTCCATTCATTGTTCTACTTGTCGAAAATTACAAATAATTTCCGATAAAGGATTAACCATTGGGGCTCATTGTTCACTAAACTTGAAGAACAAAAAATTGTCGAATTGTACTGTTTGGATGCTTTGCATATATGTTTCTTAGACTATATAGAAGCAATATATACAATGATTTCAACCGTCTACCTGTTCCATTCATTGTTCTACTTGTCGAAAATTACAAATAATTTCCGATAAAGGATTAACCATTGGGGCTCATTGTTCACTTAAACTTGAAGAACAAAAAATTGGCGAATGGTACTGTTTGGATGCTTTGCATATATGTTTCTTAGACTATATAGAAGCAATATATACATTGATTTCAACCGTCTACCTGTTCCACTCATTGTTCTACTTGTCGCAAGTTACAAATAATTTCCGTTAAAGTATTAACAATGGGGCTCGTAGTTCACTTAAACATGAAGATGAAATAATTGGCGAATTGTACTCTTTGGATGCTTTGCATATATGTTTCTTAGATTATATAGAAGCAATATATACAAAGATATCAACCGTCTACCTGTTCCATTCATTGTTCTACTTGTCGAAAGTTACAAATAATTTCCGATAAAGGATTAACCATTGGGGCTCATTGTTCTCTTAAACTTGAAGAACAAAAAATTGGCGAATTGTACTGTTTCGATGCTTTGCATATATGTTTCTTAGACTATATAGAAGAAATATATATAATGATTTCTACAGTCTTCCTGTTCCATTCATTGTTCTACTTGTCGAAATTTACAAATAATTTCCTTTAAAGGATTAACAATGGAGCTCATAGTTCACTTAAACTTGAAGAACAAAAAATTGGCGAATGGTACTGTTTGGATGCTTTGCATATATGTTTCTTAGACTATATAGAAGCAATATATACAAAGATTTCAACCGTCTACCTGTTCCATTCATTGTTCTACTTGTCAAAAGTTACAAATCATTTCCGATAACGGATTAACCATTGGGGCTCATTGTTCACTAAACTTGAAGAACAAAAAATTGTCGAATTGTACTGTTTGGATGCTTTGCATATATGTTTCTTAGACTATATAGAAGCAATATATACAATGATTTCAACCGTCTACCTGTTCCATTCATTGTTCTACTTGTCGAAAGTTACAAATAATTTCCGTTAAGGGATTAACAATGGGGATCGTAGTTTACTTAAACTTGAAGAACAAAAAATTGGCGAATTGTACTGTTTGGATGCTTTGCATATATATTTCTTGGACTATATAGAAGCAATATATACAATGATTTCAACAGTCTACCTGTTCCATTCATTGTTCTACTTGTCGAAATTTACAAATAATTTCCTTTAAAGGATTAACAATGGAGCTCATAGTTCACTTAAACTTGAAGAACAAAAAATTGGCGAATGGTACTGTTTGGATGCTTTGCATATATGTTTCTTAGACTATATAGAAGCAATATATGCACAGATTTCAACCGTCTACCTGTTCCATTCATTGTTCTACTTGTCGAAATTTACAAATCATTTCCGATAACGGATTAACCATTGGGGCTCATTGTTCACTAAACTTGAAGAACAAAAAATTGTCGAATTGTACTGTTTGGATGCTTTGCATATATGTTTCTTAGACTATATAGAAGCAATATATACAATGATTTCAACCGTCTACCTGTTCCATTCATTGTTCTACTTGTCGAAAGTTACAAATAATTTCCGTTAAGGGATTAACAATGGGGATCGTAGTTTACTTAAACTTGAAGAACAAAAAATTGGCGAATTGTACTGTTTGGATGCTTTGCATATATATTTCTTAGACTATATAGAAGCAATATATACAATGATTTCAACAGTCTACCTGTTCCATTCATTGTTCTACTTGTCGAAATTTACAAATAATTTCCGATAAAGGATTAACCATTGGGGCTCATTGTTCAATTAAACTTCAAGAACAAAAAATTGGCGAATTGTACTGTTTGGATGCTTTGCATATATGTTTCTTAGACTATATAGAAGCAATATATACAAAGATTTCAACCGTCTACCTGTTCCATTCATTGTTCTACTTGTCGAAAGTTACAAATAATATCCGATAACGGATTAAGCATTGGGGCTCATTGTTCACTTAAACTTGACGAACATAAAATTGGCGAATTGTACTGTTTGGATGCTTTGCATATATGTTTCTTAGACTATATAGAAGCAATATATACATTGATTTCAACCGTCTACCTGTTCCATTCATTGTTCTACTTGTCGGAAGTTACAAATAATTTCCGTTAAAGTATGAACAATGGGGCTCGTTGTTCACTTAAACATGAAGATGAAATAATTGGCGAATTGTACTGTTTGGATGCTTTGCATATATGTTTCTTAGATTATATAGAAGCAATATGTAGAAAGATTTCACCCGTCTACCTGTTCCATTCATTGTTCTACTTGTCGAAAGTTACAAATAATTTCCGATAAAGGATTAACCATTGCGGCTCATTGTTCACTTAAACTTGAAGAACAAAAAATTGGCGAATTGTACTGTTTGGATGCTTTGCATATATGTTTCTTAGACTATATAGAAGCAATATATACACAGATTTCAACCGTCTGCGTGTTCCAATCATTGTTCTACTTGTAGAAAGTTACAATTAATTTCCGTTAAAGGATTAACAATGGGGCTCGTAGTTCACTTAAACTTGAAGAACAAAAAATTGGCGAATTGTATTGTTTGGATGCTTTGCATATATGTTTCTTAGACTATATAGAAGCAATATATACAAAGATTCCAACCGTCTACCTGTTCCATTCATTGTTCTACTTGTCGAAAGTTACAAATAATTTCCGATAAAGGATTAACCATTGGGGCTCATTGTTCACTAAACTTGAAGAACAAAAAATTGGCGAATTGTACTGTTTGGATGCTTTGCATATATGTTTCTTATACTATATAGAAGCAATAAATACAAGGATTTCAACCGTCTACCTGTTCCATTCACTGTTCTACTTGTCGAAATTTACAAATAATTTCCTTTAAAGGATTAACAATGGGGCTCGTTGTTCTCTTAAACTTGAAGAACAAAAAATTGGCGAATGGTACTGTTTGGATGCTTGGCATATATGTTTCTTAGACTATATGGAAGCAATATATACAAAGATTTCAAGCGTCTGCGTGTTCCAATCATTGTTCTACTTGTAGAAAGTTACAATTAATTTCCGTTAAAGGATTAACAATGGGGCTCGTAGTTCACGTAAACTTGAAGAACAAAAAATTGGCGAATTGTACTGTTTGGATGCTTTGCATATATGTTTCGTAGGCTATATAGAAGCAATATATACAATGATTTCAACCGTCTACCTGATCCATTCATTGTTCTACTTATCGAAATTTACAAATAATTTCCTTTAAAGGATTAACAATGGGGCTCGTAGTTCACTTAAACTTGAAGAACAAAAAATTGGCGAATTGTGCTGTTTGGATGCTTTGCATATGTGTTTCTTAGACTATTTAGAAGCAATATATAGAAAGATTTCACCCGTCTACCTGTACTATTCATTGTTCTACTTGTAGAAAGTTACAAATAATTTCCATTTCATGATTATCAATGGGGCTCGCTGTTCACTTAAACTTGAAGAACAAAAAATTGGCGACTGGCACTGTTTGGATGCTTTGCATATATGTTTCTTAAACTATATAGAAGCAATATATAAAAAGATTTCAACCGTCTATCAGTTCCATTCATTGTTCTACTTGTCGAAAGTTACAAATAATTTCCTTTAAAGGATTAACAATGGGGCTCGTAGTTCACTTCAACTTGAAGATCAAATAATTGGCGAATGGTACTGTTTGGATGCTTTGCATATATGTTTCTTAGATTATATAGAAGCAATATATACAAAGATTTCAACCGTCTACCTGTTCCATTCATTGTTCTACTTGTCGAAATTTACAAATAATTTCCTTTAAAGGATTAACAACGGGGCTCGTAGTTCACATAAACTTGAAGTACAAAAAATTGGCGAATTGTACTGTTTGGATGCTTTGCATATATGTTTCTTAGACTATTTAGAAGCAATATATAGAAAGATTTCACCCGTCTACCTGTACTATTCATTGTTCTACTTGTTGAAAATTACAAATAATTTCCGATAAAGGATTAACCATTGGGGCTCATTGTTCACTTAAATTTGAAGAACAAAAAATTGGCGAATGGTACTGTTTGGATGCTTTACATATATGTTTCTTAGACTATATAGTAGCAATATATACAATGATTTCAACCGTCTACCTATTCCATTCATTGTTCTACTTGCCGAAATTTACAAATAATTTCCTTTAAAGGATTAACAATGGGGCTCGTAGTTCACTTAAACTTGAAGAACAAAAAATTGGCAGATGGTACTGTTTGGATGCTTTGAATATATGTTTCTTACATTATATAGAAGCAATATATACAAATATTTCAACCGTCTACCTGTTCCATTCATTGTTGTACTTGTCGATAATTGCAAATAATTTCCTTTAAAGGATTAACAATGGGGCTCGTAGTTCACTTAAACATGAAGATGAAATAATTGGCGAATTGTACTGTTTGGATGCTTTGCATATATGTTTCTTAGATTATATAGAAGCAATATATACAAAGATATCAACCGTCTACCTGTTCCATTCATTGTTCTACTTGTCGAAAGTTACAATTAATTTCCGATAAAGGATTAACCATTGGGGCTCATTGTTCACTAAACTTGAAGAACAAAAAATTGTCGAATTGTACTGTTTGGATGCTTTGCATATATGTTTCTTAGACTATATAGAAGCAATATATACAATGATTTCAACCGTCTACCTGTTCCATTCATTGTTCTACTTGTCGAAAGTTACAAATAATTTCCGTTAAAGGATTAACAATGGGGCTCGTAGTTCGCTTAAACTTGAAGAACAAAACATTGGCGAATGTTACTGTTTAGATGCTTTGCATATATGTTTCTTAGACTACATATAAGCAATATATACAATGATTTCAACCGTCTACCTGTTCCATTCATTGTTCTACTTGTCGAAAGTTACAAATAATTTCCGATAAATGAATAACAATGGGGCTCATTGTTCACTTAAACTTGAAGAATAAAAAATTGGCGAATGTCACTGTTTTGATGCTTTGCATATAGGTTTATTAGACTATATAGAAGCAACATATACAAAGATTTCAACCGTCTACGTGTTCCAATCATTGTTCTACTTGTCGAAGTTTACAAATAATTTCCTTTAAAGCATTAACAATGGGGCTCGTAGTTCACTTAAACTTGAAGAACAATAAATTGGCGAATGGTACTGTTTGGATGCTTTGCATATATGTTTCTTAGACTATATAGAAGCAATATATACAAAGATTTCAACCGCCTACCTGTTCCATTCATTGTTCTACTTGTCAAAAGTTACAAATCATTTCCGATAACGGATTAACCATTGGGGCTCATTGTTCACTTAAACTTGAAGAACAAAAAATTGGAGAATTGTCCTGTTTGGATGCTTTGCATATATGTTTCTTAGACTATATAGAAGCAATATATACAAAGATTTCAAGCGTCTACCTGTTCCATTCATTGTTCTACTTGTCGAATGTTAGAAATAATTTCCGTTAAAGGATTAACAATGGGGCTAGTAGTTCGCTTGAACTTGAAGAACAAAAAATTGGCGAATGTTACTGTTTGGATGATTTGCATATAGGTTTCCTAGACTATATAGAAGCAATATATACATAGATTTCAACAGTCTACCTGTTCCATTCATTGTTTGACTTGTAGAAATTTACAAATAATTTCCGTTAAATGATTAACAATGGGGCGCGTAGTTCACTTAAACTTGAAGAACAATAAATTGGCGAATGGTACTGTTTGGAAGCTTTGCATATTTGTTTCTTAGACTATATAGAAGTAATATTTACAAAGATTGCACCCGCCTACCTGTTCCATTCATTGTTCTACTTGTCGAAAGTTACAAATAATTTCCGATAAAGGATTAACCATTGGGGCTCATTGTTCTCTTAAACTTGAAGAACAAAAAATTGGCGAATTGTACTGTTTCGATGCTTTGCATATATGTTTCTTAGACTATATAGAAGAAATATATATAATGATTTCTACAGTCTTCCTGTTCCATTCATTGTTCTACTTGTCGAAATTTACAAATAATTTCCTTTAAAGGATTAACAATGGAGCTCATAGTTCACTTAAACTTGAAGAACAAAAAATTGGCGAATGGTACTGTTTGGATGCTTTGCATATATGTTTCTTAGACTATATAGAAGCAATATATACAAAGATTTCAACCGTCTACCTGTTCCATTCATTGTTCTACTTGTCAAAAGTTACAAATCATTTCCGATAACGGATTAACCATTGGGGCTCATTGTTCACTAAACTTGAAGAACAAAAAATTGTCGAATTGTACTGTTTGGATGCTTTGCATATATGTTTCTTAGACTATATAGAAGCAATATATACAATGATTTCAACCGTCTACCTGTTCCATTCATTGTTCTACTTGTCGAAAGTTACAAATAATTTCCGTTAAGGGATTAACAATGGGGATCGTAGTTTACTTAAACTTGAAGAACAAAAAATTGGCGAATTGTACTGTTTGGATGCTTTGCATATATATTTCTTGGACTATATAGAAGCAATATATACAATGATTTCAACAGTCTACCTGTTCCATTCATTGTTCTACTTGTCGAAATTTACAAATAATTTCCTTTAAAGGATTAACAATGGAGCTCATAGTTCACTTAAACTTGAAGAACAAAAAATTGGCGAATGGTACTGTTTGGATGCTTTGCATATATGTTTCTTAGACTATATAGAAGCAATATATGCACAGATTTCAACCGTCTACCTGTTCCATTCATTGTTCTACTTGTCGAAATTTACAAATCATTTCCGATAACGGATTAACCATTGGGGCTCATTGTTCACTAAACTTGAAGAACAAAAAATTGTCGAATTGTACTGTTTGGATGCTTTGCATATATGTTTCTTAGACTATATAGAAGCAATATATACAATGATTTCAACCGTCTACCTGTTCCATTCATTGTTCTACTTGTCGAAAGTTACAAATAATTTCCGTTAAGGGATTAACAATGGGGATCGTAGTTTACTTAAACTTGAAGAACAAAAAATTGGCGAATTGTACTGTTTGGATGCTTTGCATATATGTTTCGTAGGCTATATAGAAGCAATATATACAATGATTTCAACCGTCTACCTGATCCATTCATTGTTCTTCTTGTCGAAATTTACAAATAATTTCCTTTAAAGGATTAACAATGGGGCTCGTAGTTCACTTAAACTTGAAGAACAAAAAATTGGCGAATGGTACTGTTTGGATGCTTTGCATATATGTTTCTTAGACTATATAGAAGCAACATATACAAAGATTTCAACCGTCTACCTGTTCTATTCATTGTTCTACTTGTAGAAAGTTACAAATAATTTCCGTTAAAGTATTAACAATGGGGCTCGTAGTTCACTTAAACATGAAGATGAAATAATTGGCGAATTGTACTGTTTGGATGCTTTGCATATATGTTTCTTAGATTATATTGAAGCAATATATACAAAGATATCAACCGTCTACCTGTTCCATTCATTGTTCTACTTGTCGAAAGTTACAATTAATTTCCGATAAAGGATTAACCATTGGGGCTCATTGTTCACTAAACTTGAAGAACAAAAAATTGTCGAATTGTACTGTTTGGATGCTTTGCATATATGTTTCTTAGACTATATAGAAGCAATATATACAATGATTTCAACCGTCTACCTGTTCCATTCATTGTTCTACTTGTCGAAAGTTACAAATAATTTCCGTTAAAGGATTAACAATGGGGCTCGTAGTTCGCTTAAACTTGAAGAACAAAACATTGGCGAATGTTACTGTTTAGATGCTTTGCATATATGTTTCTTAGACTACATATAAGCAATATATACAATGATTTCAACCGTCTACCTGTTCCATTCATTGTTCTACTTGTCGAAAGTTACAAATAATTTCCGATAAATGAATAACAATGGGGCTCATTGTTCACTTAAACTTGAAGAATAAAAAATTGGCGAATGTCACTGTTTTGATGCTTTGCATATAGGTTTATTAGACTATATAGAAGCAACATATACAAAGATTTCAACCGTCTACGTGTTCCAATCATTGTTCTACTTGTCGAAGTTTACAAATAATTTCCTTTAAAGCATTAACAATGGGGCTCGTAGTTCACTTAAACTTGAAGAACAATAAATTGGCGAATGGTACTGTTTGGATGCTTTGCATATATGTTTCTTAGACTATATAGAAGTAATATATTCAAAGATTTCAACCGTCTACCTGTTCCATTCATTGTTCTACTTGTCGAAAGTTACAAATAATTTCCGATAAAGGATTAACCATTGGGGCTCATTGTTCACTTAAACTTGAAGAACAAAAAATTGGAGAATTGTCCTGTTTGGATGCTTTGCATATATGTTTCATAGACTATATAGAAGCAATATATACAAAGATTTCAAGCGTCTACCTGTTCCATTCATTGTTCTACTTGTCGAAAGTTAGAAATAATTTCCGTTAAAGGATTAACAATGGGGCTAGTAGTTCGCTTGAACTTGAAGAACAAAAAATTGGCGAATGTTACTGTTTGGATGATTTGCATATAGGTTTCCTAGACTATATAGAAGCAATATATACATAGATTTCAACAGTCTACCTGTTCCATTCATTGTTTGACTTATAGAAATTTACAAATAATTTCCGTTAAATGATTAACAATGGGGCGCGTAGTTCACTTAAACTTGAAGAACAATAAATTGGCGAATGGTACTGTTTGGAAGCTTTGCATATTTGTTTCTCAGACCATATAGAAGCAATGTATACAAAGATTTCAACCGTCTACCTGTTCCATTCATTGTTCTTCTTGTCGAAAGTTACAAATAATTTCCGTTAAAGGATTAACAATGGGGCTCGTTGTTCACTTAAACTTGAAGAACAATAAATTGGCGAATGGTACTGTTTGGATGCTTTGCATATATGTGTCTTAGACTATATAGAAGTAATATATACAAAGATTGCACCCGCCTACCTGTTCCATTCATTGTTCTACTTGTCGAAAGTTACAAATAATTTCCGATAAAGGATTAACCATTGGGGCTCATTGTTCTCTTAAACTTGAAGAACAAAAAATTGGCGAATTGTACTGTTTCGATGCTTTGCATATATGTTTCTTAGACTATATAGAAGCAATATATACAATGATTTCAACAGTCTACCTGTTCCATTCATTGTTCTACTTGTCGAAATTTACAAATAATTTCCTTTAAAGGATTAACAATGGAGCTCATAGTTCACTTAAACTTGAAGAACAAAAAATTGGCGAATGGTACTGTTTGGATGCTTTGCATATATGTTTCTTAGACTATATAGAAGCAATATATACAAAGATTTCAACCGTCTACCTGTTCTATTCATTGTTCTACTTGTCGAAAGTTACAAATCATATCCGATAACGGATTAACCATTGGGGCTCATTGTTCACTAAACTTGAAGAACAAAAAATTGTCGAATTGTACTGTTTGGATGCTTTGCATATATGTTTCTTAGACTATATTGAAGCAATTTATACAATGATTTCAACCGTCTACCTGTTCCATTCATTGTTCTACTTGTCGAAAGTTACAAATAATTTCCGTTAAGGGATTAACAATGGGGATCGTAGTTTACTTAAACTTGAAGAACAAAAAATTGGCGAATTGTACTGTTTGGATGCTTTGCATATATGTTTCTTAGACTATATAGAAGCAATATATACAATGATTTCAACAGTCTTCCTGTTCCATTCATTGTTCTACTTGTCGAAATTTACAAATAATTTCCTTTAAAGGATTAACAATGGGGCTCATAGTTCACTTAAACTTGAAGAACAAAAAATTGGCGAATGGTACTGTTTGGATGCTTTGCATATATGTTTCTTAGACTATATAGAAGCAATATATACAAAGATTTCAACCGTCTACCTGTTCCATTCATTGTTCTACTTGTCAAAAGTTACAAATCATTTCCGATAACGGATTAACCATTGGGGCTCATTGTTCACTTAAACTTGAAAAACAAAAAATTGTCGAATTGTACTGTTTGGATGCTTTGCATATATGTTTCTTAGACTATATAGAAGCAATATATACAAAGATTTCAACCGTCTACCTGTTCCATTCATTGTTCTACTTGTCGAAAGTTACAAATCATTTCCGATAACGGATTAACCATTGGGGCTCATTGTTCACTAAACTTGAAGAACAAAAAATTGTCGAATTGTACTGTTTGGATGCTTTGCATATATGTTTCTTAGACTATATAGAAGCAATATATACAATGATTTCAACCGTCTACCTGTTCCGTTCATTGTTCTACTTGTCGAAAGTTACAAATAATTTCCGTTAAGGGATTAACAATGGGGATCGTAGTTTACTTAAACTTGAAAAACAAAAAAATGGCGAATTGTACTGTTTGGATGCTTTGCATATATGTTTCTTAGACTATATAGAAGCAATATATACAATGATTTCAACAGTCTACCTGTTCCATTCATTGTTCTACTTGTCGAAATTTACAAATAATTTCCTTTAAAGGATTAACAATGGGGCTCATAGTTCACTTAAACTTGAAGAACAAAAAATTGGCGAATGGTACTGTTTGGATGCTTTGCATATATGTTTCTTAGACTATATAGAAGCAATATATACAAAGATTTCAACCGTCTACCTGTTCCATTCATTGTTCTACTTGTCAAAAGTTACAAATCATTTCCGATAACGGATTAACCATTGGGGCTCATTGTTCACTTAAACTTGAAGAACAAAAAATTGTCGAATTGTACTGTTTGGATGCTTTGCATATATGATTCTTAGACTATATAGAAGCAGTATATACAATGATTTCAACCGTCTACGTGTTCCATTCATTGTTCTACTTGTCGAAAATTACAAATAATTTCCGATAAAGGATTAAACATTGGGGCTCATTGTTCACTTAAACTTGAAGAACAAAAAATTGGCGAATGGTACTGTTTGGATGCTTTGCATATATGTTTCTTAGACTATATAGAAGCAATATATACATTGATTTCAACCGTCTACCTGTTCCACTCATTGTTCTACTTGTCGTAAGTTACAAATAATTTCCGTTAAAGTATTAACAATGGGGCTCGTAGTTCACTTAAACATGAAGATGAAATAATTGGCGAATTGTACTCTTTGGATGCTTTGCATATATGTTTCTTAGATTATATAGAAGCAATATATACAAAGATATCGACCGTCTACCTGTTCCATTCATTGTTCTACTTGTCGAAAATTACAAATAATTTCCGATAAAGGATTAACCATTGGGGCTCATTGTTCACTAAACTTGAAGAACAAAAAATTGTCGAATTGTACTGTTTGGATGCTTTGCATATATGTTTCTTAGACTATATAGAAGCAATATATACAATGATTTCAACCGTCTACCTGTTCCATTCATTGTTCTACTTGTCGAAAATTACAAATAATTTCCGATAAAGGATTAAGCATTGTTGCTCATTGTTCACTAAACTTGAAGAACAAAAAATTGGCGAATGGTACTGTTTGGATGCTTTGAATATATGTTTCTTAGACTATATAGAAGCAATATATACAAAGATTTCAACCGTCTACCTGTTCCATTCATTGTTCTACTTGTCGAAAGTTACAAATAATATCCGATAACGGAATAAGCATTGGGGCTCATTGTTCACTTAAACTTGAAGAACAAAACATTGGCGAATGTTACTGTTTAGATGCTTTGCATATATGTTTCGTAGGCTATATAGAAGCAATATATACAAAGATTTCAACCGTCTACCAGTTCCATTCATTGTTCTACTTGTCGAAAGTTACAAATAATTACCGATAAAGGATTAACCATTGGGGCTCATTGTTCACTTAAACTTGAAGAACAAAAAATTGGCGAATGGTACTGTTTGGATGCTTTGCATATATGTTTCTTAGACTATATGGAAGCAATATATACAAAGATTTCAACCGTCTGTGTGTTCCAATCATTATTCTAATTGTCGAAAATTACAAATAATTTCTGATAAAGGATTAACCATTGGGGCTCGTAGTTCACTTAAACTTGAAGAACAAAAAATTGGCGAATTGTACTGTTTGGATGCTTTGCATATATGTTTCTTAGACTATATAGAAGCAATATATACAAAGATTCCAACCGTCTACCTGTTCCATTCATTGTTCTACTTGACGAAAGTTACAAATAATTTCCGATAAAGGATTAACCATTGGGGCTCATTGTTCACTAAACTTGAAAAACAAAAAATTGGCGAATTGTACTGTTTGGATGCTTTGCATATATGTTTCTTATACTATATAGAAGCAATATATACAAAGATTTCAACCGTCTACCTGTTCCATTCACTGTTCTACTTGTCGAAATTTACAAATAATTTCCTTTAAAGGATTAACAATGGGGCTCGTAGTTCACGTAAACTTGAAGAACAAAAAATTGGCGAATTGTACTGTTTGGATGGTTTGCATAGATGTTTCTTAGACTATTTAGAAGCAATATATAGAAAGATTTCACCCGTCTACCTGTTCCATTCATTGTTCTACTTGTCGAAAGTTACAAATAATTTCCTTTAAAGGATTAACAATGGGGCTCGTCGTTCACTTAAACTTGAAGAACAAAAAATTGGCGAATTGTACTGTTTGGATGCTTTGCATATATGTTTCTTATACTATATAGAAGCAATAAATACAAAGATTTCAACCGTCTACCTGTTCCATTCACTGTTCTACTTGTCGAAATTTACAAATAATTTCCTTTAAAGGATTAACAATGGGGCTCGTTGTTCTCTTAAACTTGAAGAACAAAAAATTGGCGAATGGTACTGTTTGGATGCTTGGCATATATGTTTCTTAGACTATATGGAAGCAATATATACAAAGATTTCAAGCGTCTGCGTGTTCCAATCATTGTTCTACTTGTAGAAAGTTACAATTAATTTCCGTTAAAGGATTAACAATGGGGCTCGTAGTTCACGTAAACTTGAAGAACAAAAAATTGGCGAATTGTACTGTTTGGATGCTTTGCATATATGTTTCGTAGGCTATATAGAAGCAATATATACAATGATTTCAACCGTCTACCTGATCCATTCATTGTTCTGCTTATCGAAATTTACAAATAATTTCCTTTAAAGGATTAACAATGGGGCTCGTAGTTCACTTAAACTTGAAGAACAAAAAATTGGCGAATTGTGCTGTTTGGATGCTTTGCATATGTGTTTCTTAGACTATTTAGAAGCAATATATAGAAAGATTTCACCCGTCTACCTGTACTATTCATTGTTCTACTTGTAGAAAGTTACAAATAATTTCCATTTCATGGTTATCAATGGGGCTCGCTGTTCACTTAAACTTGAAGAACAAAAAATTGGCGACTGGTACTGTTTGGATGCTTTGCATATATGTTTCTTAAACTATATAGAAGCGATATATAAAAAGATTTCAACCGTCTATCAGTTCCATTCATTGTTCTACTTGTCGAAAGTTACAAATAATTTCCTTTAAAGGATTAACAATGGGGCTCGTAGTTCACTTCAACTTGAAGATCAAATAATTGGCGAATGGTACTGTTTGGATGCTTTGCATATATGTTTCTTAGATTATATAGAAGCAATATATACAAAGATTTCAACCGTCTACCTGTTCCATTCATTGTTCTACTTGTCGAAATTTACAAATAATTTCCTTTAAAGGATTAACAATGGGGCTCGTAGTTCACTTAAACTTGAAGTACAAAAAATTGGCGAATTGTACTGTTTGGATGCTTTGCATATATGTTTCTTAGACTATTTAGAAGCAATATATAGAAAGATTTCACCCGTCTACCTGTACTATTCATTGTTCTACTTGTTGAAAATTACAAATAATTTCCGATAAAGGATTAACCATTGGGGCTCGTTGTTCTCTTAAACTTGAAGAACAAAAAATTGGCGAATGGTACTGTTTGGATGCTTGGCATATATGTTTCTTAGACTATATGGAAGCAATATATACAAAGATTTCAAGCGTCTGCGTGTTCCAATCATTGTTCTACTTGTAGAAAGTTACAATTAATTTCCGTTAAAGGATTAACAATGGGGCTCGTAGTTCACGTAAACTTGAAGAACAAAAAATTGGCGAATTGTACTGTTTGGATGCTTTGCATATATGTTTCGTAGGCTATATAGAAGCAACATATACAATGATTTCAACCGTCTACCTGATCCATTCATTGTTCTGCTTATCGAACTTTACAAATAATTTCCTTTAAAGGATTAACAATGGGGCTCGTAGTTCACTTAAACTTGAAGAACAAAAAATTGGCGAATTGTGCTGTTTGGATGCTTTGCATATGTGTTTCTTAGACTATTTAGAAGCAATATATAGAAAGATTTCACCCGTCTACCTGTACTATTCATTGTTCTACTTGTAGAAAGTTACAAATAATTTCCATTTCATGGTTATCAATGGGGCTCGCTGTTCACTTAAACTTGAAGAACAAAAAATTGGCGACTGGTACTGTTTGGATGCTTTGCATATATGTTTCTTAAACTATATAGAAGCAATATATAAAAAGATTTCAACCGTCTATCAGTTCCATTCATTGTTCTACTTGTCGAAAGTTACAAATAATTTCCGATAAAGGATTAACCATTGGGGCTCATTGTTCACTTAAACTTGAAGAACAAAAAATTGGCGAATTGTACTGTTTGGATGCTTTGCATTTATGTTTCTTAGACTATATAGAAGCAATATATACAAAGATTTCAACCGTCTACCTGTTCCATTCATTGTTCTACTTGTCGAAATTTACAAATAATTTCCTTTAAAGGATTAACAATGGGGCTCGTAGTTCACTTAAACTTGAAGAACAAAAAATTGGCGAATTGTACTGTTTGGATGCTTTGCATATATGTTTCGTAGGCTATATAGAAGCAATATATACAATGATTTCAACCGTCTACCTGTACTATTCATTGTTCTACTTGTAGAAAGTTACAAATAATTTCCATTTCATGATTATCAATGGGGCTCGCTGTTCACTTAAACTTGAAGAACAAAAAATTGGCGACTGGTACTGTTTGGATGCTTTGCATATATGTTTCTTAAACTATATAGAAGCAATATATAAAAAGATTTCAACCGTCTATCAGTTCCATTCATTGTTCTACTTGTCGAAAGTTACAAATAATTTCCTTTAAAGGATTAACAATGGGGCTCGTAGTTCACTTCAACTTGAAGATCAAATAATTGGCGAATTGTACTGTTTGGATGCTTTGCATATATGTTTCTTAGACTATATAGAAGCAATATATACAATGATTTCAACAGTCTACCTGTTCCATTCATTGTTCTACTTGTCGAAATTTACAAATAATTTCCTTTAAAGGATTAACAATGTGGCTCATAGTTCACTTAAACTTGAAGAACAAAAAATTGGCGAATGGTACTGTTTGGATGCTTTGCATATATCTTTCTTAGACTATATAGAAGCAATATATACAAAGATTTCAAGCGTCTACCTGTTCCATTCATTGTTCTACTTGTCGAAAGTTACAAATAATTTCCGATAAAGGATTAACCATTGGGGCTCATTGTTCAATTAAACTTCAAGAACAAAAAATTGGCGAATTGTACTGTTTGGATGCTTTGCATATATGTTTCTTAGACTATATAGAAGCAATATATACAAAGATTTCAACCGTCTACCTGTTCCATTCATTGTTCTACTTGTCGGAAGTTACAAATAATTTCCGTTAAAGTATGAACAATGGGGCTCGTTGTTCACTTAAACATGAAGATGAAATAATTGGCGAATTGTACTGTTTGGATGCTTTGCATATATGTTTCTTAGATTATATAGAAGCAATATATACAAAGATTTCAACCGTCTACCTGTTCCATTCATTGTTCTACTTGTCGAAATTTACAAATAATTTCCTTTAAAGGATTAACAATGGGGCTCGTAGTTCACTTAAACTTGAAGAACAAAAAATTGGCGAATTGTACTGTTTGGATGGTTTGCATAGATGTTTCTTAGACTATTTAGAAGCAATATATAGAAAGATTTCACCCGTCTACCTGTTCCATTCATTGTTCTACTTGTCGAAATTTACAAATAATTTCCTTTAAAGGATTAACAATGGGGCTCGTAGTTCACTTAAACTTGAAGAACAAAAAATTGGCGAATGGTACTGTTTGGATGCTTTGCATATATGTTTCTTAGACTATATAGAAGCAACATATACAAAGATTTCAACCGTCTACCTGTTCTATTCATTGTTCTACTTGTAGAAAGTTACAAATAATTTCCGTTTCATGATTATTAATGGGGCTCGTTGTTCACTTATATTTGAAGAACAAGAAATTGGCGAATGGTACTGTTTGGATGCTTTGCATATATGTTTCTCAGATAATATAGAAGCAATATATACAAAGATTTCAACCGTGTACCTGTTCCATTCATTGTTCTAATTGTCGAAAATTACAAATAATTTCCGATAAAGGATTAACCATTGGGGCTCATTGTTCACTAAACTTGAAGAACAAAAAATTGTCGAATTGTACTGTTTGGATGCTTTGCATATATGTTTCTTAGACTATATAGAAGCAATATATACAATGATTTCAACCGTCTACATGTTCCATTCATTGTTCTGCTTGTCGAAAGTTACAAATAATTTCCTTTAAAGGATTAACAATGGGGCTCGTAGTTCACTTACACTTGAAGATCAAATAATTGGCGAATGCTACTATTTGGATGCTTTGCGTACATGTTTCTTAGACTATATGGAAGCAATATATACAAAGATTTCAACCGTCTACGTGTTCCAATCATTGTTCTACTTGTCGAAATTTACAAATAATTTCCTTTAAAGGATTAACAATGGGGCTCGTTGTTCACTTACACTTGAAGAACAAAAAATTGGCGAATGGTACTGTTTCGATACTTTGCATATATGTTTCTTAGACTATATTGAAGCAATATATACATTGATTTCAACCGTCCACCTGTTCCATTCATTGTTCTACTTGTCGCAAGTTACAAATAATTTCCGTTAAAGTATTAACAATGGGGCTCGTAGTTCACTTAAACTTGAAGAACAAAAAATTGGCGAATTGTACTGTTTGGATGGTTTGCATAGATGTTTCTTAGACTATTTAGAAGCAATATATAGAAAGATTTCACCCGTCTACCTGTTCCATTCATTGTTCTACTTGTCGAAAGTTACAAATAATTTCCTTTAAAGGATTAACAATGGGGCTCGTCGTTCACTTAAACTTGAAGAACAAAAAATTGGCGAATTGTACTGTTTGGATGCTTTGCATATATGTTTCTTATACTATATAGAAGCAATAAATACAAAGATTTCAACCGTCTACCTGTTCCATTCACTGTTCTACTTGTCGAAGTTTACAAATAATTTCCTTTAAAGGATTAACAATGGGGCTCGTTGTTCTCTTAAACTTGAAGAACAAAAAATTGGCGAATGGTACTGTTTGGATGCTTGGCATATATGTTTCTTAGACTATATGGAAGCAATATATACAAAGATTTCAAGCGTCTGCGTGTTCCAATCATTGTTCTACTTGTAGAAAGTTACAATTAATTTCCGTTAAAGGATTAACAATGGGGCTCGTAGTTCACGTAAACTTGAAGAACAAAAAATTGGCGAATTGTACTGTTTGGATGCTTTGCATATATGTTTCGTAGGCTATATAGAAGCAATATATACAATGATTTCAACCGTCTACCTGATCCATTCATTGTTCTGCTTATCGAAATTTACAAATAATTTCCTTTAAAGGATTAACAATGGGGCTCGTAGTTCACTTAAACTTGAAGAACAAAAAATTGGCGAATTGTGCTGTTTGGATGCTTTGCATATGTGTTTCTTAGACTATTTAGAAGCAATATATAGAAAGATTTCACCCGTCTACCTGTACTATTCATTGTTCTACTTGTAGAAAGTTACAAATAATTTCCATTTCATGGTTATCAATGGGGCTCGCTGTTCACTTAAACTTGAAGAACAAAAAATTGGCGACTGGTACTGTTTGGCTGCTTTGCATATATGTTTCTTAAACTATATAGAAGCAATATATAAAAAGATTTCAACCGTCTATCAGTTCCATTCATTGTTCTACTTGTCGAAAGTTACAAATAATTTCCTTTAAAGGATTAACAATGGGGCTCGTAGTTCACTTCAACTTGAAGATCAAATAATTGGCGAATGGTACTGTTTGGATGCTTTGCATATATGTTTCTTAGATTATATAGAAGCAATATATACAAAGATTTCAACCGTCTACCTGTTCCATTCATTGTTCTACTTGTCGAAATTTACAAATAATTTCCTTTAAAGGATTAACAATGGGGCTCGTAGTTCACTTAAACTTGAAGTACAAAAAATTGGCGAATTGTACTGTTTGGATGCTTTGCATATATGTTTCTTAGACTATTTAGAAGCAATATATAGAAAGATTTCACCCGTCTACCTGTACTATTCATTGTTCTACTTGTTGAAAATTACAAATAATTTCCGATAAAGGATTAACCATTGGGGCTCGTTGTTCTCTTAAACTTGAAGAACAAAAAATTGGCGAATGGTACTGTTTGGATGCTTGGCATATATGTTTCTTAGACTATATGGAAGCAATATATACAAAGATTTCAAGCGTCTGCGTGTTCCAATCATTGTTCTACTTGTAGAAAGTTACAATTAATTTCCGTTAAAGGATTAACAATGGGGCTCGTAGTTCACGTAAACTTGAAGAACAAAAAATTGGCGAATTGTACTGTTTGGATGCTTTGCATATATGTTTCGTAGGCTATATAGAAGCAATATATACAATGATTTCAACCGTCTACCTGATCCATTCATTGTTCTGCTTATCGAACTTTACAAATAATTTCCTTTAAAGGATTAACAATGGGGCTCGTAGTTCACTTAAACTTGAAGAACAAAAAATTGGCGAATTGTGCTGTTTGGATGCTTTGCATTTGTGTTTCTTAGACTATTTAGAAGCAATATATAGAAAGATTTCACCCGTCTACCTGTACTATTCATTGTTCTACTTGTAGAAAGTTACAAATAATTTCCATTTCATGGTTATCAATGGGGCTCGCTGTTCACTTAAACTTGAAGAACAAAAAATTGGCGACTGGTACTGTTTGGATGCTTTGCATATATGTTTCTTAAACTATATAGAAGCAATATATAAAAAGATTTCAACCGTCTATCAGTTCCATTCATTGTTCTACTTGTCGAAAGTTACAAATAATTTCCTTTAAAGGATTAACAATGGGGCTCGTAGTTCACTTCAACTTGAAGATCAAATAATTGGCGAATGGTACTGTTTGGATGCTTTGCATATATGTTTCTTAGATTATATAGAAGCAATATATACAAAGATTTCAACCGTCTACCTGTTCCATTCATTGTTCTACTTGTCGAAATTTACAAATAATTTCCTTTAAAGGATTAACAATGGGGCTCGTAGTTCACTTAAACTTGAAGTACAAAAAGTTGGCGAATTGTACTGTTTGGATGTTTGCATATATGTTTCTTAGACTATTTAGAAGCAATATATAGAAAGATTTCACCCGTCTACCTGTACTATTCATTGTTCTACTTGTTGAAAATTACAAATAATTTCCGATAAAGGATTAACCATTGGGGCTCGTTGTTCTCTTAAACTTGAAGAACAAAAAATTGGCGAATGGTACTGTTTGGATGCTTGGCATATATGTTTCTTAGACTATATGGAAGCAATATATACAAAGATTTCAAGCGTCTGCGTGTTCCAATCATTGTTCTACTTGTAGAAAGTTACAATTAATTTCCGTTAAAGGATTAACAATGGGGCTCGTAGTTCACGTAAACTTGAACAACAAAAAATTGGCGAATTGTACTGTTTGGATGCTTTGCATATATGTTTCGTAGGCTATATAGAAGCAATATATACAATGATTTCAACCGTCTACCTGATCCATTCATTGTTCTACTTATCGAAATTTACAAATAATTTCCTTTAAAGGATTAACAATGGGGCTCGTAGTTCACTTAAACTTGAAGAACAAAAAATTGGCGAATTGTGCTGTTTGGATGCTTTGCATATGTGTTTCTTAGACTATTTAGAAGCAATATATAGAAAGATTTCACCCGTCTACCTGTACTATTCATTGTTCTACTTGTAGAAAGTTACAAATAATTTCCATTTCATGATTATCAATGGGGCTCGCTGTTCACTTAAACTTGAAGAACAAAAAATTGGCGACTGGTACTGTTTGGATGCTTTGCATATATGTTTCTTAAACTATATAGAAGCAATATATAAAAAGATTTCAACCGTCTATCAGTTCCATTCATTGTTCTACTTGTCGAAAGTTACAAATAATTTCCTTTAAAGGATTAACAATGGGGCTCGTAGTTCACTTCAACTTGAAGATCAAATAATTGGCGAATTGTACTGTTTGGATGCTTTGCATATATGTTTCTTAGACTATATAGAAGCAATATATACAATGATTTCAACAGTCTACCTGTTCCATTCATTGTTCTACTTGCCGAAATTTACAAATAATTTCCTTTAAAGGATTAACAATGTGGCTCATAGTTCACTTAAACTTGAAGAACAAAAAATTGGCGAATGGTACTGTTTGGATGCTTTGCATATATCTTTCTTAGACTATATAGAAGCAATATATATTAAGATTTCAAGCGTCTACCTGTTCCATTCATTGTTCTACTTGTCGAAAGTTACAAATAATTTCCGATAAAGGATTAACCATTGGGGCTCATTGTTCAATTAAACTTCAAGAACAAAAAATTGGCGAATTGTACTGTTTGGATGCTTTGCATATATGTTTCTTAGACTATATAGAAGCAATATATACAAAGATTTCAACCGTCTACCTGTTCCATTCATTGTTCTACTTGTCGGAAGTTACAAATAATTTCCGTTAAAGTATGAACAATGGGGCTCGTTGTTCACTTAAACATGAAGATGAAATAATTGGCGAATTGTACTGTTTGGATGCTTTGCATATATGTTTCTTAGATTATATAGAAGCAATATGTAGAAAGATTTCACCCGTCTACCTGTTCCATTCATTGTTCTACTTGTCGAAAGTTACAAATAATTTCCGATAAAGGATTAACCATTGGGGCTCATTGTTCACTTAAACTTGAAGAACAAAAAATTGGCGAATTGTACTGTTTGGATGCTTTGCATTTATGTTTCTTAGACTATATAGAAGCAATATATACAAAGATTTCAACCGTCTACCTGTTCCATTCATTGTTCTACTTGTCGAAATTTACAAATAATTTCCTTTAAAGGATTAACAATGGGGCTCGTAGTTCACTTAAACTTGAAGAACAAAAAATTGGCGAATTGTACTGTTTGGATGCTTTGCATATATGTTTCGTAGGCTATATAGAAGCAATATATACAATGATTTCAACCGTCTACCTGATCCATTCATTGTTCTACTTGTCGAAATTTACAAATAATTTCCTTTAAAGGATTAACAATGGGGCTCGTAGTTCACTTAAACTTGAAGAACAAAAAATTGGCGAATTGTACTGTTTGGATGCTTTGCATATATGTTTCGTAGGCTATATAGAAGCAATATATACAATGATTTCAACCGTCTACCTGATCCATTCATTGTTCTTCTTGTCGAAATTTACAAATAATTTCCTTTAAAGGATTAACAATGGGGCTCGTAGTTCACTTAAACTTGAAGAACAAAAAATTGGCGAATGGTACTGTTTGGATGCTTTGCATATATGTTTCTTAGACTATATAGAAGCAACATATACAAAGATTTCAACCGTCTACCTGTTCTATTCATTGTTCTACTTGTAGAAAGTTACAAATAATTTCCGTTTCATGATTATCAATGGGGCTCGCTGTTCACTTAAACTTGAAGAACAAAAAATTGGCGACTGGTACTGTTTGGATGCTTTGCATATATGTTTCTTAAACTATATAGAAGCAATATATAAAAAGATTTCAACCGTCTATCAGTTCCATTCATTGTTCTACTTGTCGAAAGTTACAAATAATTTCCTTTAAAGGATTAACAATGGGGCTCGTAGTTCACTTCAACTTGAAGATCAAATAATTGGCGAATTGTACTGTTTGGATGCTTTGCATATATGTTTCTTAGACTATATAGAAGCAATATATACAATGATTTCAACAGTCTACCTGTTCCATTCATTGTTCTACTTGCCGAAATTTACAAATAATTTCCTTTAAAGGATTAACAATGTGGCTCATAGTTCACTTAAACTTGAAGAACAAAAAATTGGCGAATGGTACTGTTTGGATGCTTTGCATATATCTTTCTTAGACTATATAGAAGCAATATATATTAAGATTTCAAGCGTCTACCTGTTCCATTCATTGTTCTACTTGTCGAAAGTTACAAATAATTTCCGATAAAGGATTAACCATTGGGGCTCATTGTTCAATTAAACTTCAAGAACAAAAAATTGGCGAATTGTACTGTTTGGATGCTTTGCATATATGTTTCTTAGACTATATAGAAGCAATATATACAAAGATTTCAACCGTCTACCTGTTCCATTCATTGTTCTACTTGTCGGAAGTTACAAATAATTTCCGTTAAAGTATGAACAATGGGGCTCGTTGTTCACTTAAACATGAAGATGAAATAATTGGCGAATTGTACTGTTTGGATGCTTTGCATATATGTTTCTTAGATTATATAGAAGCAATATGTAGAAAGATTTCACCCGTCTACCTGTTCCATTCATTGTTCTACTTGTCGAAAGTTACAAATAATTTCCGATAAAGGATTAACCATTGGGGCTCATTGTTCACTTAAACTTGAAGAACAAAAAATTGGCGAATTGTACTGTTTGGATGCTTTGCATTTATGTTTCTTAGACTATATAGAAGCAATATATACAAAGATTTCAACCGTCTACCTGTTCCATTCATTGTTCTACTTGTCGAAATTTACAAATAATTTCCTTTAAAGGATTAACAATGGGGCTCGTAGTTCACTTAAACTTGAAGAACAAAAAATTGGCGAATTGTACTGTTTGGATGCTTTGCATATATGTTTCGTAGGCTATATAGAAGCAATATATACAATGATTTCAACCGTCTACCTGATCCATTCATTGTTCTACTTGTCGAAATTTACAAATAATTTCCTTTAAAGGATTAACAATGGGGCTCGTAGTTCACTTAAACTTGAAGAACAAAAAATTGGCGAATTGTACTGTTTGGATGCTTTGCATATATGTTTCGTAGGCTATATAGAAGCAATATATACAATGATTTCAACCGTCTACCTGATCCATTCATTGTTCTTCTTGTCGAAATTTACAAATAATTTCCTTTAAAGGATTAACAATGGGGCTCGTAGTTCACTTAAACTTGAAGAACAAAAAATTGGCGAATGGTACTGTTTGGATGCTTTGCATATATGTTTCTTAGACTATATAGAAGCAACATATACAAAGATTTCAACCGTCTACCTGTTCTATTCATTGTTCTACTTGTAGAAAGTTACAAATAATTTCCGTTTCATGATTATTAATGGGGCTCGTTGTTCACTTATATTTGAAGAACAAGAAATTGGCGAATGGTACTGTTTGGATGCTTTGCATATATGTTTCTCAGATAATATAGAAGCAATATATACAAAGATTTCAACCGTGTACCTGTTCCATTCATTGTTCTAATTGTCGAAAATTACAAATAATTTCCGATAAAGGATTAACCATTGGGGCTCATTGTTCACTAAACTTGAAGAACAAAAAATTGTCGAATTGTACTGTTTGGATGCTTTGCATATATGTTTCTTAGACTATATAGAAGCAATATATACAATGATTTCAACCGTCTACATGTTCCATTCATTGTTCTGCTTGTCGAAAGTTACAAATAATTTCCTTTAAAGGATTAACAATGGGGCTCGTAGTTCACTTACACTTGAAGATCAAATAATTGGCGAATGCTACTGTTTGGATGCTTTGCGTACATGTTTCTTAGACTATATGGAAGCAATATATACAAAGATTTCAACCGTCTACGTGTTCCAATCATTGTTCTACTTGTCGAAATTTACAAATAATTTCCTTTAAAGGATTAACAATGGGGCTCGTTGTTCACTTACACTTGAAGAACAAAAAATTGGCGAATGGTACTGTTTCGATACTTTGCATATATGTTTCTTAGACTATATTGAAGCAATATATACATTGATTTCAACCGTCCACCTGTTCCATTCATTGTTCTACTTGTCGCAAGTTACAAATAATTTCCGTTAAAGTATTAACAATGGGGCTCGTAGTTCACTTAAACTTGAAGAACAAAAAATTGGCGAATGGTACTGTTTGGATGCTTTGCATATATGTTTCTTAGACTACATGGAAGCAATATATACAAAGATTTCAACCGTCTGTGTGTTCCAATCATTATTCTAATTGTCGAAAATTACAAATAATTTCTGATAAAGGATTAACCATTGGGGCTCGTAGTTCACTTAAACTTGAAGAACAAAAAATTGGCGAATTGTACTGTTTGGATGCTTTGCATATATGTTTCTCAGACTATATAGACGCAATATATACAAAGATTTCAACCGTCTACCTGTTCCATTCATTGTTCTACTTGTCGAAAGTTACAAATAATTTCCGATAAAGGATTAACAATGGGTCTCATTGTTCACTTAAACTGGAAGAACAAAAAATTGGCGAATTGTACTGTTTGGATGCTTTGCATATATGTTTCTAAGACTATATAGAAGCAATATATACAAAGATTTCAACCGTCTACGTGTTCCAATCATTGTTCTACTTGTAGAAAGTTACAATTAATTTCCGTTAAAGGATTAACAATGGGGCTCGTTGTTCACTTATATTTGAAGAACAAAAAATTGGCAAATGGTACTGTTTGGATGCTTTGCATATATGTTTCTCAGATAAAATAGAAGCAATATATACAAAGATTTCAACCGTCTACCTGTTCCATTCATTGTTCTACTTGTCGAAAATTACAAATAATTTCCGATAAAGGATTAACCATTGGGGCTCATTGTTCACTAAACTTGAAGAACAAAAAATTGTCGAATTTTACTGTTTGGATGCTTTGCATATATGTTTCTTAGACTATATAGAAGCAATATATACAATGATTTCAACCGTCTACATGTTCCATTCATTGTTCTGCTTGTCGAAAGTTACAAATAATTTCCGTTAAGGGATTAACAATGGGGATCGTAGTTTACTTAAACTTGAAGAACAAAAAATTGGCGAATTGTACTGTTTTGATGCTTTCCATATATTTTTCTTAGACTATACAGAAGCAATATATATAATGATTTCAACAGTCTACCTGTTCCATTCATTGTTCTACTTGTCGAAATTTACAAATAATTTCCTTCAAAGGATTTACAATGGGGCTCGTAGTTCACTTAATCTTGAAGAACAAAAAATTGGCGAATTGTACTGTTTGGATGCTTTGCATATATGTTTCTTAGACTATATAGAAGCAATATATAGAAAGATTTCAACCGTCTACCTGTTCTATTCATTGTTCCACTTGTCGAAAGTTACAAATAATTTCCGTTTCATGATTATCAATGGGGCCCGCTGTTCACTTAAACTTGAAGATCAAAAAATTGGCGAATTGTACTGTTTGGATGCTCTGCATATATGTTTCTTAGACTATATAGAAGCAATATATACAATGATTTCAACCGTCTACCTGATCCATTCATTGTTCTACTTGTCGAAGTTTACAAATAATTTCCTTTAAAGGATTAACAATGGGGCTCGTTGTTCTCTTAAACTTGAAGAACAAAAAATTGGCGAATGGTACTGTTTGGATGCTTGGCATATATGTTTCTTAGACTATATGGAAGCAATATATACAAAGATTTCAAGCGTCTGCGTGTTCCAATCATTGTTCTACTTGTAGAAAGTTACAATTAATTTCCGTTAAAGGATTAACAATGGGGCTCGTAGTTCACGTAAACTTGAAGAACAAAAAATTGGCGAATTGTACTGTTTGGATGCTTTGCATATATGTTTCGTAGGCTATATAGAAGCAATATATACAATGATTTCAACCGTCTACCTGATCCATTCATTGTTCTGCTTATCGAAATTTACAAATAATTTCCTTTAAAGGATTAACAATGGGGCTCGTAGTTCACTTAAACTTGAAGAACAAAAAATTGGCGAATTGTGCTGTTTGGATGCTTTGCATATGTGTTTCTTAGAGTATTTAGAAGCAATATATAGAAAGATTTCACCCGTCTACCTGTACTATTCATTGTTCTACTTGTAGAAAGTTACAAATAATTTCCATTTCATGGTTATCAATGGGGCTCGCTGTTCACTTAAACTTGAAGAACAAAAAATTGGCGACTGGTACTGTTTGGCTGCTTTGCATATATGTTTCTTAAACTATATAGAAGCAATATATAAAAAGATTTCAACCGTCTATCAGTTCCATTCATTGTTCTACTTGTCGAAAGTTACAAATAATTTCCTTTAAAGGATTAACAATGGGGCTCGTAGTTCACTTCAACTTGAAGATCAAATAATTGGCGAATGGTACTGTTTGGATGCTTTGCATATATGTTTCTTAGATTATATAGAAGCAATATATACAAAGATTTCAACCGTCTACCTGTTCCATTCATTGTTCTACTTGTCGAAATTTACAAATAATTTCCTTTAAAGGATTAACAATGGGGCTCGTAGTTCACTTAAACTTGAAGTACAAAAAATTGGCGAATTGTACTGTTTGGATGCTTTGCATATATGTTTCTTAGACTATTTAGAAGCAATATATAGAAAGATTTCACCCGTCTACCTGTACTATTCATTGTTCTACTTGTTGAAAATTACAAATAATTTCCGATAAAGGATTAACCATTGGGGCTCGTTGTTCTCTTAAACTTGAAGAACAAAAAATTGGCGAATGGTACTGTTTGGATGCTTGGCATATATGTTTCTTAGACTATATGGAAGCAATATATACAAAGATTTCAAGCGTCTGCGTGTTCCAATCATTGTTCTACTTGTAGAAAGTTACAATTAATTTCCGTTAAAGGATTAACAATGGGGCTCGTAGTTCACGTAAACTTGAAGAACAAAAAATTGGCGAATTGTACTGTTTGGATGCTTTGCATATATGTTTCGTAGGCTATATAGAAGCAATATATACAATGATTTCAACCGTCTACCTGATCCATTCATTGTTCTGCTTATCGAACTTTACAAATAATTTCCTTTAAAGGATTAACAATGGGGCTCGTAGTTCACTTAAACTTGAAGAACAAAAAATTGGCGAATTGTGCTGTTTGGATGCTTTGCATTTGTGTTTCTTAGACTATTTAGAAGCAATATATAGAAAGATTTCACCCGTCTACCTGTACTATTCATTGTTCTACTTGTAGAAAGTTACAAATAATTTCCATTTCATGGTTATCAATGGGGCTCGCTGTTCACTTAAACTTGAAGAACAAAAAATTGGCGACTGGTACTGTTTGGATGCTTTGCATATATGTTTCTTAAACTATATAGAAGCAATATATAAAAAGATTTCAACCGTCTATCAGTTCCATTCATTGTTCTACTTGTCGAAAGTTACAAATAATTTCCTTTAAAGGATTAACAATGGGGCTCGTAGTTCACTTCAACTTGAAGATCAAATAATTGGCGAATGGTACTGTTTGGATGCTTTGCATATATGTTTCTTAGATTATATAGAAGCAATATATACAAAGATTTCAACCGTCTACCTGTTCCATTCATTGTTCTACTTGTCGAAATTTACAAATAATTTCCTTTAAAGGATTAACAATGGGGCTCGTAGTTCACTTAAACTTGAAGTACAAAAAGTTGGCGAATTGTACTGTTTGGATGTTTGCATATATGTTTCTTAGACTATTTAGAAGCAATATATAGAAAGATTTCACCCGTCTACCTGTACTATTCATTGTTCTACTTGTTGAAAATTACAAATAATTTCCGATAAAGGATTAACCATTGGGGCTCGTTGTTCTCTTAAACTTGAAGAACAAAAAATTGGCGAATGGTACTGTTTGGATGCTTGGCATATATGTTTCTTAGACTATATGGAAGCAATATATACAAAGATTTCAAGCGTCTGCGTGTTCCAATCATTGTTCTACTTGTAGAAAGTTACAATTAATTTCCGTTAAAGGATTAACAATGGGGCTCGTAGTTCACGTAAACTTGAACAACAAAAAATTGGCGAATTGTACTGTTTGGATGCTTTGCATATATGTTTCGTAGGCTATATAGAAGCAATATATACAATGATTTCAACCGTCTACCTGATCCATTCATTGTTCTACTTTCGAAATTTACAAATAATTTCCTTTAAAGGATTAACAATGGGGCTCGTAGTTCACTTAAACTTGAAGAACAAAAAATTGGCGAATTGTGCTGTTTGGATGCTTTGCATATGTGTTTCTTAGACTATTTAGAAGCAATATATAGAAAGATTTCACCCGTCTACCTGTACTATTCATTGTTCTACTTGTAGAAAGTTACAAATAATTTCCATTTCATGATTATCAATGGGGCTCGCTGTTCACTTAAACTTGAAGAACAAAAAATTGGCGACTGGTACTGTTTGGATGCTTTGCATATATGTTTCTTAAACTATATAGAAGCAATATATAAAAAGATTTCAACCGTCTATCAGTTCCATTCATTGTTCTACTTGTCGAAAGTTACAAATAATTTCCTTTAAAGGATTAACAATGGGGCTCGTAGTTCACTTCAACTTGAAGATCAAATAATTGGCGAATTGTACTGTTTGGATGCTTTGCATATATGTTTCTTAGACTATATAGAAGCAATATATACAATGATTTCAACAGTCTACCTGTTCCATTCATTGTTCTACTTGTCGAAATTTACAAATAATTTCCTTTAAAGGATTAACAATGTGGCTCATAGTTCACTTAAACTTGAAGAACAAAAAATTGGCGAATGGTACTGTTTGGATGCTTTGCATATATCTTTCTTAGACTATATAGAAGCAATATATATTAAGATTTCAAGCGTCTACCTGTTCCATTCATTGTTCTACTTGTCGAAAGTTACAAATAATTTCCGATAAAGGATTAACCATTGGGGCTCATTGTTCAATTAAACTTCAAGAACAAAAAATTGGCGAATTGTACTGTTTGGATGCTTTGCATATATGTTTCTTAGACTATATAGAAGCAATATATACAAAGATTTCAACCGTCTACCTGTTCCATTCATTGTTCTACTTGTCGGAAGTTACAAATAATTTCCGTTAAAGTATGAACAATGGGGCTCGTTGTTCACTTAAACATGAAGATGAAATAATTGGCGAATTGTACTGTTTGGATGCTTTGCATATATGTTTCTTAGATTATATAGAAGCAATATGTAGAAAGATTTCACCCGTCTACCTGTTCCATTCATTGTTCTACTTGTCGAAAGTTACAAATAATTTCCGATAAAGGATTAACCATTGGGGCTCATTGTTCACTTAAACTTGAAGAACAAAAAATTGGCGAATTGTACTGTTTGGATGCTTTGCATTTATGTTTCTTAGACTATATAGAAGCAATATATACAAAGGTTTCAACCGTCTACCTGTTCCATTCATTGTTCTACTTGTCGAAATTTACAAATAATTTCCTTTAAAGGATTAACAATGGGGCTCGTAGTTCACTTAAACTTGAAGAACAAAAAATTGGCGAATTGTACTGTTTGGATGCTTTGCATATATGTTTCGTAGGCTATATAGAAGCAATATATACAATGATTTCAACCGTCTACCTGATCCATTCATTGTTCTACTTGTCGAAATTTACAAATAATTTCCTTTAAAGGATTAACAATGGGGCTCGTAGTTCACTTAAACTTGAAGAACAAAAAATTGGCGAATTGTACTGTTTGGATGCTTTGCATATATGTTTCGTAGGCTATATAGAAGCAATATATACAATGATTTCAACCGTCTACCTGATCCATTCATTGTTCTTCTTGTCGAAATTTACAAATAATTTCCTTTAAAGGATTAACAATGGGGCTCGTAGTTCACTTAAACTTGAAGAACAAAAAATTGGCGAATGGTACTGTTTGGATGCTTTGCATATATGTTTCTTAGACTATATAGAAGCAACATATACAAAGATTTCAACCGTCTACCTGTTCTATTCATTGTTCTACTTGTAGAAAGTTACAAATAATTTCCGTTTCATGATTATTAATGGGGCTCGTTGTTCACTTATATTTGAAGAACAAGAAATTGGCGAATGGTACTGTTTGGATGCTTTGCATATATGTTTCTCAGATAATATAGAAGCAATATATACAAAGATTTCAACCGTGTACCTGTTCCATTCATTGTTCTAATTGTCGAAAATTACAAATAATTTCCGATAAAGGATTAACCATTGGGGCTCATTGTTCACTAAACTTGAAGAACAAAAAATTGTCGAATTGTACTGTTTGGATGCTTTGCATATATGTTTCTTAGACTATATAGAAGCAATATATACAATGATTTCAACCGTCTACATGTTCCATTCATTGTTCTGCTTGTCGAAAGTTACAAATAATTTCCTTTAAAGGATTAACAATGGGGCTCGTAGTTCACTTACACTTGAAGATCAAATAATTGGCGAATGCTACTGTTTGGATGCTTTGCGTACATGTTTCTTAGACTATATGGAAGCAATATATACAAAGATTTCAACCGTCTACGTGTTCCAATCATTGTTCTACTTGTCGAAATTTACAAATAATTTCCTTTAAAGGATTAACAATGGGGCTCGTTGTTCACTTACACTTGAAGAACAAAAAATTGGCGAATGGTACTGTTTCGATACTTTGCATATATGTTTCTTAGACTATATTGAAGCAATATATACATTGATTTCAACCGTCCACCTGTTCCATTCATTGTTCTACTTGTCGCAAGTTACAAATAATTTCCGTTAAAGTATTAACAATGGGGCTCGTAGTTCACTTAAACTTGAAGAACAAAAAATTGGCGAATGGTACTGTTTGGATGCTTTGCATATATGTTTCTTAGACTACATGGAAGCAATATATACAAAGATTTCAACCGTCTGTGTGTTCCAATCATTATTCTAATTGTCGAAAATTACAAATAATTTCTGATAAAGGATTAACCATTGGGGCTCGTAGTTCACTTAAACTTGAAGAACAAAAAATTGGCGAATTGTACTGTTTGGATGCTTTGCATATATGTTTCTCAGACTATATAGACGCAATATATACAAAGATTTCAACCGTCTACCTGTTCCATTCATTGTTCTACTTGTCGAAAGTTACAAATAATTTCCGATAAAGGATTAACAATGGGTCTCATTGTTCACTTAAACTGGAAGAACAAAAAATTGGCGAATTGTACTGTTTGGATGCTTTGCATATATGTTTCTAAGACTATATAGAAGCAATATATACAAAGATTTCAACCGTCTACGTGTTCCAATCATTGTTCTACTTGTAGAAAGTTACAATTAATTTCCGTTAAAGGATTAACAATGGGGCTCGTTGTTCACTTATATTTGAAGAACAAAAAATTGGCAAATGGTACTGTTTGGATGCTTTGCATATATGTTTCTCAGATAAAATAGAAGCAATATATACAAAGATTTCAACCGTCTACCTGTTCCATTCATTGTTCTACTTGTCGAAAATTACAAATAATTTCCGATAAAGGATTAACCATTGGGGCTCATTGTTCACTAAACTTGAAGAACAAAAAATTGTCGAATTTTACTGTTTGGATGCTTTGCATATATGTTTCTTAGACTATATAGAAGCAATATATACAATGATTTCAACCGTCTACATGTTCCATTCATTGTTCTGCTTGTCGAAAGTTACAAATAATTTCCGTTAAGGGATTAACAATGGGGATCGTAGTTTACTTAAACTTGAAGAACAAAAAATTGGCGAATTGTACTGTTTTGATGCTTTCCATATATTTTTCTTAGACTATACAGAAGCAATATATATAATGATTTCAACAGTCTACCTGTTCCATTCATTGTTCTACTTGTCGAAATTTACAAATAATTTCCTTCAAAGGATTTACAATGGGGCTCGTAGTTCACTTAATCTTGAAGAACAAAAAATTGGCGAATTGTACTGTTTGGATGCTTTGCATATATGTTTCTTAGACTATATAGAAGCAATATATAGAAAGATTTCAACCGTCTACCTGTTCTATTCATTGTTCCACTTGTCGAAAGTTACAAATAATTTCCGTTTCATGATTATCAATGGGGCCCGCTGTTCACTTAAACTTGAAGATCAAAAAATTGGCGAATTGTACTGTTTGGATGCTCTGCATATATGTTTCTTAGACTATATAGAAGCAATATATACAATGATTTCAACCGTCTACCTGATCCATTCATTGTTCTACTTGTCGAAATTTACAAATAATTTCCTTTAAAGGATTAACCATTGGGGCTCATTGTTCACTAAACTTGAAGAACAAAAAATTGGCGAATTGTACTGTTTGGATGCTTTGCATATATGTTTCTTAGACTATATAGAAGCAATATATACAATGATTTCAACAGTCTACCTGTTCCATTCATTGTTCTACTTGTCGAAATTTACAAATAATTTCCTTTAAAGGATTAACAATGTGGCTCATAGTTCACTTAAACTTGAAGAACAAAAAATTGGCGAATTGTACTGTTTGGATGCTTTGCATATATGTTTCGTAGGCTATATAGAAGCAATATATACAATGATTTCAACCGTCTACCTGATCCATTCATTGTTCTACTTATCGAAATTTACAAATAATTTCCTTTAAAGGATTAACAATGGGGCTCGTAGTTCACTTAAACTTGAAGAACAAAAAATTGGCGAATTGTGCTGTTTGGATGCTTTGCATATGTGTTTCTTAGACTATTTAGAAGCAATATATAGAAAGATTTCACCCGTCTACCTGTACTATTCATTGTTCTACTTGTAGAAAGTTACAAATAATTTCCATTTCATGATTATCAATGGGGCTCGCTGTTCACTTAAACTTGAAGAACAAAAAATTGGCGACTGGTACTGTTTGGATGCTTTGCATATATGTTTCTTAAACTATATAGAAGCAATATATAAAAAGATTTCAACCGTCTATCAGTTCCATTCATTGTTCTACTTGTCGAAAGTTACAAATAATTTCCTTTAAAGGATTAACAATGGGGCTCGTAGTTCACTTCAACTTGAAGATCAAATAATTGGCGAATTGTACTGTTTGGATGCTTTGCATATATGTTTCTTAGACTATATAGAAGCAATATATACAATGATTTCAACAGTCTACCTGTTCCATTCATTGTTCTACTTGTCGAAATTTACAAATAATTTCCTTTAAAGGATTAACAATGTGGCTCATAGTTCACTTAAACTTGAAGAACAAAAAATTGGCGAATGGTACTGTTTGGATGCTTTGCATATATGTTTCGTAGGCTATATAGAAGCAATATATACAATGATTTCAACCGTCTACCTGATCCATTCATTGTTCTTCTTGTCGAAATTTACAAATAATTTCCTTTAAAGGATTAACAATGGGGCTCGTAGTTCACTTAAACTTGAAGAACAAAAAATTGGCGAATGGTACTGTTTGGATGCTTTGCATATATGTTTCTTAGACTATATAGAAGCAACATATACAAAGATTTCAACCGTCTACCTGTTCTATTCATTGTTCTACTTGTAGAAAGTTACAAATAATTTCCGTTTCATGATTATTAATGGGGCTCGTTGTTCACTTATATTTGAAGAACAAGAAATTGGCGAATGGTACTGTTTGGATGCTTTGCATATATGTTTCTCAGATAATATAGAAGCAATATATACAAAGATTTCAACCGTGTACCTGTTCCATTCATTGTTCTAATTGTCGAAAATTACAAATAATTTCCGATAAAGGATTAACCATTGGGGCTCATTGTTCACTAAACTTGAAGAACAAAAAATTGTCGAATTGTACTGTTTGGATGCTTTGCATATATGTTTCTTAGACTATATAGAAGCAATATATACAATGATTTCAACCGTCTACATGTTCCATTCATTGTTCTGCTTGTCGAAAGTTACAAATAATTTCCTTTAAAGGATTAACAATGGGGCTCGTAGTTCACTTACACTTGAAGATCAAATAATTGGCGAATGCTACTGTTTGGATGCTTTGCGTACATGTTTCTTAGACTATATGGAAGCAATATATACAAAGATTTCAACCGTCTACGTGTTCCAATCATTGTTCTACTTGTCGAAATTTACAAATAATTTCCTTTAAAGGATTAACAATGGGGCTCGTTGTTCACTTACACTTGAAGAACAAAAAATTGGCGAATGGTACTGTTTCGATACTTTGCATATATGTTTCTTAGACTATATTGAAGCAATATATACATTGATTTCAACCGTCCACCTGTTCCATTCATTGTTCTACTTGTCGCAAGTTACAAATAATTTCCGTTAAAGTATTAACAATGGGGCTCGTAGTTCACTTAAACTTGAAGAACAAAAAATTGGCGAATGGTACTGTTTGGATGCTTTGCATATATGTTTCTTAGACTACATGGAAGCAATATATACAAAGATTTCAACCGTCTGTGTGTTCCAATCATTATTCTAATTGTCGAAAATTACAAATAATTTCTGATAAAGGATTAACCATTGGGGCTCGTAGTTCACTTAAACTTGAAGAACAAAAAATTGGCGAATTGTACTGTTTGGATGCTTTGCATATATGTTTCTCAGACTATATAGACGCAATATATACAAAGATTTCAACCGTCTACCTGTTCCATTCATTGTTCTACTTGTCGAAAGTTACAAATAATTTCCGATAAAGGATTAACAATGGGTCTCATTGTTCACTTAAACTGGAAGAACAAAAAATTGGCGAATTGTACTGTTTGGATGCTTTGCATATATGTTTCTAAGACTATATAGAAGCAATATATACAAAGATTTCAACCGTCTACGTGTTCCAATCATTGTTCTACTTGTAGAAAGTTACAATTAATTTCCGTTAAAGGATTAACAATGGGGCTCGTTGTTCACTTATATTTGAAGAACAAAAAATTGGCAAATGGTACTGTTTGGATGCTTTGCATATATGTTTCTCAGATAAAATAGAAGCAATATATACAAAGATTTCAACCGTCTACCTGTTCCATTCATTGTTCTACTTGTCGAAAATTACAAATAATTTCCGATAAAGGATTAACCATTGGGGCTCATTGTTCACTAAACTTGAAGAACAAAAAATTGTCGAATTTTACTGTTTGGATGCTTTGCATATATGTTTCTTAGACTATATAGAAGCAATATATACAATGATTTCAACCGTCTACATGTTCCATTCATTGTTCTGCTTGTCGAAAGTTACAAATAATTTCCGTTAAGGGATTAACAATGGGGATCGTAGTTTACTTAAACTTGAAGAACAAAAAATTGGCGAATTGTACTGTTTTGATGCTTTCCATATATTTTTCTTAGACTATACAGAAGCAATATATATAATGATTTCAACAGTCTACCTGTTCCATTCATTGTTCTACTTGTCGAAATTTACAAATAATTTCCTTCAAAGGATTTACAATGGGGCTCGTAGTTCACTTAATCTTGAAGAACAAAAAATTGGCGAATTGTACTGTTTGGATGCTTTGCATATATGTTTCTTAGACTATATAGAAGCAATATATAGAAAGATTTCAACCGTCTACCTGTTCTATTCATTGTTCCACTTGTCGAAAGTTACAAATAATTTCCGTTTCATGATTATCAATGGGGCCCGCTGTTCACTTAAACTTGAAGATCAAAAAATTGGCGAATTGTACTGTTTGGATGCTCTGCATATATGTTTCTTAGACTATATAGAAGCAATATATACAATGATTTCAACCGTCTACCTGATCCATTCATTGTTCTACTTGTCGAAATTTACAAATAATTTCCTTTAAAGGATTAACCATTGGGGCTCATTGTTCACTAAACTTGAAGAACAAAAAATTGGCGAATTGTACTGTTTGGATGCTTTGCATATATGTTTCTTAGACTATATAGAAGCAATATATACAATGATTTCAACAGTCTACCTGTTCCATTCATTGTTCTACTTGTCGAAATTTACAAATAATTTCCTTTAAAGGATTAACAATGTGGCTCATAGTTCACTTAAACTTGAAGAACAAAAAATTGGCGAATTGTACTGTTTGGATGCTTTGCATATATGTTTCGTAGGCTATATAGAAGCAATATATACAATGATTTCAACCGTCTACCTGATCCATTCATTGTTCTACTTATCGAAATTTACAAATAATTTCCTTTAAAGGATTAACAATGGGGCTCGTAGTTCACTTAAACTTGAAGAACAAAAAATTGGCGAATTGTGCTGTTTGGATGCTTTGCATATGTGTTTCTTAGACTATTTAGAAGCAATATATAGAAAGATTTCACCCGTCTACCTGTACTATTCATTGTTCTACTTGTAGAAAGTTACAAATAATTTCCATTTCATGATTATCAATGGGGCTCGCTGTTCACTTAAACTTGAAGAACAAAAAATTGGCGACTGGTACTGTTTGGATGCTTTGCATATATGTTTCTTAAACTATATAGAAGCAATATATAAAAAGATTTCAACCGTCTATCAGTTCCATTCATTGTTCTACTTGTCGAAAGTTACAAATAATTTCCTTTAAAGGATTAACAATGGGGCTCGTAGTTCACTTCAACTTGAAGATCAAATAATTGGCGAATTGTACTGTTTGGATGCTTTGCATATATGTTTCTTAGACTATATAGAAGCAATATATACAATGATTTCAACAGTCTACCTGTTCCATTCATTGTTCTACTTGTCGAAATTTACAAATAATTTCCTTTAAAGGATTAACAATGTGGCTCATAGTTCACTTAAACTTGAAGAACAAAAAATTGGCGAATGGTACTGTTTGGATGCTTTGCATATATCTTTCTTAGACTATATAGAAGCAATATATATTAAGATTTCAAGCGTCTACCTGTTCCATTCATTGTTCTACTTGTCGAAAGTTACAAATAATTTCCGATAAAGGATTAACCATTGGGGCTCATTGTTCAATTAAACTTCAAGAACAAAAAATTGGCGAATTGTACTGTTTGGATGCTTTGCATATATGTTTCTTAGACTATATAGAAGCAATATATACAAAGATTTCAACCGTCTACCTGTTCCATTCATTGTTCTACTTGTCGGAAGTTACAAATAATTTCCGTTAAAGTATGAACAATGGGGCTCGTTGTTCACTTAAACATGAAGATGAAATAATTGGCGAATTGTACTGTTTGGATGCTTTGCATATATGTTTCTTAGATTATATAGAAGCAATATGTAGAAAGATTTCACCCGTCTACCTGTTCCATTCATTGTTCTACTTGTCGAAAGTTACAAATAATTTCCGATAAAGGATTAACCATTGGGGCTCATTGTTCACTTAAACTTGAAGAACAAAAAATTGGCGAATTGTACTGTTTGGATGCTTTGCATTTATGTTTCTTAGACTATATAGAAGCAATATATACAAAGATTTCAACCGTCTACCTGTTCCATTCATTGTTCTACTTGTCGAAATTTACAAATAATTTCCTTTAAAGGATTAACAATGGGGCTCGTAGTTCACTTAAACTTGAAGAACAAAAAATTGGCGAATTGTACTGTTTGGATGCTTTGCATATATGTTTCGTAGGCTATATAGAAGCAATATATACAATGATTTCAACCGTCTACCTGATCCATTCATTGTTCTACTTGTCGAAATTTACAAATAATTTCCTTTAAAGGATTAACAATGGGGCTCGTAGTTCACTTAAACTTGAAGAACAAAAAATTGGCGAATTGTACTGTTTGGATGCTTTGCATATATGTTTCGTAGGCTATATAGAAGCAATATATACAATGATTTCAACCGTCTACCTGATCCATTCATTGTTCTTCTTGTCGAAATTTACAAATAATTTCCTTTAAAGGATTAACAATGGGGCTCGTAGTTCACTTAAACTTGAAGAACAAAAAATTGGCGAATGGTACTGTTTGGATGCTTTGCATATATGTTTCTTAGACTATATAGAAGCAACATATACAAAGATTTCAACCGTCTACCTGTTCTATTCATTGTTCTACTTGTAGAAAGTTACAAATAATTTCCGTTTCATGATTATTAATGGGGCTCGTTGTTCACTTATATTTGAAGAACAAGAAATTGGCGAATGGTACTGTTTGGATGCTTTGCATATATGTTTCTCAGATAATATAGAAGCAATATATACAAAGATTTCAACCGTGTACCTGTTCCATTCATTGTTCTAATTGTCGAAAATTACAAATAATTTCCGATAAAGGATTAACCATTGGGGCTCATTGTTCACTAAACTTGAAGAACAAAAAATTGTCGAATTGTACTGTTTGGATGCTTTGCATATATGTTTCTTAGACTATATAGAAGCAATATATACAATGATTTCAACCGTCTACATGTTCCATTCATTGTTCTGCTTGTCGAAAGTTACAAATAATTTCCTTTAAAGGATTAACAATGGGGCTCGTAGTTCACTTACACTTGAAGATCAAATAATTGGCGAATGCTACTGTTTGGATGCTTTGCGTACATGTTTCTTAGACTATATGGAAGCAATATATACAAAGATTTCAACCGTCTACGTGTTCCAATCATTGTTCTACTTGTCGAAATTTACAAATAATTTCCTTTAAAGGATTAACAATGGGGCTCGTTGTTCACTTACACTTGAAGAACAAAAAATTGGCGAATGGTACTGTTTCGATACTTTGCATATATGTTTCTTAGACTATATTGAAGCAATATATACATTGATTTCAACCGTCCACCTGTTCCATTCATTGTTCTACTTGTCGCAAGTTACAAATAATTTCCGTTAAAGTATTAACAATGGGGCTCGTAGTTCACTTAAACTTGAAGAACAAAAAATTGGCGAATGGTACTGTTTGGATGCTTTGCATATATGTTTCTTAGACTACATGGAAGCAATATATACAAAGATTTCAACCGTCTGTGTGTTCCAATCATTATTCTAATTGTCGAAAATTACAAATAATTTCTGATAAAGGATTAACCATTGGGGCTCGTAGTTCACTTAAACTTGAAGAACAAAAAATTGGCGAATTGTACTGTTTGGATGCTTTGCATATATGTTTCTCAGACTATATAGACGCAATATATACAAAGATTTCAACCGTCTACCTGTTCCATTCATTGTTCTACTTGTCGAAAGTTACAAATAATTTCCGATAAAGGATTAACAATGGGTCTCATTGTTCACTTAAACTGGAAGAACAAAAAATTGGCGAATTGTACTGTTTGGATGCTTTGCATATATGTTTCTAAGACTATATAGAAGCAATATATACAAAGATTTCAACCGTCTACGTGTTCCAATCATTGTTCTACTTGTAGAAAGTTACAATTAATTTCCGTTAAAGGATTAACAATGGGGCTCGTTGTTCACTTATATTTGAAGAACAAAAAATTGGCAAATGGTACTGTTTGGATGCTTTGCATATATGTTTCTCAGATAAAATAGAAGCAATATATACAAAGATTTCAACCGTCTACCTGTTCCATTCATTGTTCTACTTGTCGAAAATTACAAATAATTTCCGATAAAGGATTAACCATTGGGCCTCATTGTTCACTAAACTTGAAGAACAAAAAATTGTCGAATTTTACTGTTTGGATGCTTTGCATATATGTTTCTTAGACTATATAGAAGCAATATATACAATGATTTCAACCGTCTACATGTTCCATTCATTGTTCTGCTTGTCGAAAGTTACAAATAATTTCCGTTAAGGGATTAACAATGGGGATCGTAGTTTACTTAAACTTGAAGAACAAAAAATTGGCGAATTGTACTGTTTTGATGCTTTCCATATATTTTTCTTAGACTATACAGAAGCAATATATACAATGATTTCAACCGTCTACATGTTCCATTCATTGTTCTTCTTGTCGAAATTTACAAATAATTTCCTTTAAAGGATTAACAATGGGGCTCGTAGTTCACTTAAACTTGAAGAACAAAAAATTGGCGAATGGTACTGTTTGGATGCTTTGCATATATGTTTCTTAGACTATATAGAAGCAACATATACAAAGATTTCAACCGTCTACCTGTTCTATTCATTGTTCTACTTGTAGAAAGTTACAAATAATTTCCGTTTCATGATTATTAATGGGGCTCGTTGTTCACTTATATTTGAAGAACAAGAAATTGGCGAATGGTACTGTTTGGATGCTTTGCATATATGTTTCTCAGATAATATAGAAGCAATATATACAAAGATTTCAACCGTGTACCTGTTCCATTCATTGTTCTAATTGTCGAAAATTACAAATAATTTCCGATAAAGGATTAACCATTGGGGCTCATTGTTCACTAAACTTGAAGAACAAAAAATTGTCGAATTGTACTGTTTGGATGCTTTGCATATATGTTTCTTAGACTATATAGAAGCAATATATACAATGATTTCAACCGTCTACATGTTCCATTCATTGTTCTGCTTGTCGAAAGTTACAAATAATTTCCTTTAAAGGATTAACAATGGGGCTCGTAGTTCACTTACACTTGAAGATCAAATAATTGGCGAATGCTACTGTTTGGATGCTTTGCGTACATGTTTCTTAGACTATATGGAAGCAATATATACAAAGATTTCAACCGTCTACGTGTTCCAATCATTGTTCTACTTGTCGAAATTTACAAATAATTTCCTTTAAAGGATTAACAATGGGGCTCGTTGTTCACTTACACTTGAAGAACAAAAAATTGGCGAATGGTACTGTTTCGATACTTTGCATATATGTTTCTTAGACTATATTGAAGCAATATATACATTGATTTCAACCGTCCACCTGTTCCATTCATTGTTCTACTTGTCGCAAGTTACAAATAATTTCCGTTAAAGTATTAACAATGGGGCTCGTAGTTCACTTAAACTTGAAGAACAAAAAATTGGCGAATTGTACTGTTTGGATGGTTTGCATAGATGTTTCTTAGACTATTTAGAAGCAATATATAGAAAGATTTCACCCGTCTACCTGTTCCATTCATTGTTCTACTTGTCGAAAGTTACAAATAATTTCCTTTAAAGGATTAACAATGGGGCTCGTCGTTCACTTAAACTTGAAGAACAAAAAATTGGCGAATTGTACTGTTTGGATGCTTTGCATATATGTTTCTTATACTATATAGAAGCAATAAATACAAAGATTTCAACCGTCTACCTGTTCCATTCACTGTTCTACTTGTCGAAGTTTACAAATAATTTCCTTTAAAGGATTAACAATGGGGCTCGTTGTTCTCTTAAACTTGAAGAACAAAAAATTGGCGAATGGTACTGTTTGGATGCTTGGCATATATGTTTCTTAGACTATATGGAAGCAATATATACAAAGATTTCAAGCGTCTGCGTGTTCCAATCATTGTTCTACTTGTAGAAAGTTACAATTAATTTCCGTTAAAGGATTAACAATGGGGCTCGTAGTTCACGTAAACTTGAAGAACAAAAAATTGGCGAATTGTACTGTTTGGATGCTTTGCATATATGTTTCGTAGGCTATATAGAAGCAATATATACAATGATTTCAACCGTCTACCTGATCCATTCATTGTTCTGCTTATCGAACTTTACAAATAATTTCCTTTAAAGGATTAACAATGGGGCTCGTAGTTCACTTAAACTTGAAGAACAAAAAATTGGCGAATTGTGCTGTTTGGATGCTTTGCATTTGTGTTTCTTAGACTATTTAGAAGCAATATATAGAAAGATTTCACCCGTCTACCTGTACTATTCATTGTTCTACTTGTAGAAAGTTACAAATAATTTCCATTTCATGGTTATCAATGGGGCTCGCTGTTCACTTAAACTTGAAGAACAAAAAATTGGCGACTGGTACTGTTTGGATGCTTTGCATATATGTTTCTTAAACTATATAGAAGCAATATATAAAAAGATTTCAACCGTCTATCAGTTCCATTCATTGTTCTACTTGTCGAAAGTTACAAATAATTTCCTTTAAAGGATTAACAATGGGGCTCGTAGTTCACTTCAACTTGAAGATCAAATAATTGGCGAATGGTACTGTTTGGATGCTTTGCATATATGTTTCTTAGATTATATAGAAGCAATATATACAAAGATTTCAACCGTCTACCTGTTCCATTCATTGTTCTACTTGTCGAAATTTACAAATAATTTCCTTTAAAGGATTAACAATGGGGCTCGTAGTTCACTTAAACTTGAAGTACAAAAAGTTGGCGAATTGTACTGTTTGGATGTTTGCATATATGTTTCTTAGACTATTTAGAAGCAATATATAGAAAGATTTCACCCGTCTACCTGTACTATTCATTGTTCTACTTGTTGAAAATTACAAATAATTTCCGATAAAGGATTAACCATTGGGGCTCGTTGTTCTCTTAAACTTGAAGAACAAAAAATTGGCGAATGGTACTGTTTGGATGCTTGGCATATATGTTTCTTAGACTATATGGAAGCAATATATACAAAGATTTCAAGCGTCTGCGTGTTCCAATCATTGTTCTACTTGTAGAAAGTTACAATTAATTTCCGTTAAAGGATTAACAATGGGGCTCGTAGTTCACGTAAACTTGAACAACAAAAAATTGGCGAATTGTACTGTTTGGATGCTTTGCATATATGTTTCGTAGGCTATATAGAAGCAATATATACAATGATTTCAACCGTCTACCTGATCCATTCATTGTTCTACTTATCGAAATTTACAAATAATTTCCTTTAAAGGATTAACAATGGGGCTCGTAGTTCACTTAAACTTGAAGAACAAAAAATTGGCGAATTGTGCTGTTTGGATGCTTTGCATATGTGTTTCTTAGACTATTTAGAAGCAATATATAGAAAGATTTCACCCGTCTACCTGTACTATTCATTGTTCTACTTGTAGAAAGTTACAAATAATTTCCATTTCATGATTATCAATGGGGCTCGCTGTTCACTTAAACTTGAAGAACAAAAAATTGGCGACTGGTACTGTTTGGATGCTTTGCATATATGTTTCTTAAACTATATAGAAGCAATATATAAAAAGATTTCAACCGTCTATCAGTTCCATTCATTGTTCTACTTGTCGAAAGTTACAAATAATTTCCTTTAAAGGATTAACAATGGGGCTCGTAGTTCACTTCAACTTGAAGATCAAATAATTGGCGAATTGTACTGTTTGGATGCTTTGCATATATGTTTCTTAGACTATATAGAAGCAATATATACAATGATTTCAACAGTCTACCTGTTCCATTCATTGTTCTACTTGTCGAAATTTACAAATAATTTCCTTTAAAGGATTAACAATGTGGCTCATAGTTCACTTAAACTTGAAGAACAAAAAATTGGCGAATGGTACTGTTTGGATGCTTTGCATATATCTTTCTTAGACTATATAGAAGCAATATATATTAAGATTTCAAGCGTCTACCTGTTCCATTCATTGTTCTACTTGTCGAAAGTTACAAATAATTTCCGATAAAGGATTAACCATTGGGGCTCATTGTTCAATTAAACTTCAAGAACAAAAAATTGGCGAATTGTACTGTTTGGATGCTTTGCATATATGTTTCTTAGACTATATAGAAGCAATATATACAAAGATTTCAACCGTCTACCTGTTCCATTCATTGTTCTACTTGTCGGAAGTTACAAATAATTTCCGTTAAAGTATGAACAATGGGGCTCGTTGTTCACTTAAACATGAAGATGAAATAATTGGCGAATTGTACTGTTTGGATGCTTTGCATATATGTTTCTTAGATTATATAGAAGCAATATGTAGAAAGATTTCACCCGTCTACCTGTTCCATTCATTGTTCTACTTGTCGAAAGTTACAAATAATTTCCGATAAAGGATTAACCATTGGGGCTCATTGTTCACTTAAACTTGAAGAACAAAAAATTGGCGAATTGTACTGTTTGGATGCTTTGCATTTATGTTTCTTAGACTATATAGAAGCAATATATACAAAGATTTCAACCGTCTACCTGTTCCATTCATTGTTCTACTTGTCGAAATTTACAAATAATTTCCTTTAAAGGATTAACAATGGGGCTCGTAGTTCACTTAAACTTGAAGAACAAAAAATTGGCGAATTGTACTGTTTGGATGCTTTGCATATATGTTTCGTAGGCTATATAGAAGCAATATATACAATGATTTCAACCGTCTACCTGATCCATTCATTGTTCTACTTGTCGAAATTTACAAATAATTTCCTTTAAAGGATTAACAATGGGGCTCGTAGTTCACTTAAACTTGAAGAACAAAAAATTGGCGAATTGTACTGTTTGGATGCTTTGCATATATGTTTCGTAGGCTATATAGAAGCAATATATACAATGATTTCAACCGTCTACCTGATCCATTCATTGTTCTTCTTGTCGAAATTTACAAATAATTTCCTTTAAAGGATTAACAATGGGGCTCGTAGTTCACTTAAACTTGAAGAACAAAAAATTGGCGAATGGTACTGTTTGGATGCTTTGCATATATGTTTCTTAGACTATATAGAAGCAACATATACAAAGATTTCAACCGTCTACCTGTTCTATTCATTGTTCTACTTGTAGAAAGTTACAAATAATTTCCGTTTCATGATTATTAATGGGGCTCGTTGTTCACTTATATTTGAAGAACAAGAAATTGGCGAATGGTACTGTTTGGATGCTTTGCATATATGTTTCTCAGATAATATAGAAGCAATATATACAAAGATTTCAACCGTGTACCTGTTCCATTCATTGTTCTAATTGTCGAAAATTACAAATAATTTCCGATAAAGGATTAACCATTGGGGCTCATTGTTCACTAAACTTGAAGAACAAAAAATTGTCGAATTGTACTGTTTGGATGCTTTGCATATATGTTTCTTAGACTATATAGAAGCAATATATACAATGATTTCAACCGTCTACATGTTCCATTCATTGTTCTGCTTGTCGAAAGTTACAAATAATTTCCTTTAAAGGATTAACAATGGGGCTCGTAGTTCACTTACACTTGAAGATCAAATAATTGGCGAATGCTACTGTTTGGATGCTTTGCGTACATGTTTCTTAGACTATATGGAAGCAATATATACAAAGATTTCAACCGTCTACGTGTTCCAATCATTGTTCTACTTGTCGAAATTTACAAATAATTTCCTTTAAAGGATTAACAATGGGGCTCGTTGTTCACTTACACTTGAAGAACAAAAAATTGGCGAATGGTACTGTTTCGATACTTTGCATATATGTTTCTTAGACTATATTGAAGCAATATATACATTGATTTCAACCGTCCACCTGTTCCATTCATTGTTCTACTTGTCGCAAGTTACAAATAATTTCCGTTAAAGTATTAACAATGGGGCTCGTAGTTCACTTAAACTTGAAGAACAAAAAATTGGCGAATGGTACTGTTTGGATGCTTTGCATATATGTTTCTTAGACTACATGGAAGCAATATATACAAAGATTTCAACCGTCTGTGTGTTCCAATCATTATTCTAATTGTCGAAAATTACAAATAATTTCTGATAAAGGATTAACCATTGGGGCTCGTAGTTCACTTAAACTTGAAGAACAAAAAATTGGCGAATTGTACTGTTTGGATGCTTTGCATATATGTTTCTCAGACTATATAGACGCAATATATACAAAGATTTCAACCGTCTACCTGTTCCATTCATTGTTCTACTTGTCGAAAGTTACAAATAATTTCCGATAAAGGATTAACAATGGGTCTCATTGTTCACTTAAACTGGAAGAACAAAAAATTGGCGAATTGTACTGTTTGGATGCTTTGCATATATGTTTCTAAGACTATATAGAAGCAATATATACAAAGATTTCAACCGTCTACGTGTTCCACTCATTGTTCTACTTGTAGAAAGTTACAATTAATTTCCGTTAAAGGATTAACAATGGGGCTCGTTGTTCACTTATATTTGAAGAACAAAAAATTGGCAAATGGTACTGTTTGGATGCTTTGCATATATGTTTCTCAGATAAAATAGAAGCAATATATACAAAGATTTCAACCGTCTACCTGTTCCATTCATTGTTCTACTTGTCGAAAATTACAAATAATTTCCGATAAAGGATTAACCATTGGGGCTCATTGTTCACTAAACTTGAAGAACAAAAAATTGTCGAATTTTACTGTTTGGATGCTTTGCATATATGTTTCTTAGACTATATAGAAGCAATATATACAATGATTTCAACCGTCTACATGTTCCATTCATTGTTCTGCTTGTCGAAAGTTACAAATAATTTCCGTTAAGGGATTAACAATGGGGATCGTAGTTTACTTAAACTTGAAGAACAAAAAATTGGCGAATTGTACTGTTTTGATGCTTTCCATATATTTTTCTTAGACTATACAGAAGCAATATATATAATGATTTCAACAGTCTACCTGTTCCATTCATTGTTCTACTTGTCGAAATTTACAAATAATTTCCTTCAAAGGATTTACAATGGGGCTCGTAGTTCACTTAATCTTGAAGAACAAAAAATTGGCGAATTGTACTGTTTGGATGCTTTGCATATATGTTTCTTAGACTATATAGAAGCAATATATAGAAAGATTTCAACCGTCTACCTGTTCTATTCATTGTTCCACTTGTCGAAAGTTACAAATAATTTCCGTTTCATGATTATCAATGGGGCCCGCTGTTCACTTAAACTTGAAGATCAAAAAATTGGCGAATTGTACTGTTTGGATGCTCTGCATATATGTTTCTTAGACTATATAGAAGCAATATATACAATGATTTCAACCGTCTACCTGATCCATTCATTGTTCTACTTGTCGAAATTTACAAATAATTTCCTTTAAAGGATTAACCATTGGGGCTCATTGTTCACTAAACTTGAAGAACAAAAAATTGGCGAATTGTACTGTTTGGATGCTTTGCATATATGTTTCTTAGACTATATAGAAGCAATATATACAATGATTTCAACAGTCTACCTGTTCCATTCATTGTTCTACTTGTCGAAATTTACAAATAATTTCCTTTAAAGGATTAACAATGTGGCTCATAGTTCACTTAAACTTGAAGAACAAAAAATTGGCGAATTGTACTGTTTGGATGCTTTGCATATATGTTTCGTAGGCTATATAGAAGCAATATATACAATGATTTCAACCGTCTACCTGATCCATTCATTGTTCTACTTATCGAAATTTACAAATAATTTCCTTTAAAGGATTAACAATGGGGCTCGTAGTTCACTTAAACTTGAAGAACAAAAAATTGGCGAATTGTGCTGTTTGGATGCTTTGCATATGTGTTTCTTAGACTATTTAGAAGCAATATATAGAAAGATTTCACCCGTCTACCTGTACTATTCATTGTTCTACTTGTAGAAAGTTACAAATAATTTCCATTTCATGATTATCAATGGGGCTCGCTGTTCACTTAAACTTGAAGAACAAAAAATTGGCGACTGGTACTGTTTGGATGCTTTGCATATATGTTTCTTAAACTATATAGAAGCAATATATAAAAAGATTTCAACCGTCTATCAGTTCCATTCATTGTTCTACTTGTCGAAAGTTACAAATAATTTCCTTTAAAGGATTAACAATGGGGCTCGTAGTTCACTTCAACTTGAAGATCAAATAATTGGCGAATTGTACTGTTTGGATGCTTTGCATATATGTTTCTTAGACTATATAGAAGCAATATATACAATGATTTCAACAGTCTACCTGTTCCATTCATTGTTCTACTTGTCGAAATTTACAAATAATTTCCTTTAAAGGATTAACAATGTGGCTCATAGTTCACTTAAACTTGAAGAACAAAAAATTGGCGAATGGTACTGTTTGGATGCTTTGCATATATCTTTCTTAGACTATATAGAAGCAATATATATTAAGATTTCAAGCGTCTACCTGTTCCATTCATTGTTCTACTTGTCGAAAGTTACAAATAATTTCCGATAAAGGATTAACCATTGGGGCTCATTGTTCAATTAAACTTCAAGAACAAAAAATTGGCGAATTGTACTGTTTGGATGCTTTGCATATATGTTTCTTAGACTATATAGAAGCAATATATACAAAGATTTCAACCGTCTACCTGTTCCATTCATTGTTCTACTTGTCGGAAGTTACAAATAATTTCCGTTAAAGTATGAACAATGGGGCTCGTTGTTCACTTAAACATGAAGATGAAATAATTGGCGAATTGTACTGTTTGGATGCTTTGCATATATGTTTCTTAGATTATATAGAAGCAATATGTAGAAAGATTTCACCCGTCTACCTGTTCCATTCATTGTTCTACTTGTCGAAAGTTACAAATAATTTCCGATAAAGGATTAACCATTGGGGCTCATTGTTCACTTAAACTTGAAGAACAAAAAATTGGCGAATTGTACTGTTTGGATGCTTTGCATTTATGTTTCTTAGACTATATAGAAGCAATATATACAAAGATTTCAACCGTCTACCTGTTCCATTCATTGTTCTACTTGTCGAAATTTACAAATAATTTCCTTTAAAGGATTAACAATGGGGCTCGTAGTTCACTTAAACTTGAAGAACAAAAAATTGGCGAATTGTACTGTTTGGATGCTTTGCATATATGTTTCGTAGGCTATATAGAAGCAATATATACAATGATTTCAACCGTCTACCTGATCCATTCATTGTTCTACTTGTCGAAATTTACAAATAATTTCCTTTAAAGGATTAACAATGGGGCTCGTAGTTCACTTAAACTTGAAGAACAAAAAATTGGCGAATTGTACTGTTTGGATGCTTTGCATATATGTTTCGTAGGCTATATAGAAGCAATATATACAATGATTTCAACCGTCTACCTGATCCATTCATTGTTCTTCTTGTCGAAATTTACAAATAATTTCCTTTAAAGGATTAACAATGGGGCTCGTAGTTCACTTAAACTTGAAGAACAAAAAATTGGCGAATGGTACTGTTTGGATGCTTTGCATATATGTTTCTTAGACTATATAGAAGCAACATATACAAAGATTTCAACCGTCTACCTGTTCTATTCATTGTTCTACTTGTAGAAAGTTACAAATAATTTCCGTTTCATGATTATTAATGGGGCTCGTTGTTCACTTATATTTGAAGAACAAGAAATTGGCGAATGGTACTGTTTGGATGCTTTGCATATATGTTTCTCAGATAATATAGAAGCAATATATACAAAGATTTCAACCGTGTACCTGTTCCATTCATTGTTCTAATTGTCGAAAATTACAAATAATTTCCGATAAAGGATTAACCATTGGGGCTCATTGTTCACTAAACTTGAAGAACAAAAAATTGTCGAATTGTACTGTTTGGATGCTTTGCATATATGTTTCTTAGACTATATAGAAGCAATATATACAATGATTTCAACCGTCTACATGTTCCATTCATTGTTCTGCTTGTCGAAAGTTACAAATAATTTCCTTTAAAGGATTAACAATGGGGCTCGTAGTTCACTTACACTTGAAGATCAAATAATTGGCGAATGCTACTGTTTGGATGCTTTGCGTACATGTTTCTTAGACTATATGGAAGCAATATATACAAAGATTTCAACCGTCTACGTGTTCCAATCATTGTTCTACTTGTCGAAATTTACAAATAATTTCCTTTAAAGGATTAACAATGGGGCTCGTTGTTCACTTACACTTGAAGAACAAAAAATTGGCGAATGGTACTGTTTCGATACTTTGCATATATGTTTCTTAGACTATATTGAAGCAATATATACATTGATTTCAACCGTCCACCTGTTCCATTCATTGTTCTACTTGTCGCAAGTTACAAATAATTTCCGTTAAAGTATTAACAATGGGGCTCGTAGTTCACTTAAACTTGAAGAACAAAAAATTGGCGAATGGTACTGTTTGGATGCTTTGCATATATGTTTCTTAGACTACATGGAAGCAATATATACAAAGATTTCAACCGTCTGTGTGTTCCAATCATTATTCTAATTGTCGAAAATTACAAATAATTTCTGATAAAGGATTAACCATTGGGGCTCGTAGTTCACTTAAACTTGAAGAACAAAAAATTGGCGAATTGTACTGTTTGGATGCTTTGCATATATGTTTCTCAGACTATATAGACGCAATATATACAAAGATTTCAACCGTCTACCTGTTCCATTCATTGTTCTACTTGTCGAAAGTTACAAATAATTTCCGATAAAGGATTAACAATGGGTCTCATTGTTCACTTAAACTGGAAGAACAAAAAATTGGCGAATTGTACTGTTTGGATGCTTTGCATATATGTTTCTAAGACTATATAGAAGCAATATATACAAAGATTTCAACCGTCTACGTGTTCCAATCATTGTTCTACTTGTAGAAAGTTACAATTAATTTCCGTTAAAGGATTAACAATGGGGCTCGTTGTTCACTTATATTTGAAGAACAAAAAATTGGCAAATGGTACTGTTTGGATGCTTTGCATATATGTTTCTCAGATAAAATAGAAGCAATATATACAAAGATTTCAACCGTCTACCTGTTCCATTCATTGTTCTACTTGTCGAAAATTACAAATAATTTCCGATAAAGGATTAACCATTGGGGCTCATTGTTCACTAAACTTGAAGAACAAAAAATTGTCGAATTTTACTGTTTGGATGCTTTGCATATATGTTTCTTAGACTATATAGAAGCAATATATACAATGATTTCAACCGTCTACATGTTCCATTCATTGTTCTGCTTGTCGAAAGTTACAAATAATTTCCGTTAAGGGATTAACAATGGGGATCGTAGTTTACTTAAACTTGAAGAACAAAAAATTGGCGAATTGTACTGTTTTGATGCTTTCCATATATTTTTCTTAGACTATACAGAAGCAATATATATAATGATTTCAACAGTCTACCTGTTCCATTCATTGTTCTACTTGTCGAAATTTACAAATAATTTCCTTCAAAGGATTTACAATGGGGCTCGTAGTTCACTTAATCTTGAAGAACAAAAAATTGGCGAATTGTACTGTTTGGATGCTTTGCATATATGTTTCTTAGACTATATAGAAGCAATATATAGAAAGATTTCAACCGTCTACCTGTTCTATTCATTGTTCCACTTGTCGAAAGTTACAAATAATTTCCGTTTCATGATTATCAATGGGGCCCGCTGTTCACTTAAACTTGAAGATCAAAAAATTGGCGAATTGTACTGTTTGGATGCTCTGCATATATGTTTCTTAGACTATATAGAAGCAATATATACAATGATTTCAACCGTCTACCTGATCCATTCATTGTTCTACTTGTCGAAATTTACAAATAATTTCCTTTAAAGGATTAACCATTGGGGCTCATTGTTCACTAAACTTGAAGAACAAAAAATTGGCGAATTGTACTGTTTGGATGCTTTGCATATATGTTTCTTAGACTATATTAAAGCAATATATACAAAGATTTCAACCGTCTACCTGTTCCATTCTTTGTGCTACTTGTCGAAATTTACAAATAATTTCCGATAAAGGATTAACCATTGGGGCTCATTGTTCACTTAAACTTGAAGAACAAAAAATTGGCGAATTGTACTGTTTGGATGCTTTGCATATATGTTTCTTAGACTATATTAAAGCAATATATACAAAGATTTCAACCGTCTACCTGTTCCATTCATTGTGCTACTTGTCGAAAGTTACAAGGAATTTCCGACAAAGGATTAACCTTTGGGGCTCATTGTTCATTTAAACTTGAAGAACAAAAAATTGGCGAATGGTACTGTTTGGTTGCTTTGCGTACATGTTTCTTAGACTATATGGAAGCAATATATACAAAGATTTCAACCGTCTACGTGTTCCAATCATTGTTCTACTTGTAGAAAGTTACAATTAATTTCCGCTAAAGGATTAACAATGGGGCTCGTAGTTCACTTAAACTTGAAGAACAAACAATTGGCGAATTGTACTGTTTGGATGCTTTGCATATATGTTTCTTAGACTATATAGAAGCAACATATAGAAAGATTTCACCCGTCTACCAGTACTATTCATTGTTCTACTTGTAGAAAGTTACAAATAATTTCCATTTCATGATTATCAATGGGGCTCGCAAATCACTTAAACTTGAAGATCAAAAAATTGGCGACTGTTACTGTTTAGATGCTTTGCATATATGTTTCTTAGATTATATAGAAGCAATATATACAAAGATTTCAACCGTTTACATGTTCCATTCATTGTTCTACTTGTCGAAAATTACAAATAATTTCCGATAAAGGATTAACCATTGGGGCTCATTGTTCACTTAAACTTGAAGAACAAAAAATTGGCGAATGGTACTGTTTGGATGCTTTGCATATATGTTTCTTAGACTATATGGAAGCAATATATACAAAGATTTCAACGTCTACCAGTTCCATTCATTGTTCTACTTGTCGAAAGTTACAAATAATTTCCTTTAAAGGATTAACAATGGGGCTCGTAGTTCACTTAAACTTGAAGTACAAAAAATTGCCGAATTGTACTGTTTGGATGCTTTGCATATATGTTTCTTAGACTATTTAGAAGCAATATATAGAAAGATTTCACCCGTCTACCTGTACTATTCATTGTTCTACTTGTTGAAAATTACAAATAATTTCCGATAAAGGATTAACCATTGGGGCTCATTGTTCACTTAAATTTGAAGAACAAAAAATTGGCGAATGGTACTGTTTGGATGCTTTACATATATGTTTCTTAGACTATATAGTAGCAATATATACAATGATTTCAACCGTCTACCTATTCCATTCATTGTTCTACTTGCCGAAATTTACAAATAATTTCCTTTCAAGGATTAACAATGGGGCTCGTAGTTCACTTAAACTTGAAGAACAAAAAATTGGCAGATGGTACTGTTTGGATGCTTTGCATATATGTTTCTTAGACTATATAGAAGCAATATATACAATGATTTCAACAGTCTACCTGTTCCATTCATTGTTCTACTTGTCGAAATTTACAAATAATTTCCTTTAAAGGATTAACAATGGGGCTCGTAGTTCACTTAAACTTGAAGAACAAAAAATTGGCGAATGGTACTGTTTGGATGCTTTGCATATATGTTTCTTAGACTATATAGAAGCAATATATACAAAGATTTCAACCGTCTACCTGTTCCATTCATTGTTCTACTTGTCGAAAGTTACAAATCATTTCCGATAACGGATTAACCATTGGGGCTCATTGTTCACTAAACTTGAAGAACAAAAAATTGTCGAATTGTACTGTTTGGATGCTTTGCATATATGTTTCTTAGACTATATAGAAGCAATATATACAATGATTTCAACCGTCTACCTGTTCCATTCATTGTTCTACTTGTCGAAAGTTACAAATAATTTCCGTTAAGGGATTAACAATGGGGATCGTAGTTTACTTAAACTTGAAGAACAAAAAATTGGCGAATTGTACTGTTTGGATGCTTTGCATATATGTTTCTTAGACTATATAGAAGCAATATATACAATGATTTCAACAGTCTACCTGTTCCATTCATTGTTCTACTTGTCGAAATTTACAAATAATTTCCTTTAAAGGATTAACAATGGGGCTCATAGTTCACTTAAACTTGAAGAACAAAAAATTGGCGAATGGTACTGTTTGGATGCTTTGCATATATGTTTCTTAGACTATATAGAAGCAATATATACAAAGATTTCAACCGTCTACCTGTTCCATTCATTGTTCTACTTGTCAAAAGATAAAAATCATTTCCGATAACGGATTAACCATTGGGGCTCATTGTTCACTTAAACTTGAAGAACAAAAAATTGTCGAATTGTACTGTTTGGATGCTTTGCATATATGTTTCTTAGACTATATAGAAGCAATATATACAAAGATTTCAACCGTCTACCTGTTCCATTCATTGTTCTACTTGTCGAAAGTTACAAATCATTTCCGATAACGGATTAACCATTGGGGCTCATTGTTCACTAAACTTGAAGAACAAAAAATTGTCGAATTGTACTGTTTGGATGCTTTGCATATATGTTTCTTAGACTATATAGAAGCAATATATACAATGATTTCAACCGTCTACCTGTTCCATTCTTGTTCTACTTGTCGAAAGTTACAAATAATTTCCGTTAAGGGATTAACAATGGGGATCGTAGTTTACTTAAACTTGAAGAACAAAAAAATGGCGAATTGTACTGTTTGGATGCTTTGCATATATGTTTCTTAGACTATATAGAAGCAATATATACAATGATTTCAACAGTCTACCTGTTCCATTCATTGTTCTACTTGTCGAAATTTACAAATAATTTCCTTTAAAGGATTAACAATGGGGCTCATAGTTCACTTAAACTTGAAGAACAAAAAATTGGCGAATGGTACTGTTTGGATGCTTTGCATATATCTTTCTTAGACTATATAGAAGCAATATATACAAAGATTTCAACCGTCTACCTGTTCCATTCATTGTTCTACTTGTCAAAAGTTACAAATCATTTCCGATAACGGATTAACCATTGGGGCTCATTGTTCACTTAAACTTGAAGAACAAAAAATTGTCGAATTGTACTGTTTGGATGCTTTGCATATATGATTCTTAGACTATATAGAAGCAATATATACAATGATTTCAACCGTCTACCTGTTCCATTCATTGTTCTACTTGTCGCAAGTTACAAATAATTTCCGTTAAAGTATTAACAATGGGGCTCGTAGTTCACTTAAACATGAAGATGAAATAATTGGCGAATTGTACTCTTTGGATGCTTTGCATATATGTTTCTTAGATTATATAGAAGCAATATATACAAAGATATCAACCGTCTACCTGTTCCATTCATTGTTCTACTTGTCGAAAGTTACAAAAAATTTCCGATAAAGGATTAACCATTGGGGCTCATTGTTCACTAAACTTGAAGAACAAAAAATTGTCGAATTGTACTGTTTGGATGCTTTGCATATATGTTTCTTAGACTATATAGAAGCAATATATACATTGATTTCAACCGTCTACCTGTTCCACTCATTGTTCTACTTGTCGCAAGTTACAAATAATTTGCGTTAAAGTATGAACAATGGGGCTCGTTGTTCACTTAAACTTGAAGATGAAATAACTGTTGAATTGTACTGTTTGGATGCTTTGCATATATGTTTCTTAGACTATATAGAAGCAATATATAGAAAGATTTCAACCGTCTACCTGTTCTATTCATTGTTCTACTTGTCGAAAGTTACAAATAATTTCCGTTTCATGATTATCAATGGGGCCCGCTGTTCACTTAAACTTGAAGATCAAAAAATTGGCGAATTGTACTGTTTGGATGCTCTGCATATATGTTTCTTAGACTACATAGAAGCAATATATACAATGATTTCAACCGTCTACCTGATCCATTCATTGTTCTACTTGTCGAAATTTACAAATAATTTCCTTTAAAGGATTAACCATTGGGGCTCATTGTTCACTAAACTTGAAGAACAAAAATTTGGCGAATTGTACTGTTTGGATGCTTTGCATATATGTTTCTTAGACTATATTAAAGCAATATATACAAAGATTTCAACCGTCTACCTGTTCCATTCTTTGTGCTACTTGTCGAAATTTACAAATAATTTCCGATAAAGGATTAACCATTGGGGCTCATTGTTCACTTAAACTTGAAGAACAAAAAATTGGCGAATTGTACTGTTTGGATGCTTTGCATATATGTTTCTTAGACTATATTAAAGCAATATATACAAAGATTTCAACCGTCTACCTGTTCCATTCATTGTGCTACTTGTCGAAAGTTACAAGTAATTTCCGACAAAGGATTAACCTTTGGGGCTCATTGTTCATTTAAACTTGAAGAACAAAAAATTGGCGAATGGTACTGTTTGGTTGCTTTGCGTACATGTTTCTTAGACTATATGGAAGCAATATATACAAAGATTTCAACCGTCTACGTGTTCCAATCATTGTTCTACTTGTAGAAAGTTACAATTAATTTCCGCTAAAGGATTAACAATGGGGCTCGTAGTTCACTTAAACTTGAAGAACAAACAATTGGCGAATTGTACTGTTTGGATGCTTTGCATATATGTTTCTTAGACTATATAGAAGCAATATATAGAAAGATTTCACCCGTCTACCAGTACTATTCATTGTTCTACTTGTAGAAAGTTACAAATAATTTCCATTTCATGATTATCAATGGGGCTCGCAAATCACTTAAACTTGAAGATCAAAAAATTGGCGACTGTTACTGTTTAGATGCTTTGCATATATGTTTCTTAGATTATATAGAAGCAATATATACAAAGATTTCAACCGTTTACATATTCCATTCATTGTTCTACTTGTCGAAAATTACAAATAATTTCCGATAAAGGATTAACCATTGGGGCTCATTGTTCACTTAAACTTGAAGAACAAAAAATTGGCGAATGGTACTGTTTGGATGCTTTGCATATATGTTTCTTAGACTATATGGAAGCAATATATACAAAGATTTCAACGTCTACCAGTTCCATTCATTGTTCTACTTGTCGAAAGTTACAAATAATTTCCGATAAAGGATTAACAATGGGGCTCATTGATCACTTAAACTTGAAGAACAAAAAATTGGCGAATGGTACTGTTTGGATGCTTTGCATATATGATTCTTAGACTATATGGAAGCAATATATACAAAGATTTCAACCGTCTACGTGTTCCAATCATTGTTCTACTTGTCGAAAATTACAAATAATTTCCGATAAAGGATTAACAATGGGGCTCGTAGTTCACTTAAACTTGACGAACAAAAAATTGGCAGATGGTACTGTTTGGACGCTTTGAATATATGTTTCTTACATTATATAGAAGCAATATATACAAATATTTCAACCGTCTACCTGTTCCATTCATTGTTCTACTTGTCGAAAATTACAAATAATTTCCCTTAAAGGATTAACAATGGGGCTCGTAGTTCACTTAAACTTGAAGATCAAATAATTGGCGAATTGTACTGTTTGGATGCTTTGCATATATGTTTCGTAGACTATATGGAAGCAATATATACAAAGATTTCAACCGTCTGTGTGTTCCATTCATTGTTCTACTTGTCGCAAGTTACAAATAATTTCCGTTAAAGTATTAACAATGGGGCTCGTAGTTCACTTAAACTTGAAGAACAAAAAATTGGCGAATGGTACTGTTTGGATGCTTTGCATATATGTTTCTTAGACTATATGGAAGCAATATATACAAAGATTTCAACCGTCTGTGTGATCCAATCATTATTCTAATTGTCGAAAATTACAAATAATTTCTGATAAAGGATTAACCATTGGGGCTCGTAGTTCACTTAAACTTGAAGAACAAAAAATTGGCGAATTGTACTGTGTGGATGCTTTGCATATATGTTTCTCAGACTATATAGACGCAATATATACAAAGATTTCAACCGTCTACCTGTTCCATTCATTGTTCTACTTGTCGAAAGTTACAAATAATTTCCGTTTCATGATTATCAATGGGGCCCGCTGTTCACTTAAACTTGAAGATCAAAAAATTGGCGAATTGTACTGTTTGGATGCTCTGCATATATGTTTCTTAGACTATATAGAAGCAATATATACATTGATTTCAACCGTCTACCTGTTCCACTCATTGTTCTACTTGTCGCAAGTTACAAATAATTTGCGTTAAAGTATGAACAATGGGGCTCGTTGTTCACTTAAACTTGAAGATGAAATAACTGTTGAATTGTACTGTTTGGATGCTTTGCATATATGTTTCTTAGACTATATAGAAGCAATATATAGAAAGATTTCAACCGTCTACCTGTTCTATTCATTGTTCTACTTGTCGAAAGTTACAAATAATTTCCGTTTCATGATTATCAATGGGGCCCGCTGTTCACTTAAACTTGAAGATCAAAAAATTGGCGAATTGTACTGTTTGGATGCTCTGCATATATGTTTCTTAGACTATATAGAAGCAATATATACAATGATTTCAACCGTCTACCTGATCCATTCATTGTTCTACTTGTCGAAATTTACAAATAATTTCCTTTAAAGGATTAACCATTGGGGCTCATTGTTCACTAAACTTGAAGAACAAAAATTTGGCGAATTGTACTGTTTGGATGCTTTGCATATATGTTTCTTAGACTATATTAAAGCAATATATACAAAGATTTCAACCGTCTACCTGTTCCATTCTTTGTGCTACTTGTCGAAATTTACAAATAATTTCCGATAAAGGATTAACCATTGGGGCTCATTGTTCACTTAAACTTGAAGAACAAAAAATTGGCGAATTGTACTGTTTGGATGCTTTGCATATATGTTTCTTAGACTATATTAAAGCAATATATACAAAGATTTCAACCGTCTACCTGTTCCATTCATTGTGCTACTTGTCGAAAGTTACAAGTAATTTCCGACAAAGGATTAACCTTTGGGGCTCATTGTTCATTTAAACTTGAAGAACAAAAAATTGGCGAATGGTACTGTTTGGTTGCTTTGCGTACATGTTTCTTAGACTATATGGAAGCAATATATACAAAGATTTCAACCGTCTACGTGTTCCAATCATTGTTCTACTTGTAGAAAGTTACAATTAATTTCCGCTAAAGGATTAACAATGGGGCTCGTAGTTCACTTAAACTTGAAGAACAAACAATTGGCGAATTGTACTGTTTGGATGCTTTGCATATATGTTTCTTAGACTATATAGAAGCAATATATAGAAAGATTTCACCCGTCTACCAGTACTATTCATTGTTCTACTTGTAGAAAGTTACAAATAATTTCCATTTCATGATTATCAATGGGGCTCGCAAATCACTTAAACTTGAAGATCAAAAAATTGGCGACTGTTACTGTTTAGATGCTTTGCATATATGTTTCTTAGATTATATAGAAGCAATATATACAAAGATTTCAACCGTTTACATATTCCATTCATTGTTCTACTTGTCGAAAATTACAAATAATTTCCGATAAAGGATTAACCATTGGGGCTCATTGTTCACTTAAACTTGAAGAACAAAAAATTGGCGAATGGTACTGTTTGGATGCTTTGCATATATGTTTCTTAGACTATATGGAAGCAATATATACAAAGATTTGAACGTCTACCAGTTCCATTCATTGTTCTACTTGTCGAAAGTTACAAATAATTTCCGATAAAGGATTAACAATGGGGCTCATTGATCACTTAAACTTGAAGAACAAAAAATTGGCGAATGGTACTGTTTGGATGCTTTGCATATATGATTCTTAGACTATATGGAAGCAATATATACAAAGATTTCAACCGTCTACGTGTTCCAATCATTGTTCTACTTGTCGAAAATTACAAATAATTTCCGATAAAGGATTAACAATGGGGCTCGTAGTTCACTTAAACTTGACGAACAAAAAATTGGCAGATGGTACTGTTTGGACGCTTTGAATATATGTTTCTTACATTATATAGAAGCAATATATACAAATATTTCAACCGTCTACCTGTTCCATTCATTGTTCTACTTGTCGAAAATTACAAATAATTTCCCTTAAAGGATTAACAATGGGGCTCGTAGTTCACTTAAACTTGAAGATCAAATAATTGGCGAATTGTACTGTTTGGATGCTTTGCATATATGTTTCGTAGACTATATGGAAGCAATATATACAAAGATTTCAACCGTCTGTGTGTTCCATTCATTGTTCTACTTGTCGCAAGTTACAAATAATTTCCGTTAAAGTATTAACAATGGGGCTCGTAGTTCACTTAAACTTGAAGAACAAAAAATTGGCGAATGGTACTGTTTGGATGCTTTGCATATATGTTTCTTAGACTATATGGAAGCAATATATACAAAGATTTCAACCGTCTGTGTGTTCCAAACATTATTCTAATTGTCGAAAATTACAAATAATTTCTGATAAAGGATTAACCATTGGGGCTCGTAGTTCACTTAAACTTGAAGAACAAAAAATTGGCGAATTGTACTGTGTGGATGCTTTGCATATATGTTTCTCAGACTATATAGACGCAATATATACAAAGATTTCAACCGTCTACCTGTTCCATTCATTGTTCTACTTGTCGAAAGTTACAAATAATTTCCGATAAAGGATTAACAATGGGTCTCATTGTTCACTTAAAATGGAAGAACAAAAAATTGGCGAATTGTACTGTTTGGATGCTTTGCATATATGTTTCTAAGACTATATAGAAGCAATATATACAAAGATTTCAACCGTCTACGTGTTCCAATCATTGTTCTACTTGTAGAAAGTTACAATTAATTTCCGTTAAAGGATTAACAATGGGGCTCGTTGTTCACTTATATTTGAAGAACAAAAAATTGGCGAATGGTACTGTTTGGATGCTTTGCATATATGTTTCTCAGATAAAATAGAAGCAATATATACAAAGATTTCAACAGTCTACCTGTTCCATTCATTGTTCTACTTGTCGAAAATTACAAATAATATCCGATAAAGGATTAACCATTGGGGCTCATTGTTCACTAAACTTGAAGAACAAAAAATTGTCGAATTTTACTGTTTGGATGCTTTGCATATATGTTTCTTAGACTATATAGAAGCAATATATACAAAGATTTCAACCGTCTACGTGTTCCAATCATTGTTCTACTTGTAGAAAGTTACAATTAATTTCCGCTAAAGGATTAACAATGGGGCTCGTAGTTCACTTAAACTTGAAGAACAAACAATTGGCGAATTGTACTGTTTGGATGCTTTGCATATATGTTTCTTAGACTATATAGAAGCAATATATAGAAAGATTTCACCCGTCTACCAGTACTATTCATTGTTCTACTTGTAGAAAGTTACAAATAATTTCCATTTCATGATTATCAATGGGGCTCGCAAATCACTTAAACTTGAAGATCAAAAAATTGGCGACTGTTACTGTTTAGATGCTTTGCATATATGTTTCTTAGATTATATAGAAGCAATATATACAAAGATTTCAACCGTTTACATATTCCATTCATTGTTCTACTTGTCGAAAATTACAAATAATTTCCGATAAAGGATTAACCATTGGGGCTCATTGTTCACTTAAACTTGAAGAACAAAAAATTGGCGAATGGTACTGTTTGGATGCTTTGCATATATGTTTCTTAGACTATATGGAAGCAATATATACAAAGATTTCAACGTCTACCAGTTCCATTCATTGTTCTACTTGTCGAAAGTTACAAATAATTTCCGATAAAGGATTAACAATGGGGCTCATTGATCACTTAAACTTGAAGAACAAAAAATTGGCGAATGGTACTGTTTGGATGCTTTGCATATATGATTCTTAGACTATATGGAAGCAATATATACAAAGATTTCAACCGTCTACGTGTTCCAATCATTGTTCTACTTGTCGAAAATTACAAATAATTTCCGATAAAGGATTAACAATGGGGCTCGTAGTTCACTTAAACTTGACGAACAAAAAATTGGCAGATGGTACTGTTTGGACGCTTTGAATATATGTTTCTTACATTATATAGAAGCAATATATACAAATATTTCAACCGTCTACCTGTTCCATTCATTGTTCTACTTGTCGAAAATTACAAATAATTTCCCTTAAAGGATTAACAATGGGGCTCGTAGTTCACTTAAACTTGAAGATCAAATAATTGGCGAATTGTACTGTTTGGATGCTTTGCATATATGTTTCGTAGACTATATGGAAGCAATATATACAAAGATTTCAACCGTCTGTGTGTTCCATTCATTGTTCTACTTGTCGCAAGTTACAAATAATTTCCGTTAAAGTATTAACAATGGGGCTCGTAGTTCACTTAAACTTGAAGAACAAAAAATTGGCGAATGGTACTGTTTGGATGCTTTGCATATATGTTTCTTAGACTATATGGAAGCAATATATACAAAGATTTCAACCGTCTGTGTGTTCCAATCATTATTCTAATTGTCGAAAATTACAAATAATTTCTGATAAAGGATTAACCATTGGGGCTCGTAGTTCACTTAAACTTGAAGAACAAAAAATTGGCGAATTGTACTGTGTGGATGCTTTGCATATATGTTTCTCAGACTATATAGACGCAATATATACAAAGATTTCAACCGTCTACCTGTTCCATTCATTGTTCTACTTGTCGAAAGTTACAAATAATTTCCGTTTCATGATTATCAATGGGGCCCGCTGTTCACTTAAACTTGAAGATCAAAAAATTGGCGAATTGTACTGTTTGGATGCTCTGCATATATGTTTCTTAGACTATATAGAAGCAATATATACATTGATTTCAACCGTCTACCTGTTCCACTCATTGTTCTACTTGTCGCAAGTTACAAATAATTTGCGTTAAAGTATGAACAATGGGGCTCGTTGTTCACTTAAACTTGAAGATGAAATAACTGTTGAATTGTACTGTTTGGATGCTTTGCATATATGTTTCTTAGACTATATAGAAGCAATATATAGAAAGATTTCAACCGTCTACCTGTTCTATTCATTTTTCTACTTGTCGAAAGTTACAAATAATTTCCGTTTCATGATTATCAATGGGGCCCGCTGTTCACTTAAACTTGAAGATCAAAAAATTGGCGAATTGTACTGTTTGGATGCTCTGCATATATGTTTCTTAGACTATATAGAAGCAATATATACAATGATTTCAACCGTCTACCTGATCCATTCATTGTTCTACTTGTCGAAATTTACAAATAATTTCCTTTAAAGGATTAACCATTGGGGCTCATTGTTCACTAAACTTGAAGAACAAAAATTTGGCGAATTGTACTGTTTGGATGCTTTGCATATATGTTTCTTAGACTATATAGAAGCAATATATAGAAAGATTTCACCCGTCTACCAGTACTATTCATTGTTCTACTTGTAGAAAGTTACAAATAATTTCCATTTCATGATTATCAATGGGGCTCGCAAATCACTTAAACTTGAAGATCAAAAAATTGGCGACTGTTACTGTTTAGATGCTTTGCATATATGTTTCTTAGATTATATAGAAGCAATATATACAAAGATTTCAACCGTTTACATATTCCATTCATTGTTCTACTTGTCGAAAATTACAAATAATTTCCGATAAAGGATTAACCATTGGGGCTCATTGTTCACTTAAACTTGAAGAACAAAAAATTGGCGAATGGTACTGTTTGGATGCTTTGCATATATGTTTCTTAGACTATATGGAAGCAATATATACAAAGATTTCAACGTCTACCAGTTCCATTCATTGTTCTACTTGTCGAAAGTTACAAATAATTTCCGATAAAGGATTAACAATGGGGCTCATTGATCACTTAAACTTGAAGAACAAAAAATTGGCGAATGGTACTGTTTGGATGCTTTGCATATATGATTCTTAGACTATATGGAAGCAATATATACAAAGATTTCAACCGTCTACGTGTTCCAATCATTGTTCTACTTGTCGAAAATTACAAATAATTTCCGATAAAGGATTAACAATGGGGCTCGTAGTTCACTTAAACTTGACGAACAAAAAATTGGCAGATGGTACTGTTTGGACGCTTTGAATATATGTTTCTTACATTATATAGAAGCAATATATACAAATATTTCAACCGTCTACCTGTTCCATTCATTGTTCTACTTGTCGAAAATTACAAATAATTTCCCTTAAAGGATTAACAATGGGGCTCGTAGTTCACTTAAACTTGAAGATCAAATAATTGGCGAATTGTACTGTTTGGATGCTTTGCATATATGTTTCGTAGACTATATGGAAGCAATATATACAAAGATTTCAACCGTCTGTGTGTTCCATTCATTGTTCTACTTGTCGCAAGTTACAAATAATTTCCGTTAAAGTATTAACAATGGGGCTCGTAGTTCACTTAAACTTGAAGAACAAAAAATTGGCGAATGGTACTGTTTGGATGCTTTGCATATATGTTTCTTAGACTATATGGAAGCAATATATACAAAGATTTCAACCGTCTGTGTGTTCCAATCATTATTCTAATTGTCGAAAATTACAAATAATTTCTGATAAAGGATTAACCATTGGGGCTCGTAGTTCACTTAAACTTGAAGAACAAAAAATTGGCGAATTGTACTGTGTGGATGCTTTGCATATATGTTTCTCAGACTATATAGACGCAATATATACAAAGATTTCAACCGTCTACCTGTTCCATTCATTGTTCTACTTGTCGAAAGTTACAAATAATTTCCGTTTCATGATTATCAATGGGGCCCGCTGTTCACTTAAACTTGAAGATCAAAAAATTGGCGAATTGTACTGTTTGGATGCTCTGCATATATGTTTCTTAGACTATATAGAAGCAATATATACATTGATTTCAACCGTCTACCTGTTCCACTCATTGTTCTACTTGTCGCAAGTTACAAATAATTTGCGTTAAAGTATGAACAATGGGGCTCGTTGTTCACTTAAACTTGAAGATGAAATAACTGTTGAATTGTACTGTTTGGATGCTTTGCATATATGTTTCTTAGACTATATAGAAGCAATATATAGAAAGATTTCAACCGTCTACCTGTTCTATTCATTTTTCTACTTGTCGAAAGTTACAAATAATTTCCGTTTCATGATTATCAATGGGGCCCGCTGTTCACTTAAACTTGAAGATCAAAAAATTGGCGAATTGTACTGTTTGGATGCTCTGCATATATGTTTCTTAGACTATATAGAAGCAATATATACAATGATTTCAACCGTCTACCTGATCCATTCATTGTTCTACTTGTCGAAATTTACAAATAATTTCCTTTAAAGGATTAACCATTGGGGCTCATTGTTCACTAAACTTGAAGAACAAAAATTTGGCGAATTGTACTGTTTGGATGCTTTGCATATATGTTTCTTAGACTATATTAAAGCAATATATACAAAGATTTCAACCGTCTACCTGTTCCATTCTTTGTGCTACTTGTCGAAATTTACAAATAATTTCCGATAAAGGATTAACCATTGGGGCTCATTGTTCACTTAAACTTGAAGAACAAAAAATTGGCGAATTGTACTGTTTGGATGCTTTGCATATGTGTTTCTTAGACTATTTAGAAGCAATATATAGAAAGATTTCACCCGTCTACCTGTACTATTCATTGTTCTACTTGTCGAAAGTTACAAATAATTTCCGATAAAGGATTAACAATGGGGCTCATTGATCACTTAAACTTGAAGAACAAAAAATTGGCGAATGGTACTGTTTGGATGCTTTGCATATATGTTTCTTAGACTATATGGAAGCAATATATACAAAGATTTCAACGTCTACCAGTTCCATTCATTGTTCTACTTGTCGAAAGTTACAAATAATTTCCGATAAAGGATTAACAATGGGGCTCATTGATCACTTAAACTTGAAGAACAAAAAATTGGCGAATGGTACTGTTTGGATGCTTTGCATATATGATTCTTAGACTATATGGAAGCAATATATACAAAGATTTCAACCGTCTACGTGTTCCAATCATTGTTCTACTTGTCGAAAATTACAAATAATTTCCGATAAAGGATTAACAATGGGGCTCGTAGTTCACTTAAACTTGACGAACAAAAAATTGGCAGATGGTACTGTTTGGACGCTTTGAATATATGTTTCTTACATTATATAGAAGCAATATATACAAATATTTCAACCGTCTACCTGTTCCATTCATTGTTCTACTTGTCGAAAATTACAAATAATTTCCCTTAAAGGATTAACAATGGGGCTCGTAGTTCACTTAAACTTGAAGATCAAATAATTGGCGAATTGTACTGTTTGGATGCTTTGCATATATGTTTCGTAGACTATATGGAAGCAATATATACAAAGATTTCAACCGTCTGTGTGTTCCATTCATTGTTCTACTTGTCGCAAGTTACAAATAATTTCCGTTAAAGTATTAACAATGGGGCTCGTAGTTCACTTAAACTTGAAGAACAAAAAATTGGCGAATGGTACTGTTTGGATGCTTTGCATATATGTTTCTTAGACTATATGGAAGCAATATATACAAAGATTTCAACCGTCTGTGTGTTCCAATCATTATTCTAATTGCCGAAAATTACAAATAATTTCTGATAAAGGATTAACCATTGGGGCTCGTAGTTCACTTAAACTTGAAGAACAAAAAATTGGCGAATTGTACTGTGTGGATGCTTTGCATATATGTTTCTCAGACTATATAGACGCAATATATACAAAGATTTCAACCGTCTACCTGTTCCATTCATTGTTCTACTTGTCGAAAGTTACAAATAATTTCCGTTTCATGATTATCAATGGGGCCCGCTGTTCACTTAAACTTGAAGATCAAAAAATTGGCGAATTGTACTGTTTGGATGCTCTGCATATATGTTTCTTAGACTATATAGAAGCAATATATACATTGATTTCAACCGTCTACCTGTTCCACTCATTGTTCTACTTGTCGCAAGTTACAAATAATTTGCGTTAAAGTATGAACAATGGGGCTCGTTGTTCACTTAAACTTGAAGATGAAATAACTGTTGAATTGTACTGTTTGGATGCTTTGCATATATGTTTCTTAGACTATATAGAAGCAATATATAGAAAGATTTCAACCGTCTACCTGTTCTATTCATTTTTCTACTTGTCGAAAGTTACAAATAATTTCCGTTTCATGATTATCAATGGGGCCCGCTGTTCACTTAAACTTGAAGATCAAAAAATTGGCGAATTGTACTGTTTGGATGCTCTGCATATATGTTTCTTAGACTATATAGAAGCAATATATACAATGATTTCAACCGTCTACCTGATCCATTCATTGTTCTACTTGTCGAAATTTACAAATAATTTCCTTTAAAGGATTAACCATTGGGGCTCATTGTTCACTAAACTTGAAGAACAAAAATTTGGCGAATTGTACTGTTTGGATGCTTTGCATATATGTTTCTTAGACTATATTAAAGCAATATATACAAAGATTTCAACCGTCTACCTGTTCCATTCTTTGTGCTACTTGTCGAAATTTACAAATAATTTCCGATAAAGGATTAACCATTGGGGCTCATTGTTCACTTAAACTTGAAGAACAAAAAATTGGCGAATTGTACTGTTTGGATGCTTTGCATATATGTTTCTTAGACTATATTAAAGCAATATATACAAAGATTTCAACCGTCTACCTGTTCCATTCATTGTGCTACTTGTCGAAAGTTACAAGTAATTTCCGACAAAGGATTAACCTTTGGGGCTCATTGTTCATTTAAACTTGAAGAACAAAAAATTGGCGAATGGTACTGTTTGGTTGCTTTGCGTACATGTTTCTTAGACTATATGGAAGCAATATATACAAAGATTTCAACCGTCTACGTGTTCCAATCATTGTTCTACTTGTAGAAAGTTACAATTAATTTCCGCTAAAGGATTAACAATGGGGCTCGTAGTTCACTTAAACTTGAAGAACAAACAATTGGCGAATTGTACTGTTTGGATGCTTTGCATATATGTTTCTTAGACTATATAGAAGCAATATATAGAAAGATTTCACCCGTCTACCAGTACTATTCATTGTTCTACTTGTAGAAAGTTACAAATAATTTCCATTTCATGATTATCAATGGGGCTCGCAAATCACTTAAACTTGAAGATCAAAAAATTGGCGACTGTTACTGTTTAGATGCTTTGCATATATGTTTCTTAGATTATATAGAAGCAATATATACAAAGATTTCAACCGTTTACATATTCCATTCATTGTTCTACTTGTCGAAAATTACAAATAATTTCCGATAAAGGATTAACCATTGGGGCTCATTGTTCACTTAAACTTGAAGAACAAAAAATTGGCGAATGGTACTGTTTGGATGCTTTGCATATATGTTTCTTAGACTATATGGAAGCAATATATACAAAGATTTCAACGTCTACCAGTTCCATTCATTGTTCTACTTGTCGAAAGTTACAAATAATTTCCGATAAAGGATTAACAATGGGGCTCATTGATCACTTAAACTTGAAGAACAAAAAATTGGCGAATGGTACTGTTTGGATGCTTTGCATATATGATTCTTAGACTATATGGAAGCAATATATACAAAGATTTCAACCGTCTACGTGTTCCAATCATTGTTCTACTTGTCGAAAATTACAAATAATTTCCGATAAAGGATTAACAATGGGGCTCGTAGTTCACTTAAACTTGACGAACAAAAAATTGGCAGATGGTACTGTTTGGACGCTTTGAATATATGTTTCTTACATTATATAGAAGCAATATATACAAATATTTCAACCGTCTACCTGTTCCATTCATTGTTCTACTTGTCGAAAATTACAAATAATTTCCCTTAAAGGATTAACAATGGGGCTCGTAGTTCACTTAAACTTGAAGATCAAATAATTGGCGAATTGTACTGTTTGGATGCTTTGCATATATGTTTCGTAGACTATATGGAAGCAATATATACAAAGATTTCAACCGTCTGTGTGTTCCAAACATTATTCTAATTGTCGAAAATTACAAATAATTTCTGATAAAGGATTAACCATTGGGGCTCGTAGTTCACTTAAACTTGAAGAACAAAAAATTGGCGAATTGTACTGTGTGGATGCTTTGCATATATGTTTCTCAGACTATATAGACGCAATATATACAAAGATTTCAACCGTCTACCTGTTCCATTCATTGTTCTACTTGTCGAAAGTTACAAATAATTTCCGATAAAGGATTAACAATGGGTCTCATTGTTCACTTAAAATGGAAGAACAAAAAATTGGCGAATTGTACTGTTTGGATGCTTTGCATATATGTTTCTAAGACTATATAGAAGCAATATATACAAAGATTTCAACCGTCTACGTGTTCCAATCATTGTTCTACTTGTAGAAAGTTACAATTAATTTCCGTTAAAGGATTAACAATGGGGCTCGTTGTTCACTTATATTTGAAGAACAAAAAATTGGCGAATGGTACTGTTTGGATGCTTTGCATATATGTTTCTCAGATAAAATAGAAGCAATATATACAAAGATTTCAACAGTCTACCTGTTCCATTCATTGTTCTACTTGTCGAAAATTACAAATAATATCCGATAAAGGATTAACCATTGGGGCTCATTGTTCACTAAACTTGAAGAACAAAAAATTGTCGAATTTTACTGTTTGGATGCTTTGCATATATGTTTCTTAGACTATATAGAAGCAATATATACAATGATTTCAACCGTCTACATGTTCCATTCATTGTTCTGCTTGTCGAAAGTTACAAATAATTTCCGTTAAGGGATTAACAATGGGGATCGTAGTTTACTTAAACTTGAAGAACAAAAAATTGGCGAATTGTACTGTTTTGATGCTTTCCATATATTTTTCTTAGACTATACAGAAGCAATATATATAATGATTTCAACAGTCTACCTGTTCCATTCATTGTTCTACTTGTCGAAATTTACAAATATTTTCCTTCAAAGGATTAACAATGGGGCTCGTAGTTCACTTAATCTTGAAGAACAAAAAATTGGCGAATTGTACTGTTTGGATGCTTTGCATATATGTTTCTTAGACTATATAGAAGCAATATATAGAAAGATTTCAACCGTCTACCTGTTCTATTCATTGTTCTACTTGTCGAAAGTTACAAATAATTTCCGTTTCATGATTATCAATGGGGCCCGCTGTTCACTTAAACTTGAAGATCAAAAAATTGGCGAATTGTACTGTTTGGATGCTCTGCATATATGTTTCTTAGACTATATAGAAGCAATATATACAAAGATTTCAACCGTCTACATGTTCCATTCATTGTTCTACTTTTCGAAAGTTACAAATAATTTCCGATAATGGATTAACAATGGGTCTCATTTTACAATGAAACTTGAAGAACAAAAAATTGGCGAATGGTACTGTTTGGATGCTTTGCATATATGTTTCTAAGACTATATAGACGCAATATATACAAGGATTTCAACCGTCTACCTGTACCATTCATTGTTCTACTTGTCGAAAGTTACAAATAATTACCGATAAAGGATTAACAATGGGTCTCATTGTTCACTTAAACTTGAAGAACAAAAAATTGGCGAATGGTACTGTTTGGATGCTTTGCACGTATGTTTCTTAGACTATATAGAAGTAACATATACAAAGATTTCAACCGTCTACCTGTTCCATTCATTGTTCTACTTGTCGAAAGTTACAAATAATTTCCGATGAAGGATTAACCATTGGGGCTCATTGTTCACTTAAACTTGAGGAACAAAAAATTGGCGAATTGTACTGTTTGGACGCTATGCGTATATGTTTCTTAGACTATATAGAAGCAATATATACAAAGATTTCAACCGTCTACCTGTTCCATTCATTGTTCTACTTGTCGAAAATTACAAATAATTTCCGATAAAGGATTAACCATTGGGGCTCGTTGTTCACTTAAACTTGAAGAACAATAAATTGGCGAATTGTACTGTTTGGATGCTTTGCACATATGTTTCTCAGACTATATAGAAACAATATATACAAAGATTTCAACTGTCTACCTGTTCCATTCATTGTTCTTCTTGTCGAAAGTTACAAATAATTTCCGATAAAGGTTTAACCATTGGGTCTGATTGTTCACTTAAACTTGAAGACCAAGAAATTGGCAAATGGTATTGTTTGGATGCTTTGCGTACATGTTTTTTAGACTATATGGAAGCAATATATACAAAGATTTCAACCGTCAACTTGTTCCACTCATTGTTCTACTTGTCGAAAGTTACAAATAATTTCCGATGAAGGATTAACCATTGGGGCTCATTGTTCACTTAAACTTGAGGAACAAAAAATTGGCGAATTGTACTGTTTGGACGCTATGCGTATATGTTTCTTAGACTATATAGAAGCAATATATACAAAGATTTCAACCGTCTACCTGTTCCATTCATTGTTCTACTTGTCGAAAATTACAAATAATTTCCGATAAAGGATTAACCATTGGGGCTCGTTGTTCACTTAAACTTGAAGAACAATAAATTGGCGAATTGTACTGTTTGGATGCTTTGCACATATGTTTCTCAGACTATATAGAAACAATATATACAAAGATTTCAACTGTCTACCTGTTCCATTCATTGTTCTTCTTGTCGAAAGTTACAAATAATTTCCGATAAAGGTTTAACCATTGGGGCTCATTGTTCACTTAAACTTGAGGAACAAAAAATTGGCGAATTGTACTGTTTGGATACTTTGCATATATGTTTCCTAGACTATATAGAAGCAATATATACAAAGATTTCAACCGTCTACCTGTTCCATTCATTGTTCTACTTGTCGAAAGTTACAAATAATTTCCGTTAAGGGATTAACAATGGGGATCGTAGTTTACTTAAACATGAAGAACAAAAAATTGGCGAATTGTACTGTTTGGATGCTTTGCATATATGTTTCTTAGACTATATAGAAGCAATATATACAAAGATTTGAACCGTCTACCTGTTCCATTCATTGTTCTACTTGTCGAAAGATACAAATAATTTCCGATAAAGGATTAACCATTGGGGCTCATTGTCACTTAAACCTGAAAAACAAAAAATTGGCGAATTGTACTGTTTGGATGCTTTGCATATATGTTTCTTAGACTATATGGAAGCAATATATACAATGATTTCAACAGTCTACCTATTCCATTCATTGTTCTACTTGTCGAAATTTACAAATAATTTCCTTTAAAGGATTAACAATGGGGTTCGTTGTACACTTAAACTTGAAGAACAATAAATTGGCGAATTGAACTGTTTGGATGCTTTGCATATATGTTTCTTAGACTATATAGAAGCAATATATACAAAGAATTCAACCGTCTACCTGTTCCATTCATTGTTCTACTTGTAGAAATTTACAAATAATTTCCATTTCATGATTATCAATGGGGCTCGCTGTTCACTTAAACTTGAAGAACAATAAATTGGCGAATTGTACTGTTTGGATGCTTTGCATATATGTTTCTTAGACTATATAGAATCAATATATACAAAGAATTCAACCGTCTACCTGTTCCATTCATTGTTCTACTTGTCGAAAATTACAAATAATTTCCGATAAAGGATTAACCATTGGGGCTCGTTGTTCACTTAAACTTGAAGAACAATAAATTGGCGAATTGTACTGTTTGGATGCTTTGCACATATGTTTCTCAGACTATATAGAAACAATATATACAAAGATTTCAACTGTCTACCTGTTCCATTCATTGTTCTTCTTGTCGAAAGTTACAAATAATTTCCGATAAAGGTTTAACCATTGGGGCTCATTGTTCACTTAAACTTGAGGAACAAAAAATTGGCGAATTGTACGGTTTGGATACTTTGCATATATGTTTCTTAGACTATATAGAAGCAATATATACAAAGATTTCAACCGTCTACCTGTTCCATTCATTGTTCTACTTGTCGAAAGTTACAAATAATTTCCGTTAAGGGATTAACAATGGGGATCGTAGTTTACTTAAACATGAAGAACAAAAAATTGGCGAATTGTACTGTTTGGATGCTTTGCATATATGTTTCTTAGACTATATAGAAGCAATATATACAAAGATTTCAACCGTCTACATGTTCCATTCATTGTTCTACTTGTCGAAAGATACAAATAATTTCCGATAAAGGATTAACCATTGGGGCTCATTGTCACTTAAACTTGAAAAACAAAAAATTGGCGAATTGTACTGTTTGGATGCTTTGCATATATGTTTCTTAGACTATATGGAAGCAATATATACAATGATTTCAACAGTCTACCTATTCCATTCATTGTTCTACTTGTCGAAATTTACAAATAATTTCCTTTAAAGGATTAACAATGGGGTTCGTTGTACACTTAAACTTGAAGAACAATAAATTGGCGAATTGAACTGTTTGGATGCTTTGCATATATGTTTCTTAGACTATATAGAAGCAATATATACAAAGAATTCAACCGTCTACCTGTTCCATTCATTGTTCTACTTGTAGAAATTTACAAATAATTTCCATTTCATGATTATCAATGGGGCTCGCTGTTCACTTAAACTTGAAGAACAATAAATTGGCGAATTGTACTGTTTGGATGCTTTGCATATATGTTTCTTAGACTATATAGAATCAATATATACAAAGAATTCAACCGTCTACCTGTTCCATTCATTGTTCTACTTGTCGAAAGTTACAAATAATTTCCGATAAAGGATTAACCATAGGGGCTCGTTGTTCACTTAAACTTGAAGAACAATAAATTGGCGAATTGTACTGTTTGGATGCTTTGCATATATGTTTCTTAGACTATATAGAACCAATATATACAAAGATTTCAACCGTCTACCTGTTCCATTCATTGTTCTACTTGTCGAAAATTACAAATAATTTCCGATAAAGGATTAACCATTGGGTCTGATTGTTCACTTAAACTTGAAGACCAAGAAATTGGCAAATGGTATTGTTTGGATGCTTTGCGTACATGTTTTTTAGACTATATGGAAGCAATATATACAAAGATTTCAACAGTCTACGTGTTCCAATCATTGTTCTACTTGTCGAAATTTACAAATAATTTCCTTTAAAGGATTAACAATGGGACTCGTTGTTCACTTAAACTTGAAGAACAATAAATTGGCGAATTGTACTGTTTGGATGCTTTGCATATATGTTTCTTAGACTATATAGAAGCAATATATACAAAGATTTCAACCGTCTACGTGTTCCATTCATTGTTCTACTTGTCGAAATTTACAAATAATTTCCGATAAAGGATTAACCATTGGGGCTCGTTGTTCACTTAAACTTGAAGAACAATAAATTGGCGAATTGTACTGTTTGGATGCTTTGCACATATGTTTCTCAGACTATATAGAAACAATATATACAAAGATTTCAACTGTCTACCTGTTCCATTCATTGTTCTTCTTGTCGAAAGTTACAAATAATTTCCGATAAAGGTTTAACCATTGGGGCTCATTGTTCACTTAAACTTGAGGAACAAAAAATTGGCGAATTGTACTGTTTGGATACTTTGCATATATGTTTCTTAGACTATATAGAAGCAATATATACAAAGATTTCAACCGTCTACCTGTTCCATTCATTGTTCTACTTGTCGAAAGTTACAAATAATTTCCGATAAAGGATTAACAATGGGGCTCATTGTTCACTTAAACTTGAAGGACAAAAAACTGGCGAATTGTACTGTTTGGATGCTTTGCATATATGTTTCTTAGACTATATGGAAGCAATATGTACAAAGATTTCAACCGTCTAACTGTTCCATTCATTGTTCTACTTGTCGAAAGTTACAAATAATTTCCGTTAAGGGATTAACAATGGGGATCGTAGTTTACTTAAACATGAAGAACAAAAAATTGGCGAATTGTACTGTTTGGATGCTTTGCATATATGTTTCTTAGACTATATAGAAGCAATATATACAAAGATTTCAACCGTCTACCTGTTCCATTCATTGTTCTACTTGTCGAAAGATACAAATAATTTCCGATAAAGGATTAACCATTGGGGCTCATTGACACTTAAACTTGAAAAACAAAAAATTGGCGAATTGTACTGTTTGGATGCTTTGCATATATGTTTCTTAGACTATATGGAAGCAATATATACAATGATTTCAACAGTCTACCTATTCCATTCATTGTTCTACTTGTCGAAATTTACAAATAATTTCCTTTAAAGGATTAACAATGGGGTTCGTTGTACACTTAAACTTGAAGAACAATAAATTGGCGAATTGAACTGTTTGGATGCTTTGCATATATGTTTCTTAGACTATATAGAAGCAATATATACAAAGAATTCAACCGTCTACCTGTTCCATTCATTGTTCTACTTGTAGAAATTTACAAATAATTTCCATTTCATGATTATCAATGGGGCTCGCTGTTCACTTAAACTTGAAGAACAATAAATTGGCGAATTGTACTGTTTGGATGCTTTGCATATATGTTTCTTAGACTATATAGAATCAATATATACAAAGAATTCAACCGTCTACCTGTTCCATTCATTGTTCTACTTGTCGAAAGTTACAAATAATTTCCGATAAAGGATTAACCATAGGGGCTCGTTGTTCACTTAAACTTGAAGAACAATAAATTGGCGAATTGTACTGTTTGGATGCTTTGCATATATGTTTCTTAGACTATATAGAACCAATATATACAAAGATTTCAACCGTCTACCTGTTCCATTCATTGTTCTACTTGTCGAAAATTACAAATAATTTCCGATAAAGGATTAACCATTGGGTCTGATTGTTCACTTAAACTTGAAGACCAAGAAATTGGCAAATGGTATTGTTTGGATGCTTTGCGTACATGTTTTTTAGACTATATGGAAGCAATATATACAAAGATTTCAACAGTCTACGTGTTCCAATCATTGTTCTACTTGTCGAAATTTACAAATAATTTCCTTTAAAGGATTAACAATGGGACTCGTTGTTCACTTAAACTTGAAGAACAATAAATTGGCGAATTGTACTGTTTGGATGCTTTGCATATATGTTTCTTAGACTATATAGAAGCAATATATACAAAGATTTCAACCGTCTACGTGTTCCAATCATTGTTCTACTTGTCGAAATTTACAAATAATTTCCTTTAAAGGATTAACAATGGGGCTCGTTGTTCACTTAAACTTGAAGAACAAGAAATTGGCGAATTGTACTGTTTGGATGCTTTGCATATATGTTTCTTAGACTATATAGAAGCAATATATACAAAGATTTCAACTGTCTACCTGTTCCATTCATTGTTCTACTTGTCGAAAGTTACAAATAATTTCCGATAAAGGATTAACCATAGGGGCTCGTTGTTCACTTAAACTTGAAGAACAATAAATTGGCGAATTGTACCGTTTGGATGCTTTGCATATATGTTTCTTAGACTATATGGAAGCAATATATACAAAGATTTCAACCGTCTACGTGTTCCAATCATTGTTCTACTTGTAGAAAGTTACAATTAATTTCCGTTAAAGGATTAACAATGCGGCTCGTAGTTCACTTAAACTTGAAGAACAAAACATTGGCGAATTGTACTGTTTGGATGCTTTGCATATATGTTTCTTAGACTATATAGAAGCATTATATACAAAGATTTCAACCGTCTACCTGTACTATTCATTGTTCTACTTGTAGAAAGTTACAAATAATTTCCATTTCATGATTATCAATGGGGCTCGCTGTTCACTTAAACTAGAAGAACAATAAATTGGCGAATTGTACTGTTTGCATGCTTTGCATATATGTTTCTTAGACTATATAGAATCAATATATACAAAGAATTCAACCGTCTACCTGTTCCATTCATTGTTCTACTTGTCGAAAGTTACAAATAATTTCCGATAAAGGATTAACCATAGGGGCTCGTTGTTCACTTAAACTTGAAGAACAATAAATTGGCGAATTGTACTGTTTGGATGCTTTGCATATATGTTTCTTAGACTATATAGACGCAATATATACAAGGATTTCAACCGTCTACCTGTTCCATTCATTGTTCTACTTGTCGAAAGTTACAAATAATTTCCGATAAAGGTTTAACCATTGGGGCTCGTTGTTCACTTAAACTTGAAGAACAATAAATTGGCGAATTGTACTGTTTGGATGCTTTGCATATATGTTTCTTAGACTATATGGAAGCAATATATACAAAGATTTCAACCGTCTACGTGTTCCAATCATTGTTCTACTTGTAGAAAGTTACAATTAATTTCCGTTAAAGGATTAACAATGCGGCTCGTAGTTCACTTAAACTTGAAGAACAAAACATTGGCGAATTGTACTGTTTGGATGCTTTGCATATATGTTTCTTAGACTATATAGAAGCATTATATACAAAGATTTCAACCGTCTACCTGTACTATTCATTGTTCTACTTGTAGAAAGTTACAAATAATTTCCATTTCATGATTATCAATGGGGCTCGCTGTTCACTTAAACTTGAAGAACAATAAATTGGCGAATTGTACTGTTTGCATGCTTTGCATATATGTTTCTTAGACTATATAGAATCAATATATAAAAAGAATTCAACCGTCTACCTGTTCCATTCATTGTTCTACTTGTCGAAAGTTACAAATAATTTCCGATAAAGGATTAACCATAGGGGCTCGTTGTTCACTTAAACTTGAAGAACAATAAATTGGCGAATTGTACTGTTTGGATGCTTTGCATATATGTTTCTTAGACTATATAGACGCAATATATACAAGGATTTCAACCGTCTACCTGTTCCATTCATTGTTCTACTTGTCGAAAGTTACAAATAATTACCGATAAAGGATTAACCATTGGGGCTCATTGTTCACTTAAACTTGAAGAACAAAAAATTGGCGAATTGTACTGTTTGGATGCTTTGCATATATGTTTCTTAGTCTATATAGAAGCAATATATACAAAGATTTCAACCGTCTACCTGTTCCATTCATTGTTCTACTTGTCGAAAATTACAAATAATTTCCGATAAAGATTAACCATTGGGTCTGATTGTTCACTTAAACTTGAAGACCAAGAAATTGGCAAATGGTATTGTTTGGATGCTTTGTGTACATGTTTTTTAGACTATATGGAAGCAATATATACAAAGATTTCAACCGTCAACTTGTTCCACTTATTGTTCTACTTGTCGAAAGTTACAAATAATTTCCGTTAAGGGATTAACAATGGGGATCGTAGTTTACTTAAACATGAAGAACAAGAAATTGGCGAATTGTACTGTTTGGATGCTTTGCATATATGTTTCTTAGACTATATAGAAGCAATATATACAAAGATTTCAACCGTCTACCTGTTCCATTCATTGTTCTACTTGTCGAAAGTTACAAATAATTTCCGATAAAGGATTAACAATGGGGCTCATTGTTCACTTAAACTTGAAGGACAAAAAACTGGCGAATTGTACTGTTTGGATGCTTTGCATATATGTTTCTTAGACTATATGGAAGCAATATATACAAAGATTTCAACCGTCTAACTGTTCCATTCATTGTTCTACTTGTCGAAAGTTACAAATAATTTCCGATAAAGGATTAACCATAGGGGCTCGTTGTTCACTTAAACTTGAAGAACAATAAATTGGCGAATTGTACTGTTTGGATGCTTTGCATATATGTTTCTTAGACTATATAGAACCAATATATACAAAGATTTCAACCGTCTACCTGTTCCATTCATTGTTCTACTTGTCGAAAATTACAAATAATTTCCGATAAAGGATTAACCATTGGGTCTGATTGTTCACTTAAACTTGAAGACCAAGAAATTGGCAAATGGTATTGTTTGGATGCTTTGCGTACATGTTTTTTAGACTATATGGAAGCAATATATACAAAGATTTCAACAGTCTACGTGTTCCAATCATTGTTCTACTTGTCGAAATTTACAAATAATTTCCTTTAAAGGATTAACAATGGGACTCGTTGTTCACTTAAACTTGAAGAACAATAAATTGGCGAATTGTACTGTTTGGATGCTTTGCATATATGTTTCTTAGACTATATAGAAGCAATATATACAAAGATTTCAACCGTCTACGTGTTCCATTCATTGTTCTACTTGTCGAAATTTACAAATAATTTCCGATAAAGGATTAACCATTGGGGCTCGTTGTTCACTTAAACTTGAAGAACAATAAATTGGCGAATTGTACTGTTTGGATGCTTTGCACATATGTTTCTCAGACTATATAGAAACAATATATACAAAGATTTCAACTGTCTACCTGTTCCATTCATTGTTCTTCTTGTCGAAAGTTACAAATAATTTCCGATAAAGGTTTAACCATTGGGGCTCATTGTTCACTTAAACTTGAGGAACAAAAAATTGGCGAATTGTACTGTTTGGATACTTTGCATATATGTTTCTTAGACTATATAGAAGCAATATATACAAAGATTTCAACCGTCTACCTGTTCCATTCATTGTTCTACTTGTCGAAAGTTACAAATAATTTCCGATAAAGGATTAACAATGGGGCTCATTGTTCACTTAAACTTGAAGGACAAAAAACTGGCGAATTGTACTGTTTGGATGCTTTGCATATATGTTTCTTAGACTATATGGAAGCAATATATACAAAGATTTCAACCGTCTAACTGTTCCATTCATTGTTCTACTTGTCGAAAGTTACAAATAATTTCCGTTAAGGGATTAACAATGGGGATCGTAGTTTACTTAAACATGAAGAACAAAAAATTGGCGAATTGTACTGTTTGGATGCTTTGCATATATGTTTCTTAGACTATATAGAAGCAATATATACAAAGATTTCAACCGTCTACCTGTTCCATTCATTGTTCTACTTGTCGAAAGATACAAATAATTTCCGATAAAGGATTAACCATTGGGGCTCATTGACACTTAAACTTGAAAAACAAAAAATTGGCGAATTGTACTGTTTGGATGCTTTGCATATATGTTTCTTAGACTATATGGAAGCAATATATACAATGATTTCAACAGTCTACCTATTCCATTCATTGTTCTACTTGTCGAAATTTACAAATAATTTCCTTTAAAGGATTAACAATGGGACTCGTTGTTCACTTAAACTTGAAGAACAATAAATTGGCGAATTGTACTGTTTGGATGCTTTGCATATATGTTTCTTAGACTATATAGAAGCAATATATACAAAGATTTCAACCGTCTACGTGTTCCATTCATTGTTCTACTTGTCGAAATTTACAAATAATTTCCGATAAAGGATTAACCATTGGGGCTCGTTGTTCACTTAAACTTGAAGAACAATAAATTGGCGAATTGTACTGTTTGGATGCTTTGCACATATGTTTCTCAGACTATATAGAAACAATATATACAAAGATTTCAACTGTCTACCTGTTCCATTCATTGTTCTTCTTGTCGAAAGTTACAAATAATTTCCGATAAAGGTTTAACCATTGGGGCTCATTGTTCACTTAAACTTGAGGAACAAAAAATTGGCGAATTGTACTGTTTGGATACTTTGCATATATGTTTCTTAGACTATATAGAAGTAATATATACAAAGATTTCAACCGTCTACCTGTTCCATTCATTGTTCTACTTGTCGAAAGTTACAAATAATTTCCGATAAAGGATTAACAATGGGGCTCATTGTTCACTTAAACTTGAAGGACAAAAAACTGGCGAATTGTACTGTTTGGATGCTTTGCATATATGTTTCTTAGACTATATGGAAGCAATATATACAAAGATTTCAACCGTCTAACTGTTCCATTCATTGTTCTACTTGTCGAAAGTTACAAATAATTTCCGTTAAGGGATTAACAATGGGGATCGTAGTTTACTTAAACATGAAGAACAAAAAATTGGCGAATTGTACTGTTTGGATGCTTTGCATATATGTTTCTTAGACTATATAGAAGCAATATATACAAAGATTTCAACCGTCTACCTGTTCCATTCATTGTTCTACTTGTCGAAAGATACAAATAATTTCCGATAAAGGATTAACCATTGGGGCTCATTGACACTTAAACTTGAAAAACAAAAAATTGGCGAATTGTACTGTTTGGATGCTTTGCATATATGTTTCTTAGACTATATGGAAGCAATATATACAATGATTTCAACAGTCTACCTATTCCATTCATTGTTCTACTTGTCGAAATTTACAAATAATTTCCTTTAAAGGATTAACAATGGGGTTCGTTGTACACTTAAACTTGAAGAACAATAAATTGGCGAATTGAACTGTTTGGATGCTTTGCATATATGTTTCTTAGACTATATAGAAGCAATATATACAAAGAATTCAACCGTCTACCTGTTCCATTCATTGTTCTACTTGTAGAAATTTACAAATAATTTCCGTTTCATGATTATCAATGGGGCTCGCTGTTCACTTAAACTTGAAGAACAATAAATTGGCGAATTGTACTGTTTGGATGCTTTGCATATATGTTTCTTAGACTATATAGAATCAATATATACAAAGAATTCAACCGTCTACCTGTTCCATTCATTGTTCTACTTGTCGAAAGTTACAAATAATTTCCGATAAAGGATTAACCATAGGGGCTCGTTGTTCACTTAAACTTGAAGAACAATAAATTGGCGAATTGTACTGTTTGGATGCTTTGCATATATGTTTCTTAGACTATATAGAACCAATATATACAAAGATTTCAACCGTCTACCTGTTCCATTCATTGTTCTACTTGTCGAAAATTACAAATAATTTCCGATAAAGGATTAACCATTGGGTCTGATTGTTCACTTAAACTTGAAGACCAAGAAATTGGCAAATGGTATTGTTTGGATGCTTTGCGTACATGTTTTTTAGACTATATGGAAGCAATATATACAAAGATTTCAACAGTCTACGTGTTCCAATCATTGTTCTACTTGTCGAAATTTACAAATAATTTCCTTTAAAGGATTAACAATGGGACTCGTTGTTCACTTAAACTTGAAGAACAATAAATTGGCGAATTGTACTGTTTGGATGCTTTGCATATATGTTTCTTAGACTATATAGAAGCAATATATACAAAGATTTCAACCGTCTACGTGTTCCAATCATTGTTCTACTTGTCGAAATTTACAAATAATTTCCTTTAAAGGATTAACAATGGGGCTCGTTGTTCACTTAAACTTGAAGAACAAGAAATTGGCGAATTGTACTGTTTGGATGCTTTGCATATATGTTTCTTAGACTATATAGAAGCAATATATACAAAGATTTCAACTGTCTACCTGTTCCATTCATTGTTCTACTTGTCGAAAGTTACAAATAATTTCCGATAAAGGATTAACCATAGGGGCTCGTTGTTCACTTAAACTTGAAGAACAATAAATTGGCGAATTGTACCGTTTGGATGCTTTGCATATATGTTTCTTAGACTATATGGAAGCAATATATACAAAGATTTCAACCGTCTAGGTGTTCCAATCATTGTTCTACTTGTAGAAAGTTACAATTAATTTCCGTTAAAGGATTAACAATGCGGCTCGTAGTTCACTTAAACTTGAAGAACAAAACATTGGCGAATTGTACTGTTTGGATGCTTTGCATATATGTTTCTTAGACTATATAGAAGCATTATATACAAAGATTTCAACCGTCTACCTGTACTATTCATTGTTCTACTTGTAGAAAGTTACAAATAATTTCCATTTCATGATTATCAATGGGGCTCGCTGTTCACTTAAACTAGAAGAACAATAAATTGGCGAATTGTACTGTTTGCATGCTTTGCATATATGTTTCTTAGACTATATAGAATCAATATATACAAAGAATTCAACCGTCTACCTGTTCCATTCATTGTTCTACTTGTCGAAAGTTACAAATAATTTCCGATAAAGGATTAACCATAGGGGCTCGTTGTTCACTTAAACTTGAAGAACAATAAATTGGCGAATTGTACTGTTTGGATGCTTTGCATATATGTTTCTTAGACTATATAGACGCAATATATACAAGGATTTCAACCGTCTACCTGTTCCATTCATTGTTCTACTTGTCGAAAGTTACAAATAATTTCCGATAAAGGTTTAACCATTGGGGCTCGTTGTTCACTTAAACTTGAAGAACAATAAATTGGCGAATTGTACTGTTTGGATGCTTTGCATATATGTTTCTTAGACTATATGGAAGCAATATATACAAAGATTTCAACCGTCTACGTGTTCCAATCATTGTTCTACTTGTAGAAAGTTACAATTAATTTCCGTTAAAGGATTAACAATGCGGCTCGTAGTTCACTTAAACTTGAAGAACAAAACATTGGCGAATTGTACTGTTTGGATGCTTTGCATATATGTTTCTTAGACTATATAGAAGCATTATATACAAAGATTTCAACCGTCTACCTGTACTATTCATTGTTCTACTTGTAGAAAGTTACAAATAATTTCCATTTCATGATTATCAATGGGGCTCGCTGTTCACTTAAACTTGAAGAACAATAAATTGGCGAATTGTACTGTTTGCATGCTTTGCATATATGTTTCTTAGACTATATAGAATCAATATATAAAAAGAATTCAACCGTCTACCTGTTCCATTCATTGTTCTACTTGTCGAAAGTTACAAATAATTTCCGATAAAGGATTAACCATAGGGGCTCGTTGTTCACTTAAACTTGAAGAACAATAAATTGGCGAATTGTACTGTTTGGATGCTTTGCATATATGTTTCTTAGACTATATAGACGCAATATATACAAGGATTTCAACCGTCTACCTGTTCCATTCATTGTTCTACTTGTCGAAAGTTACAAATAATTACCGATAAAGGATTAACCATTGGGGCTCATTGTTCACTTAAACTTGAAGAACAAAAAATTGGCGAATTGTACTGTTTGGATGCTTTGCATATATGTTTCTTAGTCTATATAGAAGCAATATATACAAAGATTTCAACCGTCTACCTGTTCCATTCATTGTTCTACTTGTCGAAAATTACAAATAATTTCCGATAAAGATTAACCATTGGGTCTGATTGTTCACTTAAACTTGAAGACCAAGAAATTGGCAAATGGTATTGTTTGGATGCTTTGTGTACATGTTTTTTAGACTATATGGAAGCAATATATACAAAGATTTCAACCGTCAACTTGTTCCACTTATTGTTCTACTTGTCGAAAGTTACAAATAATTTCCGTTAAGGGATTAACAATGGGGATCGTAGTTTACTTAAACATGAAGAACAAGAAATTGGCGAATTGTACTGTTTGGATGCTTTGCATATATGTTTCTTAGACTATATAGAAGCAATATATACAAAGATTTCAACCGTCTACCTGTTCCATTCATTGTTCTACTTGTCGAAAGTTACAAATAATTTCCGATAAAGGATTAACAATGGGGCTCATTGTTCACTTAAACTTGAAGGACAAAAAACTGGCGAATTGTACTGTTTGGATGCTTTGCATATATGTTTCTTAGACTATATGGAAGCAATATATACAAAGATTTCAACCGTCTAACTGTTCCATTCATTGTTCTACTTGTCGAAAGTTACAAATAATTTCCGTTAAGGGATTAACAATGGGGATCGTAGTTTACTTAAACATGAAGAACAAAAAATTGGCGAATTGTACTGTTTGGATGCTTTGCATATATGTTTCTTAGACTATATAGAAGCAATATATACAAAGATTTCAACCGTCTACCTGTTCCATTCATTGTTCTACTTGTCGAAAGATACAAATAATTTCCGATAAAGGATTAACCATTGGGGCTCATTGTCACTTAAACTTGAAAAACAAAAAATTGGCGAATTGTACTGTTTGGATGCTTTGCATATATGTTTCTTAGACTATATGGAAGCAATATATACAATGATTTCAACAGTCTACCTATTCCATTCATTGTTCTACTTGTCGAAATTTACAAATAATTTCCTTTAAAGGATTAACAACGGGGTTCGTTGTACACTTAAACTTGAAGAACAATAAATTGGCGAATTGAACTGTTTGGATGCTTTGCATATATGTTTCTTAGACTATATAGAAGCAATATATACAAAGAATTCAACCGTCTACCTGTTCCATTCATTGTTCTACTTGTAGAAATTTACAAATAATTTCCATTTCATGATTATCAATGGGGCTCGCTGTTCACTTAAACTTGAAGAACAATAAATTGGCGAATTGTACTGTTTGGATGCTTTGCATATATGTTTCTTAGACTATATAGAATCAATATATACAAAGAATTCAACCGTCTACCTGTTCCATTCATTGTTCTACTTGTCGAAAGTTACAAATAATTTCCGATAAAGGATTAACCATAGGGGCTCGTTGTTCACTTAAACTTGAAGAACAATAAATTGGCGAATTGTACTGTTTGGATGCTTTGCATATATGTTTCTTAGACTATATAGAACCAATATATACAAAGATTTCAACCGTCTACCTGTTCCATTCATTGTTCTACTTGTCGAAAATTACAAATAATTTCCGATAAAGGATTAACCATTGGGTCTGATTGTTCACTTAAACTTGAAGACCAAGAAATTGGCAAATGGTATTGTTTGGATGCTTTGCGTACATGTTTTTTAGACTTTATTGAAGCAATATATACAAAGATTTCAACAGTCTACGTGTTCCAATCATTGTTCTACTTGTCGAAATTTACAAATAATTTCCTTTAAAGGATTAACAATGGGACTCGTTGTTCACTTAAACTTGAAGAACAATAAATTGGCGAATTGTACTGTTTGGATGCTTTGCATATATGTTTCTTAGACTATATAGAAGCAATATATACAAAGATTTCAACCGTCTACGTGTTCCATTCATTGTTCTACTTGTCGAAAGTTACAAATAATTTCCGATAAAGGATTAACAATGGGGCTCATTGTTCACTTAAACTTGAAGGACAAAAAACTGGCGAATTGTACTGTTTGGATGCTTTGCATATATGTTTCTTAGACTATATGGAAGCAATATATACAAAGATTTCAACTGTCTACCTGTTCCATTCATTGTTCTACTTGTCGAAAGTTACAAATAATTTCCGATAAAGGATTAACCATAGGGGCTCGTTGTTCACTTAAACTTGAAGAACAATAAATTGGCGAATTGTACCGTTTGGATGCTTTGCATATATGTTTCTTAGACTATATGGAAGCAATATATACAAAGATTTCAACCGTCTAGGTGTTCCAATCATTGTTCTACTTGTAGAAAGTTACAATTAATTTCCGTTAAAGGATTAACAATGCGGCTCGTAGTTCACTTAAACTTGAAGAACAAAACATTGGCGAATTGTACTGTTTGGATGCTTTGCATATATGTTTCTTAGACTATATAGAAGCATTATATACAAAGATTTCAACCGTCTACCTGTACTATTCATTGTTCTACTTGTAGAAAGTTACAAATAATTTCCATTTCATGATTATCAATGGGGCTCGCTGTTCACTTAAACTAGAAGAACAATAAATTGGCGAATTGTACTGTTTGCATGCTTTGCATATATGTTTCTTAGACTATATAGAATCAATATATACAAAGAATTCAACCGTCTACCTGTTCCATTCATTGTTCTACTTGTCGAAAGTTACAAATAATTTCCGATAAAGGATTAACCATAGGGGCTCGTTGTTCACTTAAACTTGAAGAACAATAAATTGGCGAATTGTACTGTTTGGATGCTTTGCATATATGTTTCTTAGACTATATAGACGCAATATATACAAGGATTTCAACCGTCTACCTGTTCCATTCATTGTTCTACTTGTCGAAAGTTACAAATAATTTCCGATAAAGGTTTAACCATTGGGGCTCGTTGTTCACTTAAACTTGAAGAACAATAAATTGGCGAATTGTACTGTTTGGATGCTTTGCATATATGTTTCTTAGACTATATGGAAGCAATATATACAAAGATTTCAACCGTCTACGTGTTCCAATCATTGTTCTACTTGTAGAAAGTTACAATTAATTTCCGTTAAAGGATTAACAATGCGGCTCGTAGTTCACTTAAACTTGAAGAACAAAACATTGGCGAATTGTACTGTTTGGATGCTTTGCATATATGTTTCTTAGACTATATAGAAGCATTATATACAAAGATTTCAACCGTCTACCTGTACTATTCATTGTTCTACTTGTAGAAAGTTACAAATAATTTCCATTTCATGATTATCAATGGGGCTCGCTGTTCACTTAAACTTGAAGAACAATAAATTGGCGAATTGTACTGTTTGCATGCTTTGCATATATGTTTCTTAGACTATATAGAATCAATATATAAAAAGAATTCAACCGTCTACCTGTTCCATTCATTGTTCTACTTGTCGAAAGTTACAAATAATTTCCGATAAAGGATTAACCATAGGGGCTCGTTGTTCACTTAAACTTGAAGAACAATAAATTGGCGAATTGTACTGTTTGGATGCTTTGCATATATGTTTCTTAGACTATATAGACGCAATATATACAAGGATTTCAACCGTCTACCTGTTCCATTCATTGTTCTACTTGTCGAAAGTTACAAATAATTACCGATAAAGGATTAACCATTGGGGCTCATTGTTCACTTAAACTTGAAGAACAAAAAATTGGCGAATTGTACTGTTTGGATGCTTTGCATATATGTTTCTTAGTCTATATAGAAGCAATATATACAAAGATTTCAACCGTCTACCTGTTCCATTCATTGTTCTACTTGTCGAAAATTACAAATAATTTCCGATAAAGATTAACCATTGGGTCTGATTGTTCACTTAAACTTGAAGACCAAGAAATTGGCAAATGGTATTGTTTGGATGCTTTGTGTACATGTTTTTTAGACTATATGGAAGCAATATATACAAAGATTTCAACCGTCAACTTGTTCCACTTATTGTTCTACTTGTCGAAAGTTACAAATAATTTCCGTTAAGGGATTAACAATGGGGATCGTAGTTTACTTAAACATGAAGAACAAGAAATTGGCGAATTGTACTGTTTGGATGCTTTGCATATATGTTTCTTAGACTATATAGAAGCAATATATACAAAGATTTCAACCGTCTACCTGTTCCATTCATTGTTCTACTTGTCGAAAGTTACAAATAATTTCCGATAAAGGATTAACAATGGGGCTCATTGTTCACTTAAACTTGAAGGACAAAAAACTGGCGAATTGTACTGTTTGGATGCTTTGCATATATGTTTCTTAGACTATATGGAAGCAATATATACAAAGATTTCAACCGTCTAACTGTTCCATTCATTGTTCTACTTGTCGAAAGTTACAAATAATTTCCGTTAAGGGATTAACAATGGGGATCGTAGTTTACTTAAACATGAAGAACAAAAAATTGGCGAATTGTACTGTTTGGATGCTTTGCATATATGTTTCTTAGACTATATAGAAGCAATATATACAAAGATTTCAACCGTCTACCTGTTCCATTCATTGTTCTACTTGTCGAAAGATACAAATAATTTCCGATAAAGGATTAACCATTGGGGCTCATTGTCACTTAAACTTGAAAAACAAAAAATTGGCGAATTGTACTGTTTGGATGCTTTGCATATATGTTTCTTAGACTATATGGAAGCAATATATACAATGATTTCAACAGTCTACCTATTCCATTCATTGTTCTACTTGTCGAAATTTACAAATAATTTCCTTTAAAGGATTAACAACGGGGTTCGTTGTACACTTAAACTTGAAGAACAATAAATTGGCGAATTGAACTGTTTGGATGCTTTGCATATATGTTTCTTAGACTATATAGAAGCAATATATACAAAGAATTCAACCGTCTACCTGTTCCATTCATTGTTCTACTTGTAGAAATTTACAAATAATTTCCATTTCATGATTATCAATGGGGCTCGCTGTTCACTTAAACTTGAAGAACAATAAATTGGCGAATTGTACTGTTTGGATGCTTTGCATATATGTTTCTTAGACTATATAGAATCAATATATACAAAGAATTCAACCGTCTACCTGTTCCATTCATTGTTCTACTTGTCGAAAGTTACAAATAATTTCCGATAAAGGATTAACCATAGGGGCTCGTTGTTCACTTAAACTTGAAGAACAATAAATTGGCGAATTGTACTGTTTGGATGCTTTGCATATATGTTTCTTAGACTATATAGAACCAATATATACAAAGATTTCAACCGTCTACCTGTTCCATTCATTGTTCTACTTGTCGAAAATTACAAATAATTTCCGATAAAGGATTAACCATTGGGTCTGATTGTTCACTTAAACTTGAAGACCAAGAAATTGGCAAATGGTATTGTTTGGATGCTTTGCGTACATGTTTTTTAGACTTTATTGAAGCAATATATACAAAGATTTCAACAGTCTACGTGTTCCAATCATTGTTCTACTTGTCGAAATTTACAAATAATTTCCTTTAAAGGATTAACAATGGGACTCGTTGTTCACTTAAACTTGAAGAACAATAAATTGGCGAATTGTACTGTTTGGATGCTTTGCATATATGTTTCTTAGACTATATAGAAGCAATATATACAAAGATTTCAACCGTCTACGTGTTCCATTCATTGTTCTACTTGTCGAAAGTTACAAATAATTTCCGATAAAGGATTAACAATGGGGCTCATTGTTCACTTAAACTTGAAGGACAAAAAACTGGCGAATTGTACTGTTTGGATGCTTTGCATATATGTTTCTTAGACTATATGGAAGCAATATATACAAAGATTTCAACCGTCTAACTGTTCCATTCATTGTTCTACTTGTCGAAAGTTACAAATAATTTCCGTTAAGGGATTAACAATGGGGATCGTAGTTTACTTAAACATGAAGAACAAAAAATTGGCGAATTGTACTGTTTGGATGCTTTGCATATATGTTTCTTAGACTATATAGAAGCAATATATACAAAGATTTCAACCGTCTACCTGTTCCATTCATTGTTCTACTTGTCGAAAGATACAAATAATTTCCGATAAAGGATTAACCATTGGGGCTCATTGACACTTAAACTTGAAAAACAAAAAATTGGCGAATTGTACTGTTTGGATGCTTTGCATATATGTTTCTTAGACTATATGGAAGCAATATATACAATGATTTCAACAGTCTACCTATTCCATTCATTGTTCTACTTGTCGAAATTTACAAATAATTTCCTTTAAAGGATTAACAATGGGGTTCGTTGTACACTTAAACTTGAAGAACAATAAATTGGCGAATTGAACTGTTTGGATGCTTTGCATATATGTTTCTTAGACTATATAGAAGCAATATATACAAAGAATTCAACCGTCTACCTGTTCCATTCATTGTTCTACTTGTAGAAATTTACAAATAATTTCCATTTCATGATTATCAATGGGGCTCGCTGTTCACTTAAACTTGAAGAACAATAAATTGGCGAATTGTACTGTTTGGATGCTTTGCATATATGTTTCTTAGACTATATAGAAGCAATATATACAAAGATTTCAACCGTCTACGTGTTCCAATCATTGTTCTACTTGTCGAAATTTACAAATAATTTCCTTTAAAGGATTAACAATGGGGCTCGTTGTTCACTTAAACTTGAAGAACAAGAAATTGGCGAATTGTACTGTTTGGATGCTTTGCATATATGTTTCTTAGACTATATAGAAGCAATATATACAAAGATTTCAACTGTCTACCTGTTCCATTCATTGTTCTACTTGTCGAAAGTTACAAATAATTTCCGATAAAGGATTAACCATAGGGGCTCGTTGTTCACTTAAACGTGAAGAACAATAAATTGGCGAATTGTACTGTTTGGATGCTTTGCATATATGTTTCTTAGACTATATAGACGCAATATATACAAGGATTTCAACCGTCTACCTGTTCCATTCATTGTTCTACTTGTCGAAAGTTACAAATAATTACCGATAAAGGATTAACCATTGGGGCTCATTGTTCACTTAAACTTGAAGAACAAAAAATTGGCGAATTGTACTGTTTGGATGCTTTGCATATATGTTTCTTAGACTATATAGAACCAATATATACAAAGATTTCAACCGTATACCTGTTCCATTCATTGTTCTACTTGTCGAAAATTACAAATAATTTCCGATAAAGGATTAACCATTGGGTCTGATTGTTCACTTAAACTTGAAGACCAAGAAATTGGCAAATGGTATTGTTTGGATGCTTTGCGTACATGTTTTTTAGACTATATGGAAGCAATATATACAAAGATTTCAACAGTGTACGTGTTCCAATCATTGTTCTACTTGTCGAAATTTACAAATAATTTCCTTTAAAGGATTAACAATGGGACTCGTTGTTCACTTAAACTTGAAGAACAATAAATTGGCGAATTGTACTGTTTGGATGCTTTGCATATATGTTTCTTAGACTATATAGAAGCAATATATACAAAGATTTCAACCGTCTACCTGTTCCATTCATTGTTCTACTTGTCGAAAGTTACAAATAATTTCCGATAAATGATTAACCATTGGGGCTCATTGTTCACTTAAACTTGAGGAACAAAAAATTGGCGAATTGTACTGTTTGGATGCTTTGCATATATGTTTCTTAGACTATATAGAATCAATATATACAAAGAATTCAACCGTCTACCTATTCCATTCATTGTTCTACTTGTCGAAAGTTACAAATAATTTCCGATAAAGGATTAACCATAGGGGCTCGTTGTTCACTTAAACTTGAAGAACAATAAATTGGCGAATTGTACTGTTTGGATGCTTTGCACGTATGTTTCTTAGACTATATAGAAACAATATATACAAAGATATCAACTGTCTACCTGTTCCATTCATTGTTCTACTTGTCGAAAGTTACAAATAATTTCCGATGAAGGATTAACCATTGGGGCTCATTGTTCACTTAAACTTGAGGAACAAAAAATTGGCGAATTGTACTGTTTGGACGCTATGCGTATATGTTTCTTAGACTATATAGAAGCAATATATACAAAGATTTCAACCGTCTACCTGTTCCATTCATTGTTCTACTTGTCGAAAATTACAAATAATTTCCGATAAAGGATTAACCATTGGGGCTCGTTGTTCACTTAAACTTGAAGAACAATAAATTGGCGAATTGTACTGTTTGGATGCTTTGCACATATGTTTCTCAGACTATATAGAAACAATATATACAAAGATTTCAACTGTCTACCTGTTCCATTCATTGTTCTTCTTGTCGAAAGTTACAAATAATTTCCGATAAAGGTTTAACCATTGGGTCTGATTGTTCACTTAAACTTGAAGACCAAGAAATTGGCAAATGGTATTGTTTGGATGCTTTGCGTACATGTTTTTTAGACTATATGGAAGCAATATATACAAAGATTTCAACCGTCAACTTGTTCCACTCATTGTTCTACTTGTCGAAAGTTACAAATAATTTCCGATGAAGGATTAACCATTGGGGCTCATTGTTCACTTAAACTTGAGGAACAAAAAATTGGCGAATTGTACTGTTTGGACGCTATGCGTATATGTTTCTTAGACTATATAGAAGCAATATATACAAAGATTTCAACCGTCTACCTGTTCCATTCATTGTTCTACTTGTCGAAAATTACAAATAATTTCCGATAAAGGATTAACCATTGGGGCTCGTTGTTCACTTAAACTTGAAGAACAATAAATTGGCGAATTGTACTGTTTGGATGCTTTGCACATATGTTTCTCAGACTATATAGAAACAATATATACAAAGATTTCAACTGTCTACCTGTTCCATTCATTGTTCTTCTTGTCGAAAGTTACAAATAATTTCCGATAAAGGTTTAACCATTGGGGCTCATTGTTCACTTAAACTTGAGGAACAAAAAATTGGCGAATTGTACTGTTTGGATACTTTGCATATATGTTTCCTAGACTATATAGAAGCAATATATACAAAGATTTCAACCGTCTACCTGTTCCATTCATTGTTCTACTTGTCGAAAGTTACAAATAATTTCCGTTAAGGGATTAACAATGGGGATCGTAGTTTACTTAAACATGAAGAACAAAAAATTGGCGAATTGTACTGTTTGGATGCTTTGCATATATGTTTCTTAGACTATATAGAAGCAATATATACAAAGATTTCAACCGTCTACCTGTTCCATTCATTGTTCTACTTGTCGAAAGATACAAATAATTTCCGATAAAGGATTAACCATTGGGGCTCATTGTCACTTAAACTTGAAAAACAAAAAATTGGCGAATTGTACTGTTTGGATGCTTTGCATATATGTTTCTTAGACTATATGGAAGCAATATATACAATGATTTCAACAGTCTACCTATTCCATTCATTGTTCTACTTGTCGAAATTTACAAATAATTTCCTTTAAAGGATTAACAATGGGGTTCGTTGTACACTTAAACTTGAAGAACAATAAATTGGCGAATTGAACTGTTTGGATGCTTTGCATATATGTTTCTTAGACTATATAGAAGCAATATATACAAAGAATTCAACCGTCTACCTGTTCCATTCATTGTTCTACTTGTAGAAATTTACAAATAATTTCCATTTCATGATTATCAATGGGGCTCGCTGTTCACTTAAACTTGAAGAACAATAAATTGGCGAATTGTACTGTTTGGATGCTTTGCATATATGTTTCTTAGACTATATAGAATCAATATATACAAAGAATTCAACCGTCTACCTGTTCCATTCATTGTTCTACTTGTCGAAAATTACAAATAATTTCCGATAAAGGATTAACCATTGGGGCTCGTTGTTCACTTAAACTTGAAGAACAATAAATTGGCGAATTGTACTGTTTGGATGCTTTGCACATATGTTTCTCAGACTATATAGAAACAATATATACAAAGATTTCAACTGTCTACCTGTTCCATTCATTGTTCTTCTTGTCGAAAGTTACAAATAATTTCCGATAAAGGTTTAACCATTGGGGCTCATTGTTCACTTAAACTTGAGGAACAAAAAATTGGCGAATTGTACTGTTTGGATACTTTGCATATATGTTTCTTAGACTATATAGAAGCAATATATACAAAGATTTCAACCGTCTACCTGTTCCATTCATTGTTCTACTTGTCGAAAGTTACAAATAATTTCCGTTAAGGGATTAACAATGGGGATCGTAGTTTACTTAAACATGAAGAACAAAAAATTGGCGAATTGTACTGTTTGGATGCTTTGCATATATGTTTCTTAGACTATATAGAAGCAATATATACAAAGATTTCAACCGTCTACATGTTCCATTCATTGTTCTACTTGTCGAAAGATACAAATAATTTCCGATAAAGGATTAACCATTGGGGCTCATTGTCACTTAAACTTGAAAAACAAAAAATTGGCGAATTGTACTGTTTGGATGCTTTGCATATATGTTTCTTAGACTATATGGAAGCAATATATACAATGATTTCAACAGTCTACCTATTCCATTCATTGTTCTACTTGTCGAAATTTACAAATAATTTCCTTTAAAGGATTAACAATGGGGTTCGTTGTACACTTAAACTTGAAGAACAATAAATTGGCGAATTGAACTGTTTGGATGCTTTGCATATATGTTTCTTAGACTATATAGAAGCAATATATACAAAGAATTCAACCGTCTACCTGTTCCATTCATTGTTCTACTTGTAGAAATTTACAAATAATTTCCATTTCATGATTATCAATGGGGCTCGCGGTTCACTTAAACTTGAAGAACAATAAATTGGCGAATTGTACTGTTTGGATGCTTTGCATATATGTTTCTTAGACTATATAGAATCAATATATACAAAGAATTCAACCGTCTACCTGTTCCATTCATTGTTCTACTTGTCGAAAGTTACAAATAATTTCCGATAAAGGATTAACCATAGGGGCTCGTTGTTCACTAAACTTGAAGAACAAAAAATTGTCGAATTGTACTGTTTGGATGCTTTGCATATATGTTTCTTAGACTATATAGAAGCAATATATACAATGATTTCAACCGTCTACATGTTCCATTCATTGTTCTGCTTGTCGAAAGTTACAAATAATTTCCTTTAAAGGATTAACAATGGGGCTCGTAGTTCACTTACACTTGAAGATCAAATAATTGGCGAATGCTACTGTTTGGATGCTTTGCGTACATGTTTCTTAGACTATATGGAAGCAATATATACAAAGATTTCAACCGTCTACGTGTTCCAATCATTGTTCTACTTGTCGAAATTTACAAATAATTTCCTTTAAAGGATTAACAATGGGGCTCGTTGTTCACTTACACTTGAAGAACAAAAAATTGGCGAATGGTACTGTTTGGATGCTTTGCATATATGTTTCTTAGACTATATAGAACCAATATATACAAAGATTTCAACCGTCTACCTGTTCCATTCATTGTTCTACTTGTCGAAAATTACAAATAATTTCCGATAAAGGATTAACCATTGGGTCTGATTGTTCACTTAAACTTGAAGACCAAGAAATTGGCAAATGGTATTGTTTGGATGCTTTGCGTACATGTTTTTTAGACTATATGGAAGCAATATATACAAAGATTTCAACAGTCTACGTGTTCCAATCATTGTTCTACTTGTCGAAATTTACAAATAATTTCCTTTAAAGGATTAACAATGGGACTCGTTGTTCACTTAAACTTGAAGAACAATAAATTGGCGAATTGTACTGTTTGGATGCTTTGCATATATGTTTCTTAGACTATATAGAAGCAATATATACAAAGATTTCAACCGTCTACGTGTTCCATTCATTGTTCTACTTGTCGAAATTTACAAATAATTTCCGATAAAGGATTAACCATTGGGGCTCGTTGTTCACTTAAACTTGAAGAACAATAAATTGGCGAATTGTACTGTTTGGATGCTTTGCACATATGTTTCTCAGACTATATAGAAACAATATATACAAAGATTTCAACTGTCTACCTGTTCCATTCATTGTTCTTCTTGTCGAAAGTTACAAATAATTTCCGATAAAGGTTTAACCATTGGGGCTCATTGTTCACTTAAACTTGAGGAACAAAAAATTGGCGAATTGTACTGTTTGGATACTTTGCATATATGTTTCTTAGACTATATAGAAGCAATATATACAAAGATTTCAACCGTCTACCTGTTCCATTCATTGTTCTACTTGTCGAAAGTTACAAATAATTTCCGATAAAGGATTAACAATGGGGCTCATTGTTCACTTAAACTTGAAGGACAAAAAACTGGCGAATTGTACTGTTTGGATGCTTTGCATATATGTTTCTTAGACTATATGGAAGCAATATATACAAAGATTTCAACCGTCTAACTGTTCCATTCATTGTTCTACTTGTCGAAAGTTACAAATAATTTCCGTTAAGGGATTAACAATGGGGATCGTAGTTTACTTAAACATGAAGAACAAAAAATTGGCGAATTGTACTGTTTGGATGCTTTGCATATATGTTTCTTAGACTATATAGAAGCAATATATACAAAGATTTCAACCGTCTACCTGTTCCATTCATTGTTCTACTTGTCGAAAGATACAAATAATTTCCGATAAAGGATTAACCATTGGGGCTCATTGACACTTAAACTTGAAAAACAAAAAATTGGCGAATTGTACTGTTTGGATGCTTTGCATATATGTTTCTTAGACTATATGGAAGCAATATATACAATGATTTCAACAGTCTACCTATTCCATTCATTGTTCTACTTGTCGAAATTTACAAATAATTTCCTTTAAAGGATTAACAATGGGGTTCGTTGTACACTTAAACTTGAAGAACAATAAATTGGCGAATTGAACTGTTTGGATGCTTTGCATATATGTTTCTTAGACTATATAGAAGCAATATATACAAAGAATTCAACCGTCTACCTGTTCCATTCATTGTTCTACTTGTAGAAATTTACAAATAATTTCCATTTCATGATTATCAATGGGGCTCGCTGTTCACTTAAACTTGAAGAACAATAAATTGGCGAATTGTACTGTTTGGATGCTTTGCATATATGTTTCTTAGACTATATAGAATCAATATATACAAAGAATTCAACCGTCTACCTGTTCCATTCATTGTTCTACTTGTCGAAAGTTACAAATAATTTCCGATAAAGGATTAACCATAGGGGCTCGTTGTTCACTTAAACTTGAAGAACAATAAATTGGCGAATTGTACTGTTTGGATGCTTTGCATATATGTTTCTTAGACTATATAGAACCAATATATACAAAGATTTCAACCGTCTACCTGTTCCATTCATTGTTCTACTTGTCGAAAATTACAAATAATTTCCGATAAAGGATTAACCATTGGGTCTGATTGTTCACTTAAACTTGAAGACCAAGAAATTGGCAAATGGTATTGTTTGGATGCTTTGCGTACATGTTTTTTAGACTATATGGAAGCAATATATACAATGATTTCAACAGTCTACCTATTCCATTCATTGTTCTACTTGTCGAAATTTACAAATAATTTCCTTTAAAGGATTAACAATGGGGTTCGTTGTACACTTAAACTTGAAGAACAATAAATTGGCGAATTGAACTGTTTGGATGCTTTGCATATATGTTTCTTAGACTATATAGAAGCAATATATACAAAGAATTCAACCGTCTACCTGTTCCATTCATTGTTCTACTTGTAGAAATTTACAAATAATTTCCATTTCATGATTATCAATGGGGCTCGCTGTTCACTTAAACTAGAAGAACAATAAATTGGCGAATTGTACTGTTTGCATGCTTTGCATATATGTTTCTTAGACTATATAGAATCAATATATACAAAGAATTCAACCGTCTACCTGTTCCATTCATTGTTCTACTTGTCGAAAGTTACAAATAATTTCCGATAAAGGATTAACCATAGGGGCTCGTTGTTCACTTAAACTTGAAGAACAATAAATTGGCGAATTGTACTGTTTGGATGCTTTGCATATATGTTTCTTAGACTATATAGACGCAATATATACAAGGATTTCAACCGTCTACCTGTTCCATTCATTGTTCTACTTGTCGAAAATTACAAATAATTTCCGATAAAGGTTTAACCATTGGGGCTCGTTGTTCACTTAAACTTGAAGAACAATAAATTGGCGAATTGTACTGTTTGGATGCTTTGCATATATGTTTCTTAGACTATATGGAAGCAATATATACAAAGATTTCAACCGTCTACGTGTTCCAATCATTGTTCTACTTGTAGAAAGTTACAATTAATTTCCGTTAAAGGATTAACAATGCGGCTCGTAGTTCACTTAAACTTGAAGAACAAAACATTGGCGAATTGTACTGTTTGGATGCTTTGCATATATGTTTCTTAGACTATATAGAAGCATTATATACAAAGATTTCAACCGTCTACCTGTACTATTCATTGTTCTACTTGTAGAAAGTTACAAATAATTTCCATTTCATGATTATCAATGGGGCTCGCTGTTCACTTAAACTTGAAGAACAATAAATTGGCGAATTGTACTGTTTGCATGCTTTGCATATATGTTTCTTAGACTATATAGAATCAATATATAAAAAGAATTCAACCGTCTACCTGTTCCATTCATTGTTCTACTTGTCGAAAGTTACAAATAATTTCCGATAAAGGATTAACCATAGGGGCTCGTTGTTCACTTAAACTTGAAGAACAATAAATTGGCGAATTGTACTGTTTGGATGCTTTGCATATATGTTTCTTAGACTATATAGACGCAATATATACAAGGATTTCAACCGTCTACCTGTTCCATTCATTGTTCTACTTGTCGAAAGTTACAAATAATTACCGATAAAGGATTAACCATTGGGGCTCATTGTTCACTTAAACTTGAAGAACAAAAAATTGGCGAATTGTACTGTTTGGATGCTTTGCATATATGTTTCTTAGTCTATATAGAAGCAATATATACAAAGATTTCAACCGTCTACCTGTTCCATTCATTGTTCTACTTGTCGAAAATTACAAATAATTTCCGATAAAGATTAACCATTGGGTCTGATTGTTCACTTAAACTTGAAGACCAAGAAATTGGCAAATGGTATTGTTTGGATGCTTTGTGTACATGTTTTTTAGACTATATGGAAGCAATATATACAAAGATTTCAACCGTCAACTTGTTCCACTCATTGTTCTACTTGTCGAAAGTTACAAATAATTTCCGTTAAGGGATTAACAATGGGGATCGTAGTTTACTTAAACATGAAGAACAAGAAATTGGCGAATTGTACTGTTTGGATGCTTTGCATATATGTTTCTTAGACTATATAGAAGCAATATATACAAAGATTTCAACCGTCTACCTGTTCCATTCATTGTTCTACTTGTCGAAAGTTACAAATAATTTCCGATAAAGGATTAACAATGGGGCTCAATGTTCACTTAAACTTGAAGGACAAAAAACTGGCGAATTGTACTGTTTGGATGCTTTGCATATATGTTTCTTAGACTATATGGAAGCAATATATACAAAGATTTCAACCGTCTAACTGTTCCATTCATTGTTCTACTTGTCGAAAGTTACAAATAATTTCCGTTAAGGGATTAACAATGGGGATCGTAGTTTACTTAAACATGAAGAACAAAAAATTGGCGAATTGTACTGTTTGGATGCTTTGCATATATGTTTCTTAGACTATATAGAAGCAATATATACAAAGATTTCAACCGTCTACCTGTTCCATTCATTGTTCTACTTGTCGAAAGATACAAATAATTTCCGATAAAGGATTAACCATTGGGGCTCATTGTCACTTAAACTTGAAAAACAAAAAATTGGCGAATTGTACTGTTTGGATGCTTTGCATATATGTTTCTTAGACTATATGGAAGCAATATATACAATGATTTCAACAGTCTACCTATTCCATTCATTGTTCTACTTGTCGAAATTTACAAATAATTTCCTTTAAAGGATTAACAATGGGGTTCGTTGTACACTTAAACTTGAAGAACAATAAATTGGCGAATTGAACTGTTTGGATGCTTTGCATATATGTTTCTTAGACTATATAGAAGCAATATATACAAAGAATTCAACCGTCTACCTGTTCCATTCATTGTTCTACTTGTAGAAATTTACAAATAATTTCCATTTCATGATTATCAATGGGGCTCGCTGTTCACTTAAACTTGAAGAACAATAAATTGGCGAATTGTACTGTTTGGATGCTTTGCATATATGTTTCTTAGACTATATAGAATCAATATATACAAAGAATTCAACCGTCTACCTGTTCCATTCATTGTTCTACTTGTCGAAAGTTACAAATAATTTCCGATAAAGGATTAACCATAGGGGCTCGTTGTTCACTTAAACTTGAAGAACAATAAATTGGCGAATTGTACTGTTTGGATGCTTTGCATATATGTTTCTTAGACTATATAGAACCAATATATACAAAGATTTCAACCGTCTACCTGTTCCATTCATTGTTCTACTTGTCGAAAATTACAAATAATTTCCGATAAAGGATTAACCATTGGGTCTGATTGTTCACTTAAACTTGAAGACCAAGAAATTGGCAAATGGTATTGTTTGGATGCTTTGCGTACATGTTTTTTAGACTTTATTGAAGCAATATATACAAAGATTTCAACAGTCTACGTGTTCCAATCATTGTTCTACTTGTCGAAATTTACAAATAATTTCCTTTAAAGGATTAACAATGGGACTCGTTGTTCACTTAAACTTGAAGAACAATAAATTGGCGAATTGTACTGTTTGGATGCTTTGCATATATGTTTCTTAGACTATATAGAAGCAATATATACAAAGATTTCAACCGTCTACGTGTTCCATTCATTGTTCTACTTGTCGAAATTTACAAATAATTTCCGATAAAGGATTAACCATTGGGGCTCGTTGTTCACTTAAACTTGAAGAACAATAAATTGGCGAATTGTACTGTTTGGATGCTTTGCACATATGTTTCTCAGACTATATAGAAACAATATATACAAAGATTTCAACTGTCTACCTGTTCCATTCATTGTTCTTCTTGTCGAAAGTTACAAATAATTTCCGATAAAGGTTTAACCATTGGGGCTCATTGTTCACTTAAACTTGAGGAACAAAAAAGTGGCGAATTGTACTGTTTGGATACTTTGCATATATGTTTCTTAGACTATATAGAAGCAATATATACAAAGATTTCAACCGTCTACCTGTTCCATTCATTGTTCTACTTGTCGAAAGTTACAAATAATTTCCGATAAAGGATTAACAATGGGGCTCATTGTTCACTTAAACTTGAAGGACAAAAAACTGGCGAATTGTACTGTTTGGATGCTTTGCATATATGTTTCTTAGACTATATGGAAGCAATATATACAAAGATTTCAACCGTCTAACTGTTCCATTCATTGTTCTACTTGTCGAAAGTTACAAATAATTTCCGTTAAGGGATTAACAATGGGGATCGTAGTTTACTTAAACATGAAGAACAAAAAATTGGCGAATTGTACTGTTTGGATGCTTTGCATATATGTTTCTTAGACTATATAGAAGCAATATATACAAAGATTTCAACCGTCTACCTGTTCCATTCATTGTTCTACTTGTCGAAAGATACAAATAATTTCCGATAAAGGATTAACCATTGGGGCTCATTGACACTTAAACTTGAAAAACAAAAAATTGGCGAATTGTACTGTTTGGATGCTTTGCATATATGTTTCTTAGACTATATGGAAGCAATATATACAATGATTTCAACAGTCTACCTATTCCATTCATTGTTCTACTTGTCGAAATTTACAAATAATTTCCTTTAAAGGATTAACAATGGGGTTCGTTGTACACTTAAACTTGAAGAACAATAAATTGGCGAATTGAACTGTTTGGATGCTTTGCATATATGTTTCTTAGACTATATAGAAGCAATATATACAAAGAATTCAACCGTCTACCTGTTCCATTCATTGTTCTACTTGTAGAAATTTACAAATAATTTCCATTTCATGATTATCAATGGGGCTCGCTGTTCACTTAAACTTGAAGAACAATAAATTGGCGAATTGTACTGTTTGGATGCTTTGCATATATGTTTCTTAGACTATATAGAATCAATATATACAAAGAATTCAACCGTCTACCTGTTCCATTCATTGTTCTACTTGTCGAAAGTTACAAATAATTTCCGATAAAGATTAACCATTGGGTCTGATTGTTCACTTAAACTTGAAGACCAAGAAATTGGCAAATGGTATTGTTTGGATGCTTTGTGTACATGTTTTTTAGACTATATGGAAGCAATATATACAAAGATTTCAACCGTCAACTTGTTCCACTCATTGTTCTACTTGTCGAAAGTTACAAATAATTTCCATTTCATGATTATCAATGGGGCTCGCTGTTCACTTAAACTTGAAGAACAATAAATTGGCGAATTGTACTGTTTGGATGCTTTGCATATATGTTTCTTAGACTATATAGACGCAATATATACAAGGATTTCAACCGTCTACCTGTTCCATTCATTGTTCTACTTGTCGAAAGTTACAAATAATTACCGATAAAGGATTAACCATTGGGGCTCATTGTTCACTTAAACTTGAAGAACAAAAAATTGGCGAATTGTACTGTTTGGATGCTTTGCATATATGTTTCTTAGACTATATAGAACCAATATATACAAAGATTTCAACCGTATACCTGTTCCATTCATTGTTCTACTTGTCGAAAATTACAAATAATTTCCGATAAAGGATTAAACATTGGGTCTGATTGTTCACTTAAACTTGAAGACCAAGAAATTGGCAAATGGTATTGTTTGGATGCTTTGCGTACATGTTTTTTAGACTATATGGAAGCAATATATACAAAGATTTCAACAGTGTACGTGTTCCAATCATTGTTCTACTTGTCGAAATTTACAAATAATTTCCTTTAAAGGATTAACAATGGGACTCGTTGTTCACTTAAACTTGAAGAACAATAAATTGGCGAATTGTACTGTTTGGATGCTTTGCATATATGTTTCTTAGACTATATAGAAGCAATATATACAAAGATTTCAACCGTCTACCTGTTCCATTCATTGTTCTACTTGTCGAAAGTTACAAATAATTTCCGATAAATGATTAACCATTGGGGCTCATTGTTCACTTAAACTTGAGGAACAAAAAATTGGCGAATTGTACTGTTTGGATGCTTTGCATATATGTTTCTTAGACTATATAGAATCAATATATACAAAGATTTCAACCGTCTACCTGTTCCATTCATTGTTCTACTTGTCGAAAATTACAAATAATTTCCGATAAAGGATTAACCATTGGGGCTCGTTGTTCACTTAAACTTGAAGAACAATAAATTGGCGAATTGTACTGTTTGGATGCTTTGCACATATGTTTCTCAGACTATATAGAAACAATATATACAAAGATTTCAACTGTCTACCTGTTCCATTCATTGTTCTTCTTGTCGAAAGTTACAAATAATTTCCGATAAAGGTTTAACCATTGGGTCTGATTGTTCACTTAAACTTGAAGACCAAGAAATTGGCAAATGGTATTGTTTGGATGCTTTGCGTACATGTTTTTTAGACTATATGGAAGCAATATATACAAAGATTTCAACCGTCAACTTGTTCCACTCATTGTTCTACTTGTCGAAAGTTACAAATAATTTCCGATGAAGGATTAACCATTGGGGCTCATTGTTCACTTAAACTTGAGGAACAAAAAATTGGCGAATTGTACTGTTTGGACGCTATGCGTATATGTTTCTTAGACTATATAGAAGCAATATATACAAAGATTTCAACCGTCTACCTGTTCCATTCATTGTTCTACTTGTCGAAAATTACAAATAATTTCCGATAAAGGATTAACCATTGGGTCTGATTGTTCACTTAAACTTGAAGACCAAGAAATTGGCAAATGGTATTGTTTGGATGCTTTGTGTACATGTTTTTTAGACTATATGGAAGCAATATATACAAAGATTTCAACCGTCAACTTGTTCCACTCATTGTTCTACTTGTCGAAAGTTACAAATAATTTCCATTTCATGATTATCAATGGGGCTCGCTGTTCACTTAAACTTGAAGAACAATAAATTGGCGAATTGTACTGTTTGGATGCTTTGCATATATGTTTCTTAGACTATATAGACGCAATATATACAAGGATTTCAACCGTCTACCTGTTCCATTCATTGTTCTACTTGTCGAAAGTTACAAATAATTTCCGATAAAGATTAACCATTGGGTCTGATTGTTCACTTAAACTTGAAGACCAAGAAATTGGCAAATGGTATTGTTTGGATGCTTTGTGTACATGTTTTTTAGACTATATGGAAGCAATATATACAAAGATTTCAACCGTCAACTTGTTCCACTCATTGTTCTACTTGTCGAAAGTTACAAATAATTTCCATTTCATGATTATCAATGGGGCTCGCTGTTCACTTAAACTTGAAGAACAATAAATTGGCGAATTGTACTGTTTGGATGCTTTGCATATATGTTTCTTAGACTATATAGACGCAATATATACAAGGATTTCAACCGTCTACCTGTTCCATTCATTGTTCTACTTGTCGAAAGTTACAAATAATTACCGATAAAGGATTAACCATTGGGGCTCATTGTTCACTTAAACTTGAAGAACAAAAAATTGGCGAATTGTACTGTTTGGATGCTTTGCATATATGTTTCTTAGACTATATAGAACCAATATATACAAAGATTTCAACCGTATACCTGTTCCATTCATTGTTCTACTTGTCGAAAATTACAAATAATTTCCGATAAAGGATTAAACATTGGGTCTGATTGTTCACTTAAACTTGAAGACCAAGAAATTGGCAAATGGTATTGTTTGGATGCTTTGCGTACATGTTTTTTAGACTATATGGAAGCAATATATACAAAGATTTCAACAGTGTACGTGTTCCAATCATTGTTCTACTTGTCGAAATTTACAAATAATTTCCTTTAAAGGATTAACAATGGGACTCGTTGTTCACTTAAACTTGAAGAACAATAAATTGGCGAATTGTACTGTTTGGATGCTTTGCATATATGTTTCTTAGACTATATAGAAGCAATATATACAAAGATTTCAACCGTCTACCTGTTCCATTCATTGTTCTACTTGTCGAAAGTTACAAATAATTTCCGATAAATGATTAACCATTGGGGCTCATTGTTCACTTAAACTTGAGGAACAAAAAATTGGCGAATTGTACTGTTTGGATGCTTTGCATATATGTTTCTTAGACTATATAGAATCAATATATACAAAGATTTCAACCGTCTACCTGTTCCATTCATTGTTCTACTTGTCGAAAATTACAAATAATTTCCGATAAAGGATTAACCATTGGGGCTCGTTGTTCACTTAAACTTGAAGAACAATAAATTGGCGAATTGTACTGTTTGGATGCTTTGCACATATGTTTCTCAGACTATATAGAAACAATATATACAAAGATTTCAACTGTCTACCTGTTCCATTCATTGTTCTTCTTGTCGAAAGTTACAAATAATTTCCGATAAAGGTTTAACCATTGGGTCTGATTGTTCACTTAAACTTGAAGACCAAGAAATTGGCAAATGGTATTGTTTGGATGCTTTGCGTACATGTTTTTTAGACTATATGGAAGCAATATATACAAAGATTTCAACCGTCAACTTGTTCCACTCATTGTTCTACTTGTCGAAAGTTACAAATAATTTCCGATGAAGGATTAACCATTGGGGCTCATTGTTCACTTAAACTTGAGGAACAAAAAATTGGCGAATTGTACTGTTTGGACGCTATGCGTATATGTTTCTTAGACTATATAGAAGCAATATATACAAAGATTTCAACCGTCTACCTGTTCCATTCATTGTTCTACTTGTCGAAAATTACAAATAATTTCCGATAAAGGATTAACCATTGGGGCTCGTTGTTCACTTAAACTTGAAGAACAATAAATTGGCGAATTGTACTGTTTGGATGCTTTGCACATATGTTTCTCAGACTATATAGAAACAATATATACAAAGATTTCAACTGTCTACCTGTTCCATTCATTGTTCTTCTTGTCGAAAGTTACAAATAATTTCCGATAAAGGTTTAACCATTGGGGCTCATTGTTCACTTAAACTTGAGGAACAAAAAATTGGCGAATTGTACTGTTTGGATACTTTGCATATATGTTTCCTAGACTATATAGAAGCAATATATACAAAGATTTCAACCGTCTACCTGTTCCATTCATTGTTCTACTTGTCGAAAGTTACAAATAATTTCCGTTAAGGGATTAACAATGGGGATCGTAGTTTACTTAAACATGAAGAACAAAAAATTGGCGAATTGTACTGTTTGGATGCTTTGCATATATGTTTCTTATACTATATAGAAGCAATATATACAAAGATTTCAACCGTCTACCTGTTCCATTCATTGTTCTACTTGTCGAAAGATACAAATAATTTCCGATAAAGGATTAACCATTGGGGCTCATTGTCACTTAAACTTGAAAAACAAAAAATTGGCGAATTGTACTGTTTGGATGCTTTGCATATATGTTTCTTAGACTATATGGAAGCAATATATACAATGATTTCAACAGTCTACCTATTCCATTCATTGTTCTACTTGTCGAAATTTACAAATAATTTCCTTTAAAGGATTAACAATGGGGTTCGTTGTACACTTAAACTTGAAGAACAATAAATTGGCGAATTGAACTGTTTGGATGCTTTGCATATATGTTTCTTAGACTATATAGAAGCAATATATACAAAGAATTCAACCGTCTACCTGTTCCATTCATTGTTCTACTTGTAGAAATTTACAAATAATTTCCATTTCATGATTATCAATGGGGCTCGCTGTTCACTTAAACTTGAAGAACAATAAATTGGCGAATTGTACTGTTTGGATGCTTTGCATATATGTTTCTTAGACTATATAGAATCAATATATACAAAGAATTCAACCGTCTACCTGTTCCATTCATTGTTCTACTTGTCGAAAATTACAAATAATTTCCGATAAAGGATTAACCATTGGGGCTCGTTGTTCACTTAAACTTGAAGAACAATAAATTGGCGAATTGTACTGTTTGGATGCTTTGCACATATGTTTCTCAGACTATATAGAAACAATATATACAAAGATTTCAACTGTCTACCTGTTCCATTCATTGTTCTTCTTGTCGAAAGTTACAAATAATTTCCGATAAAGGTTTAACCATTGGGGCTCATTGTTCACTTAAACTTGAGGAACAAAAAATTGGCGAATTGTACTGTTTGGATACTTTGCATATATGTTTCTTAGACTATATAGAAGCAATATATACAAAGATTTCAACCGTCTACCTGTACTATTCATTGTTCTACTTGTAGAAAGTTACAAATAATTTCCATTTCATGATTATCAATGGGGCTCGCTGTTCACTTAAACTAGAAGAACAAAAAATTGGCGAATTGTACTGTTTGGATGCTTTGCATATATGTTTCTTAGACTATATAGAAGCAATATATACAAAGATTTCAACCGTCTACATGTTCCATTCATTGTTCTACTTGTCGAAAGATACAAATAATTTCCGATAAAGGATTAACCATTGGGGCTCATTGTCACTTAAACTTGAAAAACAAAAAATTGGCGAATTGTACTGTTTGGATGCTTTGCATATATGTTTCTTAGACTATATGGAAGCAATATATACAATGATTTCAACAGTCTACCTATTCCATTCATTGTTCTACTTGTCGAAATTTACAAATAATTTCCTTTAAAGGATTAACAATGGGGTTCGTTGTACACTTAAACTTGAAGAACAATAAATTGGCGAATTGAACTGTTTGGATGCTTTGCATATATGTTTCTTAGACTATATAGAAGCAATATATACAAAGAATTCAACCGTCTACCTGTTCCATTCATTGTTCTACTTGTAGAAATTTACAAATAATTTCCATTTCATGATTATCAATGGGGCTCGCTGTTCACTTAAACTTGAAGAACAATAAATTGGCGAATTGTACTGTTTGGATGCTTTGCATATATGTTTCTTAGACTATATAGAATCAATATATACAAAGAATTCAACCGTCTACCTGTTCCATTCATTGTTCTACTTGTCGAAAGTTACAAATAATTTCCGATAAAGGATTAACCATAGGGGCTCGTTGTTCACTTAAACTTGAAGAACAATAAATTGGCGAATTGTACTGTTTGGATGCTTTGCATATATGTTTCTTAGACTATATAGAACCAATATATACAAAGATTTCAACCGTCTACCTGTTCCATTCATTGTTCTACTTGTCGAAAATTACAAATAATTTCCGATAAAGGATTAACCATTGGGTCTGATTGTTCACTTAAACTTGAAGACCAAGAAATTGGCAAATGGTATTGTTTGGATGCTTTGCGTACATGTTTTTTAGACTATATGGAAGCAATATATACAAAGATTTCAACAGTCTACGTGTTCCAATCATTGTTCTACTTGTCGAAATTTACAAATAATTTCCTTTAAAGGATTAACAATGGGACTCGTTGTTCACTTAAACTTGAAGAACAATAAATTGGCGAATTGTACTGTTTGGATGCTTTGCATATATGTTTCTTAGACTATATAGAAGCAATATATACAAAGATTTCAACCGTCTACGTGTTCCATTCATTGTTCTACTTGTCGAAATTTACAAATAATTTCCGATAAAGGATTAACCATTGGGGCTCGTTGTTCACTTAAACTTGAAGAACAATAAATTGGCGAATTGTACTGTTTGGATGCTTTGCACATATGTTTCTCAGACTATATAGAAACAATATATACAAAGATTTCAACTGTCTACCTGTTCCATTCATTGTTCTTCTTGTCGAAAGTTACAAATAATTTCCGATAAAGGTTTAACCATTGGGGCTCATTGTTCACTTAAACTTGAGGAACAAAAAATTGGCGAATTGTACTGTTTGGATACTTTGCATATATGTTTCTTAGACTATATAGAAGCAATATATACAAAGATTTCAACCGTCTACCTGTTCCATTCATTGTTCTACTTGTCGAAAGTTACAAATAATTTCCGATAAAGGATTAACAATGGGGCTCATTGTTCACTTAAACTTGAAGGACAAAAAACTGGCGAATTGTACTGTTTGGATGCTTTGCATATATGTTTCTTAGACTATATGGAAGCAATATATACAAAGATTTCAACCGTCTAACTGTTCCATTCATTGTTCTACTTGTCGAAAGTTACAAATAATTTCCGTTAAGGGATTAACAATGGGGATCGTAGTTTACTTAAACATGAAGAACAAAAAATTGGCGAATTGTACTGTTTGGTTGCTTTGCATATATGTTTCTTAGACTATATAGAAGCAATATATACAAAGATTTCAACCGTCTACCTGTTCCATTCATTGTTCTACTTGTCGAAAGATACAAATAATTTCCGATAAAGGATTAACCATTGGGGCTCATTGACACTTAAACTTGAAAAACAAAAAATTGGCGAATTGTACTGTTTGGATGCTTTGCATATATGTTTCTTAGACTATATGGAAGCAATATATACAATGATTTCAACAGTCTACCTATTCCATTCATTGTTCTACTTGTCGAAATTTAGAAATAATTTCCTTTAAAGGATTAACAATGGGGTTCGTTGTACACTTAAACTTGAAGAACAATAAATTGGCGAATTGAACTGTTTGGATGCTTTGCATATATGTTTCTTAGACTATATAGAAGCAATATATACAAAGAATTCAACCGTCTACCTGTTCCATTCATTGTTCTACTTGTAGAAATTTACAAATAATTTCCATTTCATGATTATCAATGGGGCTCGCTGTTCACTTAAACTTGAAGAACAATAAATTGGCGAATTGTACTGTTTGGATGCTTTGCATATATGTTTCTTAGACTATATAGAATCAATATATACAAAGAATTCAACCGTCTACCTGTTCCATTCATTGTTCTACTTGTCGAAAGTTACAAATAATTTCCGATAAAGGATTAACAATGGGGCTCATTGTTCACTTAAACTTGAAGGACAAAAAACTGGCGAATTGTACTGTTTGGATGCTTTGCATATATGTTTCTTAGACTATATGGAAGCAATATATACAAAGATTTCAACCGTCTACCTGTTCCATTCATTGTTCTACTTGTCGAAAGTTACAAATAATTTCCGTTAAGGGATTAACAATGGGGATCGTAGATTACTTAAACTTGAAGAACAAAAAATTGGCGAATGGTACTGTTTGGATGCTTTGCATATATGTTTCTTAGACTATATAGAAGCAATATATACAAAGATTTCAACCGTCTACCTGTTCCATTCATTGTTCTACTTGTCGAAAGTTACAAATAATTTCCGATAAAGGATTAACCATTGGGGCTCATTGTTCACTTAAAATTGTAGAACAAAAAATTGGCGAATTGTACTGTTTGGATGCTTTGCATATATGTTTCATAGACTATATGGAAGCAATATATACATTGATTTCAACCGTCTACCTGTTCCATTCATTGTTCTACTTGTCGAAAGTTACAAATAATTTCCGTTAAGGGATTAACAATGGGGATCGTAGTTTACTTAAACTTGAAGAACAAAAAATTGGCGAATGGTACTGTTTGGATGCTTTGCATATATGTTTCTTAGACTATATGGAAGCAACATATACAAAGATTTCAAACGTCTGCGTGTTCCAATCATTGTTCTACTTGTAGAAAGTTACAAATAGTTTCCGATAAAGGATTAACAATGTGGCTCATTGTTCACTTAACCTTGAAGAACAAAAAATTGGCGAATGGTACTGTTTGGATGCTTTGCGTACATGTTACTTAGACTATATGGAAGCAATATATACAAAGATTTCAACCGTCTACGTGTTCCATTCATTGTTCTACTTGCCGAAATTTACAAATAATTTCCTTTAAAGGATTAACAATGGGGCTCGTAGTTCAATTAAACTTGGAAAACCAAAAATTGGCGAATTGTACTGTTTGGATGCTTTGCATATATGTTTCTTAGACTATATGGAAGCAATATATACAAAGATTTCAACCGTCCACGTGTTCCAATCATTGTTCTACTTGTCGAAATTTACAAATAATTTCCGATAAAGGATTAACAATGGGGCTCGTAGTTCACTTAAACTTGAAGAACAAAAAATTGGCGAATGGTACTGTTTGGATGCTTTGCATATATGTTTCTTAGACTATACGGAAGCAATATATACAAATATTTCAACCGTCTACCTGTTCCATTCATTGTTCTACATGTCGAAAGTTACAAATAATTTCCGTTTCATGATTATCAATGGGGCTCGTTGTTCACTTAAACTTGAAGAACAAAAAATTGGCGAATGGTACTGTTTGGATGCTTTGCATATATGTTTCTTAGACTATATAGAAGCAATATATACATTGATTTCAACCGTCTACCTGTTCCATTCATTGTTCTACTTGTCGAATGTTACAAATAATTTCCGTTAAGGGATTAACAATGGGGATCGTAGTTTACTTAAACTTGAAGAACAAAAAATTGGCGAATGGTACTGTTTGGATGCTTTGCATATATGTTTCTTAGACTATATGGAAGCAATATATACAAAGATTTCAACCGTCTGCGTGTTCCAATCATTGTTCTACTTGTAGAAAGTTACAATTAATTTCCGTTAAAGGATTAACAATGGGGCTCGTAGTTCACTTAAACTTGAAGAACAAAACATTGGCGAATGGTACTGTTTGGATGCTTTGCATATATGTTTCGTAGATTATATAGAAGCAATATATACAATTATTTCAACCGTCTACATGATCCATTTATTGTTCTACTTGTCGAAATTTACAAATAATTTCCTTTAAAGGATTAACAATGGGGCTCGTTGTTCACTTAAACTTGAAGAACAATAAATTGGCGAATTGTACCGTTTGGATGCTTTGCATATATGTTTCTTAGACTATATGGAAGCAATATATACAAAGATTTCAACCGTCTACGTGTTCCAATCATTGTTCTACTTGTAGAAAGTTACAATTAATTTCCGTTAAAGGATTAACAATGCGGCTCGTAGTTCACTTAAACTTGAAGAACAAAACATTGGCGAATTGTACTGTTTGGATGCTTTGCATATATGTTTCTTAGACTATATAGAAGCATTATATACAAAGATTTCAACCGTCTACCTGTACTATTCATTGTTCTACTTGTAGAAAGTTACAAATAATTTCCATTTCATGATTATCAATGGGGCTCGCTGTTCACTTAAACTAGAAGAACAATAAATTGGCGAATTGTACTGTTTGCATGCTTTGCATATATGTTTCTTAGACTATATAGAATCAATATATACAAAGAATTCAACCGTCTACCTGTTCCATTCATTGTTCTACTTGTCGAAAGTTACAAATAATTTCCGATAAAGGATTAACCATAGGGGCTCGTTGTTCACTTAAACTTGAAGAACAATAAATTGGCGAATTGTACTGTTTGGATGCTTTGCATATATGTTTCTTAGACTATATAGACGCAATATATACAAGGATTTCAACCGTCTACCTGTTCCATTCATTGTTCTACTTGTCGAAAGTTACAAATAATTTCCGATAAAGGTTTAACCATTGGGGCTCGTTGTTCACTTAAACTTGAAGAACAATAAATTGGCGAATTGTACTGTTTGGATGCTTTGCATATATGTTTCTTAGACTATATGGAAGCAATATATACAAAGATTTCAACCGTCTACGTGTTCCAATCATTGTTCTACTTGTAGAAAGTTACAATTAATTTCCGTTAAAGGATTAACAATGCGGCTCGTAGTTCACTTAAACTTGAAGAACAAAACATTGGCGAATTGTACTGTTTGGATGCTTTGCATATATGTTTCTTAGACTATATAGAAGCATTATATACAAAGATTTCAACCGTCTACCTGTACTATTCCTTGTTCTACTTGTAGAAAGTTACAAATAATTTCCATTTCATGATTATCAATGGGGCTCGCTGTTCACTTAAACTTGAAGAACAATAAATTGGCGAATTGTACTGTTTGCATGCTTTGCATATATGTTTCTTAGACTATATAGAATCAATATATAAAAAGAATTCAACCGTCTACCTGTTCCATTCATTGTTCTACTTGTCGAAAGTTACAAATAATTTCCGATAAAGGATTAACCATAGGGGCTCGTTGTTCACTTAAACTTGAAGAACAATAAATTGGCGAGTTGTACTGTTTGGATGCTTTGCATATATGTTTCTTAGACTATATAGACGCAATATATACAAGGATTTCAACCGTCTACCTGTTCCATTCATTGTTCTACTTGTCGAAAGTTACAAATAATTACCGATAAAGGATTAACCATTGGGGCTCATTGTTCACTTAAACTTGAAGAACAAAAAATTGGCGAATTGTACTGTTTGGATGCTTTGCATATATGTTTCTTAGTCTATATAGAAGCAATATATACAAAGATTTCAACCGTCTACCTGTTCCATTCATTGTTCTACTTGTCGAAAATTACAAATAATTTCCGATAAAGATTAACCATTGGGTCTGATTGTTCACTTAAACTTGAAGACCAAGAAATTGGCAAATGGTATTGTTTGGATGCTTTGTGTACATGTTTTTTAGACTATATGGAAGCAATATATACAAAGATTTCAACCGTCAACTTGTTCCACTCATTGTTCTACTTGTCGAAAGTTACAAATAATTACCGATATAGGATTAACCATTGGGGCTCATTGTTCACTTAAACTTGAAGAACAAAAAATTGGCGAATTGTACTGTTTGGATGCTTTGCATATATGTTTCTTAGACTATATAGAAGCAATATATACAAAGATTTCAACCGTCTACCTGTTCCATTCATCGTTCTACTTGTCGAAAATTACAAATAATTTCCGATAAAGGATTAACCATTGGGGCTCGTTGTTCACTTAAACTTGAAGAACAATAAATTGGCGAATTGTACTGTTTGGATGCTTTGCACATATGTTTCTCAGACTATATAGAAACAATATATACAAAGATTTCAACTGTCTACCTTTTCCATTCATTGTTATTCTTGTCGAAAGTTACAAATAATTTCCGATAAAGGTTTAACCATTGGGGCTCATTGTTCACTTAAACTTGAGGAACAAAAAATTGGCGAATTGTACTGTTTGGATACTTTGCATATATGTTTCTTAGACTATATAGAAGCAATATATACAAAGATTTCAACCGTCTACCTGTTCCATGCATTGTTCTACTTGTCGAAAGTTACAAATAATTTCCGATAAAGGATTAACAATGAGTCTCATTGTTCACTTAAACTTGAAGAACAAAAAATTGGCGAATGGTACTGTTTGGATGATTTGCATATATGTTTCTTAGACTATATGGAAGTAATATATACAAAGATTTCAACCGTCTACGTGTTCCAATCATTGTTCTACTTGTCGAAATTTACAAATAATTTCCTTTAAAGGATTAACAATGGGGCTCGTTGTTCAGTTAAACTTGAAGAACAAGAAATTGGCGAATTGTACTGTTTGGATGCTTTGCATATATGTTTCTTAGACTATATAGAAGCAATATATACAATGATTTCAACCGTCTACCTGTTCCATTCATTGTTCTACTTGTCGAAAGTTACAAATAATTTCCGATAAAGGATTAACCATTGGGGCTCATTGTTCACTTAAACTTGAGGAACAAAAAATTGGCGAATTGTACTGTTTGGATGCTTTGCATATATGTTTCTTAGACTATATGGAATCAATATATACAATGATTTCAACCGTCTACCTATTCCATTCATTGTTCTACTTGTCGAAAGTTACAAATAATTACCGATAAAGGATTAACCATTGGGGCTCATTGTTCACTTAAACTTGAGGAACAACAAATTGGCGAATTGTACTGTTTGGATGCTTTGCATATATGTTTCTTAGACTATATGGAAGCAATATATACAATGATTTCAACCGTCTACCTATTCCATTCATTGTTCTACTTGTCGAAAGTTACAAATAATTACCGATAAAGGATTAACCATTGGGGCTCATTGTTCACTTAAACTTGAGGAACAACAAATTGGCGAATTGTACTGTTTGGATGCTTTGCATATATGTTTCTTAGACTATATGGAAGCAATATATACAAAGATTTCAACCGTCTACCTGTTCCATTCATTGTTCTACTTGTCGAAAGTTACAAATAATTTCCGATAAAGGATTAACAATGGGGCTCATTGTTCACTTAAACTTGAAGGACAAAAAATTGGCGAATTGTACTGTTTGGATGCTTTGCATATATGTTTCTTAGACTATATGGAAGCAATATATACAAAGATTTCAACCGTCCACGTGTTCCAATCATTGTTCTACTTGTAGAAAGTTACAAATAATTTCCATTTCATGATTATCAATGGGGCTCGCTGTTCACTTAAATTTGAAGATCAAAAAATTGGCGATTGTTACTGTTTAGAGGCTTTGCATATAGGTTTCGTGGACTATATAGAAGCAACATATACAAAGATTTCAACCGTCTACCTGTTCTATTCGTTGTTGTACTTGTCGAAAGTTACAAATAATTTCCGATAAAGGATTAACCATTGGGGCTCATTGTTCACTTAAACTTGAAGAACAAAAAATTGGCGAATTGTACTGTTTGGATGCTTTGCACATATGTTTCTTAGACTATATAGAAGCAATATATACAAAGATTTCAACCGTCTACCTGTTCCATTCATTGTTCTACTTGTCGAAATTTACAAATAATTTCCTTTAAAGGATTAACAATGTGGCTCGTAGTTCACTTAAACTTGAAGAACAAAAAATTGGCGAATGGTACTGTTTAGATGCTTTGCATATATGTTTCTTAGATTATATAGAAGCAATATATACAAAGATTTCAACCGTCTACCTGTTCCATTCATTGTTCTACTTTTCGAAATTTACAAATAATTACCTATAAAGATTAACCATTGGGGCTCATTGTTCACTTAAACTTGAGGAACAAAAAATTGGCTTATTGTACTGTTTGGACGCTATGCGTATATGTTTCTTAGACTATATAGAAGCAATATATACAAAGATTTCAACCGTCTACCTGTTCCATTCATTGTTCTACTTGTCGAAAGTTACAAATAATTTCCGATAAAGGATTAACCATAGGGGCTCGTTGTTCACTTAAACTTGAAGAACAATAAATTGGCGAATTGTACTGTTTGGATGCTTTGCATACATGTTTCTTAGACTATATAGACGCAATATATACAAGGATTTCAACCGTCTACCTGTTCCATTCTTTGTTCTACTTGTCGAAAGTTACAAATAATTACCGATAAAGGATTAACCATTGGGGCTCATTGTTCACTTAAACTTGAAGAACAAAAAATTGGCGAATTGTACTGTTTGGGTGCTTTGCATATATGTTTCTTAGACTATATAGACGCAATATATACAAGGATTTCAACCGTCTACATGTTCCATTCATTGTTCTACTTGTCGAAAGTTACAAATAATTACCGATAAAGGATTAACCATTGGGGCTCATTGTTCACTTAAACTTGAAGAACAAAAAATTGGCGAATTGTACTGTTTGGATGCTTTGCATATATGTTTCTTAGACTATATAGAAGCAATATATACAAAGATTTCAACCGTCTACCTGTTCCATTCATCGTTCTACTTGTCGAAAATTACAAATAATTTCCGATAAAGGATTAACCATTGGGGCTCGTTGTTCACTTAAACTTGAAGAACAATAAATTGGCGAATTGTACTGTTTGGATGCTTTGCACATATGTTTCTCAGACTATATAGAAACAATATATACAAAGATTTCAACTGTCTACCTGTTCCATTCATTGTTATTCTTGTCGAAAGTTACAAATAATTTCCGATAAAGGTTTAACCATTGGGGCTCATTGTTCACTTAAACTTGAGGAACAAAAAATTGGCGAATTGTACTGTTTGGATACTTTGCATATATGTTTCTTAGACTATATAGAAGCAATATATACAAAGATTTCAACCGTCTACCTGTTCCATTCATTGTTCTACTTGTCGAAAGTTACAAATAATTTCCGATAAAGGATTAACAATGGGGCTCATTGTTCACTTAAACTTGAAGGACAAAAAACTGGCGAATTGTACTGTTTGGATGCTTTGCACGTATGTTTCTTAGACTATATAGAAGCAATATATACAAAGATTTCAACTGTCTACCTGTTCCATTCATTGTTCTACTTGTCGAAAGTTACAAATAATTTCCGATGAAGGATTAACCATTGGGGCTCATTGTTCACTTAAACTTGAGGAACAAAAAACTTGCGAATTGTACTGTTTGGACGCTATGCGTATATGTTTCTTAGACTATTTAGAAGCAATATATAGAAAGATTTCACCCGTCTACCTGTTCCATTCATTGTTCTACTTGTAGAAAGTTACAAATAATTTCCTTTAAAGGATTAACAATGCGGCTCGTAGTTCACTTAAACTTGAAGAACAAAACATTGGAGAATTGTACTGTTTGGATGCTTTGCATATATGTTTCGTAGATTATATAGAAGCAATATATACAATTATTTCAACCGTCTACCTGATCCATTCATTGTTCTACTTGTCGAAAGTTACAAATAATTACCGATAAAGGATTAACCAAAGGGGCTCATTGTTCACTTAAACTTGAGGAACAACAAATTGGCGAATTGTACTGTTTGGATGCTTTGCATATATGTTTCTTAGACTATATAGAAGCAATATATACAAAGATTTCAACCGTCTACATGTTCCATTCATTGTTCTACTTGTCGAAAGTTACAAATAATTTCCGATAAAGGATTAACAATGAGTCTCATTGTTCACTTAAACTTGAAGAACAAAAAATTGGCGAATGGTACTGTTTGGATGCTTTGCATATATGTTTCTTAGACTATATAGAAGCAATATATACAAAGATTTCAACCGTCTACCTGTTCCATTCATTGTTCTACTTGTCGAAAGTTACAAATAATTTCCGATAAAGGATAAACAATGGGGCTCATTGTTCACTTAAACTTGAAGCACAAAAAATTGTCGAATGGTACTGTTTGGATGCTTTGCATATTTGTTTCTTAGTCTATATGGAAGCAATATATACAAAGATTTCAACCGTCTACGTGTTCCAATCATTGTTCTACTTGTAGAAAGTTACAATTAATTTCCGTTAAAGGATTAACAATGGGGCTCGTAGTTCACTTAAACTTGAAGAACAAATAATTGGCGAATTGTACTGTTTGGATGCTTTGCATATTTGTTTCGTAGACTATATAGAAGCAATATATACAATGATTTCAACCGTCTACCTGTTCCATTTATTGTTCTACTTGTCGAAAGTTACAAATAATTTCCGATAAAGGATTAACAATGGGTCTCATTGTTCACTTAAACTTGAAGAACAAAAAATTGGCGAATGGTACTGTTTGGATGCTTTGCATATATGTTTCTAAGACTATATAGACGCAATATATACAAGGATTTCAACCGTCTACATGTTCCATTCATTGTTCTACTTGTCGAAAGTTACAAATAATTACCGATAAAGGATTAACCATTGGGGCTCATTGTTCACTTAAACTTGAAGAACAAAAAATTGGCGAATTGTACTGTTTGGATGCTTTGCATATATGTTTCTTAGACTATATAGAAGCAATATATACAAAGATTTCAACCGTCTACCTGTTCCATTCATCGTTCTACTTGTCGAAAATTACAAATAATTTCCGATAAAGGATTAACCATTGGGGCTCGTTGTTCACTTAAACTTGAAGAACAATAAATTGGCGAATTGTACTGTTTGGATGCTTTGCACATATGTTTCTCAGACTATATAGAAACAATATATACAAAGATTTCAACTGTCTACCTGTTCCATTCATTGTTATTCTTGTCGAAAGTTACAAATAATTTCCGATAAAGGTTTAACCATTGGGGCTCATTGTTCACTTAAACTTGAGGAACAAAAAATTGGCGAATTGTACTGTTTGGATACTTTGCATATATGTTTCTTAGACTATATAGAAGCAATATATACAAAGATTTCAACCGTCTACCTGTTCCATTCATTGTTCTACTTGTCGAAAGTTACAAATAATTTCCGATAAAGGATTAACAATGGGGCTCATTGTTCACTTAAACTTGAAGGACAAAAAACTGGCGAATTGTACTGTTTGGATGCTTTGCATATATGTTTCTTAGACTATATGGAAGCAATATATACAAAGATTTCAACCGTCTACATGTTCCATTCATTGTTCTACTTTTCGAAAGTTACAAATAATTTCCGATAAAGGATTAACAATGAGTCTCATTGTTCACTTAAACTTGAAGAACAAAAAATTGGCGAATGGTACTGTTTGGATGCTTTGCATATATGTTTCTTAGACTATTTAGAAGCAATATATGGAAACATTTCACCCGTCTACCTGTACTATTCATTGTTCTACTTGTAGAAAGTTACAAATAATTTCCTTTAAAGGATTAACAATGGGGCTCGTTGTTCACTTAAACTTGAAGAACAATAAATTGGCGAATGGTACTGTTTGGACGCTTTGCATATATGTTTCTAAGACTATATAGACGCAATATATACAAGGATTTCAACCGTCTACCTGTACCATTCATTGTTCTACTTGTCGAAAGTTACAAATAATTACCGATAAAGGATTAACAATGGGTCTCATTGTTCACTTAAACTTGAAGAACAAAAAATTGGCGAATGGTACTGTTTGGATGATTTGCATATATGTTTCTTAGACTATATGGAAGTAATATATACAAAGATTTCAACCGTCTACGTGTTCCAATCATTGTTCTACTTGTCGAAATTTACAAATAATTACCTTTAAAGGATTAACAATGGGGCTCGTTGTTCACTTAAACTTGAAGAACAAGAAATTGGCGAATTGTACTGTTTGGATGCTTTGCATATATGTTTCTTAGACTATATAGAAGCAATATATACAATGATTTCAACCGTCTACCTGTTCCATTCATTGTTCTACTTGTCGAAAATTACAAATAATTTCCGATAAAGGATTAACCATTGGGGCTTGTTGTTCACTTAAACTTGAAGAACAATAAATTGGCGAATTGTACTGTTTGGATGCTTTGCACGTATGTTTCTTAGACTATATAGAAGGTATATATACAAAGATTTCAACTGTCTACCTGTTCCATTCATTGTTCTACTTGTCGAAAGTTACAAATAATTTCCGATAAAGGATTAACCATTGGGGCTCATTGTTCACTTAAACTTGAGGAACAAAAAATTGGCGAATTGTACTGTTTGGATGCTTTGCATATATGTTTCATAGACTATATGGAAGCAATATATACAATGATTTCAACCGTCTACCTATTCCATTCATTGTTCTACTTGTCGAAAGTTACAAATAATTACCGATAAAGGATTAACCATTGGGGCTCATTGTTCACTTAAACTTGAGGAACAACAAATTGGCGAATTGTACTGTTTGGATGCTTTGCATATATGTTTCTTAGACTATATGGAAGCAATATATACAATGATTTCAACCGTCTACCTATTCCATTCATTGTTCTACTTGTCGAAAGTTACAAATAATTACCGATAAAGGATTAACCATTGGGGCTCATTGTTCACTTAAACTTGAGGAACAACAAATTGGCGAATTGTACTGTTTGGATGCTTTGCATATATGTTTCTTAGACTATATGGAAGCAATATATACAAAGATTTCAACCGTCTACCTGTTCCATTCATTGTTCTACTTGTCGAAAGTTACAAATAATTTCCGATAAAGGATTAACAATGGGGCTCATTGTTCACTTAAACTTGAAGGACAAAAAATTGGCGAATTGTACTGTTTGGATGCTTTGCATATATGTTTCTTAGACTATATGGAAGCAATATATACAAAGATTTCAACCGTCTACGTGTTCCAATCATTGTTCTACTTGTAGAAAGTTACAAATAATTTCCATTTCATGATTATCAATGGGGCTCGCTGTTCACTTAAATTTGAAGATCAAAAAATTGGCGATTGTTACTGTTTAGAGGCTTTGCATATAGGTTTCGTGGACTATATAGAAGCAACATATACAAAGATTTCAACCGTCTACCTGTTCTATTCGTTGTTGTACTTGTCGAAAGTTACAAATAATTTCCGATAAAGGATTAACCATTGGGGCTCATTGTTCACTTAAACTTGAAGAACAAAAAATTGGCGAATTGTACTGTTTGGATGCTTTGCATATATGTTTCTTAGACTATATAGAAGCAATATATACAAAGATTTCAACCGTCTACCTGTTCCATTCATTGTTCTACTTGTCGAAATTTACAAATAATTTCCTTTAAAGGATTAACAATGTGGCTCGTAGTTCACTTAAACTTGAAGAACAAAAAATTGGCGAATGGTACTGTTTAGATGCTTTGCATATATGTTTCTTAGATTATATAGAAGCAATATATACAAAGATTTCAACCGTCTACCTGTTCCATTCATTGTTCTACTTTTCGAAATTTACAAATAATTACCTATAAAGATTAACCATTGGGGCTCATTGTTCACTTAAACTTGAGGAACAAAAAATTGGCTTATTGTACTGTTTGGACGCTATGCGTATATGTTTCTTAGACTATATAGAAGCAATATATACAAAGATTTCAACCGTCTACCTGTTCCATTCATTGTTCTACTTGTCGAAAGTTACAAATAATTTCCGATAAAGGATTAACCATAGGGGCTCGTTGTTCACTTAAACTTGAAGAACAATAAATTGGCGAATTGTACTGTTTGGATGCTTTGCATACATGTTTCTTAGACTATATAGACGCAATATATACAAGGATTTCAACCGTCTACCTGTTCCATTCATTGTTCTACTTGTCGAAAGTTACAAATAATTACCGATAAAGGATTAACCATTGGGGCTCATTGTTCACTTAAACTTGAAGAACAAAAAATTGGCGAATTGTACTGTTTGGGTGCTTTGCATATATGTTTCTTAGACTATATAGAAGCAATATATACAAAGATTTCAACCGTCTACCTGTTCCATTCATTGTTCTACTTGTCGAAAATTACAAATAATTTCCGATAAATATTAACCATTGGGTCTGATTGTTCACTTAAACTTGAAGACCAAGAAATTGGCAAATGGTATTGTTTGGATGCTTTGCGTACATGTTTTTTAGACTATATGGAAGCAATATATACAAAGATTTCAACCGTCAACTTGTTCCATTCATTGTTCTACTTTTCGAAAGTTACAAATAATTTCCGATAAAGGATTAACAATGAGTCTCATTGTTCACTTAAACTTGAAGAACAAAAAATTGGCGAATGGTACTGTTTGGATGCTTTGCATATATGTTTCTTAGACTATATAGAAGCAATATATACAAAGATTTCAACCGTCTACCTGTTCCATTCATTGTTCTACTTGTCGAAAGTTACAAATAATTTCCGATAAAGGATAAACAATGGGGCTCATTGTTCACTTAAACTTGAAGCACAAAAAATTGTCGAATGGTACTGTTTGGATGCTTTGCATATTTGTTTCTTAGTCTATATGGAAGCAATATATACAAAGATTTCAACCATCTACGTGTTCCAATCATTGTTCTACTTGTCGAAAGTTACAAATAATTTCCGATAAAGGATTAACCATAGGGGCTCGTTGTTCACTTAAACTTGAAGAACAATAAATTGGCGAATTGTACTGTTTGGATGCTTTGCATACATGTTTCTTAGACTATATAGACGCAATATATACAAGGATTTCAACCGTCTACCTGTTCCATTCATTGTTCTACTTGTCGAAAGTTACAAATAATTACCGATAAAGGATTAACCATTGGGGCTCATTGTTCACTTAAACTTGAAGAACAAAAAATTGGCGAATTGTACTGTTTGGGTGCTTTGCATATATGTTTCTTAGACTATATAGAAGCAATATATACAAAGATTTCAACCGTCTACCTGTTCCATTCATTGTTCTACTTGTCGAAAATTACAAATAATTTCCGATAAAGATTAACCATTGGGTCTGATTGTTCACTTAAACTTGAAGACCAAGAAATTGGCAAATGGTATTGTTTGGATGCTTTGCGTACATGTTTTTTAGACTATATGGAAGCAATATATACAAAGATTTCAACCGTCAACTTGTTCCACTCATTGTTCTACTTGTCGAAAGTTACAAATAATTTCCGATAAAGGATTAACCATTGTGCTCATTGTTCACTTAAACTTGAAGAACAAAAAATTGGCGAATTGTACTGTTTGGATGCTTTGCATATATGTTTCTTAGACTATATAGAAGCAATATATACAAAGATTTCAACCGTCTACCTGTTCCATTCATTGTTCTACTTGTCGAAAGTTACAAATAATTTCCTTTAAAGGATTAAAAATGTGGCTCGTAGTTCACTTAAACTTGAAGAACAAAAAATTGGCGAATGGTACTGTTTGGATGATTTGCTTATATGTTTCTTAGACTATATGGAAGTAATATATAAAAAGATTTGAACCGTCTACGTGTTCCAATCATTGTTCTACTTGTCGAAATTTACAAATAATTTCCTTTAAAGGATTAACAATGGGGCTCGTTGTTCACTTAAACTTGAAGAACAAGAAATTGGCGAATTGAACTGTTTGGATGCTTTGCATATATGTTTCTTAGACTATATAGAAGCAATATATACTATGATTTCAACCGTCTACCTGTTCCATTCATTGTTCTACTTGTCGAAAATTACAAATAATTTCCGATAAAGGATTAACCATTGGGGCTTGTTGTTCACTTAAACTTGAAGAACAATAAATTGGCGAATTGTACTGTTTGGATGCTTTGCACGTATGTTTCTTAGACTATATAGAAGCAATATATACAAAGATTTCAACTGTCTACCTGTTCCATTCATTGTTCTACTTGTCGAAAGTTACAAATAATTTCCGATGAAGGATTAACCATTGGGGCTCATTGTTCACTTAAACTTGAGGAACAAGAAATTGGCGAATTGTACTGTTTGGACGCTATGCGTATATGTTTCTTAGACTATTTAGAAGCAATATATGGAAACATTTCACCCGTCTACCTGTACTATTCATTGTTCTACTTGTAGAAAGTTACAAATAATTTCCTTTAAAGGATTAACAATGGGGCTCGTTGTTCACTTAAACTTGAAGAACAATAAATTGGCGAATTGTACTTTTTGGATGCTTTGCATATATGTTTCTTAGACTATATGGAAGCAATATATACAAAGATTTCAACAGTCTACGTGTTCCAATCATTGTTCTACTTGTAGAAATTTACAATTCATTTCCGTTAAAGGATTAACAATGCGGCTCGTAGTTCACTTAAACTTGAGGAACAACAAATTGGCGAATTGTACTGTTTGGATGCTTTGCATATATGTTTCTTAGACTATATAGAAGCAATATATACAAAGATTTCAACCGTCTACATGTTCCATTCATTGTTCTACTTTCCGAAAGTTACAAATAATTTCCGATAAAGGATTAACAATGAGTCTCATTGTTCACTTAAACTTGAAGAACAAAAAATTGGCGAATGGTACTGTTTGGATGCTTTGCATATATGTTTCTTAGACTATTTAGAAGCAATATATACAAAGATTTCAACCGTCTACCTGTTCCATTCATTGTTCTACTTGTCGAAAATTACAAATAATTTCCGATAAAGATTAACCATTGGGTCTGATTGTTCACTTAAACTTGAAGACCAAGAAATTGGCAAATGGTATTGTTTGGATGCTTTGCGTACATGTTTTTTAGACTATATGGAAGCAATATATACAAAGATTTCAACCGTCAACTTGTTCCACTCATTGTTCTACTTGTCGAAAGTTACAAATAATTTCCGATAAAGGATTAACCATTGTGCTCATTGTTCACTTAAACTTGAAGAACAAAAAATTGGCGAATTGTACTGTTTGGATGCTTTGCATATATGTTTCTTAGACTATATAGAAGCAATATATACAAAGATTTCAACCGTCTACCTGTTCCATTCATTGTTCTACTTGTCGAAAGTTACAAATAATTTCCTTTAAAGGATTAAAAATGTGGCTCGTAGTTCACTTAAACTTGAAGAACAAAAAATTGGCGAATGGTACTGTTTGGATGATTTGCTTATATGTTTCTTAGACTATATGGAAGTAATATATAAAAAGATTTGAACCGTCTACGTGTTCCAATCATTGTTCTACTTGTCGAAATTTACAAATAATTTCCTTTAAAGGATTAACAATGGGGCTCGTTGTTCACTTAAACTTGAAGAACAAGAAATTGGCGAATTGAACTGTTTGGATGCTTTGCATATATGTTTCTTAGACTATATAGAAGCAATATATACTATGATTTCAACCGTCTACCTGTTCCATTCATTGTTCTACTTGTCGAAAATTACAAATAATTTCCGATAAAGGATTAACCATTGGGGCTTGTTGTTCACTTAAACTTGAAGAACAATAAATTGGCGAATTGTACTGTTTGGATGCTTTGCACGTATGTTTCTTAGACTATATAGAAGCAATATATACAAAGATTTCAACTGTCTACCTGTTCCATTCATTGTTCTACTTGTCGAAAGTTACAAATAATTTCCGATGAAGGATTAACCATTGGGGCTCATTGTTCACTTAAACTTGAGGAACAAGAAATTGGCGAATTGTACTGTTTGGACGCTATGCGTATATGTTTCTTAGACTATTTAGAAGCAATATATGGAAACATTTCACCCGTCTACCTGTACTATTCATTGTTCTACTTGTAGAAAGTTACAAATAATTTCCTTTAAAGGATTAACAATGGGGCTCGTTGTTCACTTAAACTTGAAGAACAATAAATTGGCGAATTGTACTTTTTGGATGCTTTGCATATATGTTTCTTAGACTATATGGAAGCAATATATACAAAGATTTCAACAGTCTACGTGTTCCAATCATTGTTCTACTTGTAGAAATTTACAATTCATTTCCGTTAAAGGATTAACAATGCGGCTCGTAGTTCACTTAAACTTGAGGAACAACAAATTGGCGAATTGTACTGTTTGGATGCTTTGCATATATGTTTCTTAGACTATATAGAAGCAATATATACAAAGATTTCAACCGTCTACATGTTCCATTCATTGTTCTACTTTCCGAAAGTTACAAATAATTTCCGATAAAGGATTAACAATGAGTCTCATTGTTCACTTAAACTTGAAGAACAAAAAATTGGCGAATGGTACTGTTTGGATGCTTTGCATATATGTTTCTTAGACTATTTAGAAGCAATATATGGAAACATTTCACCCGTCTACCTGTACTATTCATTGTTCTACTTGTAGAAAGTTACAAATAATTTCCTTTAAAGGATTAACAATGGGGCTCGTTGTTCACTTAAACTTGAAGAACAATAAATTGGCGAATTGTACTGTTTGGATGCTTTGCATATATGTTTCTTAGACTATATGGAAGCAATATATACAAGGATTTCAAGCGTCTACCTGTTCCATTCATTGTTCTACTTGTCGAAAATTACAAATAATTTCCGATAAAGGATTAACAATGGGGCTGATTGTTCACTTAAACTTGAAGAACAAAAAATTGGCGAATGGTACTGTTTGGATGCTTTGCATATATGTTTCTTAGACTATATAGAAGCAATATATACAAAGATTTCAACCGTCTACCTGTTCCATTCATTGTTCTACTTGTCGAAAGTTACAAATAATTTCCGATAAAGGATTAACAATGGGTCTCATTGTTCACTTAAACTTGAAGAACAAAAAATTGGCGAATGGTACTGTTTGGACGCTTTGCATATATGTTTCTGAGACTATATAGAAGCAATATATACAAAGATTTCAACCGTCTACGTGTTCCAATCATTGTTCTACTTGTAGAAAGTTACAATTAATTTCCGTTAAAGGATTAACAATGGGGCTCGTAGTTCACATAAACTTGAAGAACAAAAAATTGGCGAATTGTACTGTTTGGATGCTTTGCATAGATGTTTCTTAGACTATTTAGAAGCAATATATAGAAAGATTTCACCCGTCTACCTGTACTATTCATTGTTCTACTTGTAGAAAGTTACAAATAATTTCCATTTCATGATTATCAATGGGGCTCGCTGTTCACTTAAACTTGAAGATCAAAAAATTGGCGAATTGTACTGTTTGGATGCTTTGCATATATGTTTCTTATACTATATAGAAGCAATATATACAATGATTTCAACAGTCTACCTGTTCCATACATTGTTCTACTTGTCGAAATTTACAAATAATTTCCTTTAAAGGATTAACAATGGGGCTCGTAGTTCACTTAAACTTAAAGAACAAAAAAATTGGCGAATGGTACTGTTTGGATGCTTTGCATATATGTCTCTTATACTATATAGAAGCAATATATACAAAGATTTCAACCGTCTACCTGTTCCATTCATTGTTCTACTTGTCGAAAGTTACAAATAATTTCCGTTAAGGGATTAACAATGGGGATCGTAGTTTACTTAAACTTGAAGAACAAGAAATTGGCGAATTGTACTGTTTGGATGCTTTGCATATATGTTTCTTAGACTATATAGAAGCAATATATACAAAGATTTCAACCGTCTACCTGTTCCATTCATTGTTCTACTTGTCGAAAGTAACAAATAATTTCCTTTAAAGGATTAACAATGGGGCTCGTTGTTCGCTTAAACTTGAAGAACAATAAATTGGCGAATTGTACTGTTTGGATGCTTTGCATATATGTTTCGTAGGTTATATAGAAGCAATATATACAATGATTTCAACCGTCTACCTGATCCATTCATTGTTCTACTTGTCGAAATTTACAAATAATTTCCTTTAAAGGATTAACAATGGGGCTCGTAGTTCACTTAAACTTGTAGAACAAAAAATTGGCGAATTGTGCTGTTTGGATGCTTTGCATATGTGTTTCTTAGACTATTTAGAAGCAATATATAGAAAGATTTCACCTGTCTACCTGTACTATTCATTGTTCTACTTCTCGCAAGTTACAAATAATTTCCGTTAAAGTATTAACAATGGGGCTCGTATTTCACTTAAACTTGAAGAACAAAAAATTGGCGAATGGTACTGTTTGGATGCTTTGCATATATGTTTCTTAGATTATATAGAAGCAATATATACAAAGATTTCAACCGTCTACCTGTTCCATTCATTGTTCTACTTGTCGAAATTTACAAATAATTTCCTTTAAAGGATTAACAATGGGGCTCGTAGTTCACTTAAACTTGTAGAACAAAAAATTGGCGAATTGTGCTGTTTGGATGCTTTGCATATGTGTTTCTTAGACTATTTAGAAGCAATATATAGAAAGATTTCACCTGTCTACCTGTACTATTCATTGTTCTACTTCTCGCAAGTTACAAATAATTTCCGATAAAGTATTAACAATGGGGCTCGTATTTCACTTAAACTTGAAGAACAAAAAATTGGCGAATGGTACTGTTTGGATGCTTTGCATATATGTTTCTTAGATTATATAGAAGCAATATATACAAAGATTTCAACCGTCTACCTGTTCCATTCATTGTTCTACTTGTCGAAAATTACAAGTAATTTCCGATAAAGGATTAACCATTGGGGCTCATTGTTCACTTAAACTTGAAGAACAAAAAATTGGCGATTGCTACTGTTTAGATGCTTTGCATATATGTTTCTTAGATTATATAGAAGCAATATATACAAAGATTTCAACCGTCTACCTGTTCCATTCATTGTTCTACTTGCCGAAATTTACAAATAATTTCCTTTAAAGGATTAACAATGGGGCTCGTTGTTCACTTAAACTTGAAGAACAATAAATTGGCGAATTGTACTGTTTGGATGCTTTGCATATATGTTTCTTATACTATATAGAAGCAATATATACAAAGATTTCAACTGTCTACCTGTTCCATTCAATGTTCTACTTGTCGAAATTTACAAATAATTTCCTTTAAAGGATTAACAATGGGGCTCGTAGTTCACTTAAACTTGAAGAACAAAAAATTGGCGAACGGTACTGTTTGGATGCTTTGCGTACATGTTTCTTAGACTATATGGAAGCAATATATACAAAGATTTCATCAGTCTATGTGTTCCAAGCATTGTTCTACTTGTAGAAAGTTACAATTAATTTCCGTTAAAGGATTAACAATGGGGCTCGTAGTTCACTTAAACTTGAAGAGCAAAAAATTGGCGAATTGTACTGTTTGGATGCTTTGCATATATGTTTCTTAGACTATATAGAAGCAATATATACAAAGATTTCAACCGTCTACCTGTTCCATTCATTGATCTACTTGTCGAAAGTTACAAATAATTTCCGATAAAGGATTAACAATGGGTCTCATTGTTCACTTAAACTTGAAGAACAAAAAATTGGCGAATGGTACTGTTTGGATGTTTTGCGTACATATTTCTTAGACTATATGGAAGCAATATGTACAAAGATTTCATCCGTCTACGTGTTCCAAGCATTGTTCTACTTGTAGAAAGTTACAATTAATTTCCGTTAAAGGATTAACAATGGGGCTCGTAGTTCACTTAAACTTGAAGAGCAAAAAATTGGCGAATTGTACTGTTTGGACGCTATGCATATATGTTTCTTAGACTATATAGTAGCAATATATACAATGATTTCAACAGTCTACCTGTTCCATTCATTGTTCTACTTGTCGAAATTTACAAATAATTTCCTTTAAAGGATTAACAATGGGGCTCGTAGTTCACTTAAACTTGAAGAACAAAAAATTGGCGAATGGTACTGTTTGGATGCTTTGCATATATGTTTCTTACATTATATATAAGCAATATATACAAAGATTTCAACCGTCTACCGGTTCCATTCATTGTTCTACTTGTCGAAAGTTACAAATAATTTCCGATAACGGATTAACCATTGGGGCTCATTGTTCACTTAAACTTGAAGATAACAAAATTGGCGGATGTTACTGTTTGGATGCTTTGCATATATGTTTCTTAGACTATATGGAAGCAATATATACAAAGATTTCAACCGTCTACCTGTTCCATTCATTGTTCTACTGGTCGAAAGTTACAAATAATTTCCGATAAAGGATTAACAATGGGGCTCATTGTTCACTTAAACTTGAAGAACAAAAAATTGGCGAACGGTACTGTTTGGATGCTTTGCGTACATGTTTCTTAGACTATATGGAAGCAATATATACAAAGATTTCAAACTTCTACGTGTCCCAATCATTGTTCTACTTGTCGAAATTTACAAATAATTCCCTTTAAAGGATTAACAATGGGGCTCGTTGTTCACTTAAACTTGAAGAACAAAAAATTGGCGAATGGTACTGTTTGGATGCTTTGCATATATGTTTCTTAGACTATATAGAAGCAATATATACATTGATTTCAACCTTCTACCTGTTCCACTCATTGTTCTACTTGTCGCAATTTACAAATAATTTCCGTTAAAGTGTTAACAATGGGGCTCGTAGTTCACTTAAACTTGAAGATGAAATAATTGGCGAATTGTACTGTTCGGATGCTTTGCATATATGTTTCTTAGATTATATAGAAGCAATATATACAAAGATTTCAACCGTCTACCTGTTCCATTCATTGTTCTACTTGTCGAAAGCTACAAATAATTTCCGATAACGGATTAACCATTGGGGCTCATTGTTCACTTAAACTTGAAGAACAAAAAATTGGCGAATTGTACTGTTTGGATGCTTTGCATATATGTTTCTTAGACTATATAGAAGCAATATATACAAAGATTTCAACCGTCTACCTGTTCCATTCATTGATCTACTTGTCGAAAGTTACAAATAATTTCCGATAAAGGATTAACAATGGGTCTCATTGTTCACTTAATCTTGAAGAACATAAAATTGGCGAATGGTACTGTTTGGATGCTTTGCATATATGTCTCTTATACTATATAGAAGCAATATATACAAAGATTTCAACCGTCTACCTGTTCCATTCATTGTTCTACTTGTCGAAAGTTACAAATAATTTCCGATAACGGATTAACCATTGGGGCTCATTGCTCACTTAAACTTGAAGAACAAAAAATTGGCGAATTGTACTGTTTGGATGCTTTGCATATATGTTTCTTATACTATATAGAAGCAATATATACAAAGATTTCAACCGTCTACCTGTTCCATTCACTGTTCTACTTGTCGAAAGTTACAAATAATTTCCATTTCATGATTATCAATGGGGCTCGCTGTTCACTTAAACTTGAAGATCAAAAAATTGGCGAATGTTACTGTTTAGATGTTTCGCATATAGGTTTCTTAGACTATATAGAAGCAACATATACAAAGATTTCAACTGTCTACCTGTTCTATTCATTGTTCTACTTGTAGAAAGTTACAATTAATTTCCGTTAAAGGATTAACAATGGGGCTCGTAGTTCTCATAAACATGAAGAACAAAAAATTGGCGAATTGTACTGTTTGGATGCTTTGCATAGATGTTTCTTAGACTATTTAGAAGCAATATATAGAAAGATTTCACCCGTCTACCTGTACTATTCATTGTTCTACTTGTAGAAAGTTACAAATAATTTCCATTTCATGATTATCAATGGGGATCGTAGTTTACTTAAACTTGAAGAAGAAAAAATTGGCGAATTGTACTGTTTGGATGCTTTGCATATATGTTTCTTAGACTATATAGAAGCAATATATACAAAGATTTCAACCGTCTACGTGTTCCAATCATTGTTCTACTTGTAGAAAGTTACAAATAATTTCCTTTAAAGGATTAACAATGGGGCTCGTAGTTCACTTAAACTTGAAGAACAAAAAATTGGCGAATGGTACTGTTTGGATGCTTTGCATATATGTTTCTTATACTATATAGAAGCAATAGATACAAAGATTTCAACCGTCTACCTGTTCCATTCAATGTTCTACTTGTCGAAAGTTACAAACAATTTCCGATAAAGGATTAACAATGGGACTCATTGTTCACTTAAACTTGATGAACAAGAAATTGGCGAATGGTACTGTTTGGATGCTTGGCGTACATGTTTCTTAGACTATATGGAAGCAATAGATACAAAGATTTCAACCGTCTACCTGTTCCATTCAATGTTCTACTTGTCGAAAGTTACAAACAATTTCCGATAAAGGATTAACAATGGGGCTCATTGTTCACTTAAACTTGAAGAACAAAAAATTGGCGAATTGTACCGTTTGGATGCTTTGCATAAATGTTTCTTAGACTATATAGAAGCAATATATACAAAGATTTCAACCGTCTACCTGTTCCATTCATTGTTCTACTTGTCGAAAGTTACAAATAATTTCCTTTAAAGGATTAACAATGGGGTTCATTGTTCACTTAAACTTGAAGAACAAAAAATTGGCGAATTGTACTGTTTGGATGCTTTGCATATATGTTTCTTATACTATATAGAAGCAATATATACAATGATTTCAACAGTCTACCTGTTCCATTCATTGTTCTACTTGTCGAAATTTACAAATAATTTCCTTTAAAGGATTAACAATGGGGCTCGTAGTTCACTTAAACTTAAAGAACAAAAAAATTGGCGAATGGTACTGTTTGGATGCTTTGCATATATGTCTCTTATACCATATAGAAGCAATATATACAAAGATTTCAACCGTCTACCTGTTCCATTCATTGTTCTACTTGTCGAAAGTTACAAATAATTTCCGATAACGGATTAACCATTGGGGCTCATTGCTCACTTAAACTTGAAGAACAAAAAATTGGCGAATTGTACTGTTTGGATGCTTTGCATATATGTTTCTTATACTATATAGAAGCAATATATACAAAGATTTCAACCGTCTACCTGTTCCATTCACTGTTCTACTTGTCGAAAGTTACAAATAATTTCCGATAAAGGATTAACAATGGGTCTCATTGTTCACTTAATCTTGAAGAACAAAAAATTGGCGAATGGTACTGTTTGGATGCTTTGCATATATGTCTCTTATACTATATAGAAGCAATATATACAAAGATTTCAACCGTCTACCTGTTCCATTCATTGTTCTACTTGTCGAAAGTTACAAATAATTTCCGATAACGGATTAACCATTGGGGCTCATTGCTCACTTAAACTTGAAGAACAAAAAATTGGCGAATTGTACTGTTTGGATGCTTTGCATATATGTTTCTTATACTATATAGAAGCAATATATACAAAGATTTCAACCGTCTACCTGTTCCATTCACTGTTCTACTTGTCGAAAGTTACAAATAATTTCCATTTCATGATTATCAATGGGGCTCGCTGTTCACTTAAACTTGAAGATCAAAAAATTGGCGAATGTTACTGTTTAGATGTTTCGCATATAGGTTTCTTAGACTATATAGAAGCAACATATACAAAGATTTCAACTGTCTACCTGTTCTATTCATTGTTCTACTTGTAGAAAGTTACAATTAATTTCCGTTAAAGGATTAACAATGGGGCTCGTAGTTCTCATAAACATGAAGAACAAAAAATTGGCGAATTGTACTGTTTGGATGCTTTGCATAGATGTTTCTTAGACTATTTAGAAGCAATATATAGAAAGATTTCACCCGTCTACCTGTACTATTCATTGTTCTACTTGTCGAAAGCTACAAATAATTTCCGATAACGGATTAACCATTGGGGCTCATTGTTCACTTAAACTTGAAGAACAAAAAATTGGCGAATTGTACTGTTTGGATGCTTTGCATATATGTTTCCGATACTATATAGAAACAATATATACAAAGATTTCAACCGTCTACCTGTTCCATTCACTGTTCTACTTGTCGAAAGTTACAAATAATTTCCGTTAAGGGATTAACAATGGGGATCGTAGTTTACTTAAACTTGAAGAAGAAAAAATTGGCGAATTGTACTGTTTGGATGCTTTGCATATATGTTTCTTAGACTATATAGAAGCAATATATACAAAGATTTCAACCGTCTACGTGTTCCAATCATTGTTCTACTTGTAGAAAGTTACAAATAATTTCCTTTAAAGGATTAACAATGGGGCTCGTAGTTCACTTAAACTTGAAGAACAAAAAATTGGCGAATGGTACTGTTTGGATGCTTTGCATATATGTTTCTTATACTATATAGAAGCAATAGATACAAAGATTTCAACCGTCTACCTGTTCCATTCAATGTTCTACTTGTCGAAAGTTACAAACAATTTCCGATAAAGGATTAACAATGGGACTCATTGTTCACTTAAACTTGATGAACAAGAAATTGGCGAATGGTACTGTTTGGATGCTTGGCGTACATGTTTCTTAGACTATATGGAAGCAATAGATACAAAGATTTCAACCGTCTACCTGTTCCATTCAATGTTCTACTTGTCGAAAGTTACAAACAATTTCCGATAAAGGATTAACAATGGGGCTCATTGTTCACTTAAACTTGAAGAACAAAAAATTGGCGAATTGTACCGTTTGGATGCTTTGCATAAATGTTTCTTAGACTATATAGAAGCAATATATACAAAGATTTCAACCGTCTACCTGTTCCATTCATTGTTCTACTTGTCGAAAGTTACAAATAATTTCCTTTAAAGGATTAACAATGGGGTTCATTGTTCACTTAAACTTGAAGAACAAAAAATTGGCGAATTGTACTGTTTGGATGCTTTGCATATATGTTTCTTATACTATATAGAAGCAATATATACAATGATTTCAACAGTCTACCTGTTCCATTCATTGTTCTACTTGTCGAAATTTACAAATAATTTCCTTTAAAGGATTAACAATGGGGCTCGTAGTTCACTTAAACTTAAAGAACAAAAAAATTGGCGAATGGTACTGTTTGGATGCTTTGCATATATGTCTCTTATACCATATAGAAGCAATATATACAAAGATTTCAACCGTCTACCTGTTCCATTCATTGTTCTACTTGTCGAAAGTTACAAATAATTTCCGATAACGGATTAACCATTGGGGCTCATTGCTCACTTAAACTTGAAGAACAAAAAATTGGCGAATTGTACTGTTTGGATGCTTTGCATATATGTTTCTTATACTATATAGAAGCAATATATACAAAGATTTCAACCGTCTACCTGTTCCATTCACTGTTCTACTTGTCGAAAGTTACAAATAATTTCCATTTCATGATTATCAATGGGGCTCGCTGTTCACTTAAACTTGAAGATCAAAAAATTGGCGAATGTTACTGTTTAGATGTTTCGCATATAGGTTTCTTAGACTATATAGAAGCAACATATACAAAGATTTCAACTGTCTACCTGTTCTATTCATTGTTCTACTTGTAGAAAGTTACAATTAATTTCCGTTAAAGGATTAACAATGGGGCTCGTAGTTCTCATAAACATGAAGAACAAAAAATTGGCGAATTGTACTGTTTGGATGCTTTGCATAGATGTTTCTTAGACTATTTAGAAGCAATATATAGAAAGATTTCACCCGTCTACCTGTACTATTCATTGTTCTACTTGTAGAAAGTTACAAATAATTTCCATTTCATGATTATCAATGGGGATCGTAGTTTACTTAAACTTGAAGAAGAAAAAATTGGCGAATTGTACTGTTTGGATGCTTTGCATATATGTTTCTTAGACTATATAGAAGCAATATATACAAAGATTTCAACCGTCTACGTGTTCCAATCATTGTTCTACTTGTAGAAAGTTACAAATAATTTCCTTTAAAGGATTAACAATGGGGCTCGTAGTTCACTTAAACTTGAAGAACAAAAAATTGGCGAATGGTACTGTTTGGATGCTTTGCATATATGTTTCTTATACTATATAGAAGCAATATATACAAAGATTTCAACCGTCTACCTGTTCCATTCACTGTTCTACTTGTCGAAAGTTACAAATAATTTCCGATAAAGGATTAACAATGGGTCTCATTGTTCACTTAATCTTGAAGAACAAAAAATTGGCGAATGGTACTGTTTGGATGCTTTGCATATATGTCTCTTATACTATATAGAAGCAATATATACAAAGATTTCAACCGTCTACCTGTTCCATTCATTGTTCTACTTGTCGAAAGTTACAAATAATTTCCGATAACGGATTAACCATTGGGGCTCATTGCTCACTTAAACTTGAAGAACAAAAAATTGGCGAATTGTACTGTTTGGATGCTTTGCATATATGTTTCTTATACTATATAGAAGCAATATATACAAAGATTTCAACCGTCTACCTGTTCCATTCACTGTTCTACTTGTAGAAAGTTACAATTAATTTCCGTTAAAGGATTAACAATGGGGCTCGTAGTTCACTTAAACTTGAAGAGCAAAAAATTGGCGAATTGTACTGTTTGGACGCTATGCATATATGTTTCTTAGACTATATAGTAGCAATATATACAAAGATTTCAACCGTCTACCTGTTCCATTCATTGTTCTACTTGTCGAAAGTTACAAATAATTTCCGATAACGGATTAACCATTGGGGCTCATTGTTCACTTAAACTTGAAGATAACAAAATTGGCGAATGTTACTGTTTGGATGCTTTGCATATATGTTTCTTAGACTATATGGAAGCAATATATACAAAGATTTCAACCGTCTACCTGTTCCATTCATTGTTCTACTGGTCGAAAGTTACAAATAATTTCCGATAAAGGATTAACAATGGGGCTCATTGTTCACTTAAACTTGAAGAACAAAAAATTGGCGAACGGTACTGTTTGGATGCTTTGCGTACATGTTTCTTAGACTATATGGAAGCAATATATACAAAGATTTCAAACTTCTACGTGTCCCAATCATTGTTCTACTTGTCGAAATTTACAAATAATTCCCTTTAAAGGATTAACAATGGGGCTCGTTGTTCACTTAAACTTGAAGAACAAAAAATTGGCGAATGGTACTGTTTGGATGCTTTGCATATATGTTTCTTAGATTATATAGAAGCAATATATACATTGATTTCAACCTTCTACCTGTTCCACTCATTGTTCTACTTGTCGCAATTTACAAATAATTTCCGTTAAAGTGTTAACAATGGGGCTCGTAGTTCACTTAAACTTGAAGATGAAATAATTGGCGAATTGTACTGTTCGGATGCTTTGCATATATGTTTCTTAGATTATATAGAAGCAATATATACAAAGATTTCAACCGTCTACCTGTTCCATTCATTGTTCTACTTGTCGAAAGCTACAAATAATTTCCGATAACGGATTAACCATTGGGGCTCATTGTTCACTTAAACTTGAAGAACAAAAAATTGGCGAATTGTACTGTTTGGATGCTTTGCATATATGTTTCTTAGACTATATAGAAGCAATATATACAAAGATTTCAACCGTCTACCTGTTCCATTCATTGATCTACTTGTCGAAAGTTACAAATAATTTCCGATAAAGGATTAACAATGGGTCTCATTGTTCACTTAAACTTGAAGAACAAAAAATTGGCGAATGGTACTGTTTGGATGCTTTGCATATATGTCTCTTATACTATATAGAAGCAATATATACAAAGATTTCAACCGTCTACCTGTTCCATTCATTGTTCTACTTGTCGAAAGTTACAAATAATTTCCGATAACGGATTAACCATTGGGGCTCATTGCTCACTTAAACTTGAAGAACAAAAAATTGGCGAATTGTACTGTTTGGATGCTTTGCATATATGTTTCTTATACTATATAGAAGCAATATATACAAAGATTTCAACCGTCTACCTGTTCCATTCACTGTTCTACTTGTCGAAAGTTACAAATAATTTCCGATAAAGGATTAACAATGGGTCTCATTGTTCACTTAAACTTGAAGAACAAAAAATTGGCGAATGGTACTGTTTGGATGCTTTGCATATATGTCTCTTATACTATATAGAAGCAATATATACAAAGATTTCAACCGTCTACCTGTTCCATTCATTGTTCTACTTGTCGAAAGTTACAAATAATTTCCGATAACGGATTAACCATTGGGGCTCATTGTTCACTTAAACTTGATGAACAAAAAATTGGCGAATGGTACTGTTTGGATGCTTTGCATATATGTTTCTTAGACTATATAGAAGCAATATATACAAAGATTTCAACCGTCTACCTGTTCGATTCATTGTTCTACTTGTCGAAAGTTACAAATAATTTCCGATAAAGGATTAACAATGGGACTCATTGTTCACTTAAACTTGAAGGACAAAAAATTGGCGAATGGTACTGTTTGGATGCTTTGCGTACATGTTTCTTAGACTATATGGAAGCAATATATACAAAGATTTCAATCGTCTACCTGTTCCATTCACTGTTCTACTTGTCGAAAGTTACAAATAATTTCCATTTCATGATTATCAATGGGGCTCGCTGTTCACTTAAACTTGAAGATCAAAAAATTGGCGAATGTTACTGTTTAGATGTTTCGCATCTAGGTTTCTTAGACTATATAGAAGCAACATATACAAAGATTTCAACCGTCTACCTGTTCTATTCATTGTTCATCTTGTCGAAAGTTACAAATAATTTCCGTTTCATGATTATCAATGTGCCTCGTTGTTCACTTAAACTTGAAGAACAAAAAATTGGCGACTGGTACTGTTTGGATGCTTTGCATATATGTTTATTAGACTATATAGAAGCAATGTATAAAAAGATTTCAACCGTCTACCAGTTCCATTCATTGTTCTACTTGTCGAAAGTTACAAATAATTTCCGATAAGGGATTAACAATGGGGATCCTAGTTTACTAAAACTTGAAGAACATAAAATTGGCGAATTGTACTGTTTGGATGCTTTGCATATATGTTTCTTAGACTATATAGACGCAATATATACAAGGATTTCAACCGTCTACCTGTTCCATTCATTGTTCTACTTGTCGAAAGTTACAAATAATTACCGATAAAGGATTAACCATTGGGGCTCATTGTTCACTTAAACTTGAAGAACAAAAAATTGGCGAATTGCACTGTTTGGATGCTTTGCAAATATGTTTTTTAGATTATATAGAAGCAATATATACAAAGATTTCAACCGTCTACCTGTTCGATTCATTGTTCTACTTGTCGAAAGTTACAAATAATTTCCGATAAAGGATTAACAATGGGGCTCATTGTTCACTTAAACCTGAAGGACAAAAGATTGGCGAATGGTACTGTTTGGATGCTTTGCGTACATGTTTCCTAGACTATATGGAAGCAATATATACAAGGATTTCAAGCGTCTACCTGTTCCATTCATTGTTCTACTTGTCGAAAATTACAAATAATTTCCGATAAAGGATTAACAATGGGGCTCATTGTTCACTTAAACTTGAAGAACAAAAAATTGGCGAATGGTACTGTTTGGATGCCTTGCATATATGTTTCTTAGACTATATAGAAGCAATATATACAAAGATTTCAACCCTCTACGTGTTCCAATCATTGTTCTACTTGTAGAAAGTTACAATTAATTTCCGTTAAAGGATTAACAATGGGGCTCGTAGTTCACTTAAACTTGAAGATCAAATAATTGGCGAATTGTACTGTTTGGACGCTTTGCATATATGTTTCTTAGACTATATAGTAGCAATATATACAAAGATTTCAACCGTCTACCTGTTCCATTCATTGTTCTACTTGTCGAAAGTTATAAATAATTTCCGTTAAGGGATTAACAATGGGGATCGTAGTTTACTTAAACTTGAAGAACAAGAAATTGACGAATTGTACTGTTTGGATGCTTTGCATATATGTTTCTTAGACTATATAGAAGCAATATATACAAAGATTTCAACCGTCTACCTGATCCATTCATTGTTCTACTTGTCGAAAGTTACAAATAATTTCCTTTAAAGGATTAACAATGGTGCTCGTTGTTCGCTTAAACTTGAAGAACAATAAATTGGCGAATTGTACTGTTTGGATGCTTTGCATATATGTTTCGTAGGTTATATAGAAGCAATATATACAATGGTTTCAACCGTCTACCTGATCCATTCATTGTTCTACTTGTCGAAATTTACAAATAATTTCCTTTAAAGGATTAACAATGGGGCTCGTAGTTCACTTAAACTTGTAGAACAAAAAATTGGCGAATTGTGCTGTTTGGATGCTTTGCATATGTGTTTCTTAGACTATTTAGAAGCAATATATAGAAAGATTTCACCTGTCTACCTGTACTATTCATTGTTCTACTTCTCGCAAGTTACAAATAATTTCCGTTAAAGTATTAACAATGGGGCTCGTATTTCACTTAAACTTGAAGAACAAAAAATTGGCGAATGGTACTGTTTGGATGCTTTGCATATATGTTTCTTAGATTATATAGAAGCAATATATACAAAGATTTCAACCGTCTACCTGTTCCATTCATTGTTCTACTTGTCGAAAATTACAAATAATTTCCGATAAAGGATTAACCATTGGGGCTCATTGTTCACTAAACTTGAAGAACAAAAAATTGTCGAATTGTACTGTTTGGATGCTTTGCATATATGTTTCTTAGATTATATAGAAGCAATATATACAAAGATTTCAACCGTCTACCAGTTCCATTCATTGTTCTACTTGTCGAAAGTTACAAATAATTTCCGATAAAGCATTAACAATGGGGCTCATTGTTCACTTAAACTTGAAGGACAAAAAATTGGCGAATGGTACTGTTTGGATGCTTTGCGTACATGTTTCTTAAACTATATGGAAGCAATATATACAATGATTTCAACCGTCTACCTGTTCCATTCATTGTTCTACTTGTCGAAAGTTACAATTAATTTCCGTTAAAGGATTAACAATGGGGCTCGTAGTTCACTTAAACTTGAAGAACAAAAAATTGGCGAATTGTACTGTTTGGATGCTTTGCATAGATGTTTCTTAGAATATTTAGAAGCAATATATAGAAAGATTTCACCCGTCTACCTGTACTATTCATTGTTCTACTTGTAGAAAGTTAGAAATAATTTCCATTTCATGATTATCAATGGGGCTCGCTGTTCACTTAAACTTGAAGATCAAAAAATTGGCGATTGTTACTGTTTAGATGCTTTGCATATATGTTTCTTAGATTATATAGAAGCAATATATACAAATATTTCAACCGTTTACCTGTTCCATTCATTGTTCTACTTGTCTAAAATTACAAATAATTTCCGATAAAGTATTAACCATTGGGGCTCATTGTTCACTTAAACTTGAAGAACAAAAAATTGGCGAATGGTACTGTTTGGATGCTTTGCATATATGTTTCTTAGACTATATAGAAGCAATATATACGTTGATTTCACCCGGCTACCTGTTCCATTCATTGTTCTACTTGTCGCAAGTTACAAATAATTTCCGTTAAAGTATTAACAATGGGGCTCGTAGTTCACTTAAAATTGAAGATCAAATAATTGGCGAATTGTACTGTTTGGACGCTTTGCATATATTAAGATAAAGATTTAAAGATTTCAACCGTCTACCTGTTCCATTCATTGTTCGACTTGTCGAAAATTACAAATAATTTCCGATAAAGGATTCACCATTGGGGCTCATTGTTCACTTAAACTTGAAGACCAAAAAATTGGCGAATGGTACTGTTTGGATGCTTTGCGTACATGTTTCTTAGACTATATGGAAGCAATATATACAAAGATTTCAACCGTCTACGTGTTCCAATCATTGTTCTACTTGTCGAAATTTACACATAATTTCCGATAAAGGATTAACAATGAGGCTCATTGTTCACTTAAACTTGAAGGACAAAAAATTGGCGAATGGTACTGTTTGGATGCTTTGCGTACATGTTTCTTAGACTGTATGGAAGCAATATATACAAGGATTTCAACCGTCTACCTGTTCCATTCATTGGTCTACTTGTCGAAAGTTACAAATAATTTCCGTTAAAGTGTTAACAATGGGGCTCGTAGTTCACTTAAACTTGAAAATGAAATAATTGGCGACTTGTACTGTTTGGATGCTTTGCATAGATGTTTCTTAGACTATATAGAAGCAATATATACAAAGATTTCAACCGTCTACCTGTTCCATTCATTGTTCTACTTGTCGAAAATTACAAATAATTTCCGATAAAGGATTAACCATTGGGGCTCATTGTTCACTAAACTTGAAGAACAAAAAATTGTCGAATTGTACTGTTTGGATGCTTTGCATATATGTTTCTTAGATTATATAGAAGCAATATATACAAAGATTTCAACCGTCTACCAGTTCCATTCATTGTTCTAATTGTCGAAAGTTACAAATAATTTCCTTTAAAGGATTAACCATTGGGGCTCATTGTTCACTTAAACTTGAAGAACAAAAAATTGGCGAATGGTATTGTTTGGATGCTTTGCGTACATGTTTCTTAGACTATATGGAAGCAATATATACAATGATTTCAACAGTCTACCTGTTCCATTCAGTGTTCTACTTGTCGAAATTTACAAATAATTTCCTTTAAAGGATTAACAATGGGGCTCGTAGTTCACTTAAGCTTAAAGAACAAAAAAATTGGCGAATGGTACTGTTTGGATGCTTTGCATATATGTCTCTTATACTATTGTTACGATTGATTGTAAATATCGTTCCCCCTGTATGTTATATCGATTTTGAGAGTCATAGTAACGACTCAAATTGTTTATAACGAGTTGTCAGAGAGTTCTCCAAGAACGGTGACATCGAATAGACGTATAATAAATATTTCTTTTCTAAAATAGTAATAGTCTTTCAATGCCGCGCCGTGTTCGTAACATTGGTGTCAGATGTGGGATTCCGGAATCCCCTTCTGTGAATCAGGAAAATACTCAGTCTCTTCATTTTGGCGATCCTGGAGCATCGGAATTTACTAATCTTATAAAGGGTTTGGAAGAAAGGATAGCCACGATGGCTACAGCGTTTGCGGCGCAGTTGACCGACAGCTCCAGAATGCAAGCAGAGACTCTTTCTCGGGTTTTGGAGAGCACAGCTTCTCAGGATGCTGCTAATCAGGCGAGGTTTACCTTATTAGACACTAGAATAGAGACTTTAATGACTCACGTAGAAAATAACAATAGTAATCCAATTGCGTTCGGGAATGGTAGATCTCAAAACGCATACAATATTAAACCGTCGAAATTCAATGGAAAAGTTCCGTGGAAACAATTTTATGTACAATTTTTAACGATCGCGAAAATAAACGGTTGGAACGATGAAATGAAAGCGTTCGCATTGGTAGACTCCTTAGAGGGAGACGCTTTATCCGTTCTTTCGGCGTTAGAAGAATCGAGACGTTTAGATTTTTCGTCCCTCGTGTCAAGGTTAGAGCTTCGGTTTGGTAATAATCATTTGTTGGAATTAGAAAGATACAAATTTCACAATTATAAACAGAATTTTTCTCAAACGTTGCAAGAGATGGCCGATCAGATTCATCAATTGGCACAATCGGTCTTTTCGGAATGCACTATTGAATTTCGTGAGAAACAAGCGGCTTTGAAATTTGTGGAGGCAATTAGAGATGTAAATCTTAGAAAAGACGTTACACTCGCTTCCATGGGTTGTACATCTCTTAACGATGCTTTAGAGCGAGCGTTAAAAATAGAAGCCATGCACAAATCGATTTACAACCCAGAATCGAGATATAGAACGAATTTGAAAAACGTCCCTGTTATGACAAGGGGTAATGACACTTCGAATACACAGAATCGTTCTGATTTTACTCAAAATAATTCGGGCAATAATCGAGTAGTTTGTTACAAATGCGGCAAAACTGGGCATATTTCTTATAACTGTCGTTCCAATTTTGAAGATGATTTTAAAGTACGTAAGAAAGGTTCGTTACCCGGAAATATCCAACGTCGAAAAAATGATTTCCGAGGTCGGAATTCGGAAAACGGAGAAAGGTCGACGTAAAAGGGGATTCGCCGACCCTGACTTCCGTTGCCCCTACTACCATCACTACTAGTTGTAGGAGTATTACAAACGGCTTATATGTAGAAGGATGTCTTGATAATGTACCGCGAAACATAGTTCTTGATACTGGTTCCGCGTTTACTTTAGTTAGGAATTCTGCTTCGAATCCTGATTATGAGTTGGAAGAGCAGCCGCTAAATTTGGATTTTCGTTCCGTGTCTGGAACTACAATTAAGATCTTCGGGAAAAAGCACATGCAAATTCGACTTGGTACTTTCTCTACCAACTTTTCGGTATATGTCGCGGATATCGTCGACGATTGTCTTCTGGGGTTAGATTTTCTCAAAAAATTTTGTTGCTTCCTTGACATAGGTAATCAGAAGTTGATCATCAAAGATCACGACGAGATTTCTATATCTGCTTGTCCCCTCAAAGTTTCTAAGACGTCTGTTGCAAAAGTAGTTCGACAATCATCCTTGTCAAATAAGGAATTGAGCAGTGAATCTTCACAAAGTCCGAGTTTGCCGGAACATGTGTCGTCGCTATTTGTCAAAAATTCTGAACATCTATCGGGCGAACAAAAGGAAGATTTCAAGAAATTTTTATTGTCCTTTGCGGAGGCTTTTGCGAAAAATAATTTTGAAATCGGACGATGTAATGTACTACAGCATTCAATTAATACAGGAGATCATGCTCCTATTAAACAAGCTGCTAGGCGATTACCGCTTCATAAACGGGAAGAGGTCCACAAACTTCTTCAGGACATGGAGCATCAGGGTGTCATCGAGAAATCGGCTAGTGCTTGGGCCGCTCCAATAGTGTTGGTCAAGAAAAAGGACGGATCAACGAGATTCTGCGTTGACTACCGACAGCTCAACTCTATTACCAGGAAAGATTCATATCCTCTACCCCGAATTGAGGATATGCTGGATGCAGTCGCCGGTTCCAATTGGTTTTCCACTTTGGATTTACAAAGTGGATATTGGCAAGTAGAAGTCGCCCCCAAGGATCGTGAGAAGACTGCGTTCATCGTCGGAGGAGGACTCTGGCAATTTAAGGTCATGCCTTTCGGTCTGTGTAATGCCCCAGCAACATTTGAAAGACTTATGGATACTGTGTTGCGAGATTTAACTTGGAAGAAATGCCTCGTCTACTTGGATGACGTTATTATTTATGGGAGGACATTCGATGAACACTTAGAAAATCTTCGGGCTGTGGTATCGCGATTACAGGAAGCTGGTCTTGTGTTGAGTCCTAGGAAGTGTTCATTTTGTCAGAAGGAAGTTAAATTTTTAGGACATATAGTTACTTCGCAGGGTGTAAAAACGAATCCGGAGAAGGTTTCATCTATCAGCGGTTGGCCTCTTCCAAAGAATAAATCGGAAGTAAAGAGTTTCCTGGGGCTATGCAACTATTATTCGCGTTTTGTGAAAAATTTTACTACAATTGCAAGACCGTTGTACGATCTAACGGAAGATAGGGAGTTTATGTGGACTGAGAAATGTGACAAATCTTTTCATGATATGAAAAACTTACTGACGTCATCTCCGATCTTAGCTTATCCTTCTGAGCATGAAGCTTTTATTATAGACGCAGATGCTTCGAATATTGGAATCGGAGCGGTACTTTCTCAAATACAGAATGAAGAGGAGAGGGTGATTTCTTATTATAACAAATCACTGAGTAAACAGGAGAGGAATTATTGTGTCACAAGGAGGGAATTGTTGGCAGTGATAAAGGCCATTGAACATTTCCATCATTACCTCTACGGACGGCGATTCACCATCAGGACTGATCATGCAGCATTAAAATGGTTGTTGTCTTTCAGAAATCCTGAAGGTCAAATCGCGAGATGGATAGAACGTTTACAACAATATGATTTTCATGTTGTACATCGTACGGGGAAGACCCATTTGAACGCAGATGCTCTTTCTAGGAGACCTTGTGAACAGTTATGCTGCACGCATTGTAGTAAACTGGATCATAAGGAACGTCTCTTGGAAGACAGGGAAATTTTCCCCATATCTCGTTGTAATATTGTGGGAGAGGAAAATTGGCGTAATCTTCAAGATGAAGATCCTTCTTTAAAATTTGTTATAGAAAATAAAGAACAAGGTTGCCGCCCTCCTAGGGATATTGTAACTCCACTATCTCCTGATATTAAGTTTTATTGGTCGATTTGGGATTCCTTATGCTTGAAAGATGGTGTTTTGTATAAAAAATGGGAATCACCGAATGGTACAAAAATTGTGTGGCAGTTAGTGATGCCTCAGGACCAGAGAAAGAAGATTTTGAGCGAAGCGCACGGCTCCGTTTGCTCAGGGCATTTTGGAATAAACAAAACGTTGGCGAGAATTCGCCAGAGATTTTATTGGGCTACGTGCAGACAAGATGTCGAAGATTGGTGCCGCCGTTGTGACGTATGCGTCGCAAGAAAGGGTCCCAGAGAAAAAGGAAGAGGACCTTTGCAGATATACAATGTGGGAGCGCCGTTTGAACGTATAGCCCTAGACATTTTAGGACCATTACCGAGGACTTCTTCGGGAAATAGGTTTATTCTTGTTATATCCGATTATTTTACTAGATGGCCAGAAGCTATTTCGATTCCGAATCATCAGGCCAAAACTGTCGCTACAGTTCTTGTAAATCATATTGTTAGTCGGCATGGTTTGCCTAGTGAAATTCATTCGGATCAAGGTAGGGCATTTGAATCTGAACTTTTTAAAGAGGTTTTACGTATTCTTGGTGTTAGGAAAACGAGAACTACTCGTTTACATCCCCAGTCAGATGGTTTGGTAGAGCGGTTAAATAGAACAATTCTTCAATATTTGTCAATGTTTGTTTCTAGACATCAAAAAGATTGGGATGAATTTATTCCCTTATTTCTGTTGTCGTATCGTTCTGCTCAGCATGAGACGCTAAATTTGTCTCCTTCCATGGCTCTTTATGGGCGAGAAATGTTTCTTCCTTTGGATCTTCTTCGACGAAGATCACCAAATTCTAATTCCATAGAAGTTTCTGATTATTGTTATAATCTAAGAAAGAAAATGAACATTATACACGAGTTTATGAGGAAACGGTTGCAGTTATCTTCGAATAAAATGAAAAGTCGTTACGATGCAAAGGCTAATTCATTAGTTTTTAATGAAGGAGATTTAGTTTGGATGTTTCATCCTCAGAGAACTAAAGGAAAATGTCCGAAATTACAGAGCGATTGGAAAGGTCCTTATGTGGTAGTGGATCGCATTAATGATGTTGTATATCGCATTAAGCAATCATTGAAAAGTAAATGTAAAGTTGTACATTTGAATCGGTTAGCTAGGTACGAAGGTAGTAGTACACCATTTTCGTATAAACAAAAAAATTGAGTGATTTTATAGAAAATTGGTTTTAAAAAAGTAAGAGGGGAAGTAAACAAAAATAGTGAACATAAAAATCTATTTTATGCCGAGATTTGCAATCCTGTTTCTGCCGGCTGTTATTTTGAATTATAGAAATTCCTGGCGAAGAACCCTTTTCTAGAAGAGTCGATTGCCGAAAAGGGACATTTCGCTGAGCCTTTGTAAATCCTGAATACCTCGTACTCCGTGTGGCAATCAGTTAGCCGTTCAACACCTTGGAATACCAGACCGCTGACTTCTCCAGGTTTTTGAACTGTGGTTTTTCCTGGAGCAGAGCTTAGGCTCTGGGTGAATATCAAGTCAGTTTTTGGTTGGAAAGAGTCCACAGTAGTCGTTCGTTCCTCTTCTAACCAAAGGTCGAGAAGACGGAGAAGACGGAGAAACGAGAAACGTAGAAGAAATTATAGAAGCTAACAAATATGTGTTTTTATCAATGGCCTGTATATTTTCTTTAAAGGGGGGAGTAGTGTTACGATTGATTGTAAATATCGTTCCCCCTGTATGTTATATCGATTTTGAGAGTCATAGTAACGACTCAAATGGTTTATAACGAGTTGTCAGAGAGTTCTCCAAGAACGGTGACATCGAATAGACGTATAATAAATATTTCTTTTCTAAAATAGTAATAGTCTTTCAATGCCGCGCCGTGATCGTAACACTATATAGAAGCAATATATACAAAGATTTCAACCGTCTACCTGTTCCATTCATTGTTCTACTTGTCGAAAGTTACAAATAATTTCCGATAACGGATTAACCATTGGGGCTCATTGCTCACTTAAACTTGAAGAACAAAAAATTGGCGAATTGTACTGTTTGGATGCTTTGCATATATGTTTCTTATACTATATAGAAGCAATATATACAAAGATTTCAACCGTCTACCTGTTCCATTCACTGTTCTACTTGTCGAAAGTTACAAATAATTTCCATTTCATGATTATCAATGGGGCTCGCTGTTCACTTAAACTTGAAGATCAAAAAATTGGGGAATGTTACTGTTTAGATGTTTCGCATATAGGTTTCTTAGACTATATAGAAGCAACATATACAAAGATTTCAACCGTCTACCTGTTCTATTCATTGTTCATCTTGTCGAAAGTTACAAATAATTTCCGTTTCATGATTATCAATGTGCCTCGTTGTTCACTTAAACTTGAAGAACAAAAAATTGGCGACTGGTACTGTTTGGATGCTTTGCATATATGTTTATTAGACTATATAGAAGCAATATATAAAAAGATTTCAACCGTCTACCAGTTCCATTCATTGTTCTACTTGTCGAAAGTTACAAATAATTTCCGATAAGGGATTAACAATGGGGATCCTAGTTTACTAAAACTTGGAGAACATAAAATTGGCGAATTGTACTGTTTGGATGCTTTGCATATATGTTTCTTAGACTATATAGACGCAATATATACAAGGATTTCAACCGTCTACCTGTTCCATTCATTGTTCTACTTGTCGAAAGTTACAAATAATTACCGATAAAGGATTAACCATTGGGGCTCATTGTTCACTTAAACTTGAAGAACAAAAAATTGGCGAATTGCACTGTTTGGATGCTTTGCAAATATGTTTTTTAGATTATATAGAAGCAATATATACAAAGATTTCAACCGTCTACCTGTTCGATTCATTGTTCTACTTGTCGAAAGTTACAAATAATTTCCGATAAAGGATTAACAATGGGGCTCATTGTTCACTTAAACCTGAAGGACAAAAGATTGGCGAATGGTACTGTTTGGATGCTTTGCGTACATGTTTCTTAGACTATATGGAAGCAATATATACAAGGATTTCAAGCGTCTACCTGTTCCATTCATTGTTCTACTTGTCGAAAATTACAAATAATTTCCGATAAAGGATTAACAATGGGGCTCATTGTTCACTTAAACTGGATAACAAAAAATTGGCGAATGGTACTGTTTGGATGCTTTGCATATATGTTTCTTAGACTATATAGAAGCAATATATACAAAGATTTCAACCGTCTACGTGTTCCAATCATTGTTCTACTTGTAGAAAGTTACAATTAATTTCCGTTAAAGGATTAACAATGGGGCTCGTAGTTCACTTAAACTTGAAGATCAAATAATTGGCGAATTGTACTGTTTGGACGCTTTGCATATATGTTTCTTAGACTATATAGAAGCAATATATACAAAGATTTCAACCGTCTACCTGTTCCATTCATTGTTCTACTTGTCGAAAGTTACAAATAATTTCCGTTAAGGGATTAACAATGGGGATCGTAGTTTACTTAAACTTGAAGAACAAGAAATTGACGAATTGTACTGTTTGGATGCTTTGCATATATGTTTCTTAGACTATATAGAAGCAATATTTACAAAGATTTCAACCGTCTACCTGTTCCATTCATTGTTCTACTTGTCGAAAGTTACAAATAATTTCCTTTAAAGGATTAACAATGGGGCTCGTTGTTCGCTTAAACTTGGAGAACAATAAATTGGCGAATTGTACTGTTTGGATGCTTTGCATATATGTTTCGTAGGTTATATAGAAGCAATATATACAAATGTTTCAACCGTCTACCTGTTCCATTCATTGTTCTACTTGTCGAAAGTTACAAATAATTTCCTTTAAAGGATTAACAATGGGGCTCGTTGTTCGCTTAAACTTGAAGAACAATAAATTGGCGAATTGTACTGTTTGGATGCTTTGCATATATGTTTCGTAGGTTATATAGAAGCAATATATACAATGATTTCAACCGTCTACCTGATCCATTCATTGTTCTACTTGTCGAAATTTACAAATAATTTCCTTTAAAGGATTAACAATGGGGCTCGTAGTTCACTTAAACTTGTAGAACAAAAAATTGGCGAATTGTGCTGTTTGGATGCTTTGCATATGTGTTTGTTAGACTATTTAGAAGCAATATATAGAAAGATTTCACCTGTCTACCTGTACTATTCATTGTTCTACTTCTCGCAAGTTACAAATAATTTCCGTTAAAGTATTAACAATGGGGCTCGTATTTCACTTAAACTTGAAGAACAAAAAATTATCGAATTGTACTGTTTGGATGCTTTGCATATATGTTTCTTAGATTATATAGAAGCAATATATACAAAGATTTCAACCGTCTACCAGTTCCATTCATTGTTCTACTTGTCGAAAATTACAGATAATTTCCGATAAAGGATTAACAATGGGGCTCGTAGTTCACTTAAAATTGAAGATCAAATAATTGGCGAATTGTACTGTTTGGACGCTTTGCATATATGTTTCTTAGACTATATAGAAGCAATATATATAAAGATTTCAACCGTCTACCTGTTCCATTCATTGTTCTACTTGTCGAAAGTTACAAATAATTTCCGATAAAGCATTAACAATGGGGCTCATTGTTCACTTAAACTTGAAGGACAAAAAATTGGCGAATGGTACTGTTTGGATGCTTTGCGTACATGTTTCTTAAACTATATGGAAGCAATATATACAATGATTTCAACCGTCTACCTGTTCCATTCATTGTTCTACTTGTCGAAAGTTACAATTAATTTCCGTTAAAGGATTAACAATGGGGCTCGTAGTTCACTTAAACTTGAAGAACAAAAAATTGGCGAATTGTAGTGTTTGGATGCTTTGCATAGATGTTTCTTAGACTATTTAGAAGCAATATATAGAAAGATTTCACCCGTCTACCTGTACTATTCATTGTTCTACTTGTAGAAAGTTACAAATAATTTCCATTTCATGATTATCAATGGGGCTCGCTGTTCACTTAAACTGGAAGATCAAAAAATTGGCGATTGTTACTGTTTAGATGCTTTGCATATATGTTTCTTAGATTATATAGAAGCAATATATACAAATATTTCAACCCTTTACCTGTTCCATTCATTGTTCTACTTGTCTAAAATTACAAATAATTTCCGATAAAGTATTAACCATTGGGGCTCATTGTTCACTTAAACTTGAAGAACAAAAAATTGGCGAATGGTACTGTTTGGATGCTTTGCATATATGTTTCTTAGACTATATAGAAGCAATATATACGTTGATTTCAACCGGCTACCTGTTCCATTCATTGTTCTACTTGTCGAAAGTTACAATTAATTTCCGTTAAAGGATTAACAATGGGGCTCGTAGTTCACTTAAACTTGAAGAACAAAAAATTGGCGAATTGTAGTGTTTGGATGCTTTGCATAGATGTTTCTTAGACTATTTAGAAGCAATATATAGAAAGACTTCACCCGTCTACCTGTACTATTCATTGTTCTACTTGTAGAAAGTTACAAATAATTTCCATTTCATGATTATCAATGGGGCTCGCTGTTCACTTAAACTGGAAGATCAAAAAATTGGCGATTGTTACTGTTTGGATGCTTTGCATATATGTTTCTTAGATTATATAGAAGCAATATATACAAAGATTTCAACCGTCTACCAGTTCCATTCATTGTTCTACTTGTCGAAAGTTACAATTAATTTCCGTTAAAGGATTAACAATGGGGCTCGTAGTTCACTTAAACTTGAAGAACAAAAAATTGGCGAATTGTACTGTTTGGATGCTTTGCATAGATGTTTCTTAGACTATTTAGAAGCAATATATAGAAAGATTTCACCCGTCTACCTGTTCCATTCATTGTTCTACTTGTCGAAAGTTACAAATAATTTCCTTTAAAGGATTAACAATGGGGCTCGTCGTTCACTTAAACATGAAGATGAAATAATTGGCGAATTGTACTGTTTGGATGCTTTGCATATATGTTTCTTAGATTATATAGAAGCAATATATACAAAGATTTCAACCGTCTACCTGATCCATTCATTGTTCTACTTGTCGAAATTTACAAATAATTTCCTTTAAAGGATTAACAATGGGGCTCGTAGTTCACTTAAACTTGTAGAACAAAAAATTGGCGAATGGTACTGTTTGGATGCTTTGCATAGATGTTTCTTAGATTATATAGAAACAATATATACAAAGATTTCAACCGTCTACCTGATCCATTCATTGTTCTACTTGTCGAAATTTACAAATAATTTCCTTTAAAGGATTAACAATGGGGCTCGTAGTTCACTTAAAATTGAAGGACAAAAAATTGGCGAATGGTACTGTTTGGATGCTTTGCGTACATGTTTCTTAGACTATATGGAAGCAATACATGCAAGGATTTCAACCGTCTACCTGTTCCATTCATTGTTCTACTTGTCGAAAGTTACAAATAATTTCCGATAAAGGATTAACAATGGGGCTCATTGTTCACTTAAACTTGAAGAACAAAGAATTGGCGAATGGTACTGTTTGGATGCTTTGCATATATGTTTCTTAGACTATATAGAAGCAATAGATACAGAGATTTCAACCGTCTACCTGTTCCATTCAATGTTCTACTTGTCGAAAGTTACAAATAATTTCCGATAAAGGATTAACAATGGGGCTCGTCGTTCACTTAAACATGAAGGACAAAAAATTGGCGAATGGTACTGTTTGGATGCTTTGCGTACATGTTTCTTAGATTATATAGAAGCAATATATACAAAGATTTCAACCGTCTACCTGTTCCATTCATTGTTCTACTTGTCGAAAATTACAAATAATTTCCGTTAAGGGATTAACAATGGGGATCGTAGTTTACTTAAACTTGAAGAACAAGAAATTGGCGAATTGTACTGTTTGGATGCTTTGCGTATATGTTTCTTAGACTATATAGAAGCAATATATACAATGATTTCAACCGTCTACCTATTCCATTCATTGTTCTACTTGCCGAAATTTACAAATAATTTCCTTTAAAGGATTAACAATGGGGCTCGTAGTTCACTTAAACTTGAAGAACAAAAAATTGGCGAATGGTACTATTTGGATGCTTTGAATATATGTTTCTTATATTATATAGAAGCAATATATACAAATATTCCAACCGTCTACCTGTTCCATTCATTGTTCGACATGTCGAAAATTACAAATAACTTCCGATAAAGGATTAACCATTGGGGCTCATTGTTCACTTAAACTTGAAGACCAAAAAATTGGCGAATGGTACTGTTTGGATGCTTTGCATATATGTTTCTTAGACTATATAGAAGCAATATATACAAAGATTTCAACCGTCTACCTTTTCCATTCATTGTTCTTCTTGTCGAAAGTTACAAATAATTTCCGATAACGGATTAACCATTGGGGCTCATTGTTCACTTAAACTTGAAGAACAAAAAATTGGCGAATGGTACTGTTTGGATGCTTTGCATATATGTTTCTTAGACTATATAGAAGCAATATATACAAAGATTTCAACCGTCTACCTTTTCCATTCATTGTTCTTCTTGTCGAAAGTTACAAATAATTTCCGATAACGGATTAACCATTGGGGCTCATTGTTCACTTAAACTTGAAGAACAAAAAATTGGCGAATTGTACTGTTTGGATGCTTTGCATATATGTTTCTTAGACTATATAGAAGCAATATATACAAAGATTTCAATCGTCTACCTGTTCCATTCACTGTTCTACTTGTCGAAATTTACAAATAATTTCCGATAATGGATTAACAATGGGGCTCATTGTTCACTTAAACATGAAGAACAAAAAATTGGCGAATTGTACTGTTTGGATGCTTTGCATATATGTTTCGTAGACTATATAGAAGCAATATATACAAATATTTCAACCGTCTAACTGTTCCATTCATTGTTCTACTTGTCGAAAATTACAAATAATTTCCGATAAAGTATTAACCATTGGTGCTCATTGTTCACTTAAACTTGAAGAACAAAAAATTGGCGAATGGTACTGTTTGGATGCTTTGCATATATGTTTCTTAGACTATATAGAAGCAATATATACAAAGATTTCAACCATCTACCTGTTCCATTCATTGTTCTCCTTGTCGAAAGTTATAAATAATTTCCGATAAAGGATTAACCATTGGGGCTCATTGTTCACTTAAACTTGAAGAACAAAAAATTGGCGAATGGTACTGTTTGGATGCTTTGCATAAATGTTTCTTAGACTATATAGAAGCAATATATACAATGATTTCAACAGTCTACCTGTTCCATTCATTGTTCTACTTGTCGAAAGTTACAAATAATTTCCTTTAAAGGATTAACAATGGAGATCGCAGTTCACTTAAACTTGAAGAACAAAAAATTGGCGAATGGTACTGTTGGATGCTTTGCATATATGTTTCTTAGACTATATAGAAGCAATATATACAAAGATTTCAACAGTCTACCTTTTCCATTCATTGTTCTACTTGTCGAAAGTTATAAATAATTTCCTTTAAAGGATTAACAATGGGGCTCGTAGTTCACTTAAACTTGAAGAACAAAAAATTGGCGAATTGTACTATTTGGATGCTTTGCATATATGTTTCGTAGACTATATAGAAGCAATATATACAATGATTTCAACCGTCTACATGATCCATTCATTGTTCTACTTGTCGAAATTTACAAATAATTTCCTTTAAAGGATTAACAATGGGGCTCGTAGTTCACTTAAACTTGAAGAACAAAAAATTGGCGAATTGTACTGTTTGGATGCTTTGCATAGATGTGTTCTTAGACTATTTAGAAGCAATATATAGAAAGATTCCACCCGTCTACCTGTACTATTCATTGTTCTACTTGTAGAAACTTACAAATAATTTCTATTCCATGATTATCAATGGGGCTCGCTGTTCACTTAAACTTGAAGATCAAAAAATTGGCGATTGTTACTGTTTAGATGCTTTGCATATATGTTTCTTAGATTATATAGAAGCAATATATACAAAGATTTCAACCGTCTACGTGTTCCAATCATTGTTCTACTTGTCGAAATTTACAAATAATTTCCTTTAAAGGATTAACAATGGGGCTCGTTGTTCACTTAAACTTGAAGAACAAAAAATTGGCGAATTGTACTGTTTGGATGCTTTGCATAGATGTGTTCTTAGACTATTTAGAAGCAATATATAGAAAGATTTCACCCGTCTACCTGTACTATTCATTGTTCTACTTGTAGAAAGTTACAAATAATTTCTATTCCATGATTATCAATGGGGCTCGCTGTTCACTTAAACTTGAAGAACAAAAAATTGGCGAATTGTACTGTTTGGATGCTTTGCACATATGTTTCGTAGACTATATAGAAGCAATATATACAATGATTTCAACCGTCTACATGATCCATTCATTGTTCTACTTGTCGAAATTTACAAATAATTTCCTTTAAAGGATTAACAATGGGGCTCGTAGTTCACTTAAACTTGAAGAACAAAAAATTGGCGAATTGTACTGTTTGGATGCTTTGCATAGATGTGTTCTTAGACTATTTAGAAGCAATATATAGAAAGATTTCACCCGTCTACCTGTACTATTCATTGTTCTACTTGTAGAAAGTTACAAATAATTTCTATTCCATGATTATCAATGGGGCTCGCTGTTCACTTAAACTTGAAGATCAAAAAATTGGCGATTGTTACTGGTTAGATGCTTTGCATATATGTTTCTTAGATTATATAGAAGCAATATAAACAAAGATTTCAACCGTCTACGTGTTCCAATCATTGTTCTACTTGTCGAAATTTACAAATAATTTCCTTTAAAGGATTAACAATGGGGCTCGTTGTTCACTTAAACTTGAAGAACAAAAAAGTGGCGAATGGTACTGTTTGGATGCTTAGCATATATGTTTCTTAGACTATATAGAAGCAATATATACATTGATTTCATCCGTCTACCTGTTCCATTCATTGTTCTACTTGTCGCAAGTTACAAATAATTTCCGTTAAAGTATTAACAATCGGGCTCGTAGTTCACTTAAACTTGAAGATCAAATAATTGGCGAATTGTACTGTTTGGATGATTTGCATATATGTTTCTTAGACTTTATAGAAGCAATATATACAAAGATTTCAACCGTCTACCTGTTCCATTCATTGTTCTACTTGTCGAAAGTTACAAATAATTTCCTTTAAAGGATTAACAATGGGGCTCGTTGTTCACTTAAACTTGAAGAACAATAAATTGGCGAATTGTGCTGTTTGGATGCTTTGCATATATGTTTCTTAGACTATATAGAAGCAATATATACAAAGATTTCAACCGTCTACCTGTTCCATTCATTGTTCTACTTGTCGAAAGTTACAATTAATTTCCGTTAAAGGATTAACAATGGGGCTCGTAGTTCACTTAAACTTGAAGTACAAAAAATTGGAGAATTGTACTGTTTGGATGCTTTGCATATATGTTTCGTAGACTATATAGAAGCAACATATACAAATATTTCAACCGTCTAACTGTTCCATTCATTGTTCTACTTGTCGAAAATTACAAATAAATTCCGATAAAGGATTAACCATTGGGGCTCATTGTTCACTTAAACTTGAAGAACAAAAAATTGGCGAATGGTACTGTTTGGATGCTTTGCATATATGTTTCTTAGACTATATAGAAGCAATATATACAAAGATTTCAACCGTCTACCTTTTCCATTCATTGTTCTTCTTGTCGAAAGTTACAAATAATTTCCGATAACGGATTAACCATTGGGGCTCATTGTTCACTTAAACTTGAAGACCAAAAAATTGGCGAATGGTACTGTTTGGATGCTTTGCGTACATGTTTCTTAGACTATATGGAAGCAATATATACAATGATTTCAACCGTCTACATGATCCATTCATTGTTCTACTTGTCGAAATTTACAAATAATTTCCTTTAAAGGATTAACAATGGGGCTCGTAGTTCACTTAAACTTGAAGAACAAAAAATTGGCGAATTGTACTGTTTGGATGCTTTGCATAGATGTGTTCTTAGACTATTTAGAAGCAATATATAGAAAGATTTCACCCGTCTACCTGTACTATTCATTGTTCTACTTGTAGAAAGTTACAAATAATTTCTATTCCATGATTATCAATGGGGCTCGCTGTTCACTTAAACTTGAAGATCAAAAAATTGGCGATTGTTACTGGTTAGATGCTTTGCATATATGTTTCTTAGATTATATAGAAGCAATATAAACAAAGATTTCAACCGTCTACGTGTTCCAATCATTGTTCTACTTGTCGAAATTTACAAATAATTTCCTTTAAAGGATTAACAATGGGGCTCGTTGTTCACTTAAACTTGAAGAACAAAAAAGTGGCGAATGGTACTGTTTGGATGCTTAGCATATATGTTTCTTAGACTATATAGAAGCAATATATACATTGATTTCAACCGTCTACCTGTTCCATTCATTGTTCTACTTGTCACAAGTTACAAATAATTTCCGTTAAAGTATTAACAATCGGGCTCGTAGTTCACTTAAACTTGAAGATCAAATAATTGGCGAATTGTACTGTTTGGATGATTTGCATATATGTTTCTTAGACTTTATAGAAGCAATATATACAAAGATTTCAACCGTCTACCTGTTCCATTCATTGTTCTACTTGTCGAAAGTTACAAATAATTTCCTTTAAAGGATTAACAATGGGGCTCGTTGTTCACTTAAACTTGAAGAACAATAAATTGGCGAATTGTGCTGTTTGGATGCTTTGCATATATGTTTCTTAGACTATATAGAAGCAATATATACAAAGATTTCAACCGTCTACCTGTTCCATTCATTGTTCTACTTGTCGAAAGTTACAATTAATTTCCGTTAAAGGATTAACAATGGGGCTCGTAGTTCACTTAAACTTGAAGTACAAAAAATTGGAGAATTGTACTGTTTGGATGCTTTGCATATATGTTTCGTAGACTATATAGAAGCAACATATACAAATATTTCAACCGTCTAACTGTTCCATTCATTGTTCTACTTGTCGAAAATTACAAATAAATTCCGATAAAGGATTAACCATTGGGGCTCATTGTTCACTTAAACTTGAAGAACAAAAAATTGGCGAATGGTACTGTTTGGATGCTTTGCATATATGTTTCTTATACTATATAGAAGCAATATATACAAAGATTTCAACCGTCTACCTGTTCCATTCACTGTTCTACTTGTCGAAAGTTACAAATAATTTCCGTTAAGGGATTAACAATGGGGATCGTAGTTTACTTAAACTTGAAGAACAAAAAATTGGCGAATTGTACTGTTTGGATGCTTTGCATAAATGTTTCTTAGACTATATAGAAGCAATATATACAATGATTTCAACAGTCTACCTGTTCCATTCATTGTTCTACTTGTCGAAAGTTACAAATAATTTCCTTTAAAGGATTAACAATGGAGATCGCAGTTCACTTAAACTTGAAGAACAAAAAATTGGCGAATGGTACTGTTTGGATGCTTTGCATATATGTTTCTTAGACTATATAGAAGCAATATATACAAAGATTTCAACAGTCTACCTTTTCCATTCATTGTTCTACTTGTCGAAAGTTATAAATAATTTCCTTTAAAGGATTAACAATGGGGCTCATTGTTCACTTAAACTTGAAGAACAAAAAATTGGCGAATTGTACTGTTTGGATGCTTTGCATATATGTTTCTTATACTATATAGAAGCAATATATACAATGATTTCAACAGTCTACCTGTTCCATTCATTGTTCTACTTGTCGAAATTTACAAATAATTTCCGATAAAGGATTAACCATTGGGGCTCATTGTTCACTTAAACTTGAAGAACAAAAAATTGGCGAATTGTACTGTTTGGATGCTTTGCATATATGTTTCTTAGACTATATAGAAGCAATATATACAAAGATTTCAATCGTCTACCTGTTCCATTCACTGTTCTACTTGTCGAAAATTACAAATAATTTCCGATAATGGATTAACAATGTGGCTCATTGTTCACTTAAACTTGAAGAACAAAAAATTGGCGAATGGTACTGTTTGGATGCTTTGCATATATGTTTCTTATACTATATAGAAGCAATATATACAAAGATTTCAACCGTCTACCTTTTCCATTCATTGTTCTTCTTGTGGAAAGTTACAAATAATTTCCGATAACGGATTAACCATTGGGGCTCATTGTTCACTTAAACTTGAAGAACAAAAAATTGGCGAATTGTACTGTTTGGATGCTTTGCATAAATGTTTCTTAGACTATATAGAAGCAATATATACAATGATTTCAACAGTCTACCTGTTCCATTCATTGTTCTACTTGTCGAAAGTTACAAATAATTTCCTTTAAAGGATTAACAATGGAGCTCGCAGTTCACTTAAACTTGAAGAACAAAAAATTGGCGAATTGTACTGTTTGGATGATTTGCATATATGTTTCTTAGACTATATAGAAGCAATATATACAAAGATTTCAACCGTCTACCTTTTCCATTCATTGTTCTTCTTGTGGAAAGTTACAAATAATTTCCGATAACGGATTAACCATTGGGGCTCATTGTTAACTTAAACTTGAAGAACAAAAAATTGGCGAATGGTACTGTTTGGATGCTTTGCATATATGTTTCTTAGACTATATAGAAGCAATATATAAAAAGATTTCAACCGTCTACCTTTTCCATTCATTGTTCTTCTTGTCGAAAGTTACAAATAATTTCCGATAACGGATTAACCATTGGGGCTCATTGTTCACTTAAACTTGAAGAACAAAAAATTGGCGAATGGTACTGTTTGGATGCTTTGCATATATGTTTCTTATACTATATAGAAGCAATATATACAAAGATTTCAATCGTCTACCTGTTCCATTCACTGTTCTACTTGTCGAAAATTACAAATAATTTCCGATAATGGATTAACAATGTGGCTCATTGTTCACTTAAACTTGAAGAACAAAAAATTGGCGAATGGTACTGTTTGGATGCTTTGCATATATGTTTCTTATACTATATAGAAGCAATATATACAAAGATTTCAACCGTCTACCTGTTCGATTCACTGTTCTACTTGTCGAAAGTTACAAATAATTTCCGTTAAGGGATTAACAATGGGGATCGTAGTTTACTTAAACTTGAAGAACAAAAAATTGGCGAATTGTACTGTTTGGATGCTTTGCATAAATGTTTCTTAGACTATATAGAAGCAATATATACAATGATTTCAACAGTCTACCTGTTCCATTCATTGTTCTACTTGTCGAAAGTTACAAATAATTTCCTTTAAAGGATTAACAATGGAGCTCGCAGTTCACTTAAACTTGAAGAACAAAAAATTGGCGAATGGTACTGTTTGGATGCTTTGCATATATGTTTCTTATACTATATAGAAGCAATAGATTCAAAGATTTCAACCGTCTACCTGTTCCATTCAATGTTCTACTTGTCGAAAGTTACAAATAATTTCCGATAAAGGATTAACAATGGGGCTCATTGTTCACTTAAACTTGAAGAACAAAAAATTGGCGAATGGTACTGTTTGGATGCTTTGCATATATGTTGCTTAGACCATATGGAAGCAATATATACAAAGATTTCAACCGTCTGCGTGATCCAATCATTGTTCTACTTGTAGAAAGTTACAATTAATTTCCGTTAAAGGATTAACAATGGGGCTCGTAGTTCACTTAAACTTGAAGAACAAAAAATTGGCGAATTGTACTGTTTGGATGCTTTGCATATATGTTTCGTAGGTTATATAAAAGCAATATATACAATGATTTCAACCGTCTACCTGATCCATTCATTGTTCTACTTGTCGAAAGTTACAAATAATTTCCGTTAAGGGATTATCAATGGGGATCGTAGTTTACTTAAACTTGAAGAACAAGAAATTGGCGAATTGCACTGTTTGGATGCTTTGCATATATGTTTCTTATACTATAAAGAAGCAATATATACAAAGATTTCAATCGTCTACCTGTTCCATTCACTGTTCTACTTGTCGAAAATTACAAATAATTTCCGATAATGGATTAACAATGGGGCTCATTGTTCACTTAAACTTGAAGAACAAAAAATTGGCGAATTGTACTGTTTGGATGCTTTGCATATATGTTTCGTAGACTATATAGAAGCAATATATACAAATATTTCAACCGTCTAACTGATCCATTCATTTTTCTACTTGTCGAAAATTACAAATAATTTCCGATAAAGTATTAACCATTGGTGCTCATTGTTCACTTAAACTTGAAGAACAAAAAATTGGCGAATGGTACTGTTTGGATGCTTTGCATATATGTTTCTTATACTATATAGAAGCAATATATACAAATATTTCAATCGTCTACCTGTTCCATTCACTGTTCTACTTGTCGAAAATTACAAATAATTTCCGATAATGGATTAACAATGTGGCTCATTGTTCACTTAAACTTGAAGAACAAAAAATTGGCGAATGGTACTGTTTGGATGCTTTGCATATATGTTTCTTATACTATATAGAAGCAATATATACAAAGATTTCAACCGTCTACCTGTTCCATTCACTGTTCTACTTGTCGAAAGTTACAAATAATTTCCGTTAAGGGATTAACAATGGGGATCGTAGTTTACTTAAACTTGAAGAACAAAAAATTGGCGAATTGTACTGTTTGGATGCTTTGCATAAATGTTTCTTAGACTATATAGAAGCAATATATACAATGATTTCAACAGTCTACCTGTTCCATTCATTGTTCTACTTGTCGAAAGTTACAAATAATTTCCTTTAAAGGATTAACAATGGAGATCGCAGTTCACTTAAACTTGAAGAACAAAAAATTGGCGAATGGTACTGTTTGGATGCTTTGCATATATGTTTCTTAGACTATATAGAAGCAATATATACAAAGATTTCAACAGTCTACCTTTTCCATTCATTGTTCTACTTGTCGAAAGTTATAAATAATTTCCTTTAAAGGATTAACAATGGGGCTCATTGTTCACTTAAACTTGAAGAACAAAAAATTGGCGAATTGTACTGTTTGGATGCTTTGCATATATGTTTCGTAGGTTATATAAAAGCAATATATACAATGATTTCAACCGTCTACCTGATCCATTCATTGTTCTACTTGTCGAAAGTTACAAATAATTTCCGTTAAGGGATTATCAATGGGGATCGTAGTTTACTTAAACTTGAAGAACAAGAAATTGGCGAATTGCACTGTTTGGATGCTTTGCATATATGTTTCTTATACTATAAAGAAGCAATATATACAAAGATTTCAATCGTCTACCTGTTCCATTAACTGTTCTACTTGTCGAAAATTACAAATAATTTCCGATAATGGATTAACAATGGGGCTCATTGTTCACTTAAACTTGAAGAACAAAAAATTGGCGAATTGTACTGTTTGGATGCTTTGCATATATGTTTCGTAGACTATATAGAAGCAATATATACAAATATTTCAACCGTCTAACTGATCCATTCATTTTTCTACTTGTCGAAAATTACAAATAATTTCCGATAAAGTATTAACCATTGGTGCTCATTGTTCACTTAAACTTGAAGAACAAAAAATTGGCGAATGGTACTGTTTGGATGCTTTGCATATATGTTTCTTATACTATATAGAAGCAATATATACAAATATTTCAATCGTCTACCTGTTCCATTCACTGTTCTACTTGTCGAAAATTACAAATAATTTCCGATAATGGATTAACAATGTGGCTCATTGTTCACTTAAACTTGAAGAACAAAAAATTGGCGAATGGTACTGTTTGGATGCTTTGCATATATGTTTCTTATACTATATAGAAGCAATATATACAAAGATTTCAACCGTCTACCTGTTCCATTCACTGTTCTACTTGTCGAAAGTTACAAATAATTTCCGTTAAGGGATTAACAATGGGGATCGTAGTTTACTTAAACTTGAAGAACAAAAAATTGGCGAATTGTACTGTTTGGATGCTTTGCATAAATGTTTCTTAGACTATATAGAAGCAATATATACAATGATTTCAACAGTCTACCTGTTCCATTCATTGTTCTAGTTGTCGAAAGTTACAAATAATTTCCTTTAAAGGATTAACAATGGAGATCGCAGTTCACTTAAACTTGAAGAACAAAAAATTGGCGAATGGTACTGTTTGGATGCTTTGCATATATGTTTCTTAGACTATATAGAAGCAATATATACAAAGATTTCAACAGTCTACCTTTTCCATTCATTGTTCTACTTGTCGAAAGTTATAAATAATTTCCTTTAAAGGATTAACAATGGGGCTCATTGTTCACTTAAACTTGAAGAACAAAAAATTGGCGAATTGTACTGTTTGGATGCTTTGCATATATGTTTCTTATACTATATAGAAGCAATATATACAATGATTTCAACAGTCTACCTGTTCCATTCATTGTTCTACTTGTCGAAATTTACAAATAATTTCCGATAAAGGATTAACCATTGGGGCTCATTGTTCACTTAAACTTGAAGAACAAAAAATTGGCGAATTGTACTGTTTGGATGCTTTGCATATATGTTTCTTAGACTATATAGAAGCAATATATACAAAGATTTCAACCGTCTGCCTGTTCCATTCAATGTTCTACTTGTCGAAAGTTACAAATAATTTCCGATAAAGGATTAACAATGGGGCTCATTGTTCACTTAAACTTGAAGAACAAAAAATTGGCGAATTGTACTGTTTGGATGCTTTGCATATATGTTTCGTAGGTTATATAGAAGCAATATATACAATGATTTCAACCGTCTACCTGATCCATTCATTGTTCTACTTGTCGAAAGTTACAAATAATTTCCGTTAAGGGATTATCAATGGGGATCGTAGTTTACTTAAACTTGAAGAACAAGAAATTGGCGAATTGTACTGTTTGGATGATTTGCATATATGTTTCTTACACTATATAGAAGCAATATATACAATGATTTCAACCGTCTACTTATTCCATTCATTGTTCTACTTGTCGAAAGTTACAAATAATTTCCTTTAAAGGATTAACAATGGAGCTCGCAGTTCACTTAAACTTGAAGAACAAAAAATTGGCGAATGGTACTGTTTGGATGCTTTGCATATATGTTTCTTAGACTATATAGAAGCAATATATACAAAGATTTCAACCGTCTACCTTTTCCATTCATTGTTCTTCTTGTCGAAAGTTACAAATAATTTCCGATAACGGATTAACCATTGGGGCTCATTGTTCACTTAAACTTGAAGAACAAAAAATTGGCGAATTGTACTGTTTGGATGCTTTGCATATATGTTTCTTAGACAATATAGAAGCAATATATACAAAGATTTCAACCGTCTACCTTTTCCATTCATTGTTCTTCTTGTCGAAAGTTACAAATAATTTCCGATAACGGATTAACCATTGGGGCTCATTGTTCACTTAAACTTGAAGAACAAAAAATTGGCGAATGGTACTGTTTGGATGCTTTGCATATATGTTTCTTAGACTATATAGAAGCAATATATACAAAGATTTCAACCGTCTACCTTTTCCATTCATTGTTCTTCTTGTGGAAAGTTACAAATAATTTCCGATAACGGATTAACCATTGGGGCTCATTGTTCACTTAAACTTGAAGAACAAAAAATTGGCGAATTGTCCTGTTTGGATGCTTTGCATATATGTTTCTTATACTATATAGAAGCAATATATACAAAGATTTCAATCGTCTACCTGTTCCATTCACTGTTCTACTTGTCGAAATTTACAAATAATTTCCGATAATGGATTAACAATGGGGCTCATTGTTCACTTAAACTTGAAGAACAAAAAATTGGCGAATTGTACTGTTTGGATGCTTTGCATATATGTTTCGTAGACTATATAGAAGCAATATATACAAATATTTCAACCGTCTAACTGTTCCATTCATTGTTCTACTTGTCGAAAATTACAAATAATTTCCGATAAAGTATTAACCATTGGTGCTCATTGTTCACTTAAACTTGAAGAACAAAAAATTGGCGAATGGTACTGTTTGGATGCTTTGCATATATGTTTCTTAGACTATATAGAAGCAATATATACAAAGATTTCAACCATCTACCTGTTCCATTCATTGTTCTCCTTGTCGAAAGTTATAAATAATTTCCGATAAAGGATTAACCATTGGGGCTCATTGTTCACTTAAACTTGAAGAACAAAAAATTGGCGAATGGTACTGTTTGGATGCTTTGCATATATGTTTCTTAGACTATATAGAAGCAATATATACAAAGATTTCAACCGTCTACCTTTTCCATTCATTGTTCTTCTTGTCGAAAGTTACAAATAATTTCCGATAACGGATTAACCATTGGGGCTCATTGTTAACTTAAACTTGAAGAACAAAAAATTGGCGAATGGTACTGTTTGGATGCTTTGCATATATGTTTCTTAGACTATATAGAAGCGATATATAAAAAGATTTCAACCGTCTACCTTTTCCATTCATTGTTCTTCTTGTCGAAAGTTACAAATAATTTCCGATGACGGATTAACCATTGGGGCTCATTGTTCACTTAAACTTGAAGAACAAAAAATTGGCGAATGGTACTGTTTGGATGCTTTGCATATATGTTTCTTATACTATATAGAAGCAATATATACAAAGATTTCAACCGTCTACGTGTTCCAATCATTGTTCTGCTTGTCGAAATTTACAAATAATTTCCTTTAAAGGATTAACAATGGGGCTCGTTGTTCACTTAAACTTGAAGAACAATAAATTGGCGGATTGTACTGTGTGGATGCTATGCATATATGTTTCTTATACTATATAGAAGCAATATATACAAAGATTTCAACCGTCTACCTGTTCGATTCACTGTTCTACTTGTCGAAAGTTACAAATAATTTCCGTTAAGGGATTAACAATGGGGATCGTAGTTTACTTAAACTTGAAGAACAAAAAATTGGCGAATTGTACTGTTTGGATGCTTTGCATAAATGTTTCTTAGACTATATAGAAGCAATATATACAATGATTTCAACAGTCTACCTGTTCCATTCATTGTTCTACTTGTCGAAAGTTACAAATAATTTCCTTTAAAGGATTAACAATGGAGCTCGCAGTTCACTTAAACTTGAAGAACAAAAAATTGGCGAATGGTACTGTTTGGATGCTTTGCATATATGTTTCTTATACTATATAGAAGCAATAGATTCAAAGATTTCAACCGTCTACCTGTTCCATTCAATGTTCTACTTGTCGAAAGTTACAATTAATTTCCGTTAAAGGATTAACAATGGGGCTCGTAGTTCACTTAAACTTGAAGAACAAAAAATTGGCGAATTGTACTGTTTGGATGCTTTGCATATATGTTTCGTAGGTTATATAAAAGCAATATATACAATGATTTCAACCGTCTACCTGATCCATTCATTGTTCTACTTGTCGAAAGTTACAAATAATTTCCGTTAAGGGATTATCAATGGGGATCGTAGTTTACTTAAACTTGAAGAACAAGAAATTGGCGAATTGCACTGTTTGGATGCTTTGCATATATGTTTCTTATACTATAAAGAAGCAATATATACAAAGATTTCAATCGTCTACCTGTTCCATTCACTGTTCTACTTGTCGAAAATTACAAATAATTTCCGATAATGGATTAACAATGGGGCTCATTGTTCACTTAAACTTGAAGAACAAAAAATTGGCGAATTGTACTGTTTGGATGCTTTGCATATATGTTTCGTAGACTATATAGAAGCAATATATACAAATATTTCAACCGTCTAACTGATCCATTCATTGTTCTACTTGTCGAAAATTACAAATAATTTCCGATAAAGTATTAACCATTGGTGCTCATTGTTCACTTAAACTTGAAGAACAAAAAATTGGCGAATGGTACTGTTTGGATGCTTTGCATATATGTTTCTTATACTATATAGAAGCAATATATACAAATATTTCAATCGTCTACCTGTTCCATTCACTGTTCTACTTGTCGAAAATTACAAATAATTTCCGATAATGGATTAACCATTGGGGCTCATTGTTCACTTAAACTTGAAGAACAAAAAATTGGCGAATGGTACTGTTTGGATGCTTTGCATATATGTTTCTTAGACTATATAGAAGCAATATATACAAAGATTTCAACCGTCTACCTTTTCCATTCATTGTTCTTCTTGTCGAAAGTTACAAATAATTTCCGATAACGGATTAACCATTGGGGCTCATTGTTCACTTAAACTTGAAGAACAAAAAATTGGCGAATTGTACTGTTTGGATGCTTTGCATATATGTTTCTTAGACAATATAGAAGCAATATATACAAAGATTTCAACCGTCTACCTTTTCCATTCATTGTTCTTCTTGTCGAAAGTTACAAATAATTTCCGATAACGGATTAACCATTGGGGCTCATTGTTCACTTAAACTTGAAGAACAAAAAATTGGCGAATGGTACTGTTTGGATGCTTTGCATATATGTTTCTTAGACTATATAGAAGCAATATATACAAAGATTTCAACCGTCTACCTTTTCCATTCATTGTTCTTCTTGTGGAAAGTTACAAATAATTTCCGATAACGGATTAACCATTGGGGCTCATTGTTCACTTAAACTTGAAGAACAAAAAATTGGCGAATTGTCCTGTTTGGATGCTTTGCATATATGTTTCTTATACTATATAGAAGCAATATATACAAAGATTTCAATCGTCTACCTGTTCCATTCACTGTTCTACTTGTCGAAATTTACAAATAATTTCCGATAATGGATTAACAATGGGGCTCATTGTTCACTTAAACGTGAAGAACAAAAAATTGGCGAATTGTACTGTTTGGATGCTTTGCATATATGTTTCGTAGACTATATAGAAGCAATATATACAAATATTTCAACCGTCTAACTGTTCCATTCATTGTTCTACTTGTCGAAAATTACAAATAATTTCCGATAAAGTATTAACCATTGGTGCTCATTGTTCACTTAAACTTGAAGAACAAAAAATTGGCGAATGGTACTGTTTGGATGCTTTGCATATATGTTTCTTAGACTATATAGAAGCAATATATACAAAGATTTCAACCATCTACCTGTTCCATTCATTGTTCTCCTTGTCGAAAGTTATAAATAATTTCCGATAAAGGATTAACCATTGGGGCTCATTGTTCACTTAAACTTGAAGAACAAAAAATTGGCGAATGGTACTGTTTGGATGCTTTGCATATATGTTTCTTAGACTATATAGAAGCAATATATACAAAGATTTCAACCGTCTACCTTTTCCATTCATTGTTCTTCTTGTCGAAAGTTACAAATAATTTCCGATAACGGATTAACCATTGGGGCTCATTGTTAACTTAAACTTGAAGAACAAAAAATTGGCGAATGGTACTGTTTGGATGCTTTGCATATATGTTTCTTAGACTATATAGAAGCGATATATAAAAAGATTTCAACCGTCTACCTTTTCCATTCATTGTTCTTCTTGTCGAAAGTTACAAATAATTTCCGATGACGGATTAACCATTGGGGCTCATTGTTCACTTAAACTTGAAGAACAAAAAATTGGCGAATGGTACTGTTTGGATGCTTTGCATATATGTTTCTTATACTATATAGAAGCAATATATACAAAGATTTCAACCGTCTACGTGTTCCAATCATTGTTCTGCTTGTCGAAATTTACAAATAATTTCCTTTAAAGGATTAACAATGGGGCTCGTTGTTCACTTAAACTTGAAGAACAATAAATTGGCGGATTGTACTGTGTGGATGCTATGCATATATGTTTCTTATACTATATAGAAGCAATATATACAAAGATTTCAACCGTCTACCTGTTCGATTCACTGTTCTACTTGTCGAAAGTTACAAATAATTTCCGTTAAGGGATTAACAATGGGGATCGTAGTTTACTTATACTTGAAGAACAAAAAATTGGCGAATTGTACTGTTTGGATGCTTTGCATAAATGTTTCTTAGACTATATAGAAGCAATATATACAATGATTTCAACAGTCTACCTGTTCCATTCATTGTTCTACTTGTCGAAAGTTACAAATAATTTCCTTTAAAGGATTAACAATGGAGCTCGCAGTTCACTTAAACTTGAAGAACAAAAAATTGGCGAATGGTACTGTTTGGATGCTTTGCATATATGTTTCTTATACTATATAGAAGCAATAGATTCAAAGATTTCAACCGTCTACCTGTTCCATTCAATGTTCTACTTGTCGAAAGTTACAATTAATTTCCGTTAAAGGATTAACAATGGGGCTCGTAGTTCACTTAAACTTGAAGAACAAAAAATTGGCGAATTGTACTGTTTGGATGCTTTGCATATATGTTTCGTAGGTTATATAAAAGCAATATATACAATGATTTCAACCGTCTACCTGATCCATTCATTGTTCTACTTGTCGAAAGTTACAAATAATTTCCGTTAAGGGATTATCAATGGGGATCGTAGTTTACTTAAACTTGAAGAACAAGAAATTGGCGAATTGCACTGTTTGGATGCTTTGCATATATGTTTCTTATACTATAAAGAAGCAATATATACAAAGATTTCAATCGTCTACCTGTTCCATTCACTGTTCTACTTGTCGAAAATTACAAATAATTTCCGATAATGGATTAACAATGGGGCTCATTGTTCACTTAAACTTGAAGAACAAAAAATTGGCGAATTGTACTGTTTGGATGCTTTGCATATATGTTTCGTAGACTATATAGAAGCAATATATACAAATATTTCAACCGTCTAACTGATCCATTCATTGTTCTACTTGTCGAAAATTACAAATAATTTCCGATAAAGTATTAACCATTGGTGCTCATTGTTCACTTAAACTTGAAGAACAAAAAATTGGCGAATGGTACTGTTTGGATGCTTTGCATATATGTTTCTTATACTATATAGAAGCAATATATACAAATATTTCAATCGTCTACCTGTTCCATTCACTGTTCTACTTGTCGAAAATTACAAATAATTTCCGATAATGGATTAACAATGTGGCTCATTGTTCACTTAAACTTGAAGAACAAAAAATTGGCGAATGGTACTGTTTGGATGCTTTGCATATATGTTTCTTATACTATATAGAAGCAATATATACAAAGATTTCAACCGTCTACCTGTTCCATTCACTGTTCTACTTGTCGAAAGTTACAAATAATTTCCGTTAAGGGATTAACAATGGGGATCGTAGTTTACTTAAACTTGAAGAACAAAAAATTGGCGAATTGTACTGTTTGGATGCTTTGCATAAATGTTTCTTAGACTATATAGAAGCAATATATACAAAGATTTCAACAGTCTACCTTTTCCATTCATTGTTCTACTTGTCGAAAGTTATAAATAATTTCCTTTAAAGGATTAACAATGGGGCTCATTGTTCACTTAAACTTGAAGAACAAAAAATTGGCGAATTGTACTGTTTGGATGCTTTGCATATATGTTTCTTATACTATATAGAAGCAATATATACAATGATTTCAACAGTCTACCTGTTCCATTCATTGTTCTACTTGTCGAAATTTACAAATAATTTCCGATAAAGGATTAACCATTGGGGCTCATTGTTCACTTAAACTTGAAGAACAAAAAATTGGCGAATTGTACTGTTTGGATGCTTTGCATATATGTTTCTTAGACTATATAGAAGCAATATATACAAAGATTTCAACCGTCTACCTGTTCCATTCAATGTTCTACTTGTCGAAAGTTACAAATAATTTCCGATAAAGGATTAACAATGGGGCTCATTGTTCACTTATCTTGAAGAACAAAAAATTGGCGAATTGTACTGTTTGGATGCTTTGCATATATGTTTCGTAGGTTATATAGAAGCAATATATACAATGATTTCAACCGTCTACCTGATCCATTCATTGTTCTACTTGTCGAAAGTTACAAATAATTTCCGTTAAGGGATTATCAATGGGGATCGTAGTTTACTTAAACTTGAAGAACAAGAAATTGGCGAATTGTACTGTTTGGATGATTTGCATATATGTTTCTTACACTATATAGAAGCAATATATACAATGATTTCAACCGTCTACCTATTCCATTCATTGTTCTACTTGTCGAAAGTTACAAATAATTTCCTTTAAAGGATTAACAATGGAGCTCGCAGTTCACTTAAACTTGTAGAACAAAAAATTGGCGAATGGTACTGTTTGGATGCTTTGCATATATGTTTCTTAGACTATATAGAAGCAATATATACAAAGATTTCAACCGTCTACCTTTTCCATTCACTGTTCTACTTGTCAAAAGTTACAAATAATTTCCGATAACGGATTAACCATTGGGGCTCATTGTTCACTTAAACTTGAAGAACAAAAAATTTGCGAATTGTACTGTTTGGATGCTTTGCATATATGTTTCTTATACTATATAGAAGCAATATATACAAAGATTTCAACCGTCTACCTGTTCCATTCACTGTTCTATTTGTCGAAAGTTACAAATAATTTCCGTTAAGGGATTAACAATGGGGATCGTAGTTTACTTAAACTTGAAGAACAAGAAATTGGCGAATTGTACTGTTTGGATGATTTGCATATATGTTTCTTATACTATATAGAAGCATTATATACAATGATTTCAACCGTCTACCTGTTCCATTCATTGTTCTCCTTGTCGAAAGTTACAAATAATTTCCTTTAAAGGATTAACCATTGGGGCTCATTGTTCACTTAAACTTGAAGAACAAAAAATTGGCGAATTGTACTGTTTGGATGCTTTGCATATATGTTTCTTATACTATATAGAAGCAATATATACAAAGATTTCAATCGTCTACCTGTTCCATTCACTGTTCTACTTGTCGAAAATTACAAATAATTTCCGATAATGGATTAACAATGGGGCTCATTGTTCACTTAAACTTGAAGAACAAAAAATTGGCGAATTGTACTGTTTGGATGCTTTGCATATATGTTTCGTAGACTATATAGAAGCAATATATACAAATATTTCAACCGTCTAACTGTTCCATTCATTGTTCTACTTGTCGAAAATTACAAATAATTTCCGATAAAGTATTAACCATTGGTGCTCATTGTTCACTTAGACTTGAAGAACAAAAAATTGGCGAATGGTACTGTTTGGATGCTTTGCATATATGTTTCTTAGACTATATAGAAGCAATATATACAAAGATTTCAACCATCTACCTGTTCCATTCATTGTTCTACTTGTCGAAAGTTACAAATAATTTCCGATAACGGATTAACCATTGGGGCTCATTGTTCACTTAAACTTGAAGAACAAAAAATTGGCGAATTGTACTGTTTGGATGCTTTGCATATATGTTTCTTATACTATATAGAAGCAATATATACAAAGATTTCAACCGTCTACCTGTTCCATTCACTGTTCTACTTGTCGAAAGTTACAAATAATTTCCGTTAAGGGATTAACAATGGGGATCGTAGTTCACTTAAACTTGAAGAACAAAAAATTGGCGAATTGTATTGTTTGGATGCTTTGCGTACATGTTTCGTAGACTATATGGAAGCAATATATACAAAGATTTCAACCGTCTACGTGTTCCAATCATTGTTCTACTTGTCGAAATTTACAAATAATTTCCTTTAAAGGATTAACAATGGGGCTCGTTGTTCACTTAAACTTGAAGAACAAAAAAGTGGCGTATGGTACTGTTTGGATGCTTTGCATATATGTTTCTTAGACTATGAAGAAGCTATATATACATTGATTTCAACCGTCTACCTGTTCCATTCATTGTTCTACTTGTCGCAAGTTACAAATAATTTCCGTTAAAGTATTAACAATGGGGCTCGTAGTTCACTTAAACTTGAAGATCAAATAATTGGCGAATTGTACTGTTTGGATGATTTGCATATATGTTTCTTAGACTATATAGAAGCAATATGTACAAAGATTTCAACCGTCTACCTGTTCCATTCATTGTTCTACTTGTCGAAAGTTACAAATAATTTCCGTTAAGGGATTATCAATGGGGATCGTAGTTTACTTAAACTTGAAGAACAAGAAATTGGCGAATTGTACTGTTTGGATGATTTGCATATATGTTTCTTAGACTATATAGAAGCAATATATACAATGATTTCAACCGTCTACCTATTCCATTCATTGTTCTACTTGCCGAAATTTACAAATAATTTCCTTTAAAGGATTAACAATGGGGCTCGTAGTTCACTTAAACATGAAGAACAAAAAATTGGCGAATGGTACTGTTTGGATGCTTTGCATATATGTTTCTTAGACTATATAGAAGCAATATATACAAAGATTTTAACCGTCTACCTGTTCCATTCATTGTTCTACTTGTCGAAAGTTACAAATAATTTCCTTTAAAGGATTAACAATGGGGCTCGTTGTTCACTTAAACTTGAAGAACAATAAATTGGCGAATTGTGCTGTTTGGATGCTTTGCATATATGTTTCTTAGACTATATAGAAGCAATATATACAAAGATTTCAACCGTCTACCTGTTCCATTCATTGTTCTACTTGTCGAAAGTTACAATTAATTTCCGTTAAAGGATTAACAATGGGGCTCGTAGTTCACTTAAACTTGAAGTACAAAAAATTGGCGAATTGTACTGTTTGGATGCTTTGCATATATGTTTCTTAGACTATATAGAAGCAATATATACAAAGATTTCAACCGTCTACCTGTTCCATTCATTGTTCTACTTGTCGAAAGTTACAATTAATTTCCGTTAATGGATTAACAATGGGGCTCGTAGTTCACTTAAACTTGAAGTACAAAAAATTGGCGAATTGTACTGTTTGGATGCTTTGCATATATGTTTCTTAGACTATATAGAAGCAATATATACAAAGATTTCAACCGTCTACCTGTTCCATTCATTGTTCTACTTGTCGAAAGTTACAAATAATTTCCGTTAAGGGATTATCAATGGGGATCGTAGTTTACTTAAACTTGAAGAACAAGAAATTGGCGAATTGTACTGTTTGGATGATTTGCGTATATGTTTCTTACACTATATAGAAGCAATATATACAATGATTTCAACCGTCTACCTATTCCATTCATTGTTCTACTTGCCGAAATTTACAAATAATTTCCTTTAAAGGATTAACCATTGGGGCTCATTGTTCACTTAAACTTGAAGAACAAAAAATTGGCGAATGGTACTGTTTGGATGCATTGCGTACATGTTTCATAGACTATATGGAAGCAATATATACAAAGATTTCAACCGTCTACGTGTTCCAATCATTGTTCTACTTGTCGAAATTTCCAAATATTTTCCTTTAAAGGATTAACAATGGGGCTCGTTGTTCAGTTAAACTTGAAGAACAAAAAATTGGCGAATGGTACTGTTTGGATACTTTGCATTTTTGTTTCTTAGACTACATAGAAGCAATATATACATTGATTTCAACCGTCTACCTGTTCCATTCATTGTTCTACTTGCCGAAATTTCCAAATATTTTCCTTTAAAGGATTAACAATGGGGCTCGTTGTTCACTTAAACTTGAAGAACAAAAAATTGGCGAATGGTACTGTTTGGATGCTTTGCATATATGTTTCTTAGACTATATAGAAGCAATATATACATTGATTTCTACCTTCTACCTGTTCCACTCATTGTTCTACTTGTCGCAAGTTACAAATAATTTCCGTTAAAGTGTTAACAATGGGGCTCGTAGTTCACTTAAACTTGAAGATGAAATAATTGGCGAATTGTACTGTTCGGATGCTTTGCATATATGTTTCTTAGACTATATAGAAGCAATATATACATTGATTTCAACCGTCTACTTGTTCCATTAATTGTTCTACTTGTCGAAAGTTACAAATAATTTCCGTTAAGGCATTAACAATGGGGATCGTAGTTTACTTAATCTTGAAGAACAAGAAATTGGCGAATTGTACTGTTTGGATGCTTTACATATATGTTTCTTAGACTATATAGAAGCAATATATACATTGATTTCAACCGTCTACCTGTTGCATTCATTGTTCTACTTGTCGCAAGTTATAAATAATTTCCGTTAAAGTATTAACAATGGGGCTCGTAGTTCACTTAAACTTGAAGATCAAATAATTGGCGAATTGTACTGTTTGGATGATTTGCATATATGTTTCTTAGACTTTATAGAAGCAATATATACAAAGATTTCAACCGTCTACTTGTTCCATTAATTGTTCTACTTGTCGAAAGTTACAAATAATTTCCGTTAAGGCATTAACAATGGGGATCGTAGTTTACTTAATCTTGAAGAACAAGAAATTGGCGAATTGTACTGTTTGGATGCTTTGCATATATGTTTCTTAGACTATATAGAAGCAATATATACAAAGATTTCAACCGTCTACCTGTTCCATTCATTGTTCTACTTGTCGAAAGTTACAAAGAATTTCCTTTAAAGGATTAACAATGGGGCTCATTGTTCACTTAAACTTGAAGAACAAAAAATCGGCGAATTGTACTGTTTGGATGCTTTGCATATATGTTTCTTAGACTATATAGAAGCAATATATACATTGATTTCAACCGTCTACCTGTTCCATTCATTGTTCTACTTGTCGGAAGTTACAAATAATTTCCGTTAAAGTATTCACAATGGGGCTCGTAGTTTACTTAAACTTCAAGATCAAAAAATTGGCGAATTGTACTGTTTGGATGCTTTGCATATATGTTTCTTAGACTATATAGAAGCAATATATACAAAGATTTCAACCGTCTACCTGTTCCATTCATTGTTCTACTTGTCGAAAGTTACAAAGAATTTCCTTTAAAGGAATAACAATGGGGCTCATTGTTCACTTAAACTTGAAGATCAAAAAATTGGCGAATGTTACTGGTTAGATGCTTTGCATATAGGTTTCTTAGACTATATAGAAGCAACATATACAAAGATTTCTACCGTCTACCCGTTCTATTCATTGTTCTACTTGTAGAAAGTTACAAATAATTTCCTTTAAAGGATTAAAAATGGGGCTCGTAGTTCACTTAAACTTGATGAACAAAAAATTGGGGATTGGTACTGTTTGGATGCTTTGCATATATGTTTCTTAGACTATATAGAAGCAATATATACAAAGATTATAACCGTCTACCTGTTCCATTCATTGTTCTACTTGTCGAAAATTACAAATAATTTCCGATAAAGGATTAACAATGGGGCTCATTGTTCACTTAAACTTGAAGAACAAAAAATTGGCGAATGGTACTGTTTGGATGCTTTGCGTACATGTTTCTTAGACTATATGGAAGCAATATATACAAAGATTTCAACCGTCTACGTGTTCCAATCATTGTTCTACTTGTCGAAATTTACAAATAATTTCCTTTAAAGGATTAACAATGGGGCTCGTTGTTCACTTAAACTTGAAGAACAATAAATTGGCAAATTGTACTGATTGGATGCTTTGCATATATGTTTCTTAGACTATATAGAAGCAATATATACAATGATTTCAACCGACTACCTGTTCCATTCATTGTTCTACTTGTAGAAAGTTACAAATAATTTCCATTTCATGATTATCAATGGGGCTTGTTGTTCACTAATACTTGAAGATACAAAAATTGGCGAATGTTACTGTTTAGATGCTTTGCATATAGGTTTCTTAGACTATATAGAAGCAGCATATACAAAGATTTCAACCGTCTACCTGTACCATTCATTGTTCTACTTGTCGAATATTACAAATAATTTCCGATAAAGGATTAACAATGGGGCTCATTGTTCACTTGAACTTGAAGAACAAAAAATTGGCGAATGGTACTGTTTGGATGCTTTGCGTTCATGTTCCTTAGACTATATGGAAGCAATATATACAAAGATTTCAGCCGTCTACGTGTTCCAATCATTGTTCCACTTGTCGAAATTTAGAAATAATTTCCTTTAAAGGATTAACAATGGGGCTCGTTGTTCACTTAAACTTGAAGAACAGTAAATTGGCGAAATGTACAGCTTGGATGCTTTGCATATATGTATCTTAGACTATATAGAAGCAATATATAGAAAGATTTCACTCGTATACCTGTACTATTCATTGTTCTACTTGTAGAAAGTTACAAATAATTTCCATTTCATGATTATCAATGGGGTTCGTTGTTCACTTAAACTTGAAGATCAAAAAATTGGCGAATGTTACTGGTTAGATGCTTTGCATATAGGTTTCTTAGACTATATAGAAGCAACATATACAAAGATTTCTACCGTCTACCCGTTCTATTCATTGTTCTACTTGTAGAAAGTTACAAATAATTTCCTTTAAAGGATTAAAAATGGGGCTCGTAGTTCACTTAAACTTGATGAACAAAAAATTGGGGATTGGTACTGTTTGGATGCTTTGCATATATGTTTCTAAGACTATATTGAAGCAATATATACAAAGATCTGAACCGTTTACCTGTTCCATTCATTGTTCTACTTGTCGAAAGATACAAACAATTTCCGATAAAGGATTAATCATTGGGGCTCATTGTTCACTTATACTTGAAGAACAAAAAATTGGCGAATTGTACTGTTTGGATGCTTTGCATATATGTTTCTTAGACTATATAGAAGCAATATATACAATGATTTCAACCGTCTACCAGTTCCATTCATTGTTCTACTTGTAGAAAGTTACAAATAATTTCCGTTTCATGATAATCAATGGGGCTCATTGTTCACTTAAACTTAAAGAACAAAAAATTGGCGAATGGTACTGTTTGGATGCTTTGCATATATGTTTCTTAGACTATATAGAAGCAATATATACAAAGATTATAACCGTCTACCTGTTCCATTCATTGTTCTACTTGTCGAAAATTACAAATAATTTCCGATAAAGGATTAACAATGGGGCTCATTGTTCACTTAAACTTGAAGAACAAAAAATTGGCGAATGGTACTGTTTGGATGCTTTGCGTACATGTTTCTTAGACTATATGGAAGCAATATATACAAAGATTTCAACCGTCTACGTGTTCCAATCATTGTTCTACTTGTCGAAATTTACAAATAATTTCCTTTAAAGGATTAACAATGGGGCTCGTTGTTCACTTAAACTTGAAGAACAATAAATTGGCAAATTGTACTGATTGGATGCTTTGCATATATGTTTCTTAGACTATATAGAAGCAATGTATACAATGATTTCAACCGACTACCTGTTCCATTCATTGTTCTACTTGTAGAAAGTTACAAATAATTTCCATTTCATGATTATCAATGGGGCTTGTTGTTCACTAATACTTGAAGATACAAAAATTGGCGAATGTTAATGTTTAGATGCTTTGCATATAGGTTTCTTAGACTATATAGAAGCAGCATATACAAAGATTTCAACCGTCTACCTGTACCATTCATTGTTCTACTTGTCGAATATTACAAATAATTTCCGATAAAGGATTAACAATGGGGCTCATTGTTCACTTGAACTTGAAGAACAAAAAATTGGCGAATGGTACTGTTTGGATGCTTTGCGTTCATGTTCCTTAGACTATATGGAAGCAATATATACATTAATTTCAACCGTCTACCTGTTCCACTCATTGTTCTACTTGTCGCAAGTTACAAATAATTTCCTTTAAAGTATTAACAATGGGGCTCGTAGTTCACTTAAACATGAAGATGAAATAATTGGCGAATTGTACTGTTTGGATGCTTTGCATATATGTTTCTTAGATTATATAGAAGCAATATATACAAAGATATCAACCGTCTACCTGTTCCATTCATTGTTCTACTTGTCGAAAATTACAAATAATTTCCGATAAAGGATTAACCATTGGGGCTCATTGTTCACTTAAACTTGAAGAACAAAAAATTGGCGAATGGTACTGTTTGGATGCTTTGCATATATGTTTCTTAGTCTATATAGAAGCAATATATACATTGATTTCAACCGTCTACCTGTTCCACTCATTGTTCTACTTGTCGAAAGTTACAAATAACTTCCGTTAAGGGATTAACAATGGGGATCGTAGTTTACTTAAACTTGAAGAACAAAAAATTGGCGAATGGTACTGTTTGGATGCTTTGCATATATGTTTCTTAGACTATATAGAAGCAATATATACATTGATTTCAACCGTCTACCTGTTCCATTCATTGTTCTACTTGTCGAAAGTTACAAATAACTTCCGTTAAGGGATTAACAATGGGGATCGTAGTTTACTTAAACTTAAAGAACAAAAAATTGGCGAATTGTACTGTTTGGATGCTTTGCATATATGTTTCTTAGACTATATAGAAGCAATATATACATTGATTTCAACCGTCTACCTGTTCCATTCATTGTTCTACTTGTCGAAAGTTACAAATAACTTCCGTTAAGGGATTAACAATGGGGATCGTAGTTTACTTAAACTTGAAGAACAAAAAATTGGCGAATGGTACTGTTTGGATGCTTTGCATATATGTTTCTTAGACTATATAGAAGCAATATATACATTGATTTCAACCGTCTACCTGTTCCATTCATTGTTCTACTTGTCGAAAGTTACAAATAACTTCCGTTAAGGGATTAACAATGGGGATCGTAGTTTACTTAAACTTAAAGAACAAAAAATTGGCGAATTGTACTGTTTGGATGCTTTGCATATATGTTTCATAGACTATATAGAAGCAATATATACAATGATTTCAACCGTCTACCTGTTCCATTCACTGTTCTACTTGTCGGAAGTTACAAATAATTTCCGTTAAAGTATTAACAATGGGGCTCGTAGTTCACTTAAACATGAAGATGACATAATTGGCGAATGGTACTGTTTGGATGCTTTGCATATATGTTTCTTAGACTATATGGAAGCAATATATACAAAGATTTCAACCGTCTGCGTGTTCCAATCATTGTTCTACTTGTAGAAAGTTACAATTAATTTCCGTTAAAGGATTAACAATGGGGCTCGTAGTTCACTTAAACTTGAAGAACAAAAAATTGGCGAATTGTACTGTTTGGATGCTTTGCATATATGTTTCGTAGGCTATATAGAAGCAATATATACAATGAGTTCAACCGTCTACCTGATCCATTCATTGTTCTACTTGTCGCAAGTTACAAATAATTTCCGATAAAGGATTAACAATGGGGCTCATTGTTCCCTTAAACTTGAAGAACAAAGAATTGGCGAATGGTACTGTTTGGATGCTTTACATATATGTTTCTTAGACTATATAGAAGCAATATATACATTGATTTCAACCGTCTACCTGTTCCATTCATTGTTCTACTTGTCGGAAGTTACAAATAATTTCCGTTAAAGTATTAACAATAGGGCTCGTTGTTCACTTAAACATGAAGATGAATTAATTGGCGAATTGTACTGTTTGGATGCTTTGCATATATGTTTCTTAGATTATATAGAAGCAATATGTAGAAAGATTTCACCCGTCTACCTGTACTATTCATTGTTCTACTTGTAGAAAGTTACAAATAATTTCCATTTCATGATTATCATTGGGGCTCGCTGTTCACTTAAACTTGAAGATCAAAAAATTGGCGAATGTCACTGTTTAGATGCTTTGCATATAGGTTTCTTAGACTATATAGAATCAATATATACAATGATTTCAACCGTCTACCTGTTCCATTCATTGTTCTACTTGTCGAAAGTTACAAATAATATCCGATAACGGATTAAGCATTGGGGCTCATTGTTCAAATAAACTTCAAGAACAAAAAATTGGCGAATTGTACTGTTTGGATACTTTGCATATATGTTTCTTAGACTATATAGAAGCAATATATACAAAGATTTCAAGCGTCTACCTGTTCCATTCATTGTTATACTTGTCGAAATTTACAAATAATTTCCTTTAAAGGATTAACAATGGGGCTCGTAGTTCACTTAAACTTGAAGAACAAAAAATTGGCGAATGGTACTGTTTGGATGCTTTGCATATATGTTTCTTAGACTATATAGAAGCAATGTATACAAAGATTTCAAGCGTCTACCTGTTCCATTCATTGTTCTACTTGTCGAAAGTTACAAATAATATCCGATAACGGATTAAGCATTGGGGCTCATTGTTCACTTAAACTTGAAGAACAAAAAATTGGCGAATTGTACTGTTTGGATGCTTTGCATATATGTTTCGTAGACTATATAGAAGCAATATATACAAAGATTTCAACCGTCTACCTGTTCGATTCATTGTTCTACTTGTCAAAAATTACAAATAATTTCCGATAAAGGATTAACCATTGGGGCTCATTGTTCACTAAACTTGAAGAACAAAAAATTGTCGAATTGTACTGTTTGGATGCTTTGCATATATGTTTCTTAGACTATATAGAAGCAATATATACAAAGATTTCAACCGTCTACCTGTTCCATTCATTGTTCTACTTGTCGAAATTTACAAATAATTTCCGATAAAGGATTAACAATGGGGCTCATTGTTCACTTAAACTTGAAGAACAAAGAATTGGCGAATGGTACTGTTTGGATGCTTTGCATATATGTTTCTTAGACTATATAGAAGCAATATATACATTGATTTCAACCGTCTACCTGTTCCATTCATTGTTCTACTTGTCGGAAGTTACAAATAATTTCCGTTAAAGTATTAACAATGGGGCTCGTTGTTCACTTAAACATGAAGATGAAATAATTGGCGAATTGTACTGTTTGGATGCTTTGCATATATGTTTCTTAGATTATATACAAGCAATATATACAAAGATTTCAACCGTCTACCTGTTCCATTCATTGTTCTACTTGTCGAAAATTACAAATAATTTCCGATAAAGGATTAACCATTGGGGCTCATTGTTCACTTAAACTTGAAGAACAATAAATTGTCGAATTGTACTATTTGGATGCTTTGCATATATGTTTCTTAAACTATATAGAAGCAATATATACAATGTTTTCAACCGTCTACCTGTTCCATTCATTGTTCTACTTGTCGAAAGTTACAAATAATTTCCGTTAAGGGATTAACAATGGGGATCGTAGTTTACTTAAACTTGAAGAACAAAAAATTGGCGAATGGTACTGTTTGGATGCTTTGCATATATGTTTCTTAGACTATATGGAAGCAATATATACAAAGATTTCAACCGTCTGTGTGTTCCAATCATTTTTCTACTTGTCGAAAATTACAAATAATTTCTGATAAAGGATTAACCATTGGGGCTCGTAGTTCACTTAAACTTGAAGATCAAATAATTGGCGAATTGTACTATTTGGATGATTTGCAGATATGTTTCTTAGACTATATAGACGCAATATATACAAGGATTTCCACCGTCTACCTGTTCCATTCATTGTTCTACTTGTCGAAAATTACAGATAATTTCCGATAAAGTATTAACCATTGGGGCTCATTGTTCACTTAAACTTGAAGACCAAAAAATTGGCGAATGGTACTGTTTGGATGCTTTGCGTACATGTTTCTTAGACTATATGGAAGCAATATATACAAAGATTTCAACCGTCTACGTGTTCCAATCATTGTTCTACTTGTCGAAATTTACAAATAATTTCCGATAAAGGATTAACCATTGGGGCTCATTGTTCACTTAAACTTGAAGAACAATAAATTGGCGAATTGTACTGTTTGGATGCTTTGCATATATGTTTCTTAGACTATATAGAAGCAATATATACAAAGATTTCAACCGTCTACCTGTTCCATTCACTGTTCTACTTGTCGAAAGTTACAAATAATTTCCGTTAAGGGATTAACAATGGGGATCGTAGTTCACTTAAACTTGAAGAACAAAAAATTGGCGAATTGTACTGTTTGGATGCTTTGCGTACATGTTTCTTAGACTATATGGAAGCAATATATACAAAGATTTCAACCGTCTACGTGTTCCAATCATTGTTCTACTTGTAGAAAGTTACAATTAATTTCCGTTAAGGGATTAACAATGGGGCTCGTAGTTCACTTAAACTTGAAGAACAAGAAATTGGCGAATGGTACTGTTTGGATGCTTTGCATATATGTTTCTTAGACTATATAGAAGCAATATATACATTGATTTCAACCGGCTACCTGTTCCATTCATTGTTCTACTTGTCGAAATTTACAAATAATTTCCGATAAAGGATTAACCATTGGGGCTCATTGTCCACTTAAACTTGAAGAACAAAAAATTGGCGAATTATAATGTTTGGATGCTTTGCATATATGTTTCTTAGACTATATAGAAGCAATATATACAAAGATTTCAACCGGCTACCTGTTCCATTCATTGTTCTACTTGGCGAAATTTACAAATAATTTCCGATAAAGGATTAACCATTAGGGCTCATTGTTCACTTAAACTTGAAGATCAAATAATTGGCGAATTGTACTGTTTGGATGCTTTGCATATATGTTTCATAGACTATATAGAAGCAATATATACAATGATTTCAACCGTCTACCTGTTCCATTCACTGTTCTACTTGTCGGAAGTTACAAATAATTTCCGTTAAAGTAATAACAATGGGGCTCGTAGTTCACTTAAACATGAAGATGACATAATTGGCGAATGGTACTGTTTGGATGCTTTGCATATATGTTTCTTAGACTATATGGAAGCAATATATACAAAGATTTCAACCGTCTGCGTGTTCCAATCATTGTTCTACTTGTAGAAAGTTACAATTAATTTCCGTTAAAGGATTAACAATGGGGCTCGTAGTTCACTTAAACTTGAAGAACAAAAAATTGGCGAATTGTACTGTTTGGATGCTTTGCATATATGTTTCGTAGGCTATATAGAAGCAATATATACAATGAGTTCAACCGTCTACCTGATCCATTCATTGATCTACTTGTCGCAAGTTACAAATAATTTCCGATAAAGGATTAACAATGGGGCTCATTGTTCCCTTAAACTTGAAGAACAAAGAATTGGCGAATGGTACTGTTTGGATGCTTTACATATATGTTTCTTAGACTATATAGAAGCAATATATACATTGATTTCAACCGTCTACCTGTTCCATTCATTGTTCTACTTGTCGGAAGTTACAAATAATTTCCGTTAAAGTATTAACAATAGGGCTCGTTGTTCACTTAAACATGAAGATGAATTAATTGGCGAATTGTACTGTTTGGATGCTTTGCATATATGTTTCTTAGATTATATAGAAGCAATATGTAGAAAGATTTCACCCGTCTACCTGTACTATTCATTGTTCTACTTGTAGAAAGTTACAAATAATTTCCATTTCATGATTATCATTGGGGCTCGCTGTTCACTTAAACTTGAAGATCAAAAAATTGGCGAATGTCACTGTTTAGATGCTTTGCATATAGGTTTCTTAGACTATATAGAATCAATATATACAATGATTTCAACCGTCTACCTGTTCCATTCATTGTTCTACTTGTCGAAAGTTACAAATAATATCCGATAACGGATTAAGCATTGGGGCTCATTGTTCAAATAAACTTCAAGAACAAAAAATTGGCGAATTGTACTGTTTGGATACTTTGCATATATGTTTCTTAGACTATATAGAAGCAATATATACAAAGATTTCAAGCGTCTACCTGTTCCATTCATTGTTATACTTGTCGAAATTTACAAATAATTTCCTTTAAAGGATTAACAATGGGGCTCGTAGTTCACTTAAACTTGAAGAACAAAAAATTGGCGAATGGTACTGTTTGGATGCTTTGCATATATGTTTCTTAGACTATATAGAAGCAATATATACAAAGATTTCAAGCGTCTACCTGTTCCATTCATTGTTCTACTTGTCGAAAGTTACAAATAATATCCGATAACGGATTAAGCATTGGGGCTCATTGTTCACTTAAACTTGAAGAACAAAAAATTGGCGAATTGTACTGTTTGGATGCTTTGCATATATGTTTCGTAGACTATATAGAAGCAATATATACAAAGATTTCAACCGTCTACCTGTTCGATTCATTGTTCTACTTGTCAAAAATTACAAATAATTTCCGATAAAGGATTAACCATTGGGGCTCATTGTTCACTAAACTTGAAGAACAAAAAATTGTCGAATTGTACTGTTTGGATGCTTTGCATATATGTTTCTTAGACTATATAGAAGCAATATATACAAAGATTTCAACCGTCTACCTGTTCCATTCATTGTTCTACTTGTCGAAATTTACAAATAATTTCCGATAAAGGATTAACAATGGGGCTCATTGTTCACTTAAACTTGAAGAACAAAGAATTGGCGAATGGTACTGTTTGGATGCTTTGCATATATGTTTCTTAGACTATATAGAAGCAATATATACATTGATTTCAACCGTCTACCTGTTCCATTCATTGTTCTACTTGTCGGAAGTTACAAATAATTTCCGTTAAAGTATTAACAATGGGGCTCGTTGTTCACTTAAACATGAAGATGAAATAATTGGCGAATTGTACTGTTTGGATGCTTTGCATATATGTTTCTTAGATTATATACAAGCAATATATACAAAGATTTCAACCGTCTACCTGTTCCATTCATTGTTCTACTTGTCGAAAATTACAAATAATTTCCGATAAAGGATTAACCATTGGGGCTCATTGTTCACTTAAACTTGAAGAACAATAAATTGTCGAATTGTACTATTTGGATGCTTTGCATATATGTTTCTTAAACTATATAGAAGCAATATATACAATGTTTTCAACCGTCTACCTGTTCCATTCATTGTTCTACTTGTCGAAAGTTACAAATAATTTCCGTTAAGGGATTAACAATGGGGATCGTAGTTTACTTAAACTTGAAGAACAAAAAATTGGCGAATGGTACTGTTTGGATGCTTTGCATATATGTTTCTTAGACTATATGGAAGCAATATATACAAAGATTTCAACCGTCTGTGTGTTCCAATCATTTTTCTACTTGTCGAAAATTACAAATAATTTCTGATAAAGGATTAACCATTGGGGCTCGTAGTTCACTTAAACTTGAAGATCAAATAATTGGCGAATTGTACTATTTGGATGATTTGCAGATATGTTTCTTAGACTATATAGACGCAATATATACAAGGATTTCCACCGTCTACCTGTTCCATTCATTGTTCTACTTGTCGAAAATTACAGATAATTTCCGATAAAGTATTAACCATTGGGGCTCATTGTTCACTTAAACTTGAAGACCAAAAAATTGGCGAATGGTACTGTTTGGATGCTTTGCGTACATGTTTCTTAGACTATATGGAAGCAATATATACAAAGATTTCAACCGTCTACGTGTTCCAATCATTGTTCTACTTGTCGAAATTTACAAATAATTTCCGATAAAGGATTAACCATTGGGGCTCATTGTTCACTTAAACTTGAAGAACAATAAATTGGCGAATTGTACTGTTTGGATGCTTTGCATATATGTTTCTTAGACTATATAGAAGCAATATATACAAAGATTTCAACCGTCTACCTGTTCCATTCACTGTTCTACTTGTCGAAAGTTACAAATAATTTCCGTTAAGGGATTAACAATGGGGATCGTAGTTCACTTAAACTTGAAGAACAAAAAATTGGCGAATTGTACTGTTTGGATGCTTTGCGTACATGTTTCTTAGACTATATGGAAGCAATATATACAAAGATTTCAACCGTCTACGTGTTCCAATCATTGTTCTACTTGTAGAAAGTTACAATTAATTTCCGTTAAGGGACTAACAATGGGGCTCGTAGTTCACTTAAACTTGAAGAACAAGAAATTGGCGAATGGTACTGTTTGGATGCTTTGCATATATGTTTCTTAGACTATATAGAAGCAATATATACATTGATTTCAACCGGCTACCTGTTCCATTCATTGTTCTACTTGTCGAAATTTACAAATAATTTCCGATAAAGGATTAACCATTGGGGCTCATTGTCCACTTAAACTTGAAGAACAAAAAATTGGCGAATTGTACTGTTTGGATGCTTTGCGTATATGTTTCGTAGACTATATAGAAGCAATATATACAATTTTTTCAACCGTCTACATGATCCATTCATTGTTCTACTTGTCGAAATTTACAAATAATTTCCGATAAAGGATTAACAATGGGGCTCATTGTTCACTTAAACTTGAAGGACAAAAAATTGGCCAATGGTACTGTTTGGATGCTTTGCGTACATGTTTCTTAGACTATATGGAAGCAATATATACAAGGATTTCAACAGTCTACCTGTTCCATTCATTGTTCTACTTGTCGAAAGTTACAAATAATTTCCGTTAAGGGATTAACAATGGGGATCGTAGTTCACTTAAACTTGAAGAACAAAAAATTGGCGAATTGTACTGTTTGGATGCTTTGCATATATGTTTCTTAGACTATATAGAAGCAATATATACAAAGATTTCAACCGTCTACCTGTTCCATTCATTGTTCTACTTGTCGAAAGTTACAAATAATTTCCTTTAAAGGATTAACAATGGGGCTCGTTGTGCACTTAAACTTGAAGAACAATAAATTGGCGAATTGTACTGTTTGGATGCTTTGCATATATGTTTCTTAGACTATATAGAAGCAATCTATACAAAGATTTCAACCGTCTACCAGTTCCATTCATTGTTCTACATGTCGAAAGTTACAATTAATTTCCGTTAAAGGATTAACAATGGGGCTCGTAGTTCACTTAAACTTGAAGTACAAAAAATTGGCGAATTGTACTGTTTGGATGCTTTGCATATATGTTTCGTAGACTATATAGAAGCAATATATACAATTTTTTCAACCGTCTACATGATCCATTCATTGTTCTACTTGTCGAAATTTACAAATATTTTCCTTTAAAGGATTAACAATGGGGCTCGTAGTTCACTTAAACTTGAAGAACAAAAAATTGGCGAATTGTACTGTTTGGATGCTTTGCATATATGTTTCGTAGACTATATAGAAGCAATATATACAATTTTTTCAACCGTCTACATGATCCATTCATTCTTCTACTTGTCGAAATTTACAAATATTTTCCTTTAAAGGATTAACAATGGGGCTCGTAGTTCACTTAAACTTGAAGAACAAAAAATTGGCGAATTGTACTGTTTGGATGCTTTGCATAGATGTTTCTTAGACTATATAGACGCAATATATAGAAAGATTTCACCCGTCTACCTGTACTATTCATTGTTCTACTTGTAGAAAGTTACAAATAATTTCCATTTCATGATTATCAATGGGGCTCGCTGTTCACTTAAACTTGAAGGACAAAAAATCGGCGAATGGTACTGTTTGGATGCTTTGCGTACATGTTTCTTAGATTATATGGAAGCAATATATACAAGGATTTCAACCGTCTACCTGTTCCATTCATTGTTCTACTTGTCGAAAGTTACAAATAATTACCGATAAAGGATTAACCATTGGGGCTCATTGTTCACTTAAACTTGAAGAACAAAAAATTGGCGAATTGTACTGTTTGGATGCTTTGCATATATGTTTCGTAGACTATATAGAAGCAATATATACCAATTTTTTCAACCGTCTACATGATCCATTCATTGTTCTACTTGTCGAAATTTACAAATAATTTCCTTTAAAGGATTAACAATGGGGCTCGTAGTTCACTTAAACTTGAAGAATAACAAATTGGCGAATTGTACTGTTTGGATGCTTTGCATATATGTTTCTTGGACTATATAGAAGCAATATATACAATGATTTCAACAGTCTACCTGTTCCATTCATTGTTCTACTTGTCGAAATTTACAAATAATTTCCTTTAAAGGATTAACAATGGGGCTCATTGTTCACTTAAACTTGAAGATCAAAAAATTTGCGATTGTTACTGTTTAGATGCTTTGCATATATGTTTCTTAGATTATATAGAAGCAATATATACAAAGATTTCAACCGTCTACCTGTTCCATTCATTGTTCTACTTGTCGAAATTTACAAATAATTTCCTTTAAAGGATTAACAATGGGGATCGTAGTTCACTTAAACTTGAAGAACAAAAAATTGGCGAATTGTACTGTTTGGATGCTTTGCATATATGTTTCTTAGACTATATAGAAGCAATATATACAATGATTTCAACAGTCTACCTGTTGCATTCATTGTTCTACTTGTCGAAATTTACAAATAATTTCCTTTAAAGGATTAACAATGGGGATCGTAGTTCACTTAAACTTGAAGAACAAAAAATTGGCGAATTGTACTGTTTGGATGCTTTGCATATATGTTTCGTAGATTATATAGAAGCAATATATACAATGAGTTCAACCGTCTACCTGATCCATTCATTGTTCTACTTGTCGCAAGTTACAAATAATTTCCGATAAAGGATTAACAATGGGGCTCATTGTTCCCTTAAACTTGAAGAACAAAGAATTGGCGAATGGTACTGTTTGGATGCTTTACATATATGTTTCTTAGACTATATAGAAGCAATATATACATTGATTTCAACCGTCTACCTGTTCCATTCATTGTTCTACTTGTCGGAAGTTACAAATAATTTCCGTTAAAGTATTAACAATGGGGCTCGTTGTTCACTTAAACATGAAGATGAAATAATTGGCGAATTGTACTGTTTGGATGCTTTGCATATATGTTTCTTAGATTATATAGAAGCAATATATACAAAGATTTCAACCGTCTACCTGTTTCATTCATTGTTCTACTTGTCGAAAATTACAAATAATTTCCGATAAAGGATTAACCATTGGGGCTCATTGTTCACTTAAACATGAAGAACAATAAATTGTCGAATTGTACTATTTGGATGCTTTGCATATATGTTTCTTAGACTATATAGAAGCAATATATACAATGTTTTCAACCGTCTACCTGTTCCATTCATTGTTCTACTTGTCGAAAGTTACAAATAATTTCCGTTAAGGGATTAACAATGGGGATCGTAGTTTACTTAAACTTGAAGAACAAAAAATTGGCGAATGGTACTGTTTGGATGCTTTGCATATATGTTTCTTAGACTATATAGAAGCAATATATACATTGATTTCAACCGTCTACCTGTTCCATTCATTGTTCTACTTGTCGAAAGTTACAAATAACTTCCGTTAAGGGATTAACAATGGGGATCGTAGTTTACTTAAACTTAAAGAACAAAAAATTGGCGAATTGTACTGTTTGGATGCTTTGCATATATGTTTCTTAGACTATATAGAAGCAATATATACAATGATTTCAACAGTCTACCTGTTCCATTCATTGTTCTACTCGTCGAAATTTACAAATAATTTCCTTTAAAGTATTAACAATGGGGCTCGTAGTTCACTTAGACCTGAAGAACAAAAAATTGGCGAATTGTACTGTTTGGATGCTTTGCATATATGTTTCTTAGACTATATAGAAGCAATATATACAAAGATTTCAAGCGTCTATCTGTTCCATTCATTGTTCTACTTGTCGAAAATTACAAATAATTTCCTTTAAAGGATTAACAATGGGGCTCGTAGTTCACTTAAACTTGAAGAACAAAAAATTGGCGAATGGTACTGTTTGGATGCTTTGCATATATGTTTCGTAGATTATATAGAAGCAATATTGTTATGTCCCGCGGAGGGACCGGGTCTTCTCGGCATATTTTCTCTAATAACTTTATTAACTATAACTGTAATAACTTTATTAACTATAACTGTAGTAACTTTATTAACTAATAACAATATTTGGAACTCTGTCGTCTGACAACTCGGTTGCAACTTCCGGTTACCAAACGCTTCCGGTCGCTGGAGCAACGACCGGCCGAATCGATCCTCGAATCCACGAGTTCGTGGGAGCAGCTTCGCTCGGTACGCCAACTTCATATCGGCGTAACACTGCCCCCTCCTCTCGAAGAGCGGTCGTCCCGACCGCGGCGACTTCAAATCGGGCAACTAGACTTCCATAACCTTCTTGAAATCGTCCCGGGATTCAATGCCTTCGTCTGCAGAGGAAGTAGACAACAGGAAACAAAACGTCTACTGGTATGGCTCCAATCAGACGAAAACGCCTCGACATTTGTCCTCCGACTCAAGGGAAAACCATCCAAAAAACCTTGAGTGAGGCGTCGGCAAGTCGATACCATCGCATTCGTAATTCGTTGGTTATGTTCATTCTTGCCCTTCCGTTCTTCACTGGCTCATTCTTCTTTCCGCATCTCTTCTTTACTGGCTCGTTTTTCTTTCCGCATCTCTTCTTTCTGCATCCCGCCTGTTGCTCTTCTTCTCTCCACTTTGCAATCCTGCCTTCTCCGAAGGCATGTGGGTGTTACCGAAACGGGCAAGGCGATTCACATGAATCACTTTCGGCTTTGCCTTCGGCGAACGAGCAATTCGGTATATCACCTCGTTCAGCCGTTTAGTGACTACATATGGGCCCTCCCAATTGGATTGCAGCTTCGGGCATTTTCCTTTCGTCCGTTTGGGGTAATACAACCATACTTTTTCCCCGGGTACAAAGGAAATTGGCCGTGCGTGGGAGTCGTACCAGCTCTTCATCTTCTCGCTGCAGAGACGCATCCGTCGGCGTACAAACTGATGAACCTCTTCTAACCTTCTCTTCGTCTCCCCGACAAAGGTCTTCTCATCGGAAGCACCCGGAGTCGATCCTCTTAAAAGGTCCAGAGGAAGACGAAGCTCGTGCCCCATCAGTAAAGCAGCCGGTGTATGCTGTGTCGTCTCGTGCCGAGAAGATCGGTACGCCAAGAGAAACAGCGGGATCCACTGGTCCCAATCCTTCTGGTTATCCGCAACGTATAACGACAAATATTGTAGCAGAGTCCTTATTAACCTCTCCACGAGTCCGTCCGACTGAGGGTGGAGTGGCGTCGTCCTTGTCTTCCGAATTCCAAGCATCTCCATGAGCTTCTTGAAGACAGTCGACTCAAAACTACGACCCTGATCGGAATGGAGCTCCAGAGGTACTCCATGTCGGCTAACCACCTCACGTAGAAGAGCTTCTGCAATGGTCGTCGCTCGCTGATCTGGCAACGGGATCACCTCCGGCCATTTGGAAAAGTAATCCACCACGACCAGCGCATATTTGTTACCGCTTGTCGTTTTCGGCAAAGGTCCAACAATGTCGAGCGCCACCCTCTCAAAAGGTGCCCCGACATTATAAATCCTGAGGGATCCTCTTCCCCTCTCCTTCGGACCTTTCCTCGCCGTACAAGCGTAACAGCGGCGACACCACTCTTCGACGTCCATGCGGTGTTCGGGCCAGAAGAATCTCTGCCGCACTTTCGCAAGGGTCTTGCGCATACCGAAATGTCCTCCCGTAGGAGCCTCGTGACATCCACGTATCGCTTCTTCCACCTTGCTTTTGGGGACCAGTAGGAGATGACATGCCTCCTCTCCGCTCGCGGATTCCCATCTTCGGAAGAGCATTCCGTCCTTTACTTCCAGGGAATCCCATACCTTCCACAAGTACTTCGTACCCGGTGGGTACGCGGAGAGCTCTTCCCAGGTAGGCTTCAGTTTATCCATCTTCTTTCGTAGGAGGAAGCCAATTTCTTCGTCCTCTTCTTGGGCTTTCCTCCAATCTTTCATATCTGTGATTTCGCAGATAGTCCTCAGTGCGTAGCCTGGTTTTTCCTCTTTCTCTTCCAGACGGGAACATCGCTTGCATTCAGTTTCGCACGGTCTTCTTGAAAGGCCATCAGCATTTCCGTGCATCTTCCCTTCTCGATGTTTTATCTCGAAGTCATACTGTTGGAGGCGTTCGATCCAGCGGGCTGTCTGTCCTTCTGGATTTTTAAAGGAGAGAAGCCACCTCAGAGCGGCATGATCCGTTCTTATCAAAAATCTTCGCCCATATAAATAATGATGAAAGTGTTCCACCGACTTTACTATAGCTAATAATTCTTTCCTGGTCACGCAATAATTTTTCTCACTTTTCCCCAGAGTTTTGGAAAAATATGCGATGACCCTTTCAGTACCATCCTGAACTTGCGAAAGTACAGCTCCTAACGCAAAGTTGGAGGCGTCGGTGTCCAATATAAAGTCTGTATCGGGCGAAGGATACGCTAGAACTGGTGTTTCTGCCAATCGACTCTTTAAACGTTGGAAAGCTTCCTGACAGTCCTGCGTCCAACAGAAATTCTCTTTCTCTTCAGTCAAGCGATGCAGTGGTTTCGCGATAGCGGAGAAATTTTTCACGAACTTTCTGTAGTAGGTACAAAGACCCAGAAAGCTTCGCAGTTGCGTCTTATTCTCCGGAACGGGCCAATTTTGAACCGCAGAGATCTTCTCAGGGTCCGTGTTTACCCCTTCTTCGGAAACCACGTGTCCCAAATACTTGACCTCCCGACGGAAGAAATGGCACTTCTTCGGGCTCATCAATAAACCAGCACGGCGCAGGCGAGAGAATATCGTTTTCAAATTTTCCAATTCTTCTTCAAAAGTTTTTCCATATATAATTATATCGTCCAGGTAAACCAGGCATATCTTCCAAATCAAGCTGGATAAAACGTGCTCCATTATCCTTTCAAAAGTAGCAGGAGCGTTACATAGTCCAAAAGGCAAAACCTTGAACTGCCAAAGCCCATTCCCGACTGAAAAAGCAGTTTTCTCCTTGTCGTTTTCATCCACAGCAATCTGCCAATAACCACTTTGCAGATCCACCGTAGAAAACCACGAAGAACCGACCAACGCATCCAGCGTGTCTTCTATCCTCGGTAATGGGTAAGAATCTTTCTTCGTGATCTCGTTAAGACGGCGATAGTCAACGCAAAAACGTGTACTGCCGTCTTTCTTCTTCACCAAAACAATAGGAGACGACCAAGGGCTATGGGATTCTTCAATTACCCCTTGCTTTTCCATCTGGGCTATTAATTCAGCAACCTCCGCTCGGCGATGAAATGGTACTCGTCGTGGAGCCTGCTTGATAGGTAGACGATCTTCCGTATTAATTTTATGTCGAATCAAGTCACATTTCCCAACTTGATCCGAAGCGGAAGCAAAGACATCCTGATATTCCTGGAGGAGACTAAGGAACTTTGTGCGTTGCCCTTCGTTCAGAGTCTCTGAGCAGCGCGAAAAGAGTTCCTTTAAATGGGGAGGAACTTGGTCTTCGTTTCTGATTATTAATCCCGTTACTTCTTTAGAAGAGCCTCCTCTTCCAAAGGGGACTGCTTTCTGTCCGGGAATCCGTAGTTCATTAGACCGAAAGTCTAACTGGGCCGCATGTTTATAGAAGAAATCGGAGCCCAGTATGCAGTCCTCAACCATTCGGAGGAAAAATGAACTCTTCCCTGGATTGGAAATCTCCAATGGAGACCAACAAGCACCCCTTTCCAAAAACGGGTAGCTCTTCTCCAGAGACGGCAAACACCTTCATTCCTCGTCCCGCCGTGCCAGATTCTCTTCTACAGGCGAATTTGTCCGCGTTGAGAAGATTCAATCGTGAGCCGGTATCCAAGACTATCCGGCATTCCCGATTATCCAGTCGTCCCACGATGGTTGTCGAAACCTCCGAGGAGCAGGTGTTCCGTACGACGGGGGTCGGAACGCATGGAGTCGGCGATTCCCCCTCTATGTCGACTCCTTGTAGTTTTCCTCTCTCTTTCTTTTTGTCGGACAGTTCCTCTGGATGTGCCCAGACTTGCCGCAAGCCCAGCACTCTTGGGGTCGTTCCCTCAAGCTGCGGCCGGAAGTTCCTTCTGTACCGGAACGCGATTTTTCCCTCACCGCGTTATCGGTCCTCCTCAGGGGGAATCTGCTAGAAAATGGGGGAGGACGAGTACGGGTCCCAGTTGGATGTGGGACTTGAGAAATCGACTCCACGGCTTCGATTTCGAGAGCCCTCACAACAGCGGCTCTCAGATTGGCGAAACCGCCGAGTCTTAGAGTCCTTTTCATCTCTTCGTTGTTCAAGGAAGAGATGAACTGAGACGCTGCGAGTCGGTCCCGTGTTTCTACGGGACAATCGCTGAAAGCAACATGTGCCAGTCGTTCTACTTCCGTGGCCAACTCCGAGATGGATTGCCCTTTCCGCTGATGACAGGATTGGAAAAGGAAATAATTTAAGTTTGTAAAATTTTTAGCCCGAAATCGGGCCTGAAGGGCCGAAACTAAAACGTCGTATTCGGGTCGTCCAGCAACGGAAAGGGGAACCAGAACACTTCGTGCCGGTCCCTCCAACGATGCCACTAAGGCTAAAGCCTTTCTCGGGGCATCCCAGTTATTTGCACACGCGACTGCGTCAAATTGAATTTTATATTCTTCCCAAGAGGAGGAAGTCCCATCATACTTGGGTGGCCTCAATGCATATCCTAACTCTGCTCGTGGAGGGGCCGACTGAGATAGTGGTGGGCATCCAGATTCCGACCGCGAAGGGGTCGGTTGTGATAGCGGGGGAGCCGTGATCCTAAAATCACTCGCAGAAATAGGATCACGACTCTCCGAAGAGTTCACAGGGACGGGAGCGGCCGTGTGCCGGCCGAACTCTGTGGTGAGCGCTCGTAACTGGGCCTCGAGCGCTCCAAACCTCTCTTCCTGGGCCGCCTTTTCCCTGGCCTCCTTTTCCGCGATCCGGGAGCGCTCCTGTTCCCATCGCTCTTCCGCCAGCTCCTGCTGTCTCTGCAGATGCATAGTGAGGCTCTCCTGCATCTCGGAAAGGAAACGCCCTAGACGATCCGTCTCCTCCTCCGCAGGCCTAGTGGGCTGAGGATTCTCTTCCCCTCGATCCAGAAGTATCCCACTTCTGACACCATTGTTATGTCCCGCGGAGGGACCGGGTCTTCTCGGCATATTTTCTCTAATAACTTTATTAACTATAACTGTAATAACTTTATTAACTATAACTGTAGTAACTTTATTAACTAATAACAATATTTGGAACTCTGTCGTCTGACAACTCGGTTGCAACTTCCGGTTACCAAACGCTTCCGGTCGCTGGAGCAACGACCGGCCGAATCGATCCCTCGATTGCATCGATCCTCGAATCCATGAGTTCGAGGGAGCAGCTTCGCTCGGTACGCCAACTTCATATCGGCGTAATAATATATACAATGAGTTCAACCGTCTACCTGTTCCATTCATTGTTCTACTTGTCGAAAGTTACAAATAATATCCGATAACGGATTAAGCATTGGGGCTCATTGTTCACTTAAACTTGAAGAACAAAGAATTGGCGAATGGTACTGTTTGGATGCTTTACATATATGTTTCTTAGACTATATAGAAGCAATATATACATTGATTTCAACCGTCTACCTGTTCCATTCATTGTTCTACTTGTCGGAAGTTACAAATAATTTCCGTTAAAGTATTAACAATGGGGCTCGTTGTTCACTTAAACATGAAGATGAAATAATTGGCGAATTGTACTGTTTGGATGCTTTGCATATATGTTTCTTAGATTATATAGAAGCAATATATACAAAGATTTCAACCGTCTACCTGTTTCATTCATTGTTCTACTTGTCGAAAATTACAAATAATTTCCGATAAAGGATTAACCATTGGGGCTCATTGTTCACTTAAACATGAAGAACAATAAATTGTCGAATTGTACTATTTGGATGCTTTGCATATATGTTTCTTAGACTATATAGAAGCAATATATACATTGATTTCAACCGTCTACCTGTTCCATTCATTGTTCTACTTGTCGAAAGTTACAAATAACTTCCGATAAAGGATTAACCATTGGGGCTCATTGTTCTCTTAAACTTGAAGAACAATAAATTGTCGAATTGTACTATTTGGATGCTTTGCATATATGTTTCTTAGACTATATAGAAGCAATATATACAATGTTTTCAACCGTCTACCTGTTCCATTCATTGTTCTACTTGTCGAAAGTTACAAATAATTTCCGTTAAGGGATTAACAATGGGGATCGTAGTTTACTTAAACTTGAAGAACAAAAAATTGGCGAATGGTACTGTTTGGATGCTTTGCATATATGTTTCTTAGACTATATAGAAGCAATATATACATTGATTTCAACCGTCTACCTGTTCCATTCATTGTTCTACTTGTCGAAAGTTACAAATAACTTCCGTTAAGGGATTAACAATGGGGATCGTAGTTTACTTAAACTTAAAGAACAAAAAATTGGCGAATTGTACTGTTTGGATGCTTTGCATATATGTTTCTTAGACTATATAGAAGCAATATATACATTGATTTCAACCGTCTACCTGTTCCATTCATTGTTCTACTTGTCGAAAGTTACAAATAACTTCCGTTAAGGGATTAACAATGGGGATCGTAGTTTACTTAAACTTGAAGAACAAAAAATTGGCGAATGGTACTGTTTGGATGCTTTGCATATATGTTTCTTACACTATATAGAAGCAATATATACATTGATTTCAACCGTCTACCTGTTCCATTCATTGTTCTACTTGTCGAAAGTTACAAATAACTTCCGTTAAGGGATTAACAATGGGGATCGTAGTTTACTTAAACTTGAAGAACAAAAAATTGGCGAATGGTACTGTTTGGATGCTTTGCATATATGTTTCTTAGACTATATAGAAGCAATATATACATTGATTTCAACCGTCTACCTGTTCCATTCATTGTTCTACTTGTCGAAAGTTACAAATAACTTCCGTTAAGGGATTAACAATGGGGATCGTAGTTTACTTAAACTTAAAGAACAAAAAATTGGCGAATTGTACTGTTTGGATGCTTTGCATATATGTTTCATAGACTATATAGAAGCAATATATACAATGATTTCAACCGTCTACCTGTTCCATTCACTGTTCTACTTGTCGGAAGTTACAAATAATTTCCGTTAAAGTATTAACAATGGGGCTCGTAGTTCACTTAAACATGAAGATGACATAATTGGCGAATGGTACTGTTTGGATGCTTTGCATATATGTTTCTTAGACTATATGGAAGCAATATATACAAAGATTTCAACCGTCTGCGTGTTCCAATCATTGTTCTACTTGTAGAAAGTTACAATTAATTTCCGTTAAAGGATTAACAATGGGGCTCGTAGTTCACTTAAACTTGAAGAACAAAAAATTGGCGAATTGTACTGTTTGGATGCTTTGCATATATGTTTCGTAGGCTATATAGAAGCAATATATACAATGAGTTCAACCGTCTACCTGATCCATTCATTGTTCTACTTGTCGCAAGTTGCAAATAATTTCCGATAAAGGATTAACAATGGGGCTCATTGTTCCCTTAAACTTGAAGAACAAAGAATTGGCGAATGGTACTGTTTGGATGCTTTACATATATGTTTCTTAGACTATATAGAAGCAATATATACATTGATTTCAACCGTCTACCTGTTCCATTCATTGTTCTACTTGTCGGAAGTTACAAATAATTTCCGTTAAAGTATTAACAATAGGGCTCGTTGTTCACTTAAACATGAAGATGAATTAATTGGCGAATTGTACTGTTTGGATGCTTTGCATATATGTTTCTTAGATTATATAGAAGCAATATGTAGAAAGATTTCACCCGTCTACCTGTACTATTCATTGTTCTACTTGTAGAAAGTTACAAATAATTTCCATTTCATGATTATCATTGGGGCTCGCTGTTCACTTAAACTTGAAGATCAAAAAATTGGCGAATGTCACTGTTTAGATGCTTTGCATATAGGTTTCTTAGACTATATAGAATCAATATATACAATGATTTCAACCGTCTACCTGTTCCATTCATTGTTCTACTTGTCGAAAGTTACAAATAATATCCGATAACGGATTAAGCATTGGGGCTCATTGTTCAAATAAACTTCAAGAACAAAAAATTGGCGAATTGTACTGTTTGGATACTTTGCATATATGTTTCTTAGACTATATAGAAGCAATATATACAAAGATTTCAAGCGTCTACCTGTTCCATTCATTGTTATACTTGTCGAAATTTACAAATAATTTCCTTTAAAGGATTAACAATGGGGCTCGTAGTTCACTTAAACTTGAAGAACAAAAAATTGGCGAATGGTACTGTTTGGATGCTTTGCATATATGTTTCTTAGACTATATAGAAGCAATATATACAAAGATTTCAAGCGTCTACCTGTTCCATTCATTGTTCTACTTGTCGAAAGTTACAAATAATATCCGATAACGGATTAAGCATTGGGGCTCATTGTTCACTTAAACTTGAAGAACAAAAAATTGGCGAATTGTACTGTTTGGATGCTTTGCATATATGTTTCGTAGACTATATAGAAGCAATATATACAAAGATTTCAACCGTCTACCTGTTCGATTCATTGTTCTACTTGTCAAAAATTACAAATAATTTCCGATAAAGGATTAACCATTGGGGCTCATTGTTCACTAAACTTGAAGAACAAAAAATTGTCGAATTGTACTGTTTGGATGCTTTGCATATATGTTTCTTAGACTATATAGAAGCAATATATACAAAGATTTCAACCGTCTACCTGTTCCATTCATTGTTCTACTTGTCGAAATTTACAAATAATTTCCGATAAAGGATTAACAATGGGGCTCAATGTTCACTTAAACTTGAAGAACAAAGAATTGGCGAATGGTACTGTTTGGATGCTTTGCATATATGTTTCTTAGACTATATAGAAGCAATATATACATTGATTTCAACCGTCTACCTGTTCCATTCATTGTTCTACTTGTCGGAAGTTACAAATAATTTCCGTTAAAGTATTAACAATGGGGCTCGTTGTTCACTTAAACATGAAGATGAAATAATTGGCGAATTGTACTGTTTGGATGCTTTGCATATATGTTTCTTAGATTATATACAAGCAATATATACAAAGATTTCAACCGTCTACCTGTTCCATTCATTGTTCTACTTGTCGAAAATTACAAATAATTTCCGATAAAGGATTAACCATTGGGGCTCATTGTTCACTTAAACTTGAAGAACAATAAATTGTCGAATTGTACTATTTGGATGCTTTGCATATATGTTTCTTAAACTATATAGAAGCAATATATACAATGTTTTCAACCGTCTACCTGTTCCATTCATTGTTCTACTTGTCGAAAGTTACAAATAATTTCCGTTAAGGGATTAACAATGGGGATCGTAGTTTACTTAAACTTGAAGAACAAAAAATTGGCGAATGGTACTGTTTGGATGCTTTGCATATATGTTTCTTAGACTATATGGAAGCAATATATACAAAGATTTCAACCGTCTGTGTGTTCCAATCATTTTTCTACTTGTCGAAAATTACAAATAATTTCTGATAAAGGATTAACCATTGGGGCTCGTAGTTCACTTAAACTTGAAGATCAAATAATTGGCGAATTGTACTATTTGGATGATTTGCAGATATGTTTCTTAGACTATATAGACGCAATATATACAAGGATTTCCACCGTCTACCTGTTCCATTCATTGTTCTACTTGTCGAAAATTACAGATAATTTCCGATAAAGTATTAACCATTGGGGCTCATTGTTCACTTAAACTTGAAGACCAAAAAATTGGCGAATGGTACTGTTTGGATGCTTTGCGTACATGTTTCTTAGACTATATGGAAGCAATATATACAAAGATTTCAACCGTCTACGTGTTCCAATCATTGTTCTACTTGTCGAAATTTACAAATAATTTCCGATAAAGGATTAACCATTGGGGCTCATTGTTCACTTAAACTTGAAGAACAATAAATTGGCGAATTGTACTGTTTGGATGCTTTGCATATATGTTTCTTAGACTATATAGAAGCAATATATACAAAGATTTCAACCGTCTACCTGTTCCATTCACTGTTCTACTTGTCGAAAGTTACAAATAATTTCCGTTAAGGGATTAACAATGGGGATCGTAGTTCACTTAAACTTGAAGAACAAAAAATTGGCGAATTGTACTGTTTGGATGCTTTGCGTACATGTTTCTTAGACTATATGGAAGCAATATATACAAAGATTTCAACCGTCTACGTGTTCCAATCATTGTTCTACTTGTAGAAAGTTACAATTAATTTCCGTTAAGGGATTAACAATGGGGCTCGTAGTTCACTTAAACTTGAAGAACAAGAAATTGGCGAATGGTACTGTTTGGATGCTTTGCATATATGTTTCTTAGACTATATAGAAGCAATATATACATTGATTTCAACCGGCTACCTGTTCCATTCATTGTTCTACTTGTCGAAATTTACAAATAATTTCCGATAAAGGATTAACCATTGGGGCTCATTGTCCACTTAAACTTGAAGAACAAAAAATTGGCGAATTATAATGTTTGGATGCTTTGCATATATGTTTCTTAGACTATATAGAAGCAATATATACAAAGATTTCAACCGGCTACCTGTTCCATTCATTGTTCTACTTGGCGAAATTTACAAATAATTTCCGATAAAGGATTAACCATTAGGGCTCATTGTTCACTTAAACTTGAAGATCAAATAATTGGCGAATTGTACTGTTTGGATGCTTTGCATATATGTTTCATAGACTATATAGAAGCAATATATACAATGATTTCAACCGTCTACCTGTTCCATTCACTGTTCTACTTGTCGGAAGTTACAAATAATTTCCGTTAAAGTATTAACAATGGGGCTCGTAGTTCACTTAAACATGAAGATGACATAATTGGCGAATGGTACTGTTTGGATGCTTTGCATATATGTTTCTTAGACTATATGGAAGCAATATATACAAAGATTTCAACCGTCTGCGTGTTCCAATCATTGTTCTACTTGTAGAAAGTTACAATTAATTTCCGTTAAAGGATTAACAATGGGGCTCGTAGTTCACTTAAACTTGAAGAACAAAAAATTGGCGAATTGTACTGTTTGGATGCTTTGCATATATGTTTCGTAGGCTATATAGAAGCAATATATACAATGAGTTCAACCGTCTACCTGATCCATTCATTGTTCTACTTGTCGCAAGTTACAAATAATTTCCGATAAAGGATTAACAATGGGGCTCATTGTTCCCTTAAACTTGAAGAACAAAGAATTGGCGAATGGTACTGTTTGGATGCTTTACATATATGTTTCTTAGACTATATAGAAGCAATATATACATTGATTTCAACCGTCTACCTGTTCCATTCATTGTTCTACTTGTCGAAAATTACAGATAATTTCCGATAAAGTATTAACCATTGGGGCTCATTGTTCACTTAAACTTGAAGACCAAAAAATTGGCGAATGGTACTGTTTGGATGCTTTGCGTACATGTTTCTTAGACTATATGGAAGCAATATATACAAAGATTTCAACCGTCTACGTGTTCCAATCATTGTTCTACTTGTCGAAATTTACAAATAATTTCCGATAAAGGATTAACCATTGGGGCTCATTGTTCACTTAAACTTGAAGAACAATAAATTGGCGAATTGTACTGTTTGGATGCTTTGCATATATGTTTCTTAGACTATATAGAAGCAATATATACAAAGATTTCAACCGTCTACCTGTTCCATTCACTGTTCTACTTGTCGAAAGTTACAAATAATTTCCGTTAAGGGATTAACAATGGGGATCGTAGTTCACTTAAACTTGAAGAACAAAAAATTGGCGAATTGTACTGTTTGGATGCTTTGCGTACATGTTTCTTAGACTATATGGAAGCAATATATACAAAGATTTCAACCGTCTACGTGTTCCAATCATTGTTCTACTTGTAGAAAGTTACAATTAATTTCCGTTAAGGGATTAACAATGGGGCTCGTAGTTCACTTAAACTTGAAGAACAAGAAATTGGCGAATGGTACTGTTTGGATGCTTTGCATATATGTTTCTTAGACTATATAGAAGCAATATATACATTGATTTCAACCGGCTACCTGTTCCATTCATTGTTCTACTTGTCGAAATTTACAAATAATTTCCGATAAAGGATTAACCATTGGGGCTCATTGTCCACTTAAACTTGAAGAACAAAAAATTGGCGAATTATAATGTTTGGATGCTTTGCATATATGTTTCTTAGACTATATAGAAGCAATATATACAAAGATTTCAACCGGCTACCTGTTCCATTCATTGTTCTACTTGGCGAAATTTACAAATAATTTCCGATAAAGGATTAACCATTAGGGCTCATTGTTCACTTAAACTTGAAGATCAAATAATTGGCGAATTGTACTGTTTGGATGCTTTGCGTACATGTTTCGTAGGCTATATAGAAGCAATATATACAATGATTTCAACCGTCTACCTGATCCATTCATTGTTCTTCTTGTCGAAATTTACAAATAATTTCCTTTAAAGGATTAACAATGGGGCTCGTAGTTCACTTAAACTTGAAGAACAAAAAATTGGCGAATTGTACTGTTTGGATGCTTTGCATAGATGTTTCTTAGACTATTTAGAAGCAATATATAGAAATATTTCACCCGTCTACCTGTACTATTCATTGTTCTACTTGTAGAAAGTTACAAATAGTTTCCATTTCATGATTATCAATGGGGCTCGCTGTTCACTTAAACTTGAAGATCAAAAAATTGGCGATTGTTACTGTTTAGATGCTTTGCATATATGTTTCTTAGATTATATAGAAGCAATATATACAAAGATTTCAACCGTCTACCAGATCCATTCATTGTTCTACTTGTCGAAAGTTACAAATAATTTCCGATAAAGGATTAACAATGGGGCTCGTAGTTCACTTAAACTTGAAGTACAAAAAATTGGCGAATTGTACTGTTTGGATGCTTTGCATATATGTTTCGTAGACTATATAGAAGCAATATATACAATTTTTTGAACCGTCTACATGATCCATTCATTGTTCTACTTGTCGAAATATACAAATAATTTCCTTTAAAGGATTAACAATGGGGCTCGTAGTTCACTTAAACTTGAAGAACAAAAAATTGGCGAATTGTACTGTTTGGATGCTTTGCATATATGTTTCTTAGACTATATAGAAGCAATATATACAAAGATTTCAACCGTCTACCTGTTCCATTCATTATTCTACTTGTCGAAAGTTACAAATAATTTCCTTTAAAGGATTAACAATGGGGCTCGTTGTTCACTTAAACTTGAAGAACAATAAATTGGCGAATTGTACTGTTTGGATGCTTTGCATATATGTTTCTTAGACTATATAGAAGCAATCTATACAAAGATTTCAACCGTCTACCTGTTCCATTCATTGTTCTACTTGTCGAAAGTTACAAATAATATCCGATAACGGATTAAGCATTGGGGCTCATTGTTCACTTAAACTTGAAGAACAATAAATTGTCGAATTGTACTATTTGGATGCTTTGCATATATGTTTCTTAAACTATATAGAAGCAATATATACAATGTTTTCAACCGTCTACCTGTTCCATTCATTGTTCTACTTGTCGAAAGTTACAAATAATTTCCTTTAAAGGATTAACAATGGGGCTCGTTGTGCACTTAAACTTGAAGAACAATAAATTGGCGAATTGTACTGTTTGGATGCTTTGCATATATGTTTCTTAGACTATATAGAAGCAATCTATACAAAGATTTCAACCGTCTACCAGTTCCATTCATTGTTCTACATGTCGAAAGTTACAATTAATTTCCGTTAAAGGATTAACAATGGGGCTCGTAGTTCACTTAAACTTGAAGTACAAAAAATTGGCGAATTGTACTGTTTGGATGCTTTGCATATATGTTTCGTAGACTATATAGAAGCAATATATACAATTTTTTCAACCGTCTACATGATCCATTCATTGTTCTACTTGTCGAAATTTACAAATATTTTCCTTTAAAGGATTAACAATGGGGCTCGTAGTTCACTTAAACTTGAAGAACAAAAAATTGGCGAATTGTACTGTTTGGATGCTTTGCATATATGTTTCGTAGACTATATAGAAGCAATATATACAATTTTTTCAACCGTCTACATGATCCATTCATTCTTCTACTTGTCGAAATTTACAAATATTTTCCTTTAAAGGATTAACAATGGGGCTCGTAGTTCACTTAAACTTGAAGAACAAAAAATTGGCGAATTGTACTGTTTGGATGCTTTGCATAGATGTTTCTTAGACTATATAGACGCAATATATAGAAAGATTTCACCCGTCTACCTGTACTATTCATTGTTCTACTTGTAGAAAGTTACAAATAATTTCCATTTCATGATTATCAATGGGGCTCGCTGTTCACTTAAACTTGAAGGACAAAAAATCGGCGAATGGTACTGTTTGGATGCTTTGCGTACATGTTTCTTAGATTATATGGAAGCAATATATACAAGGATTTCAACCGTCTACCTGTTCCATTCATTGTTCTACTTGTCGAAAGTTACAAATAATTACCGATAAAGGATTAACCATTGGGGCTCATTGTTCACTTAAACTTGAAGAACAAAAAATTGGCGAATTGTACTGTTTGGATGCTTTGCATATATGTTTCTTAGACTATATAGAAGCAATATATACAATGATTTCAACAGTCTACCTGTTGCATTCATTGTTCTACTTGTCGAAATTTACAAATAATTTCCTTTAAAGGATTAACAATGGGGCTCATTGTTCACTTAAACTTGAAGATCAAAAAATTGGCGATTGTTACTGTTTAGATGCTTTGCATATATGTTTCTTAGACTATATAGAAGCAATATATACAAAGATTTCAACCGTCTACCTGTTCCATTCATTGTTCTACTTGTCGAAATTTACAAATAATTTCCTTTAAAGGATTAACAATGGGGCTCGTAGTTCACTTAAACTTGAAGAACAAAAAATTGGCGAATTGTACTGTTTGGATGCTTTGCATAGATGTTTCTTAGACTATTTAGAACCAATATATAGAAAGATTTCACCCGTCTACCTGTACTATTCATTGTTCTACTTCTAGAAAGTTACAAATAATTTCCATTTCATGATTATCAATGGGGCTCGCTGTTCACTTATACTTGAAGATCAAAAAATTGGCGAATTGTACTGTTTGGATGCTTTGCGTACATGTTTCTTAGACTATATGGAAGCAATATATACAAAGATTTCAACCGTCTACGTGTTCCAATTATTGTTCTACTTGTAGAAAGTTACAATTAATTTCCGTTAAGGGATTAACAATGGGGCTCGTAGTTCACTTAAACTTGAAGAACAAAAAATTGGCGAATGGTACTGTTTGGATGCTTTGCATATATGTTTCTTAGACTATATAGAAGCAATATATACATTGATTTCAACCGGCTACCTGTTCCATTCATTGTTCTACTTGTCGAAATTTACAAATAATTTCCGATAAAGGATTAACCATTGGGGCTCATTGTTCACTTAAACTTGAAGAACAAAAAATTGGCGAATTGTACTGTTTGGATGCTTTGCATATATGTTTCTTAGACTATATAGAAGCAATATATACAAAGATTTCAACCGGCTACCAGTTCCATTCATTGTTCTACTTGTCGAAATTTACAAATAATTTCCTTTAAAGGATTAACAATGGGGCTCGTAGTTCACTTAAACTTGAAGAAGAAAAAATTGGCGAATTGTACTGTTTGGATGCTTTGCATAGATGTTTCTTAGACTATTTAGAAGCAATATATAGAAAGATTTCACCCGTCTACCTGTACTATTCATTGTTCTACTTGTAGAAAGTTACAAATAATATCCATTTCATGATTATCAATGGGGCTCGCTGTTCACTTAAACTTGAAGATCAAAAAATTGGCGATTGTTACTGTTTAGATGCTTTGCTTATATGTTTCTTAGATTATATAGAAGCAATATATACAAATATTTCAACCGTCTAACTGTTCCATTCATTGTTCTACTTGTCGAAAATTACAAATAATTTCCGATAAAGGATTAACCATTGGGGCTCATTGTTCACTTAAACTTGAAGAACAAAAAATTGGCGAATGGTACTGTTTGGATGCTTTGCATATATGTTTCTTAGACTATATGGAAGCAATATATACAAAGATTTCAACCGTCTACGTGTTCCAATCATTGTTCTACTTGTCGAAATTTACAAATAATTTCTTTTAAAGGATTAACAATGGGGCTCGTTGTTCACTTAAACTTGAAGAACAAAAAATTGGCGAATTGTACTGTTTGGATTCTTTGCATATATGTTCCTTAGACTATATAGAAGCAATATATACAATGATTTCAACAGTCTACCTGTTCCATTCATTGTTCTACTTGTCGAAAGTTACAAATAATTTCCGTTAAGGGATTAACAATGGGGATCGTAGTTTACTTAAACTTGAAGAACAAAAAATTGGCGAATTGTACTGTTTGGATGCTTTGCATAGATGTTTCTTAGACTATTTAGAAGCAATATATAGAAAGATTTCACCCGTCTACCTGTACTATTCATTGTTCTACTTGTAGAAAGTTACAAATAGTTTCCATTTCATGATTATCAATGGGGCTCGCTGTTCACTTAAACTTGAAGATCAAAAAATTGGCGATTGTTACTATTTAGATGCTTTGCATATATGTTTCTTAGATTATATAGAAGCAATATATACAAAGATTTCAACCGTCTACCAGTTCCATTCATTGTTCTACTTGTCGAAAGTTACAAATAATTACCGATAAAGGATTAACCATTGGGGCTCATTGTTCACTTAAACTTGAAGAACAAAAAATTGGCGAATTGTACTGTTTGGATGCTTTGCATTTATGTTTCTTAGACTATATAGAAGCAATATATACAAAGATTTCAACCGTCTACCTGTTCCATTCATTATTCTACTTGTCGAAAGTTACAAATAATTTCCGATAAAGGATTAACAATGGGGCTCATTGTTCACTTAAACTTGAAGGACAAAAAATTGGCGAATGGTACTGTTTGGATGCTTTGCGTACATGTTTCTTAGACTATATGGAAGCAATATATACAAGGATTTCAACCGTCTACCTGTTCCATTCATTGTTCTACTTGTCGAAAGTTACAATTAATTACCGATAAAGGATTAACCATTGGGGCTCATTGTTCACTTAAACTTGAAGAACAAAAAATTGGCGAATTGTACTGTTCGGATGCTTTGCATATATGTTTCTTAGACTATATAGAAGCAATATATACAATGATTTCAACAGTCTACATGTTCCATTCATTTTTCTACTTGTCGAAATTTACAAATAATTTCCTTTAAAGGATTAACAATGGGGCTCGCAGTTCACTTAAACTTGAAGAACAAAAAATTGGCGAATGGTACTGTTTGGATGCTTTGCATATATGTTTCATAGACTATATAGAAGCAATATATACAAAGATTTCAACCGTCTACCTTTTCCATTCATTGTTCTACTTGTCGAAAGTTACAAATAATTTCCGATAACGGATTAACCATTGGGGCTCATTGTTCACTTAAACTTGAAGAACAAAAAATTGGCGAATTGTACTGTTTGGATGCTTTGCATATATGTTTCTTATACTATATAGAAGCAATGTATACAAAGATTTCAACCGTCTACCTGTTCCATTCACTGTTCTACTTGTCGAAAGATACAATTAATTTCCGTTAAGGGATTAACAATGGGGCTCGTAGTTCACTTAAACTTGAAGAACAAAAAATTGGCGAATGGTACTGTTTGGATGCTTTGCATATATGTTTCTTAGACTATATAGAAGCAATATGTACATTGATTTCAACCGGCTACCTGTTCCAATCATTGTTCTACTTGTCGAAATTTACAAATAATTTCCGATAAAGGATTAACCATTGGGGCTCATTGTTCACTTAAACTTGAAGAACAAAAAATTGGCGAATTGTACTGTTTGGATGCTTTGCATATATGTTTCTTAGACTATATAGAAGCAACATATACAAAGATTTCAACCGTCTACCTGTTCCATTCATTGTTATACTTGTCGAAAGTTACAAATAATTTCCGTTAAGGGATTAACAATGGGGATCGTAGTTCACTTAAACTTGAAGGACAAAAAATTGGCGAATGGTACTGTTTGGATGCTTTGCGTACATGTTTCTTAGACTATATGGAAGCAATATATACAAGGATTTCAACCGTCTACCTGTTCCATTCATTGTTCTACTTGTCGAAAGTTACAAATAATTACCGATAAAGGATTAACCATTGGGGCTCATTGTTCACTTAAACTTGAAGAACAAAAAATTGGCGATTGTTACTGTTTAGATGCTTTGCATATAAGTTTCTTAGATTATATAGAAGCAATATGTACAAAGATTTCAACCGTCTACCAGTTCCATTCATTGTTCTACTTGTCGAAAGTTACAAATAATTACCGATAAAGGATTAACCATTGGGGCTCATTGTTCACTTAAACTTGAAGAACAAAAAATTGGCGAATTGTACTGTTTGGATGCTTTGCATATATGTTTCTTAGACTATATAGAAGCAATATATATATAAAGATTTCAACCGTCTACCTGTTCCATTCATTGTTCTACTTGTCGAAAGTTAGAAATAATTTCCGATAAAGGATTAACAATGGGGCTCATTGTTCACTTAAACTTGAAGGACAAAAAATTGGCGAATGGTACTGTTTGGATGCTTTGCCTACATGTTTCTTAGACTATATGGAAGCAATATATACAAGGATTTCAACCGTCTACCTGTTCCATTCATTGTTCTACTTGTCGAAAGTTACAAATAATTACCGATAAAGGATTAACCATTGGGGCTCATTGTTCACTTAAACTTGAAGAACAAAAAATTGGCGAATTGTACTGTTCGGATGCTTTGCATATATGTTTCTTAGACTATATAGAAGCAATATATACAAAGATTTCAACCGTCTACCTGTTCCATTCATTGTTCTACTTGTCGAAAGTTACAAATAATTTCCTTTAAAGGATTAACAATGGGGCTCATTGTTCACTTAAACTTGAAGAACAAAAATTTGGCGAATTGTACTGTTTGGATGCTTTGCATATATGTTTCTTAGACTATATAGAAGCAATATATACAATGATTTCAACAGTCTACATGTTCCATTCATTGTTCTACTTGTCGAAATTTACAAATAATTTCCTTTAAAGGATTAACAATGGGGCTCGTTGTTCACTTAAACTTGAAGAACAAAAAAGTGGCGAATGGTACTGTTTGGATGCTTTGCATATATGTTTCTTAGACTATATAGAAGCAATATATACAAAGATTTCAACCGTCTACCTGTTCCATTCATTGTTCTACTTGTCGAAAGTTACAAATAATTTCCTTTAAAGGATTAACAATGGGGCTCATTGTTCACTTAAACTTGAAGAACAAAAAATTGGCGAATTGTACTGTTTGGATGCTTTGCATATATGTTTCTTAGACTATATAGAAGCAATATATATATAAAGATTTCAACCGTCTACCTGTTCCATTCATTGTTCTACTTGTCGAAAGTTACAAATAATTTCCGATAAAGGATTAACAATGGGGCTCATTGTTCACTTAAACTTGAAGGACAAAAAATTGGCGAATGGTACTGTTTGGATGCTTTGCGTACATGTTTCTTAGACTATATGGAAGCAATATATACAAGGATTTCAACCGTCTACCTGTTCCATTCATTGTTCTACTTGTCGAAAGTTACAAATAATTACCGATAAAGGATTAACCATTGGGGCTCATTGTTCACTTAAACTTGAAGAACAAAAAATTGGCGAATTGTACTGTTCGGATGCTTTGCATATATGTTTCTTAGACTATATAGAAGCAATATATACAAAGATTTCAACCGTCTACCTGTTCCATTCATTGTTCTACTTGTCGAAAGTTACAAATAATTTCCTTTAAAGGATTAACAATGGGGCTCATTGTTCACTTAAACTTGAAGAACAAAAATTTGGCGAATTGTACTGTTTGGATGCTTTGCATATATGTTTCTTAGACTATATAGAAGCAATATATACAATGATTTCAACAGTCTACATGTTCCATTCATTGTTCTACTTGTCGAAATTTACAAATAATTTCCTTTAAAGGATTAACAATGGGGCTCGTTGTTCACTTAAACTTGAAGAACAAAAAAGTGGCGAATGGTACTGTTTGGATGCTTTGCATATATGTTTCTTAGACTATATAGAAGCAATATATACAAAGATTTCAACCGTCTACCTGTTCCATTCATTGTTCTACTTGTCGAAAGTTACAAATAATTTCCTTTAAAGGATTAACAATGGGGCTCATTGTTCACTTAAACTTGAAGAACAAAAAATTGGCGAATTGTACTGTTTGGATGCTTTGCATATATGTTTCTTAGACTATATAGAAGCAATATATACAAAGATTTCAACCGTCTACCTGTTCCATTCATTGTTCTACTTGTCGAAAGTTACAAATAATTTCCTTTAAAGGATTAACAATGGGGCTCATTGTTCACTTAAACTTGAAGAACAAAAAATTGGCGAATTGTACTGCTTGGATGCTTTGCATATATGTTTCTTAGACTATATAGAAGCAATATATACAATGATTTCAACCGTCTACCTGTTCCATTCATTGTTCTACTTGTCGAATGTTACAAATAATTTCCGTTAAGGGATTAACAATGGGGATCGTAGTTTACTTAAACTTGAAGAACAAAAAATTGGCGAATTGTACGGTTTGGATGCTTTGCATATATGTTTCTTAGACTATATAGAAGCAATATATACAATGATTTCAACCGTCTACCTATTCCATTCATTGTTCTACTTGCCGAAATTTACAAATAATTTCCTTTAAAGGATTAACAATGGGGCTCGTAGTTCACTTAAACTTGAAGAGCAAAAAATTGTCGAATTGTACTGTTTGGATGCTTTGCATATATGTTTCTTAGACTATATAGAAGCAATATATACAATGATTTCAACCGTCTACCTGTTCCATTCATTGTTCTACTTGTCGAAAGTTACAAATAATTTCCGTTAAGGGATTAACAATGGGGATCGTAGTTTACTTAAACTTGAAGAACAAAAAATTGGCGAATTGTACTGTTTGGATGCTTTGCATATATGTTTCTTAGACTATATAGAAGCAATATATACAAAGATTTCAACCGTCTACCTGTTCCATTCATTGTTCTACTTGTCGAAAGTTACAAATAATTTCCGATAAAGGATTAACAATGGGGCTCATTGTTCACTTAAACTTGAAGAACAAAAAATTGGCGAATGGTACTGTTTGGATGCTTTGCATATATGTTTCTTAGACTATATAGAAGCAATATATACAAAGATTTCAACCGTCTACCTGTTCCATTCATTGTTCTACTTGTCGAAAGTTACAAATAATTTCCTTTAAAGGATTAACAATGGGGCTCATTGTTCACTTAAACTTGATGAACAAAAAATTGGCGAATTGTACTATTTGGATGCTTTGCATATATGTGTCTTAGACTATATAGAAGCAATATATACAATGATTTCAACCGTCTACCTATTCCATTCATTGTTCTACTAGTCGAAAGTTACAATTAATTTCCGTTAAAGGATTAACAATGGGGCTCGTAGTTCACTTAAACTTGAAGTACAAAAAATTGGCGAATTGTACTGTTTGGATGCTTTGCATATATGTTTCGTAGACTATATAGAAGCAATATATACAATTTTTTCAACCGTCTACATGATCCATTCATTGTTCTACTTGTCGAAAATTACAAATAATTTCCGATAAAGGATTAACCATTGGGGCTCATTGTTCACTTAAACTTGAAGAACAAAAAATTGGCGAATGGTACTGTTTGGATGCTTTGCATATATGTTTCTTAGACTTTATAGAAGCAATATATACAAAGATTTCAACCGTCTACCTGTTCCATTCATTGTTCTACTTGTCGAAAGTTACAAATAATTTCCTTTAAAGGATTAACAATGGGGCTCATTGTTCACTTAAACTTGAAGAACAAAAAATTGGCGAATTGTACTGCTTGGATGCTTTGCATATATGTTTCTTAGACTATATAGAAGCAATATATACAATGATTTCAACCGTCTACCTGTTCCATTCATTGTTCTACTTGTCGAATGTTACAAATAATTTCCGTTAAGGGATTAACAATGGGGATCGTAGTTTACTTAAACTTGAAGAACAAAAAATTGGCGAATTGTACTGTTTGGATGCTTTGCATATATGTTTCTTAGACTATATAGAAGCAATATATACAATGATTTCAACCGTCTACCTATTCCATTCATTGTTCTACTTGCCGAAATTTACAAATAATTTCCTTTAAAGGATTAACAATGGGGCTCGTAGTTCACTTAAACTTGAAGAGCAAAAAATTGTCGAATTGTACTGTTTGGATGCTTTGCATATATGTTTCTTAGACTATATAGAAGCAATATATACAATGATTTCAACCGTCTACCTGTTCCATTCATTGTTCTACTTGTCGAAAGTTACAAATAATTTCCGTTAAGGGATTAACAATGGGGATCGTAGTTTACTTAAACTTGAAGAACAAAAAATTGGCGAATTGTACTGTTTGGATGCTTTGCATATATGTTTCTTAGACTATATAGAAGCAATATATACAAAGATTTCAACCGTCTACCTGTTCCATTCATTGTTCTACTTGTCGAAAGTTACAAATAATTTCCGATAAAGGATTAACAATGGGGCTCATTGTTCACTTAAACTTGAAGAACAAAAAATTGGCGAATGGTACTGTTTGGATGCTTTGCATATATGTTTCTTAGACTATATAGAAGCAATATATACAAAGATTTCAACCGTCTACCTGTTCCATTCATTGTTCTACTTGTCGAAAGTTACAAATAATTTCCTTTAAAGGATTAACAATGGGGCTCATTGTTCACTTAAACTTGAAGAACAAAAAATTGGCGAATTGTACTATTTGGATGCTTTGCATATATGTGTCTTAGACTATATAGAAGCAATATATACAATGATTTCAACCGTCTACCTATTCCATTCATTGTTCTACTAGTCGAAAGTTACAATTAATTTCCGTTAAAGGATTAACAATGGGGCTCGTAGTTCACTTAAACTTGAAGTACAAAAAATTGGCGAATTGTACTGTTTGGATGCTTTGCATATATGTTTCGTAGACTATATAGAAGCAATATATACAATTTTTTCAACCGTCTACATGATCCATTCATTGTTCTACTTATCGAAAATTACAAATAATTTCCGATAAAGGATTAACCATTGGGGCTCATTGTTCACTTAAACTTGAAGAACAAAAAATTGGCGAATGGTACTGTTTGGATGCTTTGCATATATGTTTCTTAGACTATATAGAAGCAATATATACAAAGATTTCAACCGTCTACCTGTTCCATTCATTGTTCTACTTGTCGAAAATTACAAATAATTTCCGATAAAGGATTAACCATTGGGGCTCATTGTTCACTTAAACTTGAAGAACAAAAAATTGGCGAATGGTACTGTTTGGATGCTTTGCATATATGTTTCTTAGACTATATGGAAGCAATATATACAAAGATTTCAACCGTCTACGTGTTCCAATCATTGTTCTACTCGTCGAAATTTACAAATAATTTCTTTTAAAGGATTAACAATGGGGCTCGTAGTTCACTTAACCTTGAAGAACAAAAAATTGGCGAATTGTACTGTTTGGATTCTTTGCATATATGTTTCTTAGACTATATAGAAGCAATATATAGAAAGATTTCACCCGTCTACCTGTACTATTCATTGTTCTACATGTAGAAAGTTACAAATAATTTCCATTTCATGATTATCAATGGGGCTCGCTGTTCACTTAAACTTGAAGATCAAAAAATTGGCGATTGTTACTGTTTAGATGCTTTGCGTACATGTTTCTTAGACTGTATGGAAGCAATATATACAAGGAATTCAACAGTCTACCTGTTCCATTCATTGTTCTACTTGTCGAAAGTTACAAAGAATTTCCGTTAAGGGATTAACAATGGGGATCGTAGTTCACTTAAACTTGAAGAACAAAAAATTGGCGTATTGTACTGTTTGGATGCTTTGCATATATGTTTCTTAGACTATATAGAAGCAATATATACAAAGATTTCAACCGTCTACCTGTTCCATTCATTGTTCTACTTGTCGAAAGCTACAAATAATTTCCTTTAAAGGATTAACAATGGGGCTCGTTGTTCACTTAAACTTGAAGAACAATAAATTGGCGAATTGTACTGTTTGGATGCTTTGCATATATGTTTCTTAGACTATATAGAAGCAATATATACAAAGATTTCAACCGTCTACCTGTTCCATTCATTGTTCTACTTGTCGAAATTTACAAATAATTTCCTTTAAAGGATTAACAATGGGGCTCGTTGTTCACTTAAACTTGAAGAACAAAAAAGTGGCGAATGGTACTGTTTGGATGCTTTGCATATATGTTTCTTAGACTATATAGAAGCAATATATACAAAGATTTCAACCGTCTACCTGTTCCATTCATTGTTCTACTTGTCGAAAGTTACAAATAATTTCCTTTAAAGGATTAACAATGGGGCTCATTGTTCACTTAAACTTGAAGAACAAAAAATTGGCGAATTGTACTGTTTGGATGCTTTGCATATATGTTTCTTAGACTATATAGAAGCAATATATACAAAGATTTCAACCGTCTACCTGTTCCATTCATTGTTCTACTTGTCGAAAGTTACAAATAATTTCCTTTAAAGGATTAACAATGGGGCTCATTGTTCACTTAAACTTGAAGAACAAAAAATTGGCGAATTGTACTGCTTGGATGCTTTGCATATATGTTTCTTAGACTATATAGAAGCAATATATACAATGATTTCAACCGTCTACCTGTTCCATTCATTGTTCTACTTGTCGAATGTTACAAATAATTTCCGTTAAGGGATTAACAATGGGGATCGTAGTTTACTTAAACTTGAAGAACAAAAAATTGGCGAATTGTACGGTTTGGATGCTTTGCATATATGTTTCTTAGACTATATAGAAGCAATATATACAATGATTTCAACCGTCTACCTATTCCATTCATTGTTCTACTTGCCGAAATTTACAAATAATTTCCTTTAAAGGATTAACAATGGGGCTCGTAGTTCACTTAAACTTGAAGAGCAAAAAATTGTCGAATTGTACTGTTTGGATGCTTTGCATATATGTTTCTTAGACTATATAGAAGCAATATATACAATGATTTCAACCGTCTACCTGTTCCATTCATTGTTCTACTTGTCGAAAGTTACAAATAATTTCCGTTAAGGGATTAACAATGGGGATCGTAGTTTACTTAAACTTGAAGAACAAAAAATTGGCGAATTGTACTGTTTGGATGCTTTGCATATATGTTTCTTAGACTATATAGAAGCAATATATACAAAGATTTCAACCGTCTACCTGTTCCATTCATTGTTCTACTTGTCGAAAGTTACAAATAATTTCCGATAAAGGATTAACAATGGGGCTCATTGTTCACTTAAACTTGAAGAACAAAAAATTGGCGAATGGTACTGTTTGGATGCTTTGCATATATGTTTCTTAGACTATATAGAAGCAATATATACAAAGATTTCAACCGTCTACCTGTTCCATTCATTGTTCTACTTGTCGAAAGTTACAAATAATTTCCTTTAAAGGATTAACAATGGGGCTCATTGTTCACTTAAACTTGATGAACAAAAAATTGGCGAATTGTACTATTTGGATGCTTTGCATATATGTGTCTTAGACTATATAGAAGCAATATATACAATGATTTCAACCGTCTACCTATTCCATTCATTGTTCTACTAGTCGAAAGTTACAATTAATTTCCGTTAAAGGATTAACAATGGGGCTCGTAGTTCACTTAAACTTGAAGTACAAAAAATTGGCGAATTGTACTGTTTGGATGCTTTGCATATATGTTTCGTAGACTATATAGAAGCAATATATACAATTTTTTCAACCGTCTACATGATCCATTCATTGTTCTACTTGTCGAAAATTACAAATAATTTCCGATAAAGGATTAACCATTGGGGCTCATTGTTCACTTAAACTTGAAGAACAAAAAATTGGCGAATGGTACTGTTTGGATGCTTTGCATATATGTTTCTTAGACTTTATAGAAGCAATATATACAAAGATTTCAACCGTCTACCTGTTCCATTCATTGTTCTACTTGTCGAAAGTTACAAATAATTTCCTTTAAAGGATTAACAATGGGGCTCATTGTTCACTTAAACTTGAAGAACAAAAAATTGGCGAATTGTACTGCTTGGATGCTTTGCATATATGTTTCTTAGACTATATAGAAGCAATATATACAATGATTTCAACCGTCTACCTGTTCCATTCATTGTTCTACTTGTCGAATGTTACAAATAATTTCCGTTAAGGGATTAACAATGGGGATCGTAGTTTACTTAAACTTGAAGAACAAAAAATTGGCGAATTGTACTGTTTGGATGCTTTGCATATATGTTTCTTAGACTATATAGAAGCAATATATACAATGATTTCAACCGTCTACCTATTCCATTCATTGTTCTACTTGCCGAAATTTACAAATAATTTCCTTTAAAGGATTAACAATGGGGCTCGTAGTTCACTTAAACTTGAAGAGCAAAAAATTGTCGAATTGTACTGTTTGGATGCTTTGCATATATGTTTCTTAGACTATATAGAAGCAATATATACAATGATTTCAACCGTCTACCTGTTCCATTCATTGTTCTACTTGTCGAAAGTTACAAATAATTTCCGTTAAGGGATTAACAATGGGGATCGTAGTTTACTTAAACTTGAAGAACAAAAAATTGGCGAATTGTACTGTTTGGATGCTTTGCATATATGTTTCTTAGACTATATAGAAGCAATATATACAAAGATTTCAACCGTCTACCTGTTCCATTCATTGTTCTACTTGTCGAAAGTTACAAATAATTTCCGATAAAGGATTAACAATGGGGCTCATTGTTCACTTAAACTTGAAGAACAAAAAATTGGCGAATGGTACTGTTTGGATGCTTTGCATATATGTTTCTTAGACTATATAGAAGCAATATATACAAAGATTTCAACCGTCTACCTGTTCCATTCATTGTTCTACTTGTCGAAAGTTACAAATAATTTCCTTTAAAGGATTAACAATGGGGCTCATTGTTCACTTAAACTTGAAGAACAAAAAATTGGCGAATTGTACTATTTGGATGCTTTGCATATATGTGTCTTAGACTATATAGAAGCAATATATACAATGATTTCAACCGTCTACCTATTCCATTCATTGTTCTACTAGTCGAAAGTTACAATTAATTTCCGTTAAAGGATTAACAATGGGGCTCGTAGTTCACTTAAACTTGAAGTACAAAAAATTGGCGAATTGTACTGTTTGGATGCTTTGCATATATGTTTCGTAGACTATATAGAAGCAATATATACAATTTTTTCAACCGTCTACATGATCCATTCATTGTTCTACTTATCGAAAATTACAAATAATTTCCGATAAAGGATTAACCATTGGGGCTCATTGTTCACTTAAACTTGAAGAACAAAAAATTGGCGAATGGTACTGTTTGGATGCTTTGCATATATGTTTCTTAGACTATATAGAAGCAATATATACAAAGATTTCAACCGTCTACCTGTTCCATTCATTGTTCTACTTGTCGAAAATTACAAATAATTTCCGATAAAGGATTAACCATTGGGGCTCATTGTTCACTTAAACTTGAAGAACAAAAAATTGGCGAATGGTACTGTTTGGATGCTTTGCATATATGTTTCTTAGACTATATGGAAGCAATATATACAAAGATTTCAACCGTCTACGTGTTCCAATCATTGTTCTACTCGTCGAAATTTACAAATAATTTCTTTTAAAGGATTAACAATGGGGCTCGTAGTTCACTTAACCTTGAAGAACAAAAAATTGGCGAATTGTACTGTTTGGATTCTTTGCATATATGTTTCTTAGACTATATAGAAGCAATATATAGAAAGATTTCACCCGTCTACCTGTACTATTCATTGTTCTACATGTAGAAAGTTACAAATAATTTCCATTTCATGATTATCAATGGGGCTCGCTGTTCACTTAAACTTGAAGATCAAAAAATTGGCGATTGTTACTGTTTAGATGCTTTGCGTACATGTTTCTTAGACTGTATGGAAGCAATATATACAAGGAATTCAACAGTCTACCTGTTCCATTCATTGTTCTACTTGTCGAAAGTTACAAAGAATTTCCGTTAAGGGATTAACAATGGGGATCGTAGTTCACTTAAACTTGAAGAACAAAAAATTGGCGTATTGTACTGTTTGGATGCTTTGCATATATGTTTCTTAGACTATATAGAAGCAATATATACAAAGATTTCAACCGTCTACCTGTTCCATTCATTGTTCTACTTGTCGAAAGCTACAAATAATTTCCTTTAAAGGATTAACAATGGGGCTCGTTGTTCACTTAAACTTGAAGAACAATAAATTGGCGAATTGTACTGTTTGGATGCTTTGCATATATGTTTCTTAGACTATATAGAAGCAATCTATACAAAGATTTCAACCGTCTACCTGTTCCATTCATTGTTCTACTTGTCGAAAGTTACAAATAATTTCCTTTAAAGGATTAACAATGGGGCTCGTAGTTCACTTAAACTTGAAGAACAAAAAATTGGCGAATTGTACTGTTTGGATGCTTTGCATAGATGTTTCTTAGACTATTTAGAAGCAATATATAGAAAGATTTCACCCGTCTACCTGTACTATTCATTGTTCTACTTGTAGAAAGTTACAAATAGTTTCCATTTCATGATTATCAATGGGGCTCGCTGTTCACTTAAACTTGAAGATCAAAAAATTGGCGATTGTTACTGTTTAGATGCTTTGCATATATGTTTCTTAGATTATATAGAAGCAATATATACAAAGATTTCAACCGTCTACCAGATCCATTCATTGTTCTACTTGTCGAAAGTTACAAATAATTTCTGATAAAGGATTAACAATGGGGCTCGTAGTTCACTTAAACTTGAAGTACAAAAAATTGGCGAATTGTACTGTTTGGATGCTTTGCATATATGTTTCGTAGACTATATAGAAGCAATATATACAATTTTTTGAACCGTCTACATGATCCATTCATTGTTCTACTTGTCGAAATATACAAATAATTTCCTTTAAAGGATTAACAATGGGGCTCGTAGTTCACTTAAACTTGAAGAACAAAAAATTGGCGAATTGTACTGTTTGGATGCTTTGCATATATGTTTCTTAGACTATATAGAAGCAATATATACAAAGATTTCAACCGTCTACCTGTTCCATTCATTATTCTACTTGTCGAAAGTTACAAATAATTTCCTTTAAAGGATTAACAATGGGGCTCGTTGTTCACTTAAACTTGAAGAACAATAAATTGGCGAATTGTACTGTTTGGATGCTTTGCATATATGTTTCTTAGACTATATAGAAGCAATCTATACAAAGATTTCAACCGTCTACCTGTTCCATTCATTGTTCTACTTGTCGAAAGTTACAAATAATTACCGATAAAGGATTAACCATTGGGGCTCATTGTTCACTTAAACTTGAAGAACAAAAAATTGGCGAATTGTACTGTTTGGATGCTTTGCGTATATGTTTCGTAGACTATATAGAAGCAATATATACAATTTTTTCAACCGTCTACATGATCTATTCATTGTTCTACTTGTCGAAATTTACAAATAATTTCCTTTAAAGGATTAACAATGGGGTTCGTAGTTCACTTAAACTTGAAGAACAAAAAATTGGCGAATTGTACTGTTTGGATGCTTTGCATATATGTTTCTTAGACTATATAGAAGCAATATATACAATGATTTCAACAGTCTACCTGTTCCATTCATTGTTCTACTTGTCGAAATTTACAAATAATTTCCTTTAAAGGATTAACAATGGGGCTCATTGTTCACTTAAACTTGAGGAACAAAAAATTGGCGAATGGTACTGTTTGGATGCTTTGCGTACATGTTTCTTAGACTATATGGAAGCAATATATACAAGGATTTCAACAGTCTACCTGTTCCATTCATTGTTCTACTTGTCGAAAGTTACAAATAATTCCCTTTAAAGGATTAACAATGGGGCTCGTAGTTCACTTAAACTTGAAGAACAAAAAATTGGCGAATTGTACTGTTTGGATGCTTTGCATATATGTTTCTTAGACTATATAGAAGCAATATATACAAAGATTTCAACCGTCTACCTGTTCCATTCATTGTTCTACTTGTCGAAAGTTACAAATAATTTCCGATAAAGGATTAACAATGGGGCTCATTGTTCACTTAAACTTGAAGGTCAAAAAATTGGCGAATGGTACTGTTTGGATGCTTTGCGTACATGTTTCTTAGACTATATGGAAGCAATATATACAATGATTTCAACAGTCTACCTGTTCCATTCTTTGTTCTACTTGTCGAAAGTTACAAATAATTTCCGATAAAGGATTAACCATTGGGGCTCATTGTTCACTTAAACTTGAAGGACAAAAAATCGGCGAATGGTACTGTTTGGATGCTTTGCGTACATGTTTCTTAGATTATATGGAAGCAATATATACAAGGATTTCAACCGTCTACCTGTTCCATTCATTGTTCTACTTGTCGAAAGTTACAAATAATTACCGATAAAGGATTAACCATTGGGGCTCATTGTTCACTTAAACTTGAAGAACAAAAAATTGGCGAATTGTACTGTTTGGATGCTTTGCATATATGTTTCGTAGACTATATAGAAGCAATATATACCAATTTTTTCAACCGTCTACATGATCCATTCATTGTTCTACTTGTCGAAATTTACAAATAATTTCCTTTAAAGGATTAACAATGGGGCTCGTAGTTCACTTAAACTTGAAGAATAACAAATTGGCGAATTGTACTGTTTGGATGCTTTGCATATATGTTTCTTAGACTATATAGAAGCAATATATACAATGATTTCAACAGTCTACCTGTTCCATTCATTGTTCTACTTGTCGAAATTTAAAAATAATTTCCTTTAAAGGATTAACAATGGGGCTCATTGTTCACTTAAACTTGAAGATCAAAAAATTTGCGATTGTTACTGTTTAGATGCTTTGCATATATGTTTCTTAGATTATATAGAAGCAATATATACAAATATTTCAACCGTCTAACTGTTCCATTCATTGTTCTACTTGTCGAAAATTACAAATAATTTCCGATAAAGGATTAACCATTGGGGCTCATTGTTCACTTAAACTTGAAGAACAAAAAATTGGCGAATGGTACTGTTTGGATGCTTTGCATAGATGTATCTTAGACTATTTAGAAGCAATATATAGAAAGATTTCACCCGTCTACCTGTACTATTCATTGTTCTACTTGTAGAAAGTTACAAATAATTTCCATTTCATGATTATCAATGGGGCTCGCTGTTCACTTAAACTTGAAGATCAAAAAATTGGCGATTGTTACTGTTTAGATGCTTTGCATATATGTTTCTTAGATTATATAGAAGCAATATATACAAATATTTCAACCGTCTAACTGTTCCATTCATTGTTCTACTTGTCGAAAGTTACAAATAATTTCCGATAAAGGATTAACAATGGGGCTCATTGTTCACTTAAACTTGAAGGACAAAAAATAGGCGAATGGTACTGTTTGAATGCTTTGCGTACATGTTTCTTAGACTATATGGAAGCAATATATACAAGGATTTCAACCGTCTACCTGTTCCATTCATTGTTCTACTTGTCGAAAGTTACAAATAATTACCGATAAAGGATTAACCATTGGGGCTCATTGTTCACTTAAACTTGAAGAACAAAAAATTGGCGAATTGTACTGTTTGGATGCTTTGCATAGATGTTTCTTAGACTATTTAGAAGCAATATATAGAAAGATTTCACCCGTCTACCTGTACTATTCATTGTTCTACTTCTAGAAAGTTACAAATAATTTCCATTTCATGATTATCAATGGGGCTCGCTGTTCACTTATACTTGAAGATCAAAAAATTGGCGAATTGTACTGTTTGGATGCTTTGCGTACATGTTTCTTAGACTATATGGAAGCAATATATACAAAGATTTCAACCGTCTACGTGTTCCAATTATTGTTCTACTTGTAGAAAGTTACAATTAATTTCCGTTAAGGGATTAACAATGGGGCTCGTAGTTCACTTAAACTTGAAGAACAAAAAATTGGCGAATGGTACTGTTTGGATGCTTTGCATAGATGTTTCTTAGACTATTTAGAAGCAATATATAGAAAGATTTCACCCGTCTACCTGTACTATTCATTGTTCTACTTCTAGAAAGTTACAAATAATTTCCATTTCATGATTATCAATGGGGCTCGCTGTTCACTTATACTTGAAGATCAAAAAATTGGCGAATTGTACTGTTTGGATGCTTTGCGTACATGTTTCTTAGACTATATGGAAGCAATATATACAAAGATTTCAACCGTCTACGTGTTCCAATTATTGTTCTACTTGTAGAAAGTTACAATTAATTTCCGTTAAGGGATTAACAATGGGGCTCGTAGTTCACTTAAACTTGAAGAACAAAAAATTGGCGAATTGTACTGTTTGGATGCTTTGCATATATGTTTCTTAGACTATATAGAAGCAATATATACAAAGATTTCAACCGGCTACCAGTTCCATTCATTGTTCTACTTGTCGAAATTTACAAATAATTTCCTTTAAAGGATTAACAATGGGGCTCGTAGTTCACTTAAACTTGAAGAAGAAAAAATTGGCGAATTGTACTGTTTGGATGCTTTGCATAGATGTTTCTTAGACTATTTAGAAGCAATATATAGAAAGATTTCACCCGTCTACCTGTACTATTCATTGTTCTACTTGTAGAAAGTTACAAATAATATCCATTTCATGATTATCAATGGGGCTCGCTGTTCACTTAAACTTGAAGATCAAAAAATTGGCGATTGTTACTGTTTAGATGCTTTGCTTATATGTTTCTTAGATTATATAGAAGCAATATATACAAATATTTCAACCGTCTAACTGTTCCATTCATTGTTCTACTTGTCGAAAATTACAAATAATTTCCGATAAAGGATTAACCATTGGGGCTCATTGTTCACTTAAACTTGAAGAACAAAAAATTGGCGAATGGTACTGTTTGGATGCTTTGCATATATGTTTCTTAGACTATATGGAAGCAATATATACAAAGATTTCAACCGTCTACGTGTTCCAATCATTGTTCTACTTGTCGAAATTTACAAATAATTTCTTTTAAAGGATTAACAATGGGGCTCGTTGTTCACTTAAACTTGAAGAACAAAAAATTGGCGAATTGTACTGTTTGGATTCTTTGCATATATGTTTCTTAGACTATATAGAAGCAATATATACAATGATTTCAACAGTCTACCTGTTCCATTCATTGTTCTACTTGTAGAAAGTTACAAATAGTTTCCATTTCATGATTATCAATGGGGCTCGCTGTTCACTTAAACTTGAAGATCAAAAAATTGGCGATTGTTACTATTTAGATGCTTTGCATATATGTTTCTTAGATTATATAGAAGCAATATATACAAAGATTTCAACCGTCTACCAGTTCCATTCATTGTTCTACTTGTCGAAAGTTACAAATAATTACCGATAAAGGATTAACCATTGGGGCTCATTGTTCACTTAAACTTGAAGAACAAAAAATTGGCGAATTGTACTGTTTGGATGCTTTGCATATATGTTTCTTAGACTATATAGAAGCAATATATACAAAGATTTCAACCGTCTACCTGTTCCATTCATTATTCTACTTGTCGAAAGTTACAAATAATTTCCGATAAAGGATTAACAATGGGGCTGATTGTTCACTTAAACTTGAAGGACAAAAAATTGGCGAATGGTACTGTTTGGATGCTTTGCGTACATGTTTCTTAGACTATATGGAAGCAATATATACAAGGATTTCAACCGTCTACCTGTTCCATTCATTGTTCTACTTGTCGAAAGTTACAATTAATTACCGATAAAGGATTAACCATTGGGGCTCATTGTTCACTTAAACTTGAAGAACAAAAAATTGGCGAATTGTACTGTTCGGATGCTTTGCATATATGTTTCTTAGACTATATAGAAGCAATATATACAAAGATTTCCACCGTCTACCTGTTCCATTCATTGTTCTACTTGTCGAAAGTTACAAATAATTTCCTTTAAAGAATTAACAATGGGGCTCATTGTTCACTTAAACTTGAAGAACAAAAATTTGGCGAATTGTACTGTTTGGATGCTTTGCATATATGTTTCTTAGACTATATAGAAGCAATATGTACAATGATTTCAACAGTCTACATGTTCCATTCATTTTTCTACTGGTCGAAATTTACAAATAATTTCCTTTAAAGGATTAACAATGGGGCTCGCAGTTCACTTAAACTTGAAGAACAAAAAATTGGCGAATGGTACTGTTTGGATGCTTTGCATATATGTTTCATAGACTATATAGAAGCAATATATACAAAGATTTCAACCGTCTACCTTTTCCATTCATTGTTCTACTTGTCGAAAGTTACAAATAATTTCCGATAACGGATTAACCATTGGGGCTCATTGTTCACTTAAACTTGAAGAACAAAAAATTGGCGAATTGTACTGTTTGGATGCTTTGCATATATGTTTCTTATACTATATAGAAGCAATGAATACAAAGATTTCAACCGTCTACCTGTTCCATTCACTGTTCTACTTGTCGAAAGATACAATTAATTTCCGTTAAGGGATTAACAATGGGGCTCGTAGTTCTCTTAAACTTGAAGAACAAAAAATTGGCGAATGGTACTGTTTGGATGCTTTGCATATATGTTTCTTAGACTATATAGAAGCAATATATACATTGATTTCAACCGGCTACCTGTTCCAATCATTGTTCTACTTGTCGAAATTTACAAATAATTTCCGATAAAGGATTAACCATTGGGGCTCATTGTTCACTTAAACTTGAAGAACAAAAAATTGGCGAATTGTACTGTTTGGATGCTTTGCATATATGTTTCTTAGACTATATAGAAGCAATATATACAAAGATTTCAACCGTCTACCTGTTCCATTCATTATTCTACTTGTCGAAAGTTACAAATAATTTCCGATAAAGGATTAACAATGGGGCAGATTGTTCACTTAAACTTGAAGGACAAAAAATTGGCGAATGGTACTGTTTGGATGCTTTGCGTACATGTTTCTTAGACTATATGGAAGCAATATATACAAGGATTTCAACCGGCTACCTGTTCCATTCATTGTTCTACTTGTCGAAAGTTACAATTAATTACCGATAAAGGATTAACCATTGGGGCTCATTGTTCACTTAAACTTGAAGAACAAAAAATTGGCGAATTGTACTGTTCGGATGCTTTGCATATATGTTTCTTAGACTATATAGAAGCAATATATACAAAGATTTCAACCGTCTACCAGTTCCATTCATTGTTCTACTTGTCGAAAGTTACAAATAATTACCGATAAAGGATTAACCATTGGGGCTCATTGTTCACTTAAACTTGAAGAACAAAAAATTGGCGAATTGTACTGTTTGGATGCTTTGCATAGATGTTTCTTAGACTATGTAGAAGCAATATATAGAAAGATTTCTCCCGTCTACCTGTACTATTCATTGTTCTACTTGTAGAAAGTTACAAATAGTTTCCATTTCATGATTATCAATGGGGCTCGCTGTTCACTTAAACTTGAAGATCAAAAAATTGGCGAACGGTACTGTTTGGATGCTTTGCGTACATGTTTCTTAGACTATATGGAAGCAATATATACAAGGATTTCAACAGTCTACCTGTTCCATTCATTGTTCTACTTGTCGAAAGTTACAAAGAATTTCCGTTAAGGGATTAACAATGGGGATCGTAGTTCACTTAAACTTGAAGGACAAAAAATTGGCGAATGGTACTGTTTGGATGCTTTGCTTATATGTTTCTTAGATTATATAGAAGCAATATATACAAATATTTCAACCGTCTAACTGTTCCATTCTTTGTTCTACTTGTCGAAAATTACAAATAATTTCCGATAAAGGATTAACCATTGGGGCTCATTGTTCACTTAAACTTGAAGAACAAAAAATTGGCGAATGGTACTGTTTGGATGCTTTGCATATATGTTTCTTAGACTATATGGAAGCAATATATACAAAGATTTCAACCGTCTACGTGTTCCAATCATTGTTCTACTTGTCGAAATTTACAAACAATTTCTTTTAAAGGATTAACAATGGGGCTCGTTGTTCACTTAAACTTGAAGAACAAAAAATTGGCGAATTGTACTGTTTGGATTCTTTGCATATATGTTTCTTAGACTATATAGAAGCAATATATACAATGATTTCAACAGTCTACCTGTTCCATTCATTGTTCTACTTGTCGAAAGTTACAATTAATTACCGATAAAGGATTAACCATTGGGGCTCATTGTTCACTTAAACTTGAAGAACAAAAAATTGGCGAATTGTACTGTTCGGATGCTTTGCATATATGTTTCTTAGACTATATAGAAGCAATATATACAAAGATTTCCACCGTCTACCTGTTCCATTCATTGTTCTACTTGTCGAAAGTTACAAATAATTTCCTTTAAAGAATTAACAATGGGGCTCATTGTTCACTTAAACTTGAAGAACAAAAATTTGGCGAATTGTACTGTTTGGATGCTTTGCATATATGTTTCTTAGACTATATAGAAGCAATATGTACAATGATTTCAACAGTCTACATGTTCCATTCATTTTTCTACTGGTCGAAATTTACAAATAATTTCCTTTAAAGGATTAACAATGGGGCTCGCAGTTCACTTAAACTTGAAGAACAAAAAATTGGCGAATGGTACTGTTTGGATGCTTTGCATATATGTTTCATAGACTATATAGAAGCAATATATACAAAGATTTCAACCGTCTACCTTTTCCATTCATTGTTCTACTTGTCGAAAGTTACAAATAATTTCCGATAACGGATTAACCATTGGGGCTCATTGTTCACTTAAACTTGAAGAACAAAAAATTGGCGAATTGTACTGTTTGGATGCTTTGCATATATGTTTCTTATACTATATAGAAGCAATGAATACAAAGATTTCAACCGTCTACCTGTTCCATTCACTGTTCTACTTGTCGAAAGATACAATTAATTTCCGTTAAGGGATTAACAATGGGGCTCGTAGTTCTCTTAAACTTGAAGAACAAAAAATTGGCGAATGGTACTGTTTGGATGCTTTGCATATATGTTTCTTAGACTATATAGAAGCAATATATACATTGATTTCAACCGGCTACCTGTTCCAATCATTGTTCTACTTGTCGAAATTTACAAATAATTTCCGATAAAGGATTAACCATTGGGGCTCATTGTTCACTTAAACTTGAAGAACAAAAAATTGGCGAATTGTACTGTTTGGATGCTTTGCATATATGTTTCTTAGACTATATAGAAGCAATATATACAAAGATTTCAACCGTCTACCTGTTCCATTCATTATTCTACTTGTCGAAAGTTACAAATAATTTCCGATAAAGGATTAACAATGGGGCAGATTGTTCACTTAAACTTGAAGGACAAAAAATTGGCGAATGGTACTGTTTGGATGCTTTGCGTACATGTTTCTTAGACTATATGGAAGCAATATATACAAGGATTTCAACCGGCTACCTGTTCCATTCATTGTTCTACTTGTCGAAAGTTACAATTAATTACCGATAAAGGATTAACCATTGGGGCTCATTGTTCACTTAAACTTGAAGAACAAAAAATTGGCGAATTGTACTGTTCGGATGCTTTGCATATATGTTTCTTAGACTATATAGAAGCAATATATACAAAGATTTCAACCGTCTACCAGTTCCATTCATTGTTCTACTTGTCGAAAGTTACAAATAATTACCGATAAAGGATTAACCATTGGGGCTCATTGTTCACTTAAACTTGAAGAACAAAAAATTGGCGAATTGTACTGTTTGGATGCTTTGCATAGATGTTTCTTAGACTATGTAGAAGCAATATATAGAAAGATTTCTCCCGTCTACCTGTACTATTCATTGTTCTACTTGTAGAAAGTTACAAATAGTTTCCATTTCATGATTATCAATGGGGCTCGCTGTTCACTTAAACTTGAAGATCAAAAAATTGGCGAACGGTACTGTTTGGATGCTTTGCGTACATGTTTCTTAGACTATATGGAAGCAATATATACAAGGATTTCAACAGTCTACCTGTTCCATTCATTGTTCTACTTGTCGAAAGTTACAAAGAATTTCCGTTAAGGGATTAACAATGGGGATCGTAGTTCACTTAAACTTGAAGGACAAAAAATTGGCGAATGGTACTGTTTGGATGCTTTGCTTATATGTTTCTTAGATTATATAGAAGCAATATATACAAATATTTCAACCGTCTAACTGTTCCATTCTTTGTTCTACTTGTCGAAAATTACAAATAATTTCCGATAAAGGATTAACCATTGGGGCTCATTGTTCACTTAAACTTGAAGAACAAAAAATTGGCGAATGGTACTGTTTGGATGCTTTGCATATATGTTTCTTAGACTATATGGAAGCAATATATACAAAGATTTCAACCGTCTACGTGTTCCAATCATTGTTCTACTTGTCGAAATTTACAAACAATTTCTTTTAAAGGATTAACAATGGGGCTCGTTGTTCACTTAAACTTGAAGAACAAAAAATTGGCGAATTGTACTGTTTGGATTCTTTGCATATATGTTTCTTAGACTATATAGAAGCAATATATACAATGATTTCAACAGTCTACCTGTTCCATTCATTGTTCTACTTGTCGAAAGTTACAAATAATTTCCGTTAAGGGATTAACAATGGGGATCGTAGTTTACTTAAACTTGAAGAACAAAAAATTGGCGAATTGTACTGTTTGGATGCTTTGCATAGATGTTTCTTAGACTATTTAGAAGCAATATATAGAAAGATTTCACCCGTCTACCTGTACTATTCATTGTTCTACTTGTAGAAAGTTACAAATAGTTTCCATTTCATGATTATCAATGGGCCTCGCTGTTCACTTAAACTTGAAGATCAAAAAATTGGCGATTGTTACTATTTAGATGCTTTGCATATATGTTTCTTAGATTATATAGAAGCAATATATACAAAGATTTCAACCGTCTACCAGTTCCATTCATTGTTCTACTTGTCGAAAGTTACAAATAATTACCGATAAACGATTAACCATTGGGGCTCATTGTTCACTTAAACTTGAAGAACAAAAAATTGGCGAATTGTACTGTTTGGATGCTTTGCATATATGTTTCTTAGACTATATAGAAGCAATATATACAAAGATTTCAACCGTCTACCTGTTCCATTCATTATTCTACTTGTCGAAAGTTACAAATAATTTCCGATAAAGGATTAACAATGGGGCTCATTGTTCACTTAAACTTGAAGGACAAAAAATTGGCGAATGGTACTGTTTGGATGCTTTGCGTACATGTTTCTTAGACTATATGGAAGCAATATATACAAGGATTTCAACCGTCTACCTGTTCCATTCATTGTTCTACTTGTCGAAAGTTACAATTAATTACCGATAAAGGATTAACCATTGGGGCTCATTGTTCACTTAAACTTGAAGGACAAAAAATTGGCGAATGGTACTGTTTGGATGCTTTGCGTACATGTTTCTTAGACTATATGGAAGCAATATATACAAGGATTTCAACCGTCTACCTGTTCCATTCATTGTTCTACTTGTCGAAAGTTACAAATAATTACCGATAAAGGATTAACCATTGGGGCTCATTGTTCACTTAAACTTGAAGAACAAAAAATTGGCGATTGTTACTGTTTAGATGCTTTGCATATAAGTTTCTTAGATTATATAGAAGCAATATATACAAAGATTTCAACCGTCTACCAGTTCCATTCATTGTTCTACTTGTCGAAAGTTACAAATAATTACCGATAAAGGATTAACCATTGGGGCTCATTGTTCACTTAAACTTGAAGAACAAAAAATTGGCGAATTGTACTGTTTGGATGCTTTGCATAGATGTTTCTTAGACTATGTAGAAGCAATATATAGAAAGATTTCTCCCGTCTACCTGTACTATTCATTGTTCTACTTGTAGAAAGTTACAAATAGTTTCCATTTCATGATTATCAATGGGGCTCGCTGTTCACTTAAACTTGAAGATCAAAAAATTGGCGAACGGTACTGTTTGGATGCTTTGCGTACATGTTTCTTAGACTATATGGAAGCAATATATACAAGGATTTCAACAGTCTACCTGTTCCATTCATTGTTCTACTTGTCGAAAGTTACAAAGAATTTCCGTTAAGGGATTAACAATGGGGATCGTAGTTCACTTAAACTTGAAGAACAAAAAATTGGCGAATTGTACTGTTTGGATGCTTTGCATATATGTTTCTTAGACTATATAGAAGCAATATATACAAAGATTTCAACCGTCTACCTGTTCCATTCATTGTTCTACTTGTCGAAAGTTACAAATAATTTCCTTTAAAGGATTAACAATGGGGCTCGTTGTTCACTTAAACTTGAAGAACAATAAATTGGCGAATTGTACTGTTTGGATGCTTTGCATATATGTTTCTTAGACTATATAGAAGCAATCTATACAAAGATTTCAACCGTCTACCTGTTCCATTCATTGTTCTACTTGTCGAAATTTACAAATAATTTCCTTTAAAGGATTAACAATGGGGCTCGCAGTTCACTTAAACTTGAAGAACAAAAAATTGGCGAATGGTACTGTTTGGATGCTTTGCATATATGTTTCATAGACTATATAGAAGCAATATATACAAAGATTTCAACCGTCTACCTTTTCCATTCATTGTTCTACTTGACGAAAGTTACAAATAATTTCCGATAACGGATTAACCATTGGGGCTCATTGTTCACTTAAACTTGAAGAACAAAAAATTGGCGAATTGTACTGTTTGGATGCTTTGCATATATGTTTCTTATACTATATAGAAGCAATGTATACAAAGATTTCAACCGTCTACCTGTTCCATTCATTGTTCTACTTGTCGAAAGATACAATTAATTTCCGTTAAGGGATTAACAATGGGGCTCGTAGTTTACTTAAACTTGAAGAACAAAAAATTGGCGAATTGTACTGTTTGGATGCTTTGCATATATGTTTCTTAGACTATATAGAAGAAATATATACAATGATTTCAACAGTCTACCTGTTCCATTCATTGTTCTACTTGTCGAAATTTACAAATAATTTCCTTTAAAGGATTAACAATGCGGCTCGTAGTTCACTTAAACTTGAAGAACAAAAAATTGGCGAATGGTACTGTTTGGATGCTTTGCATATATGTTTCTTAGACTATATAGAAGCAATATATACATTGATTTCAACCGGCTACCTGTTCCAATCATTGTTCTACTTGTCGAAATTTACAAATAATTTCCGATAAAGGATTAACCATTGGGGCTCATTGTTCACTTAAACTTGAAGAACAAAAAATTGGCGAATTGTACTGTTTGGATGCTTTGCATATATGTTTCTTAGACTATATAGAATCAATATATACAAAGATTTCAACCGTCTACCTGTTCCATTCATTGTTATACTTGTCGAAAGTTACAAATAATTTCCGTTAAGGGATTAACAATGGGGATCGTAGTTCACTTAAACTTGAAGGACAAAAAATTGGCGAATGGTACTGTTTGGATGCTTTGCGTACATGTTTCTTAGACTATATGGAAGCAATATATACAAGGATTTCAACCGTCTACCTGTTCCATTCATTGTTCTACTTGTCGAAAGTTACAAATAATTACCGATAAAGGATTAACCATTGGGGCTCATTGTTCACTTAAACTTGAAGAACAAAAAATTGGCGATTGTTACTGTTTAGATGCTTTGCATATAAGTTTCTTAGATTATATAGAAGCAATATATACAAAGATTTCAACCGTCTACCAGTTCCATTCATTGTTCTACTTGTCGAAAGTTACAAATAATTACCGATAAAGGATTAACCATTTGGGCTCATTGTTCACTTAAACTTGAAGAACAAAAAATTGGCGAATTGTACTGTTTGGATGCTTTGCATAGATGTTTCTTAGACTATGTAGAAGCAATATATAGAAAGATTTCTCCCGTCTACCTGTACTATTCATTGTTCTACTTGTAGAAAGTTACAAATAGTTTCCATTTCATGATTATCAATGGGGCTCGCTGTTCACTTAAACTTGAAGATCAAAAAATTGGCGAACGGTACTGTTTGGATGCTTTGCGTACATGTTTCTTAGACTATATGGAAGCAATATATACAAGGATTTCAACAGTCTACCTGTTCCATTCATTGTTCTACTTGTCGAAAGTTACAAAGAATTTCCGTTAAGGGATTAACAATGGGGATCGTAGTTCACTTAAACTTGAAGAACAAAAAATTGGCGAATTGTACTGTTTGGATGCTTTGCATATATGTTTCTTAGACTATATAGAAGCAATATATACAAAGATTTCAACCGTCTACCTGTTCCATTCATTGTTCTACTTGTCGAAAGTTACAAATAATTTCCTTTAAAGGATTAACAATGGGGCTCGTTGTTCACTTAAACTTGAAGAACAATAAATTGGCGAATTGTACTGTTTGGATGCTTTGCATATATGTTTCTTAGACTATATAGAAGCAATCTATACAAAGATTTCAACCGTCTACCTGTTCCATTCATTGTTCTACTTGTCGAAATTTACAAATAATTTCCTTTAAAGGATTAACAATGGGGCTCGCAGTTCACTTAAACTTGAAGAACAAAAAATTGGCGAATGGTACTGTTTGGATGCTTTGCATATATGTTTTATAGACTATATAGAAGCAATATATACAAAGATTTCAACCGTCTACCTTTTCCATTCATTGTTCTACTTGACGAAAGTTACAAATAATTTCCGATAACGGATTAACCATTGGGGCTCATTGTTCACTTAAACTTGAAGAACAAAAAATTGGCGAATTGTACTGTGTGGATGCTTTGCATATATGTTTCTTATACTATATAGAAGCAATGTATACAAAGATTTCAACCGTCTACCTGTTCCATTCATTGTTCTACTTGTCGAAAGATACAATTAATTTCCGTTAAGGGATTAACAATGGGGCTCGTAGTTCACTTAAACTTGAAGAACAAAAAATTGGCGAATGGTACTGTTTGGATGCTTTGCATATATGTTTCTTAGACTATATAGAAGCAATATATACATTGATTTCAACCGGCTACCTGTTCCATTCATTGTTCTACTTGTCGAGATTTACAAATAATTTCCGATAAAGGATTAACCATTGGGGCTCATTGTTCACTTAAACTTGAAGAACAAAAAATTGGCGAATTGTACTGTTTGGATGCTTTGCATATATGTTTCTTAGACTATATAGAAGCAATATATACAAAGATTTCAACCGTCTACCTGTTCCATTCATTGTTATACTTGTCGAAAGTTACAAATAATTTCTGTTAAGGGATTAACAATGGGGATCGTAGTTCACTTAAACTTGAAGGACAAAAAATTGGCGAATGGTACTGTTTGGATGCTTTGCGTACATGTTTCTTAGACTATATGGAAGCAACATATACAAGGATTTCAACCGTCTACCTGTTCCATTCATTGTTCTACTTGTCGAAAGTTACAAATAATTACCGATAAAGGATTAACCATTGGGGCTCATTGTTCACTTAAACTTGAAAAACAAAAAATTGGCGATTGTTACTGTTTAGATGCTTTGCATATAAGTTTCTTAGATTATATAGAAGCAATATATACAAAGATTTCAACCGTCTACCAGTTCCATTCATTGTTCTACTTGTCGAAAGTTACAAATAATTACCGATAAAGGATTAACCATTGGGGCTCATTGTTCACTTAAACTTGAAGAACAAAAAATTGGCGAATTGTACTGTTTGGATGCTTTGCATATATGTTTCTTAGACTATATAGAAGCAATATATATATAAAGATTTCAACCGTCTACCTGTTCCATTCATTGTTCTACTTGTCGAAAGTTACAAATAATTTCCTTTAAAGGATTAACAATGGGGCTCATTGTTCACTTAAACTTGAAGAACAAAAATTTGGCGAATTGTACTGTTTGGATGCTTTGCATATATGTTTCTTAGACTATATAGAAGCAATATATACAATGATTTCAACAGTCTACATGTTCCATTCATTGTTCTACTTGTCGAAATTTACAAATAATTTCCTTTAAAGGATTAACAATGGGGCTCGCAGTTCACTTAAACTTGAAGAACAAAAAATTGGCGAATTGTACTGTTTGGATGCTTTGCGTACATGTTTCTTAGACTATATGGAAGCAATATATACAAAGATTTCAACCGTCTACGTGTTCCAATTATTGTTCTACTTGTAGAAAGTTACAATTAATTTCCGTTAAGGGATTAACAATGGGGCTCGTAGTTCACTTAAACTTGAAGAACAAAAAATTAGCGAATGGTACTGTTTGGATGCTTTGCATATATGTTTCTTAGACTATAAAGAAGCAATATATACAAAGATTTCAACCGTCTACCTGTTCCATTCATTGTTCTATTTGTCGAAAGTTACAAATAATTTCCGATAAAGGATTAACAATGGGGCTCATTGTTCACTTAAACTTGAAGGACAAAAAATTGGCGAATGGTACTGTTTGGATGCTTTGCGTACATGTTTCTTAGACTATATGGAAGCAATATAAACAAGGATTTCAACCGTCTACCTGTTCCATTCATTGTTCTACTTGTCGAAAGTTACAAATAATTTCCGATAAAGGATTAACAATGGGGCTCATTGTTCACTTAAACTTGAAGAACAAAAAATTGGCGAATGGTACTGTTTGGATGCTTTGCATATATGTTTCTTAGACTATATAGAAGCAATATATACATTGATTTCAACCGGCTACCTGTTCCAATCATTGTTCTACTTGTCGAAATTTACAAATAATTTCCGATAAAGGATTAACCATTGGGGCTCATTGTTCACTTAAACTTGAAGAACAAAAAATTGGCGAATTGTACTGTTTGGATGCTTTGCATATATGTTTCTTAGACTATATAGAATCAATATATACAAAGATTTCAACCGTCTACCTGTTCCATTCATTGTTATACTTGTCGAAAGTTACAAATAATTTCCGTTAAGGGATTAACAATGGGGATCGTAGTTCACTTAAACTTGAAGGACAAAAAATTGGCGAATGGTACTGTTTGGATGCTTTGCGTACATGTTTCTTAGACTATATGGAAGCAATATATACAAGGATTTCAACCGTCTACCTGTTCCATTCATTGTTCTACTTGTCGAAAGTTACAAATAATTACCGATAAAGGATTAACCATTGGGGCTCATTGTTCACTTAAACTTGAAGAACAAAAAATTGGCGATTGTTACTGTTTAGATGCTTTGCATATAAGTTTCTTAGATTATATAGAAGCAATATATACAAAGATTTCAACCGTCTACCAGTTCCATTCATTGTTCTACTTGTCGAAAGTTACAAATAATTACCGATAAAGGATTAACCATTGGGGCTCATTGTTCACTTAAACTTGAAGAACAAAAAATTGGCGAATTGTACTGTTTGGATGCTTTGCATAGATGTTTCTTAGACTATGTAGAAGCAATATATAGAAAGATTTCTCCCGTCTACCTGTACTATTCATTGTTCTACTTGTAGAAAGTTACAAATAGTTTCCATTTCATGATTATCAATGGGGCTCGCTGTTCACTTAAACTTGAAGATCAAAAAATTGGCGAACGGTACTGTTTGGATGCTTTGCGTACATGTTTCTTAGACTATATGGAAGCAATATATACAAGGATTTCAACAGTCTACCTGTTCCATTCATTGTTCTACTTGTCGAAAGTTACAAAGAATTTCCGTTAAGGGATTAACAATGGGGATCGTAGTTCACTTAAACTTGAAGAACAAAAAATTGGCGAATTGTACTGTTTGGATGCTTTGCATATATGTTTCTTAGACTATATAGAAGCAATATATACAAAGATTTCAACCGTCTACCTGTTCCATTCATTGTTCTACTTGTCGAAAGTTACAAATAATTTCCTTTAAAGGATTAACAATGGGGCTCGTTGTTCACTTAAACTTGAAGAACAATAAATTGGCGAATTGTACTGTTTGGATGCTTTGCATATATGTTTCTTAGACTATATAGAAGCAATCTATACAAAGATTTCAACCGTCTACCTGTTCCATTCATTGTTCTACTTGTCGAAATTTACAAATAATTTCCTTTAAAGGATTAACAATGGGGCTCGCAGTTCACTTAAACTTGAAGAACAAAAAATTGGCGAATGGTACTGTTTGGATGCTTTGCATATATGTTTTATAGACTATATAGAAGCAATATATACAAAGATTTCAACCGTCTACCTTTTCCATTCATTGTTCTACTTGACGAAAGTTACAAATAATTTCCGATAACGGATTAACCATTGGGGCTCATTGTTCACTTAAACTTGAAGATCAAAAAATTGGCGAACGGTACTGTTTGGATGCTTTGCGTACATGTTTCTTAGACTATATGGAAGCAATATATACAAGGATTTCAACAGTCTACCTGTTCCATTCATTGTTCTACTTGTCGAAAGTTACAAAGAATTTCCGTTAAGGGATTAACAATGGGGATCGTAGTTCACTTAAACTTGAAGAACAAAAAATTGGCGAATTGTACTGTTTGGATGCTTTGCATATATGTTTCTTAGACTATATAGAAGCAATATATACAAAGATTTCAACCGTCTACCTGTTCCATTCATTGTTCTATTTGTCGAAAGTTACAAATAATTTCCGATAAAGGATTAACAATGGGGCTCATTGTTCACTTAAACTTGAAGGACAAAAAATTGGCGAATGGTACTGTTTGGATGCTTTGCGTACATGTTTCTTAGACTATATGGAAGCAATATAAACAAGGATTTCAACCGTCTACCTGTTCCATTCATTGTTCTACTTGTCGAAAGTTACAAATAATTTCCGATAAAGGATTAACAATGGGGCTCATTGTTCACTTAAACTTGAAGAACAAAAAATTGGCGAATGGTACTGTTTGGATGCTTTGCATATATGTTTCTTAGACTATATAGAAGCAATATATACATTGATTTCAACCGTCTACCTGTTCCACTCATTGTTCTACTTGTCGCAAGTTACAAATAATTTCCATTTCATGATTATCAATGGGGCTCGCTGTTCACTTATACTTGAAGATCAAAAAATTGGCGATTGTTACTGTTTAGATGCTTTGCATATATGTTTCTTAGAGTATATGGAAGCAATATATACAAAGATTTCAACCGTCTGCGTGTTCCAATCATTGTTCTACTTTCGAAATTTACAAATAATTTCCTTTAAAGGATTAACAATGGGGCTCGTAGTTCACTTAAACTTGAAGAACAAAAAATTGGCCAATTGTGCTGTTTGGATGCTTTGCATATGTGTTTCTTAGACTATTTAGAAGCAATATATAGAAAGATTTCACGTGTCTACCTGTACTATTCATTGTTCTACTTGTAGAAAGTTACAAATAATTTCCATTTCATGATTATCAATGGGGCTCGCTGTTCACTTAAACTTGAAGATCAAAAAATTGGCGAATGTTACTGTTTAGATGCTTCGCATATAGGTTTCTTAGACTATATAGAAGCAACATATACAAAGATTTCAACCGTCTACCTGTTCTATTCTGTTCAGGATTGGCAATGGGTTGTGCGCCACAGGGAGGGGCCCTCGGCTCACACGAGTCGGTCCTGATATTTCCGTTAAAGACCAGGAGGACTGGTCATCTCCATGTCCGCGTACGTCGACTTCGTCACATCGCGTGATGTCCGGGAGCCAATTATATCCTGTGACGCACGGCCCACGTGGCCCTTTCGCTGCTCCTATTCGCGATTATGATAACCTCAGCGCCCTCTTTTCTGAATTGTAACGCGAACTATCGAACGCACGTGTTCCGCGTTTCAATCTGCGTTCTACTGTGCCGCGATAAACTACGTATCGCGCGTTGAGAGTCATCTCCTTTGTTCAATTGCTTTCGCAATTATTGTTCACGCGGTCCGCCTTCGCGACCCGTATTTCTATTCGTATATTGTCCTTCGCGATATTGTTCTTCGTTAAGTCAACGTGTTTGTGTTTGTGAATTTGAGACGTAATAAAGCGAATTTTGTGTAAGGAGTTTTCTTTCCTCCACGTGCTTCCAAACGTACATCGGATCGAGTCGCCTAAGTTTCGTGCCTTCGCGCGCCGCTTCAATTCGGAAGCGAATCAACGTTCCGTTCCGCGGCTGCTGTTCGATTTAGTCGCGGACATATTCATTGTTCATCTTGTCGAAAGTTACAAATAATTTCCGTTTCATGATTATCAATGGGCCTCGTTGTTCACTTAAACTTGAAGAACAAAAAATTGGCGACTGGTACTGTTTGGATGCTTTGCATATATGTTTATTAGACTATATAGAAGCAATATATAAAAAGATTTCAACCGTCTACCAGTTCCATTCATTGTTCTACTTGTCGAAATTTACAAATAATTTCCTTTAAAGGATTAACAATGGGGCTCGTAGTTCACTTAAACGTGAAGAACAAAAAATTGGCGAATGTTACTGTTTAGATGCTTTGCATATAGGTTCCTTAGACTATATAGAAGCAACATATACAAAGATTGCAACCGTCTACCTGTTCTATTTATTGTTCTTCTTGTCGAAAGTTACAAATAATTTCCGTTTCATGATTATCAATGGGCCTCGTTGTTCACTTAAACTTGAAGAACAATAAATTGGCGAATTGTACTGTGTGGATGCTATGCATATATGTTTCTTAGACTATATAGAAGCAATATATATAATGATTTCAACCGTCTACCTGTTCCATTCATTGTTCTACATGTCGAAAGTTACAAATAATTTCCGTTTCATGATTATCAATGGGGCTCGTTGTTCACATAAACTTGAAGAACAAAAAATTGGCGAATGGTACTGTTTGGATGCTTTGCATATATGTTTCTTAGTCTATATAGAAGCAATATATACAAAGATTTCAACCGTCTACGTGTTCCAATTATTGATCTACTTGTAGAAAGTTACAAATAGTTTCCGATAAAGGATTAACAATGTGGCTCATTGTTCACTTAAACTTGAAGGACAAAAAATTGGCGAATGGTACTGTTTGGATGCTTTGCGTACATGTTTCTTAGGTTATATAGAAGCAATATATACAAAGATTTCAACCGTTTACATGTTCCATTCATTGTTCTACTTGTCGAAAATTACAAATAATTTCCGATAAAGGATTAACCATTGGGGCTCATTGTTCACTTAAACTTGAAGAACAAAAAATTGGCGAATGGTACTGTTTGAATGCTTTGCGTACATGTTTCTTAGACTATATGGAAGCAATATATACAAAGATTTCAACCGTCTACGTGTTCCAATCATTGTTCTACTTGTCGAAATTTACAAATAATTTCCTTTAAAGGATGAACAATGGGGCTCGTTGTTCACTTAAACTTGAAGAACAATAAATTGGCGAATTGTACTGTTTGGATCCTTTGCATATTTGTTTCTTACACTAGATGGAAGCAATATATACAAAGATTTCAACCGTCTACCTGTTCCATTCATTGTTCTACTTGTCGAAAGTTACAAATAATTTCCGATAAAGGATTAACAATGGGGCTCATTGTTCACTTAACCTTTAAGAACAAAAAATTGGCGAATGGTTCTGTTTGGATGCTTTGCATATATGTTTCTTAGATTATATAGAAGCAATATATACAAAGATTTCAACCGTATACGTGTCCCAATCATTGTTCTACTTGTAGAACGTTACAATTAATTTCCGTTAAAGGATTAACAATGGGGCTCGTTGTTCACTTAAACTTGAAGAACAAAAAATTGGCGAATGGTAGTGTTTGGATGCTTTGCGTACATGTTTCTTAGACTATATGGAAGCAATATATACAAAGATTTCAACCGTCTACGTGTTCCAATCATTGTTCTACTTGTCGAAATTTACAAATAATTTCCGATAAAGGATTAACAATGGGGCTCATTGTTCACTTAAACTTGAAGATCAAAAAATTGGCGAATGTTACTGTTTAGATGCTTTGCATATAGGTTCCTTAGACTATATAGAAGCAACATATACAAAGATTGCAACCGTCTACCTGTTCTATTTATTGTTCTTCTTGTCGAAAGTTACAAATAATTTCCGTTTCATGATTATCAATGGGCCTCGTTGTTCACTTAAACTTGAAGAACAATAAATTGGCGAATTGTACTGTTTGGATGCTTTGCGTACATGTTTCTTAGACTATATGGAAGCAATATATACAAAGAATTCAACCGTCTACGTGTTCCATTCATTGTTCTACTTGTCGAAAGTTACAAATAATTTCCGTTACATGATTATCAATGGGGCTCGTTGTTCACTTAAACTTGAAGAACAAAAAATTGGCGAATGGTACTGTTTGGATGCTTTGCATATATGTTTCTTAGACAATATAGAAGCAATATATACATTGATTTCAACCGTCTACCTGTTCCATTCATTGTTCTACTTGTCGAAAGTTACAAATAATTTCCGTTAAGGGATTAACAATGGGGATCGTAGTTTACTTAAACTTGAAGAACAAAAAATTGGCGAATGGTACTGTTTGGATGCTTTGCATATATGTTTCTTAGACTATATGGAAGCAATATATACAAAGATTTCAACCGTCTGCGTGTTCCAATCATTGTTCTACTTGTAGAAAGTTACAATTAATTTCCGTTAAAGGATTAACAATGGGGCTCGTAGTTCACATAAACTTGAAGAACAAAAAATTGGCGAATGGTACTGTTTGGATGCTTTGCGTACATGTTTCTTAGACTATATGGAAGCAATATATACATAGATTTCAACCGTCTACCTGTTCCATTCATTGTTCTACTTGTCGAAAGTTACAAATAATTTCCGATAAAGGATTAACCATTGGGGCTCATTGTTCACTTAAACTTGAAGAACAAAAAATTGGCGAATGGTACTGTTTGGATGCTTTGCATATATGTTTCTAAGACTATATAGAAGCAATATATACAATGATTTCAATCGTCTACCTGTTCCATTCATTGTTCTACTTGTCGAAATTTACAAATAATTTCCTTTAAATTATTAACAATGGGGCTCGTAGTTCACTTAAACTTGAAGAACAAAAAATTGGCAAATGGTACTGTTTGGATGCTTTGCATATATGTTTCTTAGACTATATAGAAGCATCATATAGAAAGATTTCACCCGTCTACCAGTTCTATTCATTGTTCTACTTGTAGAAAGTTACAAATAATTTCCGTTTCATGATTATCAATGGGGCTTGTTGTTCACTTAAACTTGATGAACAAAAAATTGGCGAATGGTACTGTTTGGATGCTTTGCATATAAGTTTATTAGACTATATAGAAGCAATATATACAAAGATTTCAACCGTCTACCTGATCCATACATTGTTCTACTTGTCGAAAGTTACAAATAATTTCCGATAAAGGATTAACCATTGGGGCTCATTGTTCACTTAAACTTGAAGAACAAAAAAATGGCGAATGGTACTGTTTGGATGCTTTGCGTACAAGTTTCTTAGACTATATGGAAGCAATATATACAAAGATTTCAACCGTCTACGTGTTCCAATCATTGTTCTACTTTTCGAAATTTACAAATAATTTCCTTTAAAGGATTAACGATGGGGCTCGTTGTTCACTTAAACTTGAAGAACAATAAATTGGCGAATTGTACTGTTTGGGTGCTTTGCATATATGTTTCTTAGTCTATATAGAAGCAATATATACAAAGAATTCAACCGTCTACGTGTTCCATTCATTGTTCTACTTGTCGAAAGTTATAAATAATTTCCGATAAAGGATTAACAATGGGGCTCATTGTTCACTTAAACTTGAAGATCAAAAAATTGGCGAATGTTACTGTTTAGATGCTTTGCATATAGGTTCCTTAGACTATATAGAAGCAACATATACCAAGATTGCAACCGTCTACCTGTTCTATTTATTGTTCTTCTTGTCGAAAGTTACAAATAATTTCCGTTTCATGATTATCAATGGGCCTCGTTGTTCACTTAAACTTGAAGAACAATAAATTGGCGAATTGTACTGTTTGGATGCTTTGCGTACATGTTTCTTAGACTATATGGAAGCAATATATACAAAGAATTCAACCGTCTACGTGTTCCATTCATTGTTCTACTTGTCGAAAGTTACAAATAATTTCCGTTTCATGATTATCAATGGGGCTCGTTGTTCACTTAAACTTGAAGAACAAAAAATTGGCGGATGGTACTGTTTGGATGCTTTGCATATATGTTTCTTAGACTATATAGAAGCAATATATACATTGATTTCAACCGTCTACCTGTTCCATTCATTGTTCTACTTGTCGAAAGTTACAAATAATTTCCGTTAAGGGATTAACAATGGGGATCGTAGTTTACTTAAACTTGAAGAACAAAAAATTGGCGAATGGTACTGTTTGGATGCTTTGCATATATGTTTCTAAGACTATATAGAAGCAATATATACAATGATTTCAACCGTCTACCTGTTCCATTCATTGTTCTACTTGTCGAAATTTACAAATAATTTCCTTTAAATTATTAACAATGGGGCTCGTAGTTCACTTAAACTTGAAGAACAAAAAATTGGCGAATGGTACTGTTTGGGTGCTTTGCGTACAAGTTTCTTAGACTATATGGAAGCAATATATACAAAGATTTCAACCGTCTACGTGTTCCAATCATTGTTCTACTTTTCGAAATTTACAAATAATTTCCTTTAAAGGATTAACGATGGGGCTCGTTGTTCACTTAAACTTGAAGAACAATAAATTGGCGAATTGTACTGTTTGGGTGCTTTGCATATATGTTTCTTAGTCTATATAGAAGCAATATATACAAAGAATTCAACCGTCTACCTGTTCCATTCATTGTTATACTTGTCGAAAGTTACAAATAATTTCTGTTAAGGGATTAACAATGGGGATCGTAGTTCACTTAAACTTGAAGGACAAAAAATTGGCGAATGGTACTGTTTGGATGCTTTGCGTACATGTTTCTTAGACTATATGGAAGCAACATATACAAGGATTTCAACCGTCTACCTGTTCCATTCATTGTTCTACTTGTCGAAAGTTACAAATAATTACCGATAAAGGATTAACCATTGGGGCTCATTGTTCACTTAAACTTGAAGAACAAAAAATTGGCGATTGTTACTGTTTAGATGCTTTGCATATAAGTTTCTTAGATTATATAGAAGCAATATATACAAAGATTTCAACCGTCTACCAGTTCCATTCATTGTTCTACTTGTCGAAAGTTACAAATAATTACCGATAAAGGATTAACCATTGGGGCTCATTGTTCACTTAAACTTGAAGAACAAAAAATTGGCGAATTGTACTGTTTGGATGCTTTGCATATATGTTTCTTAGACTATATAGAAGCAATATATATATAAAGATTTCAACCGTCTACCTGTTCCATTCATTGTTCTACTTGTCGAAAGTTACAAATAATTTCCTTTAAAGGATTAACAATGGGGCTCATTGTTCACTTAAACTTGAAGAACAAAAATTTGGCGAATTGTACTGTTTGGATGCTTTGCATATATGTTTCTTAGACTATATAGAAGCAATATATACAATGATTTCAACAGTCTACATGTTCCATTCATTGTTCTACTTGTCGAAATTTACAAATAATTTCCTTTAAAGGATTAACAATGGGGCTCGCAGTTCACTTAAACTTGAAGAACAAAAAATTGGCGAATTGTACTGTTTGGATGCTTTGCGTACATGTTTCTTAGACTATATGGAAGCAATATATACAAAGATTTCAACCGTCTACGTGTTCCAATTATTGTTCTACTTGTAGAAAGTTACAATTAATTTCCGTTAAGGGATTAACAATGGGGCTCGTAGTTCACTTAAACTTGAAGAACAAAAAATTAGCGAATGGTACTGTTTGGATGCTTTGCATATATGTTTCTTAGACTATATAGAAGCAATATATACAAAGATTTCAACCGTCTACCTGTTCAATTCATTGTTCTATTTGTCGAAAGTTACAAATAATTTCCGATAAAGGATTAACAATGGGGCTCATTGTTCACTTAAACTTGAAGGACAAAAAATTGGCGAATGGTACTGTTTGGATGCTTTGCGTACATGTTTCTTAGACTATATGGAAGCAATATAAACAAGGATTTCAACCGTCTACCTGTTCCATTCATTGTTCTACTTGTCGAAAGTTACAAATAATTTCCGATAAAGGATTAACAATGGGGCTCATTGTTCACTTAAACTTGAAGAACAAAAAATTGGCGAATGGTACTGTTTGGATGCTTTGCATATATGTTTCTTAGACTATATAGAAGCAATATATACATTGATTTCAACCGTCTACCTGTTCCACTCATTGTTCTACTTGTCGCAAGTTACAAATAATTTCCATTTCATGATTATCAATGGGGCTCGCTGTTCACTTATACTTGAAGATCAAAAAATTGGCGATTGTTACTGTTTAGATGCTTTGCATATATGTTTCTTAGAGTATATGGAAGCAATATATACAAAGATTTCAACCGTCTGCGTGTTCCAATCATTGTTCTACTTTCGAAATTTACAAATAATTTCCTTTAAAGGATTAACAATGGGGCTCGTAGTTCACTTAAACTTGAAGAACAAAAAATTGGCCAATTGTGCTGTTTGGATGCTTTGCATATGTGTTTCTTAGACTATTTAGAAGCAATATATAGAAAGATTTCACGTGTCTACCTGTACTATTCATTGTTCTACTTGTAGAAAGTTACAAATAATTTCCATTTCATGATTATCAATGGGGCTCGCTGTTCACTTAAACTTGAAGATCAAAAAATTGGCGAATGTTACTGTTTAGATGCTTCGCATATAGGTTTCTTAGACTATATAGAAGCAACATATACAAAGATTTCAACCGTCTACCTGTTCTATTCTGTTCAGGATTGGCAATGGGTTGTGCGCCACAGGGAGGGGCCCTCGGCTCACACGAGTCGGTCCTGATATTTCCGTTAAAGACCAGGAGGACTGGTCATCTCCATGTCCGCGTACGTCGACTTCGTCACATCGCGTGATGTCCGGGAGCCAATTATATCGTGTGACGCACGGCCCACGTGGCCCTTTCGCTGCTCCTATTCGCGATTATGATAACCTCAGCGCCCTCTTTTCTGAATTGTAACGCGAACTATCGAACGCACGTGTTCCGCGTTTCAATCTGCGTTCTACTGTGCCGCGATAAACTACGTATCGCGCGTTGAGAGTCATCTCCTTTGTTCAATTGCTTTCGCAATTATTGTTCACGCGGTCCGCCTTCGCGACCCGTATTTCTATTCGTATATTGTCCTTCGCGATATTGTTCTTCGTTAAGTCAACGTGTTTGTGTTTGTGAATTTGAGACGTAATAAAGCGAATTTTGTGTAAGGAGTTTTCTTTCCTCCACGTGCTTCCAAACGTACATCGGATCGAGTCGCCTAAGTTTCGTGCCTTCGCGCGCCGCTTCAATTCGGAAGCGAATCAACGTTCCGTTCCGCGGCTGCTGTTCGATTTAGTCGCGGACATATTCATTGTTCATCTTGTCGAAAGTTACAAATAATTTCCGTTTCATGATTATCAATGGGCCTCGTTGTTCACTTAAACTTGAAGAACAAAAAATTGGCGACTGGTACTGTTTGGATGCTTTGCATATATGTTTATTAGACTATATAGAAGCAATATATAAAAAGATTTCAACCGTCTACCAGTTCCATTCATTGTTCTACTTGTCGAAATTTACAAATAATTTCCTTTAAAGGATTAACAATGGGGCTCGTAGTTCACTTAAACGTGAAGAACAAAAAATTGGCGAATGTTACTGTTTAGATGCTTTGCATATAGGTTCCTTAGACTATATAGAAGCAACATATACAAAGATTGCAACCGTCTACCTGTTCTATTTATTGTTCTTCTTGTCGAAAGTTACAAATAATTTCCGTTTCATGATTATCAATGGGCCTCGTTGTTCACTTAAACTTGAAGAACAATAAATTGGCGAATTGTACTGTGTGGATGCTATGCATATATGTTTCTTAGACTATATAGAAGCAATATATATAATGATTTCAACCGTCTACCTGTTCCATTCATTGTTCTACATGTCGAAAGTTACAAATAATTTCCGTTTCATGATTATCAATGGGGCTCGTTGTTCACATAAACTTGAAGAACAAAAAATTGGCGAATGGTACTGTTTGGATGCTTTGCATATATGTTTCTTAGTCTATATAGAAGCAATATATACAAAGATTTCAACCGTCTACGTGTTCCAATTATTGATCTACTTGTAGAAAGTTACAAATAGTTTCCGATAAAGGATTAACAATGTGGCTCATTGTTCACTTAAACTTGAAGGACAAAAAATTGGCGAATGGTACTGTTTGGATGCTTTGCGTACATGTTTCTTAGGTTATATAGAAGCAATATATACAAAGATTTCAACCGTTTACATGTTCCATTCATTGTTCTACTTGTCGAAAATTACAAATAATTTCCGATAAAGGATTAACCATTGGGGCTCATTGTTCACTTAAACTTGAAGAACAAAAAATTGGCGAATGGTAGTGTTTGAATGCTTTGCGTACATGTTTCTTAGACTATATGGAAGCAATATATACAAAGATTTCAACCGTCTACGTGTTCCAATCATTGTTCTACTTGTCGAAATTTACAAATAATTTCCTTTAAAGGATGAACAATGGGGCTCGTTGTTCACTTAAACTTGAAGAACAATAAATTGGCGAATTGTACTGTTTGGATCCTTTGCATATTTGTTTCTTACACTAGATGGAAGCAATATATACAAAGATTTCAACCGTCTACCTGTTCCATTCATTGTTCTACTTGTCGAAAGTTACAAATAATTTCCGATAAAGGATTAACAATGGGGCTCATTGTTCACTTAACCTTTAAGAACAAAAAATTGGCGAATGGTTCTGTTTGGATGCTTTGCATATATGTTTCTTAGATTATATAGAAGCAATATATACAAAGATTTCAACCGTATACGTGTCCCAATCATTGTTCTACTTGTAGAACGTTACAATTAATTTCCGTTAAAGGATTAACAATGGGGCTCGTTGTTCACTTAAACTTGAAGAACAAAAAATTGGCGAATGGTAGTGTTTGGATGCTTTGCGTACATGTTTCTTAGACTATATGGAAGCAATATATACAAAGATTTCAACCGTCTACGTGTTCCAATCATTGTTCTACTTGTCGAAATTTACAAATAATTTCCGATAAAGGATTAACAATGGGGCTCATTGTTCACTTAAACTTGAAGATCAAAAAATTGGCGAATGTTACTGTTTAGATGCTTTGCATATAGGTTCCTTAGACTATATAGAAGCAACATATACAAAGATTGCAACCGTCTACCTGTTCTATTTATTGTTCTTCTTGTCGAAAGTTACAAATAATTTCCGTTTCATGATTATCAATGGGCCTCGTTGTTCACTTAAACTTGAAGAACAATAAATTGGCGAATTGTACTGTTTGGATGCTTTGCGTACATGTTTCTTAGACTATATGGAAGCAATATATACAAAGAATTCAACCGTCTACGTGTTCCATTCATTGTTCTACTTGTCGAAAGTTACAAATAATTTCCGTTACATGATTATCAATGGGGCTCGTTGTTCACTTAAACTTGAAGAACAAAAAATTGGCGAATGGTACTGTTTGGATGCTTTGCATATATGTTTCTTAGACAATATAGAAGCAATATATACATTGATTTCAACCGTCTACCTGTTCCATTCATTGTTCTACTTGTCGAAAGTTACAAATAATTTCCGTTAAGGGATTAACAATGGGGATCGTAGTTTACTTAAACTTGAAGAACAAAAAATTGGCGAATGGTACTGTTTGGATGCTTTGCATATATGTTTCTTAGACTATATGGAAGCAATATATACAAAGATTTCAACCGTCTGCGTGTTCCAATCATTGTTCTACTTGTAGAAAGTTACAATTAATTTCCGTTAAAGGATTAACAATGGGGCTCGTAGTTCACATAAACTTGAAGAACAAAAAATTGGCGAATGGTACTGTTTGGATGCTTTGCGTACATGTTTCTTAGACTATATGGAAGCAATATATACATAGATTTCAACCGTCTACCTGTTCCATTCATTGTTCTACTTGTCGAAAGTTACAAATAATTTCCGATAAAGGATTAACCATTGGGGCTCATTGTTCACTTAAACTTGAAGAACAAAAAATTGGCGAATGGTACTGTTTGGATGCTTTGCATATATGTTTCTAAGACTATATAGAAGCAATATATACAATGATTTCAATCGTCTACCTGTTCCATTCATTGTTCTACTTGTCGAAATTTACAAATAATTTCCTTTAAATTATTAACAATGGGGCTCGTAGTTCACTTAAACTTGAAGAACAAAAAATTGGCAAATGGTACTGTTTGGATGCTTTGCATATATGTTTCTTAGACTATATAGAAGCATCATATAGAAAGATTTCACCCGTCTACCAGTTCTATTCATTGTTCTACTTGTAGAAAGTTACAAATAATTTCCGTTTCATGATTATCAATGGGGCTTGTTGTTCACTTAAACTTGATGAACAAAAAATTGGCGAATGGTACTGTTTGGATGCTTTGCATATAAGTTTATTAGACTATATAGAAGCAATATATACAAAGATTTCAACCGTCTACCTGATCCATACATTGTTCTACTTGTCGAAAGTTACAAATAATTTCCGATAAAGGATTAACCATTGGGGCTCATTGTTCACTTAAACTTGAAGAACAAAAAAATGGCGAATGGTACTGTTTGGATGCTTTGCGTACAAGTTTCTTAGACTATATGGAAGCAATATATACAAAGATTTCAACCGTCTACGTGTTCCAATCATTGTTCTACTTTTCGAAATTTACAAATAATTTCCTTTAAAGGATTAACGATGGGGCTCGTTGTTCACTTAAACTTGAAGAACAATAAATTGGCGAATTGTACTGTTTGGGTGCTTTGCATATATGTTTCTTAGTCTATATAGAAGCAATATATACAAAGAATTCAACCGTCTACGTGTTCCATTCATTGTTCTACTTGTCGAAAGTTATAAATAATTTCCGATAAAGGATTAACAATGGGGCTCATTGTTCACTTAAACTTGAAGATCAAAAAATTGGCGAATGTTACTGTTTAGATGCTTTGCATATAGGTTCCTTAGACTATATAGAAGCAACATATACCAAGATTGCAACCGTCTACCTGTTCTATTTATTGTTCTTCTTGTCGAAAGTTACAAATAATTTCCGTTTCATGATTATCAATGGGCCTCGTTGTTCACTTAAACTTGAAGAACAATAAATTGGCGAATTGTACTGTTTGGATGCTTTGCGTACATGTTTCTTAGACTATATGGAAGCAATATATACAAAGAATTCAACCGTCTACGTGTTCCATTCATTGTTCTACTTGTCGAAAGTTACAAATAATTTCCGTTTCATGATTATCAATGGGGCTCGTTGTTCACTTAAACTTGAAGAACAAAAAATTGGCGGATGGTACTGTTTGGATGCTTTGCATATATGTTTCTTAGACTATATAGAAGCAATATATACATTGATTTCAACCGTCTACCTGTTCCATTCATTGTTCTACTTGTCGAAAGTTACAAATAATTTCCGTTAAGGGATTAACAATGGGGATCGTAGTTTACTTAAACTTGAAGAACAAAAAATTGGCGAATGGTACTGTTTGGATGCTTTGCATATATGTTTCTAAGACTATATAGAAGCAATATATACAATGATTTCAACCGTCTACCTGTTCCATTCATTGTTCTACTTGTCGAAATTTACAAATAATTTCCTTTAAATTATTAACAATGGGGCTCGTAGTTCACTTAAACTTGAAGAACAAAAAATTGGCGAATGGTACTGTTTGGGTGCTTTGCGTACAAGTTTCTTAGACTATATGGAAGCAATATATACAAAGATTTCAACCGTCTACGTGTTCCAATCATTGTTCTACTTTTCGAAATTTACAAATAATTTCCTTTAAAGGATTAACGATGGGGCTCGTTGTTCACTTAAACTTGAAGAACAATAAATTGGCGAATTGTACTGTTTGGGTGCTTTGCATATATGTTTCTTAGTCTATATAGAAGCAATATATACAAAGAATTCAACCGTCTACGTGTTCCATTCATTGTTCTACTTGTCGAAAGTTATAAATAATTTCCGATAAAGGATTAACAATGGGGCTCATTGTTCACTTAAACTTGAAGATCAAAAAATTGGCGAATGTTACTGTTTAGATGCTTTGCATATAGGTTCCTTAGACTATATAGAAGCAACATATACCAAGATTGCAACCGTCTACCTGTTCTATTTATTGTTCTTCTTGTCGAAAGTTACAAATAATTTCCGTTTCATGATTATCAATGGGCCTCGTTGTTCACTTAAACTTGAAGAACAATAAATTGGCGAATTGTACTGTTTGGATGCTTTGCGTACATGTTTCTTAGACTATATGGAAGCAATATATACAAAGAATTCAACCGTCTACGTGTTCCATTCATTGTTCTACTTGTCGAAAGTTACAAATAATTTCCGTTTCATGATTATCAATGGGGCTCGTTGTTCACTTAAACTTGAAGAACAAAAAATTGGCGGATGGTACTGTTTGGATGCTTTGCATATATGTTTCTTAGACTATATAGAAGCAATATATACATTGATTTCAACCGTCTACCTGTTCCATTCATTGTTCTACTTGTCGAAAGTTACAAATAATTTCCGTTAAGGGATTAACAATGGGGATCGTAGTTTACTTAAACTTGAAGAACAAAAAATTGGCGAATGGTACTGTTTGGATGCTTTGCATATATGTTTCTAAGACTATATAGAAGCAATATATACAATGATTTCAACCGTCTACCTGTTCCATTCATTGTTCTACTTGTCGAAATTTACAAATAATTTCCTTTAAATTATTAACAATGGGGCTCGTAGTTCACTTAAACTTGAAGAACAAAAAATTGGCGAATGGTACTGTTTGGATGCTTTGCATATATGTTTCTTAGACTATATAGAAGCATCATATAGAAAGATTTCACCCGTCTACCAGTTCTATTCATTGTTCTACTTGTAGAAAGTTACAAATAATTTCCGTTTCATGATTATCAATGGGGCTTGTTGTTCACTTAAACTTGATGAACAAAAAATTGGCGAATGGTACTGTTTGGATGCTTTGCATATATGTTTCTTAGACTATATAGAAGCATCATATAGAAAGATTTCACCCGTCTACCAGTTCTATTCATTGTTCTACTTGTAGAAAGTTACAAATAATTTCCGTTTCATGATTATCAATGGGGCTTGTTGTTCACTTAAACTTGATGAACAAAAAATTGGCGAATGGTACTGTTTGGATGCTTTGCATATAAGTTTATTAGACTATATAGAAGCAATATATACAAAGATTTCAACCGTCTACCTGATCCATACATTGTTCTACTTGTCGAAAGTTACAAATAATTTCCGATAAAGGATTAACAATGGGGCTCATTGTTCACTTAACCTTGCAAAACAAAAAATTGGCGAATGGTACTGTTTGGATGCTTTGCATATATGTTTCTTAGACTATATAGAAGCAATATATAAAAAGATTTCAACCGTCTACCAGTTTCATTCATTGTTCTACATGTCGAAAGTTACAAATAATTTCCGTTTCATGATTATCAATGGGGCTCGTTGTTCACTTAAACTTGAAGAACAAAAAATTGGCGAATGGTACTGTTTGGATGCTTTGCATATATGTTTCTTAGACTATATAGAAGCAATATATACAAATATTTCAACCGTCTACGTGTTCCACTCATTGTTCTACTTGTAGAAAGTTACAAATAATTTCCGATAAAGGATTAACAATGGGGCTCATTGTTCACTTAACCTTGAAGAACAAAAAATTGGCGAATGGTACTGTTTGGATGCTTTGCATATATGTTTCTTAGACTATATGGAAGCAATATATACAAATATTTCAACCGTCTACGTGTTCCAATCATTGTTCTACTTGTCGAAATTTACAAATAATTTCCTTTAATGGATTAACAATGGGGCTCGTTGTTCACTTAAACTTGAAGATCAAAAAATTGGCGAATGTTACTGTTTAGATGCTTTGCATATAGGTTCCTTAGACTATATAGAAGCAACATATACCAAGATTGCAACCGTCTACCTGTTCTATTTATTGTTCTTCTTGTCGAAAGTTACAAATAATTTCCGTTTCATGATTATCAATGGGCCTCGTTGTTCACTTAAACTTGAAGAACAATAAATTGGCGAATTGTACTGTTTGGATGCTTTGCGTACATGTTTCTTAGACTATATGGAAGCAATATATACAAAGAATTCAACCGTCTACGTGTTCCATTCATTGTTGTACTTGTCGAAAGTTACAAATAATTTCCGTTTCATGATTATCAATGGGGCTCGTTGTTCACTTAAACTTGAAGAACAAAAAATTGGCGGATGGTACTGTTTGGATGCTTTGCATATATGTTTCTTAGACTATATAGAAGCAATATATACATTGATTTCAACCGTCTACCTGTTCCATTCATTGTTCTACTTGTCGAAAGTTACAAATAATTTCCGTTAAGGGATTAACAATGGGGATCGTAGTTTACTTAAACTTGAAGAACAAAAAATTGGCGAATGGTACTGTTTGGATGCTTTGCATATATGTTTCTAAGACTATATAGAAGCAATATATACAATGATTTCAACCGTCTACCTGTTCCATTCATTGTTCTACTTGTCGAAATTTACAAATCATTTCCTTTAAATTATTAACAATGGGGCTCGTAGTTCACTTAAACTTGAAGAACAAAAAATTGGCGAATGGTACTGTTTGGATGCTTTGCATATATGTTTCTTAGACTATATAGAAGCATCATATAGAAAGATTTCACCCGTCTACGAGTTCTATTCATTGTTCTACTTGTAGAAAGTTACAAATAATTTCCGTTTCATGATTATCAATGGGGCTTGTTGTTCACTTAAACTTGATGAACAAAAAATTGGCTAATGGTACTGTTTGGATGCTTTGCATATAAGTTTATTAGACTATATAGAAGCAATATATACAAAGATTTCAACCGTCTACCTGATCCATACATTGTTCTACTTGTCGAAAGTTACAAATAATTTCCGATAAAGGATTAACAATGGGGCTCATTGTTCACTTAACCTTGAAGAACAAAAAATTGGCGAATGGTACTGTTTGGATGCTTTGCATATATGTTTCTTAGACTATATGGAAGCAATATATACAAAGATTTCAACCATCTACGTGTTCCAATCATTGTTCTACTTGTAGAAAGTTACAATTAATTTCCGTTAAAGGATTAACAATGGGGCTCGTAGTTCACTTAAACTTGAAGAACAAAAAATTGGCGAATTGGACTGTTTGGATGCTTTGCATATATGTTTCGTAGATTATATAGAAGCAATATATACAATGATTTCAACCGTCTACCTGATCCATTCATTTTTCTACTTGTCGAAATTTACAAATAATTTCCTTTAAAGGATTAACGATGGGGCTCGTTGTTCACTTAAACTTGAAGAACAAAAAATTGGCGGATGGTACTCTTTGGATGCTTTGCATATATATTTCTTAGACTATATAGAAGCAATATATACATTGATTTCAACCGTCTACCTGTTCCATTCATTGTTCTACTTGTCGCAAGTTACAAATAATTTCCGTTAAAGTATTAACAATGGGGCTCGTAGTTCCCTTAAACTTGAAGATCAAATAATTGGCGAATTGTACTGTTTGGATGATATGCAGATATGTTTCTTAGACTATATAGAAGCAATATATACAATGATTTCAACCGTCTACCTGTTCCATTCATTGTTCTACTTGTCGAAATTTACAAATAATTTCCTTTAAAGGATTAACGATGGGGCTCGTAGTTCACTTAAACTTGAAGAACAAAAAATTGGCGAATGGTACTGTTTGGGTCCTTGGCATATATGTTTCTTAGACTATATAGATGTAATATATACAATGATTTCAACCGTCTACCTGTTCCATTCATTGTTCTAATTGTAGAAAATTACAATTAATTTCCGTTAAAGGATTAACAATGGGGCTCGTAGTTCACTTAAACTTGAAAAACAAAAAATTGACGAATTGCACTGTTTGGATGCTTTGCATATATGTTTCTTAGACTATATAGAAGCAATATATAGAAAGATTTCAACCGTCTACCTGTTCCATACATTGTTCTACTTGTCGAAAGTTACAAATAATTTCCGATAAAGGATTAACAATGGGGCTCAATTTTCACTTAACCTTGAAGAACAAAAAATTGGCGAATGGTACTGTTTGGATGCTTTGCATATATGTTTCTTAGACTATATAGAAGCAATATATACATAGATTTCAACCGTCTACCTGGTCCATTCATTGTTCTACTTGTCGAAAGTTACATATAATTTCCGTTGGTGGATTAACAATGGGGCTCGTAGTTCACTTAAACTTGAAGAACAAAAAATTGGCGAAATGTACTGTTTGGATGATTTGCACAGATGTTTCTTATACTATATAGAAGCAATATATACAAAGATTTCAACCGTCTACCTGTTCCATTCATTGTTCTACTTGTCGAAAGTTACAAATAATTTCCGATAAAGGATTAACAATGGGGCTCATTGTTCACTTAACCTTTAAGAACAAAAAATTGGCGAATGGTTCTGTTTGGATGCTTTGCATATATGTTTCTTAGATTATATAGAAGCAATATATACAAAGATTTCAACCGTATACGTGTCCCAATCATTGTTCTACTTGTAGAACGTTACAATTAATTTCCGTTAAAGGATTAACAATGGGGCTCGTTGTTCACTTAAACTTGAAGAACAAAAAATTGGCGAATGGTAGTGTTTGGATGCTTTGCGTACATGTTTCTTAGACTATATGGAAGCAATATATACAAAGATTTCAACCGTCTACGTGTTCCAATCATTGTTCTACTTGTCGAAATTTACAAATAATTTCCGATAAAGGATTAACAATGGGGCTCATTGTTCACTTAAACTTGAAGATCAAAAAATTGGCGAATGTTACTGTTTAGATGCTTTGCATATAGGTTCCTTAGACTATATAGAAGCAACATATACAAAGATTGCAACCGTCTACCTGTTCTATTTATTGTTCTTCTTGTCGAAAGTTACAAATAATTTCCGTTTCATGATTATCAATGGGCCTCGTTGTTCACTTAAACTTGAAGAACAATAAATTGGCGAATTGTACTGTTTGGATGCTTTGCGTACATGTTTCTTAGACTATATGGAAGCAATATATACAAAGAATTCAACCGTCTACGTGTTCCATTCATTGTTCTACTTGTCGAAAGTTACAAATAATTTCCGTTACATGATTATCAATGGGGCTCGTTGTTCACTTAAACTTGAAGAACAAAAAATTGGCGAATGGTACTGTTTGGATGCTTTGCATATATGTTTCTTAGACAATATAGAAGCAATATATACATTGATTTCAACCGTCTACCTGTTCCATTCATTGTTCTACTTGTCGAAAGTTACAAATAATTTCCGTTAAGGGATTAACAATGGGGATCGTAGTTTACTTAAACTTGAAGAACAAAAAATTGGCGAATGGTACTGTTTGGATGCTTTGCATATATGTTTCTTAGACTATATGGAAGCAATATATACAAAGATTTCAACCGTCTGCGTGTTCCAATCATTGTTCTACTTGTAGAAAGTTACAATTAATTTCCGTTAAAGGATTAACAATGGGGCTCGTAGTTCACATAAACTTGAAGAACAAAAAATTGGCGAATGGTACTGTTTGGATGCTTTGCGTACATGTTTCTTAGACTATATGGAAGCAATATATACATAGATTTCAACCGTCTACCTGTTCCATTCATTGTTCTACTTGTCGAAAGTTACAAATAATTTCCGATAAAGGATTAACCATTGGGGCTCATTGTTCACTTAAACTTGAAGAACAAAAAATTGGCGAATGGTACTGTTTGGATGCTTTGCATATATGTTTCTAAGACTATATAGAAGCAATATATACAATGATTTCAATCGTCTACCTGTTCCATTCATTGTTCTACTTGTCGAAATTTACAAATAATTTCCTTTAAATTATTAACAATGGGGCTCGTAGTTCACTTAAACTTGAAGAACAAAAAATTGGCAAATGGTACTGTTTGGATGCTTTGCATATATGTTTCTTAGACTATATAGAAGCATCATATAGAAAGATTTCACCCGTCTACCAGTTCTATTCATTGTTCTACTTGTAGAAAGTTACAAATAATTTCCGTTTCATGATTATCAATGGGGCTTGTTGTTCACTTAAACTTGATGAACAAAAAATTGGCGAATGGTACTGTTTGGATGCTTTGCATATAAGTTTATTAGACTATATAGAAGCAATATATACAAAGATTTCAACCGTCTACCTGATCCATACATTGTTCTACTTGTCGAAAGTTACAAATAATTTCCGATAAAGGATTAACCATTGGGGCTCATTGTTCACTTAAACTTGAAGAACAAAAAAATGGCGAATGGTACTGTTTGGATGCTTTGCGTACAAGTTTCTTAGACTATATGGAAGCAATATATACAAAGATTTCAACCGTCTACGTGTTCCAATCATTGTTCTACTTTTCGAAATTTACAAATAATTTCCTTTAAAGGATTAACGATGGGGCTCGTTGTTCACTTAAACTTGAAGAACAATAAATTGGCGAATTGTACTGTTTGGGTGCTTTGCATATATGTTTCTTAGTCTATATAGAAGCAATATATACAAAGAATTCAACCGTCTACGTGTTCCATTCATTGTTCTACTTGTCGAAAGTTATAAATAATTTCCGATAAAGGATTAACAATGGGGCTCATTGTTCACTTAAACTTGAAGATCAAAAAATTGGCGAATGTTACTGTTTAGATGCTTTGCATATAGGTTCCTTAGACTATATAGAAGCAACATATACCAAGATTGCAACCGTCTACCTGTTCTATTTATTGTTCTTCTTGTCGAAAGTTACAAATAATTTCCGTTTCATGATTATCAATGGGCCTCGTTGTTCACTTAAACTTGAAGAACAATAAATTGGCGAATTGTACTGTTTGGATGCTTTGCGTACATGTTTCTTAGACTATATGGAAGCAATATATACAAAGAATTCAACCGTCTACGTGTTCCATTCATTGTTCTACTTGTCGAAAGTTACAAATAATTTCCGTTTCATGATTATCAATGGGGCTCGTTGTTCACTTAAACTTGAAGAACAAAAAATTGGCGGATGGTACTGTTTGGATGCTTTGCATATATGTTTCTTAGACTATATAGAAGCAATATATACATTGATTTCAACCGTCTACCTGTTCCATTCATTGTTCTACTTGTCGAAAGTTACAAATAATTTCCGTTAAGGGATTAACAATGGGGATCGTAGTTTACTTAAACTTGAAGAACAAAAAATTGGCGAATGGTACTGTTTGGATGCTTTGCATATATGTTTCTAAGACTATATAGAAGCAATATATACAATGATTTCAACCGTCTACCTGTTCCATTCATTGTTCTACTTGTCGAAATTTACAAATAATTTCCTTTAAATTATTAACAATGGGGCTCGTAGTTCACTTAAACTTGAAGAACAAAAAATTGGCGAATGGTACTGTTTGGGTGCTTTGCGTACAAGTTTCTTAGACTATATGGAAGCAATATATACAAAGATTTCAACCGTCTACGTGTTCCAATCATTGTTCTACTTTTCGAAATTTACAAATAATTTCCTTTAAAGGATTAACGATGGGGCTCGTTGTTCACTTAAACTTGAAGAACAATAAATTGGCGAATTGTACTGTTTGGGTGCTTTGCATATATGTTTCTTAGTCTATATAGAAGCAATATATACAAAGAATTCAACCGTCTACGTGTTCCATTCATTGTTCTACTTGTCGAAAGTTATAAATAATTTCCGATAAAGGATTAACAATGGGGCTCATTGTTCACTTAAACTTGAAGATCAAAAAATTGGCGAATGTTACTGTTTAGATGCTTTGCATATAGGTTCCTTAGACTATATAGAAGCAACATATACCAAGATTGCAACCGTCTACCTGTTCTATTTATTGTTCTTCTTGTCGAAAGTTACAAATAATTTCCGTTTCATGATTATCAATGGGCCTCGTTGTTCACTTAAACTTGAAGAACAATAAATTGGCGAATTGTACTGTTTGGATGCTTTGCGTACATGTTTCTTAGACTATATGGAAGCAATATATACAAAGAATTCAACCGTCTACGTGTTCCATTCATTGTTCTACTTGTCGAAAGTTACAAATAATTTCCGTTTCATGATTATCAATGGGGCTCGTTGTTCACTTAAACTTGAAGAACAAAAAATTGGCGGATGGTACTGTTTGGATGCTTTGCATATATGTTTCTTAGACTATATAGAAGCAATATATACATTGATTTCAACCGTCTACCTGTTCCATTCATTGTTCTACTTGTCGAAAGTTACAAATAATTTCCGTTAAGGGATTAACAATGGGGATCGTAGTTTACTTAAACTTGAAGAACAAAAAATTGGCGAATGGTACTGTTTGGATGCTTTGCATATATGTTTCTAAGACTATATAGAAGCAATATATACAATGATTTCAACCGTCTACCTGTTCCATTCATTGTTCTACTTGTCGAAATTTACAAATAATTTCCTTTAAATTATTAACAATGGGGCTCGTAGTTCACTTAAACTTGAAGAACAAAAAATTGGCGAATGGTACTGTTTGGATGCTTTGCATATATGTTTCTTAGACTATATAGAAGCATCATATAGAAAGATTTCACCCGTCTACCAGTTCTATTCATTGTTCTACTTGTAGAAAGTTACAAATAATTTCCGTTTCATGATTATCAATGGGGCTTGTTGTTCACTTAAACTTGATGAACAAAAAATTGGCGAATGGTACTGTTTGGATGCTTTGCATATATGTTTCTTAGACTATATAGAAGCATCATATAGAAAGATTTCACCCGTCTACCAGTTCTATTCATTGTTCTACTTGTAGAAAGTTACAAATAATTTCCGTTTCATGATTATCAATGGGGCTTGTTGTTCACTTAAACTTGATGAACAAAAAATTGGCGAATGGTACTGTTTGGATGCTTTGCATATAAGTTTATTAGACTATATAGAAGCAATATATACAAAGATTTCAACCGTCTACCTGATCCATACATTGTTCTACTTGTCGAAAGTTACAAATAATTTCCGATAAAGGATTAACAATGGGGCTCATTGTTCACTTAACCTTGCAAAACAAAAAATTGGCGAATGGTACTGTTTGGATGCTTTGCATATATGTTTCTTAGACTATATAGAAGCAATATATAAAAAGATTTCAACCGTCTACCAGTTTCATTCATTGTTCTACATGTCGAAAGTTACAAATAATTTCCGTTTCATGATTATCAATGGGGCTCGTTGTTCACTTAAACTTGAAGAACAAAAAATTGGCGAATGGTACTGTTTGGATGCTTTGCATATATGTTTCTTAGACTATATAGAAGCAATATATACAAATATTTCAACCGTCTACGTGTTCCACTCATTGTTCTACTTGTAGAAAGTTACAAATAATTTCCGATAAAGGATTAACAATGGGGCTCATTGTTCACTTAACCTTGAAGAACAAAAAATTGGCGAATGGTACTGTTTGGATGCTTTGCATATATGTTTCTTAGACTATATGGAAGCAATATATACAAATATTTCAACCGTCTACGTGTTCCAATCATTGTTCTACTTGTCGAAATTTACAAATAATTTCCTTTAATGGATTAACAATGGGGCTCGTTGTTCACTTAAACTTGAAGATCAAAAAATTGGCGAATGTTACTGTTTAGATGCTTTGCATATAGGTTCCTTAGACTATATAGAAGCAACATATACCAAGATTGCAACCGTCTACCTGTTCTATTTATTGTTCTTCTTGTCGAAAGTTACAAATAATTTCCGTTTCATGATTATCAATGGGCCTCGTTGTTCACTTAAACTTGAAGAACAATAAATTGGCGAATTGTACTGTTTGGATGCTTTGCGTACATGTTTCTTAGACTATATGGAAGCAATATATACAAAGAATTCAACCGTCTACGTGTTCCATTCATTGTTGTACTTGTCGAAAGTTACAAATAATTTCCGTTTCATGATTATCAATGGGGCTCGTTGTTCACTTAAACTTGAAGAACAAAAAATTGGCGGATGGTACTGTTTGGATGCTTTGCATATATGTTTCTTAGACTATATAGAAGCAATATATACATTGATTTCAACCGTCTACCTGTTCCATTCATTGTTCTACTTGTCGAAAGTTACAAATAATTTCCGTTAAGGGATTAACAATGGGGATCGTAGTTTACTTAAACTTGAAGAACAAAAAATTGGCGAATGGTACTGTTTGGATGCTTTGCATATATGTTTCTAAGACTATATAGAAGCAATATATACAATGATTTCAACCGTCTACCTGTTCCATTCATTGTTCTACTTGTCGAAATTTACAAATCATTTCCTTTAAATTATTAACAATGGGGCTCGTAGTTCACTTAAACTTGAAGAACAAAAAATTGGCGAATGGTACTGTTTGGATGCTTTGCATATATGTTTCTTAGACTATATAGAAGCATCATATAGAAAGATTTCACCCGTCTACGAGTTCTATTCATTGTTCTACTTGTAGAAAGTTACAAATAATTTCCGTTTCATGATTATCAATGGGGCTTGTTGTTCACTTAAACTTGATGAACAAAAAATTGGCTAATGGTACTGTTTGGATGCTTTGCATATAAGTTTATTAGACTATATAGAAGCAATATATACAAAGATTTCAACCGTCTACCTGATCCATACATTGTTCTACTTGTCGAAAGTTACAAATAATTTCCGATAAAGGATTAACAATGGGGCTCATTGTTCACTTAACCTTGAAGAACAAAAAATTGGCGAATGGTACTGTTTGGATGCTTTGCATATATGTTTCTTAGACTATATGGAAGCAATATATACAAAGATTTCAACCATCTACGTGTTCCAATCATTGTTCTACTTGTAGAAAGTTACAATTAATTTCCGTTAAAGGATTAACAATGGGGCTCGTAGTTCACTTAAACTTGAAGAACAAAAAATTGGCGAATTGGACTGTTTGGATGCTTTGCATATATGTTTCGTAGATTATATAGAAGCAATATATACAATGATTTCAACCGTCTACCTGATCCATTCATTTTTCTACTTGTCGAAATTTACAAATAATTTCCTTTAAAGGATTAACGATGGGGCTCGTTGTTCACTTAAACTTGAAGAACAAAAAATTGGCGGATGGTACTCTTTGGATGCTTTGCATATATATTTCTTAGACTATATAGAAGCAATATATACATTGATTTCAACCGTCTACCTGTTCCATTCATTGTTCTACTTGTCGCAAGTTACAAATAATTTCCGTTAAAGTATTAACAATGGGGCTCGTAGTTCCCTTAAACTTGAAGATCAAATAATTGGCGAATTGTACTGTTTGGATGATATGCAGATATGTTTCTTAGACTATATAGAAGCAATATATACAATGATTTCAACCGTCTACCTGTTCCATTCATTGTTCTACTTGTCGAAATTTACAAATAATTTCCTTTAAAGGATTAACGATGGGGCTCGTAGTTCACTTAAACTTGAAGAACAAAAAATTGGCGAATGGTACTGTTTGGGTCCTTGGCATATATGTTTCTTAGACTATATAGATGTAATATATACAATGATTTCAACCGTCTACCTGTTCCATTCATTGTTCTAATTGTAGAAAATTACAATTAATTTCCGTTAAAGGATTAACAATGGGGCTCGTAGTTCACTTAAACTTGAAAAACAAAAAATTGACGAATTGCACTGTTTGGATGCTTTGCATATATGTTTCTTAGACTATATAGAAGCAATATATAGAAAGATTTCAACCGTCTACCTGTTCCATACATTGTTCTACTTGTCGAAAGTTACAAATAATTTCCGATAAAGGATTAACAATGGGGCTCAATTTTCACTTAACCTTGAAGAACAAAAAATTGGCGAATGGTACTGTTTGGATGCTTTGCATATATGTTTCTTAGACTATATAGAAGCAATATATACATAGATTTCAACCGTCTACCTGGTCCATTCATTGTTCTACTTGTCGAAAGTTACATATAATTTCCGTTGGTGGATTAACAATGGGGCTCGTAGTTCACTTAAACTTGAAGAACAAAAAATTGGCGAAATGTACTGTTTGGATGATTTGCACAGATGTTTCTTATACTATATAGAAGCAATATATACAAAGATTTCAACCGTCTACCTGTTCCATTCACTGTTCTACTTGTCGAAAGTTACAAATAATTTCCGTTAAGGGATTAACAATGGGGATCGTAGTTTACTTAAACTTGAAGAACAAAAAATTGGCGAATTGTACTGTTTGGATGCTTTGCATATATGTTTCTTATACTATATAGAAGCAACATATACAAATATTTCAACCGTCTACCTGTTCCATTCATTGTTCTACTTGTCGAAAATTACAAATAATTTCCGATAATGGATTAACCATTGGGGCTCATTGATCACTTAAACTTGAAGACCAAAAAATTGGCGAATGGTACTGTTTGGATGCTTTGCGTACATGTTTCTTAGACTATATGGAAGCAATATATACAAAGATTTCAACCGTCTACGTGTTCCAATCATTGTTCTACTTGTCGAAATTTACAAATAATTTCCTTTAAAGGATTAACAATGGGGCTCGTTGTTCACTTAAACTTGAACAACAATAAATTGGCGAATTGTACTGTTTGGATGCTTTGCATATATGTTTCTTATACTATATAGAAGCAATATATACAAAGATTTCAACCGTCTACCTGTTCCATTCATTGTTCTACTTGCCGAAAGTTACTAATAATTTCCGATAAAGGATTAACCATTGGGGCTCATTGTTCACTTAAACTTGAAGAACAAAAAATTGGCGAATGGTACTGTTTGGATGCTTTGCGTACATGTTTCTTAGACTATATGGAAGCAATATATACAAAGATTTCAACCGTCTACGTGTTCCAATCATTGTTCTACTTGTCGAAATTTACAAATAATTTCCTTTAAAGGATTAACAATGGGGCTCGTTGTTCACTTAAACTTGAAGAACAATAAATTGGCGAATTGTACTGTTTGGATGCTTTGCATATATGTTTCTTAGACTATATAGAAGCAATATATACAAAGATTTCAACCGTCTACCTGTTCCATTCATTGTTCTACTTGCCGAAAGTTACAAGTAATTTCCGTTAAAGTATTAACAAGGGGGCTAGTAGTTCACTTAAACTTGAAGATCAAATAATTGGCGAATTGTACTGTTTGGACGCTTTGCATATATGTTTCTTAGACTACATAGAAACAACATATACAATGATTTCAACAGTCTACCTGTTCCATTCATTGTTCTACTTGCCGAAAGTTACAAATAATTTCCGATAAAGGATTAACCATTGGGGCTCATTGTTCACTTAAACTTGAAGAACAAAAAATTGGCGAATGATACTGTTTGGATGCTTTGCGTACATGTTTCTTAGACTATATGGAAGCAATATATACAAAGATTTCAACCGTCTACGTGTTCCAATCATTGTTCTACTTGTCGAAAGTTACAAATAATTTCCGTTAAGGGATTAACAATGGGGATCGTAGTTTACTTAAACTTGAAGAACAATAAATTGGCGAATTGTACTGTTTGGATGCTTTGCATATATGTTTCTTAGACTATATAGAAGCAATATATACAAAGATTTCAATCGTCTACCTGTTCCATTCATTGTTCTACTTGCCGAAAGTTACAAATAATTTCCGTTAAAGTATTAACAATGGGGCTAGTAGTTCACTTAAACTTGAAGATCAAATAATTGGCGAATTGTACTGCTTGGACGCTTTGCATATATGTTTCTTAGACTACATAGAAACAACATATACAATGATTTCAACAGTCTACCTGTTCCATTCATTGTTCTACTTGCCGAAAGTTACAAATAATTTCCGATAAAGGATTAACCATTGGGGCTCATTGTTCACTTAAACTTGAAGAACAAAAAATTGGCGAATGGTACTGTTTGGATGCTTTGCGTACATGTTTCTTAGACTATATGGAAGCAATATATACAAAGATTTCAACCGTCTACGTGTTCCAATCATTGTTCTACTTGTCGAAAGTTACAAATAATTTCCGTTAAGGGATTAACAATGGGGATCGTAGTTTACTTAAACTTGAAGAACAAATAATTGGCGAATGGTACTGTTTGGATGCTTTGCGTACATGTTTCTTAGACTATATGGAAGCAATATATACAAAGATTTCAACCGTCTACGTGTTCCAATCATTGTTCTACTTGTCGAAATTTACAAATAATTTCCTTTAAAGGATTAACAATGGGGCTCGTTGTTCACTTAAACTTGAAGAACAATAAATTGGCGAATTGTACTGTTTGGATGCTTTGCATATATGTTTCTTATACTATATAGAAGCAATATATACAAAGATTTCAACCGTCTACCTGTTCCATTCATTGTTCTACTTGCCGAAAGTTACTAATAATTTCCGATAAAGGATTAACCATTGGGGCTCATTGTTCACTTAAACTTGAAGAACAAAAAATTGGCGAATGGTACTGTTTGGATGCTTTGCGTACATGTTTCTTAGACTATATGGAAGCAATATATACAAAGATTTCAACCGTCTACGTGTTCCAATCATTGTTCTACTTGTCGAAATTTACAAATAATTTCCTTTAAAGGATTAACAATGGGGCTCGTTGTTCACTTAAACTTGAATAACAATAAATTGGCGAATTGTACTGTTTGGATGCTTTGCATATATGTTTCTCGGACTATATAGAAGCAATATATACAAAGATTTCAACCGTCTACCTGTTCCATTCATTGTTCTACTTGCCGAAAGTTACAAATAATTTCCGTTAAAGTATTAACAAGGGGGCTAGTAGTTCACTTAAACTTGAAGATCAAATAATTGGCGAATTGTACTGTTTGGACGCTTTGCATATATGTTTCTTAGACTACATAGAAACAACATATACAATGATTTCAACAGTCTACCTGTTCCATTCATTGTTCTACTTGCCGAAAGTTACAAATAATTTCCGATAAAGGATTAACCATTGGGGCTCATTGTTCACTTAAACTTGAAGAACAAAAAATTGGCGAATGGTACTGTTTGGATGCTTTGCGTACATGTTTCTTAGACTATATGGAAGCAATATATACAAAGATTTCAACCGTCTACGTGTTCCAATCATTGTTCTACTTGTCGAAAGTTACAAATAATTTCCGTTAAGGGATTAACAATGGGGATCGTAGTTTACTTAAACTTGAAGAACAAAAAATTGGCGAATGGTACTGTTTGGATGCTTTGCATATATGTTTCTTAGACTATATAGAAGCAATATATACAAAGATTTCAAACGTCTACGTGTTCCAATCATTGTTCTACTTGTCGAAATTTACAAATAATTTCCTTTAAAGGATTAACAATGGGGCTCGTTGTTCACTCAAACTTGAAGAACAAAAAAATTGCGAATGGTACTGTTTGGATGCTTTGCATATATGTTTCTTAGACTATATAGAAGCAATATATACAAAGATTTCAACCGTCTACGTGTTCCAATCATTGTCCTACTTGTCGAAAGTTACAAATAATTTCCGTTTCATGATTATCAATGGGCCTCGTTGTTCACTTAAACTTGAAGAACAATAAATTGGCGAATTGTACTGTTTGGATGCTTTGCGTACATGTTTCTTAGACTATATGGAAGCAATATATACAAAGAATTCAACCGTCTACGTGTTCCATTCATTGTTGTACTTGTCGAAAGTTACAAATAATTTCCGTTTCATGATTATCAATGGGGCTCGTTGTTCACTTAAACTTGAAGAACAAAAAATTGGCGGATGGTACTGTTTGGATGCTTTGCATATATGTTTCTTAGACTATATAGAAGCAATATATACATTGATTTCAACCGTCTACCTGTTCCATTCATTGTTCTACTTGTCGAAAGTTACAAATAATTTCCGTTAAGGGATTAACAATGGGGATCGTAGTTTACTTAAACTTGAAGAACAAAAAATTGGCGAATGGTACTGTTTGGATGCTTTGCATATATGTTTCTAAGACTATATAGAAGCAATATATACAATGATTTCAACCGTCTACCTGTTCCATTCATTGTTCTACTTGTCGAAATTTACAAATCATTTCCTTTAAATTATTAACAATGGGGCTCGTAGTTCACTTAAACTTGAAGAACAAAAAATTGGCGAATGGTACTGTTTGGATGCTTTGCATATATGTTTCTTAGACTATATAGAAGCATCATATAGAAAGATTTCACCCGTCTACGAGTTCTATTCATTGTTCTACTTGTAGAAAGTTACAAATAATTTCCGTTTCATGATTATCAATGGGGCTTGTTGTTCACTTAAACTTGATGAACAAAAAATTGGCTAATGTTACTGTTTGGATGCTTTGCATATAAGTTTATTAGACTATATAGAAGCAATATATACAAAGATTTCAACCGTCTACCTGATCCATACATTGTTCTACTTGTCGAAAGTTACAAATAATTTCCGATAAAGGATTAACAATGGGGCTCATTGTTCACTTAACCTTGAAGAATAAAAAATTGGCGAATGGTACTGTTTGGATGCTTTGCATATATGTTTCTTAGACTATATGGAAGCAATATATACAAAGATTTCAACCATCTACGTGTTCCAATCATTGTTCTACTTGTAGAAAGTTACAATTAATTTCCGTTAAAGGATTAACAATGGGGCTCGTAGTTCACTTAAACTTGAAGAACAAAAAATTGGCGAATTGGACTGTTTGGATGCTTTGCATATATGTTTCGTAGATTATATAGAAGCAATATATACAATGATTTCAACCGTCTACCTGATCCATTCATTTTTCTACTTGTCGAAATTTACAAATAATTTCCTTTAAAGGATTAACGATGGGGCTCGTTGTTCACTTAAACTTGAAGAACAAAAAATTGGCGGATGGTACTCTTTGGATGCTTTGCATATATATTTCTTAGACTATATAGAAGCAATATATACATTGATTTCAACCGTCTACCTGTTCCATTCATTGTTCTACTTGTCGCAAGTTACAAATAATTTCCGTTAAAGTATTAACAATGGGGCTCGTAGTTCACTTAAACTTGAAGATCAAATAATTGGCGAATTGTACTGTTTGGATGATATGCAGATATGTTTCTTAGACTATATAGAAGCAATATATACAATGATTTCAACCGTCTACCTGTTCCATTCATTGTTCTACTTGTCGAAATTTACAAATAATTTCCTTTAAAGGATTAACGATGGGGCTCGTAGTTCACTTAAACTTGAAGAACAAAAAATTGGCGAATTGTACTGTTTGGATGCTTTGCATATATGTTTCTTATACTATATAGAAGCAACATATACAAATATTTCAACCGTCTACCTGTTCCATTCATTGTTCTACTTGTCGAAAGTTACAAATAATTTCCGTTAAGGGATTAACAATGGGGATCGTAGTTTACTTAAACTTGAAGAACAAAAAATTGGCGAATGGTACTGTTTGGATGCTTTGCATATATGTTTCTAAGACTATATAGAAGCAATATATACAATGATTTCAACCGTCTACCTGTTCCATTCATTGTTCTACTTGTCGAAATTTACAAATCATTTCCTTTAAATTATTAACAATGGGGCTCGTAGTTCACTTAAACTTGAAGAACAAAAAATTGGCGAATGGTACTGTTTGGATGCTTTGCATATATGTTTCTTAGACTATATAGAAGCATCATATAGAAAGATTTCACCCGTCTACGAGTTCTATTCATTGTTCTACTTGTAGAAAGTTACAAATAATTTCCGTTTCATGATTATCAATGGGGCTTGTTGTTCACTTAAACTTGATGAACAAAAAATTGGCTAATGGTACTGTTGGGTGCTTTGCATATAAGTTTATTAGACTATATAGAAGCAATATATACAAAGATTTCAACCGTCTACCTGATCCATACATTGTTCTACTTGTCGAAAGTTACAAATAATTTCCGATAAAGGATTAACAATGGGGCTCATTGTTCACTTAACCTTGAAGAATAAAAAATTGGCGAATGGTACTGTTTGGATGCTTTGCATATATGTTTCTTAGACTATATGGAAGCAATATATACAAAGATTTCAACCATCTACGTGTTCCAATCATTGTTCTACTTGTAGAAAGTTACAATTAATTTCCGTTAAAGGATTAACAATGGGGCTCGTAGTTCACTTAAACTTGAAGAACAAAAAATTGGCGAATTGGACTGTTTGGATGCTTTGCATATATGTTTCGTAGATTATATAGAAGCAATATATACAATGATTTCAACCGTCTACCTGATCCATTCATTTTTCTACTTGTCGAAATTTACAAATAATTTCCTTTAAAGGATTAACGATGGGGCTCGTTGTTCACTTAAACTTGAAGAACAAAAAATTGGCGGATGGTACTCTTTGGATGCTTTGCATATATATTTCTTAGACTATATAGAAGCAATATATACATTGATTTCAACCGTCTACCTGTTCCATTCATTGTTCTACTTGTCGCAAGTTACAAATAATTTCCGTTAAAGTATTAACAATGGGGCTCGTAGTTCACTTAAACTTGAAGATCAAATAATTGGCGAATTGTACTGTTTGGATGATATGCAGATATGTTTCTTAGACTATATAGAAGCAATATATACAATGATTTCAACCGTCTACCTGTTCCATTCATTGTTCTACTTGTCGAAATTTACAAATAATTTCCTTTAAAGGATTAACGATGGGGCTCGTAGTTCACTTAAACTTGAAGAACAAAAAATTGGCGAATTGTACTGTTTGGATGCTTTGCATATATGTTTCTTATACTATATAGAAGCAACATATACAAATATTTCAACCGTCTACCTGTTCCATTCATTGTTCTACTTGTCGAAAATTACAAATAATTTCCGATAATGGATTAACCATTGGGGCTCATTGATCACTTAAACTTGAAGACCAAAAAATTGGCGAATGGTACTGTTTGGATGCTTTGCGTACATGTTTCTTAGACTATATGGAAGCAATATATACAAAGATTTCAACCGTCTACCTGTTCCATTCACTGTTCTACTTGTCGAAAGTTTCAAATAATTTCCGTTAAGGGATTAACAATGGGGATCGTAGTTTACTTAAACTTGAAGACCAAAAAATTGGCGAATGGTACTTTTTGGATGCTTTGCATATATGTTTCATAGACTACATAGAAACAACATATACAAAGATTTCAACCGTCTACCTGTTCCATTCATTGTTCTACTTGCCGAAATTTACAAATAATTTCCTTTAAAGGATTAACAATGGGGCTCGTTGTTCACTTAAACTTGAAGAACAATAAATTGGCGAATTGTACTGTTTGGATGCTTTGCATATATGTTTCTTAGACTATATAGAAGCAATATATACAAAGATTTCAACCGTCTACCTGTTCCATTCATTGTTCTACTTGCCGAAAGTTACAAGTAATTTCCGTTAAAGTATTAACAAGGGGGCTAGTAGTTCACTTAAACTTGAAGATCAAATAATTGGCGAATTGTACTGTTTGGATGATATGCAGATATGTTTCTTAGACTATATAGAAGCAATATATACAATGATTTCAACCGTCTACCTGTTCCATTCATTGTTCTACTTGTCGAAATTTACAAATAATTTCCTTTAAAGGATTAACGATGGGGCTCGTAGTTCACTTAAACTTGAAGAACAAAAAATTGGCGAATTGTACTGTTTGGATGCTTTGCATATATGTTTCTTATACTATATAGAAGCAACATATACAAATATTTCAACCGTCTACCTGTTCCATTCATTGTTCTACTTGTCGAAAATTACAAATAATTTCCGATAATGGATTAACCATTGGGGCTCATTGATCACTTAAACTTGAAGACCAAAAAATTGGCGAATGGTACTGTTTGGATGCTTTGCGTACATGTTTCTTAGACTATATGGAAGCAATATATACAAAGATTTCAACCGTCTACCTGTTCCATTCACTGTTCTACTTGTCGAAAGTTTCAAATAATTTCCGTTAAGGGATTAACAATGGGGATCGTAGTTTACTTAAACTTGAAGACCAAAAAATTGGCGAATGGTACTTTTTGGATGCTTTGCATATATGTTTCATAGACTACATAGAAACAACATATACAATGATTTCAACAGTCTACCTGTTCCATTCATTGTTCTACTTGCCGAAAGTTACAAATAATTTCCGATAAAGAATTAACAATGGGGCTAGTAGTTCACTTAAACTTGAAGATCAAATAATTGGCGAATTGTACTGCTTGGACGCTTTGCATATATGTTTCTTAGACTACATAGAAACAACATATACAATGATTTCAACAGTCTACCTGTTCCATTCATTGTTCTACTTGCCGAAAGTTACAAATAATTTCCGATAAAGGATTAACCATTGGGGCTCATTGTTCACTTAAACTTGAAGAACAAAAAATTGGCGAATGGTACTGTTTGGATGCTTTGCATATATGTTTCTTAGACTATATAGAAGCAATATATACAAAGATTTCAAACGTCTACGTGTTCCAATCATTGTTCTACTTGTCGAAATTTACAAATAATTTCCTTTAAAGGATTAACAATGGGGCTCGTTGTTCACTCAAACTTGAAGAACAAAAAAATTGCGAATGGTACTGTTTGGATGCTTTGCATATATGTTTCTTAGACTATATAGAAGCAATATATACAAAGATTTCAACCGTCTACGTGTTCCAATCATTGTCCTACTTGTCGAAATTTACAAATAATTTCCTTTAAAGGATTAACAATGGGGCTCGTTGTTCACTTAAACTTGAAGAACAATAAATTGGCGAATTGTACTGTTTGGATGCTTTGCATATATGTTTCTTAGACTATATAGAAGCAATATATACAAAGATTTCAACCGTCTACCTGTTCCATTCATTGTTCTACTTGCCGAAAGTTACAAATAATTTCCGAAAAAGGATTAACCATTGGGGCTCATTGTTCACTTAAACTTGAAGAACAAATAATTGGCGAATGGTACTGTTTGGATGCTTTGCGTACATGTTTCTTAGACTATATGGAAGCAATATATACAATGATGTCAACCATCTACCTGATCCATTCATTGTTCTACTTGTCGAAATTTACAAATAATTTCCGTTAAAGGATTAACAATGGGGCTCGTAGTTCACTTAAACTTGAAGAACAAAAAATTGGCGACATGTACTGTTTGGATGATTTGCACAGATGTTTCTTATACTATATAGAAGCAATATATACAAAGATTTCAACCGTCTACCTGTTCCATTCACTGTTCTACTTGTCGAAAGTTTCAAATAATTTCCGTTAAGGGATTAACAATGGGGATCGTAGTTTACATAAACTTGAAGAACAAATAATTGGCGAATTGTACTGTTTGGATGCTTTGCATATATGTTTCTTAGACTATATAGAAGCAATATATACAAAGATTTCAACAGTCTACCTGTTCCATTCATTGTTCTACTTGTCGAAAGTTACAAATAATTTCCGATAACGGATTAACCATTGGGGCTCATTGTTCACTTAAACTTGAAGAACAAAAAATTGGCGAATTGTACTGTTTGGATGCTTTGCATATATGTTTCTTATACTATATAGAAGCAATATATACAAATATTTCAACCGTCTACCTGTTCCATTCATTGTTCTACTGGTCGAAAGTTACAAATAATTTCCGATAAAGGATTAACAATGGGGCTCATTGTTCACTTAAACTTGAAGAACAAAAAATTGGCGAACGGTACTGTTTGGATGCTTTGCGTACATGTTTCTTAGACTATATAGAAGCAATATATACAAAGATATCAACCGTCTACCAGTTCCATTCATTGTTCTACATGTCGAAAGTTACAAATAATTTCCGATAACGGATTAACCATTGGGGCTCATTGTTCACTTAAACTTGAAGAACAAAAAATTGGCGAATTGTACTGTTTGGATGCTTTGCATATATGTTTCTTATACTATATAGAAGCAATATATACAAATATTTCAACCGTCTACCTGTTCCATTCATTGTTCTACTTGTCGAAAATTACAAATAATTTCCGATAATGGATTAACCATTGGGGCTCATTGTTCACTTAAACTTGAAGACCAAAAAATTGGCGAATGGTACTGTTTGGATGCTTTGCGTACATGTTTCTTAGACTATATGGAAGCAATATATACAAAGATTTCAACCGTCTACGTGTTCCAATCATTGTTCTACTTGTCGAAATTTACAAATAATTTCCTTTAAAGGATTAACAATGGGGCTCGTTGTTCACTTAAACTTGAAGAACAATAAATTGGCGAATTGTACTGTTTGGATGCTTTGCATATATGTTTCTTATACTATATAGAAGCAATATATACAAAGATTTCAACCGTCTACCAGTTCCATTCATTGTTCTACTTGCCGAAAGTTACTAATAATTTCCGATAAAGGATTAACCATTGGGGCTCATTGTTCACTTAAACTTGAAGAACAAAAAATTGGCGAATGGTACTGTTTGGATGCTTTGCGTACATGTTTCTTAGACTATATGGAAGCAATATATACAAAGATTTCAACCGTCTACGTGTTCCAATCATTGTTCTACTTGTCGAAATTTACAAATAATTTCCTTTAAAGGATTAACAATGGGGCTCGTTGTTCACTTAAACTTGAAGAACAATAAATTGGCGAATTGTACTGTTTGGATGCTTTGCATATATGTTTCTTAGACTATATAGAAGCAATATATACAAAGATTTCAACCGTCTACCTGTTCCATTCATTGTTCTACTTGTCGAAATTTACAAATAATTTCCTTTAAAGGATTAACAATGGGGCTCGTTGTTCACTTAAACTTGAAGAACAATAAATTGGCGAATTGTACTGTTTGGATGCTTTGCATATATGTTTCTTAGACTATATAGAAGCAATATATACAAAGATTTCAACCGTCTACCTGTTCCATTCATTGTTCTACTTGCCGAAAGTTACAAATAATTTCCGTTAAAGTATTAACAATGGGGCTAGTAGTTCACTTAAACTTGAAGATCAAATAATTGGCGAATTGTACTGTTTGGACGCTTTGCATATATGTTTCTTAGACTACATAGAAACAACATATACAATGATTTCAACAGTCTACCTGTTCCATTCATTGTTCTACTTGCCGAAAGTTACAAATAATTTCCGAAAAAGGATTAACCATTGGGGCTCATTGTTCACTTAAACTTGAAGAACAAAAAATTGGCGAATGGTACTGTTTGGATGCTTTGCGTACATGTTTCTTAGACTATATGGAAGCAATATATACAAAGATTTCAACCGTCTACGTGTTCCAATTATTGTTCTACTTGTCGAAAGTTACAAATAATTTCCGTTAAGGGATTAACAATGGGGATCGTAGTTTACTTAAACTTGAAGAACAAAAAATGGGCGAATGGTACTGTTTGGATGCTTTGCATATATGTTTCTTAGACTATATAGAAGCAATATATACAAAGATTTCAACCGTCTACGTGTTCCAATCATTGTTCTACTTGTCGAAATTTACAAATAATTTCCTTTAAAGGATTAACAATGGGGCTCGTTGTTCACTTAAACTTGAAGAACAATAAATTGGCGAATTGTACTGTTTGGATGCTTTGCATATATGTTTCTTAGACTATATAGAAGCAATATATACAAAGATTTGAACCGTCTACCTGTTCCATTCATTGTTCTACTTGCCGAAAGTTACAAATAATTTCCGATAAAGGATTAACCATTGGGGCTCATTGTTCACTTAAACTTGAAGAACAAAAAATTGGCGAATGGTACTGTTTGGATGCTTGCGTACATGTTTCTTAGACTATATGGAAGCAATATATACAATGATTTCAACCATCTACCTGATCCATTCATTGTTCTACTTGTCGAAATTTACAAATAATTTCCGTTAAAGGATTAACAATGGGGCTCGTAGTTCACTTAAACTTGAAGAACAAAAAATTGGCGAATTGTACTGTTTGGATGCTTTGCATATATGTTTCTTATACTATATAGAAGCAATATATACAAATATTTCAACCGTCTACCTGTTCCATTCATTGTTCTACTGGTCGAAAGTTAGAAATAATTTCCGATAAAGGATTAACAATGGGGCTCATTGTTCACTTAAACTTGAAGAACAAAAAATTGGCGAACGGTACTGTTTGGATGCTTTGCGTACATGTTTCTTAGACTATATAGAAGCAATATATACAAAGATTTCAACCGTCTACCAGTTCCATTCATTGTTCTACATGTCGAAAGTTACAAATAATTTCCGATAACGGATTAACCATTGGGGCTCATTGTTCACTTGAACTTGAAGAACAAAAAATTGGCGAATTGTACTGTTTGGATGCTTTGCATATATGTTTCTTATACTATATAGAAGCAATATATACAAATATTTCAACCGTCTACCTGTTCCATTCATTGTTCTACTTGTCGAAAATTACAAATAATTTCCGATAATGGATTAACCATTGGGGCTCATTGTTCACTTAAACTTGAAGACCAAAAAATTGGCGAATGGTACTGTTTGGATGCTTTGCGTACATGTTTCTTAGACTATATGGAAGCAATATATACAAAGATTTCAACCGTCTACGTGTTCCAATCATTGTTCTACTTGTCGAAATTTACAAATAATTTCCTTTAAAGGATTAACAATGGGGCTCGTTGTTCACTTAAACTTGAAGAACAATAAATTGGCGAATTGTACTGTTTGGATGCTTTGCATATATGTTTCTTATACTATATAGAAGCAATATATACAAAGATTTCAACCGTCTACCAGTTCCATTCATTGTTCTACTTGCCGAAAGTTACTAATAATTTCCGATAAAGGATTAACCATTGGGGCTCATTGTTCACTTAAACTTGAAGAACAAAAAATTGGCGAATGGTACTGTTTGGATGCTTTGCGTACATGTTTCTTAGACTATATGGAAGCAATATATACAAAGATTTCAACCGTCTACGTGTTCCAATCATTGTTCTACTTGTCGAAATTTACAAATAATTTCCTTTAAAGGATTAACAATGGGGCTCGTTGTTCACTTAAACTTGAAGAACAATAAATTGGCGAATTGTACTGTTTGGATGCTTTGCATATATGTTTCTTAGACTATATAGAAGCAATATATACAAAGATTTCAACCGTCTACCTGTTCCATTCATTGTTCTACTTGCCGAAAGTTACAAATAATTTCCGTTAAAGTATTAACAATGGGGCTAGTAGTTCACTTAAACTTGAAGATCAAATAATTGGCGAATTGTACTGTTTGGACGCTTTGCATATATGTTTCTTAGACTACATAGAAACAACATATACAATGATTTCAACAGTCTACCTGTTCCATTCATTGTTCTACTTGCCGAAAGTTACAAATAATTTCCGATAAAGGATTAACCATTGGGGCTCATTGTTCACTTAAACTTGAAGAACAAAAAATTGGCGAATGGTACTGTTTGGATGCTTTGCGTACATGTTTCTTAGACTATATGGAAGCAATATATACAAAGATTTCAACCGTCTACGTGTTCCAATTATTGTTCTACTTGTCGAAAGTTACAAATAATTTCCGTTAAGGGATTAACAATGGGGATCGTAGTTTACTTAAACTTGAAGAACAAAAAATGGGCGAATGGTACTGTTTGGATGCTTTGCATATATGTTTCTTAGACTATATAGAAGCAATATATACAAAGATTTCAACCGTCTACGTGTTCCAATCATTGTTCTACTTGTCGAAATTTACAAATAATTTCCTTTAAAGGATTAACAATGGGGCTCGTTGTTCACTTAAACTTGAAGAACAATAAATTGGCGAATTGTACTGTTTGGATGCTTTGCATATATGTTTCTTAGACTATATAGAAGCAATATATACAAAGATTTCAACCGTCTACCTGTTCCATTCATTGTTCTACTTGCCGAAAGTTACAAATAATTTCCGTTAAAGTATTAACAATGGGGCTAGTAGTTCACTTAAACTTGAAGATCAAATAATTGGCGAATTGTACTGTTTGGACGCTTTGCATATATGTTTCTTAGACTACATAGAAACAACATATACAATGATTTCAACAGTCTACCTGTTCCATTCATTGTTCTACTTGCCGAAAGTTACAAATAATTTCCGAAAAAGGATTAACCATTGGGGCTCATTGTTCACTTAAACTTGAAGAACAAAAAATTGGCGAATGGTACTGTTTGGATGCTTTGCGTACATGTTTCTTAGACTATATAGAAGCAATATATACAAAGATTTCAACCGTCTACGTGTTCCAATCATTGTTCTACTTGTCGAAATTTACAAATAATTTCCTTTAAAGGATTAACAATGGGGCTCGTTGTTCACTTAAACTTGAAGAACAATAAATTGGCGAATTGTACTGTTTGGATGCTTTGCATATATGTTTCTTAGACTATATAGAAGCAATATATACAAAGATTTGAACCGTCTACCTGTTCCATTCATTGTTCTACTTGCCGAAAGTTACAAATAATTTCCGATAAAGGATTAACCATTGGGGCTCATTGTTCACTTAAACTTGAAGAACAAAAAATTGGCGAATGGTACTGTTTGGATGCTTTGCGTACATGTTTCTTAGACTATATGGAAGCAATATATACAATGATTTCAACCATCTACCTGATCCATTCATTGTTCTACTTGTCGAAATTTACAAATAATTTCCGTTAAAGGATTAACAATGGGGCTCGTAGTTCACTTAAACTTGAAGAACAAAAAATTGGCGAATTGTACTGTTTGGATGCTTTGCATATATGTTTCTTATACTATATAGAAGCAATATATACAAATATTTCAACCGTCTACCTGTTCCATTCATTGTTCTACTGGTCGAAAGTTAGAAATAATTTCCGATAAAGGATTAACAATGGGGCTCATTGTTCACTTAAACTTGAAGAACAAAAAATTGGCGAACGGTACTGTTTGGATGCTTTGCGTACATGTTTCTTAGACTATATAGAAGCAATATATACAAAGATTTCAACCGTCTACCAGTTCCATTCATTGTTCTACATGTCGAAAGTTACAAATAATTTCCGATAACGGATTAACCATTGGGGCTCATTGTTCACTTAAACTTGAAGAACAAAAAATTGGCGAATTGTACTGTTTGGATGCTTTGCATATATGTTTCTTATACTATATAGAAGCAATATATACAAATATTTCAACCGTCTACCTGTTCCATTCATTGTTCTACTTGTCGAAAATTACAAATAATTTCCGATAATGGATTAACCATTGGGGCTCATTGTTCACTTAAACTTGAAGACCAAAAAATTGGCGAATGGTACTGTTTGGATGCTTTGCGTACATGTTTCTTAGACTATATGGAAGCAATATATACAAAGATTTCAACCGTCTACGTGTTCCAATCATTGTTCTACTTGTCGAAATTTACAAATAATTTCCTTTAAAGGATTAACAATGGGGCTCGTTGTTCACTTAAACTTGAAGAACAATAAATTGGCGAATTGTACTGTTTGGATGCTTTGCATATATGTTTCTTATACTATATAGAAGTAATATATACAAAGATTTCAACCGTCTACCAGTTCCATTCATTGTTCTACTTGCCGAAAGTTACTAATAATTTCCGATAAAGGATTAACCATTGGGGCTCATTGTTCACTTAAACTTGAAGAACAAAAAATTGGCGAATGGTACTGTTTGGATGCTTTGCGTACATGTTTCTTAGACTATATGGAAGCAATATATACAAAGATTTCAACCGTCTACGTGTTCCAATCATTGTTCTACTTGTCGAAATTTACAAATAATTTCCTTTAAAGGATTAACAATGGGGCTCGTTGTTCACTTAAACTTGAAGAACAATAAATTGGCGAATTGTACTGTTTGGATGCTTTGCATATATGTTTCTTAGACTATATAGAAGCAATATATACAAAGATTTCAACCGTCTACCTGTTTCATTCATTGTTCTACTTGCCGAAAGTTACAAATAATTTCCGTTAAAGTATTAACAATGGGGCTAGTAGTTCACTTAAACTTGAAGATCAAATAATTGGCGAATTGTACTGTTTGGACGCTTTGCATATATGTTTCTTAGACTACATAGAAACAACATATACAATGATTTCAACAGTCTACCTGTTCCATTCATTGTTCTACTTGCCGAAAGTTACAAATAATTTCCGATAAAGGATTAACCATTGGGGCTCATTGTTCACTTAAACTTGAAGAACAAAAAATTGGCGAATGGTACTGTTTGGATGCTTTGCGTACATGTTTCTTAGACTATATAGAAGCAATATATACAAAGATTTGAACCGTCTACCTGTTCCATTCATTGTTCTACTTGCCGAAAGTTACAAATAATTTCCGATAAAGGATTAACCATTGGGGCTCATTGTTCACTTAAACTTGAAGAACAAAAAATTGGCGAATGGTACTGTTTGGATGCTTTGCGTACATGTTTCTTAGACTATATGGAAGCAATATATACAATGATTTCAACCATCTACCTGATCCATTCATTGTTCTACTTGTCGAAATTTACAAATAATTTCCGTTAAAGGATTAACAATGGGGCTCGTAGTTCACTTAAACTTGAAGAACAAAAAATTGGCGACATGTACTGTTTGGATGATTTGCACAGATGTTTCTTATACTATATAGAAGCAATATATACAAAGATTTCAACCGTCTACCTGTTCCATTCACTGTTCTACTTGTCGAAAGTTTCAAATAATTTCCGTTAAGGGATTAACAATGGGGATCGTAGTTTACTTAAACTTGAAGAACAAATAATTGGCGAATTGTACTGTTTGGATGCTTTGCATATATGTTTCTTAGACTATATAGAAGCAATATATACAAAGATTTCAACAGTCTACCTGTTCCATTCATTGATCTACTTGTCGAAAGTTACAAATAATTTCCGATAACGGATTAACCATTGGGGCTCATTGTTAACTTAAACTTGAAGAACAAAAAATTGGCGAATTGTACTGTTTGGATGCTTTGCATATATGTTTCTTATACTATATAGAAGCAATATATACAAATATTTCAACCGTCTACCTGTTCCATTCATTGTTCTACTTGCCGAAAGTTACAAATAATTTCCGATAAAGGATTAACCATTGGGGCTCATTGTTCACTTAAACTTGAAGAACAATAAATTGGCGAATTGTACTGTTTGGATGCTTTGCATATATGTTTCTTAGACTATATAGAAGCAATATATACAAAGATTTCAACCATCTACCTGATCCATTCATTGTTCTACTTGTCGAAATTTACAAATAATTTCCGTTAAAGGATTAACAATGGGGCTCGTAGTTTACTTAAACTTGAAGAACAAAAAATGGGCGAATGGTACTGTTTGGATGCTTTGCATATATGTTTCTTAGACTATATAGAAGCAATATATACAAAGATTTGAACCGTCTACCTGTTCCATTCATTGTTCTACTTGCCGAAATTTACAAATAATTTCCTTTAAAGGATTAACAATGGGGCTCGTAGTTCAATTAAACTTGAAAAACCAAAAATTGGCGAATTGTACTGTTTGGATGCTTTGCATATATGTTTCTTAGACTATATAGAAGCAATATATACAAAGATTTCAACCGTCTACCTGTTCCATTCATTGTTCTACTTGTCGAAAGTTACAAATAATTTCCGATAAAGGATTAACCATTGGGGCTCATTGTTCACTTAAACTTGAAGAACAAAAAATTGGCGAATTGTACTGTTTGGATGCTTTGCATATATGTTTCTTAGACTATATAGAAGCAATATATACAAGGATTTCGACCGTCCACGTATTCCAATCATTGTTCTACTTGACGAAATTTACAAATAATGTCCGATAAAGGATTAACAATCGGGCTCATTGTTCACTTAACCTTGAAGAACAAAAAATTGGCGAATGGTACTGTTTGGATGCTTTGCATATATGTTTCTTAGACTATACGGAAGCAATATATACAAAGATTTCAACCGTCTACGTGTTCCAATCATTGTTCTACTTGTCGAAATTTACATATAATTTCCTTTAAAGGATTAACAATGGGGCTCGTTGTTCACTTAAACTTGAAGAACAATAAATTGGCCAATGGTACTGTTTGGATGCTTTGCATATATGTTTCTTAGACTATATGGAAGCAATATATAATAATATTTCAACCGTCTACGTGTTCCAATCATTGTTCTGCTTGTCGAAATTTACAAATAATTTCCTTTAAAGGATTAACAATGGGGCTCGTTGTTCACTTAAACTTGAAGAACAATAAATTGGCGAATTGTACTGTGTGGATGCTATGCATATATGTTTCTTAGACTATATAGAAGCAATATATATAATGTTTTCAACCGTCTACCTGTTCCATTCATTGTTCTACATGTCGAAAGTTACAAATAATTTCAGTTTCATGATTATCAATGGGGCTCGTTGTTCACTTAAACTTGAAGAACAAAAAATTGGCGAATGGTACTGTTTGGATGCTTTGCATATATGTTTCTTAGTCTATATAGAAGCAATATATACAAAGATTTCAACCGTCTACGTGTTCCAATTATTGTTCTACTTGTAGAAAGTTACAAATAGTTTCCGATTAAGGATTAACAATGTGGCTCATTGTTCACTTAACCTTGAAGAACAAAAAATTGGCGAATGGTACTGTTTGGATGCTTTGCGTACATGTTACTTAGACTATATGGAAGCAATATATACAAAGATTTCAACCGTCTACGTGTTCCATTCATTGTTCTACTTGCCGAAATTTACAAATAATTTCCTTTAAAGGATTAACAATGGGGCTCGTAGTTCAATTAAACTTGGAAAACCAAAAATTGGCGAATTGTACTGTTTGGATGCTTTGCATATATGTTTCTTAGACTATATGGAAGCAATATATACAAAGATTTCAACCGTCCACGTGTTCCAATCATTGTTCTACTTGCCGAAATTTACAAATATTTTCCTTTAAAGGATTAACAATGGGGCTCGTAGTTCAATTAAACTTGAAAAACCAAAAATTGGCGAATTGTACTGTTTGGATGATTTGCATATATGTTTCTTAGACTATATGGAAGCAATATATACAAAGATTTCAACCGTCCACGTGTTCCAATCATTGTTCTACTTGTCGAAATTTACAAATAATTTCCTTTAAAGGATTAACAATGGGGCTCGTTGTTCACTTAAACTTGAAGAACAATAAATTGGCGAATTGTACTGTTTGGATGCTTTGCATATATGTTTCTTAGACTATATAGAAGCAATATATACAAAGATTTCAACCGTCTACCTGTTTCATTCATTGTTCTACTTGCCGAAAGTTACAAATAATTTCCGTTAAAGTATTAACAATGGGGCTAGTAGTTCACTTAAACTTGAAGATCAAATAATTGGCGAATTGTACTGTTTGGACGCTTTGCATATATGTTTCTTAGACTACATAGAAACAACATATACAATGATTTCAACAGTCTACCTGTTCCATTCATTGTTCTACTTGCCGAAAGTTACAAATAATTTCCGATAAAGGATTAACCATTGGGGCTCATTGTTCACTTAAACTTGAAGAACAAAAAATTGGCGAATGGTACTGTTTGGATGCTTTGCGTACATGTTTCTTAGACTATATGGAAGCAATATATACAAAGATTTCAACCGTCTACGTGTTCCAATCATTGTTCTACTTGTCGAAATTTACAAATAATTTCCTTTAAAGGATTAACAATGGGGCTCGTTGTTCACTTAAACTTGAAGAACAATAAATTGGCGAATTGTACTGTTTGGATGCTTTGCATATATGTTTCTTAGACTATATAGAAGCAATATATACAAAGATTTCAACCGTCTACCTGTTCCATTCATTGTTCTACTTGCCGAAAGTTACAAATAATTTCCGTTAAAGTATTAACAATGGGGCTAGTAGTTCACTTAAACTTGAAGATCAAATAATTGGCGAATTGTACTGTTTGGACGCTTTGCATATATGTTTCTTAGACTACATAGAAACAACATATACAATGATTTCAACAGTCTACCTGTTCCATTCATTGTTCTACTTGCCGAAAGTTACAAATAATTTCCGATAAAGGATTAACCATTGGGGCTCATTGTTCACTTAAACTTGAAGAACCAAAAATTGGCGAATGGTACTGTTTGGATGCTTTGCGTACATGTTTCTTAGACTATATGGAAGCAATATATACAAAGATTTCAACCGTCTACGTGTTCCAATTATTGTTCTACTTGTCGAAAGTTACAAATAATTTCCGTTAAGGGATTAACAATGGGGATCGTAGTTTACTTAAACTTGAAGAACAAAAAATGGGCGAATGGTACTGTTTGGATGCTTTGCATATATGTTTCTTAGACTGTATAGAAGCAATATATACAAAGATTTCAACCGTCTACGTGTTCCAATCATTGTTCTACTTGTCGAAATTTACAAATAATTTCCTTTAAAGGATTAACAATGGGGCTCATTGTTCATTTAAACTTGAAGGACAAAAAATTGGCGAATTGTACTGTTTGGATGCTTTGCATATATGTTTCTTAGACTATATGGAAGCAATATATACAATGATTTCAACCATCTACCTGATCCATTCATTGTTCTACTTGTCGAAATTTACAAATAATTTCCGTTAAAGGATTAACAATGGGGCTCGTAGTTCACTTAAACTTGAAGAACAAAAAATTGGCGACATGTACTGTTTGGATGATTTGCACAGATGTTTCTTATACTATATAGAAGCAATATATACAAATATTTCAACCGTCTACCTGTTCCATTCATTGTTCTACTTGTCGAAAATTACAAATAATTTCCGATAATGGATTAACCATTGGGGCTCATTGTTCACTTAAACTTGAAGACCAAAAAATTGGCGAATGGTACTGTTTGGATGCTTTGCGTACATGTTTCTTAGACTATATGGAAGCAATATATACAAAGATTTCAACCGTCTACGTGTTCCAATCATTGTTCTACTTGTCGAAATTTACAAATAATTTCCTTTAAAGGATTAACAATGGGGCTCGTTGTTCCCTTAAACTTGAAGAACAATAAATTGGCGAATTGTACTGTTTGGATGCTTTGCATATATGTTTCTTATACTATATAGAAGCAATATATACAAAGATTTCAACCGTCTACCTGTTCCATTCATTGTTCTACTTGCCGAAAGTTACTAATAATTTCGGATAAAGGATTAACCATTGGGGCTCATTGTTCACTTAAACTTGAAGAACAAAAAATTGGCGAATGGTACTGTTTGGATGCTTTGCGTACATGTTTCTTAGACTATATGGAAGCAATATATACAAAGATTTCAACCGTCTACGTGTTCCAATCATTGTTCTACTTGTCGAAATTTACAAATAATTTCCTTTAAAGGATTAACAATGGGGCTCGTTGTTCACTTAAACTTGAAGAACAATAAATTGGCGAATTGTACTGTTTGGATGCTTTGCATATATGTTTCTTAGACTATATAGAAGCAATATATACAAAGATTTGAACCGTCTACCTGTTCCATTCATTGTTCTACTTGCCGAAAGTTACAAATAATTTCCGATAAAGGATTAACCATTGGGGCTCATTGTTCACTTAAACTTGAAGAACAAAAAATTGGCGAATGGTACTGTTTGGATGCTTTGCGTACATGTTTCTTAGACTATTTGGAAGCAATATATACAATGATTTCAACCATCTACCTGATCCATTCATTGTTCTACTTGTCGAAATTTACAAATAATTTCCGTTAAAGGATTAACAATGGGGCTCGTAGTTCACTTAAACTTGAAGAACAAAAAATTGGCGACATGTACTGTTTGGATGATTTGCACAGATGTTTCTTATACTATATAGAAGCAATATATACAAAGATTTCAACCGTCTACCTGTTCCATTCACTGTTCTACTTGTCGAAAGTTTCAAATAATTTCCGTTAAGGGATTAACAATGGGGATCGTAGTTTACTTAAACTTGAAGAACAAATAATTGGCGAATTGTACTGTTTGGATGCTTTGCATATATGTTTCTTAGACTATATAGAAGCAATATATACAAAGATTTCAACAGTCTACCTGTTCCATTCATTGATCTACTTGTCGAAAGTTACAAATAATTTCCGATAACGGATTAACCATTGGGGCTCATTGTTCACTTAAACTTGAAGAACAAAAAATTGGCGAATTGTACTGTTTGGATGGTTTGCATATATGTTTCTTATACTATATAGAAGCAATATATACAAATATTTCAACCGTCTACCTGTTCCATTCATTGTTCTACTTGTCGAAAATTACAAATAATTTCCGATAATGGATTAACCATTGGGGCTCATTGTTCACTTAAACTTGAAGACCAAAAAATTGGCGAATGGTACTGTTTGGATGCTTTGCGTACATGATTCTTAGACTATATGGAAGCAATATATACAAAGATTTCAACCGTCTACGTGTTCCAATCATTGTTCTACTTGTCGAAATTTACAAATAATTTCCTTTAAAGGATTAACAATGGGGCTCGTTGTTCACTTAAACTTGAAGAACAATAAATTGGCGAATTGTACTGTTTGGATGCTTTGCACATATGTTTCTTAGACTACATAGAAGCAATATATACAAAGATTTCAACCGTCTACCTGTTCCATTCATTGTTCTACTTGCCGAAAGTTACAAATAATTTCCGATAAAGGATTAACCATTGGGGCTCATTGTTCACTTAAACTTGAAGAACAAAAAATTGGCGAATGGTACTGTTTGGATGCTTTGCGTACATGTTTCTTAGACTATATGGAAGCAATATATACAAAGATTTCAACCGTCTACGTGTTCCAATCATTGTTCTACTTGTCGAAATTTACAAATAATTTCCTTTAAAGGATTAACAATGGGGCTCGTTGTTCACTTAAACTTGAAGAACAATAAATTGGCGAATTGTACTGTTTGGATGCTTTGCATATATGTTTCTTAGACTATATAGAAGCAATATATACAAAGATTTCAACCGTCTACCTGTTCCATTCATTGTTCTACTTGCCGAAAGTTATAAATAATTTCCGTTAAAGTATTAACAATGGGGCTAGTAGTTCACTTAAACTTGAAGATCAAATAATTGGCGAATTGTACTGTTTGGACGCTTTGCATATATGTTTCTTAGACTACATAGAAACAACATATACAATGATTTCAACAGTCTACCTGTTCCATACATTGTTCTACTTGCCGAAAGTTACAAATAATTTCCGATAAAGGATTAACCATTGGGGCTCATTGTTCACTTAAACTTGAAGAACAAAAAATTGGCGAATGGTACTGTGTGGATGCTTTGCATATATGTTTCTTAGACTACATAGAAGCAATATATACAAAGATTTCAACCGTCTACGTGTTCCAATCATTGTTCTACTTGTCGAAAGTTACAAATAATTTCCGTTAAGGGATTAATAATGGGGATCGTAGTTTACTTAAACTTGAAGAACAAAAAATTGGCGAATTTTACTGTTTGGATGCTTTGCATATATGTTTCTTATACTATATAGAAGCAATATATACAAATATTTCAACCGTCTACCTGTTCCATTAATTGTTCTACTTGTCGAAAATTACAAATAATTTCCGATAATGGATTAACCATGGGGCTCATTGTTCACTTAAACTTGAAGACCAAAAAATTGGCGAATGGTACTGTTTGGATGCTTTGCGTACATGTTTCTTAGACTATATGCAAGCAATATATACAAAGATTTCAACCGTCTACGTGTTCCAATCATTGTTCTACTTGTCGAAATTTACAAATAATTTCCTTTAAAGGATTAACAATGGGGCTCGTTGTTCACTTAAACTTGAAGAACAAAAAATTGGCGAATGGTACTGTTTGGATGCTTTGCATATATGTTTCTTAGACTATATAGAAGCAATATATACAAAGATTTCAACCGTCTACGTGTTCCAATCATTGTTCTACTTGTCGAAATTTACAAATAATTTCCTTTAAAGGATTAACAATGGGGATAGTATTTTACTTAAACTTGAAGATCAAATAATTGGCGAATTGTACTGTTTGGACGCTTTGCATATATGTTTCTTAGACTATATAGAAGCAATATATACAATGATTTCAACAGTCTACCTGTTCCATTCATTGTTCTACTTGTCGAAAGATACAAATAATTTCCGATAACGGATTAACCATTGGGGCTCATTGTTCACTTAAACTTGAGGAACAAAAAATTGGCGTATTGTACTGTTTGGATGCTTTGCGTACATGTTTCTTACAAGGGAACATCCCGAGGTGTAACTCACCGATTTTGATGAAATTTTAGTATGATATACTCCTCGCGGAAATATTTGACACGTATTTTTTTTTATCGGCAATCGTCCACGTTAAAGGGGTGAAAACCACCCTCAAAGTTGGCACCCTGAAACTTATTTATTGAATATCTGGAAAACTATTAGAGATACGAAAATTTCGTAAAGAGAGAAAATTGACGTATTTCGACCACAAATCTAATGATATAAATATATTTTTTTTTAAACTCGATTGTTTAAATAATATGCTTAAAAATACAACTTTTTTAATGATTTTGTAAGTCAAATTTCAATAAATTTTCTTGAATATTTTTCTGAGAATACCATATACCGAAACACAAAATACGGATAAAATGGAAATTTGAAATTTTTTTTGTAAAAAAAGTTATTGCATTTTTAATTTTTTCTCTTACGTTATTGTTAAGTTATACCTTCGTATATACATGTATGACTGCTTTAAAAGGCCAGATTTTATTGCCAGACACACATATCGTCTTTATATAAATTAAAAAAATTTGATTGATTAATTAATAATTTGTAACAATTATTGTAATAATGGTATTCATTGTTATTCTTATAACCAATATTTTCTTACACCACGAGCATTCTAAAGCACCCCTGTAATCAATTCAAGCATGTAACGTCCGAAAATAGTAAATATATAACGCATACCTCCCGAAAATTAATTAATTTATTTGGCCTGTCGGCGGATTCACATTGATATCATAAATGACTATCCCGAGGTGTAACTCACCAATTCTTATGAAACTATAGTATAAGGTGCTTTTCGTGGAAATATTTAATATCTACTTTCATTTATCGGCAATCGTCCACGTTAAAGGGGTGAAAACCACCCCCAAAGTTCGGATAACGAAAACTGTTTTATCGAATATCTCGGAAACTATTAGAGATACGAAATTTTCCTAAGGAGTGAGAATTAACGTATTTCAATCACGAATCCAATGCTATAAACATTTTTTTAAAAAACCCGTTTGTTTAAACAATATGTTAAAAAATACTTTTTTTTCATAATATTTTCAATTTAAATTCTTTCAATTTTCTTAAATAATAGTTTGTATACACTATATAGTCAAACAAAAAATACGGATCAATCAACTATGTATATACGACGGGAAAACTTGACAAGTTCATCAAGCGTAAGAATTGAAAATGCAATAACTTTTTTTGTAACACAAATATGAAACTTCTAATTGATCCGTATTTTTTGTTTGACTATATAGTGTATACAAACTATTATTTAAGAAAATTGAAAGAATTTTAACTGAAAATATTATGAAAAAAAAGTATTTTTTAACATATTGTTTAAACAAACGGGTTTTTTAAAAAAATGTTTATAGCATTGGATTCGTGATTGAAATACGTTAATTCTCACTCCTTAGGAAAATTTCGTATCTCTAATAGTTTCCGAGATATTCGATAAAACAGTTTTCGTTATCCGAACTTTGGGGGTGGTTTTCACCCCTTTAACGTGGACGATTGCCGATAAATGAAAGTAGATATTAAATATTTCCACGAAAAGCACCTTATACTATAGTTTCATAAGAATTGGTGAGTTACACCTCGGGATAGTCATTTATGATATCAATGTGAATCCGCCGACAGGCCAAATAAATTAATTAATTTTCGGGAGGTATGCGTTATATATTTACTATTTTCGGACGTTACATGCTTGAATTGATTACAGGGGTGCTTTAGAATGCTCGTGGTGTAAGAAAATATTGGTTATAAGAATAACAATGAATACCATTATTACAATAATTGTTACAAATTATTAATTAATCAATCAAATTTTTTTAATTTATATAAAGACGATATGTGTGTCTGGCAATAAAATCTGGCCTTTTAAAGCAGTCATACATGTATATACGAAGGTATAACTTAACAATAACGTAAGAGAAAAAATTAAAAATGCAATAACTTTTTTTACAAAAAAAATTTCAAATTTCCATTTTATCCGTATTTTGTGTTTCGGTATATGGTATTCTCAGAAAAATATTCAAGAAAATTTATTGAAATTTGACTTACAAAATCATTAAAAAAGTTGTATTTTTAAGCATATTATTTAAACAAACGAGTTTAAAAAAAAATATATTTATATCATTAGATTTGTGGTCGAAATACGTCAATTTTCTCTCTTTACGAAATTTTCGTATCTCTAATAGTTTTCCAGATATTCAATAAATAAGTGTCAGGGTGCCAACTTTGAGGGTGGTTTTCACCAGAGGGTGGTTGTATGCTTTGCATATATGTTTCGTAGACTATATAGAAGCAATATATACAATGATTTCAACCGTCTACATGATCCATTCATTGTTCTACTTGTCGAAATTTACAAATAATTTCCTTTAAAGGATTAACAATGGGGCTCGTAGTTCAATTAAACTTGAAAAACCAAAAATTGGCGAATTGTACTGTTTGGATGCTTTGCATATATGTTTCTTAGACTATATAGAAGCAATATATACAAAGATTTCAACCGTCTACCTGTTCCATTCATTGTTCTACTTTTCGAAATTTACAAATAATTTCCTTTAAAGGATTAACGATGGGGCTCGTTGTTCACTTAAACTTGAAGAACAAAAAATTGGCGAATGGTACTCTTTGGATGCTTTGCATATATATTTCTTAGACTATATAGAAGCAATATATACAATGATTTCAACCGTCTACCTGTTCCATTCATTGTTCTACTTGTCGATATTTACAAATAATTTCCTTTAAAGGATTAACAATGGGGCTCGTTGTTCACTTAAACTTGAAGAACAATAAATTGGCGAATTGTACTGTTTGGATGCTTTGCATATATGTTTCTTAGACTATATAGAAGCAATATATAGAAAGATTTCAACCGTCTACCTGTTCCATTCATTGTTCTATTTGTCGAAAATTACAAATAATTTCCGTTAAAGGATTAACAATGGGGCTCGTAGTTCACTTAAACTTGAAGAACAAAAAAATTGGCGAATTGTACTGTTTGGATGCTTTGCATATATGTTTCTTAGACTATATAGAAGCAATATATAGAAGGATTTCACCCGTCTACCTGTTCCAATCATTGTTCTACTTGTCGAAATTTAGAAATAATTTCCCTTTCATGATTATGAATGGGGCTCGTTGTTCACTTAAACTTGAAGAACAATAAATTAGCGAATGGTACTGTTTGGATGCTTTGCATATATGTTTCTTAGACTATATAGAAGCAATATATACAATGATTTCAACCGTCTACCTGTTCCATTCATTGTTCTACTTGTCGATATTTACAAATAATTTCCTTTAAAGGATTAACAATGGGGCTCGTTGTTCACTTAAACTTGAAGAACAATAAATTGGCGAATTGTACTGTTTGGATGCTTTGCATATATGTTTCTTAGACTATATAGAAGCAATATATACAATGATTTCAAACGTCTACCTGTTCCATTCATTGTTCTACTTGTCGAAAGTTACACATAACTTCCGTTGATGGATTAACAATGGGGCTCGTTGTTCACTTAAACTTGAAGAACAAAAAATTGGCGAATGGTACTGTTTGGGTGCTTTGCATATATGTTTCTTAGACTATATAGAAGCAATATATACAAAGATTTCAACCGTCTACCTGTTCCATTCATTGTTCTATTTGTCGAAAATTACAAATAATTTCCGATAAAGGATTAACAATGGGGCTCGTAGTTCACTTAAACATGAAGATGAAATAATTGGCGAATGGTACTGTTTGGATGCTTTGCATATATGTTTCTTAGACTATATAGAAGCAATATATACAAAGATTTCAACCGTCTACCTGTTCCATTCATTGTTCTACTTGTCGAAAGTTACAAATAATTTCCGATAACGGATTAACCATTGGGGCTCATTGTTCACTTAAACTTGAAGATAAAAAAATTGGCGAATTGTACTGTTTGGATGCTTTGCGTACAAGTTTCTTAGACTATATGGAAGCAATATATACAAAGATTTCAACCGTCTACGTGTTCCAATCATTGTTCTACTTTTCGAAATTTACAAATAATTTCCTTTAAAGGATTAACGATGGGGCTCGTTGTTCACTTAAACTTGAAGAACAAAAAATTGGCGAATGGTACTCTTTGGATGCTTTGCATATATATTTCTTAGACTATATAGAAGCCATATATACAATGATTTCAACCGTCTACCTGTTCCATTCATTGTTCTACTTGTCGATATTTACAAATAATTTCCTTTAAAGGATTAACAATGGGGCTCGTTGTTCACTTAAACTTGAAGAACAATAAATTGGCGAATTGTACTGTTTGGATGCTTTGCATATATGTTTCTTAGACTATATAGAAGCAATATATAGAAAGATTTCAACCGTCTACCTGTTATATTCATTGTTATACTTGTAGAAAGTTACAAATAATTTCCTTTTCATGATTATGAATGGGGCTCGTTGTTCACTTAAACTTGAAGAACAATAAATTAGCGAATGGTACTGTTTGGATGCTTTGCATATATGTTTCTTAGACTATATAGAAGCAATATATACAATGATTTCAACCGTCTACCTGTTCCATTCATTGTTCTACTTGTCGCAAGTTACAAATAATTTCCGTTAAAGTATTAACAATGGGGCTCGTAGTTCACTTTAACTTGAAGATCAAATAATTGGCGAATGGTACTGTTTGGATGCTTTGCATATATGTTTCTTAGACTATATAGAAGCAATATATACAAAGATTTCAAACGTCTACCTGTTCCATTCATTGTTCTATTTGTCGAAAATTACAAATAATTTCCGATAAAGGATTAACAATGGGGCTCGTAGTTTACTTAAACTTGAAGAACAAAAAATTGGCGAATTGTACTGTTTGGATGCTTTGCATATATGTTTCTTAGACTATATAGAAGAAATATATACAATGATTTCAACAGTCTACCTGTTCCATTCATTGTTCTACTTGTCGAAATTTACAAATAATTTCCTTTAAAGGATTAACAATGCGGCTCGTAGTTCACTTAAACTTGAAGACCAAAAAATTGTCGAATGGTACTGTTTGGATGCTTTGCATATATGTTTCTTAGACTATATAGAAGCAATATATACTAAGATTTCAACCGTCTACCTGTTCCATTCATTGTTCTACTTGTCGAAAGTTACAAATAATTTCCGATAAAGGATTAACCATTGGGGCTCATTGTTCACTTAAACTTGAAGAACAAAAATTTGGCGGATTGTACTGTTTGGATGCTTTGCATATATGTTTCTTAGACTATATGGAAGCAATATATACAAAGATTTCAACCGTCCACGTGTTCCAATCATTGTTCTACTTGTCGAAATTTACAAATAATTTCGGATAAAGTATTAACAATCGGGCTCATTGTTCACTTAACCTTGAAGAACAAAAAATTGGCGAATGGTACTGTTTGGATGCTTTGCATATATGTTTCTTAGACTATACGGAAGCAATATATACAAAGATTTCAACCGTCTACGTGTTCCAATAGTTGTTCTACTTGTCGAAATTTACAAATAATTTCCTTTAAAGGATTAACAATGGGGCTCGTTGTTCACTTAAACTTGAAGAACAATAAATTGGCGAATTGTACTGTTTGGATGCTTATCATATTTGTTTCTTACACTAGATGGAAGCAATATATACAAATATTTCAACCGTCTACCTGTTCCATTCATTGTTCTACTTGTCGAAAGTTACAAATAATTTCCCATAAAGGATTAACAATGGGGCTCATTGTTCACTTAACCTTTAAGAACAAAAAATTCGCGAATGGTTCTGTTTGGATGCTTTGCATATATGTTTCTTTGATTATATAGAAGCAATATATACAAAGATTTCAACCGTCTACGTGTCCCAATCATTGTTCTACTTGTAGAAAGTTACAATTAATTTCCGTTAAAGGATTAATAATGGGGCTCATTGTTCACTTAAACTTGAAGAACAAAAAATTGGCGAATGGTACTGTTTGGATGCTTTGCATATATGTTTCTAAGCCTATATAGAAGCAATATATACAATGATTTCAACCGTCTACCTGTTCCATTCATTGTTCTACTTGTCGAAATTTACAAATAATTTCCTTTAAAGGATTAACGATGGGGCTCGTTGTTCACTTAAACTTGAAGAACAAAAAATTGGCGAATGGTACTCTTTGGATGCTTTGCATATATATTTCTTAGACTATATAGAAGCAATATATACATTGATTTCAACCGTCTACCTGTTCCATTCATTGTTCTACTTGTCGCAAGTTACAAATAATTTCCGTTAAAGTATTAACAATGGGGCTCGTAGTTCACTTAAACTTGAAGATCAAATAATTGGCGAATGGTACTGTTTGGATGCTTTGCATATATGTTTCTTAGACTATATAGAAGCAATATATACAAAGATTTCAAACGTCTACCTGTTCCATTCATTGTTCTATTTGTCGAAAATTACAAATAATTTCCGATAAAGGATTAACAATGGGGCTCGTAGTTTACTTAAAATTGAAGAACAAAAAATTGGCGAATTGTACTGTTTGGATGCTTTGCATATATGTTTCTTAGACTATGTAGAAGCAATATTTACAAAGATTTCAACCGTCTACCTGTTCCATTCATTGTTCTACTTGTCGAAAATTACAAATAATTTCCGATAAAGGATTAACCATTGGGGCTCATTGTTCACTTAAACTTGAAGAACAAAAAATTGGCGAATGGTACTGTTTGGATGCTTTGCATATATGTTTCTTAGACTATATAGAAGCAATATATACATTAATTTCAACCGGCTACCTGTTCAATTCATTATTCTACTTGTCGCAAGTTACAAATAATTTCCGTTAAAGTATTAACAATGGGGCTCTTAGTTCACTTAAACTTGAAGATCAAATAATTGGCGAATTGTACTGTTTGGACGCTTTGCATATATGTTTCTTACACTATATAGAAGCAATATATACAAGGAATTCAACCGTCTACCTGTTCCATTCATTGTTCTACTTGTCGAAAGTTACAAATAATTACCGATAAAGGATTAACAATGGGGCTCGTTGTTCACTTAAACTTGAAGAACAAAAAATTGGCGAATTGTACTGTTTGGATGCTTTGCATATATGTTTCTTAGACTATATAGAAGCAATATATATAAAGACTTCACCCGTCTACCTGTACTATTCATTGTTCTACTTGTAGAAAGTTACAAATAATTTCCATTTCATGATTATCAATGGAGCTCGCTGTTCACTTAAACTTGAAGATCAAAAAATTGGCGAATTGTACTGTTTGGATGCTTTGCATATATGTTTCTTAGACTATATAGGAACAATATATACAATGATTTCAACAGTCTACCTTTTCCATTCATTGTTCTACTTGTCGAAATTTACAAACAATTTCCGTTAAAGGATTAACATTGGGGATCGTAGTTCACTTAAACTTGAAGAACAAATAATTGGCGAATTGTACTGTTTGGAAGCTTTGCATAACTGTATCTTAGACTATATAGAAGCAATATATACAAAGATTTCAACAGTCTAACTGATCTTTTCATTGTTCTATTTGTAGAAAGTTACAAATAATTTCCCTTTCATGATTATCAATGGGGCTCGTTGTTCACTTAAACTTGAAGAACAATAAATTCGCGAATGGTACTGTTTGGATGCTTTGCATATATGTTTCTTAGACTATATAGAAGCAATATATACAAAGATTTCAACCGTCTACCTGTTCCATTCATTGTTCTACTTGTCGAAAGTTACATATAATTTCCGTTGGTGGATTAACAATGGGGCTCGTAGTTCACTTAAACTTGATGAACAAAAAATTGGCGAATGGTACTGTTTGGATGCTTTGCATATATGTTTCTTAGACTATATAGAAGCAATATATATAAAGATTTCAACCGTCTACCTGTTCCATTCATTGTTCTATTGGTCGAAAGTTACAAATAATTTCCGATAAAGGATTAACAATGGGGCTCATTGTTCACTTAAACTTGAAGTACAAAAAATTGGCGAACGGTACTGTTTGGATGCTTTGCGTACATGTTTCTTAGACTATATGGAAGCAATATATACAAAGATTTCAACCGTCTACGTGTTCCAATCATTGTTCTACTTGTCGAAATTTACAAATAATTTCCTTTAAAGGATTAACAATGGGGCTCGTTGTTCACTTAAACTTGAAGAACAATAAATTGGCGAATTGTACTGTTTGGATGCTGTGCATATATGTTTCTTAGACTATATAGAAGCAATATACACAAAGATTTCAACCGTCTACCTGTTCCATTCATTGTTCTACTTGTTTAAAGTTAGAAATAATTTCCGATAAAGGATTAACAATGGGGCTCGTTGTTCACTTAAACTTCAAGAACAAAAAATTGGCGAATGGTACTGTTTGTATGCTTTGCATATATGTTTCTTAGACTATATAGAAGCAATATATACATTGATTTCAACCGTCTACCTGTTCCACTCATTGTTCTACTTCTCGCAAGTTACAAATAATTTCCGAAAACGGATTAACCATTGGGGCTCATTGTTCACTTAAACTTGAAGAACAAAAAATTGGCGAATTGTACTGTTTGGATGCTTTGCGTATATGTTTCTTATACTATATAGAAGCAATATATACAAAGATTTCAACCGTCTACCTGTTCTATTCATTGTTCTACTTGTCGAAAGTTACAAATAATTTCCGAAAACGGATTAACCATTGGGGCTCCTTGTTCACTTAAACTTGAAGAACAAAAAATTGGCGAATTGTACTGTTTGGATGCTTTGCGTATATGTTTCTTATACTATATAGAAGCAATATATACAAAGATTTCAACCGTCTACCTGGTCTATTCATTGTTCTACTTGTCGAAAGTTACAAATAATTCCCGATAAAGGATTAACAATGGGGCTCATTGTTCACTTAAACTTGAAGAACAAAAAATTGGCGAATGGTACTGTTTGGATGCTTTGCATATATGTTTCTTAGACTATATAGAAGCAATATATACAAAGATTTCAAACGTCTACCAGTTCCATTCATTGTTCTACTTGTCGAAAGTTACAAATAATTTCCGATAACGGATTAACCATTGGGGCTCATTGTTCACTTAAACTTGAAGAACAAAAAATTGGCGAATTGTACTGTTTGGATGCTTTGCATATATGTTTCTTATACTATATAGAAGCAATATATACAAAGATTTCAACCGTTTACCTGTTCCATTCAATGTTCTACTTGTCGAAATTTACAAATAATTTCCGATAAAGGATTAACCATTGGGGCTCATTGTTCACTTAAACTTGAAGAACAAAAAATTAGCGAATTGTACTGTTTGGATGCTTTGCATATATGTTTCTTAGACTATATGGAAGCAATATATACAAAGATTTCAACCGTCTACGTGTTCCAATCATTGTTCTACTTGTCGAAATTTACAAATAATTTCCTTTAAAGGATTAACAATGGGGCTCGTTGTTCACTTAAACTTGAAGAACAATAAATTGGCGAATTGTACTGTTTGGATGCTTTGCATATATGTTTCTTAGACTATATAGAAGCAATATATACAAAGATTTCAACCGTCTACCTGTTCCATTCATTGTTCTACTTGTTTAAAGTTAGAAATAATTTCCGATAAAGGATTAACAATGGGGCTCATTGTTCACTTAAACTTGAAGAACAAAAAATTGGCGAATGGTACTGTTTGTATGCTTTGCATATATGTTTCTTAGACTATATAGAAGCAATATATACATTGATTTCAACCGTCTACCTGTTCCACTCATTGTTCTACTTCTCGCAAGTTACAAATAATTTCCGAAAACGGATTAACCATTGGGGCTCATTGTTCACTTAAACTTGAAGGACAAAAAATTGGCGAATTCTACTGTTTGGATGCTTTGCATATATGTTTCTTAGACTATATAGAAGCAATATATACAAAGATTTCAACCGTCTACCTGTTCCATTCATTGTTCTACTTGTAGAAAGTTACAAATAATTTCCATTTCATGATTATCAATGGGGCTCGCTGTTCACTATAACTTGAAGATCAAAAAATTGGCGAATGGTACTGTTTGGATGCTTTGCATATATGTTTCTTAGACTATATAGACGCAATATATACAAAGATTTCAAACGTCTACCAGTTCCATTCATTGTTCTACTTGTCGAAAGTTACAAATAATTTCCGATAACGGATTAACCATTGGGGCTCATTGTTCACTTAAACTTGAAGAACAAAAAATTGGCGAATGGTACTGTTTGGATGCTTTGCATATATGTTTCTTAGACTATATAGACGCAATATATACAAAGATTTCAAACATCTACCAGTTCCATTCATTGTTCTACTTGTCGAAAGTTACAAATAATTTCCGATAACGGATTAACCATTGGGGCTCATTGTTCACTTAAACTTGAAGAACAAAAAATTGGCGAATTGTACTGTTTGGATGCTTTGCATATATGTTTCTTATACTATATAGAAGCAATATATACAAAGATTTCAACCGTCTACCTGTTCCACTCAATGTTCTACTTGTCGAAATTTACAAATAATTTCCTTTAAAGTATTAACAATGGGGCTCGTAGTTCACTTAAACTTGAAGAACAAAAAATTGGCGAACGGTACTGTTTGGATGCTTTGCGTACATGTTTCTTAGACTATATGGAAGCAATATATACAAAGATTTCAACCGTCTACGTGTTCCAATCATTGTTCTACTTGTCGAAATTTACAAATAATTTCCGATAAAGGATTAACAATGGGGCTCATTGTTCATTTAAACTTGAAGGACAAAAAATTGGCGAATTGTACTGTTTGGATGCTTTGCATATATGTTTCTTAGACTATATAGAAGCAATATATATAATGATTTCAACCGTCTACCTGTTCTATTCATTGTTCTACTTGTCGAAAGTTACAAATAATTTCCGAAAACGGATTAACCATTGGGGCTCATTGTTCACTTAAACTTGAAGAACAAAAAATTGGCGAATTGTACTGTTTGGATGCTTTGCGTATATGTTTCTTATACTATATAGAAGCAATATATACAAAGATTTCAACCGTCTACCTGGTCTATTCATTGTTCTACTTGTCGAAAGTTACAAATAATTCCCGATAAAGGATTAACAATGGGGCTCATTGTTCACTTAAACTTGAAGAACAAAAAATTGGCGAATGGTACTGTTTGGATGCTTTGCATATATGTTTCTTAGACTATATAGAAGCAATATATACAAAGATTTCAAACGTCTACCAGTTCCATTCATTGTTCTACTTGTCGAAAGTTACAAATAATTTCCGATAACGGATTAACCATTGGGGCTCATTGTTCACTTAAACTTGAAGAACAAAAAATTGGCGAATTGTACTGTTTGGATGCTTTGCATATATGTTTCTTATACTATATAGAAGCAATATATACAAAGATTTCAACCGTCTACCTGTTCCACTCAATGTTCTACTTGTCGAAATTTACAAATAATTTCCTTTAAAGTATTAACAATGGGGCTCGTAGTTCACTTAAACTTGAAGAACAAAAAATTGGCGAACGGTACTGTTTGGATGCTTTGCGTACATGTTTCTTAGACTATATGGAAGCAATATATACAAAGATTTCAACCGTCTACGTGTTCCAATCATTGTTCTACTTGTCGAAATTTACAAATAATTTCCTTTAAAGGATTAACAATGGGGCTCGTTGTTCACTTAAACTTAAAGAACAATAAATTGGCGAATTGTACTATTGGATGCTTTGCATATATGTTTCTTAGACTATATAGAAGCAATATATACTAAGATTTCACCCGTCTACCTGTACTATTCATTGTTCTACTTGTAGAAAGTTACAAATAATTTCCATTTCATGATTATCAATGGGGCTCGTAGTTCACTTAAACTTGAAGAACAAAAAATAGGCGAATGGTACTGTTTGGATGCTTTGCATATATGTTTCTTAGACTATATGGAAGCAATATATACAAAGATTTCAACCGTCTACCTGTTCTATTCATTGTTCTACTTCTAGAAAGTTACAAATAATTTCCGATAAAGGATTAACAATGGGGCTCATTGTTCACTTAAACTTGAAGAACAAAAAATTGGCGAATGGTACTGTTTGGATGCTTTGCATATATGTTTCTTAGACTATATAGAAGCAATATATACATTGATTTCAACCGTCTAACTGTTCCACTCATTGTTCTACTTGTCGCAAGTTACAAATAATTTCCGATAACGGATTAACCATTGGGGCTCATTGTTCACTTAAACTTGAAGAACAAAAAATTGGCGAATTGTACTGTTTGGATGCTTTGCGTATATGTTTCTTATAGTATATAGAAGCAATATATACAAAGATTTCAACCGTCTACCTGGTCTATTCATTGTTCTACTTGTCGAAAGTTACAAATAATTCCCGATAAAGGATTAACAATGGGGCTCATTGTTCACTTAAACTTGAGGAACAAAAAATTGTCGAATTGTACTGTTTGGATGCTTTGCATATATGTTTCTTAGACTATATAGAAGCAATATATACAATGATTTCAACCGTCTACCAGTTCCATTCATTGTTCTACTTGTCGAAAGTTACAAATAATTTCCGGTAAAGGATTAACAATGGGGCTCATTGTTCACTTAAACTTGAAGAACAAAAAATTGGCGAATGGTGCTGTTTGGATGCTTTGCATATATGTTTCTTAGACTATATAGAAGCAATATATACATTGATTTCAACCGTCTACCTGTTCCATTCATTGTTCTACTTGTCGGAAGTTACAAATAATTTCCGTTAAAGTATTAACAATGGGGCTCGTAGTTCACTTAAACATGAAGATGAAATAATTGGCGAATGGTACTGTTTGGATGCTTTGCAGATATGTTTCTTAGACTATATAGAAGCAATATATACAAAGATTTCAACCGTCTACCTGTTCCATTCATTGTTCTACTTGTCGAAAGTTACAAATAATTTCCGATAACGGATTAACCATTGGGGCTCATTGTTCACTTAAACTTGAAGATAAAAAAATTGGCGAATTGTACTGTTTGGATGCTTTGCATATATGTTTCTTAGACTATATAGAATCAATATATACAAAGATTTCAACCGTCTACCTGTTCCATTCATTGTTCTACTTGTCGAAATTTACAAATAATTTCCTTTAAAGGATTAACAATGGGGCTCATTGTTCACTTAAACTTGAAGAACAAAAAATTGGCGAATTGTACTGTTTGGATGCTTTGCATATATGTTTCTTATACTATATAGAAGCAATATATACAAAGATTTCAACCGTCTACCTGTTCCATTCAATGTTCTACTTGTCGAAATTTACAAATAATTTCCTTTAAAGGATTAACAATGGGGCTCGTAGTTCACTTAAACTTGAAGAACAAAAAATTGGCGAACGGTACTGTTTGGATGCTTTGCGTACATGTTTCTTAGATTATATGGAAGCAATATATACAAAGATTTCAACCGTCTACGTGTTCCAATCATTGTTCTACTTGTCGAAATTTAGAAATAATTTCCTTTAAAGGATTAACAATGGGGCTCGTTGTTCACTTAAACTTGAAGAACAATAAATTGGCGAATTGTACTGTTTGTATGCTTTGCATATATGTTTCGTAGACTATATAGAAGCAATATATACAATGATTTCAACCGTCTACATGATCCATTCATTGTTCTACTTGTCGAAATTTACAAATAATTTCCTTTAAAGGATTAACAATGGGGCTCGTAGTTCAATTAAACTTGAAAAACCAAAAATTGGCGAATTGTACTGTTTGGATGCTTTGCATATATGTTTCTTAGACTATATAGAAGCAATATATACAAAGATTTCAACCGTCTACCTGTTCCATTCATTGTTCTATTTGTCGAAAATTACAAATAATTTCCGTTAAAGGATTAACAATGGGGCTCGTAGTTCACTTAAACTTGAAGAACAAAAAAATTGGCGAATTGTACTGTTTGGATGCTTTGCATATATGTTTCTTAGACTATATAGAAGCAATATATAGAAGGATTTCACCCGTCTACCTGTTCCAATCATTGTTCTACTTGTCGAAATTTAGAAATAATTTCCCTTTCATGATTATGAATGGGGCTCGTTGTTCACTTAAACTTGAAGAACAATAAATTAGCGAATGGTACTGTTTGGATGCTTTGCATATATGTTTCTTAGACTATATAGAAGCAATATATACAATGATTTCAACCGTCTACCTGTTCCATTCATTGTTCTACTTGTCGATATTTACAAATAATTTCCTTTAAAGGATTAACAATGGGGCTCGTTGTTCACTTAAACTTGAAGAACAATAAATTGGCGAATTGTACTGTTTGGATGCTTTGCATATATGTTTCTTAGACTATATAGAAGCAATATATACAATGATTTCAAACGTCTACCTGTTCCATTCATTGTTCTACTTGTCGAAAGTTACACATAACTTCCGTTGATGGATTAACAATGGGGCTCGTAGTTCACTTAAACTTGAAGAACAAAAAATTGGCGAATGGTACTGTTTGGGTGCTTTGCATATATGTTTCTTAGACTATATAGAAGCAATATATACAAAGATTTCAACCGTCTACCTGTTCCATTCATTGTTCTATTTGTCGAAAATTACAAATAATTTCCGATAAAGGATTAACAATGGGGCTCGTAGTTCACTTAAACATGAAGATGAAATAATTGGCGAATGGTACTGTTTGGATGCTTTGCATATATGTTTCTTAGACTATATAGAAGCAATATATACAAAGATTTCAACCGTCTACCTGTTCCATTCATTGTTCTACTTGTCGAAAGTTACAAATAATTTCCGATAACGGATTAACCATTGGGGCTCATTGTTCACTTAAACTTGAAGATAAAAAAATTGGCGAATTGTACTGTTTGGATGCTTTGCGTACAAGTTTCTTAGACTATATGGAAGCAATATATACAAAGATTTCAACCGTCTACGTGTTCCAATCATTGTTCTACTTTTCGAAATTTACAAATAATTTCCTTTAAAGGATTAACGATGGGGCTCGTTGTTCACTTAAACTTGAAGAACAAAAAATTGGCGAATGGTACTCTTTGGATGCTTTGCATATATATTTCTTAGACTATATAGAAGCAATATATACAATGATTTCAACCGTCTACCTGTTCCATTCATTGTTCTACTTGTCGATATTTACAAATAATTTCCTTTAAAGGATTAACAATGGGGCTCGTTGTTCACTTAAACTTGAAGAACAATAAATTGGCGAATTGTACTGTTTGGATGCTTTGCATATATGTTTCTTAGACTATATAGAAGCAATATATAGAAAGATTTCAACCGTCTACCTGTTATATTCATTGTTATACTTGTAGAAAGTTACAAATAATTTCCTTTTCATGATTATGAATGGGGCTCGTTGTTCACTTAAACTTGAAGAACAATAAATTAGCGAATGGTACTGTTTGGATGCTTTGCATATATGTTTCTTAGACTATATAGAAGCAATATATACAATGATTTCAACCGTCTACCTGTTCCATTCATTGTTCTACTTGTCGCAAGTTACAAATAATTTCCGTTAAAGTATTAACAATGGGGCTCGTAGTTCACTTTAACTTGAAGATCAAATAATTGGCGAATGGTACTGTTTGGATGCTTTGCATATATGTTTCTTAGACTATATAGAAGCAATATATACAAAGATTTCAAACGTCTACCTGTTCCATTCATTGTTCTATTTGTCGAAAATTACAAATAATTTCCGATAAAGGATTAACAATGGGGCTCGTAGTTTACTTAAACTTGAAGAACAAAAAATTGGCGAATTGTACTGTTTGGATGCTTTGCATATATGTTTCTTAGACTATATAGAAGAAATATATACAATGATTTCAACAGTCTACCTGTTCCATTCATTGTTCTACTTGTCGAAATTTACAAATAATTTCCTTTAAAGGATTAACAATGCGGCTCGTAGTTCACTTAAACTTGAAGAACAAAAAATTGGCGAATGGTACTGTTTGGATGCTTTGCATATATGTTTCTTAGACTATATAGAAGCAATATATACTAAGATTTCAACCGTCTACCTGTTCCATTCATTGTTCTACTTGTCGAAAGTTACAAATAATTTCCGATAAAGGATTAACCATTGGGGCTCATTGTTCACTTAAACTTGAAGAACAAAAATTTGGCGGATTGTACTGTTTGGATGCTTTGCATATATGTTTCTTAGACTATATGGAAGCAATATATACAAAGATTTCAACCGTCCACGTGTTCCAATCATTGTTCTACTTGTCGAAATTTACAAATAATTTCCGATAAAGGATTAACCATTGGGGCTCATTGTTCACTTAAACTTGAAGAACAAAAAATTAGCGAATTGTACTGTTTGGATGCTTTGCATATATGTTTCTTAGACTATATGGAAGCAATATATACAAAGATTTCAACCGTCTACGTGTTCCAATCATTGTTCTACTTGTCGAAATTTACAAATAATTTCCTTTAAAGGATTAACAATGGGGCTCGTTGTTCACTTAAACTTGAAGAACAATAAATTGGCGAATTGTACTGTTTGGATGCTTTGCATATATGTTTCTTAGACTATATAGAAGCAATATATACAAAGATTTCAACCGTCTACCTGTTCCATTCATTGTTCTACTTGTTTAAAGTTAGAAATAATTTCCGATAAAGGATTAACAATGGGGCTCATTGTTCACTTAAACTTGAAGAACAAAAAATTGGCGAATGGTACTGTTTGTATGCTTTGCATATATGTTTCTTAGACTATATAGAAGCAATATATACATTGATTTCAACCGTCTACCTGTTCCACTCATTGTTCTACTTCTCGCAAGTTACAAATAATTTCCGAAAACGGATTAACCATTGGGGCTCATTGTTCACTTAAACTTGAAGAACAAAAAATTGGCGAATTCTACTGTTTGGATGCTTTGCATATATGTTTCGTAGGCTATATAGAAGCAATATATACAATGATTTCAACCGTCTACATGATCCATTCATTGTTCTAGTTGTCGAAATTTACAAATAATTTCCTTTAAAGGATTAACAATGGGGCTCGTAGTTCACTTAAACTTGAAGAACAAAAAATTGGCGAATTGTACTGTTTGGATGCTTTGCATATATGTTTCTTAGACTATTTAGAAGCAATATATAGAAAGATTTCACCCGTCTACCTGTACTATTCATTGTTCTACTTGTAGAAAGTTACAAATAATTTCCATTTCATGATTATCAATGGGGCTCGCTGTTCACTTAAACTTGAAGATCAAAAAATTAGCGAATGGTACTGTTTGGATGCTTTGCATATATGTTTCTTAGACTATATAGAAGCAATATATACAATGATTTCAACCGTCTACCTGTTCCATTCATTGTTCTACTTGTCGCAAGTTACAAATAATTTCCGTTAAAGTATTAACAATGGGGCTCGTAGTTCACTTTAACTTGAAGATCAAATAATTGGCGAATGGTACTGTTTGGATGCTTTGCATATATGTTTCTTAGACTATATAGAAGCAATATATACAAAGATTTCAAACGTCTACCTGTTCCATTCATTGTTCTATTTGTCGAAAATTACAAATAATTTCCGATAAAGGATTAACAATGGGGCTCGTAGTTTGCTTAAACTTGAAGAACAAAAAATTGGCGAATTGTACTGTTTGGATGCTTTGCATATATGTTTCTTAGACTATATAGAAGAAATATATACAATGATTTCAACAGTCTACCTGTTCCATTCATTGTTCTACTTGTCGAAATTTACAAATAATTTCCTTTAAAGGATTAACAATGCGGCTCGTAGTTCACTTAAACTTGAAGAACAAAAAATTGGCGAATGGTACTGTTTGGATGCTTTGCATATATGTTTCTTAGACTATATAGAAGCAATATATACTAAGATTTCAACCGTCTACCTGTTCCATTCATTGTTCTACTTGTCGAAAGTTACAAATAATGTCCGATAAAGGATTAACCATTGGGGCTCATTGTTCACTTAAACTTGAAGAACAAAAATTTGGCGGATTGTACTGTTTGGATGCTTTGCATATATGTTTCTTAGACTATATGGAAGCAATATATACAAAGATTTCAACCGTCCACGTGTTCCAATCATTGTTCTACTTGTCGAAATTTACAAATAATTTCGGATAAAGTATTAACAATCGGGCTCATTGTTCACTTAACCTTGAAGAACAAAAAATTGGCGAATGGTACTGTTTGGATGCTTTGCATATATGTTTCTTAGACTATACGGAAGCAATATATACAAAGATTTCAACCGTCTACGTGTTCCAATAGTTGTTCTACTTGTCGAAATTTACAAATAATTTCCTTTAAAGGATTAACAATGGGGCTCGTTGTTCACTTAAACTTGAAGAACAATAAATTGGCGAATTGTACTGTTGGGATGCTTTGCATATTTGTTTCTTACACTAGATGGAAGCAATATATACAAATATTTCAACCGTCTACCTGTTCCATTCATTGTTCTACTTGTCGAAAGTTACAAATAATTTCCCATAAAGGATTAACAATGGGGCTCATTGTTCACTTAACCTTTAAGAACAAAAAATTCGCGAATGGTTCTGTTTGGATGCTTTGCATATATGTTTCTTAGATTATATAGAAGCAATATATACAAAGATTTCAACCGTCTACATGTCCCAATCATTGTTCTACTTGTAGAAAGTTACAATTAATTTCCGTTAAAGGATTAATAATGGGGCTCATTGTTCACTTAAACTTGAAGAACAAAAAATTGGCGAATGGTACTGTTTGGATGCTTTGCATATATGTTTCTAAGCCTATATAGAAGCAATATATACAATGATTTCAACCGTCTACCTGTTCCATTCATTGTTCTACTTGTCGAAAGTTACAAATAATTTCCGATAACGGATTAACCATTGGGGCTCATTGTTCACTTAAACTTGAAGATAAAAAAATTGGCGAATTGTACTGTTTGGATGCTTTGCGTACAAGTTTCTTAGACTATATGCAAGCAATATATACAAAGATTTCAACCGTCTACGTGTTCCAATCATTGTTCTACTTTTCGAAATTTACAAATAATTTCCTTTAAAGGATTAACGATGGGGCTCGTTGTTCACTTAAACTTGAAGAACAAAAAATTGGCGAATGGTACTCTTTGGATGCTTTGCATATATATTTCTTAGACTATATAGAAGCAATATATACAATGATTTCAACCGTCTACCTGTTCCATTCATTGTTCTACTTGTCGATATTTACAAATAATTTCCTTTAAAGGATTAACGATGGGGCTCGTTGTTCACTTAAACTTGAAGAACAATAAATTGGCGAATTGTACTGTTTGGATGCTTTGCATATATGTTTCTTAGACTATATAGAAGCAATATATAGAAAGATTTCAACCGTCTACCTGTTATATTCATTGTTATACTTGTAGAAAGTTACAAATAATTTCCTTTTCATGATTATGAATGGGGCTCGTTGTTCACTTAAACTTGAAGAACAATAAATTAGCGAATGGTACTGTTTGGATGCTTTGCATATATGTTTCTTAGACTATATAGAAGCAATATATACAATGATTTCAACCGTCTACCTGTTCCATTCATTGTTCTACTTGTCGCAAGTTACAAATAATTTCCGTTAAAGTATTAACAATGGGGCTCGTAGTTCACTTTAACTTGAAGATCAAATAATTGGCGAATGGTACTGTTTGGATGCTTTGCATATATGTTTCTTAGACTATATAGAAGCAATATATACAAAGATTTCAAACGTCTACCTGTTCCATTCATTGTTCTATTTGTCGAAAATTACAAATAATTTCCGATAAAGGATTAACAATGGGGCTCGTAGTTTACTTAAACTTGAAGAACAAAAAATTGGCGATTTGTACTGTTTGGATGCTTTGCATATATGTTTCTTAGACTATATAGAAGAAATATATACAATGATTTCAACAGTCTACCTGTTCCATTCATTGTTCTACTTGTCGAAATTTACAAATAATTTCCTTTAAAGGATTAACAATGCGGCTCGTAGTTCATTTAAACTTGAAGAACAAAAAATTGGCGAATGGTACTGTTTGGATGCTTTGCATATATGTTTCTTAGACTATTTAGAAGCAATATATAGAAAGATTTCACCCGTCTACCTGTACTATTCATTGTTCTACTTGTAGAAAGTTACAAATAATTTCCATTTCATGATTATCAATGGGGCTCGCTGTTCACTTAAACTTGAAGATCAAAAAATTAGCGAATGGTACTGTTTGGATGCTTTGCATATATGTTTCTTAGACTATATAGAAGCAATATATACAATGATTTCAACCGTCTACCTGTTCCATTCATTGTTCTACTTGTCGATATTTACAAATAATTTCCTTTAAAGGATTAACAATGGGGCTCGTTGTTCACTTAAACTTGAAGAACAATAAATTGGCGAATTGTACTGTTTGGATGCTTTGCATATATGTTTCTTAGACTATATAGAAGCAATATATAGAAAGATTTCAACCGTCTACCTGTTATATTCATTGTTATACTTGTAGAAAGTTACAAATAATTTCCATTTCATGATTATCAATGGGGCTCGCTGTTCACTTAAACTTGAAGATCAAATAATTGGCGAATGGTACTGTTTGGATGCTTTGCATATATGTTTCTTAGACTATATAGAAGCAATATATACAAAGATTTCAAACGTCTACCTGTTCCATTCATTGTTCTATTTGTCGAAAATTACAAATAATTTCCGATAAAGGATTAACAATGGGGCTCGTAGTTTGCTTAAACTTGAAGAACAAAAAATTGGCGAATTGTACTGTTTGGATGCTTTGCATATATGTTTCTTAGACTATATAGAAGAAATATATACAATGATTTCAACAGTCTACCTGTTCCATTCATTGTTCTACTTGTCGAAATTTACAAATAATTTCCTTTAAAGGATTAACAATGCGGCTCGTAGTTCACTTAAACTTGAAGAACAAAAAATTGGCGAATGGTACTGTTTGGATGCTTTGCATATATGTTTCTTAGACTATATAGAAGCAATATATACTAAGATTTCAACCGTCTACCTGTTCCATTCATTGTTCTACTTGTCGAAAGTTACAAATAATTTCCGATAAAGGATTAACCATTGGGGCTCATTGTTCACTTAAACTTGAAGAACAAAAATTTGGCGGATTGTACTGTTTGGATGCTTTGCATATATGTTTCTTAGACTATATGGAAGCAATATATACAAAGATTTCAACCGTCCACGTGTTCCAATCATTGTTCTACTTGTCGAAATTTACAAATAATTTCGGATAAAGTATTAACAATCGGGCTCATTGTTCACTTAACCTTGAAGAACAAAAAATTGGCGAATGGTACTGTTTGGATGCTTTGCATATATGTTTCTTAGACTATACGGAAGCAATATATACAAAGATTTCAACCGTCTACGTGTTCCAATAGTTGTTCTACTTGTCGAAATTTACAAATAATTTCCTTTAAAGGATTAACAATGGGGCTCGTTGTTCACTTAAACTTGAAGAACAATAAATTGGCGAATTGTACTGTTGGGATGCTTTGCATATTTGTTTCTTACACTAGATGGAAGCAATATATACAAATATTTCAACCGTCTACCTGTTCCATTCATTGTTCTACTTGTCGAAAGTTACAAATAATTTCCCATAAAGGATTAACAATGGGGCTCTTTGTTCACTTAACCTTTAAGAACAAAAAATTCGCGAATGGTTCTGTTTGGATGCTTTGCATATATGTTTCTTAGATTATATAGAAGCAATATATACAAAGATTTCAACCGTCTACATGTCCCAATCATTGTTCTACTTGTAGAAAGTTACAATTAATTTCCGTTAAAGGATTAATAATGGGGCTCATTGTTCACTTAAACTTGAAGAACAAAAAATTGGCGAATGGTACTGTTTGGATGCTTTGCATATATGTTTCTAAGCCTATATAGAAGCAATATATACAATGATTTCAACCGTCTACCTGTTCCATTCATTGTTCTACTTGTCGAAATTTACAAATAATTTCCTTTAAAGGATTAACGATGGGGCTCGTTGTTCACTTAAACTTGAAGAACAAAAAATTGGCGAATGGTACTCTTTGGATGCTTTGCATATATATTTCTTAGACTATATAGAAGCAATATATACAATGATTTCAGCCGTCTACCTGTTCCATTCATTGTTCTACTTGTCGCAAGTTACAAATAATTTCCGTTAAAGTATTAACAATGGGGCTCGTAGTTCACTTTAACTTGAAGAACAAATAATTGGCGAATTGTACTGTTTGGAAGCTTTGCATAACTGTATCTTAGACCATATAGAAGCAATATATACAAAGATTTCAACAGTCTACCTGTTCCATTCATTGTTCTACTTGTCGAAATTTACAAATAATTTCCTTTAAAGGATTAACAATGCGGCTCGTAGTTCACTTAAACTTGAAGAACAAAAAATTGGCGAATGGTACTGTTTGGATGCTTTGCATATATGTTTCTTAGACTATATAGAAGCAATATATACTAAGATTTCAACCGTCTACCTGTTCCATTCATTGTTCTACTTGTCGAAAGTTACAAATAATTTCCGATAAAGGATTAACCATTGGGGCTCATTGTTCACTTAAACTTGAAGAACAAAAATTTGGCGGATTGTACTGTTTGGATGCTTTGCATATATGTTTCTTAGACTATATGGAAGCAATATATACAAAGATTTCAACCGTCCACGTGTTCCAATCATTGTTCTACTTGTCGAAATTTACAAATAATTTCGGATAAAGTATTAACAATCGGGCTCATTGTTCACTTAACCTTGAAGAACAAAAAATTGGCGAATGGTACTGTTTGGATGCTTTGCATATATGTTTCTTAGACTATACGGAAGCAATATATACAAAGATTTCAACCGTCTACGTGTTCCAATAGTTGTTCTACTTGTCGAAATTTACAAATAATTTCCTTTAAAGGATTAACAATGGGGCTCGTTGTTCACTTAAACTTGAAGAACAATAAATTGGCGAATTGTACTGTTTGGATGCTTTGCATATTTGTTTCTTACACTAGATGGAAGCAATATATACAAAGATTTCAACCGTCTACCTGTTCCATTCATTGTTCTATTTGTCGAAAATTACAAATAATTTCCGATAAAGGATTAACAATGGGGCTCGTAGTTCACTTAAACTTGAAGAACAAAAAAATTGGCGAATTGTACTGTTTGGATGCTTTGCATATATGTTTCTTAGACTATATAGAAGCAATATATAGAAGGATTTCACCCGTCTACCTGTTCCATTCATTGTTCTACATGTCGAAAGTTACAAATAATTTCCGATAAAGGATTAACAATGGGGCTCATTGTTCACTTAAACTTGAGGAACAAAAAATTGGCGAATGGTACTGTTTGGATGCTTTGCGTACATGTTTCTTAGACTATATAGAAGCAATATATACCAAGTTTTCAACCGTCTACCTGTTCCATTCATTGTTCTACTTGTCGAAAGTTACAAATAATTTCCGATAAATGATTAACAATGGGGCTCATTTTTCACTTAACCTTGAAGAACAAAAAATTGGCGAATGGTACTGTTTGGATGCTTTGCATATATGTTTCTTAGACTATATAGAAGCAATATATACAAAGATTTCAACCGTCTACCTGTTCCATTCATTGTTCTATTTGTCGAAAATTACAAATAATTTCGAATAAAGGATTAACAATGGGGCTCGTAGTTCACTTAAACATGAAGAACAAAAAAATTGGCGAATTGTACTGTTTGGATGCTTTGCATATATGTTTCTTAGACTATATAGAAGCAATATGTAGAAGGATTTCACCCGTCTACCTGTTCCAATCATTGTTCTACTTGTCGACATTTAGAAATAATTTCCCTTTCATGATTATCAATGGGGCTCGTTGTTCACTTCAACTTGAAGAACAAAAAATTGGCGAATGGTACTGTTTGGATGCTTTGCATATATGTTTCTTAGACTATATAGAAGCAATATTTACGAAGATTTCAACCGTCTACCTGTTCCATTCATTGTTCTACTTGTCGAAAATTACAAATAATTTCCGATAAAGGATTAACCATTGGGGCTCATTGTTCACTTAAACTTGAAGAACAAAAAATTGGCGAATGGTACTGTTTGGATGCTTTGCATATATGTTTCTTAGACTATATAGAAGCAATATATACATTGATTTCAACCGGCTACCTGTTCAATTCATTATTCTACTTGTCGCAAGTTACAAATAATTTCCGTTAAAGTATTAACAATGGGGCTCTTAGTTCACTTAAACTTGAAGATCAAATAATTGGCGAATTGTACTGTTTGGACGCTTTGCATATATGTTTCTTACACTATATAGAAGCAATATATACAAGGATTTCAACCGTCTACCTGTTCCATTCATTGTTCTACTTGTCGAAAGTTACAAATAATTACCGATAAAGGATTAACAATGGGGCTCGTTGTTCACTTAAACTTGAAGAACAAAAAATTGGCGAATTGTACTGTTTGGATGCTTTGCATATATGTTTCTTAGACTATATAGAAGCAATATATATAAAGACTTCACCCGTCTACCTGTACTATTCATTGTTCTACTTGTAGAAAGTTATAAATAATTTCCATTTCATGATTATCAATGGAGCTCGCTGTTCACTTAAACTTGAAGATCAAAAAATTGGCGAATTGTACTGTTTGGATGCTTTGCATATATGTTTCTTAGACTATATAGGAACAATATATACAATGATTTCAACAGTCTACCTTTTCCATTCATTGTTCTACTTGTCGAAATTTACAAACAATTTCCGTTAAAGGATTAACATTGGGGATCGTAGTTCACTTAAACTTGAAGAACAAATAATTGGCGAATTGTACTGTTTGGAAGCTTTGCATAACTGTATCTTAGACCATATAGAAGCAATATATACAAAGATTTCAACAGTCTAACTGATCTTTTCATTGTTCTATTTGTAGAAAGTTACAAATAATTTCCCTTTCATGATTATCAATGGGGCTCGTTGTTCACTTAAACTTGAAGAACAATAAATTCGCGAATGGTACTGTTTGGATGCTTTGCATATATGTTTCTTAGACTATATAGAAGCAATATATACAAAGATTTCAACCGTCTACCTGTTCCATTCATTGTTCTACTTGTCGAAAGTTACATATAATTTCCGTTGGTGGATTAACAATGGGGCTCGTAGTTCACTTAAACTTGATGAACAAAAAATTGGCGAATGGTACTGTTTGGATGCTTTGCATATATGTTTCTTAGACTATATAGAAGCAATATATACAAAGATTTCAACCGTCTACCTGTTCCATTCATTGTTCTATTGGTCGAAAGTTACAAATAATTTCCGATAAAGGATTAACAATGGGGCTCATTGTTCACTTAAACTTGAAGTACAAAAAATTGGCGAACGGTACTGTTTGGATGCTTTGCGTACATGTTTCTTAGACTATATGGAAGCAATATATACAAAGATTTCAACCGTCTACGTGTTCCAATCATTGTTCTACTTGTCGAAATTTACAAATAATTTCCTTTAAAGGATTAACAATGGGGCTCGTTGTTCACTTAAACTTGAAGAACAATAAATTGGCGAATTGTACTGTTTGGATGCTTTGCATATATGTTTCTTAGACTATATAGAAGCAATATACACAAAGATTTCAACCGGCTACCTGTTCAATTCATTATTCTACTTGTCGCAAGTTACAAATAATTTCCGTTAAAGTATTAACAATGGGGCTCTTAGTTCACTTAAACTTGAAGATCAAATAATTGGCGAATTGTACTGTTTGGACGCTTTGCATATATGTTTCTTACACTATATAGAAGCAATATATACAAGGATTTCAACCGTCTACCTGTTCCATTCATTGTTCTACTTGTCGAAAGTTACAAATAATTACCGATAAAGGATTAACAATGGGGCTCGTTGTTCACTTAAACTTGAAGAACAAAAAATTGGCGAATTGTACTGTTTGGATGCTTTGCATATATGTTTCTTAGACTATATAGAAGCAATATATATAAAGACTTCACCCGTCTACCTGTACTATTCATTGTTCTACTTGTAGAAAGTTACAAATAATTTCCATTTCATGATTATCAATGGAGCTCGCTGTTCACTTAAACTTGAAGATCAAAAAATTGGCGAATTGTACTGTTTGGATGCTTTGCATATATGTTTCTTAGACTATATAGGAACAATATATACAATGATTTCAACAGTCTACCTTTTCCATTCATTGTTCTACTTGTCGAAATTTACAAACAATTTCCGTTAAAGGATTAACATTGGGGATCGTAGTTCACTTAAACTTGAAGAACAAATAATTGGCGAATTGTACTGTTTGGAAGCTTTGCATAACTGTATCTTAGACTATATAGAAGCAATATATACAAAGATTTCAACAGTCTAACTGATCTTTTCATTGTTCTATTTGTAGAAAGTTACAAATAATTTCCCTTTCATGATTATCAATGGGGCTCGTTGTTCACTTAAACTTGAAGAACAATAAATTCGCGAATGGTACTGTTTGGATGCTTTGCATATATGTTTCTTAGACTATATAGAAGCAATATATACAAAGATTTCAACCGTCTACCAGTTCCATTCATTGTTCTACTTGTCGAAAGTTACATATAATTTCCGTTGGTGGATTAACAATGGGGCTCGTAGTTCACTTAAACTTGATGAACAAAAAATTGGCGAATGGTACTGTTTGGATGCTTTGCATATATGTTTCTTAGACTATATAGAAGCAATATATACAAAGATTTCAACCGTCTACCTGTTCCATTCATTGTTCTATTGGTCGAAAGTTACAAATAATTTCCGATAAAGGATTAACAATGGGGCTCATTGTTCACTTAAACTTGAAGTACAAAAAATTGGCGAACGGTACTGTTTGGATGCTTTGCGTACATGTTTCTTAGACTATATGGAAGCAATATATACAAAGATTTCAACCGTCTACGTGTTCCAATCATTGTTCTACTTGTCGAAATTTACAAATAATTTCCTTTAAAGGATTAACAATGGGGCTCGTTGTTCACTTAAACTTGAAGAACAATAAATTGGCGAATTGTACTGTTTGGATGCTTTGCATATATGTTTCTTAGACTATATAGAAGCAATATACACAAAGATTTCAACCGTCTACCTGTTCCATTCATTGTTCTACTTGTTTAAAGTTAGAAATAATTTCCGATAAAGGATTAACAATGGGGCTCATTGTTCACTTAAACTTGAAGAACAAAAAATTGGCGAATGGTACTGTTTGTATGCTTTGCATATATGTTTCTTAGACTATATAGAAGCAATATATACATTGATTTCAACCGTCTACCTGTTCCACTCATTGTTCTACTTCTCGCAAGTTACAAATAATTTCCGAAAACGGATTAACCATTGGGGCTCATTGTTCACTTAAACTTGAAGAACAAAAAATTGGCGAATTGTACTGTTTGGATGCTTTGCGTATATGTTTCTTATACTATATAGAAGCAATATATACAAAGATTTCAACCGTCTACCTGTTCTATTCATTGTTCTACTTGTCGAAAGTTACAAATAATTTCCGAAAACGGATTAACCATTGGGGCTCAATGTTCACTTAAACTTGAAGAACAAAAAATTGGCGAATTGTACTGTTTGGATGCTTTGCGTATATGTTTCTTATACTATATAGAAGCAATATATACAAAGATTTCAACCGTCTACCTGGTCTATTCATTGTTCTACTTGTCGAAAGTTACAAATAATTCCCGATAAAGGATTAACAATGGGGCTCATTGTTCACTTAAACTTGAAGAACAAAAAATTGGCGAATGGTACTGTTTGGATGCTTTGCATATATGTTTCTTAGACTATATAGAAGCAATATATACAAAGATTTCAAACGTCTACCAGTTCCATTCATTGTTCTACTTGTCGAAAGTTACAAATAATTTCCGATAACGGATTAACCATTGGGGCTCATTGTTCACTTAAACTTGAAGAACAAAAAATTGGCGAAATGTACTGTTTGGATGCTTTGCATATATGTTTCTTATACTATATAGAAGCAATATATACAAAGATTTCAACCGTCTACCTGTTCCATTCAATGTTCTACTTGTCGAAATTTACAAATAATTTCCGATAAAGGATTAACCATTGGGGCTCATTGTTCACTTAAACTTGAAGAACAAAAAATTGGCGAATTGTACTGTTTGGATGCTTTGCATATATGTTTCTTAGACTATATGGAAGCAATATATACAAAGATTTCAACCGTCTACGTGTTCCAATCATTGTTCTACTTGTCGAAATTTACAAATAATTTCCTTTAAAGGATTAACAATGGGGCTCGTTGTTCACTTAAACTTGAAGAACAATAAATTGGCGAATTGTACTGTTTGGATGCTTTGCATATATGTTTCTTAGACTATATAGAAGCAATATATGCAAAGATTTCAACCGTCTACCTGTTCCATTCATTGTTCTACTTGTTTAAAGTTAGAAATAATTTCCGATAAAGGATTAACAATGGGGCTCATTGTTCACTTAAACTTGAAGAACAAAAAATTGGCGAATGGTACTGTTTGTATGCTTTGCATATATATTTCTTAGACTATATAGAAGCAATATATACATTGATTTCAACCGTCTACCTGTTCCACTCATTGTTCTACTTCTCGCAAGTTACAAATAATTTCCGAAAACGGATTAACCATTGGGGCTCATTGTTCACTTAAACTTGAAGAACAAAAAATTGGCGAATTGTACTGTTTGGATGCTTTGCGTATATGTTTCTTATACTATATAGAAGCAATATATACAAAGATTTCAACCGTCTACCTGTTCTATTCATTGTTCTACTTGTCGAAAGTTACAAATAATTTCCGGAAACGGATTAACCATTGGGGCTCATTGTTCACTTAAACTTGAAGAACAAAAAATTGGCGAATTGTACTGTTTGGATGCTTTGCGTATATGTTTCTTATACTATATAGAAGCAATATATACAAAGATTTCAACCGTCTACCTGGTCTATTCATTGTTCTACTTGTCGAAAGTTACAAATAATTCCCGATAAAGGATTAACAATGGGGCTCATTGTTCACTTAAACTTGAAGAACAAAAAATTGGTGAATGGTACTGTTTGGATGCTTTGCATATATGTTTCTTATACTATATCGAAGCAATATATACAAAGATTTCAAACGTCTACCAGTTCCATTCATTGTTCTACTTGTCGAAAGTTACAAATAATTTCCGATAACGGATTAACCATTGGGGCTCATTGTTCACTTAAACTTGAAGAACAAAAAATTGGCGAATTGTACTGTTTGGATGCTTTGCATATATGTTTCTTATACTATATAGAAGCAATATATACAAAGATTTCAACCGTCTACCTGTTCCATTCAATGTTCTACTTGTCGAAATTTACAAATAATTTCCGATAAAGGATTAACCATTGGGGCTCATTGTTCACTTAAACTTGAAGAACAAAAAATTGGCGAATTGTACTGTTTGGATGCTTTGCATATATGTTTCTTAGACTATATGGAAGCAATATATACAAAGATTTCAACCGTCTACGTGTTCCAATCATTGTTCTACTTGTCGAAATTTACAAATAATTTCCTTTAAAGGATTAACAATGGGGCTCGTTGTTCACTTAAACTTGAAGAACAATAAATTGGCGAATTGTACTGTTTGGATGCTTTGCATATATGTTTCTTAGACTATATAGAAGCAATATATACAAAGATTTCAACCGTCTACCTGTTCCATTCATTGTTCTACTTCTCGCAAGTTACAAATAATTTCCGAAAACGGATTAACCATTGGGGCTCATTGTTCACTTAAACTTGAAGAACAAAAAATTGGCGTATTCTACTGTTTGGATGCTTTGCATATATGTTTCGTAGGCTATATAGAAGCAATATATACAATGATTTCAACCGTCTACATGATCCATTCATTGTTCTACTTGTCGAAATTTACAAATAATTTCCTTTAAAGGATTAACAATGGGGCTCGTAGTTCACTTAAACTTGAAGAACAAAAAATTGGCGAATTGTACTGTTTGGATGCTTTGCATATATGTTTCTTAGACTATTTAGAAGCAATATATAGAAAGATTTCACCCGTCTACCTGTACTATTCATTGTTCTACTTGTAGAAAGTTACAAATAATTTCCATTTCATGATTATCAATGGGGCTCGCTGTTCACTTAAACTTGAAGATCAAAAAATTGGCGATTGTTACTGTGTAGATGCTTTGCGTATAGGTTTCTTAGATTATATAGAAGCAATATATACAAAGATTTCAACCGTCTACCTGTAATATTCATTTTCTACTTGTAGAAAGTTACAAATAATTTCCATTTCATGATTATCAATGGGGCTCGCTGTTCACTTAAACTTGAAGAACAAAAAATTGGCGAATGGTACTGTTTGGATGCTTTGCATATATGTTTCTTAGACTATATAGAAGCAATATATACAAAGATTTCAACCGTCTACCAGTTCTATTCATTGTTCTACTTGTCGCAAGTTACAAATAATTACCGATAAAGGATTAACCATTGGGGCTCATTGTTCACTTAAACTTGAAGAACAAAAAATTGGCGAATTGTACTGTTTGGATGCTTTGCATATATGTTTCCTAGACTACATAGAAGCAATATATACAAAGATTTCAACCGTCTACCTGTTCCATTCATTGTTCTACTTGTCGAAAGTTACAAATAATTTCCGACAAAGGATTAACAATGGGGCTCATTGTTCATTTAAACTTGAAGAACAAAAAATTGGCGAATGGTACTGTTTGGATGCTTTGCATATATGTTTCTTAGACTATATAGAAGCAATATATACAAAGATTTCAACCGTCTACCTGTTCCATTCATTGTTCTACTTGTCGAAAGTTACAAATAATTACGGATAAATGATTAACCATTGGGGCTCATTGTTCACTTAAACTTGAAGAACAAAAAATTGGCGAATGGTACTGTTTGGATGCTTTGCATATATGTTTCTTAGACTATATAGAAGCAATATATACAAAGATGCCAACCGTCTACCTGTTCCATTCATTGTTCTACTTGTCGAAAGTTACAAATAATTTCCGATAACGGATTAACCATTGGGGCTCATTGTTCACTTAAACTTGAAGAACAAAAAATTGGCTAATTGTACTGTTTGGATGCTTTGCATATATGTTTCTTAGACTATATAGAAGCAATATATACAATGATTTCAACAGTCTACCTGTTCCATTCATTGTTCTTCTTGTCGAAAATTACAAATAATTTCCTTTAAAGGATTAACAATGGGGCTCATTGTTCACTTAAACTTGAGGAACAAAAAATTGTCGAATTGTACTGTTTAGATGCTTTGCATATATGTTTCTTAGACTATATAGAAGCAATATATACAATGATTTCAACCGTCTACCAGTTCCATTCATTGTTCTACTTGTCGAAAGTTACAAATAATTTCCGGTAAAGGATTAACAATGGGGCTCATTGTTCACTTAAACTTGAAGAACAAAAAATTGGCGAATGGTGCTGTTTGGATGCTTTGCATATATGTTTCTTAGACTATATAGAAGCAATATATACATTGATTTCAACCGTCTACCTGTTCCATTCATTGTTCTACTTGTCGGAAGTTACAAATAATTTCCGTTAAAGTATTAACAATGGGGCTCGTAGTTCACTTAAACATGAAGATGAAATAATTGGCGAATGGTACTGTTTGGATGCTTTGCAGATATGTTTCTTAGACTATATAGAAGCAATATATACAAAGATTTCAACCGTCTACCTGTTCCATTCATTGTTCTACTTGTCGAAAGTTACAAATAATTTCCGATAACGGATTAACCATTGGGGCTCATTGTTCACTTAAACTTGAAGATAAAAAAATTGGCGAATTGTACTGTTTGGATGCTTTGCATATATGTTTCTTAGACTATATAGAATCAATATATACAAAGATTTCAACCGTCTACCTGTTCCATTCATTGTTCTACTGGTCGAAAGTTACAAATAATTTCCGATAAAGGATTAACAATGGGGCTCATTGTACACTTAAACTTGAAGAACAAAAAATTGGCGAACGGTACAGTTTGGATGCTTTGCGTACATGTTTCTTAGACTATATAGAAGCAATATATACAAAGATTTCAACCGTCTACCAGTTCCATTCATTGTTCTACATGTCGAAAGTTACAAATAATTCCCGATAACGGATTAACCATTGGGGCTCATTGTTCACTTAAACTTGAAGAACAAAAAATTGGCGAATTGTACTGTTTGGATGCTTTGCATATATGTTTCTTAGACTATATAGAAGAAATATATACAATGATTTCAACAGTCTACCTGTTCCATTCATTGTTCTACTTGTCGAAATTTACAAATAATTTCCTTTAAAGGATTAACAATGCGGCTCGTAGTTCACTTAAACTTGAAGACCAAAAAATTGGCGAATGGTACTGTTTGGATGCTTTGCATATATGTTTCTTAGACTATATAGAAGCAATATATACTAAGATTTCAACCGTCTACCTGTTCCATTCATTGTTCTACTTGTCGAAAGTTACAAATAATTTCCGATAAAGGATTAACCATTGGGGCTCATTGTTCACTTAAACTTGAAGAACAAAAATTTGGCGGATTGTACTGTTTGGATGCTTTGCATATATGTTTCTTAGACTATATGGAAGCAATATATACAAAGATTTCAACCGTCCACGTGTTCCAATCATTGTTCTACTTGTCGAAATTTACAAATAATTTCGGATAAAGTATTAACAATCGGGCTCATTGTTCACTTAACCTTGAAGAACAAAAAATTGGCGAATGGTACTGTTTGGATGCTTTGCATATATGTTTCTTAGACTATACGGAAGCAATATATACAAAGATTTCAACCGTCTACGTGTTCCAATAGTTGTTCTACTTGTCGAAAGTTACAAATAATTTCCTTTAAAGGATTAACAATGGGGCTCGTTGTTCACTTAAACTTGAAGAACAATAAATTGGCGAATTGTACTGTTTGGATGCTTTGCATATTTGTTTCTTACACTAGATGGAAGCAATATATACAAAGATTTCAACCGTCTACCTGTTCCATTCATTGTTCTATTTGTCGAAAATTACAAATAATTTCCGATAAAGGATTAACAATGGGGCTCGTAGTTCAGTTAAACATGAAGAACAAAAAAATTGGCGAATTGTACTGTTTGGATGCTTTGCATATATGTTTCTTAGACTATATAGAAGCAATATGTAGAAGGATTTCACCCGTCTACCTGTTCCAATCATTGTTCTACTTGTCGACATTTAGAAATAATTTCCCTTTCATGATTATCAATGGGGCTCGTTGTTCACTTCAACTTGAAGAACAAAAAATTGGCGAATGGTACTGTTTGGATGCTTTGCATATATGTTTCTTAGACTATATACAAGCAATATTTACAAAGATTTCAACCGTCTACCTGTTCCATTCATTGTTCTACTTGTCGAAAATTACAAATAATTTCCGATAAAGGATTAACCATTGGGGCTCATTGTTCACTTAAACTTGAAGAACAAAAAATTGGCGAATGGTACTGTTTGGATGCTTTGCATATATGTTTCTTAGACTATATAGAAGCAATATATACATTAATTTCAACCGGCTACCTGTTCAATTCATTATTCTACTTGTCGCAAGTTACAAATAATTTCCGTTAAAGTATTAACAATGGGGCTCTTAGTTCACTTAAACTTGAAGATCAAATAATTGGCGAATTGTACTGTTTGGACGCTTTGCATATATGTTTCTTACACTATATAGAAGCAATATATACAAGGATTTCAACCGTCTACCTGTTCCATTCATTGTTCTACTTGTCGAAAGTTACAAATAATTACCGATAAAGGATTAACAATGGGGCTCGTTGTTCACTTAAACTTGAAGAACAAAAAATTGGCGAATTGTACTGTTTGGATGCTTTGCATATATGTTTCTTAGACTATATAGAAGCAATATATATAAAGACTTCACCCGTCTACCTGTACTATTCATTGTTCTACTTGTAGAAAGTTACAAATAATTTCCATTTCATGATTATCAATGGAGCTCGCTGTTCACTTAAACTTGAAGATCAAAAAATTGGCGAATTGTACTGTTTGGATGCTTTGCATATATGTTTCTTAGACTATATAGGAACAATATATACAATGATTTCAACAGTCTACCTTTTCCATTCATTGTTCTACTTGTCGAAATTTACAAACAATTTCCGTTAAAGGATTAACATTGGGGATCGTAGTTCACTTAAACTTGAAGAACAAATAATTGGCGAATTGTACTGTTTGGAAGCTTTGCATAACTGTATCTTAGACTATATAGAAGCAATATATACAAAGATTTCAACAGTCTAACTGATCTTTTCATTGTTCTATTTGTAGAAAGTTACAAATAATTTCCCTTTCATGATTATCAATGGGGCTCGTTGTTCACTTAAACTTGAAGAACAATAAATTCGCGAATGGTACTGTTTGGATGCTTTGCATATATGTTTCTTAGACTATATAGAAGCAATATATACAAAGATTTCAACCGTCTACCTGTTCCATTCATTGTTCTACTTGTCGAAAGTTACATATAATTTCCGTTGGTGGATTAACAATGGGGCTCGTAGTTCACTTAAACTTGATGAACAAAAAATTGGCGAACGGTACTGTTTGGATGCTTTGCGTACATGTTTCTTAGACTATATGGAAGCAATATATACAAAGATTTCAACCGTCTACGTGTTCCAATCATTGTTCTACTTGTCGAAATTTACAAATAATTTCCTTTAAAGGATTAACAATGGGGCTCGTTGTTCACTTAAACTTGAAGAACAATAAATTGGCGAATTGTACTGTTTGGATGCTTTGCATATATGTTTCTTAGACTATATAGAAGCAATATACACAAAGATTTCAACCGTCTACCTGTTCCATTCATTGTTCTACTTGTTTAAAGTTAGAAATAATTTCCGATAAAGGATTAACAATGGGGCTCATTGTTCACTTAAACTTGAAGAACAAAAAATTGGCGAATGGTACTGTTTGTATGCTTTGCATATATGTTTCTTAGACTATATAGAAGCAATATATACATTGATTTCAACCGTCTACCTGTTCCACTCATTGTTCTACTTCTCGCAAGTTACAAATAATTTCCGAAAACGGATTAACCATTGGGGCTCATTGTTCACTTAAACTTGAAGAACAAAAAATTGGCGAATTGTACTGTTTGGATGCTTTGCGTATATGTTTCTTATACTATATAGAAGCAATATATACAAAGATTTCAACCGTCTACCTGTTCTATTCATTGTTCTACTTGTCGAAAGTTACAAATAATTTCCGAAAACGGATTAACCATTGGGGCTCATTGTTCACATAAACTTGAAGAACAAAAAATTGGCGAATTGTACTGTTTGGATGCTTTGCGTATATGTTTCTTATACTATATAGAAGCAATATATACAAAGATTTCAACCGTCTACCTGGTCTATTCATTGTTCTACTTGTCGAAGGTTACAAATAATTCCCGATAAAGGATTAACAATGGGGCTCATTGTTCACTTAAACTTGAAGAACAAAAAATTGGCGAATGGTACTGTTTGGATGCTTTGCATATATGTTTCTTAGACTATATAGAAGCAATATATACAAAGATTTCAAACGTCTACCAGTTCCATTCATTGTTCTACTTGTCGAAAGTTACAAATAATTTCCGATAACGGATTAACCATTGGGGCTCATTGTTCACTTAAACTTGAAGAACAAAAAATTGGCGAATTGTACTGTTTGGATGCTTTGCATATATGTTTCTTATACTATATAGAAGCAATATATACAAAGATTTCAACCGTCTACCTGTTCCATTCAATGTTCTACTTGTCGAAATTTACAAATAATTTCCGATAAAGGATTAACCATTGGGGCTCATTGTTCACTTAAACTTGAAGAACAAAAAATTAGCGAATTGTACTGTTTGGATGCTTTGCATATATGTTTCTTAGACTATATGGAAGCAATATATACAAAGATTTCAACCGTCTACGTGTTCCAATCATTGTTCTACTTGTTTAAAGTTAGAAATAATTTCCGATAAAGGATTAACAATGGGGCTCATTGTTCACTTAAACTTGAAGAACAAAAAATTGGCGAATGGTACTGTTTGTATGCTTTGCATATATGTTTCGTAGGCTATATAGAAGCAATATATACAATGATTTCAACCGTCTACCTGTTCCACTCATTGTTCTACTTCTCGCAAGTTACAAATAATTTCCGAAAACGGATTAACCATTGGGGCTCATTGTTCACTTAAACTTGAAGAACAAAAAATTGGCGAATTCTACTGTTTGGATGCTTTGCATATATGTTTCGTAGGCTATATAGAAGCAATATATACAATGATTTCAACCGTCTACATGATCCATTCATTGTTCTACTTGTCGAAATTTACAAATAATTTCCTTTAAAGGATTAACAATGGGGCTCGTAGTTCACTTAAACTTGAAGAACAAAAAATTGGCGAATTGTACTGTTTGGATGCTTTGCATATATGTTTCTTAGACTATTTAGAAGCAATATATAGAAAGATTTCACCCGTCTACCTGTACTATTCATTGTTCTACTTGTAGAAAGTTACAAATAATTTCCATTTCATGATTATCAATGGGGCTCGCTGTTCACTTAAACTTGAAGATCAAAAAATTGGCGATTGTTACTGTGTAGATGCTTTGCGTATAGGTTTCTTAGATTATATAGAAGCAATATATACAAAGATTTCAACCGTCTACCTGTACTATTCATTGTTCTACTTGTAGAAAGTTACAAATAATTTCCATTTCATGATTATCAATGGGGCTCGCTGTTCACTTAAACTTGAAGAACAAAAAATTGGCGAATGGTACTGTTTGGATGCTTTGCATATATGTTTCTTAGACTATATAGAAGCAACATATACAAAGATTTCAACCGTCTACCAGTTCTATTCATTGTTCTACTTGTCGCAAGTTACAAATAATTACCGATAAAGGATTAACCATTGGGGCTCATTGTTCACTTAAACTTGAAGAACAAAAAATTGGCGAATTGTACTGTTTGGATGCTTTGCATATATGTTTCTTAGACTACATAGAAGCAATATATACAAAGATTTCAAACGTCTACCTGTTCCATTCATTGTTCTACTTGTCGAAAGTTACAAATAATTTCCGACAAAGGATTAACAATGGGGCTCATTGTTCATTTAAACTTGAAGGACAAAAAATTGGCGAATTGTACTGTTTGGATGCTTTGCATATATGTTTCTTAGACTATATAGAAGCAATATATACAAAGATTTCAACCGTCTACCTGTTCCATTCATTGTTCTACTTGTAGAAAGTTACAAATAATTTCCATTTCATGATTATCAATGGGGCTCGCTGTTCACTATAACTTGAAGATCAAAAAATTGGCGATTGTTACTGTTTAGATGCTTTGCATATAGGTTTCTTAGACTATATAGAAGAAACATATACAAAGATTTCAACAGTCTACCTGTTCTATTCATTGTTCTACTTGTCGAAAGTTACAAATAATTTCCGTTTCATGATTATCAATGGGGCTCGTTGTTGACTTAAACTTGAAGAACAAAAAATTGGCGAATGGTACTGTTTGGATGCTTTGCATATATGTTTCTTAGACTATATAGAAGCAATATATACAAAGATTTCAACCGTCTACCTGTTCCATTCATTGTTCTACTTGTCGAAATTTACAAATAATTTCCGATAAAGGATTAACAATGGGGCTCATTGTTCATTTAAACTTGAAGGACAAAAAATTGGCGAATTGTACTGTTTGGATGCTTTGCATATATGTTTCTTAGACTATATAGAAGCAATATATACAAAGATTTCAACCGTCAACCTGTTCCATTCATTGTTCTACTTGTCGAAAGTTACAAATAATTTCCGATAAAGGATTAACAATGGGGCTCATTGTTCATTTAAACTTGAAGGACAAAAAATTGGCGAATTGTACTGTTTGGATGCTTTGCATATATGTTTCTTAGACTATATAGAAGCAATATATATAATGATTTCAACCGTCTACCTGTTCTATTCATTGTTCTACTTGTCGAAAGTTACAAATAATTTCCGAAAACGGATTAACCATTGGGGCTCATTGTTCACTTAAACTTGAAGAACAAAAAATTGGCGAATTGTACTGTTTGGATGCTTTGCGTATATGTTTCTTATACTATATAGAAGCAATATATACAAAGATTTCAACCGTCTACCTGGTCTATTCATTGTTCTACTTGTCGAAAGTTACAAATAATTCCCGATAAAGGATTAACAATGGGGCTCATTGTTCACTTAAACTTGAAGAACAAAAAATTGGCGAATGGTACTGTTTGGATGCTTTGCATATATGTTTCTTAGACTATATAGAAGCAATATATACAAAGATTTCAAACGTCTACCAGTTCCATTCATTGTTCTACTTGTCGAAAGTTACAAATAATTTCCGATAACGGATTAACCATTGGGGCTCATTGTTCACTTAAACTTGAAGAACAAAAAATTGGCGAATTGTACTGTTTGGATGCTTTGCATATATGTTTCTTATACTATATAAAAGCAATATATACAAAGATTTCAACCGTCTACCTGTTCCACTCAATGTTCTACTTGTCGAAATTTACAAATAATTTCCTTTAAAGTATTAACAATGGGGCTCGTAGTTCACTTAAACTTGAAGAACAAAAAATTGGCGAACGGTACTGTTTGGATGCTTTGCGTACATGTTTCTTAGACTATATGGAAGCAATATATACAAAGATTTCAACCGTCTACGTGTTCCAATCATTGTTCTACTTGTCGAAATTTACAAATAATTTCCTTTAAAGGATTAACAATGGGGCTCATTGTTCACTTAAACTTGAAGAACAAAAAATTGGCGAATGGTACTGTTTGGATGCTTTGCATATATGTTTCTTAGGCTATATAGAAGCAATATATACAAAGATTTCAAACGTCTACCAGTTCCATTCAATGTTCTACTTGTCGAAAGTTACAAATAATTTCCGATAACGGATTAACCATTGGGGCTCATTGTTCACTTAAACTTGAAGAACAAAAAATTGGCGAATTGTACTGTTTGGATGCTTTGCATATATGTTTCTTATACTATATAGAAGCAATATATACAAAGATTTCAACCGTCTACCTGTTCCACTCAATGTTCTACTTGTCGAAATTTACAAATAATTTCCTTTAAAGTATTAACAATGGGGCTCGTAGTTCACTTAAACTTGAAGAACAAAAAAATTGGCGAATTGTACTGTTTGGATGCTTTGCATATATGTTTCTTAGACTATATAGAAGCAATATATAGAAGGATTTCACCCGTCTACCTGTTCCAATCATTGTTCTACTTGTCGAAATTTAGAAATAATTTCCCTTTCATGATTATGAATGGGGCTCGTTGTTCACTTAAACTTGAAGAACAATAAATTAGCGAATGGTACTGTTTGGATGCTTTGCATATATGTTTCTTAGACTATATAGAAGCAATATATACAATGATTTCAACCGTCTACCTGTTCCATTCATTGTTCTACTTGTCGATATTTACAAATAATTTCCTTTAAAGGATTAACAATGGGGCTCGTTGTTCACTTAAACTTGAAGAACAATAAATTGGCGAATTGTACTGTTTGGATGCTTTGCATATATGTTTCTTAGACTATATAGAAGCAATATATACAATGATTTCAAACGTCTACCTGTTCCATTCATTGTTCCACTTGTCGAAAGTTACACATAACTTCCGTTGATGGATTAACAATGGGGCTCGTAGTTCACTTAAACTTGAAGAACAAAAAATTGGCGAATGGTACTGTTTGGGTGCTTTGCATATATGTTTCTTAGACTATATAGAAGCAATATATACAAAGATTTCAACCGTCTACCTGTTCCATTCATTGTTCTATTTGTCGAAAATTACAAATAATTTCCGATAAAGGATTAACAATGGGGCTCGTAGTTCACTTAAACATGAAGATGAAATAATTGGCGAATGGTACTGTTTGGATGCTTTGCATATATGTTTCTTAGACTATATAGAAGCAATATATACAATGATTTCAACCGTCTACCTGTTCCATTCATTGTTCTACTTGTCGAAATTTACAAATAATTTCCTTTAAAGGATTAACAATGCGGCTCGTAGTTCACTTAAACTTGAAGAACAAAAAATTGGCGAATGGTACTGTTTGGATGCTTTGCATATATGTTTCTTAGACTATATAGAAGCAATATATACTAAGATTTCAACCGTCTACCTGTTCCATTCATTGTTCTACTTGTCGAAAGTTACAAATAATTTCCGATAAAGGATTAACCATTGGGGCTCATTGTTCACTTAAACTTGAAGAACAAAAATTTGGCGGATTGTACTGTTTGGATGCTTTGCATATATGTTTCTTAGACTATATGGAAGCAATATATACAAAGGTTTCAACCGTCCACGTGTTCCAATCATTGTTCTACTTGTCGAAATTTACAAATAATTTCCGATAAAGGATTAACCATTGGGGCTCATTGTTCACTTAAACTTGAAGAACAAAAAATTAGCGAATTGTACTGTTTGGATGCTTTGCATATATGTTTCTTAGACTATATGGAAGCAATATATACAAAGATTTCAACCGTCTACGTGTTCCAATCATTGTTCTACTTGTCGAAATTTACAAATAATTTCCTTTAAAGGATTAACAATGGGGCTCGTTGTTCACTTAAACTTGAAGAACAATAAATTGGCGAGTTGTACTGTTTGGATGCTTTGCATATATGTTTCTTAGACTATATAGAAGCAATATATACAAAGATTTCAACCGTCTACCTGTTCCATTCATTGTTCTACTTGTTTAAAGTTAGAAATAATTTCCGTTAAAGGATTAACAATGGGGCTCATTGTTCACTTAAACTTGAAGAACAAAAAATTGGCGAATGGTACTGTTTGTATGCTTTGCATATATGTTTCTTAGACTATATAGAAGCAATATATACATTGATTTCAACCGTCTACCTGTTCCACTCATTGTTCTACTTCTCGCAAGTTACAAATAATTTCCGAAAACGGATTAACCATTGGGGCTCATTGTTCACTTAAACTTGAAGAACAAAAAATTGGCGAATTCTACTGTTTGGATGCTTTGCATATATGTTTCGTAGGCTATATAGAAGCAATATATACAATGATTTCAACCGTCTACATGATCCATTCATTGTTCTACTTGTCGAAATTTACAAATAATTTCCTTTAAAGGATTAACAATGGGGCTCGTAGTTCACTTAAACTTGAAGAACAAAAAATTGGCGAATTGTACTGTTTGGATGCTTTGCATATATGTTTCTTAGACTATTTAGAAGCAATATATAGAAAGATTTCACCCGTCTACCTGTACTATTCATTGTTCTACTTGTAGAAAGTTACAAATAATTTCCATTTCATGATTATCAATGGGGCTCGCTGTTCACTTAAACTTGAAGATCAAAAAATTAGCGAATGGTACTGTTTGGATGCTTTGCATATATGTTTCTTAGACTATATAGAAGCAATATATACAATGATTTCAACCGTCTACCTGTTCCATTCATTGTTCTACTTGTCGATATTTACAAATAATTTCCTTTAAAGGATTAACAATGGGGCTCGTTGTTCACTTAAACTTGAAGAACAATAAATTGGCGAATTGTACTGTTTGGATGCTTTGCATATATGTTTCTTAGACTATATAGAAGCAATATATAGAAAGATTTCAACCGTCTACCTGTTATATTCATTGTTATACTTGTAGAAAGTTACAAATAATTTCCTTTTCATGATTATGAATGGGGCTCGTAGTTCACTTAAACTTGAAGAACAATAAATTAGCGAATGGTACTGTTTGGATGCTTTGCATATATGTTTCTTAGACTATATAGAAGCAATATATACAATGATTTCAACCGTCTACCTGTTCCATTCATTGTTCTACTTGTCGCAAGTTACAAATAATTTCCGTTAAAGTATTAACAATGGGGCTCGTAGTTCACTTTAACTTGAAGATCAAATAATTGGCGAATGGTACTGTTTGGATGCTTTGCATATATGTTTCTTAGACTATATAGAAGCAATATATACAAAGATTTCAAACGTCTACCTGTTCCATTCATTGTTCTATTTGTCGAAAATTACAAATAATTTCCGATAAAGGATTAACAATGGGGCTCGTAGTTTACTTAAACTTGAAGAACAAAAAATTGGCGAATTGTACTGTTTGGATGCTTTGCATATATGTTTCTTAGACTATATAGAAGAAATATATACAATGATTTCAACAGTCTACCTGTTCCATTCATTGTTCTACTTGTCGAAATTTACAAATAATTTCCTTTAAAGGATTAACAATGCGGCTCGTAGTTCACTTAAACTTGAAGAACAAAAAATTGGCGAATGGTACTGTTTGGATGCTTTGCATATATGTTTCTTAGACTATATAGAAGCAATATATACTAAGATTTCAACCGTCTACCTGTTCCATTCATTGTTCTACTTGTCGAAAGTTACAAATAATTTCCGATAAAGGATTAACCATTGGGGCTCATTGTTCACTTAAACTTGAAGAACAAAAATTTGGCGGATTGTACTGTTTGGATGCTTTGCATATATGTTTCTTAGACTATATGGAAGCAATATATACAAAGATTTCAACCGTCCACGTGTTCCAATCATTGTTCTACTTGTCGAAATTTACAAATAATTTCGGATAAAGTATTAACAATCGGGCTCATTGTTCACTTAACCTTGAAGAACAAAAAATTGGCGAATGGAACTGTTTGGATGCTTTGCATATATGTTTCTTAGACTATACGGAAGCAATATATACAAAGATTTCAACCGTCTACGTGTTCCAATAGTTGTTCTACTTGTCGAAATTTACAAATAATTTCCTTTAAAGGATTAACAATGGGGCTCGTTGTTCACTTAAACTTGAAGTACAATAAATTGGCGAATTGTACTGTTTGGATGCTTTGCATATTTGTTTCTTACACTAGATGGAAGCAATATATACAAAGATTTCAACCGTCTACCTGTTCCATTCATTGTTCTATTTGTCGAAAATTACAAATAATTTCCGATAAAGGATTAACAATGGGGCTCGTAGTTCACTTAAACTTGAAGAACAAAAAAATTGGCGAATTGTACTGTTTGGATGCTTTGCATATATGTTTCTTAGACTATATAGAAGCAATATATAGAAGGATTTCACCCGTCTACCTGTTCCATTCATTGTTCTACATGTCGAAAGTTACAAATAATTTCCGATAAAGGATTAACAATGGGGCTCATTGTTCACTTAAACTTGAGGAACAAAAAATTGGCGAATGGTACTGTTTGGATGCTTTGCGTACATGTTTCTTAGACTATATAGAAGCAATATATACCAAGTTTTCAACCGTCTACCTGTTCCATTCATTGTTCTACTTGTCGAAAGTTACAAATAATTTCCGATAAATGATTAACAATGGGGCTCATTTTTCACTTAACCTTGAAGAACAAAAAATTGGCGAATGGTACTGTTTGGATGCTTTGCATATATGTTTCTTAGACTATATAGAAGCAATATATACAAAGATTTCAACCGTCTACCTGTTCCATTGATTGTTCTATTTGTCGAAAATTACAAATAATTTCGAATAAAGGATTAACAATGGGGCTCGTAGTTCACTTAAACATGAAGAACAAAAAAATTGGCGAATTGTACTGTTTGGATGCTTTGCATATATGTTTCTTAGACTATATAGAAGCAATATGTAGAAGGATTTCACCCGTCTACCTGTTCCAATCATTGTTCTACTTGTCGACATTTAGAAATAATTTCCCTTTCATGATTATCAATGGGGCTCGTTGTTCACTTCAACTTGAAGAACAAAAAATTGGCGAATGGTACTGTTTGGATGCTTTGCATATATGTTTCTTAGACTATATAGAAGCAATATTTACAAAGATTTCAACCGTCTACCTGTTCCATTCATTGTTCTACTTGTCGAAAATTACAAATAATTTCCGATAAAGGATTAACCATTGGGGCTCATTGTTCACTTAAACTTGAAGAACAAAAAATTGGCGAATGGTACTGTTTGGATGCTTTGCATATATGTTTCTTAGACTATATAGAAGCAATATATACATTGATTTCAACCGGCTACCTGTTCAATTCATTATTCTACTTGTCGCAAGTTACAAATAATTTCCGTTAAAGTATTAACAATGGGGCTCTTAGTTCACTTAAACTTGAAGATCAAATAATTGGCGAATTGTACTGTTTGGACGCTTTGCATATATGTTTCTTACACTATATAGAAGCAATATATACAAGGATTTCAACCGTCTACCTGTTCCATTCATTGTTCTACTTGTCGAAAGTTACAAATAATATCCGATAAAGGATTAACAATGGGGCTCGTTGTTCACTTAAACTTGAAGAACAAAAAATTGGCGAATTGTACTGTTTGGATGCTTTGCATATATGTTTCTTAGACTATATAGAAGCAATATATATAAAGACTTCACCCGTCTACCTGTACTATTCATTGTTCTACTTGTAGAAAGTTACAAATAATTTCCATTTCATGATTATCAATGGAGCTCGCTGTTCACTTAAACTTGAAGATCAAAAAATTGGCGAATTGTACTGTTTGGATGCTTTGCATATATGTTTCTTAGACTATATAGGAACAATATATACAATGATTTCAACAGTCTACCTTTTCCATTCATTGTTCTACTTGTCGAAATTTACAAACAATTTCCGTTAAAGGATTAACATTGGGGATCGTAGTTCACTTAAACTTGAAGAACAAATAATTGGCGAATTGTACTGTTTGAAAGCTTTGCATAACTGTATCTTAGACTATATAGAAGCAATATATACAAAGATTTCAACAGTCTAACTGATCTTTTCATTGTTCTATTTGTAGAAAGTTACAAATAATTTCCCTTTCATGATTATCAATGGGGCTCGTTGTTCACTTAAACTTGAAGAACAATAAATTCGCGAATGGTACTGTTTGGATGCTTTGCATATATGTTTCTTAGACTATATAGAAGCAATATATACAAAGATTTCAACCGTCTACCTGTTCCATTCATTGTTCTACTTGTCGAAAGTTACATATAATTTCCGTTGGTGGATTAACAATGGGGCTCGTAGTTCACTTAAACTTGATGAACAAAAAATTGGCGAATGGTACTGTTTGGATGCTTTGCATATATGTTTCTTAGACTATATAGAAGCAATATATACAAAGATTTCAAACGTCTACCTGTTCCATTCATTGTTCTATTGGTCGAAAGTTACAAATAATTTCCGATAAAGGATTAACAATGGGGCTCATTGTTCACTTAAACTTGAAGTACAAAAAATTGGCGAACGGTACTGTTTGGATGCTTTGCGTACATGTTTCTTAGACTATATGGAAGCAATATATACAAAGATTTCAACCGTCTACGTGTTCCAATCATTGTTCTACTTGTCGAAATTTACAAATAATTTCCTTTAAAGGATTAACAATGGGGCTCGTTGTTCACTTAAACTTGAAGAACAATAAGTTGGCGAATTGTACTGTTTGGATGCTTTGCATATATGTTTCTTAGACTATATAGAAGCAATATACACAAAGATTTCAACCGTCTACCTGTTCCATTCATTGTTCTACTTGTTTAAAATTAGAAATAATTTCCGATAAAGGATTAACAATGGGGCTCATTGTTCACTTAAACTTGAAGAACAAAAAATTGGCGAATGGTACTGTTTGTATGCTTTGCATATATGTTTCTTAGACTATATAGAAGCAATATACACAAAGATTTCAACCGTCTACGTGTTCCAATCATTGTTCTACTTGTCGAAATTTACAAATAATTTCCTTTAAAGGATTAACAATGGGGCTCGTAGTTCAATTAAACTTGAAAAACCAAAAATTGGCGAATTGTACTGTTTGGATGCTTTGCATATATGTTTCTTAGACTATATAGAAGCAATATATACAATGATTTCAAACGTCTACCTGTTCCATTCATTGTTCTACTTGTCGAAAGTTACACATAACTTCCGTTGATGGATTAACAATGGGGCTCGTAGTTCACTTAAACTTGAAGAACAAAAAATTGGCGAATGGTACTGTTTGGGTGCTTTGCATATATGTTTCTTAGACTATATAGAAGCAATATATACAAAGATTTCAACCGTCTACCTGTTCCATTCATTGTTCTATTTGTCGAAAATTACAAATAATTTCCGATAAAGGATTAACAATGGGGCTCGTAGTTCACTTAAACATGAAGATGAAATAATTGGCGAATGGTACTGTTTGGATGCTTTGCATATATGTTTCTTAGACTATATAGAAGCAATATATACAAAGATTTCAACCGTCTACCTGTTCCATTCATTGTTCTACTTGTCGAAAGTTACAAATAATTTCCGATAACGGATTAACCATTGGGGCTCATTGTTCACTTAAACTTGAAGATAAAAAAATTGGCGAATTGTACTGTTTGGATGCTTTGCGTACAAGTTTCTTAGACTATATGGAAGCAATATATACAAAGATTTCAACCGTCTACGTGTTCCAATCATTGTTCTACTTTTCGAAATTTACAAATAATTTCCTTTAAAGGATTAACGATGGGGCTCGTTGTTCACTTAAACTTGAAGAACAAAAAATTGGCGAATGGTACTCTTTGGATGCTTTGCATATATATTTCTTAGACTATATAGAAGCAATATATACAATGATTTCAACCGTCTACCTGTTCCATTCATTGTTCTACTTGTCGATATTTACAAATAATTTCCTTTAAAGGATTAACAATGGGGCTCGTTGTTCACTTAAACTTGAAGAACAATAAATTGGCGAATTGTACTGTTTGGATGCTTTGCATATATGTTTCTTAGACTATATAGAAGCAATATATAGAAAGATTTCAACCGTCTACCTGTTATATTCATTGTTATACTTGTAGAAAGTTACAAATAATTTCCTTTTCATGATTATGAATGGGGCTCGTTGTTCACTTAAACTTGAAGAACAATAAATTAGCGAATGGTACTGTTTGTATGCTTTGCATATATGTTTCTTAGACTATATAGAAGCAATATATACAATGATTTCAACCGTCTACCTGTTCCATTCATTGTTCTACTTGTCGCAAGTTACAAATAATTTCCGTTAAAGTATTAACAATGGGGCTCGTAGTTCACTTTAACTTGAAGATCAAATAATTGGCGAATGGTACTGTTTGGATGCTTTGCATATATGTTTCTTAGACTATATAGAAGCAATATATACAAAGATTTCAAACGTCTACCTGTTCCATTCATTGTTCTATTTGTCGAAAATTACAAATAATTTCCGATAAAGGATTAACAATGGGGCTCGTAGTTTACTTAAACTTGAAGAACAAAAAATTGGCGAATTGTACTGTTTGGATGCTTTGCATATATGTTTCTTAGACTATATAGAAGAAATATATACAAAGATTTCAACAGTCTACCTGTTCCATTCATTGTTCTACTTGTCGAAATTTACAAATAATTTCCTTTAAAGGATTAACAATGCGGCTCGTAGTTCACTTAAACTTGAAGAACAAAAAATTGGCGAATGGTACTGTTTGGATGCTTTGAATATATGTTTCTTAGACTATATAGAAGCAATATATACTAAGATTTCAACCGTCTACCTGTTCCATTCATTGTTCTACTTGTCGAAAGTTACAAATAATTTCCGATAAAGGATTAACCATTGGGGCTCATTGTTCACTTAAACTTGAAGAACAAAAATTTGGCGGATTGTACTGTTTGGATGCTTTGCATATATGTTTCTTAGACTATATGGAAGCAATATATACAAAGATTTCAACCGTCCACGTGTTCCAATCATTGTTCTACTTGTCGAAATTTACAAATAATTTCCGATAAAGGATTAACCATTGGGGCTCATTGTTCACTTAAACTTGAAGAACAAAAAATTAGCGAATTGTACTGTTTGGATGCTTTGCATATATGTTTCTTAGACTATATGGAAGCAATATATACAAAGATTTCAACCGTCTACGTGTTCCAATCATTGTTCTACTTGTCGAAATTTACAAATAATTTCCTTTAAAGGATTAACAATGGGGCTCGTTGTTCACTTAAACTTGAAGAACAATAAATTGGCGAATTGTACTGTTTGGATGCTTTGCATATATGTTTCTTAGACTATATAGAAGCAATATATACAAAGATTTCAACCGTCTACCTGTTCCATTCATTGTTCTACTTGTTTAAAGTTAGAAATAATTTCCGATAAAGGATTAACAATGGGGCTCATTGTTCACTTAAACTTGAAGAACAAAAAATTGGCGAATGGTACTGTTTGTATGCTTTGCATATATGTTTCTTAGACTATATAGAAGCAATATATACATTGATTTCAACCGTCTACCTGTTCCACTCATTGTTCTACTTCTCGCAAGTTACAAATAATTTCCGAAAACGGATTAACCATTGGGGCTCATTGTTCACTTAAACTTGAAGAACAAAAAATTGGCGAATTCTACTGTTTGGATGCTTTGCATATATGTTTCGTAGGCTATATAGAAGCAATATATACAATGATTTCAACCGTCTACATGATCCATTCATTGTTCTACTTGTCGAAATTTACAAATAATTTCCTTTAAAGGATTAACAATGGGGCTCGTAGTTCACTTAAACTTGAAGAACAAAAAATTGGCGAATTGTACTGTTTGGATGCTTTGCATATATGTTTCTTAGACTATTTAGAAGCAATATATAGAAAGATTTCACCCGTCTACCTGTACTATTCATTGTTCTACTTGTAGAAAGTTACAAATAATTTCCATTTCATGATTATCAATGGGGCTCGCTGTTCACTTAAACTTGAAGATCAAAAAATTAGCGAATGGTACTGTTTGGATGCTTTGCATATATGTTTCTTAGACTATATAGAAGCAATATATACAATGATTTCAACCGTCTACCTGTTCCATTCATTGTTCTACTTGTCGATATTTACAAATAATTTCCTTTAAAGGATTAACAATGGGGCTCGTTGTTCACTTAAACTTGAAGAACAATAAATTGGCGAATTGTACTGTTTGGATGCTTTGCATATATGTTTCTTAGACTATATAGAAGCAATATATAGAAAGATTTCAACCGTCTACCTGTTATATTCATTGTTATACTTGTAGAAAGTTACAAATAATTTCCTTTTCATGATTATGAATGGGGCTCGTTGTTCACTTAAACTTGAAGAACAATAAATTAGCGAATGGTACTGTTTGGATGCTTTGCATATATGTTTCTTAGACTATATAGAAGCAATATATACAATGATTTCAACCGTCTACCTGTTCCATTCATTGTTCTACTTGTCGCAAGTTACAAATAATTTCCGTTAAAGTATTAACAATGGGGCTCGTAGTTCACTTTAACTTGAAGATCAAATAATTGGCGAATGGTACTGTTTGGATGCTTTGCATATATGTTTCTTAGACTATATAGAAGCAATATATACAAAGATTTCAAACGTCTACCTGTTCCATTCATTGTTCTATTTGTCGAAAATTACAAATAATTTCCGATAAAGGATTAACAATGGGGCTCGTAGTTTACTTAAACTTGAAGAACAAAAAATTGGCGAATTGTACTGTTTGGATGCTTTGCATATATGTTTCATATACTATATAGAAGAAATATATACAATGATTTCAACTGTCTACCTGTTCCATTCATTGTTCCACTTGTCGAAATTTACAAATAATTTCCTTTAAAGGATTAACAATGCGGCTCGTAGTTCACTTAAACTTGAAGAACAAAAAATTGGCGAATGGTACTGTTTGGATGCTTTGCATATATGTTTCTTAGACTATATAGAAGCAATATATACTAAGATTTCAACCGTCTACCTGTTCCATTCATTGTTCTACTTGTCGAAAGTTACAAATAATTTCCGATAAAGGATTAACCATTGGGGCTCATTGTTCACTTAAACTTGAAGAACAAAAATTTGGCGGATTGTACTGTTTGGATGCTTTGCATATATGTTTCTTAGACTATATGGAAGCAATATATACAAAGATTTCAACCGTCCACGTGTTCCAATCATTGTTCTACTTGTCGAAATTTACAAATAATTTCGGATAAAGTATTAACAATCGGGCTCATTGTTCACTTAACCTTGAAGAACAAAAAATTGGCGAATGGTACTGTTTGGATGCTTTGCATATATGTTTCTTAGACTATACGGAAGCAATATATACAAAGATTTCAACCGTCTACGTGTTCCAATAGTTGTTCTACTTGTCGAAATTTACAAATAATTTCCTTTAAAGGATTAACAATGGGGCTCGTTGTTCACTTAAACTTGAAGAACAATAAATTGGCGAATTGTACTGTTGGGATGCTTTGCATATTTGTTTCTTACACTAGATGGAAGCAATATATACAAATATTTCAACCGCCTACCTGTTCCATTCATTGTTCTACTTGTCGAAAGTTACAAATAATTTCCCATAAAGGATTAACAATGGGGCTCATTGTTCACTTAACCTTTAAGAACAAAAAATTCGCGAATGGTTCTGTTTGGATGCTTTGCATATATGTTTCTTAGATTATATAGAAGCAATATATACAAAGATTTCAACCGTCTACGTGTCCCAATCATTGTTCTACTTGTAGAAAGTTACAATTAATTTCCGTTAAAGGATTAATAATGGGGCTCATTGTTCACTTAAACTTGAAGAACAAAAAATTGGCGAATGGTACTGTTTGGATGCTTTGCATATATGTTTCTAAGCCTATATAGAAGCAATATATACAATGATTTCAACCGTCTACCTGTTCCATTCATTGTTCTACTTGTCGAAATTTACAAATAATTTCCTTTAAAGGATTAACGATGGGGCTCGTTGTTCACTTAAACTTGAAGAACAAAAAATTGGCGAATGGTACTCTTTGGATGCTTTGCATATATATTTCTTAGACTATATAGAAGCAATATATACAATGATTTCAACCGTCTACCTGTTCCATTCATTGTTCTACTTGTCGCAAGTTACAAATAATTTCCGTTAAAGTATTAACAATGGGGCTCGTAGTTCACTTTAACTTGAAGATCAAATAATTGGCGAATGGTACTGTTTGGATGCTTTGCATATATGTTTCTTAGACTATATAGAAGCAATATATACAAAGATTTCAACCGTCTACGTGTTCCAATAGTTGTTCTACTTGTCGAAATTTACAAATAATTTCCTTTAAAGGATTAACAATGGGGAACGTTGTTCACTTAAACTTGAAGAACAATAAATTGGCGAATTGTACTGTTGGGATGCTTTGCATATTTGTTTCTTACACTAGATGGAAGCAATATATACAAATATTTCAACCGCCTACCTGTTCCATTCATTGTTCTACTTGTCGAAAGTTACAAATAATTTCCCATAAAGGATTAACAATGGGGCTCATTGTTCACTTAACCTTTAAGAACAAAAAATTCGCGAATGGTTCTGTTTGGATGCTTTGCATATATGTTTCTTAGATTATATAGAAGCAATATATACAAAGATTTCAACCGTCTACGTGTCCCAGACATTGTTCTACTTGTAGAAAGTTACAATTAATTTCCGTTAAAGGATTAATAATGGGGCTCATTGTTCACTTAAACTTGAAGAACAAAAAATTGGCGAATGGTACTGTTTGGATGCTTTGCATATATGTTTCTAAGCCTATATAGAAGCAATATATACAATGATTTCAACCGTCTACCTGTTCCATTCATTGTTCTACTTGTCGAAATTTACAAATAATTTCCTTTAAAGGATTAACGATGGGGCTCGTTGTTCACTTAAACTTGAAGAACAAAAAATTGGCGAATGGTACTCTTTGGATGCTTTGCATATATATTTCTTAGACTATATAGAAGCAATATATACAATGATTTCAACCGTCTACCTGTTCCATTCATTGTTCTACTTGTCGCAAGTTACAAATAATTTCCGTTAAAGTATTAACAATGGGGCTCGTAGTTCACTTTAACTTGAAGATCAAATAATTGGCGAATGGTACTGTTTGGATGCTTTGCATATATGTTTCTTAGACTATATAGAAGCAATATATACAAAGATTTCAAACGTCTACCTGTTCCATTCATTGTTCTATTTGTCGAAAATTACAAATAATTTCCGATAAAGGATTAACAATGGGGCTCGTAGTTTACTTAAACTTGAAGAACAAAAAATTGGCGAATTGTACTGTTTGGATGCTTTGCATATATGTTTCTTAGACTATATAGAAGAAATATATACAATGATTTCAACAGTCTACCTGTTCCATTCATTGTTCTACTTGTCGAAATTTACAAATAATTTCCTTTAAAGGATTAACAATGCGGCTCGTAGTTCACTTAAACTTGAAGAACAAAAAATTGGCGAATGGTACTGTTTGGATGCTTTGCATATATGTTTCTTAGACTATATAGAAGCAATATATACTAAGATTTCAACCGTCTACCTGTTCCATTCATTGTTCTACTTGTCGAAAGTTACAAATAATTTCCGATAAAGGATTAACCATTGGGGCTCATTGTTCACTTAAACTTGAAGAACAAAAATTTGGCGGATTGTACTGTTTGGATGCTTTGCATATATGTTTCTTAGACTATATGGAAGCAATATATACAAAGATTTCAACCGTCCACGTGTTCCAATCATTGTTCTACTTGTCGAAATTTACAAATAATTTCGGATAAAGTATTAACAATCGGGCTCATTGTTCACTTAACCTTGAAGAACAAAAAATTGGCGAATGGTACTGTTTGGATGCTTTGCATATATGTTTCTTAGACTATACGGAAGCAATATATACAAAGATTTCAACCGTCTACGTGTTCCAATAGTTGTTCTACTTGTCGAAATTTACAAATAATTTCCTTTAAAGGATTAACAATGGGGCTCGTTGTTCACTTAAACTTGAAGAACAATAAATTGGCGAATTGTACTGTTTGGATGCTTTGCATATTTGTTTCTTACACTAGATGGAAGCAATATATACAAATATTTCAACCGTCTACCTGTTCCATTCATTGTTCTACTTGTCGAAAGTTACAAATAATTTCCGATAAAGGATTAACCATTGGGGCTCATTGTTCACTTAAACTTGAAGAACAAAAATTTGGCGGATTGTACTGTTTGGATGCTTTGCATATATGTTTCTTAGACTATATAGAAGCAATATATACAATGATTTCAACCGTCTACCTGTTCCATTCATTGTTCTACTTGTCGCAAGTTACAAATAATTTCCGTTAAAGTATTAACAATGGGGCTCGTAGTTCACTTTAACTTGAAGATCAAATAATTGGCGAATGGTACTGTTTGGATGCTTTGCGTACATGTTTCTTAGACTATATAGAAGCAATATATACCAAGTTTTCAACCGTCTACCTGTTCCATTCATTGTTCTACTTGTCGAAATTTACAAATAATTTCCGATAAAGGATTAACCATTGGGGCTCATTGTTCACTTAAACTTGAAGAACAAAAAATTAGCGAATTGTACTGTTTGGATGCTTTGCATATATGTTTCTTAGACTATATGGAAGCAATATATACAAAGATTTCAACCGTCTACGTGTTCCAATCATTGTTCTACTTGTCGAAATTTACAAATAATTTCCTTTAAAGGATTAACAATGGGGCTCGTTGTTCACTTAAACTTGAAGAACAATAAATTGGCGAATTCTACTGTTTGGATGCTTTGCATATATGTTTCTTAGACTATATAGAAGCAATATATACAAAGATTTCAACCGTCTACCTGTTCCATTCATTGTTCTACTTGTTTAAAGTTAGAAATAATTTCCGATAAAGGATTAACAATGGGGCTCATTGTTCACTTAAACTTGAAGAACAAAAAATTGGCGAATGGTACTGTTTGTATGCTTTGCATATATGTTTCTTAGACTATATAGAAGCAATATATACATTGATTTCAACCGTCTACCTGTTCCACTCATTGTTCTCCTTCTCGCAAGTTACAAATAATTTCCGAAAACGGATTAACCATTGGGGCTCATTGTTCACTTAAACTTGAAGAACAAAAAATTGGCGAATTCTACTGTTTGGATGCTTTGCATATATGTTTCGTAGGCTATATAGAAGCAATATATACAATGATTTCAACCGTCTACATGATCCATTCATTGTTCTACTTGTCGAAATTTACAAATAATTTCCTTTAAAGGATTAACAATGGGGCTCGTAGTTCACTTAAACTTGAAGAACAAAAAATTGGCGAATTGTACTGTTTGGATGCTTTGCATATATGTTTCTTAGACTATTTAGAAGCAATATATAGAAAGATTTCACCCGCCTACCTGTACTATTCATTGTTCTACTTGTAGAAAGTTACAAATAATTTCCATTTCATGATTATCAATGGGGCTCGCTGTTCACTTAAACTTGAAGATCAAAAAATTAGCGAATGGTACTGTTTGGATGCTTTGCATATATGTTTCTTAGACTATATAGAAGCAATATATACAATGATTTCAACCGTCTACCTGTTCCATTCATTGTTCTACTTGCCGATATTTACAAATAATTTCCTTTAAAGGATTAACAATGGGGCTCGTTGTTCACTTAAACTTGAAGAACAATAAATTGGCGAATTGTACTGTTTGGATGCTTTGCATATATGTTTCTTAGACTATATAGAAGCAATATATAGAAAGATTTCAACCGTCTACCTGTTATATTCATTGTTATACTTGTAGAAAGTTACAAATAATTTCCTTTTCATGATTATGAATGGGGCTCGTTGTTCACTTAAACTTGAAGAACAATAAATTAGCGAATGGTACTGTTTGGATGCTTTGCATATATGTTTCTTAGACTATATAGAAGCAATATATACAATGATTTCAACCGTCTACCTGTTCCATTCATTGTTCTACTTGTCGCAAGTTACAAATAATTTCCGTTAAAGTATTAACAATGGGGCTCGTAGTTCACTTTAACTTGAAGATCAAATAATTGGCGAATGGTACTGTTTGGATGCTTTGCATATATGTTTCTTAGACTATATAGAAGCAATATATACAAAGATTTCAAACGTCTACCTGTTCCATTCATTGTTCTATTTGTCGAAAATTACAAATAATTTCCGATAAAGGATTAACAATGGGGCTCGTAGTTTACTTAAACTTGAAGAACAAAAAATTGGCGAATTGTACTGTTTGGATGCTTTGCATATATGTTTCTTAGACTATATGGAAGCAATATATACAAAGATTTCAACCGTCCACGTGTTCCAATCATTGTTCTACTTGTCGAAATTTACAAATAATTTCGGATAAAGTATTAACAATCGGGCTCATTGTTCACTTAACCTTGAAGAACAAAAAATTGGCGAATGGTACTGTTTGGATGCTTTGCATATATGTTTCTTAGACTATACGGAAGCAATATATACAAAGATTTCAACCGTCTACGTGTTCCAATAGTTGTTCTACTTGTCGAAATTTACAAATAATTTCCTTTAAAGGATTAACAATGGGGCTCGTTGTTCACTTAAACTTGAAGAACAATAAATTGGCGAATTGTACTGTTGGGATGCTTTGCATATTTGTTTCTTACACTAGATGGAAGCAATATATACAAATATTTCAACCGTCTACCTGTTCCATTCATTGTTCTACTTGTCGAAAGTTACAAATAATTTCCCATAAAGGATTAACAATGGGGCTCATTGTTCACTTAACCTTTAAGAACAAAAAATTCGCGAATGGTTCTGTTTGGATGCTTTGCATATATGTTTCTTAGATTATATAGAAGCAATATATACAAAGATTTCAACCGTCTACGTGTCCCAATCATTGTTCTACTTGTAGAAAGTTACAATTAATTTCCGTTAAAGGATTAATAATGGGGCTCATTGTTCACTTAAACTTGAAGAACAAAAAATTGGCGAATGGTACTGTTTGGATGCTTTGCATATATGTTTCTAAGCCTATATAGAAGCAATATATACAATGATTTCAACCGTCTACCTGTTCCATTCATTGTTCTACTTGTCGAAATTTACAAATAATTTCCTTTAAAGGATTAACGATGGGGCTCGTTGTTCACTTAAACTTGAAGAACAAAAAATTGGCGAATGGTACTCTTTGGATGCTTTGCATATATATTTCTTAGACTATATAGAAGCAATATATACAATGATTTCAACCGTCTACCTGTTCCATTCATTGTTCTACTTGTCGCAAGTTACAAATAATTTCCGTTAAAGTATTAACAATGGGGCTCGTAGTTCACTTTAACTTGAAGATCAAATAATTGGCGAATGGTACTGTTTGGATGCTTTGCATATATGTTTCTTAGACTATATAGAAGCAATATATACAAAGATTTCAAACGTCTACCTGTTCCATTCATTGTTCTATTTGTCGAAAATTACAAATAATTTCCGATAAAGGATTAACAATGGGGCTCGTTGTTCACTTAAACTTGAAGAACAAAAAATTGGCGAATTGTACTGTTTGGATGCTTTGCATATATGTTTCTTAGACTATATAGAAGCAATATATATAAAGACTTCACCCGTCTACCTGTACTATTCATTGTTCTACTTGTAGAAAGTTACAAATAATTTCCATTTCATGATTATCAATGGAGCTCGCTGTTCACTTAAACTTGAAGATCAAAAAATTGGCGAATTGTACTGTTTGGATGCTTTGCATATATGTTTCTTAGACTATATAGGAACAATATATACAATGATTTCAACAGTCTACCTTTTCCATTCATTGTTCTACTTGTCGAAATTTACAAACAATTTCCGTTAAAGGATTAACATTGGGGATCGTAGTTCACTTAAACCTGAAGAACAAATAATTGGCGAATTGTACTGTTTGGAAGCTTTGCATAACTGTATCTTAGACTATATAGAAGCAATATATACAAAGATTTCAACAGTCTAACTGATCTTTTCATTGTTCTATTTGTAGAAAGTTACAAATAATTTCCCTTTCATGATTATCAATGGGGCTCGTTGTTCACTTAAACTTGAAGAACAATAAATTCGCGAATGGTACTGTTTGGATGCTTTGCATATATGTTTCTTAGACTATATAGAAGCAATATATACAAAGATTTCAACCGTCTACCTGTTCCATTCATTGTTCTACTTGTCGAAAGTTACATATAATTTCCGTTGGTGGATTAACAATGGGGCTCGTAGTTCACTTAAACTTGATGAACAAAAAATTGGCGAATGGTACTGTTTGGATGCTTTGCATATATGTTTCTTAGACTATATAGAAGCAATATATACAAAGATTTCAACCGTCTACCTGTTCCATTCATCGTTCTATTGGTCGAAAGTTACAAATAATTTCCGATAAAGGATTAACAATGGGGCTCATTGTTCACTTAAACTTGAAGTACAAAAAATTGGCGAACGGTACTGTTTGGATGCTTTGCGTACATGTTTCTTAGACTATATGGAAGCAATATATACAATGATTTCAACCGTCTACGTGTTCCAATCATTGTTCTACTTGTCGAAATTTACAAATAATTTCCTTTAAAGGATTAACAATGGGGCTCGTTGTTCACTTAAACTTGAAGAACAATAAATTGGCGAATTGTACTGTTTGGATGCTTTGCATATATGTTTCTTAGACTATATAGAAGCAATATACACAAAGATTTCAACCGTCTACCTGTTCCATTCATTGTTCTACTTGTTTAAAGTTAGAAATAATTTCCGATAAAGGATTAACAATGGGGCTCATTGTTCACTTAAACTTGAAGAACAAAAAATTGGCGAATGGTACTGTTTGTATGCTTTGCATATATGTTTCTTAGACTATATAGAAGCAATATATACATTGATTTCAACCGTCTACCTGTTCCACTCATTGTTCTACTTCTCGCAAGTTACAAATAATTTCCGAAAACGGATTAACCATTGGGGCTCATTGTTCACTTAAACTTGAAGAACAAAAAATTGGCGAATTGTACTGTTTGGATGCTTTGCGTATATGTTTCTTATACTATATAGAAGCAATATATACAAAGATTTCAACCGTCTACCTGTTCTATTCATTGTTCTACTTGTCGAAAGTTACAAATAATTTCCGAAAACGGATTAACCATTGGGGCTCATTGTTCACTTAAACTTGAAGAACAAAAAATTGGCGAATTGTACTGTTTGGATGCTTTGCGTATATGTTTCTTATACTATATAGAAGCAATATATACAAAGATTTCAACCGTCTGCCTGGTCTATTCATTGTTCTACTTGTCGAAAGTTACAAATAATTCCCGATAAAGGATTAACAATGGGGCTCATTGTTCACTTAAACTTGAAGAACAAAAAATTGGCGAATGGTACTGTTTGGATGCTTTGCATATATGTTTCTTAGACTATATAGAAGCAATATATACAAAGATTTCAAACGTCTACCAGTTCCATTCATTGTTCTACTTGTCGAAAGTTACAAATAATTTCCGATAACGGATTAACCATTGGGGCTCATTGTTCACTTAAACTTGAAGAACAAAAAATTGGCGAATTGTACTGTTTGGATGCTTTGCATATATGTTTCTTATACTATATAGAAGCAATATATACAAAGATTTCAACCGTCTACCTGTTCCATTCAATGTTCTACTTGTCGAAATTTACAAATAATTTCCGATAAAGGATTAACCATTGGGGCTCATTGTTCACTTAAACTTGAAGAACAAAAAATTGGCGAATTGTACTGTTTGGATGCTTTGCATATATGTTTCTTAGACTATATGGAAGCAATATATACAAAGATTTCAACAGTCTACGTGTTCCAATCATTGTTCTACTTGTCGAAATTTACAAATAATTTCCTTTAAAGGATTAACAATGGGGCTCGTTGTTCACTTAAACTTGAAGAACAATAAATTGGCGAATTGTACTGTTTGGATGCTTTGCATATATGTTTCTTAGACTATATAGAAGCAATATATGCAAAGATTTCAACCGTCTACCTGTTCCATTCATTGTTCTACTTGTTTAAAGTTAGAAATAATTTCCGATAAAGGATTAACAATGGGGCTCATTGTTCACTTAAACTTGAAGAACAAAAAATTGGCGAATGGTACTGTTTGTATGCTTTGCATATATGTTTCTTAGACTATATAGAAGCAATATATACATTGATTTCAACCGTCTACCTGTTCCACTCATTGTTCTACTTCTCGCAAGTTACAAATAATTTCCGAAAACGGATTAACCATTGGGGCTCATTGTTCACTTAAACTTGAAGAACAAAAAATTGGCGAATTGTACTGTTTGGATGCTTTGCGTATATGTTTCTTATACTATATAGAAGCAATATATACAAAGATTTCAACCGTCTACCTGTTCTATTCATTGTTCTACTTGTCGAAAGTTACAAATAATTTCCGAAAACGGATTAACCATTGGGGCTCATTGTTCACTTAAACTTGAAGAACAAAAAATTGGCGAATTGTACTGTTTGGATGCTTTGCGTATATGTTTCTTATACTATATAGAAGCAATATATACAAAGATTTCAACCGTCTACCTGGTCTATTCATTGTTCTACTTGTCGAAAGTTACAAATAATTCCCGATAAAGGATTAACAATGGGGCTCATTGTTCACTTAAACTTGAAGAACAAAAAATTGGCGAATGGTACTGTTTGGATGCTTTGCATATATGTTTCTTAGACTATATAGAAGCAATATATACAAAGATTTCAAACGTCTACCAGTTCCATTCATTGTTCTACTTGTCGAAAGTTACAAATAATTTCCGATAACGGATTAACCATTGGGGCTCATTGTTCACTTAAACTTGAAGAACAAAAAATTGGCGAATTGTACTGTTTGGATGCTTTGCATATATGTTTCTTATACTATATAGAAGCAATATATACAAAGATTTCAACCGTCTACCTGTTCCATTCAATGTTCTACTTGTCGAAATTTACAAATAATTTCCTTTAAAGGATTAACAATGGGGCTCGTTGTTCACTTAAACTTGAAGAACAATAAATTGGCGAATTGTACTGTTTGGATGCTTTGCATATATGTTTCTTAGACTATATAGAAGCAATATATACAAAGATTTCAACCGTCTACCTGTTCCATTCATTGTTCTACTTGTTTAAAGTTAGAAATAATTTCCGATAAAGGATTAACAATGGGGCTCATTGTTCACTTAAACTTGAAGAACAAAAAATTGGCGAATGGTACTGTTTGTATGCTTTGCATATATGTTTCTTAGACTATATAGAAGCAATATATACATTGATTTCAACCGTCTACCTGTTTCACTCATTGTTCTACTTCTCGCAAGTTACAAATAATTTCCGAAAACGGATTAACCATTGGGGCTCATTGTTCACTTAAACTTGAAGAACAAAAAATTGGCGAATTCTACTGTTTGGATGCTTTGCATATATGTTTCGTAGGCTATATAGAAGCAATATATACAATGATTTCAACCGTCTACATGATCCATTCATTGTTCTACTTGTCGAAATTTACAAATAATTTCCTTTAAAGGATTAACAATGGGGCTCGTAGTTCACTTAAACTTGAAGAACAAAAAATTGGCGAATTGTACTGTTTGGATGCTTTGCATATATGTTTCTTAGACTATTTAGAAGCAATATATAGAAAGATTTAACCCGTCTACCTGTACTATTCATTGTTCTACTTGTAGAAAGTTACAAATAATTTCCATTTCATGATTATCAATGGGGCTCGCTGTTCACTTAAACTTGAAGATCAAAAAATTGGCGATTGTTACTGTGTAGATGCTTTGCGTATAGGTTTCTTAGATTATATAGAAGCAATATATACAAAGATTTCAACCGTCTACCTGTACTATTCATTGTTCTACTTGTAGAAAGTTACAAATAATTTCCATTTCATGATTATCAATGGGGCTCGCTGTTCACTTAAACTTGAAGAACAAAAAATTGGCGAATGGTACTGTTTGGATGCTTTGCATATATGTTTCTTAGACTATATAGAAGCAATATATACAAAGATTTCAACCGTCTACCAGTTCTATTCATTGTTCTACTTGTCGCAAGTTACAAATAATTACCGATAAAGGATTAACCATTGGGGCTCATTGTTCACTTAAACTTGAAGAACAAAAAATTGGCGAATTGTACTGTTTGGATGCTTTGCATATATGTTTCTTAGACTACATAGAAGCAATATATACAAAGATTTCAACCGTCTACCTGTTCCATTCATTGTTCTACTTGTCGAAAGTTACAAATAATTTCTGACAAAGGATTAACAATGGGGCTCATTGTTCATTTAAACTTGAAGGACAAAAAATTGGCGAATTGTACTGTTTGGATGCTTTGCATATATGTTTCTTAGACTATATAGAAGCAATATATACAAAGATTTCAACCGTCTACCTGTTCCATTCATTGTTCTACTTGTAGAAAGTTACAAATAATTTCCATTTCATGATTATCAATGGGGCTCGCTGTTCACTATAACTTGAAGATCAAAAAATTGGCGATTGTTACTGTTTAGATGCTTTGCATATAGGTTTCTTAGACTATATAGAAGAAACATATACAAAGATTTCAACAGTCTACCTGTTCTATTCATTGTTCTACTTGTCGAAAGTTACAAATAATTTCCATTTCATGATTATCAATGGGGCTCGTTGTTGACTTAAACTTGAAGAACAAAAAATTGGCGAATGGTACTGTTTGGATGCTTTGCATATATGTTTCTTAGACTATATAGAAGCAATATATACAAAGATTTCAACCGTCTACCTGTTCCATTCATTGTTCTACTTGTCGAAATTTACAAATAATTTCCGATAAAGGATTAACAATGGGGCTCATTGTTCATTTAAACTTGAAGGACAAAAAATTGGCGAATTGTACTGTTTGGATGCTTTGCATATATGTTTCTTAGACTATATAGAAGCAATATATATAATGATTTCAACCGTCTACCTGTTCTATTCATTGTTCTACTTGTCGAAAGTTACAAATAATTTCCGAAAACGGATTAACCATTGGGGCTCATTGTTCACTTAAACTTGAAGAACAAAAAATTGGCGAATTGTACTGTTTGGATGCTTTGCGTATATGTTTCTTATACTATATAGAAGCAATATATACAAAGATTTCAACCGTCTACCTGGTCTATTCATTGTTCTACTTGTCGAAAGTTACAAATAATTCCCGATAAAGGATTAACAATGGGGCTCATTGTTCACTTAAACTTGAAGAACAAAAAATTGGCGAATGGTACTGTTTGGATGCTTTGCATATATGTTTCTTAGACTATATAGAAGCAATATATACAAAGATTTCAAACGTCTACCAGTTCCATTCATTGTTCTACTTGTCGAAAGTTACAAATAATTTCCGATAACGGATTAACCATTGGGGCTCATTGTTCACTTAAACTTGAAGAACAAAAAATTGGCGAATTGTACTGTTTGGATCCTTTGCATATATGTTTCTTATACTATATAGTAGCAATATATACAAAGATTTCAACCGTCTACCTGTTCCACTCAATGTTCTACTTGTCGAAATTTACAAATAATTTCCTTTAAAGTATTAACAATGGGGCTCGTAGTTCACTTAAACTTGAAGAACAAAAAATTGGCGAATGGTACTGTTTGGATGCTTTGAATATATGTTTCTTATATTATATAAAAGCAATATATACAAATATTTCAACCGTCTACCTGTTCCATTCCTTGTTCTACTTGTCGAAATTTACTAGTAATTTCCGATAAAGGATTAACCATTGGGGCTCATTGTTCACTTAAACTTGAAGAACAAAAAATTGGCGAATTGTACTGTTTGGATGCTTTGCACATATGTTTCTTAGACTATTTAGAAGCAATATATAGAAAGATTTCACCCGTCTACCTGTACTATTCATTGTTCTACTTGTAGAAAGTTACAAATAATTTCCATTTCATGATTATCAATGGGGCTCGCTGTTCACTTAAACTTGAAGATCAAAAAATTGGCGAATGGTACTGTTTGGATGCTTTGCATATATGTTTCTTAGACTATATAGAAGCAATATATACAAAGATTTCAACCGTCTACCTGTTCCATTCATTGTTCTACTTGTCGAAATTTACAAATAATTTCCGATAAAGGATTAACAATGGAGCTCATTGTTCATTTAAACTTGAAGGACAAAAAATTGGCGAATTGTACTGTTTGGTTGCTTTGCATATATGTTTCTTAGACTATATAGAAGCAATATATACAAAAATTTCAACCGTCTACCTGTTCCATTCATTGTTCTACTTGTCGAAAGTTACAAATAATTTCCGATAAAGGATTAACAATCGGGCTCATTGTTCATTTAAACTTGAAGGACAAAAAATTGGCGAATTGTACTGTTTCGATGCTTTGCATATATGTTTCTTAGACTATATAGAAGCAATATATACAAAGATTTCAACCGTCTGTGTGTTCCAATCATTGTTCTACTTGTAGAAAGTTACAATTAATTTCCGTTAAAGATTAACAATGGGGCTCGTAGTTCACTTAAACTTGAAGAACAAAAAATTGGCTAATTGTACTGTTTGGATGCTTTGCATATATGTTGCGTAGGCTATATAGAAGCAATATATACAATGATTTCAACCGTCTACATGATCCATTCATTGTTCTACTTGTCGAAATTTACAAATAATTTCCTTTAAAGGATTAACAATGGGGCTCGTTGTTCACTTAAACTTGAAGAACAAAAAATTGGCGAATGGTACTGTTTGGATGCTTTGAATATATGTTTCTTATATTATATAAAAGCAATATATACAAATATTTCAACCGTCTACCTGTTCCATTCATTGTTCTACTTGTCGAAATTTACTAGTAATTTCCGATAAAGGATTAACCATTGGGGCTCATTGTTCACTTAAACTTGAAGAACAAAAAATTGGCGAATTGTACTGTTTGGATGCTTTGCACATATGTTTCTTAGACTATTTAGAAGCAATATATAGAAAGATTTCACCCGTCTACCTGTTCTATTCATTGTGCTACTTGTAGAAAGTTACAAATAATTTCCGTTTCATGATTATCAATGGGGCTCGTTGTTCACTTAAACTTGAAGAACAAAAAATTGGCGAATGGTACTGTTTGGATGCTTTGCATATATGTTTCTTATACTATATAGAAGCAATATATACAAAGATTTCAACCGTCTACCTGTTCCATTCAATGTTCTACTTGTCGAAAGTTACAATTAATTTCCGATAAAGGATTAACAATGGGGATCGTAGTTTACTTAAACTTGAAGAACAAAAAATTAGCGAATTGTACTGTTTGGATGCTTTGCATATATGTTTCTTATACTATATGGAAGCAATATATACAAAGATTTCAACCGTCTGTGTGTTCCAATCATTGTTCTACTTGTAGAAAGTTACAAATAATTCCCGATAAAGGATTAACAATGGGGCTCATTGTTCACTTAAACTTGAGAACAAAAAATTGGCGAATGGTACTGTTTGGATGCTTTGCATATATGTTTCTTAGACTATATAGAAGCAATATATACAATGATTTCAACAGTCTACCTGTTCCATTCATTGTTCTACTTGTCGAAAGTTACAAATAATTTCCTTTAAAGGATTAACAATGGGGCCCATTGTTCACTTAAACTTGAACAACAAAAAATTGGCGAATGGTACTGTTTCGATGCTATGCATATATGTTTCTTAGACTATATGGAAGCAATATATACAAATATTTCAACCGTTTACCTGTTCCATTCATTGTTCTACATGTCGAAAGTTACAAATAATTTCCGTTTCATGATTATCAATGGGGCTCGTTGTTCACTTAAACTTGAAGAACAAAAAATTGGCGAATGGTACTGTTTGGATGCTTTGCATATATGTTTCTTAGACTATATAGAAGTAATATATACAATGATTTCAACCGTCTACCTGTTCCATTCATTGTTCTACTTGTCGAAAGTTACAAATAATTTCCGATAAAGGATTAACCATTGGGGCTCATTGTTCACTTAAACTTGAAGAACAGAAAATTGGCGAATGGTACTGTTTGGATGCTTTGCGTACATGTTTCTTAGACTATATGGAAGCAATATATATAAAGATTTCAACCGTCTACGTGTTCCAATCATTGTTCTACTTGTCGAAATTTACAAATAATTTCCTTTAAAGGATTAACAATGGGGCTCGTAGTTCACTTAAACTTGAAGAGCAAAAAATTGGCGAATTGTACTGTTTGGATGCTTTGCATATATGTTTCTTAGACTATATAGAAGCAATATATAGAAGGATTTCCTTCGTCTACCTGTTCCATTCATTGTTCTACTTGTAGAAAATTACAATTATTTTCCGTTAAAGTATTAACAATGGGGCTCGTAGTTCACATAAACCTGAAGAACAAAAAACTGGCGAATTGTACTGTTTGGATGCTTTGCATATATGTTTCTTAGACTATATAGAAGCAACATATACAAAGATTTCAACCGTCTACGTGTTCCAATCATTGTTCTACTTGTCGAAATTTACAAATAATTTCCTTTAAAGGATTAACAATGGGGCTCGTTGTTCACTTAAACTTGAAGAACAATAAATTGGCGAATTGTACTGTTTGGATGCTTTGCATATATGTTTCTTAGACTCTATAGAAGCAATATATACAATGATTTCAACCGTTTACCTGTTCCATTCATTGTTCCATTTGTCGAAAGTTACAAATAATTTCCGTTAAAGGATTAACAATGGGGCTCGTAGTTCTCTTAAACTTGCAGATCAATAAATTGGCGAATTGTACTGTTTGGTTGCTTTGCATATATGTTTCTTAGACTATATAGATGCAATATATACAAAGATTTCAACCGTCTACGTTTTCCAATCATTGTTCTACTTGTAGAAAGTTACAATTAATTTCCGTTAAAGGATTAACAATGGGGCTCTTAGTTCACTTAAACTTGAAGAACAAAAAATTGGCAAATGTTAGTGTTTGGATGCTTGGCATATAGGTTTCCTAGACTATATAGAAGCAACATATACAAAGAATTCAACCGTCTACATGTTCTATTCATTGTTCTACTTGTAGAAACTTACAAATAATTTCCCTTTCGTGATTATCAATGGGGCTCGTTGTTCACTTAAACTTGAAGAACAAAAAATTGGCGAATTGTACTGTTTGGATGCTTTGCATATATGTTTCCTAGACTATATAGAAGCAATATATACAAAGATTTCAACCGTCTACCTGTTCCATTCATTGTTCTACTTGTCGAAATTTACAAATAATTTCCTTTAAAGGATTAACAATGGGGCTCGTAGTTCACTTAAACTTGAAGAACAAAAAATTGGCGAATGGTACTCTTTGGATGCTTTGCATATATGTTTCTTAGACTATATAGAAGCAATATATACATTGATTTCAACCGTCTACCTGTTCCATTCATTGTTTTACTTGTCGAATGTTACAAATAATTTCCGTTAAATGATTAACAATGGGGCTCGTTGTACACTTAAACTTGAAGAACAATAAATTGACGAATTGTACTGTTTGGATGCTTTGCATATATGTTTCTTAGACTATATAGAAGCAATATATACAAAGATTTCAACCGTCTACCTGTTCCATTCATTGTTTTACTTGTCGAAAGTTACAAATAATTTCCGATAAAGGATTAACAATGGGGCTCATTGTTCACTTAAACTTGAAGAACAAAAAATTGGCGAATGGTACTGTTTGGATGCTTTGCGTACATGTTTCTTAGACTATATGGAAGCAATATATACAAAGATTTCAACCGTCGACGTGTTCCAATCATTGTTCTACTTGTCGAAATTTACAAATAATTACCTTTAAAGGATTAACAATGGGCCTCGTTGTTCACTTAAACTTGAAGAACAATGAATTGGCGACTGGTACTGTTTGGATGCTTTGCATATATGTTTCTTAGGCTATATAGTATCAATATATATACAAAGATTTCAACCGTCTACCTGTTCCATTCATTGTTTTACTTGTCGAATGTTACAAATAATTTCCGTTAAATGATTAACAATGGGGCTCGTAGTTCACTTAAAGTTGAAGAACAAAAAATTGGCGAATTGTACTGTTTGGATGATTTGCATATATGTTTCTTAGACTATATAGAAGCAATATATACAAAGATTTCAACCGTCTACCTGTTCCATTGATTGTTCTACTTGTAGAAAGTTACAAATAATTTCCATTTCATGATTATCAATGGGGCTCGTTGTTCACTTCAACTTGAAGAACAACAAATTGGCGAATGGTACTGTTTGGATGCTTTGCATATATGTTTCTTAGACTATATTGAAGCAATATACACAAAGATTTCAACCGTCTACCTGTTCCATTCATTGTTCTACTTGTCGAAAATTACAAATAATTTCCGATAAAGGATTAACCATTGTGGCTCATTGTTCACTTATACTTGAAGAACAAAAAATTGGCGAATTGTACTGTTTGGATTCTTTGCATATATGTTTCTTAGACTATATAGAAGCAATATATAGAAAGATTTCACCCGTCTACCTATACTATTCATTGTTCTACTTGTAGAAAGTTACAGATAATTTCCATTTCATGATTATCAATGGGGTTCGTTGTTCACTTAAACTTGAAGATCAAAAAATTGGCGAATGTTACTGTTTAGATGCTTTGCATATAGGTTTCTTAGACTATATAGAAGCAACATATACAAAGATTTCAAACGTCTACGTGTTCCAATCATTGTTCTACTTGTCGAAATTTACAAATAATTTCCTTTAAAGGATTAACAATGGGTCTCGTAGTTCACTTAAACTTGAAGTACAAAAAATTGGCGAATTGTACTGTTTGGATGCTTTGCATATATGTTTCTTAGACTATATAGAAGCAACATATACAAAGATTTCAAACGTCTACCTGTTCCATTCATTGTTCTACTTGTCGAAAGTTACAAATAATTTCCTTTAAAGGATTTACAATGGGGCTCATTGTTCACTTAAACTTGAAGAACAAAAAATTGGCGAATGGTACTGTTTGGATGCTTTGCATATATGTTTCTTAGACTATATAGAAGCCATATATACAATGATTTCAACAGTCTACCTGTTCCATTCATTGTTCTACTTGTCGAAAGTTACAAATAATTTCCTTTAAAGGATTAACAATGGGGCTCGTTGATCACTTAAACTTGAAGAACAAAAAATTGGCGAATGGTACTGTTTGGATGCTTTGCATATATGTTTCGTAGGCTATATAGAAGCAATATATACAAAGATTTCAACCGTCTACCTGTTCCATTCATTGTTCTACTTGTCGAAAGTTACAAATAATTTCCGATAAAGGATTAACAATGGGGCTCGTTGTTCACTTAAACTTGAAGAACAAAAAATTGGCGAATGGTACTGTTTGGATGCTTTGCATATATGTTTCTTAGTCTATATAGAAGCAATATATACAAAGATTTCAACCGTCTGCGTGTTCCAATTTTTGTTCTACTTGTAGAAAGTTACAAATAGTTTCCGATAAAGGATTAACAATGTGGCTCATTGTTCACTTAACCTTGAAGAACAAAAAATTGGCGATTGGTACTGTTTGGATGCTTTGCGTACATGTTTCTTAGACTATATGGAAGCAATATATACAAAGATTTCAACCGTCTACGTGTTCCATTCATTGTTCTACTTGCCGAAATTTACAAATAATTTCCTTTAAAGGATTAACAATGGGGCTCGTAGTTCAATTAAACTTGAAAAACCAAAAATTGGCGAATTGTACTGTTTGGATGCTTTGCATATATGTTTCTTAGACTATATGGAAGCAATATATACAAAGATTTCAACCGTCTACGTGTTCCAATCATTGTTCTACTTGTCGAAATTTACAAATAATTTCCTTTAAAGGATTAACAATGGGGCTCGTTGTTCACTTAAACTTGAAGAACAAAAAATTTATGAATGGTACTGTTTGGATGCTTTGCATATATGTTTCTCAGACTATATAGAAGCAATATATACATTGATTTCAATCGTCTACCTGTTCCATTCATTGTTCTACTTGTCGAAAGTTACAAATAATTTCCGATAAAGGATTAACCATTGGGGCTCATTGTTCACTTAAACTTGAAGAACAAAAAATTGGCGAATTTTACTGTTTGGATGCTTTGCATATATGTTTCTTAGACTATATAGAAGCAATATATCGAAGGATTTCACCCGTCTACCTGTTCCATTCATTGTTCTACTTGTCGAAAATTACAAATAATTTCCGATAAAGGATTAACAATGGGGCTCATTGTTCACTTAAACTTGAAGAACAAAAAATTGGCGAATGGTACTGTTTGGATGCTTTGCATATATGTTTCTTAGACTATATGGAAGCAATATATAGAAAGATTTCAACCGTCTACATGTTCCAATCATTGTTCTACTTGTCGAAATTTACAAATAATTTCCTTTAAAGGATTAACAATGCGGCTCGTAGTTCACTTAAACTTGAAGAAAAAAAATTGGCGAATTGTACTGTTTGGATGCTTTGCGTATATGTTTCTTAGACTATATAGAAGCAATATATAGAAAGATTTCACCCGTCTACCTTTACTATTCATTGTTCTACTTGTAGAAAGTTACAAATATTTTCCATTTCATGATTATCAATGGGGCTCGTTGTTCACTTCAACTTGAAGAACAACAAATTGGCGAATGGTACTGTTTGGATGCTTTGCATATATGTTTCTTAGACTATGTAGAAGCAATATATATAATGATTTCAACGGTCTACCTGTTCCATTCATTGTTCTACATGTCGAAAGTTACAAATAATTTCCGTTTCATGATTATCAATGGGGCTCGTTGTTCACTTAAACTTGAAGAACAAAAAATTGGCGAATGGTACTATTTGGATGCTTTGCATATATGTTTCTTAGACTATATAGAAGCAATATATACAAAGATTTCAATCGTCTACCTGTTCCATTCATTGTTCTACTTGTCGAAAGTTACAAATAATTTCCGATAAAGGATTAACAATGGGGCTCATTGTTCACTTAACCTTGAAGAACAAAAAATTGGCGAATGGTACTGTTTGGATGCTTTGCATATATGTTTCTTAGACTATATGGAAGCAATATATACAAATATTTCAACCGTCTACGTGTGCCAATCATTGTTCTACTCGTCGAAATTTACAAATAATTTCCTTTAAAGGATTAACAATGGGGCTCATTGTTCACTTAAACTTGAAGAACAAAAAATTGGCGAATTGTACTGTTTGGATGCTTTGCATATATGTTTTTCAGACTATATAGAAGCAATATATACAAAGATTTCAACCGTCTACCTGTTCCATTCATTGTTCTACTTGTAGAAAATTACAATTAATTTCCGTTAAAGTATTAACAATGGGGCTCGTAGTTCACATAAACTTGAAAAACAAAAAATTGGCGAATGGTACTGTTTGGATGCTTTGCATATATGTTTCTTAGACTATGTAGAAGCAATATATATAATGATTTCAACCGTCTACCTGATCCATTCATTGTTCTACATGTCGAAAGTTACAAATAATTTCCGTTTCATGATTATCAATGGGGCTCGTTGTTCACTTAAACTTGAAGAACAAAAAATTGGCGAATGGTACTGTTTGGATGCTTTGCATATATGTTTCTTAGACTATATAGAAGCAATATATACAAAGATTTCAACCGTCTACCTGTTCCATTCATTGTTTTACATGTCGAAAGTTACAAATAATTTCCGATAAAGGATTAACAATGGGGCTCATTGTTCACTTAAACTTGAAGAACAAAAAATTGGCGAATGGTACTGTTTGGATGCTTTGCGTACATGTTTCTTAGACTATATGGAAGCAATATATACAAAGATTTCAACCGTCGACGTGTTCCAATCATTGTTCTACTTGTCGAAATTTACAAATAATTTCCTTTAAAGGATTAACAATGGGGCTCGTTGTTCACTTAAACTTGAAGAACAAAAAATTGGCGAATTGTACTGTTTGGATGCTTTGCATATATGTTTCTTAGACTATATAGAATCAATATATATACAAAGATTTCAACCGTCTACCTGTTCTATTCATTGTTTTACTTGTCGAATCTTACAAATAATTTCCGTTAAATGATTAACAATGGGGCTCGTAGTTCACTTAAACTTGAAGAACAAAAAATTGGCGAATTGTACTGTTTGGATGCTTTGCATATATGTTTCTTAGACTATATAGAAGCAATATATACATTGATTTCAACCGTCTACCTGTTCCATTCATTGTTCTACTTGTCGCAAGTTACAAATAATTTCCTTTAAAGGATTAACAATGGGGCTCGTTGTACACTTAAACTTGAAGAACAATAAATTGACGAATTGTACTGTTTGGATGCTTTGCATATATGTTTCTTAGACTATATAGAAGCAATATATACAAAGATTTCAACCGTCTACCTGTTCCATTGATTGTTCTACTTGTCGAAAGTTACAAATAATTTCCGTTAAATGATTAACAATGGGGCTCGTTGTTCACTTAAACTTGAAGAACAATGAATTGGCGACTGGTACTGTTTGGGTGCTTTGCATATATGTTTCTTAGACTATATTGAAGCAATATATACAAGGATTTCAACCGTCTACCTGTTCCATTCATTGTTCTACTTGTCGAAAGTTACAAATAATTTCCGATAAAGGATTAACAATGGGGCTCATTGTTCACTTAACCTTGAAGAACAAAAAATTGGCGAATTGTACTGATTGAATGCTTTGCATATATGTTTCTTAGAATATATAGAAGCAATATATACAATGATTTCAACCGACTACATGTTCCATTCATTGTTCTACTTGTAGAAAGTTACAAATAATTTCCATTTCATGATTATCAATGGGGTTCGTTGTTCACTTAAACTTGAAGAACAAAAAATTGGCGAATGTTACTGTTTAGATGCTTTGCATATAGGTTTCTTAGATTATATAGAAGCAACATATACAAAGATTTCTACCGTCTACCTGTTCTATTCATTGTTCTACTTGTAGAAAGTTAGAAATAATTTCCTTTAAAGGATTAAAAATGGGGCTCGTAGTTCACTTAAACTTGAAGAACAAAAAATTGGCGAATGGTACTGTTTGGATGCTTTGCGTACATGTTTCTTAGACTATATGGAAGCAATATATACAAAGATTTCAACCGTCTACGTGTTCCAATCATTGTTCTACTTGTCGAAATTTACAAATAATTTCCTTTAAAGGATTAACAATGGGGCTCGTTGTTCACTTAAACTTGAAGAACAAAAAATTTATGAATGGTACTGTTTGGATGCTTTGCATATATGTTTCTCAGACTATATAGAAGCAATATATACATTGATTTCAATCGTCTACCTGTTCCATTCATTGTTCTACTTGTCGAAAGTTACAAATAATTTCCTTTAAAGGATTAACAATGGGGCTCATTGTTCACTTAAACTTGAAGAACAAAAAATTGGCGAATGGTACTCTTTGGATGCTTTGCATATATGTTTCTTAGACTATATGGAAGCAATATATACAAAGATTTCAACCGTCTGCGTGATCCATTCATTGTTCTACTTGTAGAAAGTTACAAATAATTTCCATTTCATGATTATCAATGGGGTTCGTTGTTCACTTAAACTTGAAGAACAAAAAATTGGCGAATGTTACTGTTTAGATGCTTTGCATATAGGTTTCTTAGATTATATAGAAGCAACATATACAAAGATTTCTACCGTCTACCTGTTCTATTCATTGTTCTACTTGTAGAAAGTTAGAAATAATTTCCTTTAAAGGATTAAAAATGGGGCTCGTAGTTCACTTAAACTTGAAGAACAAAAAATTGGCGAATGGTACTGTTTGGATGCTTTGCGTACATGTTTCTTAGACTATATGGAAGCAATATATACAAAGATTTCAACCGTCTACGTGTTCCAATCATTGTTCTACTTGTCGAAATTTACAAATAATTTCCTTTAAAGGATTAACAATGGGGCTCGTTGTTCACTTAAACTTGAAGAACAAAAAATTTATGAATGGTACTGTTTGGATGCTTTGCATATATGTTTCTCAGACTATATAGAAGCAATATATACATTGATTTCAATCGTCTACCTGTTCCATTCATTGTTCTACTTGTCGAAAGTTACAAATAATTTCCTTTAAAGGATTAACAATGGGGCTCATTGTTCACTTAAACTTGAAGAACAAAAAATTGGCGAATGGTACTCTTTGGATGCTTTGCATATATGTTTCTTAGACTATATGGAAGCAATATATACAAAGATTTCAACCGTCTGCGTGATCCATTCATTGTTCTACTTGTCGAAATTTACAAATAATTTCCTTTAAAGGATTAACAATGGGGCTCGTAGTTCACTTAAACTTGAAGAACAAAAAATTGGCGAATTGTACTGCTTCGATTCTTTGCATATGTGTTTCTTAGACTATATAAAAGCAATATATACAATGATTTCAACCGTCTACCTATTCCATTCATTGTTCTACTTGCCGAAATTTACAAATAATTTCCTTTAAAGGTTTAACAATGGGGCTCATTGTTCACTTAAACTTGAAGAACAAAAAATTGGCGAATGGTACTGTTTGGATGCTTTGCATATATGTTTCTTAGACTATATGGAAGCAATATATACAAAGATTTCAACCGTCTGCGTGTTCCATTCATTGTTCTACTTGTCGAAATTTACAAATAATTTCCTTTAAAGGATTAACAATGGGGCTCGTAGTTCACTTAAACTTGAAGAACAAAAAATTGGCGAATTGTACTGCTTCGATGCTTTGCATATGTGTTTCTTAGACTATTTAGAAGCTATATATAGAAAGATTTCACCCGTCTACCTGTTCCATTCATTGTTCTACTTGTCGAAATTTACAAATAATTTCCGATAACGGATTAACCATTGGGGCTCATTGTTCACTTAAACTTGAAGAACAAAAAATTGGCGAATTGTACTGTTTGGATGCTTTGCATATATGTTTCTTATACTATATAGAAGCAATATATACAAAGATTTCAACCGTCTACCTGTTCCATTCACTGTTCTACATGTCGAAAGTTACAAATAATTTCCGTTAAGGGATTAACAATGGGGATCGTAGTTTACTTAAACTTGAGGAACAAAAAATTGGCGAATTGTACTGTTTGGATGCTTTGGATATATGTTTCTTAGACTACATAGAAGCCATATATACAATGATTTCAACAGTCTACCTGTTCCATTCATTGTTCTACTTGTCGAAAGTTACAAATAATTTCCTTTAAAGGATTAACAATGGGGCTCGTTGTTCACTTAAACTTGAAGAACAAAAAATTGGCGAATGGTACTGTTTGGATGCTTTGCACATACGTTTCGTAGGCTATATAGAAGCAATATATACAAAGATTTCAACCGTCTACCTGTTCCATTCATTGTTCTACTTGTCGAATGTTACAAATAATTTCCGATAAAGGATTAACAATGGGTCTCATTGTTCACTTAAACTTGAAGAACAAAAAATTGGCAAATGGTACTGTTTGGATGCTTTGCGTAAATGTTTCTTAGACTATATGGAAGCAATATATACAAAGATTTCAACCGTCTACGTGTTCCAATCATTGTTCTACTTGTAGAAAGTTACAATTAATTTCCGTTAAAGGATTAACAATGGGGCTCGTAGTTCACTTAAACTTGAAGAACAAAAAATTGGCGAATTGTACTGTTTGGATGCTTTGCATATATGTTTCTTAGACTATATAGAAGCAATATACACAAAGATTTCAACCGTCTACCTGTTCCATTCATTGTTCTACTTGTCGAAAGTTACAAATAATTTCCGATAAAGGATTAACCATTGGGGCTCATTGTTCACTTAAACTTGAAGAACAAAAAATTGGCGAATGGTACTGTTTGGATGCTTTGCGTACATGTTTCTTAGACTATATGGAAGCAATATATACAAAGATTTCAACCGTCTACGTGTTCCAATCATTGTTCTACTTGTCGAAATTTACAAATAATTTCCTTTAAAGGATTAACAATGGGGCTCGTTGTTCACTTAAACTTGAAGAACAAAAAATTTATGGATGGTACTGTTTGGATGCTTTGCATATATGTTTCTCAGACTATATAGAAGCAATATATACATTGATTTCAATCGTCTACCTGTTCCATTCATTGTTCTACTTGTCGAAAGTTACAAATAATTACCGATAAAGGATTAACCATTGGGGCTCATTGTTCACTTAAACTTGAAGAACAAAAAATTGTCGAATTGTACTGTTTGGATGCTTTGCATATATGTTTCTTAGACTATATAGAAGCAATATATACAATGATTTCAACCGTCTACCTGTTCCATTCATTGTTCTACTTGTCGAAAGTTACAAATAATTTCCGTTAAGGGATTAACAATGGGGATCGTAGTTTACTTAAACTTGAAGAACAAAAAATTGGCGAATTGTACTGTTTGGATGCTTTGCATATATGTTTCTTAGACTATATAGAAGCAATATATACAATGATTTCAACCGTCTACCTATTCCATTCATTGTTCTACTTGCCGTAATTTACAAATAATTTCCTTTAAAGGATTAACAATGGGGCTCATTGTTCACTTAAACTTGAAGAACAAAAAATTGGCGAATGGTACTCTTTGGATGCTTTGCATATATGTTTCTTAGACTATATGGAAGCAATATATACAAAGATTTCAACCGTCTGCGTGATCCATTCATTGTTCTACTTGTCGAAATTTACAAATAATTTCCTTTAAAGGATTAACAATGGGGCTCGTAGTTCACTTAAACTAGAAGAACAAAAAATTGGCGAATTGTACTGCTTCGATGCTTTGCATATATGTTTCTTAGACTATATAGAAGCAATATATACAAAGATTTCAACAGTCTAACTGTTCTATTCATTGTTCTACTTGTAGAAAGTTACAAATAATTTCCCTTTCATGATTATCAATGGGGCTCGTTGTTCACTTAAACTTGAAGAACAAAAAATTGGCGAATGGTACTGTTTGGATGCTTTGCATATATGTTTCTTAGACTATATGGAAGCAATATAAACAAAGATTTCAACCGTCTGCGTGTTCCATTCATTGTTCTACTTGTCGAAATTTACAAACAATTTCCTTTAAAGGATTAACAATGGGGCTCGTAGTTCACTTAAACTTGAAGAACAAAAAATTGGCGAATTGTACTGTTTGGATGCTTTGGATATATGTTTCTTAGACTATATAGAAGCCATATATACAATGATTTCAACAGTCTACCTGTTCCATTCATTGTTCTACTTGTCGAAAGTTACAAATAATTTCCTTTAAAGGATTAACAATGGGGCTCGTTGATCACTTAAACTTGAAGAACAAAAAATTGGCGAATGGTACTGTTTGGATGCTTTGCATATATGTTTCGTAGGCTATATAGAAGCAATATATACAAAGATTTCAACCGTCTACCTGTTCCATTCATTGTTCTACTTGTCGAAAGTTACAAATAATTTCCGATAAAGGATTAACAATGGGGCTCATTGTTCACTTAAACTTGAAGGACAAAAAATTGGCGAATGGTACTGTTTGGATGCTTTGCGTACATGTTTCTTAGACTATATGGAAGCAATATATAAAAGGATTTCAACCGTCTACCTGTTCCATTCATTGTTCTACTTGTCGAAAGTTACAAATAATTACCGAAAAGTATTAACCATTGGGGCTCATTGTTCACTTAAACTTGAAGAACAAAAAACTGGCGAATTGTACTATTTGGATGCTTTGCATATATGTCTCTTAGACTATATAGAAGCAATATATACAAAGATTTCAACCGTCTACCTGTTCCATTCATTGTTCTACTTGTCGAAATTTACAAATAATTTCCTTTAAAGGATTAACAATGGGGCTCGTAGTTCACTTAACCTTGAAGAACAAAAAATTGGCGAATGGTACTGTTTGGATGCTTTGCGTACATGTTTCTTAGACTATATGGAAGCAATATATACAAAGATTTCAACCGTCTACGTGTTCCAATCATTGTTCTACTTGTCGAAATTTACAAATAATTTCCTTTAAAGGATTAACAATGGGGCTCGTTGTTCACTTAAACTTGAAGAACAAAAAATTTATGAATGGTACTGTTTGGATGCTTTGCATATATGTTTCTCAGACTATATAGAAGCAATATATACATTGATTTCAATCGTCTACCTGTTCCATTCATTGTTCTACTTGTCGAAAGTTACAAATAATTTCCGATAAAGGATTAACCATTGGGGCTCGTTGTTCACTTAAACTTGAAGAACAAAAAATTGGCGAATGGTACTGTTTGGATGCTTTGCATATATGTTTCTTAGTCTATATAGAAGCAATATATACAAAGATTTCAACCGTCTGCGTGTTCCAATTTTTGTTCCACTTGTAGAAAGTTACAAATAGTTTCCGATAAAGGATTAACAATGTGGCTCATTGTTCACTTAACCTTGAAGAACAAAAAATTGGCGATTGGTACTGTTTGGATGCTTTGCGTACATGTTTCTTAGACTATATGGAAGCAATATATAAAAGGATTTCAACCGTCTACCTGTTCCATTCATTGTTCTACTTGTCGAAAGTTACAAATAATTACCGAAAAGTATTAACCATTGGGGCTCATTGTTCACTTAAACTTGAAGAACAAAAAACTGGCGAATTGTACTATTTGGATGCTTTGCATATATGTCTCTTAGACTATATAGAAGCAATATATACAAAGATTTCAACCGTCTACCTGTTCCATTCATTGTTCTACTTGTCGAAATTTACAAATAATTTCCTTTAAAGGATTAACAATGGGGCTCGTAGTTCACTTAACCTTGAAGAACAAAAAATTGGCGAATGGTACTGTTTGGATGCTTTGCATATATGTTTCTTAGACTATATGGAAGCAATATATACAAAGATTTCAACCGTCTGCGTGATCCATTCATTGTTCTACTTGTCGAAATTTACAAATAATTTCCTTTAAAGGATTAACAATGGGGCTCGTAGTTCACTTAAACTTGAAGAACAAAAAATTGGCGAATTGTACTGCTTCGATGCTTTGCATATGTGTTTCTTAGACTATATAGAAGCAATATATACAATGATTTCAACCGTCTACCTATTCCATTCATTGTTCTACTTGCCGAAATTTACAAATAATTTCCTTTAAAGGATTAACAATGGGGCTCATTGTTCACTTAAACTTGAAGAACAAAAAATTGGCGAATGGTACTGTTTGGATGCTTTGCATATATGTTTCTTAGACTATATGGAAGCAATATATACAAAGATTGCAACCGTCTGCGTGTTCCATTCATTGTTCTACTTGCCGAAATTTACAAATAATTTCCTTTAAAGGATTAACAATGGGGCTCATTGTTCACTTAAACTTGAAGAACAAAAAATTGGCGAATGGTACTGTTTGGATGCTTTGCATATATGTTTCTTAGACTATATGGAAGCAATATATACAAAGATTGCAACCGTCTGCGTGTTCCATTCATTGTTCTACTTGTCGAAATTTACAAATAATTTCCTTTAAAGGATTAACAATGGGGCTCGTAGTTCACTTAAACTTGAAGAACAAAAAATTGGCGAATTGTACTGCTTCGATGCTTTGCATATGTGTTTCTTAGACTATTTAGAAGCTATATATAGAAAGATTTCACCCGTCTACCTGTTCCATTCATTGTTCTACTTGTCGAAATTTACAAAAAATTTCCGATAACGGATTAACCATTGGGGCTCATTGTTCTCTTAAACTTGAAGAACAAAAAATTGGCGAATTGTACTGTTTGGATGCTTTGCATATATGTTTCTTATACTATATAGAAGCAATATATACAAAGATTTCAACCGTCTACCTGTTCCATTCACTGTTCTACTTGTCGAAAGTTACAAATAATTTCCGATAAAGGATTAACAATGGGGCTCATTGTTCACTTAAACTTGAAGAACAAAAAATTGGCGAATTGTACTGTTTGGATGCTTTGCGTACATGTTTCTTAGACTATATGGAAGCAATATATACAAAGATTTCAACCGTCTGCGTGATCCATTCATTGTTCTACTTGTCGAAATTTACAAATAATTTCCTTTAAAGGATTAACAATGGGGCTCGTAGTTTACTTAAACTTGAAGAACAAAAAATTGGCGAATTGTACTGTTTGGATGCTTTGGATATATGTTTCTTAGACTATATAGAAGCCATATATACAATGATTTCAACAGTCTACCTGTTCCATTCATTGTTCTACTTGTCGAAAGTTACAAATAATTTCCTTTAAAGGATTAACAATGGGGCTCGTTGATCACTTAAACTTGAAGAACAAAAAATTGGCGAATGGTACTGTTTGGATGCTTTGGATATATGTTTCTTAGACTATATAGAAGCCATATATACAATGATTTCAACAGTCTACCTGTTCCATTCATTGTTCTACTTGTCGAAAGTTAGAAATAATTTCCGATAAAGGATTAACAATGGGTCTCATTGTTCACTTAAACTTGAAGAACAAAAAATTGGCGAATGGTACTGTTTGGATGCTTTGCATATATGTTTCGTAGGCTATATAGAAGCAATATATACAAAGATTTCAACCGTCTACCTGTTCCATTCATGGTTCTACTTGTCGAAAGTTACAAATAATTTCCGATAAAGGATTAACAATGGGGCTCATTGTTCACTTAAACTTGAAGGACAAAAAATTGGCGAATGGTACTGTTTGGATGCTTTGCGTACATGTTTCTTAGACTATATGGAAGCAATATATACAAGGATTTCAACCGTCTACCTGTTCCATTCATTGTTCTACTTGTCGAAAGTTACAAATAATTACCGAAAAGTATTAACCATTGGGGCTCATTGTTCACTTAAACTTGAAGAACAAAAAATTGGCGAATTGTACTGTTTGGATGCTTTGCATATATGTCTCTTAGACTATATAGAAGCAATATATACAAAGATTTCAACCGTCTACCTGTTCCATTCATTGTTCTACTTGCCGAAATTTACAAATAATTTCCTTTAAAGGATTAACAATGGGGCTCATTGTTCACTTAAACTTGAAGAACAAAAAATTGGCGAATGGTACTGTTTGGATGCTTTGCATATATGTTTCTTAGACTATATAGAAGCCATATATACAATGATTTCAACAGTCTACCTGTTCCATTCATTGTTCTACTTGTCGAAAGTTAGAAATAATTTCCGATAAAGGATTAACAATGGGTCTCATTGTTCACTTAAACTTGAAGAACAAAAAATTGGCGAATGGTACTGTTTGGATGCTTTGCATATATGTTTCGTAGGCTATATAGAAGCAATATATACAAAGATTTCAACCGTCTACCTGTTCCATTCATGGTTCTACTTGTCGAAAGTTACAAATAATTTCCGATAAAGGATTAACAATGGGGCTCATTGTTCACTTAAACTTGAAGAACAAAAAATTGGCGAATTGTACTGTTTGGATGCTTTGCATATATGTCTCTTAGACTATATAGAAGCAATATATACAAAGATTTCAACCGTCTACCTGTTCCATTCATTGTTCTACTTGCCGAAATTTACAAATAATTTCCTTTAAAGGATTAACAATGGGGCTCATTGTTCACTTAAACTTGAATGACAAAAAATTGGCGAATGGTACTGTTTGGATGCTTTGCATATATGTTTCTTAGACTATATTGAAGCAATATATACAAAGATTTCAACCGTCTGCGTGTTCCATTCATTGTTCTACTTGTCGAAATTTACAAATAATTTCCTTTAAAGGATTAACAATGGGGCTCGTAGTTCACTTAAACTTGAAGAACAAAAAATTGGCGAATTGTACTGTTTCGATGCTTTGCATATGTGTTCCTTAGACTATTTAGAAGCTATATATAGAAAGATTTCACCCGTCTACCTGTTCCATTCATTGTTCTACTTGTCGAAATTTACAAATAATTTCCGATAACGGATTAACCATTGGGGCTCATTGTTCACTTAAACTTGAAGAACAAAAAATTGGCGAATTGTACTGTTTGGATGCTTTGCATATATGTTTCTTATACTATATAGAAGCAATATATACAAAGATTTCAACCGTCTACCTGTTCCATTCACTGTTCTACTTGTCGGAAGTTACAAATAATTTCCATTTCATGATTATCAATGGGGCTCGCTGTTCACTTAAACTTGAAGATCAAAAAATTGGCGATTGTTACTGTTTAGATGCTTTGCATATATGTTTCTTAGATTATATAGAAGCAATATATACCAAGATTTCAACCGTCTACCTGTTCCATTCATTGTTCTACTTGTCGAAAGTTACAAATAGTTTCCTTTAAAGGATTAACAATGGGGCTCATTGTTCACTTAAACTTGAAGACCAAAAAATTTGCAAATGGTACTGTTTGGATGCTTTGCGTACATGTTTCTTAGACTATATGGAAGCAATATATACAAAGATTTTAACCGTCTACGTGTTCCATTCATTGTTCTACTTGTCGAAATTTACAAATAATTTCCTTTAAAGGATTAACAATGGGGCTCGTAGTTCACTTAAACTTGAAGAACAAAAAATTGGCGAATTGTACTGTTTCGATGCTTTGCATATGTGTTCCTTAGACTATTTAGAAGCTATATATAGAAAGATTTCACCCGTCTACCTGTTCCATTCATTGTTCTACTTGTCGAAATTTACAAATAATTTCCGATAACGGATTAACCATTGGGGCTCATTGTTCACTTAAACTTGAAGAACAAAAAATTGGCGAATTGTACTGTTTGGATGCTTTGCATATATGTCTCTTAGACTATATAGAAGCAATATATACAAAGATTTCAACCGTCTACCTGTTCCATTCATTGTTCTACTTGCCGAAATTTACAAATAATTTCCTTTAAAGGATTAACAATGGGGCTCATTGTTCACTTAAACTTGAAGAACAAAAAATTGGCGAATGGTACTGTTTGGATGCTTTGCATATATGTTTCTTAGACTATATTGAAGCAATATATACAAAGATTTCAACCGTCTGCGTGTTCCATTCATTGTTCTACTTGTCGAAATTTACAAATAATTTCCTTTAAAGGATTAACAATGGGGCTCGTAGTTCACTTAAACTTGAAGAACAAAAAATTGGCGAATTGTACTGTTTCGATGCTTTGCATATGTGTTCCTTAGACTATTTAGAAGCTATATATAGAAAGATTTCACCCGTCTACCTGTTCCATTCATTGTTCTACTTGTCGAAATTTACAAATAATTTCCGATAACGGATTAACCATTGGGGCTCATTGTTCACTTAAACTTGAAGAACAAAAAATTGGCGAATTGTACTGTTTGGATGCTTTGCATATATGTTTCTTATACTATATAGAAGCAATATATACAATGATTTCAACCGTCTACCTATTCCATTCATTGTTCTACTCGCCGAAATTTACAAATAATTTCCTTTAAAGGATTAACAATGGGGCTCGTAGTTCACTTAAACTTGAAGAGCAAAAAATTGGCTAATTGTACTGTTTGGACGCTATGCATATATGTTTCTTAGACTATATAGAAGCAATATATACAATGATTTCAACAGTCTACCTGTTGCATTCATTGTTCTACTTGTCGAAATTTACAAATAATTTCCTTTAAAGGATTAACAATGGGGCTCGTAGTTCACTTAAACTTGAAGAACAAAAAATTTGCGAATAGTACTGTTTGGATGCTTTGAATATATGTTTTTTAGATTATATATGTAGAAGCAATATATACAAAGATTTCAACCGTCTACCTGTTCCATTCATTGTTCTACTTGTCGAAAATTACAAGTAATTTCCGATAAAGGATTAACCATTGGGGCTCATTGTTCACTTAAACTTGAAGAACAAAAAATTGGCTAATTGTACTGTTTGGATGCTATGCATATATGTTTCGTAGATTATATAGAAGCAATATATACAATGATTTCAACCGTCTAACTGATCCATTCATTGTTCTACTTGTCGAAAGTTACAAATAATTTCCTTTAAAGGATTAACAATGGGGCTCGTTGTTCACTTAAACTTGAAGAACAAAAAATTGGCGAATGGTACTGTTTGGATGCTTTGCATATATGTTTCGTAGGCTATATAGAAGCAATATATACAAAGATTTCAACCGTCTACCTGTTCCATTCATTGTTCTACTTGTCGAAAGTTACAAATAATTTCCGATAAAGGATTAACAATGGGGCTCATTGTTCACTTAAACTTGAAGGACAAAAAATTGGCGAATGGTACTGTTTGGATGCTTTGCGTACATGTTTCTTAGACTATATGGAAGCAATATATACAAGGATTTCAACCGTCTACCTGTTCCATTCATTGTTCTACTTGTCGAAAGTTACAAATAATTACCGAAATGTATTAACCATTGGGGCTCATTGTTCACTTAAACTTGAAGAACAAAAAATTGGCGAATTGTACTGTTTGGATGCTTTGCATATATGTCTCTTAGACTATATAGAAGCAATATATACAAAGATTTCAACCGTCTACCTGTTCCATTCATTGTTCTACTTGTCGAAATTTACAAATAATTTCCTTTAAAGGATTAACAATGGGGCTCGTAGTTCACTTAACCTTGAAGAACAAAAAATTGGCGAATGGTACTGTTTGGATGCTTTGCATATATGTTTCTTATACTATATAGAAGCAATATATACAAAGATTTCAACCGTCTACCTGTTCCATTCAATGTTCTAATTGTCGAAAGTTACAAATAATTTCCGATAAAGGATTAACAATGGGGCTCATTGTTCACTTAAACTTGAAGAACAAAAAATTGGCGAATTGTACTGTTTGGACGCTTTGCATATATGTTTCTTAGACTATATGGAAGCAATATATACAAAGATTTCAACCGTCTACGTGTTCCAATCATTGTTCTACTTGTCGAAATTTACAAATAATTTCCTTTAAAGGATTAACAATGGGGCTCGTTGTTCAATTAAACTTGAAGAACAAAAAATTGGCGAATGGTACTGTTTGGATGCTTTGCACATACGTTTCGTAGGCTATATAGAAGCAATATATACAAAGATTTCAACCGTCTACCTGTTCCATTCATTGTTCTACTTGTCGAAAGTTACAAATAATTTCCGATAAAGGATTAACAATGGGTCTCATTGTTCACTTAAACTTGAAGAACAAAAAATTGGCGAATGGTACTGTTTGGATGCTTTGCGTACATGTTTCTTAGACTATATGGAAGCAATATATACAAAGATTTCAACCGTCTACGTGTTCCAATCATTGTTCTACTTGTAGAAAGTTACAATTAATTTCCGTTAAAGGATTAACAATGGGGCTCGTAGTTCACTTAAACTTGAAGAACAAAAAATTGGCGAATTGTACTGTTTGGATGCTTTGCATATATGTTTCTTAGACTATATAGAAGCAATATATATAAAGATTTCAACCGTCTACCTGTTCCATTCATTGTTCTACTTGCCGAAATTTACAAATAATTTCCATTAAAGGATTAACAATGGGGCTCATTGTTCACTTAAACTTGAAGAACAAAAAATTGGCGAATGGTACTGTTTGGATGCTTTGCATATATGTTTCTTAGACTATATGGAAGCAATATATACAAAGATTTCAACCGTCTGCGTGATCCATTCATTGTTCTACTTGTCGAAATTTACAAATAATTTCCTTTAAAGGATTAACAATGGGGCTCGTAGTTCACTTAAACTTGAAGAACAAAAAATTGGCGAATTGTACTGCTTCGATGCTTTGCATATGTGTTTCTTAGACTATATAGAAGCAATATATACAATGATTTCAACCGTCTACCTATTCCATTCATTGTTCTACTTGCCGAAATTTACAAATAATTTCCTTTAAAGGATTAACAATGGGGCTCATTGTTCACTTAAACTTGAAGAACAAAAAATTGGCGAATGGTACTGTTTGGATGCTTTGCATATATGTTTCTTAGACTATATGGAAGCAATATATACAAAGATTTCAACCGTCTGCGTGTTCCATTCATTGTTCTACTTGTCGAAATTTACAAATAATTTCCTTTAAAGGATTAACAATGGGGCTCGTAGTTTACTTAAACTTGAAGAACAAAAAATTGGCGAATTGTACTGTTTGGATGCTTTGGATATATGTTTCTTAGACTATATAGAAGCCATATATACAATGATTTCAACAGTCTACCTGTTCCATTCATTGTTCTACTTGTCGAAAGTTACAAATAATTTCCTTTAAAGGATTAACAATGGGGCTCGTTGTTCACTTAAACTTGAAGAACAAAAAATTGGCGAATTGTACTGTTTGGATGCTTTGCATATATGTTTCTTAGACTATATGGAAGCAATATATACAAAGATTTCAACCGTCTGCGTGTTCCATTCATTGTTCTACTTGTCGAAATTTACAAATAATTTCCTATAAAGGATTAACAATGGGGCTCGTAGTTTACTTAAACTTGAAGAACAAAAAATTGGCGAATTGTACTGTTTGGATGCTTTGGATATATGTTTCTTAGACTATATAGAAGCCATATATACAATGATTTCAACAGTCTACCTGTTCCATTCATTGTTCTACTTGTCGAAAGTTACAAATAATTTCCTTTAAAGGATTAACAATGGGGCTCGTTGTTCACTTAAACTTGAAGAACAAAAAATTGGCGAATTGTACTGTTTGGATGCTTTACATATATGTCTCTTAGACTATATAGAAGCAATATATACAAAGATTTCAACCGTCTACCTGTTCCATTCATTGTTCTACTTGTCGAAAGTTACAAATAATTTCCTTTAAAGGATTAACAATGGGGCTCGTTGTTCACTTAAACTTGAAGAACAAAAAATTGGCGAATGGTACTGTTTGGATGCTTTGCGTACATGTTTCGTAGGCTATATAGAAGCAATATATACAATGATTTCAACAGTCTACCTGTTCCAGTCATTGTTATACTTGTCGCAAGTTACAAATAATTTCCGTTAAAGTATTAACAATGGGGCTCGTAGTTCACTTAAACTTGAAAAACAAAAAATTGTCGAATTGTACTGTTTGGATGCTTTGCATATATGTTTCTTAGACTATATAGAAGCAATATATACAATGATTTCAACCGTCTACCTGTTCCATTCATTGTTCTGCTTGTCGAAGGTTAGAAATAATTTCCGTTAAGGGATTAACAATGGGGATCGTGGTTTACTTAAACTTGAAGAACAAAAAATTGGCGAATTGTACTGTTTGGATGCTTTGCATATATGTTTCTTAGACTATATAGAAGCAATATATACAATGATTTCAACAGTCTACCTGTTCCAGTCATTGTTATACTTGTCGCAAGTTACAAATAATTTCCGTTAAAGTATTAACAATGGGGCTCGTAGTTCACTTAAACTTGAAGATGAAATAATTGGTGAATTGTACTGTTTGGGTGCTTTGCATATATGTTTCTTAGATTATATAGAAGCAATATATACAAAGATTTCAACCGTCTACCTGTTCCATTCATTGTTATACTTGTCGAACATTACAAATAATTTCCGATAAAGGATTAACCATTGGGTCTCATTGTTCACTTAAACTTGAAGAACAAAAAATTGGCGAATGGTACTGTTTTGATGCTTTGCGTACATGTTTCTTAGACTATATGGAAGCAATATATACAAAGATTTCAACCGTCTACGTGTTCCAATCATTGTTCTACTTGTCGAAATTTACAAATAATTTCCTTTAAAGGATTAACAATGGGGCTCGTTGTTCACTTAAACTTGAAGAACAAAAAATTGGCGAATGGTACTGCTTGGATGCTTTGCATGTATGTTTCTTAGATTATATAGAAGCAATATATACAAAGATTTCAACCGTCTACCTGTTCCATTCATTGTTCTACTTGTCGAAAGTTACAAATAATTTCCGATAAAGGATTAACCATTGGGGCTCATTGTTCACTAAACTTGAAGAACAAAAAATTGTCGAATTGTATTGTTTGGATGCTTTGCATATATGTTTCTTAGACTATATAGAAGCAATATATACAATGATTTCAACCGTCTACCTGTTCCATTCATTGTTCTACTTGTCGAAAGTTACAAATAATTTCCGTTAAAGGATTAACATTGGGGCTCATTGTTCACTTAAACTTGAAGAACAAAAAATTGGCGAATTTTACTGTTTGGATGCTTTGCATATATGTTTCTTAGACTATATAGAAGCAATATATCGAAGGATTTCACCCGTCTACCTGTTCCATTCATTGTTCTACTTGTCGAAAATTACAAATAATTTCCGATAAAGGATTAACAATGGGGCTCATTGTTCACTTAAACTTGAAGATGAAATAATTGGCGAATTGTACTGAATGGATGCTTTGCATATATGTTTCTTAGATTATATAGAAGCAATATATACAAAGATTTCAACCGTCTACCTGTTCCATTCAATGTTCTAATTGTCGAAAGTTACAAATAATTTCCGATAAAGGATTAACAATGGGGCTCGTTGTTCACTTAAACTTGAAGAACAAAAAATTGATGAATGGTACTGTTTGGATGCTTTGCATATATGTTTCTCAGACTATATAGAAGCAATATATACATTGATTTCAATCGTCTACCTGTTCCATTCATTGTTCTACTTGTCGAAAGTTCCAAATAATTTCCGATAAAGGATTAACCATTGGGGCTCATTGTTCACTTAAACTTGAAGAACAAAAAATTGGCGAATTGTACTATTTGGATGCTTTGCATATATGTCTCTTAGACTATATAGAAGCAATATATACAAAGATTTCAACCGTCTACCTGTTCCATTCATTGTTCTACTTGTCGAAAGTTACAAATAATTTCCGATAAAGGATTAACAATGGGGATCATTGTTCACTTAAACTTGAAGGACAAAAAATTGGCGAATGGTACTGTTTGGATGCTTTGCGTACATGTTTCTTAGACTATATGGAAGCAATATATACAAGGATTTCAACCGTCTACCTGTTCCATTCATTGTTCTACTTGTCGAAAGTTACAAATAATTACCGAAAAGTATTAACCATTGGGGCTCATTGTTCACTTAAACTTGAAGAACAAAAAATTCGCGAATGGTACTGTTTGGTTGCTTTGCGTACATGTTTCTTAGACTATATGGAAGCAATATATACAAAGATTTCAACCGTCTACGTGTTCCAATCATTGTTCTACTTGTCGAAATTTACAAATAATTTCCTTTAAAGGATTAACAATGGGGCTCGTTGTTCACTTAAACTTGAAGAACAAAAAATTTATGAATGGTACTGTTTGGATGCTTTGCATATATGTTTCTCAGACTATATAGAAGCAATATATACTTTGATTTCAATCGTCAACCTGTTCCATTCATTGTTCTACTTGTCGAAAGTTACAAATAATTTCCGATAAAGGATTAACCATTGGGGCTCATTATTCACTTAAACTTGAAGAACAAAAAATTGGCGAATTTTACTGTTTGGATGCTTTGCATATATGTTTCTTAGACTATATAGAAGCAATATATCGAATGATTTCACCCGTCTACCTGTTCCATTCATTGTTCTACTTGTCGAAAATTACAAATAATTTCCGATAAAGGATTAACAATGGGGCTCATTGTTCACTTAAACTTGAAGAACAAAAAATTGGCGAATGGTACTGTTTGGATGCTTTACATATATGTTTCTTAGACTATATAGAAGCAATATATACATTGATTTCAACCGTCTACTTGTTCCATTCATTGTTCTACTTGTCGAAAATTACAAATAATTTCCGATAAAGGATTAACCATTGGGGCTCATTGTTCACTTAAACTTGAAGATGAAATAATTGGCGAATTGTACTGAATGGATGCTTTGTATATATGTTTCTTAGATTATATAGAAGCAATATATACAAAGATTTCAACCGTCTACCTGATCCATTCAATTGTTCTACTTGTCGAAATTTACAAATAATTTCCTTTAAAGTATTAACAATGGGGCTCATAGTTCACTTAAACTTGAAGAACAAAAAATTGGCGAATGGTACTGTTTGGATGCTTTGCATATATGTTTCTTAGACTATATTGAAGCAATATATACAAAGATTTCAACCGTCTACCTGTTCCATTCATTGTTCTACTTGTCGAAAGTTACAAATAATTTCCGATAAAGGATTAAAAATGGGGCTCATTGTTCACTTAAACTTGAAGAACAAAAAATTGGCGAATGGTACTGTTTGGATGCTTTACATATATGTTTCATAGACTATATAGAAGCAATATATACATTGATTTCAACCGTCTACTTGTTCCATTCATTGTTCTACTTGTCGAAAATTACAAATAATTTCCGATAAAGGATTAACCATTGGGGCTCATTGTTCACTTAAACTTGAAGATGAAATAATTGGCGAATTGTACTGAATGGATGCTTTGCATATATGTTTCTTAGATTATATAGAAGCAATATATACAAAGATTTCAACCGTCTACCTGTTCCATTCATTGTTCTACTTGTCGAAAGTTACAAATAATTTCCGTTAAGGGATTAACAATGGGGATCGTAGTTTACTTAAACTTGAAGAACAAAAAATTGGCGAATTGTACTGTTTGGATGCTTTGCATATATGTTTCTTAGACTATATAGAAGCAATATATACAATGATTTCAACCGTCTACCTATTCCATTCATTGTTCTACTTGCCGAAATTTACAAATAATTTCCTTTAAAGGATTAACAATGGGGCTCATTGTTCACTTAAAATTGAAGAACAAAAAATTGGCGAATGGTACTGTTTGGATGCTTTGCATATATGTTTCTTAGACTATATGGAAGCAATATATACAAAGATTTCAACCGTCTGCGTGATCCATTCATTGTTCTACTTGTCGAAATTTACAAATAATTTCCGATAAAGGATTAACCATTGGGGCTCATTGTTCACTTAAACTTGAAGAACAAAAAATTGGCGAATGGTACTGTTTGGATGCTTTGCGTACATGTTTCTTAGACTATATGGAAGCAATATATACAAAGATTTCAACCGTCTACGTGTTCCAATCATTGTTCAACTTGTCGAAATTTACATATAATTTCCTTTAAAGGATTAACAATGGGGCTCGTTGTTCACTTAAACTTGAAGAACAAAAAATTTATGAATGGTACTGTTTGGATGCTTTGCATATATGTTTCTCAGACTATATAGAAGCAATATATACATTGATTTCAATCGTCTACCTGTTCCATTCATTGTTCTACTTGTCGAAAGTTACAATTAATTTCCGATAAAGGATTAACCATTGGGGCTCATTGTTCACTTAAACTTGAAGAACAAAAAATTGGCGAATTTTACTGTTTGGATGCTTTGCATATATGTTTCTTAGACTATATAGAAGCAATATATCGAAGGATTTCACCCGTCTACCTGTTCCATTCATTGTTCTACTTGTCGAAAATTACAAATAATTTCCGATAAAGGATTAACAATGGGGCTAATTGTTCACTTAAACTTGAAGAACAAAAAATTGGCGAATGGTACTGTTTGGATGCTTTACATATATGTTTCATAGACTATATAGAAGCAATATATACATTGATTTCAACCGTCTACTTGTTCCATTCATTGTTCTACTTGTCGAAATTTACAAATAATTTCCGATAACGGATTAACCATTGGGGCTCATTGTTCACTTAAACTTGAAGAACAAAAAATTGGCGAATTGTACTGTTTGGATGCTTTGCATATATGTTTCTTATACTATATAGAAGCAATATATACAAAGATTTCAACCGTCTACCTGTTCCATTCACTGTTCTACTTGTCGAAAGTTACAAATAATTTCCATTTCATGATTATCAATGGGGCTCGCTGTTCACTTAAACTTGAAGATCAAAAAATTGGCGATTGTTACTGTTTAGATGCTTTGCATATATGTTTCTTAGATTATATAGAAGCAATATATACAAAGATTTCAACCGTCTACCTGTTCCATTCATTGTTCTACTTGTCGAAAATTACAAGTAATTTCCGATAAAGGATTAACCATTGGGGCTCATTGTTCACTTAAACTTGAAAAACAAAAAATTGGCGAATTGTACTGTTTGGATGCTTTGCGTACATGTTTCTTAGACTATATGGAAGCAATATATACAAAGATTTCAACCGTCTACGTGTTCCAATCATTGTTCTACTTGTAGAAAGTTACAATTAATTTCCGTTAAAGGATAAACAATGGGGCTCGTAGTCCACTTAAACTTGATGAACAAAAAATTGGCGAATTGTACTGTTTGGATGCTATGCATATATGTTTCGTAGATTATATAGAAGCAATATATACAATGATTTCAACCGTCTAACTGATCCATTCATTGTTCTACTTGTCGAAAGTTACAAATAATTTCCTTTAAAGGATTAACAATGGGGCTCGTTGTTCACTTAAACTTGAAGAACAAAAAAAGGGCGAATGGTACTGTTTGGATGCTTTGCATATATGTTTCTTAGACTATATAGAAGCCATATATACAATGATTTCAACAGTCTACCTGTTCCATTCATTGTTCTACTTGTCGAAAGTTACAAATAATTTCCTTTAAAGGATTAACAATGGGGCTCGTTGTTCACTTAAACTTGAAGAACAAAAAATTGGCGAATTGTACTGTTTGGATGCTTTGCATATATGTCTCTTAGACTATATAGAAGCAATATATACAATGATTTCAACCGTCTACCTATTCCATTCATTGTTCTACTTGCCGAAATTTACAAATAATTTCCTTTAAAGGATTAACAATGGGGCTCATTGTTCACTTAAACTTGAAGAACAAAAAATTGGCGAATGGTACTGTTTGGATGCTTTGCGTACATGTTTCTCAGACTATATGGAAGCAATATATACAAAGATTTCAACCGTCTACGTGTTCCAATCATTGTTCTACTTGTAGAAAGTTACAATTAATTTCCGTTAAAGGATTAACAATGGGGCTCGTAGTCCACTTAAACTTGAAGAACCAAAAATTGGCGAATTGTACTGCTTCGTGCTTTGCATATGTGTTTCTTAGACTATATAGAAGCAATATATACAATGATTTCAGCCGTCTGCCTATTCCATTCATTGTTCTACTTGCCGAAATTTACAAATAATTTCCTTTAAAGGATTAACAATGGGGCTCATTGTTCACTTAAACTTGAAGAACAAAAAATTGGCGAATGGTACTGTTTGGATGCTTTGCATATATGTTTCTTAGACTATATGGAAGCAATATATACAAAGATTGCAACCGTCTGCGTGTTCCATTCATTGTTCTACTTGTCGAAATTTACAAATAATTTCCTTTAAAGGATTAACAATGGGGCTCGTAGTTCACTTAAACTTGAAGAACAAAAAATTGGCGAATTGTACTGTTTCGATGCTTTGCATATGTGTTCCTTAGACTATTTAGAAGCTATATATAGAAAGATTTCACCCGTCTACCTGTTCCATTCATTGTTCTACTTGTCGAAATTTACAAATAATTTCCGATAACGGTTTAACCATTGGGGCTCATTGTTCACTTAAACTTGAAGAACAAAAAATTGGCGAATTGTACTGTTTGGATGCTTTGCATATATGTTTCTTATACTATATAGAAGCAATATATACAAAGATTTCAACCGTCTACCTGTTCCATTCACTGTTCTACTTGTCGAAAGTTACAAATAATTTCCATTTCATGATTATCAATGGGGCTCGCTGTTCACTTAAACTTGAAGATCAAAAAATTGGCGATTGTTACTGTTTAGATGCTTTGCATATATGTTTCTTAGATTATATAGAAGCAATATATACAAAGATTTCAACCGTCTACCTGTTCCATTCATTGTTCTACTTGTCGAAATTTACATATAATTTCCTTTAAAGGATTAACAATGGGGCTCGTTGTTCACTTAAACTTGAAGAACAAAAAATTTATTAATGGTACTGTTTGGATGCTTTGCATATATGTTTCTCAGACTATATAGAAGCAATATATACATTGATTTCAATCGTCTACCTGTTCCATTCATTGTTCTACTTGTCGAAAGTTACAATTAATTTCCGATAAAGGATTAACCATTGGGGCTCATTGTTCACTTAAACTTGAAGAACAAAAAATTGGCGAATTTTACTGTTTGGATGCTTTGCATATATGTTTCGTAGATTATATAGAAGCAATATATACAATGATTTCAACCGTCTAACTGATCCATTCATTGTTCTACTTGTCGAAAGTTACAAATAATTTCCTTTAAAGGATTAACAATGGGGCTCGTTGTTCACTTAAACTTGAAGAACAAAAAATTGGCGAATGGTACTGTTTGGATGCTTTGCATATATGTTTCTTAGACTATATAGAAGCCATATATACAATGATTTCAACAGTCTACCTGTTCCATTCATTGTTCTACTTGTCGAAAGTTACAAATAATTTCCTTTAAAGGATTAACAATGGGGCTCGTTGTTCACTTAAACTTGAAGAACAAAAAATTGGCGAATTGTACTGTTTGGATGCTTTGCATATATGTCTCTTAGACTATAAAGAAGCAATATATACAAAGATTTCACCCGTCTACCTGTTCCATTCATTGTTCTACTTGTCGAAAGTTACAAATAATTTCCTTTAAAGGATTAACAATGGGGCTCGTTGTTCACTTAAACTTGAAGAACAAAAAATTGGCGAATGGTACTGTTTGGATGCTTTGCATATATGTTTCTTAGACTATATGGAAGCAATATATACAAAGATTTCAACCGTCTGCGTGTTCCATTCATTGTTCTACTTGTCGAAATTTACAAATAATTTCCTTTAAAGGATTAACAATGGGGCTCGTAGTTTACTTAAACTTGAAGAACAAAAAATTGGCGAATTGTACTGTTTGGATGCTTTGGATATATGTTTCTTAGACTATATAGAAGCCATATATACAATGATTTCAACAGTCTACCTGTTCCATTCATTGTTCTACTTGTCGAAAGTTACAAATAATTTCCTTTAAAGGATTAACAATGGGGCTCGTTGTTCACTTAAACTTGAAGAACAAAAAATTGGCGAATTGTACTGTTTGGATGCTTTACATATATGTCTCGTAGACTATATAGAAGCAATATATACAAAGATTTCAACCGTCTACCTGTTCCATTCATTGTTCTACTTGTCGAAAGTTACAAATAATTTCCTTTAAAGGATTAACAATGGGGCTCGTTGTTCACTTAAACTTGAAGAACAAAAAATTGGCGAATGGTACTGTTTGGATGCTTTGCGTACATGTTTCGTAGGCTATATAGAAGCAATATATACAATGATTTCAACAGTCTACCTGTTCCAGTCATTGTTATACTTGTCGCAAGTTACAAATAATTTCCGTTAAAGTATTAACAATGGGGCTCGTAGTTCACTTAAACTTGAAAAACAAAAAATTGTCGAATTGTACTGTTTGGATGCTTTGCATATATGTTTCTTAGACTATATAGAAGCAATATATACAATGATTTCAACCGTCTACCTGTTCCATTCATTGTTCTGCTTGTCGAAAGTTAGAAATAATTTCCGTTAAGGGATTAACAATGGGGATCGTGGTTTACTTAAACTTGAAGAACAAAAAATTGGCGAATTGTACTGTTTGGATGCTTTGCATATATGTTTCTTAGACTATATAGAAGCAATATATACAATGATTTCAACAGTCTACCTGTTCCAGTCATTGTTATACTTGTCGCAAGTTACAAATAATTTCCGTTAAAGTATTAACAATGGGGCTCGTAGTTCACTTAAACTTGAAGATGAAATAATTGGTGAATTGTACTGTTTGGGTGCTTTGCATATATGTTTCTTAGATTATATAGAAGCAATATATACAAAGATTTCAACCGTCTACCTGTTCCATTCATTGTTATACTTGTCGAACATTACAAATAATTTCCGATAAAGGATTAACCATTGGGGCTCATTGTTCACTTAAACTTGAAGAACAAAAAATTGGCGAATGGTACTGTTTTGATGCTTTGCGTACATGTTTCTTAGACTATATGGAAGCAATATATACAAAGATTTCAACCGTCTACGTGTTCCAATCATTGTTCTACTTGTCGAAATTTACAAATAATTTCCTTTAAAGGATTAACAATGGGGCTCGTTGTTCACTTAAACTTGAAGAACAAAAAATTGGCGAATGGTACTGCTTGGATGCTTTGCATGTATGTTTCTTAGATTATATAGAAGCAATATATACAAAGATTTCAACCGTCTACCTGTTCCATTCATTGTTCTACTTGTCGAAAGTTACAAATAATTTCCGATAAAGGATTAACCATTGGGGCTCATTGTTCACTAAACTTGAAGAACAAAAAATTGTCGAATTGTATTGTTTGGATGCTTTGCATATATGTTTCTTAGACTATATAGAAGCAATATATACAATGATTTCAACCGTCTACCTGTTCCATTCATTGTTCTACTTGTCGAAAGTTACAAATAATTTCCGTTAAAGGATTAACATTGGGGCTCATTGTTCACTTAAACTTGAAGAACAAAAAATTGGCGAATTTTACTGTTTGGATGCTTTGCATATATGTTTCTTAGACTATATAGAAGCAATATATCGAAGGATTTCACCCGTCTACCTGTTCCATTCATTGTTCTACTTGTCGAAAATTACAAATAATTTCCGATAAAGGATTAACAATGGGGCTCATTGTTCACTTAAACTTGAAGATGAAATAATTGGCGAATTGTACTGAATGGATGCTTTGCATATATGTTTCTTAGATTATATAGAAGCAATATATACAAAGATTTCAACCGTCTACCTGTTCCATTCAATGTTCTAATTGTCGAAACTTACAAATAATTTCCGATAAAGGATTAACAATGGGGCTCGTTGTTCACTTAAACTTGAAGAACAAAAAATTGATGAATGGTACTGTTTGGATGCTTTGCATATATGTTTCTCAGACTATATAGAAGCAATATATACATTGATTTCAATCGTCTACCTGTTCCATTCATTGTTCTACTTGTCGAAAGTTCCAAATAATTTCCGATAAAGGATTAACCATTGGGGCTCATTGTTCACTTAAACTTGAAGAACAAAAAATTGGCGAATTGTACTATTTGGATGCTTTGCATATATGTCTCTTAGACTATATAGAAGCAATATATACAAAGATTTCAACCGTCTACCTGTTCCATTCATTGTTCTACTTGTCGAAAGTTACAAATAATTTCCGATAAAGGATTAACAATGGGGATCATTGTTCACTTAAACTTGAAGGACAAAAAATTGGCGAATGGTACTGTTTGGATGCTTTGCGTACATGTTTCTTAGACTATATGGAAGCAATATATACAAGGATTTCAACCGTCTACCTGTTCCATTCATTGTTCTACTTGTCGAAAGTTACAAATAATTACCGAAAAGTATTAACCATTGGGGCTCATTGTTCACTTAAACTTGAAGAACAAAAAATTGGCGAATGGTACTGTTTGGTTGCTTTGCGTACATGTTTCTTAGACTATATGGAAGCAATATATACAAAGATTTCAACCGTCTACGTGTTCCAATCATTGTTCTACTTGTCGAAATTTACAAATAATTTCCTTTAAAGGATTAACAATGGGGCTCGTTGTTCACTTAAACTTGAAGAACAAAAAATTTATGAATGGTACTGTTTGGATGCTTTGCGTACATGTTTCTTAGACTATATGGAAGCAATATATACAAAGATTTCAACCGTCTACGTGTTCCAATCATTGTTCTACTTGTAGAAAGTTACAATTAATTTCCGTTAAAGGATTAACAATGGGGCTCGTAGTTCACTTAAACTTGAAGAACAAAAAATTGGCGAATTGTACTGTTTGGATGCTTTGCATATATGTTTCTTAGACTATATAGAAGCAATATATATAAAGATTTCAACCGTCTACCTGTTCCATTCATTGTTCTACTTGCCGAAATTTACAAATAATTTCCATTAAAGGATTAACAATGGGGCTCATTGTTCACTTAAACTTGAAGAACAAAAAATTGGCGAATGGTACTGTTTGGATGCTTTGCATATATGTTTCTTAGACTATATGGAAGCAATATATACAAAGATTTCAACCGTCTGCGTGATCCATTCATTGTTCTACTTGTCGAAATTTACAAATAATTTCCTTTAAAGGATTAACAATGGGGCTCGTAGTTCACTTAAACTTGAAGAACAAAAAATTGGCGAATTGTACTGCTTCGATGCTTTGCATATGTGTTTCTTAGACTATATAGAAGCAATATATACAATGATTTCAACCGTCTACCTATTCCATTCATTGTTCTACTTGCCGAAATTTACAAATAATTTCCTTTAAAGGATTAACAATGGGGCTCATTGTTCACTTAAACTTGAAGAACAAAAAATTGGCGAATGGTACTGTTTGGATGCTTTGCATATATGTTTCTTAGACTATATGGAAGCAATATATACAAAGATTTCAACCGTCTGCGTGTTCCATTCATTGTTCTACTTGTCGAAATTTACAAATAATTTCCTTTAAAGGATTAACAATGGGGCTCGTAGTTTACTTAAACTTGAAGAACAAAAAATTGGCGAATTGTACTGTTTGGATGCTTTGGATATATGTTTCTTAGACTATATAGAAGCCATATATACAATGATTTCAACAGTCTACCTGTTCCATTCATTGTTCTACTTGTCGAAAGTTACAAATAATTTCCTTTAAAGGATTAACAATGGGGCTCGTTGTTCACTTAAACTTGAAGAACAAAAAATTGGCGAATTGTACTGTTTGGATGCTTTGCATATATGTTTCTTAGACTATATGGAAGCAATATATACAAAGATTTCAACCGTCTGCGTGTTCCATTCATTGTTCTACTTGTCGAAATTTACAAATAATTTCCTATAAAGGATTAACAATGGGGCTCGTAGTTTACTTAAACTTGAAGAACAAAAAATTGGCGAATTGTACTGTTTGGATGCTTTGGATATATGTTTCTTAGACTATATAGAAGCCATATATACAATGATTTCAACAGTCTACCTGTTCCATTCATTGTTCTACTTGTCGAAAGTTACAAATAATTTCCTTTAAAGGATTAACAATGGGGCTCGTTGTTCACTTAAACTTGAAGAACAAAAAATTGGCGAATTGTACTGTTTGGATGCTTTACATATATGTCTCTTAGACTATATAGAAGCAATATATACAAAGATTTCAACCGTCTACCTGTTCCATTCATTGTTCTACTTGTCGAAAGTTACAAATAATTTCCTTTAAAGGATTAACAATGGGGCTCGTTGTTCACTTAAACTTGAAGAACAAAAAATTGGCGAATGGTACTGTTTGGATGCTTTGCGTACATGTTTCGTAGGCTATATAGAAGCAATATATACAATGATTTCAACAGTCTACCTGTTCCAGTCATTGTTATACTTGTCGCAAGTTACAAATAATTTCCGTTAAAGTATTAACAATGGGGCTCGTAGTTCACTTAAACTTGAAAAACAAAAAATTGTCGAATTGTACTGTTTGGATGCTTTGCATATATGTTTCTTAGACTATATAGAAGCAATATATACAATGATTTCAACCGTCTACCTGTTCCATTCATTGTTCTGCTTGTCGAAGGTTAGAAATAATTTCCGTTAAGGGATTAACAATGGGGATCGTGGTTTACTTAAACTTGAAGAACAAAAAATTGGCGAATTGTACTGTTTGGATGCTTTGCATATATGTTTCTTAGACTATATAGAAGCAATATATACAATGATTTCAACAGTCTACCTGTTCCAGTCATTGTTATACTTGTCGCAAGTTACAAATAATTTCCGTTAAAGTATTAACAATGGGGCTCGTAGTTCACTTAAACTTGAAGATGAAATAATTGGTGAATTGTACTGTTTGGGTGCTTTGCATATATGTTTCTTAGATTATATAGAAGCAATATATACAAAGATTTCAACCGTCTACCTGTTCCATTCATTGTTATACTTGTCGAACATTACAAATAATTTCCGATAAAGGATTAACCATTGGGGCTCATTGTTCACTTAAACTTGAAGAACAAAAAATTGGCGAATGGTACTGTTTTGATGCTTTGCGTACATGTTTCTTAGACTATATGGAAGCAATATATACAAAGATTTCAACCGTCTACGTGTTCCAATCATTGTTCTACTTGTCGAAATTTACAAATAATTTCCTTTAAAGGATTAACAATGGGGCTCGTTGTTCACTTAAACTTGAAGAACAAAAAATTGGCGAATGGTACTGCTTGGATGCTTTGCATGTATGTTTCTTAGATTATATAGAAGCAATATATACAAAGATTTCAACCGTCTACCTGTTCCATTCATTGTTCTACTTGTCGAAAGTTACAAATAATTTCCGATAAAGGATTAACCATTGGGGCTCATTGTTCACTAAACTTGAAGAACAAAAAATTGTCGAATTGTATTGTTTGGATGCTTTGCATATATGTTTCTTAGACTATATAGAAGCAATATATACAATGATTTCAACCGTCTACCTGTTCCATTCATTGTTCTACTTGTCGAAAGTTACAAATAATTTCCGTTAAAGGATTAACATTGGGGCTCATTGTTCACTTAAACTTGAAGAACAAAAAATTGGCGAATTTTACTGTTTGGATGCTTTGCATATATGTTTCTTAGACTATATAGAAGCAATATATCGAAGGATTTCACCCGTCTACCTGTTCCATTCATTGTTCTACTTGTCGAAAATTACAAATAATTTCCGATAAAGGATTAACAATGGGGCTCATTGTTCACTTAAACTTGAAGATGAAATAATTGGCGAATTGTACTGAATGGATGCTTTGCATATATGTTTCTTAGATTATATAGAAGCAATATATACAAAGATTTCAACCGTCTACCTGTTCCATTCAATGTTCTAATTGTCGAAAGTTACAAATAATTTCCGATAAAGGATTAACAATGGGGCTCGTTGTTCACTTAAACTTGAAGAACAAAAAATTGATGAATGGTACTGTTTGGATGCTTTGCATATATGTTTCTCAGACTATATAGAAGCAATATATACATTGATTTCAATCGTCTACCTGTTCCATTCATTGTTCTACTTGTCGAAAGTTCCAAATAATTTCCGATAAAGGATTAACCATTGGGGCTCATTGTTCACTTAAACTTGAAGAACAAAAAATTGGCGAATTGTACTATTTGGATGCTTTGCATATATGTCTCTTAGACTATATAGAAGCAATATATACAAAGATTTCAACCGTCTACCTGTTCCATTCATTGTTCTACTTGTCGAAAGTTACAAATAATTTCCGATAAAGGATTAACAATGGGGATCATTGTTCACTTAAACTTGAAGGACAAAAAATTGGCGAATGGTACTGTTTGGATGCTTTGCGTACATGTTTCTTAGACTATATGGAAGCAATATATACAAGGATTTCAACCGTCTACCTGTTCCATTCATTGTTCTACTTGTCGAAAGTTACAAATAATTACCGAAAAGTATTAACCATTGGGGCTCATTGTTCACTTAAACTTGAAGAACAAAAAATTCGCGAATGGTACTGTTTGGTTGCTTTGCGTACATGTTTCTTAGACTATATGGAAGCAATATATACAAAGATTTCAACCGTCTACGTGTTCCAATCATTGTTCTACTTGTCGAAATTTACAAATAATTTCCTTTAAAGGATTAACAATGGGGCTCGTTGTTCACTTAAACTTGAAGAACAAAAAATTTATGAATGGTACTGTTTGGATGCTTTGCATATATGTTTCTCAGACTATATAGAAGCAATATATACTTTGATTTCAATCGTCAACCTGTTCCATTCATTGTTCTACTTGTCGAAAGTTACAAATAATTTCCGATAAAGGATTAACCATTGGGGCTCATTATTCACTTAAACTTGAAGAACAAAAAATTGGCGAATTTTACTGTTTGGATGCTTTGCATATATGTTTCTTAGACTATATAGAAGCAATATATCGAATGATTTCACCCGTCTACCTGTTCCATTCATTGTTCTACTTGTCGAAAATTACAAATAATTTCCGATAAAGGATTAACAATGGGGCTCATTGTTCACTTAAACTTGAAGAACAAAAAATTGGCGAATGGTACTGTTTGGATGCTTTACATATATGTTTCTTAGACTATATAGAAGCAATATATACATTGATTTCAACCGTCTACTTGTTCCATTCATTGTTCTACTTGTCGAAAATTACAAATAATTTCCGATAAAGGATTAACCATTGGGGCTCATTGTTCACTTAAACTTGAAGATGAAATAATTGGCGAATTGTACTGAATGGATGCTTTGTATATATGTTTCTTAGATTATATAGAAGCAATATATACAAAGATTTCAACCGTCTACCTGATCCATTCAATTGTTCTACTTGTCGAAATTTACAAATAATTTCCTTTAAAGTATTAACAATGGGGCTCATAGTTCACTTAAACTTGAAGAACAAAAAATTGGCGAATGGTACTGTTTGGATGCTTTGCATATATGTTTCTTAGACTATATTGAAGCAATATATACAAAGATTTCAACCGTCTACCTGTTCCATTCATTGTTCTACTTGTCGAAAGTTACAAATAATTTCCGATAAAGGATTAAAAATGGGGCTCATTGTTCACTTAAACTTGAAGAACAAAAAATTGGCGAATGGTACTGTTTGGATGCTTTACATATATGTTTCATAGACTATATGGAAGCAATATATACAAAGATTTCAACCGTCTACGTGTTCCAATCATTGTTCTACTTGTAGAAAGTTACAATTAATTTCCGTTAAAGGATTAACAATGGGGCTCGTAGTCCACTTAAACTTGAAGAACCAAAAATTGGCGAATTGTACTGCTTCGTGCTTTGCATATGTGTTTCTTAGACTATATAGAAGCAATATATACAATGATTTCAACCGTCTGCCTATTCCATTCATTGTTCTACTTGCCGAAATTTACAAATAATTTCCTTTAAAGGATTAACAATGGGGCTCATTGTTCACTTAAACTTGAAGAACAAAAAATTGGCGAATGGTACTGTTTGGATGCTTTGCATATATGTTTCTTAGACTATATGGAAGCAATATATACAAAGATTGCAACCGTCTGCGTGTTCCATTCATTGTTCTACTTGTCGAAATTTACAAATAATTTCCTTTAAAGGATTAACAATGGGGCTCGTAGTTCACTTAAACTTGAAGAACAAAAAATTGGCGAATTGTACTGTTTCGATGCTTTGCATATGTGTTCCTTAGACTATTTAGAAGCTATATATAGAAAGATTTCACCCGTCTACCTGTTCCATTCATTGTTCTACTTGTCGAAATTTACAAATAATTTCCGATAACGGATTAACCATTGGGGCTCATTGTTCACTTAAACTTGAAGAACAAAAAATTGGCGAATTGTACTGTTTGGATGCTTTGCATATATGTTTCTTATACTATATAGAAGCAATATATACAAAGATTTCAACCGTCTACCTGTTCCATTCACTGTTCTACTTGTCGAAAGTTACAAATAATTTCCATTTCATGATTATCAATGGGGCTCGCTGTTCACTTAAACTTGAAGATCAAAAAATTGGCGATTGTTACTGTTTAGATGCTTTGCATATATGTTTCTTAGATTATATAGAAGCAATATATACAAAGATTTCAACCGTCTACCTGTTCCATTCATTGTTCTACTTGTCGAAATTTACATATAATTTCCTTTAAAGGATTAACAATGGGGCTCGTTGTTCACTTAAACTTGAAGAACAAAAAATTTATTAATGGTACTGTTTGGATGCTTTGCATATATGTTTCTCAGACTATATAGAAGCAATATATACATTGATTTCAATCGTCTACCTGTTCCATTCATTGTTCTACTTGTCGAAAGTTACAATTAATTTCCGATAAAGGATTAACCATTGGGGCTCATTGTTCACTTAAACTTGAAGAACAAAAAATTGGCGAATTTTACTGTTTGGATGCTTTGCATATATGTTTCGTAGATTATATAGAAGCAATATATACAATGATTTCAACCGTCTAACTGATCCATTCATTGTTCTACTTGTCGAAAGTTACAAATAATTTCCTTTAAAGGATTAACAATGGGGCTCGTTGTTCACTTAAACTTGAAGAACAAAAAATTGGCGAATGGTACTGTTTGGATGCTTTGCATATATGTTTCTTAGACTATATAGAAGCCATATATACAATGATTTCAACAGTCTACCTGTTCCATTCATTGTTCTACTTGTCGAAAGTTACAAATAATTTCCTTTAAAGGATTAACAATGGGGCTCGTTGTTCACTTAAACTTGAAGAACAAAAAATTGGCGAATTGTACTGTTTGGATGCTTTGCATATATGTCTCTTAGACTATAAAGAAGCAATATATACAAAGATTTCACCCGTCTACCTGTTCCATTCATTGTTCTACTTGTCGAAAGTTACAAATAATTTCCTTTAAAGGATTAACAATGGGGCTCGTTGTTCACTTAAACTTGAAGAACAAAAAATTGGCGAATGGTACTGTTTGGATGCTTTGCATATATGTTTCTTAGACTATATGGAAGCAATATATACAAAGATTTCAACCGTCTGCGTGTTCCATTCATTGTTCTACTTGTCGAAATTTACAAATAATTTCCTTTAAAGGATTAACAATGGGGCTCGTAGTTTACTTAAACTTGAAGAACAAAAAATTGGCGAATTGTACTGTTTGGATGCTTTGGATATATGTTTCTTAGACTATATAGAAGCCATATATACAATGATTTCAACAGTCTACCTGTTCCATTCATTGTTCTACTTGTCGAAAGTTACAAATAATTTCCTTTAAAGGATTAACAATGGGGCTCGTTGTTCACTTAAACTTGAAGAACAAAAAATTGGCCAATTGTACTGTTTGGATGCTTTACATATATGTCTCGTAGACTATATAGAAGCAATATATACAAAGATTTCAACCGTCTACCTGTTCCATTCATTGTTCTACTTGTCGAAAGTTACAAATAATTTCCTTTAAAGGATTAACAATGGGGCTCGTTGTTCACTTAAACTTGAAGAACAAAAAATTGGCGAATGGTACTGTTTGGATGCTTTGCGTACATGTTTCGTAGGCTATATAGAAGCAATATATACAATGATTTCAACAGTCTACCTGTTCCAGTCATTGTTATACTTGTCGCAAGTTACAAATAATTTCCGTTAAAGTATTAACAATGGGGCTCGTAGTTCACTTAAACTTGAAAAACAAAAAATTGTCGAATTGTACTGTTTGGATGCTTTGCATATATGTTTCTTAGACTATATAGAAGCAATATATACAATGATTTCAACCGTCTACCTGTTCCATTCATTGTTCTGCTTGTCGAAAGTTAGAAATAATTTCCGTTAAGGGATTAACAATGGGGATCGTGGTTTACTTAAACTTGAAGAACAAAAAATTGGCGAATTGTACTGTTTGGATGCTTTGCATATATGTTTCTTAGACTATATAGAAGCAATATATACAATGATTTCAACAGTCTACCTGTTCCAGTCATTGTTATACTTGTCGCAAGTTACAAATAATTTCCGTTAAAGTATTAACAATGGGGCTCGTAGTTCACTTAAACTTGAAGATGAAATAATTGGTGAATTGTACTGTTTGGGTGCTTTGCATATATGTTTCTTAGATTATATAGAAGCAATATATACAAAGATTTCAACCGTCTACCTGTTCCATTCATTGTTATACTTGTCGAACATTACAAATAATTTCCGATAAAGGATTAACCATTGGGGCTCATTGTTCACTTAAACTTGAAGAACAAAAAATTGGCGAATGGTACTGTTTTGATGCTTTGCGTACATGTTTCTTAGACTATATGGAAGCAATATATACAAAGATTTCAACCGTCTACGTGTTCCAATCATTGTTCTACTTGTCGAAATTTACAAATAATTTCCTTTAAAGGATTAACAATGGGGCTCGTTGTTCACTTAAACTTGAAGAACAAAAAATTGGCGAATGGTACTGCTTGGATGCTTTGCATGTATGTTTCTTAGATTATATAGAAGCAATATATACAAAGATTTCAACCGTCTACCTGTTCCATTCATTGTTCTACTTGTCGAAAGTTACAAATAATTTCCGATAAAGGATTAACCATTGGGGCTCATTGTTCACTAAACTTGAAGAACAAAAAATTGTCGAATTGTATTGTTTGGATGCTTTGCATATATGTTTCTTAGACTATATAGAAGCAATATATACAATGATTTCAACCGTCTACCTGTTCCATTCATTGTTCTACTTGTCGAAAGTTACAAATAATTTCCGTTAAAGGATTAACATTGGGGCTCATTGTTCACTTAAACTTGAAGAACAAAAAATTGGCGAATTTTACTGTTTGGATGCTTTGCATATATGTTTCTTAGACTATATAGAAGCAATATATCGAAGGATTTCACCCGTCTACCTGTTCCATTCATTGTTCTACTTGTCGAAAATTACAAATAATTTCCGATAAAGGATTAACAATGGGGCTCATTGTTCACTTAAACTTGAAGATGAAATAATTGGCGAATTGTACTGAATGGATGCTTTGCATATATGTTTCTTAGATTATATAGAAGCAATATATACAAAGATTTCAACCGTCTACCTGTTCCATTCAATGTTCTAATTGTCGAAACTTACAAATAATTTCCGATAAAGGATTAACAATGGGGCTCGTTGTTCACTTAAACTTGAAGAACAAAAAATTGATGAATGGTACTGTTTGGATGCTTTGCATATATGTTTCTCAGACTATATAGAAGCAATATATACATTGATTTCAATCGTCTACCTGTTCCATTCATTGTTCTACTTGTCGAAAGTTCCAAATAATTTCCGATAAAGGATTAACCATTGGGGCTCATTGTTCACTTAAACTTGAAGAACAAAAAATTGGCGAATTGTACTATTTGGATGCTTTGCATATACGTCTCTTAGACTATATAGAAGCAATATATACAAAGATTTCAACCGTCTACCTGTTCCATTCATTGTTCTACTTGTCGAAAGTTACAAATAATTTCCGATAAAGGATTAACAATGGGGATCATTGTTCACTTAAACTTGAAGGACAAAAAATTGGCGAATGGTACTGTTTGGATGCTTTGCGTACATGTTTCTTAGACTATATGGAAGCAATATATACAAGGATTTCAACCGTCTACCTGTTCCATTCATTGTTCTACTTGTCGAAAGTTACAAATAATTACCGAAAAGTATTAACCATTGGGGCTCATTGTTCACTTAAACTTGAAGAACAAAAAATTGGCGAATGGTACTGTTTGGTTGCTTTGCGTACATGTTTCTTAGACTATATGGAAGCAATATATACAAAGATTTTAACCGTCTACGTGTTCCAATCATTGTTCTACTTGTCGAAATTTACAAATAATTTCCTTTAAAGGATTAACAATGGGGCTCGTTGTTCACTTAAACTTGAAGAACAAAAAATTTATGAATGGTACTGTTTGGATGCTTTGCATATATGTTTCTCAGACTATATAGAAGCAATATATACATTGATTTCAATCGTCAACCTGTTCCATTCATTGTTCTACTTGTCGAAAGTTACAAATAATTTCCGATAAAGGATTAACCATTGGGGCTCATTATTCACTTAAACTTGAAGAACAAAAAATTGGCGAATTTTACTGTTTGGATGCTTTGCATATATGTTTCTTAGACTATATAGAAGCAATATATCGAATGATTTCACCCGTCTACCTGTTCCATTCATTGTTCTACTTGTCGAAAATTACAAATAATTTCCGATAAAGGATTAACAATGGGGCTCATTGTTCACTTAAACTTGAAGAACAAAAAATTGGCGAATGGTACTGTTTGGATGCTTTACATATATGTTTCTTAGACTATATAGAAGCAATATATACATTGATTTCAACCGTCTACTTGTTCCATTCATTGTTCTACTTGTCGAAAATTACAAATAATTTCCGATAAAGGATTAACCATTGGGGCTCATTGTTCACTTAAACTTGAAGATGAAATAATTGGCGAATTGTACTGAATGGATGCTTTGTATATATGTTTCTTAGATTATATAGAAGCAATATATACAAAGATTTCAACCGTCTACCTGATCCATTCAATTGTTCTACTTGTCGAAATTTACAAATAATTTCCTTTAAAGTATTAACAATGGGGCTCATAGTTCACTTAAACTTGAAGAACAAAAAATTGGCGAATGGTACTGTTTGGATGCTTTGCATATATGTTTCTTAGACTATATTGAAGCAATATATACAAAGATTTCAACCGTCTACCTGTTCCATTCATTGTTCTACTTGTCGAAAGTTACAAATAATTTCCGATAAAGGATTAAAAATGGGGCTCATTGTTCACTTAAACTTGAAGAACAAAAAATTGGCGAATGGTACTGTTTGGATGCTTTACATATATGTTTCATAGACTATATAGAAGCAATATATACATTGATTTCAACCGTCTACTTGTTCCATTCATTGTTCTACTTGTCGAAAATTACAAATAATTTCCGATAAAGGATTAACCATTGGGGCTCATTGTTCACTTAAACTTGAAGATGAAATAATTGGCGAATTGTACTGAATGGATGCTTTGCATATATGTTTCTTAGATTATATAGAAGCAATATATACAAAGATTTCAACCGTCTACCTGTTCCATTCATTGTTCTACTTGTCGAAAGTTACAAATAATTTCCGTTAAGGGATTAACAATGGGGATCGTAGTTTACTTAAACTTGAAGAACAAAAAATTGGCGAATTGTACTGTTTGGATGCTTTGCATATATGTTTCTTAGACTATATAGAAGCAATATATACAATGATTTCAACCGTCTACCTATTCCATTCATTGTTCTACTTGCCGAAATTTACAAATAATTTCCTTTAAAGGATTAACAATGGGGCTCATTGTTCACTTAAAATTGAAGAACAAAAAATTGGCGAATGGTACTGTTTGGATGCTTTGCATATATGTTTCTTAGACTATATGGAAGCAATATATACAAAGATTTCAACCGTCTGCGTGATCCATTCATTGTTCTACTTGTCGAAATTTACAAATAATTTCCGATAAAGGATTAACCATTGGGGCTCATTGTTCACTTAAACTTGAAGAACAAAAAATTGGCGAATGGTACTGTTTGGATGCTTTGCGTACATGTTTCTTAGACTATATGGAAGCAATATATACAAAGATTTCAACCGTCTACGTGTTCCAATCATTGTTCAACTTGTCGAAATTTACATATAATTTCCTTTAAAGGATTAACAATGGGGCTCGTTGTTCACTTAAACTTGAAGAACAAAAAATTTATGAATGGTACTGTTTGGATGCTTTGCATATATGTTTCTCAGACTATATAGAAGCAATATATACATTGATTTCAATCGTCTACCTGTTCCATTCATTGTTCTACTTGTCGAAAGTTACAATCAATTTCCGATAAAGGATTAACCATTGGGGCTCATTGTTCACTTAAACTTGAAGAACAAAAAATTGGCGAATTTTACTGTTTGGATGCTTTGCATATATGTTTCTTAGACTATATAGAAGCAATATATCGAAGGATTTCACCCGTCTACCTGTTCCATTCATTGTTCTACTTGTCGAAAATTACAAATAATTTCCGATAAAGGATTAACAATGGGGCTAATTGTTCACTTAAACTTGAAGAACAAAAAATTGGCGAATGGTACTGTTTGGATGCTTTACATATATGTTTCATAGACTATATAGAAGCAATATATACATTGATTTCAACCGTCTACTTGTTCCATTCATTGTTCTACTTGTCGAAATTTACAAATAATTTCCGATAACGGATTAACCATTGGGGCTCATTGTTCACTTAAACTTGAAGAACAAAAAATTGGCGAATTGTACTGTTTGGATGCTTTGCATATATGTTTCTTATACTATATAGAAGCAATATATACAAAGATTTCAACCGTCTACCTGTTCCATTCACTGTTCTACTTGTCGAAAGTTACAAATAATTTCCATTTCATGATTATCAATGGGGCTCGCTGTTCACTTAAACTTGAAGATCAAATAATTGGCGATTGTTACTGTTTAGATGCTTTGCATATATGTTTCTTAGATTATATAGAAGCAATATATACAAAGATTTCAACCGTCTACCTGTTCCATTCATTGTTCTACTTGTCGAAAATTACAAGTAATTTCCGATAAAGGATTAACCATTGGGGCTCATTGTTCACTTAAACTTGAAAAACAAAAAATTGGCGAATTGTACTGTTTGGATGCTTTGCGTACATGTTTCTTAGACTATATGGAAGCAATATATACAAAGATTTCAACCGTCTACGTGTTCCAATCATTGTTCTACTTGTAGAAAGTTACAATTAATTTCCGTTAAAGGATAAACAATGGGGCTCGTAGTCCACTTAAACTTGATGAACAAAAAATTGGCGAATTGTACTGTTTGGATGCTATGCATATATGTTTCGTAGATTATATAGAAGCAATATATACAATGATTTCAACCGTCTAACTGATCCATTCATTGTTCTACTTGTCGAAAGTTACAAATAATTTCCTTTAAAGGATTAACAATGGGGCTCGTTGTTCACTTAAACTTGAAGAACAAAAAAAGGGCGAATGGTACTGTTTGGATGCTTTGCATATATGTTTCTTAGACTATATAGAAGCCATATATACAATGATTTCAACAGTCTACCTGTTCCATTCATTGTTCTACTTGTCGAAAGTTACAAATAATTTCCTTTAAAGGATTAACAATGGGGCTCGTTGTTCACTTAAACTTGAAGAACAAAAAATTGGCGAATTGTACTGTTTGGATGCTTTGCATATATGTCTCTTAGACTATATAGAAGCAATATATACAATGATTTCAACCGTCTACCTATTCCATTCATTGTTCTACTTGCCGAAATTTACAAATAATTTCCTTTAAAGGATTAACAATGGGGCTCGTTGTTCACTTAAACTTGAAGAACAAAAAATTGGCGAATGGTACTGTTTGGATGCTTTGCGTACATGTTTCTCAGACTATATGGAAGCAATATATACAAAGATTTCAACCGTCTACGTGTTCCAATCATTGTTCTACTTGTAGAAAGTTACAATTAATTTCCGTTAAAGGATTAACAATGGGGCTCGTAGTCCACTTAAACTTGAAGAACAAAAAATTGGCGAATTGTACTGCTTCGTGCTTTGCATATGTGTTTCTTAGACTATATAGAAGCAATATATACAATGATTTCAACCGTCTGCCTATTCCATTCATTGTTCTACTTGCCGAAATTTACAAATAATTTCCTTTAAAGGATTAACAATGGGGCTCATTGTTCACTTAAACTTGAAGAACAAAAAATTGGCGAATGGTACTGTTTGGATGCTTTGCATATATGTTTCTTAGACTATATGGAAGCAATATATACAAAGATTGCAACCGTCTGCGTGTTCCATTCATTGTTCTACTTGTCGAAATTTACAAATAATTTCCTTTAAAGGATTAACAATGGGGCTCGTAGTTCACTTAAACTTGAAGAACAAAAAATTGGCGAATTGTACTGTTTCGATGCTTTGCATATGAGTTCCTTAGACTATTTAGAAGCTATATATAGAAAGATTTCACCCGTCTACCTGTTCCATTCATTGTTCTACTTGTCGAAATTTACAAATAATTTCCGATAACGGATTAACCATTGGGGCTCATTGTTCACTTAAACTTGAAGAACAAAAAATTGGCGAATTGTACTGTTTGGATGCTTTGCATATATGTTTCTTATACTATATAGAAGCAATATATACAAAGATTTCAACCGTCTACCTGTTCCATTCACTGTTCTACTTGTCGAAAGTTACAAATAATTTCCATTTCATGATTATCAATGGGGCTCGCTGTTCACTTAAACTTGAAGATCAAAAAATTGGCGATTGTTACTGTTTAGATGCTTTGCATATATGTTTCTTAGATTATATAGAAGCAATATATACAAAGATTTCAACCGTCTACCTGTTCCATTCATTGTTCTACTTGTCGAAATTTACATATAATTTCCTTTAAAGGATTAACAATGGGGCTCGTTGTTCACTTAAACTTGAAGAACAAAAAATTTATGAATGGTACTGTTTGGATGCTTTGCATATATGTTTCTCAGACTATATAGAAGCAATATATACATTGATTTCAATCGTCTACCTGTTCCATTCATTGTTCTACTTGTCGAAAGTTACAATTAATTTCCGATAAAGGATTAACCATTGGGGCTCATTGTTCACTTAAACTTGAAGAACAAAAAATTGGCGAATTTTACTGTTTGGATGCTTTGCATATATGTTTCTTAGACTATATAGAAGCAATATATCGAAGGATTTCACCCGTCTACCTGTTCCATTCATTGTTCTACTTGTCGAAAATTACAAATAATTTCCGATAAAGGATTAACAATGGGGCTAATTGTTCACTTAAACTTGAAGAACAAAAAATTGGCGAATGGTACTGTTTGGATGCTTTACATATATGTTTCATAGACTATATAGAAGCAATATATACATTGATTTCAACAGTCTACTTGTTCCATTCATTGTTCTACTTGTCGAAATTTACAAATAATTTCCGATAACGGATTAACCATTGGGGCTCATTGTTCTCTTAAACTTGAAGAACAAAAAATTGGCGAATTGTACTGTTTGGATGCTTTGCATATATGTTTCTTATACTATATAGAAGCAATATATACAAAGATTTCAACCGTCTACCTGTTCCATTCACTGTTCTACTTGTCGAAAGTTACAAATAATTTCCGATAAAGGATTAACAACGGGGCTCATTGTTCACTTAAACTTGAAGAACAAGAAATTGGCGAATTGTACTGTTTGGATGCTTTGCGTACATGTTTCTTAGACTATATGGAAGCAATATATACAAAGATTTCAACCGTCTGCGTGATCCATTCATTGTTCTACTTGTCGAAAGGGTCTAGCAGGATAAGGGGGTCAAAAGTGCCCTTGAAGGTATTTTCTTCCACGATGCGTCATTCGATAGGTAACCATAAGAAACCATTGTACACAAATTTTTAATCCGATAGCTTGACCGGGAGGGTAGTTATGGGGTAAATTCGAAAAACCGGTTTTTGCCCCATTTTCGCCACTTATTGATGTGTAAAAATGACGAAAAAATTCTGACACATTCTAAACATGATTGCACACTTTAGGAATGATTTTCAGATTCTTCCGATGCAAGTGTGAGGCGCGAAAAATCAAAAACCGAAAAAAAATCGGAAAAATATAGATTTTGCACTGAAATCTTCAAGGTACAATTTTTAAATAATTCCAGTAAGTACCTGATGTTACCATTATTATGCTCAATTTTTTTCATATTTTTTTGATATGGTGCAACACTGTCGGAAAAATCAAAAACCGATTTCCGGGACGCATTTCGGGCTGAAACGCGATCAGTATTTGCTATTTTTACATTATTTTAATACAGTATGTTCATTTTGTGATTCTCAATGTTTCTGCACACAAAGCAATTGCGAGTGAGTGCGAAGGATTGAATTGATTCAATTATTCGTAAGCTACAGACTTCCTTATCAGCTAAAAATACGAACGTCCTTTCAATAGCAGCGATGGCGCAGTCGGTAGAGTCCCTGGCTGCGGAACCTCTCGAAACTTTTTGTCGCCGGTTCGAGTCCCACGAGGTAAAATATTTTTTTTTTTTTTTTTTTTTTAATCATTCACTGCATAACAACAAATAATAATCATTTTTCAATTTTTCAGTGTTTTTCAAACATTTTTAAATACTTATACAATATGAAATATATGTAAAAACAATTATGGAGCATATTATTTTTTTCATTGATTCGTCCTAGCCATATCTCGTTATTCTTTTGTACATTCAGCGAATATTAGTTTACTGTAACGCATACAAATATGTATTCAATATTAAAAGAATCAAATTATATATATTCTGATGAACTGCAATGAAGGTGATGTCTAACCGAAAGAAGGGTTTATTTCTTTTTAAAGATTATTATTTTTGTATTTACCACTTCTCCATTTATGCAGAGGTCATCCAAAATAGACAATGAATTGAAAGAAACAAGGTATATTGGGATTTCGTCCGTTATAATTCCTTTACTGTTTTATGCAAATCAACTCCATCAGCTTTAGGTTTTGTGCCCCATTGCAATCGTGTTTTCCAACCGCTTTAAGTACATGAAAACATTCAATTTAGTTCAAAAGGCTTTATTGTTTTATTACACTTACTCCAGTATTATGTGCTCCCTTAAGTTATCTAGTCCGCAATTACCTGCGCAGCGTGTAGGTAGCGGGCAGGTACCGAGCTGAACCTTTAGAACTGATGATCATTTTTTTTAAATTATTGACTGCATAAATATTATTAATACGTAAATGAATATTAATGTAAAAATACGAATGATAGATTACCATTTGATGATTAGGCTACAGTATCTAGCTGCGGAATACTTGAAACTTTTCTCTCGCCAATTCACCTCCCATGAAATATAATTAGAAAACAAATGTTTTTAAGTATTAACTGGATAACAATTGTTAATACAGAAATTAATATTGGTGTGAAAATATAAATGGCATACGATAGATTACCTTTTGATAATTAAAAGTTGAAGCACGTTTCGTGTGGCTTTAATCCTCGTCACTATGTTCATTAATGATGGGCACCACTTCATTTTTATTAAATATTTTTGTCAATATCTCTGAAGGCCTAACAATTGTCGATAGATACCGTGCGTGCGACAGGTAGTATATTATTGCAGCAATGTGCGAACAACAACCTATGGTACGGTTACCATTCGCACATTCACAGCAATAACGTTTGATGCCCGAAATTCCAATTGTATTAGGGGTATAATCAATGAAGCAACGATAACTTCTTTGATTAATGTGGCGTGATCGGACGAGGCATTTAAGAATATTATTTTTTTCCCTCGAATATTGGAAATTGATATTATTTTCGTCGTCCATCATTTCTGCCAAATATGAAATTGCCTGAGTTAACTGGTACGACCCAGTAAAAAGAATTTTTAAATCACTTTCCGTCATTTCCGGAAAGTCTAAGAGATCGGAAGATGAACATTGCTTGAATGGGGTTTTCCGTCTATGCCAGTGTTTAGTTTCTACTTCCTTAGCGAGTGAATTTTGTATATGTTGTTGTATTTTCATTCTATGCACTATCTCTTTTGATAGTTCTAAATCTGAATTAAGGCGTTTCCCGAATTTGTTATTTAAAAAGCACGCTATTTTGCAAAGTAATGCAACTTCAGGCAATAACTTGTTGTCCATTTGGTGATGAAGCAATTTATATTTCTGGCCTAAAATACCATGAATTGCTTCAACTACCCAACGAACTTTAGTTACTCGCCGTGAAGCATTTGCTTCTGCTGTTGTTAATTGCTTTCGTTTTCCTTTCAACGCTGGCATTAAAACTTGAAAACCACATTGCTTTAAATGTGATCGAGCATCCCGAAATCCTCGATCTACGAAACAAATATCACGACGTTGTATCAGAGTTTTTAAGCCATTTGGGTCTTGCAAAATGATTTTGATAATTTCAGCATCATTCTGAGTTGCATAAAAAGGTCCAAGCACGTCAACTATGAAGCCATTCGTCGTACAAATCGTAAAAGGTTTGCATAAAGGAAGTTTCTTTTGCCCTGAATATGATTTTCGCTGGTATTCGTTATTGGCACTTTTCTGATGTCGAATATACGTACCATCGAAAATAAGTGCCAATTTTTTATTAATATTAAATAATTGTTTCGCAATATCAGAGGTTTCATGTTCTATAAGATAATCGCGAGTAAATGCCCTGAATCCGAAATGAAATGGCAATATATCATTTTCAAACGACTTTAAAACTGATTTAAAATAATTCGAAACCTGCTGTTCATGTTCTAAGCCAAGAATTGCTGCTATCATCTTATTTGAATTGCCAGTACGCAATTTAAATAAAAAAACAACAATTGCTTGTGTTATATTACGCTTTTGGGAACTACGCATTGATGTCATCATATCCCGAAGACAAATAACATTTTCCCAAGTTAAACCTGTAAATACTTTGAGTCGTTCCTCCGATAATGCGAAATCACCTACTTTATCTTTTATACTGCAATCGCTACTTATTGAGAGAAATTCTAAATAACTCCGAAGTTCATCTGTATTAACAAAACTATTGTTTGAATGGGCTTCTAGTTTAGCAACAATATCGTGAAAAAAACGGTGTTTGAGCAAATGATTACGACAACACCGATTTCCTTTAGGAACGTATAATCGGCGCATGATAAATACTTGTTTTCGCGCTTCGAATGGTACGTTGATAATGCCTTTTCTGGACCCACATACGAAACAGTACCCATGTGTGGCTATAACTCTAGCAAATAGCATTTCGATGCTGGGTACATCGAATTGTTCGGACGAACTGAGATTAAAATTAATTGATGGGTCTTCCGTTACTGATGACGGTTCGGAATAAGAAGATATGTCACTAGGACGTAATGCATCTACTGAAGATTCGGATAAAGGCGAGTGAAAAGTTTGTAACCTAACTGAAAATGATCCTGTCGATGTTCCGGGCAAAGATAATTCGGAAGATTCTATGGGCACGGAAGTTGTGGACGGAGATGTTAAGACCCGCGAAGCGGAAGGCTCTGGTGTTTCGAGAGTGGATGTTACCGAAGATGAAATTCGTGAAGATAGAGACAAAGACTCCATCGGGGATTCTCTGTCTGAAGATTCGACAGATTGCAAATGAATTATTTGCTCCCTTTTATACACAGTCATGCGGCACTTATTACACAGCATGCCACCAAGAGTTATCCTTCTTCCTAATATGCGCGAAAACTTTCTAACATCCCCCACCGAGTTTACCTTTTTTATATAACCGGATAATTTACAAATGTGGATCTTGCATCCGGTACACCGTGCACGCACAGATTTTCTATCGACTTGCGGACTTGTGGACATTGTGAAATAACGACACTTGCACTAACAGAGTATAATGCGAGTAACGATCGTTTTACTCGCATATTGCAGTTACTTATATACGCGAAAAGATCTGTAAAGTGGTGGGGATGTGCTTGAAACTTGAAAAATATGAGGAAGTATAGAATTTCTATTGGTCGATGGCATATTTCCTTCTTTAATTCATCAGTTCTAAAGGTTCAGCTCGGTACCTGCCCGCTACCTACACGCTGCGCAGGTAATTGCGGACTAGATAACTTAAGGGAGCACATAATACTGGAGTAAGTGTAATAAAACAATAAAGCCTTTTGAACTAAATTGAATGTTTTCATGTACTTAAAGCGGTTGGAAAACACGATTGCAATGGGGCACAAAACCTAAAGCTGATGGAGTTGATTTGCATAAAACAGTAAAGGAATTATAACGGACGAAATCCCAATATACCTTCTTTCTTTCAATTCATTGTCTATTTTGGATGACCTCTGCATAAATGGAGAAGTGGTAAATACAAAAATAATAATCTTTAAAAAGAAATAAACCCTTCTTTCGGTTAGACATCACCTTCATTGCAGTTCATCAGAATATATATAATTTGATTCTTTTAATATTGAATACATATTTGTATGCGTTACAGTAAACTAATATTCGCTGAATGTACAAAAGAATAACGAGATATGGCTAGGACGAATCAATGAAAAAAATAATATGCTCCATAATTGTTTTTACATATATTTCATATTGTATAAGTATTTAAAAATGTTTGAAAAACACTGAAAAATTGAAAAATGATTATTATTTGTTGTTATGCAGTGAATGATTAAAAAAAAAAAAAAAAAAAAAATATTTTACCTCGTGGGACTCGAACCGGCGACAAAAAGTTTCGAGAGGTTCCGCAGCCAGGGACTCTACCGACTGCGCCATCGCTGCTATTGAAAGGACGTTCGTATTTTTAGCTGATAAGGAAGTCTGTAGCTTACGAATAATTGAATCAATTCAATCCTTCGCACTCACTCGCAATTGCTTTGTGTGCAGAAACATTGAGAATCACAAAATGAACATACTGTATTAAAATAATGTAAAAATAGCAAATACTGATCGCGTTTCAGCCCGAAATGCGTCCCGGAAATCGGTTTTTGATTTTTCCGACAGTGTTGCACCATATCAAAAAAATATGAAAAAAATTGAGCATAATAATGGTAACATCAGGTACTTACTGGAATTATTTAAAAATTGTACCTTGAAGATTTCAGTGCAAAATCTATATTTTTCCGATTTTTTTTCGGTTTTTGATTTTTCGCGCCTCACACTTGCATCGGAAGAATCTGAAAATCATTCCTAAAGTGTGCAATCATGTTTAGAATGTGTCAGAATTTTTTCGTCATTTTTACACATCAATAAGTGGCGAAAATGGGGCAAAAACCGGTTTTTCGAATTTACCCCATAACTACCCTCCCGGTCAAGCTATCGGATTAAAAATTTGTGTACAATGGTTTCTTATGGTTACCTATCGAATGACGCATCGTGGAAGAAAATACCTTCAAGGGCACTTTTGACCCCCTTATCCTGCTAGACCCTTTACAAATAATTTCCTTTAAAGGATTAACAATGGGGCTCGTAGTTTACTTAAACTTGAAGAACAAAAAATTGGCGAATTGTACTGTTTGGATGCTTTGGATATATGTTTCTTAGACTATATAGAAGCCATATATACAATGATTTCAACAGTCTACCTGTTCCATTCATTGTTCTACTTGTCGAAAGTTACAAATAATTTCCTTTAAAGGATTAACAATGGGGCTCGTTGATCACTTAAACTTGAAGAACAAAAAATTGGCGAATGGTACTGTTTGGATGCTTTGCATATATGTTTCTTAGACTATATGGAAGCAATATATACAAAGATTTCAACCGTCTGCGTGATCCATTCATTGTTCCACTTGTCGAAATTTACAAATAATTTCCTTTAAAGGATTAACAATGGGGCTCGTAGTTCACTTAAACTTGAAGAACAAAAAATTGGCGAATTGTACTGTTTGGATGCTTTGGATATATGTTTCTTAGACTATATAGAAGCCATATATACAATGATTTCAACAGTCTACCTGTTCCATTCATTGTTCTACTTGTCGAAAGTTACAAATAATTTCCTTTAAAGGATTAACAATGGGGCTCGTTGTTCACTTAAACTTGAAGAACAAAAAATTGGCGAATTGTACTGTTTGGATGATTTGCATATATGTTTCTTAGACTACATAGAAGCAATATATACAAAGATTTCAACCGGCTACCTGTTCCATTCATTGTTCTACTTGTCGAAAGTTACAAATAATTTCCGATAAAGGATTAACAATGGGGCTCATTGTTCACTTAAACTTGTAGGACAAAAAATTGGCGAATGGTACTGTTTGGATGCTTTGCGTACATGTTTCTTAGACTATATGGAAGCAATATATACAAGGATTTCAACCGTCTACCTGTTCCATTCATTGTTCTACTTGTCGAAAGTTACAAATAATTACCGAAAAGTATTAACCATTGGGGCTCATTGTTCACTTAAACTTGAAGAACAAAAAATTGGCGAATGGTACTGTTTGGATGCTTTGCGTACATGTTTCTTAGACTATATGGAAGCAATATATACAAGGATTTCAACCGTCTACCTGTTCCATTCATTGTTCTACTTGTCGAAAGTTACAAATAATTACCGAAAAGTATTAACCATTGGGGCTCATTGTTCACTTAACCTTGAAGAACAAAAAATTGGCGAATTGTACTGTTTGGATGCTTTGCATATATGTCTCTTAGACTATATAGAAGCAATATATACAAAGATTTCAACCGTCTACCTGTTCCATTCATTGTTCTACTTGTCGAAATTTACAAATAATTTCCGTTAAAGGATTAACAATGGGGCTCGTAGTTCACTTAACCTGGAAGAACAAAAAATTGGCGAATGGTACTGTTTGGATGCTTTGCATATATGTTTCTTATACTATATAGAAGCAATATATACAAAGATTTCAACCGTCTACCTGTTCCATTCAATGTTCTAATTGTCGAAAGTTACAAATAATTTCCGATAAAGGATTAACAATGGGGCTCATTGTTCACTTAAACTTGAAGAACAAAAAATTGGCGAATGGTACTGTTTGGATGCTTTGCACATACGTTTCGTAGGCTATATAGAAGCAATATATACAAAGATTTCAACCGTCTACCTGTTCCATTCATTGTTCTACTTGTCGAAAGTTACAAATAATTTCCGATAAAGGATTAACAATGGGTCTCATTGTTCACTTAAACTTGAAGAACAAAAAATTGGCGAATGGTACTGTTTGGATGCTTTGCGTACATGTTTCTTAGACTATATGGAAGCAATATATACAAAGATTTCAACCGTCTACGTGTTCCAATCATTGTTCTACTTGTAGAAAGTTACAATTAATTTCCGTTAAAGGATTAACAATGGGGCTCGTAGTTCACTTAAACTTGAAGAACAAAAAATTGGCGAATTGTACTGTTTGGATGCTTTGCATATATGTTTCTTAGACTATATAGAAGCAATATATATAAAGATTTCAACCGTCTACCTGTTCCATTCATTGTTCTACTTGCCGAAATTTACAAATAATTTCCTTTAAAGGATTAACAATGGGGCTCATTGTTCACTTAAACTTGAAGAACAAAAAATTGGCGAATGGTACTGTTTGGATGCTTTGCATATATGTTTCTTAGACTATATGGAAGCAATATATACAAAGATTTCAACCGTCTGCGTGATCCATTCATTGTTCTACTTGTCGAAATTTACAAATAATTTCCTTTAAAGGATTAACAATGGGGCTCGTAGTTCACTTAAACTTGAAGAACAAAAAATTGGCGAATTGTACTGCTTCGATGCTTTGCATATGTGTTTCTTAGACTATATAGAAGCAATATATACAATGATTTCAACCGTCTACCTATTCCATTCATTGTTCTACTTGCCGAAATTTACAATTAATTTCCTTTAAAGGATTAACAATGGGGCTCATTGTTCACTTAAACTTGAAGAACAAAAAATTGGCGAATGGTACTGTTTGGATGCTTTACATATATGTTTCTTAGACTATATGGAAGCAATATATACAAAGATTTCAACCGTCTGCGTGTTCCATTCATTGTTCTACTTGTCGAAATTTACAAATAATTTCCTTTAAAGGATTAACAATGGGGCTCGTAGTTTACTTAAACTTGAAGAACAAAAAATTGGCGAATTGTACTGTTTGGATGCTTTGGATACATGTTTCTTAGACTATATAGAAGCCATATATACAATGATTTCAACAGTCTACCTGTTCCATTCATTGTTCTACTTGTCGAAAGTTACAAATAATTTCCTTTAAAGGATTAACAATGGGACTCGTTGTTCACTTAAACTTGAAGAACAAAAAATTGGCGAATTGTACTGTTTGGATGCTTTGCATATATGTCTCTTAGACTATATGGAAGCAATATATACAAGGATTTCAACCGTCTACCTGTTCCATTCATTGTTCTACTTGTCGAAAGTTACAAATAATTACCGAAAAGTATTAACCATTGGGGCTCATTGTTCACTTAAACTTGAAGAACAAAAAATTGGCGAATTGTACTGTTTGGATGCTTTGCATATATGTTTCTTATACTATATAGAAGCAATATATACAAAGATTTCAACCGTCTACCTGTTCCATTCACTGTTCTACTTGTCGAAAGTTACAAATAATTTCCTTTAAAGGATTAACAATGGGGCTCGTAGTTCACTTAACCTTGAAGAAAAAAAAATTGGCAAATGGTACTGTTTGGATGCTTTGCATATATGTTTCTTATACTATATAGAAGCAATATATACAAAGATTTCAACCGTCTACCTGTTCCATTCAATGTTCTAATTGTCGAAAGTTACAAATAATTTCCGATAAAGGATTAACAATGGGGCTCATTGTTCACTTAAACTTGAAGAACAAAAAATTGGCGAATTGTACTGTTTGGACGCTTTGCATATATGTTTCTTAGACTATATGGAAGCAACATATACAAAGATTTCAACCGTCTACGTGTTCCAATCATTGTTCTACTTGTCGAAATTTACAAATAATTTCCTTTAAAGGATTAACAATGGGGCTCGTTGTTCACTTAAACTTGAAGAACAAAAAATTGGCGAATGGTACTGTTTGGATGCTTTGCACATACGTTTCGTAGGCTATATAGAAGCAATATATACAAAGATTTCAACCGTCTACCTGTTCCATTCATTGTTCTACTTGTCGAAAGTTACAAATAATTTCCTTTAAAGGATTAACAATGGGGCTCGTAGTTCACTTAAACTTGAAGATCAAAAAATTGGCGATTGTTACTGTTTAGATGCTTTGCATATAGGTTTCTTAGACTATATAGAGCAAAATATACAAAGATTTCAACCGTCTACCTGTTCTATTCATTGTTCTACTTGTAGAAAGTTACAAATAATTTCCGTTAAATTATTAACAATGGGGCTCGTAGTTCACTTAAACTTGAAGATCAAATAATTGGCGAATTGTACTGTTTGGATGATTTGCATATATGTTTCTTAGACTATATAGACTCAATATATACAAGGATTTCAACCGTCTACCTGTTCCTTTCATTGTTCTACTTGTCGAAAGTTACAAATAATTACCGATAAAGGATTAACCATTGAGGCTCATTGTTCACTTAAACTTGAAAAACAAAAAATTGTCGAATTGTACTGTTTGGATGCTTTGCATATATGTTTCTTAGACTATATAGAAGCAATATATACAATGATTTCAACCGTCTACCTGTTCCATTCATTGTTCTGCTTGTCGAAAGTTACAAATAATTTCCGTTAAGGGATTAACAATGGGGATCGTAGTTTACTTAAACTTGAAGAACAAAAAATTGGCGAATTGTACTGTTTGGATGCTTCGCATATATGTTTCTTAGACTATATAGAAGCAATATATACAAAGATTTCAACCGTCTACCTGTTCCATTCACTGTTCTACTTGTCGAAAGTTACAAATAATTTCCGATAAAGGATTAACAATGGGGCTCATAGTTCACTTAAACTTGAAGAACAAAAAATTGGCGAATTGTACTGTTTGGACGCTTTGCATATATGTTTCTTAGACTATATGGAAGCAATATATACAAAGATTTCAACCGTCTACGTGTTCCAATCATTGTTCTACTTGTCGAAATTTACAAATAATTTCCTTTAAAGGATTAACAATGGGGCTCGTTGTTCACTTAAACTTGAAGAACAAAAAATTGGCGAATGGTACTGTTTGGATGCTTTGCACATACGTTTCGTAGGCTATATAGAAGCAATATATACAAAGATTTCAACCGTCTACCTGTTCCATTCATTGTTCTACTTGTCGAAAGTTACAAATAATTTCCGATAAAGGATTAACAATGGGGCTCATAGTTCACTTAAACTTGAAGAACAAAAAATTGGCGAATTGTACTGTTTGGACGCTTTGCATATATGTTTCTTAGACTATATAGAAGCAATATATACAAAGATTTCAACCGTCTACCTGTTCCATTCATTGTTCTACTTGTCGAAATTTACAAATAATTTCCTTTAAAGTATTAACAATGGGGCTCATAGTTCACTTAAACTTGAAGAACAAAAAATTGGCGAATGGTACTGTTTGGATGCTTTGCATATATGTTTCTTAGACTATATTGAAGCAATATATACAAAGATTTCAACCGTCTACCTGTTCCATTCATTGTTCTACTTGTCGAAAGTTACAAATAATTTCCGATAAAGGATTAACTATTGGGGCTCATTGTTCACTTAAACTTGAAGAACAAAAAATTGGCGAATTTTACTGTTTGGATGCTTTGCATATATATTTCTTAGACTATATAGAAGCAATATATCGAAGGATTTCACCCGTCTACCTGTTCCATTCATTGTTCTACTTGTCGAAAATTACAAATAATTTCCGATAAAGGATTAAAAATGGGGCTCATTGTTCACTTAAACTTGAAGAACAAAAAATTGGCGAATGGTACTGTTTGGATGCTTTACATATATGTTTCATAGACTATATAGAAGCAATATATACATTGATTTCAACCGTCTACTTGTTCCATTCGTTGTTCTACTTGTCGAAAATTACAAATAATTTCCGATAAAGGATTAACCATTGGGGCTCATTGTTCACTTAAACTTGAAGATGAAATAATTGGCGAATTGTACTGAATGGATGCTTTGCATATATGTTTCTTAGATTATATAGAAGCAATATATACAAAGATTTCAACCGTCTACCTGTTCCATTCATTGTTCTACTTGTCGAAAGTTACAAATAATTTCCGATAAAGGATTAACAATGGGGCTCATTGTTCACTTAAACTTGAAGGACAAAAAATTGGCGAATGGTACAGTTTGGATGCTTTGCGTACATGTTTCTTAGACTATATGGAAGCAATATATACAAGGATTTCAACCGTCTACCTATTCCATTCATTGTTCTACTTGTCGAAAGTTACAAATAATTACCGAAAAGTATTAACCATTGGGGCTCATTGTTCACTTAAACTTGAAGAACAAAAAATTGGCGAATTGTACTGTTTGGATGCTTTGCATATATGTCTCTTAGACTATATAGAAGCAATATATACAAAGATTTCAACCGTCTACCTGTTCCATTCATTGTTCTACTTGCCGAAATTTACAACTAATTTCCTTTAAAGGATTAACAATGGGGCTCATTGTTCACTTAAACTTGAAGAACAAAAAATTGGCGAATGGTACTGTTTGGATGCTTTGCATATATGTTTCTTAGACTATATTGAAGCAATATATACAAAGATTTCAACCGTCTGCGTGTTCCATTCATTGTTCTACTTGTCGAAATTTACAAATAATTTCCTTTAAAGGATTAACAATGGGGCTCGTAGTTCACTTAAACTTGAAGAACACAAAATTGGCGAATTGTACTGTTTCGATGCTTTGCATATGTGTTCCTTAGACTATTTAGAAGCTATATATAGAAAGATTTCACCCGTCTACCTGTTCCATTCATTGTCCTACTTGTCGAAATTTACAAATAATTTCCGATAACGGATTAACCATTGGGGCTCATTGTTCACTTAAACTTGAAGAACAAAAAATTGGCGAATGGTACTGTTTGGATGCTTTGCGTACATGTTTCTTAGACTATATGGAAGCAATATATACAAAGATTTCAACCGTCTAAGTGTTCCAATCATTGTTCTACTTGTAGAAAGTTACAATTAATTTCCGTTAAAGGATTAACAATGGGGCTCGTAGTCCACTTAAACTTGAAGAACAAAAAATTGGCGAATTGTACTGCTTCGTGCTTTGCATATGTGTTTCTTAGACTATATAGAAGCAATATATACAATGATTTCAACCGTCTGCCTATTCCATTCATTGTTCTACTTGCCGAAATTTACAAATAATTTCCTTTAAAGGATTAACAATGGGGCTCATTGTTCACTTAAACTTGAAGAACAAAAAATTGGCGAATGGTACTGTTTGGATGCTTTGCATATATGTTTCTTAGACTATATGGAAGCAATATATACAAAGATTGCAACCGTCTGCGTGTTCCATTCATTGTTCTACTTGTCGAAATTTACAAATAATTTCCTTTAAAGGATTAACAATGGGGCTCGTAGTTCACTTAAACTTGAAGAACAAAAAATTGGCGAATTGTACTGCTTCGATGCTTTGCATATGTGTTTCTTAGACTATTTAGAAGCTATATATAGAAAGATTTCACCCGTCTACCTGTTCCATTCATTGTTCTACTTGTCGAAATTTACAAATAATTTCCGATAACGGATTAACCATTGGGGCTCATTGTTCACTTAAACTTGAAGATGAAATAATTGGCGAATTGTACTGAATGGATGCTTTGCGTACATGTTTCTTAGACTATATGGAAGCAATATATACAAGGATTTCAACCGTCTACCTGTTCCATTCATTGTTCTACTTGTCGAAAGTTACAAATAATTACCGAAAAGTATTAACCATTGGGGCTCATTGTTCACTTAAACTTGAAGAACAAAAAATTGGCGAATTGTACTGTTTGGATGCTTTGCATATATGTCTCTTAGACTATATAGAAGCAATATATACAAAGATTTCAACCGTCTACTTGTTCCATTCATTGTTCTACTTGTCGAAAATTACAAATAATTTCCGATAAAGGATTAACCATTGGGGCTCATTGTTCACTTAAACTTGAAGATGAAATAATTGGCGAATTGTACTGAATGGATGCTTTGCGTACATGTTTCTTAGACTATATGGAAGCAATATATACAAGGATTTCAACCGTCTACCTGTTCCATTCATTGTTCTACTTGTCGAAAGTTACAAATAATCACCGAAAAGTATTAACCATTGGGGCTCATTGTTCACTTAAACTTGAAGAACAAAAAATTGGCGAATTGTACTGTTTGGATGCTTTGCATATATGTCTCTTAGACTATATAGAAGCAATATATACAAAGATTTCAACCGTCTACCTGTTCCATTCATTGTTCTACTTGCCGAAATTTACAAATAATTTCCTTTAAAGGATTAACAATGGGGCTCATTGTTCACTTAAACTTGAAGAACAAAAAATTGGCGAATGGTACTGTTTGGATGCTTTGCATATATGTTTCTTAGACTATATTGAAGCAATATATACAAAGATTTCAACCGTCTGCGTGTTCCATTCATTGTTCTACTTGTCGAAATTTACAAATAATTTCCTTTAAAGGATTAACAATGGGGCTCGTAGTTCAATTAAACTTGAAGAACAAAAAATTGGCGAATTGTACTGTTTCGATGCTTTGCATATGTGTTCCTTAGACTATTTAGAAACTATATATAGAAAGATTTCACCCGTCTACCTGTTCCATTCATTGTTCTACTTGTCGAAATTTACAAATAATTTCCGATAACGGATTAACCATTGGGGCTCATTGTTCACTTAAACTTGAAGAACAAAAAATTGGCGAATTGTACTGTTTGGATGCTTTGCATATATGTTTCTTATACTATATAGAAGCAATATATACAAAGATTTCAACCGTCTACCTGTTCCATTCACTGTTCTACTTGTCGAAAGTTACAAATAATTTCCATTTCATGATTATCAATGGGGCTCGCTGTTCACTTAAACTTGAAGATCAAAAAATTAGCGATTGTTACTGTTTAGATGCTTTGCATATATGTTTCTTAGATTATATAGAAGCAATATATACAAAGATTTCAACCGTCTACCTGTTCCATTCATTGTTCTACTTGTCGAAAATTACAAGTAATTTCCGTTAAAGGATAAACAATGGGGCTCGTAGTCCACTTAAACTTGATGAACAAAAAATTGGCGAATTGTACTGTTTGGATGCTATGCATATATGTTTCGTAGATTATATAGAAGCAATATATACAATGATTTCAACCGTCTAACTGATCCATTCATTGTTCTACTTGTCGAAAGTTACAAATAGTTTCCTTTAAAGGATTAACAATGGGGCTCGTTGTTCACTTAAACTTGAAGAACAAAAAAAGGGCGAATGGTACTGTTTGGATGCTTTGCATATATGTTTCTTAGACTATATAGAAGCCATATATACAATGATTTCAACAGTCTACCTGTTCCATTCATTGTTCTACTTGTCGAAAGTTACAAATAATTTCCTTTAAAGGATTAACAATGGGGCTCGTTGTTCACTTAAACTTGAAGAACAAAAAATTGGCGAATTGTACTGTTTGGATGCTTTGCATATATGTCTCTTAGACTATATAGAAGCAATATATACAATGATTTCAACCGTCTACCTATTCCATTCATTGTTCTACTTGCCGAAATTTACAAATAATTTCCTTTAAAGGATTAACAATGGGGCTCATTGTTCACTTAAACTTGAAGAACAAAAAATTGGCGAATGGTACTGTTTGGATGCTTTGCGTACATGTTTCTTAGACTATATGGAAGCAATATATACAAAGATTTCAACCGTCTACGTGTTCCAATCATTGTTCTACTTGTAGAAAGTTACAATTAATTTCCGTTAAAGGATTAACAATGGGGCTCGTAGTCCACTTAAACTTGAAGAACAAAAAATTGGCGAATTGTACTGCTTCGTGCTTTGCATATGTGTTTCTTAGACTATATAGAAGCAATATATACAATGATTTCAACCGTCTGCCTATTCCATTCATTGTTCTACTTGCCGAAATTTACAAATAATTTCCTTTAAAGGATTAACAATGGGGCTCATTGTTCACTTAAACTTGAAGAACAAAAAATTGGCGAATGGTACTGTTTGGATGCTTTGCATATGTGTTTCTTAGACTATTTAGAAGCTATATATAGAAAGATTTCACCCGTCTACCTGTTCCATTCATTGTTCTACTTGTCGAAATTTACAAATAATTTCCGATAACGGATTAACCATTGGGGCTCATTGTTCTCTTAAACTTGAAGAACAAAAAATTGGCGAATTGTACTGTTTGGATGCTTTGCATATATGTTTCTTATACTATATAGAAGCAATATATACAAAGATTTCAACCGTCTACCTGTTCCATTCATTGTTCTACTTGCCGAAATTTACAAATAATTTCCTTTAAAGGATTAACAATGGGGCTCATTGTTCACTTAAACTTGAAGAACAAAAAATTGGCGAATGGTACTGTTTGGATGCTTTGCATATATGTTTCTTAGACTATATTGAAGCAATATATACAAAGATTTCAACCGTCTGCGTGTTCCATTCATTGTTCTACTTGTCGAAATTTACAAATAATTTCCTTTAAAGGATTAACAATGGGGCTCGTAGTTCACTTAAACTTGAAGAACAAAAAATTGGCGAATTGTACTGTTTCGATGCTTTGCATATGTGTTCCTTAGACTATTTAGAAGCTATATATAGAAAGATTTCACCCGTCTACCTGTTCCATTCATTGTTCTACTTGTCGAAATTTACAAATAATTTCCGATAACGGATTAACCATTGGGGCTCATTGTTCACTTAAACTTGAAGAACAAAAAATTGGCGAATTGTACTGTTTGGATGCTTTGCATATATGTTTCTTATACTATATAGAAGCAATATATACAAAGATTTCAACCGTCTACCTGTTCCATTCACTGTTCTACTTGTCGAAAGTTACAAATAATTTCCATTTCATGATTATCAATGGGGCTCGTAGTTCACTTAAACTTGAAGAGCAAAAAATTGGCTAATTGTACTGTTTGGACGCTATGCATATATGTTTCTTAGACTATATAGAAGCAATATATACAAAGATTTCAACCGTCTACCTGTTCCATTCATTGTTCTACTTGTCGAAATTTACAAATAATTTCCTTTAAAGGATTAACAATGGGGCTCGTTGTTCACTTAAACTTGAAGAACAAGAAATTGGCGAATTGTACTGTTTGGATGCTTTGCATATATGTCTCTTAGACTATATAGAAGCAATATATACAATGATTTCAACCGTCTACCTATTCCATTCATTGTTCTACTTGCCGAAATTTACAAATAATTTCCTTTAAAGGATTAACAATGGGGCTCATTGTTCACTTAAACTTGAAGAACAAAAAATTGGCGAATGGTACTGTTTGGATGCTTTGCGTACATGTTTCTTAGACTATATGGAAGCAATATATACAAAGATTTCAACCGTCTACGTGTTCCAATCATTGTTCTACTTGTTGAAAGTTACAATTAATTTCCGTTAAAGGATTAACAATGGGGCTCGTAGTCCACTTAAACTTGAAGAACAAAAAATTGGCGAATTGTACTGCTTCGATGCTTTGCATATGTGTTTCTTAGACTATATAGAAGCAATATATACAATGATTTCAACCGTCTACCTATTCCATTCATTGTTCTACTTGCCGAAATTTACAAATAATTTCCTTTAAAGGATTAACAATTGGGCTCATTGTTCACTTAAACTTGAAGAACAAAAAATTGGCGAATGGCACTGTTTGGATGCTTTGCATATATGTTTCTTAGACTATACGGAAGCAATATATACAAAGATTGCAACCGTCTGCGTGTTCCATTCATTGTTCTACTTGTCGAAATTTACAAATAATTTCCTTTAAAGGATTAACAATGGGGCTCGTAGTTCACTTAAACTTGAAGAACGAAAAATTGGCGAATTGTACTGCTTCGATGCTTTGCATATGTGTTTCTTAGACTATTTAGAAGCTATATATAGAAAGATTTCACCCGTCTACCTGTTCCATTCATTGTTCTACTTGTCGAAATTTACAAATAATTTCCGATAACGGATTAACCATTGGGGCTCATTGTTCTCTTAAACTTGAAGAACAAAAAATTGGCGAATTGTACTGTTTGGATGCTTTGCATATATGTTTCTTATACTATATAGAAGCAATATATACAAAGATTTCAACCGTCTACCTGTTCCATTCACTGTTCTACTTGTCGAAAGTTACAAATAATTTCCGATAAAGGATTAACAATGGGGCTCATTGTTCACTTAAACTTGAAGAACAAAAAATTGGCGAATTGTACTGTTTGGATGCTTTGCGTACATGTTTCTTAGACTATATGGAAGCAATATATACAAAGATTTCAACCGTCTGCGTGATCCATTCATTGTTCTACTTGTCGAAATTTACAAATAATTTCCTTTAAAGGATTAACAATGGGGCTCGTAGTTTACTTAAACTTGAAGATCAAAAAATTGGCGAATTGTACTGTTTGGATGCTTTGGATATATGTTTCTTAGACTATATAGAAGCCATATATACAATGATTTCAACAGTCTACCTGTTCCATTCATTGTTCTACTTGTCGAAATTTACAAATAATTTCCTTTAAAGGATTAACAATGGGGCTCGTAGTTCACTTAAACTTGAAGAACAAAAAATTGGCGAATTGTACTGCTTCGATGCTTTGCATATGTGTTTCTTAGACTATATAGAAGCAATATATACAATGATTTCAACCGTCTACCTATTCCATTCATTGTTCTACTTGCCGAAATTTACAATTAATTTCCTTTAAAGGATTAACAATGGGGCTCATTGTTCACTTAAACTTGAAGAACAAAAAATTGGCGAATGGTACTGTTTGGATGCTTTGCATATATGTTTCTTAGACTATATGGAAGCAATATATACAAAGATTTCAACCGTCTGCGTGTTCCATTCATTGTTCTACTTGTCGAAATTTACAAATAATTTCCTTTAAAGGATTAACAATGGGGCTCGTTGTTCACTTAAACTTGAAGAACAAAAAATAGGCGAATGGTACTGTTTGGATGCTTTGCATATATGTTTCTTATACTATATAGAAGCAATATATACAAAGATTTCAACCGTCTACCTGTTCCATTCAATGTTCTAATTGTCGAAAGTTACAAATAATTTCCGATAAAGGATTAACAATGGGGCTCATTGTTCACTTAAACTTGAAGAACAAAAAATTGGCGAATGGTACTGTTTGGATGCTTTGCACATACGTTTCGTAGGCTATATAGAAGCAATATATACAAAGATTTCAACCGTCTACCTGTTCCATTCATTGTTCTACTTGTCGAAAGTTACAAATAATTTCCGATAAAGGATTAACAATGGGTCTCATTGTTCACTTAAACTTGAAGAACAAAAAATTGGCGAATGGTACTGTTTGGATGCTTTGCGTACATGTTTCTTAGACTATATGGAAGCAATATATACAAAGATTTCAACCGTCTACGTGTTCCAATCATTGTTCTACTTGTAGAAAGTTTCAATTAATTTCCGTTAAAGGATTAACAATGGGGCTCGTAGTTCACTTAAACTTGAAGAACAAAAAATTGGCGAATTGTACTGTTTGGATGCTTTGCATATATGTTTCTTAGACTATATAGAAGCAATATATATAAAGATTTCAACCGTCTACCTGTTCCATTCATTGTTCTACTTGCCGAAATTTACAAATAATTTCCTTTAAAGGATTAACAATGGGGCTCATTGTTCACTTAAACTTGAAGAACAAAAAATTGGCGAATGGTACTGTTTGGATGCTTTGCATATATGTTTCTTAGACTATATGGAAGCAATATATACAAAGATTTCAACCGTCTGCGTGTTCCATTCATTGTTCTACTTGTCGAAATTTACAAATAATTTCCTTTAAAGGATTAACAATGGGGCTCGTAGTTTACTTAAACTTGAAGAACAAAAAATTGGCGAATTGTACTGTTTGGATGCTTTGGATACATGTTTCTTAGACTATATAGAAGCCATATATACAATGATTTCAACAGTCTACCTGTTCCATTCATTGTTCTACTTGTCGAAAGTTACAAATAATTTCCTTTAAAGGATTAACAATGGGGCTCGTTGTTCACTTAAACTTGAAGAACAAAAAATTGGCGAATTGTACTGTTTGGATGCTTTGCATATATGTCTCTTAGACTATATGGAAGCAATATATACAAGGATTTCAACCGTCTACCTGTTCCATTCATTGTTCTACTTGTCGAAAGTTACAAATAATTACCGAAAAGTATTAACCATTGGGGCTCATTGTTCACTTAAACTTGAAGAACAAAAAATTGGCGAATTGTACTGTTTGGATGCTTTGCATATATGTTTCTTATACTATATAGAAGCAATATATACAAAGATTTCAACCGTCTACCTGTTCCATTCACTGTTCTACTTGTCGAAAGTTACAAATAATTTCCTTTAAAGGATTAACAATGGGGCTCGTAGTTCACTTAACCTTGAAGAAAAAAAAATTGGCAAATGGTACTGTTTGGATGCTTTGCATATATGTTTCTTATACTATATAGAAGCAATATATACAAAGATTTCAACCGTCTACCTGTTCCATTCAATGTTCTAATTGTCGAAAGTTACAAATAATTTCCGATAAAGGATTAACAATGGGGCTCATTGTTCACTTAAACTTGAAGAACAAAAAATTGGCGAATTGTACTGTTTGGACGCTTTGCATATATGTTTCTTAGACTATATGGAAGCAACATATACAAAGATTTCAACCGTCTACGTGTTCCAATCATTGTTCTACTTGTCGAAATTTACAAATAATTTCCTTTAAAGGATTAACAATGGGGCTCGTTGTTCACTTAAACTTGAAGAACAAAAAATTGGCGAATGGTACTGTTTGGATGCTTTGCACATACGTTTCGTAGGCTATATAGAAGCAATATATACAAAGATTTCAACCGTCTACCTGTTCCATTCATTGTTCTACTTGTCGAAAGTTACAAATAATTTCCTTTAAAGGATTAACAATGGGGCTCGTAGTTCACTTAAACTTGAAGATCAAAAAATTGGCGATTGTTACTGTTTAGATGCTTTGCATATAGGTTTCTTAGACTATATAGAGCAAAATATACAAAGATTTCAACCGTCTACCTGTTCTATTCATTGTTCTACTTGTAGAAAGTTACAAATAATTTCCGTTAAATTATTAACAATGGGGCTCGTAGTTCACTTAAACTTGAAGATCAAATATTTGGCGAATTGTACTGTTTGGATGATTTGCATATATGTTTCTTAGACTATATAGACGCAATATATACAAGGATTTCAACCGTCTACCTGTTCCTTTCATTGTTCTACTTGTCGAAAGTTGCAAATAATTACCGATAAAGGATTAACCATTGAGGCTCATTGTTCACTTAAACTTGAAAAACAATAAATTGTCGAATTGTACTGTTTGGATGCTTTGCATATATGTTTCTTAGACTATATAGAAGCAATATATACAATGATTTCAACCGTCTACCTGTTCCATTCATTGTTCTGCTTGTCGAAAGTTACAAATAATTTCCGTTAAGAGATTAACAATGGGGATCGTAGTTTACTTAAACTTGAAGAACAAAAAATTGGCGAATTGTACTGTTTGGATGCTTTGCATATATGTTTCTTAGACTATATAGAAGCAATATATACAATGATTTCAACAGTCTACCTGTTCCAGTCATTGTTATACTTGTCGCAAGTTACAAATAATTTCCGTTAAAGTATTAACAATGGGGCTCGTAGTTCACTTAAACTTGAAGATGAAATAATTGGCGAATTGTACTGTTTGGGTGCTTTGCATATATGTTTCTTAGATTATATAGAAGCAATATATACAAAGATTTCAACCGTCTACCTATTCCATTCATTGTTATACTTGTCGAACATTACAAATAATTTCCGATAAAGGATTAACCATTGGGGCTCATTGTTCACTTAAACTTGAAGAACAAAAAATTGGCGAATGGTACTGTTTGGATGCTTTGCGTACATGTTTCTTAGACTATATGGAAGCAATATATACAAAGATTTCAACCGTCTACGTGTTCCAATCATTGTTCTACTTGTCGAAATTTACAAATAATTTCCTTTAAAGGATTAACAATGGGGCTCGTTGTTCACTTAAACTTGAAGAACAAAAAATTGGCGAATGGTACTGCTTGGATGCTTTGCATGTATGTTTCTTAGATTATATAGAAGCAATGTATGCAAAGATTTCAACCGTCTACCTGTTCCATTCATTGTTCTACTTGTCGAAAATTACAAATAATTTCCGATAAAGGATTAACCATTGGGGCTCATTGTTCACTAAACTTGAAGAACAAAAAATTGTCGAATTGTACTGTTTGGATGCTTTGCATATATGTTTCTTAGACTATATAGAAGCAATATATACAATGATTTCAACCGTCTACCTGTTCCATTCATTGTTCTACTTGTCGAAATTTACAAATAATTTCCTTTAAAGGATTAACAATGGGGCTCGTAGTTCACTTAAACTTGAAGAGCAAAAAATTGGCGAATTGTACTGTTTGGACGCTTTGCATATATGTTTCTTGGACTATATGGAAGCAATATATACAAAGATTTCAACCGCCTATCTGTTCCATTCATTGTTCTACTTGTCGAAATTTACAAATAATTTCCTTTAAAGGATTAACAATGGGGCTCGTAGTTCACTTAACCTTGAAGAAAAAAAAATTGGCAAATGGTACTGTTTGGATGCTTTGCATATATGTTTCTTATACTATATAGAAGCAATATATACAAAGATTTCAACCGTCTACCTGTTCCATTCAATGTTCTAATTGTCGAAAGTTACAAATAATTTCCTTTAAAGGATTAACAATGGGGCTCGTTGTTCACTTAAACTTGAAGAACAAAAAATTGGCGAATGGTACTGTTTGGATGCTTTGCACATACGTTTCGTAGGCTATATAGAAGCAATATATACAAAGATTTCAACCGTCTACCTGTTCCATTCATTGTTCTACTTGTCGAAAGTTACAAATAATTTCCTTTAAAGGATTAACAATGGGGCTCGTAGTTCACTTAAACTTGAAGATCAAAAAATTGGCGATTGTTACTGTTTAGATGCTTTGCATATAGGTTTCTTAGACTATATAGAGCAAAATATACAAAGATTTCAACCGTCTACCTGTTCTATTCATTGTTCTACTTGTAGAAAGTTACAAATAATTTCCGTTAAATTATTAACAATGGGGCTCGTAGTTCACTTAAACTTGAAGATCAAATAATTGGCGAATTGTACTGTTTGGATGATTTGCATATATGTTTCTTAGACTATATAGACGCAATATATACAAGGATTTCAACCGTCTACCTGTTCCTTTCATTGTTCTACTTGTCGAAAGTTGCAAATAATTACCGATAAAGGATTAACCATTGAGGCTCATTGTTCACTTAAACTTGAAAAACAATAAATTGTCGAATTGTACTGTTTGGATGCTTTGCATATATGTTTCTTAGACTATATAGAAGCAATATATACAATGATTTCAACCGTCTACCTGTTCCATTCATTGTTCTGCTTGTCGAAAGTTACAAATAATTTCCGTTAAGAGATTAACAATGGGGATCGTAGTTTACTTAAACTTGAAGAACAAAAAATTGGCGAATTGTACTGTTTGGATGCTTTGCATATATGTTTCTTAGACTATATAGAAGCAATATATACAATGATTTCAACAGTCTACCTGTTCCAGTCATTGTTATACTTGTCGCAAGTTACAAATAATTTCCGTTAAAGTATTAACAATGGGGCTCGTAGTTCACTTAAACTTGAAGATGAAATAATTGGCGAATTGTACTGTTTGGGTGCTTTGCATATATGTTTCTTAGATTATATAGAAGCAATATATACAAAGATTTCAACCGTCTACCTATTCCATTCATTGTTATACTTGTCGAACATTACAAATAATTTCCGATAAAGGATTAACCATTGGGGCTCATTGTTCACTTAAACTTGAAGAACAAAAAATTGGCGAATGGTACTGTTTGGATGCTTTGCGTACATGTTTCTTAGACTATATGGAAGCAATATATACAAAGATTTCAACCGTCTACGTGTTCCAATCATTGTTCTACTTGTCGAAATTTACAAATAATTTCCTTTAAAGGATTAACAATGGGGCTCGTTGTTCACTTAAACTTGAAGAACAAAAAATTGGCGAATGGTACTGCTTGGATGCTTTGCATGTATGTTTCTTAGATTATATAGAAGCAATGTATACAAAGATTTCAACCGTCTACCTGTTCCATTCATTGTTCTACTTGTCGAAAATTACAAATAATTTCCGATAAAGGATTAACCATTGGGGCTCATTGTTCACTAAACTTGAAGAACAAAAAATTGTCGAATTGTACTGTTTGGATGCTTTGCATATATGTTTCTTAGACTATATAGAAGCAATATATACAATGATTTCAACCGTCTACCTGTTCCATTCATTGTTCTACTTGTCGAAATTTACAAATAATTTCCTTTAAAGGATTAACAATGGGGCTCGTAGTTCACTTAAACTTGAAGAGCAAAAAATTGGCGAATTGTACTGTTTGGACGCTTTGCATATATGTTTCTTGGACTATATGGAAGCAATATATACAAAGATTTCAACCGCCTATCTGTTCCATTCATTGTTCTACTTGTCGAAATTTACAAATAATTTCCTTTAAAGGATTAACAATGGGGCTCGTTGTTCACTTAAACTTGAAGAACAATAAATTGGCGAATGGTACTGTTTGGATGCTTTGCGTACATGTTTCTTAGACTATATGGAAGCAATATATACAAAGATTTCAACCGTCTACGTGTTCCAATCATTGTTCTACTTGTCGAAATTTACAAATAATTTCCTTTAAAGGATTAACAATGGGGCTCGTTGTTCACTTAAACTTTGGAGAACAAGAAATTGGCGAATTGTACTGTTTGGATGCTTTGCATATATGTTTCTTAGACTATATAGAAGCAATATATACAATGATTTCAACCGTCTACCTATTCCATTCATTGTTCTACTTGTCGAAAGTTACAAATAATTTCCGATAAAGGATTAACGATTGGGGCTCATTGTTCACTTAAACTTGAAGAACAAAAAATTGGCGAATTGTACTGCTTCGATGATTTGCATATATGTTCCTGATACTATATCAAAGCAATATATACAAGGTTTCAACTGTCTACCTGTTCCATTCAATGTTCTACTTGTCGAATGTTACAAATAATTTCCGATAAAGGATTAACAATGGGGCTCGTAGTTCACTTAAACTTGAAGAACAAAAAATTGGCGAATTGTACTGTTTGGATGCTTTGCATATATGTTTCTTAGACTATTTAGAAGAAATATATAGAAAGATTTCACCCGTCTACCTGTACTATTCATTGTTCTACTTGTCGAAAGTTACAAATAATTTCCGATAAAGGATTAACAATGGGGCACATTGTTCACTTAAACTTGAAGATCAAAAAATTGGCGAATGTTACTGTTTAGATGCTTTGCATATAGGTTTCTTAGACTATATAGAAGCAACATATAGAAAGATTTCAACCGTCTACCTGTTCTATTCATTGTTCTACTTGTAGAAAGTTACAAATAATTTCCGTTTCATGATTATCAATGGGGCTCGTTGTTCACTTAAACTTGAAGAACAAAAAATTGGCGAATGGTACTGTTTGGATGCTTTGCATATATGTTTCTTAGACTATATAGAAGCAATATATACATTGATTTCAACCGTCTACCTGTTCCATTAATTGTTCTACTTGTCGCAAGATACAAATAATTTCCGTTAAAGTATTAACAATCGGGCTCGTAGTTCACTTAAACTTGAAGATCAAATAATTGGCGATTTGTACTATATGGATGCTTTGCATATATGTTTCGTAGACTATATAGAAGCAATATATACAATGATTTCAACCGTCTACATGATCCATTCATTGTTCTACTTGTAGAAAGTTACAAATAATTTCCATTTCATGATTATCAATGGGGCTCGTTGTTCACTTAAACTTGAAGAACAAAAAATTGGCGAATGGTACTGTTTGGATGCTTTGCGTACATGTTTCTTAGACTATATGGAAGCAATATATACCAAGATTTCAACCGTCTACGTGTTCCAATCATTGTTCTACTTGTCGAAATTTACAAATAATTTCCTTTAAAGGATTAACAATGGGGCTCGTTGTTCACTTAAACTTTGGAGAACAAGAAATTGGCGAATTGTACTGTTTGGATGCTTTGCATATATGTTTCTTAGACTATATAGAAGCAATATATACAATGATTTCAACCGTCTACCTATTCCATTCATTGTTCTACTTGTCGAAACTTACAAATAATTTCCGATAAAGGATTAACGATTGGGGCTCATTGTTCACTTAAACTTGAAGAACAAAAAATTGGCGAATGGTACTGTTTGGATGCTTTGCATATATGTTTCTTAGATTATATGGAAGCAATATATACAAAGATTTCAACCGTCTACGTGTTCCAATCATTGTTCTACTTGTCGAAATTTACAAATAATTTCCTTTAAAGGATTAACAATGGGGCTCGTTGTTCACATAAACTTGAAGAACAAAAAATTGGCGAATAGTACTGTTTGGATGCTTTGCATATATGTTTCTTAGACTATATAGAAGCAATATATACATTGATTTCAACCGTCTACCTGTTCCATTCATTGTTCTACTTGTCGCAAGTTACAAATAATTTCCGTTAAAGTATTAACAATGGGGCTCGTAGTTCACTTAAACTTGAAGAACAAAAAATTGGCGAATTGTACTGCTTCGATGATTTGCATATATGTTCCTGATACTATATCAAAGCAATATATACAAAGATTTCAACTGTCTACCTGTTCCATTCAATGTTCTACTTGTCGAATGTTACAAATAATTTCCGATAAAGGATTAACAATGGGGCTCGTAGTTCACTTAAACTTGAAGAACAAAAAATTGGCGAATTGTACTGTTTGGATGCTTTGCATATATGTTTCTTAGACTATTTAGAAGAAATATATAGAAAGATTTCACCCGTCTACCTGTACTATTCATTGTTCTACTTGTCGAAAGTTACAAATAATTTCCGATAAAGGATTAACAATGGGGCTCATTGTTCACTTAAACTTGAAGATCAAAAAATTGGCGAATGTTACTGTTTAGATGCTTTGCATATAGGTTTCTTAGACTATATAGAAGCAACATATAGAAAGATTTCAACCGTCTACCTGTTCTATTCATTGTTCTACTTGTAGAAAGTTACAAATAATTTCCGTTTCATGATTATCAATGGGGCTCGTTGTTCACTTAAACTTGAAGAACAAAAAATTGGCGAATGGTACTGTTTGGATGCTTTGCATATATGTTTCTTAGACTATATAGAAGCAATATATACATTGATTTCAACCGTCTACCTGTTCCATTAATTGTTCTACTTGTCGCAAGATACAAATAATTTCCGTTAAAGTATTAACAATCGGGCTCGTAGTTCACTTAAACTTGAAGATCAAATAATTGGCGATTTGTACTATTTGGATGCTTTGCATATATGTTTCGTAGACTATATAGAAGCAATATATACAATGATTTCAACCGTCTACATGATCCATTCATTGTTCTACTTGTAGAAAGTTACAAATAATTTCCATTTCATGATTATCAATGGGGCTCGTTGTTCACTTAAACTTGAAGAACAAAAAATTGGCGAATGGTACTGTTTGGATGCTTTGCGTACATGTTTCTTAGACTATATGGAAGCAATATATACAAAGATTTCAACCGTCTACGTGTTCCAATCATTGTTCTACTTGTCGAAATTTACAAATAATTTCCTTTAAAGGATTAACAATGGGGCTCGTTGTTCACTTAAACTTTGGAGAACAAGAAATTGGCGAATTGTACTGTTTGGATGCTTTGCATATATGTTTCTTAGACTATATAGAAGCAATATATACAATGATTTCAACCGTCTACCTATTCCATTCATTGTTCTACTTGTCGAAAGTTACAAATAATTTCCGATAAAGGATTAACGATTGGGGCTCATTGTTCACTTAAACTTGAAGAACAAAAAATTGGCGAATGGTACTGTTTGGATGCTTTGCATATATGTTTCTTAGATTATATGGAAGCAATATATACAAAGATTTCAACCGTGTACGTGTTCCAATCATTGTTCTACTTGTAGAAAGTTACAATTAATTTCCGTTAAAGGATTAACAATGGGGCTCGTAGTTCACTTAAACTTGAAGAACAAAAAATTGGCGAATTGTACTGTTTGGATGCTTTGCATATATGTTTCTTAGACTATATAGAAGCAATATATACATTGATTTCAACCGTCTACCTGTTCCATTAATTGTTCTACTTGTCGAAATTTACAAATAATTTCCTTTAAAGGATTAACAATGGGGCTCGTTGTTCACTTAAACTTGAAGAACAAAAAATTGGCGAATGGTACTGCTTGGATGCTTTGCATATATGTTTCGTAGACTATATAGAAGCAATATATACAATGATTTCAACCGTCTACATGATCCATTCATTGTTCTACTTGTCGAAATTTAGAAATAATTTCCTTTAAAGGATTAACAATGGGGCTCGTAGTTCACTTAAACTTGAAGAACAAAAAATTGGCGAATTGTACTGTTTGGATGCTTTTCATATATGTTTCTTAGACTATTTAGAAGCAATATATAGAACGATTTCACCCGTCTACCTGTACTATTCATTGTTCTACTTGTAGAAAGTTACAAATAATTTCCATTTCATGATTATCAATGGGGCTCGCTGTTCACTTAAACTTGAAGACCATAAAATTGGCGATTGTTACCGTTTAGATGCTTTGCATATATGTTTCATAGATTATATAGAAGCAATATATACAAAGATTTCAACCGTCTACCTGTTCCATTCATTGTTCTACTTGTCGAAAATTACAAATAATTTCCGATAAAGGATTAACAATGGGGCTCGTAGATCACTTAAACTTGAAGAACAAAAAATTGGCGAATTTTACTGTTTGAATGCTTTGCATATATGTTTCTTAGACTATTTAGAAGCAATATATAGAAAGATTTCACCCGTCTACCTGTTCTATTCATTGTTCTACTTGTCGAAAGTTACAAATAATTTCCGATAAAGGATTAACAATGGGGCTCATTGTTCACTTAAACTTGAAGAACAAAAAATTGGCGAATGGTACTGTTTGGATGATTTGCATATATGTTTCTTAGACTATATAGAAGCAACATATACATTGATTTCAACCGTCTACCTGTTCCACTCATTGTTCTTCTTGTCGAAAGTTACAAATAATTTCCGATAAAGGATTAACAATGGGGCTCATTGTTCACTTAAACTTGAAGAACAAAAAATTGGCGAATTGTACTGTTTGGATGCTTTGCATATATGTTTCTTAGACTATATAGAAGCAATATATAAAAAGATTTCAACCGTCTACCAGTTCCATTCATTGTTCTACTTGTCGAAAGTTACAAATAATTTCCGATAAAGGATTAACAATGGGGCTCATTGTTCACTTAAACTTGAAGAACAAAAAATTGGCGAATGGTACTGTTTGGATGATTTGCATATATGTTTCTTAGACTATATAGAAGCAATATATACATTGATTTCAACCGTCTACCTGTTCCACTCATTGTTCTACTTGTCGCAAGTTACAAATCATTTCCGTTAAAGTATTAACAATGGGGCTCGTAGTTCACTTAAACTTGAAAAACAAAAAATTGGCGAATTGTACTGTTTGGATGCTTTGCATATATGTTTCTTAGACTATTTAGAAGCAATATATAGAAAGATTTCACCCGTCTACCGGTACTATTCATTGTTCTACTTGTAGAAAGTTACAAATAATTTCCATTTCATGATTATCAATGGGGCTCGCTGTTCACTTAAACTCGAAGATCAAAAAATTGGCGATTGTTACTGTTTAGATGATTTTCATATAGGTTTCTTAGACTATATAGAAGCAACATATACAAAGATTTCAACCGTCTACCTGTTCCATTCATTGTTCTACTTGTCGAAAGTTATAAATAATTTCCGTTAAGGGATTAACAATGGGGATCGTAGTTTACTTAAACTTGAAGAACAAAAAATTGGCGTATGGTACTGTTTGGATGCTTTGCGTACATGTTTCTTAGACTATATGGAAGCAATATATACAAAGATTTCAACCGTCTACGTGTTCCAATCATTGTTCTACTCGTAGAAAGTTACAATTAATTTCCGTTAAAGGATTAACAATGGGGCTCGTAGTTCACTTAAACTTGAAGAACAAAAAATTGGCGAATGGTACTGTTTGGATGCTTTGCATATATGTTTCTTAGACTATATGGAAGCAATATATACAAAGATTTCAACCGTCTGCGTGTTCCAATCATTGTTCTACTTGTAGAATGTTACAATTAATTTCCGTTAAAGGATTAACAATGGGGCTCGTAGTTCACTTAAACTTGAAGATGAAATAATTGGCGAATTGTACTGTTTGGATGCTTTGCATATATGTTTCTTAGATTATATAGAAGCAATATATACAAAGATTTCAACCGTCTACCTGTTCCATTCATTGTTCAACTTGTCGAAAGTTACAAATAATTTCCGTTAAGGGATTAACAATGGGGATCGTAGTTTACTTAAACTTGAAGAACAAAAAATTGGAGTATGGTACTGTTTGGATGCTTTGCGTACATGTTTCTTAGACTATATGGAAGCAATATATACAATGATTTCAACCGTCTACATGATCCATTCATTGTTCTACTTTTCGAAATTTACAAATAATTTCCTTTAAAGGATTAACAATGGGGCTCGTAGTTCACTTAAACTTGAAGAGCAAAAAATTGGCGAATTGTACTGTTTGGACGCTATGCATATACGTTTCTTAGACTATATAGAAGCAATATATACAATGATTTCAACAGTCTACCTGTTCCATTCATTGTTCTACTTGTCGAAAGTTACAAATAATTTCCGATAAAGGATTAACCATTGGGGCTCATTGTTCACTTAAACTTGAAGAACAAAAAATTGGTGAATGGTACTTTTTGGATGCTTTGCGTACATGTTTCTTAGACTGTATGGAAGCAATATATACAAAGATTTCAACCGTCTACGTGTTCCAATCATTGTTCTACTTGTCGAAATTTACAAATAATTTCCCTTTCATGATTAACCATTGGGGCTCATTGTTCACTTAAACTTGAAGAACAAAAAATTGGCGAATGGTACTGTTTGGATGCTTTGCATATATGTTTCTTAGACTATATAGAAGCAATATATACAAAGATTTCAACAGTCCTCCTTTTCCATTCATTGTTCTACTTGTCGAAAGTTACAAATAATTTCCGATAACGGATTAACCATTGGGGCTCATTGTTCACTTAAACTTGAAGAACAAAAAATTGGCGAATTGTACTGTTTGGATGCTTTGCATATATGTTTCTTAAACTATATAGAAGCAATATATACAAAGATTTCAACAGTCTAACTGTTCTATTCATTGTTCTACTTGTAGAAAGTTACAAATAATTTCCCTTTCATGATTATCAATGGGGCTCGTTGTTCACTTAAACTTCAAGAACAAAAAATTGTCGAATTGTACTATTTGGATGCTTTGCATATATGTTTCTTAGACTATATAGAAGCAATATATACAAAGATTTCAACCGTCTACCTGTTCCATTCATTGTTCTACTTGTCGAAAGTTAGAAATAATTTCCGATAAAGGATTAACAATGGGGCTCATTGTTCACTTAAACTTGAAGAACAAAAAATTGGTGAATGGTACTGTTTGGATGCTTTGCGTACATGTTTCTTAGACTGTATGGAAGCAATATATACAAAGATTTCAACCGTCTACGTGTTCCAATCATTGTTCTACTTGTCGAAATTTACAAATAATTTCCTTTAAAGGATTAACAATGGGGCACGTTGTTCACTTAAACTTGACGAACAAAAAATTGGCGAATGGTACTGTTTGGATGCTTTGCATATATGTTTCTTAGACTCTATAGAATCAATATATACATTGATTTCAACCGTCTACCTGTTCCATTCATTGTTCTACTTGTCGCAAGTTACAAATCATTTCCGTTAAAGTATTAACAATGGGGCTCGTAGTTCACTTAAACTTGAAGAACAAAAAATTGGCGAATTGTACTGTTTGGATGCTTTGCATATATGTTTCTTAGACTATTTAGAAGCAATATATAGAAAGATTTCACCCGTCTACCGGTACTATTCATTGTTCTACTTGTAGAAAGTTACAAATAATTTCCATTTCATGATTATCAATGGGGCTCGCTGTTCACTTAAACTCGAAGATCAAAAAATTGGCGATTGTTACTGTTTAGATGATTTTCATATAGGTTTCTTAGACTATATAGAAGCAACATATACAAAGATTTCAACCGTCTACCTGTTCCATTCATTGTTCTACTTGTCGAAAGTTATAAATAATCTCCGTTAAGGGATTAACAATGGGGATCGTAGTTTACTTAAACTTGAAGAACAAAAAATTGGCGTATGGTACTGTTTGGATGCTTTGCGTACATGTTTCTTAGACTATATGGAAGCAATATATACAAAGATTTCAGCCGTCTACGTGTTCCAATCATTGTTCTACTCGTAGAAAGTTACAATTAATTTCCGTTAAAGGATTAACAATGGGGCTCGTAGTTCACTTAAACTTGAAGAACAAAAAATTGGCGAATGGTACTGTTTGGATGCTTTGCATATATGTTTCTTAGACTATATGGAAGCAATATATACAAAGATTTCAACCGTCTGCGTGTTCCAATCATTGTTCTACTTGTAGAAAGTTACAATTAATTTCCGTTAAAGGATTAACAATGGGGCTCGTAGTTCACTTAAACTTGAAGATGAAATAATTGGCGAATTGTACTGTTTGGATGCTTTGCATATATGTTTCTTAGATTATATAGAAGCAATATATACAAAGATTTCAACCGTCTACCTGTTCCATTCATTGTTCAACTTGTCGAAAGTTACAATTAATTTCCGTTAAAGGATTAACAATGGGGCTCGTAGTTCACTTAAACTTGAAGATGAAATAATTGGCGAATTGTACTGTTTGGATGCTTTGCATATATGTTTCTTAGATTATATAGAAGCAATATATACAAAGATTTCAACCGTCTACCTGTTCCATTCATTGTTCTACTTGTCGAAAATTACAAATAATTTCCGATAAAGGATTAACAATGGGGCTCGTAGATCACTTAAACTTGAAGAACAAAAAATTGGCGAATGGTACTGTTTGGATGCTTTGAATATATGTTTCTTAGATTATATAGAAGCAATATATACAATGATTTCAACCGTCTACCTGTTCCATTCATTGTTCTACTTGTCGAAAATTACAAGTAATTTCCGATAAAGGATTAACCATTGGGGCTCATTGTTCACTTAAACTTGAACAACAAAAAATTGGCGAATGGTACTGTTTGGATGCTTTGCATATATGTTTCTTAGACTATATAGAAGCAATATATAAAAAGATTTCAACCGTCTACCAGTTCCATTCATTGTTCTACTTGTCGAAAGTTACAAATAATTTCCGTTAAAGTTTTAACCATTGGGGCTAATTGTTCACTTAAACTTGAAGAACAAAAAATTGTCGAATTGTACAATTTGGATGCTTTGCATATATGTTTCTTAAACTATATAGAAGCAATATATACAATGATTTCAACCGTCTACCTGTTCCATTCATTGTTCTACTTGTCGAAAGTTACAAATAATTTCCCTTTCATGATTAACCATTGGGGCTCATTGTTCACTTAAACTTGAAGAACAAAAAATTGGCGAATGGTACTGTTTGGATGCTTTGCATATATGTTTCTTAGACTATATGGAAGCAATATATACAAAGATTTCAACCGTCTACGTGTTCCAATCATTGTTATACTTGTAGAAAGTTACAATTAATTTCCTTTAAAGGATTAACAATGGGGCTCGTAGTTCACTTAAACTTGAAGAACAAAAAATTGGCGAATTGTACTGTTTGGATGCTTTGCATATATGTTTCGTAGACTATATAGAAGCAATATATACAATGATTTCAACCGTCTACATGATCCATTCATTGTTCTACTTGTCGCAAATTACAAGTAATTTCCGATAAAGGATTAACCATTGGGGCTCATTGTTCACTTAAACTTGAACAACAAAAAATTGGCGAATGGTACTGTTTGGATGCTTTGCATATATGTTTCTTAGACTATATAGAAGCAATATATAGAAAGATTTCAACCGTCTACCAGTTCCATTTATTGTTCTACTTGTCGAAAGTTACAAATAATTTCCGTTAAAGTTTTAACAATGGGGCTCGTAGTTCACTTAAACATGAAGATGAAATAATTGGCGATTTGTACTGTTTGGATGCTTTGCATATATGTTTCTTAGATTATATAGAAGCAATATATACAAAGATTTCAACCGTCTACCTGTTCCATTCATTGTTCTACTTGTCGAAATTTACAAATAATTTCCTTTAAAGGATTAACAATGGGGCTCGTTGTTCACTTAAACTTGACGAACAAAAAATTGGCGAATGGTACTGTTTGGATGCTTTGCATATATGTTTCTTAGACTCTATAGAATCAATATATACATTGATTTCAACCGTCTACCTGTTCCATTCATTGTTCTACTTGTCGCAAGTTACAAATCATTTCCGTTAAAGTATTAACAATGGGGCTCGTAGTTCACTTAAACTTGAAAAACAAAAAATTGGCGAATTGTACTGTTTGGATGCTTTGCATATATGTTTCTTAGACTATTTAGAAGCAATATATAGAAAGATTTCACCCGTCTACCGGTACTATTCATTGTTCTACTTGTAGAAAGTTATAAATAATTTCCATTTCATGATTATCAATGGGGCTCGCTGTTCACTTAAACTCGAAGATCAAAAAATTGGCGATTGTTACTGTTTAGATGATTTTCATATAGGTTTCTTAGACTATATAGAAGCAACATATACAAAGATTTCAACCGTCTACCTGTTCCATTCATTGTTCTACTTGTCGAAAGTTATAAATAATTTCCGTTAAGGGATTAACAATGGGGATCGTAGTTTACTTAAACTTGAAGAACAAAAAATTGGCGTATGGTACTGTTTGGATGCTTTGCGTACATGTTTCTTAGACTATATGGAAGCAATATATACAAAGATTTCAACCGTCTACGTGTTCCAATCATTGTTCTACTCGTAGAAAGTTACAATTAATTTCCGTTAAAGGATTAACAATGGGGCTCGTAGTTCACTTAAACTTGAAGAACAAAAAATTGGCGAATGGTACTGTTTGGATGCTTTGCATATATGTTTCTTAGACTATATGGAAGCAATATATACAAAGATTTCAACCGTCTGCGTGTTCCAATCATTGTTCTACTTGTAGAATGTTACAATTAATTTCCGTTAAAGGATTAACAATGGGGCTCGTAGTTCACTTAAACTTGAAGATGAAATAATTGGCGAATTGTACTGTTTGGATGCTTTGCATATATGTTTCTTAGATTATATAGAAGCAATATATACAAAGATTTCAACCGTCTACCTGTTCCATTCATTGTTCAACTTGTCGAAAGTTACAAATAATTTCCGTTAAGGGATTAACAATGGGGATCGTAGTTTACTTAAACTTGAAGAACAAAAAATTGGAGTATGGTACTGTTTGGATGCTTTGCGTACATGTTTCTTAGACTATATGGAAGCAATATATACAATGATTTCAACCGTCTACATGATCCATTCATTGTTCTACTTGTCGAAATTTACAAATAATTTCCTTTAAAGGATTAACAATGGGGCTCGTAGTTCACTTAAACTTGAAGAGCAAAAAATTGGCGAATTGTACTGTTTGGACGCTATGCATATACGTTTCTTAGACTATATAGAAGCAATATATACAATGATTTCAACAGTCTACCTGTTCCATTCATTGTTCTACTTGTCGAAAGTTACAAATAATTTCCGATAAAGGATTAACCATTGGGGCTCATTGTTCACTTAAACTTGAAGAACAAAAAATTGGTGAATGGTACTTTTTGGATGCTTTGCGTACATGTTTCTTAGACTGTATGAAAGCAATATATACAAAGATTTCAACCGTCCACGTGTTCCAATCATTGTTCTACTTGTCGAAATTTACAAATAATTTCCCTTTCATGATTAACCATTGGGGCTCATTGTTCACTTAAACTTGAAGAACAAAAAATTGGCGAATGGTACTGTTTGGATGCTTTGCATATATGTTTCTTAGACTATATAGAAGCAATATATACAAAGATTTCAACAGTCCTCCTTTTCCATTCATTGTTCTACTTGTCGAAAGTTACAAATAATTTCCGATAACGGATTAACCATTGGGGCTCATTGTTCACTTAAACTTGAAGAACAAAAAATTGGCGAATTGTACTGTTTGGATGCTTTGCATATATGTTTCTTAAACTATATAGAAGCAATATATACAAAGATTTCAACAGTCTAACTGTTCTATTCATTGTTCTACTTGTAGAAAGTTACAAATAATTTCCCTTTCATGATTATCAATGGGGCTCGTTGTTCACTTAAACTTCAAGAACAAAAAATTGTCGAATTGTACTATTTGGATGCTTTGCATATATGTTTCTTAGACTATATAGAAGCAATATATACAAAGATTTCAACCGTCTACCTGTTCCATTCATTGTTCTACTTGTCGAAAGTTAGAAATAATTTCCGATAAAGGATTAACAATGGGGCTCATTGTTCACTTAAACTTGAAGAACAAAAAATTGGTGAATGGTACTGTTTGGATGCTTTGCGTACATGTTTCTTAGACTGTATGGAAGCAATATATACAAAGATTTCAACCGTCTACGTGTTCCAATCATTGTTCTACTTGTCGAAATTTACAAATAATTTCCTTTAAAGGATTAACAATGGGGCTCGTTGTTCACTTAAACTTGACGAACAAAAAATTGGCGAATGGTACTGTTTGGATGCTTTGCATATATGTTTCTTAGACTCTATAGAATCAATATATACATTGATTTCAACCGTCTACCTGTTCCATTCATTGTTCTACTTGTCGCAAGTTACAAATCATTTCCGTTAAAGTATTAACAATGGGGTTCGTAGTTCACTTAAACTTGAAGAACAAAAAATTGGCGAATTGTACTGTTTGGATGCTTTGCATATATGTTTCTTAGACTATTTAGAAGCAATATATAGAAAGATTTCACCCGTCTACCGGTACTATTCATTGTTCTACTTGTAGAAAGTTACAAATAATTTCCATTTCATGATTATCAATGGGGCTCGCTGTTCACTTAAACTCGAAGATCAAAAAATTGGCGATTGTTACTGTTTAGATGATTTTCATATAGGTTTCTTAGACTATATAGAAGCAACATATACAAAGATTTCAACCGTCTACCTGTTCCATTCATTGTTCTACTTGTCGAAAGTTATAAATAATCTCCGTTAAGGGATTAACAATGGGGATCGTAGTTTACTTAAACTTGAAGAACAAAAAATTGGCGTATGGTACTGTTTGGATGCTTTGCGTACATGTTTCTTAGACTATATGGAAGCAATATATACAAAGATTTCAACCGTCTACGTGTTCCAATCATTGTTCTACTCGTAGAAAGTTACAATTAATTTCCGTTAAAGGATTAACAATGGGGCTCGTAGTTCACTTAAACTTGAAGAACAAAAAATTGGCGAATGGTACTGTTTGGATGCTTTGCATATATGTTTCTTAGACTATATGGAAGCAATATATACAAAGATTTCAACCGTCTGCGTGTTCCAATCATTGTTCTACTTGTAGAAAGTTACAATTAATTTCCGTTAAAGGATTAACAATGGGGCTCGTAGTTCACTTAAACTTGAAGATGAAATAATTGGCGAATTGTACTGTTTGGATGCTTTGCATATATGTTTCTTAGATTATATAGAAGCAATATATACAAAGATTTCAACCGTCTACCTGTTCCATTCATTGTTCAACTTGTCGAAAGTTACAAATAATTTCCGTTAAGGGATTAACAATGGGGATCGTAGTTTACTTAAACTTGAAGAACAAAAAATTGGAGTATGGTACTGTTTGGATGCTTTGCGTACATGTTTCTTAGACTATATGGAAGCAATATATACAATGATTTCAACCGTCTACATGATCCATTCATTGTTCTACTTGTCGAAATTTACAAATAATTTCCTTTAAAGGATTAACAATGGGGCTCGTAGTTCACTTAAACTTGAAGACCAAAAAATGGGCGAATTGTACTGTTTGGATGCTTTGCATATGTGTTTCGTAGGCTATATAGAAGCAATATATACAAAGATTTCAACCGTCTGCGTGTTCCAATCATTGTTCTACTTGTAGAAAGTTACAATTAATTTCCGTTAAAGGATTAACAATGGGGCTCGTAGTTCACTTAAACATGAAGATGAAATAATTGGCGAATTGTACTGTTTGGATGCTTTTCATATATGTTTCTTAGACTATTTAGAAGCAATATATAGAAAGATTTCACCCGTCTACCTGTACTATTCATTGTTCTACTTGTAGAAAGTTAGAAATAATTTCTATTTCATGATTATCAATGGGGCTCGCTGTTCACTTAAACTTGAAGATCAAAAAATCGGCGATTGTTACCGTTTAGATGCTTTGCATATATGTTTCTTAGATTATATAGAAGCAATATATACAAAGATTTCAACCGTCTACCTGTTCCATTCATTGTTCTACTTGTCGAAAATTACAAATAATTTCCGATAAAGGATTAACAATGGGGCTCGTAGATCACTTAAACTTGAAGAACAAAAAATTGGCGAATGGTACTGTTTGGATGCTTTGAATATATGTTTCTTAGATTATATAGAAGCAATATATACAATGATTTCAACCGTCTACCTGTTCCATTCATTGTTCTACTTGTCGAAAATTACAAGTAATTTCCGATAAAGGATTAACCATTGGGGCTCATTGTTCACTTAAACTTGAACAACAAAAAATTGGCGAATGGTACTGTTTGGATGCTTTGCATATATGTTTCTTAGACTATATAGAAGCAATATATAAAAAGATTTCAACCGTCTACCAGTTCCATTCATTGTTCTACTTGTCGAAAGTTACAAATAATTTCCGTTAAAGTTTTAACCATTGGGGCTAATTGTTCACTTAAACTTGAAGAACAAAAAATTGTCGAATTGTACAATTTGGATGCTTTGCATATATGTTTCTTAAACTATATAGAAGCAATATATACAATGATTTCAACCGTCTACCTGTTCCATTCATTGTTCTACTTGTCGAAAGTTACAAATAATTTCCCTTTCATGATTAACCATTGGGGCTCATTGTTCACTTAAACTTGAAGAACAAAAAATTGGCGAATGGTACTGTTTGGATGCTTTGCATATATGTTTCTTAGACTATATGGAAGCAATATATACAAAGATTTCAACCGTCTACGTGTTCCAATCATTGTTATACTTGTAGAAAGTTACAATTAATTTCCTTTAAAGGATTAACAATGGGGCTCGTAGTTCACTTAAACTTGAAGAACAAAAAATTGGCGAATTGTACTGTTTGGATGCTTTGCATATATGTTTCGTAGACTATATAGAAGCAATATATACAATGATTTCAACCGTCTACATGATCCATTCATTGTTCTACTTGTCGCAAATTACAAGTAATTTCCGATAAAGGATTAACCATTGGGGCTCATTGTTCACTTAAACTTGAACAACAAAAAATTGGCGAATGGTACTGTTTGGATGCTTTGCATATATGTTTCTTAGACTATATAGAAGCAATATATAGAAAGATTTCAACCGTCTACCAGTTCCATTTATTGTTCTACTTGTCGAAAGTTACAAATAATTTCCGTTAAAGTTTTAACAATGGGGCTCGTAGTTCACTTAAACATGAAGATGAAATAATTGGCGATTTGTACTGTTTGGATGCTTTGCATATATGTTTCTTAGATTATATAGAAGCAATATATACAAAGATTTCAACCGTCTACCTGTACCATTCATTGTTCTACTTGTCGAAAATTACAAATAATTTCCGATAAAGGATTAACCATTGGGGCTAATTGTTCACTTAAACTTGAAGAACAAAAAATTGTCGAATTGTACTATTTGGATGCTTTGCATATATGTTTCTTAAACTATATAGAAGCAATATATACAATGATTTCAACCGTCTACCTGTTCCATTCATTGTTCTACTTGTCGAAAGTTACAAATAATTTCCCTTTCATGATTAACGATTGGGGCTCATTGTTCACTTAAACTTGAAGAACAAAAAATTGGCGAATGGAACTGTTTGGATGCTTTGCATATATGTTTCTTAGACTATATGGAAGCAATATATACAAAGATTTCAACCGTCTACGTGTTCCAATCATTGTTCTACTTGTAGAAAGTTACAATTAATTTCCGTTAAAGGATTAACAATGGGGCTCGTAGTTCACTTAAACTTGAAGAACAAAAAATTAGCGAATTGTACTGTTTGGATGCTTTGCATATATGTTTCGTAGACTATATAGAAGCAATATATACAATGATTTCAACCGTCTACATGATCCATTCATTGTTCTACTTGTCGAAATTTACAAATAATTTCCTTTAAAGGATTAACAATGGGGCTCGTAGTTCACTTAAACTTGAAGAACAAAAAATTGGCGAATTTTACTGTTTGGATGCTTTGCATATATGTTTCTTAGACTATTTAGAAGCAATATATAGAAAGATTTCACCCGTTTACCGGTACTATTCATTGTTCTACTTGTAGAATGTTACAAATAATTTCCATTTCATGATTATCAATGGGGCTCGCTGTTCACTTAAACTCGAAGATCAAAAAATTGGCGATTGTTACTGTTTAGATGATTTTCATATAGGTTTCTTAGACTATATAGAAGCAACATATACAAAGATTTCAACCGTCTACCTGTTCCATTCATTGTTCTACTTGTCGAAAATTACAAATAATTTCCGATAAAGGATTAACCATTGGGACTCATTGTTCACTTAAACTTGAAGAACAAAAAATTGGCGAATGGTACTGTTTGGATGCTTTGCATATATGTTTCTTAGACTATATGGAAGCAATATATACAAAGATTTCAACCGTCTACGTGTTCCAATCATTGTTCTACTTGTAGAAAGTTACAATTAATTTCCGTTAAAGGATTAACAATGGGGCTCGTAGTTCACTTAAACTTGAAGAACAAAAAATTGGCGAATTGTACTGTTTGGATGCTTTGCATATATGTTTCGTAGACTATATAGAAGCAATATATACAATGATTTCAACCGTCTACATGATCCATTCATTGTTCTACTTGTCGAAAATTACAAATAATTTCCGATAAAGGATTAACCATTGGGACTCATTGTTCACTTAAACTTGAAGAACAAAAAATTGGCGAATGGCAATGTTTGGATGCTTTGCATATATGTTTCTTAGATTATATAGACGCAATATATACAAAGATTTCAACCGTCTACCTATTCCATTCATTGTTCTACTTGCCGAAATTTACAAATAATTTCCTTTAAAGGATTAACAATGGGGCTCGTAGTTCACTTAAACTTGAAGAGCAAAAAATTGGCGAATTGTACTGTTTGGACACTATGCATATACGTTTCTTAGACTATATAGAAGCAATATATACAATGATTTCAACAGTCTACCTGTTCCATTCATTGTTCTACTTGCCGAACTTTACAAATAATTTCCTTTAAAGGATTAACAATGGGGCTCGTAGTTCACTTAAACTTGAAGATCAAATAATTGGCGTATTGTACTGTTTGGATGATATGCAGATATGTTTGTTAGACTATATAGAAGCAATATATACAATGATTTCAACCGTCTACCTGTTCCATTCATTGTTCTACTTGTCGAAAGTTACAAATAGTTTCCGATAAAGGATTAACCATTGGGGCTCATTGTTCACTTAAACTTGAAGAACAAAAAATTGGCGAATTGTACTGTTTGGATGCTTTGCATATATGTTTCTTAATCTATATAGAAGCAATATATACAATGATTTCAACCGTCTACCTGTTCCATTCATTGTTCTACTTGTCGAAAGTTACAAATAATTTCCCTTTCATGATTAACCATTGGGGCTCATTGTTCACTTAAACTTGAAGAACAAAAAATTGGCGAATGGTACTGTTTGGATGCTTTGCATATATGTTTCTTAGACTATATGGAAGCAATATATACAAAGATTTCAACCGTCTACGTGTTCCAATCATTGTTCTACTTGTAGAAAGTTACAATTAATTTCCGTTAAAGGATTAACAATGGGGCTCGTAGTTCACTTAAACTTGAAGAACAAAAAATTAGCGAATTGTACTGTTTGGATGCTTTGCATATATGTTTCGTAGACTATATAGAAGCAATATATACAATGATTTCAACCGTCTACATGATCCATTCATTGTTCTACTTGTCGAAATTTACAAATAATTTCCTTTAAAGGATTAACAATGGGGCTCGTAGTTCACTTAAACTTGAAGAACAAAAAATTGGCGAATTGTACTGTTTGGATGCTTTGCATATATGTTTCTTAGACTATTTAGAAGCAATATATAGAAAGATTTCACCCGTCTACCGGTACTATTCATTGTTCTACTTGTAGAAAGTTACAAATAATTTCCATTTCATGATTATCAATGGGGCTCGCTGTTCACTTAAACTCGAAGATCAAAAAATTGGCGATTGTTACTGTTTAGATGATTTTCATATAGGTTTCTTAGACTATATAGAAGCAACATATACAAAGATTTCAACCGTCTACCTGTTCCATTCATTGTTCTACTTGTCGAAAATTACAAATAATTTCCGATAAAGGATTAACCATTGGGACTCATTGTTCACTTAAACTTGAAGAACAAAAAATTGGCGAATGGTACTGTTTGGATGCTTTGCATATATGTTTCTTAGACTATATGGAAGCAATATATACAAAGATTTCAACCGTCTACGTGTTCCAATCATTGTTCTACTTGTAGAAAGTTACAATTAATTTCCGTTAAAGGATTAACAATGGGGCTCGTAGTTCACTTAAACTTGAAGAACAAAAAATTGGCGAATTGTACTGTTTGGATGCTTTGCATATATGTTTCGTAGACTATATAGAAGCAATATATACAATGATTTCAACCGTCTACATGATCCATTCATTGTTCTACTTGTCGAAAATTACAAATAATTTCCGATAAAGGATTAACCATTGGGACTCATTGTTCACTTAAACTTGAAGAACAAAAAATTGGCGAATGGTACTGTTTGGATGCTTTGCATATATGTTTCTTAGATTATATAGACGCAATATATACAAAGATTTCAACCGTCTACCAATTCCATTCATTGTTCTACATGTCGAAAATTACAAATAATTTCCGTTAAAGTTTTAACCATTGGGGCTAATTGTTCACTTAAACTTGAAGAACAATAAATTGTCGAATTGTACAATTTGGATGCTTTGCATATATGTTTCTTAAACTATATAGAAGCAATATATACAATGATTTCAACCGTCTACCTGTTCCATTCATTGTTCTACTTGTCGAAAGTTACAAATAATTTCCCTTTCATGATTAACCATTGGGGCTCATTGTTCACTTAAACTTGAAGAACAAAAAATTGGCGAATGGTACTGTTTGGCTGCTTTGCATATATGTTTCTTAGACTATATGGAAGCAATATATACAAAGATTTCAACCGTCTACGTGTTCCAATCATTGTTATACTTGTAGAAAGTTACAATTAATTTCCTTTAAAGGATTAACAATGGGGCTCGTAGTTCACTTAAACTTGAAGGACAAAAATTTGGCGAATTGTACTGTTTGGATGCTTTGCATATATGTTTCGTAGACTATATAGAAGCAATATATACAATGATTTCAACCGTCTACATGATCCATTCATTGTTCTACTTGTCGAAAATTACAAGTAATTTCCGATAAAGGATTAACCATTGGGGCTCATTGTTCACTTAAACTTGAACAACAAAAAATTGGCGAATGGTACTGTTTGGATGCTTTGCATATATGTTTCTTAGACTATATAGAAGCAATATATAGAAAGATTTCAACCGTCTACCTGTTCCATTCATTGTTCTACTTGTCGAAAGTTACAAATAATTTCCCTTTCATGATTAACCATTGGGGCTCATTGTTCACTTAAACTTGAAGAACAAAAAATTGGCGAATGGTACTGTTTGGATGCTTTGCATATATGTTTCTTAGACTATATGGAAGCAATATATACAAAGATTTCAACCGTCTACGTGTTCCAATCATTGTTCTACTTGTAGAAAGTTACAATTAATTTCCGTTAAAGGATTAACAATGGGGCTCGTAGTTCACTTAAACTTGAAGAACAAAAAATTAGCGAATTGTACTGTTTGGATGCTTTGCATATATGTTTCGTAGACTATATAGAAGCAATATATACAATGATTTCAACCGTCTACATGATCCATTCATTGTTCTACTTGTCGAAATTTACAAATAATTTCCTTTAAAGGATTAACAATGGGGCTCGTAGTTCACTTAAACTTGAAGAACAAAAAATTGGCGAATTGTACTGTTTGGATGCTTTGCATATATGTTTCTTAGACTATTTAGAAGCAATATATAGAAAGATTTCACCCGTCTACCGGTACTATTCATTGTTCTACTTGTAGAAAGTTACAAATAATTTCCATTTCATGATTATCAATGGGGCTCGCTGTTCACTTAAACTCGAAGATCAAAAAATTGGCGATTGTTACTGTTTAGATGATTTTCATATAGGTTTCTTAGACTATATAGAAGCAACATATACAAAGATTTCAACCGTCTACCTGTTCCATTCATTGTTCTACTTGTCGAAAATTACAAATAATTTCCGATAAAGGATTAACCATTGGGACTCATTGTTCACTTAAACTTGAAGAACAAAAAATTGGCGAATGGTACTGTTTGGATGCTTTGCATATATGTTTCTTAGACTATATGGAAGCAATATATACAAAGATTTCAACCGTCTACGTGTTCCAATCATTGTTCTACTTGTAGAAAGTTACAATTAATTTCCGTTAAAGGATTAACAATGGGGCTCGTAGTTCACTTAAACTTGAAGAACAAAAAATTGGCGAATTGTACTGTTTGGATGCTTTGCATATATGTTTCGTAGACTATATAGAAGCAATATATACAATGATTTCAACCGTCTACATGATCCATTCATTGTTCTACTTGTCGAAAATTACAAATAATTTCCGATAAAGGATTAACCATTGGGACTCATTGTTCACTTAAACTTGAAGAACAAAAAATTGGCGAATGGTACTGTTTGGATGCTTTGCATATATGTTTCTTAGATTATATAGACGCAATATATACAAAGATTTCAACCGTCTACCTATTCCATTCATTGTTCTACATGTCGAAAATTACAAATAATTTCCGTTAAAGTTTTAACCATTGGGGCTAATTGTTCACTTAAACTTGAAGAACAAAAAATTGTCGAATTGTACAATTTGGATGCTTTGCATATATGTTTCTTAAACTATATAGAAGCAATATATACAATGATTTCAACCGTCTACCTGTTCCATTCATTGTTCTACTTGTCGAAAGTTACAAATAATTTCCCTTTCATGATTAACCATTGGGGCTCATTGTTCACTTAAACTTGAAGAACAAAAAATTGGCGAATGGTACTGTTTGGATGCTTTGCGTTCATGTTTCTTAGACTATATGGAAGCAATATATACAAGGATTTCAACCGTCTACCTGTTCCATTCATTGTTCTACTTGTCGAAATTTACAAATAATTTCCTTTAAAGGATTAACATTGGGGCTCGTAGTTCACTTAAACTTGAAGAACAAAAAATTGGCGAATGGTACTGTTTGGATGCTATGCATATATGTTTCTTAGATTATATAGACGCAATATATACAAGGGTTTCAACAGTCTACCTGTTCCATTCATTGTTCTACTTGTCGAAAGTTACAAATAATTACCGATAAAGGATTAATCATTGGGGCTCATTGTTCACTTAAACTTGAAGATCAAAAAATTGGCGATTATTACTGTTTAGATGCTTTGCATATAGGTTTCTTAGACTATATAGAAGCAATATATACAATGATGTCAACCGTCTACATGATCCATTCATTGTTCTACTTGTCGAAAGTTACAAATAATTTCCGATAACGGATTAACCATTGTGGCTCATTGTTCACTTAAACTTGAAGAACAAAAAATTGGCGAATTGTACTGTTTGGATGCTTTGCATATATGTTTCTTATACTATATAGATGCAATATATACATAGATTTCAACCGTCTACCTGTTCCATTCACTGTTCTACTTGTCGAAAGTTACAAATAATTTCCGTTAAGGGATTAACAATGGGGATCGTAGTTCACTTAAACTTGAAGAACAAAAAATTGGCGAATTGTACTGTTTGGATGCTTTGCGTACATGTTTCTTAGACTATATGGAAGCAATATATACAAAGATTTCAACCGTCTACGTGTTCCAATCATTGTTCTACTTGTAGAAAGTTACAATTAATTTCCGTTAAGGGATTAACAATGGGGCTCGTAGTTCACTTAAACTTGAAGAACAAAAAATTGGCGAATGGTACTGTTTGGATGCTTTGCATATATGTTTCTTAGACTATATAGAAGCAATATATACATTGATTTCAACCGGCCACCTGTTCCATTCATTGTTCTACTTGTCGAAATTTACAAATAATTTCCGATAAAGGATTAACCATTGGGGCTCATTGTTCACTTAAACTTGAAGAACAAAAAATTGGCGAATTGTAATGTTTGGATGCTTTGCATATATGTTTCTTAGACTATATAGAAGCAATATATACAAAGATTTCAACCGGCTACCAGTTCCATTCATTGTTCTACTTGTCGAAAGTTACAATTAATTTCCGTTAAAGGATTAACAATGGGGCTCGTAGTTCACTTAAACTTGAAGAACAAAAAATTGGCGAATGGTACTGTTTGGATGCTTTGCATATATGTTTCTTAGACTATATGGAAGCAATATATACAAAGATTTCAACCGTCTACGTGTTCCAATCATTGTTCTACTTGTAGAAAGTTACAATTAATTTCCGTTAAAGGATTAACAATGGGGCTCGTAGTTCACTTAAACTTGAAGAACAAAAAATTAGCGAATTGTACTGTTTGGATGCTTTGCATATATGTTTCGTAGACTATATAGAAGCAATATATACAATGATTTCAACCGTCTACATGATCCATTCATTGTTCTACTTGTCGAAATTTACAAATAATTTCCTTTAAAGGATTAACAATGGGGCTCGTAGTTCACTTAAACTTGAAGAACAAAAAATTGGCGAATTGTACTGTTTGGATGCTTTGCATATATGTTTCTTAGACTATTTAGAAGCAATATATAGAAAGATTTCACCCGTCTACCGGTACTATTCATTGTTCTACTTGTAGAAAGTTACAAATAATTTCCATTTCATGATTATCAATGGGGCTCGCTGTTCACTTAAACTCGAAGATCAAAAAATTGGCGATTGTTACTGTTTAGATGATTTTCATATAGGTTTCTTAGACTATATAGAAGCAACATATACAAAGATTTCAACCGTCTACCTGTTCCATTCATTGTTCTACTTGTCGAAAATTACAAATAATTTCCGATAAAGGATTAACCATTGGGACTCATTGTTCACTTAAACTTGAAGAACAAAAAATTGGCGAATGGTACTGTTTGGATGCTTTGCATATATGTTTCTTAGACTATATGGAAGCAATATATACAAAGATTTCAACCGTCTACGTGTTCCAATCATTGTTCTACTTGTAGAAAGTTACAATTAATTTCCGTTAAAGGATTAACAATGGGGCTCGTAGTTCACTTAAACTTGAAGAACAAAAAATTGGCGAATTGTACTGTTTGGATGCTTTGCATATATGTTTCGTAGACTATATAGAAGCAATATATACAATGATTTCAACCGTCTACATGATCCATTCATTGTTCTACTTGTCGAAAATTACAAATAATTTCCGATAAAGGATTAACCATTGGGACTCATTGTTCACTTAAACTTGAAGAACAAAAAATTGGCGAATGGTACTGTTTGGATGCTTTGCATATATGTTTCTTAGATTATATAGACGCAATATATACAAAGATTTCAACCGTCTACCAATTCCATTCATTGTTCTACATGTCGAAAATTACAAATAATTTCCGTTAAAGTTTTAACCATTGGGGCTAATTGTTCACTTAAACTTGAAGAACAATAAATTGTCGAATTGTACAATTTGGATGCTTTGCATATATGTTTCTTAAACTATATAGAAGCAATATATACAATGATTTCAACCGTCTACCTGTTCCATTCATTGTTCTACTTGTCGAAAGTTACAAATAATTTCCCTTTCATGATTAACCATTGGGGCTCATTGTTCACTTAAACTTGAAGAACAAAAAATTGGCGAATGGTACTGTTTGGCTGCTTTGCATATATGTTTCTTAGACTATATGGAAGCAATATATACAAAGATTTCAACCGTCTACGTGTTCCAATCATTGTTATACTTGTAGAAAGTTACAATTAATTTCCTTTAAAGGATTAACAATGGGGCTCGTAGTTCACTTAAACTTGAAGGACAAAAATTTGGCGAATTGTACTGTTTGGATGCTTTGCATATATGTTTCGTAGACTATATAGAAGCAATATATACAATGATTTCAACCGTCTACATGATCCATTCATTGTTCTACTTGTCGAAAATTACAAGTAATTTCCGATAAAGGATTAACCATTGGGGCTCATTGTTCACTTAAACTTGAACAACAAAAAATTGGCGAATGGTACTGTTTGGATGCTTTGCATATATGTTTCTTAGACTATATAGAAGCAATATATAGAAAGATTTCAACCGTCTACCTGTTCCATTCATTGTTCTACTTGTCGAAAGTTACAAATAATTTCCCTTTCATGATTAACCATTGGGGCTCATTGTTCACTTAAACTTGAAGAACAAAAAATTGGCGAATGGTACTGTTTGGATGCTTTGCATATATGTTTCTTAGACTATATGGAAGCAATATATACAAAGATTTCAACCGTCTACGTGTTCCAATCATTGTTCTACTTGTAGAAAGTTACAATTAATTTCCGTTAAAGGATTAACAATGGGGCTCGTAGTTCACTTAAACTTGAAGAACAAAAAATTAGCGAATTGTACTGTTTGGATGCTTTGCATATATGTTTCGTAGACTATATAGAAGCAATATATACAATGATTTCAACCGTCTACATGATCCATTCATTGTTCTACTTGTCGAAATTTACAAATAATTTCCTTTAAAGGATTAACAATGGGGCTCGTAGTTCACTTAAACTTGAAGAACAAAAAATTGGCGAATTGTACTGTTTGGATGCTTTGCATATATGTTTCTTAGACTATTTAGAAGCAATATATAGAAAGATTTCACCCGTCTACCGGTACTATTCATTGTTCTACTTGTAGAAAGTTACAAATAATTTCCATTTCATGATTATCAATGGGGCTCGCTGTTCACTTAAACTCGAAGATCAAAAAATTGGCGATTGTTACTGTTTAGATGATTTTCATATAGGTTTCTTAGACTATATAGAAGCAACATATACAAAGATTTCAACCGTCTACCTGTTCCATTCATTGTTCTACTTGTCGAAAATTACAAATAATTTCCGATAAAGGATTAACCATTGGGACTCATTGTTCACTTAAACTTGAAGAACAAAAAATTGGCGAATGGTACTGTTTGGATGCTTTGCATATATGTTTCTTAGACTATATGGAAGCAATATATACAAAGATTTCAACCGTCTACGTGTTCCAATCATTGTTCTACTTGTAGAAAGTTACAATTAATTTCCGTTAAAGGATTAACAATGGGGCTCGTAGTTCACTTAAACTTGAAGAACAAAAAATTGGCGAATTGTACTGTTTGGATGCTTTGCATATATGTTTCGTAGACTATATAGAAGCAATATATACAATGATTTCAACCGTCTACATGATCCATTCATTGTTCTACTTGTCGAAAATTACAAATAATTTCCGATAAAGGATTAACCATTGGGACTCATTGTTCACTTAAACTTGAAGAACAAAAAATTGGCGAATGGTACTGTTTGGATGCTTTGCATATATGTTTCTTAGATTATATAGACGCAATATATACAAAGATTTCAACCGTCTACCTATTCCATTCATTGTTCTACATGTCGAAAATTACAAATAATTTCCGTTAAAGTTTTAACCATTGGGGCTAATTGTTCACTTAAACTTGAAGAACAAAAAATTGTCGAATTGTACAATTTGGATGCTTTGCATATATGTTTCTTAAACTATATAGAAGCAATATATACAATGATTTCAACCGTCTACCTGTTCCATTCATTGTTCTACTTGTCGAAAGTTACAAATAATTTCCCTTTCATGATTAACCATTGGGGCTCATTGTTCACTTAAACTTGAAGAACAAAAAATTGGCGAATGGTACTGTTTGGATGCTTTGCGTTCATGTTTCTTAGACTATATGGAAGCAATATATACAAGGATTTCAACCGTCTACCTGTTCCATTCATTGTTCTACTTGTCGAAATTTACAAATAATTTCCTTTAAAGGATTAACATTGGGGCTCGTAGTTCACTTAAACTTGAAGAACAAAAAATTGGCGAATGGTACTGTTTGGATGCTATGCATATATGTTTCTTAGATTATATAGACGCAATATATACAAGGGTTTCAACAGTCTACCTGTTCCATTCATTGTTCTACTTGTCGAAAGTTACAAATAATTACCGATAAAGGATTAATCATTGGGGCTCATTGTTCACTTAAACTTGAAGATCAAAAAATTGGCGATTATTACTGTTTAGATGCTTTGCATATAGGTTTCTTAGACTATATAGAAGCAATATATACAATGATGTCAACCGTCTACATGATCCATTCATTGTTCTACTTGTCGAAAGTTACAAATAATTTCCGATAACGGATTAACCATTGTGGCTCATTGTTCACTTAAACTTGAAGAACAAAAAATTGGCGAATTGTACTGTTTGGATGCTTTGCATATATGTTTCTTATACTATATAGATGCAATATATACATAGATTTCAACCGTCTACCTGTTCCATTCACTGTTCTACTTGTCGAAAGTTACAAATAATTTCCGTTAAGGGATTAACAATGGGGATCGTAGTTCACTTAAACTTGAAGAACAAAAAATTGGCGAATTGTACTGTTTGGATGCTTTGCGTACATGTTTCTTAGACTATATGGAAGCAATATATACAAAGATTTCAACCGTCTACGTGTTCCAAACATTGTTCTACTTGTAGAAAGTTACAATTAATTTCCGTTAAGGGATTAACAATGGGGCTCGTAGTTCACTTAAACTTGAAGAACAAAAAATTGGCGAATGGTACTGTTTGGATGCTTTGCATATATGTTTCTTAGACTATATAGAAGCAATATATACATTGATTTCAACCGGCCACCTGTTCCATTCATTGTTCTACTTGTCGAAATTTACAAATAATTTCCGATAAAGGATTAACCATTGGGGCTCATTGTTCACTTAAACTTGAAGAACAAAAAATTGGCGAATTGTAATGTTTGGATGCTTTGCATATATGTTTCTTAGACTATATAGAAGCAATATATACAAAGATTTCAACCGGCTACCAGTTCCATTCATTGTTCTACTTGTCGAAAGTTACAATTAATTTCCGTTAAAGGATTAACAATGGGGCTCGTAGTTCACTTAAACTTGAAGTACAAAAAATTGGCGAATTGTACTGTTTGGATGCTTTGCATATATGTTTCGTAGACTATATAGAAGCAATATATACAATTTTTTCAACCGTCTACATGATCCATTCATTGTTCTACTTGTCGAAATTTACAAATAATTTCCTTTAAAGGATTAACAATGGGGCTCGTAGTTCACTTAAACTTGAAGAACAAAAAATTGGCGAATTGTACTGTTTGGATGCTTTGCATATATGTTTCTTAGACTATATAGAAGCAATCTATACAAAGATTTCAACCGTCTACCTGTTCCATTCATTGTTCTACTTGTCGAAAGTTACAATTAATTTCCGTTAAATTATTAACAATGGGGCTCGTAGTTCACTTAAACTTGAAGAACAAAAAATTGTCGAATTGTACTGTTTGGATGCTTTGCATATATGTTTCGTAGACTATATAGAAGCAATATATACAATTGTTTCAACCGTCGACATGATCCATTCATTGTTCTACTTGTCGAAATTTACAAATAATTTCCTTTAAAGGATTAACAATGGGGCTCGTAGTTGACTTAAACTTGAAGAACAAAAAATTGGCGAATTGTACTGTTTGGATGCTTTGCATATATGTTTCTAAGACTATTTAGAAGCAATATATAGAAAGATTTCAACCGTCTACCAGTTCCATTCATTGTTCTACTTGTCGAAAGTTACAAATAATTTCCGATTCATGATTATCAATGGGGCTCATTGTTCACTTAAACTTGAAGATCAAAAAATTGGCGAATTTTACTGTTTAGATGCTTTGCATATATGTTTCTCAGACTATTTAGAAGCAATATATAGAAAGATTTCAACCGTCTACCAGTTCCATTCATTGTTCTACTTGTCGAAAGTTACAAATAATTTCTGATAAAGGATTAACAATGGGGCTCGTAGTTCACTTAAACTTGAAGAACAAAAAATTGGCGAATTGTACTGTTTGGATGCTTTGCATATATGTTTCTAAGACTATTTAGAAGCAATATATAGAAAGATTTCAACCGTCTACCAGTTCCATTCATTGTTCTACTTGTCGAAAGTTACAAATAATTTCCGTTTCATGATTATCAATGGGGCTCGTTGTTCACTTAAACTTGAAGAACAAAAAATTGGCGAATGGTACTGTTTGGATGCTTTGCATATATGTTTCGTAGATTATATAGAAGCAATATATACAATGATTTCAACCGTCTACCTGATCCATTCATTGTTCTACTTGTCGAAATTTACAAATAAGTTCCTTTAAAGGTTTAACAATGGGGCTCGTAGTTCACTTAAACTTGAAGAGCAAAAAATTGGCGAATTGTACTGTTTGGACGCTATGCATATATGTTTCGTAGATTATATAGAAGCAATATTTACAAAGATTTCAACCGTCTACCTGTTCCATTCATTGTTCTACTTGTCGAAAGTTACAAATAATTTACGTTTCATGATTATCAATGGGCCTCGTTGTTTACTTAATCTTGAAGAACATAAAATTGGCGACTGGTACTGTTTGGATGCTTTGCATATATGTTTCTTAGACTATATAGAAGCAATATATAAAAAGATTTCAACCGTCTACCAGTTCCATTCATTGATCTACTTGTCGAAAGTTTCAAATAATTTCCGATAAAGGATTAACAATGGGGCTCATTGTTCACTTAAACTTGAAGAACAAAAAATTGGCGAATGGTCCTGTTTGGATGCTTTGCGTACATGTTTCTTAGACTATATAGAAGCAATATATACATTGATTTCAACCGTCTACCTGTTCCATTCATTGTTCTACTTGTCGCAAGTTATAAATAATTTCCGCTAAAGTATTAACAATGGGGCTCGTAGTTCACTTAAACTTGAAGATCAATTAATTAGCGAATTGTAGTGTTTGGATGATATGCATATATGTTTCTGACACTATACAGAAGCAATATTTACAAAGATTTCAACCGTCTACCTGTTCCATTCATTGTTCTACTTGTCGAAAGTTACAAATAATTTCCGATAAAGGATTAACAATGGGGCTCGTAGTTCACTTAAACTTGAAGAACAAAAAATTGGCGAATTGTACTGTTTGGATGCTTTGCATATATGTTTCTAAGACTATTTAGAAGCAATATATAGAAAGATTTCAACCGTCTACCAGTTCCATTCATTGTTCTACTTGTCGAAAGTTACAAATAATTTCCGTTTCATGATTATCAATGGGGCTCGTTGTTCACTTAAACTTGAAGAACAAAAAATTGGCGAATGGGACTGTTTGGATGCTTTGGATATATGTTTTTTAGACTATATGGAAGCAATATATTCAAAGATTTCAACCGTCTACGTGTTCCAATCATTGTTCTACTTGTCGAAATTTACAAATAATTTCCGATAAAGGATTAACAATGGGGCTCGTTGTTCACTTAAACTTGAAGAACAATTAATTGGCGAATTGTACTGTTTGGATGATATGCAGATATGTTTCTTAGACTATATAGAAGCAATATATACAATGATTTCAACCGTCTACCTGTTCCATTCATTGTTCTACTTGTCGAAAATTACAAATAATTTCCGATAAAGGATTAACAATGGGGCTCATTGTTCACTTAAACTTGAAGAACAAAAAATTGGCGGATGGTACCAATATATACAAAGATTTCAACCGTCTACGTGTTCCAATCATTGTTCTACTTTTCGAAATTTACAATTAATTTCCTTTAAAGGATTAACAATGGTGCTCGTAGTTCACTTAAACTTGAAGAACAATTAATTGGCGAATTGTACTGTTTGGATGATATGCAGATATGTTTCTTAGACTATATAGAAGCAATATATACAATGATTTCAACCGTCTACCTGTTCCATTCATTGTTCTACTTGTCGAAAATTACAAATAATTTCCGATAAAGGATTAACAATGGGGCTCATTGTTCACTTAAACTTGAAGAACAAAAAATTGGCGGATGGTACTGTTTGGATGCTTTGCGTACATGTTTCTTAGACTATATGGAAGCAATATATACAAAGATTTCAACCGTCTACGTGTTCCAATCATTGTTCTACTTGTAGAAAGTTACAATTAATTTCCGTTAAGGGATTAACAATGGGGCTCGTAGTTCACTTAAACTTGAAGAACAAAAAATTGGCGAATGGTACTGTTTGGATGCTTTGCATATATGTTTCTTAGACTATATAGAAGCAATATATACATTGATTTCAACCGGCCACCTGTTCCATTCATTGTTCTACTTGTCGAAATTTACAAATAATTTCCGATAAAGGATTAACCATTGGGGCTCATTGTTCACTTAAACTTGAAGAACAAAAAATTGGCGAATTGTAATGTTTGGATGCTTTGCATATATGTTTCTTAGACTATATAGAAGCAATATATACAAAGATTTCAACCGGCTACCAGTTCCATTCATTGTTCTACTTGTCGAAAGTTACAATTAATTTCCGTTAAAGGATTAACAATGGGGCTCGTAGTTCACTTAAACTTGAAGTACAAAAAATTGGCGAATTGTACTGTTTGGATGCTTTGCATATATGTTTCGTAGACTATATAGAAGCAATATATACAATTTTTTCAACCGTCTACATGATCCATTCATTGTTCTACTTGTCGAAATTTACAAATAATTTCCTTTAAAGGATTAACAATGGGGCTCGTAGTTCACTTAAACTTGAAGAACAAAAAATTGGCGAATTGTACTGTTTGGATGCTTTGCATATATGTTTCTTAGACTATATAGAAGCAATCTATACAAAGATTTCAACCGTCTACCTGTTCCATTCATTGTTCTACTTGTCGAAAGTTACAATTAATTTCCGTTAAATTATTAACAATGGGGCTCGTAGTTCACTTAAACTTGAAGAACAAAAAATTGTCGAATTGTACTGTTTGGATGCTTTGCATATATGTTTCGTAGACTATATAGAAGCAATATATACAATTGTTTCAACCGTCTACATGATCCATTCATTGTTCTACTTGTCGAAATTTACAAATAATTTCCTTTAAAGGATTAACAATGGGGCTCGTAGTTGACTTAAACTTGAAGAACAAAAAATTGGCGAATTGTACTGTTTGGATGCTTTGCATATATGTTTCTAAGACTATTTAGAAGCAATATATAGAAAGATTTCAACCGTCTACCAGTTCCATTCATTGTTCTACTTGTCGAAAGTTACAAATAATTTCCGATTCATGATTATCAATGGGGCTCATTGTTCACTTAAACTTGAAGATCAAAAAATTGGCGAATTTTACTGTTTAGATGCTTTGCATATATGTTTCTCAGACTATTTAGAAGCAATATATAGAAAGATTTCAACCGTCTACCAGTTCCATTCATTGTTCTACTTGTCGAAAGTTACAAATAATTTCTGATAAAGGATTAACAATGGGGCTCGTAGTTCACTTAAACTTGAAGAACAAAAAATTGGCGAATTGTACTGTTTGGATGCTTTGCATATATGTTTCTAAGACTATTTAGAAGCAATATATAGAAAGATTTCAACCGTCTACCAGTTCCATTCATTGTTCTACTTGTCGAAAGTTACAAATAATTTCCGTTTCATGATTATCAATGGGGCTCGTTGTTCACTTAAACTTGAAGAACAAAAAATTGGCGAATGGTACTGTTTGGATGCTTTGCATATATGTTTCGTAGATTATATAGAAGCAATATATACAATGATTTCAACCGTCTACCTGATCCATTCATTGTTCTACTTGTCGAAATTTACAAATAAGTTCCTTTAAAGGTTTAACAATGGGGCTCGTAGTTCACTTAAACTTGAAGAGCAAAAAATTGGCGAATTGTACTGTTTGGACGCTATGCATATATGTTTCGTAGATTATATAGAAGCAATATTTACAAAGATTTCAACCGTCTACCTGTTCCATTCATTGTTCTACTTGTCGATAGTTACAAATAATTTACGGTTCATGATTATCAATGGGCCTCGTTGTTTACTTAATCTTGAAGAACATAAAATTGGCGACTGGTACTGTTTGGATGCTTTGCATATATGTTTCTTAGACTATATAGAAGCAATATATAAAAAGATTTCAACCGTCTACCAGTTCCATTCATTGATCTACTTGTCGAAAGTTTCAAATAATTTCCGATAAAGGATTAACAATGGGGCTCATTGTTCACTTAAACTTGAAGAACAAAAAATTGGCGAATGGTCCTGTTTGGATGCTTTGCGTACATGTTTCTTAGACTATATAGAAGCAATATATACATTGATTTCAACCGTCTACCTGTTCCATTCATTGTTCTACTTGTCGCAAGTTATAAATAATTTCCGCTAAAGTATTAACAATGGGGCTCGTAGTTCACTTAAACTTGAAGATCAATTAATTAGCGAATTGTAGTGTTTGGATGATATGCATATAGGTTTCTGACACTATACAGAAGCAATATTTACAAAGATTTCAACCGTCTACCTGTTCCATTCATTGTTCTACTTGTCGAAAGTTACAAATAATTTCCGATAAAGGATTAACAATGGGGCTCGTAGTTCACTTAAACTTGAAGAACAAAAAATTGGCGAATTGTACTGTTTGGATGCTTTGCATATATGTTTCTAAGACTATTTAGAAGCAATATATAGAAAGATTTCAACCGTCTACCAGTTCCATTCATTGTTCTACTTGTCGAAAGTTACAAATAATTTCCGTTTCATGATTATCAATGGGGCTCGTTGTTCACTTAAACTTGAAGAACAAAAAATTGGCGAATGGGACTGTTTGGATGCTTTGGATATATGTTTTTTAGACTATATGGAAGCAATATGTTCAAAGATTTCAACCGTCTACGTGTTCCAATCATTGTTCTACTTGTCGAAATTTACAAATAATTTCCGATAAAGGATTAACAATGGGGCTCGTTGTTCACTTAAACTTGAAGAACAATTAATTGGCGAATTGTACTGTTTGGATGATATGCAGATATGTTTCTTAGACTATATAGAAGCAATATATACAATGATTTCAACCGTCTACCTGTTCCATTCATTGTTCTACTTGTCGAAAATTACAAATAATTTCCGATAAAGGATTAACAATGGGGCTCATTGTTCACTTAAACTTGAAGATCAAAAAATTGGCGAATTTTACTGTTTAGATGCTTTGCATATATGTTTCTCAGACTATTTAGAAGCAATATATAGAAAGATTTCAACCGTCTACCAGTTCCATTCATTGTTCTACTTGTCGAAAGTTACAAATAATTTCTGATAAAGGATTAACAATGGGGCTCGTAGTTCACTTAAACTTGAAGAACAAAAAATTGGCGAATTGTACTGTTTGGATGCTTTGCATATATGTTTCTAAGACTATTTAGAAGCAATATATAGAAAGATTTCAACCGTCTACCAGTTCCATTCATTGTTCTACTTGTCGAAAGTTACAAATAATTTCCGTTTCATGATTATCAATGGGGCTCGTTGTTCACTTAAACTTGAAGAACAAAAAATTGGCGAATGGTACTGTTTGGATGCTTTGCATATATGTTTCGTAGATTATATAGAAGCAATATATACAATGATTTCAACCGTCTACCTGATCCATTCATTGTTCTACTTGTCGAAATTTACAAATAAGTTCCTTTAAAGGTTTAACAATGGGGCTCGTAGTTCACTTAAACTTGAAGAGCAAAAAATTGGCGAATTGTACTGTTTGGACGCTATGCATATATGTTTCGTAGATTATATAGAAGCAATATTTACAAAGATTTCAACCGTCTACCTGTTCCATTCATTGTTCTACTTGTCGAAAGTTACAAATAATTTACGTTTCATGATTATCAATGGGCCTCGTTGTTTACTTAATCTTGAAGAACATAAAATTGGCGACTGGTACTGTTTGGATGCTTTGCATATATGTTTCTTAGACTATATAGAAGCAATATATAAAAAGATTTCAACCGTCTACCAGTTCCATTCATTGATCTACTTGTCGAAAGTTTCAAATAATTTCCGATAAAGGATTAACAATGGGGCTCATTGTTCACTTAAACTTGAAGAACAAAAAATTGGCGAATGGTCCTGTTTGGATGCTTTGCGTACATGTTTCTTAGACTATATAGAAGCAATATATACATTGATTTCAACCGTCTACCTGTTCCATTCATTGTTCTACTTGTCGCAAGTTATAAATAATTTCCGCTAAAGTATTAACAATGGGGCTCGTAGTTCACTTAAACTTGAAGATCAATTAATTAGCGAATTGTAGTGTTTGGATGATATGCATATATGTTTCTGACACTATACAGAAGCAATATTTACAAAGATTTCAACCGTCTACCTGTTCCATTCATTGTTCTACTTGTCGAAAGTTACAAATAATTTCCGATAAAGGATTAACAATGGGGCTCGTAGTTCACTTAAACTTGAAGAACAAAAAATTGGCGAATTGTACTGTTTGGATGCTTTGCATATATGTTTCTAAGACTATTTAGAAGCAATATATAGAAAGATTTCAACCGTCTACCAGTTCCATTCATTGTTCTACTTGTCGAAAGTTACAAATAATTTCCGTTTCATGATTATCAATGGGGCTCGTTGTTCACTTAAACTTGAAGAACAAAAAATTGGCGAATGGGACTGTTTGGATGCTTTGGATATATGTTTTTTAGACTATATGGAAGCAATATATTCAAAGATTTCAACCGTCTACGTGTTCCAATCATTGTTCTACTTGTCGAAATTTACAAATAATTTCCGATAAAGGATTAACAATGGGGCTCGTTGTTCACTTAAACTTGAAGAACAATTAATTGGCGAATTGTACTGTTTGGATGATATGCAGATATGTTTCTTAGACTATATAGAAGCAATATATACAATGATTTCAACCGTCTACCTGTTCCATTCATTGTTCTACTTGTCGAAAATTACAAATAATTTCCGATAAAGGATTAACAATGGGGCTCATTGTTCACTTAAACTTGAAGAACAAAAAATTGGCGGATGGTACTGTTTGGATGCTTTGCGTACATGTTTCTTAGACTATATGGAAGCAATATATACAAAGATTTCAACCGTCTACGTGTTCCAATCATTGTTCTACTTGTAGAAAGTTACAATTAATTTCCGTTAAGGGATTAACAATGGGGCTCGTAGTTCACTTAAACTTGAAGAACAAAAAATTGGCGAATGGTACTGTTTGGATGCTTTGCATATATGTTTCTTAGACTATATAGAAGCAATATATACAAAGATTTCAACCGTCTACCTGTTCCATTCATTGTTCTACTTGTCGAAAGTTACAAATAATTTCCGATAAAGGATTAACAATGGGGCTCGTAGTTCACTTAAACTTGAAGAACAAAAAATTGGCGAATTGTACTGTTTGGATGCTTTGCATATATGTTTCTAAGACTATTTAGAAGCAATATATAGAAAGATTTCAACCGTCTACCAGTTCCATTCATTGTTCTACTTGTCGAAAGTTACAAATAATTTCCGTTTCATGATTATCAATGGGGCTCGTTGTTCACTTAAACTTGAAGAACAAAAAATTGGCGAATGGGACTGTTTGGATGCTTTGGATATATGTTTTTTAGACTATATGGAAGCAATATATTCAAAGATTTCAACCGTCTACGTGTTCCAATCATTGTTCTACTTGTCGAAATTTACAAATAATTTCCGATAAAGGATTAACAATGGGGCTCGTTGTTCACTTAAACTTGAAGAACAATTAATTGGCGAATTGTACTGTTTGGATGATATGCAGATATGTTTCTTAGACTATATAGAAGTAATATATACAATGATTTCAACCGTCTACCTGTTCCATTCATTGTTCTACTTGTCGAAAATTACAAATAATTTCCGATAAAGGATTAACAATGGGGCTCATTGTTCACTTAAACTTGAAGAACAAAAAATTGGCGGATGGTACCAATATATACAAAGATTTCAACCGTCTACGTGTTCCAATCATTGTTCTACTTTTCGAAATTTACAAATAATTTCCTTTAAAGGATTAACAATGGTGCTCGTAGTTCACTTAAACTTGAAGAACAATTAATTGGCGAATTGTACTGTTTGGATGATATGCAGATATGTTTCTTAGACTATATAGAAGCAATATATACAATGATTTCAACCGTCTACCTGTTCCATTCATTGTTCTACTTGTCGAAAATTACAAATAATTTCCGATAAAGGATTAACAATGGGGCTCATTGTTCACTTAAACTTGAAGAACAAAAAATTGGCGGATGGTACTGTTTGGATGCTTTGCGTACATGTTTCTTAGACTATATGGAAGCAATATATACAAAGATTTCAACCGTCTACGTGTTCCAATCATTGTTCTACTTTTCGAAATTTACAAATAATTTCCTTTAAAGGATTAACAATGGTGCTCGTAGTTCACTTAAACTTGAAGAACAAAAAATTGGCGAATTGTACTGTTTGGATGCTTTGCATATATGTTTCTTAGACTATATAGAAGCATTATATACAAAGATTTCAACCGTCTACCTGTTCCATTCATTGTTCTACTTGTCGAAAGTTACAAATAATTTCCTTTAAAGGATTAACAATGGGGCTCGTAGTTCACTTAAACTTGAAGAACAAAAAAATGGCGAATTGTACTGTTTGGATGCTTTGCAAATATGTTTCTTAGACTATTTAGAAGCAATATATAGAAAGATTTCACTCGTCTACCAGTTCCATTCATTGTTCTACTTGTCGAAAGTTACAATTAATTTCCGTTAAAGGATTAAAAATGGGGCTCGTAGTTCACTTAAACTTGAAGAACAAAAATTGGCGAATTGTACTGTTTGGATGCTTTGCATATATGTTTCGTAGACTATATAGAAGCAATATATACAATGATTTCAACCGTCAACATGATCCATTCATTGTTCTACTTGTCGAAATTTACAAATAATTTCCTTTAAAGGAGTAACAATGGGGCTCGTAGTTCACTTAAACTTGAAGAACAAAAAATAGGCACATGGTACTGTTTGGATGCTTTGCATATATGTTTCTTAGACTATATAGAAGCAATATATACAATGATATCAACTGTCTACCTGTTCCATTCATTGTTCTACTTGTCGAAAGTTACATATAATTTCCGTTAAAGGATTAACCATTGGGGATCATTGTTCACTTAAACTTGAAGAACAAAAAATTGGCGAATGGTACTGTTTGGATGCTTTGCACATATGTTTCTTAGACTATATAGAAGCAATATATACAAATATTTCAACCGTCTACCTGTTCCATTCATTGTTCTACTTGTCGAAAGTTACAAATAATTTCCGATAAAGGATTAACCATTGGGGCTCATTGTTCACTTAAACTTGAAGAACAAAAAATTGGCGAATGGTACTGTTTGGAAGCTTTGCATATATGTTTCTTAGACTATATGGAAGCAATATATAATAATATTTCAACCGTCTACGTGTTTGAATCATTGTTCTACTTGTAGAAATTTACAAATAAATTCCTTTAAAGTATTAACAATGGGGCTCGTTGTTCACTTAAACTTGAAGAACAATAAATTGGGAAATTGTACTGTATGGATGCTTTGCATATATGTTTCTTAGACTATATAGAAGCAATATATACAATGATTTCAACCGTCTACCTGTTCCATTCATTGTTCTACTTGTCGAAATATACAAATAATTTCCTTTAAAGGATTAACAATGGGGCCCGGAGTTCACTTAAACTTGAAGAAGAAAAAATTGGCGAATGGTACTGTTTGGATGCTTTGCATATATGTTTCTTAGACTATACAAAAGCAATATACAGGGTGGGGCAATAACTATTAGCACCTCAGATATCTTCGAAACTATAAGTTTCACAGAAATATTTGCTGAAATAAAATTGCAGAGTACGAAGGGGCCCATCCGGTGGCGATAATAGTTTGTTTTCAGGTGGAGGTACTTCGGACATTTGAAGGTCACCTCCCTTTTTTTAAATATACCGGTATATTTTTGCTTCCGTATCATGATAGAGGATATTAAAACGAGTTCAACGACCTATTATACAAGGTCATTCACGGTCATAGAAAGTAGAGAAAGGCGATAATACTTAGGTTTTGGTAGTAAATGAAACATACGTATTGTAAGCAGTAGAAGAAGGCGTAATACTTACCGTTTACTTCACTGAGACTAAACACTGCTTGAAGGACTCTTTAATAAGTTTGCAGGATGTGGCAGCGACGTACAACGAACACGTCGCATCGAAAACGCGAAAACGCGTCGCCACGTAACTTACATTTTCGAGAAGAGGCACTTGAGCTTGGCGACACGTCGGCCCGTCGCCGTTACGATGGGACCTTTGCAGCCCGACCGATCTCGGGAAAACAGCAAATGAAATCAGTTACGGCAATGACCTTGTGTAATAGGTCGTTGAACTCGTTTTAATATCCTCTATCATGATACGGAAGTAAAAATATACCGATCCATTTAAAAAAATGGAGGTGACCTTCAAATGTCCGAAGTACCTCCACCTGAAAAAAAACTATTATCGCCACCGGATGGGCCCCTTCGTACTCTGCAATTTTATTTCAGCAAATATTTCTGTGAAACTTATAGTTTCGAAGATATCTGAGGTGCTAATAGTTATTGCCCCACCCTGTATAGTCTAAGAAACATATACGCAAAGCATCCAAACAGCACAATTCGCCAATTTTTTGTTCTTCAAGTTTAAGTGAACTGCGAGCCCCATTGTTAATACTTTAAAGGAAATTATTTGTAAATTTCGACAAGTAGAACAATGATTGGAACACGTAGACGGTTGAAATCTTTGTATATATTGCTTCCATATAGTCTAAGAAACATATATGCAAAGCATCCAAAGAGTACAATTCGCCAATTTATTGTTCTTCAAGTTTAAGTGAACAACGAGCCCCATTGTTAATCCTTTAAAGGAAATTATTTGTAATTTTCGACAAGTAGAACAATGAATGGAACAGGTAGACGGTTGAAATCTTTGTATATATTGCTTCTATATAGTCTAAGAAACATATATGCAAAGCATCCAAACAGTACAATTCGCGAATTTATTGTTCTTCAAGTTTAAGTGAACTACGAGCCCCATTGTTAATACTTTAACGGAAATTATTTGTTACTTTCGACAAGTAGAACAATGAATGGAACAGGTAGACGGTTGAAATCATTATATATATTGCTTCCATATAGTCTAAGAAACATGTACGCAAAGCATCCAAGCAGTACCATTCGCCAATTTTTTGTTCTTCAAGTTTAAGTGAACAATAAGCCCCAATGGTTAATCCTTTATCGGAAATTATTTGTAATTTTCGACAAGTAGAACAATGAATGGAACAGGTAGACGGTTGAAATCTTTGTATATATTGCTTCTATATAGTCTAAGAAACATATAAGCAAAGCATCCAAACAGTACCATTCGCCAATTTTTTGTTCTTCAAGTTTAAGTGAACTACGAGCCCCATTGTTAATCCTTTAAAGGAATTTATTTGTAAATTTCGACAAGTAGAACAATGATTGGAACACGTAGACGGTTGAAATCTTTGTATATATTGTTTCCATATAGTCTAAGAAACATGTACGCAAAGCATCCAAACAGTACCATTCGCCAATTTTTTGTTCTTCAAGTTTAAGTGAACAACGAGCCCCATTGTTAATACTTTAAAGGAATTTATTTGTTAATTTCGACAAGTAGAACAATGAATGGAACAGGTAGACGGTTGTAATCTTTGTATATATTGCTTCTATATAGTCTAAGAAACCTATATGCAAAGCATCTAGACAGTAACATTCGCCAATTTATTGCTCTTCAAGTTTAAGTGAACAACGAGCCCCATTGTTAATCCTTTAAAGGAATTTATTTGTAAATTTCGACAAGTAGAACAATGATTGGAACACGTAGACGGTTGAAATCTTTGTATATATTGTTTCCATATAGTCTAAGAAACATGTACGCAAAGCATCCAAACAGTACCATTCGCCAATTCCTTGTTCTTCAAGTTTAAGTGAACAATGAGCCCCAATGGTTAACCCTTTACCGGAAATGATTTGTAACTTTCGACAAGTAGAACAATGAATGGAACAGGTAGACGGTTGAAATCTTTGTATATATTGCTTCTATATTGTCTAAGAAACATATATGCAAAACATCCAAACAGTACCATTCGCCAATTTTTTGTTCTTCAAGATTAGGTGAACAACGAGCCCCATTGATAATCATGAAACGGAAATTATTTGTAACTTTCTACAAGTAGAACAATGAATAGAACAGGTAGACGGTTGAAATCTTTCTATATATTGCTTCTATATAGTCTAAGAAACATATATGCAAAGCATCCAAACAGTACAATTCGCCAATTTTTTGTTCTTCAGGTTTAAGTGAACTACGAGCCCCATTGTTAATCCTTTATCGGAAATTATTTGTAACTTTCGACAAGTAGAACAATGAATTGAACAGGTAGACGGTTGAAATCTTTGTATATATTGCTTCTATATAGTCTAAGAAACATATATGCAAAGCATCCAAACAGTACAATTCGCCAATTTTTTGTACTTCAAGTTTAAGTGAACTACGAGCCCCATTGTTAATACTATAACGGAAATTATTTGTAACTTTCGACAAGTAGAACAATGAATGGAACAGGTAGACGGTTGAAATATTTGTATATGTTGCTTCTATATAGTCTAAGAAACATATGTGCAAAGCATCCAAACAGTACCATTCGCCAATTTTTTGTTCTTCAAGTTTAAGTGAACAATGATCCCCAATGGTTAATCCTTTAACGGAAATTATATGTAACTTTCGACAAGTAGAACAATGAATGGAACAGGTAGACAGTTGATATCATTGTATATATTGCTTCTATATAGTCTAAGAAACATATATGCAAAGCATCCAAACAGTACCATGTGCCTATTTTTTGTTCTTCAAGTTTAAGTGAACTACGAGCCCCATTGTTACTCCTTTAAAGGAAATTATTTGTAAATTTCGACAAGTAGAACAATGAATGGATCATGTTGACGGTTGAAATCATTGTATATATTGCTTCTATATAGTCTAAGAAACATATATGCAAAGCATCCAAACAGTACAATTCGCCAATTTATTGTTCTTCAAGTTTAAGTGAACAACGAGCCCCATTGGTAATCCTTTAAAGGAAATTATTTGTAAATTTCGACAAGTAGAACAATGATTGGAACAAGTAGACGGTTGAAATCTTTGTATATATTGCTTCCATATAGTCTAAGAAACATGTACGCATAGCATCCAAACAGTACCATTCGCCAATTTTTTGTTCTTCAAGTTTAAGTGAACAATGAGCCCCAATGGTTAATCCTGTATCGGAAATTATTTGTAATTTTCGACAAGTAGAACAATGAATGGAACAGGTAGACGGTTGAAATCTTTGTATATATTGCTTCTATATAGTCTAACAAACATATATGCAAAGCATCCAAACAGTACAATTCGCCAATTTATTGTTCTTCAAGTTTAAGTGAACAACGAGCCCCATTGTTAATCCTTTAAAGGAATTTATTTGTAAATTTCGACAAGTAGAACAATGATTGGAACACGTAGACGGTTGAAATCTTTGAATATATTGCTTCCATATAGTCTAAAAAACATATATCCAATGCATCCAAACAGTACAATTCGCCACTTTATTGTTCTTCAAGTTTAAGTGAACAACGGGCACCATTGTTAATCCTTTAAAGGAAATTGTTTCTAAATTTCGACAAGTAGAACAATGATTGGAACACGTAGACGGTTGAAATCTTTGTATATATTGTTTCCATATAGTCTAAACAACATATATCCAAAGCATCCAAACAGTCCCATTCGCCAATTTTTTGTTCTTCAAGTTTAAGTGAAGAATGAGCCCCATTGTTAATCCTTTAAAGGAAATTATTTGTAAATTTCGACAAGTAGAACAATGAACGGAGCAGGTAGACTGTTGAAATCATTGTACATATTGCTTCTATATAGTCAAAGAAACATATATGCAAAGCATCCAAACAGTACAATTTGCCAATTTTTTGTTCTTCAAGTTTAAGTGAACTACGAGCCCCATTGTTAATCCTTTAAATTAAATTATTTGTAAATTTCGACAAGTAGAACAATGAATGGGACAGGTAGACTGTTGAAATCATTGTATATATTGCTTCTATATAGTCTAAGAAACATATATGCAAAGCATCCAAACAGTACAATTCGCCAATTTTTTGTTCTTCAAGTTTAAGTGAACTACGAGCCCCATTGTTAATACTTTAACGGAAATTATTTGTTACTTTCGACAAGTAGAACAATGAATGGAACAGGTAGACGGTTGAAATCATTGTATATATTGCTTCTATATAGTCTAAGAAACCTATGTGCAAAGCATCTAAACAGTAACATTCGCCAATTTATTGTTCTTCAAGTTTAAGTGAACAACGAGCCCCATTGTTAATCCTTTAAAGGAAATTATTTGTAAATTTCGACAAGTAGAACAATGATTGGAACACGTAGACGGTTGAAATCTTTGTATATATTGCTTCCATATAGTCTAAGAAACATGTACGCAAAGCATCCAAACAGTACAATTCGCCAATTTATTGTTCTTCAAGTTTAAGTGAACAACGAGCCCCATTGTTAATCCTTTAAAGGAAATTATTTGTAAATTTCGACAAGTAGAACAATGATTGGAACACGTAGACGGTTGAAATCTTTGTATATATTGCTTCCATATAGTCTAAGAAACATGTACGCAAAGCATTCAAATAGTACCATTCGCCAATTTTTTGTTCTTCAAGTTTAAGTGAACAATGAGCCCCAATGGTTAATCCTTTATCGGAAATTATTTGTAACTTTCGACAAGTAGAACAATGAATAGAACAGGTAGACGGTTGAAATCTTTGTATATATTGCTTCTATATAGTCTAAGAAACATATATGCAAAGCATCCAAACAGTACAATTCGCCAATTTATTGTTCTTCAAGTTTATGTGAACAACGAGCCCCATTGTTAATCCTTTAAAGGAATTTATTTGTAAATTTCGACAAGTAGAAGAATGATTGGAACACGTAGACGGTTGAAATCATTGTATATATTGCTTCTATATAGTCAAAGAAACATATATGCAAAGCATCCAAACAGTACCATTCGCCAATTTTTTGTTCTTCAAGTTTAAGTGAACAACGAGCCCCATTGTTAATCCTTTAACGGAAATTATTTGTGAATTTCGAAAAGTAGAACAATGAATGGAACACATAGACGGTTGAAATCTTTATATATATTGCTTCTATATAATCTAAGAAACATATATGCAAAGCATCTAAACAGTAACAATCGCCAATTTTTTGATCTTCAAGTTTAAGTGAACAGCGAGCCCCATTGATAATCATGAAATGAAAATTATTTGTAACTTTCTACAAGTAGAACAATGAATAGTACAGGTAGACGGGTGAAATCTTTCTGTATATTGCTTCTAAATAGTCTATGAAACATATATGCAAAGCATCCAAACAGTACAATTCGCCAATTTTTTGTTCTTCAAGTTTAAGTGAACAATGAGCCCCAATGGTTAATCCTTTTTCGGAAATTATTTGTAACTTTCCACAAGTTGAACAATGAATGGAACAGGTAGACGGATGAGATCTTTATATATATATTGCTTCTATATAGTCTAAGAAACATATATGCAAAGCATCCAAACAGTACCATTCGCCAATTTTTTGTTCTTCAAGTTTAAGTGAACAACGAGCCCCATTGTTAATCCTTTAACGGAAATTATTTGTAAATTTCGAAAAGTAGAACAATGAATGGAACACGTAGACGGTTGAAATCTCTGTATATATTGCTTCTATATAGTCTAAGAAACATATATGCAATGCATCCAAACAGTACCATTCGAGAATTTATTGTTCTTCATGATTAAGTGAACAACGAGCCCCATTGATAATCATGAAAGGAAAATTATTTGTAACTTTCTTTTTTTTTTCTTTTTTATTTACAATATACAATAATAAACAATTACATAAAGATACGATAACTGGGTACCAAGATTAATTGTCACCCCAGTCATTAGTAATTTAAGTTTTTAACAAATTAACGCGATTGTCTATAGTTTAGAAGAATGATAGGAAAATTATAAAAACCTGTCTCATCATAGAAGACTTGAAGTAATATACAATAAGTACAAGGCTAGAGACTAAGTAACAAATGAATGATTCGCTTATGTTTATACTTCTTATAGTTAAGGTCAACCTGAGAATAATTTCCTATGGAATTAATAGCTTTATCTTTACTTTTATGGCACGTTTGGTAAAAGCGTATTGAGAATTTTTGAATGTAATCACTTATGTAGCTTATACCTAGATCTTTATGAATTAATGATATATTAGTATATTTAGCGCAAAGTGCATTATTATTTTCCACCATTTTAATAATCCTCTGTCACTGAATCGTGAGGAGTGAGCAGGAATCACTGGATATCGTTGTCCGTTGAAACGAGCAACTTATAAATTGTGCTAAAAACGAATGGCATTTCCGACGCATCGACGGACAAGAGGATGGTTGGACGTTTCGCAACGGTGTCGTGTTTCTTATCGTTTAGGTCAGATTTCTCTTTGAGTACCGTATCACTGTGTTTATTTGAGAGTCGTGAAACGACAGTGGCTCGATTTTATTAAAATTTCACGTTCCATCGATGCTTGTTTTTCGCAGTTATTAACATCGCGATCACCGAATACATTACACAGTCGATTTACATTATTCTGCATCAGATGTAATTAAAATTTACACTTAAATAAATACCAGCATAATTCTCCACTTCCGTGCAATTACTTTCCCCGTGCAACGGCGACCCGTGATATCTACAAAGACGACTGTTTAAAACGAATCTCCCTTTCTCGAGATATCCAATCGTTGAATTAATAAACGTCAAAGAGTACAATCGGAAGGTGTACAATGAGAAAAATAAAAGGGAAGAGCAGACGGAAAATCCTAATACTCTTCATCGAGATATGTCTCTCTCTCTCTCTTTATCACTTTGCATCTCTCCTCTCTGTTATTCGCATATTTCATATTTTCACGAATTGATCGCGGATCGGCAATGGAAGAAAAAAGCCGCACGTATGCACGGTGCGGCAAAAAGCGTTTTATTAAACCGAGCTCACGGCGACCTTCGACAATGTGATTTCTGCGTTTCAATAAATTTTTTGCGTTTCGTCAAACTTTCGTTGATTGGCATTCCTATTATTTTGTTCCGATGCTAGGAAATGCGTGTAGAGGAGGAGCACAGAGAGAAAACTGGGGAGGACAGAAACGTTGCGCGGAACAAAGAGTACGATATTTCCGCTTCCTACTCGATTTTTACCTCGCTTTTCCAAACATTTCCTGCTAAATGGTGAGAGGAAAGCCGAAGAAAGTCATCGTACAGAGAATTCGCTGTTTGCGCGTATTGAAATCGAAAAACTTTGATCTACCGCGTTAGATTCGTGGATAGAAGTGGAGGCTCGACGATGCTCTCGGTTGAACGGTGCGAAATATCGTTCGCTGACAAAGCGACGATGCAAAAACCGGGGTAATTCGACCTCCAATGCCATTTTCGCCAATGAAAGGGAGTAAATGCTCAGAAGACATTCTCTCTTCGACTGATAATTGCTTTACGGTGGCCACGTTGGGGAGAAATCATAGTTAACGAAGTTCCATCGATTTTCCCTCGGACCATACAGCGAATGTGAGAAAATTGACGGGAGCGTCATCAAAATATTAAATACTGAATATATAATATTATTTTCGCGCTTATTCGAAGCCCTGATAAATGGGATAGTCGTAAAAAATATAGAGATTAATTTCGAATTATTGTTATCGTGTTATCGTAAAATTTGAATATTTGTTATGCAGCCTCGAAAATTTATTATGCAGCTGGTTAGACGGTGAAAGCTCTTTTGTTGATGTTTTTTGATATATCGCGTAGAGGTTTTGCAAAATTATTATTCTTTCGTCGGTCGAGGTTGTCAAGTATTTGCATACTAGTAAAATATACATGCGAACGGAGAATTTTGTATTGCAAATTCCATGGTAAACGTGTGGATCCAAGCGCTTGACCTTTACAAAAAAGCCTCCGGCGATCTGTTGTGCAACATTCGTAAATGTGCTTCGGAAGCATTGTGTATCGATTTGCAAATGTCAGGTAATAAAGGACGTATGTAATGGAGTGCGTTTTGTCAAATGGTTGCAAAGGAATTCAACTTGAAAGTCTGCCTGAATGGCTCGACGAAAGGCTTGAGAAAACAATTGGAAATGTATTGTACCGGAGAAAATCATGATAGTAATAGGAATTGGTTGTATTGGTTTAATTACTATATCATAGAAGATACTATAGATTATAAAAGATATAATTGCATTATACTGGCATACAGTAATGCTTACTTTGTTGGGATGAAATATTGCAAAACATATTTTATTTGGACTAGGATGTTAACCGTGTACGTTAAAGCAGCGGGATGATAACAAAATAAGGGATGGTAAAATATTTCTACTTGTTCGACCGTCTATAAAATAGAAGTTCTTGATAACGTTATCGCTATCGGATTGCAGTCAAGCAGGAACCTTCTATTTTGATGGTATGAAATGTATTTGAACCCTCCGTTTTGAGAGATAATATCTACCAAAAACTGAATACGTTCAGCGTGGAACAGTTCCGTTGTCTCTAACGAAATTATAACAACAATAATTTTCGTTTTTTCTTCCTTTTGCATCGTTCGTCCAATCAGAGTATCGAGTTGGTGCGGTTGGTAAACTAGCTTAGCACGCGCAGTCGGCGAACGAGGTGTCTACCTTCGAAAATCCTTTCTTTATATATTACTTACATTTTATGCCCCAAATAATATTGGAGGTTGCTTGAAATTCATCGAAGATAGCTGCAAATATATTATTTATCAATAAGATAAAAGTATTACACAAAGAATCAAATATTCGTAAGCATTGAAAAGTACATCGTCAATTATAAACTCACGTACTTCACTCCTATAATTTTTATTCACCATAAGATTTATTAAAAATAAGCAGAGACAAGTTATTAAATAATAATTACATCTGTAATAAACGATTATTGACGAAAATTATAGTAATAACCGAAGTTTGCAAAATTATCCATGGAGAAAGGGGATCTCAATACGTAAGGTGCACTGCGCATGTTCAGCGAGCCACCTCGCTGAGGCGGGAGAGCACAGTACAGCTTCAGACATCGAACGGGTCGCGTGATTTGACAGGTTGGTCCCTATGTATAATTGTGCACTTGCATATGGGTACCTAGTCACTCTTGATCTTGGATTAGGACTATTAGTGCATGTGTGCTATAATATTAAACTACTTAAACAATAAATTAAAAGTGATATTAAATAATTCTAACAATTAAATACAATGTTTTGTGGAAGTATTAGTGGCATCAAGTGATAGTTACTTGTAGTGTTTTTACATCATTTTAACAATTAAATACAACGTTTTCTGGAAGTATCAGTGACCTCAAGTGCCAGTTACCTGCAAGTGTTTTTAAATAATTTCGACAATTAAATACAAGGTTTTGTGGATGTGTCAGTGACATCAAGTGACAGTTTTGTGCAAGTGTTTTTAAATTATTTCAACAATTAAATACAAGGTTTTGTGGATGTGTCAGTGACATCAAGTGACAGTTTTGTGCAAGTGTTTTTAAATTATTTCTACAATTAAATACAAGGTTTTGTGGATGCGTCAGTGATATCAAGTGACAGTTTTGTGCAAGTGTTTTTAAATTATTTCGACAATTAAATACAAGGTTTTGTGGATGTGTCAGTAACATCAAGTGACAGTTTTGTGCAAGTGTTTTTAAATAATTTCGACAATTAAATACAACGTTTTGTGGAAGTATCAGTGACATCAAGTGATCGTTACGTGTAGTGTTTTTACATCATTTTAACAATTGAATACAACGTTTTGTGGATGTGTCCGTGACATCAAGTGACAGTTTTGTGCAAGTGTTTTTAAATTATTTCGCCAATTAAATACAACGTTTTATGGATGTGTCAGTGACATCAAGTGGCAGTTTTGTGCAAGTGTTTTTAAATTATTTCAACAATTAAATACAAGGTTTTGTGGATGTGTCAGTGACATCAAGTGACAGTTTTGTGCAAGTGTTTTTAAATTATTTCAACAATTAAATACAAGGTTTTGTGGATGTGTCAGTGACATCAAGTGACAGTTTTGTGCAAGTGTTTTTAAATTATTTCGACAATTAAATACAAGGTTTTGTGGATGTGTCAGTTACATCAAGTGACAGTTTTGTGCAAGTGTTTTTAAATAATTACGACAATTATATACAACGTTTTGTGGAAGTATCAGTGAGATCAAGTGATCGTTACTTGTAGTGTTTTTACATCATTTTAACAATTGAATACAACGTTTTGTGGATGTGTCCGTGACATCAAGTGGCAGTTTTGTGCAAGTGTTTTTAAATTATTTCGACAATTAAATACAAGGTTTTGTGGATGTGTCAGTGACATCAAGTGACAATTTTGTGCAAGTGTTTTTAAATTATTTCGACAATTAAATATAACGTTTTGTGGAAGTGTTAGTGACACAAAGTGGTAGTTTTGTGCAAGTGATTTTGAATAATTTAAGCGATTAAATACAACGTGTTGTTATAGTGTCAGTGACCTAAAGTGATTACTTCGTGTAAATGTCAATAACTTAAAGTTACGGTTTCGCGCCAGTGTTTCTAAATAATTTAAGCGATTGAACACAACGTGTTGTGAAATAACCATTAAAATATTGCACATTTATTTTCGATAGTTGGTTCCCGTAGATGTTGTATTATGTTATCAATTCATTTTCTCTTTCCTCGAAACTCGCAATTATCGTAGCTTAATATTTCCACCTCCATTTCCTCCGTAATGTCACTTCTTAATTAATTTTCACAAAAATAGATTCATTTTTTCAAGTCCGATTGTTATTTCTGTTTACAGTATCTCCGGCAGAAGGTTTTGGGATATTGGGCCAATCTCAATCAGTTGGAACTCACGTTAAATGAGAAATGACTCACTTTCGCTACAATTTCCCCGTGTTTCGAGATTCTTGATATTTTTCAAATGATATAGTAGAAGTTGCCGTCTTTCTAGAACTCGATTGCACTATCGTAAAGTCTGTAGTGCGAGTATAGAATAACATTCGCGCTTAGAAGTTCACAGAATTATGAAATCTTCAATTAGAAATGGGACTTTGATCTGTGTAACTCGTTTGGGGAACTGTATCGTTGAATTTTTTTATTATTTTGTCATTCAATAGTAATTCGAACGACATACGATATAATCACAGTATACGATATAATTTTAATTTCAATACCTTATAATTAAAGTATCTCGATTATATAAATGTAATGTTTCATTGACAAACGCTTGCATATTAAAATTTGCGACCGATTTATCGGTCTTAGAGTCAGTGCCGGGTTTTGTATCGCATATATTTAAAACATACTCGAAACGAGTATTCGCGCAAGTAGAGCCAGTGTTCGTTCGTGCCGTAAATCGTTTCAACGTACCGGTCGCGAATACCGATCACCGAAATCGCGAAACTCGCGGGTCAGCACCTGCTCCTGCGGAGAGGACCTCCATCGTGCAGTCGGTGGACGATGGAGGATGTAAGTTTCATTATTTCACTAACATTTTCATTAATCGAACCCTATTTCAATTGGAACTTAAAGTTCACTTTAACCGTTTGAGTCTCAGTATCAAAAAGATCCGTTATATTCTATCTCTATAAAGAAAATTGTTTTATTTCTCTCAAAATTTATCCAATATATCCTGAGACTCAAACGGTTAAGAGAATTAAATTAGAGTTTAATTTTACCCACCGTATATTCAAATAATTCTCCTTAGAGATTCTATAATGTTGTCTTCTCTTGTGTTAAAGAAAGGGCAATCTCCAGGCCATGGATGCAGCCAGGCCATGGACGCAGCCCAACCATGGATGCAGCCGGACCATGGATGCAGCCGGACCATGGATGCAGCCGGACCATGGACGCAGCCAGACCATGGACTACGATCTCAACGTGGAGGTAAACACTTTTCAACTATCACTTTCTTCGGTTGGTGAGTGACAAAATTCAAAGTTCCTCCGGTCGTTCGATCATGCCGCAGGACGAATGGTCCGAAACGGCACCGAACGACTGGTTGTATTTTATGTGTGCTAGTAGTTTGCGAACATAGTGACCGCGATTATGGTAATTAGTACAATAGTCGCGAGTAGTAACGATTTTTCTAGGATGTTTAGTATGTAAGAATTTCGCGGATGGTCAATTCCATTGTCAAAGTAATAATAACGAATGTATATTGAATTTTTCGACGAATTACTTTGACGATGGTATTGATCGAGAAATTTCAATGATCTCAGTAGAGTCACTTTTAGTCAATTACAATTCACTTTTAAATTCATTTGCATATAGAGTGTCAATGCTCTAAGTAGAGTCACTTTAATAGATTTCAATTCTCATTTAAAGTCAAGTTATTTATTGAAATTTCTTACGCCGCTTTTATTATATTAATTAATCATTCTCGTTAGGATTTTCAGGTTGTAACCCTAATTCTTTCCTTTTTCTTTCAGAAATATACAGTAAGTTTATGTTTTACGTTACTACTTTGTCACTATGTTCGCTTGTAGTAGTAGTAGTAATAGTTGTGTGGTAGTTAGTTGCTTCGCCGAATCGCAGCAAAAAGCTGCGAATTCGGCTTCGTCCGCGAAATTAGTTTCGCGAAAATAACAATACGCGTCTTTGCTTCTTTCATTATTTTATAAAGTAGTGTTGCGAAAATTTATAAGCGATTTTGCTCTTTTCTTTATTTTTCAGGGTAGTGTTGCGAAAATTTATACGCGATTTTGCCCTTTTCTTTACTTTTTCAAAGTAGTGTGGCGAAAATTTATACGCGATTTTGCTTTTCTCTATGTTTTAAAGTAGCGTTGCGAAACTAAATACACGGTTTGTTCGATATTATATTCGCGATTTCAGCACTGCGAAAAATCGCAAAACTGCGATTAATATCGCAAAATTGCGATTAATATCGCAGTACAGTACTGCGTCTATGTCATGACGCCAGTGCGGGATTCTATCCCGTCAATTTTATAAAATATTCGTGATTATTAGAGTTGAGAAATTAAAACTGCACCTCAGTAGAGGTTGCCCGCGATTTTGCTCTTTCCTTTATTTCACAGACTAGTGTTGCGAGAATTTATACGCGATTTTCTTCTTTTCTTTATTTTTCAAAGTAGTGTGGCGAAAATTTATACGCGATTTTGCTTTTCTCTATTTTTTAAAGTAGCGTTGCGAAACTAAATACACGGTTTGTTCGATATTATATTCGCGATTTCAGCACTGCGAAAAATCGCAAAACTGCGATTAATATCGCAAAATTGCGATTAATATCGCAGTACAGTACTGCGTCTATGTCATGACGCCAGTGCGGGATTCTATCCCGTCAATTTTATAAAATATTCGTGATTATTAGAGTTGCGAAATTAAAACTGCACCTCAGTAGAGGTTGCCCGCGATTTTGCTCTTTCCTTTATTTCACAGACTAGTGTTGCGAGAATTTATACGCGATTTTCTTCTTTTCTTTATTTTTCAAAGTAGTGTTGCGAAAATTTATACGCGATATTGCTGTTTTCTTTATTTTTCAAGGTAGTGTTGCGAAAATTTACACGCGATTTTGCTCTTTTCTTTATTTTTCAGGGTAGTGTAGCGAAAATTTATACGCGATTTTGCCCATTTCTTTATTTTTCAAAGTAGTGTTGCGAAAATGTATACGCGATTTACAATTCTCTTTCTTTTTTAAAGTAGTGTTGCGAAACTAAGTACACGGTTTGTTCGATATTATATTCGCGATTTCAGCTCTGCGAAAAATCGCAACACTGCGATTAATATCGCAAAATTGCGGTAAATATCGCAAAATTGTGATTAATATCGCAGTACAGTACTGCGTCTACGTCATGACGCCAGTGCGGGATTCTATTCCGTCAATTGTATAAAATATTCGCGATTATTAGAGTTGCGAAATTAAAAGTGCACCTCGGTAGAGGTTGCCCGCGATTTTGTTCGATCACTATTCGCGAACTTAGCGTTGCGAAAATTCACAGCGTCTCGCGAAGATGCTCGCGATTTTGCTCGTCGCAAAATTAGTGTTGCGAAAATTCACAGCGCCTCGCGTAGGCGCTCGCGATTATTGCTCGTACGCGAAATTAGTGTTGCGAAAATTGACAGCACCTCGGAAAGATACTCGCGATTCCGTTAGCCGCGAATTTCCGTAGCGCCTCGGAAACAGGTGCTCGCGTTCTTTTTACGATTAAAATAACTATGATTAATAATAAAGTGAAGCTGTTTTCGCAAGCGTTTGTCAAATGGAACATTACGAACTATTAATTGAATTAATATATTGTCAAAATATTTCATCTTATTCTACAATAATATTGATACTGTGACTGTTGGCCGTTCGAATTACCTGTTTTCTCAATTCAATTTTTCATCGAGGATAAAGTTCCGCCGATACATTTTCCCAAATGCTTTGCACAAATCATGGTTTATTTTTATCGTACATTTGCAATTACATGGAGTTCCATAAGCTCGCATTCTTACTTTATGATAGTGCAATCGAGGACTTTAGATCGATGGCGAATTTTCTTTCGAGTTTCCTCGCGTATATGATATTCTGTGTATACTGTAGCGAAAGTGGGTCGTTCTCTTTTAATGTATAATATTCCGATCTTCCACGATAACGATGACGATGATGGTGATGACGATGATAACCAACGATTTGAGATTATCATCGAAACTGGTAAATTTAGTTTTCGTATAGTTAAGTCTCTGATTCTCAAAAGATTTCCGGTGTCAGTTAAATCCGATTCTCAGGAATTTAGAAGGTCTTTGTTATCGGGAGGCAGTTTCTTCAGTTTCAATGGAATCTACACATCGCACAAGCAGATGTTTGGTTTAAGTATATTTTTGTAACCGGGTAAACTAAGTTTTCGGAGAAGGCCATTCCTTATTTTTCAAGAAACTTAAATCCTATATATTTTGCATGAGGTTTTAACTATCAACCATTTTGGAATTGAACTTAATTCCTTAATAGGCAGGTTATTCGTTATTAAGGAAACATGGTAACGACGATACTTCTAAGAGCTCTTAATTATCGAATATATGGGACTTTAATTTTTATAAAACTTAGCTATCGAAAAGGCAGGCTTCGAATTTTAAGACGAGTTAGTTACTGAATAGGCAGGTTTTAAATTTTAAGACAAGACATTCATTTATCGAGCCAGCCAGCTCCTAATTTTAAGGCGAATTAGTTTTAGAATAGGCAGGCGTTTAGTTTTAAGACGAGTTAGTTGTTGAATAGACAGGTTTTAAATTTTAAGACAAAATAGTGCATGTATCGAGCCGGCCAGCTCCTAATTTTAAGGCGAATTAGTTTCAGAATAGGCAGGCGTTTAGTTTTAAGACGAGTTAGTTGTTGAATAGACAGGTTTTAAATTTTAAGACAAAATAGTGCATGTATCGAGCCGGCCAGCTCTTAATTTTAAGGCGAGTTAGTTTCAGAACAGGCAGGCGTTTAGTTTTAAGACGAGTTAATCACTGAATAGGCAGGGTATTAGCTTTAAGATGAGTTAGTCGCTGAATAGGCAGGCTATTAGCTTTAAAATGAGTTAGTCACTGAATAGGCAGGATTTAAATATTAAGGCAAGATATCGTCTTTATGGAGGTGGTCAACTCTTAATTTTAATGTATGTTCCTATCAGAATAGGCAGGATTTTAATTTTAAGACGAGTTAGTTACCGAATAGGCAGGTTTTTAGCTTTAAGACAAATTATTAATATCTTGTTCTAAGACAAGTTATTAACCGAACAGGCAGACTTTTAATTTTAAGAATAGTAAGTTACTGAATAGGAAAGCTTTTAACTTTAAGAGAACTTAGTCCTCGGATAGATGTCTTACTAGATTTTAATGAAATTTAGCAATGCTACAGGCAGGATCTTAGTTGCAAGAAAAATTAACCTCTAATACATTCAAAAATAATTCGTTCATTATAACGATTTCTAATGCTGAGAAATTAACACGATATAATAATCTGCCTCTCTTCTCGAACGAAGTTAAAGGCTGCTGCGATCTGCTTCCCTATAGTTTATTCTCTTCCTGTACTTACTGCAAATAGTAAGTAAGGCTAGATTTAAGAGTTTAGTTTAGTATAGAATAAGCAAATATTGTAAAGGGAGATCGACACCATTCGGCGGGTGTCTATCTCTTTTCGCGAAACGGGATGAGAAAAGTAGAGTCGGCGATTCCTCTGCTACACTTTCTCTCGACATTGAATTCGTCAATGTCGAGGGAAAGTGTCTCAGAGGAAGAGCAGAATGAAATGGAGGTTGGTTGGGCATGCATTTTTGGGTCCCGTTTCGGGGCAACATACTCGCGGTGGGACCTGGGTCGATATCACTTGCTATGATTTTAACTTTTATTAAAAGTGCTTTTAGTACGATATTTTGTTAAATAGTAGTACTAAATAGCAAGTGATATCGAGCGAATAGCCACGAAATCCGAATATTCGGCAGCCTTGGCTACCGAATGTTCGGATTCCTAGTCTTACAATTAGTTACATCTAAGAATTTGCGTTTAAGTTAGCTTTAAGGTTACGCGATTAAGTAGAAATTAAGCTTCGCATCGAAGAAGAGTCAACGTTGGGCAGATTTGTTCGCTTTTATCTCTGACTATTCGTTTTCTTTCTTTGGCGACAACAATTCTTTAACTCTTCGTTGATTAAAAGTTCCAGTCATCACCTCGAAAGAAGACATCGTTTAGCGTTAAGATAGTTCCAGTAAGATTTAAGTTAGATTTAAACATGTCACCTAAGCGTAAAGTTGAATGCAAGAGTGTCATCGTAACTCAATTCCATGCTCTCGAAAATATGCGAAAGAAGGCAAACGTTTTTCTCGTGTAGCGGTCCTCGTTACTTACTTCCTATCCCAATTGCAGCCCCTGTCCAGAAGACCGACGAGTGTTTCTGCGGCGGCGCGGAGGCGAGAAGCGTGGTTCTACGGCCCAAGGACGTCTTCAGGGTTGGTCTTTGAGCCGAAGGTCGTACGGTCGACTTATGACATATGTGCTTCATACCGATCGATGGGGGGGGCACTGTGTCGGTGTAAGCCGGACCCTCTGACTGGGCCGATGAGCCGCCACGTTACGCAGCCTCGTCGTTGTAAGACGTAACCTCTGGCACTCATCGCGTCCAGTTACGGTACGCGACTGGCCAGTGCTCCACCACCGACTGGATGATCGCATTTGTCATCGGTCGACGTACGACCCGAGGGCTCAAAGACGCAACCCCGTCGTGGTTCAAGTTGGATCATGACCCACCAGGCAGATAATCCGGTTCAGCTACAGATCGTACCAACCCAGTCCGTCTCAGGAAGGGGTGCAACTGGACTCCAGCCGCAGAAGACTAACTTTCTTCCCCCTTTCGCGATCGCGTTTTCATTTTGCTTTTCAAAGTCGTTTGCCTTCTTCTCGGATATTTCGTGAGCATGGATGCGATATTATGGTTTTGTAAGAGTGATTGCGTGCGGAAAGTAAGATAAGAATTAGGAATGTCGAATAAGTAAATATTGTAAAGGGAGATCGACACCATTCGGCGGGTGTCTATCTCTTTTCGCGAAACGGAATAAGTAAAGTAGAGTCGGCGATTCCTCTGCTACACTTTCTCTCGACATTGAATTCGTCAATGTCGAGGGAAAGTGTCTCAGAGGAAGAGCAGAATGAAATGGAGGTTGGTTGGGCATGCATTTTTGGGTCCCGTTTCGTGGCAACCTCCTCGCGGTGGGACCTGGGTCGATATCACTTGCTATGATTTTAACTTTTATTAAACGTGCTTTTAGTACGATATTTTGTTAAATAGTAGTACTAAATAGCAAGTGATATCGAGCGAATAGCCACGAAATCCGAATATTCGGCAGCCTTGGCTACCGAATGTTCGGATTCCTAGTCTTACAATTAGTTACATCTAAGAATTTGCGTTTAAGTTAGCTTTAAGGTTACGCGATTAAGTAGAAATTAAGCTTCGCATCGAAGAAGAGTCAACGTTGGGCAGATTTGTTCGCTTTTATCTCTGACTATTCGTTTTCTTTCTTTGGTGACATCAATTCTTTAACTCTTCGTTGATTAAAAGTTCCAGTCATCACCTCGAAAGAAGACATCGTTTAGCGTTAAGATAGTTCCAGTAAGATTTAAGTTAGATTTAAACATGTCACCTAAGCGTAAAGTGGAATGCAAGAGTGTCATCGTAATTCAATTCCATGCTCTCGAAAATATGCGAAAGAAGGCAAACGTTTTTCTCGTGTAGCCGTCCTCGTTACTTACTTCCTATCCCAATTGCAGCCCCTGTCCAGAAGACCGACGAGTGTTTCTGCGGCGGCGCGGAGGCGAGAAGCGTGGTTCTACGGCCCAAGGACGGCTTCAGGGTTGGTCTTTGAGCCGAAGGTCGTACGATCGACTTATGACATATGTGCTTCATACCGATCGATGGGGGGGCACTGTGTCGGTGTAAGCCGGACCCTCTGACTGGGCCGATGAGCCGCCACGTTACGCAGCCTCGTCGTTGTAAGACGTAACCTCTGGCACTCATCGCGTCCAGTTACGGTACGCGACTGGCCAGTGCTTCACCACCGACCGGATGATCGCATTTGTCATCGGTCGACGTACGACCCGAGGGCTCAAAGACGCAACCCCGTCGTGGTTCAAGTTGGATCATGACCCACCAGGCAGATAATCCGGTTCAGCTACAGATCGTACCAACCCAGTCCGTCTCAGGAAGGGGTGCAACTGGACTCCAGCCGCAGAAGACTAACTTTCTTCCCCCTTTCGCGATCGCGTTTTCATTTTGCTTTTCAAAGTCGTTTGCCTTCTTCTCGGATATTTCGTGAGCATGGATGCGATATTATGGTTTTGTAAGAGTGATTGCGTGCGGAAAGTAAGATAAGAATTAGGAATGTCGAATAAGTAAATATTGTAAAGGGAGATCGACACCATTCGGCGGGTGTCTATCTCTTTTCGCGAAACGGGATGAGAAAAGTAGAGTCGGCGATTCCTCTGCTACACTTTCTCTCGACATTGAATTCGTCAATGTCGAGGGAAAGTGTCTCAGAGGAAGAGCAGAATGAAATGGAGGTTGGTTGGGCATGCATTTTTGGGTCCCGTTTCGTGGCAACCTCCTCGCGGTGGGACCTGTGTCGATATCACTTGCTATGATTTTAACTTTTATTAAACGTGCTTTTAGTACGATATTTTGTTAAATAGTAGTACTAAATAGCAAGTGGTATCGAGCGAATAGCCACGAAATCCGAATATTCGGTAGCCCTGACTAACGAATGTTCGGATTCCTAGTCTTACAATTAGTTACATCAAAGAATTTGCGTTTAAGGTAGCTTTAAGATTACGCGATTAAGTAGAAATTAAGCCTCGCATTGGAGATGAGTCAACGGTGGTCAGATGTTTTCTCTTTATCACTGTTGCTCGTGCGATCATGCTGTCTCTATTGTTTGGGTTGTTCATTCACTCGTATAATAAACTGACACCAGAATGCTCTTATTCTGCGAATGTAAATTCGAAACATTATAAATATGGTCTTCATGAGAAAGCCACAAACTTAAAGACAAAGTGAAAGCAGGCAGACCTTTTGTTATTTTTGAAGTTATGTGATCGGCTCTCACGGTTTTGGTACCCAAATTGTTTTAAATTCTAATATTGATTTATATCGTCATTGAACATTAATACTATATTATCACGTAAAGAACAACTTCTTGTTATTTAAATAAGTAAAAAGATTCGTTTCTCTGCTCTAAACGATATATCTTCTACATATTACCGGTGGAGATCTTTCTACTTAATAACTATTTTAGTAATTCATGCTCAAATCTCTTATTTCGAGATATTATAATTCTTTGTTTGAAAGGGTATAGCAGGATAAGGGGGTCAAAAGTGCCCTTCAACCGATTTCAATGGGGACGGTCTCATTCGATCGATAATTCTCGGCGATTGATGTCTACGAATTTTTAACCCTGAATTTTGACCGGAAGGGTAGTTATGGGGAAAATTAAAAAAACAGGTTTTTGGCCCTTTTTCCCCATTTATTGAGGCGTAAAAAATCCAAATAAATTCTGACATATTCTGCACGGTACCGGACATATTGGAGAATTTTTTCAGATTTTTCCGTCGAAGTAGCTAAGCGTGACAAATCGGCAAAGTAAAAAAAAACGGAAAAAAGAAGATTTCGTATCGAAATCTTCGAGGTACAACTTTTTGGTTTATATAGTAACAATCTAACACCTACGATTGTTACCCCCAATTTTTTTCAGATTTTTAAACCACCTGCGTCATTGTGAAAAAAATCGAAAACCGATTTCCGGGACGTATTTTGATCTAAAACGCAAGAAGTAATTGTTATTTTTCCATTATTTTGATAGAGTATGTTCATTTTGTGCTTTTCAATGTTTCCGCATACAAAGCAATTGCGAGTGAATGCAAAGGATTGAATTGATTCAATTATTCGTAAGCTACACACTTCCTTATCAGCTAAAAATACGAACGTCCTTTCAATAGCAGCGATGGCGCAGTCGGTAGAGTTCTTGGCTGCGGAACCTCTCGAAACTTTTTGTCGCCGGTTCGAGTCCCAATGAGGTAAAATAATTATTTTTTTTTTTTTTTAATCATTCACTGCATAACAACAAATAATAATCATTTTTCAATTTTTCAATGTTTTTTAAACATTTTTAAATACTTATTCAATATGAAATATATGTAAAAATAATTATGGAGCATATTGTTTTTTTCATTGATTCGCCCTAGCCACATCTTGTTATTCTTTTGTACATTGAACGAATATTAGTTTACTGTAACGAATGCAAATATGTATTCAATATTAAAAGGATCCAATTGTATATTCTGATGAATTGTAATGAAGGTGATGTCTAACGGAAAGAAGGGTCTATTTCTTTTTAAACATTCTTATTTTTGTATTTACCGCTTCTCCATTTATGCAGAGATCATCCAAAATGGACAATGAATTGAAAGAAAGAAGGTATATTGGGATTTCATGCGTTATAATTCCTTTACTGTTTTATGCAAATCAACTTCTTCAGCTTTAGGTTTTGTGCCCCATTGCAATCGTGTTTTCCAACCACTTTAAGTACACGAAAACATTAAATTCAGTTCAGAAGGTTTTATTGTTTTATTACACTTACTCCAGTATTATGTACTCCCTTCAGTTATCTAGTCCGCAATTACCTGCGCAGCGTGTAGGTAGCGGGCAGGTACCCAGTTGTACCTTTAGAACTGATGATCATTTTTTTTAAATTATTGACTGGAATGTTATTAATACGTAAATGAATATTAATGTAAAAATACGAATGATAGATTACCATTTGACGATTAGGCTACAGTATCTAGCTGCGGAATACTTCAAACTTTTCTCTCGCCAATTCACCTCCCATGAAATATAATTAGAAAACAAATGTTTTTAAGTATTAACTGGATAACAATTGTTAATACGGAAATTAATATTAGTGTGAAAATATAAATGGCATGCGATAGATTACCTTTTGATAATTAAAAGTTGAAACACGTTTCGTGTGGCTTTAATCCCCGTCACTATGTTCATTAATGATGGGCACCACTTCATTTTTATTAAATATTTTTGTCAATATCTCTGAAGGCCTAACAATTGTCGATAGATACCGTGCGTGCGACAGGTAGTATATTATTGCAGCAATGTGCGAACAACAACCTATGGTACGGTTACCACTCGCACATTCACAGCAATAACATTTGATGCTCGAAATTCCAATTATATTAGGGGTATAGTCAATGAAGCAACGATAACTTCTTTGATTAATGTGGCGTGATCGGACGAGGCATTTAAGAATATTGAGGAGTTGATTTGCATAAAACAGTAAAGGAATCATAACGCATGAAATCCCAATATACCTTCTTTCTTTCAATTCATTGTCCATTTTGGATGATCTCTGCATAAATGGAGAAGCGGTAAATACAAAAATAAGAATGTTTAAAAAGAAATAGACCCTTCTTTCCGTTAGACATCACCTTCATTACAATTCATCAGAATATACAATTGGATCCTTTTAATATTGAATACATATTTGCATTCGTTACAGTAAACTAATATTCGTTCAATGTACAAAAGAATAACAAGATGTGGCTAGGGCGAATCAATGAAAAAAACAATATGCTCCATAATTATTTTTACATATATTTCATATTGAATAAGTATTTAAAAATGTTTAAAAAACATTGAAAAATTGAAAAATGATTATTATTTGTTGTTATGCAGTGAATGATTAAAAAAAAAAAAAATTATTTTACCTCATTGGGACTCGAACCGGCGACAAAAAGTTTCGAGAGGTTCCGCAGCCAAGAACTCTACCGACTGCGCCATCGCTGCTATTGAAAGGACGTTCGTATTTTTAGCTGATAAGGAAGTGTGTAGCTTACGAATAATTGAATCAATTCAATCCTTTGCATTCACTCGCAATTGCTTTGTATGCAGAAACATTGAAAAGCACAAAATGAACATACTCTATCAAAATAATGGAAAAATAACAATTACTTCTTGCGTTTTAGATCAAAATACGTCCCGGAAATCGGTTTTCGATTTTTTTCACAATGACGCAGGTGGTTTAAAAATCTGAAAAAAATTGGGGATAACAATCGTAGGTGTTAGATTGTTACTATATAAACCAAAAAGGTGTACCTCGAAGATTTCGATACGAAATCTTCTTTTTTCCGTTTTTTTTTACTTTGCCGATTTGTCACGCTTAGCTACTTCGACGGAAAAATCTGAAAAAATTCTCCAATATGTCCGGTACCGTGTAGAATATGTCAGAATTTATTTGGCTTTTTTACGCCTCAATAAATGGGGAAAAAGGGCCAAAAACCTGTTTTTCTAATTTTCCCCATAACTACCCTTCCTGTCAAAATTCAGGGTTAAAAATTTGTAGACATCAATCGCCGAGCATTATCTATCGAATGAGACCGTCCCCATTGAAATCGGTTGAAGGGCACTTTTGACCCCCTTATCCTGCTATACCCTTTCTCAAAATCCCTGGTTTTGGCGCGCTAGAGGATAGGCCTTGTAGCGCGTGACATGCAGCCGTATTCTGATTGGCTCGCTTTTCCCCCACCAAGCGGCAACCAAGCCGCCGCGAGCTATCCCCACTCCTACCTGAGCGGTCACCTACCTCTTTCTCTCTCCGGACTTGGAACCGTTAACACGTATCCGCTGTGAGTACCTTTTCTTTTACATCGCCCTCGTTTACCGACCGCTAAAAAATAGTTCACTTGTTTATCTACTACGTAATAGTCTTCTGCTGTACCATATCAATCAATTTGGACAATAATAATTACGAATTTAGTAACAATCGCGAAATAACTACGACGCAATTGGTGACGTCACTGACCTCTCGCGACATTTACGCGGTGCTTTTCTCGTCTACAACATTAGTACTTCTTCTATAGCTTCGTATTTCGATTTTATTGACGAAGACCGCGATTATTGTTGCTCTGAAACGTGATTATACGGAATTATTGTACTTTTACGCAGTTATTTAATAGTTTGCTCGTGTGTGCTTGCAGGACTCGGAGTATCCTTTGAACGACCTTCCGGGCTGGCACGATCGGACACGTGCACGGTGGAGCAACAAAACGTAAGATATTACGACGCCATACGCAAGTAACATTTTCATTTACTTCGGGTCTTCGCGATATTTTGTTTGAATTTATACAATATTCATATTAATTGATATCGAGTCGAACATCCGACGAATAGAATTTACATTTCTACGAATTAATACGGTTCTACGGAAACATGCAACGATTGAAATCTTTCGGGATTATTTGAAACCTCTTACAATATACGAGTATTCAGTCAATATTTACAATACGATAGTCGACTTCCAAGAAAGCTGCTCCTTATTCTGACAGTGTTTACCAATTCGCGGTGTTAAATTTCGACGGCTACAATTCTATGCTACAAATAAATCGCGATTCATTTTTACTTGGTATTTACATGTTACGACTTATCCTTCCGTTTTGAGACGCTGCAATGGATTTACATAGGTTTCAGGGCATAAGTTTAGAAGTAAATAAAAATCGTATTTGCCAATGTAGGGTGTTAAGGTCCTGCGTTAGATTCGTCCGTAATTTCTATAAAGATTTTCGTGAATTTATCGAAAGGGGTTAGTGTTCATATGTAATAGGGAATAAGCATGACTAATCTTATAACTTTAACAGTGGCAGCTCGCAGTATTTATTGTTTATACATTTAATTAATAGTGTATTGTATTACACAAAGAACATGACGAATCAATGAGTAAGACATAATTTTTAAGCAGTATTTCTTGAAGCAAGCACTTGATTTGATATGAAAAAGAAAAACATGGTTGTTTGATTTTCTTGTGTTCCCCACCCCACCCTTTTATTTTCAGCAAAATTTGTGGCCGAGCGCAATGCGGTCTAGAGTCAGTGCTTGTTTCGTATTATATTAATATTTATATCTGTATATATTTATTACTCAATATTTTTTCAATTTATAAGAAATTCACGCGACATAGAGTCAGTGTTTGCAACCCGCTATTATAATTATTAATATCTTTTGAATAATTATTAAAAATATTAAGAATTCTATTCTCCGCGAAAGTAGAGTCAAAATTGTTCGCCGGAAATGATTCTCGGTCGCGGTAGCTTCCTTATTTTATTTAAATTGATCGTACCGGAAGTAGAGACAGTGCATCGAGCAGCAGCTGTGGAAAGGACTTCCATCGGGCAAGGCTTCACGAATTTTAAAAGTAAGTATAAGATGCTCGAGAAATGAAATTTTTTAATTAAAAAATATGTATATAAACTAACCAAAATGTTAATTTGTTTGTTACAGAACAGTCAAATGACGGGATGGTTGAGCAGCGACAATCATTCCTTGGCGATGGGCAAAGTCTGTGAAGGTAAGTTGAAATTTTATTCCGCACACTCGTCATAACTTTGATATTTGCCAATTCCCTTGCAAACTTAACTTTGTTCTCTCCATCAATTTAATTAACGTAAATAAAGTATTAATTAGCTTTTGCAGTTCTCATAGAATACTTGCAACATTTTTATGCTAAATAAAAAATTAGCTGAATTTTCAAGTTTTCAGAGAGCAAATATTTTATATTTTGCGTTTTATTTTTGTTACAGACTTTGTCCGAATTCGTGAGGCATCGCTGGAGTGTTTGTTTCGCATTTTATATATACTTTAATAAGTGTTAAATTTCTAGTAATTTTACGCGAAAGTAGAGTCAGTGTTTGCTTCGTATTTCATATTATACACTTAAATTTATAACTTCACGCGAAAGTAGAGTCAAATTGTTCGCCGAAAATAATTCTCTGTCGCAAATTGTCTTTTTTTCAATTATACCGCGCCGGAAGTAGAGTCAGTGCAACAGGAGCAGCTGTGGAAAGGATTTCCATCGGGCAAGGCTTCACGAATTTAAAAAGTAAGTATCACATGATCGAGAAATAAAAATTCACAGTCGAGAAATACAAAGATGGCTTATACTAATGAAAATGTTAATTTTTTTGTTACTGAACAGTCAAATGACGGGATGGTTGAACGGCGACAATCACTCCCAGGCGAAGGGCAAATCTTTTATAGGTGAGCTGAAATTTTAATTCGCATGTAACCCGCAATTTTTCCCCAAGTTTCAGTTGCTACTTGAAAATTTTCTCCAAAACGTCCTTACTAGTTTTATATCAAATTTCCATACCCTTACATTGTATGTTCTAACAATAAAATAAATAAAAATTAAAAATTCCCCAACATGAAATTTTCAGGGAATAAGTATTTAAGATGTGCATCTTATTTTTGTTACAGACTTTGCTCGAATTCGTGAGGCATCGCTGTACCCTATGAAACTGCGATGCACCTTCCGCCTTGAAGGTGAGTAACGTAAACACAGAGATGTTTTATTTCTACGTACTTGTCGGAAAGTTTCGATACATAGTTCGATATATAACTTCTCCTTGAATTCTCAATTCTGAAAATCATTCATAAACTAATCATTCTTACGATCTACTCTTAACGTTTCTTGATATATAATTACGACTTTTTTTCATCCGCTGTTTTCAAAATTCAATTAGCCTTCTTTGTAAAATCGGAACGGAAGGCAGTTTAACGTTCTACGAACGGTGCCTCCTGCAATGCGAAATGCTTTGTTTTGTTTAGACCTTGGACATTCCTTGAGATGACCTGAGGACAACCTTGATAACAGCGGCGGAGACAACACTGGCAGAGACAGCAGCGGCAGAGATTCTAAGGTAATCAATGGTATTCTGGTGTCTCGACACTGGTGAGTCAAAAACTTTAACTGTCCCTCCGGTCTCCAAACCATGCCGTAGGACGAAAGGTCCGAAGCGGCACTGGAGATTGGTTGTATTGTTCTATAAAGCGAGCATAGTGAACACGAGTTATTTAAAAATTACTCGTGAGTAGAAACTGTTATATATTTTCCTTGTGTACTGTCATGTATACCGTAGCTTAGGACAGGGCCTTCTTGTAGCGCGATTTTTGCATTATTTACATGAATGTAATCATGAAATTTACAGTTAGCGTTGCGAATTTATCAACACAAATGAACAGTTGACGAGTATTGTGCGTTCTTTATATTCACTGGAAAAATATTCTTATAACAAAATTTGTTATAAGATCGCGGCTAATTGCTTTCTTCGAGACGATTTATGTTTTAAAATAGATCGCTCGATTTGTGCTTTTGATAGGCGAAATTTCGGAAGTTTGTAAATTTGTTTCGCGTCGTTTCAATAACAATTATTGTATTATCTACAAGAAGGCAATTCGCGACGGGTAGATCTCGAAGTCAGAGTGACAGTTAATACATTTCCCTGTTAAAATTCTTCCCCGATGACGAGATCTCCCGGTTTTCAATATTCATTTTCAATTCAAAGTAAATTTTGCATATTTACAAATATATAAAGTAGAGTATTTTGCTTCTATAGAGTTCACTTTTTCAATTAAAATTCTCTTTGCTTGAACAAATATGAAAGTCGAGTCACTTGCTTAAATAAATATAAAAGTCGAGTCATTTGCTTCATTAAATATCAAATTCGAGTCACTTGCTGCAATTTTTCATAAATCAGACTGTTAGAATTCTATTAATCATCCTCTTAGCTAGGATTTTCAGCAAAAATACGCAGTGAGTACAAAGTTCTGCCGTGTTCACTTTAAGCCCGAACTCATTCGAGTGCCCAGGTGCACTTCGAATGGGTAAAGGCGGTGGGCACGGACTTTTTTTTGAAAAATCAGCGACTGACATTGCGGTGGCGAATCGTGCACGACGTAATTTCCACATGTGTGTGATGTGTGTTAGGCTGTGGATCTTGCGTCGCTTGAAATTTTCTCGTATCATAAAATAATTTATACAACCTTCAACAATACATTTTGCCTTATTCTCCTTTTCACTCTTACTACAACTCATCGATATATATGGCATGCCAATTATGAAATTCTCTCTATCTGTGCAACATATGCCATATACATTGCCTCAAATATCAAACGATACAATGTCAAATATTTATAATTCTATAAACCTGTCAAATCGCGATAGAGTATTATAATGAAGTAACGCAATGGTCGCCACCCTTGTCAGTCGATTTCAGGAAATTGGTACGTACATTTTAGAGTATGAATGTTGTTTGCGAACTCGGGTGTCGGAGGAACCCCGGGGAGTCCTCTCTAGTTCAGACCCATGCACCCGGGTTCCTGATTGAGAACCGTGGAGTGATGTGTGTTTGTGTGATTTGTGTCGCGATTTGCATTTTTAAATATAGGTTTTAGGTACGTAGGTAGCATACCGTTCTTGAATGTGAGTTAAATATAAGCAGGAAGGGCCAGGAATTCAGGATATCACATTCTCTGTGTAGGTCGGGTAAAAGTGATATGCCTGGACCTGGGATCAAACTACGGTCAAACCGAGTGTCCCCCTCTTTTTGACCGTAGTTTCCAGTTTGTAAATTTGTTGCGCACGTGGTGAAACTCCCGGCGCGAGGTTCGAATACTTTGCCTTTTTTTATGAAAACTGTGCTACACGAGCAGCGAATACGCTCTGCACGCTCGTGGTGTGGTTTTCACTGTTGAATTTGATAATAGTAAGACTTTTATTGGTGCAAAGTATTCGAGCATTCTCTAGCGGCAGAAGAAGCGGCTAACAAGTGCCGAAGAGGCCCGACAAACTGTTACGAAGAGGGCTGCAGCGAATGGCTTTTCATCCTCGAATCCGTTTTGGGTTCTAGAATGGAAAGTCATTATTAGTATTTGTTAATTCACTATGCTCGCTTTCTGGATTTGTCCTCTGACGGATGTAACATTCCCGTCCAACGAGCGCATCTTGGCTGCATGCGGTTTTTCATCGCGAAATTAGAGTTACGTATACCTTGCTCGTTAGTGTTGCGAAATTAAGGTCACCCCGGATGGTACCCACGGGTTTGTTCGAATTAATTGGTAGTTGTTAGTGTTGCGATATGAATATACTCGGTTTTTTAATTATTAGAATATTATATTAAATTAGAGATAGAGTTGCGAGAGATATCGCCCGAGATGGCGAACGGGAGCTTGCTTTAATTAGATGTTTAGAAGTAGCGTTGCGAATTGAAGCACGAAAAGTGACCGGTTTTTCTTTGAACAGTAATTCTTTAAAGTAGCGTTGCGATATAAAGCACGAAAAGTGCCCGGTTTGTCTTTGAATAATTAATTGTTAAAGTAGAGTTGCGACATAGCCCTTGATCAAGGAGCACGGGAGTTTGTTTTAGTATGTTATAGAATATTTCGAATTAGTATTTTCTTAATAATTTGTAGAGTATAGCATCACTATTTAGCACCTGAAATGGGTGTCCGGGAGTTTGCTCTTAATAAATTCTAAATTTGTGTTGCGAAATATGAATTATACGCGGTTTTCTTTTGAACAATCGCGAAACTAGCGTTGCGAAATAGAAAAGCAGCTGAGAGATGCGCATCTGCTGAGTCAGAGACTCAGCAATTGGAGTTGCAAAAATGCAACTCCCCATGGAGTGCCTCAGGAGGCCTGCTCCCAACGACAGCTTCTTTTTTTCCGGATAGGTAGTGTTGCGAATTCTGAGAGCCCCCGGAATGGCAGTAGGCGGGTTTTGAAGTAGCGTTGCGAACAATGAAAGCCTCGAAATGGCAGTACGCGATTGTTTATTAAATAATATTACGTATTTTTTTTTTTAAAATTCGTTTATTTTGACGTCACCATATAATAGCAATTAGCCTGATAAACGGCAGGCAAAATACAAATGGGCATGTATATGTAATGTGGCAGCATATTGCTGCTTCTCGAAACATAGTTTTAGCAGTGAGTGACAATGTAAATATATTTTTAGCGGGGTGAAAAAAAAAAAAAAATATTACGTATGATAGCCATGGAATGGCAATAGGCGGGTTTTAAAGTAGCGTTGCGAAGAATGAGAGCCATGAAATGGCAATAGGCGGGTTTTGAGCTAGCGTTGCGAACAGTAAGAGCCTGAAATGGCACCGGTTTCTCGCGATTTTTATTGAAAGCGCCTCTTGGCTGCTCGATGATTTCGGGATTTTCAGCGCCTTTTGGCTGCTTCATGTCATGATTTTTTTATTGTTAATCAAGTGCTTGCAAATAGAAATACTGCTGCAAATGTATCTTTTAATACAAGAAATTTTGAGGATTTATGTAGAATTTTTGTCAAGTTATATTATGTATTGTCTATTGAGACCAATCAGTCAATGAGTTTCATCGTGGTCATTGAAACCACTCCGCAAATAAAAGTGCAAAAAGTTATATGCACATTTGATGACACAGTTAGAAAATGAGTGTCAGTTAATTTAATAAAATTCGTGAAATAGGAAACACGCTGCTGGCTGCCATGGTTAAAGTTATTAATTTAATATTGTCTGGATTTTACTTGGATCGCGATGACATTTTTGTGAGAATACCGCGTCGACGTAGAGGTTTCGATGAATTCTCGCAAATTTCTTACAAAAATTACGGACCACGGGTTTTGCATACTTTTTTAATAGAATGAAAATAACAAACTTGCGCCCGAAACATATATATCGAAATTGCAGTGTGATAGACGGAAGGCAAATACAGATAAGAAGTAAACGCGTCGCTTTTAGATATTTGCTTATTTATTTCACTAAATGGTAGAGTTATATTGTAGCAAAGGGGGAAGTCTGTCTTTATTTAACACTTTTCGCGTCGCGAATTAAAGAGTGATGCATTTATTTTTATGCTCGGATGATGGAAAGGTTTCAAATAATTTCGAATGCAACTGCGTCGACATTAGATTATTTCATTCAAGTAATTTATTTGATAGCAAATGATTGTGACATTGCACAATTTGCTAAATTGTCCATACTATTCAGTTCGCGTTTGTCGACTCGATATGTAACTTCAAATTTTATATTTGCTTTTTTAAATTTCTGATCATTCTTTATCGTAAAGTTTACAACATTTGCATTTCCTACAATTTTTAATAAATTATGCTTCATTTGATTTTCGTAAATTTCGATACTCGTCTGTTACAATATTCAAGGGTCGGTGATATTTCGTTTTATGTTGCGCGTTTTTGGCAAAATTAATGAGAGTTTGTTGCAGAAGACGGAATACTAATAATGGATATTTAGAGGAAATGAATTGGACCATGCCCATGGAAATTAAGAGAGACAGGCGTCCAGAGACGCTGGGGGAATCCTCAGTGTAATGACATTTTACTAACAAATGAGTTTTTATTGCAGGAGTTGCATGAATCGAATCACATCGAAGGGCGTTCGATGGATATTTCTCGGTGACATCTTGTGTTGCAAATTGTGTGTTAGGTTTGCAGATATTTCTTCTGAAAATTTGTTACGATCGTGTGATGACCATTTCTTAATGGTTTCGTTGTTAATGGTTTCGATACGTTTGATTTTTGGATCAAAGTATCGTCTGTATTGTTTTCGAAGTCTGATTCATGAGATAATTGTTGTCCGACTTTCTTCATTCTTGAAGCAATACGATGTTTCTCTTCATTCTGCTTCAAGCAGAATGCATTTTTCATTTTCTGGGCAAGAGGTTTGCTTTCTGCTATGCAGATAAGCAATCAGGCAATATTTTGCAAAGAAATCTTTGCTGTTAATTGGACAGGCTCAGATTGTGTTTGTATTTCCCCCGAGATAGGATGATTTTCACTGTGTACAAAAACTGCTCCCATATCGAAGGTAAGATTGATATTGCGGCCGGGCGATCAAATTGTAATTGTAATGGATTAGACTTTAAGACGTTCGTGGTATGTTGAGATTAAGATTATTCGTAAGGATAATTTAATAAGGAATAAATTTCGCGTCAGTCCTTAAGCATTGGATGCTCGTCGCATCACGGTCGGGAATTTATTTCTCCCAGTGCGAGATGGGTAACGAAAGTAAAGTAGAGCAAGAAATATTGCCTGACATATTTTCCCGTTCATTTTGTCGTTCATGCCGTCGTTCATTCCGTCGTTCATGCCGTCGTTCATTCCGTCGTTCATTCCGTCGCTCATTCCGTCGTTTAAACCTGTAAAAATGATGGGAAAATGTTTCACGCGAAAGACAAAATGCGATGCCCGAACTACGAGCCCCATTGATAATCATGAAAGGGAAATTATTTGTAACTTTCTACAAGTAGAACAATGAATAGAACAGGTAGACGGTTAAAATCTTTCTATATATTGATTCTATATAGTCTAAGAAACATATATTCAAAGCATCCAAACAGTACAATTCGCCAATTTTTTGTTCTTCAAGTTTAAGTGAACTACGAGCCCCATTGTTAATCCTTTAAAGGAAATTATTTGTAAATTTCGAAAAGTAGAACAATGAATGGAACAGGTAGACCGTTGAAATCATTGTATATATTGCTTCTATATAGTCTAAGAAACATATATGCAAAGCATCCAAACAGTACAAGTCGCCAATTTTTTATTCTTCAAGTTTAAGTGAACAACGAGCCCCATTGATAATCATGAAAGGGAAATTATTTGTAAGTTTCTACAAGTAGAACAATAAATAGAACAGGTAGTCTGTTGAAATCTTTGTATATATTGCTTCTATATAGTCTAAGAAACATATATGCAAAGCGTCCAAACAGTACAATTCGCCAATTTTTTGTTCTTCAAGTTTAAGTGAACCACGAGCCCCATTGTTAATCCATTAAAGGAAATTAGTTCTAAATTTCGACAAGTAAAACAATGATTGGAACACGTATACGGTTGAAATCTTTGTATATATTGCTTCCATATAGTCTAAGAAACATATATGCAAAGCATCCAAACAGTACCATTCGCCAATTTTTTGTTCTTCAAGTTTAAGTGAACTACGAGCCCCATTGTTAATACTTTAAAGGAAATTATTTGTAAATTTCGACAAGTAGAACAATGAATGGAACAGGTATACGGTTGAAATCATTGTATATATTGCTTCTATATAGTCTAAGAAACATATATGCAACGCATCCAATCAGTACAAGTCGCCAATTTTTTATTCTTCAAGTTTAAGTGAACAACGAGCCCCATTGTTAATCCTTTAAAGGAAATTATTTGTAAATTTCGACAAGTAGAACAATGATTGGAACACGTAGACGGTTGAAATCTTTGTATATATTGCTTCTATATAGTCTATGAAACATATATACAAATCATCCAAGCAGTACCATTCGCCAATTTTTTGTTCTTCAAGTTTAAGTGAACAATGTGCCACATTGTTAATCCTTTAACGGAAACTATTTGTAACATTCTACAAGTAGAACCATGAATAGAACAGCTAAAAGGTTGAAATCTTTCTATATATTGCTTCTATATAGTCTTAGAAACATGTACGCAAAGCATCCAAACAGTACCATTCGCCAATTTGTTGATCTTCAAGTTTAAATGAACAGCGAGCTCCATTGATAATCATGAACTGGAAATTATTTGTAAATTTCGACAAGTACAACAATGATTGGAACTCGTAGACGGTTGAAATCTTTGTATATATTGCTTCTATATAGTCTAAGAAACATATATGCAAATCATCCAAACAGAACAATTCGCCAATTTTTTGTTCTTCAAGTTTAAGTGAACTACGAGCCCCATTGTTAATCCTTTATCGGAAATTATTTGTAACTTTCGACAAGTAGAACAATGAATGGAACAGGTAGACGGTTGAAATCTTTGTATATATTGCTTCTATATAGTCTAAGAAACATATTCGCAAAGCATCTAAACAGTACCATTCGCAAATTTTTTGTACTTCAAGTTTATGTGAACAACGAGCCACATTGTTAATCCTTTAACGGAAATTATTTGTAACATTCTACAAGTAGAACCATGAATAGAACAGCTAAAAGGTTGAAATCTTTCTATATATTGCTTCTATGTAGTCTTAGAAACATGTACGCAAAGCATCCAAACAGTACCATTCGCCAATTTGTTGATCTCCAAGTTTAAATGAACAGCGAGCTCCATTGATAATCATGAAATGGAAATTATTTGTAACTTTCTGCAAGTAGAACAATGAATAGTACAGGTAGACGGGTGAAGTCTTTCTATATATTGCTTCTATATAGTCTAAGAAACATATATGCAAAGCATCCAAACAGTACAATTCGCGAATTTATTGTTCTTCAAGTTTAAGTGAACAACGAGCCCCATTGTTAATCCTTTAAAGGAAATTATTTGTAAATTTCGACAAGTAGAACAATGGTTGGAACACGTAGACGGTTGAAATCTTTGTATATATTGCTTCTATATAGTCTAAGAAACATATATACAAAGCATCCAAACAGTAGAATTCGCGAATTTATTGTTCTTCAAGTTTAAGTGAACAACGAGCCCCATTGTTAATCCTTTAAAGGAAATTATTTGTAAATTTCGACAAGTAGAACAATGATTGGAACACGTAGACGGTTGAAATCTTTGTATATATTGCTTCTATATAGTCTAAGGAACATATATGTAAAGCATCCAAACAGTACAAGTCGCCAATTTTTTATTCTTCAAGTTTAAGTGAACAACGAGCCCCATTGATAATCATGAAAGGGAAATTATTTGTAACTTTCTACAAGTAGAACAATGAATAGAACAGGTAGACGGACGAAATCTTTCTATATATTGCTTCTATATAGTCTAAGAAACATATATGCAAAGCATCCAAAAAGTACAATTCGCCAATTTATTGTTCTTCAAATTTAAGTGAACTACGAGCCCCGTTGTAAATCCTTTAAAGGAAATTATTTGTAACTTTCTACAAGTAGAACAATGAATGGAACAGGTAGACGGTTGAAATCATTGTATATATTGCTTCCACATAGTCTATGAAACATATATGCAAAGCATCCAAACAGTACCATTCGCCAATTTATTATTCTTCAAGTTTAAGTGAACTACGAGCCCCATTGTTAATCCTTTATCGGAAATTATTTGTAAATTTCGACAAGTACAACAATGATTGGAACACGTAGACGGTTGAAATCTTTGTATATATTGCTGCCATATAGTCTAAGAAACATATATGCAAAGCATCCAAACAGTACAATTCGCCATTTTATTGTTCTTCAAGTTTACGTGAACAACGAGCCCCATTGTTAATCCATTAAAGGAAATTAGTTCTAAATTTCGACAAGTAAAACAATGATTGGAACACGTATACGGTTGAAATCTTTGTATATATTGCTTCCATATAGTCTAAGAAACATATATGCAAAGCATCCAAACAGTACCATTCGCCAATTTTTTGTTCTTCAAGTTTAAGTGAACAACGAGCCCCAGTGATAATCATGAAAGGGAAATTATTTGTAACTTTCTACAAGTAGAACTATGAATGGAACAGGTATACCGTTGAAATCTTTATATACATTGCTTCTATATAGTCTAAGAAACCTATATGCAAAGCATCTAAACAGTACCATACGCCAATTTTTTGTTCTTCATGTTTAAGTGAACAACGAGCCCCATTGTTAATCCTTTATCGGAAATTATTTGTAAATTTCGACAAGTAGAACAATGAATGGAACAGGTAGACTGTTGAAATCATTGCATATATTGCTTCTATATAGTCCAAGAAACATATATGCAAAGCGTCCAAACAGTACAATTCGCCAATTTTTTGCTCTTCAAGTTTAAGTGAACTACGAGCCCCATTGTTAATCCTTTAAAGGAAATTATTTGTAAAATTCGGAAAGTAGAACAATGAATGAAATAGGTAGACGGTTGAAATCATTGTATATATTGCTTCTATATAATCTAAGAAACATATATGCAAATCATCCAAACAGAACAATTCGCCAATTTTTTGTTCTTCAAGTTTAAGTGAACAATGAGCCCCAATGGTTAATCCTTTATCGGAAATTATTTGTAACTTTCTACAATTAGAACAATGAATGGAACAGGTAGACGGTTGAAATCTTTGTATATATTGCTTCTATATAGTCTAAGAAACATATTCGCAAAGCATCTAAACAGTACCATTCGCAAATTTTTTGTACTTCAAGTTTATGTGAACAACGAGCCACATTGTTAATCCTTTAACGGAAATTATTTGTAACATTCTACAAGTAGAACCATGAATAGAACAGCTAAAAGGTTGAAATCTTTCTATATATTGCTTCTATGTAGTCTTAGAAACATGTACGCAAAGCATCCAAACAGTACCATTCGCCAATTTGTTGATCTCCAAGTTTAAATGAACAGCGAGCTCCATTGATAATCATGAAATGGAAATTATTTGTAACTTTCTGCAAGTAGAACAATGAATAGTACAGGTAGACGGGTGAAGTCTTTCTATATATTGCTTCTATATAGTCTAAGAAACATATTTGCAAAGCATCCAAACAGTACAATTCGCGAATTTATTGTTCTTCAAGTTTAAGTGAACAACGAGCCCCATTGTTAATCCTTTAAAGGAAATTATTTGTAAATTTCGACAAGTAGAACAATGGTTGGAACACGTAGACGGTTGAAATCTTTGTATATATTGCTTCTATATAGTCTAAGAAACATATATGCAAATCATCCAAACAGAACAATTCGCCAATTTTTTGTTCTTCAAGTTTAAGTGAACTACGAGCCCCATTGTTAATCCTATATCGGAAATTATTTGTAACTTTCGACAAGTAGAACAATGAATGGAACAGGTAGACGGTTGAAATCTTTCTATATATTGCTTGTATATAGTCTAAGAAACATATATACAAAGCATCCAAACAGTAGAATTCGCGAATTTATTGTTCTTCAAGTTTAAGTGAACAACGAGCCCCATTGTTAATCCTTTAAAGGAAATTATTTGTAAATTTCGACAACTAGAACAATGATTGGAACACGTAGACGGTTGAAATCTTTGTATATATTGCTTCTATATAGTCTAAGGAACATATATGTAAAGCATCCAAACAGTACAAGTCGCCAATTTTTTATTCTTCAAGTTTAAGTGAACAACGAGCCCCATTGATAATCATGAAAGGGAAATTATTTGTAACTTTCTACAAGTAGAACAATGAATAGAACAGGTAGACGGACGAAATCTTTCTATATATTGCTTCTATATAGTCTAAGAAACATATATGCAAAGCATCCAAAAAGTACAATTCGCCAATTTATTGTTCTTCAAATTTAAGTGAACTACGAGCCCCGTTGTAAATCCTTTAAAGGAAATTATTTGTAACTTTCTACAAGTAGAACAATGAATGGAACAGGTAGACGGTTGAAATCATTGTATATATTGCTTCCACATAGTCTATGAAACATATATGCAAAGCATCCAAACAGAACCATTCGCCAATTTATTATTCTTCAAGTTTAAGTGAACTACGAGCCCCATTGTTAATCCTTTATCGGAAATTATTTGTAAATTTCGACAAGTACAACAATGATTGGAACACGTAGACGGTTGAAATCTTTGTATATATTGCTGCCATATAGTCTAAGAAACATATATGCAAAGCATCCAAACAGTACAATTCGCCATTTTATTGTTCTTCAAGTTTACGTGAACAACGAGCCCCATTGTTAATCCATTAAAGGAAATTAGTTCTAAATTTCGACAAGTAAAACAATGATTGGAACACGTATACGGTTGAAATCTTTGTATATATTGCTTCCATATAGTCTAAGAAACATATATGCAAAGCTTCCAAACAGTACCATTCGCCAATTTTTTGTTCTTCAAGTTTAAGTGAACAACGAGCCCCAGTGATAATCATGAAAGGGAAATTATTTGTAACTTTCTACAAGTAGAACTATGAATGGAACAGGTAGACTGTTGAAATCTTTATATACATTGCTTCTATATAGTCTAAGAAACCTATATGCATAGCATCTAAACAGTACCATACGCCAATTTTTTGTTCTTCATGTTTAAGTGAACAACGAGCCCCATTGTTAATCCTTTATCGGAAATTATTTGTAAATTTCGACAAGTAGAACAATGAATGGAACAGGTAGACTGTTGAAATCATTGCATATATTGCTTCTATATAGTCCAAGAAAAATATATGCAAAGCGTCCAAACAGTACAATTCGCCAATTTTTTGCTCTTCAAGTTTAAGTGAACTACGAGCCCCATTGTTAATCCTTTAAAGGAAATTATTTGTAAAATTCGGAAAGTAGAACAATGAATGAAATAGGTAGACGGTTGAAATCATTGTATATATTGCTTCTATATAATCTAAGAAACATATATGCAAAGCATCCAAACAGTACCATTCGACAATTTTTTGCTCTTCAAGTTTAAGTGAACTACGAGCCCCATTGTTAATCCTTTAAAGGAAATTATTTGTAATTTTCGACAAGTAGAACTATGAATGGAACAGTTAGACGGTTGAAATATTTGTATATATTGCTTCTATATAATCTAAGAAACATATATGCAAAGCATCTAAACAGTAACAATCGCCAATTTTTTGATCTTCAAGCTTAAGTGAACAGCGAGCCCCATTGTTAATACTTTAACGGAAATTATTTGTAACTTGCGACAAGTAGAACAATGATTGGAACACGTAGACGGTTGAAATCTTTGTATATATTGCTTCCATATAGTCTAAGAAACATATATGCAAAGCATCCAAACAGTACCATTCGCCAATTTTTTGTTCTCAAGTTTAAGTGAACTACGAGCCCCATTGTTAATCCTTTAAAGGAAATTATTTGTAAATTTCGACAAGTAGAACAATGATTGGAACACGTAGACGGTTGAAATCTTTGTATATATTGCTTCTATAAAGTCTAAGAAACATATATGCAAATCATCCAAACAGTACAATTTGCCAATTATTTGATCTTCAAGTTTAAGTGAACTACGAGCCCCATTGTTAATACTTTAACGGAAATTATTTGTAACTTGCGACAAGTAGAACTATGAATGGAACAGGTAGACGGTTGAAATCAATGTATATATTGCTTCCATATAGTCTAAGAAACATATATGCAAAGCATCCAAACAGTACCATTCGCCACTTTTTTGTTCTTCAAGTTTAAGTAAACAACGAGCCCCATTGTTAATCCTTTAAAGGAAATTATTTGTAAATTTCGACAAGTAGAACAATGATTGGAACACGTAGACGGTTGAAATCTATGTATATATTGCTTCTATATAGTCTAAGAAACATATTCGCAAAGCATCTAAACAGTACCATTCGCCAATTTTTTGTACTTCAAGTTTATGTGAACAACGAGCCCCATTGATAATCATGAAACGGAAATTATTTGTAACTTTCTACAAGTAGAACAATTAATAGAACAGGTAGACGGTTGAAATCTTTCTATATATTGCTTCTATATAGTCTAAGAAACATATATGCAAAGCATCCAAACGGTACAATTCGCCAATTTTTTGTTCTTCAAATTTAAGTGAACGACGAGCCCCGTTGTAAATCCTTTAAAGGAAATTATTTGTAAATTTCGACAAGTAGAACAATGATTGGAACACGTAGACGGTTGAAATCTTTTTATATATTGCTTCCATATAGTCTAAGAAACATATATGCAAAGCATCCAAACAGTACCATTCGCCAATTTGTTGTTCTTCAAGTTTAAGTGAACAATGAGACCCATTGTTAATCCTTTATCGGAAATTATTTGTAACTTTCGACAAGTAGATCAATGAATGGAACAGGTAGACGGTTGAAATCTTTGTATATATTGCATCTATATAGTCTAAGAAACATATATGCAAAGCATCCAAACAGTACAATTCGCCAATTTATTGTTCTTCAAGTTTAAGTGAACCACGAGACCCATTGTTAATCCTTTAAAGGAAATTATTTGTAACTTTCGACAAGTAGAACAATGAATGGAACAGGTAGACGGTTGAAATCTTTGTATATATTGCTTCTACATGGTCTAAGAAACATATATGGAAAGCGTCCAAACAGTACAATCCGCCAATTTTTTGTTCTTCAAGTTTAAGTGAACAATGAGCCCCAATGGTTAATCCGTTATCGGAAATTATTTGTAAATTTCGACAAGTAGAACAATGAATGGAACAGATAGACGGTAGAAATCTTTGTATATATTGCTTCTATATAGTCTAAGAAACATATATGCAAAGCATCCAAACAGTACCATTCGCCAATTTTTTATTCTTCAAGTTTAAGTGAACAACGAGCCCCATTGATAATCATGAAAGCGAAATTATTTGTAACTTTCTACAAGTAGAACAATGAATAGAACACGTAGACGGTTGAAATCTTTGTATATATTGCTTCCATATAGTCTAAGAAACATGTACGCAAAGCATCCAAACAGTACAATTCGCCAATTTTTTGTTCTTCAAGTTTAAGTGAACTACGATCCCCATTGTTAATCCCTTAACGGAAAGTATTTGTAACTTGCGACAAGTAGAACAATGATTGGAACAGGTAGACGGTTGAAATCATTGTATATATTGCTTCTATATAGTCTAAGAAACATATATGCAAAGCATCCAAACAGTACAATTCGACAATTTTTTGCTCTTCAAGTTTAAGTGAACTACGAGCCCCATTGTAATTCCTTTAAAGGAAATTATTTGTAAATTTCGGCAAGTAGAACAATGAATGCAATAGATAGACGGTTGAAATCATTGTATATATTGCTTCTATATAGTCTAAGAAACATGTACGCAAACCATCCAAACAGTACCATTCGCCAATTTTTTGTTCTTCAAGATGAAGTGAACTACGAGCCCCATTGTTAATCCTTTATCGGAAATTATTTGTAACTTTCGACAAGTAGATCAATGAATGGAACAGGTAGACGGTTGAAATCTTTGTATATATTGCTTCTATATAGTCTAAGAAACATATATGCAAAGCATCCAAACAGTACCATTCGCCAATTTTTTGTTCTCAAGTTTAAGTGAACTACGAGCCCCATTGTTAATCCTTTAAAGGAAATTATTTGTAAATTTCGACAAGTAGAACAATGAATGGATCATGTAGAAGGTTGAAAAAATTGTATATATTGCTTCTATATAGTCTACGAAACATATATGCAAAGCATCCAAACAGTACAATTCGCGAATTTATTGTTCTTCAAGTTTAAGTGAACAACGAGCCCCATTGTTAATCCTTTAAAGGAAATTATTTGTAAATTTCGACAAGTAGAACAATGATTGGAACACGTAGACGGTTGAAATCTTTGTATATATTGGTTCTATATAGTCTAAGAAACATATATGCAAATCATCCAAACAGTACAATTTGCCAATTATTTGATCTTCAAGTTTAAGTGAACTACGAGCCCCATTGTTAATACTTTAACGGAAATTATTTGTAACTTTCGACAAGTAGAACAATGAATGGAACAGGTAGACGGTTGAAATCTTTCTATATATTGCTTGTATATAGTCTAAGAAACATATATGGAAAGCGTCCAAACAGTACCATTCGCCAATTTTTTGTTCTTCAAGTTTAAGTGAACTACGAGCCCCATTGTTAATCCTTTATCGGAAATTATTTGTAACTTTCGACAAGTAGAACAATGAATGGAACAGGTAGACGGTTGAAATCTTTGTATATATTGCTTCTACATGGTCTAAGAAACATATATGGAAAGCGTCCAAACAGTACAATCCGCCAATTTTTTGTTCTTCAAGTTTAAGTGAACAATGAGCCCCAATGGTTAATCCGTTATCGGAAATTATTTGTAAATTTCGACAAGTAGAACAATGAATGGAACAGATAGACGGTAGAAATCTTTGTATATATTGCTTCTATATAGTCTAAGAAACATATATGCAAAGCATCCAAACAGTACCATTCGCCAATTTTTTATTCTTCAAGTTTAAGTGAACAACGAGCCCCATTGATAATCATGAAAGCGAAATTATTTGTAACTTTCTACAAGTAGAACAATGAATAGAACACGTAGACGGTTGAAATCTTTGTATATATTGCTTCCATATAGTCTAAGAAACATGTACGCAAAGCATCCAAACAGTACAATTCGCCAATTTTTTGTTCTTCAAGTTTAAGTGAACTACGATCCCCATTGTTAATCCCTTAACGGAAAGTATTTGTAACTTGCGACAAGTAGAACAATGATTGGAACAGGTAGACGGTTGAAATCATTGTATATATTGCTTCTATATAGTCTAAGAAACATATATGCAAAGCATCCAAACAGTACAATTCGACAATTTTTTGCTCTTCAAGTTTAAGTGAACTACGAGCCCCATTGTAATTCCTTTAAAGGAAATTATTTGTAAATTTCGGCAAGTAGAACAATGAATGCAATAGATAGACGGTTGAAATCATTGTATATATTGCTTCTATATAGTCTAAGAAACATTTACGCAAACCATCCAAACAGTACCATTCGCCAATTTTTTGTTCTTCAAGATGAAGTGAACTACGAGCCCCATTGTTAATCCTTTATCGGAAATTATTTGTAACTTTCGACAAGTAGATCAATGAATGGAACAGGTAGACGGTTGAAATCTTTGTATATATTGCTTCTATATAGTCTAAGAAACATATATGCAAAGCATCCAAACAGTACCATTCGCCAATTTTTTGTTCTCAAGTTTAAGTGAACTACGAGCCCCATTGTTAATCCTTTAAAGGAAATTATTTGTAAATTTCGACAAGTAGAACAATGAATGGATCATGTAGAAGGTTGAAAAAATTGTATATATTGCTTCTATATAGTCTACGAAACATATATGCAAAGCATCCAAACAGTACAATTCGCGAATTTATTGTTCTTCAAGTTTAAGTGAACAACGAGCCCCATTGTTAATCCTTTAAAGGAAATTATTTGTAAATTTCGACAAGTAGAACAATGATTGGAACACGTAGACGGTTGAAATCTTTGTATATATTGGTTCTATATAGTCTAAGAAACATATATGCAAATCATCCAAACAGTACAATTTGCCAATTATTTGATCTTCAAGTTTAAGTGAACTACGAGCCCCATTGTTAATACTTTAACGGAAATTATTTGTAACTTGCGACAAGTAGAACTATGAATGGAACAGGTAGACGGTTGAAATCAATGTATATATTGCTTCTATATAGTCTAAGAAACATATATGCAAAGCATCCAAACAGTACCATTCGCCACTTTTTTGTTCTTCAAGTTTAAGTGAACTACGAGCCCCATTGTTAATCCTTTAAAGGAAATTATTTGTAAATTTCGACAAGTAGAACAATGATTGGAACAGGTAGACGGTTGAAATCTTTGTATATATTGCTTCCATATAGTCTAAGAAACATGTACGCAAAGCATCCAAACAGTACAATTCGCCAATTTTTTGTTCTTCAAATTTAAGTGAACTACGAGCCCCGTTGTAAATCCTTTAAAGGAAATTATTTGTAAATTTCGACAAGTAGAACAATGAATAGAACAGGTAGACGGTTGAAATGATTCTATATATTGCTTCTATATAGTCTAAGGAACATATATGCAAAGCATCCAAACAGTACAAGTCGCCAATTTTTTATTCTTCAAGTTTAAGTGAACAACGAGCCCCATTGATAATCATGAAAGGGAAATTATTTGTAACTTTCTACAAGTAGAACAATGAATAGAACAGGTAGACGGACGAAATCTTTGTATATATTGCTTCTATATAGTCTAAGAAACATATATGCAAAGCATTCAAACAGTACAATCCGCCAATTTTTTGTTCTTCAAGTTTAAGTGAACTACGAGCCCCATTGTTAATCCTTTAAAGGAAACTATTTGTAAATTTCGACAAGTAGAACAATGAATGGAACAGGTATACGGTTGAAATCATTGTATATATTGCTTCTATATAGTCTAAGAAACATATATGCAACGCATCCAATCAGTACAAGTCGCCAATTTTTTATTCTTCAAGTTTAAGTGAACAACGAGCCCCATTGTTAATCCTTTAAAGGAAATTATTTGTAAATTTCGACAAGTAGAACAATGATTGGAACACGTAGACGGTTGAAATCTTTGTATATATTGCTTCTATATAGTCTATGAAACATATATACAAATCATCCAAGCAGTACCATTCGCCAATTTTTTGTTCTTCAAGTTTAAGTGAACAATGTGCCACATTGTTAATCCTTTAACGGAAACTATTTGTAACATTCTACAAGTAGAACCATGAATAGAACAGCTAAAAGGTTGAAATCTTTCTATATATTGCTTCTATATAGTCTTAGAAACATGTACGCAAAGCATCCAAACAGTACCATTCGCCAATTTGTTGATCTTCAAGTTTAAATGAACAGCGAGCTCCATTGATAATCATGAACTGGAAATTATTTGTAAATTTCGACAAGTAGAACAATGATTGGAACTCGTAGACGGTTGAAATCTTTGTATATATTGCTTCTATATAGTCTAAGAAACATATATGCAAATCATCCAAACAGAACAATTCGCCAATTTTTTGTTCTTCAAGTTTAAGTGAACTACGAGCCCCATTGTTAATCCTTTATCGGAAATTATTTGTAACTTTCGACAAGTAGAACAATGAATGGAACAGGTAGACGGTTGAAATCTTTGTATATATTGCTTCTATATAGTCTAAGAAACATATTCGCAAAGCATCTAAACAGTACCATTCGCAAATTTTTTGTACTTCAAGTTTATGTGAACAACGAGCCACATTGTTAATCCTTTAACGGAAATTATTTGTAACATTCTACAAGTAGAACAATGATTGGAACACGTAGACGGTTGAAATCTTTGTATATATTGCTGCCATATAGTCTAAGAAACATATATGCAAAGCATCCAAACAGTACAATTCGCCATTTTATTGTTCTTCAAGTTTACGTGAACAACGAGCCCCATTGTTAATCCATTAAAGGAAATTAGTTCTAAATTTCGACAAGTAAAACAATGATTGGAACACGTATACGGTTGAAATCTTTGTATATATTGCTTCCATATAGTCTAAGAAACATATATGCAAAGCATCCAAACAGTACCATTCGCCAATTTTTTGTTCTTCAAGTTTAAGTGAACAACGAGCCCCAGTGATAATCATGAAAGGGAAATTATTTGTAACTTTCTACAAGTAGAACTATGAATGGAACAGGTATACCGTTGAAATCTTTATATACATTGCTTCTATATAGTCTAAGAAACCTATATGCAAAGCATCTAAACAGTACCATACGCCAATTTTTTGTTCTTCATGTTTAAGTGAACAACGAGCCCCATTGTTAATCCTTTATCGGAAATTATTTGTAAATTTCGACAAGTAGAACAATGAATGGAACAGGTAGACTGTTGAAATCATTGCATATATTGCTTCTATATAGTCCAAGAAACATATATGCAAAGCGTCCAAACAGTACAATTCGCCAATTTTTTGCTCTTCAAGTTTAAGTGAACTACGAGCCCCATTGTTAATCCTTTAAAGGAAATTATTTGTAAAATTCGGAAAGTAGAACAATGAATGAAATAGGTAGACGGTTGAAATCATTGTATATATTGCTTCTATATAATCTAAGAAACATATATGCAAATCATCCAAACAGAACAATTCGCCAATTTTTTGTTCTTCAAGTTTAAGTGAACAATGAGCCCCAATGGTTAATCCTTTATCGGAAATTATTTGTAACTTTCTACAATTAGAACAATGAATGGAACAGGTAGACGGTTGAAATCTTTGTATATATTGCTTCTATATAGTCTAAGAAACATATTCGCAAAGCATCTAAACAGTACCATTCGCAAATTTTTTGTACTTCAAGTTTATGTGAACAACGAGCCACATTGTTAATCCTTTAACGGAAATTATTTGTAACATTCTACAAGTAGAACCATGAATAGAACAGCTAAAAGGTTGAAATCTTTCTATATATTGCTTCTATGTAGTCTTAGAAACATGTACGCAAAGCATCCAAACAGTACCATTCGCCAATTTGTTGATCTCCAAGTTTAAATGAACAGCGAGCTCCATTGATAATCATGAAATGGAAATTATTTGTAACTTTCTGCAAGTAGAACAATGAATAGTACAGGTAGACGGGTGAAGTCTTTCTATATATTGCTTCTATATAGTCTAAGAAACATATTTGCAAAGCATCCAAACAGTACAATTCGCGAATTTATTGTTCTTCAAGTTTAAGTGAACAACGAGCCCCATTGTTAATCCTTTAAAGGAAATTATTTGTAAATTTCGACAAGTAGAACAATGGTTGGAACACGTAGACGGTTGAAATCTTTGTATATATTGCTTCTATATAGTCTAAGAAACATATATGCAAATCATCCAAACAGAACAATTCGCCAATTTTTTGTTCTTCAAGTTTAAGTGAACTACGAGCCCCATTGTTAATCCTATATCGGAAATTATTTGTAACTTTCGACAAGTAGAACAATGAATGGAACAGGTAGACGGTTGAAATCTTTCTATATATTGCTTGTATATAGTCTAAGAAACATATATACAAAGCATCCAAACAGTAGAATTCGCGAATTTATTGTTCTTCAAGTTTAAGTGAACAACGAGCCCCATTGTTAATCCTTTAAAGGAAATTATTTGTAAATTTCGACAACTAGAACAATGATTGGAACACGTAGACGGTTGAAATCTTTGTATATATTGCTTCTATATAGTCTAAGGAACATATATGTAAAGCATCCAAACAGTACAAGTCGCCAATTTTTTATTCTTCAAGTTTAAGTGAACAACGAGCCCCATTGATAATCATGAAAGGGAAATTATTTGTAACTTTCTACAAGTAGAACAATGAATAGAACAGGTAGACGGACGAAATCTTTCTATATATTGCTTCTATATAGTCTAAGAAACATATATGCAAAGCATCCAAAAAGTACAATTCGCCAATTTATTGTTCTTCAAATTTAAGTGAACTACGAGCCCCGTTGTAAATCCTTTAAAGGAAATTATTTGTAACTTTCTACAAGTAGAACAATGAATGGAACAGGTAGACGGTTGAAATCATTGTATATATTGCTTCCACATAGTCTATGAAACATATATGCAAAGCATCCAAACAGAACCATTCGCCAATTTATTATTCTTCAAGTTTAAGTGAACTACGAGCCCCATTGTTAATCCTTTATCGGAAATTATTTGTAAATTTCGACAAGTACAACAATGATTGGAACACGTAGACGGTTGAAATCTTTGTATATATTGCTGCCATATAGTCTAAGAAACATATATGCAAAGCATCCAAACAGTACAATTCGCCATTTTATTGTTCTTCAAGTTTACGTGAACAACGAGCCCCATTGTTAATCCATTAAAGGAAATTAGTTCTAAATTTCGACAAGTAAAACAATGATTGGAACACGTATACGGTTGAAATCTTTGTATATATTGCTTCCATATAGTCTAAGAAACATATATGCAAAGCTTCCAAACAGTACCATTCGCCAATTTTTTGTTCTTCAAGTTTAAGTGAACAACGAGCCCCAGTGATAATCATGAAAGGGAAATTATTTGTAACTTTCTACAAGTAGAACTATGAATGGAACAGGTAGACTGTTGAAATCTTTATATACATTGCTTCTATATAGTCTAAGAAACCTATATGCATAGCATCTAAACAGTACCATACGCCAATTTTTTGTTCTTCATGTTTAAGTGAACAACGAGCCCCATTGTTAATCCTTTATCGGAAATTATTTGTAAATTTCGACAAGTAGAACAATGAATGGAACAGGTAGACTGTTGAAATCATTGCATATATTGCTTCTATATAGTCCAAGAAAAATATATGCAAAGCGTCCAAACAGTACAATTCGCCAATTTTTTGCTCTTCAAGTTTAAGTGAACTACGAGCCCCATTGTTAATCCTTTAAAGGAAATTATTTGTAAAATTCGGAAAGTAGAACAATGAATGAAATAGGTAGACGGTTGAAATCATTGTATATATTGCTTCTATATAATCTAAGAAACATATATGCAAAGCATCCAAACAGTACCATTCGACAATTTTTTGCTCTTCAAGTTTAAGTGAACTACGAGCCCCATTGTTAATCCTTTAAAGGAAATTATTTGTAATTTTCGACAAGTAGAACTATGAATGGAACAGTTAGACGGTTGAAATATTTGTATATATTGCTTCTATATAATCTAAGAAACATATATGCAAAGCATCTAAACAGTAACAATCGCCAATTTTTTGATCTTCAAGCTTAAGTGAACAGCGAGCCCCATTGTTAATACTTTAACGGAAATTATTTGTAACTTGCGACAAGTAGAACAATGATTGGAACACGTAGACGGTTGAAATCTTTGTATATATTGCTTCCATATAGTCTAAGAAACATATATGCAAAGCATCCAAACAGTACCATTCGCCAATTTTTTGTTCTCAAGTTTAAGTGAACTACGAGCCCCATTGTTAATCCTTTAAAGGAAATTATTTGTAAATTTCGACAAGTAGAACAATGATTGGAACACGTAGACGGTTGAAATCTTTGTATATATTGCTTCTATAAAGTCTAAGAAACATATATGCAAATCATCCAAACAGTACAATTTGCCAATTATTTGATCTTCAAGTTTAAGTGAACTACGAGCCCCATTGTTAATACTTTAACGGAAATTATTTGTAACTTGCGACAAGTAGAACTATGAATGGAACAGGTAGACGGTTGAAATCAATGTATATATTGCTTCCATATAGTCTAAGAAACATATATGCAAAGCATCCAAACAGTACCATTCGCCACTTTTTTGTTCTTCAAGTTTAAGTAAACAACGAGCCCCATTGTTAATCCTTTAAAGGAAATTATTTGTAAATTTCGACAAGTAGAACAATGATTGGAACACGTAGACGGTTGAAATCTATGTATATATTGCTTCTATATAGTCTAAGAAACATATTCGCAAAGCATCTAAACAGTACCATTCGCCAATTTTTTGTACTTCAAGTTTATGTGAACAACGAGCCCCATTGATAATCATGAAACGGAAATTATTTGTAACTTTCTACAAGTAGAACAATTAATAGAACAGGTAGACGGTTGAAATCTTTCTATATATTGCTTCTATATAGTCTAAGAAACATATATGCAAAGCATCCAAACGGTACAATTCGCCAATTTTTTGTTCTTCAAATTTAAGTGAACGACGAGCCCCGTTGTAAATCCTTTAAAGGAAATTATTTGTAAATTTCGACAAGTAGAACAATGATTGGAACACGTAGACGGTTGAAATCTTTTTATATATTGCTTCCATATAGTCTAAGAAACATATATGCAAAGCATCCAAACAGTACCATTCGCCAATTTGTTGTTCTTCAAGTTTAAGTGAACAATGAGACCCATTGTTAATCCTTTATCGGAAATTATTTGTAACTTTCGACAAGTAGATCAATGAATGGAACAGGTAGACGGTTGAAATCTTTGTATATATTGCATCTATATAGTCTAAGAAACATATATGCAAAGCATCCAAACAGTACAATTCGCCAATTTATTGTTCTTCAAGTTTAAGTGAACCACGAGACCCATTGTTAATCCTTTAAAGGAAATTATTTGTAACTTTCGACAAGTAGAACAATGAATGGAACAGGTAGACGGTTGAAATCTTTGTATATATTGCTTCTACATGGTCTAAGAAACATATATGGAAAGCGTCCAAACAGTACAATCCGCCAATTTTTTGTTCTTCAAGTTTAAGTGAACAATGAGCCCCAATGGTTAATCCGTTATCGGAAATTATTTGTAAATTTCGACAAGTAGAACAATGAATGGAACAGATAGACGGTAGAAATCTTTGTATATATTGCTTCTATATAGTCTAAGAAACATATATGCAAAGCATCCAAACAGTACCATTCGCCAATTTTTTATTCTTCAAGTTTAAGTGAACAACGAGCCCCATTGATAATCATGAAAGCGAAATTATTTGTAACTTTCTACAAGTAGAACAATGAATAGAACACGTAGACGGTTGAAATCTTTGTATATATTGCTTCCATATAGTCTAAGAAACATGTACGCAAAGCATCCAAACAGTACAATTCGCCAATTTTTTGTTCTTCAAGTTTAAGTGAACTACGATCCCCATTGTTAATCCCTTAACGGAAAGTATTTGTAACTTGCGACAAGTAGAACAATGATTGGAACAGGTAGACGGTTGAAATCATTGTATATATTGCTTCTATATAGTCTAAGAAACATATATGCAAAGCATCCAAACAGTACAATTCGACAATTTTTTGCTCTTCAAGTTTAAGTGAACTACGAGCCCCATTGTAATTCCTTTAAAGGAAATTATTTGTAAATTTCGGCAAGTAGAACAATGAATGCAATAGATAGACGGTTGAAATCATTGTATATATTGCTTCTATATAGTCTAAGAAACATGTACGCAAACCATCCAAACAGTACCATTCGCCAATTTTTTGTTCTTCAAGATGAAGTGAACTACGAGCCCCATTGTTAATCCTTTATCGGAAATTATTTGTAACTTTCGACAAGTAGATCAATGAATGGAACAGGTAGACGGTTGAAATCTTTGTATATATTGCTTCTATATAGTCTAAGAAACATATATGCAAAGCATCCAAACAGTACCATTCGCCAATTTTTTGTTCTCAAGTTTAAGTGAACTACGAGCCCCATTGTTAATCCTTTAAAGGAAATTATTTGTAAATTTCGACAAGTAGAACAATGAATGGATCATGTAGAAGGTTGAAAAAATTGTATATATTGCTTCTATATAGTCTACGAAACATATATGCAAAGCATCCAAACAGTACAATTCGCGAATTTATTGTTCTTCAAGTTTAAGTGAACAACGAGCCCCATTGTTAATCCTTTAAAGGAAATTATTTGTAAATTTCGACAAGTAGAACAATGATTGGAACACGTAGACGGTTGAAATCTTTGTATATATTGGTTCTATATAGTCTAAGAAACATATATGCAAATCATCCAAACAGTACAATTTGCCAATTATTTGATCTTCAAGTTTAAGTGAACTACGAGCCCCATTGTTAATACTTTAACGGAAATTATTTGTAACTTTCGACAAGTAGAACAATGAATGGAACAGGTAGACGGTTGAAATCTTTCTATATATTGCTTGTATATAGTCTAAGAAACATATATGGAAAGCGTCCAAACAGTACCATTCGCCAATTTTTTGTTCTTCAAGTTTAAGTGAACTACGAGCCCCATTGTTAATCCTTTATCGGAAATTATTTGTAACTTTCGACAAGTAGAACAATGAATGGAACAGGTAGACGGTTGAAATCTTTGTATATATTGCTTCTACATGGTCTAAGAAACATATATGGAAAGCGTCCAAACAGTACAATCCGCCAATTTTTTGTTCTTCAAGTTTAAGTGAACAATGAGCCCCAATGGTTAATCCGTTATCGGAAATTATTTGTAAATTTCGACAAGTAGAACAATGAATGGAACAGATAGACGGTAGAAATCTTTGTATATATTGCTTCTATATAGTCTAAGAAACATATATGCAAAGCATCCAAACAGTACCATTCGCCAATTTTTTATTCTTCAAGTTTAAGTGAACAACGAGCCCCATTGATAATCATGAAAGCGAAATTATTTGTAACTTTCTACAAGTAGAACAATGAATAGAACACGTAGACGGTTGAAATCTTTGTATATATTGCTTCCATATAGTCTAAGAAACATGTACGCAAAGCATCCAAACAGTACAATTCGCCAATTTTTTGTTCTTCAAGTTTAAGTGAACTACGATCCCCATTGTTAATCCCTTAACGGAAAGTATTTGTAACTTGCGACAAGTAGAACAATGATTGGAACAGGTAGACGGTTGAAATCATTGTATATATTGCTTCTATATAGTCTAAGAAACATATATGCAAAGCATCCAAACAGTACAATTCGACAATTTTTTGCTCTTCAAGTTTAAGTGAACTACGAGCCCCATTGTAATTCCTTTAAAGGAAATTATTTGTAAATTTCGGCAAGTAGAACAATGAATGCAATAGATAGACGGTTGAAATCATTGTATATATTGCTTCTATATAGTCTAAGAAACATTTACGCAAACCATCCAAACAGTACCATTCGCCAATTTTTTGTTCTTCAAGATGAAGTGAACTACGAGCCCCATTGTTAATCCTTTATCGGAAATTATTTGTAACTTTCGACAAGTAGATCAATGAATGGAACAGGTAGACGGTTGAAATCTTTGTATATATTGCTTCTATATAGTCTAAGAAACATATATGCAAAGCATCCAAACAGTACCATTCGCCAATTTTTTGTTCTCAAGTTTAAGTGAACTACGAGCCCCATTGTTAATCCTTTAAAGGAAATTATTTGTAAATTTCGACAAGTAGAACAATGAATGGATCATGTAGAAGGTTGAAAAAATTGTATATATTGCTTCTATATAGTCTACGAAACATATATGCAAAGCATCCAAACAGTACAATTCGCGAATTTATTGTTCTTCAAGTTTAAGTGAACAACGAGCCCCATTGTTAATCCTTTAAAGGAAATTATTTGTAAATTTCGACAAGTAGAACAATGATTGGAACACGTAGACGGTTGAAATCTTTGTATATATTGGTTCTATATAGTCTAAGAAACATATATGCAAATCATCCAAACAGTACAATTTGCCAATTATTTGATCTTCAAGTTTAAGTGAACTACGAGCCCCATTGTTAATACTTTAACGGAAATTATTTGTAACTTGCGACAAGTAGAACTATGAATGGAACAGGTAGACGGTTGAAATCAATGTATATATTGCTTCTATATAGTCTAAGAAACATATATGCAAAGCATCCAAACAGTACCATTCGCCACTTTTTTGTTCTTCAAGTTTAAGTGAACTACGAGCCCCATTGTTAATCCTTTAAAGGAAATTATTTGTAAATTTCGACAAGTAGAACAATGATTGGAACAGGTAGACGGTTGAAATCTTTGTATATATTGCTTCCATATAGTCTAAGAAACATGTACGCAAAGCATCCAAACAGTACAATTCGCCAATTTTTTGTTCTTCAAATTTAAGTGAACTACGAGCCCCGTTGTAAATCCTTTAAAGGAAATTATTTGTAAATTTCGACAAGTAGAACAATGAATAGAACAGGTAGACGGTTGAAATGATTCTATATATTGCTTCTATATAGTCTAAGGAACATATATGCAAAGCATCCAAACAGTACAAGTCGCCAATTTTTTATTCTTCAAGTTTAAGTGAACAACGAGCCCCATTGATAATCATGAAAGGGAAATTATTTGTAACTTTCTACAAGTAGAACAATGAATAGAACAGGTAGACGGACGAAATCTTTGTATATATTGCTTCTATATAGTCTAAGAAACATATATGCAAAGCATTCAAACAGTACAATCCGCCAATTTTTTGTTCTTCAAGTTTAAGTGAACTACGAGCCCCATTGTTAATCCTTTAAAGGAAACTATTTGTAAATTTCGACAAGTAGAACAATGAATGGAACAGGTATACGGTTGAAATCATTGTATATATTGCTTCTATATAGTCTAAGAAACATATATGCAACGCATCCAATCAGTACAAGTCGCCAATTTTTTATTCTTCAAGTTTAAGTGAACAACGAGCCCCATTGTTAATCCTTTAAAGGAAATTATTTGTAAATTTCGACAAGTAGAACAATGATTGGAACACGTAGACGGTTGAAATCTTTGTATATATTGCTTCTATATAGTCTATGAAACATATATACAAATCATCCAAGCAGTACCATTCGCCAATTTTTTGTTCTTCAAGTTTAAGTGAACAATGTGCCACATTGTTAATCCTTTAACGGAAACTATTTGTAACATTCTACAAGTAGAACCATGAATAGAACAGCTAAAAGGTTGAAATCTTTCTATATATTGCTTCTATATAGTCTTAGAAACATGTACGCAAAGCATCCAAACAGTACCATTCGCCAATTTCTTGATCTTCAAGTTTAAATGAACAGCGAGCTCCATTGATAATCATGAACTGGAAATTATTTGTAAATTTCGACAAGTAGAACAATGATTGGAACTCGTAGACGGTTGAAATCTTTGTATATATTGCTTCTATATAGTCTAAGAAACATATATGCAAATCATCCAAACAGAACAATTCGCCAATTTTTTGTTCTTCAAGTTTAAGTGAACTACGAGCCCCATTGTTAATCCTTTATCGGAAATTATTTGTAACTTTCGACAAGTAGAACAATGAATGGAACAGGTAGACGGTTGAAATCTTTGTATATATTGCTTCTATATAGTCTAAGAAACATATTCGCAAAGCATCTAAACAGTACCATTCGCAAATTTTTTGTACTTCAAGTTTATGTGAACAACGAGCCACATTGTTAATCCTTTAACGGAAATTATTTGTAACATTCTACAAGTAGAACAATGATTGGAACACGTAGACGGTTGAAATCTTTGTATATATTGCTGCCATATAGTCTAAGAAACATATATGCAAAGCATCCAAACAGTACAATTCGCCATTTTATTGTTCTTCAAGTTTACGTGAACAACGAGCCCCATTGTTAATCCATTAAAGGAAATTAGTTCTAAATTTCGACAAGTAAAACAATGATTGGAACACGTATACGGTTGAAATCTTTGTATATATTGCTTCCATATAGTCTAAGAAACATATATGCAAAGCATCCAAACAGTACCATTCGCCAATTTTTTGTTCTTCAAGTTTAAGTGAACAACGAGCCCCAGTGATAATCATGAAAGGGAAATTATTTGTAACTTTCTACAAGTAGAACTATGAATGGAACAGGTAGACGGTTGAAATCATTATATAGATTGCTTCTACATAGTCTAAGAAACATAAATGCAAAGCATCCAAACAGTAGCATTCGCCAATTTTTTGTTCTTCAAGTTTATGTGAACTACGAGCCCCATTGTTAATCCTTTATCGGAAATTATTTGTAAATTTCGACAAGTAGAACAATGAATGGAACAGGTAGACGGTTGAAATCTTTGTATATATTGCTTCTATATAGTCTAAGAAACATATTCGCAAAGCATCTAAACAGTACCATTCGCCAATTTTTTTGTACTTCAAGTTTATGTGAACAACGAGCCCCATTGATAATCATGAAACGGAAATTATTTATAACTTTCGACATGTAGAACAATGAATGGAACAGGTAGACGGTTGAAATCATTATATATATTGCTTCTACATAGTCTAAGAAACATAAATGCAAAGCATCCAAACAGTACCATTCGCCAATTTTTTGTTCTTCAAGTTTATGTGAACTACGAGCCCCATTGTTAATACTTTAACGGAAATTAATTGTAACTTTCTACAAGTAGAACAATGAATGGAACAGGTAGACGGTTGAAATCATTGTATATATTGCTTCCACATAGTCTATGAAACATATATGCAAAGCATCCAAACAGTACCATTCGCCAATTTATTATTCTTCAAGTTTAAGTGAACTACGAGCCCCATTGTTAATCCTTTATCGGAAATTATTTGTAAATTTCGACAAGTACAACAATGATTGGAACACGTAGACGGTTGAAATCTTTGTATATATTGCTGCCATATAGTCTAAGAAACATATATGCAAAGCATCCAAACAGTACAATTCGCCATTTTATTGTTCTTCAAGTTTACGTGAACAACGAGCCCCATTGTTAATCCATTAAAGGAAATTAGTTCTAAATTTCGACAAGTAAAACAATGATTGGAACACGTATACGGTTGAAATCTTTGTATATATTGCTTCCATATAGTCTAAGAAACATATATGCAAAGCATCCAGACAGTACCATTCGCCAATTTTTTGTTCTTCAAGTTTAAGTGAACAACGAGCCCCAGTGATAATCATGAAAGGGAAATTATTTGTAAATTTCGACAAGTAGAACAATGAATGGAACAGGTAGACGGTTGAAATCTTTGTATATATTGCTTCTATATAGTCTAAGAAACATATTCGCAAAGCATCTAAACAGTACCATTCGCCAATTTTTTGTACTTCAAGTTTATGTGAACAACGAGCCACATTGATAATCATGATACGGAAATTATTTATAACTTTCTACAAGTAGAACAATTAATAGAACAGGTAGACGGTTGAAATCTTTCTATATATTGCTTCTATATAATCTAAGAAACATATATGGAAAGCATCCAAACAGTACCATTCGCCACTTTTTTGTTCTTCAAGTTTAAGTGAACAACGAGCCCCATTGTTAATCCTTTAAAGGAAATTATTTGTAAATTTCGACAAATAGAACAATGAATGGAACAGGTAGACTGTTGAAATCATTGTATATATTGCTTCTATATAGTCCAAGAAACATATATGCAAAGCGTCCAAACAGAACAATTCGCCAATTTTTTGCTCTTCAAGTTTAAGTGAACTACGAGCCCCATTGTTAATCCTTTATCGGAAATTATTTGTAATTTTCGACAAGTAGTACAATGAATGGAACAGGTAGACGGTTGAAATCTTTGTATATATTGCTTCTATATAATCTAAGAAACATATATGCAAAGCATCTAAACAGTAACAATCGCCAATTTTTTGATCTTCAAGTTTAAGTGAACAGCGAGCCCCATTGATAATCATGAAATGGAAATTATTTGTAACTTTCTACAAGTAGAACAATGAATAGTACAGGTAGACGGGTGAAATCTTTCTATATATTGCTTCTAAATAGTCTAAGAGACACATATGCAAAGCATCCAAACAGTACCATTCGCCAATTTTTTGCTCTTCAAGTTTAAGTGAACTACGAGCCCCATTGTTAATCCTTTAAAGGAAATTATTTGTAAATTTCGGCAAGTAGAACAATGAATGGAACAGGTAGACGGTTGAAATCTTTGTATATATTGCTTCTATATATTCTAAGAAACATATATGCAAAGCATCTAAACAGTAACAATCGCCAATTTTTTGATTTTCAAGTTTAAGTGAACAGCGAGCCCCATTGATAATCATGAAATGGAAATTATTTGTAACTTTCTACAAGTAGAACAATGAACAGTACAGGTAGACGGGTGAAATCTTTCTATATATTGCTTCTAAATAGTCTAAGAAACATATATGCAAAGCATACAAACAGTACAATTCGCCAATGTTTTGTTCTTCAAGTTTAAGTGAACTACGAGCCCAATTGTTAATCCTTTAAAGGAAATTATTTGTAAATTTCGACAAGTAGAACAATGAATGGAACAGGTAGACTGTTGAAATCATTGTATATATTGCTTCTATATAGTCCAAGAAACATATATGCAAAGCGTCCAAACAGTACAATTCGCCAATTTTTTGCTCTTCAAGTTTAAGTGAACTACGAGCCCCATTGTTAATCCTTTAAAGGAAATTATTTGTAAATTTCGACAAGTAGAACAATGAATGGAACAGGTAGACGATTGAAATCTTTGTATATATTGCTTCTATGTAGTCTAAGAAACATATATGCAAAGCATCCAAAGAGTACCATTCGCCAATTTTTTGTTCTTCAAGTTTAAGTGAACTACGAGCCCCATTGTTAATCCTTTAAAGGAAATTATTTGTAAATTTCGACAAGTAGAACAATGAATGGAACAGGTAGACTGTTGAAATCATTGTATATATTGCTTCTATATAGTCCAAGAAACATATATGCAAAGCGTCCAAACAGTACAATTCGCCAATTTTTTGCTCTTCAAGTTTAAGTGAACTACGAGCCCCATTGTTAATCCTTTATCGGAAATTATTTGTAATTTTCGACAAGTAGTACAATGAATGGAACAGGTAGACGGTTGAAATCTTTGTATATATTGCTTCTATATAATCTAAGAAACATATATGCAAAGCATCTAAACAGTAACAATCGCCAATTTTTTGATCTTCAAGTTTAAGTGAACAGCGAGCCCCATTGATAATCATGAAATGGAAATTATTTGTAACTTTCTACAAGTAGAACAATGAATAGTACAGGTAGACGGGTGAAATCTTTCTATATATTGCTTCTAAATAGTCTAAGAGACACATATGCAAAGCATCCAAACAGTACCATTCGCCAATTTTTTGTTCTTCAAGTTTAAGTGAACAATGAGCCCCATTGTTAATCCTTTAAAGGAAATTATTTGTAAATTTCGACAAGTAGAACAATGATTGGAACACGTAGACGGTTGAAATCTTTGTATATATTGCTTCCATATAGCGTAAGAAACATGTACGCAAAGCATCCAAACAGTACCATGCGCCAATTTTTGGTTCTTCAAGTGTAAGTGAACAATGAGCCCTAATGGCTAATCCTTTATCGGTAATTATTTGTAACTTTCGACAAGTAGAACAATGAATGGAACAGGTAGACGGTTGAAATCCTTGTATATATTGCTTCCATATAGTCTAAGAAACATGTACGCAAAGCATCCAAACAGTACAATTCGCCAATTTTTTGCTCTTCAAGTTTAAGTAAACTACGAGCCCCATTGTTAATCCTTTAAAGGAAATTAATTGTAACTTTCTACAATTAGAAGAATGAATAGAACATGTAGACGGTTGAAATCATTGTATATATTGCTTCTATATAGTCTAAGAAACATATATGCAAAGCATCCAAACAGTACCATTCGCCAATTTTTTGTTCTTCAAGTTTTAGTGAACTACGAGCTCCATAGTTAATCCTTTAAAGGAAATTAATTGTAACTTTCTACAGTTAGAAGAATGAATAGAACATGTAGACGGTTGAAATCATTGTATATATTGCTTCTATATAATCTAAGAAACATATATGCAAAGCATCTAAACAGTAACAATCGCCAATTTTTTGATCTTCAAGTTTAAGTGAACAGCGAGCCCCATTGATAATCATGAAACGGAAATTATTTGTAAATTTCTACAAGTAGAACAATGAATGGAACAGGTAGACGGTTGAAATCTTTGTATATATTGCTTCTATATAGTCTAAGAAACATATATGCAAAGCATCCAAACAGTACCGTTCGCCAATTTTTTGTTCTTCAAGTTTAAGTGAACAATGAGACCCATTGTTAATCCTTTATCGGAAATTATTTGTAACTTTCGACAAGTAGAACAATGAATGGAACAGGTAGCCGGTTGAAATCAATGTATATATTGCTTCTATATAGTCTAAGAAACATATATGCAAAGCATCCAAACAGTACCATTCGCCAATTTTTTGTTCTTCAAGTTTAAGTGAACAATGAGACCCATTGTTAATCCTTTATCGGAAATTATTTGTAACTTTCGACAAGTAGAACAATGAATGGAACAGGTAGACGGTTGAAATCTTTGTATATATTGCTTCTATATAGTCTAAGAAACATATATGCAAAGCATCCGAACAGTACAATTCGCCAATTATTTGTTCTTCAAGTTTAAGTGAACAATGAGCCCCAATGGTTAATCCTTTATCGGAAATTATTTGTAAATTTCGACAAGTAGAACACTGAAGTGAACAGGTAGACGGTTGAAATATTTGTATATATTGCTTCTATATAGTCTGAGAAACATATATGCAAAGCATCCAAACAGTACAATTCGCCAATTTCTTGTTCTTCAAGTTTAAGTGAACAATGAGCCCCAATGGTTAATCCTTTATCGGAAATTATTTGTAATTTTCGACAAGTAGAACAATGAATGGAACAGGTAGACGGTTGAAATCTTTGTATATATTGCTTCTATATAATCTAAGAAACATATATGCAAAGCATCCAAACAGTACCATTCGCCACTTTTTTGTTCTTCAAGTTTAAGTGAACAACGAGCCCCATTGTTAATCCTTTAAAGGAAATTATTTGTAAATTTCGACAAGTAGAACAATGATTGGAACACGTACACGGTTGAAATCTTTGTATATATTGCTTCTATATAGTCTAAGAAACATGTACGCAAAGCATCCAAACAGTACAATTCGCCAATTTTTTGTTCTTCAAGTTTAAGTGAACTACGAGCCCCATTGTTAATCCTTTAAAGGAAATTATTTGTAAATTTCGACAAGTAGAACAATGAATGGAACAGGTAGCCGGTTGAAATCTTTGTATATATTGCTTCTATATAGTCTAAGAAACATATATGCAAAGCATCCAACCAGTACAATTCGCCAATTTTTTGTTCTTCAAGTTTAAGTGAACAATGAGCCCCAATGGTTAATCCTTTATCGGAAATTATTTGTAAATTTCGACAAGTAGAACAATGAATGGAACAGGTAGCCGGTAGAAATCAATATATATATTACTTCTATATAGTCTAAGAAACATATATGCAAAGCATCCAAACAGTACCATTCGCCACTTTTTTGTTCTTCAAGTTTAAGTGAACAACGAGCCCCATTGTTAATCCTTTAAAGGAAATTATTTGTAACTTTCGACAAGTAGAACTATGAATGGAACAGGTAGACGGTTGAAATCTTTGTATATATTGCTTCTATATAGTCTAAGAAACATATATGCAAAGCATCCAAACAGTACAATTCGCCAATTTTTTGTTCTTCAGGTTTAAGTGAACAATGAGCCCCAATGGTTAATCCTTTATCGGAAATTATTAGTAAATTTCGACAAGTAGAACAATGAATGGAACAGGTAGCCGGTTGAAATCTTTGTATATATTGCTTCTATATAGTCTAAGAAACATATATGCAAAGCATCCAAACAGTACAATTCGCCAATTTTTTGTTCTTCAAGTTTAAGTGAACAATGAGCCCCATTGTTAATCCTTTAAAGGAAATTATTTGTAACTTTCGACAAGTAGAACAATGAATGGAACAGGTAGACGGTTGAAATCTTTGTATATATTGCTTCTATATAGTCTAAGAAACATATATGAAAAGCATCCAAACAGTACCATTCGCCACTTTTTTGTTCTTCAAGTTTAAGTGAACAACGAGCCCCATTGTTAATCCTTTAACGGAAATTAATTGTAACTTTCGACAAGTAGATCAATGAATGGATCAGGTAGACGGTTGAAATCTTTGTATATATTGCTTCTATATAGTCTAAGAAACATATATGCAAAGCATCCAAACAGTACAATTCGCCAATTTTTTGTTCTTCAAGTTTAAGTGAACAACGAGCCCCATTGTTAATCCTTTAAAGGAAATTATTTGTAACTTTCGACAAGTAGAACAATGAATGGAACAGTTAGACGGTTGAAATCTTTGTATATATTGCTTCTATATAGTCTAAGAAACATATATGCAAAGCATCCAAACAGTACAATTCGCCAATTTTTTGTTCTTCAGGTTTAAGTGAACAATGAGCCCCAATGGTTAATCCTTTATCGGAAATTATTTGTAAATTTCGACAAGTAGAACAATGAATGGAACAGGTAGCCGGTTGAAATCTTTGTATATATTGCTTCTATATAGTCTAAGAAACATATATGCAAAGCATCCAAACAGTACAATTCGCCAATTTTTTGTTCTTCAAGTTTAAGGGAACAATTAGCCCCAATGTTAATCCTTTAATGGAAATTATTTGTAACTTGCGAAAAGTAGAACAATGAATGGAACAGGTAGGCGGTTGAAATTAATGTATATATTGCTTCTATATAGTCTAAGAAACATATATGCAAAGCATCCAAACAGTACCATTCGCCACTTTTTTGTTCTTCAAGTTTAAGTGAACATCGAGCCCCATTGTTAATCCTTTAAAGGAAATTATTTGTAAATTTCGACAAGTAGAACAATGATTGGAACAGGTAGACGGTTGAAATCATTGTATATATTGCTTCTATATAGTCTAAGAAACATATATGCAAAGCATCCAAACAGTACAATTCGCCAATTTTTTGTTCTTCAAGTTTAAGTGAACAATGAGCCCCAATGTTTAATCCTTTATCGGTAATTATTTGTAACTTTCGACAAGTAGAACAGTGAATGGAACAGGTAGACGGTTGAAATCTTTTTATATATTGCTTCTTTATAGTCTAAGAAACATATATGCAAAGCATCCAAACAGTACCATTCGCCACTTTTTTGTTCTTCAAGTTTAAGTGAACAACGAGCCCCATTGTTAATCCTTTAAAGGAAATTATTTGTAAATTTCGACAAGTAGAACAATGATTGGAACACGTACACGGTTGAAATCTTTGTATATATTGCTTCTATATAGTCTAAGAAACATGTACGCAAAGCATCCAAACAGTACAATTCGCCAATTTTTTGTTCTTCAAGTTTAAGTGAACTACGAGCCCCATTGTTAATCCTTTAAAGGAAATTATTTGTAAATTTCGACAAGTAGAACAATGAATGGAACAGGTAGCCGGTTGAAATCTTTGTATATATTGCTTCTATATAGTCTAAGAAACATATATGCAAAGCATCCAACCAGTACAATTCGCCAATTTTTTGTTCTTCAAGTTTAAGTGAACAATGAGCCCCAATGGTTAATCCTTTATCGGAAATTATTTGTAAATTTCGACAAGTAGAACAATGAATGGAACAGGTAGCCGGTTGAAATCAATATATATATTACTTCTATATAGTCTAAGAAACATATATGCAAAGCATCCAAACAGTACCATTCGCCACTTTTTTGTTCTTCAAGTTTAAGTGAACAACGAGCCCCATTGTTAATCCTTTAAAGGAAATTATTTGTAACTTTCGACAAGTAGAACTATGAATGGAACAGGTAGACGGTTGAAATCTTTGTATATATTGCTTCTATATAGTCTAAGAAACATATATGCAAAGCATCCAAACAGTACAATTCGCCAATTTTTTGTTCTTCAGGTTTAAGTGAACAATGAGCCCCAATGGTTAATCCTTTATCGGAAATTATTAGTAAATTTCGACAAGTAGAACAATGAATGGAACAGGTAGCCGGTTGAAATCTTTGTATATATTGCTTCTATATAGTCTAAGAAACATATATGCAAAGCATCCAAACAGTACAATTCGCCAATTTTTTGTTCTTCAAGTTTAAGTGAACAATGAGCCCCATTGTTAATCCTTTAAAGGAAATTATTTGTAACTTTCGACAAGTAGAACAATGAATGGAACAGGTAGACGGTTGAAATCTTTGTATATATTGCTTCTATATAGTCTAAGAAACATATATGAAAAGCATCCAAACAGTACCATTCGCCACTTTTTTGTTCTTCAAGTTTAAGTGAACAACGAGCCCCATTGTTAATCCTTTAACGGAAATTAATTGTAACTTTCGACAAGTAGATCAATGAATGGATCAGGTAGACGGTTGAAATCTTTGTATATATTGCTTCTATATAGTCTAAGAAACATATATGCAAAGCATCCAAACAGTACAATTCGCCAATTTTTTGTTCTTCAAGTTTAAGTGAACAACGAGCCCCATTGTTAATCCTTTAAAGGAAATTATATGTAACTTTCGACAAGTAGAACAATGAATGGAACAGTTAGACGGTTGAAATATTTGTATATATTGCTTCTATATAATCTAAGAAACATATATGCAAAGCATCTAAACAGTAACAATCGCCAATTTTTTGATCTTCAAGTTTAAGTGAACAGCGAGCCCCATTGATAATCATGAAATGGAAATTATTTATAACTTTCTACAAGTAGAACAATGAATAGTACAGGTAGACGGGTGAAATCTTTCTATATATTGCTTCTAAATAGTCTAAGAAACATCTATGCAAGGCATCCAAACAGTACAATTCGCCAATTTTTTGTTCTTCAAGTTTAAGTGAACTACGAGCCCCATTGTTAATCCTTTAAAGGAAATTATTTGTAAATTTCGACAAGTAGAACAATTAATGGATCATGTAGACGGTTGAAAAAATTGTATATATTGCTTCCATATAGTCTAAGAAACATATATGCAAAGCATCCAAACAGTACCATTCGCCAATTTTTTGTTCTTCAAGTTTAAGTGAACTACGAGCCCCATTGTTAATCCTTTAAAGGAAATTATTTGTAACTTGCGAAAAGTAGAACAATGAATGGAACAGGTAGGCGGTTGAAATTAATGTATATATTGCTTCTATATAGTCTAAGAAACATATATACAAAGCATCCAAACAGTACCATTCGCCACTTTTTTGTTCTTCAAGTTTAAGTGAACATCGAGCCCCATTGTTAATCCTTTAAAGGAAATTATTTGTAAATTTCGACAAGTAGAACAATGATTGGAACAGGTAGACGGTTGAAATCATTGTATATATTGCTTCTACATAGTCTAAGAAACATATATGCAAAGCATCCAAACAGTACAATTCGCCAATTTTTTGTTCTTCAAGTTTAAGTGAACAATTAGCCCCAATGTTTAATCCTTTATCGGTAATTATTTGTAACTTTCGACAAGTAGAACAGTGAATGGAACAGGTAGACGGTTGAAATCTTTGTATATATTGCTTCTATATAATCTAAGAAACATATATGCAAAGCATCTAAACAGTAACAATCGCCAATTTTTTGATCTTCAAGTTTAAGTGAACAGCGAGCCCCATTGATAATCATGAAATGGAAATTATTTGTAACTTTCTACAAGTAGAACAATGAATAGTACAGGTAGACGGGTGAAATCTTTCTATATATTGCTTCTAAATAGTCTAAGAGACACATATGCAAAGCATCCAAACAGTACCATTCGCCAATTTTTTGTTCTTCAAGTTTAAGTGAACAATGAGCCCCATTGTTAATCCTTTAAAGGAAATTATTTGTAAATTTCGACAAGTAGAACAATGATTGGAACACGTAGACGGTTGAAATCTTTGTATATATTGCTTCCATATAGCGTAAGAAACATGTACGCAAAGCATCCAAACAGTACCATGCGCCAATTTTTGGTTCTTCAAGTGTAAGTGAACAATGAGCCCTAATGGCTAATCCTTTATCGGTAATTATTTGTAACTTTCGACAAGTAGAACAATGAATGGAACAGGTAGACGGTTGAAATCCTTGTATATATTGCTTCCATATAGTCTAAGAAACATGTACGCAAAGCATCCAAACAGTACAATTCGCCAATTTTTTGCTCTTCAAGTTTAAGTAAACTACGAGCCCCATTGTTAATCCTTTAAAGGAAATTAATTGTAACTTTCTACAATTAGAAGAATGAATAGAACATGTAGACGGTTGAAATCATTGTATATATTGCTTCTATATAGTCTAAGAAACATATATGCAAAGCATCCAAACAGTACCATTCGCCAATTTTTTGTTCTTCAAGTTTTAGTGAACTACGAGCTCCATAGTTAATCCTTTAAAGGAAATTAATTGTAACTTTCTACAGTTAGAAGAATGAATAGAACATGTAGACGGTTGAAATCATTGTATATATTGCTTCTATATAATCTAAGAAACATATATGCAAAGCATCTAAACAGTAACAATCGCCAATTTTTTGATCTTCAAGTTTAAGTGAACAGCGAGCCCCATTGATAATCATGAAACGGAAATTATTTGTAAATTTCTACAAGTAGAACAATGAATGGAACAGGTAGACGGTTGAAATCTTTGTATATATTGCTTCTATATAGTCTAAGAAACATATATGCAAAGCATCCAAACAGTACCGTTCGCCAATTTTTTGTTCTTCAAGTTTAAGTGAACAATGAGACCCATTGTTAATCCTTTATCGGAAATTATTTGTAACTTTCGACAAGTAGAACAATGAATGGAACAGGTAGCCGGTTGAAATCAATGTATATATTGCTTCTATATAGTCTAAGAAACATATATGCAAAGCATCCAAACAGTACCATTCGCCAATTTTTTGTTCTTCAAGTTTAAGTGAACAATGAGACCCATTGTTAATCCTTTATCGGAAATTATTTGTAACTTTCGACAAGTAGAACAATGAATGGAACAGGTAGACGGTTGAAATCTTTGTATATATTGCTTCTATATAGTCTAAGAAACATATATGCAAAGCATCCGAACAGTACAATTCGCCAATTATTTGTTCTTCAAGTTTAAGTGAACAATGAGCCCCAATGGTTAATCCTTTATCGGAAATTATTTGTAAATTCCGCAAGTAGAACACTGAAGTGAACAGGTAGACGGTTGAAATATTTGTATATATTGCTTCTATATAGTCTGAGAAACATATATGCAAAGCATCCAAACAGTACAATTCGCCAATTTCTTGTTCTTCAAGTTTAAGTGAACAATGAGCCCCAATGGTTAATCCTTTATCGGAAATTATTTGTAATTTTCGACAAGTAGAACAATGAATGGAACAGGTAGACGGTTGAAATCTTTGTATATATTGCTTCTATATAATCTAAGAAACATATATGCAAAGCATCCAAACAGTACCATTCGCCACTTTTTTGTTCTTCAAGTTTAAGTGAACAACGAGCCCCATTGTTAATCCTTTAAAGGAAATTATTTGTAAATTTCGACAAGTAGAACAATGATTGGAACACGTACACGGTTGAAATCTTTGTATATATTGCTTCTATATAGTCTAAGAAACATGTACGCAAAGCATCCAAACAGTACAATTCGCCAATTTTTTGTTCTTCAAGTTTAAGTGAACAACGAGCCCCATTGTTAATCCTTTAAAGGAAATTATTTGTAACTTTCGACAAGTAGAACTATGAATGGAACAGGTAGACGGTTGAAATCTTTGTATATATTGCTTCTATATAGTCTAAGAAACATATATGCAAAGCATCCAAACAGTACAATTCGCCAATTTTTTGTTCTTCAGGTTTAAGTGAACAATGAGCCCCAATGGTTAATCCTTTATCGGAAATTATTAGTAAATTTCGACAAGTAGAACAATGAATGGAACAGGTAGCCGGTTGAAATCTTTGTATATATTGCTTCTATATAGTCTAAGAAACATATATGCAAAGCATCCAAACAGTACAATTCGCCAATTTTTTGTTCTTCAAGTTTAAGTGAACAATGAGCCCCATTGTTAATCCTTTAAAGGAAATTATTTGTAACTTTCGACAAGTAGAACAATGAATGGAACAGGTAGACGGTTGAAATCTTTGTATATATTGCTTCTATATAGTCTAAGAAACATATATGAAAAGCATCCAAACAGTACCATTCGCCACTTTTTTGTTCTTCAAGTTTAAGTGAACAACGAGCCCCATTGTTAATCCTTTAACGGAAATTAATTGTAACTTTCGACAAGTAGATCAATGAATGGATCAGGTAGACGGTTGAAATCTTTGTATATATTGCTTCTATATAGTCTAAGAAACATATATGCAAAGCATCCAAACAGTACAATTCGCCAATTTTTTGTTCTTCAAGTTTAAGTGAACAACGAGCCCCATTGTTAATCCTTTAAAGGAAATTATTTGTAACTTTCGACAAGTAGAACAATGAATGGAACAGTTAGACGGTTGAAATCTTTGTATATATTGCTTCTATATAGTCTAAGAAACATATATGCAAAGCATCCAAACAGTACAATTCGCCAATTTTTTGTTCTTCAGGTTTAAGTGAACAATGAGCCCCAATGGTTAATCCTTTATCGGAAATTATTTGTAAATTTCGACAAGTAGAACAATGAATGGAACAGGTAGCCGGTTGAAATCTTTGTATATATTGCTTCTATATAGTCTAAGAAACATATATGCAAAGCATCCAAACAGTACAATTCGCCAATTTTTTGTTCTTCAAGTTTAAGGGAACAATTAGCCCCAATGTTAATCCTTTAATGGAAATTATTTGTAACTTGCGAAAAGTAGAACAATGAATGGAACAGGTAGGCGGTTGAAATTAATGTATATATTGCTTCTATATAGTCTAAGAAACATATATGCAAAGCATCCAAACAGTACCATTCGCCACTTTTTTGTTCTTCAAGTTTAAGTGAACATCGAGCCCCATTGTTAATCCTTTAAAGGAAATTATTTGTAAATTTCGACAAGTAGAACAATGATTGGAACAGGTAGACGGTTGAAATCATTGTATATATTGCTTCTATATAGTCTAAGAAACATATATGCAAAGCATCCAAACAGTACAATTCGCCAATTTTTTGTTCTTCAAGTTTAAGTGAACAATGAGCCCCAATGTTTAATCCTTTATCGGTAATTATTTGTAACTTTCGACAAGTAGAACAGTGAATGGAACAGGTAGACGGTTGAAATCTTTTTATATATTGCTTCTTTATAGTCTAAGAAACATATATGCAAAGCATCCAAACAGTACCATTCGCCACTTTTTTGTTCTTCAAGTTTAAGTGAACAACGAGCCCCATTGTTAATCCTTTAAAGGAAATTATTTGTAAATTTCGACAAGTAGAACAATGATTGGAACACGTACACGGTTGAAATCTTTGTATATATTGCTTCTATATAGTCTAAGAAACATGTACGCAAAGCATCCAAACAGTACAATTCGCCAATTTTTTGTTCTTCAAGTTTAAGTGAACTACGAGCCCCATTGTTAATCCTTTAAAGGAAATTATTTGTAAATTTCGACAAGTAGAACAATGAATGGAACAGGTAGCCGGTTGAAATCTTTGTATATATTGCTTCTATATAGTCTAAGAAACATATATGCAAAGCATCCAACCAGTACAATTCGCCAATTTTTTGTTCTTCAAGTTTAAGTGAACAATGAGCCCCAATGGTTAATCCTTTATCGGAAATTATTTGTAAATTTCGACAAGTAGAACAATGAATGGAACAGGTAGCCGGTTGAAATCAATATATATATTACTTCTATATAGTCTAAGAAACATATATGCAAAGCATCCAAACAGTACCATTCGCCACTTTTTTGTTCTTCAAGTTTAAGTGAACAACGAGCCCCATTGTTAATCCTTTAAAGGAAATTATTTGTAACTTTCGACAAGTAGAACTATGAATGGAACAGGTAGACGGTTGAAATCTTTGTATATATTGCTTCTATATAGTCTAAGAAACATATATGCAAAGCATCCAAACAGTACAATTCGCCAATTTTTTGTTCTTCAGGTTTAAGTGAACAATGAGCCCCAATGGTTAATCCTTTATCGGAAATTATTAGTAAATTTCGACAAGTAGAACAATGAATGGAACAGGTAGCCGGTTGAAATCTTTGTATATATTGCTTCTATATAGTCTAAGAAACATATATGCAAAGCATCCAAACAGTACAATTCGCCAATTTTTTGTTCTTCAAGTTTAAGTGAACAATGAGCCCCATTGTTAATCCTTTAAAGGAAATTATTTGTAACTTTCGACAAGTAGAACAATGAATGGAACAGGTAGACGGTTGAAATCTTTGTATATATTGCTTCTATATAGTCTAAGAAACATATATGAAAAGCATCCAAACAGTACCATTCGCCACTTTTTTGTTCTTCAAGTTTAAGTGAACAACGAGCCCCATTGTTAATCCTTTAACGGAAATTAATTGTAACTTTCGACAAGTAGATCAATGAATGGATCAGGTAGACGGTTGAAATCTTTGTATATATTGCTTCTATATAGTCTAAGAAACATATATGCAAAGCATCCAAACAGTACAATTCGCCAATTTTTTGTTCTTCAAGTTTAAGTGAACAACGAGCCCCATTGTTAATCCTTTAAAGGAAATTATATGTAACTTTCGACAAGTAGAACAATGAATGGAACAGTTAGACGGTTGAAATATTTGTATATATTGCTTCTATATAATCTAAGAAACATATATGCAAAGCATCTAAACAGTAACAATCGCCAATTTTTTGATCTTCAAGTTTAAGTGAACAGCGAGCCCCATTGATAATCATGAAATGGAAATTATTTATAACTTTCTACAAGTAGAACAATGAATAGTACAGGTAGACGGGTGAAATCTTTCTATATATTGCTTCTAAATAGTCTAAGAAACATCTATGCAAGGCATCCAAACAGTACAATTCGCCAATTTTTTGTTCTTCAAGTTTAAGTGAACTACGAGCCCCATTGTTAATCCTTTAAAGGAAATTATTTGTAAATTTCGACAAGTAGAACAATTAATGGATCATGTAGACGGTTGAAAAAATTGTATATATTGCTTCCATATAGTCTAAGAAACATATATGCAAAGCATCCAAACAGTACCATTCGCCAATTTTTTGTTCTTCAAGTTTAAGTGAACTACGAGCCCCATTGTTAATCCTTTAAAGGAAATTATTTGTAACTTGCGAAAAGTAGAACAATGAATGGAACAGGTAGGCGGTTGAAATTAATGTATATATTGCTTCTATATAGTCTAAGAAACATATATACAAAGCATCCAAACAGTACCATTCGCCACTTTTTTGTTCTTCAAGTTTAAGTGAACATCGAGCCCCATTGTTAATCCTTTAAAGGAAATTATTTGTAAATTTCGACAAGTAGAACAATGATTGGAACAGGTAGACGGTTGAAATCATTGTATATATTGCTTCTACATAGTCTAAGAAACATATATGCAAAGCATCCAAACAGTACAATTCGCCAATTTTTTGTTCTTCAAGTTTAAGTGAACAATTAGCCCCAATGTTTAATCCTTTATCGGTAATTATTTGTAACTTTCGACAAGTAGAACAGTGAATGGAACAGGTAGACGGTTGAAATCTTTTTATATATTGCTTCTTTATAGTCTAAGAAACATATATGCAAAGCATCCAAACAGTACCATTCGCCACTTTTTTGTTCTTCAAGTTTAAGTGAACAACGAGCCCCATTGTTAATCCTTTAAAGGAAATTATTTGTAAATTTCGACAAGTAGAACAATGATTGGAACACGTACACGGTTGAAATCTTTGTATATATTGCTTCTATATAGTCTAAGAAACATGTACGCAAAGCATCCAAACAGTACAATTCGCCAATTTTTTGTTCTTCAAGTTTAAGTGAACTACGAGCCCCATTGTTAATCCTTTAAAGGAAATTATTTGTAAATTTCGACAAGTAGAACAATGAATGGAACAGGTAGCCGGTTGAAATCTTTGTATATATTGCTTCTATATAGTCTAAGAAACATATATGCAAAGCATCCAAACAGTACAATTCGCCAATTTTTTGTTCTTCAGGTTTAAGTGAACAATGAGCCCCAATGGTTAATCCTTTATCGGAAATTATTAGTAAATTTCGACAAGTAGAACAATGAATGGAACAGGTAGCCGGTTGAAATCTTTGTATATATTGCTTCTATATAGTCTAAGAAACATATATGCAAAGCATCCAAACAGTACAATTCGCCAATTTTTTGTTCTTCAAGTTTAAGTGAACAATGAGCCCCATTGTTAATCCTTTAAAGGAAATTATTTGTAACTTTCGACAAGTAGAACAATGAATGGAACAGGTAGACGGTTGAAATCTTTGTATATATTGCTTCTATATAGTCTAAGAAACATATATGAAAAGCATCCAAACAGTACCATTCGCCACTTTTTTGTTCTTCAAGTTTAAGTGAACAACGAGCCCCATTGTTAATCCTTTAACGGAAATTAATTGTAACTTTCGACAAGTAGATCAATGAATGGATCAGGTAGACGGTTGAAATCTTTGTATATATTGCTTCTATATAGTCTAAGAAACATATATGCAAAGCATCCAAACAGTACAATTCGCCAATTTTTTGTTCTTCAAGTTTAAGTGAACAACGAGCCCCATTGTTAATCCTTTAAAGGAAATTATATGTAACTTTCGACAAGTAGAACAATGAATGGAACAGTTAGACGGTTGAAATCTTTGTATATATTGCTTCTATATAGTCTAAGAAACATATATGCAAAGCATCCAAACAGTACAATTCGCCAATTTTTTGTTCTTCAGGTTTAAGTGAACAATGAGCCCCAATGGTTAATCCTTTATCGGAAATTATTTGTAAATTTCGACAAGTAGAACAATGAATGGAACAGGTAGCCGGTTGAAATCTTTGTATATATTGCTTCTATATAGTCTAAGAAACATATATGCAAAGCATCCAAACAGTACAATTCGCCAATTTTTTGTTCTTCAAGTTTAAGTGAACAACGAGCCCCATTGTTAATCCTTTAAAGGAAATTATATGTAACTTTCGACAAGTAGAACAATGAATGGAACAGTTAGACGGTTGAAATCTTTGTATATATTGCTTCTATATAGTCTAAGAAACATATATGCAAAGCATCCAAACAGTACAATTCGCCAATTTTTTGTTCTTCAGGTTTAAGTGAACAATGAGCCCCAATGGTTAATCCTTTATCGGAAATTATTTGTAAATTTCGACAAGTAGAACAATGAATGGAACAGGTAGCCGGTTGAAATCTTTGTATATATTGCTTCTATATAGTCTAAGAAACATATATGCAAAGCATCCAAACAGTACAATTCGCCAATTTTTTGTTCTTCAGGTTTAAGTGAACAATGAGCCCCAATGTTTAATCCTTTATCGGTAATTATTTGTAACTTTCGACAAGTAGAACAATGAATGGAACAGGTAGACGGTTGAAATCCTTGTATATATTGCTTCTATATAGTCTAAGAAACATATATGCAAAGCATCCAAACAGTACCATTCGCCACTTTTTTGTTCTTCAAGTTTAAGTGAACTACGAGCCCCATTGTTAATACTTTAACGGAACTTATTTGTAACTTTCGACAAGTAGAACAATGAATGGAACAGTTAGACGGTTGAAATATTTGTATATATTGCTTCTATATAATCTAAGAAACATATATGCAAAGCATCTAAACAGTAACAATCGCCAATTTTTTGATCTTCAAGTTTAAGTGAACAGCGAGCCCCATTGATAATCATGAAATGGAAATTATTTATAACTTTCTACAAGTAGAACAATGAATAGTACAGGTAGACGGGTGAAATCTTTCTATATATTGCTTCTAAATAGTCTAAGAAACATCTATGCAAGGCATCCAAACAGTACAATTCGCCAATTTTTTGTTCTTCAAGTTTAAGTGAACTACGAGCCCCATTGTTAATCCTTTAAAGGAAATTATTTGTAAATTTCGACAAGTAGAACAATTAATGGATCATGTAGACGGTTGAAAAAATTGTATATATTGCTTCCATATAGTCTAAGAAACATATATGCAAAGCATCCAAACAGTACCATTCGCCAATTTTTTGTTCTTCAAGTTTAAGTGAACAATGAGACCCATCGTTAATCCTTTATCGGAAATTATTTGTAACTTTCGACAAGTAGATCAATGAATGGAACAGGTAGACGGTTGAAATCTTTGTATATATTGCTTGTATAAAGTCTAAGAAACATATATGCAAATCATCCAAACAGTACAATTCGCCAATTATTTGATCTTCAAGTTTAAGTGAACTACGAGCCCCATTGTTAATACTTTAACGGAACTTATTTGTAACTTTCGACAAGTAGAACAATGAATGGAACAGGTAGACGGTTGAAATCAATGTATATATTGCTTCTATATAGTCTAAGAAACATATATGCAAAGCATCCAAACAGTACCATTCGCCACTTTTTTGTTCTTCAAGTTTAAGTGAACTACGAGCCCCGTTGTTAATACTTTAACGGAACTTATTTGTAACTTTCGACAAGTAGAACAATGAATGGAACAGGTAGACGGTTGAAATCAATGTATATATTGCTTCTATATAGTCTAAGAAACATATATGCAAATCATCCAAACAGTACAATTCGCCAATTATTTGATCTTCAAGTTTAAGTGAACAACGAGCCCCATTGTTAATCCTTTAAAGGAAATTATTTGTAAATTTCGACAAGTAGAACAATGATTGGAACACGTAGACGGTTGAAATCTTTGTATATATTGCTTCCATATAGTCTAAGAAACATATGTGCAATGCATCCAAACAGTAACATTCGCCAATTTTTTGTTCTTCAAGTTCAAGTGAACAATGAGACCCATTGTTAATCCTTTATCGGAAATTATTTGTAACTTTCGACAAGTAGATCAATGAATGGAACAGGAAGACGGTTGAAATCTTTGTATATATTGCTTCTATATAGTCTAAGAAACATATATGCAAATCATCCAAACAGTACAATTCGCCAATTATTTGATCATCAAGTTTAAGTGAACTACGAGCCCCATTGTTAATCCTTTAAAGGAAATTATTTGTAACTTGCGACAAGTAGAACAATGAATGGAACAGGTAGACGGTTGAAATCAATGTATATATTGCTTCTATATAGTCTAAGAAACATATATGCAAAGCATCCAAACAGTACCATTCGCCACTTTTTTGTTCTTCAAGTTTAAGTGAACAACGAGCCCCATTGTTAATCCTTTAAAGGAAATTATTTGTAACTTTCGACAAGTAGAACAATGAATGGAACAGGTAGACGGTTGAAATCTTTGTATATTTTGCATCTATATAGTCTAAGAGACATATATGCAAAGCATCCAAACAGTACAATTCGCCAATTATTTGTTCTTCAAGTTTAAGTGAACAATGAGCCCCAATGGTTAATCCTTTATCGGTAATTATTTGTAACTTTCGACAAGTAGAACAATGAATGGAACACGTAGACGGTTGAAATCCTTGTATATATTGCTTCTATATAGTCTAAGAAACATATATGCAAAGCATCCAAACAGTAAAATTCGCCAATTTTTTGTTCTTCAAGTTTAAGTAAACTACGATCCCCATTGTTAATCCCTTAACGGAAATTATTTGTAACTTTCGACAAGTAGAACAATGAATGGAACAGGTAGACGGTTGAAATCTTTGTATATATTGCTTCTATATAGTCTAGGAAACATATATGCAAAGCATCCAAACAGTACAATTCGACAATTTTTTGCTCTTCATGTTTAAGTGAACTACGAGCCTCATTGTTAATCCTTTAAAGGAAATTATTTGTAAATTTCGACAAGTAGAACAATGAATGGAACAGGTAGACTGTTGAAAGTAATGTATATATTGCTTCTATATAGTCTAAGAAATATATATGCAAAGCATCCAAACAGTACCATTCGCCAATTTTTTGTTCTTCAAGTTTAAGTGAACTACGAGCCCCATTGTTAATCCTTTAAAGGAAATTATTTGTAAATTTCGACAAGTAGAACAATGAATGGAACAGGTAGACTGTTGAAATTAATGTATATATTGCTTCTATATAGTCTAAGAAACATTTATGCAAAGCATCTAAACAGTAACAATCGCCAATTTTTTGATCTTCAAGTTTAAGTGAACAGCGAGCCCCATTGATAATCATGAAATGGAAATTATTTGTAACTTTCTACAAGTAGAACAATGAATAGTACAGGTAGACGGGTGAAATATTTCTAAATATTGCTTCTAAATAGTCTAAGAAACATCTATGCAAAGCATCCAAACAGTACAATTCGCCAATTTTTTGCTCTTCAAGTTTAAGTGAACTACGAGCCCCATTGTTAATCCTTTAAAGGAAATTATTTGTAAATTTCGGCAAGTAGAACAATGAATGGAATAGGTAGACGGTTGAAATCATTGTATATATTGCTTCTATATAGTCTAAGAAACATATATGCAAAGCATCCAAACAGTACAATTCGCCACTTTTTTGTTCTTCAAGTTTAAGTAAACTACGATCCCCATTGTTAATCCCTTAACGGAAATTATTTGTAACATTCGACAAGTAGAACAATGAATGGAACAGGTAGACGGTTGAAATCATTGTATATATTGCTTCTATATAGTCTAAGAAACATATATGCAAAGCATCCAAACAGTACAATTCGCCAATTTTTTGTTCTTCAAGTTTAAGTGAACAATGAGCCCCATTGTTAATCCTTTAACGGAAATTAATTGTAACTTTCGACAAGTAGAACAATGAATGGAACAGGTAGACGGTTGAAATCTTTGTATATATTGCTTCTATATAGTCTAAGAAACATGTACGCAAAGCATCCAAACAGTACCATTCGCCAATTTTTTGTTCTTCAAGTTTAAGTGAACAATGAGCCCCAATGGTTAATCCTTTAAAGGAAATTATTTGTAAATTTCGACAAGTAGAACAATGAATGGATCATGTAGAAGGTTGAAAAAATTGTATATATTGCTTCTATATAGTCTACGAAACATATATGCAAAGCATCCAAACAGCAAAATTCGCTAATTTTTTGTACTTCAAGTTTAAGTGAACTACGAGCCCCATTGTTAATCCTTTAAAGGAAATTATTTGAAAATTTCGACAAGTAGAACAATGAATGGATCATGTAGACGGTTGAAAAAATTGTATATATTGCTTCCATATAGTCTAAGAAACATGTACGCAAAGCATCCAAACAGTACAATTCGCCAATTTTTTGTTCTTCAAGTTTAAGTGAACTACGATCCCCATTGTTAATCCCTTAACGGAAATTATTTGTAACTTTCGACAAGTAGAACAGTGAATGGAACAGGTAGACGGTTGAAATCTTTGTATATATTGCTTCTATATAATCTAAGAAACATATATGCAAAGCATCCAAACAGTACCATTCGCCAATTTTTTGTTCTTCAAGTTTAAGTGAACAATGAGCCCCAATGGTTAATCCGTTATCGGAAATTATTTGTAACTTTCGACAAGTAGAACAATGAATGGAACAGGTAGACGGTTGAAATCTTTGTATATATTGCTTCTATATAGTCTGAGAAACATATATGCAAAGCATCCAAACAGTACAATTCGCCAATTTTTTGTTCTTCAAGTTTAAGTGAACAATGTGCCCCAATGTTTAATCCGTTATCGGAAATTATTTGTAAATATCGACAAGTAGAACAATGAATGGAAAAGGTAGACGGTTGAAATCTTTGTATATATTGCTTCTATATAGTCTAAGAAACATATATGCAAAGCATCCAAACAGTACCATTCGCCAATTTTTTGTTCTTCAAGTTTAAGTGAACAATGAGCCCCATTGTTAATCCTTTATCGGAAATTATTTGTAACTTTCGACAAGTAGAACAATGAATGGAACAGGTAGACGGTTGAAATCTTTGTATATATTGCTTCTATATAGTCTAAGAAACATATATGCAAAGCATCCAAACAGTACCATTCGCCACTTTTTTGTTCTTCAAGTTTAAGTGAACAACGAGCCCCATTGTTAATCCTTTAAAGGAAATTATTTGTAACTTTCGACAAGGAGAACAATGAATGGAACATGTAGACGGTTGAAATCTTTGTATATATTGCTTCTATATAGTCTAAGAAACATATATGCAAAGCATCCAAACAGTACAATTCGCCAATTTTTTGTTCTTCAAGTTTAAGTGAACAATGAGCCCCAATGGTTAATCCTATATCGGAAATTATTTGTAAATTTCGACAAGTAGAACAATGAATGGAACAGGTAGCCGGTTGAAATCTTTGTATATATTGCTTCTATATAGTCTAAGAAACATATATGCAAAGCATCCAAACAGTACAATTCGCCAATTTATTGTTCTTCAAGTTTAAGTGAACAATGAGCCCCATTGTTAATCCTTCAAAGGAAATTATTTGTAACTTTCGACAAGTAGAACAGTGAATGGAACAGGTAGACGGTTGAAATCTTTGTATATATTGCTTCTATATAGTCTGAGAAACATATATGCAAAGCATCCAAACAGTACCATTCGCCAATTTTTTGTTCTTCAAGTTTAAGTGAACAATGAGCCCCAATGGTTAATCCTTTATCGGTAATTATTTGTAACTTGCGACAAATAGAACAATGAATGGAACAGTTAGACGGTTGAAATATTTGTATATATTGCTTCTATATAATCTAAGAAACATATATGCAAAGCATCTAAACAGTAACAATCGCCAATTTTTTGATCTTCAAGTTTAAGTGAACAGCGAGCCCCATTGATAAACATGAAATGGAAATTATTTGTAACTTTCTACAAGTAGATCAATGAATAGTACAGGTAGACGGGTGAAATGTTTCTATATATTGCTTCTAAATAGTCTAAGAAACATCTATGCAAAGCATCCAAACAGTACAATTCGCCAATTTTTTGCTCTTCCAGTTTAAGTGAACAATGAGCCCCAATGGTTAATCCTTTATCGGAAATTATTTGTAACTTTCGACAAGTAGAACAATGAATGGAACAGGTAGACGGTTGAAATCATTGTTTATATTGCTTCTATATAGTCTAAGAAACATATCTGCATATCATCCAAACAGTACAATTCGCCAATTATTTGATCTTCAAGTTTAAGTGAACTACGAGCCCCATTGTTAATCCTTTAAAGGAAATTATTTGTAAATTTCGACAAGTAGAACAATGAATGGATCATGTAGACGGTTGAAAAAATTATATATATTGCTTCTATATAGTCTACGAAACATATATGCAAAGCATCCAAACAGTACAATTCGCCAATTTTTTGTACTTCAAGTTTAAGTGAACTACGAGCCCCATTGTTAATCCTTTAACGGAAATTAATTGTAAATTTCGACAAGTAGATCAATGAATGGAACAGGTAGACGGTTGAAATCATTGTATATATTGCTTCTATATAGTCTAAGAAACATATATGCAAAGCATCCAAACAGTACAATTCGCCAATTTATTGTTCTTCAAGTTTAAGTGAACAATGAGCCCCATTGTTAATCCTTCAAAGGAAATTATTTGTAACTTTCGACAAGTAGAACAGTGAATGGAACAGGTAGACGGTTGAAATCTTTGTATATATTGCTTCTATATAATCTAAGAAACATATATGCAAAGCATCCAGACAGTACCATTCGCCAATTTTTTGTTCTTCAAGTTTAAGTGAACAATGAGCCCCAATGGTTAATCCGTTATCGGAAATTATTTGTAACTTTCGACAAGTAGAACAATGAATGGAACAGGTAGACGGTTGAAATCTTTGTATATATTGCTTCTATATAGTCTGAGAAACATATATGCAAAGCATCCAAACAGTACCATTTGCCAATTTTTTGTTCTTCAAGTTTAAGTGAACAATGAGCCCCAATGGTTAATCCTTTATCGGTAATTATTTGTAACTTGCGACAAATAGAACAATGAATGGAACAGTTAGACGGTTGAAATATTTGTATATATTGCTTCTATATAATCTAAGAAACATATATGCAAAGCATCTAAACAGTAACAATCGCCAATTTTTTGATCTTCAAGTTTAAGTGAACAGCGAGCCCCATTGATAAACATGAAATGGAAATTATTTGTAACTTTCTACAAGTAGATCAATGAATAGTACAGGTAGACGGGTGAAATGTTTCTATATATTGCTTCTAAATAGTCTAAGAAACATCTATGCAAAGCATCCAAACAGTACAATTCGCCAATTTTTTGCTCTTCCAGTTTAAGTGAACAATGAGCCCCAATGGTTAATCCTTTATCGGAAATTATTTGTAACTTTCGACAAGTAGAACAATGAATGGAACAGGTAGACGGTTGAAATCATTGTTTATATTGCTTCTATATAGTCTAAGAAACATATCTGCATATCATCCAAACAGTACAATTCGCCAATTATTTGATCTTCAAGTTTAAGTGAACTACGAGCCCCATTGTTAATACTTTAACGGAAATTATTTGTAACTTGCGACAAGTAGAACAATGAATGGAACAGGTAGACGGTTGAAATCAATGTATATATTGCTTCTATATAGTCTAAGAAACGTGTATGCAAAGCATCCAAACAGTACCATTCGCCAATTTTTTGTTCTTCAAGTTTAAGTGAACAACGAGCCCCATTGTTAATCCTTTAAAGGAAATTATTTGTAATTTTCGACAAGTAGAACAATGAATGGAACAGTTAGACGGTTGAAATATTTGTATATATTGCTTCTATATAATCTAAGAAACATATATGCAAAGCATCTAAACAGTAACAATCGCCAATTTTTTGATCTTCAAATTTAAGTGAACAGCGAGCCCCATTGATAATCATGAAATGGAAATTATTTGTAACTTTCTACAAGTAGAACAATGAATAGTACAGGTAGACGGGTGAAATCTTTCTATATATTGCTTCTAAATAGTCTAAGAAACATATATGCAAGGCATCCAAACAGTACAATTCGCCAATTTTTTGTTCTTCAAGTTTAAGTGAACTACGAGCCCCATTGTTAATCCTTTAAAGGAAATTATTTGTAAATTTCGACAAGTAGAACAATGAATGGATCATGTAGACGGTTGAAAAAATTATATATATTGCTTCTATATAGTCTACGAAACATATATGCAAAGCATCCAAACAGTACAATTCGCCAATTTATTGTTCTTCAAGTTTAAGTGAACAACGAGTCCCATTGTTAATCCTTTAAAGGAAATTATTTGTAACTTTCGACAAGTAGAACAATGAATGGATCATGTAGACGGTTGAAAAAATTATATATATTGCTTCTATATAGTCTACGAAACATATATGCAAAGCATCCAAACAGTACAATTCGCCAATTTTTTGTACTTCAAGTTTAAGTGAACTACGCGCCCCATTGTTAATCCTTTAACGGAAATTAATTGTAACTTTCGACAAGTAGATCAATGAATGGAACAGGTAGACGGTTGAAATCTTTGTATATATTGCTTCTATATAGTCTAAGAAACATATATGCAAAGCATCCAAACAGTACAATTCGCCAATTTATTGTTCTTCAAGTTTAAGTGAACAACGAGTCCCATTGTTAATCCTTTAAAGGAAATTATTTGTAACTTTCGACAAGTAGAACAATGAATGGAACAGGTAGACGGTTGAAATCTTTGTATATATTGCTTTTATATAGTCTAAGAAACATATATGCAAAGCATCCAAACAGTACAATTCGCCAATTTTTTGTTCTTCAAGTTTAAGTGAACAATGAGCCCCATTGTTAATCCTTTAAAGGAAATTATTTGTAACTTTCGACAAGTAGAACCATGAATGGAACAGGTAGACGGTTGAAATCCTTGTATATATTGCGTCTATATAGTCTAAGAAACATATATGCAAAGCATCCAAACAGTACAATTCGCCAATTTTTTGTACTTCAAGTTTAAGTGAACTACGAGCCCCATTGTTAATCGTTTAACGGAAATTAATTGTAACTTTCGACAAGTAGAACAATGAATGGAACAGGTAGCCGGTAGAAATCAATGTATATATTGCTTCTATATAGTCTAAGAAACATATATGCAAAGCATCCAAACAGTACCATTCGCCAATTTTTTGTTCTTCAAGTTTAAGTGAACTACGAGCCCCATTGTTAATCCTTTAAAGGAAATTATTTGTAAATTTCGACAAGTAGAACAATGAATGGAACAGGTAGACTGTTGAAATCATTGTATATATTGCTTCTATATAGTCTAAGAAACATATATGCAAAGCATCCAAACAGTACAATTCGCCAATTTATTGTTCTTCAAGTTTAAGTGAACAATGAGCCCCAATGGTTAATCCTTTATCGGAAATTATTTGTAAATTTCGATAAGTAGAACAATGAATGGAACAGGTAGCCGGTTGAAATCAATGTATATATTGCTTCTATATAGTCTAAGAAACATATATGCAAAGCATCCAAACAGTACCATTCGCCAATTTTTTGTTCTTCAAGTTTAAGTGAACTACGAGCCCCATTGTTAATCCCTTAACGGAAATTAATTGTAACTTTCTACAAGTAGAACAATGATTGGAACACGTAGACGGTTGAAATCTTTGTATATATTGCTTCCATATAGTCTAAGAAACATGTACGCAAAGCATTCAAACAGTACAATTCGCCAATTTTTTGTTCTTCAAGTTTAAGTGAACTACGATCCCCATTGTTAATCACTTAACGGAAATTATTTGTAACTTTCGACAAGTAGAACAGTGAATGGAACAGGTAGACGGTTGAAATCTTTGTATATATTGCTTCTATATAATCTAAGAAACATATATGCAAAGCATCCAAACAGTACCATTCGCCAATTTTTTGTTCTTCAAGTTTAAGTGAACAATGAGCCCCAATGGTTAATCCGTTATCGGAAATTATTTGTAACTTTCGACAAGTAGAACAATGAATGGAACAGGTAGACGGTTGAAATCTTTGTATATATTGCTTCTATATAGTCTGGGAAACATATATGCAAAGCATCCAAACAGTACCATTCGCCAATTTTTTGTTCTTCAAGTTTAAGTGAACAATGAGCCCCAATGGTTAATCCTTTATCGGTAATTATTTGTAACTTGCGACAAATAGAACAATGAATGGAACAGTTAGACGGTTGAAATATTTGTATATATTGCTTCTATATAATCTAAGAAACATATATGCAAAGCATCTAAACAGTAACAATCGCCAATTTTTTGATCTTCAAGTTTAAGTGAATAGCGAGCCCCATTGATAAACATGAAATGGAAATTATTTGTAACTTTCTACAAGTAGAACAATGAATAGTACAGGTAGACGGGTGAAATCTTTCTATATATTGCTTCTAAATAGTCTAAGAAACATCTATGCAAAGCATCCAAAGAGTACAATTCGCCAATTTTTTGCTCTTCAAGTTTAAGTGAACTACGAGCCCCATTGTTAATCCTTTAAAGGAAATTATTTGTAAATTTCGGCAAGTAGAACAATGAATGGAATAGGTAGACGGTTGAAATCATTGTATATATTGCTTCTATATAGTCTAAGAAACATATATGCAAAGCATCCAAACAGTACAATTCGCCAATTATTTGATCTTCAAGTTTAAGTGAACTACGAGCCCCATTGTTAATACTTTATCGGAAATTATTTGTAAATTTCGATAAGTAGAACAATGAATGGAACAGGTAGCCGGTTGAAATCAATGTATATATTGCTTCTATATAGTCTAAGAAACATATATGCAAAGCATCCAAACAGTACAATTCGCCAATTTTTTGTTCTTCAAGTTTAAGTGAACAATGAGCCCCAATGGTTAATCCTTTATCGGAAATTATTTGTAAATTTCGATAAGTAGAACAATGAATGGAACAGGTAGCCGGTTGAAATCAATGTATATATTGCTTCTATATAGTCTAAGAAACATATAAGCAAAGCATCCAAACAGTACCATTCGCCAATTTTTTGTTCTTCAAGTTTAAGTGAACTACGAGCCCCATTGTTAATCCCTTAACGGAAATTAATTGTAACTTTCTACAAGTAGAACAATGATTGGAACACGTAGACGGTTGAAATCTTTGTATATATTGCTTCCATATAGTCTAAGAAACATGTACGCAAAGCATCCAAACAGTACAATTCGCCAATTTTTTGTTCTTCAAGTTTAAGTGAACTACGATCCCCATTGTTAATCCCTTAACGGAAATTATTTGTAACTTTCGACAAGTAGAACAATGAATGGAACAGGTAGACGGTTGAAATCTTTGTATATATTGCTTCTATATAGTCTGAGAAACATATATGCAAAGCATCCAAACAGTACCATTCGCCAATTTTTTGTTCTTCAAGTTTAAGTGAACAATGAGCCCCAATGGTTAATCCTTTATCGGTAATTATTTGTAACTTGCGACAAATAGAACAATGAATGGAACAGTTAGACGGTTGAAATCTTTGTATATATTGCTTCTATATAATCTAAGAAACATATATGCAAAGCATCTAAACAGTAACAATCGCCAATTTTTTGATCTTCAAGTTTAAGTGAACAGCGAGCCCCATTGATAAACATGAAATGGAAATTATTTGTAACTTTCTACAAGTAGATCAATGAATAGTACAGGTAGACGGGTGAAATGTTTCTATATATTGCTTCTAAATAGTCTAAGAAACATCTATGCAAAGCATCCAAACAGTACAATTCGCCAATTTTTTGCTCTTCCAGTTTAAGTGAACAATGAGCCCCAATGGTTAATCCTTTATCGGAAATTATTTGTAACTTTCGACAAGTAGAACAATGAATGGAACAGGTAGACGGTTGAAATCATTGTTTATATTGCTTCTATATAGTCTAAGAAACATATCTGCATATCATCCAAACAGTACAATTCGCCAATTATTTGATCTTCAAGTTTAAGTGAACTACGAGCCCCATTGTTAATACTTTAACGGAAATTATTTGTAACTTGCGACAAGTAGAACAATGAATGGAACAGGTAGACGGTTGAAATCAATGTATATATTGCTTCTATATAGTCTAAGAAACGTGTATGCAAAGCATCCAAACAGTACCATTCGCCAATTTTTTGTTCTTCAAGTTTAAGTGAACAACGAGCCCCATTGTTAATCCTTTAAAGGAAATTATTTGTAATTTTCGACAAGTAGAACAATGAATGGAACAGTTAGACGGTTGAAATATTTGTATATATTGCTTCTATATAATCTAAGAAACATATATGCAAAGCATCTAAACAGTAACAATCGCCAATTTTTTGATCTTCAAATTTAAGTGAACAGCGAGCCCCATTGATAATCATGAAATGGAAATTATTTGTAACTTTCTACAAGTAGAACAATGAATAGTACAGGTAGACGGGTGAAATCTTTCTATATATTGCTTCTAAATAGTCTAAGAAACATATATGCAAGGCATCCAAACAGTACAATTCGCCAATTTTTTGTTCTTCAAGTTTAAGTGAACTACGAGCCCCATTGTTAATCCTTTAAAGGAAATTATTTGTAAATTTCGACAAGTAGAACAATGAATGGATCATGTAGACGGTTGAAAAAATTATATATATTGCTTCTATATAGTCTACGAAACATATATGCAAAGCATCCAAACAGTACAATTCGCCAATTTTTTGTACTTCAAGTTTAAGTGAACTACGAGCCCCATTGTTAATCCTTTAACGGAAATTAATTGTAAATTTCGACAAGTAGATCAATGAATGGAACAGGTAGACGGTTGAAATCTTTGTACATATTGCTTCTATATAGTCTAACAAACATATATGCAAAGCATCCAAACAGTACAATTCGCCAATTTTTTGTTCTTCAAGTTTAAGTGAACAATGATCCCCATTGTTAATCCTTTAAAGGAAATTATTTGTAACTTTCGACAAGTAGAACAATGAATGGAACAGGTAGACGGTTGAAATCTTTGTATATATTGCTTCTATATAGTCTAAGAAACAAATATGCAAAGCATCCAAACAGTACCATTCGCCACTTTTTTGTTCTTCAAGTTTAAGTGAACAACGAGCCCCATTGTTAATCCTTTAAAGGAAATTATTTGTAAATTTCGACAAGTAGAACAATGAATGGATCATGTAGACGGTTGAAATCATTGTATATATTGCTTCTATATAGTCTACGAAACATATATGCAAAGCATCCAACAGTACAATTCGCCAATTTTTTGTTCTTCAAGTTTAAGTGAACTACGAGCCCCATTGTTAATCCTTTAACGGAAATTAATTGTAACTTTCTACAAGTAGAACAATGATTGGAACACGTAGACGGTTGAAATCTTTGTATATATTGCTTCCATATAGTCTAAGAAACATATATGCAAAGCATCCAAACAGTACCATTCGCCAATTTTTTGTTCTTCAAGTTTAAGTGAACAATGAGCCCCAATTGTGAATCCTTTATCGGAAATTATTTGTAACTTTCGACAAGTAGAACAATGAATGGAACAGGTAGACGGTTGAAATCATTGTTTATATTGCTTCTATATAGTCTAAGAAACATATCTGCATATCATCCAAACAGTACAATTCGCCAATTATTTGATCTTCAAGTTTAAGTGAACTACGAGCCCCATTGTTAGTACTTTAACGGAAATTATTTGTAACTTGCGACAAGTGGAACAATGAATGGAACAGGTAGCCGGTTGACATCTTTGTATATATTGCTTCTATATAGTCTAAGAAACATATATGCAAAGCATCCAAACAGTACAATTCGCCAATTTTTTGTTCTTCAAGTTTAAGTGAACAATGTGCCCCAATGTTTAATCCGTTATCGGAAATTATTTGTAAATATCGACAAGTAGAACAATGAATGGATCATGTAGACGGTTGAAATCATTGTATATATTGCTTCTATATAGTCTACGAAACATATATGCAAAGCATCCAACAGTACAATTCGCCAATTTTTTGTTCTTCAAGTTTAAGTGAACTACGAGCCCCATTGTTAATCCTTTAACGGAAATTAATTGTAACTTTCTACAAGTAGAACAATGATTGGAACACGTAGACGGTTGAAATCTTTGTATATATTGCTTCCATATAGTCTAAGAAACATATATGCAAAGCATCCAAACAGTACCATTCGCCAATTTTTTGTTCTTCAAGTTTAAGTGAACAATGAGCCCCAATTGTTAATCCTTTATCGGAAATTATTTGTAACTTTCGACAAGTAGAACAATGAATGGAACAGGTAGACGGTTGAAATCATTGTTTATATTGCTTCTATATAGTCTAAGAAACATATCTGCATATCATCCAAACAGTACAATTCGCCAATTATTTGATCTTCAAGTTTAAGTGAACTACGAGCCCCATTGTTAATACTTTAACGGAAATTATTTGTAACTTGCGACAAGTAGAACAATGAATGGAACAGGTAGACGGTTGAAATCAATGTATATATTGCTTCTATATAGTCTAAGAAACGTGTATGCAAAGCATCCAAACAGTACCATTCGCCAATTTTTTGTTCTTCAAGTTTAAGTGAACAACGAGCCCCATTGTTAATCCTTTAAAGGAAATTATTTGTAATTTTCGACAAGTAGAACAATGAATGGAACAGGTAGACGGTTGAAATCTTTGTATATATTGCTTCTATATAGTCTAAGAAACATATATGCAAAGCATCCAAACAGTACAATTCGCCAATTTATTGTTCTTCAAGTTTAAGTGAACAACGAGTCCCATTGTTAATCCTTTAAAGGAAATTATTTGTAACTTTCGACAAGTAGAACAATGAATGGATCATGTAGACGGTTGAAAAAATTATATATATTGCTTCTATATAGTCTACGAAACATATATGCAAAGCATCCAAACAGTACAATTCGCCAATTTTTTGTACTTCAAGTTTAAGTGAACTACGCGCCCCATTGTTAATCCTTTAACGGAAATTAATTGTAACTTTCGACAAGTAGATCAATGAATGGAACAGGTAGACGGTTGAAATCTTTGTATATATTGCTTCTATATAGTCTAAGAAACATATATGCAAAGCATCCAAACAGTACAATTCGCCAATTTATTGTTCTTCAAGTTTAAGTGAACAACGAGTCCCATTGTTAATCCTTTAAAGGAAATTATTTGTAACTTTCGACAAGTAGAACAATGAATGGAACAGGTAGACGGTTGAAATCTTTGTATATATTGCTTTTATATAGTCTAAGAAACATATATGCAAAGCATCCAAACAGTACAATTCGCCAATTTTTTGTTCTTCAAGTTTAAGTGAACAATGAGCCCCATTGTTAATCCTTTAAAGGAAATTATTTGTAACTTTCGACAAGTAGAACCATGAATGGAACAGGTAGACGGTTGAAATCCTTGTATATATTGCGTCTATATAGTCTAAGAAACATATATGCAAAGCATCCAAACAGTACAATTCGCCAATTTTTTGTACTTCAAGTTTAAGTGAACTACGAGCCCCATTGTTAATCGTTTAACGGAAATTAATTGTAACTTTCGACAAGTAGAACAATGAATGGAACAGGTAGCCGGTAGAAATCAATGTATATATTGCTTCTATATAGTCTAAGAAACATATATGCAAAGCATCCAAACAGTACCATTCGCCAATTTTTTGTTCTTCAAGTTTAAGTGAACTACGAGCCCCATTGTTAATCCTTTAAAGGAAATTATTTGTAAATTTCGACAAGTAGAACAATGAATGGAACAGGTAGACTGTTGAAATCATTGTATATATTGCTTCTATATAGTCTAAGAAACATATATGCAAAGCATCCAAACAGTACAATTCGCCAATTTATTGTTCTTCAAGTTTAAGTGAACAATGAGCCCCAATGGTTAATCCTTTATCGGAAATTATTTGTAAATTTCGATAAGTAGAACAATGAATGGAACAGGTAGCCGGTTGAAATCAATGTATATATTGCTTCTATATAGTCTAAGAAACATATATGCAAAGCATCCAAACAGTACCATTCGCCAATTTTTTGTTCTTCAAGTTTAAGTGAACTACGAGCCCCATTGTTAATCCCTTAACGGAAATTAATTGTAACTTTCTACAAGTAGAACAATGATTGGAACACGTAGACGGTTGAAATCTTTGTATATATTGCTTCCATATAGTCTAAGAAACATGTACGCAAAGCATTCAAACAGTACAATTCGCCAATTTTTTGTTCTTCAAGTTTAAGTGAACTACGATCCCCATTGTTAATCACTTAACGGAAATTATTTGTAACTTTCGACAAGTAGAACAGTGAATGGAACAGGTAGACGGTTGAAATCTTTGTATATATTGCTTCTATATAATCTAAGAAACATATATGCAAAGCATCCAAACAGTACCATTCGCCAATTTTTTGTTCTTCAAGTTTAAGTGAACAATGAGCCCCAATGGTTAATCCGTTATCGGAAATTATTTGTAACTTTCGACAAGTAGAACAATGAATGGAACAGGTAGACGGTTGAAATCTTTGTATATATTGCTTCTATATAGTCTGGGAAACATATATGCAAAGCATCCAAACAGTACCATTCGCCAATTTTTTGTTCTTCAAGTTTAAGTGAACAATGAGCCCCAATGGTTAATCCTTTATCGGTAATTATTTGTAACTTGCGACAAATAGAACAATGAATGGAACAGTTAGACGGTTGAAATATTTGTATATATTGCTTCTATATAATCTAAGAAACATATATGCAAAGCATCTAAACAGTAACAATCGCCAATTTTTTGATCTTCAAGTTTAAGTGAATAGCGAGCCCCATTGATAAACATGAAATGGAAATTATTTGTAACTTTCTACAAGTAGAACAATGAATAGTACAGGTAGACGGGTGAAATCTTTCTATATATTGCTTCTAAATAGTCTAAGAAACATCTATGCAAAGCATCCAAAGAGTACAATTCGCCAATTTTTTGCTCTTCAAGTTTAAGTGAACTACGAGCCCCATTGTTAATCCTTTAAAGGAAATTATTTGTAAATTTCGGCAAGTAGAACAATGAATGGAATAGGTAGACGGTTGAAATCATTGTATATATTGCTTCTATATAGTCTAAGAAACATATATGCAAAGCATCCAAACAGTACAATTCGCCAATTATTTGATCTTCAAGTTTAAGTGAACTACGAGCCCCATTGTTAATACTTTATCGGAAATTATTTGTAAATTTCGATAAGTAGAACAATGAATGGAACAGGTAGCCGGTTGAAATCAATGTATATATTGCTTCTATATAGTCTAAGAAACATATATGCAAAGCATCCAAACAGTACAATTCGCCAATTTTTTGTTCTTCAAGTTTAAGTGAACAATGAGCCCCAATGGTTAATCCTTTATCGGAAATTATTTGTAAATTTCGATAAGTAGAACAATGAATGGAACAGGTAGCCGGTTGAAATCAATGTATATATTGCTTCTATATAGTCTAAGAAACATATAAGCAAAGCATCCAAACAGTACCATTCGCCAATTTTTTGTTCTTCAAGTTTAAGTGAACTACGAGCCCCATTGTTAATCCCTTAACGGAAATTAATTGTAACTTTCTACAAGTAGAACAATGATTGGAACACGTAGACGGTTGAAATCTTTGTATATATTGCTTCCATATAGTCTAAGAAACATGTACGCAAAGCATCCAAACAGTACAATTCGCCAATTTTTTGTTCTTCAAGTTTAAGTGAACTACGATCCCCATTGTTAATCCCTTAACGGAAATTATTTGTAACTTTCGACAAGTAGAACAGTGAATGGAACAGGTAGACGGTTGAAATCTTTGTATATATTGCTTCTATATAATCTAAGAAACATATATGCAAAGCATCCAAACAGTACCATTCGCCAATTTTTTGTTCTTCAAGTTTAAGTGAACAATGAGCCCCAATGGTTAATCCGTTATCGGAAATTATTTGTAACTTTCGACAAGTAGAACAATGAATGGAACAGGTAGACGGTTGAAATCTTTGTATATATTGCTTCTATATAGTCTAAGAAACAAATATGCAAAGCATCCAAACAGTACCATTCGCCACTTTTTTGTTCTTCAAGTTTAAGTGAACAATGAGCCCCAATGGTTAATCCTTTATCGGTAATTATTTGTAACTTGCGACAAATAGAACAATGAATGGAACAGTTAGACGGTTGAAATATTTGTATATATTGCTTCTATATAGTCTGGGAAACATATATGCAAAGCATCCAAACAGTACCATTCGCCAATTTTTTGTTCTTCAAGTTTAAGTGAACAATGAGCCCCAATGGTTAATCCTTTATCGGTAATTATTTGTAACTTGCGACAAATAGAACAATGAATGGAACAGTTAGACGGTTGAAATATTTGTATATATTGCTTCTATATAATCTAAGAAACATATATGCAAAGCATCCAAACAGTACAATTCGCCAATTTTTTGTACTTCAAGTTTAAGTGAACTACGAGCCCCATTGTTAATCCTTTAACGGAAATTAATTGTAACTTTCGACAAGTAGAACGATGAATGGAACAGGTAGCCGGTAGAAATCAATGTATATATTGCTTCTATATAGTCTAAGAAACATATATGCAAAGCATCCAAACAGTACCATTCGCCAATTTTTTGTTCTTCAAGTTTAAGTGAACTACGAGCCCCATTGTTAATACTTTAACGGAAATTATTTGTAACTTGCGACAAGTGGAACAATGAATGGAACAGGTAGACGGTTGAAATCAATGTATATATTGCTTCTATATAGTCTAAGAAACGTGTATGCAAAGCATCCAAACAGTACCATTCGCCAATTTTTTGTTCTTCAAGTTTAAGTGAACAACGAGCCCCATTGTTAATCCTTTAAAGGAAATTATTTGTAATTTTCGACAAGTAGAACAATGAATGGATCATGTAGACGGTTGAAAAAATTATATATATTGCTTCTATATAGTCTACGAAACATATATGCAAAGCATCCAAACAGTACAATTCGCCAATTTTTTGTACTTCAAGTTTAAGTGAACTACGCGCCCCATTGTTAATCCTTTAACGGAAATTAATTGTAACTTTCGACAAGTAGATCAATGAATGGAACAGGTAGACGGTTGAAATCTTTGTATATATTGCTTCTATATAGTCTAAGAAACATATATGCAAAGCATCCAAACAGTACAATTCGCCAATTTATTGTTCTTCAAGTTTAAGTGAACAACGAGTCCCATTGTTAATCCTTTAAAGGAAATTATTTGTAACTTTCGACAAGTAGAACAATGAATGGAACAGGTAGACGGTTGAAATCTTTGTATATATTGCTTTTATATAGTCTAAGAAACATATATGCAAAGCATCCAAACAGTACAATTCGCCAATTTTTTGTTCTTCAAGTTTAAGTGAACAATGAGCCCCATTGTTAATCCTTTAAAGGAAATTATTTGTAACTTTCGACAAGTAGAACCATGAATGGAACAGGTAGACGGTTGAAATCCTAGTATATATTGCGTCTATATAGTCTAAGAAACATATATGCAAAGCATCCAAACAGTACAATTCGCCAATTTTTTGTACTTCAAGTTTAAGTGAACTACGATCCCCATTGTTAATCCCTTAACGGAAATTATTTGTAACTTTCGACAAATAGAACAATGAATGGAACAGGTAGACGGTTGAAATCATTGTATATATTGCTTCTATATAGTCTAAGAAACATATATGCAAAGCATCCAAACAGTACAATTCGCCAATTTTTTGTTGTTCAAGTTTAAGTGAACTACGAGCCCCATTGTTAATCCTTTAACGGAAATTAATTGTAACTTTCGACAAGTAGAACAATGAATGGAACAGGTAGCCGGTTGAAATCAATGTATATATTGGTTCTATATAGTCTAAGAAACATATATGCAAAGCATCCAAACAGTACCATTCGCCAATTTTTTGTTCTTCAAGTTTAAGTGAACAATGAGCCCCAATGGTTAATCCTTTATCGGAAATTATTTGTAAATTTTGACAAGTAGAACAATGAATGGAACAGGTAGCCGATTGAAATCTTTGTATATATTGCTCCTATATAGTCTAAGAAACATATGCAAAGCATCCAAACAGTACAATTCGCCAATTTTTTGTTCTTCAAGTTTAAGTGAACAATGAGCCCCAATGGTTAATCCTTTATCGGAAATTATTTGTAAATTTCGACAAGTAGAACAATGAATGGAACAGGTAGACGGTTGAAATCTTTGTATATATTGCTTCTATATAGTCTAAGAAACATATATGCAAAGCATCCAAACAGTACAATTCGCCAATTTTTTGTTCTTCAAGTTTAAGTGAACAATGAGCCCCAATGGTTAATCCTTTATCGGAAATTATTTGTAAATTTCGACAAGTAGAACAATGAATGGAACAGGTAGCCGGTTGAAATCTTTGTATATATTGCTTCTATATAGTCTAAGAAACATATATGCAAAGCATCCAAACAGTACCATTCGCCAATTTTTTGTTCTTCAAGTTTAAATGAACTACGAGCCCCATTGTTAATCCTTTAAAGGAAATTATTTGTAAATTTCGACAAGTAGAACAATGAATGGAACAGGTAGACTGTTGAAATCATTGTATATATTGCTTCTACATAGTCTAAGAAACATATATGCAAAGCATCCAAACAGTACAATTCGCCAATTTTTTGTTCTTCAAGTTTAAGTGAACTACGAGCCCCATTGATAATCATGAAATGGAAATTATTTGTAACTTTCTACAAGTAGATCAATGAATAGTACAGGTGGACGGGTGAAATCTTTCTATATATTGCTTCTAAATAGTCTAAGAAACATATATGCAAAGCATCAAAACAGTACTATTCGCCAATATTTTGTTCTTCAAGTTTAAGTGAACAACGAGCCCCATTGATAATCATGAAACGGAAATTATTTGTAACTTTCTACAAGTAGAACAATGAATAGAACAGGTAGACGGTTGAAATATTTGTATATGTTGCTTCTATATAGTCTAAGAAACCTATAGGCAAAGCATCTAAACAGTAACAATCGCCAATTTTTTGATCTTCAAGTTTAAGTGAACTGCGAGCCCCATTGATAATCATGAAATGGAAATTATTTGTAACTTTCTACAAGTAGAACAATGAATAGTACAGGTAGACGGGTGAAATCTTTCTATATATTGCTTCTAAATAGTCTAAGAAACATATATGCAAAGCATCCAAACAGTACAATTCGACAATTTTTTGTTCTACAAGTTTAAGTGAACTACGAGCCCCATTGTTAATCCTTTAAAGGAAATTATTTGTAAATTTCGACAAGTAGAACAATGAATGGATCATTTAGACGGTTGAAATCATTGTATATATTGCTTCTATATAGTCTACGAAACATATATGCAAAGCATCCAAACAGTACAATTCGCCAATTTCTTGTTCTTCAAGTTTAAGTGAACTACGAGCCCCATTGTTAATCCTTTAACGGAAATTAATTGTAACTTTCTACAAGTAGAACAATGATTGGAACACGTAGCCGGTTGAAATCTTTGTATATATTCCTTCCATATAGTCTAAGAAACATATATGCAAAGCATCCAACCAGTACCATTCGCCAATTTTTTGTCCTTCAAGTTTAAGTGAACAATGAGCCCCATTGTTAATCCTTTATCGGAAATTATTTGTAACATTCGACAAGTAGAACAATGAATGGAACAGGTAGACGGTTGAAATCCTTGTATATATTGCGTCTATATAGTCTAAGAAACATATCTGCAAATCATCCAAACAGTACAATTCGCCAATTATTTGATCTTCAATTTAAGTGAACTACGAGCCCCAATCGTTAATCCTTTATCGGGAATTATTTGTAACTTTATACAAGTAGAACAATGAATAGTACAGGTAGACGGTTGAAATCTTTGTATATATTGCATCTATATAGTATAAGAAACATATATGCAAAGCATCCAAACAGTACCATTCGCCAATTTTTTGTTCTTCAAGTTTAAGTGAACTACGAGCCCCATTGTTAATCATTTAAAGGAATTTATTTGTAACTTTCGACAAGTAGAACAATGAATGAAACAGGTAGACCGTTGAAATCATTGTATATATTGCTTCTATATAGTCTAAGAAACAAATATGCAAAGCATCCAAACAGTACAATTCGCCAATTCTTTGTTCTTCAAGTTTAAGTAAACCACGATCCCCATTGTTAATCCCTAAACGGAAATTATTTCTAACTTTCGACAAGTAGAACAATGAATGGAACTGGTACATGGTTGAAATCCTTTTATATATTGCTTCTATATAGTCTAAGAAACATTTATGCAAAGCATCCAAACAGTACCAGTCGTCAATTTTTTTTCTTCAAGTTTAAGTGAACAACGAGGCCCATTGATAATCATGAAACGGAAATTATTTGTAACTTTCGACAAGATGAACAATGAATAGAACAGGTAGACGGTTGAAATCTTTGTATATGTTGCTTCTATGTAGTCTAAGAACCCTATATGCGAAGCATCTAAACAGTAACATTCTCCAATTTTTTGATCTTAAAGATTAAGTGAACAGCGAGCCCCATTGATAATCATGAAATGGAAATTATTTGTAACTTTCTACAAGTAGGACAATGAATAGTACAGGTAGACGGGTGAAATCTTTCTATATATTGCTTCTAAATAGTCTAAGAAACACATATGCAAAGCACCCAAACAGCACAATTCGCCAATTTTTTGTTCTTCAAGTTTAAGTGAACTACGAGCCCCATTATTAATCCTTTAAAGGAAATTATTTGTAAATTTCGACAAGTAGAACAATGAATGGAACAGGTAGACTGTTGAAATCATTGTATATATTGCTTCTATATAGTCCAAGAAACATATATGCAAAGAGTCCAAACAGTACAATTCGCCAATTTTTTGTTCTTCAAGTTTAAGTGAACTACGAGCCCCATTGTTAATCCCTTAACGGAAATTAATTGTAACTTTCTACAAGTAGAACAATGATTGGAACACGTAGACGGTTGAAATCTTTGTATATATTGCTTCCATATAGTCTAAGAAACATGTACGCAAAGCATTCAAACAGTACAATTCGCCAATTTTTTGTTCTTCAAGTTTAAGTGAACTACGATCCCCATTGTTAATCACTTAACGGAAATTATTTGTAACTTTCGACAAGTAGAACAGTGAATGGAACAGGTAGACGGTTGAAATCTTTGTATATATTGCTTCTATATAATCTAAGAAACATATATGCAAAGCATCCAAACAGTACCATTCGCCAATTTTTTGTTCTTCAAGTTTAAGTGAACAATGAGCCCCAATGGTTAATCCGTTATCGGAAATTATTTGTAACTTTCGACAAGTAGAACAATGAATGGAACAGGTAGACGGTTGAAATCTTTGTATATATTGCTTCTATATAGTCTGGGAAACATATATGCAAAGCATCCAAACAGTACCATTCGCCAATTTTTTGTTCTTCAAGTTTAAGTGAACAATGAGCCCCAATGGTTAATCCTTTATCGGTAATTATTTGTAACTTGCGACAAATAGAACAATGAATGGAACAGTTAGACGGTTGAAATATTTGTATATATTGCTTCTATATAATCTAAGAAACATATATGCAAAGCATCTAAACAGTAACAATCGCCAATTTTTTGATCTTCAAGTTTAAGTGAATAGCGAGCCCCATTGATAAACATGAAATGGAAATTATTTGTAACTTTCTACAAGTAGAACAATGAATAGTACAGGTAGACGGGTGAAATCTTTCTATATATTGCTTCTAAATAGTCTAAGAAACATCTATGCAAAGCATCCAAAGAGTACAATTCGCCAATTTTTTGCTCTTCAAGTTTAAGTGAACTACGAGCCCCATTGTTAATCCTTTAAAGGAAATTATTTGTAAATTTCGGCAAGTAGAACAATGAATGGAATAGGTAGACGGTTGAAATCATTGTATATATTGCTTCTATATAGTCTAAGAAACATATATGCAAAGCATCCAAACAGTACAATTCGCCAATTATTTGATCTTCAAGTTTAAGTGAACTACGAGCCCCATTGTTAATACTTTATCGGAAATTATTTGTAAATTTCGATAAGTAGAACAATGAATGGAACAGGTAGCCGGTTGAAATCAATGTATATATTGCTTCTATATAGTCTAAGAAACATATATGCAAAGCATCCAAACAGTACAATTCGCCAATTTTTTGTTCTTCAAGTTTAAGTGAACAATGAGCCCCAATGGTTAATCCTTTATCGGAAATTATTTGTAAATTTCGATACGTAGAACAATGAATGGAACAGGTAGCCGGTTGAAATCAATGTATATATTGCTTCTATATAGTCTAAGAAACATATAAGCAAAGCATCCAAACAGTACCATTCGCCAATTTTTTGTTCTTCAAGTTTAAGTGAACTACGAGCCCCATTGTTAATCCCTTAACGGAAATTAATTGTAACTTTCTACAAGTAGAACAATGATTGGAACACGTAGACGGTTGAAATCTTTGTATATATTGCTTCCATATAGTCTAAGAAACATGTACGCAAAGCATCCAAACAGTACAATTCGCCAATTTTTTGTTCTTCAAGTTTAAGTGAACTACGATCCCCATTGTTAATCCCTTAACGGAAATTATTTGTAACTTTCGACAAGTAGAACAGTGAATGGAACAGGTAGACGGTTGAAATCTTTGTATATATTGCTTCTATATAATCTAAGAAACATATATGCAAAGCATCCAAACAGTACCATTCGCCAATTTTTTGTTCTTCAAGTTTAAGTGAACAATGAGCCCCAATGGTTAATCCGTTATCGGAAATTATTTGTAACTTTCGACAAGTAGAACAATGAATGGAACAGGTAGACGGTTGAAATCTTTGTATATATTGCTTCTATATAGTCTAAGAAACAAATATGCAAAGCATCCAAACAGTACCATTCGCCACTTTTTTGTTCTTCAAGTTTAAGTGAACAATGAGCCCCAATGGTTAATCCTTTATCGGTAATTATTTGTAACTTGCGACAAATAGAACAATGAATGGAACAGTTAGACGGTTGAAATATTTGTATATATTGCTTCTATATAGTCTGGGAAACATATATGCAAAGCATCCAAACAGTACCATTCGCCAATTTTTTGTTCTTCAAGTTTAAGTGAACAATGAGCCCCAATGGTTAATCCTTTATCGGTAATTATTTGTAACTTGCGACAAATAGAACAATGAATGGAACAGTTAGACGGTTGAAATATTTGTATATATTGCTTCTATATAATCTAAGAAACATATATGCAAAGCATCCAAACAGTACAATTCGCCAATTTTTTGTACTTCAAGTTTAAGTGAACTACGAGCCCCATTGTTAATCCTTTAACGGAAATTAATTGTAACTTTCGACAAGTAGAACGATGAATGGAACAGGTAGCCGGTAGAAATCAATGTATATATTGCTTCTATATAGTCTAAGAAACATATATGCAAAGCATCCAAACAGTACCATTCGCCAATTTTTTGTTCTTCAAGTTTAAGTGAACTACGAGCCCCATTGTTAATACTTTAACGGAAATTATTTGTAACTTGCGACAAGTGGAACAATGAATGGAACAGGTAGACGGTTGAAATCAATGTATATATTGCTTCTATATAGTCTAAGAAACGTGTATGCAAAGCATCCAAACAGTACCATTCGCCAATTTTTTGTTCTTCAAGTTTAAGTGAACAACGAGCCCCATTGTTAATCCTTTAAAGGAAATTATTTGTAATTTTCGACAAGTAGAACAATGAATGGATCATGTAGACGGTTGAAAAAATTATATATATTGCTTCTATATAGTCTACGAAACATATATGCAAAGCATCCAAACAGTACAATTCGCCAATTTTTTGTACTTCAAGTTTAAGTGAACTACGCGCCCCATTGTTAATCCTTTAACGGAAATTAATTGTAACTTTCGACAAGTAGATCAATGAATGGAACAGGTAGACGGTTGAAATCTTTGTATATATTGCTTCTATATAGTCTAAGAAACATATATGCAAAGCATCCAAACAGTACAATTCGCCAATTTATTGTTCTTCAAGTTTAAGTGAACAACGAGTCCCATTGTTAATCCTTTAAAGGAAATTATTTGTAACTTTCGACAAGTAGAACAATGAATGGAACAGGTAGACGGTTGAAATCTTTGTATATATTGCTTTTATATAGTCTAAGAAACATATATGCAAAGCATCCAAACAGTACAATTCGCCAATTTTTTGTTCTTCAAGTTTAAGTGAACAATGAGCCCCATTGTTAATCCTTTAAAGGAAATTATTTGTAACTTTCGACAAGTAGAACCATGAATGGAACAGGTAGACGGTTGAAATCCTAGTATATATTGCGTCTATATAGTCTAAGAAACATATATGCAAAGCATCCAAACAGTACAATTCGCCAATTTTTTGTACTTCAAGTTTAAGTGAACTACGAGCCCCATTGTTAATCCTTTAACGGAAATTAATTGTAACTTTCGACAAGTAGAACAATGAATGGAACAGGTAGCCGGTAGAAATCAATGTATATATTGCTTCTATATAGTCTAAGAAACATATATGCAAAGCATCCAAACAGTACCATTCGCCAATTTTTTGTTCTTCAAGTTTAAGTGAACTACGAGCCCCATTGTTAATCCTTTAAAGGAAATTATTTGTAAATTTCGACAAGTAGAACAATGAATGGAACAGGTAGACTGTTGAAATCATTGTATATATTGCTTCTATATAGTCTAAGAAACATATATGCAAAGCATCCAAACAGTACAATTCGCCAATTTATTGTTCTTCAAGTTTAAGTGAACAATGAGCCCCAATGGTTAATCCTTTATCGGAAATTATTTGTAAATTTCGATAAGTAGAACAATGAATGGAACAGGTAGCCGGTTGAAATCAATGTATATATTGCTTCTATATAGTCTAAGAAACATATATGCAAAGCATCCAAACAGTACCATTCGCCAATTTTTTGCTCTTCAAGTTTAAGTGAACAATGAGCCCCAATGGTTAATCCTTTATCGGAAATTATTTGTAACTTTCGACAAGTAGAACAATGAATGGAACAGGTAGACGGTTGAAATCATTGTTTATATTGCTTCTATATAGTCTAAGAAACATATCTGCATATCATCCAAACAGTACAATTCGCCAATTATTTGATCTTCAAGTTTAAGTGAACTACGAGCCCCATTGTTAATACTTTAACGGAAATTATTTGTAACTTGCGACAAGTAGAACAATGAATGGAACAGGTAGCCGGTTGAAATCTTTGTATATATTGCTTCTATATAGTCTAAGAAACATATATGCAAAGCATCCAAACAGTACAATTCGCCAATTTTTTGTTCTTCAAGTTTAAGTGAACAATGAGCTCCAATGGTTAATCCTTTATCGGTAATTATTTGTAACTTTCGACAAGTAGAACAATGAATGGAACAGGTAGACGGTTGAAATCCTTGTATATATTGCTTCTATATAGTCGAAGAAACATATATGCAAAGCATCCAAACAGTACAGTTCACCAATTTTTTGTTCTTCAAGTTTAAGTAAACTACGATCCCCATTGTTAATCCCTTAACGGAAATTATTTGTAACTTTCGACAAATAGAACAATGAATGGAACAGGTAGACGGTTGAAATCATTGTATATATTGCTTCTATATAGTCTAAGAAACATATATGCAAAGCATCCAAACAGTACAATTCGCCAATTTTTTGTTGTTCAAGTTTAAGTGAACTACGAGCCCCATTGTTAATCCTTTAACGGAAATTAATTGTAACTTTCGACAAGTAGAACAATGAATGGAACAGGTAGCCGGTTGAAATCAATGTATATATTGGTTCTATATAGTCTAAGAAACATATATGCAAAGCATCCAAACAGTACCATTCGCCAATTTTTTGTTCTTCAAGTTTAAGTGAACAATGAGCCCCAATGGTTAATCCTTTATCGGAAATTATTTGTAAATTTTGACAAGTAGAACAATGAATGGAACAGGTAGCCGATTGAAATCTTTGTATATATTGCTCCTATATAGTCTAAGAAACATATGCAAAGCATCCAAACAGTACAATTCGCCAATTTTTTGTTCTTCAAGTTTAAGTGAACAATGAGCCCCAATGGTTAATCCTTTATCGGAAATTATTTGTAAATTTCGACAAGTAGAACAATGAATGGAACAGGTAGACGGTTGAAATCTTTGTATATATTGCTTCTATATAGTCTAAGAAACATATATGCAAAGCATCCAAACAGTACAATTCGCCAATTTTTTGTTCTTCAAGTTTAAGTGAACAATGAGCCCCAATGGTTAATCCTTTATCGGAAATTATTTGTAAATTTCGACAAGTAGAACAATGAATGGAACAGGTAGCCGGTTGAAATCTTTGTATATATTGCTTCTATATAGTCTAAGAAACATATATGCAAAGCATCCAAACAGTACCATTCGCCAATTTTTTGTTCTTCAAGTTTAAATGAACTACGAGCCCCATTGTTAATCCTTTAAAGGAAATTATTTGTAAATTTCGACAAGTAGAACAATGAATGGAACAGGTAGACTGTTGAAATCATTGTATATATTGCTTCTACATAGTCTAAGAAACATATATGCAAAGCATCCAAACAGTACAATTCGCCAATTTTTTGTTCTTCAAGTTTAAGTGAACTACGAGCCCCATTGATAATCATGAAATGGAAATTATTTGTAACTTTCTACAAGTAGATCAATGAATAGTACAGGTGGACGGGTGAAATCTTTCTATATATTGCTTCTAAATAGTCTAAGAAACATATATGCAAAGCATCAAAACAGTACTATTCGCCAATATTTTGTTCTTCAAGTTTAAGTGAACAACGAGCCCCATTGATAATCATGAAACGGAAATTATTTGTAACTTTCTACAAGTAGAACAATGAATAGAACAGGTAGACGGTTGAAATATTTGTATATGTTGCTTCTATATAGTCTAAGAAACCTATAGGCAAAGCATCTAAACAGTAACAATCGCCAATTTTTTGATCTTCAAGTTTAAGTGAACTGCGAGCCCCATTGATAATCATGAAATGGAAATTATTTGTAACTTTCTACAAGTAGAACAATGAATAGTACAGGTAGACGGGTGAAATCTTTCTATATATTGCTTCTAAATAGTCTAAGAAACATATATGCAAAGCATCCAAACAGTACAATTCGACAATTTTTTGTTCTACAAGTTTAAGTGAACTACGAGCCCCATTGTTAATCCTTTAAAGGAAATTATTTGTAAATTTCGACAAGTAGAACAATGAATGGATCATTTAGACGGTTGAAATCATTGTATATATTGCTTCTATATAGTCTACGAAACATATATGCAAAGCATCCAAACAGTACAATTCGCCAATTTCTTGTTCTTCAAGTTTAAGTGAACTACGAGCCCCATTGTTAATCCTTTAACGGAAATTAATTGTAACTTTCTACAAGTAGAACAATGATTGGAACACGTAGCCGGTTGAAATCTTTGTATATATTCCTTCCATATAGTCTAAGAAACATATATGCAAAGCATCCAACCAGTACCATTCGCCAATTTTTTGTCCTTCAAGTTTAAGTGAACAATGAGCCCCATTGTTAATCCTTTATCGGAAATTATTTGTAACATTCGACAAGTAGAACAATGAATGGAACAGGTAGACGGTTGAAATCCTTGTATATATTGCGTCTATATAGTCTAAGAAACATATCTGCAAATCATCCAAACAGTACAATTCGCCAATTATTTGATCTTCAATTTAAGTGAACTACGAGCCCCAATCGTTAATCCTTTATCGGGAATTATTTGTAACTTTATACAAGTAGAACAATGAATAGTACAGGTAGACGGTTGAAATCTTTGTATATATTGCATCTATATAGTATAAGAAACATATATGCAAAGCATCCAAACAGTACCATTCGCCAATTTTTTGTTCTTCAAGTTTAAGTGAACTACGAGCCCCATTGTTAATCATTTAAAGGAATTTATTTGTAACTTTCGACAAGTAGAACAATGAATGAAACAGGTAGACCGTTGAAATCATTGTATATATTGCTTCTATATAGTCTAAGAAACAAATATGCAAAGCATCCAAACAGTACAATTCGCCAATTCTTTGTTCTTCAAGTTTAAGTAAACCACGATCCCCATTGTTAATCCCTAAACGGAAATTATTTCTAACTTTCGACAAGTAGAACAATGAATGGAACTGGTACATGGTTGAAATCCTTTTATATATTGCTTCTATATAGTCTAAGAAACATTTATGCAAAGCATCCAAACAGTACCAGTCGTCAATTTTTTTTCTTCAAGTTTAAGTGAACAACGAGGCCCATTGATAATCATGAAACGGAAATTATTTGTAACTTTCGACAAGATGAACAATGAATAGAACAGGTAGACGGTTGAAATCTTTGTATATGTTGCTTCTATGTAGTCTAAGAACCCTATATGCGAAGCATCTAAACAGTAACATTCTCCAATTTTTTGATCTTAAAGATTAAGTGAACAGCGAGCCCCATTGATAATCATGAAATGGAAATTATTTGTAACTTTCTACAAGTAGGACAATGAATAGTACAGGTAGACGGGTGAAATCTTTCTATATATTGCTTCTAAATAGTCTAAGAAACACATATGCAAAGCACCCAAACAGCACAATTCGCCAATTTTTTGTTCTTCAAGTTTAAGTGAACTACGAGCCCCATTATTAATCCTTTAAAGGAAATTATTTGTAAATTTCGACAAGTAGAACAATGAATGGAACAGGTAGACTGTTGAAATCATTGTATATATTGCTTCTATATAGTCCAAGAAACATATATGCAAAGAGTCCAAACAGTACAATTCGCCAATTTTTTGTTCTTCAAGTTTAAGTAAACTACGATCCCCATTGTTAATCCCTTAACGGTAATTATTTGTAACTTTCGACAAGTAGAACAGTGAATGGAACAGGTAGCCGGTTGAAATCATTGTATATATTGCTTCTATATAGTATCGGAAACATATATGCAAAGCATCCAAACAGTACAATTCGCCAATTTTTTGTTCTTCAAGTTTAAGTGAACAATGAGCCCCATTGTTAATCCGTTATCGGAAATTATTTGTAGCTTTCGACAAGTAGAACAATGAATGGAACAGGTAGACGGTTGAAATCTTTCTATATATTGCTTCTATATAGTATAAGAAACATATATGCAAAGCATCCAAACAGTACCATTCGCCAATTTTTTGTTCTTCAAGTTTAAGTGAACTACGAGCCCCATTGTTAATCCTTTAACTAAAATTAATTGTAACTTTCTACAAGTAGAACAATGATTGGAACACGTAGACGGTTGAAATCTTTGTATATATTGCTTCCATATAGTCTAAGAAACATATATGCAAAGCATCCAAACAGTAACATTCGCCAATTTTTTGTTCTTCAAGTTTAAGTGAACTACGAGCCCCATTGTTAATCCTTTAACTAAAATTAATTGTAACTTTCTACAAGTAGAACAATGATTGGAACACGTAGACGGTTGAAATCTTTGTATATATTGCTTCCATATAGTCTAAGAAACATATATGCAAAGCATCCAAACAGTACCATTCGCCAATTTTTTGTTCTTCAAGTTTAAGTGAACAATGAGCCCCATTGTTAATCCTTTATCGGAAATTATTTGTAACTTTCGACAAGTAGAACCGTGAATGGAACAGGTAGACGGTTGAAATCTTTGTATATATTGCTTCTATATAGTATAAGATACATATATGCAAAGCATTCAAACAGTACCATTCGCCAATTTTTTGTTCTTCAAGTTTAAGTGAACAACGAGCCCCATTGATAATCATGAAACGGAAATTATTTGTAACTTTCTACAAGTAGAACAATGAATAGAACAGGTAGACGGTTGAAATCTTTGTATATGTTGCTTCTATATAGTCTAAGAAACCTATAGGCAAAGCATCTAAACAGTAACAATCGCCAATTTTTTGATCTTCAAGTTTAAGTGAACTGCGAGCCCCATTGATAATCATGAAATGGAAATTATTTGTAACTTTCTACAAGTAGAACAATGAATAGTACAGGTAGACGGGTGAAATCTTTCTATATATTGCTTCTAAATAGTCTAAGAAACATATATGCAAAGCATCCAAACAGTACAATTCGACAATTTTTTGTTCTACAAGTTTAAGTGAACTACGAGCCCCATTGTTAATCCTTTAAAGGAAATTATTTGTAAATTTCGACAAGTAGAACAATGAATGGATCATTTAGACGGTTGAAATCATTATATATATTGCTTCTATATAGTCTACGAAACATATATGCAAAGCATCCAAACAGTACAATTCGCCAATTTCTTGTTCTTCAAGTTTAAGTGAACTACGAGCCCCATTGTTAATCCTTTAACGGAAATTAATTGTAACTTTCTACAAGTAGAACAATGATTGGAACACGTAGCCGGTTGAAATCTTTGTATATATTCCTTCCATATAGTCTAAGAAACATATATGCAAAGCATCCAACCAGTACCATTCGCCAATTTTTTGTCCTTCAAGTTTAAGTGAACAATGAGCCCCATTGTTAATCCTTTATCGGAAATTATTTGTAACATTCGACAAGTAGAACAATGAATGGAACAGGTAGACGGTTGAAATCCTTGTATATATTGCGTCTATATAGTCTAAGAAACATATCTGCAAATCATCCAAACAGTACAATTCGCCAATTATTTGATCTTCAATTTAAGTGAACTACGAGCCCCAATCGTTAATCCTTTATCGGGAATTATTTGTAACTTTATACAAGTAGAACAATGAATAGTACAGGTAGACGGTTGAAATCTTTGTATATATTGCATCTATATAGTATAAGAAACATATATGCAAAGCATCCAAACAGTACCATTCGCCAATTTTTTGTTCTTCAAGTTTAAGTGAACTACGAGCCCCATTGTTAATCATTTAAAGGAATTTATTTGTAACTTTCGACAAGTAGAACAATGAATGAAACAGGTAGACTGTTGAAATCATTGTATATATTGCTTCTATATAGTCTAAGAAACATATATGCAAAGCATCCAAACAGTACAATTCGCCAATTCTTTGTTCTTCAAGTTTAAGTAAACCACGATCCCCATTGTTAATCCCTAAACGGAAATTATTTCTAACTTTCGACAAGTAGAACAATGAATGGAACTGGTACATGGTTGAAATCCTTTTATATATTGCTTCTATATAGTCTAAGAAACATTTATGCAAAGCATCCAAACAGTACCAGTCGTCAATTTTTTTTCTTCAAGTTTAAGTGAACAACGAGGCCCATTGATAATCATGAAACGGAAATTATTTGTAACTTTCGACAAGATGAACAATGAATAGAACAGGTAGACGGTTGAAATCTTTGTATATGTTGCTTCTATGTAGTCTAAGAACCCTATATGCGAAGCATCTAAACAGTAACATTCTCCAATTTTTTGATCTTAAAGATTAAGCGAACAGCGAGCCCCATTGATAATCATGAAATGGAAATTATTTGTAACTTTCTACAAGTAGAACAATGAATAGTACAGGTAGACGGGTGAAATCTTTCTATATATTGCTTCTAAATAGTCTAAGAAACATATATGCAAAGCATCCAAACAGTACCATTCGCCAATTTTTTGTTCTTCAAGTTTAAGTGAACTACGAGCCCCATTGTTAATCCTTTAACGAAAGTTAATTGTAACTTTCTACAAGTAGAACAATGATTGGAACACGTAGACGGTTGAAATCTTTGTATATATTGCTTCCATATAGTCTAAGAAACATATATGCAAAGCATCCAAACAGTACTATTCGCCAATTTTTTGTTCTTCAAGTTTAAGTGAACAATGAGACCCATTGTTAATCCTTTATCGGAAATTATTTGTAACTTTCGACAAGTAGATCAATGAATGGAACAGGTAGACGGTTGAAATCTTTGTATATATTGCTTCTATATAATCTAAGAAACATATATGCAAAGCATCTAAACAGTAACAATCGCCAATTTTTTGATCTTCAAATTTAAGTGAACTGCGAGCCCCATTGATAATCATGAAATGGAAATTATTTGTAACTTTCTACAAGTAGAACAATGAATAGTACAGGTAGACGGGTGAAATCTTTCTATATATTGCTTCTAAATAGTCTAAGAAACATATATGCAAAGCATCAAAACAGTACTATTCGCCAATTTTTTGTTCTTCAAGTTTAAGTGAACAACGAGCCCTATTGATAATCATGAAACGGAAATTATTTGTAACTTTCTACAAGTAGAACAATGAATAGAACAGGTAGACGGTTGAAATCTTTGTATATGTTGCTTCTATATAGTCTAAGAAACCTATAGGCAAAGCATCTAAACAGTAACAATCGCCAATTTTTTGATCTTCAAGTTTAAGTGAACTGCGAGCCCCATTGATAATCATGAAATGGAAATTATTTGTAACTTTCTACAAGTAGAACAATGAATAGTACAGGTAGACGGGTGAAATCTTTCTATATATTGCTTCTAAATAGTCTAAGAAACAGATATGCAAAGCATCCAAACAGTACAATTCGACAATTTTTTGTTCTACAAGTTTAAGTGAACTACGAGCCCCATTGTTAATCCTTTAAAGGAAATTATTTGTAAATTTCGACAAGTAGAACAATGAATGGATCATTTAGACGGTTGAAATCATTGTATATATTGCTTCTATATAGTCTACGAAACATATATGCAAAGCATCCAAACAGTACAATTCGCCAATTTTCTGTTCTTCAAGTTTAAGTGAACTACGAGCCCCATTGGTTAATCCGTTATCGGAAATTATTTGTAACTTTCGACAAGAAGAACAATGAATGGAAAAGTAGACGGTTGAAATCTTTGTATATATTGCTTCTATATAGTCTAAGAAACATATATGCAAAGCATCCAAACAGTACCATTCGCCAATTTCTTGTTCTTCAAGTTTAAGTGAACTACGAGCCCCATTGTTAATCCTTTAACGGAAATTAATTGTAACTTTCTACAAGTAGAACAATGATTGGAACACGTAGCCGGTTGAAATCTTTGTATATATTCCTTCCATATAGTCTAAGAAACATATATGCAAAGCATCCAACCAGTACCATTCGCCAATTTTTTGTCCTTCAAGTTTAAGTGAACAATGAGCCCCATTGTTAATCCTTTATCGGAAATTATTTGTAACATTCGACAAGTAGAACAATGAATGGAACAGGTAGACGGTTGAAATCCTTGTATATATTGCGTCTATATAGTCTAAGAAACATATCTGCAAATCATCCAAACAGTACAATTCGCCAATTATTTGATCTTCAAGTTTAAGTGAACTACGAGCCCCAATCGTTAATCCTTTATCGGGAATTATTTGTAACTTTCTACAAGTAGAACAATGAATAGTACAGGTAGACGGTTGAAATCTTTGTATATATTGCATCTATATAGTATAAGAAACATATATGCAAAGCATCCAAACAGTACCATTCGCCAATTTTTTGTTCTTCAAGTTTAAGTGAACTACGAGCCCCATTGTTAATCATTTAAAGGAATTTATTTGTAACTTTCGACAAGTAGAACAATGAATGGAACAGGTAGACGGTTGAAATCATTGTATATATTGCTTCTATATAACCTACGAAACATATATGCAAAGCATCCAAACAGTACAATTCGCCAATTTTTTGTTCTTCAAGTTTAAGTGAACTACGAGCCCCATTGTTAATCCATTAACGGAAATTAATTGTAACTTTCTACAAGTAGAACAATGATTGGAACACGCAGACGGTTGAAATCTTTGTATATATTGCTTCCATATAGTCTAAGAAACATATATGCAAAGCATCCAAACAGTACAATTCGCCAATTTTTTGTTCTTCAAGTTTAAGTGAACAATGAGCCCCAATGGTTAATCCGTTATCGGAAATTATTTGTAACTTTCGACAAGTAGAACAATGAATGGAACAGGCAGACGGTTGAAATCTTTCTATATATTGCTTCTATATAGTATAAGAAACATATATGCAAAGCATCCAAACAGTACCATTCGCCAATTTTTTGTTCTTCAAGTTTAAGTGAACTACGAGCCCCATTGTTAATCCTTTAACGAAAATTAATTGTAACTTTCTACAAGTAGAACAATGATTGGAACACGTAGACGGTTGAAATCTTTGTATATATTGCTTCCATATAGTCTAAGAAACATATATGCAAAGCATCCAAACAGTACCATTCGCCAATTTTTTGTTCTTCAAGTTTAAGTGAACAATGAGACCCATTGTTAATCCTTTATCGGAAATTATTTGTAACTTTCGACAAGTAGAACATTGAATGGAACAGGTAGACGGATGAAATCATTGTATCTATTGCTTCTATATAGTCTAAGAAACATATATGCAAAGCATCCAAACAGTACCATTCGCCAATTTTTTGTTCTTCAAGTTTAAGTAAACTACGATCCCCATTGTTAATCCCTTAACGGAAATTATTTGTAACTTTCGACAAGTAGAACAGTGAATGGAACAGGTAGACGGTTGAAATCTTTGTATATATTGCTTCTATATAGTCTAAGAAACCTATATGCGAAGCATCTACACAGTAACATTCTCCAATTTTTTGATCTTCAAGATTAAGTGAACAGCGAGCCCCATTGATAATCATGAAATGGAAATTATTTGTAACTTTCTACAAGTAGAACAATGTATAGTACAGGTAGACGGGTGAAATCTTTCTATATATTGCTTCTAAATAGTCTAAGAAACACATATGCAAAGCACCCAAAAAGCACAATTCGCCAATTTTTTGTTCTTCAAGTTTAAGTGAACTACGAGCCCCATTGTTAATCCTTTAAAGGAAATTATTTGTAAATTTCGACAAGTAGAACAATGAATGGAACAGGTAGACTGTTGAAATCATTGTATATATTGCTTCTATATAGTCCAAGAAACATATATGCAAAGAGTCCAAACAGTACAATTCGCAAATTTTTTGTTCTTCAAGTTTAAGTGAACAATGAGCCCCATTGTTAATCCTTTAACGGAAATTATTTGTAACTTTCGACAAGTAGAACAATGAATGGAACTGGTAGACGGTTGAAATCTTTTTATATATTGCTTCTATATAGTCTAAGAAACATATATGCAAAGCATCCAAACAGTACAATTCGCCAATTTTTTGTTCTTCAAGTTTAAGTAAACTACGATCCCCATTGTTAATCACTTAACGGTAATTATTTGTAACTTTCGACAAGTAGAACAGTGAATGGAACAGGTAGACGGTTGAAATCATTGTATATATTGCTTCTATATAGTATCGGAAACATATATGCAAAGCATCCAAACAGTACAATTCGCCAATTTTTTGTTCTTCAAGTTTAAGTGAACAATGAGCCCCATTGTTAATCCGTTATCGGAAATTATTTGTAGTTTTCGACAAGTAGAACAATGAATGGAACAGGTAGACGGTTGAAATCATTGTATATATTGCTTCTATATAACCTACGAAACATATATGCAAAGCATCCAAACAGTACAATTCGCCAATTTTTTGTTCTTCAAGTTTAAGTGAACTACGAGCCCCATTGTTAATCCATTAACGGAAATTAATTGTAACTTTCGACAAGTAGAACATTGAATGGAACAGGTAGACGGATGAAATCATTGTATCTATTGCTTCTATATAGTCTAAGAAACATATATGCAAAGCATCCAAACAGTACCATTCGCCAATTTTTTGTTCTTCAAGTTTAAGTGAACTACGAGCCCCATTGTTAACACTTTAACGGAAATTATTTGTAACTTGCGACAAGTAGAACAATGAGTGGAACAGGTAGACGGTTGAAATAAATGTATATATTGCTTCTATATAGTCTAAGGAACATATATGCAAAGCATCAAAACAGTACCATTCGCCAATTTTTTGTTCTTCAAGTTTAAGTAAACTACGATCCCCATTGTTAATCCCTTAACGGAAATTATTTGTAACTTTCGACAAGTAGAACAATGAATGGAACTGGTAGACGGTTGAAATCTTTTTATATATTGCTTCTATATAGTCTAAGAAACATATATGCAAAGCATCCAAACAGTACAATTCGCCAATTTTTTGTTCTTCAAGTTTAAGTAAACTACGATCCCCATTGTTAATCCCTTAACGGAAATTATTTGTAACTTTCGACAAGTAGAACAATGAATGGAACTGGTAGACGGTTGAAATCTTTTTATATATTGCTTCTATATAGTATAAGAAACATATATGCAAAGCATCCAAACAGTACAATTCGCCAATTTTTTTGTTCTTCAAGGTTAAGTGAACAATGAGCCCCAATGGTTAATCCTTTAACGGAAATTATTTGTAACTTTCGACAAGTAGAACAATGAATGGAACTGGTAGACGGTTGAAATCTTTTTATATATTGCTTCTATATAGTCTAAGAAACATATATGCAAAGCATCCAAACAGTACCATTCGCCAATTTTTTGTTCTTCAAGTTTAAGTGAAGAATGAGCCCCAATGGTTAATCCGTTATCGGAAATTATTTGTAACTTTCGGCAAGTAGAACAATGAATGGAACAGGTAGACGGTTGAAATCTTTGTATATATTGCTTCTATATAGTATAAGAAACATATATGCAAAGCATCCAAACAGTACCATTCGCCAATTTTTTGTTCTTCAAGTTTAAGTGAACTACGAGCCCCATTGTTAATCCTTTAAAGGAAATTATTTGTAAATTTCGACAAGTAGAACAATGAATGGAACAGGTAGACTGTTGAAATCATTGTATATATTGCTTCTATATAGTCTAAGAAACATTTATGCAAAGCATCCAAACAGTACAATTCGCCAATTGTTTGTTCTTCAAGTTTAAGTAAACTACGATCCCCATTGTTAATCCCTTAACGGAAATTATTTGTAACTTTCGACAAGTAGAACAGTGAATGGAACAGGTAGACGGTTGAAATCTTTGTATATATTGCTTCTATATAGTATAAGAAACATATATGCAAAGCATCCAAACAGTACAATTCGCCAATTTTTTTGTTCTTCAAGGTTAAGTGAACAATGAGCCCCAATGGTTAATCCGTTATCGGAAATTATTTGTAACTTTCGACATGTAGAACAATGAGTGGAACAGGTAGACGGTTGAAATCAATGTATATATTGCTTCTATATAGTCTAAGAAACATATATGCAAAGCATCCAAACAGTACCATTCGCCAATTTTTTGTTCTTCAAGTTTAAGTGAACAATGAGCCCCATTGTTAATCCTTTAAAGGAAATTATTTGTAACTTTCGACAAGTAGAACAATGAATGGAACAGGTAGACGGTTGAAATCATTGTATATATTGCTTCTATATAGTCTAAGAAACATATATGCAAAGCATCCAAACAGTACAATTCGACAATTTTTTGCTCTTCAAGTATAAGTGAACTACGAGCCCCATTGCTAATCCTTTAAAGGAAATTATTTGTAAATTTCAGCAAGTAGAACAATGAATGGAATAGGTAGACGGTAGAAATCATTGTATATATTGCTTCTAAATAGTCTAAGAAACATATATGCAAAGCATCCAAACAGTACAATTCGCCAATTTTTTGTTCTTTAAGTATAAGTGAACTACGAGCCCCATTGTTAATCCTTTAAAGGAAATTATTTGTAAATTTCAGCAAGTAGAACAATGAATGGAATAGGTAGACGGTAGAAATCATTGTATATATTGCTTCTAAATAGTCTAAGAAACATATATGCAAAGCATCCAAACAGTACAATTCGCCAATTTTTTGTTCTTCAAGTTTAAGTAAACTACGATCCCCATTGTTAATCCCTTAACGGAAATTATTTGTAACTTTCGACAAGTAGAACAATGAATGGAACAGGTAGACGGTTGAAATCATTGTATATATTGCTTCTATATAGTCTAAGAAACATATATGCAAAGCATACAAACAGTACAATTCGACAATTTTTTGTTCTTCAAGTTTAGTGTACAATGAGCCCCATTGTTAATCCTTTAACGGAAATTAATTGTAACTTTCTACAAGTAGAACAATGATTGGAACACGTAGACGGTTGAAATCTTTGTATATATTGCTTCCATATAGTCTAAGAAACATATATGCAAAGCATCCAAACAGTACCATTCGCCAATTTTTTGTTCTTCAAGTTTAAGTGAACAATGAGACCCATTGTTAATCCTTTATCGGAAATTATTCGTAACTTTCGACAAGTAGATCAATGAATGGAACAGGTAGACGGTTGAAATATTTGTATATATTGCTTCTGTATAGTCTAAGAAACATATATGCAAAGCATCCAAACAGTACAATTCGCCAATTTTTTGTTCTTCAAGTTTAAGTGAACAATGAGCCCCAATGGTTATTCCGTTATCGGAAATTATTTGTAGCTTTCGACAAGTAGAACAATGAATGGAACAGGTAGACGGTTGAAATCATTGTATATATTGCTTCTATATAGTCTAAGAAACATATATGCAAAGCATCCAAACAGTACAATTCGCCAATTTTTTGTTCTTCAAGTTTAAGTGAACAATGAGCCCCATTGTTAATCCTTTAAAGGAAATTATTTGTAACTTTCGACAAGTAGAAAAATGAATGGAACAGGTAGACGGTTGAAATCATTGTATATATTGCTTCTATATAGTCTAAGAAACATATATGCAAAGCATCCAAACAGTACAATTCGCCAATTTTTTGTTCTTCAAGTTTAAGTGAACAATGAGCCCCATTGTTAATCCTTTAAAGGAAATTATTTGTAACTTTCGACAAGTAGAACAATGAATGGAACTGGTAGACTGTTGAAATCTTTGTAAATATTGCTTCTATATAGTATAAGAAACATATATGCAAAGCATCCAAACAGTACAATTCGCCAATTTTTTGTTCTTCAAGTTTAAGTGAACAATGAGCCCCATTGTTAATCCTTTAAAGGAAATTATTTGTAACTTTCGACAAGTAGAACAATGAATGGAACTGGTAGACTGTTGAAATCATTGTATATATTGCTTCTATATAGTTTAAGAACCATATATGCAAAGCTTCCAAACAGTACAATTCGCCAATTTTTTGTTCTTCAAGTTTAAGTAAACTACGATCCCCATTGTTAATCCCTTAACGGAAATTATTTGTAACTTTCGACAAGTAGAACAATGAATGGAACTGGTAGACGGTTGCAATCTTTTTATATATTGCTTCTATATAGTCTAAGAAACATATATGCAAAGCATCCAAACAGTACAATTCGCCAATTTTTTGTTCTTCAAGTTTAAGTAAACTACGATCCCCATTGTTAATCCCTTAACGGAAATTATTTGTAACTTTCGACAAGTAGAACAGTGAATGGAACAGGTAGACGGTTGAAATCTTTGTATCTATTGCTTCTATATAGTATAAGAAACATATATGCAAAGCATCCAAACAGTACCATTCGCCAATTTTTTGTTCTTCAAGTTTAAGTGAACTACGAGCCCCATTGTTAATCCTTTAAAGGAAATTATTTGTAACTTTCGACAAGTAGAACAATGAATGGAACAGGCAGACTGTTGAAATCATTGTATATATTGCTTCTATATAGTCTAAGGAACATATATGCAAAGCATCCAAACAGTACAATTCGCCAATTTTTTGTTCTTCAAGTTTAAGTAAACTACGATCCCCATTGTTAATCCCTTAACGGAAATTATTTGTAACTTTCGACAAGTAGAACAGTGAATGGAACAGGTAGACGGTTGAAATCTTTGTATATATTGCTTCTATATAGTATCGGAAACATATATGCAAAGCATCCAAACAGTACAATTCGCCAATTTTTTGTTCTTCAAGTTTAAGTGAACAATGAGCCCCAATGGTTAATCCGTTATCGGAAATTATTTGTAGCTTTCGACAAGTAGAACAATGAATGCAACAGGTAGACGGTTGAAATCTTTGTATATATTGCTTCTATATAATTTAAGAAACATATATGCAAAGCATCCAAACAGTACAATTCGCCAATTATTTCATCTTCAAGTTTAAGTGAACTACGAGCCCCATTGTTAATACTTTATCGGAAATTATTTGTAAATTTCGACAAGTAGAACAATGAATGGAACAGGTAGACTGTTGAAATCATTGTATATATTGCTTCTATATAGTCCAAGAAACATATATGCAAAGCGTCCAAACAGTACAATTCGCCAATTTTTTGTTCTTCAGGTTTAAGTGAACAATGAGCCCCAATGGTTAATCCTTTATCGGTAATTATTTGCAACTTTCGACAAGTAGAACAATGAATGGAACAGGTAGACGGTTGAAATTCTTATATATATTGCGTCTATATAGTCTAAGAAACATATATGCAAAGCATCCAAACAGTACAATTCGCCAATTTTTTGTTCTTCAAGTTTAAGTAAACTACGATCCCCATTGTTAATCCCTTAACGGAAATTATTTGTAACTTTCGACAAGTAGAACAATGAATGGAACTGGTACACGGTTGAAATCTTTTTATATATTGCTTCTATATAGTCTAAGAGACATATATGCAAAGCATCCAAACAGTACCAGTCGCCAATTTTTTGTTCTTCAAGTTTAAGTGAACAATGAGCCCCCTTGTTAATCCTTTATCGGAAATTATTTGTAAATTTCGACAAGTAGAACAATGAATGGAACAGGTAGACTGTTGAAATCATTGTATATATTGCTTCTATATAGTCCAAGAAACATATATGCAAAGCATCCAAACAGTACAATTCGCCAATTTTTTGTTCTTCAAGTTTAAGTGAACAATGAGCCCCATTGTTAATCCGTTATCGGAAATTATTTGTAGCTTTCGACAAGTAGAACAATGAATGGAACAGGTAGACGGTTGAAATCTTTCTATATATTGCTTCTATATAGTATAAGAAACATATATGCAAAGCATCCAAACAGTACAATTCGCCAATTATTTCATCTTCAAGTTTAAGTGAACTACGAGCCCCATTGTTAATACTTTAACGGAAATTATTTGTAACTTTCGACAAGTAGAACTATGAAAGGAACAGGTAGACCGTTGAAATCAATGTATATATTGCTTCTATATAGTCTAAGAAACATATATGCAAAGCATCCAAACAGTACCATTCGCCAATTTTTTGTTCTTCAAGTTTAAGTGAAGAATGAGCCCCAATGGTTAATCCGTTATCGGAAATTATTTGTAACTTTCGGCAAGTAGAACAATGAATGGAACAGGTAGACGGTTGAAATCTTTGTATATATTGCTTCTATATAGTATAAGAAACATATATGCAAAGCATCCAAACAGTACCATTCGCCAATTTTTTGTTCTTCAAGTTTAAGTGAACAACGAGGCCCATTGATAATCATGAAACGGAAATTATTTGTAAATTTCGACAAGTAGAACAATGAATGGATCATTTAGACGGTTGAAATCATTGTATATATTGCTTCTATATAGTCTACGAAACATATATGCAAAGCATCCTAACAGTACAATTCGCCAATTTCTTGTTCTTCAAGTTTAAGTAAACTACGATCCCCATTGTTAATCCCTTAACGGAAATTATTTGTAACTTTCGACAAGTAGAACAGTGAATGGAACAGGTAGACGGTTGAAATCTTTGTATATATTGCTTCTATATAGTATCGGAAACATATATGCAAAGCATCCAAACAGTACAATTCGCCAATTTTTTGTTCTTCAAGTTTAAGTGAACAATGAGCCCCAATGGTTAATCCGTTATCGGAAATTATTTGTAGCTTTCGACAAGTAGAACAATGAATGCAACAGGTAGACGGTTGAAATCTTTGTATATATTGCTTCTATATAATTTAAGAAACATATATGCAAAGCATCCAAACAGTACAATTCGCCAATTATTTCATCTTCAAGTTTAAGTGAACTACGAGCCCCATTGTTAATACTTTATCGGAAATTATTTGTAAATTTCGACAAGTAGAACAATGAATGGAACAGGTAGACTGTTGAAATCATTGTATATATTGCTTCTATATAGTCCAAGAAACATATATGCAAAGCGTCCAAACAGTACAATTCGCCAATTTTTTGTTCTTCAGGTTTAAGTGAACAATGAGCCCCAATGGTTAATCCTTTATCGGTAATTATTTGCAACTTTCGACAAGTAGAACAATGAATGGAACAGGTAGACGGTTGAAATTCTTATATATATTGCGTCTATATAGTCTAAGAAACATATATGCAAAGCATCCAAACAGTACAATTCGCCAATTTTTTGTTCTTCAAGTTTAAGTAAACTACGATCCCCATTGTTAATCCCTTAACGGAAATTATTTGTAACTTTCGACAAGTAGAACAATGAATGGAACTGGTACACGGTTGAAATCTTTTTATATATTGCTTCTATATAGTCTAAGAGACATATATGCATAGCATCCAAACAGTACCAGTCGCCAATTTTTTGTTCTTCAAGTTTAAGTGAACAATGAGCCCCCTTGTTAATCCTTTATCGGAAATTATTTGTAAATTTCGACAAGTAGAACAATGAATGGAACAGGTAGACTGTTGAAATCATTGTATATATTGCTTCTATATAGTCCAAGAAACATATATGCAAAGCATCCAAACAGTACAATTCGCCAATTTTTTGTTCTTCAAGTTTAAGTGAACAATGAGCCCCATTGTTAATCCGTTATCGGAAATTATTTGTAGCTTTCGACAAGTAGAACAATGAATGGAACAGGTAGACGGTTGAAATCTTTCTATATATTGCTTCTATATAGTATAAGAAACATATATGCAAAGCATCCAAACAGTACAATTCGCCAATTATTTCATCTTCAAGTTTAAGTGAACAATGAGCCCCCTTGTTAATCCTTTATCGGAAATTATTTGTAAATTTCGACAAGTAGAACAATGAATGGAACAGGTAGACTGTTGAAATCATTGTATATATTGCTTCTATATAGTCCAAGAAACATATATGCAAAGCGTCCAAACAGTACAATTCGCCAATTTTTTGTTCTTCAAGTTTAAGTGAACAATGAGCCCCAATGGTTAATCCTTTATCGGTAATTATTTGCAACTTTCGACAAGTAGAACAATGAATGGAACAGGTAGACGGTTGAAATTCTTGTATATATTGCGTCTATATAGTCTAAGAAACATATATGCAAAGCATCCAAACAGTACAATTCGCCAATTTTTTGTTGTTCAAGTTTAAGTAAACTACGATCCCCATTGTTAATCCCTTAACGGAAATTATTTGTAACTTTCGACAAGTAGAACAATGAATGGAACTGGTACACGGTTGAAATCTTTTTATATATTGCTTCTATATAGTCTAAGAGACATATATGCAAAGCATCCAAACAGTACCAGTCGCCAATTTTTTGTTCTTCAAGTTTAAGTGAACAATGAGCCCCCTTGTTAATCCTTTATCGGAAATTATTTGTAAATTTCGACAAGTAGAACAATGAATGGAACAGGTAGACTGTTGAAATCATTGTATATATTGCTTCTATATAGTCCAAGAAACAGATATGCAAAGCATCCAAACAGTACAATTCGCCAATTTTTTGTTCTTCAAGTTTAAGTGAACAATGAGCCCCATTGTTAATCCGTTATCGGAAATTATTTGTAGCTTTCGACAAGTAGAACAATGAATGGAACAGGTAGACGGTTGAAATCTTTCTATATATTGCTTCTATATAGTATAAGAAACATATATGCAAAGCATCCAAACAGTACCATTCGCCAATTTTTTGTTCTTCAAGTTTAAGTGAACTACGAGCCCCATTGTTAATCCTTTAACGAAAATTAATTGTAACTTTCTACAAGTAGAACAATGATTGGAAAACGTAGACGGTTGAAATCTTTGTATATATTGCTTCCATATAGTCTAAGAAACATATATGCAAAGCATCCAAACAGTACTATTCGCCAATTTTTTGTTCTTCAAGTTTAAGTGAACAATGAGACCCATTGTTAATCCTTTATCGGAAATTATTTGTAACTTTCGACAAGTAGATCAATGAATGGAACAGGTAGACGGTTGAAATCTTTGTATATATTGCTTCTATATAATCTAAGAAACATATATGCAAAGCATCTAAACAGTAACAATCGCCAATTTTTTGATCTTCAAGTTTAAGTGAACTGCGAGCCCCATTGATAATCATGAAATGGAAATTATTTGTAACTTTCTACAAGTAGAACAATGAATAGTACAGGTAGACGGGTGAAATCTTTCTATATATTGCTTCTAAATAGTCTAAGAAACATATATGCAAAGCATCAAAACAGTACTATTCGCCAATTTTTTGTTCTTCAAGTTTAAGTGAACAACGAGCCCCATTGATAATCATGAAACGGAAATTATTTGTAACTTTCTACAAGTAGAACAATGAATAGAACAGGTAGACGGTTGAAATCTTTGTATATGTTGCTTCTATATAGTCTAAGAAACCTATAGGCAAAGCATCTAAACAGTAACAATCGCCAATTTTTTGATCTTCAAGTTTAAGTGAACTGCGAGCCCCATTGATAATCATGAAATGGAAATTATTTGTAACTTTCTACAAGTAGAACAATGAATAGTACAGGTAGACGGGTGAAATCTTTCTATATATTGCTTCTAAATAGTCTAAGAAACATATATGCAAAGCATCCAAACAGTACAATTCGACAATTTTTTGTTCTACAAGTTTAAGTGAACTACGAGCCCCATTGTTAATCCTTTAAAGGAAATTATTTGTAAATTTCGACAAGTAGAACAATGAATGGGACAGGTAGACGGTTGAAATCCTTGTATATATTGCGTCTATATAGTCTAAGAAACATATCTGCAAATCATCCAAACAGTACAATTCGCCAATTATTTGATCTTCAAGTTTAAGTGAACAATGAGCCCCAATGGTTAATCCGTTATCGGAAATTATTTGTAACTTTCGACAAGTAGAACAATGAATAATACAGGTAGACGGTTGAAATCTTTGTATATATTGCATCTATATAGTATAAGAAACATATATGCAAAGCATCCAAACAGTACCATTCGCCAATTTTTTGTTCTTCAAGTTTAAGTGAACTACGAGCCCCATTGTTAATCCTTTAACGAAAATTAATTGTAACTTTCTACAAGTAGAACAATGATTGGAACACGTAGACGGTTGAAATCTTTGTATATATTGCTTCCATATAGTCTAAGAAACATATATGCAAAGCATCCAAACAGTACCATTCGCCAATTTTTTGTTCTTCAAGTTTAAGTGAACAATGAGACCCATTGTTAATCCTTTATCGGAAATTATTTGTAACTTTCGACAAGTAGAACATTGAATGGAACAGGTAGACGGATGAAATCATTGTATCTATTGCTTCTATATAGTCTAAGAAACATATATGCAAAGCATCCAAACAGTACCATTCGCCAATTTTTTGTTCTTCAAGTTTAAGTAAACTACGATCCCCATTGTTAATCCCTTAACGGAAATTATTTGTAACTTTCGACAAGTAGAACAGTGAATGGAACAGGTAGACGGTTGAAATCTTTGTATATATTGCTTCTATATAGTCTAAGAAACCTATATGCGAAGCATCTACACAGTAACATTCTCCAATTTTTTGATCTTCAAGATTAAGTGAACAGCGAGCCCCATTGATAATCATGAAATGGAAATTATTTGTAACTTTCTACAAGTAGAACAATGTATAGTACAGGTAGACGGGTGAAATCTTTCTATATATTGCTTCTAAATAGTCTAAGAAACACATATGCAAAGCACCCAAACAGCACAATTCGCCAATTTTTTGTTCTTCAAGTTTAAGTGGACTACGAGCCCCATTGTTAATCCTTTAAAGGAAATTATTTGTAAATTTCGACAAGTAGAACAATGAATGGAACAGGTAGACTGTTGAAATCATTGTATATATTGCTTCTATATAGTCCAAGAAACATATATGCAAAGAGTCCAAACAGTACAATTCGCAAATTTTTTGTTCTTCAAGTTTAAGTGAACAATGAGCCCCATTGTTAATCCTTTAACGGAAATTATTTGTAACTTTCGACAAGTAGAACAATGAATGGAACTGGTAGACGGTTGAAATCTTTTTATATATTGCTTCTATATAGTCTAAGAAACATATATGCGAAGCATCCAAACAGTACAATTCGCCAATTTTTTGTTCTTCAAGTTTAAGTAAACTACGATCCCCATTGTTAATCACTTAACGGTAATTATTTGTAACTTTCGACAAGTAGAACGGTGAATGGAACAGGTAGACGGTTGAAATCATTGTATATATTGCTTCTATATAGTATCGGAAACATATATGCAAAGAGTCCAAACAGTACAATTCGCAAATTTTTTGTTCTTCAAGTTTAAGTGAACAATGAGCCCTATTGTTAATCCATTAACGGAAATTAATTGTAACTTTCTACAAGTAGAACAATGATTGGAACACGCAGACGGTTGAAATCTTTGTATATATTGCTTCCATATAGTCTAAGAAACATATATGCAAAGCATCCAAACAGTACCATTCGCCAATTTTTTGTTCTTCAAGTTTAAGTGAACAATGAGCCCCATTGTTAATCCTTTATCGGAAATTATTTGTAACTTTCGACAAGTAGAACAGTGAATGGAACAGGTAGACGGTTGAAATCTTTGTATATATTGCTTCTACATAGTATAAGAAACATATATGCAAAGCATCCAAACAGTACAATTCGCCAATTTTTTGTTCTTCAAGTTTAAGTGAACAATGAGCCCCAATGGTTAATCCGTTATCGGAAATTATTTGTAACTTTCGACAAGTAGAACAATGAATGGAACAGGAAGACGGTTGAAATCTTTCTATATATTGCTTCTATATAGTATAAGAAACATATATGCAACGCATCCAAACAGTACCATTCGCCAATTTTTTGTTCTTCAAGTTTAAGTGAACTACGAGCCCCATTGTTAATCCTTTAACGAAAATTAATTCTAACTTTCTACAAGTAGAACAATGATTGGAACACGTAGACGGTTGAAATCTTTGTATATATTGCTTCCATATAGTCTAAGAAACATATATGCAAAGCATCCAAACAGTACCATTCGCCAATTTTTTGTTCTTCAAGTTTAAGTGAACAATGAGACCCATTGTTAATCCTTTATCGGAAATTATTTGTAACTTTCGACAAGTAGATCAATGAATGGAACAGGTAGACGGTTGAAATCTTTGTATATATTGCTTCTATATAGTCTAAGAAACATATATGCAAATCATCCAAACAGTACAATTCGCCAATTATTTGATCTTCAAGTTTAAGTGAACTACGAGCCCCATTGTTAATAGTTTAACGGAAATTATTTGTAACTTTCGACAAGTAGAACATTGAATGGAACAGATAGACGGATGAAATCATTGTATCTATTGCTTCTATATAGTCTAAGAAACATATATGCAAAGCATCCAAACAGTACCATTCGCCAATTTTTTGTTCTTCAAGTTTAAGTGAACTACGAGCCCCATTGTTAACACTTTAACGGAAATTATTTGTAACTTGCGACAAGTAGAACAATGAGTGGAACAGGTAGACGGTTGAAATAAATGTATATATTGCTTCTATATAGTCTAAGGAACATATATGCAAAGCATCCAAACAGTACCGTTCGCCAATTTTTTGTTCTTCAAGTTTAAGTAAACTACGATCCCCATTGTTAATCCCTTAACGGAAATTATTTGTAACTTTCGACAAGTAGAACAATGAATGGAACTGGTAGACGGTTGAAATCTTTTTATATATTGCTTCTATATAGTCTAAGAAACATATATGCAAAGCATCCAAACAGTACAATTCGCCAATTTTTTGTTCTTCAAGTTTAAGTAAACTACGATCCCCATTGTTAATCCCTTAACGGAAATTATTTGTAACTTTCGACAAGTAGAACAATGAATGGAACTGGTAGACGGTTGAAATCTTTTTATATATTGCTTCTATATAGTCTAAGAAACATATATGCAAAGCATCCAAACAGTACCAGTCGCCAATTTTTTGTTCTTCAAGTTTAAGTGAACAACGAGGCCCATTGATAATCATGAAACGGAAATTATTTGTAACTTTCGACAAGATGAACAATGAATAGAACAGGTAGACGGTTGAAATCTTTGTATATGTTGCTTCTATATAGTCGAAGAAACCTATATGCGAAGCATCTAAACAGTACAATACGCCAATTTTTTGTTCTTCAAGTTTAAGTAAACTACGATCCCCATTGTTAATCCCTTAACGGAAATTATTTGTAACTTTCGACAAGTAGAACAGTGAATGGAACAGGTAGACGGTTGAAATCTTTGTATATATTGCTTCTATATAGTATCGGAAACATATATGCAAAGCATCCAAACAGTACAATTCGCCAATTTTTTGTTCTTCAAGTTTAAGTAAACTACGATCCCCATTGTTAATCCCTTAACGGAAATTATTTGTAACTTTCGACAAGTAGAACAGTGAATGGAACAGGTAGACGGTTGAAATCTTTGTATATATTGCTTCTATATAGTATCGGAAACATATATGCAAAGCATCCAAACAGTACAATTCGCCAATTTTTTGTTCTTCAAGTTTAAGTGAACAATGAGCCCCAATGGTTAATCCGTTATCGGAAATTATTTGTAGCTTTCGACAAGTAGAACAATGAATGCAACAGGTAGACGGTTGAAATCTTTGTATATAATGCTTCTATATAATTTAAGAAACATATATGCAAAGCATCCAAACAGTACAATTCACCAATTATTTCATCTTCAAGTTTAAGTGAACTACGAGCCCCATTGTTAATACTTTATCGGAAATTATTTGTAAATTTCGACAAGTAGAATAATAAATGGAACAGGTAGACTGTTGAAATCATTGTATATATTGCTTCTATATAGTCCAAGAAACATATATGCAAAGCGTCCAAACAGTACAATTCGCCAATTTTTTGTTCTTCAAGTTTAAGTAAACTACGATCCCCATTGTTAATCCCTTAACGGAAATTATTTGTAACTTTCGACAAGTAGAACAATGAATGGAACTGGTACACGGTTGAAATCTTTTTATATATTGCTTCTATATAGTCTAAGAAACATATATGCAAAGCATCCAAACAGAACAATTCGCAAATTTTTTGTTCTTCAAGTTTAAGTGAACAATGAGCCCCATTGTTAATCCTTTAAAGGAAATTATTTGTAACTTTCGACAAGTAGAACAATGAATGGAACAGGTAGACTGTTGAAATCATTGTATATATTGCTTCTATATAGTCTAAGAAACATATATGCAAAGCATCCAAACAGTACAATTCGCCAATTTTTTGTTCTTCAAGTTTAACTAAACTACGATCCCCATTGTTAATCCCTTAACGGAAATTATTTGTAACTTTCGACAAGTAGAACAATGAATGGAACTGGTAGACGGTTGAAATCTTTTTATATATTGCTTCTATATAGTCTAAGAAACATTTATGCAAAGCATCCAAACAGTACAATTCGCCAATTTTTTGTTCTTCAAGTTTAAGTAAACTACGATCCCCATTGTTAATCCCTTAACGGTAATTATTTGTAACTTTCGACAAGTAGAACAGTGAATGGAACAGGTAGACGGTTGAAATCATTGTATATATTGCTTCTATATAGTATCGGAAACATATATGCAAAGCATCCAAACAGTACAATTCGCCAATTTTTTGTTCTTCAAGTTTAATTGAACAATGAGCCCCATTGTTAATCCGTTATCGGAAATTATTTGTAGCTTTCGACAAGTAGAACAATGAATGGAACAGGTAGACGGTTGAAATCATTGTATATATTGCTTCTATATAACCTACGAAACATATATGCAAAGCATCCAAACAGTACAATTCGCCAATTTTCTGTTCTTCAAGTTTAAGTGAACTACGAGCCCCATTGGTTAATCCGTTATCGGAAATTATTTGTAACTTTCGACAAGAAGAACAACGAATGGAAAAGTAGACGGTTGAAATCTTTGTATATATTGCTTCTATATAGTCTAAGAAACATATATGCAAAGCATCCAAACAGTACCATTCGCCAATTTTTTGTTCTTCAAGTTTAAGTGAACAATGAGCCCCAATGGTTAATCCTTTATCGGAAATTATTTGTAACTTTCGACAAGTAGAACAATGAATGGAACAGGTAGACTGTTGAAATTATTGTATATATTGCTTCTATATAGTCTAAGAAACATATATGCAAAGCATCCAAACAGTACAATTCGCCAATTTTTTGTTCTTCAAGTTTAAGTGAACAATGAGCCCCATTGTTAATCCTTTAAAGGAAATTATTTGTAACTTTCGACAAGTAGAACTATGAATGGAACAGGTAGACGGTTGAAATCTTTGTATATATTGCTTCTATATAGTCTAAGAAACATATATGCAAAGCATCCAAACAGTAAAATTCGCCAATTTCTTGTTCTTCAAGTTTAAGTAAACTACGATCCCCATTGTTAATGCCTTAACGGAAATTATTTGTAACTTTCGACAAGAAGAACAATGAATGGAAAAGTAGACGGTTGAAATCTTTGTATATATTGCTTCTATATAGTCTAAGAAACATATATGCAAAGCATCCAAACAGTACCATTCGCCAATTTTTTGTTCTTCAAGTTTAAGTGAACGACGAGCCCCTTTGTTAATCCTTTAACGGAAATTAATTGTAACTTTCGACAAGTAGAACAATGAATGGAACAGGTAGACGGTTGAAATCTTTGTATATATTGCTTCTATATAGTCTAAGAAACATATATGCAAAGCATCCAAACAGTACAATTCGCCAATTTATTGTTCTTCAAGTTTAAGTGAACAACGAGCCCCATTGTTAATCCTTTAAAGGAAATTATTTGTAACTTTCGACAAGTAGAACACTGAGTGGAACAGGTAGACGCTTGAAATCTTTGTATATATTGCATCTATATAGTCTAAGAAACATATATGCAAAGCATCCAAACAGTACCATTCGCCAATTTTTTGTTCTTCAAGTTTAAGTGAACTACGAGCTCCATTGTTAATCCTTTAAAGGAAATTATTTGTAACTTTCGACAAGTAGAATAATGAATGGAACAGGTAGACTGTTGAAATCATTGTATATATTGCTTCTATATAGTCCAAGAAACATATATGCAAAGCGTCCAAACAGTACAATTCGCCAATTTTTTGTTCTTCAAGTTTAAGTAAACTACGATCCCCATTGTTAATCCCTTAACGGAAATTATTTGTAACTTTCGACAAGTAGAACAATGAATGGAACTGGTACACGGTTGAAATCTTTTTATATATTGCTTCTATATAGTCTAAGAAACATATATGCAAAGCATCCAAAGAGAACAATTCGCAAATTTTTTGTTCTTCAAGTTTAAGTGAACAATGAGCCCCATTGTTAATCCTTTAAAGGAAATTATTTGTAACTTGCGACAAGTAGAACAATGAGTGGAACAGGTAGACGGTTGAAATCAATGTATATATTGCTTATATATAGTCTAAGAAACATATATGCAAAGCATCCAAACAGTACCAGTCGCCAATTTTTTGTTCTTCAAGTTTAAGTGAACAACGAGGCCCTTTGATAATCATGAAACGGAAATTATTTGTAACTTTCGACAAGTAGAACCATGAATGGAACTGGTAGACGGTTGAAATCTTGTTATATATTGCTTCTATATAGTCTAAGAAACATTTATGCAAAGCATCCAAACAGTACAATTCGCCATTTTTTTGTTCTTCAAGTTTAAGTAAACTACGATCCCCATTGTTAATCCCTTAACGGTAATTATTTGTAACTTTCGACAAGTAGAACAGTGAATGGAACAGGTAGACGGTTGAAATCATTGTATATATTGCTTCTATATAGTATCGCTAACATATATGCAAAGCATCCAAACAGTACAATTCGCCAATTTTTTGTTCTTCAAGTTTAAGTGAACAATGAGCCCCATTGTTAATCCGTTATCGGAAATTATTTGTAGCTTTCGACAAGTAGAACAATGAATGGAACAGGTAGACGGTTGAAATCATTGTATATATTGCTTCTATATAACCTACGAAACATATATGCAAAGCATCCAAACAGTACAATTCGCCAATTTTCTGTTCTTCAAGTTTAAGTGAACTACGAGCCCCATTGGTTAATCCGTTATCGGAAATTATTTGTAACTTTCGACAAGAAGAACAATGAATGGAAAAGTAGACGGTTGAAATCTTTGTATATATTGCTTCTATATAGTCTAAGAAACATATATGCAAAGCATCCAAACAGTACCATTCGCCAATTTTTTGTTCTTCAAGTTTAAGTGAACAATGAGCCCCAATGGTTAATCCTTTATCGGAAATTATTTGTAACTTTCGACAAGTAGAACAATGAATGGAACAGGTAGACTGTTGAAATTATTGTATATATTGCTTCTATATAGTCTAAGAAACATATATGCAAAGCATCCAAACAGTACAATTCGCCAATTTTTTGTTCTTCAAGTTTAAGTGAACAATGAGCCCCATTGTTAATCCTTTAAAGGAAATTATTTGTAACTTTCGACAAGTAGAACTATGAATGGAACAGGTAGACGGTTGAAATCTTTGTATATATTGCTTCTATATAGTCTAAGAAACATATATGCAAAGCATCCAAACAGTAAAATTCGCCAATTTCTTGTTCTTCAAGTTTAAGTAAACTACGATCCCCATTGTTAATGCCTTAACGGAAATTATTTGTAACTTTCGACAAGAAGAACAATGAATGGAAAAGTAGACGGTTGAAATCTTTGTATATATTGCTTCTATATAGTCTAAGAAACATATATGCAAAGCATCCAAACAGTACCATTCGCCAATTTTTTGTTCTTCAAGTTTAAGTGAACGACGAGCCCCATTGTTAATCCTTTAACGGAAATTAATTGTAACTTTCGACAAGTAGAACAATGAATGGAACAGGTAGACGGTTGAAGTCTTTGTATATATTGCTTCTATATAGTATAAGAAACATATATGCAACGCATCCAAACAGTACCATTCGCCAATTTTTTGTTCTTCAAGTTTAAGTGAACTACGAGCCCCATTGTTAATCCTTTAACGAAAATTAATTCTAACTTTCTACAAGTAGAACAATGATTGGAACACGTAGACGGTTGAAATCTTTGTATATATTGCTTCCATATAGTCTAAGAAACATATATGCAAAGCATCCAAACAGTACCATTCGCCAATTTTTTGTTCTTCAAGTTTAAGTGAACAATGAGACCCATTGTTAATCCTTTATCGGAAATTATTTGTAACTTTCGACAAGTAGATCAATGAATGGAACAGGTAGACGGTTGAAATCTTTGTATATATTGCTTCTATATAGTCTAAGAAACATATATGCAAATCATCCAAACAGTACAATTCGCCAATTATTTGATCTTCAAGTTTAAGTGAACTACGAGCCCCATTGTTAATAGTTTAACGGAAATTATTTGTAACTTTCGACAAGTAGAACATTGAATGGAACAGGTAGACGGATGAAATCATTGTATCTATTGCTTCTATATAGTCTAAGAAACATATATGCAAAGCATCCAAACAGTACCATTCGCCAATTTTTTGTTCTTCAAGTTTAAGTGAACTACGAGCCCCATTGTTAACACTTTAACGGAAATTATTTGTAACTTGCGACAAGTAGAACAATGAGTGGAACAGGTAGACGGTTGAAATAAATGTATATATTGCTTCTATATAGTCTAAGGAACATATATGCAAAGCATCCAAACAGTACCGTTCGCCAATTTTTTGTTCTTCAAGTTTAAGTAAACTACGATCCCCATTGTTAATCCCTTAACGGAAATTATTTGTAACTTTCGACAAGTAGAACAATGAATGGAACTGGTAGACGGTTGAAATCTTTTTATATATTGCTTCTATATAGTCTAAGAAACATATATGCAAAGCATCCAAACAGTACAATTCGCCAATTTTTTGTTCTTCAAGTTTAAGTAAACTACGATCCCCATTGTTAATCCCTTAACGGAAATTATTTGTAACTTTCGACAAGTAGAACAATGAATGGAACTGGTAGACGGTTGAAATCTTTTTATATATTGCTTCTATATAGTCTAAGAAACATATATGCAAAGCATCCAAACAGTACCAGTCGCCAATTTTTTGTTCTTCAAGTTTAAGTGAACAACGAGGCCCATTGATAATCATGAAACGGAAATTATTTGTAACTTTCGACAAGATGAACAATGAATAGAACAGGTAGACGGTTGAAATCTTTGTATATGTTGCTTCTATATAGTCGAAGAAACCTATATGCGAAGCATCTAAACAGTACAATACGCCAATTTTTTGTTCTTCAAGTTTAAGTAAACTACGATCCCCATTGTTAATCCCTTAACGGAAATTATTTGTAACTTTCGACAAGTAGAACAGTGAATGGAACAGGAAGACGGTTGAAATCTTTGTATATATTGCTTCTATATAGTATCGGAAACATATATGCAAAGCATCCAAACAGTACAATTCGCCAATTTTTTGTTCTTCAAGTTTAAGTAAACTACGATCCCCATTGTTAATCCCTTAACGGAAATTATTTGTAACTTTCGACAAGTAGAACAGTGAATGGAACAGGTAGACGGTTGAAATCTTTGTATATATTGCTTCTATATAGTATCGGAAACATATATGCAAAGCATCCAAACAGTACAATTCGCCAATTTTTTGTTCTTCAAGTTTAAGTGAACAATGAGCCCCAATGGTTAATCCGTTATCGGAAATTATTTGTAGCTTTCGACAAGTAGAACAATGAATGCAACAGGTAGACGGTTGAAATCTTTGTATATAATGCTTCTATATAATTTAAGAAACATATATGCAAAGCATCCAAACAGTACAATTCACCAATTATTTCATCTTCAAGTTTAAGTGAACTACGAGCCCCATTGTTAATACTTTATCGGAAATTATTTGTAAATTTCGACAAGTAGAATAATAAATGGAACAGGTAGACTGTTGAAATCATTGTATATATTGCTTCTATATAGTCCAAGAAACATATATGCAAAGCGTCCAAACAGTACAATTCGCCAATTTTTTGTTCTTCAAGTTTAAGTAAACTACGATCCCCATTGTTAATCCCTTAACGGAAATTATTTGTAACTTTCGACAAGTAGAACAATGAATGGAACTGGTACACGGTTGAAATCTTTTTATATATTGCTTCTATATAGTCTAAGAAACATATATGCAAAGCATCCAAACAGAACAATTCGCAAATTTTTTGTTCTTCAAGTTTAAGTGAACAATGAGCCCCATTGTTAATCCTTTAAAGGAAATTATTTGTAACTTTCGACAAGTAGAACAATGAATGGAACAGGTAGACTGTTGAAATCATTGTATATATTGCTTCTATATAGTCTAAGAAACATATATGCAAAGCATCCAAACAGTACAATTCGCCAATTTTTTGTTCTTCAAGTTTAACTAAACTACGATCCCCATTGTTAATCCCTTAACGGAAATTATTTGTAACTTTCGACAAGTAGAACAGTGAATGGAACAGGTAGACGGTTGAAATCTTTGTATATATTGCTTCTATATAGTATCGGAAACATATATGCAAAGCATCCAAACAGTACAATTCCCCAATTTTTTGTTCTTCAAGTTTAAGTGAACAATGAGCCCCAATGTTAACACTTTAACGGAAATTATTTGTAACTTGCGACAAGTAGAACAATGAGTGGAACAGGTAGACGGTTGAAATCAATGTATATATTGCTTATATATAGTCTAAGAAACATATATGCAAAGCATCCAAACAGTACCAGTCGCCAATTTTTTGTTCTTCAAGTTTAAGTGAACAACGAGGCCCTTTGATAATCATGAAACGGAAATTATTTGTAACTTTCGACAAGTAGAACAATGAATGGAACTGGTAGACGGTTGAAATCTTTTTATATATTGCTTCTATATAGTCTAAGAAACATTTATGCAAAGCATCCAAACAGTACAATTCGCCAATTTTTTGTTCTTCAAGTTTAAGTAAACTACGATCCCCATTGTTAATCCCTTAACGGTAATTATTTGTAACTTTCGACAAGTAGAACAGTGAATGGAACAGGTAGACGGTTGAAATCATTGTATATATTGCTTCTATATAGTATCGGAAACATATATGCAAAGCATCCAAACAGTACAATTCGCCAATTTTTTGTTCTTCAAGTTTAATTGAACAATGAGCCCCATTGTTAATCCGTTATCGGAAATTATTTGTAGCTTTCGACAAGTAGAACAATGAATGGAACAGGTAGACGGTTGAAATCATTGTATATATTGCTTCTATATAACCTACGAAACATATATGCAAAGCATCCAAACAGTACAATTCGCCAATTTTCTGTTCTTCAAGTTTAAGTGAACTACGAGCCCCATTGGTTAATCCGTTATCGGAAATTATTTGTAACTTTCGACAAGAAGAACAACGAATGGAAAAGTAGACGGTTGAAATCTTTGTATATATTGCTTCTATATAGTCTAAGAAACATATATGCAAAGCATCCAAACAGTACCATTCGCCAATTTTTTGTTCTTCAAGTTTAAGTGAACAATGAGCCCCAATGGTTAATCCTTTATCGGAAATTATTTGTAACTTTCGACAAGTAGAACAATGAATGGAACAGGTAGACTGTTGAAATTATTGTATATATTGCTTCTATATAGTCTAAGAAACATATATGCAAAGCATCCAAACAGTACAATTCGCCAATTTTTTGTTCTTCAAGTTTAAGTGAACAATGAGCCCCATTGTTAATCCTTTAAAGGAAATTATTTGTAACTTTCGACAAGTAGAACTATGAATGGAACAGGTAGACGGTTGAAATCTTTGTATATATTGCTTCTATATAGTCTAAGAAACATATATGCAAAGCATCCAAACAGTAAAATTCGCCAATTTCTTGTTCTTCAAGTTTAAGTAAACTACGATCCCCATTGTTAATGCCTTAACGGAAATTATTTGTAACTTTCGACAAGAAGAACAATGAATGGAAAAGTAGACGGTTGAAATCTTTGTATATATTGCTTCTATATAGTCTAAGAAACATATATGCAAAGCATCCAAACAGTACCATTCGCCAATTTTTTGTTCTTCAAGTTTAAGTGAACGACGAGCCCCTTTGTTAATCCTTTAACGGAAATTAATTGTAACTTTCGACAAGTAGAACAATGAATGGAACAGGTAGACGGTTGAAATCTTTGTATATATTGCTTCTATATAGTCTAAGAAACATATATGCAAAGCATCCAAACAGTACAATTCGCCAATTTATTGTTCTTCAAGTTTAAGTGAACAACGAGCCCCATTGTTAATCCTTTAAAGGAAATTATTTGTAACTTTCGACAAGTAGAACACTGAGTGGAACAGGTAGACGCTTGAAATCTTTGTATATATTGCATCTATATAGTCTAAGAAACATATATGCAAAGCATCCAAACAGTACCATTCGCCAATTTTTTGTTCTTCAAGTTTAAGTGAACTACGAGCTCCATTGTTAATCCTTTAAAGGAAATTATTTGTAACTTTCGACAAGTAGAATAATGAATGGAACAGGTAGACTGTTGAAATCATTGTATATATTGCTTCTATATAGTCCAAGAAACATATATGCAAAGCGTCCAAACAGTACAATTCGCCAATTTTTTGTTCTTCAAGTTTAAGTAAACTACGATCCCCATTGTTAATCCCTTAACGGAAATTATTTGTAACTTTCGACAAGTAGAACAATGAATGGAACTGGTACACGGTTGAAATCTTTTTATATATTGCTTCTATATAGTCTAAGAAACATATATGCAAAGCATCCAAAGAGAACAATTCGCAAATTTTTTGTTCTTCAAGTTTAAGTGAACAATGAGCCCCATTGTTAATCCTTTAAAGGAAATTATTTGTAACTTGCGACAAGTAGAACAATGAGTGGAACAGGTAGACGGTTGAAATCAATGTATATATTGCTTATATATAGTCTAAGAAACATATATGCAAAGCATCCAAACAGTACCAGTCGCCAATTTTTTGTTCTTCAAGTTTAAGTGAACAACGAGGCCCTTTGATAATCATGAAACGGAAATTATTTGTAACTTTCGACAAGTAGAACCATGAATGGAACTGGTAGACGGTTGAAATCTTGTTATATATTGCTTCTATATAGTCTAAGAAACATTTATGCAAAGCATCCAAACAGTACAATTCGCCATTTTTTTGTTCTTCAAGTTTAAGTAAACTACGATCCCCATTGTTAATCCCTTAACGGTAATTATTTGTAACTTTCGACAAGTAGAACAGTGAATGGAACAGGTAGACGGTTGAAATCATTGTATATATTGCTTCTATATAGTATCGCTAACATATATGCAAAGCATCCAAACAGTACAATTCGCCAATTTTTTGTTCTTCAAGTTTAAGTGAACAATGAGCCCCATTGTTAATCCGTTATCGGAAATTATTTGTAGCTTTCGACAAGTAGAACAATGAATGGAACAGGTAGACGGTTGAAATCATTGTATATATTGCTTCTATATAACCTACGAAACATATATGCAAAGCATCCAAACAGTACAATTCGCCAATTTTCTGTTCTTCAAGTTTAAGTGAACTACGAGCCCCATTGGTTAATCCGTTATCGGAAATTATTTGTAACTTTCGACAAGAAGAACAATGAATGGAAAAGTAGACGGTTGAAATCTTTGTATATATTGCTTCTATATAGTCTAAGAAACATATATGCAAAGCATCCAAACAGTACCATTCGCCAATTTTTTGTTCTTCAAGTTTAAGTGAACAATGAGCCCCAATGGTTAATCCTTTATCGGAAATTATTTGTAACTTTCGACAAGTAGAACAATGAATGGAACAGGTAGACTGTTGAAATTATTGTATATATTGCTTCTATATAGTCTAAGAAACATATATGCAAAGCATCCAAACAGTACAATTCGCCAATTTTTTGTTCTTCAAGTTTAAGTGAACAATGAGCCCCATTGTTAATCCTTTAAAGGAAATTATTTGTAACTTTCGACAAGTAGAACTATGAATGGAACAGGTAGACGGTTGAAATCTTTGTATATATTGCTTCTATATAGTCTAAGAAACATATATGCAAAGCATCCAAACAGTAAAATTCGCCAATTTCTTGTTCTTCAAGTTTAAGTAAACTACGATCCCCATTGTTAATGCCTTAACGGAAATTATTTGTAACTTTCGACAAGAAGAACAATGAATGGAAAAGTAGACGGTTGAAATCTTTGTATATATTGCTTCTATATAGTCTAAGAAACATATATGCAAAGCATCCAAACAGTACCATTCGCCAATTTTTTGTTCTTCAAGTTTAAGTGAACGACGAGCCCCATTGTTAATCCTTTAACGGAAATTAATTGTAACTTTCGACAAGTAGAACAATGAATGGAACAGGTAGACGGTTGAAGTCTTTGTATATATTGCTTCTATATAGTCTAAGAAACATATATGCAAAGCATCCAAACAGTACAATTCGCCAATTTATTGTTCTTCAAGTTTAAGTGAACAACGAGCCCCATTGTTAATCCTTTAAAGGAAATTATTTGTAACTTTCGACAAGTAGAACACTGAGTGGAACAGGTAGCCGGTTGAAATCTTTGTATATATTGCATCTATATAGTCTATGAAACATATATGCAAAGCATCCAAACAGTACCATTCGCCAATTTTTTGTTCTTCAAGTTTAAGTGAACTACGAGCTCCATTGTTAATCCTTTAAAGGAAATTATTTGTAAATTTCGGCAAGTAGAACAATGAAAGGAATAGGTAGACGGTTGAAATCATTGTATATATTGCTTCTATATAGTCTAAGAATCATATATGCAAATCATCCAAACAGTACAATTTGCCAATTTCTTGTTCTTCAAGTTTAAGTAAACTACGATCCCCATTGTTAATCCCTTAACGGAAATTATTTGTAACTTTCGACAAGTAGAACAATGAATGGAACAGGTAGACGGTTGAAATCTTTGTATATATTGCTTCTATATAGTCTAAGAAACATATATGCAAATCATCCAAACAGTACAATTCGCCAATTATTTGATCTTCAAGTTTAAGTGGACTACGAGCCCCATTGTTAATACTTTAACGGAAATTATTTGTAACTTGCGACAAGTAGAACAATGAATGGAACAGGTAGACGGTTGAAATCAATGTATATATTGCTTCTTTATAGTCTAAGAAACATATATGCAAAGCATCCAAACAGTACCATTCGCCATTTTTTTGTTCTTCAAGTTTAAGTGAACAACGAGCCCCATTGTTAATTCTTTAAAGGAAATTATTTGTAAATTTCGACAAGTAGAACAATGATTGGAACAAGTAGACGGTTGAAATCTTTGTATATATTGCTTCCATATAGTCTAAGAAACATGTACGCAAAGCATCCAAACAGTACAATTCGCCAATTTTTTGTTCTTCAAGTTTAAGTGAACTACGATCCCCATTCTTAATCCCTTAACGGAAATTATTTGTAACTTTCGACAAGTAGAACAGTGAATGGAACAGGTAGACGGTTGAAATCTTTGTATATATTGCTTCTTTATAGTATAAGAAACATATATGCAAAGCATCCAAACAGTACAATTCGCCAATTTTTTGTTCTTCAAGTTTAAGTGAACAATGAGCCCCAATGGTTAATCCGTTATCGGAAAATATTTGTAACTTTCGGCAAGTAGAACAATGAATGGAACAGGTAGACGGTTGAAATCTTTGTATATATTGCTTCTATATAGTATAAGAAACATATATGCAAAGCATCCAAACACTACCATTCGCCAATTTTTTGTTCTTCAAGTTTAAGTGAACTACGAGCCCCATTGTTAATCCTTTAAAGGAAATTATTTGTAAATTTCGACAAGTAGAACAATGAATGGAACAGGTAGACGGTTGAAATCTTTGCATATGTTGCTTCTATATAATCTAAGAAACATATATGCAAAGCATCCAATCAGTACCATTCGCCAATTTTTTGTTCTTCTAGTTTAAGTGAACAACGAGCCCCATTGTTAATCCTTTAAAGGAAATTATTTGTAAATTTCGACAAGTAGAACAATGAATGGATCAGGTAGACGGTTGAAATCATTGTATATATTGCTTCTATATAACCTACGAAACATATATGCAAAGCATCCAAACAGTACAATTCGCCAATTTTTTGTTCTTCAAGTTTAAGTGAACTACGGGCCCCATTGTTAATCCTTTAAAGGAAATTATTTGTAACTTTCGGCAAGTAGAACAATGAATGGAACAGGTAGACGGTTGAAATCTTTGTATATATTGCTTCTATATAGTATAAGAAACATATATGCAAAGCATCCAAACAGTACCATTCGCCAATTTTTTGTTCTTCAAGTTTAAGTGAACTACGAGCCCCATTGTTAATCCTTTAAAGGAAATTATTTGTAAATTTCGACAAGTAGAACAATGAATGGAACAGGTAGACGGTTGAAATCTTTGCATATGTTGCTTCTATATAATCTAAGAAACATATATGCAAAGCATCCAATCAGTACCATTCGCCAATTTTTTGTTCTTCTAGTTTAAGTGAACAACGAGCCCCATTGTTAATCCTTTAAAGGAAATTATTTGTAAATTTCGACAAGTAGAACAATGAATGGATCAGGTAGACGGTTGAAATCATTGTATATATTGCTTCTATATAACCTACGAAACATATATGCAAAGCATCCAAACAGTACAATTCGCCAATTTTTTGTTCTTCAAGTTTAAGTGAACTACGGGCCCCATTGTTAATCCTTTAAAGGAAATTATTTGTAACATTCGACAAGTAGAACAATGAGTGGAACAGGTAGACGGTTGAAATCTTTGTATATATTGCATCTATATAGTCTAAGAAACATATATGCAAAGCATCCAAACAGTACCATTCGCCAATTTTTTGTTCTTCAAGTTTAAGTGAACTACGAGCTCCATTGTTAATCCTTTAAAGGAAATTATTTGTAAATTTCGGCAAGTAGAACAATGAAAGGAATAGGTAGACGGTTGAAATCATTGTATATATTGCTTCTATATAGTCTAAGAAACATATATGCAAATCATCCAAACAGTACAATTTGCCAATTTCTTGTTCTTCAAGTTTAAGTAAACTACGATCCCCATTGTTAATCCCTTAACGGAAATTATTTGTAACTTTCGACAAGTAGAACAATGAATGGAACAGGTAGACGGTTGAAATCTTTGTATATATTGCTTCTATATAGTCTAAGAAACATATATGCAAATCATCCAAACAGTACAATTCGCCAATTATTTGATCTTCAAGTTTAAGTGGACTACGAGCCCCATTGTTAATACTTTAACGGAAATTATTTGTAACTTGCGACAAGTAGAACAATGAATGGAACAGGTAGACGGTTGAAATCAATGTATATATTGCTTCTTTATAGTCTAAGAAACATATATGCAAAGCAACCAAACAGTACCATTCGCCACTTTTTTGTTCTTCAAGTTTAAGTGAACAACGAGCCCCATTGTTAATCCTTTAAAGGAAATTATTTGTAAATTTCGACAAGTAGAACAATGATTGGAACACGTAGACGGTTGAAATCTTTGTATATATTGCTTCCATATAGTCTAAGAAACATGTACGCAAAGCATCCAAACAGTACAATTCGCCAATTTTTTGTTCTTCAAGTTTAAGTGAACTACGATCCCCATTCTTAATCCCTTAACGGAAATTATTTGTAACTTTCGACAAGTAGAACAATGAATGGAACTGGTAGACGGTTGAAATCATTGTATATATTGCTTCTATATAGTCTAAGAAACATATATGCAAAGCATCCAAACAGTACAATTCGCCAATTTTTTGTTCTTCAAGTTTAAGTAAACTACGATCCCCATTGTTAATCCCTTAACGGAAATTATTTGTAACTTTCGACAAGTAGAACAATGAATGGAACAGGTAGACGGTTGAAATCTTTGTATATATTGCTTCTATGTAGTCTAAGAAACATATATGCAAAGCATCCAAACAGTACAATTCGCCATTTTTTTGTTCTTCAAGTTTAAGTGAACTACGAGCCCCATTGTTAATCCTTTAAAGGAAATTATTTGTAAATTTCGACAAGTAGAACAATGAATGGAACAGGTAGACTGTTCAAATCATTGTATATATTGCTTCTAAATAGTCTAAGAAACATATATGCAAAGCATCCAAACAGTACAATTCGCCAATTTTTTGTTCTTCAAGTTTAAGTAAACTACGATCCCCATTGTTAATCCCTTGACGGAAATTATTTGTAACTTTCGACAAGTAGAACAATGAATGGAACAGGTAGACGGTTGAAATCATTGTATATATTGCTTCTATATAGTATAAGAAACATATATGCAAAGCATCCAAACAGTACAATTCGCCAATTTTTTGTTCTTCAAGTTTAAGTGAACAATGAGCCCCAATGGTTAATCCGTTATCGGAAATTATTTGTAACTTTCGGCAAGTAGAACAATGAATGGAACAGGTAGACGGTTGAAATCTTTGTATATATTGCTTCTATATAGTATAAGAAACATATATGCAAAGCATCCAAACAGTACCATTCGCCAATTTTTTGTTCTTCAAGTTTAAGTGAACTACGAGCCCCATTGTTAATCCTTTAAAGGAAATTATTTGTAAATTTCGACAAGTAGAACAATGAATGGAACAGGTAGACGGTTGAAATCTTTGCATATGTTGCTTCTATATAATCTAAGAAACATATATGCAAAGCATCCAATCAGTACCATTCGCCAATTTTTTGTTCTTCTAGTTTAAGTGAACAACGAGCCCCATTGTTAATCCTTTAAAGGAAATTATTTGTAAATTTCGACAAGTAGAACAATGAATGGATCAGGTAGACGGTTGAAATCATTGTATATATTGCTGCTATATAACCTACGAAACATATATGCAAAGCATCCAAACAGTACAATTCGCCAATTTTTTGTTCTTCAAGTTTAAGTGAACTACGGGCCCCATTGTTAATCCTTTAACGGAAATTAATTGTAACTTTCTACAAGTAGAACAATGATTGGAACACGCAGACGGTTGAAATCTTTGTATATATTGCTTCCATATAGTCTAAGAAACATATATGCAAAGCATCCAAACAGTACCATTCGCCAATTTTTTGTTCTTCAAGTTTAAGTGAACAATGAGCCCCATTGTTAATCCTTTATCGGAAATTATTTGTAAATTTCGACTAGTAGAACAATGAATGGAACAGGTAGACTGTTGAAATCATTGTATATATTGCTTCTATATAGTCTAAGAAACATATATGCAAAGCATCCAAACAGTACAATTCGCCAATTTTTTGTTCTTCAAGTTTAAGTATACTACGATCCCCATTGTTAATCCCTTAACGGAAATTATTTGTAACTTTCGACAAGTAGAACAATGAATGGAACAGGTAGACGGTTGAAATCTTTGTATATATTGCTTCTATGTAGTCTAAGAAACATATATGCAAAGCATCCAAACAGTACAATTCGCCAATTTTTTGTTCTTCAAGTTTAAGTGAACAATGAGCCCCAATGGTTAATCCGTTATCGGAAATTATTTGTAGCTTTCGACAAGTAGAACAATGAATGGAACAGGTAGACGGTTGAAATCTTTGTATATATTGCTTCTATATAATCTAAGAAACATATATGCAAAGCATCCAAACAGTACAATTCGCCAATTATTTCATCTTCAAGTTTAAGTGAACTACGAGCCCCATTGTTAATACTTTAACGGAAATTATTTGTAACTTTCGACAAGTAGACCAATGAATGGAACAGGTAGACGGTTGAAATCCTTGTATATATTGCTTCTATATAGTCTAAGAAACATATATGCAAAGCATCCAAACAGTACAATTCGCCAATTTATTGTTCTTCAAGTTTAAGTGAACAACGAGCCCCATTGTTAATCCTTTAAAGGAAATTATTTGTAAATTTCGACAAGTAGAACAATGAATGGAACAGGTAGACTGTTGAAATCATTGTATATATTGCTTCTATATAGTCTAAGAAACATTTATGCAAAGCATCCAAACAGTACAATTCGCCAATTTTTTGATCTTCAAGTTTAAGTAAACTACGATCCCCATTGTTAATCCCTGAACGGAAATTATTTGTAACTTTCGACAAGTAGAACAGTGAATGGAAGAGGTAGACGGTTGAAATCTTTGTATATATTGCTTCTATAAAGTCTAAGAAACATATATGCAAATCATCCAAACAGTACAATTCGCCAATTATTTGATCTTCAAGTTTAAGTGAACTACGAGCCCCATTGTTAATACTTTAACGGAAATTATTTGTAACTTTCGACAAGTAGAACAATGAAAGGAACAGGTAGACCGTTGAAATCAATGTATATATTGCTTCTATATAGTCTAAGAAACATATATGCAAAGCATCCAAACAGTACCATTCGCCAATTTTTTGTTCTTCAAGTTTAAGTGAAGAATGAGCCCCAATGGTTAATCCGTTATCGGAAATTATTTGTAACTTTCGGCAAGTAGAACAATGAATGGAACAGGTAGACGGTTGAAATCTTTGTATATATTGCTTCTATATAGTATAAGAAACATATATGCAAAGCATCCAAACAGTACCATTCGCCAATTTTTTGTTCTTCAAGTTTAAGTAAACTACGATCCCCATTGTTAATCCCTTAACGGTAATTATTTGTAACTTTCGACAAGTAGAACAGTGAATGGAACAGGTAGACGGTTGAAATCATTGTATATATTGCTTCTATATAGTATCGCTAACATATATGCAAAGCATCCAAACAGTACAATTCGCCAATTTTTTGTTCTTCAAGTTTAAGTGAAGAATGAGCCCCAATGGTTAATCCGTTATCGGAAATTATTTGTAACTTTCGGCAAGTAGAACAATGAATGGAACAGGTAGACGGTTGAAATCTTTGTATATATTGCTTCTATATAGTATAAGAAACATATATGCAAAGCATCCAAACAGTACCATTCGCCAATTTTTTGTTCTTCAAGTTTAAGTGAACTACGAGCCCCATTGTTAATCCTTTAAAGGAAATTATTTGTAAATTTCGACAAGTAGAACAATGAATGGAACAGGTAGACTGTTGAAATCATTGTATATATTGCTTCTATATAGTCTAAGAAACATTTATGCAAAGCATCCAAACAGTACAATTCGCCAATTGTTTGTTCTTCAAGTTTAAGTAAACTACGATCCCCATTGTTAATCCCTTAACGGAAATTATTTGTAACTTTCGACAAGTAGAACAGTGAATGGAACAGGTAGACGGTTGAAATCTTTGTATATATTGCTTCTATATAGTCTAAGAAACATATATGCAAAGCATCCAAACAGAACAATTCGCAAATTTTTTGTTCTTCAAGTTTAAGTGAACAATGAGCCCCATTGTTAATCCTTTAAAGGAAATTATTTGTAACTTGCGACAAGTAGAACAATGAGTGGAACAGGTAGACGGTTGAAATCAATGTATATATTGCTTATATATAGTCTAAGAAACATATATGCAAAGCATCCAAACAGTACCAGTCGCCAATTTTTTGTTCTTCAAGTTTAAGTGAACAACGAGGCCCTTTGATAATCATGAAACGGAAATTATTTGTAACTTTCGACAAGTAGAACAATGAATGGAACTGGTAGACGGTTGAAATCTTTTTATATATTGCTTCTATATAGTCTAAGAAACATTTATGCAAAGCATCCAAACAGTACAATTCGCCATTTTTTTGTTCTTCAAGTTTAAGTAAACTACGATCCCCATTGTTAATCCCTTAACGGTAATTATTTGTAACTTTCGACAAGTAGAACAGTGAATGGAACAGGTAGACGGTTGAAATCATTGTATATATTGCTTCTATATAGTATCGCTAACATATATGCAAAGCATCCAAACAGTACAATTCGCCAATTTTTTGTTCTTCAAGTTTAAGTGAACAATGAGCCCCATTGTTAATCCGTTATCGGAAATTATTTGTAGCTTTCGACAAGTAGAACAATGAATGGAACAGGTAGACGGTTGAAATCATTGTATATATTGCTTCTATATAACCTACGAAACATATATGCAAAGCATCCAAACAGTACAATTCGCCAATTTTCTGTTCTTCAAGTTTAAGTGAACTACGAGCCCCATTGGTTAATCCGTTATCGGAAATTATTTGTAACTTTCGACAAGAAGAACAATGAATGGAAAAGTAGACGGTTGAAATCTTTGTATATATTGCTTCTATATAGTCTAAGAAACATATATGCAAAGCATCCAAACAGTACCATTCGCCAATTTTTTGTTCTTCAAGTTTAAGTGAACTACGAGCCCCATTGTTAATCCTTTAAAGGAAATTATTTGTAAATTTCGACAAGTAGAACAATGAATGGAACAGGTAGACTGTTGAAATCATTGTATATATTGCTTCTATATAGTCTAAGAAACATTTATGCAAAGCATCCAAACAGTACAATTCGCCAATTGTTTGTTCTTCAAGTTTAAGTAAACTACGATCCCCATTGTTAATCCCTTAACGGAAATTATTTGTAACTTTCGACAAGTAGAACAGTGAATGGAACAGGTAGACGGTTGAAATCTTTGTATATATTGCTTCTATATAGTCTAAGAAACATATATGCAAAGCATCCAAACAGAACAATTCGCAAATTTTTTGTTCTTCAAGTTTAAGTGAACAATGAGCCCCATTGTTAATCCTTTAAAGGAAATTATTTGTAACTTGCGACAAGTAGAACAATGAGTGGAACAGGTAGACGGTTGAAATCAATGTATATATTGCTTATATATAGTCTAAGAAACATATATGCAAAGCATCCAAACAGTACAATTCGCCAATTTTCTGTTCTTCAAGTTTAAGTGAACTACGAGCCCCATTGGTTAATCCGTTATCGGAAATTATTTGTAACTTTCGACAAGAAGAACAATGAATGGAAAAGTAGACGGTTGAAATCTTTGTATATATTGCTTCTATATAGTCTAAGAAACATATATGCAAAGCATCCAAACAGTACAATTCGCCATTTTTTTGTTCTTCAAGTTTAAGTAAACTACGATCCCCATTGTTAATCCCTTAACGGTAATTATTTGTAACTTTCGACAAGTAGAACAGTGAATGGAACAGGTAGACGGTTGAAATCATTGTATATATTGCTTCTATATAGTATCGCTAACATATATGCAAAGCATCCAAACAGTACAATTCGCCAATTTTTTGTTCTTCAAGTTTAAGTGAACAATGAGCCCCATTGTTAATCCGTTATCGGAAATTATTTGTAGCTTTCGACAAGTAGAACAATGAATGGAACAGGTAGACGGTTGAAATCATTGTATATATTGCTTCTATATAACCTACGAAACATATATGCAAAGCATCCAAACAGTACAATTCGCCAATTTTCTGTTCTTCAAGTTTAAGTGAACTACGAGCCCCATTGGTTAATCCGTTATCGGAAATTATTTGTAACTTTCGACAAGAAGAACAATGAATGGAAAAGTAGACGGTTGAAATCTTTGTATATATTGCTTCTATATAGTCTAAGAAACATATATGCAAAGCATCCAAACAGTACCATTCGCCAATTTTTTGTTCTTCAAGTTTAAGTGAACAATGAGCCCCAATGGTTAATCCTTTATCGGAAATTATTTGTAACTTTCGACAAGTAGAACAATGAATGGAACAGGTAGACTGTTGAAATTATTGTATATATTGCTTCTATATAGTCTAAGAAACATATATGCAAAGCATCCAAACAGTACAATTCGCCAATTTTTTGTTCTTCAAGTTTACGTGAACAATGAGCCCCATTGTTAATCCTTTAAAGGAAATTATTTGTAACTTTCGACAAGTAGAACTATGAATGGAACAGGTAGACGGTTGAAATCTTTGTATATATTGCTTCTATATAGTCTAAGAAACATATATGCAAAGCATCCAAACAGTAAAATTCGCCAATTTCTTGTTCTTCAAGTTTAAGTAAACTACGATCCCCATTGTTAATGCCTTAACGGAAATTATTTGTAACTTTCGACAAGAAGAACAATGAATGGAAAAGTAGACGGTTGAAATCTTTGTATATATTGCTTCTATATAGTCTAAGAAACATATATGCAAAGCATCCAAACAGTACCATTCGCCAATTTTTTGTTCTTCAAGTTTAAGTGAACGACGAGCCCCATTGTTAATCCTTTAACGGAAATTAATTGTAACTTTCGACAAGTAGAACAATGAATGGAACAGGTAGACGGTTGAAATCTTTGTATATATTGCTTCTATATAGTCTAAGAAACATATATGCAAAGCATCCAAACAGTACAATTCGCCAATTTATTGTTCTTCAAGTTTAAGTGAACAACGAGCCCCATTGTTAATCCTTTAAAGGAAATTATTTGTAACTTTCGACAAGTAGAACACTGAGTGGAACAGGTAGCCGGTTGAAATCTTTGTATATATTGCATCTATATAGTCTAAGAAACATATATGCAAAGCATCCAAACAGTACCATTCGCCAATTTTTTGTTCTTCAAGTTTAAGTGAACTACGAGCTCCATTGTTAATCCTTTAAAGGAAATTATTTGTAAATTTCGGCAAGTAGAACAATGAAAGGAATAGGTAGACGGTTGAAATCATTGTATATATTGCTTCTATATAGTCTAAGAATCATATATGCAAATCATCCAAACAGTACAATTTGCCAATTTCTTGTTCTTCAAGTTTAAGTAAACTACGATCCCCATTGTTAATCCCTTAACGGAAATTATTTGTAACTTTCGACAAGTAGAACAATGAATGGAACAGGTAGACGGTTGAAATCTTTGTATATATTGCTTCTATATAGTCTAAGAAACATATATGCAAATCATCCAAACAGTACAATTCGCCAATTATTTGATCTTCAAGTTTAAGTGGACTACGAGCCCCATTGTTAATACTTTAACGGAAATTATTTGTAACTTGCGACAAGTAGAACAATGAATGGAACAGGTAGACGGTTGAAATCAATGTATATATTGCTTCTTTATAGTCTAAGAAACATATATGCAAAGCATCCAAACAGTACCATTCGCCATTTTTTTGTTCTTCAAGTTTAAGTGAACAACGAGCCCCATTGTTAATCCTTTAAAGGAAATTATTTGTAAATTTCGACAAGTAGAACAATGATTGGAACAAGTAGACGGTTGAAATCTTTGTATATATTGCTTCCATATAGTCTAAGAAACATGTACGCAAAGCATCCAAACAGTACAATTCGCCAATTTTTTGTTCTTCAAGTTTAAGTGAACTACGATCCCCATTCTTAATCCCTTAACGGAAATTATTTGTAACTTTCGACAAGTAGAACAGTGAATGGAACAGGTAGACGGTTGAAATCTTTGTATATATTGCTTCTTTATAGTATAAGAAACATATATGCAAAGCATCCAAACAGTACAATTCGCCAATTTTTTGTTCTTCAAGTTTAAGTGAACAATGAGCCCCAATGGTTAATCCGTTATCGGAAAATATTTGTAACTTTCGGCAAGTAGAACAATGAATGGAACAGGTAGACGGTTGAAATCTTTGTATATATTGCTTCTATATAGTATAAGAAACATATATGCAAAGCATCCAAACAGTACCATTCGCCAATTTTTTGTTCTTCAAGTTTAAGTGAACTACGAGCCCCATTGTTAATCCTTTAAAGGAAATTATTTGTAAATTTCGACAAGTAGAACAATGAATGGAACAAGTAGACGGTTGAAATCTTTGCATATGTTGCTTCTATATAATCTAAGAAACATATATGCAAAGCATCCAATCAGTACCATTCGCCAATTTTTTGTTCTTCTAGTTTAAGTGAACAACGAGCCCCATTGTTAATCCTTTAAAGGAAATTATTTGTAAATTTCGACAAGTAGAACAATGAATGGATCAGGTAGACGGTTGAAATCATTGTATATATTGCTTCTATATAACCTACGAAACATATATGCAAAGCATCCAAACAGTACAATTCGCCAATTTTTTGTTCTTCAAGTTTAAGTGAACTACGGGCCCCATTGTTAATCCTTTAAAGGAAATTATTTGTAACTTTCGGCAAGTAGAACAATGAATGGAACAGGTAGACGGTTGAAATCTTTGTATATATTGCTTCTATATAGTATAAGAAACATATATGCAAAGCATCCAAACAGTACCATTCGCCAATTTTTTGTTCTTCAAGTTTAAGTGAACTACGAGCCCCATTGTTAATCCTTTAAAGGAAATTATTTGTAAATTTCGACAAGTAGAACAATGAATGGAACAGGTAGACGGTTGAAATCTTTGCATATGTTGCTTCTATATAATCTAAGAAACATATATGCAAAGCATCCAATCAGTACCATTCGCCAATTTTTTGTTCTTCTAGTTTAAGTGAACAACGAGCCCCATTGTTAATCCTTTAAAGGAAATTATTTGTAAATTTCGACAAGTAGAACAATGAATGGAACAGGTAGACGGTTGAAATCTTTGTATATATTGCTTCTATGTAGTCTAAGAAACATATATGCAAAGCATCCAAACAGTACAATTCGCCAATTTTTTGTTCTTCAAGTTTAAGTGATCAATGAGCCCCAATGGTTAATCCGTTATCGGAAATTATTTGTAGCTTTCGACAAGTAGAACAATGAATGGAACAGGTAGACGGTTGAAATCTTTGTATATATTGCTTCTATATAATCTAAGAAACATATATGCAAAGCATCCAAACAGTACAATTCGCCAATTATTTCATCTTCAAGTTTAAGTGAACTACGAGCCCCATTGTTAATACTTTAACGGAAATTATTTGTAACTTTCGACAAGTAGACCAATGAATGGAACAGGTAGACGGTTGAAATCCTTGTATATATTGCTTCTATATAGTCTAAGAAACATATATGCAAAGCATCCAAACAGTACAATTCGCCAATTTATTGTTCTTCAAGTTTAAGTGAACAACGAGCCCCATTGTTAATCCTTTAAAGGAAATTATTTGTAAATTTCGACAAGTAGAACAATGAATGGAACAGGTAGACTGTTGAAATCATTGTATATATTGCTTCTATATAGTCTAAGAAACATTTATGCAAAGCATCCAAACAGTACAATTCGCCAATTTTTTGATCTTCAAGTTTAAGTAAACTACGATCCCCATTGTTAATCCCTGAACGGAAATTATTTGTAACTTTCGACAAGTAGAACAGTGAATGGAAGAGGTAGACGGTTGAAATCTTTGTATATATTGCTTCTATAAAGTCTAAGAAACATATATGCAAATCATCCAAACAGTACAATTCGCCAATTATTTGATCTTCAAGTTTAAGTGAACTACGAGCCCCATTGTTAATACTTTAACGGAAATTATTTGTAACTTTCGACAAGTAGAACAATGAAAGGAACAGGTAGACCGTTGAAATCAATGTATATATTGCTTCTATATAGTCTAAGAAACATATATGCAAAGCATCCAAACAGTACCATTCGCCAATTTTTTGTTCTTCAAGTTTAAGTGAAGAATGAGCCCCAATGGTTAATCCGTTATCGGAAATTATTTGTAACTTTCGGCAAGTAGAACAATGAATGGAACAGGTAGACGGTTGAAATCTTTGTATATATTGCTTCTATATAGTATAAGAAACATATATGCAAAGCATCCAAACAGTACCATTCGCCAATTTTTTGTTCTTCAAGTTTAAGTAAACTACGATCCCCATTGTTAATCCCTTAACGGTAATTATTTGTAACTTTCGACAAGTAGAACAGTGAATGGAACAGGTAGACGGTTGAAATCATTGTATATATTGCTTCTATATAGTATCGCTAACATATATGCAAAGCATCCAAACAGTACAATTCGCCAATTTTTTGTTCTTCAAGTTTAAGTGAAGAATGAGCCCCAATGGTTAATCCGTTATCGGAAATTATTTGTAACTTTCGGCAAGTAGAACAATGAATGGAACAGGTAGACGGTTGAAATCTTTGTATATATTGCTTCTATATAGTATAAGAAACATATATGCAAAGCATCCAAACAGTACCATTCGCCAATTTTTTGTTCTTCAAGTTTAAGTGAACTACGAGCCCCATTGTTAATCCTTTAAAGGAAATTATTTGTAAATTTCGACAAGTAGAACAATGAATGGAACAGGTAGACTGTTGAAATCATTGTATATATTGCTTCTATATAGTCTAAGAAACATTTATGCAAAGCATCCAAACAGTACAATTCGCCAATTGTTTGTTCTTCAAGTTTAAGTAAACTACGATCCCCATTGTTAATCCCTTAACGGAAATTATTTGTAACTTTCGACAAGTAGAACAGTGAATGGAACAGGTAGACGGTTGAAATCTTTGTATATATTGCTTCTATATAGTCTAAGAAACATATATGCAAAGCATCCAAACAGAACAATTCGCAAATTTTTTGTTCTTCAAGTTTAAGTGAACAATGAGCCCCATTGTTAATCCTTTAAAGGAAATTATTTGTAACTTGCGACAAGTAGAACAATGAGTGGAACAGGTAGACGGTTGAAATCAATGTATATATTGCTTATATATAGTCTAAGAAACATATATGCAAAGCATCCAAACAGTACCAGTCGCCAATTTTTTGTTCTTCAAGTTTAAGTGAACAACGAGGCCCTTTGATAATCATGAAACGGAAATTATTTGTAACTTTCGACAAGTAGAACAATGAATGGAACTGGTAGACGGTTGAAATCTTTTTATATATTGCTTCTATATAGTCTAAGAAACATTTATGCAAAGCATCCAAACAGTACAATTCGCCATTTTTTTGTTCTTCAAGTTTAAGTAAACTACGATCCCCATTGTTAATCCCTTAACGGTAATTATTTGTAACTTTCGACAAGTAGAACAGTGAATGGAACAGGTAGACGGTTGAAATCATTGTATATATTGCTTCTATATAGTATCGCTAACATATATGCAAAGCATCCAAACAGTACAATTCGCCAATTTTTTGTTCTTCAAGTTTAAGTGAACAATGAGCCCCATTGTTAATCCGTTATCGGAAATTATTTGTAGCTTTCGACAAGTAGAACAATGAATGGAACAGGTAGACGGTTGAAATCATTGTATATATTGCTTCTATATAACCTACGAAACATATATGCAAAGCATCCAAACAGTACAATTCGCCAATTTTCTGTTCTTCAAGTTTAAGTGAACTACGAGCCCCATTGGTTAATCCGTTATCGGAAATTATTTGTAACTTTCGACAAGAAGAACAATGAATGGAAAAGTAGACGGTTGAAATCTTTGTATATATTGCTTCTATATAGTCTAAGAAACATATATGCAAAGCATCCAAACAGTACCATTCGCCAATTTTTTGTTCTTCAAGTTTAAGTGAACTACGAGCCCCATTGTTAATCCTTTAAAGGAAATTATTTGTAAATTTCGACAAGTAGAACAATGAATGGAACAGGTAGACTGTTGAAATCATTGTATATATTGCTTCTATATAGTCTAAGAAACATTTATGCAAAGCATCCAAACAGTACAATTCGCCAATTGTTTGTTCTTCAAGTTTAAGTAAACTACGATCCCCATTGTTAATCCCTTAACGGAAATTATTTGTAACTTTCGACAAGTAGAACAGTGAATGGAACAGGTAGACGGTTGAAATCTTTGTATATATTGCTTCTATATAGTCTAAGAAACATATATGCAAAGCATCCAAACAGAACAATTCGCAAATTTTTTGTTCTTCAAGTTTAAGTGAACAATGAGCCCCATTGTTAATCCTTTAAAGGAAATTATTTGTAACTTGCGACAAGTAGAACAATGAGTGGAACAGGTAGACGGTTGAAATCAATGTATATATTGCTTATATATAGTCTAAGAAACATATATGCAAAGCATCCAAACAGTACAATTCGCCAATTTTCTGTTCTTCAAGTTTAAGTGAACTACGAGCCCCATTGGTTAATCCGTTATCGGAAATTATTTGTAACTTTCGACAAGAAGAACAATGAATGGAAAAGTAGACGGTTGAAATCTTTGTATATATTGCTTCTATATAGTCTAAGAAACATATATGCAAAGCATCCAAACAGTACAATTCGCCATTTTTTTGTTCTTCAAGTTTAAGTAAACTACGATCCCCATTGTTAATCCCTTAACGGTAATTATTTGTAACTTTCGACAAGTAGAACAGTGAATGGAACAGGTAGACGGTTGAAATCATTGTATATATTGCTTCTATATAGTATCGCTAACATATATGCAAAGCATCCAAACAGTACAATTCGCCAATTTTTTGTTCTTCAAGTTTAAGTGAACAATGAGCCCCATTGTTAATCCGTTATCGGAAATTATTTGTAGCTTTCGACAAGTAGAACAATGAATGGAACAGGTAGACGGTTGAAATCATTGTATATATTGCTTCTATATAACCTACGAAACATATATGCAAAGCATCCAAACAGTACAATTCGCCAATTTTCTGTTCTTCAAGTTTAAGTGAACTACGAGCCCCATTGGTTAATCCGTTATCGGAAATTATTTGTAACTTTCGACAAGAAGAACAATGAATGGAAAAGTAGACGGTTGAAATCTTTGTATATATTGCTTCTATATAGTCTAAGAAACATATATGCAAAGCATCCAAACAGTACCATTCGCCAATTTTTTGTTCTTCAAGTTTAAGTGAACAATGAGCCCCAATGGTTAATCCTTTATCGGAAATTATTTGTAACTTTCGACAAGTAGAACAATGAATGGAACAGGTAGACTGTTGAAATTATTGTATATATTGCTTCTATATAGTCTAAGAAACATATATGCAAAGCATCCAAACAGTACAATTCGCCAATTTTTTGTTCTTCAAGTTTACGTGAACAATGAGCCCCATTGTTAATCCTTTAAAGGAAATTATTTGTAACTTTCGACAAGTAGAACTATGAATGGAACAGGTAGACGGTTGAAATCTTTGTATATATTGCTTCTATATAGTCTAAGAAACATATATGCAAAGCATCCAAACAGTAAAATTCGCCAATTTCTTGTTCTTCAAGTTTAAGTGAACAATGAGCCCCATTGTTAATCCGTTATCGGAAATTATTTGTAGCTTTCGACAAGTAGAACAATGAATGGAACAGGTAGACGGTTGAAATCATTGTATATATTGCTTCTATATAACCTACGAAACATATATGCAAAGCATCCAAACAGTACAATTCGCCAATTTTCTGTTCTTCAAGTTTAAGTGAACTACGAGCCCCATTGGTTAATCCGTTATCGGAAATTATTTGTAACTTTCGACAAGAAGAACAATGAATGGAAAAGTAGACGGTTGAAATCTTTGTATATATTGCTTCTATATAGTCTAAGAAACATATATGCAAAGCATCCAAACAGTACCATTCGCCAATTTTTTGTTCTTCAAGTTTAAGTGAACTACGAGCCCCATTGTTAATCCTTTAAAGGAAATTATTTGTAAATTTCGACAAGTAGAACAATGAATGGAACAGGTAGACTGTTGAAATCATTGTATATATTGCTTCTATATAGTCTAAGAAACATTTATGCAAAGCATCCAAACAGTACAATTCGCCAATTGTTTGTTCTTCAAGTTTAAGTAAACTACGATCCCCATTGTTAATCCCTTAACGGAAATTATTTGTAACTTTCGACAAGTAGAACAGTGAATGGAACAGGTAGACGGTTGAAATCTTTGTATATATTGCTTCTATATAGTCTAAGAAACATATATGCAAAGCATCCAAACAGAACAATTCGCAAATTTTTTGTTCTTCAAGTTTAAGTGAACAATGAGCCCCATTGTTAATCCTTTAAAGGAAATTATTTGTAACTTGCGACAAGTAGAACAATGAGTGGAACAGGTAGACGGTTGAAATCAATGTATATATTGCTTATATATAGTCTAAGAAACATATATGCAAAGCATCCAAACAGTACAATTCGCCAATTTTCTGTTCTTCAAGTTTAAGTGAACTACGAGCCCCATTGGTTAATCCGTTATCGGAAATTATTTGTAACTTTCGACAAGAAGAACAATGAATGGAAAAGTAGACGGTTGAAATCTTTGTATATATTGCTTCTATATAGTCTAAGAAACATATATGCAAAGCATCCAAACAGTACAATTCGCCATTTTTTTGTTCTTCAAGTTTAAGTAAACTACGATCCCCATTGTTAATCCCTTAACGGTAATTATTTGTAACTTTCGACAAGTAGAACAGTGAATGGAACAGGTAGACGGTTGAAATCATTGTATATATTGCTTCTATATAGTATCGCTAACATATATGCAAAGCATCCAAACAGTACAATTCGCCAATTTTTTGTTCTTCAAGTTTAAGTGAACAATGAGCCCCATTGTTAATCCGTTATCGGAAATTATTTGTAGCTTTCGACAAGTAGAACAATGAATGGAACAGGTAGACGGTTGAAATCATTGTATATATTGCTTCTATATAACCTACGAAACATATATGCAAAGCATCCAAACAGTACAATTCGCCAATTTTCTGTTCTTCAAGTTTAAGTGAACTACGAGCCCCATTGGTTAATCCGTTATCGGAAATTATTTGTAACTTTCGACAAGAAGAACAATGAATGGAAAAGTAGACGGTTGAAATCTTTGTATATATTGCTTCTATATAGTCTAAGAAACATATATGCAAAGCATCCAAACAGTACCATTCGCCAATTTTTTGTTCTTCAAGTTTAAGTGAACAATGAGCCCCAATGGTTAATCCTTTATCGGAAATTATTTGTAACTTTCGACAAGTAGAACAATGAATGGAACAGGTAGACTGTTGAAATTATTGTATATATTGCTTCTATATAGTCTAAGAAACATATATGCAAAGCATCCAAACAGTACAATTCGCCAATTTTTTGTTCTTCAAGTTTACGTGAACAATGAGCCCCATTGTTAATCCTTTAAAGGAAATTATTTGTAACTTTCGACAAGTAGAACTATGAATGGAACAGGTAGACGGTTGAAATCTTTGTATATATTGCTTCTATATAGTCTAAGAAACATATATGCAAAGCATCCAAACAGTAAAATTCGCCAATTTCTTGTTCTTCAAGTTTAAGTAAACTACGATCCCCATTGTTAATGCCTTAACGGAAATTATTTGTAACTTTCGACAAGAAGAACAATGAATGGAAAAGTAGACGGTTGAAATCTTTGTATATATTGTTCTATATAGTCTAAGAAACATATATGCAAAGCATCCAAACAGTACCATTCGCCAATTTTTTGTTCTTCAAGTTTAAGTGAACGACGAGCCCCATTGTTAATCCTTTAACGGAAATTAATTGTAACTTTCGACAAGTAGAACAATGAATGGAACAGGTAGACGGTTGAAATCTTTGTATATATTGCTTCTATATAGTCTAAGAAACATATATGCAAAGCATCCAAACAGTACAATTCGCCAATTTATTGTTCTTCAAGTTTAAGTGAACAACGAGCCCCATTGTTAATCCTTTAAAGGAAATTATTTGTAACTTTCGACAAGTAGAACACTGAGTGGAACAGGTAGCCGGTTGAAATCTTTGTATATATTGCATCTATATAGTCTAAGAAACATATATGCAAAGCATCCAAACAGTACCATTCGCCAATTTTTTGTTCTTCAAGTTTAAGTGAACTACGAGCTCCATTGTTAATCCTTTAAAGGAAATTATTTGTAAATTTCGGCAAGTAGAACAATGAAAGGAATAGGTAGACGGTTGAAATCATTGTATATATTGCTTCTATATAGTCTAAGAATCATATATGCAAATCATCCAAACAGTACAATTTGCCAATTTCTTGTTCTTCAAGTTTAAGTAAACTACGATCCCCATTGTTAATCCCTTAACGGAAATTATTTGTAACTTTCGACAAGTAGAACAATGAATGGAACAGGTAGACGGTTGAAATCTTTGTATATATTGCTTCTATATAGTCTAAGAAACATATATGCAAATCATCCAAACAGTACAATTCGCCAATTATTTGATCTTCAAGTTTAAGTGGACTACGAGCCCCATTGTTAATACTTTAACGGAAATTATTTGTAACTTGCGACAAGTAGAACAATGAATGGAACAGGTAGACGGTTGAAATCAATGTATATATTGCTTCTTTATAGTCTAAGAAACATATATGCAAAGCATCCAAACAGTACCATTCGCCATTTTTTTGTTCTTCAAGTTTAAGTGAACAACGAGCCCCATTGTTAATCCTTTAAAGGAAATTATTTGTAAATTTCGACAAGTAGAACAATGATTGGAACAAGTAGACGGTTGAAATCTTTGTATATATTGCTTCCATATAGTCTAAGAAACATGTACGCAAAGCATCCAAACAGTACAATTCGCCAATTTTTTGTTCTTCAAGTTTAAGTGAACTACGATCCCCATTCTTAATCCCTTAACGGAAATTATTTGTAACTTTCGACAAGTAGAACAGTGAATGGAACAGGTAGACGGTTGAAATCTTTGTATATATTGCTTCTTTATAGTATAAGAAACATATATGCAAAGCATCCAAACAGTACAATTCGCCAATTTTTTGTTCTTCAAGTTTAAGTGAACAATGAGCCCCAATGGTTAATCCGTTATCGGAAAATATTTGTAACTTTCGGCAAGTAGAACAATGAATGGAACAGGTAGACGGTTGAAATCTTTGTATATATTGCTTCTATATAGTATAAGAAACATATATGCAAAGCATCCAAACAGTACCATTCGCCAATTTTTTGTTCTTCAAGTTTAAGTGAACTACGAGCCCCATTGTTAATCCTTTAAAGGAAATTATTTGTAAATTTCGACAAGTAGAACAATGAATGGAACAAGTAGACGGTTGAAATCTTTGCATATGTTGCTTCTATATAATCTAAGAAACATATATGCAAAGCATCCAATCAGTACCATTCGCCAATTTTTTGTTCTTCTAGTTTAAGTGAACAACGAGCCCCATTGTTAATCCTTTAAAGGAAATTATTTGTAAATTTCGACAAGTAGAACAATGAATGGATCAGGTAGACGGTTGAAATCATTGTATATATTGCTTCTATATAACCTACGAAACATATATGCAAAGCATCCAAACAGTACAATTCGCCAATTTTTTGTTCTTCAAGTTTAAGTGAACTACGGGCCCCATTGTTAATCCTTTAAAGGAAATTATTTGTAACTTTCGGCAAGTAGAACAATGAATGGAACAGGTAGACGGTTGAAATCTTTGTATATATTGCTTCTATATAGTATAAGAAACATATATGCAAAGCATCCAAACAGTACCATTCGCCAATTTTTTGTTCTTCAAGTTTAAGTGAACTACGAGCCCCATTGTTAATCCTTTAAAGGAAATTATTTGTAAATTTCGACAAGTAGAACAATGAATGGAACAGGTAGACGGTTGAAATCTTTGCATATGTTGCTTCTATATAATCTAAGAAACATATATGCAAAGCATCCAATCAGTACCATTCGCCAATTTTTTGTTCTTCTAGTTTAAGTGAACAACGAGCCCCATTGTTAATCCTTTAAAGGAAATTATTTGTAAATTTCGACAAGTAGAACAATGAATGGATCAGGTAGACGGTTGAAATCATTGTATATATTGCTTCTATATAACCTACGAAACATATATGCAAAGCATCCAAACAGTACAATTCGCCAATTTTTTGTTCTTCAAGTTTAAGTGAACTACGGGCCCCATTGTTAATCCTTTAAAGGAAATTATTTGTAACATTCGACAAGTAGAACAATGAGTGGAACAGGTAGACGGTTGAAATCTTTGTATATATTGCATCTATATAGTCTAAGAAACATATATGCAAAGCATCCAAACAGTACCATTCGCCAATTTTTTGTTCTTCAAGTTTAAGTGAACTACGAGCTCCATTGTTAATCCTTTAAAGGAAATTATTTGTAAATTTCGGCAAGTAGAACAATGAAAGGAATAGGTAGACGGTTGAAATCATTGTATATATTGCTTCTATATAGTCTAAGAATCATATATGCAAATCATCCAAACAGTACAATTTGCCAATTTCTTGTTCTTCAAGTTTAAGTAAACTACGATCCCCATTGTTAATCCCTTAACGGAAATTATTTGTAACTTTCGACAAGTAGAACAATGAATGGAACAGGTAGACGGTTGAAATCTTTGTATATATTGCTTCTATATAGTCTAAGAAACATATATGCAAATCATCCAAACAGTACAATTCGCCAATTATTTGATCTTCAAGTTTAAGTGGACTACGAGCCCCATTGTTAATACTTTAACGGAAATTATTTGTAACTTGCGACAAGTAGAACAATGAATGGAACAGGTAGACGGTTGAAATCAATGTATATATTGCTTCTTTATAGTCTAAGAAACATATATGCAAAGCATCCAAACAGTACCATTCGCCATTTTTTTGTTCTTCAAGTTTAAGTGAACAACGAGCCCCATTGTTAATCCTTTAAAGGAAATTATTTGTAAATTTCGACAAGTAGAACAATGATTGGAACAAGTAGACGGTTGAAATCTTTGTATATATTGCTTCCATATAGTCTAAGAAACATGTACGCAAAGCATCCAAACAGTACAATTCGCCAATTTTTTGTTCTTCAAGTTTAAGTGAACTACGATCCCCATTCTTAATCCCTTAACGGAAATTATTTGTAACTTTCGACAAGTAGAACAGTGAATGGAACAGGTAGACGGTTGAAATCTTTGTATATATTGCTTCTTTATAGTATAAGAAACATATATGCAAAGCATCCAAACAGTACAATTCGCCAATTTTTTGTTCTTCAAGTTTAAGTGAACAATGAGCCCCAATGGTTAATCCGTTATCGGAAAATATTTGTAACTTTCGGCAAGTAGAACAATGAATGGAACAGGTAGACGGTTGAAATCTTTGTATATATTGCTTCTATATAGTATAAGAAACATATATGCAAAGCATCCAAACAGTACCATTCGCCAATTTTTTGTTCTTCAAGTTTAAGTGAACTACGAGCCCCATTGTTAATCCTTTAAAGGAAATTATTTGTAAATTTCGACAAGTAGAACAATGAATGGAACAGGTAGACGGTTGAAATCTTTGCATATGTTGCTTCTATATAATCTAAGAAACATATATGCAAAGCATCCAATCAGTACCATTCGCCAATTTTTTGTTCTTCTAGTTTAAGTGAACAACGAGCCCCATTGTTAATCCTTTAAAGGAAATTATTTGTAAATTTCGACAAGTAGAACAATGAATGGATCAGGTAGACGGTTGAAATCATTGTATATATTGCTTCTATATAACCTACGAAACATATATGCAAAGCATCCAAACAGTACAATTCGCCAATTTTTTGTTCTTCAAGTTTAAGTGAACTACGGGCCCCATTGTTAATCCTTTAAAGGAAATTATTTGTAACTTTCGGCAAGTAGAACAATGAATGGAACAGGTAGACGGTTGAAATCTTTGTATATATTGCTTCTATATAGTATAAGAAACATATATGCAAAGCATCCAAACAGTACCATTCGACAATTTTTTGTTCTTCAAGTTTAAGTGAACTACGAGCCCCATTGTTAATCCTTTAAAGGAAATTATTTGTAAATTTCGACAAGTAGAACAATGAATGGAACAGGTAGACGGTTGAAATCTTTGCATATGTTGCTTCTATATAATCTAAGAAACATATATGCAAAGCATCCAATCAGTACCATTCGCCAATTTTTTGTTCTTCTAGTTTAAGTGAACAACGAGCCCCATTGTTAATCCTTTAAAGGAAATTATTTGTAAATTTCGACAAGTAGAACAATGAATGGATCAGGTAGACGGTTGAAATCATTGTATATATTGCTTCTATATAACCTACGAAACATATATGCAAAGCATCCAAACAGTACAATTCGCCAATTTTTTGTTCTTCAAGTTTAAGTGAACTACGGGCCCCATTGTTAATCCTTTAAAGGAAATTATTTGTAACTTTCGGCAAGTAGAACAATGAATGGAACAGGTAGACGGTTGAAATCTTTGTATATATTGCTTCTATATAGTATAAGAAACATATATGCAAAGCATCCAAACAGTACCATTCGCCAATTTTTTGTTCTTCAAGTTTAAGTGAACTACGAGCCCCATTGTTAATCCTTTAAAGGAAATTATTTGTAAATTTCGACAAGTAGAACAATGAATGGAACAGGTAGACGGTTGAAATCTTTGCATATGTTGCTTCTATATAATCTAAGAAACATATATGCAAAGCATCCAATCAGTACCATTCGCCAATTTTTTGTTCTTCTAGTTTAAGTGAACAACGAGCCCTATTGTTAATCCTTTAAAGGAAATTATTTGTAAATTTCGACAAGTAGAACAATGAATGGATCAGGTAGACGGTTGAAATCATTGTATATATTGCTTCTATATAACCTACGAAACATATATGCAAAGCATCCAAACAGTACAATTCGCCAATTTTTTGTTCTTCAAGTTTAAGTGAACTACGGGCCCCATTGTTAATCCTTTAAAGGAAATTATTTGTAACATTCGACAAGTAGAACAATGAGTGGAACAGGTAGACGGTTGAAATCTTTGTATATATTGCATCTATATAGTCTAAGAAACATATATGCAAAGCATCCAAACAGTACCATTCGCCAATTTTTTGTTCTTCAAGTTTAAGTGAACTACGAGCTCCATTGTTAATCCTTTAAAGGAAATTATTTGTAAATTTCGGCAAGTAGAACAATGAAAGGAATAGGTAGACGGTTGAAATCATTGTATATATTGCTTCTATATAGTCTAAGAATCATATATGCAAATCATCCAAACAGTACAATTTGCCAATTTCTTGTTCTTCAAGTTTAAGTAAACTACGATCCCCATTGTTAATCCCTTAACGGAAATTATTTGTAACTTTCGACAAGTAGAACAATGAATGGAACAGGTAGACGGTTGAAATCTTTGTATATATTGCTTCTATATAGTCTAAGAAACATATATGCAAATCATCCAAACAGTACAATTCGCCAATTATTTGATCTTCAAGTTTAAGTGGACTACGAGCCCCATTGTTAATACTTTAACGGAAATTATTTGTAACTTGCGACAAGTAGAACAATGAATGGAACAGGTAGACGGTTGAAATCAATGTATATATTGCTTCTTTATAGTCTAAGAAACATATATGCAAAGCATCCAAACAGTACCATTCGCCATTTTTTTGTTCTTCAAGTTTAAGTGAACAACGAGCCCCATTGTTAATCCTTTAAAGGAAATTATTTGTAAATTTCGACAAGTAGAACAATGATTGGAACAAGTAGACGGTTGAAATCTTTGTATATATTGCTTCCATATAGTCTAAGAAACATGTACGCAAAGCATCCAAACAGTACAATTCGCCAATTTTTTGTTCTTCAAGTTTAAGTGAACTACGATCCCCATTCTTAATCCCTTAACGGAAATTATTTGTAACTTTCGACAAGTAGAACAGTGAATGGAACAGGTAGACGGTTGAAATCTTTGTATATATTGCTTCTTTATAGTATAAGAAACATATATGCAAAGCATCCAAACAGTACAATTCGCCAATTTTTTGTTCTTCAAGTTTAAGTGAACAATGAGCCCCAATGGTTAATCCGTTATCGGAAAATATTTGTAACTTTCGGCAAGTAGAACAATGAATGGAACAGGTAGACGGTTGAAATCTTTGTATATATTGCTTCTATATAGTATAAGAAACATATATGCAAAGCATCCAAACAGTACCATTCGCCAATTTTTTGTTCTTCAAGTTTAAGTGAACTACGAGCCCCATTGTTAATCCTTTAAAGGAAATTATTTGTAAATTTCGACAAGTAGAACAATGAATGGAACAGGTAGACGGTTGAAATCTTTGCATATGTTGCTTCTATATAATCTAAGAAACATATATGCAAAGCATCCAATCAGTACCATTCGCCAATTTTTTGTTCTTCTAGTTTAAGTGAACAACGAGCCCCATTGTTAATCCTTTAAAGGAAATTATTTGTAAATTTCGACAAGTAGAACAATGAATGGATCAGGTAGACGGTTGAAATCATTGTATATATTGCTTCTATATAACCTACGAAACATATATGCAAAGCATCCAAACAGTACAATTCGCCAATTTTTTGTTCTTCAAGTTTAAGTGAACTACGGGCCCCATTGTTAATCCTTTAAAGGAAATTATTTGTAACTTTCGGCAAGTAGAACAATGAATGGAACAGGTAGACGGTTGAAATCTTTGTATATATTGCTTCTATATAGTATAAGAAACATATATGCAAAGCATCCAAACAGTACCATTCGACAATTTTTTGTTCTTCAAGTTTAAGTGAACTACGAGCCCCATTGTTAATCCTTTAAAGGAAATTATTTGTAAATTTCGACAAGTAGAACAATGAATGGAACAGGTAGACGGTTGAAATCTTTGCATATGTTGCTTCTATATAATCTAAGAAACATATATGCAAAGCATCCAATCAGTACCATTCGCCAATTTTTTGTTCTTCTAGTTTAAGTGAACAACGAGCCCCATTGTTAATCCTTTAAAGGAAATTATTTGTAAATTTCGACAAGTAGAACAATGAATGGATCAGGTAGACGGTTGAAATCATTGTATATATTGCTTCTATATAACCTACGAAACATATATGCAAAGCATCCAAACAGTACAATTCGCCAATTTTTTGTTCTTCAAGTTTAAGTGAACTACGGGCCCCATTGTTAATCCTTTAAAGGAAATTATTTGTAACATTCGACAAGTAGAACAATGAGTGGAACAGGTAGACGGTTGAAATCTTTGTATATATTGCATCTATATAGTCTAAGAAACATATATGCAAAGCATCCAAACAGTAACATTCGCCAATTTTTTGTTCTTCAAGTTTAAGTGAACTACGAGCTCCATTGTTAATCCTTTAAAGGAAATTATTTGTAAATTTCGGCAAGTAGAACAATGAAAGGAATAGGTAGACGGTTGAAATCATTGTATATATTGCTTCTATATAGTCTAAGAATCATATATGCAAATCATCCAAACAGTACAATTTGCCAATTTCTTGTTCTTCAAGTTTAAGTAAACTACGATCCCCATTGTTAATCCCTTAACGGAAATTATTTGTAACTTTCGACAAGTAGAACAATGAATGGAACAGGTAGACGGTTGAAATCTTTGTATATATTGCTTCTATATAGTCTAAGAAACATATATGCAAATCATCCAAACAGTACAATTCGCCAATTATTTGATCTTCAAGTTTAAGTGGACTACGAGCCCCATTGTTAATACTTTAACGGAAATTATTTGTAACTTGCGACAAGTAGAACAATGAATGGAACAGGTAGACGGTTGAAATCAATGTATATATTGCTTCTTTATAGTCTAAGAAACATATATGCAAAGCATCCAAACAGTACCATTCGCCATTTTTTTGTTCTTCAAGTTTAAGTGAACAACGAGCCCCATTGTTAATCCTTTAAAGGAAATTATTTGTAAATTTCGACAAGTAGAACAATGATTGGAACAAGTAGACGGTTGAAATCTTTGTATATATTGCTTCCATATACTCTAAGAAACATGTACGCAAAGCATCCAAACAGTACAATTCGCCAATTTTTTGTTCTTCAAGTTTAAGTGAACTACGATCCCCATTCTTAATCCCTTAACGGAAATTATTTGTAACTTTCGACAAGTAGAACAGTGAATGGAACAGGTAGACGGTTGAAATCTTTGTATATATTGCTTCATTATAGTATAAGAAACATATATGCAAAGCATCCAAACAGTACAATTCGCCAATTTTTTGTTCTTCAAGTTTAAGTGAACAATGAGCCCCAATGGTTAATCCCTTAACGGAAATTATTTGTAACTTTCGACAAGTAGAACAATGAATGGAACTGGTAGACGGTTGAAATCTTTTTATATATTGCTTCTATATAGTCTAAGAAACATTTATGCAAAGCATCCAAACAGTACAATTCGCCATTTTTTTGTTCTTCAAGTTTAAGTGAACTACGAGCCCCATTGTTAATCCTTTAAAGGAAATTATTTGTAAATTTCGACAAGTAGAACAATGAATGGAACAGGTAGACTGTTCAAATCATTGTATATATTGCTTCTAAATAGTCTAAGAAACATATATGCAAAGCATCCAAACAGTACAATTCGCCAATTTTTTGTTCTTCAAGTTTAAGTAAACTACGATCCCCATTGTTAATCCCTTGACGGAAATTATTTGTAACTTTCGACAAGTAGAACAATGAATGGAACAGGTAGACGGTTGAAATCATTGTATATATTGCTTCTATATAGTATAAGAAACATATATGCAAAGCATCCAAACAGTACAATTCGCCAATTTTTTGTTCTTCAAGTTTAAGTGAACAATGAGCCCCAATGGTTAATCCGTTATCGGAAATTATTTGTAACTTTCGGCAAGTAGAACAATGAATGGAACAGGTAGACGGTTGAAATCTTTGTATATATTGCTTCTATATAGTATAAGAAACATATATGCAAAGCATCCAAACAGTACCATTCGCCAATTTTTTGTTCTTCAAGTTTAAGTGAACTACGAGCCCCATTGTTAATCCTTTAAAGGAAATTATTTGTAAATTTCGACAAGTAGAACAATGAATGGAACAGGTAGACGGTTGAAATCTTTGCATATGTTGCTTCTATATAATCTAAGAAACATATATGCAAAGCATCCAATCAGTACCATTCGCCAATTTTTTGTTCTTCTAGTTTAAGTGAACAACGAGCCCCATTGTTAATCCTTTAAAGGAAATTATTTGTAAATTTCGACAAGTAGAACAATGAATGGATCAGGTAGACGGTTGAAATCATTGTATATATTGCTGCTATATAACCTACGAAACATATATGCAAAGCATCCAAACAGTACAATTCGCCAATTTTTTGTTCTTCAAGTTTAAGTGAACAATGAGCCCCAATGGTTAATCCGTTATCGGAAATTATTTGTAACTTTCGGCAAGTAGAACAATGAATGGAACAGGTAGACGGTTGAAATCTTTGTATATATTGCTTCCATATAGTCTAAGAAACATGTACGCAAAGCATCCAAACAGTACAATTCGCCAATTTTTTGTTCTTCAAGTTTAAGTGAACTACGATCCCCATTCTTAATCCCTTAAAGGAAATTATTTGTAACTTTCGGCAAGTAGAACAATGAATGGAACAGGTAGACGGTTGAAATCTTTGTATATATTGCTTCTATATAGTATAAGAAACATATATGCAAAGCATCCAAACAGTACCATTCGACAATTTTTTGTTCTTCAAGTTTAAGTGAACTACGAGCCCCATTGTTAATCCTTTAAAGGAAATTATTTGTAAATTTCGACAAGTAGAACAATGAATGGAACAGGTAGACGGTTGAAATCTTTGCATATGTTGCTTCTATATAATCTAAGAAACATATATGCAAAGCATCCAATCAGTACCATTCGCCAATTTTTTGTTCTTCTAGTTTAAGTGAACAACGAGCCCCATTGTTAATCCTTTAAAGGAAATTATTTGTAAATTTCGACAAGTAGAACAATGAATGGATCAGGTAGACGGTTGAAATCATTGTATATATTGCTTCTATATAACCTACGAAACATATATGCAAAGCATCCAAACAGTACAATTCGCCAATTTTTTGTTCTTCAAGTTTAAGTGAACTACGGGCCCCATTGTTAATCCTTTAAAGGAAATTATTTGTAACATTCGACAAGTAGAACAATGAGTGGAACAGGTAGACGGTTGAAATCTTTGTATATATTGCATCTATATAGTCTAAGAAACATATATGCAAAGCATCCAAACAGTAACATTCGCCAATTTTTTGTTCTTCAAGTTTAAGTGAACTACGAGCTCCATTGTTAATCCTTTAAAGGAAATTATTTGTAAATTTCGGCAAGTAGAACAATGAAAGGAATAGGTAGACGGTTGAAATCATTGTATATATTGCTTCTATATAGTCTAAGAATCATATATGCAAATCATCCAAACAGTACAATTTGCCAATTTCTTGTTCTTCAAGTTTAAGTAAACTACGATCCCCATTGTTAATCCCTTAACGGAAATTATTTGTAACTTTCGACAAGTAGAACAATGAATGGAACAGGTAGACGGTTGAAATCTTTGTATATATTGCTTCTATATAGTCTAAGAAACATATATGCAAATCATCCAAACAGTACAATTCGCCAATTATTTGATCTTCAAGTTTAAGTGGACTACGAGCCCCATTGTTAATACTTTAACGGAAATTATTTGTAACTTGCGACAAGTAGAACAATGAATGGAACAGGTAGACGGTTGAAATCAATGTATATATTGCTTCTTTATAGTCTAAGAAACATATATGCAAAGCATCCAAACAGTACCATTCGCCATTTTTTTGTTCTTCAAGTTTAAGTGAACAACGAGCCCCATTGTTAATCCTTTAAAGGAAATTATTTGTAAATTTCGACAAGTAGAACAATGATTGGAACAAGTAGACGGTTGAAATCTTTGTATATATTGCTTCCATATACTCTAAGAAACATGTACGCAAAGCATCCAAACAGTACAATTCGCCAATTTTTTGTTCTTCAAGTTTAAGTGAACTACGATCCCCATTCTTAATCCCTTAACGGAAATTATTTGTAACTTTCGACAAGTAGAACAGTGAATGGAACAGGTAGACGGTTGAAATCTTTGTATATATTGCTTCATTATAGTATAAGAAACATATATGCAAAGCATCCAAACAGTACAATTCGCCAATTTTTTGTTCTTCAAGTTTAAGTGAACAATGAGCCCCAATGGTTAATCCGTTATCGGAAAATATTTGTAACTTTCGGCAAGTAGAACAATGAATGGAACAGGTAGACGGTTGAAATCTTTGTATATATTGCTTCTATATAGTATAAGAAACATATATGCAAAGCATCCAAACAGTACCATTCGCCAATTTTTTGTTCTTCAAGTTTAAGTGAACTACGAGCCCCATTGTTAATCCTTTAAAGGAAATTATTTGTAAATTTCGACAAGTAGAACAATGAATGGAACAGGTAGACGGTTGAAATCTTTGCATATGTTGCTTCTATATAATCTAAGAAACATATATGCAAAGCATCCAATCAGTACCATTCGCCAATTTTTTGTTCTTCTAGTTTAAGTGAACAACGAGCCCCATTGTTAATCCTTTAAAGGAAATTATTTGTAAATTTCGACAAGTAGAACAATGAATGGATCAGGTAGACGGTTGAAATCATTGTATATATTGCTTCTATATAACCTACGAAACATATATGCAAAGCATCCAAACAGTACAATTCGCCAATTTTTTGTTCTTCAAGTTTAAGTGAACTACGGGCCCCATTGTTAATCCTTTAAAGGAAATTATTTGTAACTTTCGGCAAGTAGAACAATGAATGGAACAGGTAGACGGTTGAAGTCTTTGTATATATTGCTTCTATATAGTATAAGAAACATATATGCAAAGCATCCAAACAGTACCATTCGCCAATTTTTTGTTCTTCAAGTTTAAGTGAACTACGAGCCCCATTGTTAATCCTTTAAAGGAAATTATTTGTAAATTTCGACAAGTAGAACAATGAATGGAACAGGTAGACGGTTGAAATCTTTGCATATGTTGCTTCTATATAATCTAAGAAACATATATGCAAAGCATCCAATCAGTACCATTCGCCAATTTTTTGTTCTTCTAGTTTAAGTGAACAACGAGCCCCATTGTTAATCCTTTAAAGGAAATTATTTGTAAATTTCGACAAGTAGAACAATGAATGGATCAGGTAGACGGTTGAAATCATTGTATATATTGCTTCTATATAACCTACGAAACATATATGCAAAGCATCCAAACAGTACATTTCGCCAATTTTTTGTTCTTCAAGTTTAAGTGAACTACGGGCCCCATTGTTAATCCTTTAAAGGAAATTATTTGTAACATTCGACAAGTAGAACAATGAGTGGAACAGGTAGACGGTTGAAATCTTTGTATATATTGCATCTATATAGTCTAAGAAACATATATGCAAAGCATCCAAACAGTACCATTCGCCAATTTTTTGTTCTTCAAGTTTAAGTGAACTACGAGCTCCATTGTTAATCCTTTAAAGGAAATTATTTGTAAATTTCGGCAAGTAGAACAATGAAAGGAATAGGTAGACGGTTGAAATCATTGTATATATTGCTTCTATATAGTCTAAGAAACATATATGCAAATCATCCAAACAGTACAATTTGCCAATTTCTTGTTCTTCAAGTTTAAGTAAACTACGATCCCCATTGTTAATCCCTTAACGGAAATTATTTGTAACTTTCGACAAGTAGAACAATGAATGGAACAGGTAGACGGTTGAAATCTTTGTATATATTGCTTCTATATAGTCTAAGAAACATATATGCAAATCATCCAAACAGTACAATTCGCCAATTATTTGATCTTCAAGTTTAAGTGGACTACGAGCCCCATTGTTAATACTTTAACGGAAATTATTTGTAACTTGCGACAAGTAGAACAATGAATGGAACAGGTAGACGGTTGAAATCAATGTATATATTGCTTCTTTATAGTCTAAGAAACATATATGCAAAGCATCCAAACAGTACCATTCGCCACTTTTTTGTTCTTCAAGTTTAAGTGAACAACGAGCCCCATTGTTAATCCTTTAAAGGAAATTATTTGTAAATTTCGACAAGTAGAACAATGATTGGAACACGTAGACGGTTGAAATCTTTGTATATATTGCTTCCATATAGTCTAAGAAACATGTACGCAAAGCATCCAAACAGTACAATTCGCCAATTTTTTGTTCTTCAAGTTTAAGTGAACTACGATCCCCATTCTTAATCCCTTAACGGAAATTATTTGTAACTTTCGACAAGTAGAACAATGAATGGAACTGGTAGACGGTTGAAATCTTTTTATATATTGCTTCTATATAGTCTAAGAAACATTTATGCAAAGCATCCAAACAGTACAATTCGCCATTTTTTTGTTCTTCAAGTTTAAGTGAACTACGAGCCCCATTGTTAATCCTTTAAAGGAAATTATTTGTAAATTTCGACAAGTAGAACAATGAATGGAACAGGTAGACTGTTCAAATCATTGTATATATTGCTTCTAAATAGTCTAAGAAACATATATGCAAAGCATCCAAACAGTACAATTCGCCAATTTTTTGTTCTTCAAGTTTAAGTAAACTACGATCCCCATTGTTAATCCCTTGACGGAAATTATTTGTAACTTTCGACAAGTAGAACAATGAATGGAACAGGTAGACGGTTGAAATCATTGTATATATTGCTTCTATATAGTATAAGAAACATATATGCAAAGCATCCAAACAGTACAATTCGCCAATTTTTTGTTCTTCAAGTTTAAGTGAACAATGAGCCCCAATGGTTAATCCGTTATCGGAAATTATTTGTAACTTTCGGCAAGTAGAACAATGAATGGAACAGGTAGACGGTTGAAATCTTTGTATATATTGCTTCTATATAGTATAAGAAACATATATGCAAAGCATCCAAACAGTACCATTCGCCAATTTTTTGTTCTTCAAGTTTAAGTGAACTACGAGCCCCATTGTTAATCCTTTAAAGGAAATTATTTGTAAATTTCGACAAGTAGAACAATGAATGGAACAGGTAGACGGTTGAAATCTTTGCATATGTTGCTTCTATATAATCTAAGAAACATATATGCAAAGCATCCAATCAGTACCATTCGCCAATTTTTTGTTCTTCTAGTTTAAGTGAACAACGAGCCCCATTGTTAATCCTTTAAAGGAAATTATTTGTAAATTTCGACAAGTAGAACAATGAATGGATCAGGTAGACGGTTGAAATCATTGTATATATTGCTGCTATATAACCTACGAAACATATATGCAAAGCATCCAAACAGTACAATTCGCCAATTTTTTGTTCTTCAAGTTTAAGTGAACAATGAGCCCCAATGGTTAATCCGTTATCGGAAATTATTTGTAACTTTCGGCAAGTAGAACAATGAATGGAACAGGTAGACGGTTGAAATCTTTGTATATATTGCTTCCATATAGTCTAAGAAACATGTACGCAAAGCATCCAAACAGTACAATTCGCCAATTTTTTGTTCTTCAAGTTTAAGTGAACTACGATCCCCATTCTTAATCCCTTAACGGAAATTATTTGTAACTTTCGACAAGTAGAACAATGAATGGAACTGGTAGACGGTTGAAATCTTTTTATATATTGCTTCTATATAGTCTAAGAAACATTTATGCAAAGCATCCAAACAGTACAATTCGCCATTTTTTTGTTCTTCAAGTTTAAGTGAACTACGAGCCCCATTGTTAATCCTTTAAAGGAAATTATTTGTAAATTTCGACAAGTAGAACAATGAATGGAACAGGTAGACTGTTCAAATCATTGTATATATTGCTTCTAAATAGTCTAAGAAACATATATGCAAAGCATCCAAACAGTACAATTCGCCAATTTTTTGTTCTTCAAGTTTAAGTAAACTACGATCCCCATTGTTAATCCCTTGACGGAAATTATTTGTAACTTTCGACAAGTAGAACAATGAATGGAACAGGTAGACGGTTGAAATCATTGTATATATTGCTTCTATATAGTATAAGAAACATATATGCAAAGCATCCAAACAGTACAATTCGCCAATTTTTTGTTCTTCAAGTTTAAGTGAACAATGAGCCCCAATGGTTAATCCGTTATCGGAAATTATTTGTAACTTTCGGCAAGTAGAACAATGAATGGAACAGGTAGACGGTTGAAATCTTTGTATATATTGCTTCTATATAGTATAAGAAACATATATGCAAAGCATCCAAACAGTACCATTCGCCAATTTTTTGTTCTTCAAGTTTAAGTGAACTACGAGCCCCATTGTTAATCCTTTAAAGGAAATTATTTGTAAATTTCGACAAGTAGAACAATGAATGGAACAGGTAGACGGTTGAAATCTTTGCATATGTTGCTTCTATATAATCTAAGAAACATATATGCAAAGCATCCAATCAGTACCATTCGCCAATTTTTTGTTCTTCTAGTTTAAGTGAACAACGAGCCCCATTGTTAATCCTTTAAAGGAAATTATTTGTAAATTTCGACAAGTAGAACAATGAATGGATCAGGTAGACGGTTGAAATCATTGTGTATATTGCTGCTATATAACCTACGAAACATATATGCAAAGCATCCAAACAGTACAATTCGCCAATTTTTTGTTCTTCAAGTTTAAGTGAACAATGAGCCCCAATGGTTAATCCGTTATCGGAAATTATTTGTAACTTTCGGCAAGTAGAACAATGAATGGAACAGGTAGACGGTTGAAATCTTTGTATATATTGCTTCTATATAGTATAAGAAACATATATGCAAAGCATCCAAACAGTACCATTCGCCAATTTTTTGTTCTTCAAGTTTAAGTGAACTACGAGCCCCATTGTTAATCCTTTATCGGAAATTATTTGTAAATTTCGACTAGTAGAACAATGAATGGAACAGGTAGACTGTTGAAATCATTGTATATATTGCTTCTATATAGTCTAAGAAACATATATGCAAAGCATCCAAATAGTACAATTCGCCAATTTTTTGTTCTTCAAGTTTAAGTGAACAATGAGCCCCATTGTTAATCCTTTAAAGGAAATTATTTGTAACTTTCGACAAGTAGAACAATGAATGGAACAGGTAGACGGTTGAAATCCTTGTATATATTGCTTCCATATAGTCTAAGAAACATGTACGCAAAGCATCCAAACAGTACCATTCGCCAATTTTTTGTCCTTCAAGTTTAAGTGAACAATGAGCCCTATTGTTAATCCTTTATCGGAAATTATTTGTAACTTTCGACAAGTAGACCAATGAATGGAACAGGTAGACGGTTGAAATCCTTGTATATATTGCTTCTATATAGTCTAAGAAACATATATGCAAAGCATCCAAACAGTACAATTCGCCAATTTATTGTTCTTCAAGTTTAAGTGAACAACGAGCCCCATTGTTAATCCTTTAAAGGAAATTATTTGTAACTTTCGACAAGTAGAAAAATGAATGGAACAGGTAGACGGTTGAAATCATTGTATATATTGCTTCTATATAGTCTAAGAAACATATATGCAAAGCATCCAAACAGTACCATTCGCCAATTTTTTGTTCTTCAAGTTTAAGTGAACTACGAGCCCCATTGTTAATCCTTTAAAGGAAATTATTTGTAAATTTCAACAAGTAGAACAATGAATGGAACAGGTAGACTGTTGAAATCATTGTATATATTGCTTCTGTATAGTCTAAGAAACATATATGCAAAGAATCCAAACAGTACAATTCGCCAATTATTTGATCTTCAAGTTTAAGTGAACTACGAGCCCCATTGTTAATACTTTAACGGAAATTATTTGTAACTTGCGACAAGTAGAACAATGAATGGAACAGGTAGCCGGTTGAAATCAATGTATATATTGCTTCTATATAGTCTAAGAAATATATATGCAAAGCATCCAAACAGTACCATTCGCCAATTTTTTGTTCTTCAAGTTTAAGTGAACAACGAGCCCCAATGGTTAATCCTTTAACGGAAATTATTTGTAACTTTCGACAAGTAGAACAATGAATGGAACAGGTAGACGGTTGAAATCTTTGTATATATTGCGTTTATATAGTCTAAGAAACATATATGCAAAGCATCCAAACAGTACCATTCGCCAATTTTTTGTTCTTCAAGTTCAAGTGAACTACGAGCCCCATTGTTAATCCTTTAAAGGAAATTATTTCTAAATTTCGACAAGTAGAACATAGATTGGAACACGTAGACGGTTGAAATCAATGTATATATTGCTTCTATATAGTCTAAGAAACATATATGCAAAGCATCCAAACAGTACCATTCGCCAATTTTTTGTTCTTCAAGTTTAAGTGAACAACGAGCCCCATTGTTAATCCTTAATAGGAAATTATTTGTAACTTTCGACAAGTAGAACAACGAATGGAACAGGTAGACGGTTGAAATCATTGTATATATTGCTTCTATATAGTCTAAGAAACATATATGCAAAGCATCCAAACAGTACAATTCGACAATCTTTGTTCTTCAAGTTTAGTGAACAATGAGCCCCAATGGTTAATCCTTTATCGGAAATTATTTGTAATTTTCGTCAAGTAGAACAATGAATGGAACAGGTAGACGGTTGAAATCTTTGTATATATTGCGTTTGTATAGTCTAAGAAACATATATGCAAAGCAACCAAACAGTACCATTCGCCAATTTTTTGTTCTTCAAGTTCAAGTGAACTACGAGCCCCATTGTTAATCCTTTAAAGGAAATTATTTGTAAATTTCGACAAGTAGAACAATGATTGGAACACGTTGACGGTTGAAATCTTTGTATATATTGCTTCCATATAGTCTAAGAAACATTTATGCAAAGCATCCAAACATTACCATTCGCCAATTTGTTGTCCTTCAAGTTTAAGTGAACAATGAGCCCCATTGTTAATCCTTTAAAGGAAATTATTTGTAAATTTCGACAAGTAGAACAATGAATGGAACAGGCAGACGGTTGAAATCTTTGTATATATTGCGTCTATATAGTCTAAGAAACATATATTCAAAGCATTCAAACAGTACCATTCGCCAATTTTTTGTTCTTCAAGTTTAAGTGAACTACGAGCCCCATTGTTAATCCTTTAACGGAAATTATTTGTAAATTTCGATAAGTAGAACAATCATTGGAACACGTAGACGGTTGAAATCATTGTATATATGGCTTCCATATAGTCTAAGAAACATATATGCAAAGCATCCAAACAGTACCATTCGCCAATTTTTTGTTCTTCAAGTTTATGTGAACAATGAGACCCATTGTTAATCCTTTATCGGAAATTATTTGTAACTTTCGACAAGTAGAACACTGAATGGAACATGTAGACGGTTGAAATCTTTGTATATATTGCGTTTATATAGTCTAAGAAACATATATGCAAAGCATCCAAACAGTACCATTCGCCAATTTTTTGTTCTTCAAGTTCAAGTGAACTACGAGCCCCATTGTTAATCCTTTAAAGGAAATTATTTGTAAATTTCGACAAGTAGAACAATGATTGGAACACGTAGACGGTTGAAATCAATGTATATATTGCTTCTATATAGTCTAAGAAACATATATGCAAAGCATCCAAACAGTACCATTCGCCAATTTTTTGTTCTTCAAGTTTAAGTGAACAACGAGCCCCATTGTTAATCCTTAATAGGAAATTATTTGTAACTTTCGACAAGTAGAACAATAAATGGAACAGGTAGACGGTTGAAATCATTGTATATATTGCTTCTATATAGTCTAAGAAACATATATGCAAAGCATCCAAACAGTACAATTCGACAATCTTTGCTCTTCAAGTTTAGTGAACAATGAGCCCCAATGGTTAATCCTTTATCGGAAATTATTTGTAATTTTCGTCAAGTAGAACAATGAATGGAACCGTTAGACGGTTGAAATCTTTGTATATATTGCTTCTATATATTCTAAGAAACATATATGCAAAGCATCCAAACAGTACCATTCGCCAATTTTTTGTTCTTCAAGTTTAAGTGAACAACGAGCCCCAATGGTTAATCCTTTATCGGAAATTATTTGTAACTTTCGACAAGTAGAACAATGATTGGAACAGGTAGACTGTTGAAATCATTGTATATATTGCTTCTGTATAGTCTAAGAAACATATATGCAAAGAATCCAAACAGTACAATTCGCCAATTATTTGATCTTCAAGTTTAAGTGAACTACGAGCCCCATTGTTAATACTTTAACGGAAATTATTTGTAACTTGCGACAAGTAGAACAATGAATGGAACAGGTAGCCGGTTGAAATCAATGTATATATTGCTTCTATATAGTCTAAGAAACATATATGCAAATCATCCAAACAGTACCATTCGCCAATTTTTTGTTCTTCAAGTTTAAGTGAACAACGAGCCCCAATGGTTAATCCTTTATCGGAAATTATTTGTAACTTTCGACAAGTAGAACAATGAATGGAACAGGTAGACGGTTGAAATCTTTGTATATATTGCTTCTATATAGTCTAAGAAACATATATGCAAAGCATCCAAACAGTACAATTCGACAATTTTTTGTTCTTCAAGTTTAGTGAACAATGAGCCCCAATGGTTAATCCTTTATCGGAAATTATTTGTAATTTTCGACAAGTAGAACAATGAATGGAACAGGTAGACGGTTGATATCTTTGTATATATTGCTTCTATATAATCTAAGAAACATATATGCAAAGCATCCAAACAGTACAATTCGCCAATTATTTCATCTTCATGTTTAAGTGAACTACTAGCCCCATTGTTAATACTTTAACGGAAATTATTTGTAACTTGCGACAAGTAGAACAATGAGTGGAACAGGTAGCCGGTTGAAATCAATGTATATATTGCTTCTATATAGTCTAAGAAACATATATGCAAAGCATCCAAACAGTACCATTCGCCAATTTTTCGTTCTTCAAGTTTAAGTGAACAACGAGCCCCAATGGTTAATCCTTTATCGGAAATTATTTGTAACTTTCGACAAGTAGAACAATGAATGGAACAGGTAGACGGTTGAAATCTTTGTATATATTGCGTTTATATAGTCTAAGAAACATATATAAAAGCATCCAAACAGTACCATTCGCCAATTTTTTGTTCTTCAAGTTCAAGTGAACTACGAGCCCCATTGTTAATCCTTTAAAGGAAATTATTTGTAAATTTCGACAAGTAGAACACTGATTGGAACACGTAGACGGTTGAAATCAATGTATATATTGCGTCTATATAGTCTAAGAAACATATATGCAAAGCATCCAAAGAGTACCATTCGCCAATTTTTTGTTCTTCAAGTTTAAGTGAACAACGAGCCCCATTGTTAATCCTTAATAGGAAATTATTTGTAACTTTCGACAAGTAGAACAATGAATGGAACAGGTAGACGGTTGAAATCTTTGTATATATTGCGTTTATATAGTCTAAGAAACATATATGCAAAGCATCCAAACAGTACCATTCGCCAATTTTTCGTTCTTCAAGTTTAAGTGAACAACGAGCCCCAATGGTTAATCCTTTATCGGAAATTATTTGTAACTTTCGACAAGTAGAACAATGAATGGAACAGGTAGACGGTTGAAATCTTTGTATATATTGCGTTTATATAGTCTAAGAAACATATATGCAAAGCATCCAAACAGTACCATTCGCCAATTTTTTGTTCTTCAAGTTCAAGTGAACTACGAGCCCCATTGTTAATCCTTTAAAGGAAATTATTTGTAAATTTCGACAAGTAGAACACTGATTGGAACACGTAGACGGTTGAAATCAATGTATATATTGCGTCTATATAGTCTAAGAAACATATATGCAAAGCATCCAAACAGTACCATTCGCCAATTTTTTGTTCTTCAAGTTTAAGTGAACAACGAGCCCCATTGTTAATCCTTAATAGGAAATTATTTGTAACTTTCGACAAGTAGAACAATGAATGGAACAGGTAGACGGTTGAAATCATTGTATATATTGCTTCTATATAGTCTAAGAAACATATATGCAAAGCATCCAAACAGTACAATTCGACAATCTTTGTTCTTCAAGTTTAGTGAACAATGAGCCCCAATGGTTAATCCTTTATCGGAAATTATTTGTAATTTTCGTCAAGTAGAACAATGAATGGAACAGGTAGACGGTTGAAATCTTTGTATATATTGCGTTTATATATTCTAAGAAACATATATGCAAAGCATCCAAACAGTACCATTCGCCAATTTTTTGTTCTTCAAGTTCAAGTGGACTACGAGCCCCATTGTTAATCCTTTAAAGGAAATTATTTGTAAATTTCGACAAGTAGAACAATGATTGGAACACGTAGACGGTTGAAATCTTTGTATATATTGCTTCCATATAGTTTAAGAAACATTTATTCAAAGCATTCAAACAGTACCATTCGCCAATTTTTTGTTCTTCAAGTTTAAGTGAACTACGAGCCCCATTGTTAATCCTTTAAAGGAAATTATTTGTAAATTTCGATAAGTAGAACAATGATTGGAACAGGCAGACGGTTGAAATCATTGTATATATGGCTTCCATATAGTCCAAGAAACATATATGCAAAGCATCCAAACAGTACCATTCGCCAATTTTTTGTTCTTCAAGTTTATGTGAACAATGAGACCCATTGTTAATCCTTTATCGGAAATTATTTGTAACTTTCGACAAGTAGAACACTGAATGGAACAGGTAGCCCGTTGAAATCAATGTATATATTGCTTCTATATAGTCTAAGAAACATATATGCAAAGCATCCAAACAGTACCATTCGCCAATTTTTTGTTCTTCAAGTATAAGTGAACAATGAGACTCAATGGTTAATCCATTATCGGAAATTATTTGTAACTTTCGACAAGTAGAACAATGAATGGAACAGGTAGACGGTTGAAATTAATGTATATATTGCTTCTATATAGTTTAAGAAACATATATGCAAAGCATCCAAACAGTACCATTCGCCAATTTTTTGTTCTTCAAGTTTAGTGAACAATGAGCCCCAATGGTTAATCCTTTATCGGAAATTATTTGTAATTTTCGACAAGTAGAACAATGAATGGAACAGGTAGATGGTTGAAATCTTTCTATATATTGCTTCTATATAGTCTAAGAAACATATATGCAAAGCATCCAAACAGTACCATTCGCCAATTTTTTGTTCTTCAAGTTTAAGTGAACAACGAGCCCCATTGATAATCATGAAGTGGTAATTATTTGTCACTTTCTACAAGTAGAACAATTAATAGTACAGGTAGACGAGTGAAATCCTTCTATATATTGCTTCTGTATAGTCTAAGAAACATATATGCAAAGCATCCAAACAGTACAATTCGCCAATTTTTTGTACTTCAAGTTTAAGTGAACTACGAGCCCCATTGTTAATCCTTTAACGGAAATTAATTGTAATTTTCTACAAGTAGAACAATGAATGGAACAGGTAGACGGTGGAAATCAATGTATATATTGCTTCTATATAGTCAAAGAAACATATATGCAAAGCATCCAAACAGTACAATTCGCCAATTTATTGTTCTTCAAGTTTAAGTGAACAACGAGCCCCATTGTTAATCCTTTAAATGGAAATTATTTGTAACTTTCTACAAGTAGAACAATGAATGGAGCAGGAAGACGGTTGAAATCATTGTATATATTGCTTCTATATAGTCTAAGAAACATATATGCAAAGCATCCAAACAATACAATTCGCCAATTTTTTGTACTTCAAGTTTAAGTGAACTACGATTCCCATTGTTAATCCTTTAACAGAAATTATTTGTAACTTTCGACAAGTAGAACAATGAATGGAACAGGTAGACGGTTGAAATCAATGTATATATTGCTTCTATATAGTCTAAGAAACATATATGCAAAGCATCTAAACAGTACAATTCGCCAATTTTTTGTTCTTCAAGTTTTAGTGAACAATGAGCCCCAATGGTTAATCCTTTATCGGAAATTATTTGTAATTTTCGTCAAGTAGAACAATGAATGGAACAGGTAGACGGTTGAAATCTTTGTATATATTGCTTCTATATAGTCTAAGAAACATGTACGCAAAGCATCCAAACATTACCATTCGCCAATTTTTTGTTCTTCAAGTTTAAGTGAACAATGAGCCCCAATGGTTAATCCTTTATCGGAAATTATTTGTAATTTTCGACAAGTAGAACAATGAATGGAACAGGTAGACGGTTGAAATCTTTGTATATGATGCTTCTATGTAGGCTAAGAAACATATATGCAAAGCATCCAAACAGTACAATTCGCCAATTTATTGATCTTCAAGTTTAAGTGAACTACGAGCCCCATTGTTAATCCTTTAACGGAAATTAATTGTAATTTTCTACAAGTAGAACAATGAATGGAACAGGTAGACGGTGGAAATCAATGTATATATTGCTTCTATATAGTCAAAGAAACATATATGCAAACATCGAAACAGTACAATTCGCCAATTTGTTGTTCTTCAAGTTTAAGAGAACTACGAGCCCCATTGTTAATACTTTAACGGAAATTATTTGTAACTTTCGACAAGTAGAACAATGAATGGAACAGGTAGACGGTTGAAATCATTGTATATATTGCTTCTTTATAGTCTAAGAAACATATATGCAAAGCATCCAAACAGTACAATTCGCCAATTTTTTGTTCTTCAAGTATAAGTGAACAATGAGACTCAATGGTTAATCCATTATCGGAAATTATTTGTAACTTTCGACAAGTAGAACAATGAATGGAACAGGTAGACGGTTGAAATCTTTGTATATATTGCTTCTATATAGTCTAAGAAACATATATGCAAAGCATCCAAACAGTACAATTCGCCAATTTTTTGTTCTTCAAGTTTAAGTGAACTACGAGCCCCATTGATAATCATGAAGTGGTAATTATTTGTCACTTTCTACAAGTAGAACAATTAATAGTACAGGTAGACGAGTGAAATCCTTCTATATATTGCTTCTGTATAGTCTAAGAAACATATATGCAAAGCATCCAAACAGTACAATTCGCCAATTTTTTGTACTTCAAGTTTAAGTGAACTACGAGCCCCATTGTTAATCCTTTAACGGAAATTAATTGTAATTTTCTACAAGTAGAACAATGAATGGAACAGGTAGACGGTGGAAATCAATGTATATATTGCTTCTATATAGTCAAAGAAACATATATGCAAAGCATCCAAACAGTACAATTCGCCAATTTATTGTTCTTCAAGTTTAAGTGAACAACGAGCCCCATTGTTAATCCTTTAAATGGAAATTATTTGTAACTTTCTACAAGTAGAACAATGAATGGAGCAGGAAGACGGTTGAAATCATTGTATATATTGCTTCTATATAGTCTAAGAAACATATATGCAAAGCATCCAAACAATACAATTCGCCAATTTTTTGTACTTCAAGTTTAAGTGAACTACGATTCCCATTGTTAATCCTTTAACAGAAATTATTTGTAACTTTCGACAAGTAGAACAATGAATGGAACAGGTAGACGGTTGAAATCAATGTATATATTGCTTCTATATAGTCTAAGAAACATATATGCAAAGCATCTAAACAGTACAATTCGCCAATTTTTTGTTCTTCAAGTTTTAGTGAACAATGAGCCCCAATGGTTAATCCTTTATCGGAAATTATTTGTAATTTTCGTCAAGTAGAACAATGAATGGAACAGGTAGACGGTTGAAATCTTTGTATATATTGCTTCTATATAGTCTAAGAAACATGTACGCAAAGCATCCAAACATTACCATTCGCCAATTTTTTGTTCTTCAAGTTTAAGTGAACAATGAGCCCCAATGGTTAATCCTTTATCGGAAATTATTTGTAATTTTCGACAAGTAGAACAATGAATGGAACAGGTAGACGGTTGAAATCTTTGTATATGATGCTTCTATGTAGGCTAAGAAACATATATGCAAAGCATCCAAACAGTACAATTCGCCAATTTATTGATCTTCAAGTTTAAGTGAACTACGAGCCCCATTGTTAATCCTTTAACGGAAATTAATTGTAATTTTCTACAAGTAGAACAATGAATGGAACAGGTAGACGGTGGAAATCAATGTATATATTGCTTCTATATAGTCAAAGAAACATATATGCAAACATCGAAACAGTACAATTCGCCAATTTGTTGTTCTTCAAGTTTAAGAGAACTACGAGCCCCATTGTTAATACTTTAACGGAAATTATTTGTAACTTTCGACAAGTAGAACAATGAATGGAACAGGTAGACGGTTGAAATCATTGTATATATTGCTTCTTTATAGTCTAAGAAACATATATGCAAAGCATCCAAACAGTACAATTCGCCAATTTTTTGTTCTTCAAGTATAAGTGAACAATGAGACTCAATGGTTAATCCATTATCGGAAATTATTTGTAACTTTCGACAAGTAGAACAATGAATGGAACAGGTAGACGGTTGAAATCTTTGTATATATTGCTTCTATATAGTCTAAGAAACATATATGCAAAGCATCCAAACAGTACAATTCGCCAATTTTTTGTTCTTCAAGTTTAAGTGAACTACGAGCCCCATTGTTAATCCTTTAAAGGAAATTATTTGTAAATTTCGACAAGTAGAACAATGAATGGAACAGGTAGATGGTTGAAATCTTTCTATATATTGCTTCTATATAGTCTAAGAAACATATATGCAAAGAATCCAAACAGTACAATTCGCCAATTTTTTGTTCTTCAAGTTTAAGTGAACAACGTGCCCCATTGTTAATCCTTTAAATGAAATTATTTGTAAATTTCGACAAGTAGAACAATGATTGGAACACGTAGACGGTTGAAATCTTTCTATATATTGCTTCTATATAGTCTAAGAAACATATATGCAAAGAATCCAAACAGTACAATTCGCCAATTTTTTGTTCTTCAAGTATAAGTGAACAATGAGCCCCAATGGTTAATCCTTTATCGGAAATTATTTGTATCTTTCGACAAGTAGAACAATGAATGGAACAGGTAGACGGTTGAGATCTTTGTATATATTGCTTCTATATAGTCTAAGAAACATATACGCAAAGCATCCAAACAGTACAATTCGCCAATTTTTTGTTCTTCAAGTTTAAGTGAACTACGAGCCCCATTGTTAATCCTTTAAAGGAAATTATTTGTAAATTTCGACAAGTAGAACAATGAATGGAACAGGTAGACGGTTGAAATCATAGTATATATTGCTTCTATATAGTCTAAGAAACATATATGCAAAGCATCCAAACAATACAATTCGCCAATTTTTTGTACTTCAAGTTTAAGTGAACTACGATTCCCATTGTTAATCCTTTAACAGAAATTATTTGTAACTTTCGACAAGTAGAACAATGAATGGAACAGGTAGACGGTTGAAATCTTTGTATATATTGCTTCTATATAGTCTAAGATACATATATGCAAAGCATCCAAACAATACCATTCGCCAATTTTTTGTTCTTCGAGTTTAAGTGAACAACGAGCCCCATTGATAATCATGAAGTGTTAATTATTTGTAACTTTCTACAAGTAGAACAATGAATAGTACAGGTAGACGTGTGAAATCCTTCTATATATTGCTTCTGTATAGTCTAAGAAACATATATGCAAAGCATCCAAACAGTACAATTCGCCAATTTTTTGTACTTCAAGTTTAAGTGAACTACGAGCCCCATTGTTAATCCCTTAACGGAAATTAATTGTAATTTTCTACAAGTAGAACAATGAAGGGAACATGTAGACGGTGGAAATCAATGTATATATTGCTTCTATATTGTCAAAGAAACATATATGCAAAGCATCGAAACAGTACAATTCGCCAATTTTTTGTTCTTCAAGTTTAGTGAACAATGAGCCCCAATGGTTAATCCTTTATCGGAAATTATTTGTAATTTTCGTCAAGTAGAACAATGAATGGAACAGGTAGACGGTTGAAATCTTTGTATATATTGCTTCTATATAGTCTAAGAAACATGTACGCAAAGCATCCAAACATTACCATTCGCCAATTTTTTGTTCTTCAAGTTTAAGTGAACAATGAGCCCCAATGGTTAATCCTTTATCGGAAATTATTTGTAATTTTCGACAAGTAGAACAATGAATGGAACAGGTAGACGGTTGAAATCTTTGTATATGATGCTTCTATGTAGGCTAAGAAACATATATGCAAAGCATCCAAACAGTACAATTCGCCAATTTATTGATCTTCAAGTTTAAGTGAACTACGAGCCCCATTGTTAATCCTTTAACGGAAATTAATTGTAATTTTCTACAAGTAGAACAATGAATGGAACAGGTAGACGGTGGAAATCAATGTATATATTGCTTCTATATAGTCAAAGAAACATATATGCAAACATCGAAACAGTACAATTCGCCAATTTGTTGTTCTTCAAGTTTAAGAGAACTACGAGCCCCATTGTTAATACTTTAACGGAAATTATTTGTAACTTTCGACAAGTAGAACAATGAATGGAACAGGTAGACGGTTGAAATCATTGTATATATTGCTTCTTTATAGTCTAAGAAACATATATGCAAAGCATCCAAACAGTACAATTCGCCAATTTTTTGTTCTTCAAGTATAAGTGAACAATGAGACTTAATGGTTAATCCATTATCGGAAATTATTTGTAACTTTCGACAAGTAGAACAATGAATGGAACAGGTAGACGGTTGAAATCTTTGTATATATTGCTTCTATATAGTCTAAGAAACATATATGCAAAGCATCCAAACAGTACAATTCGCCAATTTTTTGTTCTTCAAGTTTAAGTGAACTACGAGCCCCATTGTTAATCCTTTAAAGGAAATTATTTGTAAATTTCGACTAGTAGAACAATGAATGGAACAGGTAGCCGGTTGAAATCAATGTATATATTGCTTCTAAATAGTCTAAGAAACATATATGCAAAGAATCCAAACAGTACAATTTGCCAATTTTTTATTCTTCAAGTTTAAGTGAACTACGAGCCCCATTGTTAATCCTTTAAAGGAAATTATTTGTAACTTTCGACAAGTAGAACAATGAATGGAACAGGTAGACTGTTGAAATCATTGTATATATTGCTTCTATATAGTCTAAGAAACATATATGCAAAGCATCCAAACAGTACAATTCGCCAATTTATTGTTCTTCAAATTTAAGTGAACAACGAGCCCCATTGTTAATCCTTTAAAGGAAATTATTTGTAAATTTCGACAAGTAGAACAATGAATGGAACAGGCAGATGGTTGAAATCTTTTTATATATTGCTTCTAAATAGTCTAAGAAACATATATGCAAAGAATCCAAACAGTAACAATCGCCAATTTTTTGATCTTCAAGTTTAAGTGAACAGCGAGCCCCATTGATAATCATGAAATGGAAATTATTTGTAACTTTCTACAAGTAGAACAATGAATAGTACAGGTAGACGGGTTAAATCTTTCTATATATTGCTTCTAAATAGTCTAAGAAACATATATGCAAAGCATCCAAATAGTACAATTCGCCATTTTTTTGTTTTTCAAGTTTAAGTGAACTACCAGCCCCATTGTTAATCCTTTAAAGGAAATTATTTGTAACTTTCGACAAGTAGAACAATGAATGGAACAGGTAGACTGTTGAAATCATTGTATATATTGCTTCTATATAGTCTAAGAAACATATATGCAAAGCATCCAAACAGTACAATTCGCCAATTTATTGTTCTTCAAGTTTAAGTGAACAACGAGCCCCATTGTTAATCCTTTAAAGGAAATTATTTGTAAATTTCGACAAGTAGAACAATGAATGGAACAGGCAGATGGTTGAAATGTTAGTATATATTGCGTCTATATAGTCTAAGAACCATATATGCAAAGCATCCAAACAGTACCATTCGCCAATTTTTTGTTCTTCAAGTTTAAGTGAACAACGAGCCCCATTGTTAATCCTTTAAAGGAAATTATTTGTATATTTCGACAAGTACAACAGTGACTGGAACAGGTAGACGGTTGAAATCATTGTATATATTGCTTCTATATAGTCTAAGAAACATATATGCAAAGCATCCAAACAGTACAATTTGCCAATTTATTGTTCTTCAAGTATAAGTGAATAACGAGCTCCATTTTTAATCCTTTAAAGGCAATTATTTGTAAATTACGACATGTAGAACAATGAATGGAACACTTAGACGGTTAAAATCATTATATATATTGCTCCTATATAGTCTAAGAAACATATATGCAAAGCATCCAAACAGTACAATTCGCCAATTTTTTGATCTACAAGTTTAAGTGAACTACAAGCCCCATTGTTAATCCTTTAACGGAAATTATTTGTAACTTTCGACAAGTAGAACAATGAATGGAACAGGTAGACGGTTGAAATCTTTGTATATATTACTTCTATATAGTCTGAAAAACATATATGCAAAGCATCCAAACAGTACAATTCGCCAATTTTTTGTTCTTCAAGTTTAAGTGAACAATGAGCCCCATTGTTAATCCTTTAAAGGAAATTATTTGTAAATTTCGACGAGTAGAACAATGATTGGCACACGTAGACGGTTGAAATCTTTCTATATATTGCTTCTAAATAGTCTAAGAAACATATATGCAAAGCATCCAGACAGTACAATTCGCCAATTTTTTGTTCTTCAAGTTTAAGTGAACTGCGAGCCCCATTGTTAATCCTTTAAAGGATATTATTTCTAAATTTCGACAAGTAGAACAATGAATGGAACAGGTAGACGGTTGAAATCATTGTATATATTGCTTCAGTATAGCCTAAGAAACATATATGCAAAGCATCCAAACAGTACAAGTCGCCAATTCATTGTTCTTCAAGTTTAAGTGAACTACGAGCCCCATTGTTAATCCTGTAAAGGAAATTATTTGTAAATTTCGACAAGTAGAACAATGAATGGAACAGGTAAACTGTTGAAATCATTGTATATATTGCTTCTATATAGTCTAAGAAACATATATGCATAGCATCCGAACAGTACAATTCGCCAATTTATTGTTCTTCAAGTTTAAGTGAACAACGAGACCCATTGTTAATCCTTTAAAGGAAATTATTTGTAAATTTCGACAGGTAGAACAATGATTGGCACACGTAGACGGTTGAAATATTTGTATATATTGCTTCTATATAATCTAAGAAACATATATGCAAAGCATCCAAACAGTACCATTCGCCAATTTTTTGTTCTTCAAGTTTAAGTGAACTACGAGCCCCATTGTTAATCCTTTAAAGGAAATTATTTGTAAATTTCGACAAGTAGAACAATGACTGGAACAGGTAGACGGTTGAAATCTTTGTATATATTGTTTCTATATAGTCTAAGAAACATATATGCAAAGCATCCAAACAGTACCATTCGCCAATTTTTTGTTCTTCAAGTTTAAGTGAACAACGAGCCCCATTGTTAATCCTTTAAAGGAAATTATTTGTAACTTTCGACAAGTAGAACAAGGAATGGAACAGATAGACGGGTGAATTCTTTCTATATATTGCTTCTATATAGTTTAAGAAACATATGTGCAAAGCATCCAAACAGTACAAGTCGCCAATTCATTGTTCTTCAAGTTTAGGTGAACAACGAGCCCCATTGTTAATCCTTTAAAGGAAATTATTTGTATATTTCGACAAGTACAACAGTGACTGGAACAGGTAGACGGTTTAAATCATTGTATATATTGCTTCTATATAGTCTAAGAAACATATATGCAAAGCATCCAAACAGTACAATTTGCCAATTTATTGTTCTTCAAGTATAAGTGAATAACGAGCTCCATTTTTAATCCTTTAAAGGCAATTATTTGTAAATTTCGACATGTAGAACAATGAATGGAACACTTAGACGGTTAAAATCATTATATATATTGCTTCTATATAGTTTAAGAAACATATATGCAAAGCATCCAAACAGTACAATTCGCCAATTTTTTGTTCTTTAAGTTTAAGTGAACTACGATCCCCATTGTTAATCCTTTAAAGGAAATTATTTGTAACTTTCGACAAGTAGAACAATGATTGGAACACGTAGACGGTTGAAATCTTTGCATATATAGCTTCCATATAGTCTAAGAAACATGTACGCAAAGCATCCAAACAGTACCATTCGCCAATTTTTTGTTCTTCAAGTGTAAGTGAACAATGAGCCCCAATGGTTAATCCTTTATCGGAAATTATTTGTAACTTTCGACAAGTAGAACAATGAATGGAACAGGTAGACGGTTGGAATCTTTGTATATATTGATTCTATATAGTCTAAGATACATATATGCAAAGCATCCAAACAGTACAATTCGCCAATTTATTTTTCTTCAAGTTTAAGTGAACTACGATCCCCATTGTTAATCCTTTAAAGGAAATTATTTGTAACTTTCGACAAGTAGAACAATGAATGGAACAGGTAGGCGGTTGAAGTCTTTGTATGTATTGCTTCTATATAGTCTAAGAAACATATATGCAAAGCATCCAAACAGTACAATTCGCCAATTTTTTGTTCTTCAAGTATAAGTGAACAATGAGCCCCATTGTTAATCCTTTAACGGAAATTATTTGTAAAGTTCGACAAGTAGAACAATGAATGGATCAGGTAGACGGTTGAAATCATTGTATATATTGCTTCTATATAGTCTAAGAAACATATATGCAAAGCATCCAAACAGTACCATTCGCCAATTTTTTGTTCTTCAAGTTTAAGTGAACAATGAGCCCCATTGTTAATCCTTTAAAGGAAATTATTTCTAAATTTCGACAAGTAGAACAATGATTGGAACACGTAGACGGTTGAAATCTTTGTATATATAGCTTCCATATAGTCTAAGAAACATGTACGCAAAGCATCCAAACAGTACCATTCGCCAACTTTTTGTTCTTCAAGTGAAAGTGAACAATGAGCCCCATTGTTAATCCTTTAAAGGAAATTATTTGTAAATTTCGACAAGTAGAACAATGAATGGAACAGGTAGACGGTTGGAATCATTGTATATATTGCTTCTATATAATCTAAGAAACATATATGCAAAGCATCCAAACAGTACAATTCGCCAATTTTTTGTTCTTTAAGTTTAAGTGAACTACGATCCCCATTGTTAATCCTTTAAAGGAAATTATTTGTAACTTTCGACAAGTAGAACAATGATTGGAACACGTAGACGGTTGAAATCTTTGCATATATAGCTTCCATATAGTCTAAGAAACATGTACGCAAAGCATCCAAACAGTACCATTCGCCAATTTTTTGTTCTTCAAGTGTAAGTGAACAATGAGCCCCAATGGTTAATCCTTTATCGGAAATTATTTGTAATTTTCGACAAGTAGAACAATGAATGGAACAGGTAGACGGTTGAAATCATTGTATATATTGCTTCTATATAGTCTAAGAAACCTATATGCAAAGCATCTAAACAGTAACAATCGCCAATTTTTTGATCTTCAAGTTTAAGTGAACAGCGAGCCCCATTGATAATCATGAAATGGAAATTATTTGTAACTTTCTACAAGTAGAACAATGAATAGTATAGGTAGACAGCTTAAATCATTCTATATATTGCTTCTAAATAGTCTAAGAAACATGTATGCAAAGCATCCAAATAGTACAATTCGCCATTTTTTTGTTCTTCAAGTTTAAGTGAACTACCAGCCCCATTGTTAATCCTTTAAAGGAAATTATTTGTAAATTTCGACAAGTAGAACAATGAATGGATCAGGTAGACGGTTGAAATCATTGTATATATTGCTTCTATATAATCTAAGAAACATATATGCAAAGCATCCAAACAGTACAATTCGCCAATTTTTTGTTCTTTAAGTTTAAGTGAACAACGAGCCCCATTGTTAATCCTTTAAAGGAAATTATTTGTAAATTTCGACAAGTAGAACAATGATTGGAACACGTAGACGGTTGAAATCTTTGCATATATAGCTTCCATATAGTCTAAGAAACATGTACGCAAAGCATCCAAACAGTACCATTCGCCAATTTTTTGTTCTTCAAGTATAAGTGAACAATGAGCCCCAATGGTTAATCCTTTATCGGAAATTATTTGTAATTTTCGACAAGTAGAACAATGAATGGAACAGGTAGACAGTTGAAATCTCTGTATATATTGCTTCTATATTGTCTAAGAAACATATTGCAAAGCATCCAAGCTGTACAATTCGCCAATTTATTGTTCTTCAAGTTTAAGTGAACAACGAGCCGCATTGTTAATCCTTTAAAGGAAATTATTTGTAAATTTCGGCAAGTAGAACAATGATTGGAACACGTAGACGGTTGAAATCTTTGTATATATTGCTTCCATATAGTCTAAGAAACATGTACGCAAAGCATCCAAACGGTACCATTCGCCAATTTTTTGTTCTTCAAGTTTAACTGAACAATGAGCCCCAATGGTTAATCCTTTATCGGAAATTATTTATAATTTTCGACAAGTAGAACAATGAACGGAACAGGTAGACGGTTGAAATCTTTGTATATATTGCTTCTATATAATCTAAGAAACATATATGCAAAGCATCCAAACAGTACAATTCGCCAATTTATTTTTCTTCAAGTTTAAGTGAACTACGATCCCCATTGTTAATCCTTTAAAGGAAATTATTTGTAACTTTCGACAAGTAGAACAATGAATGGAACAGGTAGGCGGTTGAAATCTTTGTATATATTGCTTCTATATAGTCTAAGAAACATATATGCAAAGCATCCAAACAGTACAATTCGCCAATTTTTTGTTCTTCAAGTATAAGTGAACAATGAGCCCCAATGGTTAATCCTTTATCGGAAATTATTTGTAATTTTCGACAAGTAGAACAATGAATGGAACAGGTAGACAGTTGAAATCTCTGTATATATTGCTTCTATATTGTCTAAGAAACATATTGCAAAGCATCCAAGCTGTACAATTCGCCAATTTATTGTTCTTCAAGTTTAAGTGAACAACGAGCCGCATTGTTAATCCTTTAAAGGAAATTATTTGTAAATTTCGGCAAGTAGAACAATGATTGGAACACGTAGACGGTTGAAATCTTTGTATATATTGCTTCCATATAGTCTAAGAAACATGTACGCAAAGCATCCAAACGGTACCATTCGCCAATTTTTTGTTCTTCAAGTTTAACTGAACAATGAGCCCCAATGGTTAATCCTTTATCGGAAATTATTTATAATTTTCGACAAGTAGAACAATGAACGGAACAGGTAGACGGTTGAAATCTTTGTATATATTGCTTCTATATAATCTAAGAAACATATATGCAAAGCATCCAAACAGTAACAATCGCCAATTTTTTGTTCTTCAACTTTAAGTGAACTACGAGCCCCATTCTTAATCCTTTAAAGGAAATTATTTGTAAATTTCGACAAGTATAACAATGAATGGAATTGGTAGACGGTTGAAATCATTATATAGATTGCTTCTATATAGTCTAAGAAACATATATGCAAAGTATCCAAACAGTACAATTCGCCAATTTTTTGTTCTTCAAGTATAAGTGAACAATGAGCCCCAATGGTTAATCCTTTATCGGAAATTATTTGTAACTTTCGACAAGTAGAACAATGAATGGAACAGGTAGACGGTTGAGATCTTTCCATATGTTGTTTCTATATAGTATAAGAAACATATATGCAAAGCATCCAAACAGTACAATTCGCCAATTTTTTGTTCTTCAAGTTTAAGTGAACTACGAGCCCCGTTGTTAATCCTTTAAAGGAAATTATTTGTAAATTTCGACAAGTAGAACAATGACTGGAACAGGTAGACGGTTGAAATCTTTGTATATATTGCTTCTATATAGTCTAAGAAACATATATGCAAAGCATCCAAACAGTACCAGTCGCCAATTTCTTGTTCTTCAAGTTTAAGTGAACAACGAGCCCCATTGTTAATCCTTTAAAGGAAATTATTTGTAACTTTCGACAAGTAGAACAAGGAATGGAACAGATAGACGGGTGAATTCTTTCTATATATTGCTTCTATATAGTTTAAGAAACATATGTGCAAAGCATCCAAACAGTACAAGTCGCCAATTCATTGTTCTTCAAGTTTAAGTGAACAACGAGCCCCATTGTTAATCCTTTAAAGGAAATTATTTGTATATTTCGACAAGTACAACAGTGACTGGAACAGGTAGACGGTTGAAATCATTGTATATATTGCTTCTATATAGTCTAAGAAACATATACGCAAAGCATCCAAACAGTACCATTCGCCAATTTTTTGTTCTTCAAGTATAAGTGAACAATGAGCCCCAATGGTTAATCCTTTATCGGAAATTATTTGTAACTTTCGACAAGTAGAACAATGAATGGAACAGGTAGACGGTTGAGATCTTTCCATATGTTGTTTCTATATAGTCTAAGAAACATATATGCAAAGCATCCAAACAGTACCATTCGCCAATTTTTTGTTCTTCAAGTTTAAGTGAACACGAGCCCCATTGTTAATCCTTTAAAGGAAATTATTTGTAAATTTCGACAAGTAGAACAATGAATGGAACAGGTAGACGGTTGAAATCTTTGTATATATTGCTTCTATATAATCTAAGAAACATATATGCAAAGCATCCAAACAGTACCATTCGCCAATTTTTTGTTCTTCAAGTTTAAGTGATGAACGAGACCCATTGATAATCATGAAACGGAAATTATTTGTAACTTTCTACAAGTTGAACAATGAATAGAACAGGTAGACGGTTGAAATATTTGTATATGTTGCTTCTATATAGTCTAACAAACCTATATGCAAAGCATCCAATCAGTACAATTCGCCAATTTTTTGTTCTTCAAGTTTAAGTGAACAACGAGCCCCATTGTTAATCCTTTAAAGGAAGTTATTTGTAAATTTCGACAAGGAGAACAATGAATGGAACAGGTAGACGGTTGAAATCTTTGTATATATTGCTTCTATATAATCTAAGAAACATATATGCAAAGCATCCAAACAGTACAATTCGCCAATTTTTTGTTCTTCAAGTTTAAGTGAACTACGAGCCCCATTGTTAATCCTTTAACGGAAATTAATTGTAACTTTCTACAAGTAGAACAATGAATGGAACAGGTAGACGGTTGAAATCTTTGTATATATTGCGTCTATATAGTCTAAGAAACATATATGCAAAGCATCCAAACAGTACCATTCGCCACTTTTTTGTTCTTCAAGTTTAAGTGAACACGAGCCCCATTGTTAATCCTTTAAAGGAAATTAATTGTAACTTTCTACAAGTAGAACAATGAATGGAACAGGTAGACGGTTGAAATCTCTGTATATATTGCTTCTATATTGTCTAAGAAACATATTGCAAAGCATCCAAGCTGTACAATTCGCCAATTTATTGTTCTTCAAGTTTAAGTGAACAACGAGCCGCATTGTTAATCCTTTAAAGGAAATTATTTGTAAATTTCGGCAAGTAGAACAATGATTGGAACACGTAGACGGTTGAAATCTTTGTATATATTGCTTCCATATAGTCTAAGAAACATGTACGCAAAGCATCCAAACGGTACCATTCGCCAATTTTTTGTTCTTCAAGTTTAACTGAACAATGAGCCCCAATGGTTAATCCTTTATCGGAAATTATTTGTAATTTTCGACAAGTAGAACAATGAATGGAACAGGTAGACAGTTGAAATCTCTGTATATATTGCTTCTATATTGTCTAAGAAACATATTGCAAAGCATCCAAGCTGTACAATTCGCCAATTTATTGTTCTTCAAGTTTAAGTGAACAACGAGCCGCATTGTTAATCCTTTAAAGGAAATTATTTGTAAATTTCGGCAAGTAGAACAATGATTGGAACACGTAGACGGTTGAAATCTTTGTATATATTGCTTCCATATAGTCTAAGAAACATGTACGCAAAGCATCCAAACGGTACCATTCGCCAATTTTTTGTTCTTCAAGTTTAACTGAACAATGAGCCCCAATGGTTAATCCTTTATCGGAAATTATTTATAATTTTCGACAAGTAGAACAATGAACGGAACAGGTAGACGGTTGAAATCTTTGTATATATTGCTTCTATATAATCTAAGAAACATATATGCAAAGCATCCAAACAGTAACAATCGCCAATTTTTTGTTCTTCAACTTTAAGTGAACTACGAGCCCCATTCTTAATCCTTTAAAGGAAATTATTTGTAAATTTCGACAAGTATAACAATGAATGGAATTGGTAGACGGTTGAAATCATTATATAGATTGCTTCTATATAGTCTAAGAAACATATATGCAAAGTATCCAAACAGTACAATTCGCCAATTTTTTGTTCTTCAAGTATAAGTGAACAATGAGCCCCAATGGTTAATCCTTTATCGGAAATTATTTGTAACTTTCGACAAGTAGAACAATGAATGGAACAGGTAGACGGTTGAGATCTTTCCATATGTTGTTTCTATATAGTATAAGAAACATATATGCAAAGCATCCAAACAGTACAATTCGCCAATTTTTTGTTCTTCAAGTTTAAGTGAACTACGAGCCCCGTTGTTAATCCTTTAAAGGAAATTATTTGTAAATTTCGACAAGTAGAACAATGACTGGAACAGGTAGACGGTTGAAATCTTTGTATATATTGCTTCTATATAGTCTAAGAAACATATATGCAAAGCATCCAAACAGTACCAGTCGCCAATTTCTTGTTCTTCAAGTTTAAGTGAACAACGAGCCCCATTGTTAATCCTTTAAAGGAAATTATTTGTAACTTTCGACAAGTAGAACAAGGAATGGAACAGATAGACGGGTGAATTCTTTCTATATATTGCTTCTATATAGTTTAAGAAACATATGTGCAAAGCATCCAAACAGTACAAGTCGCCAATTCATTGTTCTTCAAGTTTAAGTGAACAACGAGCCCCATTGTTAATCCTTTAAAGGAAATTATTTGTATATTTCGACAAGTACAACAGTGACTGGAACAGGTAGACGGTTGAAATCATTGTATATATTGCTTCTATATAGTCTAAGAAACATATACGCAAAGCATCCAAACAGTACCATTCGCCAATTTTTTGTTCTTCAAGTATAAGTGAACAATGAGCCCCAATGGTTAATCCTTTATCGGAAATTATTTGTAACTTTCGACAAGTAGAACAATGAATGGAACAGGTAGACGGTTGAGATCTTTCCATATGTTGTTTCTATATAGTCTAAGAAACATATATGCAAAGCATCCAAACAGTACCATTCGCCAATTTTTTGTTCTTCAAGTTTAAGTGAACACGAGCCCCATTGTTAATCCTTTAAAGGAAATTATTTGTAAATTTCGACAAGTAGAACAATGAATGGAACAGGTAGACGGTTGAAATCTTTGTATATATTGCTTCTATATAATCTAAGAAACATATATGCAAAGCATCCAAACAGTACCATTCGCCAATTTTTTGTTCTTCAAGTTTAAGTGATGAACGAGACCCATTGATAATCATGAAACGGAAATTATTTGTAACTTTCTACAAGTTGAACAATGAATAGAACAGGTAGACGGTTGAAATATTTGTATATGTTGCTTCTATATAGTCTAACAAACCTATATGCAAAGCATCCAATCAGTACAATTCGCCAATTTTTTGTTCTTCAAGTTTAAGTGAACAACGAGCCCCATTGTTAATCCTTTAAAGGAAGTTATTTGTAAATTTCGACAAGGAGAACAATGAATGGAACAGGTAGACGGTTGAAATCTTTGTATATATTGCTTCTATATAATCTAAGAAACATATATGCAAAGCATCCAAACAGTACAATTCGCCAATTTTTTGTTCTTCAAGTTTAAGTGAACTACGAGCCCCATTGTTAATCCTTTAACGGAAATTAATTGTAACTTTCTACAAGTAGAACAATGAATGGAACAGGTAGACGGTTGAAATCTTTGTATATATTGCGTCTATATAGTCTAAGAAACATATATGCAAAGCATCCAAACAGTACCATTCGCCACTTTTTTGTTCTTCAAGTTTAAGTGAACACGAGCCCCATTGTTAATCCTTTAAAGGAAATTAATTGTAACTTTCTACAAGTAGAACAATGAATGGAACAGGTAGACGGTTGAAATCTTTGTATATATTGCGTCTATATAGCCTAAGAAACATATATGCAAAGCATCCAAACAGTACCATTCGCCCATTTTTTGTTCTTCAAGTGTAAGTGAACAATGAGCCCCAATAGTTAAACCTTTATCGGAAATTATTTGTAATTTTCGACAAGTAGAACAATGAATGGAACAGGTAGACGGTTGAAATCTTTGTATATATTGCTTCTATATAATCTAAGAAACATATATGCAAAGCATCCAAACAGTACCATTCGCCAATTTTTTGTTCTTCAAGTTTAAATGAAGAACGAGACCCATTGTTAATCATTTAAAGGAAATTATTTATAATTTTCGACAAGTAGAACAATGAACGGAACAGGTAGACGGTTGAAATATTTGTATATGTTGCTTCTATATAGTCTAACAAACCTATATGCAAAGCATCTAAACAGTAACAATCGCCAATTTTTTGATCTTCAGGTTTAAGTGAACAGCGAGCCCCATTGATAACCATGAAATGGAAATTATTTGTAACATTCTACAAGTAGAACAATGAATAGTACAGGTAGACGGGTGAAATCTTTCTATATATTGCTTCTAAATAGTTTAAGAAACATATATGCAAAGCATCCAAACAGTACAATTCGCCAATTTTTTGTTCCTCAAGTTTAAGTGAACTACGAGCCCCATTGTTAATCCTTTATCGGAAATTACTTGTAATTTTCGACAAGTAGAACAATGAATGGAACATGTAGACGGTTGAAATCTTTGTATATATTGCTTCTATATAGTCTACGAAACATATATGCAAAGCATCCAAACAGTACCATTCGCCAATTTTTTGTTCTTCAAGTTTAAGTGAACTACGAGCCCCATTGTTAATCCTTTAAAGGAAATTATTTGTAAATTTCGACAAGTAGAACAATGAATGGAACAGGTAGACGGTTGAAATCAATGTATATATTGCTTCTATATAGTCTAAGAAACATATATGCAAAGCATCCAAACAGTACCATTCGCCAATTTTTTGTTCTTCAAGTTTAAGTGAACAATGAGCCCCAATGGTTAATCCTTTATCGGAAATTATTTGTAATTTTCGACAAGTAGAACAATGAATGGAACAGGTAGACGGTTGAAATCTTTGTATATATTGCTTCTATATAATCTAAGAAACCTATATGCAAAGCATCTAAACAGTAACAATTGCCAATTTTTTGATCTTCAAGTTTAAGTGAACAGCGAGCCCCATTGATAATCATGAAATGGAAATTATTTGTAACTTTCTACAAGTAGAACAATGAATAGTACAGGTAGACAGGTTAAATCATTCTATATATTGCTTCTAAACAGTCTAAGAAACATATATGCAAAGCAGCCAAATATTACAATTCGCCATTTTTTTGTTCTTCAAGTTTTAGTGAACTACCAGCCCCATTGTTAATCCTTTAAAGGAAATTATTTGTAAATTTCGACAAGTAGAACAATGAATGGATCAGGTAGACGGTTGAAATCATTGTATATATTGCTTCTATATAATCTAAGAAACATATATGCAAAGCATCCAAACAGTACAATTCGCCAATTTTTTGTTCTTTAAGTTTAAGTGAACTACGAGCCCCATTGTTAATCCTTTAAAGGAAATTATTTGTAAATTTCGACAAGTAGAACAATGATTGGAACACGTAGACGGTTGAAATCTTTGCATATATAGCTTCCATATAGTCTAAGAAACATGTACGCAAAGCATCCAAACAGTACCATTCGCCAATTTTTTGTTCTTCAAGTGTAAGTGAACAATGAGCCCCAATGGTTAATCCTTTATCGGAAATTATTTGTAATTTTCGACAAGTAGAACAATGAATGGAACAGGTAGACGGTTGGAATCTTTGTATATATTGCTTCTATATAGTCTAAGATACATATATGCAAAGCATCCAAACAGTACAATTCGCCAATTTATTTTTCTTCAAGTTTAAGTGAACTACGATCCCCATTGTTAATCCTTTAAAGGAAATTATTTGTAACTTTCGACAAGTAGAACAATGAATGGAACAGGTAGGCGGTTGAAATCTTTGTATGTATTGCTTCTATATAGTCTAAGAAACATATATGCAAAGCATCCAAACAGTACAATTCGCCAATTTTTTGTTCTTCAAGTATAAGTGAACAATGAGCCCCAATGGTTAATCCTTTATCGGAAATTATTTGTAATTTTCGACAAGTAGAACAATGAATGGAACAGGTAGACGGTTGAAATCTCTGTATATATTGCTTCTATATTGTCTAAGAAACATATTGCAAAGCATCCAAGCTGTACAATTCGCCAATTTATTGTTCTTCAAGTTTAAGTGAACAACGAGCCGCATTGTTAATCCTTTAAAGGAAATTATTTGTAAATTTCGGCAGGTAGAACAATGATTGGAACACGTAGACGGTTGAAATCTTTGTATATATTGCTTCCATATAGTCTAAGAAACATGTACGCAAAGCATCCAAACGGTACCATTCGCCAATTTTTTGTTCTTCAAGTTTAACTGAACAATGAGCCCCAATGGTTAATCCTTTATCGGAAATTATTTATAATTTTCGACAAGTAGAACAATGAACGGAACAGGTAGACGGTTGAAATCTTTGTATATATTGCTTCTATATAATCTAAGAAACATATATGCAAAGCATCCAAACAGTAACATTCGCCAATTTTTTGTTCTTCAAGTTTAAGTGAACTACGAGCCCCATTCTTAATCCTTTAAAGGAAATTATTTGTAAATTTCGACAAGTATAACAATGAATGGAATAGGTAGACGGTTGAAATCATTGTATAGATTGCTTCTATATAGTCTAAGAAACATATATGCAAAGTATCCAAACAGTACAATTCGCCAATTTTTTGTTCTTCAAGTATAAGTGAACAATGAGCCCCAATGGTTAATCCTTTATCGGAAATTATTTGTAACTTTCGACAAGTAGAACAATGAATGGAACAGGTAGACGGTTGAGATCTTTCCATATGTTGTTTCTATATAGTCTAAGAAACATATATGCAAAGCATCCAAACAGTACAATTCGCCAATTTTTTGATCTACAAGTTTAAGTGAACTACAAGCCCCATTGTTAATCCTTTAACGGAAATTATTTGTAACTTTCGACAAGTAGAACAATGAATGGAACAGGTAGACGGTTGAAATCTTTGTATATATTGCTTCTATATAGTCTGAAAAACATATATGCAAAGCATCCAAACAGTACAATTCGCCAATTTTTTGTTCTTCAAGTTTAAGTGAACAATGAGCCCCATTGTTAATCCTTTAAAGGAAATTATTTGTAAATTTCGACGAGTAGAACAATGATTGGCACACGTAGACGGTTGAAATCTTTCTATATATTGCTTCTAAATAGTCTAAGAAACATATATGCAAAGCATCCAAACAGTACAATTCGCCAATTTTTTGTTCTTCAAGTTTAAGTGAACTACGAGCCCCATTGTTAATCCTTTAAAGGAAATTATTTGTAAATTTCGACAGGTAGAACAATGATTGGCACACGTAGGCGGTTGAAATCTTTGTATATATTGCTTCTATATAGTCTAAGAAACATATATGCAAAGCATCCAAACAGTACCATTCGCCAATATTATGTTCTTCAAGTTTAAGTGAACAAGGAGCCCCATTGATAATCATGAAACGGAAATTAATTGTAACTTTCGACATGTAGAACAATGAATGGAACAGGTAGACGGTTGAAATCATTATATATATATATATATATTGCTTCTATATAGTCTAAGAAACATATATGCATAGCATCCAAACAGTACAATTCGCCAATTTATTGTTCTTCAAGTTTAAGTGAACAACGAGCCCCATTGTTAATCCTTTAAAGGAAATTATTTGTAAATTTCGACAGGTAGAACAATGATTGGCACACGTAGACGGTTGAAATATTTGTATATATTGCTTCCATATAGTCTATGAAACATATATGCAAAACATCCAAACAGTACCATTCGCCAATTTTTTGTTCTTCAAGGTTAAGTGAACAATGAGCCCCATTGTTAATCCTTTATCGGAAATTATTTGTAACTTTCGACAAGTAGAACAATGAATGGAACAGGTAGACGGTTGAAATCTTTGTATATTTTGCTTCTATATAGTCTGAAAAACATATATGCAAAGCATCCAAACAGTAAATTCGCCAATTTTTTGTTCTTCAAGTTTAAGTGAACAATGAGCCCCATTGTTAATCCTTTAAAGGAAATTATTTGTAAATTTCGACGAGTAGAACAATGATTGGCAAACGTAGAAGGTTGAAATATTTGTATATATTGCTTCTATATAGTCTAAGAAACATATATGCAAAGCATCCAAACAGTACCATTCGCCAATTTTTTGCTCTTCAAGTTTAAGTAAACTACGATCCCCATTGTTAATCCTTTAACGGAAATTATTTGTAACTTTCGACAAGTATAACAATGAATGGAACAGGTAGACGGTTGAAATCATTATATATATTGCTTCTATATAGTCTAAGAAACATATATGCAAAGCATCCAAACAGTACAATTCGCCAATTTTTTGCTCTTCAAGTTTAAGTAAACTACGATCCCCATTGTTAATCCTTTAACGGAAATTATTTGTAACTTTCGACAAGTATAACAATGAATGGAACAGGTAGACGGTTGAAATCATTGTATATATTGCTTCTATATAGTCTAAGAAACATATATGCAAAGCATCCAAATAGTACAATTCGACAATTTATTGTTCTTCAAGTTTAAGTGAACAACGAGCCCCATTGTTAATCCTTTAAAGGAAATTATTTGTAAATTTCGACAAGTAGAACAATGAATGGAACGGGTAGACGGTTGAAATCTTTGTATATATTGCTTCTATATAGTCTAAGAAACATATATGCAAAGCATCCAACCAGTACAATTCGCCAATTTTTTGTTCTTCAAGATTAAGTGAACAATGAGCCCCATTGTTAATCCTTTAAAGGAAATTATTTGTAAATTTCGGCAAGTAGAACAATGAATGGAATAGGTAGACGGTTGAAATCTTTGTATATATTGCTTCTATATAATCTAAGAAACATATATGGAAAGCATCCAAACAGTACCATTCGCCAATTTTTTGTTCTTCAAGTTTAAGTGAACAACGAGCCCCATTGATAATCATGAAACGGAAATTATTTGTAACTTTCTACAAGTAGAACAATGAATGGAACAGGTAGACGGTTGAAATCTTTGTATATATTGCTTCTATATAGTCTAAGAAACATATATGCAAAGCATCCAAACAGTACTATTCGACAATTTTTTGTTCTTCAAGTTTAGTGAACAATGAGCCCCAATGGTTAATCCTTTATCGAAAATTATTTGTAATTTTCGACATGTAGAACAATGAATGGAACAGGTAGACGGTTGAAATCTTTGTATATATTGCTTGTATATAATCTAAGATACATATATGCAAAGCATCCAAACAGTACAATTCGCCAATTATTTCATCTTCATGTTTAAGTGAACTACGAGCCCCATTGTTAATACTTTAACGGAAATTATTTGTAACTTTCGACAAGTAGAACAATGAATGGAACAGATAGACGGTTGAAATCAATGTATATATTGCTTCTATATAGTCTAAGAAACATATATGCAAAGCATCCAAACAGTAACATTCGCCAATTTTTTGTTCTTCAAGTTTAAGTGAACAATGAGCCCCATTGTTAATCCTTTAAAGGAAATTATTTGTAACTTTCGACAAGTAGAACAATGAATGGAACAGGTAGGCGGTTGAAATCTTTGTATGTATTGCTTCTATATAGTCTAAGAAACATATATGCAAAGCATCCAAACAGTACAATTCGCCAATTTTTTGTTCTTCAAGTATAAGTGAACAATGGGCCCCAATGGTTAATCCTTTATCGGAAATTATTTGTAATTTTCGACAAGTAGAACAATGAATGGAACAGGTAGACGGTTGAAATCTCTGTATATATTGCTTCTATATTGTCTAAGAAACATATTGCAAAGCATCCAAGCTGTACAATTCGCCAATTTATTGTTCTTCAAGTTTAAGTGAACAACGAGCCGCATTGTTAATCCTTTAAAGGAAATTATTTGTAAATTTCGGCAAGTAGAACAATGATTGGAACACGTAGACGGTTGAAATCTTTGTATATATTGCTTCCATATAGTCTAAGAAACATGTACGCAAAGCATCCAAACGGTACCATTCGCCAATTTTTTGTTCTTCAAGTTTAACTGAACAATGAGCCCCAATGGTTAATCCTTTATCGGAAATTATTTATAATTTTCGACAAGTAGAACAATGAACGGAACAGGTAGACGGTTGAAATATTTGTATATGTTGCTTCTATATAGTCTAACAAACCTATATGCAAAGCATCTAAACAGTAACAATCGCCAATTTTTTGATCTTCAGGTTTAAGTGAACAGCGAGCCCCATTGATAACCATGAAATGGAAATTATTTGTAACATTCTACAAGTAGAACAATGAATAGTACAGGTAGACGGGTGAAATCTTTCTATATATTGCTTCTAAATAGTTTAAGAAACATATATGCAAAGCATCCAAACAGTACAATTCGCCAATTTTTTGTTACTCAAGTTTAAGTGAACTACGAGCCCCATTGTTAATCCTTTATCGGAAATTACTTGTAATTTTCGACAAGTAGAACAATGAATGGAACATGTAGACGGTTGAAATCTTTGTATATATTGCTTCTATATAGTCTACGAAACATATATGCAAAGCATCCAAACAGTACCATTCGCCAATTTTTTGTTCTTCAAGTTTAAGTGAACTACGAGCCCCATTGTTAATCCTTTAAAGGAAATTATTTGTAAATTTCGACAAGTAGAACAATGAATGGAACAGGTAGACGGTTGAAATCAATGTATATATTGCTTCTATATAGTCTAAGAAACATATATGCAAAGCATCCAAACAGTACCATTCGCCAATTTTTTGTTCTTCAAGTTTAAGTGAACAATGAGCCCCAATGGTTAATCCTTTATCGGAAATTATTTGTAATTTTCGACAAGTAGAACAATGAATGGAACAGGTAGACGGTTGAAATCTTTGTATATATTGCTTCTATATAGTCTAAGAAACCTATATGCAAAGCATCTAAACAGTAACAATCGCCAATTTTTTGATCTTCAAGTTTAAGTGAACAGCGAGCCCCATTGATAATCATGAAATGGAAATTATTTGTAACTTTCTACAAGTAGAACAATGAATAGTACAGGTAGACAGGTTAAATCATTCTATATATTGCTTCTAAACAGTCTAAGAAACATATATGCAAAGCAGCCAAATAGTACAATTCGCCATTTTTTTGTTCTTCAAGTTTAAGTGAACTACCAGCCCCATTGTTAATCCTTTAAAGGAAATTATTTGTAAATTTCGACAAGTAGAACAATGAATGGATCAGGTAGACGGTTGAAATCATTGTATATATTGCTTCTATATAATCTAAGAAACATATATGCAAAGCATCCAAACAGTACAATTCGCCAATTTTTTGTTCTTTAAGTTTAAGTGAACTACGAGCCCCATTGTTAATCCTTTAAAGGAAATTATTTGTAAATTTCGACAAGTAGAACAATGATTGGAACACGTAGACGGTTGAAATCTTTGCATATATAGCTTCCATATAGTCTAAGAAACATGTACGCAAAGCATCCAAACAGTACCATTCGCCAATTTTTTGTTCTTCAAGTGTAAGTGAACAATGAGCCCCAATGGTTAATCCTTTATCGGAAATTATTTGTAATTTTCGACAAGTAGAACAATGAATGGAACAGGTAGACGGTTGGAATCTTTGTATATATTGCTTCTATATAGTCTAAGATACATATATGCAAAGCATCCAAACAGTACAATTCGCCAATTTATTTTTCTTCAAGTTTAAGTGAACTACGATCCCCATTGTTAATCCTTTAAAGGAAATTATTTGTAACTTTCGACAAGTAGAACAATGAATGGAACAGGTAGGCGGTTGAAATCTTTGTATGTATTGCTTCTATATAGTCTAAGAAACATATATGCAAAGCATCCAAACAGTACAATTCGCCAATTTTTTGTTCTTCAAGTATAAGTGAACAATGAGCCCCAATGGTTAATCCTTTATCGGAAATTATTTGTAATTTTCGACAAGTAGAACAATGAATGGAACAGGTAGACGGTTGAAATCTCTGTATATATTGCTTCTATATTGTCTAAGAAACATATTGCAAAGCATCCAAGCTGTAACATTCGCCAATTTTTTGTTCTTCAAGTTTAAGTGAACAATGAGCCCCATTGATAATCATGAAATGGAAATTATTTGTAACTTTCTACAGGTAGAACAATGAATAGTACAGGTAGACGGTTGAAATCTTTGTATATATTGATTCTATATAATCTAAGAAACATATATGCAAAGCATCCAAACAGTACAATTCGCCAATTTTTTGTTCTTCAAGTTTAAGTGAACACGAGCCCCATTGTTAATCATTTAAAGGAAATTATTTGTAAATTTCGACAAGTAGAACAATGAATGGAACAGGTAGACGGTTGAAATCTTTGTATATATTGATTCTATATAATCTAAGAAACATATATGCAAAGCATCCAAACAGTACCATTCGCCAATTTTTTGATCTTCAGGTTTAAGTGAACAGCGAGCCCCATTGATAATCATGAAATGGAAATTATTTGTAACGTTCGACAAGTAGAACAATGAATGGAACAGATAGACGGTTGAAATCAATGTATATATTGCTTCTATATAGTCTAAGAAACATATATGCAAAGCATCCAAACAGTAACATTCGCCAATTTTTTGTTCTTCAAGTTTAAGTGAACAATGAGCCCCATTGATAATCATGAAATGGAAATTATTTGTAACTTTCTACAGGTAGAACAATGAATAGTACAGGTAGACGGTTGAAATCTTTGTATATATTGATTCTATATAATCTAAGAAACATATATGCAAAGCATCCAAACAGTACAATTCGCCAATTTTTTGTTCTTCAAGTTTAAGTGAACACGAGCCCCATTGTTAATCATTTAAAGGAAATTATTTGTAAATTTCGACAAGTAGAACAATGAATGGAACAGGTAGACGGTTGAAATCTTTGTATATATTGATTCTATATAATCTAAGAAACATATATGCAAAGCATCCAAACAGTACCATTCGCCAATTTTTTGATCTTCAGGTTTAAGTGAACAGCGAGCCCCATTGATAATCATGAAATGGAAATTATTTGTAACTTTCGACAAGTAGAACAATGAATGGAACAGATAGACGGTTGAAATCAATGTATATATTGCTTCTATATAGTCTAAGAAACATATATGCAAAGCATCCAAACAGTAACATTCGCCAATTTTTTGTTCTTCAAGTTTAAGTGAACAATGAGCCCCATTGATAATCATGAAATGGAAATTATTTGTAACTTTCTACAGGTAGAACAATGAATAGTACAGGTAGACGGGTGAAATCTTTCTATATATTGCTTCTAAATAGTCTAAGAAACATATATGCAAAGCATCCAAACAGTACAATTCGCCAATTTTTTGTTCTTCAAGTTTAAGTGAACAATGAGCCCCAATGGTTAATCCTTTATCGGAAATTACTTGTAATTTTCGACAAGTAGAACAATGAATGGAACAGGTAGACGGTTGAAATCTTTGTACATATTGCTTCTATATAATCTAAGAAACATATATTCAAAGCATCCAAACAGTACCATTCGCCAATTTTTTGTTCTTCAACTTTAAGTGAACTACGAGCCCCATTGTTAATCCTTTAAAGGAAATTATTTGTAAATTTCGGCAAGTAGAACAATGAATGGAATAGGTAGACGGTTGAAATCATTGTATATATTTCTTCTATATAGTCTAAGAAACATATATGCAAAGCATCCAAACAGTACAATTCGCCAATTTCTTGTTCTTCAAGTTTAAGTAAACTACGAGCCCCATTGTTAATCCTTTAAAGGAAATTATTTGTAAATTTCGACAAGTAGAACAATGAATGGATCATGTAGACTGTTGAAATCATTGTATATATTGCTTCTATATAATCTAAGAAACATATATGGAAAGCATCCAAACAGTACAATTCGCCAATTTTTTGTTCTTCAAGTTTAAGTGAACTACGAGCCCCATTGTTAATCCTTTAACGGAAATTAATTGTAACTTTCTACAAGTAGAACAATGAATGGAACAGGTAGACGGTTGAAATCTTTGTATATATTGCGTCTATAAAGTCTAAGAAACATATATGCAAAGCATCCAAACAGTACCATTCGCCAATTTTTTGTTCTTCAAGTTTAAGTGAAGAACGAGACCCATTGATAATCATGAAACGGAAATTATTTGTAACTTTCTACAAGTTGAACAATGAATAGAACAGGTAGACGGTTGAAATATTTGTATATGTTGCTTCTATATAGTCTAACAAACCTATATGCAAAGCATCCAAACAGTACAATTCGCCAATTTTTTGTTCTTCAAGTTTAAGTGAACAACGAGCCCCATTGTTAATCCTTTAACGGAAATTAATTGTAACTTTCTACAAGTAGAACAATGAATGGAACAGGTAGACGGTTGAAATCTTTGCATATATTGCGCCTATATAGTCTAAGAAACATATATGCAAAGCATCCAAACAGTACCATTCGCCAATTTTTTGTTCTTCAAGTTTAAGTGAACACGAGCCCCATTGTTAATCCTTTAAAGGAAATTATTTGTAAATTTCGACAAGTAGAACAATGAATGGAACAGGTAGACGATTGAAATCTTTGTATATATTGCTTCTATATAATCTAAGAAACATATATGCAAAGCATCCAAACAGTACAATTCGCCAATTTTTTGTTCTTCAAGTTTAAGTGAACTACGAGCCCCATTGTTAATCCTTCAACGGAAATTATTTGTAACTTTCGACAAGTAGAACAATGAATGGAACAGGTAGACGGTTGAAATCATTGTACATATTGCGTCTATATAGTCTAAGAAACATATATGCAAAGCATCCAAACAGTACCATTCGCCAATTTTTTGTTCTTCAAGTTTAAGTGAACACGAGCCCCATTGTTAATCCTTTAAAGGAAATTAATTGTAACTTTCTACAAGTAGAACAATGAATGGAACAGGTAGACGGTTGAAATCTTTGTATATATTGCGTCTATATAGTCTAAGAAACATATATGCAAAGCATCCAAACAGTACCATTCGCCAATTTTTTGTTCTTCAAGTTTAAGTGAACACGAGCCCCATTGTTAATCCTTTAAAGGAAATTATTTGTAAATTTCGACAAGTAGAACAATGAATGGAACAGGTAGACGGTTGAAATCTTTGTATATATTGCTTCTATATAGTCTACGAAACATATATGCAAAGCATCCAAACAGTACCATTCGCCAATTGTTTGATCTTCATGTTTAAGTGAACAGCGAGCCCCATTGATAATCATGAAATGGAAATTATTTGTAACATTCTACAAGTAGAACAATGAATAGTACAGGTAGACGGGTGAAATCTTTCTATATATTGCTTCTAAATAGTCTAAGAAACATATATGCAAAGCATCCAAACAGTACCATTCGCCAATTTTTTGTTCTTCAAGTTTAAGTGAACACGAGCCCCATTGTTAATCCTTTAAAGGAAATTAATTGTAACTTTCTACAAGTAGAACAATGAATGGAACAGGTAGACGGTTGAAATCATTGTATATATTGCTTCTATATAGTCTACGAAACATATATGCAAAGTATCCAAACAGTACAATTCGCCAATTATTTGATCTTCAAGTTTAAGTGAGCTACGAGCCCCATTGTTAATACTTTAACGGAAATTAATTGTAACTTTCTACAAGTAGAACAATGAATGGAACAGGTAGACTGTTGAAATCATTGTATATATTGCTTCTATATAGTCTAAGAAACATATATGCATAGCGTCCAAACAGTACAATTCGCCAATTTTTTGCTTTTCAAGTTTAAGTAAACTACGATCCCCATTGTTAATCCCTTAACGGAAATTATTTGTAACTTTCGACAAGTAGAACAATGAATGGAACAGGTAGACGGTTGAAATCATTGTATATATTGCTTCTATATAGTCTAAGAAACATATCTGCAAATCATCCAAACAGTACATTTCGCCAATTTTTTGTTCTTCAAGTTTAAGTGAACAATGAGCCCCAATGTTTAATCCTTTATCGGAAATTATTTGTAATTTTCGACAAGTAGAACAATGAATGGAACAGGCAGACGGTTGAAATCTTTGTATATATTGCTTCTATATAATCTAAGAAACATATATGCAAAGCATCCAAACAGTACAATTCGCCAATTATTTCATCTTCATGTTTAAGTGAACTACGAGCCCCATTGTTAATCCTTTAAAGGAAATTATTTGTAAATTTCGACAAGTAGAACAATGAATGGATCATGTAGACGGTTGAAATCATTGTATATATTGCTTCTATATAGTCTACGAAACATATATGCAAAGCATCCAAACAGTACAATTCGCCAATTTTTTGTTCCTCAAGTTTAAGTGAACTACGAGCCCCATTGTTAATCCTTTAACGGAAATTAATTGTAACTTTCTACAAGTAGGACAATGATTGAAACACGTAGACGGTTGAAATCTTTGTATATATTGCTTCTATATAGTCTAAGAAACATATACGCAAAGCATCCAAACAGTTCCATTCGCCAATTTTTTGTTCTTCAAGTTTAAGTGAACAATGAGCCCCAATGGTTAATCCTTTATCGGAAATTACTTGTAATTTTCGACAAGTAGAACAATGAATGGAACAGGTAGACGGTTGAAATCTTTGTATATATTGCTTCTATATAGTCTACGAAACATATATGCAAAGCATCCAAACAGTAACATTCGCCAATTTTTTGTTCTTCTAGTTTAAGTGAACAGCAAGCCCCATTGATAATCATGAAATGGAAATTATTTGTAACTTTCGCCAAGTAGAACAATGAATGGAACAGGTAGACGGTTGAAATCTTTGTATATATTGCTTCTATATAATCTAAGAAACATATATGCAAAGCATCCAAACAGTACCATTCGCCAATTTTTTGTTCTTCAAGTTTAAGTGAACTACGAGCCCCATTGTTAATCCTTTAAAGGAAATTATTTGTAAATTTCGACAAGTAGAACAATGAATGGATCATGTAGACAGTTGAAATCATTGTATATATTGCTTCTATATAGTCTATGAAACATATATGCAAAGCATCCAAACAGTACAATTCGTCAATTTTTTGTTCCTCAAGTTTAAGTGAACTACGAGCCCCATTGTTAATCCTTTAACGGAAATTAATTGTAACTTTCTACAAGTAGGACAATGATTGGAACACGTAGACGGTTGAAATCTTTGTATATATTGCTCCTATATAGTCTAAGAAACATATACGCAAAGCATCCAAACAGTACCATTCGCCAATTTTTTGTTCTTCTAGTTTAAGTGAACAGCAAGCCCCATTGATAATCATGAAATGGAAATTATTTGTAACTTTCGCCAAGTAGAACAATGAATGGAACAGGTAGACGGTTGAAATCTTTGTATATATTGCTTCTATATAATCTAAGAAACATATATGCAAAGCATCCAAACAGTACCATTCGCCAATTTTTTGTTCTTCAAGTTTAAGTGAACTACGAGCCCCATTGTTAATCCTTTAAAGGAAATTATTTGTAAATTTCGACAAGTAGAACAATGAATGGATCATGTAGACAGTTGAAATCATTGTATATATTGCTTCTATATAGTCTACGAAACATATATGCAAAGCATCCAAACAGTACAATTCGTCAATTTTTTGTTCCTCAAGTTTAAGTGAAGTACGAGCCCCATTGTTAATCCTTTAACGGAAATTAATTGTAACTTTCTACAAGTAGGACAATGATTGGAACACGTAGACGGTTGAAATCTTTGTATATATTGCTCCTATATAGTCTAAGAAACATATACGCAAAGCATCCAAACAGTACCATTCGCCAATTTTTTGTTCTTCAAGTTTAAGTGAACAATGAGCCCCAATGGTTAATCCTTTATCAGAAATTACTTGTAATTTTCGACAAGTAGAACAATGAATGGAACAGGTAGACGGTTGAAATCTTTGTATATATTGGTTCTATATAGTCTACGAAACATATATGCAAAGCATCCAAACAGTACCATTCGCCAATTTTTTGTTCTCCAAGTTTAAGTGAACAATGAGCCCCAATGGTTAATCCTTTATCCGTAATTATTTGTAACTTTCGACAAGTAGAACAATGAATGGAACAGGTAGACGGTTGAAATCCTTGTATATATTGCGTCTATATAGTCTAAGAAACATATATACAAAGCATCCAAAAAGTACCATTCGCCAATTTTTCTTTCTTCAAGTTTAAGTGAACAACGAGCCCCAATGGTTAATCCTTTATCGGAAATTATTTGTAACTTTCGACAAGTAGAACAATGAATGGAACAGGTAGACGGTTGAAATCTTTGTATATATTGCGTCTATATAGTCTAAGAAACATATATGCAAAGCATCCAAACAGTACAATTCGCCAATTTTTTGTTCTCCAAGTTTAAGTGAACAATGAGCCCCAATGGTTAATCCTTTATCCGTAATTATTTGTAACTTTCGACAAGTAGAACAATGAATGGAACAGGTAGACGGTTGAAATCCTTGTATATATTGCGTCTATATAGTCTAAGGAACATATATGCAAAGCATCCAAACAGTACAATTCGCCAATTTATTGTTCTTCAAGTTTAAGTGAACTACGAGCCCCATTGTTAATACTTTAACGGAAATTAATTGTAACTTTCTACAAGTAGAACAATAATTGGAACACGTAGACGGTTGAAATCTTTGTATATGTTGCTTCCATATAGTCTAAGAAACATATATGCAAATCATCCAAACAGTACCATTCGCCAATTTTTTGTCCTTCAAGTTTAAGTAAACTACGATCCCCATTGTTAATCCCTTAACGGAAATTATTTGTAAATTTCGACAAGTAGAACAATGAATGGAACAGGTAGACGGTTGAAATCTTTGTATATATTGCTTCTATATAGTCTAAGAAACATATCTGCAAAGCAACCAAACAGTACCATTCGCCAATTATTTCTTCTTCATGTTTAAGTGAACTACGAGCCCCATTGTTAATACTTTAACGGAAATTATTTGTAACTTCCGACAAGTAGAACAATGAATGGAACAGGTAGACGGTTGAAATCAATGTATATATTGCTTCTATATAGTCTAAGAAACATATATGCAAAGCATCCAAACAGCACCATTCGCCAATTTTTTGTTCTTCAAGTTTAAGTGAACAATGAGCCCCAATGGATAATCCGTTATCGGAAATTATTTGTAACTTTCGACAAGTAGAACAATGAATGGAACAGGTAGACGGTTGAAATCTTTGTATATATTGCTTCTATATAGTCTAAGAAACATATATGCAAAGCATCCAAACAGTACAATTCGACAATTTTTTGTTCTTCGAGTTTAAGTGAACAATGAGCCCCATTGTTAATCCTTTAAAGGAAATTATTTGTAACTTTCGACAAGAAGAACAATGAATGGAACAGGTAGACTGTTGAAATCATTGTATATATTGCTTCTATATAGTCTAAGAAACATATATGCAAAGCATCCAAACAGTACAATTAGCCAATTTTTTGTTCTTCAAGTTTAAGTGAACAATGAGCCCCAATGGTTAATCCGTTATCGGAAATTATTTGTAACTTTCGACAAGTAGAACAATGAATGGAACAGGTAGACGGTTGAAATCATTGTATATATTGCTTCTATATAGTCTAAGAAACATATATGCAAAGCATCCAAACAGTACCATTCGCCAATTTTTTGTTCTTCAAGTTTAAGTGAACTACGAGCCCCATTGTTAATCCTTTAACGGAAATTAATTGTAACTTTCGACAAGAAGAACAATGAATGGAACAGGTAGACTGTTGAAATCATTGTATATATTGCTTCCATACAGTCTAAGAAACATATATGCAAAGCATCCAAACAGTACAATTAGCCAATTTTTTGTTCTTCAAGTTTAAGTGAACAATGAGCCCCAATGGATAATCCGTTATCGGAAATTATTTGTAACTTTCGACAAGTAGAACAATGAATGGAACAGGTAGACGGTTGAAATCTTTGTATATATTGCTTCTATATAGTCTAAGAAACATATATGCAAAGCATCCAAACAGTACAATTCGCCAATTTTTTGTTTTTCAAGTTTAATTGAACAACGAGCCCCATTGATAATCATGAAACGGAAATTATTTGTAACTTTCTACAAGTAGAACAATGAACGGAACAGGTAGACGGTTGAAATCTTTGTATATATTGCTTCTATATAGTCTAAGAAACATATATGCAAAGCATCCAAACAGTACAATTCGACAATTTTTTGTTCTTCAAGTTTAGTGAACAATGAGCCCCAATGGTTAATCCTTTATCGAAAATTATTTGTAATTTTCGACATGTAGAACAATGAATGGAACAGGTAGACGGTTGAAATCTTTGTATATATTGCTTCTATATAATCTAAGAAACATATATGCAAAGCATCCAAACAGTACAATTCGCCAATTATTTCATCTTCATGTTTAAGTGAACTACGAGCCCCATTGTTAATACTTTAACGGAAATTATTTGTAACTTTCGACAAGTAGAACAATGAATGGATCATGGAGACGGTTGAAATCATTGTATATATTGCTTCTATATAGTCTACGAAACATATATGCAAAGCATCCAAACAGTACAATTCGCCAATTTTTTGTTCTTCAAGTTTAAGTGAACTACGAGCCCCATTTTTAATCCTTTAACGGAAATTAATTATAACTTTCTACAAGTAGAACAATGATTGGAACACGTAGACGGTTGAAATCTTTGTATATATTGCTTCCATATAGTCTAAGAAACATATATGCAAAGCATCCAAACAGTACAATTCGCCAATTTATTGTACTTCAAGTTTAAATGAACAACGAGCCCCATTGTTAATCCTTTATCGGAAATTATTTGTAACTTTCGACAAGTAGAACAATGAACGGAACTGGTAGACGGTTGAAATCTTTTTATATATTGCTTCTAAATAGTCTAAGAAACATATATGCAAAGCATCCAAACAGTACAATTAGCCAATTTTTTGTTCTTCAAGTTTAAGTGAACAATGAGCCCCAATGGATAATCCGTTATCGGAAATTATTTGTAACTTTCGACAAGTAGAACAATGAATGGAACAGGTAGACGGTTGAAATCTTTGTATATATTGCTTCTATATAGTCTAAGAAACATATATGCAAAGCATCCAAACAGTACAATTCGACAATTTTTTGTTCTTCAAGTTTAGTGAACAATGAGCCCCAATGGTTAATCCTTTATCGAAAATTATTTGTAATTTTCGACATGTAGAACAATGAATGGAACAGGTAGACGGTTGAAATCATTGTATATATTGCTTCTATATAGTCTAAGAAACATATATGCAAAGCATCCAAACAGTACCATTCGCCAATTTTTTGTTCTTCAAGTTTAAGTGAACTACGAGCCCCATTGTTAATCCTTTAACGGAAATTAATTGTAACTTTCGACAAGAAGAACAATGAATGGAACAGGTAGACTGTTGAAATCATTGTATATATTGCTTCCATACAGTCTAAGAAACATATATGCAAAGCATCCAAACAGTACAATTAGCCAATTTTTTGTTCTTCAAGTTTAAGTGAACTACGAGCCCCATTGTTAATCCTTTAACGGAAATTAATTGTAACTTTCGACAAGAAGAACAATGAATGGAACAGGTAGACTGTTGAAATCATTGTATATATTGCTTCCATACAGTCTAAGAAACATATATGCAAAGCATCCAAACAGTACAATTAGCCAATTTTTTGTTCTTCAAGTTTAAGTGAACAATGAGCCCCAATGGATAATCCGTTATCGGAAATTATTTGTAACTTTCGACAAGTAGAACAATGAATGGAACAGGTAGACGGTTGAAATCTTTGTATATATTGCTTCTATATAGTCTAAGAAACATATATGCAAAGCATCCAAACAGTACCATTCGCCAATTTTTTGTTCTTCAAGTTTAAGTGAACAACGAGCCCCAATGGTTAATCCTTTATCGGAAATTATTTGTAACTTCGGGCAAGTAGAACAATGAATGGAACAGGTAGATTGTTGAAATCTTTGTATATATTGCGTCTATATAGTCTAAGAAACATATATGCAAAGCATCCAAACAGTACCATTCGCCAATTTTTTGTTCTTCAAGTTTAAGTGAACTACGAGCCCCATTGTTAATCCTTTAAAAGAAATTATTTGTAAATTTCGACAAGTAGAACAATGAATGGAACAGGTAGACTGTTGAAATCTTTGTATATATTGCTTCTATATAGTCTAAGAAACATATATGCAAAGCGTCCAAACAGTACAATTCGCCAATTATTTGATCTTCAAGTTTAAGTGAACTACGAGCTCCATTGTTAATACTTTAACGGAAATTATTTGTAACTTGCGACAAGTAGAACAATGAATGGAACAGGTAGCCGGTTGAAATCAATGTATATATTGCTTCTATATAATCTAAGAAACATATATGCAAAGCATCCAAACAGTACAATTCGCCAATTATTTCATCTTCATGTTTAAGTGAACTACGAGCCCCATTGTTAATACTTTAACGGAAATTATTTGTAACATTCGACAAGTAGAACAATGAATGGAACAGGTAGACGGTTGAAATCAATGTATATATTGCTTCTATATAGTCTAAGAAACATATATGCAAAGCATCCAAACAGTAACATTCGCCAATTTTTTGTTCTTCAAGTTTAAGTGAACAATGAGCCCCATTGATAATCATGAAGCGGAAATTATTTGTAACTTTCGACAAGTAGAACAATGAATAGAACTAGTAGACGGTTGAAATCTTTGTATATGTTGCTTCTATATAGTCTAAGAAACATATATGCAAAGCATCCAAACAGTACATAACGCCAATTTATTGTTCTTCAAGTTTAAGTGAACAATGAGCCCCATTGATAATCATGAAACGGAAATTATTTGTAACTTTCGACATGTAGAACAATGAATACAACTAGTAGACGATTGAAATCTTTGTATATGTTGCTTCTATATAGTCTAAGAAACATATATGCAAAGCATCCAAACAGTACATAACGCCAATTTATTGTTCTTCAAGTTTAAGTGAACAACGAGCCCCATTGTTAATCCTTTAAAGGAAGTTATTTGTAAATTTCGACAAGGAGAACAATGAGTGGAACAGGTAGACGGTTGAAATCTTTGTATATATTGCTTCTATATAATCTAAGAAACATATATGCAAAGCATCCAAACAGTACAATTCGCTAATTTTTTGTTCTTCAAGTTTAAGTGAACACGAGCCCCATTGTTAATCCTTTAAAGGAAATTAATTGTAACTTTCTACAAGTAGAACAATGAATGGAACAGGTAGACGGTTGAAATCTTTGTATATATTGCGTCTATATAGTCTAAGAAACATATATGCAAAGCATCCAAACAGTACCATTCGCCAATTTTTTGTTCTTCAAGTTTAAGTGAACACGAGCCCCATTGTTAATCCTTTAAAGGAAATTATTTGTAAATTTCGACAAGTAGAACAATGAATGGAACAGGTAGACGGTTGAAATCTTTGTATATATTGCTTCTATATAATCTAAGAAACATATATACAAAGCATCCAAACAGTACCATTCGCCAATTTTTTGTTCTTCAAGTTTAAGTGAAGAACGAGACCCATTGATAATCATGAAACGGAAATTATTTGTAACTTTCTACAAGTTGAACAATGAATAGAACAGGTAGACGGTTGAAATATTTGTATATGTTGCTTCTATATAGTCTAACAAACCTATATGCAAAGCATCCAAACAGTACCATTCGCCAATTTTTTGTTCTTCAAGTTTAAGTGAACAACGAGCCCCAATGGTTAATCCTTTATCGAAAATTATTTGTAATTTTCGACATGTAGAACAATGAATGGAACAGGTAGACGGTTGAAATCTTTGTATATATTGCTTCTATATAATCTATGAAACATATATGCAAAGCATCCAAACAGTACAATTCGCCAATTATTTCATCTTCATGTTTAAGTGAACTACGAGCCCCATTGTTAATACTTTAACGGAAATTATTTGTAACTTTCGACAAGTAGAACAATGAATGGAACAGGTAGACGGTTGAAATCTTTGTATATATTGCGTCTATATATTCTAAGAAACATATATGTAAAGCATCCAAACAGTAACATTCGCCAATTTTTTGTTCTTCAAGTTTAAGTGAACAATGAGCCCCATTGTTAATCCTTTAAAGGAAATTATTTGTAAATTTCGGCAAGTAGAACAATGAATGGAATAGGTAGACGGTTGAAATCTTTGTATATATTGCTTCTATATAATCTAAGAAACATATATGCAAAGCATCCAAACAGTACCATTCGCCAATTTTTTGATCTTCAAGTTTAAGTGAACAACGAGCCCCATTGATAATCATGAAACGGAAATTATTTGTAACTTTCTACAAGTAGAACAATGAATGGAACAGGTAGACGGTTGAAATCTTTGTATATATTGCTTCTATATAGTCTAAGAAACATATATGCAAAGCATCCAAACAGTACAATTCGACAATTTTTTGTTCTTCAAGTTTAGTGAACAATGAGCCCCAATGGTTAATCCTTTATCGAAAATTATTTGTAATTTTCGACATGTAGAACAATGAATGGAACAGGTAGACGGTTGAAATCTTTGTATATATTGCTTCTATATAATCTAAGAAACATATATGCAAAGCATCCAAACAGTACAATTCGCCAATTATTTGATCTTCAAGTTTAAGTGAACTACGAGCTCCATTGTTAATACTTTAACGGAAATTATTTGTAACTTGCGACAAGTAGAACAATGAATGGAACAGGTAGCCGGTTGAAATCAATGTATATATTGCTTCTATATAATCTAAGAAACATATATGCAAAGCATCCAAACAGTACAATTCGCCAATTATTTCATCTTCATGTTTAAGTGAACTACGAGCCCCATTGTTAATACTTTAACGGAAATTATTTGTATCTTTCGACAAGTAGAACAATGAATGGAACAGGTAGACGGTTGAAATCAATGTATATATTGCTTCTATATAGTCTAAGAAACATATATGCAAAGCATCCAAACAGTAACATTCGCCAATTTTTTGTTCTTCAAGTTTAAGTGAACAATGAGCCCCATTGATAATCATGAAGCGGAAATTATTTGTAACTTTCGACAAGTAGAACAATGAATAGAACTAGTAGACGGTTGAAATCTTTGTATATATTGCTTCTATATAGTCTAAGAAACATATATGCAAAGCATCCAAACAGTACATATCGCCAATTTATTGTTCTTCAAGTTTAAGTGAACAACGAGCCCCATTGTTAATCCTTTAAAGGAAATTATTTGTAAATATCGACAAGTAGAACAATGAATGGATCATGTAGACGGTTGAAGTCATTGTATATATTGCTTCTATATAGTCTATGAAACATATATGCAAAGCATCCAAACAGTACCATTCGCCAATTTTTTTTTCTTCAAGTTTAAGTGAACAACGAGCCCCATTGATAATTATGAAACGGAAATTATTTGTAACTTTCTACAAGTAGAACAATGAATGGAACAGGTAGACGGTTGAAATCAATGTATATATTGCTTCTATATAGTCTAAGAAACATATATGCAAAGCATCCAAACAGTACCATTCGCCAATTTTTTGTTCTTCAAGTTTAAGTGAACAACGAGCCCCAATGGTTAATCCTTTATCGGAAATTATTTGTAACTTTCGACAAGTAGAACAATGAATGGAACAGGTAGACGGTTGAAATCAATGTATATATTGCTTCTATATAGTCTAAGAAACATATATGCAAAGCATCCAAACAGTAACATTCGCCAATTTTTTGTTCTTCAAGTTTAAGTGAACAATGAGCCCCATTGATAATCATGAAGCGGAAATTATTTGTAACTTTCGACAAGTAGAACAATGAATAGAACTAGTAGACGGTTGAAATCTTTGTATATGTTGCTTCTATATAGTCTAAGAAACATATATGCAAAGCATCCAAACAGTACATAACGCCAATTTATTGTTCTTCAAGTTTAAGTGAACAATGAGCCCCATTGATAATCATGAAACGGAAATTATTTGTAACTTTCGACATGTAGAACAATGAATACAACTAGTAGACGATTGAAATCTTTGTATATGTTGCTTCTATATAGTCTAAGAAACATATATGCAAAGCATCCAAACAGTACATAACGCCAATTTATTGTTCTTCAAGTTTAAGTGAACAACGAGCCCCATTGTTAATCCTTTAAAGGAAATTATTTGTAAATTTCGGCAAGTAGAACAATGAATGGAATAGGTAGACGGTTGAAATCTTTGCATATATTGCTTCTATATAATCTAAGAAACATATATGCGAAGCATCCAAACAGTACCATTCGCCAATTTTTTGTTCTTCAAGTTTAAGTGAACAACGAGCCCCATTGATAATCATGAAACGGAAATTATTTGTAACTTTCTACAAGTAGAACAATGATTGGAACAGGCAGACGGTTGAAATCATTGTATATATGGCTTCCATATAGTCCAAGAAACATATATGCATATCATCCAAACAGTACAATTCGACAATTTTTTGTTCTTCAAGTTTAGTGAACAATGAGCCCCAATGGTTAATCCTTTAAAGGAAATTATTTGTAAATTTCGACAAGTAGAACAATGAATGGAACTGGTAGACGGTTGAAATCTTTTTATATATTGCTTCTAAATAGTCTAAGAAACATATATGCAGAAGTATCCAAACAGTACAAATCGCCAATTTTTTGTTCTTTAAGTTTAAGTGAACTACGAGCCCAATTGTTAATCCTTTAAAGGAAATTATTTGTAAATATCGACAAGTAAAACAATGAATGGATCATGTAGACGGTTGAAGTCATTGTATATATTGCTTCTATATAGTCTACGAAACATATATGCAAAGCATCCAAACAGTACCATTCGCCAATTTTTTGTTCTTCAAGTTTAAGTGAACAACGAGCCCCATTGATAATTATGAAACGGAAATTATTTGTAACTTTCTACAAGTAGAACAATGAATGGAACAGGTAGACGGTTGAAATCTTTGTATATGTTGCTTCTATATAGTCTAAGAAACCTATATGCAAAGCATCTAAACAGTAACAATCGCCAATTTTTTGATCTTCAAGTTTAAGTGAACAGCGGGCCCCATTGATAATCATGAAATGGAAATTATTTGTAACTTTCTACAAGTAGAACAATGAATAGTACAGGTAGACGGGTGAAATCTTTCTATATATTGCTTCTAAATAGTCTAAGAAACATATATGCAAAGCATCCAAACAGTACAATTCGCCAAATTTTTGTTCTTCAAGTTTAAGTGAACAACGAGCCCCATTGTTAATCCTTTAAAGGAAGTTATTTGTAAATTTCGACAAGGAGAACAATGAGTGGAACAGGTAGACGGTTGAAATCTTTGTATATATTGCTTCTATATAATCTAAGAAACATATATGCAAAGCATCCAAACAGTACAATTCGCTAATTTTTTGTTCTTCAAGTTTAAGTGAACACGAGCCCCATTGTTAATCCTTTAAAGGAAATTAATTGTAACTTTCTACAAGTAGAACAATGAATGGAACAGGTAGACGGTTGAAATCTTTGTATATATTGCGTCTATATAGTCTAAGAAACATATATGCAAAGCATCCAAACAGTACCATTCGCCAATTTTTTGTTCTTCAAGTTTAAGTGAACACGAGCCCCATTGTTAATCCTTTAAAGGAAATTATTTGTAAATTTCGACAAGTAGAACAATGAATGGAACAGGTAGACGGTTGAAATCTTTGTATATATTGCTTCTATATAATCTAAGAAACATATATACAAAGCATCCAAACAGTACCATTCGCCAATTTTTTGTTCTTCAAGTTTAAGTGAAGAACGAGACCCATTGATAATCATGAAACGGAAATTATTTGTAACTTTCTACAAGTTGAACAATGAATTGAACAGGTAGACGGTTGAAATATTTGTATATGTTGCTTCTATATAGTCTAACAAACCTATATGCAAAGCATCCAAACAGTAACATTCGCCAATTTTTTGTTCTTCAAGTTTAAGTGAACAATGAGCCCCATTGTTAATCCTTTAAAGGAAATTATTTGTAAATTTCGGCAAGTAGAACAATGAATGGAATAGGTAGACGGTTGAAATCTTTGTATATATTGCTTCTATATAATCTAAGAAACATATATGCAAAGCATCCAAACAGTACCATTCGCCAATTTTTTGATCTTCAAGTTTAAGTGAACAACGAGCCCCATTGATAATCATGAAACGGAAATTATTTGTAACTTTCTACAAGTAGAACAATGAATGGAACAGGTAGACGGTTGAAATCTTTGTATATATTGCTTCTATATAGTCTAAGAAACATATATGCAAAGCATCCAAACAGTACAATTCGACAATTTTTTGTTCTTCAAGTTTAGTGAACAATGAGCCCCAATGGTTAATCCTTTATCGAAAATTATTTGTAATTTTCGACATGTAGAACAATGAATGGAACAGGTAGACGGTTGAAATCTTTGTATATATTGCTTCTATATAATCTAAGAAACATATATGCAAAGCATCCAAACAGTACAATTCGCCAATTATTTCATCTTCATGTTTAAGTGAACTACGAGCCCCATTGTTAATACTTTAACGGAAATTATTTGTAACTTTCGACAAGTAGAACAATGAATGGAACAGGTAGACGGTTGAAATCAATGTATATATTGCTTCTATATAGTCTAAGAAACATATATGCAAAGCATCCAAACAGTAACATTCGCCAATTTTTTGTTCTTCAAGTTTAAGTGAACAATGAGCCCCATTGATAATCATGAAACGGAAATTATTTGTAAATTTCGACAAGTAGAACAATGAATAGAACTAGTAGACGGTTGAAATCTTTGTATATATTGCTTCTATATAGTCTAAGAAACATATATGCAAAGCATCCAAACAGTACGTATCGCCAATTTATTGTTCTTCAAGTTTAAGTGAACAACGAGCCCCATTGTTAATCCTTTAAAGGAAATTATTTGTAAATATCGACAAGTAGAACAATGAATGGATCATGTAGACGGTTGAAGTCATTGTATATATTGCTTCTATATAGTCTATGAAACATATATGCAAAGCATCCAAACAGTACCATTCGCCAATTTTTTGTTCTTCAAGTTTAAGTGAACAACGAGCCCCATTGATAATTATGAAACGGAAATTATTTGTAACTTTCTACAAGTAGAACAATGAATGGAACAGGTAGACGGTTGAAATCAATGTATATATTGCTTCTATATAGTCTAAGAAACATATATGCAAAGCATCCAAACAGTACCATTCGCCAATTTTTTGTTCTTCAAGTTTAAGTGAAGAACGAGACCCATTGATAATCATGAAACGGAAATTATTTGTAACTTTCTACAAGTTGAACAATGAATAGAACAGGTAGACGGTTGAAATATTTGTATATGTTGCTTCTATATAGTCTAACAAACCTATATGCAAAGCATCCAAACAGTACCATTCGCCAATTTTTTGTTCTTCAAGTTTAAGTGAACAACGAGCCCCAATGGTTAATCCTTTATCGAAAATTATTTGTAATTTTCGACATGTAGAACAATGAATGGAACAGGTAGACGGTTGAAATCTTTGTATATATTGCTTCTATATAATCTATGAAACATATATGCGAAGCATCCAAACAGTACAATTCGCCAATTATTTCATCTTCATGTTTAAGTGAACTACGAGCCCCATTGTTAATACTTTAACGGAAATTATTTGTAACTTTCGACAAGTAGAACAATGAATGGAACAGGTAGACGGTTGAAATCTTTGTATATATTGCGTCTATATATTCTAAGAAACATATATGCAAAGCATCCAAACAGTAACATTCGCCAATTTTTTGTTCTTCAAGTTTAAGTGAACAATGAGCCCCATTGTTAATCCTTTAAAGGAAATTATTTGTAAATTTCGGCAAGTAGAACAATGAATGGAATAGGTAGACGGTTGAAATCTTTGTATATATTGCTTCTATATAATCTAAGAAACATATATGCAAAGCATCCAAACAGTACCATTCGCCAATTTTTTGATCTTCAAGTTTAAGTGAACAACGCGCCCCATTGATAATCACGAAACGGAAATTATTTGTAACTTTCTACAAGTAGAACAATGAATGGAACAGGTAGACGGTTGAAATCTTTGTATATATTGCTTCTATATAGTCTAAGAAACATATATGCAAAGCATCCAAACAGTACAATTCGACAATTTTTTGTTCTTCAAGTTTAGTGAACAATGAGCCCCAATGGTTAATCCTTTATCGAAAATTATTTGTAATTTTCGACATGTAGAACAATGAATGGAACAGGTAGACGGTTGAAATCTTTGTATATATTGCTTCTATATAATCTAAGAAACATATATGCAAAGCATCCAAACAGTACAATTCGCCAATTATTTCATCTTCATGTTTAAGTGAACTACGAGCCCCATTGTTAATACTTTAACGGAAATTATTTGTAACTTTCGACAAGTAGAACAATGAATGGAACAGGTAGACGGTTGAAATCAATGTATATATTGCTTCTATATAGTCTAAGAAACATATATGCAAAGCATCCAAACAGTAACATTCGCCAATTTTTTGTTCTTCAAGTTTAAGTGAACAATGAGCCCCATTGATAATCATGAAACGGAAATTATTTGTAACTTTCGACAAGTAGAACAATGAATAGAACTAGTAGACGGTTGAAATCTTTGTATATATTGCTTCTATATAGTCTAAGAAACATATATGCAAAGCATCCAAACAGTACATATCGCCAATTTATTGTTCTTCAAGTTTAAGTGAACAACGAGCCCCATTGTTAATCCTTTAAAGGAAATTATTTGTAAATATCGACAAGTAGAACAATGAATGGATCATGTAGACGGTTGAAGTCATTGTATATATTGCTTCTATATAGTCTATGAAACATATATGCAAAGCATCCAAACAGTACATAACGCCAATTTATTGTTCTTCAAGTTTAAGTGAACAACGAGCCCCATTGTTAATCCTTTAAAGGAAATTATTTGTAAATTTCGGCAAGTAGAACAATGAATGGAATAGGTAGACGGTTGAAATCTTTGCATATATTGCTTCTATATAATCTAAGAAACATATATGCAAAGCATCCAAACAGTACCATTCGCCAATTTTTTGTTCTTCAAGTTTAAGTGAACAACGAGCCCCATTGATAAACATGAAACGGAAATTATTTGTAACTTTCTACAAGTAGAACAATGAATGGAACAGGTAGACGGTTGAAATCTTTGTATATATTGCTTCTATATAGTCTAAGAAACATATATGCAAAGCATCCAAACAGTACAATTCGCCAATTTTTTGTTCTTCAAGTTTAAGTGAACTACGAGCCCCATTGTTAATCCTTTAAACGAAATTATTTGTAAATTTCGGCAAGTAGAACAATGAATGGAATAGGTAGACGGTTGAAATCTTTGTATATATTGCTTCTATATAATCTAAGAAACATATATGCAAAGCATCCAAACAGTACCATTCGCCAATTTTTTGTTCTTCAAGTTTAAGTGAACAACGAGCCCCATTGATAATCATGAAACGGAAATTATTTGTAACTTTCTACAAGTAGAACAATGAATGGAACAGGTAGACGGTTGAAATCTTTGTATATATTGCTTCTATATAGCCTAAGAAACATATATGCAAAGCATCCAAACAGTACAATTCGACAATTTTTTGTTCTTCAAGTTTAGTGAACAATGAGCCCCAATGGTTAATCCTTTATCGAAAATTATTTGTAATTTTCGACATGTAGAACAATGAATGGAACAGGTAGACGGTTGAAATCTTTGTATATATTGCTTCTATATAATCTAAGAAACATATATGCAAAGCATCCAAACAGTACAATTCGCCAATTATTTCATCTTCATGTTTAAGTGAACTACGAGCCCCATTGTTAATACTTTAACGGAAATTATTTGTAACTTTCGACAAGTAGAACAATGAATGGAGCAGGTAGACGGTTGAAATCAATGTATATATTGCTTCTATATAGTCTAAGAAACATATATGCAAAGGATCCAAACAGTAACATTCGCCAATTTTTTGTTCTTCAAGTTTAAGTGAACAATGAGCCCCATTGATAATCATGAAACGGAAATTATTTGTAACTTTCGACAAGTAGAACAATGAATAGAACTAGTAGACGGTTGAAATCTTTGTATATGTTGCTTCTATATAGTCTAAGAAACATATATGCAAAGCAGCCAAACAGTACATATCGCCAATTTATTGTTCTTCAAGTTTAAGTGAACAACGAGCCCCATTGTTAATCCTTTAAAGGAAATTATTTGTAAATTTCGACAAGTAGAACAATGAATGGAACAGGTAGACGGTTGAAATCTTTGTATATATTGCTTCTATATAGTCTAAGAAACATATATGCAAATCATCCAAACAGTACAATTCGACAATTTTTTGTTCTTCAAGTTTAGTGAACAATGAGCCCCAATGGTTAATCCTTTAAAGGAAATTATTTGTAAATTTCGACAAGTAGAACAATGAATGGAACTGGTAGACGGTTGAAATCTTTTTATATATTGCTTCTAAATAGTCTAAGAAACATATATGCAGAAGTATCCAAACAGTACAATTCGCCAATTTTTTGTTCTTTAAGTTTAAGTGAACTACGAGCCCAATTGTTAATCCTTTAAAGGAAATTATTTGTAAATATCGACAAGTAGAACAATGAATGGATCATGTAGACGGTTGAAGTCATTGTATATATTGCTTCTATATAGTCTACGAAACATATATGCAAAGCATCCAAACAGCACCATTCGCCAATTTTTTGTTCTTCAAGTTTAAGTGAACAACGAGCCCCATTGATAATTATGAAACGGAAATTATTTGTAACTTTCTACAAGTAGAACAATGAATAGTACAGGTAGACGGGTGAAATCTTCCTATATATTGCTTCTATATAGTCTAAGAAACATATATGCAAAGAATCCAAACAGTACAATTCGCCAATTTTTTGTTCTTCAAGTTCAAGTGAACTACGAGCCCCATTGATAATCATGAAACGGAAATTATTTGTAAGTTTCTACAAGTAGAACAATGAATAGAACGGGTAGATGGTAGAAATCTTTGTATATGTTGCATCTATATAGTCTAAGAAACCTATATGCAAAGCATCTAAACAGTAACATTCGCCAATTTTTTGATCTTCAAGTTTAAGTGAACAACGAGCTCCATTGATAATCATTAAATGGCAATTATTTCTAACTTTCTACAAGTAGAACAATGAATAGTACAGGTAGACGGGTGAAATCTTTCTATATATTGCTTCTATATAGTCTAAGAAACATATATGCAAAGAATCCAAACAGTACAATTCGCCAATTTTTTGTTCTTCAAGTTTAAGTGAACTACGAGCCCCATTGTTAATCCTTTAAAGGAAATTATTTGTAAATTTCGACAAGTAGAACAAAGAATGGAACAGGTAGACGGTTTAAATCATTTTATATATTGCTTCTATATAGTCTAAGAAACATATATGCAAATCATCCAAACAGTACAATTCGCCAATTTTTTGTACTTCAAGTTTAAGTGAACTACGAGCCCCATTGTTAATCCTTTGACGGAAATTATTTGTAACTTTCGAGAAGTAGAACAATGATTGGAACACGTAGACGGTTGAAATCTTTGTATATGATGCTTCCATATAGTATAAGAAACATGTACGCAAAGCATCCAAACATTACCATTTGCCAATTTTTTGTTCTTCAAGTTTAAGTGAACAATGAGCCCCATTGTTAATTCTTTAAAGGAAATTATTTGTAACTTTCGACAAGTAGAACAATGAATGTAACTGGTAGACGGTTGAAATCTTTTTATATATTGCTTCTATATAGACTAAGAAACCTATATGCAAAGCATCTAAACAGTAACATTCGCCAATTTTTTGATCTTCAACTTTAAGTGAACAGCGAGCCCCATTGATAATCATGAAATGGAAATTATTTGTAACTTTCTACAAGTAGATCAATGAATAGTACAGGTAGACGGGTGAAATCTTTCTATATATTGCTTCTATATAGTCTAAGAAACATATAGGCAAAGCGTCCAAACAGTACCATTCGCCAATTTTTTGTTCTTCAAGTTTAAGTGAACAATGAGCCCCATTGTTAATCCTTTATCGGAAATTATTTCTAACTTTCGACAAGTAGTACAATGAATGGAACTGGTAGACGGTTGAATCTTTTTATATATTGCTTCTATATAGTCTAAGAAACATATATGCAAAGCATCCAAACAGTTCCAGTCGCCAATTTTTTGTTCTTCAAGTTTAAGTGAACAACGAGGCCCATTGATAATCATGAAACGGTAATTATTTCTAACTTTCGACAAGAAGAACAATGAATAGAACAGGTAGACGGTTGAAATCTTTGTATATGTTGCTTCTATATAGTCTAAGAAACCTATATGCAAAGCATCTAAACAGTAACATTCGCCAATTTGTTGATCTTCAAGTTTAAGTGAACAATGAGCCCCAATGGTTAATCCGTTATCGGAAATTATTTGTAACTTTCGACAAGTAGAACAATGAATGGAACAGGTAGACGGTTGAAATCATTGTATATATTGCTTCTATATAGTCTAAGAAACATATATGCAAAGCATCCAAATAGTACAATTCGACAATTTTTTGTTCTTCAACGTTAGTGTACAATGAGCCCCAATGGTTAATCCTTTATCGGAAATTATTTGTAATTTTCGACAAGTAGAACACTGAATGGAACAGGTAGACGGTTGAAATCATTGTATATATTGCTTCTATATAGTCTAAGAAACATATATGCAAAGCATCCAAATAGTACCATTCGCCAATTTTTTGATCTTCAAGTTTAAGTGAACTACGAGCCCCATTGTTAATCCTTTAAAGGAAATTATTTGTAAATTTCGACAAGTAGAAGAATGAATGGAACAGGTAGACGGTTGAAATCATTTTACATATTGCTTCTATATAGTCTAAGAAACATATATGCAAATCATCCAAACAGTACCATTCGCCAATTTTTTGTTCTTCAAGTTTAATTGAACTACGAGCCCCATTGTTAATCTTTTAAAGGAAATTATTTGTAAATTTCGACAAGTAGAACAATGAATGGAACAGGTAGACTGTTGAAATCATTGTATATATTGCTTCCATATAGTCTAAGAAACATATATGCAAAGCATCCAAACAGTACCATTCGCTAATTTTTTGTTCTTAAGTTTAAGTGAACTATGAGCCCCATTGTTAATCCTTTAACGGAAATTATTTCTAACTTTCTACAAGTAGAACAATGTATAGAACAGTTAGACCGTTGAAATCATTGTATATATTGCATCTATAAAGTCTAAGAAACATATATGCAAAGCATCCAAACAGTACCATTCGCCAATTCCTTGTTCTTCAAGTTTAAATGAACAATGTGCCCCATTGTTAATCCTTTATCGGAAATTATTTGTAACTTTCGACAAGTAGAACAATGAATGGAACAGGTAGACGGTTGAAATCTTTGTATATATTGCTTCTATATAGTCTAAGAAACATATATGCAAAGCATCCAAACAGTACTATTCGCCAATTTATTGTTCTTCAAGTTTAAGTGAACAAGGAGCCCCATTGTTAATCCTTTAAAGGAAATTATTTGTAAATTTCGACAAGTAGAACAATGAATGGAAAAGGTAGACGGCTGAAATCATTGTATATATTGCTTTTATATAGTCTAAGAAATATATATGCAAAGCATCCAAACAGTACCATCCGCTAATTTTTTGTTCTTAAGTTTAAGTGAACTATGAGCCCCATTGTTAATCATTTAACGGAAATTATTTGTAACTTTGGACAAGTAGAACAATTAATGGAACAGGTAGACGGTTGAAATCATTGTATATATTGCTTCAGTATAGCCTAAGGAACATATATGCAAAGCATCCAAACAGTACCATTCGCCAATTCCTTGTTCTTCAAGTTTAAGTGAACAATGAGCCCCATTGTTAATCCTTTGTCGGAAATTATTTGTAACTTTCGACAAGTAGAACAATGAATGGAACAGGTAGACGGTTGAAATCATTGTATATATTGCTTCTATATAGTCTAAGAAACATATATGCAAAGCATCCAAACAGTACAATTCGCCAATTTTTTGTTCTTCAAGTTTAAGTAAACTACGATCCCCATTGTTAATCCCTCAACGGAAATTATTTGAAACTGTCGACAAGTAGAACAATGAATGGAACAGGTAGACGGTTGAAATCATTGTATATATTGCTTCTATATAGTCTAAGAAACATATATGCAAATCATCCAAATAGTACAATTCGACAATTTTTTGTTCTTCAAGTTTAAGTGAACAATGAGCCCCATTGTTAATCCTTTATCGGAAATTATTTGTAACTTTCGACAAGTAGAACAGTGAATGGAACAGGTAGACGGTTGAAATCTTTGTATATATTGCTTCTATATAGTATAAGAAACATATATGCAAAGCATCCAAACAGTACAATTCGCCAATTTTTTGTTCTTCAAGTTTAAGTGAACAATGAGCCCCAATGGTTAATCCGTTATCGGAAATTATTTGTAACTTTCGACAAGTAGAACAATGAATGGAACAGCAGGACTGTTGAAATCTTTGTATATATTGCTTCTATATAGTCTAAGAAACATATATGCAAAGCATCCAAACAGTACCATTCGCCAATTTTTTGTTCTTCAAGTTTAAGTGAACTACGAGCCCCATTGTTAATCCTTTAAAGGATATTATTTGTAAATTTCGACAAGTAGAACACTGAATGGAACAGGTAGACTGTTGAAATCATTTTATATATTGCTTCTATATAGTCTAAGAAACATATATGCAAAGCATCCAAACAGTACAATTCGCCAATTTTTTGTTCTTCAAGTTTAAGTAAACTACGATCCCCATTGTTAATCCCTTAACGGAAATTCTTTGTGACTTTCGACAAGTAGAACAATGAATGGAACAGGTAGACTGTTGAAATCATTGTATATATTGCTTCTATATAGTCTAAGAAACATATATGCAAAGCATCCAAACAGTACAATTCGCCAATTTTTTGTTCTTCAAGTTTAAGTGAACAACGAGCCCCATTGTTAACCCTTTATCGGAAATTATTTGTAACTTTCGACAAGTAGAACAGTGAATGGAACAGGTAGACGGGTGAAATCTTTCTATATATTGCTTCTAAATAGTCTAAGAAACATATATGCAAAGCATCCAAACAGTACAATTCGCCAAATTTTTGTTCTTCAAGTTTAAGTGAACTACGAGCCCCATTGTTAATCCTTTAAAGGAAATTATTTGTAAATTTCGACAAGTAGAACAATGAATGGAACAGGTAGACTGTTGAAATCATTGTATATATTGCTTCTATATAGTCTAAGAAACATATATGCAAATCATCCAAACTGTACAATTCGCCAATTTTTTATTCTTCAAGTTTAAGTATACTACGATCCCCATTGTTAATCCCTTAACGGAAATTATTTGTGACTTTCGACAAGTAGAACAATGAATGGAACAGGTAGACGGTTGAAATCAATGTATATATTGCTTCTATATAGTCTAAGAAACATATATGCAAAGCATCCAAAAAGTACCATACGCCAATTTTTTGTTCTTCAAGTTTAAGTGAACTACGAGCCCCATTGTTAATCCTTTAACGGAAATTATTTGTAACTTTCGACAAGTAGAACAAAGAATGGAACGGGTATACGAGTGAAATCTTTCTATATATTGCTTCTATATAGTCTAAGAAACATATATGCAAAGCATCCAAACAGTACAATTTGCCAATTTTTTGTACTTCAAGTTTAAGTGAACTACGTGCCACATTGATAATCATGAAACGGAAATTATTTGTAACTTTCTACAAGTAGAACAATGAATAGAACAGGTAGACGGTTGAAATCATTGTATATATTGCTTCTACATAGACTAAGAAACATATATGCAAAGTATCCAAACAGCACCATTCGCCAATTTTTTGTTCTTCAAGTTTAAGTGAACTACGAGTCCCATTGTTAATCCTTTAACGGAATTTATTTGTAACTTTCGACAAGTAGAACAATGAATGGAACGGGTAGACGGGTGAAATCTTTCTATATATTGCTTCTATATAGTCTAAGAAACATATATGCAAAGCATCCAAACAGTACAATTTGTCAATTTTTTGTACTTCAAGATTAAGTGAACTACGTGCCCCATTGATAATCATGAAACGGAAATTATTTGTAACTTTCTACAAGTAGAACAATGAATGGAACAGGTAGACGGTTGAAATCATTATATATATTGCTTCTACATAGACTAAGAAACATATATGCAAAGCATCCAAACAGTACAATTCGCCAATTTTTTGTTCTTCAAGTTTAAGTAAACTACGATCCCCATTGTTAATCCTTTATCGGAAATTATTTGTAACTTTCGACAAGTAGAACAGTGAATGTAACAGGTAGACGGTTTAAATCTTTGTATATATTGCTTCTATATAGTATAAGAAACATATATGCAAAGCATCCAAACAGAACAGCTCGCCAATTTTTTGTTCTTCTAGTTTAAGTGAACAATGAGCCCCAATGGTTAATCCGTTATCGGAAATTATTTGTAACTTTCGACAAGTAGAACAATGAATGGAACAGGTAGACGGTTGAAATCTTTGTACATATTGCTTCTAAATAGTCTAAGAAACATATATGCAAAGCATCCAAACAGTACCATTCGCCAATTTTTTGTTCTTCAAGTTTAAGTGAACTACGAGCCCCATTGTTAATCCTTTAACGGAAATTAATTGTAACTTTCTACAAGTAGAACAATGATTGGAACACGTAGACGGTTGAAATCTTTGTATATATTGCTTCTATATAGTCTAAGAAACATATATGCAAAGCATCCAAATAGTACCATTCGCAAATTTTATGTTCTTCAAGTTTAAGTGAACAATGAGCCCCAATGTTTAATCCTTTATCGGAAATTATTTGTAACTTTCGACAAGTAGAACAATGAATGGAACAGTTAGACGGTTGAAATCTTTGTATATATTGCTTCTATATGGTCTAAGAAACATGTAGGCAAAGCATCCAAACAGTACCATTCGCCAATTTTTTGTTCTTCAAGTTTAAGTGAACAATGAGCTCCATTGTTAATCCTTTATCGGAAATTATTTGTAACTTTCGACAAGTAGAACAATGAATGGAACAGGTAGACGGTTGAAATCTTTGTATATATTGCTTCTATATAGTCTAAGAAACATATATGCAAAGCATCCAAACAGTACCAATCGCCAATTTTTTGTTCTTCAAGTTTAAGTGAACTACGAGCCCCATTGTTACTCCTTTAACGGAAATTATTTGTAACTTGCGACAAGTAGAACAATGAATGGAACACGTAGACGGTTCAAATCTTTGTATATATTGCTTCCATATAGTCTAAGAAACATATATGCAAAGTATCCAAACATTACCATTCGCCAATTTTTTGTTCTTCAAGTTTAAGTGAACTACGAGTCCCATTGTTAATCCTTTAACGGAAATTATTTGTAACTTTCGACAAGTAGAACAATGAATGGAACGGGTATACGAGTGAAATCTTTCTATATATTGCTTCTATATAGTCTAAGAAACATATATGCAAAGCATCCAAACAGTACAATTTGTCAATTTTTTGTACTTCAAGTTTAAGTGAACTACGTGCCCCATTGATAATCATGAAACGGAAATTATTTGTAACTTTCTACAAGTAGAACAATGAATAGAACAGGTAGACGGTTGAAATCATTGTATATATTGCTTCAACATAGACTAAGAAACATATATGCAAAGTATCCAAACAGCACCATTCGCCAATTTTTTGTTCTTCAAGTTTAAGTGAACTACGAGTCCCATTGTTAATCCTTTAACGGAATTTATTTGTAACTTTCGACAAGTAGAACAATGAATGGAACGGGTAGACGGGTGAAATCTTTCTATATATTGCTTCTATATAGTCTAAGAAACATATATACAAAGCATCCAAACAGTACAATTTGTCAATTTTTTGTACTTCAAGATTAAGTGAACTACGTGCCCCATTGATAATCATGAAACGGAAATTATTTGTAACTTTCTACAAGTAGAACAATGAATGGAACAGGTAGACGGTTGAAATCATTATATATATTGCTTCTACATAGACTAAGAAACATATATGCAAAGCATCCAAACAGTACAATTCGCCAATTTTTTGTTCTTCAAGTTTAAGTAAACTACGATCCCCATTGTTAATCCTTTATCGGAAATTATTTGTAACTTTCGACAAGTAGAACAATGAATGGAACAGGTAGACGGTTGAAATCTTTGTACATATTGCTTCTAAATAGTCTAAGAAACATATATGCAAAGCATCCAAACAGTACCATTCGCCAATTTTTTGTTCTTCAAGTTTAAGTGAACTACGAGCCCCATTGTTACTCCTTTAAAGGAAATTATTTGTAACTTTCGACAAGTAGAACAATGAATGGAACAGGTAGACGGTTGAAATCTTTGTATATATTGCTTCTAAATAGTCTAAGAAACATATATGCAAAGCATCCAAACAGTACCAATCGCCAATTTTTTGTTCTTCAAGTTTAAGTGAACTACGAGCCCCATTGTTACTCCTTTAACGGAAATTATTTGTAACTTGCGACAAGTAGAACAATGAATGGAACAGGTAGTCGGTTGAAATCAATGTTTATATTGCTTCTATATAGTCTAAGAAACATATATGCAAAGCATCTAAACAGTAACAATCGCCAATTTTTTGATCTTCAAGTTTAAGTGAACAGCGAGCCCCATTGATATTCATGAAATGGAAATTATTTGTAACTTTCTACAAGTAGAACAATGAATAGTACAGGTAGACGGGTGAAATCTTTCTATATATTGCTTCTAAATAGTCTAAGAAACATATATGCAAAGCGTCCAAACAGTACAATTCGCCAATTTTTTGTTCTTCAATTTTAAGTGAATTACGAGCACCATTGTTAATCCTTTAAAGGAAATTATTTGTAAATTTCGACAAGTAGAACAATGATTGGATCAGGTAGAAGGTTGAAATCATTGTATATATTGCTTCTATATAATCTACGAAACATATATGCAAAGCATCCAAACAGTACAATTCGCCAATTTTTTGTTCTTCAAGTTTAAGTGAACTACGAGCCCCATTGTTAATCCTTTAACGGAAATTAATTGTAACTTTCTACAAGTAGAACAATGATTGGAACACGTAGACGGTTGAAATCTTTGTATATATTGCTTCTATATAGTCTAAGAAACATATATGCAAAGCATCCAAACAGTACAATTCGCCAATTTTTTGTTCTTCAAGTTTAAGTAAACTACGATCCCCATTTTTAATCCCTTAACGGAAATTATTTGTAACTTTCGACAAGTAGAACAATGAATGGAACAGGTAGACGGTTGAAATCATTGTATATATTACTTCTATATAGTCTAAGAAACATATATGCAAAGCATCCAAACAGTACAATTCGACAATTTTTTGTTCTTCAAGTTTAAGTGAACAACGAGCCCCATTGTTAATCCTTTAAAGGAAGTTATTTGTAAATTTCGACAAGGAGTACAATGAGTGGAACAGGTAGACGGTTGAAATCTTTGTATATATTGCTTCTATATAATCTAAGAAACATATATGCAAAGCATCCAAACAGTACAATTCGCTAATTTTTTGTTCATCAAGTTTAAGTGAACACGAGCCCCATTGTTAATCCTTTAAAGGAAATTAATTGTAACATTCTACAAGTAGAACAATGAATGGAACAGGTAGACGGTTGAAATCTTTGTATATATTGCGTCTATATAGTCTAAGAAACATATATGCAAAGCATCCAAACAGTACCATTCGCCAATTTTTTGTTCTTCAAGTTTAAGTGAATTACGAGCACCATTGTTAATCCTTTAAAGGAAATTATTTGTAAATTTCGACAAGTAGAACAATGAATGGAACAGTTAGACGGTTGAAATCTTTGTATATATTGCTTCTATATAGTCTAAGAAACATATATGCAAAGCATCCAAACAGTACAATTCGCCAATTTATTGTTCTTCAAGTTTAAGTGAACAACGAGCCCCATTGTTAATCCTTCAAAGGAAATTAATTGTAAATTACGACAAGTAGAACAATGATTGGAACACGTAGACGGTTGAAACCTTTGTATATATTGCTTCCATATGGTCTAAGAAACATGTACGCAAAGCATCCAAACATTACCATTCGCCAATTTTTTGTTCTTCAAGTTTAAGTGAACAATGAGCTCCATTGTTAATCTTTTATCGGAAATTATTTGTAACTTTCGACAAGTAGAACAATGAATGGAAAAGGTAGACGGTTAAAATCATTGTATATATTGCTTCTATATAGTCTAAGAAACATATCTGCAAATTATCCAAACAGTACAATTCGCCAATTATTTGATCTTCAAGTTGAAGTGAACTACGAGCCCCATTGTTAATACTTTAACGGAAATTATTTGTAACTTGCGACAAGTAGAACAATGAATGGAACAGGTAGACGGTTGAAATCAATGTATATATTGCTTCTATATAGTCTAAGAAACATATATGCAAAGCATCTAAACAGTAACAATCGCCAATTTTTTGATCTTCAAGTTTAAGTGAACAGCGAGCCCCATTGATAATCATGAAATGGAAATTATTTGTAACTTTCTACAAGTAGAACAATGAATAGTACAGGTAGACGGGTGAAATCTTTCTATATATTGCTTCTAAATAGTCTAAGAAACATATATGCAAAGCGTCCAAACAGTACAATTCGCCAATTTTTTGTTCTTCAATTTTAAGTGAATTACGAGCACCATTGTTAATCCTTTAAAGGAAATTATTTGTAAATTTCGACAAGTAGAACAATGAATGGAACAGATAGACGGTTGAAATCATTGTATATATTGCTTCTATATAGCCTACGAAACATATATGCAAAGCATCCAAACAGTACAATTCGCCAATTTTTTGTTCTTCAAGTTTAGTGAACAATGAGCCCCAATGTTAATCCTTTAACGGAAATTAATTGTAACTTCCTACAAGTAGAACAATGATTGGAACACGTAGACGGTTCAAATCTTTGTATATATTGCTTCCATATAGTCTAAGAAACATATATGCAAAGTATCCAAACATTACCATTCGCCAATTTTTTGTTCTTCAAGTTTAAGTGAACTACGAGTCTCATTGTTAATCCTTTAACGGAAATTATTTGTAACTTTCGACAAGTAGAACAATGAATGGAACGGGTATACGAGTGAAATCTTTCTATATATTGCTTCTATATAGTCTAAGAAACATATATGCAAAGCATCCAAACAGTACAATTTGCCAATTTTTTGTACTTCAAGTTTAAGTGAACTACGTGCCCCATTGATAATCATGAAACGGAAATTATTTGTAACTTTCTACAAGTAGAACAATGAATAGAACAGGTAGACGGTTGAAATCATTGTATATATTGCTTCTACATAGACTAAGAAACATATATGCAAAGTATCCAAACAGCACCATTCGCCAATTTTTTGTTCTTCAAGTTTAAGTGAACTACGAGTCCCATTGTTAATCCTTTAACGGAATTTATTTGTAACTTTCGACAAGTAGAACAATGAATGGAACGGGTAGACGGGTGAAATCTTTCTATATATTGCTTCTATATAGTCTAAGAAACATATATACAAAGCATCCAAACAGTACAATTTGTCAATTTTTTGTACTTCAAGATTAAGTGAACTACGTGCCCCATTGATAATCATGAAACGGAAATTATTTGTAACTTTCTACAAGTAGAACAATGAATGGAACAGGTAGACGGTTGAAATCATTATATATATTGCTTCTACATAGACTAAGAAACATATATGCAAAGCATCCAAACAGTACAATTCGCCAATTTTTTGTTCTTCAAGTTTAAGTAAACTACGATCCCCATTGTTAATCCTTTATCGGAAATTATTTGTAACTTTCGACAAGTAGAACAGTGAATGTAACAGGTAGACGGTTTAAATCTTTGTATATATTGCTTCTATATAGTATAAGAAACATATATGCAAAGCATCCAAACAGAACAACTCGCCAATTTTTTGTTCTTCAAGTTTAAGTGAACAATGAGCCCCAATGGTTAATCCGTTATCGGAAATTATTTGTAACTTTCGACAAGTAGAACAATGAATGGAACAGGTAGACGGTTGAAATCTTTGTACATATTGCTTCTAAATAGTCTAAGAAACATATATGCAAAGCATCCAAACAGTACCATTCGCCAATTTTTTGTTCTTCAAGTTTAAGTGAACTACGAGCCCCATTGTTACTCCTTTAAAGGAAATTATTTGTAACTTTCGACAAGTAGAACAATGAATGGAACAGGTAGACGGTTGAAATCTTTGTATATATTGCTTCTAAATAGTCTAAGAAACATATATGCAAAGCATCCAAACAGTACCAATCGCCAATTTTTTGTTCTTCAAGTTTAAGTGAACTACGAGCCCCATTGTTACTCCTTTAACGGAAATTATTTGTAACTTGCGACAAGTAGAACAATGAATGGAACAGGTAGTCGGTTGAAATCAATGTTTATATTGCTTCTATATAGTCTAAGAAACATATATGCAAAGCATCTCAACAGTAACAATCGCCAATTTTTTGATCTTCAAGTTTAAGTGAACAGCGAGCCCCATTGATAATCATGAAATGGAAATTATTTGTAACTTTCTACAAGTAGAACAATGAATAGTACAGGTAGACGGGTGAAATCTTTCTATATATTGCTTCTAAATAGTCTAAGAAACATATATGCATAGCGTCCAAACAGTACAATTCGCCAATTTTTTGTTCTTCAATTTTAAGTGAATTACGAGCACCATTGTTAATCCTTTAAAGGAAATTATTTGTAAATTTCGACAAGTAGAACAATGATTGGATCAGGTAGACGGTTGAAATCATTGTATATATTGCTTCTATATAATCTACGAAACATATATGCAAAGCATCCAAACAGTACAATTCGCCAATTTTTTGTTCTTCAAGTTTAAGTGAACTACGAGCCCCATTGTTAATCCTTTAACGGAAATTAATTGTAACTTTCTACAAGTAGAACAATGATTGGAACACGTAGACGGTTGAAATCTTTGTATATATTGCTTCTATATAGTCTAAGAAACATATATGCAAAGCATCCAAACAGTACCATTCGCCAATTTTTTGTTCTTCAAGTTTAAGTGAACAGCGAGCCCCATTGATAATCATGAAATGGAAATTATTTCTAACTTTCTACAAGTAGAACAATGAATAGTACAGGTAGACCGGTGAAATCTTTCTATATATTGCTTCTAAATAGTCTAAGAAACATGTACGCAAAGCATCCAAACAGTACCATTCGCCAATTTTTTGTTCTTCAAGTTTAAGTGAACAATGAGCTCCATTGTTAATCCTTTATCGGAAATTATTTGTAACTTTCGACAAGTAGAACAATGAATGGAACAGGTAGACGGTTGAAATCTTTGTATATATTACTTCTATATAGTCTAAGAAACATATATGCAAAGCATCCAAACAGTACAATTCGCCAATTTTTTGTTCTTCAAGTTTAAGTGAACTACGAGTCCCATTGTTAATCCTTTAACGGAAATTATTTGTAACTTTCGACAAGTAGAACAATGAATGGAACAGGTAGACGGTTGAAATCTTTCTATATATTGCTTCTATATAGTCTAAGAAACATATATGCAAAGCATCCAAACAGTACAATTCGCCAATTTTTTGTTCTTCAAGTTTAGTGAACAATGAGCCCCAATGGTTAATCCTTTATCGGAAATTATTTGTAATTTACGACTTGTAGAACAATGAATGGATCAGGTAGACGGTTGAAATCATTGTATATATTGCTTGTATATAGTATAAGAAACATATATGCAAAGCATCCAAACAGTACAATTCGCCAATTTATTGTTCTTCAAGTTTAAGTGAACAACGAGCCCCATTGTTAATCCTTCAAAGGAAATTAATTGTAAATTACGACAAGTAGAACAATGATTGGAACACGTAGACGGTTGAAACCTTTGTATATATTGCTTCCATATGGTCTAAGAAACATGTACGCAAAGCATCCAAACAGTACCATTCGCCAATTTTTTGTTCTTCAAGTTTAAGTGAACAATGAGCTCCATTGTTAATCTTTTATCGGAAATTATTTGTAACTTTCGACAAGTAGTACAATGAATGGAACAGGTAGACGGTTGAAATCTTTGTATATATTGCTTCTATATAGTCTAAGAAACATAAATGCAAAGCATCCAAACAGTACAATTCGCCAATTTTTTGTTCTTCAAGTTTAAGTGAACAATGAGCCCCAATGTTTAATCCTTTATCGGAAATTATTTGTAACTTTCGACAAGTAGAACAATGAATGGAACAGTTAGACGGTTGAAATCTTTGTATATATTGGTTCTATATAGTCTAAGAAACATATATGCAAAGCATCCAAACAGTACAATTCGCCAATTTATTGTTCTTCAAGTTTAAGAGAACTACGAGCCCCATTGTTAATCCTTTAACGGAAATTAATTGTAACTTTCTACAATTAGAACACTGATTGGAACACGTAGACGGTTGAAATCTTTGTATATATTGCTTCCATATAGTCTATGAAACGTATATGCAAAGCATCCAAACAGTACCATTCGCCAATTTTTTGTTCTTCAAGTTTAAGTGAACTACGAGTCCCATTGTTAATCCTTTAACGGAAATTATTTGTAACTTTCGACAAGTAGGACAATGAATGGAACAGGTAGACGGTTGAAATCTTTCTATATATTGCTTCTATATAGTCTAAGAAACATATATGCAAAGCATCCAAACAGTACAATTCGCCAATTTTTTGTACTTCAAGTTTAAGTGAACTACGTGCCCCATTGATAATCATGAAACGGAAATTATTTGTAACTTTCTACAAGTAGAACAATGAATAGAACAGGTAGACGGTTGAAATCATTGTATATATTGCTTCTACATAGACTAAGAAACATATATGCAAAGTATCCAAACAGCACCATTCGCCAATTTTTTGTTCTTCAAGTTTAAGTGAACTACGAGTCCCATTGTTAATCCTTTAACGGAATTTATTTGTAACTTTCGACAAGTAGAACAATGAATGGAACGGGTAGACGGGTGAAATCTTTCTATATATTGCTTCTATATAGTCTAAGAAACATATATACAAAGCATCCAAACAGTACAATTTGTCAATTTTTTGTACTTCAAGATTAAGTGAACTACGTGCCCCATTGATAATCATGAAACGGAAATTATTTGTAACTTTCTACAAGTAGAACAATGAATGGAACAGGTAGACGGTTGAAATCATTATATATATTGCTTCTACATAGACTAAGAAACATATATGCAAAGCATCCAAACAGTACAATTCGCCAATTTTTTGTTCTTCAAGTTTAAGTAAACTACGATCCCCATTGGTAATCCTTTATCGGAAATTATTTGTAACTTTCGACAAGTAGAACAGTGAATGTAACAGGTAGACGGTTTAAATCTTTGTATATATTGCTTCTATATAGTATAAGAAACATATATGCAAAGCATCCAAACAGAACAACTCGCCAATTTTTTGTTCTTCAAGTTTAAGTGAACAATGAGCCCCAATGGTTAATCCGTTATCGGAAATTATTTGTAACTTTCGACAAGTAGAACAATGAATGGAACAGGTAGACGGTTGAAATCTTTGTACATATTGCTTCTAAATAGTCTAAGAAACATATATGCAAAGCATCCAAACAGTACCATTCGCCAATTTTTTGTTCTTCAAGTTTAAGTGAACTACGAGCCCCATTGTTACTCCTTTAAAGGAAATTATTTGTAACTTTCGACAAGTAGAACAATGAATGGAACAGGTAGACGGTTGAAATCTTTGTATATATTGCTTCTAAATAGTCTAAGAAACATATATGCAAAGCATCCAAACAGTACCAATCGCCAATTTTTTGTTCTTCAAGTTTAAGTGAACTACGAGCCCCATTGTTACTCCTTTAACGGAAATTATTTGTAACTTGCGACAAGTAGAACAATGAATGGAACAGGTAGTCGGTTGAAATCAATGTTTATATTGCTTCTATATAGTCTAAGAAACATATATGCAAAGCATCTCAACAGTAACAATCGCCAATTTTTTGATCTTCAAGTTTAAGTGAACAGCGAGCCCCATTGATAATCATGAAATGGAAATTATTTGTAACTTTCTACAAGTAGAACAATGAATAGTACAGGTAGACGGGTGAAATCTTTCTATATATTGCTTCTAAATAGTCTAAGAAACATATATGCATAGCGTCCAAACAGTACAATTCGCCAATTTTTTGTTCTTCAATTTTAAGTGAATTACGAGCACCATTGTTAATCCTTTAAAGGAAATTATTTGTAAATTTCGACAAGTAGAACAATGATTGGATCAGGTAGACGGTTGAAATCATTGTATATATTGCTTCTATATAATCTACGAAACATATATGCAAAGCATCCAAACAGTACAATTCGCCAATTTTTTGTTCTTCAAGTTTAAGTGAACTACGAGCCCCATTGTTAATCCTTTAACGGAAATTAATTGTAACTTTCTACAAGTAGAACAATGATTGGAACACGTAGACGGTTGAAATCTTTGTATATATTGCTTCTATATAGTCTAAGAAACATATATGCAAAGCATCCAAACAGTACCATTCGCCAATTTTTTGTTCTTCAAGTTTAAGTGAACAGCGAGCCCCATTGATAATCATGAAATGGAAATTATTTCTAACTTTCTACAAGTAGAACAATGAATAGTACAGGTAGACCGGTGAAATCTTTCTATATATTGCTTCTAAATAGTCTAAGAAACATGTACGCAAAGCATCCAAACAGTACCATTCGCCAATTTTTTGTTCTTCAAGTTTAAGTGAACAATGAGCTCCATTGTTAATCCTTTATCGGAAATTATTTGTAACTTTCGACAAGTAGAACAATGAATGGAACAGGTAGACGGTTGAAATCTTTGTATATATTACTTCTATATAGTCTAAGAAACATATATGCAAAGCATCCAAACAGTACAATTCGCCAATTTTTTGTTCTTCAAGTTTAAGTGAACTACGAGTCCCATTGTTAATCCTTTAACGGAAATTATTTGTAACTTTCGACAAGTAGAACAATGAATGGAACAGGTAGACGGTTGAAATCTTTCTATATATTGCTTCTATATAGTCTAAGAAACATATATGCAAAGCATCCAAACAGTACAATTCGCCAATTTTTTGTTCTTCAAGTTTAGTGAACAATGAGCCCCAATGGTTAATCCTTTATCGGAAATTATTTGTAATTTACGACTTGTAGAACAATGAATGGATCAGGTAGACGGTTGAAATCATTGTATATATTGCTTGTATATAGTATAAGAAACATATATGCAAAGCATCCAAACAGTACAATTCGCCAATTTATTGTTCTTCAAGTTTAAGTGAACAACGAGCCCCATTGTTAATCCTTCAAAGGAAATTAATTGTAAATTACGACAAGTAGAACAATGATTGGAACACGTAGACGGTTGAAACCTTTGTATATATTGCTTCCATATGGTCTAAGAAACATGTACGCAAAGCATCCAAACAGTACCATTCGCCAATTTTTTGTTCTTCAAGTTTAAGTGAACAATGAGCTCCATTGTTAATCTTTTATCGGAAATTATTTGTAACTTTCGACAAGTAGTACAATGAATGGAACAGGTAGACGGTTGAAATCTTTGTATATATTGCTTCTATATAGTCTAAGAAACATAAATGCAAAGCATCCAAACAGTACAATTCGCCAATTTTTTGTTCTTCAAGTTTAAGTGAACAATGAGCCCCAATGTTTAATCCTTTATCGGAAATTATTTGTAACTTTCGACAAGTAGAACAATGAATGGAACAGTTAGACGGTTGAAATCTTTGTATATATTGGTTCTATATAGTCTAAGAAACATATATGCAAAGCATCCAAACAGTACAATTCGCCAATTTATTGTTCTTCAAGTTTAAGAGAACTACGAGCCCCATTGTTAATCCTTTAACGGAAATTAATTGTAACTTTCTACAATTAGAACACTGATTGGAACACGTAGACGGTTGAAATCTTTGTATATATTGCTTCCATATAGTCTATGAAACGTATATGCAAAGCATCCAAACAGTACCATTCGCCAATTTTTTGTTCTTCAAGTTTAAGTGAACTACGAGTCCCATTGTTAATCCTTTAACGGAAATTATTTGTAACTTTCGACAAGTAGGACAATGAATGGAACAGGTAGACGGTTGAAATCTTTCTATATATTGCTTCTATATAGTCTAAGAAACATATATGCAAAGCATCCAAACAGTACAATTCGCCAATTTTTTGTTCTTCAAGTTTAAGTAAACTACGATCCCTATTGTTAATCCCTTAACGGAAATTATTTGTAACTTTCGACAAGTAGAACAATGAATGGAACAGGTAGACGGTTGAAATCATTGTATATATTGCTTCTATATAGTCTAAGAAACATATATGCAAAGCATCTAAACAGTAACATTCGCCAATTTTTTGATCTTCAAGTTTAAGTGAACAATGAGCCCCATTGTTAATCCTTTATCGGAAATTATTTGTAACTTTCGACAAGTAGAACAATGAATGGAAAAGGTAGACGGTTGAAATCATTGTATATATTGCTTCTATATAGTCTAAGAAACATATCTGCAAATTATCCAAACAGTACAATTCGCCAATTATTTGATCTTCAAGTTGAAGTGAACTACGAGCCCCATTGTTAATACTTTAACGGAAATTATTTGTAACTTGCGACAAGTAGAACAATGAATGGAACAGGTAGTCGGTTGAAATCTTTGTATATATTGCTTCTATATAATCTAAGAAACATATATGAAAAGCATCCAAACAGTACCATTCGCAAATTTTTTGTTCTTCAAGTTTAAGTGAACTACGAGTCCCATTGTTAATCCTTTAACGGAAATTATTTGTAACTTTCGACAAGTAGAACAATGAATGGAACAGGTAGACGGTTGAAATCGTTGTATATATTGCTTCTATATAGTCTAAGAAACAAATATGCAAAGCATCCAAACAGTACAATTCGCCAATTTTTTGTTCTTCAAGTTTAAGTGAACAATGAGCCCCAATGTTTAATCCTTTATCGGAAATTAATTGTAACTTTCTACAATTAGAACACTGATTGGAACACGTAGACGGTTGAAATCTTTGTATATATTGCTTCTATATAGTCTAAGAAACATATATGCAAAGCATCCAAACAGTACCATTCGCCAATTTTTTGTACTTCAAGTGTAAGTGAACAATGAGCCCCAATGGTTAATCCTTTATCGGAAATTATTTGTAATTTTCGACAAGCAGAACAATGAATGGAACAGGTAGTCGGTTGAAATCTTTTTATATATTGCTTCTATATAATCTAAGAAACATATATGAAAAGCATCCAAACAGTACCATTCGCCAATTTTTTGTTCCTCAAGTGTAAGTGAACAATGAGCCCCAATGGTTAATCCGTTATCGGAAATTATTTGTAACTTTCGACAAGTAGAACAATGAATGGAACAGGTAGACGGTTGAAATCTTTGTACATATTGCTTCTATATAGTCTAAGAAACATATATGCAAAGCATCCAAACAGTACCATTCGCCAATTTTTTGTTCTTCAAGTTTAAGTGAACAACGAGCCCCATTGTTAATCCTTTAAAGGAAATTAATTGTAAATTACGACAAGTAGAACAATGATTGGAACACGTAGACGGTTGAAATCTTTGTATATATTGCTTCCATATGGTCTAAGAAACATGTACGCAAAGCATCCAAACAGTACCATTCGCCAATTTTTTGTTCTTCAAGTTTAAGTGAACAATGAGCTCCATTGTTAATCCTTTATCGAAAATTATTTGTAACTTTCGACAAGTAGAACAATGAATGGAACAGGTAGACGGTTGAAATCTTTGTATATATTGCTTCTATATAGTCTAAGAAACATATATGCAAAGCATCCAAACAGTACAATTCGCCAATTTTTTGTTCTTCAAGTTTAAGTGAACAATGAGCCCCAATGTTTAATCCTTTATCGGAAATTATTTGTAACTTTCGACAAGTAGAACAATGAATGGAACAGTTAGACGGTTGAAATCTTTGTATATATTGGTTCTATATAGTCTAAGAAACATATATGCAAAGCATCCAAACAGAACAATTCGCCAATTTATTGTTCTTCAAGTTTAAGTGAACTACGAGTCCCATTGTTAATCCTTTAACGGAAATTATTTGTAACTTTCGACAAGTAGAACAATGACTGGAACGGGTATACGAGTGAAATCTTTCTATATATTGCTTCTATATAATCTAAGAAACATATATGCAAAGCATCCAAACAGTACAATTTGCCAATTTTTTGTACTTCAAGATTAAGTGAACTACGTGCCCCATTGATAATCATGAAACGGAAATTATTTGTAACTTTCTACAAGTAGAACAATGAATAGAACAGGTAGACGGTTGAAATCATTGTATATATTGCTTCTACATAGACTAAGAAACATATATGCAAAGTATCCAAACAGCACCATTCGCCAATTTTTTGTTCTTCAAGTTTAAGTGAACTACGAGTCCCATTGTTAATCCTTTAACGGAATTTATTTGTAACTTTCGACAAGTAGAACAATGAATGGAACGGGTAGACGGGTGAAATCTTTCTATATATTGCTTCTATATAGTCTAAGAAACATATATGCAAAGCATCCAAACAGTACAATTTGTCAATTTTTTGTACTTCAAGATTAAGTGAACTACGTGCCCCATTGATAATCATGAAACGGAAATTATTTGTAACTTTCTACAAGTAGAACAATGAATGGAACAGGTAGATGGTTGAAATCATTATATATATATAGCTTCTACATAGACTAAGAAACATATATGCAAAGCATCCAAACAGTACAATTCGCCAATTTTTTGTTCTTCAAGTTTAAGTAAACTACGATCCCCATTGTTAATCCTTTATCGGAAATTATTTGTAACTTTCGACAAGTAGAACAGTGAATGTAACAGGTAGACGGTTTAAATCTTTGTATATATTGCTTCTATATAGTATAAGAAACATATATGCAAAGCATCCAAACAGAACAACTCGCCAATTTTTTGTTCTTCAAGTTTAAGTGAACAATGAGCCCCAATGGTTAATCCGTTATCGGAAATTATTTGTAACTTTCGACAAGTAGAACAATGAATGGAACAGGTAGACGGTTGAAATCTTTGTACATATTGCTTCTAAATAGTCTAAGAGACATATATGCAAAGCATCCAAACAGTACCATTCGCCAATTTTTTGTTCTTCAAGTTTAAGTGAACTACGAGCCACATTGTTACTCCTTTAAAGGAAATTATTTGTAACTTTCGACAAGTAGAACAATGAATGGAACAGGTAGACGGTTGAAATCTTTGTATATATTGCTTCTAAATAGTCTAAGAAACATATATGCAAAGCATCCAAACAGTACAATTCGCCAATTTTTTGTTCTTCAAGTTTAAGTGAACTACGAGCCCCATTGTTAATCCTTTAACGGAAATTAATTGTAACTTTCTACAAGTAGAACAATGATTGGAACACGTAGACGGTTGAAATCTTTGTATATATTGCTTCTATATAGTCTAAGAAACATATATGCAAAGCATCCAAACAGTACCATTCGCCAATTTTTTGTTCTTCAAGTTTAAGTGAACAGCGAGCCCCATTGATAATCATGAAATGGAAATTATTTGTAACTTTCTACAAGTAGAACAATGAATAGTACAGGTAGACCGGTGAAATCTTTCTATATATTGCTTCTAAATAGTCTAAGAAACATGTACGCAAAGCATCCAAACAGTACCATTCGCCAATTTTTTGTTCTTCAAGTTTAAGTGAACAATGAGCTCCATTGTTAATCCTTTATCGGAAATTATTTGTAACTTTCGACAAGTAGAACAATGAATGGAACAGGTAGACGGTTGAAATCTTTGTATATATTACTTCTATATAGTCTAAGAAACATATATGCAAAGCATCCAAACAGTACAATTCGCCAATTTTTTGTTCTTCAAGTTTAAGTGAACTACGAGTCCCATTGTTAATCCTTTAACGGAAATTATTTGTAACTTTCGACAAGTAGAACAATGAATGGAACAGGTAGACGGTTGAAATCTTTCTATATATTGCTTCTATATAGTCTAAGAAACATATATGCAAAGCATCCAAACAGTACAATTCGCCAATTTTTTGTTCTTCAAGTTTAAGTAAACTACGATCCCCATTTTTAATCCCTTAACGGAAATTATTTGTAACTTTCGACAAGTAGAACAATGAATGGAACAGGTAGACGGTTGAAATCATTGTATATATTGCTTCTATATAGTCTAAGAAACATATATGCAAAGCATCCAAACAGTACAATTCGACAATTTTTTGTTCTTCAAGTTTAGTGAACAATGAGCCCCAATGGTTAATCCTTTATCGGAAATTATTTGTAATTTACGACTTGTAGAACAATGAATGGATCAGGTAGACGGTTGAAATCATTGTATATATTGCTTGTATATAGTATAAGAAACATATATGCAAAGCATCCGAACAGTACCATTCGCCAATTTTTTGTTCTTCAAGTTTAAGTGAACAATGAGCTCCATTGTTAATCCTTTATCGGAAATTATTTGTAACTTTCGACAAGTAGAACAATGAATGGAACAGGTAGGCGGTTGAAATCTTTGTATATATTACTTCTATATAGTCTAAGAAACATATATGCAAAGCATCCAAACAGTACCAATCGCCAATTTTTTGTTCTTCAAGTGTAAGTGAACAATGAGCCCCAATGGTTAATCCTTTATCGGAAAATATTTGTAATTTTCGACAAGCAGAACAATGAATGGAACAGGTAGTCGGTTGAAATCTTTGTATATATTGCTTCTATATAATCTAAGAAACATATATGAAAAGCATCCAAACAGTACCAGTCGCCAATTTTTTGTTCTTCAAGTTTAAGTGAACAACGAGCCCCATTTATAATCATGAAACGGAAATTATTTGTAACCTTCCACTAGTAGAACAATGAATAGAACAGGTAGACGGTTGAAATCTTTATATATGTTGCTTCTATAATGTCTAAGAAACCTATATGCAAAGCATCTAAACAGTAACAATCGCCAATTTTTTGATCTTCAAGTTTAAGTGAACAGCGAGCCCCATTGATAATCATGAAATGGAAATTATTTGTAACTTTCTACAAGTAGAACAATGAATAGTACAGGTAGACGGGTGAAATCTTTCTATATAGTGCTTCTAAATAGTCTAAGAAACACATATGCAAAGCATCCAAACAGTACAATTCGCCAATTTTTTGTTCTTCAAGTTTAAGTGAACTACGAGCACCATTGTTAATCCTTTAAAGGAAATTATTTGTAAATTTCGACAAGTAAAACAATGAATGGAACAGGTAGACGGTTGAAATCATTGTATATATTGCTTCTATATAGTCTAAGAAACAAATATGCAAAGCATCCAAACAGTACAATTCGCCAATTTTTTGTTCTTCAAGTTTAAGTGAACAATGAGCCCCAATGTTTAATCCTTTATCGGAAATTAATTGTAACTTTCTACAATTAGAACACTGATTGGAACACGTAGACGGTTGAAATCTTTGTATATATTGCTTCCATATAGTCTAAGAAACATATATGCAAAGCATCCAAACAGTACCATTCGCCAATTTTTTGTACTTCAAGTGTAAGTGAACAATGAGCCCCAATGGTTAATCCTTTATCGGAAATTATTTGTAATTTTCGACAAGCAGAACAATGAATGGAACAGGTAGTCGGTTGAAATCTTTTTATATATTGCTTCTATATAATCTAAGAAACATATATGAAAAGCATCCAAACAGTACCATTCGCCAATTTTTTGTTCTTCAAGTGTAAGTGAACAATGAGCCCCAATGGTTAATCCTTTATCGGAAATTATTTGTAATTTTCGACAAGCAGAACAATGAATGGAACAGGTAGTCGGTTGAAATCTTTGTATATATTGCTTCTATATAATCTAAGAAACATATATGAAAAGCATCCAAACAGTACCATTCGCAAATTTTTTGTTCTTCAAGTTTAAGTGAACAATGAGCCCCAATGTTTAATCCTTTATCGGAAATTATTTGTAACTTTCGACAAGTAGAACAATGAATGGAACAGTTAGACGGTTGAAATATTTGTATATATTGCTTCTATATAGTCTAAGAAACATATATGCAAAGCATCCAAACAGTACAATTCGCCAATTTATTGTTCTTCAAGTTTAAGTGAACAACGAGCCCTATTGTTAATCCTTTAAAGGAAATTAATTGTAAATTACGACAAGTAGAACAATGATTGGAACACGTAGACGATTGAAATCTTTGTATATATTGCTTCCATATGGTCTAAGAAACATGTACGCAAAGCATCCAAACAGTACCATTCGCCAATTTTTTGTTCTTCAAGTTTAAGTGAACAATGAGCTCCATTGTTAATCCTTTATCGGAAATTATTTGTAACTTTCGACAAGTAGAACAATGAATGGAACAGGTAGACGGTTGAAATCTTTGCATATATTGCTTCTATATAGTCTAAGAAACATATATGCAAAGCATCCAAACAGTACAATTCGCCAATTTTTTGTTCTTCAAGTTTAAGTGAACAATGAGCCCCAATGTTTAATCCTTTATCGGAAATTATTTGTAACTTTCGACAAGTAGAACAATGAATGGAACAGTTAGACGGTTGAAATCTTTGTATATATTGGTTCTATATAGTCTAAGAAACATATATGCAAAGCATCCAAACAGAACAATTCGCCAATTTATTGTTCTTCAAGTTTAAGTGAACAACGAGCCCCATTGTTAATCCTTTAAAGGAAATTATTTGTAAATTACGACAAGTAGAACAATGATTGGAACACGTAGACGGTTGAAATCTTTGTATATATTGCTTCCATATGGTCTAAGAAACATGTACGCAAAGCATCCAAACAGTACCATTCGCCAATTTTTTGTTCTTCAAGTTTAAGTGAACAATGAGCTCCATTGTTAATCCTTTATCGGAAATTATTTGTAACTTTCGACAAGTAGAACAATGAATGGAACAGGTAGACGGTTGAAATCTTTGTATATATTGCTTCTATATAGTCTAAGAAACAAATATGCAAAGCATCCAATCAGTACAATTCGCCAATTTTTTGTTCTTCAAGTTTAAGTGAACAATGAGCCCCAATGTTTAATCCTTTATCGGAAATTAATTGTAACTTTCTACAATTAGAACACTGATTGGAACACGTAGACGGTTGAAATCTTTGTATATATTGCTTCCATATAGTCTAAGAAACATATATGCAAAGCATCCAAACAGTACCATTCGCCAATTTTTTGTACTTCAAGTGTAAGTGAACAATGAGCCCCAATGGTTAATCCTTTATCGGAAATTATTTGTAATTTTCGACAAGCAGAACAATGAATGGAACAGGTAGTCGGTTGAAATCTTTGTATATATTGCTTCTATATAATCTAAGAAACATATATGAAAAGCATCCAAACAGTACCATTCGCAAATTTTTTGTTCTTCAAGTTTAAGTGAACAATGAGCCCCAATGTTTAATCCTTTATCGGAAATTATTTGTAACTTTCGACAAGTAGAACAATGAATGGAACAGTTAGACGGTTGAAATCTTTGTATATATTGGTTATATATAGTCTAAGAAACATATATGCAAAGCATCCAAACAGAACAATTCGCCAATTTATTGTTCTTCAAGTTTAAGTGAACAACGAGCCCCATTGTTAATCCTTTAAAGGAAATTATTTGTAAATTACGACAAGTAGAACAATGATTGGAACACGTAGACGGTTGAAATCTTTGTATATATTGCTTCCATATGGTCTAAGAAACATGTACGCAAAGCATCCAAACAGTACCATTCGCCAATTTTTTGTTCTTCAAGTTTAAGTGAACAATGAGCTCCATTGTTAATCCTTTATCGGAAATTATTTGTAACTTTCGACAAGTAGAACAATGAATGGAACAGGTATACGGTTGAAATCTTTGTATATATTGCTTCTATATAGTCTAAGAAACATATATGCAAAGCATCCAAACAGTACAATTCGCCAATTTTTTGTTCTTCAAGTTTAAGTGAACAATGAGCCCCAATGTTTAATCCTTTATCGGAAATTATTTGTAACTTTCGACAAGTAGAACAATGAATGGAACAGTTAGACGGTTGAAATCTTTGTATATATTGGTTCTATATAGTCTAAGAAACATATATGCAAAGCATCCAAACAGAACAATTCGCCAATTTATTGTTCTTCAAGTTTAAGTGAACTACGAGTCCCATTGTTAATCCTTTAACGGAAATTATTTGTAACTTTCGACAAGTAGAACAATCACTGGAACGGGTATACGAGTGAAATCTTTCTATATATTGCTTCTATATAGTCTAAGAAACATATATGCAAAGCATCCAAACAGTACAATTTGCCAATTTTTTGTACTTCAAGATTAAGTGAACTACGTGCCCCATTGATAATCATGAAACGGAAATTATTTGTAACTTTCTACAAGTAGAACAATGAATAGAACAGGTAGACGGTTGAAATCATTGTATATATTGCTTCTACATAGACTAAGAAACATATATGCAAAGTATCCAAACAGCACCATTCGCCAATTTTTTGTTCTTCAAGTTTAAGTGAACTACGAGTCCCATTGTTAATCCTTTAACGGAATTTATTTGTAACTTTCGACAAGTAGAACAATGAATGGAACGGGTAGACGGGTGAAATCTTTCTATATATTGCTTCTATATAGTCTAAGAAACATATATGCAAAGCATCCAAACAGTACAATTTGTCAATTTTTTGTACTTCAAGATTAAGTGAACTACGTGCCCCATTGATAATCATGAAACGGAAATTATTTGTAACTTTCTACAAGTAGAACAATGAATGGAACAGGTAGACGGTTGAAATCATTATATATATAGCTTCTACATAGACTAAGAAACATATATGCAAAGCATCCAAACAGTACAATTCGCCAATTTTTTGTTCTTCAAGTTTAAGTAAACTACGATACCCATTGTTAATCCTTTATCGGAAATTATTTGTAACTTTCGACAAGTAGAACAGTGAATGTAACAGGTAGACGGTTTAAATCTTTGTATATATTGCTTCTATATAGTATAAGAAACATATATGCAAAGCATCCAAACAGAACAACTCGCCAATTTTTTGTTCTTCAAGTTTAAGTGAACAATGAGCCCCAATGGTTAATCCGTTATCGGAAATTATTTGTAACTTTCGACAAGTAGAACAATGAATGGAACAGGTAGACGGTTGAAATCTTTGTACATATTGCTTCTAAATAGTCTAAGAGACATATATGCAAAGCATCCAAACAGTACCATTCGCCAATTTTTTGTTCTTCAAGTTTAAGTGAACTACGAGCCACATTGTTACTCCTTTAAAGGAAATTATTTGTAACTTTCGACAAGTAGAACAATGAATGGAACAGGTAGACGGTTGAAATCTTTGTATATATTGCTTCTAAATAGTCTAAGAAACATATATGCAAAGCATCCAAACAGTACAATTCGCCAATTTTTTGTTCTTCAAGTTTAAGTGAACTACGAGCCCCATTGTTAATCCTTTAACGGAAATTAATTGTAACTTTCTACAAGTAGAACAATGATTGGAACACGTAGACGGTTGAAATCTTTGTATATATTGCTTCTATATAGTCTAAGAAACATATATGCAAAGCATCCAAACAGTACCATTCGCCAATTTTTTGTTCTTCAAGTTTAAGTGAACAGCGAGCCCCATTGATAATCATGAAATGGAAATTATTTGTAACTTTCTACAAGTAGAACAATGAATAGTACAGGTAGACCGGTGAAATCTTTCTATATATTGCTTCTAAATAGTCTAAGAAACATGTACGCAAAGCATCCAAACAGTACAATTCGACAATTTTTTGTTCTTCAAGTTTAGTGAACAATGAGCCCCAATGGTTAATCCTTTATCGGAAATTATTTGTAATTTTCGACTTGTAGAACAATGAATGGATCAGGTAGACGGTTGAAATCATTGTATATATTGCTTGTATATAGTATAAGAAACATATATGCAAAGCATCCGAACAGTACCATTCGCCAATTTTTTGTTCTTCAAGTTTAAGTGAACAATGAGCTCCATTGTTAATCCTTTATCGGAAATTATTTGTAACTTTCGACAAGTAGAACAATCAATGGAACAGGTAGGCGGTTGAAATCTTTGTATATATTACTTCTATATAGTCTAAGAAACATATATGCAAAGCATTCAAACAGTACCAATCGCCAATTTTTTGTTCTTCAAGTGTAAGTTAACAATGAGCCCCAATGGTTAATCCTTTATCGGAAAATATTTGTAATTTTCGACAAGCAGAACAATGAATGGAACAGGTAGTCGGTTGAAATCTTTGTATATATTGCTTCTATATAATCTAAGAAACATATATGAAAAGCATCCAAACAGTACCAGTCGCCAATTTTTTGTTCTTCAAGTTTAAGTGAACTACGAGCCACATTGTTACTCCTTTAAAGGAAATTATTTGTAACTTTCGACAAGTAGAACAATGAATGGAACAGGTAGACGGTTGAAATCTTTGTATATATTGCTTCTAAATAGTCTAAGAAACATATATGCAAAGCATCCAAACAGTACAATTCGCCAATTTTTTGTTCTTCAAGTTTAAGTGAACTACGAGCCCCATTGTTAATCCTTTAACGGAAATTAATTGTAACTTTCTACAAGTAGAACAATGATTGGAACACGTAGACGGTTGAAATCTTTGTATATATTGCTTCTATATAGTCTAAGAAACATATATGCAAAGCATCCAAACAGTACAATTCGCCAATTTTTTGTTCTTCAAGTTTAAGTAAACTACGATCCCCATTTTTAATCCCTTAACGGAAATTATTTGTAACTTTCGACAAGTAGAACAATGAATGGAACAGGTAGACGGTTGAAATCATTGTATATATTGCTTCTATATAGTCTAAGAAACATATATGCAAAGCATCCAAACAGTACAATTCGACAATTTTTTGTTCTTCAAGTTTAGTGAACAATGAGCCCCAATGGTTAATCCTTTATCGGAAATTATTTGTAATTTACGACTTGTAGAACAATGAATGGATCAGGTAGACGGTTGAAATCATTGTATATATTGCTTGTATATAGTATAAGAAACATATATGCAAAGCATCCGAACAGTACCATTCGCCAATTTTTTGTTCTTCAAGTTTAAGTGAACAATGAGCTCCATTGTTAATCCTTTATCGGAAATTATTTGTAACTTTCGACAAGTAGAACAATGAATGGAACAGGTAGGCGGTTGAAATCTTTGTATATATTACTTCTATATAGTCTAAGAAACATATATGCAAAGCATCCAAACAGTACCAATCGCCAATTTTTTGTTCTTCAAGTGTAAGTTAACAATGAGCCCCAATGGTTAATCCTTTATCGGAAAATATTTGTAATTTTCGACAAGCAGAACAATGAATGGAACAGGTAGTCGGTTGAAATCTTTGTATATATTGCTTCTATATAATCTAAGAAACATATATGAAAAGCATCCAAACAGTACCAGTCGCCAATTTTTTGTTCTTCAAGTTTAAGTGAACAACGAGCCCCATTTATAATCATGAAACGGAAATTATTTGTAACCTTCTACTAGTAGAACAATGAATAGAACAGGTAGACGGTTGAAATCTTTATATATGTTGCTTCTATAATGTCTAAGAAACCTATATGCAAAGCATCTAAACAGTAACAATCGCCAATTTTTTGATCTTCAAGTTTAAGTGAACTACGAGTCCCATTGTTAATCCTTTAACGGAAATTATTTGTAACTTTCGACAAGTAGAACAATGAATGGAACAGGTAGACGGTTGAAATCTTTCTATATATTGCTTCTATATAGTCTAAGAAACATATATGCAAAGCATCCAAACAGTACAATTCGCCAATTTTTTGTTCTTCAAGTTTAAGTAAACTACGATCCCCATTTTTAATCCCTTAACGGAAATTATTTGTAACTTTCGACAAGTAGAACAATGAATGGAACAGGTAGACGGTTGAAATCATTGTATATATTGCTTCTATATAGTCTAAGAAACATATATGCAAAGCATCCAAACAGTACAATTCGACAATTTTTTGTTCTTCAAGTTTAGTGAACAATGAGCCCCAATGGTTAATCCTTTATCGGAAATTATTTGTAATTTACGACTTGTAGAACAATGAATGGATCAGGTAGACGGTTGAAATCATTGTATATATTGCTTGTATATAGTATAAGAAACATATATGCAAAGCATCCGAACAGTACCATTCGCCAATTTTTTGTTCTTCAAGTTTAAGTGAACAATGAGCTCCATTGTTAATCCTTTATCGGAAATTATTTGTAACTTTCGACAAGTAGAACAATGAATGGAACAGGTAGGCGGTTGAAATCTTTGTATATATTACTTCTATATAGTCTAAGAAACATATATGCAAAGCATCCAAACAGTACCAATCGCCAATTTTTTGTTCTTCAAGTGTAAGTTAACAATGAGCCCCAATGGTTAATCCTTTATCGGAAAATATTTGTAATTTTCGACAAGCAGAACAATGAATGGAACAGGTAGTCGGTTGAAATCTTTGTATATATTGCTTCTATATAATCTAAGAAACATATATGAAAAGCATCCAAACAGTACCAGTCGCCAATTTTTTGTTCTTCAAGTTTAAGTGAACAACGAGCCCCATTTATAATCATGAAACGGAAATTATTTGTAACCTTCTACTAGTAGAACAATGAATAGAACAGGTAGACGGTTGAAATCTTTATATATGTTGCTTCTATAATGTCTAAGAAACCTATATGCAAAGCATCTAAACAGTAACAATCGCCAATTTTTTGATCTTCAAGTTTAAGTGAACAGCGAGCCCCATTGATAATCATGAAATGGAAATTATTTGTAACTTTCTACAAGTAGAACAATGAATAGTACAGGTAGACGGGTGAAATCTTTCTATATAGTGCTTCTAAATAGTCTAAGAAACACATATGCAAAGCATCCAAACAGTACAATTCGCCAATTTTTTGTTCTTCAAGTTTAAGTGAACTACGAGCACCATTGTTAATCCTTTAAAGGAAATTATTTGTAAATTTCGACAAGTAAAACAATGAATGGAACAGGTAGACGGTTGAAATCATTGTATATATTGCTTCTATATAGTCTAAGAAACAAATATGCAAAGCATCCAAACAGTACAATTCGCCAATTTTTTGTTCTTCAAGTTTAAGTGAACAATGAGCCCCAATGTTTAATCCTTTATCGGAAATTAATTGTAACTTTCTACAATTAGAACACTGATTGGAACACGTAGACGGTTGAAATCTTTGTATATATTGCTTCCATATAGTCTAAGAAACATATATGCAAAGCATCCAAACAGTACCATTCGCCAATTTTTTGTACTTCAAGTGTAAGTGAACAATGAGCCCCAATGGTTAATCCTTTATCGGAAATTATTTGTAATTTTCGACAAGCAGAACAATGAATGGAACAGGTAGTCGGTTGAAATCTTTTTATATATTGCTTCTATATAATCTAAGAAACATATATGAAAAGCATCCAAACAGTACCATTCGCCAATTTTTTGTTCTTCAAGTGTAAGTGAACAATGAGCCCCAATGGTTAATCCTTTATCGGAAATTATTTGTAATTTTCGACAAGCAGAACAATGAATGGAACAGGTAGTCGGTTGAAATCTTTGTATATATTGCTTCTATATAATCTAAGAAACATATATGCAAAGCATCCAAACAGTACAATTCGCCAATTTTTTGTTCTTCAAGTTTAAGTGAACAATGAGCCCCAATGTTTAATCCTTTATCGGAAATTATTTGTAACTTTCGACAAGTAGAACAATGAATGGAACAGTTAGACGGTTGAAATATTTGTATATATTGCTTCTATATAGTCTAAGAAACATATATGCAAAGCATCCAAACAGTACAATTCGCCAATTTATTGTTCTTCAAGTTTAAGTGAACAACGAGCCCCATTGTTAATCCTTTAAAGGAAATTAATTGTAAATTACGACAAGTAGAACAATGATTGGAACACGTAGACGATTGAAATCTTTGTATATATTGCTTCCATATGGTCTAAGAAACATGTACGCAAAGCATCCAAACAGTACCATTCGCCAATTTTTTGTTCTTCAAGTTTAAGTGAACAATGAGCTCCATTGTTAATCCTTTATCGGAAATTATTTGTAACTTTCGACAAGTAGAACAATGAATGGAACAGGTAGACGGTTGAAATCTTTGCATATATTGCTTCTATATAGTCTAAGAAACATATATGCAAGGCATCCAAACAGTACAATTCGCCAATTTTTTGTTCTTCAAGTTTAAGTGAACAATGAGCCCCAATGTTTAATCCTTTATCGGAAATTATTTGTAAATTTCGACAAGTAGAACAATGAATGGAACAGTAAGACTGTTGAAATCTTTGTATATATTGCTTCTATATAGTCTAAGAAACATATATGCAAAGCATCCAAACAGTACCATTCGCCAATTTTTTTTTCTTCAAAATTAAGTGAACAACGAGCCCCATTGATAATCATGAAACGGAAATTATTTGTAACTTTCTACAAGTAGAACAATGAATAGAACAGGTAGACGGTTGAAATCTTTGTATATGTTGCTTCTATATAGTCTAAGAAACGTATATGCAAAGCATCTAAACAGTAACAACCGCCAATTTTTTGATCTTCAAGTTTAAGTGAACAGCGAGCCCCATTGATAATCATGAAATGGAAATTATTTGTAACTTTCTACAAGTAGAACAATGAATAGTACAGGTAGACCGGTGAAATCTTTCTATATATTGCTTCTAAATAGTCTAAGAAACATATATGCAAAGCATCCAAACAGTACAATTCGCCAATAATTTCGTCTTCATGTTTAAGTGAACTACGAGCCCCATTGTTAATACTTTAACGGAAATTATTTGTAAATTCCGACAAGTAGAACAATGATTGGAACACGTAGACGGTTGAAATCTTTGTATATATTGCTTCCATATGGTCTAAGAAACATGTAGGCAAAGCATCCAAACAGTACCATTCGCCAATTTTTTGTTCTTCAAGTTTAAGTGAACAATGAGCTCCATTGTTAATCCTTTATCGGAAATTATTTGTAACTTTCGACAAGTAGAACAATGAATGGAACAGGTAGACGGTTGAAATCTTTGTATATATTGCTTCTATATAGTCTAAGAAACATATATGCAAAGCATCCAAACAGTACAATTCGCCAATTTTTTGTTCTTCAAGTTTAAGTGAACAATGAGACCCATTGTTAATTCTTTATCGGAAATTATTTGTAACTTTCGACAAGTAGATCAATGAATGGAACAGGTAGACGATTGAAATCTTTGTATATATTGCTTCTATATAGTCTAAGAAACATATATGCAAAGCATCCAAACAGTACAATTCGCCAATTTTTTGTTCTTCAAGTTTAAGTGAACAATGAGCCCCAATGGTTAATCCGTTATCGGAAATTATTTGTAGCTTTCGACAAGTAGAACAATGAATGGAACAGGTAGACGGTTGAAATCTTTGTATATATTGCTTCTATATAGTCTAAGAAACATATATGCAAAGCATCCAAACAGTACAATTCGCCAATTTATTGTTCTTCAAGTTTAAGTTAACAACGAGCCCCATTGTTAATCCTTTAAAGGAAATTATGTGTAAATTTCGACAAGTAGAACAATGATTGGAACACGTAGACGGTTGAAATCATTGTATATATTGCTTCCATATAGTCTAAGAAACATGTACGCAAAGCATCCAAACAGTACCATTCGCAAATTTTTTGGTCTTCAAGTTTAAGTGAACAATGAGCCCCAATGGTTAATCCTTTATCGGAAATTATTTGTAATTTTCGACAAGTCGAACAATGAATGGAACAGGTAGACGGTTGAAATCTTTGTATATATTGCTTCTATATAGTCTAAGATACATATATGCAAAGCATCCAAACAGTACAATTCGCCAATTTATTGTTCTTCAAGTTTAAGTTAACAACGAGCCCCATTGTTAATCCTTTAAAGGAAATTATGTGTAAATTTCGACAAGTAGAACAATGATTGGAACACGTAGACGGTTGAAATCTTTGTATATATTGCATCCATATGGTCTAAGAAACATGTACGCAATGCATCCAAAAAGTACCATTCGCCAATTTTTTGGTCTTCAAGTTTAAGTGAACAATGAGCCCCAATGGTTAATCCTTTATCGGAAATTATTTGTAATTTTCGACAAGTCGAACAATGAATGGAACAGGTAGACGGTTGAAATATATGTATATATTGCTTCTATATAATATAAGAAACATATATTCAAAGCATCCAAACAGTACCATTCGCCAATTTTTTGTTCTTCAAGTTTAAGTGAACTACGAGCCCCATTTTTAATCCTTTAACGGAAATTAATTGTAACTTTCTACAAGTAGAACAATGATTGGAACTCGTAGACGGTTGAAATCTTTGTATATATTGCTTCTATATAGTCTAAGAAACATATATGCAAAGCATCCAAACAGTACCATTCGCCAATTTTTTGTTCTTCAAGTTTAAGTGAACAATGAGACCCATTGTTAATTCTTTATCGGAAATTATTTGTAACTTTCGACAAGTAGATCAATGAATGGAACAGGTAGACGATTGAAATCTTTGTATATATTGCTTCTATATAGTCTAAGAAACATATATGCAAAGCATCCAAACAGTACAATTCGCCAATTTTTTGTTCTTCAAGTTTAAGTGAACAATGAGCCCCAATGGTTAATCCGTTATCGGAAATTATTTGTAGCTTTCGACAAGTAGAACAATGAATGGAACAGGTAGACGGTTGAAATCTTTGTATATATTGCTTCTATATAGTCTAAGAAACATATATGCAAAGCATCCAAACAGTACAATTCGCCAATTTATTGTTCTTCAAGTTTAAGTTAACAACGAGCCCCATTGTTAATCCTTTAAAGGAAATTATGTGTAAATTTCGACAAGTAGAACAATGATTGGAACACGTAGACGGTTGAAATCATTGTATATATTGCTTCCATAAAGTCTAAGAAACATGTACGCAAAGCATCCAAACAGTACCATTCGCCAATTTTTTGGTCTTCAAGTTTAAGTGAACAATGAGACCCATTGTTAATCCTTTATCGGAAATTATTTGTAACTTTCGACAAGTAGATCAATGAATGGAACAGGTAGACGATTGAAATCTTTGTATATATTGCTTCTATATAGTCTAAGAAACATATATGCAAAGCATCCAAACAGTACAATTCGCCAATTTATTGTTCTTCAAGTTTAAGTGAACAACGAGCCCCATTGTTAATCCTTTAAAGGAAATTATTTGTAAATTTCGGCAAGTAGAATAATGAATGGAACAGGTAGACGGTTGAAATCTTTGTATATATTGCTTCTAAATAGTCTAAGAAACATATATGCAAAGCATCCACACAGTACCAATCGCCAATTTTTTGTTCTTCAAGTGTAAGTGAACAATGAGCCCCAATGGTTAATCCTTTATCGGAAATTATTTGTAATTTTCGACAAGCAGAACAATGAATGGAACAGGTAGTCGGTTGAAATCTTTGTATATATTGCTTCTATATAATCTAAGAAACATATATGAAAAGCATCCAAACAGTACCATTCGCCAATTTTTTGTTCTTCAAGTTTAAGTGAACAACGAGCCCCATTTATAATCATGAAACGGAAATTATTTGTAACCTTCTACAAGTAGAACAATGAATAGAACAGGTAGACGGTTGAAATCTTTATATATGTTGCTTCTATAATGTCTAAGAAACCTATATGCAAAGCATCTAAACAGTAACAATCGCCAATTTTTTGATCTTCAAGTTTAAGTGAACAGCGAGCCCCATTGATAATCATGAAATGGAAATTATTTGTAACTTTCTACAAGTAGAACAATGATAAGTACAGGTAGACGGGTGAAATCTTTCTATATATTGCTTCTAAATAGTCTAAGAAACATATATGCAAAGCATCCAAACAGTACCATTCGCCAATTTTTTGTTCTTCAAGTGTAAGTGAACAATGAGCCCCAATGGTTAATCCTTTATCGGAAATTATTTGTAATTTTCGACAAGCAGAACAATGAATGGAACAGGTAGTCGGTTGAAATCTTTGTATATATTGCTTCTATATAGTCTAAGAAACATATATGCAAAGGATCTAAACAGTAACATTCGCCAATTTTTTGATCTTCAAGTTTAAGTGAACAATGAGCCCCATTGTTAATCCTTTATCGGAAATTATTTGTAACTTTCGACAAGTAGAACAATGAATGGAAAAGGTAGACGGTTGAAATCATTGTATATATTGCTTCTATATAGTCTAAGAAACATATCTGCAAATTATCCAAACAGTACAATTCGCCAATTATTTGATCTTCAAGTTGAAGTGAACTACGAGCCCCATTGTTAATACTTTAACGGAAATTATTTGTAACTTGCGACAAGTAGAACAATGAATGGAACAGGTAGTCGGTTGAAATCTTTGTATATATTGCTTCTATATAATCTAAGAAACATATATGAAAAGCATCCAAACAGTACCATTCGCAAATTTTTTGTTCTTCAAGTTTAAGTGAACAGCGAGCCCCATTGATAATCATGAAATGGAAATTATTTGTAACTTTCTACAAGTAGAACAATGAATAGTACAGGTAGACCGGTGAAATCTTTCTATATATTGCTTCTAAATAGTCTAAGAAACATGTACGCAAAGCATCCAAACAGTACCATTCGCCAATTTTTTGTTCTTCAAGTTTAAGTGCACAATGAGCCCCAATGTTTAATCCTTTATCGGAAATTATTTGTAATTTTCGACAAACAGAACAATGAATGGAACAGGTAGTCGGTTGAAATCTTTGTATATATTGCTTCTATATAATCTAAGAAACATATATGAAAAGCATCCAAACAGTACCATTCGCCAATTTTTTGTTCCTCAAGTGTAAGTGAACAATGAGCCCCAATGGTTAATCCTTTATCGGAAATTATTTGTAATTTTCGACAAGCAGAACAATGACTGGAACAGGTAGTCGGTTGAAATCTTTGTATATATTGCTTCTATATAATCTAAGAAACATATATGAAAAGCATCCAAACAGTACCATTCGCCAATTTTTTGTTCTTCAAGTGTAAGTGAACAACGAGCCCCATTGTTAATCCTTTAAAGGAAATTAATTGTAAATTACGACAAGTAGAACAATGAATAGAACAGATAGACGGGTGAAATCTTTGTATATATTGCTTCTATATAATCTAAGAAACATATATGCAAAGCATCCAAACAGTACAATTCGCCAATTTATTGTTCTTCAAGTTTAAGTGAACAACGAGCCCCATTGTTAATCCTTCAAAGGAAATTAATTCTAAATTACGACAAGTAGAACAATGATTGGAACACGTAGACGGTTGAAACCTTTGTATATATTGCTTCCATATGGTCTAAGAAACATGTACGCAAAGCATCCAAACAGTACCATTCGCCAATTTTTTGTTCTTCAAGTTTAAGTGAACAATGAGCTCCATTGTTAATCTTTTATCGGAAATTATTTGTAACTTTCGACAAGTAGAACAATGAATGGAACAGGTAGACGGTTGAAATCTTTGTATATATTGCTTCTATATAGTCTAAGAAACATATATGCAAAGCATCCAAACAGTACAATTCGCCAATTTTTTGTTCTTCAAGTTTAAGTGAACAATGAGCCCCAATGTTTAATCCTTTATCGGAAATTATTTGTAACTTTCGACAAGTAGAACAATGAATGGAACAGTTAGACGGTTGAAATCTTTGTATATATTGGTTCTATATAGTCTAAGAAACATATATGCAAAGCATCCAAACAGTACAATTCGCCAATTTATTGTTCTTCAAGTTTAAGTGAACTACGAGCCCCATTGTTAATCCTTTAACGGAAATTAATTGTAACTTTCTACAATTAGAACACTGATTGGAACACGTAGACGGTTGAAATCTTTGTATATATTGCTTCCATATAGTCTAAGAAACATATATGCAAAGCATCCAAACAGTACCATTCGCCAATTTTTTGTTCTTCAAGTTTAAGTGAACTATGAGTCCCATTGTTAATCCTTTAACGGAAATTATTTGTAACTTTCGACAAGTAGAACAATGAATGGAACAGGTAGACGGTTGAAATCTTTCTATATATTGCTTCTATATAGTCTAAGAAACATATATGCAAAGCATCCAAACAGTACAATTCGCCAATTTTTTGTTCTTCAAGTTTAAGTAAACTACGATCCCCATTGTTAATCCCTTAACGGAAATTATTTGTAACTTTCGACAAGTAGAACAATGAATGGAACAGGTAGACGGTTGAAATCATTGTATATATTGCTTCTATATAGTCTAAGAAACATATATGCAAAGCATCTAAACAGTAACATTCGCCAATTTTTTGATCTTCAAGTTTAAGTGAACAATGAGCCCCATTGTTAATCCTTTATCGGAAATTATTTGTAACTTTCGACAAGTAGAGCAATGAATGGAACAGGTAGACGGTTGAAATCTTTGTATATATTGCTTCTATATAGTCTAAGAAACATATATGCCAAGCAGCCAAACAGTACAATTCGCCAATTTATTGTTCTTCAACTTTAAGTAAACTACGATCCCCATTGTTAATCCCTTAACGGAAATTATTTGTAACTTTCGACAAGTAGAACAATGAATGGAACAGGTAGACGGTTGAAGTCATTGTATATATTGCTTCTATATGGTCTAAGAAACATATATGCAAAGCATCCAAACAGTACAATTCGCCAATTTTTTGGTCTTCAAGTTTAAGTGAACAATGAGCCCCAATGGTTAATCCTTTATCGGATATTATTTGTAATTTTCGACAAGTAGAACAATGAATGGAACAGGTAGACGGTTGAAATATTTGTACATATTGCTTCTATATAATATAAGAAACATATATGCAAAGCATCCAAACAGTACAATTAGCCAATTTATTGTTCCTCAAGTTTTAGTGAACTACGAGCCCCATTGTTAATCATTTAAAGGAAATTATTTGTAAATTTCGGCAAGTAGAACAATGAATGGAACAGGTAGACGGTTGAAATCTTTGTATATATTGCTTCGATATAGTATAAGAAACATATATGCAAAGCATCCAAACAGTACAATTCGCCAATTTTTTGTTCTTCAAGTTTAAGAAAACTACGATCCCCATTGTTAATCCCTTAACGGAAATTATTTGTAACTTTCGACAAGTAGAACAGTGAATGGAACAGTTAGACAGTTGAAATCTTTGTATATATTGCTTCTATATAGTATAAGAAACATATATGCGAAGCATCCAAACAGTACAATTCGCCAATTTTTTGTTCATCAAGTTTAAGTGAACAATGAGCCCCAATGGTCAATCCGTTATCGGAAATTATTTGTAACTTTCGACAAGTAGAACAATGAATGGAACAGGTAGACGGTTGAAGTCATTGTATATATTGCTTCTATATGGTCTAAGAAACATATATGCAAAGCAATCAAACAGTACCATTCGCCAATTTTTTGTTCTTCAAGTTTAAGTGAACTACGAGCTCCATTGTTAATCCTTCAAAGGAAATTATTTGTAAATTTCGACAAGTAGAACAATGAATGGAACAGGTAGACGGTTGAAGTCATTGTATATATTGCTTCTATATGGCCTAAGAAACATATATGCAAAGCATCCAAACAGTACCATTCGCCAATTTATTGTTCTTCAAATTTAAGTGAACAATGAGCCCCAATGGTTAATCCGTTATCGGAAATTATTTGTAACTTTCGACAAGTAGAACAATGAATGGAACAGGTAGGCGGTTGAAATCTTTGTATATATTGCTTCTATATAGTCTAAGAAACATATATGCAAAGCATCCAAACAGTACCATTCCCCAATTTTTTGTTCTTCAAGTTTAAGTGAACTACGAGCCCCATTGTTAATCCTTCAAAGGAAATTATTTGTAAATTTCGACAAGTAGAACAATGAATGGAACAGGTAGACTGTTGAAATCATTGTATATATTGCTTCTATATAGTCTAAGAAACATATATGCAAAGCATCCAAACAGTACAATTCGCCAATTTTTTGTTCTTCAAGTTTAAGTAAACTACGATCCCCATTGTTAATAACTTAACGGAAATTATTTGTAACTTTCGACAAGTAGAACAGTGAATGGAACAGTTAGACAGTTGAAATCTTTGTATATATTGCTTCTATATAGTATAAGAAACATATATGCGAAGCATCCAAACAGTACAATTCGCCAATTTTTTGTTCATCAAGTTTAAGTGAACAATGAGCCCCAATGGTCAATCCGTTATCGGAAATTATTTGTAACTTTCGACAAGTAGAACAATGAATGGAACAGGTAGACGGTTGAAGTCATTGTATATATTGCTTCTATATGGTCTAAGAAACATATATGCAAAGCATCCAAACAGTACAATTCGCCAATTTTTTGGTCTTCAAGTTTAAGTGAACAATGAGCCCCAATGGTTAATCCTTTATCGGATATTATTTGTAATTTTCGACAAGTAGAACAATGAATGGAACAGGTAGACGGTTGAAATATTTGTACATATTGCTTCTATATAATATAAGAAACATATATGCAAAGCATCCAAACAGTACAATTAGCCAATTTATTGTTCCTCAAGTTTTAGTGAACTACGAGCCCCATTGTTAATCATTTAAAGGAAATTATTTGTAAATTTCGGCAAGTAGAACAATGAATGGAACAGGTAGACGGTTGAAATCTTTGTATATATTGCTTCTATATAGTATAAGAAACATATATGCAAAGCATCCAAACAGTACAATTCGCCAATTTTTTGTTCTTCAAGTTTAAGAAAACTACGATCCCCATTGTTAATCCCTTAACGGAAATTATTTGTAACTTTCGACAAGTAGAACAGTGAATGGAACAGTTAGACAGTTGAAATCTTTGTATATATTGCTTCTATATAGTATAAGAAACATATATGCGAAGCATCCAAACAGTACAATTCGCCAATTTTTTGTTCATCAAGTTTAAGTGAACAATGAGCCCCAATGGTCAATCCGTTATCGGAAATTATTTGTAACTTTCGACAAGTAGAACAATGAATGGAACACGTAGACGGTTGAAATCTTTGTATATATTGCTTCCATATAGTCTAAGAAACATGTACGCAAAGCATCCAAACAGCACCATTCGCCAATTATTTGTTCTTCAAGTTTAAGTGAACAATGAGCCCCAATGGTTAATCCTTTATCGGAAATTATTTGTAACTTTCGACAAGTAGAACAATGAATGGAACAGGTAGACTGTTGAAATCATTGTATATATTGCTTCTGTATAGTCTAAGAAACATATATGCAAAGCATCCAAACAGTACCATTCGCCATTTTTTTGTTCTTCAAATTTAAGTGACCAATGAGCCCCAATGGTTAATCCGTTATCGGAAATTATTTGTAACTTTCGACAAGTAGAACAATGAATGGAACAGGTAGGCGGTTGAAATCTTTGTATATATTGCTTCTATATAGTCTAAGAAACAGATATGCAAAGCATCCAAACAGTACAATTCGCCAATTTTTTGTTCTTCAAGTTTAAGTAAACTACGATCCCCATTGTTAATCCCTTAACGGAAATTATTTGTAACTTTCGACAAGTAGAACAGTGAATGGAACAGGTAGAAGGTTGAAATCTTTGTATATATTGCTTCTATATAGTATAAGAAACATATATGCAAAGAATCCAAACAGTACAAATCGCCAATTTTTTGTTCTTCAAGTTTAAGTGAACAATGAGCCCCAATGGTTAATCCGTTATCGGAAATTATTTGTAACTTTCGACAAGTAGAACAATGAATGGAACAGGTAGACGGTTGAAATCTTTGTATATATTGCTTCTATATAGTCTAAGAAACATATATGCAAAGCATCCAAACAGTACAATTCGACAATTTTTTGTTCTTCAAGTTTAGTGAACAATGAGCCCCAATGGTTAATCCGTTATCGGAAATTATTTGTAAATTTCGACAAGTAGAACAATGAATGGAACAGGTAGGCGGTTGAAATCTTTGTATATATTGCTTCTATATAGTCTAAGAAACATATATGCAAAGCATCCAAACAGTACCATTCGCCAATTGTTTGTTCTTCAAGTTTAAGTGAACTACGAGCCCCATTGTTAATCCTTCAAAGGAAATTATTTGTAAATTTCGACAAGTAGAACAATGAATGGAACAGGTAGACTGTTGAAATCATTGTATATATTGCTTCTATATAGTCTAAGAAACATATATGCAAAGCATCCAAACAGTACAATTCGCCAATTTTTTGTTCTTCAAGTTTAAGTAAACTACGATCCCCGTTGTTAATCCCTTAACGGAAATTATTTGTAACTTTCGACAAGTAGAACAATGAATGGAACAGGTAGACGGTTGAAATCATTGTATATATTGCTTCTATATAGTCTAAGAAACATATATGCAAAGCATCCAAACAGTACAATTCGACAATTTTTTGTTCTTCAAGTTTAGTGAACAATGAGCCCCAATGGTCAATCCGTTATCGGAAATTATTTGTAACTTTCGACAAGTAGAACAATGAATGGAACAGGTAGACGGTTGAAATCATTGTATATACTGCTTCTATATAGTCTAAGAAACATATATGCAAAGCATCCAAACAGTACCATTCGCCAATTTTTTGTTCTTCAAGTTTAAGTGAACTACGAGCCCCATTGTTAATCCTTTAAAGGAAATTATTTGTAACTTTCGACAAGTAGAACAATGAATGGAACAGGTAGACTGTTGAAATCATTGTATATATTGCTTCTATATAGTCTAAGAAACATATATGCAAAGCATGCAAACAGTACAATTCGCCAATTTTTTGTTCTTCAAGTTTAAGTAAACTACGATCCCCATTGTTAGTCCCTTAACGGAAATTATTTGTAACTTTCGACAAGTAGAACAATGAATGGAACAGGTAGACGGTTGATATCATTGTATATACTGCTTCTATATAGTCTAAGAAACATATATGCAAAGCATCCAAACAGTACCATTCGCCAATTTTTTGTTCTTCAAGTTTAAGTGAACTACGAGCCCCATTGTTAATCCTTTAAAGGAAATTATTTGTAATTTTCGACAAGCAGAACAATGAATGGAACAGGTAGACGGTTGAAATCTTTGTATATATTGCTTCTATATAATCTAAGAAACATATATGCAAAGCATTCAAACAGTACCATTCGCCAATTTTTTGTTCTTTAAGTTTAAGTGAACTACGAGCCCCATTGTTAATCCTTTAAAGGAAATTATTTGTAATTTTCGACAAGCAGAACAATGAATGGAACAGGTAGACGGTTGAAATCTTTGTATATATTGCTTCTATATAATCTAAGAAACATATATGCAAAGCATTCAAACAGTACCATTCGCCAATTTTTTGTTCTTCAAGTTTAAGTGAACAACGAGCCCCATTGATAATCATGAAACGGAAATTATTTGTAACTTTGTACAAGTAGAACAATGAATAGAACAGGTAGACGGTTGAAATCTTTGTATATGTTGCTTCTATATAGTCTAAGAAGCCTATATGCAAAGCATCTAAACAGTAACAATCGCCAATTTTTTGATCTTCAAGTTTAAGTGAACAGCGAGCCCCATTGATAATCATGAAATGGAAATTATTTCTAACTTTCTACAAGTAGAACAATGAATAGTACAGGTAGACGGGTGAAACCTTTCTATATATTGCTTCTAAATAGTCTAAGAAACACATATGCAAAGCATCCAAACAGTACAATTCGCCAATTTTTTGTTCTTCAAGTTTAAGTGAACTACGAGCTCCATTGTTAATCCTTTAAAGGAAATTATTTGTAAATTTCGACAAGTAGAACAATGAATGGATCAGGTAGACGGTTGAAATCTTTGTATATATTGCTTCTATATAGTATAAGAAACATATATGCAAAGCATCCAAACAGTTCAATTCGCCAATTTTTTGTTCTTCAAGTTTAAGTGAACAATGAGCCCCAATGGTTAATCCTTTATCGGAAATTATTTGTAATTTTCGACAAGTAGAACAATGAATGGAACAGGTAGACGGTTGAAATCATTGTATATATTGCTTCTATATAGTCTAAGAAACATATATGTAAAGCATCCAAACAGTACAATTCGCCAATTTATTGTTCTTCAAGTGTAAATGAACAACGAGCCCCATTGTTAATCCTTTAAAGGAAATTATTTGTACATTTCGAAAAGTAGAACAATGATTGGAACACGTAGACGGTTGAAATCATTGTATATATTGCTTCTGTATAGTCTAAGAAACATATATGCAAAGCATCCAAACAGTACAATTCGCCAATTTTTTGTTCTTCAAGTTTAAGTGAACTACGATCCCCATTGTTAATCCTTTAACGGAAATTATTTGTAACTTTCGACAAGTAGAACAATGAATGGAACAGGTAGACTGTTGAAATCATTGTATATATTGCTTCTGTATAGTCTAAGAAACATATATGCAAAGCATCCAAACAGTACCATTCGCCATTTTTTTGTTCTTCAAATTTAAGTGACCAATGAGCCCCAATGGTTAATCCGTTATCGGAAATTATTTGTAACTTTCGACAAGTAGAACAATGAATGGAACAGGTAGGCGGTTGAAATCTTTGTATATATTGCTTCTATATAGTCTAAGAAACAGATATGCAAAGCATCCAAACAGTACAATTCGCCAATTTTTTGTTCTTCAAGTTTAAGTAAACTACGATCCCCATTGTTAATCCCTTAACGGAAATTATTTGTAACTTTCGACAAGTAGAACAGTGAATGGAACAGGTAGAAGGTTGAAATCTTTGTATATATTGCTTCTATATAGTATAAGAAACATATATGCAAAGAATCCAAACAGTACAAATCGCCAATTTTTTGTTCTTCAAGTTTAAGTGAACAATGAGCCCCAATGGTTAATCCGTTATCGGAAATTATTTGTAACTTTCGACAAGTAGAACAATGAATGGAACAGGTAGACGGTTGAAATCTTTGTATATATTGCTTCTATATAGTCTAAGAAACATATATGCAAAGCATCCAAACAGTACAATTCGACAATTTTTTGTTCTTCAAGTTTAGTGAACAATGAGCCCCAATGGTTAATCCGTTATCGGAAATTATTTGTAACTTTCGACAAGTAGAACAATGAATGGAACAGGTAGGCGGTTGAAATCTTTGTATATATTGCTTCTATATAGTCTAAGAAACATATATGCAAAGCATCCAAACAGTACCATTCGCCAATTTTTTGTTCTTCAAGTTTAAGTGAACTACGAGCCCCATTGTTAATCCTTCAAAGGAAATTATTTGTAAATTTCGACAAGTAGAACAATGAATGGAACAGGTAGACTGTTGAAATCATTGTATATATTGCTTCTATATAGTCTAAGAAACATATATGCAAAGCATCCAAACAGTACAATTCGACAATTTTTTGTTCTTCAAGTTTAGTGAACAATGAGCCCCAATGGTCAATCCGTTATCGGAAATTATTTGTAACTTTCGACAAGTAGAACAATGAATGGAACAGGTAGACGGTTGAAATCATTGTATATACTGCTTCTATATAGTCTAAGAAACATATATGCAAAGCATCCAAACAGTACCATTCGCCAATTTTTTGTTCTTCAAGTTTAAGTGAACTACGAGCCCCATTGTTAATCCTTTAAAGGAAATTATTTGTAATTTTCGACAAGCAGAACAATGAATGGAACAGGTAGACGGTTGAAATCTTTGTATATATTGCTTCTATATAATCTAAGAAACATATATGCAAAGAATCCAAACAGTACCATTCGCCAATTTTTTGTTCTTCAAGTTTAAGTGAACTACGAGCCCCATTGTTAATCCTTTAAAGGAAATTATTTGTAATTTTCGACAAGCAGAACAATGAATGGAACAGGTAGACGGTTGAATTCTTTGTATATATTCCATCTATATAGTCTAAGAAACATATATGCAAAGCATCCAAACAGTACCATTCGCCAATTTTTTGTTCTTCAAGTTTAAGTGAACTACGAGCCCCATTGTTAATACTTTAAAGGAAATTATTTGTAACTTTCGACAAGTAGAACAATGAATGGAACAGGTAGGTACTGTTGAAATCATTGTATATATTGCTTCTATATAGTCTAAGAAACATATATGCAAAGCATCCAAACAGTACAATTCGCCAATTTTTTGTTCTTCAAGTTTAAGTAAACTACGATCCCCATTGTTAATCCTTTAAAGGAAATTATTTGTAATTTTCGACAAGCAGAACAATGAATGGAACAGGTAGACGGTTGAAATCTTTGTATATATTGCTTCTATATAATCTAAGAAACATATATGCAAAGCATTCAAACAGTACCATTCGCCAATTTTTTGTTCTTCAAGTTTAAGTGAACTACGAGCCCCATTGTTAATCCTTTAAAGGAAATTATTTGTAATTTTCGACAAGCAGAACAATGAATGGAACAGGTAGACGGTTGAAATCTTTGTATATATTGCTTCTATATAATCTAAGAAACATATATGCAAAGCATTCAAACAGTACCATTCGCCAATTTTTTGTTCTTCAAGTTTAAGTGAACAACGAGCCCCATTGATAATCATGAAACGGAAATTATTTGTAACTTTGTACAAGTAGAACAATGAATAGAACAGGTAGACGGTTGAAATCTTTGTATATGTTGCTTCTATATAGTCTAAGAAGCCTATATGCAAAGCATCTAAACAGTAACAATCGCCAATTTATTGATCTTCAAGTTTAAGTGAACAGCGAGCCCCATTGATAATCATGAAATGGAAATTATTTGTAACTTTCTACAAGTAGAACAATGAATAGTACAGGTAGACGGGTGAAACCTTTCTATATATTGCTTCTAAATAGTCTAAGAAACACATATGCAAAGCATCCAAACAGTACAATTCGCCAATTTTTTGTTCTTCAAGTTTAAGTGAACTACGAGCTCCATTGTTAATCCTTTAAAGGAAATTATTTGTAAATTTCGACAAGTAGAACAATGAATGGATCAGGTAGACGGTTGAAATCTTTGTATATATTGCTTCTATATAGTATAAGAAACATATATGCAAAGCATCCAAACAGTTCAATTCGCCAATTTTTTGTTCTTCAAGTTTAAGTGAACAATGAGCCCCAATGGTCAATCCGTTATCGGAAATTATTTGTAACTTTCGACAAGTAGAACATTGAATGGAACAGGCAGACGGTTGAAGTCATTGTATATATTGCTTCTATATAGTCTAAGAAACACATATGCAAAGCATCCAAACAGTACAATTCGCCAATTTTTTGTTCTTCAAGTTTAAGTGAACTACGAGCTCCATTGTTAATCCTTTAAAGGAAATTATTTGTAAATTTCGACAAGTAGAACAATGATTGGAACACGTAAACGGTTGAAATCTTTGTATATATTGCTTCCATATAGTCTAAGAAACATGTACGCAAAGCATCCCAACAGTACCATTCGCCAATTTTTTGTTCTTCAAGTTTAAGTGAACAATGACCCCATTGTTAATCCTTTATCGGAAATTGTTTGTAAATTTCGACAAGTAGAACAATGAATGGAACAGGTAGACTGTTGAAATCATTGTATATATTGCTTCTATATAGTCCAAGAAACATATATGCAAAGCGTCCAAACAGTACAATTCGCCAATTTTTTGCTCTTCAAGTTTTAGTGAACTACGAGCCCCATTGTTAATCATTTAAAGGAAATTATTTGTAAATTTCGGCAAGTAGAACAATGAATGGAACAGGTAGACGGTTGAAATCTTTGTATATATTGCTTCTATATAGTATAAGAAACATATATGCAGTGCATCCAAACAGTACAATTCGCCAATTTTTTGTTCTTCAAGTTTAAGAAAACTACGATCCCCATTGTTAATCCCTTAACGGAAATTATTTGTAACTTTCGACAAGTAGAACAGTGAATGGAACAGTTAGACAGTTGAAATCTTTGTATATATTGCTTCTATATAGTATAAGAAACATATATGCGAAGCATCCAAACAGTACAATTCGCCAATTTTTTGTTCATCAAGTTTAAGTGAACAATGAGCCCCAATGGTCAATCCGTTATCGGAAATTATTTGTAACTTTCGACAAGTAGAACAATGAATGGAACTGGTAGACGGTTGAAGTCATTGTATATATTGCTTCTATATGGTCTAAGAAACATATATGCAAAGCAATCAAACAGTACCATTCGCCAATTTTTTGTTCTTCAAGTTTAAGTGAACTACGAGCCCCATTGTTAATCCTTCAAAGGAAATTATTTGTAAATTTCGACAGGTAGAACAATGAATGGAACAGGTAGACGGTTGAAGTCATTGTATATATTGCTTCTATATGGTCTAAGAAACATATATGCAAAGCATCCAAACAGTACCATTCGCCAATTTTTTGTTCTTCAAATTTAAGTGAACAATGAGCCCCAATGGTTAATACGTTATCGGAAATTATTTGTAACTTTCGACAAGTAGAAAAATGAATGGAACAGGTAGGCGGTTGAAATCTTTGTATATATTGCTTCTATATAGTCTAAGAAACATATATGCAAAGCATCCAAACAGTACCATTCGCCAATTTTTTGTTCTTCAAGTTTAAGTGTACTACGAGCCCCATTGTTAATCCCTTAACGGAAATTATTTGTTACTTTCGACAAGTAGAACAATGAATGGAACAGGTAGACGGTTGAAATCATTGTATATACTGCTTCTATATAGTCTAAGAAACATATATGCAAAGCATCCAAGCAGTACCATTCGCCAATTTTTTGTTCTTCAAGTTTAAGTGAACTACGAGCCCATTGTTAATCCTTTAAAGGAAATTATTTGTAATTTTCGACAAGCAGAACAATGAATGGAACAGGTAGACGGTTGAAATCTTTGTATATATTGCTTCTATATAATCTAAGAAACATATATGCAAAGAATCCAAACAGTACCATTCGCCAATTTTTTGTTCTTCAAGTTTAAGTGAACTACGAGCCCCATTGTTAATCCTTTAAAGGAAATTATTTGTAATTTTCGACAAGCAGAACAATGAATGGAACAGGTAGACGGTTGAATTCTTTGTATATATTCCATGTATATAGTCTAAGAAACATATATGCAAAGCATCCAAACAGTACCATTCGCCAATTTTTTGTTCTTCAAGTTTAAGTGAACTACGAGCCCCATTGTTAATACTTTAAAGGAAATTATTTGTAACTTTCGACAAGTAGAACAATGAATGGAACAGGTAGACTGTTGAAATCATTGTATATATTGCTTCTATATAGTCTAAGAAACATACATGCAAAGCATCCAAACAGTACCATCCGCCAATTTTTTGTTCTTCAAGTTTAAGTGAACAGTGCGCCCCAATGGTTAATCCTTTATCGGAAATTATTTGTAATTTTCGACAAGTAGAACAATGAATGGAACAGTTAGACGGTTGAAATATTTGTATATATTGCTTCTATATAATCTAAGAAACATATATGCAAAGCATCTAAACAGTAACAATCGCCAATTTTTTGATCTTCATGTTTAAGTGAACTACGATCCCCATTGTTAATCCCTTAACGGAAATTATTTGTAACTTTCGACAAGTAGAACAGTGAATGGAACAGGTAGACCGTTGAAATCTTTGTATATATTGCTCCTATATAGTATAAGAAACATATATGCAAATCATCCAAACAGTACAATTCGCCAATTTTTTGTTCTTCAAGTTTAAGTGAACAATGAGCCTCAATGGTTAATCCGTTATCGGAAATTATTTGTAACTTTCGACAAGTAGAACAATTAATGGAACAGGTAGATGGTTGAAATCTTTGTATATATTGCTTCTATATAGTCTACGAAACATATATGCAAAGCGTCCAAACAGTACAATTCGCCAATTATTTGATCTTCAATTTTAAGTGAACTACGAGCCCCATTGTTAATCCTTTAACGGAAATTAATTGTAACTTTCGACAAGTAGAACAATGAATGGAACAGGTAGACGGTTGAAATCTTTGTATATATTGCTTCTTTATAGTCTAAGAAACATATATGCAAAGCATCCAAACAGTACCATACGCCACTTTTTTGTTCTTCAAGTTTAAGTGAACAACGAGCCCCATGGTTAATCCTTTAAAGGAAATTATTTCTAAATTTCGACAAGTAGAACAATGATTGGAACACGTAGACGGTTGAAATCTTTGTATATATTGCTTCCATATAGTCTAAGAAACAAGTACGCAAAGCATCCAAACAGTACAATTCGCCAATTTTTTGTTCTTCAAGTTTAAGTGAACTACGATCCACATTGTTAATCCCTTAACGGAAATTATTTGTAACTTTCGACAACTAGAACAGTGAATGGAACAGGTAGACGGCTGAAATCTTTGTATATATTGCTTCTATATAGTATAAGAAACATATATGCAAAGCATCCAAACAGTACAATTCGCCAATTTTTTGTTCTTCAAGTTTAAGTGAACAATGAGCCCCAATGGTTAATCCGTTATCGGAAATTATTTGTAACTTTCGACAAGTAGAACAATGAATGGAACAGGTAGATGGTTGAAATCTTTGTATATATTGCTTCTATATAGTCTAAGAAACATATATGCAAAGCATCCAAACAGTACCATTCGCCAATTTTTTGTTCTTCAAGTTTAAGTGAACTACGAGCCCCATTGTTAATCCTTTAAAGGAAATTATTTGTAACTTTCGACAAGTAGAACAATGAATAGAACAGGTAGACGGTTGAAATCTTTGTATATGTTGCTTCTATATAGTCTAAGAAGCCTATATGCAAAGCATCTAAACAGTAACAATCGCCAATTTATTGATCTTCAAGTTTAAGTGAACAGCGAGCCCCATTGATAATCATGAAATGGAAATTATTTGTAACTTTCTACAAGTAGAACAATGAATAGTACAGGTAGACGGGTGAAACCTTTCTATATATTGCTTCTAAATAGTCTAAGAAACACATATGCAAAGCATCCAAACAGTACAATTCGCCAATTTTTTGTTCTTCAAGTTTAAGTGAACTACGAGCTCCATTGTTAATCCTTTAAAGGAAATTATTTGTAAATTTCGACAAGTAGAACAATGAATGGATCAGGTAGACGGTTGAAATCTTTGTATATATTGCTTCTATATAGTATAAGAAACATATATGCAAAGCATCCAAACAGTTCAATTCGCCAATTTTTTGTTCTTCAAGTTTAAGTGAACAATGAGCCCCAATGGTCAATCCGTTATCGGAAATTATTTGTAACTTTCGTCAAGTAGAACATTGAATGGAACAGGCAGACGGTTGAAGTCATTGTATATATTGCTTCCATATAGTCTAAGAAACATGTACGCAAAGCATCCCAACAGTACCATTCGCCAATTTTTTGTTCTTCAAGTTTAAGTGAACAATGACCCCATTGTTAATCCTTTATCGGAAATTGTTTGTAAATTTCGACAAGTAGAACAATGAATGGAACAGGTAGACTGTTGAAATCATTGTATATATTGCTTCTATATAGTCCAAGAAACATATATGCAAAGCGTCCAAACAGTACAATTCGCCAATTTTTTGCTCTTCAAGTTTTAGTGAACTACGAGCCCCATTGTTAATCATTTAAAGGAAATTATTTGTAAATTTCGGCAAGTAGAACAATGAATGGAACAGGTAGACGGTTGAAATCTTTGTATATATTGCTTCTATATAGTATAAGAAACATATATGCAGTGCATCCAAACAGTACAATTCGCCAATTTTTTGTTCTTCAAGTTTAAGAAAACTACGATCCCCATTGTTAATCCCTTAACGGAAATTATTTGTAACTTTCGACAAGTAGAACAGTGAATGGAACAGTTAGACAGTTGAAATCTTTGTATATATTGCTTCTATATAGTATAAGAAACATATATGCGAAGCATCCAAACAGTACAATTCGCCAATTTTTTGTTCATCAAGTTTAAGTGAACAATGAGCCCCAATGGTCAATCCGTTATCGGAAATTATTTGTAACTTTCGACAAGTAGAACAATGAATGGAACTGGTAGACGGTTGAAGTCATTGTATATATTGCTTCTATATGGTCTAAGAAACATATATGCAAAGCAATCAAACAGTACCATTCGCCAATTTTTTGTTCTTCAAGTTTAAGTGAACTGCGAGCCCCATTGTTAATCCTTCAAAGGAAATTATTTGTAAATTTCGACAGGTAGAACAATGAATGGAACAGGTAGACGGTTGAAGTCATTGTATATATTGCTTCTATATGGTCTAAGAAACATATATGCAAAGCATCCAAACAGTACCATTCGCCAATTTTTTGTTCTTCAAATTTAAGTGAACAATGAGCCCCAATGGTTAATACGTTATCGGAAATTATTTGTAACTTTCGACAAGTAGAAAAATGAATGGAACAGGTAGGCGGTTGAAATCTTTGTATATATTGCTTCTATATAGTCTAAGAAACATATATGCAAAGCATCCAAACAGTACCATTCGCCAATTTTTTGTTCTTCAAGTTTAAGTGTACTACGAGCCCCATTGTTAATCCCTTAACGGAAATTATTTGTTACTTTCGACAAGTAGAACAATGAATGGAACAGGTAGACGGCTGAAATCTTTGTATATATTGCTTCTATATAGTATAAGAAACATATATGCAAAGCATCCAAACAGTACAATTCGCCAATTTTTTGTTCTTCAAGTTTAAGTGAACAATGAGCCCCAATGGTTAATCCGTTATCGGAAATTATTTGTAACTTTCGACAAGTAGAACAATGAATGGAACAGGTAGATGGTTGAAATCTTTGTATATATTGCTTCTATATAGTCTAAGAAACATATATGCAAAGCATCCAAACAGTACCATTCGCCAATTTTTTGTTCTTCAAGTTTAAGTGAACTACGAGCCCCATTGTTAATCCTTTAAAGGAAATTATTTGTAACTTTCGACAAGTAGAACAATGAATAGAACAGGTAGACGGTTGAAATCTTTGTATATGTTGCTTCTATATAGTCTAAGAAGCCTATATGCAAAGCATCTAAACAGTAACAATCGCCAATTTATTGATCTTCAAGTTTAAGTGAACAGCGAGCCCCATTGATAATCATGAAATGGAAATTATTTGTAACTTTCTACAAGTAGAACAATGAATAGTACAGGTAGACGGGTGAAACCTTTCTATATATTGCTTCTAAATAGTCTAAGAAACACATATGCAAAGCATCCAAACAGTACAATTCGCCAATTTTTTGTTCTTCAAGTTTAAGTGAACTACGAGCTCCATTGTTAATCCTTTAAAGGAAATTATTTGTAAATTTCGACAAGTAGAACAATGAATGGATCAGGTAGACGGTTGAAATCTTTGTATATATTGCTTCTATATAGTATAAGAAACATATATGCAAAGCATCCAAACAGTTCAATTCGCCAATTTTTTGTTCTTCAAGTTTAAGTGAACAATGAGCCCCAATGGTCAATCCGTTATCGGAAATTATTTGTAACTTTCGTCAAGTAGAACATTGAATGGAACAGGCAGACGGTTGAAGTCATTGTATATATTGCTTCCATATAGTCTAAGAAACATGTACGCAAAGCATCCCAACAGTACCATTCGCCAATTTTTTGTTCTTCAAGTTTAAGTGAACAATGACCCCATTGTTAATCCTTTATCGGAAATTGTTTGTAAATTTCGACAAGTAGAACAATGAATGGAACAGGTAGACTGTTGAAATCATTGTATATATTGCTTCTATATAGTCCAAGAAACATATATGCAAAGCGTCCAAACAGTACAATTCGCCAATTTTTTGCTCTTCAAGTTTTAGTGAACTACGAGCCCCATTGTTAATCATTTAAAGGAAATTATTTGTAAATTTCGGCAAGTAGAACAATGAATGGAACAGGTAGACGGTTGAAATCTTTGTATATATTGCTTCTATATAGTATAAGAAACATATATGCAGTGCATCCAAACAGTACAATTCGCCAATTTTTTGTTCTTCAAGTTTAAGAAAACTACGATCCCCATTGTTAATCCCTTAACGGAAATTATTTGTAACTTTCGACAAGTAGAACAGTGAATGGAACAGTTAGACAGTTGAAATCTTTGTATATATTGCTTCTATATAGTATAAGAAACATATATGCGAAGCATCCAAACAGTACAATTCGCCAATTTTTTGTTCATCAAGTTTAAGTGAACAATGAGCCCCAATGGTCAATCCGTTATCGGAAATTATTTGTAACTTTCGACAAGTAGAACAATGAATGGAACTGGTAGACGGTTGAAGTCATTGTATATATTGCTTCTATATGGTCTAAGAAACATATATGCAAAGCAATCAAACAGTACCATTCGCCAATTTTTTGTTCTTCAAGTTTAAGTGAACTACGAGCCCCATTGTTAATCCTTCAAAGGAAATTATTTGTAAATTTCGACAGGTAGAACAATGAATGGAACAGGTAGACGGTTGAAGTCATTGTATATATTGCTTCTATATGGTCTAAGAAACATATATGCAAAGCATCCAAACAGTACCATTTGCCAATTTTTTGTTCTTCAAATTTAAGTGAACAATGAGCCCCAATGGTTAATACGTTATCGGAAATTATTTGTAACTTTCGACAAGTAGAAAAATGAATGGAACAGGTAGGCGGTTGAAATCTTTGTATATATTGCTTCTATATAGTCTAAGAAACATATATGCAAAGCATCCAAACAGTACCATTCGCCAATTTTTTGTTCTTCAAGTTTAAGTGTACTACGAGCCCCATTGTTAATCCCTTAACGGAAATTATTTGTTACTTTCGACAAGTAGAACAATGAATGGAACAGGTAGACGGTTGAAATCATTGTATATACTGCTTCTATATAGTCTAAGAAACATATATGCAAAGCATCCAAGCAGTACCATTCGCCAATTTTTTGTTCTTCAAGTTTAAGTGAACTACGAGCCCATTGTTAATCCTTTAAAGGAAATTATTTGTAATTTTCGACAAGCAGAACAATGAATGGAACAGGTAGACGGTTGAAATCTTTGTATATATTGCTTCTATATAATCTAAGAAACATATATGCAAAGAATCCAAACAGTACCATTCGCCAATTTTTTGTTCTTCAAGTTTAAGTGAACTACGAGCCCCATTGTTAATCCTTTAAAGGAAATTATTTGTAATTTTCGACAAGCAGAACAATGAATGGAACAGGTAGACGGTTGAATTCTTTGTATATATTCCATGTATATAGTCTAAGAAACATATATGCAAAGCATCCAAACAGCACAATTCGCCAATTTTTTGTTCTTCATGTTTAAGTGAACTACGATCCCCATTGTTAATCCGTTAACGGAAATTATTTGTAACTTTCGACAAGTAGAACAATGAATGGAACAGGTAGACGGTTGAAATCTTTGTATATATTGCTTCTATATAGTATAAGAAACATATATGCAAAGCATCCAAACAGTACAATTCGCCAATTTTTTGTTCTTCAAGTTTAAGTGAACAATGAGCCCCAATGGTTAATCCGTTATCGGAAATTATTTGTAACTTTCGACAAGTAGAACAATGAATGGAACAGGTAGATGGTTGAAATCTTTGTATATATTGCTTCTATATAGTCTAAGAAACATATATGCAAAGCATCCAAACAGTACCATTCGCCAATTTTTTGTTCTTCAAGTTTAAGTGAACTACGAGCCCCATTGTTAATCCTTTAAAGGAAATTATTTGTAAATTTCGACAAGTAGAACAATGAATGGAACAGGTAGACTGTTGAAATTATTGTATATATTGCTTCTATATAGTCTAAGAAACATATATGCAAAGCATCCAAACAGTACAATTCGCCAATTTTTTGTTCTTCAAGTTTGAGTGAACAATGAGCCCCATTGTTAATCCTTTAAAGGAAATTATTTGTAACTTTCGACAAGTAGAACTATGAATGGAACAGGTAGACGGTTGAAATCTTTGTATATATTGCTTCTATATAGTCTAAGAAACATATATGCAAAGCATCCAAACAGTAAAATTCGCCAATTTCTTGTTCTTCAAGTTTAAGTAAACTACGATCCCCATTGTTAATGCCTTAACGGAAATTATTTGTAACTTTCGACAAGTAGAACAATGAATGGAACACGTAGACGGTTGAAATCTTTGTATATATTGCTTCCATATAGTCTAAGAAACATGTACGCAAAGCATCCAAACAGCACCATTCGCCAATTATTTGTTCTTCAAGTTTAAGTGAACAATGAGCCCCAATGGTTAATCCTTTATCGGAAATTATTTGTAACTTTCGACAAGTAGAACAATGAATGGAACAGGTAGACGGTTGAAATCTTTGTATATATTGCTTCTATATAGTCTAAGAAACATATATGCAAAGCATCCAAACAGCACAATTCGCCAATTTATTGTTCTTCAAGTTTAAGTAAACTACGATCCCCATTGTTAATGCCTTAACGGAAATTATTTGTAACTTTCGACAAGTAGAACAATGAATGGAACAGGTAGACGGTTGAAATCATTGCATATACTGCTTCTATATAGTCTAAGAAACATATATGCAAAGCATCCAAAAAGTACCATTCGCCAATTTTTTGTTCTTCAAGTTTAAGTGAACTACGAGCCCCATTGTTAATCCTTTAAAGGAAATTATTTGTAATTTTCGACAAGCAGAACAATGAATGGAACAGGTAGACGGTTGAAATCTTTGTATATATTGCTTCTATATAGCCTAAGAAACATATATGCAAAGCATCCAAACAGTAAAATTCGCCAATTTCTTGTTCTTCAAGTTTAAGTAAACTACGATCCCCATTGTTAATGCCTTAACGGAAATTATTTGTAACTTTCGACAAGTAGAACAATGAATGGAACAGGTAAACGGTTGAAATCTTTGTATATATTGCTTCTATAAAGTCTAAGAAACATATATGCAAATCATCCAAACAGTACAATTCGCCAATTATTTGATCTTCAAGTTTAAGTGAACTACGAGCCCCATTGTTAATACTTTAACGGAAATTATTTGTAACTTGCGACAAGTAGAACAATGAATGGAACAGGTAGACGGTTGAAATCAATGTATATATTGCTTCTATATAGTCTAAGAAACATATATGCAAAGCATCCAAACAGTACCATTCGCCACTTTTTTGTTCTTCAAGTTTAAGTGAACAACGAGCCCTATTGTTAATCGTTTAAAGGAAATTATTTGTAAATTTCGACAAGTAGAACAATGATTGGAACACGTAGACGGTTGAAATCTTTGTATATATTGCTTCCATATAGTCTAAGAAACATGTACGCAAAGCATCCAAACAGCACCATTCGCCAATTATTTGTTCTTCAAGTTTAAGTGAACAATGAGCCCCAATGGTTAATCCTTTATCGGAAATTATTTGTAACTTTCGACAAGTAGAACAATGAATGGAACAGGTAGACGTTTGAAATCTTTGTATATATTGCTTCTATATAGTCTAAGAAACATATATGCAAAGCATCCAAACAGCACAATTCGCCAATTTATTGTTCTTCAAGTTTAAGTGAACTACGAGCCCCATTGTTAATCCTTTAAAGGAAATTATTTGTAAATTTCGGCAAGGAGAACAATGAATGGAATAGGTAGACGGTTGAAATCAATGTATATATTGCTTCTATATAGTCTAAGAAACATATATGCAAAGCATCCAAACAGTACCATTCGCCAATTTGTTGTTCTTCAAGTTTAAGTGAACAACGAGCCCCGTTGTTAATCCTTTAAAGGAAATTATTTGTAAATTTCGACAAGTGGAACAATGAATGGAATAGGTAGACGGTTGAAATCATTGTATATATTGCTTCTATATAGTCTAAGAAACATATATGCAAAGCATCCAAACAGTACAATTCGCCAATTTTTTGTTTTTCAAGTTTAGTGAACAATGAGCCCCAATGGTTAATCCTTTATCGGAAATTATTTGTAACTTTCGACAAGTAGAACAATGAATGGAAAAGGTAGACGGTTGAAATCTTTGTATATATTGCTTCTATATAATCTAAGAAACATATATGCAAAGCATCCAAACAGTACCATTCGCCAATTTTTTGTTCTTCAAGTTTAAGAAAACAATGAGCACCAATGGTTAATACTTTATCGGAAATTATTTGTAATTTTCGACAAGTAGAACAATGAATGGAACAGTTAGACGGTTGAAATATTTGTATATGTTGCTTCTATATAGTCTACGAAACATATATGCAAAGCATCCAAACAGTACAATTCGCCAATTTTTTGTTGTTCAAGTTTAAGTGAACAATGAGCCCCATTGTTAATCCATTATCGGAAATTATTTGTAATCTTCGACAAGTAGAACAGTGAATGGAACAGGTAGACGATTGAAATCTTTGTATATATTGCTTCTATATAGTTTAAGAAACATATATGCAAAGCATCCAAACAGTACAATTCGCCAATTTTTTGTTCTTCAAGTTTAAGTGAACAATGAGCCCCAATGGTTAATCCGTTATCGGAAATTATTTGTAACTTTCGACAAGAAGAACAATGAATGGAAAAGGTAGACGGTTGAAATCTTTGTATATATTGCTTCTATATAGTCTAAGAAACATATATGCAAAGCATCCAAACAGTACCATTCGCCAATTTTTTGTTCTTCAAGTTTAAGTGAACAATGAGCCCCAATGGTTAATCCGTTATCGCAAATTATTTGTAACTTTCGACAAGAAGAACAATGAATGGAAAAGGTAGACGGTTGAAATCTTTGTATATATTGCTTCTATATAGTCTGAGAAACATATATGCAAAGCATCCAAACAGTACCATTCGCCAATTTTTTGTTCTTCAAGTTTAAGTGAACAATGAGCCCCAATGGTTAAACCTTTATCGGAAATTATTTGTAATTTTCGACAAGTAGAACAATGAATGGAACAGTTAGACGGTTGAAATATTTGTATATATTGCTTCCATATAGTCTACGAAACATATATGCAAAGCATCCAAACAGTACAATTCGCCAATTTTTTGTACTTCAAGTTTAAGTGAACTACGAGCCCCATTGTTAATCCTTTAACGGAAATTAATTGTAACTTTCGACAAGTAGAACAATGAATGGAACAGGTAGACGGTTGAAATCTTTGTATATATTGCTTCTATAAAGTCTAAGAAACATATATGCAAAGCATCCAAACAGCACAATTCTCCAATTTTTTGTTCTTCATGTTTAAGTGAACTACGATCCCCATTGTTAATCCGTTAACGGAAATTATTTGTAACTTTCGACAAGTAGAACAATGAATGGAACAGGTAGACGGTTGAAATCTTTGTATATATTGCTTCTATAAAGTCTAAGAAACATATATGCAAATCATCCAAACAGTACAATTCGCCAATTATTTGATCTTCAAGTTTAAGTGAACTACGAGCCCCATTGTTAATACTTTAACGGAAATTATTTGTAACTTGCGACAAGTAGAACAATGAATGGAACAGGTAGACGGATGAAATCAATGTATATATTGCTTCTATATAGTCTAAGAAACATATATGCAAAGCATCCAAACAGTACCATTCGCCACTTTTTTGTTCTTCAAGTTTAAGTGAACAATGAGACCCATTGTTAATCCTTTATCGGAAATTATTTGTAACTTTCGACAAGAAGAACAATGAATGGAAAAGGTAGACGGTTGAAATCAATGTATGTATTGCTTCCTTATAGTCTAAGAAGCATATATGCAAAGCATCCAAACAGTACAATTCGCCAATTTTTTGTTCTTCAAGTTTAAGTGAACAATGAGCCCCATTGTTAATCCATTATCGGAAATTATTTGTAATCTTCGACAAGTAGAACAGTGAATAGAACAGGTAGACGATTGAAATCTTTGTATATATTGCTTCTATATAGTTTAAGAAACATATATGCAAAGCATCCAAACAGTACCATTCGCCAATTTTTTATTCTTCAAGTTTAAGTGAACAATGAGACCCATTGTTAATCCTTTATCGGAAATTATTTGTAACTTTCGACAAGTAGAACAATGATTGGAACACGTAGACGGTTGAAATCTTTGTATATATTGCTTCCATATAGTCTAAGAAACATGTACGCAAAGCATCCAAACAGTACCATTCGCCAATTATTTGTTCTTCAAGTTTAAGTGAACAATGAGCCCCAATGGTTAATCCTTTATCGGAAATTATTTGTAACTTTCGACAAGTAGAACAATGATTGGAACAAGTAGACGGTTGAAATCTTTGTATATATTGCTTCCATATAGTCTAAGAAACATGTACGCAAAGCATCCAAACAGTACAATTCGCCAATTTTTTGTTCTTCAAGTTTAAGTGAACTACGATCCCCATTGTTAATCCCTTAACGGAAATTATTCGTAACTTTCGACAACTAGAACAGTGAATGGAACAGGTAGACGGTTGAAATCTTTGTATATATTGCTTCCATATAGTCTAAGAAACATGTACGCAAAGCATCCAAACAGTACAATTCGCCAATTTTTTGTTCTTCAAGTTTAAGTGAACAGTGCGCCCCAATGGTTAATCCTTTATCGGAAATTATTTGTAATTTTCGACAAGTAGAACAATGAATGGAACAGTTAGACGGTTGAAATATTTGTATATATTGCTTCTATATAATCTAAGAAACATATATGCAAAGCATCTAAACAGTAACAATCGCCAATTTTTTGATCTTCATGTTTAAGTGAACTACGATCCCCATTGTTAATCCCTTAACGGAAATTATTTGTAACTTTCGACAAGTAGAACAGTGAATGGAACAGGTAGACCGTTGAAATCTTTGTATATATTGCTTCTATATAGTATAAGAAACATATATGCAAATCATCCAAACAGTACAATTCGCCAATTTTTTGTTCTTCAAGTTTAAGTGAACAATGAGCCCCAATGGTTAATCCGTTATCGGAAATTATTTGTAACTTTCGACAAGTAGAACAATTAATGGAACAGGTAGATGGTTGAAATCTTTGTATATATTGCTTCTATATAGTCTACGAAACATATATGCAAAGCGTCCAAACAGTACAATTCGCCAATTATTTGATCTTCAAGTTTAAGTGAACTACGAGCCCCATTGTTAATACTTTAACGGAAATTATTTGTAACTTGCGACAAGTAGAACAATGAATGGAACAGGTAGACGGTTGAAATCAATGTATATATTGCTTCTATATAGTCTAAGAAACATATATGCAAAGCATCCAAACAGTACAATTCGCCACTTTTTTGTTCTTCAAGTTTAAGTAAACTACGATCCCCATTGTTAATACTTTAACGGAAATTATTTGTAACTTGCGACAAGTAGAACAATGAATGGAACAGGTAGACGGTTGAAATCTTTGTATATATTGCTTCTATATAGTATAAGAAACATATATGCAAAGCATCCAAACAGTACAATTCGCCAATTTTTTGTTCTTCAAGTTTAAGTGAACAATGAGCCCCAATGGTTAATCCGTTATCGGAAATTATTTGTAACTTTCGACAAGTAGAACAATGAATGGAACAGGTAGACGGTTGAAATCTTTGTATATATTGCTTCTATATAGTCTAAGAAACATATATGCAAAGCATCCAAACAGTACAATTCGCAAATTTTTTGATCTTCAAGTTTAAGTGAACTAAGAGCCCCATTGTTAATACTTTAACGGAAATTATTTGTAACTTGCGACAAGTAGATTAATGAATGGAACAGGTAGACGGTTGAAATCTTTGTATATATTGCTTCTATATAGTATAAGAAACATATAAGCAAAGCATCCAAACAGTACCATTCGCAAATTTCTTGTTCTTCAAGTTTAAGTGAACAATGAGCCCCATTGTTAATCCTTTATCGGAAATTATTTGTAACTTTCGACAACTAGAACATTGAATGGAACAGGTAGACGGTTGAAATCAATGTATATATTGCTTCTATATAGTCTAAGAAACATATATGCAAATCATCCAAACAGTACAATTCGCCAATTTCTTGTTCTTCAAGTTTAAGTAAACTACAATCCCCATTGTTAATCCCTTAACGGAAATTATTTGTAACTTTCGACAAGTAGAACAATGAATGGAACCGGTAGACGGTTGAAATCAATGTATATATTGATTCTATATAGTCTAAGAAACATATATGCAAAGCATCCAAACAGTACAATTCGCCAATTATTTGATCTTCAAGTTTAAGTGAACTACGAGCCCCATTGTTAATACTTTAACGGAAATTATTTGTAATTTTCGACAAGTAGAACAATGAATGGAACTGTTAGACGGTTGAAATATTTGTATATATTGCTTCTATATAATCTAAGAAACATATATGCAACGCATCTAAACAGTAACAATCGCCAATTTTTTGATCTTCAAGTTTAAGTGAACAATGAGCCCCATTGTTAATCCTTTATCGGAAATTATTTGTAACTTTCGACAAGTAGATCAATGAATGGAACAGGTAGACGGTTGAAATCTTTGTATATATTGCTTCTATAAAGTCTAAGAAACATATATGCAAATCATCCAAACAGTACAATTCGCCAATTATTTGATCTTCAAGTTTAAGTGAACTACGAGCCCCATTGTTAATACTTTAACGGAAATTATTTGTAACTTGCGACAAGTAGAACAATGAATGGAACAGGTAGACGGTTGAAATCAATGTATATATTGCTTCTATATAGTCTAAGAAACATATATGCAAAGCATCCAAACAGTACAATTCGCCAATTTTTTGTTCTTCAAGTTTAAGTGAACTACGAGCCCCATTGTTAATCCTTTAAAGGAAATTATTTGTAACTTTCGACAAGTAGAACAATGAATAGAACAGGTAGACGGTTGAAATCTTTGTATATGTTGCTTCTATATAGTCTAAGAAACCTATATGCCAAGCATCTAAACAGTAACAATCGCCAATTTTTAGATCTTCAAGTTTAAGTGAACAGCGAGCCACATTGATAATCATGAAATGGAAATTATTTGTAACTTTCTACAAGTAGAACAATGAATAGTACACGTAGACGGGTGAAATCTTTCTATATATTGCTTCTAAATAGTCTAAGAAACGTATATGCAAAGCATCCAAACAGTACCATTCGCCAATTTTTTCTTCTTCAAGTTTAAGTGAACAACGAGCCCCATTGTTAATCCTTTAAAGGAAATTATTTGTAAATTTCGACAAGTAGAACAATGAATAGTACACGTAGACGGGTGAAATCTTTCTATATATTGCTTCTAAATAGTCTAAGAAACGTATATGCAAAGCATCCAAACAGTACAATTCGCCAATTTTTTGATCTTCAAGTTTAAGTGAACTACGAGCCCCATTGTTAATCCTTTAAAGGAAATTAATTGTAACTTTCTACAAGTAGAACAATGATTGGAACACGTAGACGGTTAAAATCTTTGTATATGTTGCTTCTATATAGTCTAAGAAACATATATGCAAAGCATCCAAACAGTACAATTCGCCAATTTTTTGTTCTTCAAGTTTAAGTGAACTACGATCCCCATTGTTAATCCCTTAACGGAAATTATTTGTAACTTTCGACAAGTAGAACAGTGAATGGAACAGGTAGACGGTTGAAAACTTTGTATATATTGCTTCTATATAATATAAGAAACATATATGCAAAGCATCCAAACAGTACCATTCGCCACTTTTTTGTTCTTCAAGTTTAAGTGAACAATGAGCCCCATTGTTAATCCTTTATCGGAAATTATTTGTAATTTTCGACAAGTAGAACAATGAATGGAACAGGTAGACGGTTGAAATCTTTGTATATATTGCTTCTATATAGTCTAAGAAACATATATGCAAATCATCCAAACAGTACAATTCGCCAATTATTTGATCTTAAAGTTTAAGTGAACTACGAGCCCCATTGTTAATACTTTAACGGAAATTATTTGTAACTTTCGACAAGTAGAACAGTGAATGGAACAGGTAGACGGTTGAAATCTTTTTATATATTGCTTCTTTATAGTCTAAGAAACATATATGCAAAGCATCCAAACAGTACCATTCGCCACTTTTTTGTTCTTCAAGTTTAAGTGAACAACGAGCCCCATTTTTGATCCTTTAAAGGAAAATATTTGTAAATTTCGACAAGTAGAACAATGATTGGAACACGTATACGGTTGAAATCTTTGTATATATTGCTTCCATATAGTCTAAGAAACATGTACGCAAAGCATCCAAACAGTACTATTCGCCAATTTTTTGTTCTTCAAGTTTAAGTAAACTACGATCCCCATTGTTAATCCCTTAACGGTAATTATTTGTAACTTTCGACAAGTAGAACAATTAATGGAACAGGTAGATGGTTGAAATCTTTGTATATATTGCTTCTATATAGTCTACGAAACATATATGCAAAGCGTCCAAACAGTACAATTCGCCAATTATTTGATCTTCAAGTTTAAGTGAACTACGAGCCCCATTGTTAATACTTTAACGGAAATTATTTGTAACTTGCGACAAGTAGAACAATGAATGGAACAGGTAGACGGTTGAAATCAATGTATATATTGCTTCTATATAGTCTAAGAAACATATATGCAAAGCATCCAAACAGTACAATTCGCCACTTTTTTGTTCTTCAAGTTTAAGTAAACTACGATCCCCATTGTTAATACTTTAACGGAAATTATTTGTAACTTGCGACAAGTAGAACAATGAATGGAACAGGTAGACGGTTGAAATCTTTGTATATATTGCTTCTATATAGTATAAGAAACATATATGCAAAGCATCCAAACAGTACAATTCGCCAATTTTTTGTTCTTCAAGTTTAAGTGAACAATGAGCCCCAATGGTTAATCCGTTATCGGAAATTATTTGTAACTTTCGACAAGTAGAACAATGAATGGAACAGGTAGACGGTTGAAATCTTTGTATATATTGCTTCTATATAGTCTAAGAAACATATATGCAAAGCATCCAAACAGTACAATTCGCAAATTTTTTGATCTTCAAGTTTAAGTGAACTAAGAGCCCCATTGTTAATACTTTAACGGAAATTATTTGTAACTTGCGACAAGTAGATTAATGAATGGAACAGGTAGACGGTTGAAATCTTTGTATATATTGCTTCTATATAGTATAAGAAACATATAAGCAAAGCATCCAAACAGTACCATTCGCAAATTTCTTGTTCTTCAAGTTTAAGTGAACAATGAGCCCCATTGTTAATCCTTTATCGGAAATTATTTGTAACTTTCGACAACTAGAACATTGAATGGAACAGGTAGACGGTTGAAATCAATGTATATATTGCTTCTATATAGTCTAAGAAACATATATGCAAATCATCCAAACAGTACAATTCGCCAATTTCTTGTTCTTCAAGTTTAAGTAAACTACAATCCCCATTGTTAATCCCTTAACGGAAATTATTTGTAACTTTCGACAAGTAGAACAATGAATGGAACCGGTAGACGGTTGAAATCAATGTATATATTGATTCTATATAGTCTAAGAAACATATATGCAAAGCATCCAAACAGTACAATTCGCCAATTATTTGATCTTCAAGTTTAAGTGAACTACGAGCCCCATTGTTAATACTTTAACGGAAATTATTTGTAATTTTCGACAAGTAGAACAATGAATGGAACTGTTAGACGGTTGAAATATTTGTATATATTGCTTCTATATAATCTAAGAAACATATATGCAACGCATCTAAACAGTAACAATCGCCAATTTTTTGATCTTCAAGTTTAAGTGAACAATGAGCCCCATTGTTAATCCTTTATCGGAAATTATTTGTAACTTTCGACAAGTAGATCAATGAATGGAACAGGTAGACGGTTGAAATCTTTGTATATATTGCTTCTATAAAGTCTAAGAAACATATATGCAAATCATCCAAACAGTACAATTCGCCAATTATTTGATCTTCAAGTTTAAGTGAACTACGAGCCCCATTGTTAATACTTTAACGGAAATTATTTGTAACTTGCGACAAGTAGAACAATGAATGGAACAGGTAGACGGTTGAAATCAATGTATATATTGCTTCTATATAGTCTAAGAAACATATATGCAAAGCATCCAAACAGTACAATTCGCCAATTTTTTGTTCTTCAAGTTTAAGTGAACTACGAGCCCCATTGTTAATCCTTTAAAGGAAATTATTTGTAACTTTCGACAAGTAGAACAATGAATAGAACAGGTAGACGGTTGAAATCTTTGTATATGTTGCTTCTATATAGTCTAAGAAACCTATATGCCAAGCATCTAAACAGTAACAATCGCCAATTTTTAGATCTTCAAGTTTAAGTGAACAGCGAGCCACATTGATAATCATGAAATGGAAATTATTTGTAACTTTCTACAAGTAGAACAATGAATAGTACACGTAGACGGGTGAAATCTTTCTATATATTGCTTCTAAATAGTCTAAGAAACGTATATGCAAAGCATCCAAACAGTACCATTCGCCAATTTTTTCTTCTTCAAGTTTAAGTGAACAACGAGCCCCATTGTTAATCCTTTAAAGGAAATTATTTGTAAATTTCGACAAGTAGAACAATGAATAGTACACGTAGACGGGTGAAATCTTTCTATATATTGCTTCTAAATAGTCTAAGAAACGTATATGCAAAGCATCCAAACAGTACAATTCGCCAATTATTTGATCTTCAAGTTTAAGTGAACTACGAGCCCCATTGTTAATACTTTAACGGAAATTATTTGTAATTTTCGACAAGTAGAACAATGAATGGAACAGTTAGACGGTTGAAATATTTGTATATATTGCTTCTATATAATCTAAGAAACATATATGCAACGCATCTAAACAGTAACAATCGCCAATTTTTTGATCTTCAAGTTTAAGTGAACAATGAGCCCCATTGTTAATCCTTTATCGGAAATTATTTGTAACTTTCGACAAGTAGATCAATGAATGGAACAGGTAGACGGTTGAAATCTTTGTATATATTGCTTCTATAAAGTCTAAGAAACATATATGCAAATCATCCAAACAGTACAATTCGCCAATTATTTGATCTTCAAGTTTAAGTGAACTACGAGCCCCATTGTTAATACTTTAACGGAAATTATTTGTAACTTGCGACAAGTAGAACAATGAATGCAACAGGTAGACGGTTGAAATCAATGTATATATTGCTTCTATATAGTCTAAGAAACATATATGCAAAGCATCCAAACAGTACCATTCGCCACTTTTTTGTTCTTCAAGTTTAAGTGAACAACGAGCCCCATTGTTAATCCTTTAAAGGAAATTATTTGTAAATTTCGACAAGTAGAACAATGATTGGAACACGTAGACGGTTGAAATCTTTGTATATATTGCTTCCATATAGTCTAAGAAACATATATGCAAAGCTTCCAAACAGTACCATTCGCCAATTTTTTGTTCTTCAAGTTTAAGTGAACAATGAGACCCATTGTTAATCCTTTATCGGAAATTATTTGTAACTTTCGACAAGTAGATCAATGAATGGAACAGGTAGACGGTTGAAATCTTTGTATATATTGCTTCTATAAAGTCTAAGAAACATATATGCAAATCATCCAAACAGTACAATTCGCCAATTATTTGATCTTCAAGTTTAAGTGAACTACGAGCCCCATTGTTAATACTTTAACGGAACTTATTTGTAACTTTCGACAAGTAGAACAATGAATGGAACAGGTAGACGGTTGAAATCAATGTATATATTGCTTCTATATAGTCTAAGAAACATATATGCAAAGCATCCAAACAGTACAATTCGCCAATTTTTTGTACTTCAAGTTTAAGTAAACTACGATCCCCATTGTTAATCCCTTAACGGAAATTATTTGTAACTTTCGACAAGTAGAACAGTGAATGGAACAGGTAGAAGGTTGAAATCTTTGTATATATTGCTTCTATATAGTATAAGAAACATATATGCAAAGCATCCAAACAGTACAATTCGCCAATTTTTTGTTCTTCAAGTTTAAGTGAACAATGAGCCCCATTGTTAATCCTTTATCGGAAATTATTTGTAACTTTCGACAACTAGAACATTGAATGGAACAGGTAGACGGTTGAAATCTATGTATATATTGCGTCTATATAGTCTAAGAAACATATCTGCAAATCATCCAAACAGTACAATTCGCCAATTATTTGATCTTCAAGTTTAAGTGAACTACGAGCCCCAATGGTTAATCCTTTATCGGAAATTATTTGTAACTTTCTACAAGTAGAACATTGAATGGAACAGGTAGACGATTGAAATCTTTGTATATATTGCTTCTATAAAGTCTAAGAAACATATATGCAAATCATCCAAACAGTATAATTCGCCAATTATTTGATCTTCAAGTTTAAGTGAACTACGAGCCCCATTGTTAATACTTTAACGGAACTTATTTGTAACTTTCGACAAGTAGAACAATGAATGGAACAGGTAGACGGTTGAAATCAATGTATATATTGCTTCTATATAGTCTAAGAAACATATATGCAAAGCATCCAAACAGTACCATTCGCCACTTTTTTGTTCTTCAAGTTTAAGTGAACAACGAGCCCCATTGTTAATCCTTTAAAGGAAATTATTTGTAAATTTCGACAAGTAGAACAATGATTGGAACACGTAGACGGTTGAAATCTTTGTATATATTGCTTCCATATAGTCTAAGAAACATGTACGCAAAGCATCCAAACAGTACCATCCGCCAATTTTTTGTTCTTCAAGTTTAAGTGAACAGTGCGCCCCAATGGTTAATCCTTTATCGGAAATTATTTGTAATTTTCGACAAGTAGAACAATGAATGGAACAGGTAGAAGGTTGAAATCTTTGTATATATTGCTTCTATATAGTATAAGAAACATATATGCAAATCATCCAAACAGTACAATTCGCCAATTATTTGATCTTCAAGTTTAAGTGAACTACGAGCCCCATTGTTAATACTTTAACGGAACTTATTTGTAACTTTCGACAAGTAGAACAATGAATGGAACAGGTAGACGGTTGAAATCAATGTATATATTGCTTCTATATAGTCTAAGAAACATATATGCAAAGCATCCAAACAGTACAATTCGCCAATTTTTTGTACTTCAAGTTTAAGTAAACTACGATCCCCATTGTTAATCCCTTAACGGAAATTATTTGTAACTTTCGACAAGTAGAACAGTGAATGGAACAGGTAGAAGGTTGAAATCTTTGTATATATTGCTTCTATATAGTATAAGAAACATATATGCAAAGCATCCAAACAGTACAATTCGCCAATTTTTTGTTCTTCAAGTTTAAGTGAACAATGAGCCCCATTGTTAATCCTTTATCGGAAATTATTTGTAACTTTCGACAACTAGAACATTGAATGGAACAGGTAGACGGTTGAAATCTATATATATATTGCGTCTATATAGTCTAAGAAACATATCTGCAAATCATCCAAACAGTACAATTCGCCAATTATTTGATCTTCAAGTTTAAGTGAACTACGAGCCCCAATGGTTAATCCTTTATCGGAAATTATTTGTAACTTTCTACAAGTAGAACATTGAATGGAACAGGTAGACGATTGAAATCTTTGTATATATTGCTTCTATAAAGTCTAAGAAACATATATGCAAATCATCCAAACAGTACAATTCGCCAATTATTTGATCTTCAAGTTTAAGTGAACTACGAGCCCCATTGTTAATACTTTAACGGAACTTATTTGTAACTTTCGACAAGTAGAACAATGAATGGAACAGGTAGACGGTTGAAATCAATGTATATATTGCTTCTATATAGTCTAAGAAACATATATGCAAAGCATCCAAACAGTACCATTCGCCACTTTTTTGTTCTTCAAGTTTAAGTGAACAACGAGCCCCATTGTTAATCCTTTAAAGGAAATTATTTGTAAATTTCGACAAGTAGAACAATGATTGGAACACGTAGACGGTTGAAATCTTTGTATATATTGCTTCCATATAGTCTAAGAAACATGTACGCAAAGCATCCAAACAGTACCATCCGCCAATTTTTTGTTCTTCAAGTTTAAGTGAACAGTGCGCCCCAATGGTTAATCCTTTATCGGAAATTATTTGTAATTTTCGACAAGTAGAACAATGAATGGAACAGTTAGACGGTTGAAATATTTGTATATATTGCTTCTATATAATCTAAGAAACATATATGCAAAGCATCTAAACAGTAACAATCGCCAATTTTTTGATCTTCATGTTTAAGTGAACTACGATCCCCATTGTTAATCCCTTAACGGAAATTAATTGTAACTTTCGACAAGTAGAACAATGAATGGAACAGGTAGACGGTTGAAATCTTTGTATATATTGCTTCTTTATAGTCTAAGAAACATATATGCAAAGCATCCAAACAGTACCATACGCCACTTTTTTGTTCTTCAAGTTTAAGTGAACAACGAGCCCCATGGTTAATCCTTTAAAGGAAATTATTTGTAAATTTCGACAAGTAGAACAATGATTGGAACACGTAGACGGTTGAAATCTTTGTATATATTGCTTCCATATAGTCTAAGAAACAAGTACGCAAAGCATCCAAACAGTACAATTCGCCAATTTTTTGTTCTTCAAGTTTAAGTGAACTACGATCCACATTGTTAATCCCTTAACGGAAATTATTTGTAACTTTCGACAACTAGAACAGTGAATGGAACAGGTAGACGGCTGAAATCTTTGTATATATTGCTTCTATATAGTATAAGAAACATATATGCAAAGCATCCAAACAGTACAATTCGCCAATTTTTTGTTCTTCAAGTTTAAGTGAACAATGAGCCCCAATGGTTAATCCGTTATCGGAAATTATTTGTAACTTTCGACAAGTAGAACAATGAATGGAACAGGTAGATGGTTGAAATCTTTGTATATATTGCTTCTATATAGTCTAAGAAACATATATGCAAAGCATCCAAACAGTACCATTCGCCAATTTTTTGTTCTTCAAGTTTAAGTGAACTACGAGCCCCATTGTTAATCCTTTAAAGGAAATTATTTGTAAATTTCGACAAGTAGAACAATGAATGGAACAGGTAGACTGTTGAAATTATTGTATATATTGCTTCTATATAGTCTAAGAAACATATATGCAAAGCATCCAAACAGTACAATTCGCCAATTTTTTGTTCTTCAAGTTTAAGTGAACAATGAGCCCCATTGTTAATCCTTTAAAGGAAATTATTTGTAACTTTCGACAAGTAGAACTATGAATGGAACAGGTAGACGGTTGAAATCTTTGTATATATTGATTCTATATAGTCTAAGAAACATATATGCAAAGCATCCAAACAGTAAAATTCGCCAATTTCTTGTTCTTCAAGTTTAAGTAAACTACGATCCCCATTGTTAATGCCTTAACGGAAAATATTTGTAACTTTCGACAAGTAGAACAATGAATGGAACACGTAGACGGTTGAAATCTTTGTATATATTGCTTCCATATAGTCTAAGAAACATGTACGCAAAGCATCCAAACAGCACCATTCGCCAATTATTTGTTCTTCAAGTTTAAGTGAACAATGAGCCCCAATGGTTAATCCTTTATCGGAAATTATTTGTAACTTTCGACAAGTAGAACAATGAATGGAACAGGTAGACGGTTGAAATCTTTGTATATATTGCTTCTATATAGTCTAAGAAACATATATGCAAAGCATCCAAACAGCACAATTCGCCAATTTATTGTTCTTCAAGTTTAAGTAAACTACGATCCCCATTGTTAATGCCTTAACGGAAATTATTTGTAACTTTCGACAAGTAGAACAATGAATGGAACAGGTAGACGGTTGAAATCATTGTATATACTGCTTCTATATAGTCTAAGAAACATATATGCAAAGCATCCAAACAGTACCATTCGCCAATTTTTTGTTCTTCAAGTTTAAGTGAACTACGAGCCCCATTGTTAATCCTTTAAAGGAAATTATTTGTAATTTTCGACAAGCAGAACAATGAATGGAACAGGTAGACGGTTGAAATCTTTGTATATATTGCTTCTATATAGCCTAAGAAACATATATGCAAAGCATCCAAACAGTAAAATTCGCCAATTTCTTGTTCTTCAAGTTTAAGTAAACTACGATCCCCATTGTTAATGCCTTAACGGAAATTATTTGTAACTTTCGACAAGTAGAACATTGAATGGAACAGGTAGACGATTGAAATCTTTGTATATATTGCTTCTATATAGTATAAGAAACATATATGCAATGCATCCAAACAGTACCATTCGCCAATTTTTTGTTCTTCAAGTTTAAGTGAACTACGAGCCCCATTGTTAATACTGTAACGGAAATTATTTGTAACTTGCGACAAGTAGAACAATGAATGGAACAGGTAGACGGTTGAAATCAATGTATATGTTGCTTCTATATAGTCTAAGAAACATATATGCAAAGCATCCAAACAGTACCATTCGCCACTTTTTTGTTCTTCAAGTTTAAGTGAACAACGAGCCCTATTGTTAATCCTTTAAAGGAAATTATTTGTAAATTTCGACAAGTAGAACAATGATTGGAACACGTAGACGGTTGAAATCTTTGTATATATTGCTTCCATATAGTCTAAGAAACAAGTACGCAAAGCATCCAAACAGTACAATTCGCCAATTTTTTGTTCTTCAAGTTTAAGTGAACTACGATCCACATTGTTAATCCCTTAACGGAAATTATTTGTAACTTTCGACAACTAGAACAGTGAATGGAACAGGTAGACGGCTGAAATCTTTGTATATATTGCTTCTATATAGTATAAGAAACATATATGCAAAGCATCCAAACAGTACAATTCGCCAATTTTTTGTTCTTCAAGTTTAAGTGAACAATGAGCCCCAATGGTTAATCCGTTATCGGAAATTATTTGTAACTTTCGACAAGTAGAACAATGAATGGAACAGGTAGATGGTTGAAATCTTTGTATATATTGCTTCTATATAGTCTAAGAAACATATATGCAAAGCATCCAAACAGTACCATTCGCCAATTTTTTGTTCTTCAAGTTTAAGTGAACTACGAGCCCCATTGTTAATCCTTTAAAGGAAATTATTTGTAAATTTCGACAAGTAGAACAATGAATGGAACAGGTAGACTGTTGAAATTATTGTATATATTGCTTCTATATAGTCTAAGAAACATATATGCAAAGCATCCAAACAGTACAATTCGCCAATTTTTTGTTCTTCAAGTTTAAGTGAACAATGAGCCCCATTGTTAATCCTTTAAAGGAAATTATTTGTAACTTTCGACAAGTAGAACTATGAATGGAACAGGTAGACGGTTGAAATCTTTGTATATATTGCTTCTATATAGTCTAAGAAACATATATGCAAAGCATCCAAACAGTAAAATTCGCCAATTTCTTGTTCTTCAAGTTTAAGTAAACTACGATCCCCATTGTTAATGCCTTAACGGAAATTATTTGTAACTTTCGACAAGTAGAACAATGAATGGAACACGTAGACGGTTGAAATCTTTGTATATATTGCTTCCATATAGTCTAAGAAACATGTACGCAAAGCATCCAAACAGCACCATTCGCCAATTATTTGTTCTTCAAGTTTAAGTGAACAATGAGCCCCAATGGTTAATCCTTTATCGGAAATTATTTGTAACTTTCGACAAGTAGAACAATGAATGGAACAGGTAGACGGTTGAAATCTTTGTATATATTGCTTCTATATAGTCTAAGAAACATATATGCAAAGCATCCAAACAGCACAATTCGCCAATTTATTGTTCTTCAAGTTTAAGTAAACTACGATCCCCATTGTTAATGCCTTAACGGAAATTATTTGTAACTTTCGACAAGTAGAACAATGAATGGAACAGGTAGACGGTTGAAATCATTGTATATACTGCTTCTATATAGTCTAAGAAACATATATGCAAAGCATCCAAACAGTACCATTCGCCAATTTTTTGTTCTTCAAGTTTAAGTGAACTACGAGCCCCATTGTTAATCCTTTAAAGGAAATTATTTGTAATTTTCGACAAGCAGAACAATGAATGGAACAGGTAGACGGTTGAAATCTTTGTATATATTGCTTCTATATAGTCTAAGAAACATATATGCAAAGCATCCAAACAGTAAAATTCGCCAATTTCTTGTTCTTCAAGTTTAAGTAAACTACGATCCCCATTGTTAATGCCTTAACGGAAATTATTTGTAACTTTCGACAAGTAGAACAATGAATGGAACAGGTAAACGGTTGAAATCTTTGTATATATTGCTTCTATAAAGTCTAAGAAACATATATGCAAATCATCCAAACAGTACAATTCGCCAATTATTTGATCTTCAAGTTTAAGTGAACTACGAGCCCCATTGTTAATACTTTAACGGAAATTATTTGTAACTTGCGACAAGTAGAACAATGAATGGAACAGGTAGACGGTTGAAATCAATGTATATATTGCTTCTATATAGTCTAAGAAACATATATGCAAAGCATCCAAACAGTACCATTCGCCACTTTTTTGTTCTTCAAGTATAAGTGAACAACGAGCCCTATTGTTAATCCTTTAAAGGAAATTATTTGTAAATTTCGACAAGTAGAACAATGATTGGAACACGTAGACGGTTGAAATCTTTGTATATATTGCTTCCATATAGTCTAAGAAACATGTACGCAAAGCATCCAAACAGCACCATTCGCCAATTATTTGTTCTTCAAGTTTAAGTGAACAATGAGCCCCAATGGTTAATCCTTTATCGGAAATTATTTGTAACTTTCGACAAGTAGAACAATGATTGGAACACGTAGACGGTTGAAATCTTTGTATATATTGCTTCCATATAGTCTAAGAAACATGTACGCAAAGCATCCAAACAGTACAATTCGCCAATTTTTTGTTCTTCAAGTTTAAGTGAACTACGATCCCCATTGTTAATCCCTTAACGGAAATTATTTGTAACTTTCGACAACTAGAACAGTGAATGGAACAGGTAGACGGTTGAAATCTTTGTATATATTGCTTCCATATAGTCTAAGAAACATGTACGCAAAGCATCCAAACAGTACAATTCGCCAATTTTTTGTTCTTCAAGTTTAAGTGAACAGTGCGCCCCAATGGTTAATCCTTTATCGGAAATTATTTGTAATTTTCGACAAGTAGAACAATGAATGGAACAGTTAGACGGTTGAAATATTTGTATATATTGCTTCTATATAATCTAAGAAACATATATGCAAAGCATCTAAACAGTAACAATCGCCAATTTTTTGATCTTCATGTTTAAGTGAACTACGATCCCCATTGTTAATCCCTTAACGGAAATTATTTGTAACTTTCGACAAGTAGAACAGTGAATGGAACAGGTAGACCGTTGAAATCTTTGTATATATTGCTTCTATATAGTATAAGAAACATATATGCAAATCATCCAAACAGTACAATTCGCCAATTTTTTGTTCTTCAAGTTTAAGTGAACAATGAGCCCCAATGGTTAATCCGTTATCGGAAATTATTTGTAACTTTCGACAAGTAGAACAATTAATGGAACAGGTAGATGGTTGAAATCTTTGTATATATTGCTTCTATATAGTCTACGAAACATATATGCAAAGCGTCCAAACAGTACAATTCGCCAATTATTTGATCTTCAATTTTAAGTGAACTACGAGCCCCATTGTTAATCCTTTAACGGAAATTAATTGTAACTTTCGACAAGTAGAACAATGAATGGAACAGGTAGACGGTTGAAATCTTTGTATATATTGCTTCTTTATAGTCTAAGAAACATATATGCAAAGCATCCAAACAGTACCATACGCCACTTTTTTGTTCTTCAAGTTTAAGTGAACAACGAGCCCCATGGTTAATCCTTTAAAGGAAATTATTTGTAAATTTCGACAAGTAGAACAATGATTGGAACACGTAGACGGTTGAAATCTTTGTATATATTGCTTCCATATAGTCTAAGAAACAAGTACGCAAAGCATCCAAACAGTACAATTCGCCAATTTTTTGTTCTTCAAGTTTAAGTGAACTACGATCCACATTCTTAATCCCTTAACGGAAATTATTTGTAACTTTCGACAACTAGAACAGTGAATGGAACAGGTAGACGGCTGAAATCTTTGTATATATTGCTTCTATATAGTATAAGAAACATATATGCAAAGCATCCAAACAGTACAATTCGCCAATTTTTTGTTCTTCAAGTTTAAGTGAACAATGAGCCCCAATGGTTAATCCGTTATCGGAAATTATTTGTAACTTTCGACAAGTAGAACAATGAATGGAACAGGTAGATGGTTGAAATCTTTGTATATATTGCTTCTATATAGTCTAAGAAACATATATGCAAAGCATCCAAACAGTACCATTCGCCAATTTTTTGTTCTTCAAGTTTAAGTGAACTACGAGCCCCATTGTTAATCCTTTAAAGGAAATTATTTGTAAATTTCGACAAGTAGAACAATGAATGGAACAGGTAGACTGTTGAAATTATTGTATATATTGCTTCTATATAGTCTAAGAAACATATATGCAAAGCATCCAAACAGTACAATTCGCCAATTTTTTGTTCTTCAAGTTTAAGTGAACAATGAGCCCCATTGTTAATCCTTTAAAGGAAATTATTTGTAACTTTCGACAAGTAGAACTATGAATGGAACAGGTAGACGGTTGAAATCTTTGTATATATTGCTTCTATATAGTCTAAGAAACATATATGCAAATCATCCAAACAGTACAATTCGCCAATTATTTGATCTTCAAGTTTAAGTGAACTACGAGCCCCATTGTTAATACTTTAACGGAAATTATTTGTAACTTGCGACAAGTAGAACAATGAATGGAACAGGTAGACGGTTGAAATCAATGTATATATTGCTTCTATATAGTCTAAGAAACATATATGCAAAGCATCCAAACAGTACCATTCGCCACTTTTTTGTTCTTCAAGTTTAAGTGAACAACGAGCCCTATTGTTAATCCTTTAAAGGAAATTATTTGTAAATTTCGACAAGTAGAACAATGATTGGAACAAGTAGACGGTTGAAATCTTTGTATATATTGCTTCCATATAGTCTAAGAAACATGTACGCAAAGCATCCAAACAGCACCATTCGCCAATTATTTGTTCTTCAAGTTTAAGTGAACTACGAGCCCCATTGTTAATCCTTTAAAGGAAATTATTTGTAAATTTCGGCAAGGAGAACAATGAATGGAATAGGTAGACGGTTGAAATCAATGTATATATTGCTTCTATATAGTCTAAGAAACATATATGCAAAGCATCCAAACAGTACCATTCGCCAATTTTTTGTTCTTCAAGTTTAAGTGAACTACGAGCCCCATTGTTAATCCTTTAAAGGAAATTATTTGTAAATTTCGACAAGTAGAACAATGAATGGAACAGGTAGACTGTTGAAATTATTGTATATATTGCTTCTATATAGTCTAAGAAACATATATGCAAAGCATCCAAACAGTACAATTCGCCAATTTTTTGTTCTTCAAGTTTAAGTGAACAATGAGCCCCATTGTTAATCCTTTAAAGGAAATTATTTGTAACTTTCGACAAGTAGAACTATGAATGGAACAGGTAGACGGTTGAAATCTTTGTATATATTGCTTCTATATAGTCTAAGAAACATATATGCAAAGCATCCAAACAGTAAAATTCGCCAATTTTTTGTTCTTCAAGTTTAAGTGAACAATGAGCCCCAATGGTTAATCCGTTATCGGAAATTATTTGTAACTTTCGACAAGTAGAACAATTAATGGAACAGGTAGATGGTTGAAATCTTTGTATATATTGCTTCTATATAGTCTACGAAACATATATGCAAAGCGTCCAAACAGTACAATTCGCCAATTATTTGATCTTCAATTTTAAGTGAACTACGAGCCCCATTGTTAATCCTTTAACGGAAATTAATTGTAACTTTCGACAAGTAGAACAATGAATGGAACAGGTAGACGGTTGAAATCTTTGTATATATTGCTTCTTTATAGTCTAAGAAACATATATGCAAAGCATCCAAACAGTACCATACGCCACTTTTTTGTTCTTCAAGTTTAAGTGAACAACGAGCCCCATGGTTAATCCTTTAAAGGAAATTATTTGTAAATTTCGACAAGTAGAACAATGATTGGAACACGTAGACGGTTGAAATCTTTGTATATATTGCTTCCATATAGTCTAAGAAACAAGTACGCAAAGCATCCAAACAGTACAATTCGCCAATTTTTTGTTCTTCAAGTTTAAGTGAACTACGATCCACATTGTTAATCCCTTAACGGAAATTATTTGTAACTTTCGACAACTAGAACAGTGAATGGAACAGGTAGACGGCTGAAATCTTTGTATATATTGCTTCTATATAGTATAAGAAACATATATGCAAAGCATCCAAACAGTACAATTCGCCAATTTTTTGTTCTTCAAGTTTAAGTGAACAATGAGCCCCAATGGTTAATCCGTTATCGGAAATTATTTGTAACTTTCGACAAGTAGAACAATGAATGGAACAGGTAGATGGTTGAAATCTTTGTATATATTGCTTCTATATAGTCTAAGAAACATATATGCAAAGCATCCAAACAGTACCATTCGCCAATTTTTTGTTCTTCAAGTTTAAGTGAACTACGAGCCCCATTGTTAATCCTTTAAAGGAAATTATTTGTAAATTTCGACAAGTAGAACAATGAATGGAACAGGTAGACTGTTGAAATTATTGTATATATTGCTTCTATATAGTCTAAGAAACATATATGCAAAGCATCCAAACAGTACAATTCGCCAATTTTTTGTTCTTCAAGTTTAAGTGAACAATGAGCCCCATTGTTAATCCTTTAAAGGAAATTATTTGTAACTTTCGACAAGTAGAACTATGAATGGAACAGGTAGACGGTTGAAATCTTTGTATATATTGCTTCTATATAGTCTAAGAAACATATATGCAAAGCATCCAAACAGTAAAATTCGCCAATTTCTTGTTCTTCAAGTTTAAGTAAACTACGATCCCCATTGTTAATGCCTTAACGGAAATTATTTGTAACTTTCGACAAGTAGAACAATGAATGGAACACGTAGACGGTTGAAATCTTTGTATATATTGCTTCCATATAGTCTAAGAAACATGTACGCAAAGCATCCAAACAGCACCATTCGCCAATTATTTGTTCTTCAAGTTTAAGTGAACAATGAGCCCCAATGGTTAATCCTTTATCGGAAATTATTTGTAACTTTCGACAAGTAGAACAATGAATGGAACAGGTAGACGGTTGAAATCTTTCTATATATTGCTTCTATATAGTCTAAGAAACATATATGCAAAGCATCCAAACAGCACAATTCGCCAATTTATTGTTCTTCAAGTTTAAGTAAACTACGATCCCCATTGTTAATGCCTTAACGGAAATTATTTGTAACTTTCGACAAGTAGAACAATGAATGGAACAGGTAGACGGTTGAAATCATTGTATATACTGCTTCTATATAGTCTAAGAAACATATATGCAAAGCATCCAAACAGTACCATTCGCCAATTTTTTGTTCTTCAAGTTTAAGTGAACTACGAGCCCCATTGTTAATCCTTTAAAGGAAATTATTTGTAATTTTCGACAAGCAGAACAATGAATGGAACAGGTAGACGGTTGAAATCTTTGTATATATTGCTTCTATATAGTCTAAGAAACATATATGCAAAGCATCCAAACAGTAAAATTCGCCAATTTCTTGTTCTTCAAGTTTAAGTAAACTACGATCCCCATTGTTAATGCCTTAACGGAAATTATTTGTAACTTTCGACAAGTAGAACAATGAATGGAACAGGTAAACGGTTGAAATCTTTGTATATATTGCTTCTATAAAGTCTAAGAAACATATATGCAAATCATCCAAACAGTACAATTCGCCAATTATTTGATCTTCAAGTTTAAGTGAACTACGAGCCCCATTGTTAATACTTTAACGGAAATTATTTGTAACTTGCGACAAGTAGAACAATGAATGGAACAGGTAGACGGTTGAAATCAATGTATATATTGCTTCTATATAGTCTAAGAAACATATATGCAAAGCATCCAAACAGTACCATTCGCCACTTTTTTGTTCTTCAAGTATAAGTGAACAACGAGCCCTATTGTTAATCCTTTATAGGAAATTATTTGTAAATTTCGACAAGTAGAACAATGATTGGAACACGTAGACGGTTGAAATCTTTGTATATATTGCTTCCATATAGTCTGAGAAACATGTACGCAAAGCATCCAAACAGCACCATTCGCCAATTATTTGTTCTTCAAGTTTAAGTGAACAATGAGCCCCAATGGTTAATCCTTTATCGGAAATTATTTGTAACTTTCGACAAGTAGAACAATGATTGGAACACGTAGACGGTTGAAATCTTTGTATATATTGCTTCCATATAGTCTAAGAAACATGTACGCAAAGCATCCAAACAGTACAATTCGCCAATTTTTTGTTCTTCAAGTTTAAGTGAACTACGATCCCCATTGTTAATCCCTTAACGGAAATTATTTGTAACTTTCGACAACTAGAACAGTGAATGGAACAGGTAGACGGTTGAAATCTTTGTATATATTGCTTCCATATAGTCTAAGAAACATGTACGCAAAGCATCCAAACAGTAGAATTCGCCAATTTTTTGTTCTTCAAGTTTAAGTGAACAGTGCGCCCCAATGGTTAATCCTTTATCGGAAATTATTTGTAATTTTCGACAAGTAGAACAATGAATGGAACAGTTAGACGGTTGAAATATTTGTATATATTGCTTCTATATAATCTAAGAAACATATATGCAAAGCATCTAAACAGTAACAATCGCCAATTTTTTGATCTTCATGTTTAAGTGAACTACGATCCCCATTGTTAATCCCTGAACGGAAATTATTTGTAACTTTCGACAAGTAGAACAGTGAATGGAACAGGTAGACCGTTGAAATCTTTGTATATATTGCTTCTATATAGTATAAGAAACATATATGCAAATCATCCAAACAGTACAATTCGCCAATTTTTTGTTCTTCAAGTTTAAGTGAACAATGAGCCCCAATGGTTAATCCGTTGTTACGTGCCAAGGGCCAGGAGCGTTGCGAGTGGCCGAGGTAAAAGAATAAGGTGCTGTGTTCGTTGTGGTGTTCGTTGGGTTTTAGAAGTAGTTTGTTAGTCGTGGACGATCCCGTGTATGGCTAACACGGGTTGCCACAGGAGATTGGAACACGCGTGGACGATCCCGTGTATGGATAACACGGGTTGCCACAGGAGGTTGGAACACGCGTGGACGATCCCGTGTATGGCTAACACGGGTTGCCACAGGAGGTTGGAACACGCGTGGACGATCCCGTGTATGGATAACACGGGTTGCCACAGGAGGTTGGAACACGCGTGGACGATCCCGTGTATGGTTAACACGGGTTGCCACAGGAATGTTAGTTAGGCTGACGTAACTTTATAATTATGCAATACACTTCGAGCGGTAAAAGTGTATTGCTGTGGGATCGCAGGCTGACGATTTCTGGAAGGTAATCGTAGAAAGAATTTAAACGCGATAAGACTAAGAACACGATCAAACTATATTTCTTTATGCTGGCGATTAATACAGATTAATGTGTATGTGTTTGGTTACAAAGGTGTTAAGTGGACTTGTGTTTCTGGACGCACGCACCTACTTGTAATTCTCTCGGTTTTCACGCAACGAGGAATGCGGGGGTATTAGATAGTACAAAATGCCTAATAGATATCGCGGACTTGGCGCGTATTCTATACGGTTAACGACGTATCGACGAAAACTAAGTTCGGTCAAACGAAGAAGATCTATCCGCGTGGTTATAACGACCTGCAGCGTGACAGTCTATTACTGAACTAATCCCCCGAGGTAGTTTGTAACCCGTCTTTTATAGTAAGAAAAAGTGGTGGGGTACGATGCACTTTCTGGAATTTTCCTGCGGGATGCAATAGGAATGTGTCTATAAGATATGTGTCTCGTCGTTCGCTCGAGTTCTAGTTTTCGTAGTCTTAATTATTCTGGGCAAACAGAGCGGTTTTCGGTCCTAGCGAGGGGTCCGGCTATGCATGTGGTGAATTTCCGGTCTCGAGCTCGAAGTGGAGAGTCTAATTTTTATTAGGCTCAGGGCCGCATGTAACACCTCCCCTCTAAGACGAAACGTCGCTGATTGCGATGCTTTCGAAGTTAGTTACGAAAGGCGCTCTGTTTGCCTGTACTAACTGTAGGACTTAATTTAATACATTTTGCTATTAAAAGAAAATTACTGCCTCCTCAAACAACCACTTGTGTCATAAGAATGATTATTCACATATTGGTCAGAGCTTTGACTGTCTCCGTAATTGCCTAGGGTAACCTCAAAATATCAGTGATATTAGAAATTACGGAGTGTCCTTAAGGCAGCAACTTTTACAAATCAAAAAGAAAAATAAAAATATTATTTGGCTTACATACTATTCTATGGTTGAATATATATATATTTTTTTTTTTTTCTCTATCCTCGCAATTACTTAGGGTAACCCCAAAATATCGATTATATTGGTAATTGTCAAGTGTCGTTAAGATAGTAATATTTTAAAAATGGGGTGTTACTGGAGTTTTTACCAACGTGTAATCACCATTATTGGCCTCCCTGAACTCAGTCGATTAGGGGGTTGTTCGAAGCACTCCTCAATGCACTCCGTGCAAGCGTCGGCTCGTCTAGACTTCGTCAGGGTTTCGTGGCACTGTATGCATCCTATATAAAGATGCGCGGTTTCACTTGTGACGACCACGTGCCAGCCTCCCTGCTGAAATAACGCCTGATGTTGCGGGCGTAGTTTGGCGTAGCACTCGCCACACAGGAGCGATCCATTCCGTCCTTCGTACGTTGGATGTCTGAGTGCTGTAATGCACGTCATCTGGAGGAGTTGGTTGTATGCCTGGGGGTGGTCGGCTGGGCAGACCCCATCTATCGGCCCATAGAGTTCTTCACCCTCTTGCTCCGGTGTCCTAAACAGACCGTGAGGAACTGGCATGCTTGCACTCTTTAAGTTTGTTCTGGTTAATACTGACGTAGACTGTGAAAATTTTGTAGGGTCTTGTCTATTTATGGGACTTTTGGAAGAAAGAAGAGTAGTGGGGAGTGGTAGAAGGTAGGAGGTGCTAAGGTAAAATTTCCAGAGAATTATCATAATTAGGTCTCTTCCTTGCGGTCGATTGTCTTATTGTTTGTCCCGGCGTCCAATTCTTGATATTTTCGTCTGTAAGAATTGTCAAACGGGTGTCACTGAAGCTGCCTTCCCTTTTCTGGACGCACGGTCTTTGAAACTGCTGTGCGGTATCTATTTGGGTGGTCGCATCGTATTGTTTCGGCTTCCTCGTCTGACTTGACCGGGCCGGCCGGAATTTTCCTATACTTTTATGGAAGGGTCCTTCCGTGGTAATTATGGTACCTGAACGGTTTTCTATTTGCCACTGTCCGCGGTGTCCTGTTTGTATGCCGATAGTTCTTTGGCCTTCGGTTGGGTCCGTTTGAGTCGCCTTTGAGGTGATTGATGCCATAGTTGCTACTCCTCCATGGTCGTGCGTTTCCTCGTTTATATACCTCCTGCATGGGTCCTTAGAGTGACATTTTTTGTGGTGGGGATTGGGTCTGGTATTAATTCTATAGGTATTGTTGCTTCGTCTACGGCGCTCTGTTGTCTCTTTCGGCAATTGAGGTTAAAAGTGGCTTTGGAGAGGAAAAACCCTATGATAATTATTAATGCAAGTCCTGAAATTCCGATACCTGAGTATAACGATGCATGGGTGTTTCTTTCGAGTCGTCTATGTCCTTCCATTGATTTTGCTTGGCTCTCCAGTTTCTTCAGAGATATCGATGTCTCGCTGTTTTTCCAATCGTTATCGTAACTTGCGGTATAATTGACATGGCTAAGATCTTTAAGGACGTCTAAGTGATGTTCATTTATATTTGGCGCAATTTCTGACAAGTTTAGGGAGATCTTTGGAGCATATAGATATTCGCTTGTGGTATCTAACGTCTCTAGTGACATTAGTTTAGTTGAGTCTATAGTGGCGGTGCAACCTGGTTTAATGTATATGATGCCGGTACCGGTTATATAATCGGCTCTTGCAGTTTGTCCCTTACAGTATAGTTGTATTCTTTTTTCGTCCTTTGTATAATACAGCCAGGCCTTTTGGGATTCCAATCGTTGAAAGAAGGTATGCTGAGTGGTTGCCACCCGTATGTCACAAGTTTTCCATTGAGTCGTCGCGGAATTTAATAGCAGGGTGGTCTCGCAGGTAGGTCGCGTATCAATTCGATGTACCGGTAAGGTTGCTTGGCCGATATATTGTTTATGATGCTTGAAGGCGTGCTGGATGTATTCTTCGGTTGGAGTAAAATAATTCTGTTCGTCTGACGAGATAGCGATGTATGGTGTTTCGGTTTTTATGAAACTTATTACTTGTTTCGTTCCATATAGTTGTGTGGATGGACAGGGGTAAATTTTATATAAGTGAAACACAGTTTGGTCTATCAATGGTACGGTTAGTTCCAGTAACACCCTATTTTTAGTGTACGCGAGTTTTAATTTAGTTATTCCTTCGATTTGCTCCGACATTAATTCAGCTGGAGTTAAAGGAAATTCGTATGAAGTAGTTTCTTTTAATTTATGGGCTGATTCAATTAATTGTTTAGGAGATAAGATGGCGGGATGTAAAATTCCCTGTTTCGCAAACAAAATAGCATCTATTATTATTATTAAGCTGGCGCGGTAATTATCTATGCTTCTTTCGACTTCGGACATCCATTCTCGCATGGAACTGTAAAATTTTAATCTCTGAATTTCGTCCTGCGTTTCATGTAATGATTTAGCAATAGCTGCGGTCTGAAGTAACAATTTACGTGTTGATGCTGTTAAGTTGGCTAACTGAGAATGCATGTTATCGAACTCCGCTCGGATTACATAAGTTTGTTTGGCTACCATCTCTGTAATATTGTTTTGTTGAGCATAAAGTTTATCTAATTCCTGGTCATAATATTGTGCGTCTTTTTCCGCGAGGGTCCCGAAAAGAATATTGCTAATTGTTCCAATAAAGGCAAAAGGTGCGTCCCTTTTAACAAAACTTCTATGTGCTACATATTTTTTAAGGGGCGTGTCGGCAATTGAGGCTTTTAGTAAATCACTGTACCTATTTGTTTCTTCTAGGCTTTGAAGAAGTTGAGGACCGACTTCCCCACTGGGGCACGACGTGAAATTGTATACCTTGCAGAAGTTATTTGCATTTATTAGGTGTTTTTCTACATTAGGCCTGTTCTGCAGAAAACTTTCTATTTCTATAGATGTCACAAGGCGCCATTGCATATGATAAGTTCGGATATCCTGTAATTTTTCAAAGAAAAGGCCAGTATTATGTCTTAGTGGTGTGATCTGGTAGTCCTCGAGAGTTTTCGCCCCCCGTATGGAAATGGGCCCAGTTGCCATTAAAAATGTCAGAAGTGGAAATAGCATTTTTCCTGTAATGGTACAAAGGTTTATTTATTAATCGGATTCGGACTCGCTATCTGTTATGTGTGCGTGTTTCAATTTATCTTGGTGTTTTACGATTAGTTTATTAGTGTCTGTACGGAGTACTACGTTATTTAAATCGGTTACGTCTATGATTTCGAACGGTCCTATGTAATGGGGGTCGAATTTGCTAATCCGCGGTTCCTTTAAAACATATGCATAATCCCCAACCTCGAAGGTTATCGGGTTTATGTTTTTGTCGTATTGGTTCTTTGAACGTAGTTTCGCGTTTTGAATATTATCTCCGGCTATATTGCGAATTTCTGTCATTCTTGTTATTAATTCTGTAAGGTAAGTGCCGTAGGTTTCTAAATTTCTACCAGATGGGAATGAACTGGGTAACGTTGCTAATTTGCCGAATATTAATTCGTGCGGGGTAAAATTGGTGGCTTCGTGTACGGATGTGTTGTACGAAAACATTGCGAATGGCAATAGTAGATCCCAGTCTTCGTACGATTCCATATAATGCTTGATGTATTCTGTTAGAACTATGTGACTTCTTTCGAGCGATCCATTGGTCTGTGGTCTGTAACCAGAGGTTGTAATTTGCTTAATTTTGAAAATTTCTGCTAGGTTGGTCATAAGTTTTCCAATGAAACTTGTCCCTTTGTCTGTAAGTATTGCGCGTGGAGTTCCAAAGGTTGCTATAAAATGTCGTGCAAATGCGTCTGCAATCGTGGTGGCTCGTATATTCGGTATCGCTATGGCAAGACAATATTTTGTTAGATTATCCTGTATTGTTAATATATATTTGTTACCGCTTGGAGTTTCCGGTAAGGGTCCTACTGTATCCAGTGCAATTTTATCGAATGGTTCGGCTGGCGTATCAGTAATGAGCATCGGTTGACGAGTTTTTATGCGTACCAACTTCTGTTCCTGACAACTTTTGCATTTTCTTATGAAATCCTGAATTTCGTTTCGCATACCTTGCCAGTGATATCGTGCTCGCAAACGATTATATGTTTTGGTTACACCTTTGTGACCTCCTATTATACTGCTGTGTGCTTCTTTTATCAATTCTCTCCGGTCTTCCAGTGCTGGGGTTTTAACTGTGGCGCTGCATAAAATAACTTGAAAATTTGTGTCATGAAAAATTTTGTTTGTTAATCGATGAAATTGTTTCGCTGTAATGTTATCATGTCCATCTCCGATTATGGACAATCTAATGGATGAAATTCCAGTTTGGTTGAGTGCCTTCTTTAGATTCTTCAAACCACGCGAGACCGAATCTTCTGTTAATTTTTCATAAAAATGTTGAGTGCCTATGATACTGAAAATTTTATACCGCCCTCGTGTTGATATTATTACTTGTTCCTTGACGGGATTTTGTTGCAATAATTGTTGTTGACAGATGAATTGTTGATCGGCCAAAGATTTTCCTATGGGGTTAACTAAATGGCAATCTGCGGATATGAAATGTGCGAGATGTCCTTTATCGGCGGTAAGTGCTGTGGGAGAAATTAGAATCTTGTGTGAGCTGTGTTTTCTGGATTCAGATTCTGTTGAGCTCGAGCTATCCTCGTCGTCTGAACTGTTAGTATCCGAGGTTATTACGGCATGTGGTAACCTTTGTCCGTGTAATTTATGGAGTTCAGGTATAAAATTCTGTATGAATGGTGTCTGTCTTGTCTTGGAGATATTTCGTGGCGCCGGTTGTACCACGGGTGTCGAAGTTGCTAGTGACTGTGGAATTTGACTCGTATTGTCTTCGTGATCCGATTCTGTCGCAGGTAGTGGTGGTAGGTTTATAATATTTGAAAATTTATGGTCGACTTGTCCTTCGGTACGCATTTTAATTGTCGCGTCCATTACCGTTTCGTCTAGATCTGTTTCGTCTGGCACCAAAGTGGCATCTGCATCACTATTAGGATCGTTACTGAAAGAATATGAAGGCGAGTTTTCTAATTTTGTGGAATGCGCTGTCGGTGGTCCTAATATTGAAAATTCGTCTCCTAAGGTCTTTTCGTGTGTTAGGCTTGGAAGTAAACTTTTCTTCGGCGGTCCTTTGTGTCGTACGAGTTGTAAATTTTTTGTTCGGGGAGTAATGATGTCTTCTGCTCCTGCCGAATCTTCTGAACTGCTGTCTCGATATATAGGTCTTTTGTCTCGATCCCTTCTGAGTTCTCGAATACGGTGTCCAATGGTACTTTCGTTTGGGTTTATCTGTGGAATTTGTATTTTATAATCCTTGTCTTTACACTTACGAGGTTCCAGAGGAAGGCAGATGGTAGATGGATTTCTAGAGAGAGCGTCGGCGTTTTTGTTTATTTTTCCAGCTTTATGAATGACGTCATATTCATATTCTAATAGTCTTAATTTCCATTTTACCAGTCTAGATGTTGGATCCTTGACAGAGTGTAACCAAACTAAGGGTCTATGGTCGGTGACTAATGTAAATTTTCGTCCGTATACGTATGGTCTAAAATACTTAACAGCGTATACCATGGCTAGACATTCCTTTTCGGTAGCAGAATAATTTATTTCAGCCCTATTGAGACTTCTTGAGGCATATGCAATTGGTAAGTCCTTTCCTATCTCTCCTTGACTCAAAACAGCTCCTAGTGCAAAGTCAGATGCATCTGTAGTGATAACAAACGGTTGAGAAAAATCGGGGTACTGAAGTATCGGTTGTTCGCACAACTCGTCACGTAGTGTACTGAAACTATGTTCTTGTTCTTCGGTCCATCTAAACTTCTTTCCTTTTCCTAAAATATCTACCAAAGGTTTTGCTTTTTTCGAAAAGTCTGGTATGAATCTTCTATAATAACCAGCAAGTCCTAAGAATTGTTGAATATTCTTCTGCGTTTTTGGAGTTGGAAAATTTTTTACTGCTTTCAATTTTGCTGGGTCGGGTTTGACTCCTTTTTCGGAAATAATATGTCCAAGATAGGCAACTTCTTTTCGGAGGAATTGACATTTGGCGGTTTGCAAAGTAAGTCCGTGTTCTCTGAGACGGTTTAATAATTTTCTGACCTTGATGTCGTGTTCTTGAAGAGACGATGCGTAGATCACGATGTCGTCCAAGTATACAAATAGCTCTGTTCCTTGTAATCCTGTTAAAACCTGGTCCATCAGACGTTGAAACGTTGGGGGTGCATTTTTCAAACCAAATGGCATTCTTGCGAATTCATAGTGTCCGTGAGGTGTTGTAAACGCTGTTTTCGGTCGGTCTTTTGGATGAGTTTCTATTTGGTGAAAACCACTGGCTAAGTCGAATATGGAAAAATATTTTGCGCCTCCTAATTTGTCTAGGATTTCGGTTATCTGCGGTAATGGATATTTATCGCCTATTGTTTTTTCGTTGAGGGCCCGAAAGTCTATTACCATGCGCCACCGTTTGTTGCCCTTAGCGTCCGCTTTCTTAGGCACGATCCACAATGGGGAATTGTACGGTGACGTGGATGGCTTTATTATCCCTTCGGCTAACAGTTCGTTTACCTGTTTCTTTATTTCCTCCTGATGAATGGGAGGGTAACGGTATTGCCTGGTGTTAATGGGAATGTCGTCTGTTGTGTGAATCGAATGCTGAAAATTTCTTACTTTACCCAGTTTATCTCCAGGCAAATAAAATCTGTCTGGAAATTCGTGAATGATATTTAGAACGTGCTGGCGTTCCTCTTGATTAAGGTGGTCGAGTTTTAAATTCTGTTGGATGTGTTTTAATTTATCCCGAATATTGAGAGGTTTTCTCTGAAAAATTTGTGGACAATACTCGCCGTCTGAAGAACTAAGAATCTCGTATGGTTCGATGACTTGAGGTTCAAGGTCGATCTCTATATCCTCTTCTCCGGTGTTAGTTGCGAATACGTAGCAATTTCCTCGGTTGTTGGTCACTGCTGCTTCGCCGATGTAGAGATCCTTTTGCGTTTTAACACGTGGCAGGTATCCTTCCTTGATTTGTGGATTAGCTATTCGTAAGCTAATTTGCTGTGACGTCCGCTTTGGAATATGGTGTGTAGTTTTTTGTGGAATCGTCTGGAATTCTGCAATATTACTGAAGCGAATAGGTTTAGTAGGTTTGTTGCTAGTAACTATCGTTCCGTGGTGATAAGAGATTTCAGCTTTTTCTTGTAGCAGGAATGGACTGCCAATAAGTCCATCCGCCATAATTGGTAATGATTTTATTACGTAGAAAAATGCGGGTGCATCGTTAATGTGCAAAACAGTGGTGCCCAAAGTACGTATAGCTGATTGCGAAAGACCCGTAACTTCGATTTCGTCTCGGGAGATAATTGGGGCCTTCTCTCCCAGAGCGTCGAGAAGAATTAAATTAACTGAAGCACCACCGTCTATTAAGAATTCGCCTTCGCCTGTTTCCAATTCTGGGATTCTGATACGAATTCGCGGGGTTGCTGTTTCCTTGATGAGGTATTTGATTCCTCTTGTTCCCGGAACCTGACGATTTTCCGTTGGTTTTGTTTTACTGAGCCCACCACGTGGTCGATGTGGTGAGCCCTTTTCGCGTTTAAAGAACCGGTACGTTCCATTGAAGAGTCACGTGGTGAAACTGACCGTTGTCGTGAATTGAATTTTCTTCGGGAATTTCTTCGACACGTCTCGGCGTCGTGTCCGCGTATACCGCAGCTCCAGCAGTATAATGATGTTTGTTCGGTTCTATTAATTCTACGGCGTCTCGAATATTTATCTTCTGTATCCGAAACAGAAGAATCGTAAGAAGGGGACCGTGAAGCGGACCTTCTGTCTACGGTCATGGCCGTTGTACGCGGTCTATGAGACCCGAATTCTCTTTCAGACCCGGATTCACTCCTATCCCTATATCGATATTTATAACGGTCGACAGGGCTCGGTGAACGCGGATAATCTACTCTGCGTTTAACGTCGTATTCTCCCGAATATCTTTTCGGCGAAAAATCTTTATAATCGCGGCGTGATGATCTGACTGGAGAATCATCATCCGCCGTGTGTCTACGATTTCTCAAACGACGTTCTACTTGCAATACAGCTTCAAAAGCTTCTTCTAACGAATTTAATTTACTACCTAGAACGGCGATTTTCCACGCAACGCGATCTGGTAGGCCTTCAATAAAGTTTTCGAGTACATCGGATTCCATTTCGTGTATGAAATTATCAGCGTTCTCGCCGTGTCTATCGCGAATTGCGGTACGCGTACGGTGCAAGAGCTGGTGAACCCTATCTATGTACTCCCTTAGATTTTCGTCTCTATTAATTCTGAGACGCGCGATTTCTGCTCGGAAGTATGATAAATTCTTCCCCCGGGCGTAACGCGTTTTTAAATGTTTAAGTAGTTCCTCTACTTTCGTAAACGTTTTGTCCTGAATACTAGTTCTAGCGGGACCGATAAGCTTTGTTAATATTATAGCTAAATATTCCGGCTCGGAACCCTCCGGTATCAAGACTAAACCGTTTTCTACGCTTTGTACAAAGCTTAACAACGATGGATGTTTTCCATCGAATATCGGAATCGCGATTGTCGCGTTTTGCAGACAGTTATGTCGCGTAAGGGCGGTCATTGAGTTTGCCATCGAAAGCGTTAAGTTCGCGATGTCTACTGACGCAATGTTACCGCTGTTATTAAAAGCCATTTTCGAAATGCTTGTAAGCGTTCTTAGTCAACCAAAATTTCATACAATGATAAAGAAATCTATCAGACAGCCTGGTATCCCACCGCTGTCACCAGTTTGTTACGTGCCAAGGGCCAGGAGCGTTGCGAGTGGCCGAGGTAAAAGAATAAGGTGCTGTGTTCGTTGTGGTGTTCGTTGGGTTTTAGAAGTAGTTTGTTAGTCGTGGACGATCCCGTGTATGGCTAACACGGGTTGCCACAGGAGATTGGAACACGCGTGGACGATCCCGTGTATGGATAACACGGGTTGCCACAGGAGGTTGGAACACGCGTGGACGATCCCGTGTATGGCTAACACGGGTTGCCACAGGAGGTTGGAACACGCGTGGACGATCCCGTGTATGGATAACACGGGTTGCCACAGGAGGTTGGAACACGCGTGGACGATCCCGTGTATGGTTAACACGGGTTGCCACAGGAATGTTAGTTAGGCTGACGTAACTTTATAATTATGCAATACACTTCGAGCGGTAAAAGTGTATTGCTGTGGGATCGCAGGCTGACGATTTCTGGAAGGTAATCGTAGAAAGAATTTAAACGCGATAAGACTAAGAACACGATCAAACTATATTTCTTTATGCTGGCGATTAATACAGATTAATGTGTATGTGTTTGGTTACAAAGGTGTTAAGTGGACTTGTGTTTCTGGACGCACGCACCTACTTGTAATTCTCTCGGTTTTCACGCAACGAGGAATGCGGGGGTATTAGATAGTACAAAATGCCTAATAGATATCGCGGACTTGGCGCGTATTCTATACGGTTAACGACGTATCGACGAAAACTAAGTTCGGTCAAACGAAGAAGATCTATCCGCGTGGTTATAACGACCTGCAGCGTGACAGTCTATTACTGAACTAATCCCCCGAGGTGGTTTGTAACCCGTCTTTTATAGTAAGAAAAAGTGGTGGGGTACGATGCACTTTCTGGAATTTTCCTGCGGGATGCAATAGGAATGTGTCTATAAGATATGTGTCTCGTCGTTCGCTCGAGTTCTAGTTTTCGTAGTCTTAATTATTCTGGGCAAACAGAGCGGTTTTCGGTCCTAGCGAGGGGTCCGGCTATGCATGTGGTGAATTTCCGGTCTCGAGCTCGAAGTGGAGAGTCTAATTTTTATTAGGCTCAGGGCCGCATGTAACACCGTTATCGGAAATTATTTGTAACTTTCGACAAGTAGAACAATTAATGGAACAGGTAGATGGTTGAAATCTTTGTATATATTGCTTCTATATAGTCTACGAAACATATATGCAAAGCGTCCAAACAGTACAATTCGCCAATTATTTGATCTTCAATTTTAAGTGAACTACGAGCCCCATTGTTAATCCTTTAACGGAAATTAATTGTAACTTTCGACAAGTAGAACAATGAATGGAACAGGTAGACGGTTGAAATCTTTGTATATATTGCTTCTTTATAGTCTAAGAAACATATATGCAAAGCATGCAAACAGTACCATCCGCCACTTTTTTGTTCTTCAAGTTTAAGTGAACAACGAGCCCCATGGTTAATCCTTTAAAGGAAATTATTTGTAAATTTCGACAAGTAGAACAATGATTGGAACACGTAGACGGTTGAAATCTTTGTATATATTGCTTCCATATAGTCTAAGAAACAAGTACGCAAAGCATCCAAACAGTACAATTCGCCAATTTTTTGTTCTTCAAGTTTAAGTGAACTACGATCCACATTGTTAATCCCTTAACGGAAATTATTTGTAACTTTCGACAACTAGAACAGTGAATGGAACAGGTAGACGGCTGAAATCTTTGCATATATTGCTTCTATATAGTATAAGAAACATATATGCAAAGCATCCAAACAGTACAATTCGCCAATTTTTTGTTCTTCAAGTTTAAGTGAACAATGAGCCCCAATGGTTAATCCGTTATCGGAAATTATTTGTAACTTTCGACAAGTAGAACAATGAATGGAACAGGTAGACGGTTGAAATCTTTGTATATATTGCTTCTATATAGTCTAAGAAACATATATGCAAAGCATCCAAACAGCACAATTCGCCAATTTATTGTTCTTCAAGTTTAAGTAAACTACGATCCCCATTGTTAATGCCTTAACGGAAATTATTTGTAACTTTCGACAAGTAGAACAATGAATGGAACAGGTAGACGGTTGAAATCATTGTATATACTGCTTCTATATAGTCTAAGAAACATATATGCAAAGCATCCAAACAGTACCATTCGCCAATTTTTTGTTCTTCAAGTTTAAGTGAACTACGAGCCCGATTGTTAATCCTTTAAAGGAAATTATTTGTAATTTTCGACAAGCAGAACAATGAATGGAACAGGTAGACGGTTGAAATCTTTGTATATATTGCTTCTATATAGTCTAAGAAACATATATGCAAAGCATCCAAACAGTAAAATTCGCCAATTTCTTGTTCTTCAAGTTTAAGTAAACTACGATCCCCATTGTTAATGCCTTAACGGAAATTATTTGTAACTTTCGACAAGTAGAACAATGAATGGAACAGGTAAACGGTTGAAATCTTTGTATATATTGCTTCTATAAAGTCTAAGAAACATATATGCAAATCATCCAAACAGTACAATTCGCCAATTATTTGATCTTCAAGTTTAAGTGAACTACGAGCCCCATTGTTAATACTTTAACGGAAATTATTTGTAACTTGCGACAAGTAGAACAATGAATGGAACAGGTAGACGGTTGAAATCAATGTATATATTGCTTCTATATAGTCTAAGAAACATATATGCAAAGCATCCAAACAGTACCATTCGCCACTTTTTTGTTCTTCAGGTATAAGTGAACAACGAGCCCTATTGTTAATCCTTTATAGGAAATTATTTGTAAATTTCGACAAGTAGAACAATGATTGGAACACGTAGACGGTTGAAATCTTTGTATATATTGCTTCCATATAGTCTAAGAAACATGTACGCAAAGCATCCAAACAGCACCATTCGCCAATTATTTGTTCTTCAAGTTTAAGTGAACAATGAGCCCCAATGGTTAATCCTTTATCGGAAATTATTTGTAACTTTCGACAAGTAGAACAATGATTGGAACACGTAGACGGTTGAAATCTTTGTATATATTGCTTCCATATAGTCTAAGAAACATGTACGCAAAGCATCCAAACAGTACAATTCGCCAATTTTTTGTTCTTCAAGTTTAAGTGAACTACGATCCCCATTGTTAATCCCTTAACGGAAATTATTTGTAACTTTCGACAACTAGAACAGTGAATGGAACAGGTAGACGGTTGAAATCTTTGTATATATTGCTTCCATATAGTCTAAGAAACATGTACGCAAAGCATCCAAACAGTAGAATTCGCCAATTTTTTGTTCTTCAAGTTTAAGTGAACAGTGCGCCCCAATGGTTAATCCTTTATCGGAAATTATTTGTAATTTTCGACAAGTAGAACAATGAATGGAACAGTTAGACGGTTGAAATATTTGTATATATTGCTTCTATATAATCTAAGAAACATATATGCAAAGCATCCAAACAGTACCATTCGCCAATTTTTTGTTCTTCAAGTTTAAGTGAACTACGATCCCCATTGTTAATGCCTTAACGGAAATTATTTGTAACTTTCGACAAGTAGAACAATGAATGGAACAGGTAAACGGTTGAAATCTTTGTATATATTGCTTCTATAAAGTCTAAGAAACATATATGCAAATCATCCAAACAGTACAATTCGCCAATTATTTGATCTTCAAGTTTAAGTGAACTACGAGCCCCATTGTTAATACTTTAACGGAAATTATTTGTAACTTGCGGCAAGTAGAACAATGAATGGAACAGGTAGACGGTTGAAATCAATGTATATATTGCTTCTATATAGTCTAAGAAACATATATGCAAAGCATCCAAACAGTACCATTCGCCACTTTTTTGTTCTTCAAGTTTAAGTGAACAACGAGCCCTATTGTTAATCCTTTAAAGGAAATTATTTGTAAATTTCGACAAGTAGAACAATGATTGGAACACGTAGACGGTTGAAATCTTTGTATATATTGCTTCCATATAGTCTAAGAAACATGTACGCAAAGCATCCAAACAGCACCATTCGCCAATTATTTGTTCTTCAAGTTTAAGTGAACAATGAGCCCCAATGGTTAATCCTTTATCGGAAATTATTTGTAACTTTCGACAAGTAGAACAATGAATGGAACAGGTAGACGGTTGAAATCTTTGTATATATTGCTTCTATATAGTCTAAGAAACATATATGCAAAGCATCCAAACAGCACAATTCGCCAATTTATTGTTCTTCAAGTTTAAGTGAACTACGAGCCCCATTGTTAATCCTTTAAAGGAAATTATTTGTAAATTTCGGCAAGGAGAACAATGAATGGAATAGGTAGACGGTTGAAATCAATGTATATATTGCTTCTATATAGTCTAAGAAACATATATGCAAAGCATCCAAACAGTACCATTCGCCAATTTTTTGTTCTTCAAGTTTAAGTGAACTACGAGCCCCATTGTTAATCCTTTAAAGGAAATTATTTGTAAATTTCGACAAGTAGAACAATGAATGGAACAGGTAGACTGTTGAAATTATTGTATATATTGCTTCTATATAGTCTAAGAAACATATATGCAAAGCATCCAAACAGTACAATTCGCCAATTTTTTGTTCTTCAAGTTTAAGTGAACAATGAGCCCCATTGTTAATCCTTTAAAGGAAATTATTTGTAACTTTCGACAAGTAGAACTATGAATGGAACAGGTAGACGGTTGAAATCTTTGTATATATTGCTTCTATATAGTCTAAGAAACATATATGCAAAGCATCCAAACAGTAAAATTCGCCAATTTTTTGTTCTTCAAGTTTAAGTGAACAATGAGCCCCAATGGTTAATCCGTTATCGGAAATTATTTGTAACTTTCGACAAGTAGAACAATTAATGGAACAGGTAGATGGTTGAAATCTTTGTATATATTGCTTCTATATAGTCTACGAAACATATATGCAAAGCGTCCAAACAGTACAATTCGCCAATTATTTGATCTTCAATTTTAAGTGAACTACGAGCCCCATTGTTAATCCTTTAACGGAAATTAATTGTAACTTTCGACAAGTAGAACAATGAATGGAACAGGTAGACGGTTGAAATCTTTGTATATATTGCTTCTTTATAGTCTAAGAAACATATATGCAAAGCATCCAAACAGTACCATACGCCACTTTTTTGTTCTTCAAGTTTAAGTGAACAACGAGCCCCATGGTTAATCCTTTAAAGGAAATTATTTGTAAATTTCGACAAGTAGAACAATGATTGGAACACGTAGACGGTTGAAATCTTTGTATATATTGCTTCCATATAGTCTAAGAAACAAGTACGCAAAGCATCCAAACAGTACAATTCGCCAATTTTTTGTTCTTCAAGTTTAAGTGAACTACGATCCACATTGTTAATCCCTTAACGGAAATTATTTGTAACTTTCGACAACTAGAACAGTGAATGGAACAGGTAGACGGCTGAAATCTTTGTATATATTGCTTCTATATAGTATAAGAAACATATATGCAAAGCATCCAAACAGTACAATTCGCCAATTTTTTGTTCTTCAAGTTTAAGTGAACAATGAGCCCCAATGGTTAATCCGTTATCGGAAATTATTTGTAACTTTCGACAAGTAGAACAATGAATGGAACAGGTAGATGGTTGAAATCTTTGTATATATTGCTTCTATATAGTCTAAGAAACATATATGCAAAGCATCCAAACAGTACCATTCGCCAATTTTTTGTTCTTCAAGTTTAAGTGAACTACGAGCCCCATTGTTAATCCTTTAAAGGAAATTATTTGTAAATTTCGACAAGTAGAACAATGAATGGAACAGGTAGACTGTTGAAATTATTGTATATATTGCTTCTATATAGTCTAAGAAACATATATGCAAAGCATCCAAACAGTACAATTCGCCAATTTTTTGTTCTTCAAGTTTAAGTGAACAATGAGCCCCATTGTTAATCCTTTAAAGGAAATTATTTGTAACTTTCGACAAGTAGAACTATGAATGGAACAGGTAGACGGTTGAAATCTTTGTATATATTGCTTCTATATAGTCTAAGAAACATATATGCAAAGCATCCAAACAGTAAAATTCGCCAATTTCTTGTTCTTCAAGTTTAAGTAAACTACGATCCCCATTGTTAATGCCTTAACGGAAATTATTTGTAACTTTCGACAAGTAGAACAATGAATGGAACACGTAGACGGTTGAAATCTTTGTATATATTGCTTCCATATAGTCTAAGAAACATGTACGCAAAGCATCCAAACAGCACCATTCGCCAATTATTTGTTCTTCAAGTTTAAGTGAACAATGAGCCCCAATGGTTAATCCTTTATCGGAAATTATTTGTAACTTTCGACAAGTAGAACAATGAATGGAACAGGTAGACGGTTGAAATCTTTGTATATATTGCTTCTATAAAGTCTAAGAAACATATATGCAAATCATCCAAACAGTACAATTCGCCAATTATTTGATCTTCAAGTTTAAGTGAACTACGAGCCCCATTGTTAATACTTTAACGGAAATTATTTGTAACTTGCGACAAGTAGAACAATGAATGGAACAGGTAGACGGTTGAAATCAATGTATATATTGCTTCTATATAGTCTAAGAAACATATATGCAAAGCATCCAAACAGTACCATTCGCCACTTTTTTGTTCTTCAAGTATAAGTGAACAACGAGCCCTATTGTTAATCCTTTATAGGAAATTATTTGTAAATTTCGACAAGTAGAACAATGATTGGAACACGTAGACGGTTGAAATCTTTGTATATATTGCTTCCATATAGTCTAAGAAACATGTACGCAAAGCATCCAAACAGCACCATTCGCCAATTATTTGTTCTTCAAGTTTAAGTGAACAATGAGCCCCAATGGTTAATCCTTTATCGGAAATTATTTGTAACTTTCGACAAGTAGAACAATGATTGGAACACGTAGACGGTTGAAATCTTTGTATATATTGCTTCCATATAGTCTAAGAAACATGTACGCAAAGCATCCAAACAGTACAATTCGCCAATTTTTTGTTCTTCAAGTTTAAGTGAACTACGATCCCCATTGTTAATCCCTTAACGGAAATTATTTGTAACTTTCGACAACTAGAACAGTGAATGGAACAGGTAGACGGTTGAAATCTTTGTATATATTGCTTCCATATAGTCTAAGAAACATGTACGCAAAGCATCCAAACAGTAGAATTCGCCAATTTTTTGTTCTTCAAGTTTAAGTGAACAGTGCGCCCCAATGGTTAATCCTTTATCGGAAATTATTTGTAATTTTCGACAAGTAGAACAATGAATGGAACAGTTAGACGGTTGAAATATTTGTATATATTGCTTCTATATAATCTAAGAAACATATATGCAAAGCATCTAAACAGTAACAATCGCCAATTTTTTGATCTTCATGTTTAAGTGAACTACGATCCCCATTGTTAATCCCTTAACGGAAATTATTTGTAACTTTCGACAAGTAGAACAGTGAATGGAACAGGTAGACCGTTGAAATCTTTGTATATATTGCTTCTATATAGTATAAGAAACATATATGCAAATCATCCAAACAGTACAATTCGCCAATTTTTTGTTCTTCAAGTTTAAGTGAACAATGAGCCCCAATGGTTAATCCGTTATCGGAAATTATTTGTAACTTTCGACAAGTAGAACAATTAATGGAACAGGTAGATGGTTGAAATCTTTGTATATATTGCTTCTATATAGTCTACGAAACATATATGCAAAGCGTCCAAACAGTACAATTCGCCAATTATTTGATCTTCAATTTTAAGTGAACTACGAGCCCCATTGTTAATCCTTTAACGGAAATTAATTGTAACTTTCGACAAGTAGAACAATGAATGGAACAGGTAGACGGTTGAAATCTTTGTATATATTGCTTCTTTATAGTCTAAGAAACATATATGCAAAGCATCCAAACAGTACCATCCGCCACTTTTTTGTTCTTCAAGTTTAAGTGAACAACGAGCCCCATGGTTAATCCTTTAAAGGAAATTATTTGTAAATTTCGACAAGTAGAACAATGATTGGAACACGTAGACGGTTGAAATCTTTGTATATATTGCTTCCATATAGTCTAAGAAACAAGTACGCAAAGCATCCAAACAGTACAATTCGCCAATTTTTTGTTCTTCAATTTTAAGTGAACTACGATCCACATTGTTAATCCCTTAACGGAAATTATTTGTAACTTTCGACAACTAGAACAGTGAATGGAACAGGTAGACGGCTGAAATCTTTGTATATATTGCTTCTATATAGTATAAGAAACATATATGCAAAGCATCCAAACAGTACAATTCGCCAATTTTTTGTTCTTCAAGTTTAAGTGAACAATGAGCCCCAATGGTTAATCCGTTATCGGAAATTATTTGTAACTTTCGACAAGTAGAACAATGAATGGAACAGGTAGATGGTTGAAATCTTTGTATATATTGCTTCTATATAGTCTAAGAAACATATATGCAAAGCATCCAAACAGTACCATTCGCCAATTTTTTGTTCTTCAAGTTTAAGTGAACTACGATCCACATTGTTAATCCCTTAACGGAAATTATTTGTAACTTTCGACAACTAGAACAGTGAATGGAACAGGTAGACGGCTGAAATCTTTGTATATATTGCTTCTATATAGTATAAGAAACATATATGCAAAGCATCCAAACAGTACAATTCGCCAATTTTTTGTTCTTCAAGTTTAAGTGAACAATGAGCCCCAATGGTTAATCCGTTATCGGAAATTATTTGTAACTTTCGACAAGTAGAACAATGAATGGAACAGGTAGATGGTTGAAATCTTTGTATATATTGCTTCTATATAGTCTAAGAAACATATATGCAAAGCATCCAAACAGTACCATTCGCCAATTTTTTGTTCTTCAAGTTTAAGTGAACTACGAGCCCCATTGTTAATCCTTTAAAGGAAATTATTTGTAAATTTCGACAAGTAGAACAATGAATGGAACAGGTAGACTGTTGAAATTATTGTATATATTGCTTCTATATAGTCTAAGAAACATATATGCAAAGCATCCAAACAGTACAATTCGCCAATTTTTTGTTCTTCAAGTTTAAGTGAACAATGAGCCCCATTGTTAATCCTTTAAAGGAAATTATTTGTAACTTTCGACAAGTAGAACTATGAATGGAACAGGTAGACGGTTGAAATCTTTGTATATATTGCTTCTATATAGTCTAAGAAACATATATGCAAAGCATCCAAACAGTAAAATTCGCCAATTTCTTGTTCTTCAAGTTTAAGTAAACTACGATCCCCATTGTTAATGCCTTAACGGAAATTATTTGTAACTTTCGACAAGTAGAACAATGAATGGAACACGTAGACGGTTGAAATCTTTGTATATATTGCTTCCATATAGTCTAAGAAACATGTACGCAAAGCATCCAAACAGCACCATTCGCCAATTATTTGTTCTTCAAGTTTAAGTGAACAATGAGCCCCAATGGTTAATCCTTTATCGGAAATTATTTGTAACTTTCGACAAGTAGAACAATGAATGGAACAGGTAGACGGTTGAAATCTTTGTATATATTGCTTCTATATAGTCTAAGAAACATATATGCAAAGCATCCAAACAGCACAATTCGCCAATTTATTGTTCTTCAAGTTTAAGTAAACTACGATCCCCATTGTTAATGCCTTAACGGAAATTATTTGTAACTTTCGACAAGTAGAACAATGAATGGAACAGGTAGACGGTTGAAATCATTGTATATACTGCTTCTATATAGTCTAAGAAACATATATGCAAAGCATCCAAACAGTACCATTCGCCAATTTTTTGTTCTTCAAGTTTAAGTGAACTACGAGCCCCATTGTTAATCCTTTAAAGGAAATTATTTGTAATTTTCGACAAGCAGAACAATGAATGGAACAGGTAGACGGTTGAAATCTTTGTATATATTGCTTCTATATAGTCTAAGAAACATATATGCAAAGCATCCAAACAGTAAAATTCGCCAATTTCTTGTTCTTCAAGTTTGAGTAAACTACGATCCCCATTGTTAATGCCTTAACGGAAATTATTTGTAACTTTCGACAAGTAGAACAATGAATGGAACAGGTAAACGGTTGAAATCTTTGTATATATTGCTTCTATAAAGTCTAAGAAACATATATGCAAATCATCCAAACAGTACAATTCGCCAATTATTTGATCTTCAAGTTTAAGTGAACTACGAGCCCCATTGTTAATACTTTAACGGAAATTATTTGTAACTTGCGACAAGTAGAACAATGAATGGAACAGGTAGACGGTTGAAATCAATGTATATATTGCTTCTATATAGTCTAAGAAACATATATGCAAAGCATCCAAACAGTACCATTCGCCACTTTTTTGTTCTTCAAGTTTAAGTGAACAACGAGCCCTATTGTTAATCCTTTAAAGGAAATTATTTGTAAATTTCGACAAGTAGAACAATGATTGGAACACGTAGACGGTTGAAATCTTTGTATATATTGCTTCCATATAGTCTAAGAAACATGTACGCAAAGCATCCAAACAGCACCATTCGCCAATTATTTGTTGTTCAAGTTTAAGTGAACAATGAGCCCCAATGGTTAATCCTTTATCGGAAATTATTTGTAACTTTCGACAAGTAGAACAATGAATGGAACAGGTAGACGGTTGAAATCTTTGTATATATTGCTTCTATATAGTCTAAGAAACATATATGCAAAGCATCCAAACAGCACAATTCGCCAATTTATTGTTCTTCAAGTTTAAGTGAACTACGAGCCCCATTGTTAATCCTTTAAAGGAAATTATTTGTAAATTTCGGCAAGGAGAACAATGAATGGAATAGGTAGACGGTTGAAATCAATGTATATATTGCTTCTATATAGTCTAAGAAACATATATGCAAAGCATCCAAACAGTACCATTCGCCAATTTGTTGTTCTTCAAGTTTAAGTGAACAACGAGCCCCGTTGTTAATCCTTTAAAGGAAATTATTTGTAAATTTCGACAAGTGGAACAATGAATGGAATAGGTAGACGGTTGAAATCATTGTATATAATGCTTCTATATAGTCTAAGAAACATATACGCAAAGCATCCAAACAGTACAATTCGCCAATTTTTTGTTTTTCAAGTTTAGTGAACAATGAGCCCCAATGGTTAATCCTTTATCGGAAATTATTTGTAACTTTCGACAAGTAGAACAATGAATGGAAAAGGTAGACGGTTGAAATCTTTGTATATATTGCTTCTATATAGTCTAAGAAACATATATGCAAAGCATCCAAACAGTACCATTCGCCAATTTTTTGTTCTGCAAGTTTAAGAAAACAATGAGCACCAATGGTTAATACTTTATCGGAAATTATTTGTAATTTTCGACAAGTAGAACAATGAATGGAACAGTTAGACGGTTGAAATATTTGTATATGTTGCTTCTATATAGTCTACGAAACATATATGCAAAGCATCCAAACAGTACAATTCGCCAATTTTTTGTTCTTCAAGTTTAAGTGAACAATGAGCCCCATTGTTAATCCATTATCGGAAATTATTTGTAATCTTCGACAAGTAGAACAGTGAATGGAACAGGTAGACGATTGAAATCTTTGTATATATTGCTTCTATATAGTTTAAGAAACATATATGCAAAGCATCCAAACAGTACAATTCGCCAATTTTTTGTTCTTCAAGTTTAAGTGAACAATGAGCCCCAATGGTTAATCCGTTATCGGAAATTATTTGTAACTTTCGACAAGAAGAACAATGAATGGAAAAGGTAGACGGTTGAAATCTTTGTATATATTGCTTCTATATAGTATAAGAAACATATATGCAAAGCATCCAAACAGTACCATTCGCCAATTTTTTGTTCTTCAAGTTTAATTGAACAATGAGCCCCAATGGTTAATCCGTTATCGCAAATTATTTGTAACTTTCGACAAGAAGAACAATGAATGGAAAAGGTAGACGGTTGAAATCTTTGTATATATTGCTTCTATATAGTCTGAGAAACATATATGCAAAGCATCCAAACAGTACCTTTCGCCAATTTTTTGTTCTTCAAGTTTAAGTGAACAATGAGCCCGAATGGTTAAACCTTTATCGGAAATTATTTGTAATTTTCGACAAGTAGAACAATGAATGGAACAGTTAGACGGTTGAAATATTTGTATATATTGCTTCCATATAGTCTACGAAACATATATGCAAAGCATCCAAACAGTACAATTCGCCAATTTTTTGTACTTCAAGTTTAAGTGAACTACGAGCCCCATTGTTAATCCTTTAACGGAAATTAATTGTAACTTTCGACAAGTAGAACAATGAATGGAACAGGTAGACGGTTGAAATCTTGGTATATATTGCTTCTATAAAGTCTAAGAAACATATATGCAAAGCATCCAAACAGCACAATTCGCCAATTTTTTGTTCTTCATGTTTAAGTGAACTACGATCCCCATTGTTAATCCGTTAACGGAAATTATTTGTAACTTTCGACAAGTAGAACAATGAATGGAACAGGTAGACGGTTGAAATCTTTGTATATATTGCTTCTATAAAGTCTAAGAAACATATATGCAAATCATCCAAACAGTACAATTCGCCAATTATTTGATCTTCAAGTTTAAGTGAACTACGAGCCCCATTGTTAATACTTTAACGGAAATTATTTGTAACTTGCGACAAGTAGAACAATGAATGGAACAGGTAGACGGTTGAAATCAATGTATATATTGCTTCTATATAGTCTAAGAAACATATATGCAAAGCATCCAAACAGTACCATTCGCCACTTTTTTGTTCTTAAAGTTTAAGTGAACAATGAGACCCATTGTTAATCCTTTATCGGAAATTATTTGTAACTTTCGACAAGAAGAACAATGAATGGAAAAGGTAGACGGTTGAAATCAATGTATGTATTGCTTCCTTATAGTCTAAGAAACATATATGCAAAGCATCCAAACAGTACAATTCGCCAATTTTTTGTTCTTCAAGTTTAAGTGAACAATGAGCCCCATTGTTAATCCATTATCGGAAATTATTTGTAATCTTCGACAAGTAGAACAGTGAATGGAACAGGTAGACGATTGAAATCTTTGTATATATTGCTTCTATATAGTTTAAGAAACATATATGCAAAGCATCCAAACAGTACCATTCGCCAATTTTTTATTCTTCAAGTTTAAGTGAACAATGAGACCCATCGTTAATCCTTTATCGGAAATTATTTGTAACTTTCGACAAGTAGAACAATGATTGGAACACGTAGACGGTTGAAATCTTTGTATATATTGCTTCCATATAGTCTAAGAAACATGTACGCAAAGCATCCAAACAGTACAATTCGCCAATTTTTTGTTCTTCAAGTTTAAGTGAACTACGATCCCCATTGTTAATCCCTTAACGGAAATTATTTGTAACTTTCGACAACTAGAACAGTGAATGGAACAGGTAGACGGTTGAAATCTTTGTATATATTGCTTCCATATAGTCTAAGAAACATGTACGCTAAGCATCCAAACAGTACAATTCGCCAATTTTTTGTTCTTCAAGTTTAAGTGAACTACGAGCCCCATTGTTAATCCTTTAACGGAAATTAATTGTAACTTACTACAAGTAGAACAATGATTGGAACACGCAGACGGTTGAAATCTTTGTATATATTGCTTCCATATAGTCTAAGAAACATATATGCAAAGCATCCAAACAGTACCATTCGCCAATTTTTTGTTCTTCAAGTTTAAGTGAACAATGAGCCCCATTGTTAATCCTTTATCGGAAATTATTTGTAAATTTCGACAAGTAGAACATTGAATGGAACAGGTAGACGGTTGAAATCTTTGTATCTATTGCTTCTATATAGTATAAGAAACATATATGCAAAGCATCCAAACAGTACCATTCGCCAATTTTTTGTTCTTCAAGTTTAAGTGAACAATGAGCCCCAATGGTTAATCCTTTATCGGAAATTATTTGTAACTTTCGACAAGTAGAACAATGAATTGAACAGGTAGACGGTTGAAATCAGTGTATGTATTGCTTCCTTATAGTCTAAGAAACATATATGCAAAGCATCCAAACAGTACAATTCGCCAATTTTTTGTTCTTCAAGTTTAAGTGAACAATGAGCCCCATTGTTAATCCATTATCGGAAATTATTTGTAATCTTCGACAAGTAGAACAGTGAATGGAACAGGTAGACGATTGAAATCTTTGTATATATTGCTTCTATATAGTTTAAGAATCATATATGCAAAGCATCCAAACAGTACCATTCGCCAATTTTTTATTCTTCAAGTTTAAGTGAACAATGAGACCCATTGTTAATCCTTTATCGGAAATTATTTGTAACTTTCGACAAGAAGAACAATGAATGGAAAAGGTAGACGGTTGAAATCTTTGTATATATTGCTTCTATATAGTCTAAGAAACATATATGCAAAGCATCCAAACAGTACCATTCGCCAATTTTTTGTTCTTCAAGTTTAAGTGAACTACGAGCCCCATTGTTAATCCTTTAAAGGAAATTATTTGTAAATTTCGACAAGTAGAACAATGAATGGAACAGGTAGACTGTTGAAATTATTGTATATATTGCTTCTATATAGTCTAAGAAACATATATGCAAAGCATCCAAACAGTACAATCCGCCAATTTTTTGTTCTTCAAGTTTAAGTGAACAATGAGCCCCATTGTTAATCCTTTAAAGGAAATTATTTGTAATTTTCGACAAGTAGAACAATGAATAGAACAGTTAGACGGTTGAAATATTTGTATATATTGCTTCTATATAGTCTACGAAACATATGTGCAAAGCATCCAAACAGTACAATTCGCCAATTTTTTGTACTTCAAGTTTAAGTGAACTACAAGCCCCATTGTTAATACTTTAACGGAAATTAATTGTAACTTTCGACAAGTAGAACAATGAATGGAACAGGTAGACGGTTGAAATCTTTGTATATATTGCTTCTATATAGTCTAAGAAACATATATGCAAAGCATCCAAACAGTACCATTCGCCAATTTTTTGTTCTTCAAGTTTAAGTGAACAATGAGCCCCATTATTAATCCTTTATCGGAAATTATTTGTAAATTTCGACAAGTAGAACATTGAATGGAACAGGTAGACGGTTGAAATCTTTGTATCTATTGCTTCTATATAGTATAAGAAACATATATGCAAAGCATCCAAACAGTACCATTCGCCAATTTTTTGTTCTTCAAGTTTAAGTGAACAATGAGCCCCAATGGTTAATCCTTTATCGGAAATTATTTGTAACTTTCGACAAGTAGAACAATGAATTGAACAGGTAGACGGTTGAAATCAGTGTATGTATTGCTTCCTTATAGTCTAAGAAACATATATGCAAAGCATCTAAACAGTACAATTCGCCAATTTTTTGTTCTTCAAGTTTAAGTGAACAATGAGCCCCATTGTTAATCCATTATCGGAAATTATTTGTAATCTTCGACAAGTAGAACAGTGAATGGAACAGGTAGACGATTGAAATCTTTGTATATATTGCTTCTATATAGTTTAAGAATCATATATGCAAAGCATCCAAACAGTACCATTCGCCAATTTTTTATTCTTCAAGTTTAAGTGAACAATGAGACCCATTGTTAATCCTTTATCGGAAATTATTTGTAACTTTCGACAAGAAGAACAATGAATGGAAAAGGTAGACGGTTGAAATCTTTGTATATATTGCTTCTATATAGTCTAAGAAACATATATGCAAAGCATCCAAACAGTACCATTCGCCAATTTTTTGTTCTTCAAGTTTAAGTGAACTACGAGCCCCATTGTTAATCCTTTAAAGGAAATTATTTGTAAATTTCGACAAGTAGAACAATGAATGGAACAGGTAGACTGTTGAAATTATTGTATATATTGCTTCTATATAGTCTAAGAAACATATATGCAAAGCATCCAAACAGTACAATCCGCCAATTTTTTGTACTTCAAGTTTAAGTGAACAATGAGCCCCATTGTTAATCCTTTAAAGGAAATTATTTGTAATTTTCGACAAGTAGAACAATGAATGGAACAGTTAGACGGTTGAAATATTTGTATATATTGTTTCTATATAGTCTACGAAACATATATGCAAAGCATCCAAACAGTACAATTCGCCAATTTTTTGTACTTCAAGTTTAAGTGAACTACAAGCCCCATTGTTAATACTTTAACGGAAATTAATTGTAACTTTCGACAAGTAGAACAATGAATGGAACAGGTAGACGGTTGAAATCTTTGTATATATTGCTTCTATATAGTCTAAGAAACATATATGCAAAGCATCCAAACAGCACAATTCGCCAATTTATTGTTCTTCAAGTTTAAGTGAACAACGAGCCCCATTGTTAATCCTTTAAAGGAAATTATTTGTAACTTTCGACAAGTAGAACAATGAATGGAACAGGTAGACGGTTGAAATCTTTGTATATATTGTTTCTATATAGTCTAAGAAACGTATATGCAAAGCATCCAAACAGTACCATTCGCCAATTTTTTGTTCTTCATGTTTAAGTGAACTACGAGCCCCATTGTTAATCCTTTAAAGGAAATTATTTGTAAATTTCGGCAAGTTGAACAATGAATGGAATAGGTAGACGATTGAAATCTTTGTATATATTGCTTCTATATAGTTTAAGAAACATATATGCAAAGCATCCAAACAGTACCATTCGCCAATTTTTTATTCTTCAAGTTTAAGTGAACAATGAGACCCATTGTTAATCCTTTATCGGAAATTATTTGTAACTTTCGACAAGAAGAACAATGAATGGAAAAGGTAGACGGTTGAAATCTTTGTATATATTGCTTCTATATAGTCTAAGAAACATATATGCAAAGCATCCAAACAGTACCATTCGCCAATTTTTTGTTCTTCAAGTTTAAGTGAACTACGAGCCCCATTGTTAATCCTTTAAAGGAAATTATTTGTAAATTTCGACAAGTAGAACAATGAATGGAACAGGTAGACTGTTGAAATTATTGTATATATTGCTTCTATATAGTCTAAGAAACATATATGCAAAGCATCCAAACAGTACAATCCGCCAATTTTTTGTTCTTCAAGTTTAAGTGAACAATGAGCCCCATTGTTAATCCTTTAAAGGAAATTATTTGTAATTTTCGACAAGTAGAACAATGAATGGAACAGTTAGACGGTTGAAATATTTGTATATATTGCTTCTATATAGTCTACGAAACATATATGCAAAGCATCCAAACAGTACAATTCGCCAATTTTTTGTACTTCAAGTTTAAGTGAACTACAAGCCCCATTGTTAATACTTTAACGGAAATTAATTGTAAATTTCGACAAGTAGAACAATGAATGGAACAGGTAGACGGTTGAAATCTTTGTATATATTGCTTCTATATAGTCTAAGAAACATATATGCAAAGCATCCAAACAGCACAATTCGCCAATTTATTGTTCTTCAAGTTTAAGTGAACAACGAGCCCCATTGTTAATCCTTTAAAGGAAATTATTTGTAAATTTCGGCAAGTTGAACAATGAATGGAATAGGTAGACGGTTGAAATCATTGTAAATATTGCTTCTATATAGTCTAAGAAACATATATGCAAATCATCCAAACAGTACAATTCGCCAATTTCTTATTCTTCAAGTTTAAGTAAACTACGATCCCCATTGTTAATCCCTTAACGGAAATTATTTGTAACTTTCGACAAGTAGAACAATGAATGGAACAGGTAGACGGTTGAAATCTTTGTATATATTGCTTCTATATAGTCTAAGAAACATATATGCAAATCATCCAAACAGTACAATTCGCCAATTATTTGATCTTCAAGTTTAAGTGAACTACGAGCCCTATTGTTAATACTTTAACGGAAATTATTTGTAACTTGCGACAAGTAGAACAATGAATGGAACAGGTAGACTGTTGAAATCAATGTATATGTTGCTTCTTTATAGTCTAAGAAACATATATGCAAAGCATCCAAACAGTACCATCCGCCACTTTTTTGTTCTTCAAGTTTAAGTGAACAACGAGCCCCATTGTTAATCCTTTAAAGGAAATTATTTGTAAATTTCGACAAGTAGAACAATGATTGGAACACGTAGACGGTTGAAATCTTTGTATATATTGCTTCCATATAGTCTAAGAAACATGTACGCAAAGCATCCAAACAGTACAATTCGCCAATTTTTTGTTCTTCAAGTTTAAGTGAACTACGATCCCCATTGTTAATCCCTTAACGGAAATTATTTGTAACTTTCGACAAGTAGAACAGTGAATGGAACAGGTAGACGATTGAAATCTTTGTATATATTGCTTCTATATAGTTTAAGAAACATATATGCAAAGCATCCAAACAGTACAATTCGCCAATTTTTTGTTCTTCAAGTTTAAGTGAACAATGAGCCCCAATGGTTAATCCGTTATCGGAAATTATTTGTAACTTTCGACAAGAAGAACAATGAATGGAAAAGGTAGACGGTTGAAATCTTCGTATATATTGCTTCTATATAGTCTAAGAAACATATATGCAAAGCATCCAAACAGTACCATTCGCCAATTTTTTGTTCTTCAAGTTTAAGTGAACAATGAGCCCCAATGGTTAATCCGTTATCGCAAATTAATTGTAACTTTCGACAAGAAGAACAATGAATGGAAAAGGTAGACGGTTGAAATCTTTGTATATATTGCTTCTATATAGTCTAAGAAACATATATGCAAATCATCCAAACAGTACAATTCGCCAATTATTTGATCTTCAAGTTTAAGTGAACTACGAGCCCTATTGTTAATACTTTAACGGAAATTATTTGTAACTTGCGACAAGTAGAACAATGAATCGAACAGGTAGACGGTTGAAATCAATGTATATGTTGCTTCTTTATAGTCTAAGAAACATATATGCAAAGCATCCAAACAGTACCATACGCCACTTTTTTGTTCTTCAAGTTTAAGTGAACAACGAGCCCCATTGTTAATCCTTTAAAGGAAATTATTTGTAAATTTCGACAAGTAGAACAATGATCGGAACACGTAGACGGTTGAAATCTTTGTATATATTGCTTCCATATAGTCTAAGAAACATGTACGCAAAGCATCCAAACAGTACAATTCGCCAATTTTTTGTTCTTCAAGTTTAAGTGAACTACGATCCCCATTGTTAATCCCTTAACGGAAATTATTTGTAATTTTCGACAAGTAGAACAATGAATGGAACAGTTAGACGGTTGAAATATTTGTATATATTGCTTCTATATAGTCTACGAAACATATATGCAAAGCATACAAACAGTACAATTCGCCAATTTTTTGTTCTTCAAGTTTAAGTGAACAATGAGACCCATTGTTAATCCTTTATCGGAAATTATTTGTAACTTTCGACAAGAAGAACAATGAATGGAAAAGGTAGACGGTTGAAATCAATGTATGTATTGCTTCCTTATAGTCTAAGAAACATATATGCAAAGCATCCAAACAGTACAATTCGCCAATTTTTTGTTCTTCAAGTTTAAGTGAACAATGAGCCCCATTGTTAATCCATTATCGGAAATTATTTGTAATCTTCGACAAGTAGAACTGTGAATGGAACAGGTAGACGATTGAAATCTTTGTATATATTGCTTCTATATAGTTTAAGAAACATATATGCAAAGCATCCAAACAGTACAATTCGCCAATTTTTTGTTCTTCAAGTTTAAGTGAACAATGAGCCCCAATGGTTAATCCGTTATCGGAAATTATTTGTAACTTTCGACAAGAAGAACAATGAATGGAAAAGGTAGACGGTTGAAATCTTTGTATATATTGCTTCTATATAGTCTAAGAAACATATATGCAAAGCATCCGAACAGTACCATTCGCCAATTTTTTGTTCTTCAAGTTTAAGTGAACAATGAGCCCCAATGGTTAATCCGTTATCGCAAATTATTTGTAACTTTCGACAAGAAGAACAATGAATGGAAAAGGTAGACGGTTGAAATCTTTGTATATATTGCTTCTATATAGTCTAAGAAACATATATGCAAAGCATGCAAACAGTACCATTCGCCAATTTTTTGTTCTTCAAATTTAAGTGAACAATGAGCCCCAATGGTTAATCCTTTATCGGAAATTATTTGTAATTTTCGACAAGTAGAACAATGAATGGAACAGTTAGACGGTTGAAATATTTGTATATATTGCTTCTATATAGTCTAAGAAACATATATGCAAAGCATCCAATCAGTACCATTCGCCAATTTTTTGTTCTCCATGTTTAAGTGAACTACGAGCCCCATTGTTAATCCTTTAAAGGAAATTATTTGTAAATTTCGGCAAGCAGAACAATGAATGGAATAGGTAGACGGTTGAAATCATTTTATATATTGCTTCTATATAGTCTAAGAAACATATATGCAAATCATCCAAACAGTACAATTCGCCAATTTCTTGTTCTTCAAGTTTAAGTAAACTACGATCCCCATTGTTAATCCCTTAACGGAAATTATTTGTAACTTTCGACAAGTAGAACAATGAATGGAACAGGTAGACGGTTGAAATCTTTGTATATATTTCTTCTATAAAGTCTAAGAAACATATATGCAAATCATCCAAACAGTACAATTCGCCAATTATTTGATCTTCAAGTTTAAGTGAACTACGAGCCCCATTGTTAATACTTTAACGGAAATTATTTGTAACTTGCGACAAGTAGAAAAATGAATGGAACAGGTAGACGGTTGAAATCAATGTATATATTGCTTCTATATAGTCTAAGAAACATATATGCAAAGCATCCAAACAGTACCATTCGCCACTTTTTTGTTCTTCAAGTTTAAGTGAACAACGAGCCCCATTGTTAATCCTTTAAAGGAAATTATTTGTAAATTTCGACAAGTAGATCAATGATTGGAACACGTAGACGGTTGAAATCTTTGTATATATTGCTTCCATATAGTCTAAGAAACATGTACGCAAAGCATCCAAACAGTACCATTCGCCAATTTTTTGTTCTTCAAGTTTAAGTGAACAATGAGCCCCAATGGTTAATCCTTTATCGGAAATTATTTGTAATTTTCGACAAGTAGAACAATGAATGGAACAGGTAGACGGTTGAAATCTTTGTATATATTGCTTCTATATAGTCTAAGAAACATATATGCAAAGCATCCAAACAGTACAATTCGCCAATTTATTGTTCTTCAAGTTTATGTGAACAATGAGCCCCAATGGTTAATCCGTTATCGGAAATTATTTGTAACTTTCGACAAGAAGAACAGTGAATGGAACAGGTAGACGGTTGAAATCTTTGTATATATTGCTTCTTTATAGTATAAGAAACATATATGCAAAGCATCCAAACAGTACAATTCGCCAATTTTTTGTTCTTCAAGTTTAAGTGAACAATGAGCCCCAATGGTTAATCCTTTATCGGAAATTATTTGTAATTTTCGACAAGTAGAACAATGAATGGAACAGTTAGACGGTTGAAATATTTGTATATATTGCTTCTATATAGTATAAGAAACATATATGTCAATCATCCAAACAGTACAATTCGCCAATTATTTGATCTTCAAGTTTAAGTGAACTACGAGCCCCATTGTTAATACTTTAACGGAAATTATTTGTAACTTGCGACAAGTAGAACAATGAATGGAACAGGTAGACGGTTGAAATCTTTGTATATATTGCTTCTATATAGTCTAAGAAACATATATGCAAAGCATCCAAACAGTACCATTCGCCACTTTTTTGTTCTTCAAGTTTAAGTGAACAACGAGCCCCATTGTTAATCCTTTAAAGGAAATTATTTGTAAATTTCGACAAGTAGATCAATGATTGGAACACGTAGACGGTTGAAATCTTTGTATATATTGCTTCCATATAGTCTAAGAAACATGTACGCAAAGCATCCAAACAGTACCATTCGCCAATTTTTTGTTCTTCAAGTTTAAGTGAACAATGAGCCCCAATGGTTAATCCTTTATCGGAAATTATTTGTAATTTTCGACAAGTAGAACAATGAATGGAACAGGTAGACGGTTGAAATCTTTGTATATATTGCTTCTATATAGTCTAAGAAACATGTACGCAAAGCATCCAAACAGTACAATTCGCCAATTTTTTGTTCTTCAAGTTTAAGTGAACTACGATCCCCATTGTTAATCCCTTAACGGAAATTATTTGTAACTTTCGACAAGTAGAACAGTGAATGGAACAGGTAGACGGTTGAAATCTTTGTATATATTGCTTCTATATAGTATAAGAAACATATATGCAAAGCATCCATCCAGTACAATTCGCCAATTTTTTGTTCTTCAAGTTTAAGTGAACAATGAGCCCCAATGGTTAATCCGTTATCGGAAATTATTTGTAACTTTTGACAAGTAGAACAATGAATGGAACAGGTAGATGGTTGAAATCTTTGTATATATTGCTTCTATATAGTCTAAGAAACATATATGCAAAGCATCCAAACAGTACCATTTGCCAATTTTTTGTTCCTCAAGTTTAAGTGAACTACGAGCCCCATTGTTAATCCTTTAAAGGAAATTATTTGTAAATTTCGATAAGTAGAACAATGAATGGAACAGGTAGACGGTTGAAATCATTGTATATATTGCTTCTATATAGTCTAAGAAACATATATGCAAAGCATCCAAACAGTACAATTCGACAATTTTTTGTTCTTCAAGCTTAGTGAACAATGAGCCCCAATGGTTAATCCTTTATCAGAAATTATTTGTAATTTTCGACAAGTAGAAAAATGAATGGAACAGGTAGACGGTTGAAATCATTGTATATATTGCTTCTATATAACCTACGAAACATATATGCAAAGCATCCAAACAGTACAATTCGCCAATTTTTTGTTCTTCAAGTTTAAGTGAACTACGAGCCCCATTGTTAATCCTTTAACGGAAATTAATTGTAACTTTCTACATGTAGAACAATGATTGGAACACGTAGACGGTTGAAATCTTTGTATATATTGCTTCCATATAGTCTAAGAAACATATATGCAAAGCATCCAAACAGTACAATTCGCCAATTTTTTGTTCTTCAAGTTTAAGTAAACTACGATCCCCATTGTTAATCCCTTAACGGAAATTATTTGTAACTTTCGACAAGTAGAACAGTGAATGGAACAGGTAGACGGTTGAAATCTTTGTATATATTGCTTCTATATAGTATAAGAAACATATATGCAAAGCATCCAAACAGTACCATTCGCCAATTTTTTGTTCTTCAAGTTTAAGTTGTAAGCCGTCCTCCGGATGGCTTGCTGGTTGGCAGGGCCGGGGAGTAGGAGAGGCTGGCCTGGGCGTAGTCGAGCGCGGTCTCAAGACTACTCCGGCTTCGGGTGCCGGCCAGGTGTAGGGATCGTCGCGGTCGGGCGCTGGTCGGTGTCCGCTCGCGGTCGGACACCTCGGCTACGAAGGCCTGGTCAGCGTACGGGGATTTTCCCGACGGCGGAACTGGGCGTAGTCGAGCGCGGTCTCCAGACTACTCCGGCACGCTTGCCGGCCAGGTATAGGGATCGTCGCGGTCGGGCGCTGGGCGGTGTCTGATCGCGGTCAGAGACCTTCGGCGGCGAGGGCCGATCAGCGTAAGGGGTTCCCGACGGCGGAACTGGATGCGGAGCGAGGAGGGTTTGGAAGAAATACCAAACTGCGTCCTTGTAAAAATTGTCCTTCCGAAGAAGGCTCAGTATCGGATGGCAGAGAGGCGGAAGTAGCAAAAAAGAGAGAGATAACACTCGTCGGGGTTCGCTCGTCTATGACGCTCGATATCCGCTCGATTCGAGATGTTACTCCTCGATCGATCGGCGCGGTATTGATTTATTGAGGCCGGCGCCCACTTTCACTCGCGAGAAGTGGCGCGCCACCTGGCGGCGGAGTAACGAAGCCCCGTGCTTCGTTACAAAGTGAACAAAGAGCCCCAATGGTTAATCCTTTATCGGAAATTATTTGTAACTTTCGACAAGTAGAACAATGAATGGAACAGGTAGACGGTTGAAATCTTTGTATATATTGCTTCTATATAGTCTAAGAAACATATATGCATATCATCCAAACAGTACAATTCGCCAATTATTTGATCTTCAAGTTTAAGTGAACTACGATCCCCATTGTTAATCCCTTAACGGAAATTATTTGTAAATTTCGACAAGTAGAACAGTGAATGGAACAGGTAGACCGTTGAAATCTTTGTATATATTGCTTCTATATAGTATAAGAAACATATATGCAAATCATCCAAACAGTACAATTCGCCAATTTTCTGTTCTTCAAGTTTAAGTGAACAATGAGCCCCAATGGTTAATCCGTTATCGGAAATTATTTGTAACTTTCGACAAGTAGAACAATGAATGGAACAGGTAGATGGTTGAAATCTTTGTATATATTGCTTCTATATAGTCTAAGAAACATATATGGAAAGCGTCCAAACAGTACAATTCGCCAATTATTTGATCTTCAATTTTAAGTGAACTACGAGCCCCATTGTTAATCCTTTAACGGAAATTAATTGTAACTTTCGACAAGTAGAACAATGAATGGAACAGGTAGACGGTTGAAATCTTTGTATATATTGCTTCTTTATAGTCTAAGAAACATATATGCAAAGCATCCAAACAGTACCATACGCCACTTTTTTGTTCTTCAAATTTAAGTGAACAACGAGCCCCATGGTTAATCCTTTAAAGGAAATTATTTGTAAATTTCGACAAGTAGAACAATGAATGGAATAGGTAGACGGTTGAAATCATTGTATATATTGCTTCTATATAGTCTAAGAAACATATATGCAAATCATCCAAACAGTACAATTTGCCAATTTCTTGTTCTTCAAGTTTAAGTAAACTACGATCCCCATTGTTAATCCCTTAACGGAAATTATTTGTATCTTTCGACAAGTAGAACAATGAATGGAACAGGTAGACGGTTGAAATCTTTGTATATATTGCTTCTATATAGTATAAGAAACATATATGCAAAGCATCCAAACAGTACCATTCGCCAATTTTTTGTTCTTCAAGTTTAAGTGAACTACGAGCCCCATTGTTAATCCATTAAAGGAAATTATTTGTAAATTTCGACAAGTAGAACAGTGAATCGAACAGGTAGACGGTTGAAATCTTTGTATATATTGCTTCTATATAGTCTAAGAAACATATATGCAAATCATCCAAACAGTACAATTCGCCAATTATTTGTTCTTCAAGTTTAAGTGAACAACGAGCCCCATTGTTAATCCTTTAAAGGAAATTATTTGTAAATTTCGACAAGTAGAACAACGATTGGAACACGTAGACGGTTGAAATCTTTGTATATATTGCTTCCATATAGTCTAAGAAACATGTACGCAAAGCATCCAAACAGTACAATTCGCCAATTTTTGGTTCTTCAAGTTTAAGTGAACTACGATCCCCATTGTTAATCCCTTAACGGAAATTATTTGTAACTTTCGACAAGTAGAACAGTGAATGGAACAGGTAGACGGTTGAAATCTTTGTATATATTGCTTCTATATAGTATAAGAAACATATATGCAAAGCATCCAAACAGTACAATTCGACAATTTTTTGTTCTTCAAGCTTAGTGAACAATGAGCCCCAATGGTTAATCCTTTATCAGAAATTATTTGTAATTTTCGACAAGTAGAACAATGAATGGAACAGGTAGACGGTTGAAATCATTGTATATATTGCTTCTATATAACCTACGAAACATATATGCAAAGCATCCAAACAGTACAATTCGCCAATTTTTTGTTCTTCAAGTTTAAGTGAACTACGAGCCCCATTGTTAATCCTTTAACGGAAATTAATTGTAACTTTCTACATGTAGAACAATGATTGGAACACGTAGACGGTTGAAATCTTTGTATATATTGCTTCCATATAGTCTAAGAAACATATATGCAAAGCATCCAAACAGTACAATTCGCCAATTTTTTGTTCTTCAAGTTTAAGTAAACTACGATCCCCATTGTTAATCCCTTAACGGAAATTATTTGTAACTTTCGACAAGTAGAACAGTGAATGGAACAGGTAGACGGTTGAAATCTTTGTATATATTGCTTCTATATAGTATAAGAAACATATATGCAAAGCATCCAAACAGTACCATTCGCCAATTTTTTGTTCTTCAAGTTTAAGTTGTAAGCCGTCCTCCGGATGGCTTGCTGGTTGGCAGGGCCGGGGAGTAGGAGAGGCTGGCCTGGGCGTAGTCGAGCGCGGTCTCAAGACTACTCCGGCTTCGGGTGCCGGCCAGGTGTAGGGATCGTCGCGGTCGGGCGCTGGTCGGTGTCCGCTCGCGGTCGGACACCTCGGCTACGAAGGCCTGGTCAGCGTACGGGGATTTTCCCGACGGCGGAACTGGGCGTAGTCGAGCGCGGTCTCCAGACTACTCCGGCACGCTTGCCGGCCAGGTATAGGGATCGTCGCGGTCGGGCGCTGGGCGGTGTCTGATCGCGGTCAGAGACCTTCGGCGGCGAGGGCCGATCAGCGTAAGGGGTTCCCGACGGCGGAACTGGATGCGGAGCGAGGAGGGTTTGGAAGAAATACCAAACTGCGTCCTTGTAAAAATTGTCCTTCCGAAGAAGGCTCAGTATCGGATGGCAGAGAGGCGGAAGTAGCAAAAAAGAGAGAGATAACACTCGTCGGGGTTCGCTCGTCTATGACGCTCGATATCCGCTCGATTCGAGATGTTACTCCTCGATCGATCGGCGCGGTATTGATTTATTGAGGCCGGCGCCCACTTTCACTCGCGAGAAGTGGCGCGCCACCTGGCGGCGGAGTAACGAAGCCCCGTGCTTCGTTACAAAGTGAACAAAGAGCCCCAATGGTTAATCCTTTATCGGAAATTATTTGTAACTTTCGACAAGTAGAACAATGAATGGAACAGGTAGACGGTTGAAATCTTTGTATATATTGCTTCTATATAGTCTAAGAAACATATATGCAAAGCATCCAAACAGTACAATTCGCCAATTTTTTGTCCTTCAAGTTTAAGTAAACTACGATCCCCATTGTTAATCCCTTACCGGAAATTATTTGTAACTTTCGACAAGTAGAACAATGAATGGAACAGGTAGACTGTTGAAATCATTGTATATATTGCTTCTATATAGTCTAAGAAACATTTATGCAAAGCATCCAAACAGTACAATTCGCCAATTTTTTGTTCTTCAAGTTTAAGTAAACTACGATCCCCATTGTTAATCCCTTACCGGAAATTATTTGTAACTTTCGACAAGTAGAACAATGAATGGAACAGGTAGACTGTTGAAATCATTGTATATATTGCTTCTATATAGTCTAAGAAACATTTATGCAAAGCATCCAAACAGTACAATTCGCCAATTTTTGTTCTTCAAGTTTAAGTAAACTACGATCCCCATTGTTAATCCCTTACCGGAAATTATTTGTAACTTTCGACAAGTAGAACAATGAATGGAACAGGTAGACTGTTGAAATCATTGTATATATTGCTTCTATATAGTCTAAGAAACATTTATGCAAAGCATACAAACAGTACAATTCGCCAATTTTTTGTTCTTCAAGTTTAAGTAAACTACGATCCCCATTGTTAATCCCTTAACGGAAATTATTTGTAACTTTCGACAAGTAGAACAGTGAATGGAACAGGTAGACGGTTGAAATCTTTGTATATTTTGCTTCTATATAGTATAAGAAACATATATGCAAAGCATCCAAACAGTACCATTCGCCAATTTTTTGTTCTTCAAGTTTAAGTGAACAAAGAGCTCCAATGGTTAATCCTTTATCGGAAATTATTTGTAACTTTCGACAAGTAGAACAATGAATGGAACAGGTAGACGGTTGAAATCTTTGTATATATTGCTTCTATATAGTCTAAGAAACATATATGCAAAGCATCCAAACAGTACAATTCGCCAATTTTTTGTCCTTCAAGTTTAAGTAAACTACGATCCCCATTGTTAATCCCTTACCGGATATTATTTGTAACTTTCGACAAGTAGAACAATGAATGGAACAGGTAGACTGTTGAAATCATTGTATATATTGCTTCTATATAGTCTAAGAAACATTTATGCAAAGCATCCAAACAGTACAATTCGCCAATTTTTGTTCTTCAAGTTTAAGTAAACTACGATCCCCATTGTTAATCCCTTACCGGAAATTATTTGTAACTTTCGACAAGTAGAACAGTGAATGGAACAGGTAGACGGTTGCAATCTTTGTATATATTGCTTCTACATAGTATAAGAAACATATATGCAAAGCATCCAAACAGTACAATTCGCCAATTTTTTGTTCTTCAAGTTTAAGTGAACAATGAGCCCCAATGGTTAATCCCTTACCGGATATTATTTGTAACTTTCGACAAGTAGAACAATGAATGGAACAGGTAGACTGTTGAAATCATTGTATATATTGCTTCTATATAGTCTAAGAAACATTTATGCAAAGCATCCAAACAGTACAATTCGCCAATTATTTGATCTTCAAGTTTAAGTGAACTACGAGCCCCATTGTTAATACTTTAACGGAAATTATTTGTAACTTGCGACAAGTAGAACAATGAATGGAACAGGTAGACGGTTGAAATCAATGTATATATTGCTTCCTTATAGTCTAAGAAACATATATGCAAAGCATCCAAACAGTACCATTCGCCACTTTTTTGTTCTTCAAGTTTATGTGAACAACGAGCCCCATTGTTAATCCTTTAAAGGAAATTATCTGTAAATTTCGACAAGTAGAACAATGATTGGACACGTAGACGGTTGAAATCTTTGTATATATTGCTTCCATATAGTCTAAGAAACATGTACGCAAAGCATCCAAACAGTACAATTCGCCAATTTTTTGTTCTTCAAGTTTAAGTGAACTACGATCCCCATTGTTAATCCCTTAACGGAAATTATTTGTAACTTTCGACAAGTAGAACAGTGAATGGAACAGGTAGACGGTTGAAATCTTTGTATATATTGCTTCTATATAGTATAAGAAACATATATGCAAAGCATCCATCCAGTACAATTCGCCAATTTTTTGTTCTTCAAGTTTAAGTGAACAATGAGCCCCAATGGTTAATGCTTTATCGGAAATTATTTGTAATTTTCGACAAGTAGAACAATGAATGGAACAGTTAGACGGTTGAAATATTTGTATATATTGCTTCTATATAGTCTACGAAACATATATGCAAAGCATCCAAACAGTACAATTCGCCAATTTTTTGTCCTTCAAGTTTAAGTAAACTACGATCCCCATTGTTAATCCCTTACCGGAAATTATTTGTAACTTTCGACAAGTAGAACAGTGAATGGAACAGGTAGACGGTTGAAATCTTTGTATATGTTGCTTCTATATAGTATAAGAAACATATATGCAAAGCATCCAAACAGTACAATTCGCCAATTTTTTGTTCTTCAAGTTTAATTGAACAATGAGCCCCAATGGTTAATCCGTTATCGGAAATTATTTGTAACTTTCGACAAGTAGAACAATGAATGGAACAGGTAGATGGTTGAAATCTTTGTATATATTGCTTCTATATAGTCTAAGAAACATATATGCAAAGCATCCAAACAGTACCATTCGCCAATTTTTTGTTCTTCAAGTTTAAGTGAACTACGAGCCCCATTGTTAATCCTTTAAAGGAAATTATTTGTAAATTTCGACAAGTAAAACAATGAATGGAACAGGTAGACTGTTGAAATTATTGTATATATTGCTTCTATATAGTCTAAGAAACATATATGCAAAGCATCCAAACAGTACAATCCGCCAATTTTTTGTTCTTCAAGTTTAAGTGAACAATGAGCCCCATTGTTAATCCTTTAAAGGAAATTATTTGTAACTTTCGACAAGTAGAACTATGAATGGAACAGGTAGACGGCTGAAATCTTTGTATATATTGCTTCTATATAGTCTAAGAAACATATATGCAAAGCATCCAAACAGTACAATTCGCCAATTTTTTGTCCTTCAAGTTTAAGTAAACTACGATCCCCATTGTTAATCCCTTACCGGAAATTATTTGTAACTTTCGACAAGTAGAACAGTGAATGGAACAGGTAGACGGTTGAAATCTTTGTATATATTGCTTCTATATAGTATAAGAAACATATATGCAGAGCATCCAAACAGTACAATTCGCCAATTTTTTGTTCTTCAAGTTTAAGTGAACAATGAGCCCCAATGGTTAATCCGTTATCGGAAATTATTTGTAAATTTCGACAAGTAGAACAATGAATGGAACAGGTAGACTGTTGAAATCATTGTATATATTGCTTCTATATAGTATAAGAAACATATATGCAAAGCATCCAAACAGTACAATTCGCCAATTTTTTGTTCTTCAAGTTTAAGTGAACAATGAGCCCCATTGTTAATCCTTTAAAGGAAATTATTTGTAACTTTCGACAAGTAGAACAATGAATGGAACAGGTAGACTGTTGAAATCATTGTATATATTGCTTCTATATAGTCTAAGAAACATTTATGCAAAGCATCCAAACAGTACAATTCGCCAATTTTTTGTTCTTCAAGTTTAAGTAAACTACGATCCCCATTGTTAATCCCTTACCGGAAATTATTTGTAACTTTCGACAAGTAGAACAGTGAATGGAACAGGTAGACGGTTGCAATCTTTGTATATATTGCTTCTATATAGTATAAGAAACATATATGCAAAGCATCCAAACAGTACAATTCGCCAATTTTTTGTTCTTCAAGGTTAAGTGAACAATGAGCCCCAATGGTTAATCCGTTATCGGAAATTATTTGTAACTTTCGACAAGTAGAACAGTGAATCGAACAGGTAGACGGTTGAAATCTTTGTATATATTGCTTCTATATAGTATAAGAAACATATATGCAAAACATCCAAACAGTACAATTCGCCAATTATTTGATCTTCAAGTTTAAGTGAACTACGAGCCCCATTGTTAATACTTTAACGGAAATTATTTGTAACTTGCGACAAGTAGAACAATGAATGGAACAGGTAGACGGTTGAAATCAATGTATATATTGCTTCCTTATAGTCTAAGAAACATATATGCAAAGCATCCAAACAGTACCATTCGCCACTTTTTTGTTCTTCAAGTTTAAGTGATCAACGAGCCCCATTGTTAATCCTTTAAAGGAAATTATCTGTAAATTTCGACAAGTAGAACAATGATTGGAACACGTAGACGGTTGAAATCTTTGTATATATTGCTTCCATATAGTCTAAGAAACATATATGCAAAGCATCCAAACAGTACCATTCGCCAATTTTTTGTTCTTCAAGTTTAAGTGAACAATGAGCCCCATTGTTAATCCTTTATCGGAAATTATTTGTAACTTTCGACAAGTAGAACATTGAATGGAACAGGTAGACGGTTGAAATCTTTGAATCTATTGCTTCTATATAGTATAAGAAACATATATGCAAAGCATCCAAACAGTACCATTCGCCAATTTTTTGTTCTTCAAGTTTAAGTGAACTGCGAGCTCCATTGTTAATCCTTTAAAGGAAATTATTTGTAACTTTCGACAAGTAGAACAATGAATGGAACAGGTAGACTGTTGAAATCATTGTATATATTGCTTCTATATAGTCTAAGAAACATTTATGCAAAGCATAGAAACAGTACAATTCGCCAATTTTTTGTTCTTCAAGTTTAAGTAAACTACGATCCCCATTGTTAATCCCTTAACGGAAATTATTTGTAACTTTCGACAAGTAGAACAGTGAATGGAACAGGTAGACGGTTGCAATCTTTGTATATATTGCTTCTATATAGTATAAGAAACATATATGCAAAGCATCCAAACAGTACAATTCGCCAATTTTTTGTTCTTCAAGTTTAAGTGAACAATGAGCCCCAATGGTTAATCCGTTATCGGAAATTATTTGTAACTTTCGACAAGTAGAACAATGAATGGAACAGGTAGACGGTTGAAATCTTTGTATATATTGCTTCTATATAGTATAAGAAACATATATGCAAAGCATCCAAACAGTACCATTCGCCAATTTTTTGTTCTTCAAGTTTAAGTGAACTACGAGCCCCATTGTTAATCCTTTAAAGGAAATTATTTGTAAATTTCGACAAGTAGAACAGTGAATCGAACAGGTAGACGGTTGAAATCTTTGTATATATTGCTTCTATATAGTACAAGAAACATATATGCAGATCATCCAAACAGTACAATTCGCCAATTTTTTGTTCTTCAAGTTTAAGTGAACAATGAGCCCCAATGGTTAATACTTTATCGGAAATTATTTGTAATTTTCGACAAGTAGAACAATGAATGGAACAGTTAGACGGTTGAAATATTTGTATATATTGCTTCTATATAGTCTACGAAACATATATGCAAAGCATCCAAACAGTACAATTCGCCAATTTTTTGTTCTTCAAGTTTAAGTGAACAATGAGCCCCATTGTTAATCCATTATCGGAAATTATTTGTAATTTTCGACAAGTAGAACTGTGAATGGAACAGGTAGACGAATGAAATCTTTGTATATATTGCTTCTATATAGTATAAGAAACATATATGCAAAGCATCCAAACAGTACAATTCGCCAATTTTTTGTTCTTCAAGTTTAAGTGAACAATGAGCCCCAATGGTTAATCCGTTATCGGAAATTATTTGTAACTTTCGACAAGAAGAACAATGAATGGAAAAGGTAGACGGTTGAAATCTTTGTATATATTGCTTCTATATAGTCTAAGAAACATATATGCAAAGCATCCAAACAGTACCATTCGCCAACTTTTTGTTCTTCAAGTTTAAGTGAACAATGAGCCCCAATGGTTAATCCGTTATCGGAAATTATTTGTAACTTTCGACAAGAAGAACAATGAATGGAAAAGGTAGACGGTTGAAATCTTTGTATATATTGCTTCTATATAGTCTAAGAAACATATATGCAAAGCATCCAAACAGTACCATTCGCCAATTTTTTGTTCTTCAAGTTTAAGTGAACAATGAGCCCCAATGGTTAATCCTTTATCGGAAATTATTTGTAATTTTCGACAAGTAGAACAATGAATGGAACAGTTAGACGGTTGAAATATTTGTATATATTGCTTCTATATAGTATAAGAAACATATATGCAAAGCATCCAAACAGTACAATTCGCCAATTTTTTGTTCTTCAAGTTTAAGTGAACAATGAGCCCAATGGTTAATCCGTTATCGGAAATTATTTGTAACTTTCGACAAGTAGAACAATGAATGGAACAGGTAGACGGTTGAAATCTTTGTATATATTGCTTCTATATAGTATAAGAAACATATGTGCAAAGCATCCAAACAGTACAATTCGCCAATTTTTTGTTCTTCAAGTTTAAGTGAACAATGAGCCCCAATGGTTAATCCGTTATCGGAAATTATTTGTAACTTTTGACAAGTAGAACAATGAATGGAACAGGTAGATGGTTGAAATCTTTGTATATATTGCTTCTATATAGTCTAAGAAACATATATGCAAAGCATCCAAACAGTACCATTCGCCAATTTTTTGTTCCTCAAGTTTAAGTGAACTACGAGCCCCATTGTTAATCCTTTAAAGGAAATTATTTGTAAATTTCGACAAGTAGAACAATGAATGGAACAGGTAGACGGTTGAAATCATTGTATATATTGCTTCTATATAGTCTAAGAAACATATATGCAAAGCATCCAAACAGTACAATTCGACAATTTTTTGTTCTTCAAGTTTAGTGAACAATGAGCCCCAATGGTTAATCCTTTATCAGAAATTATTTGTAATTTTCGACAAGTAGAACAATGAATGGAACAGGTAGACGGTTGAAATCATTGTATATATTGCTTCTATATAACCTACGAAACATATATGCAAAGCATCCAAACAGTACAATTCGCCAATTTTTTGTTCTTCAAGTTTAAGTGAACTACGAGCCCCATTGTTAATCCTTTAACGGAAATTAATTGTAACTTTCTACATGTAGAACAATGATTGGAACACGCAGACGGTTGAAATCTTTGTATATATTGCTTCCATATAGTCTAAGAAACATATATGCAAAGCATCCAAACAGTACCATTCGCCAATTTTTTGTTCTTCAAGTTTAAGTGAACAATGAGCCCCATTGTTAATCCTTTATCGGAAATTATTTGTAACTTTCGACAAGTAGAACATTGAATGGAACAGGTAGACGGTTGAAATCTTTGAATCTATTGCTTCTATATAGTATAAGAAACATATATGCAAAGCATCCAAACAGTACCATTCGCCAATTTTTTGTTCTTCAAGTTTAAGTGAACTGCGAGCTCCATTGTTAATCCTTTAAAGGAAATTATTTGTAACTTTCGACAAGTAGAACAATGAATGGAACAGGTAGACTGTTGAAATCATTGTATATATTGCTTCTATATAGTCTAAGAAACATTTATGCAAAGCATAGAAACAGTACAATTCGCCAATTTTTTGTTCTTCAAGTTTAAGTGAACAATGAGCCCCAATGGTTAATACTTTATCGGAAATTATTTGTAATTTTCGACAAGTAGAACAATGAATGGAACAGTTAGACGGTTGAAATATTTGTATATATTGCTTCTATATAGTCTACGAAACATATATGCAAAGCATCCAAACAGTACAATTCGCCAATTTTTTGTTCTTCAAGTTTAAGTGAACAATGAGCCCCAACGGTTAATCCGTTATCGGAAATTATTTGTAACTTTCGACAAGAAGAACAATGAATGGAAAAGGTAGACGGTTGAAATCTTTGTATATATTGCTTCTATATAGTCTAAGAAACATATATGCAAAGCATCCAAACAGTACCATTCGCCAATTTTTTGTTCTTCAAGTTTAAGTGAACAATGAGCCCCAATGGTTAATCCTTTATCGGAAATTATTTGTAATTTTCGACAAGTAGAACAATGAATGGAACAGTTAGACGGTTGAAATATTTGTATATATTGCTTCTATATAGTATAAGAAACATATATGCAAAGCATCCAAACAGTACAATTCGCCAATTTTTTGTTCTTCAAGTTTAAGTAAACTACGATCCCCATTGTTAATCCCTTACCGGAAATTATTTGTAACTTTCGACAAGTAGAACAATGAATGGAACAGGTAGACTGTTGAAATCATTGTATATATTGCTTCTATATAGTCTAAGAAACATTTATGCAAAGCATCCAAACAGTACAATTCGCCAATTTTTTGTTCTTCAAGTTTAAGTAAACTACGATCCCCATTGTTAATCCCTTACCGGAAATTATTTGTAACTTTCGACAAGTAGAACAGTGAATGGAACAGGTAGACGGTTGCAATCTTTGTATATATTGCTTCTATATAGTATAAGAAACATATATGCAAAGCATCCAAACAGTACAATTCGCCAATTTTTTGTTCTTCAAGGTTAAGTGAACAATGAGCCCCAATGGTTAATCCGTTATCGGAAATTATTTGTAACTTTCGACAAGTAGAACAGTGAATCGAACAGGTAGACGGTTGAAATCTTTGTATATATTGCTTCTATATAGTATAAGAAACATATATGCAAAACATCCAAACAGTACAATTCGCCAATTATTTGATCTTCAAGTTTAAGTGAACTACGAGCCCCATTGTTAATACTTTAACGGAAATTATTTGTAACTTGCGACAAGTAGAACAATGAATGGAACAGGTAGACGGTTGAAATCAATGTATATATTGCTTCCTTATAGTCTAAGAAACATATATGCAAAGCATCCAAACAGTACCATTCGCCACTTTTTTGTTCTTCAAGTTTAAGTGAACAACGAGCCCCATTGTTAATCCTTTAAAGGAAATTATCTGTAAATTTCGACAAGTAGAACAATGATTGGAACACGTAGACGGTTGAAATCTTTGTATATATTGCTTCCATATAGTCTAAGAAACATATATGCAAAGCATCCAAACAGTACCATTCGCCAATTTTTTGTTCTTCAAGTTTAAGTGAACAATGAGCCCCATTGTTAATCCTTTATCGGAAATTATTTGTAACTTTCGACAAGTAGAACATTGAATGGAACAGGTAGACGGTTGAAATCTTTGAATCTATTGCTTCTATATAGTATAAGAAACATATATGCAAAGCATCCAAACAGTACCATTCGCCAATTTTTTGTTCTTCAAGTTTAAGTGAACTGCGAGCTCCATTGTTAATCCTTTAAAGGAAATTATTTGTAACTTTCGACAAGTAGAACAATGAATGGAACAGGTAGACTGTTGAAATCATTGTATATATTGCTTCTATATAGTCTAAGAAACATTTATGCAAAGCATAGAAACAGTACAATTCGCCAATTTTTTGTTCTTCAAGTTTAAGTAAACTACGATCCCCATTGTTAATCCCTTAACGGAAATTATTTGTAACTTTCGACAAGTAGAACAGTGAATGGAACAGGTAGACGGTTGCAATCTTTGTATATATTGCTTCTATATAGTATAAGAAACATATATGCAAAGCATCCAAACAGTACAATTCGCCAATTTTTTGTTCTTCAAGTTTAAGTGAACAATGAGCCCCAATGGTTAATCCGTTATCGGAAATTATTTGTAACTTTCGACAAGTAGAACAATGAATGGAACAGGTAGACGGTTGAAATCTTTGTATATATTGCTTCTATATAGTATAAGAAACATATATGCAAAGCATCCAAACAGTACCATTCGCCAATTTTTTGTTCTTCAAGTTTAAGTGAACTACGAGCCCCATTGTTAATCCTTTAAAGGAAATTATTTGTAAATTTCGACAAGTAGAACAGTGAATGGAACAGGTAGACGGTTGCAATCTTTGTATATATTGCTTCTATATAGTATAAGAAACATATATGCAAAGCATCCAAACAGTACAATTCGCCAATTTTTTGTTCTTCAAGTTTAAGTGAACTACGAGCCCCTTTGTTAATCCTTTAACGGAAAGTAATTATAACTTTCTACATGTAGAACAATGATTGGAACACGCAGACGGTTGAAATCTTTGTATATATTGCTTCCATATAGTCTAAGAAACATATATGCAAAGCATCCAAACAGTACCATTCGCCAATTTTTTGTTCTTCAAGTTTAAGTGAACAATGAGCCCCATTGTTAATCCTTTATCGGAAATTATTTGTAACTTTCGACAAGTAGAACATTGAATGGAACAGGTAGACGGTTGAAATCTTTGAATCTATTGCTTCTATATAGTATAAGAAACATATATGCAAAGCATCCAAACAGTACCATTCGCCAATTTTTTGTTCTTCAAGTTTAAGTGAACTGCGAGCTCCATTGTTAATCCTTTAAAGGAAATTATTTGTAACTTTCGACAAGTAGAACAATGAATGGAACAGGTAGACTGTTGAAATCATTGTATATATTGCTTCTATATAGTCTAAGAAACATTTATGCAAAGCATAGAAACAGTACAATTCGCCAATTTTTTGTTCTTCAAGTTTAAGTGAACAATGAGCCCCAATGGTTAATACTTTATCGGAAATTATTTGTAATTTTCGACAAGTAGAACAATGAATGGAACAGTTAGACGGTTAAAATATTTGTATATATTGCTTCTATATAGTCTACGAAACATATATGCAAAGCATCCAAACAGTACAATTCGCCAATTTTTTGTTCTTCAAGTTTAAGTGAACAATGAGCCCCATTGTTAATCCATTATCGGAAATTATTTGTAATTTTCGACAAGTAGAACTGTGAATGGAACAGGTAGACGAATGAAATCTTTATATATATTGCTTCTATATAGTATAAGAAACATATATGCAAAGCATCCAAACAGTACAATTCGCCAATTTTTTGTTCTTCAAGTTTAAGTGAACAATGAGCCCCAATGGTTAATCCGTTATCGGAAATTATTTGTAACTTTCGACAAGAAGAACAATGAATGGAAAAGGTAGACGGTTGAAATCTTTGTATATATTGCTTCTATATAGTCTAAGAAACATATATGCAAAGCATCCAAACAGTACCATTCGCCAACTTTTTGTTCTTCAAGTTTAAGTGAACAATGAGCCCCAATGGTTAATCCGTTATCGGAAATTATTTGTAACTTTCGACAAGAAGAACAATGAATGGAAAAGGTAGACGGTTGAAATCTTTGTATATATTGCTTCTATATAGTCTAAGAAACATATATGCAAAGCATCCAAACAGTACCATTCGCCAATTTTTTGTTCTTCAAGTTTAAGTGAACAATGAGCCCCAATGGTTAATCCTTTATCGGAAATTATTTGTAATTTTCGACAAGTAGAACAATGAATGGAACAGTTAGACAGTTGAAATATTTGTATATATTGCTTCTATATAGTATAAGAAACATATATGCAAAGCATCCAAACAGTACAATTCGCCAATTTTTTGTTCTTCAAGTTTAAGTGAACAATGAGCCCAATGGTTAATCCGTTATCGGAAATTATTTGTAACTTTCGACAAGTAGAACAATGAATGGAACAGGTGCGCCGGTTGAAATCTTTGTATATATTGCTTCTATATAGTATAAGAAACATATGTGCAAAGCATCCAAACAGTACCATTCGCCAATTTTTTGTTCTTCAATTTTAAGTGAACTACGAGCCCCATTGTTAATCCTTTAAAGGAAATTATTTGTAAATTTCGACAAGTAGAACAGTGAATCGAACAGGTAGACGGTTGAAATCTTTGTATATATTGCTTCTATATAGTCTATGAAACATATATGCAAAGCATCCAAACAGTACAATTCGCCAATTTTTTGTTCTTCAAGTTTAAGTAAACTACGATCCCCATTGTTAATCCCTTACCGGAAATTATTTGTAACTTTCGACAAGTAATACAGTGAATGGAACAGGTAGACGGTTGCAATCTTTGTATATATTGCTTCTATATAGTATAAGAAACATATATGCAAAGCATCCAAACAGTACAATTCGCCAATTTTTTGTTCTTCAAGTTTAAGTGAACAATGAGCCCCAATGGTTAATCCGTTATCGGAAATTATTTGTAACTTTCGACAAGTAGAACAATGAATGGAACAGGTAGACGGTTGAAATCTTTGTATATATTGCTTCTATATAGTATAAGAAACATATATGCAAAGCATCCAAACAGTACCATTCGCCAATTTTTTGTTCTTCAAGTTTAAGTGAACTACGAGCCCCATTGTTAATCCTTTAAAGGAAATTATTTGTAAATTTCGACAAGTAGAACAGTGAATCGAACAGGTAGACGGTTGAAATCTTTGTATATATTGCTTCTATATAGTCTAAGAAACATATATGCAAAACATCCAAACAGTACAATTCGCCAATTATTTGATCTTCAAGTTTAAGTGAACTACGAGCCCCATTGTTAATACTTTAACGGAAATTATTTCTAACTTGCGACAAGTAGAACAATGAATGGAACAGGTAGACGGTTGAAATCAATGTATATATTGCTTCCTTATAGTCAAAGAAACATATATGCAAAGCATCCAAACAGTACCATTCGCCAATTTTTTATTCTTCAAGTTTAAGTGAACAATGAGCACCAATGGTTAATACTTTATCGGAAATTATTTGTAATTTTCGACAAGTAGAACAATGAATGGAACAGTTAGACGGTTGAAATATTTATATATATTGCTTCTATATAGTCTACGAAACATATATGCAAAGCATCCAAACAGTACAATTCGCCAATTTTTTGTTCTTCAAGTTTAAGTGAACAATGAGCCCCATTGTTAATCCATTATCGGAAATTATTTGTAATTTTCGACAAGTAGAACTGTGAATGGAACAGGTAGACGAATGAAATCTTTGTATATATTGCTTCTATATAGTATAAGAAACATATATGCAAAGCATCCAAACAGTACAATTCGCCAATTTTTTGTTCTTCAAGTTTAAGTGAACAATGAGCCCCAATGGTTAATCCGTTATCGGAAATTATTTGTAACTTTCGACAAGAAGAACAATGAATGGAAAAGGTAGACGGTTGAAATCTTTGTATATATTGCTTCTATATAGTCTAAGAAACATATATGCAAAGCATCCAAACAGTACCATTCGCCAACTTTTTGTTCTTCAAGTTTAAGTGAACAATGAGCCCCAATGGTTAATCCGTTATCGGAAATTATTTGTAACTTTCGACAAGAAGAACAATGAATGGAAAAGGTAGACGGTTGAAATCTTTGTATATATTGCTTCTATATAGTCTAAGAAACATATATGCAAAGCATCCAAACAGTACCATTCGCCAACTTTTTGTTCTTCAAGTTTAAGTGAACAATGAGCCCCAATGGTTAATCCGTTATCGGAAATTATTTGTAACTTTCGACAAGAAGAACAATGAATGGAAAAGGTAGACGGTTGAAATCTTTGTATATATTGCTTCTATATAGTCTAAGAAACATATATGCAAAGCATCCAAACAGTACCATTCGCCAATTTTTTGTTCTTCAAGTTTAAGTGAACAATGAGCCCCAATGGTTAATCCTTTATCGGAAATTATTTGTAATTTTCGACAAGTAGAACAATGAATGGAACAGTTAGACGGTTGAAATATTTGTATATATTGCTTCTATATAGTATAAGAAACATATATGCAAAGCATCCAAACAGTACAATTCGCCAATTTTTTGTTCTTCAAGTTTAAGTGAACAATGAGCCCAATGGTTAATCCGTTATCGGAAATTATTTGTAACTTTCGACAAGTAGAACAATGAATGGAACAGGTAGACGGTTGAAATCTTTGTATATATTGCTTCTATATAGTATAAGAAACATATGTGCAAAGCATCCAAACAGTACCATTCGCCAATTTTTTGTTCTTCAATTTTAAGTGAACTACGAGCCCCATTGTTAATCCTTTAAAGGAAATTATTTGTAAATTTCGACAAGTAGAACAGTGAATCGAACAGGTAGACGGTTGAAATCTTTGTATATATTGCTTCTATATAGTCTAAGAAACATATATGCAAAACATCCAAACAGTACAATTCGCCAATTATTTGATCTTCAAGTTTAAGTGAACTACGAGCCCCATTGTTAATACTTTAACGGAAATTATTTCTAACTTGCGACAAGTAGAACAATGAATGGAACAGGTAGACGGTTGAAATCAATGTATATATTGCTTCCTTATAGTCAAAGAAACATATATGCAAAGCATCCAAACAGTACCATTCGCCAATTTTTTATTCTTCAAGTTTAAGTGAACAATGAGCACCAATGGTTAATACTTTATCGGAAATTATTTGTAATTTTCGACAAGTAGAACAATGAATGGAACAGTTAGACGGTTGAAATATTTGTATATATTGCTTCTATATAGTCTACGAAACATATATGCAAAGCATCCAAACAGTACAATTCGCCAATTTTTTGTTCTTCAAGTTTAAGTGAACAATGAGCCCCATTGTTAATCCATTATCGGAAATTATTTGTAATTTTCGACAAGTAGAACTGTGAATGGAACAGGTAGACGAATGAAATCTTTGTATATATTGCTTCTATATAGTATAAGAAACATATATGCAAAGCATCCAAACAGTACAATTCGCCAATTTTTTGTTCTTCAAGTTTAAGTGAACAATGAGCCCCAATGGTTAATCCGTTATCGGAAATTATTTGTAACTTTCGACAAGAAGAACAATGAATGGAAAAGGTAGACGGTTGAAATCTTTGTATATATTGCTTCTATATAGTCTAAGAAACATATATGCAAAGCATCCAAACAGTACCATTCGCCAACTTTTTGTTCTTCAAGTTTAAGTGAACAATGAGCCCCAATGGTTAATCCGTTATCGGAAATTATTTGTAACTTTCGACAAGAAGAACAATGAATGGAAAAGGTAGACGGTTGAAATCTTTGTATATATTGCTTCTATATAGTCTAAGAAACATATATGCAAAGCATCCAAACAGTACCATTCGCCAATTTTTTGTTCTTCAAGTTTAAGTGAACAATGAGCCCCAATGGTTAATCCTTTATCGGAAATTATTTGTAACTTTCGACAAGTAGAACAATGAATGGAACAGGTAGACGGTTGAATTCTTTGTATATATTGCTTCTATATAGTCTAACAAACATATATGCAAAGCATCCAAACAGTACAATGCGCCAATTTATTGTTCTTCAAGTTTAAGTGAACAACGAGCCCCATTGTTAATCCTTTAAAGGGAATTATTTGTAAATTTCGACAAGTAGAACAATGATTGGAACACGTAGACGGTTGAAATCTTTGTATATATTGCTTCCATAAAGTCTAAGAAACATGCACGCAAAGCATCCAGACAGTACCATTCGCCAATTTTTTGTTCTTCAAGTTTAAGTGAACTGCGAGCTCCATTGTTAATCCTTTAAAGGAAATTATTTGTAACTTTCGACAAGTAGAACAATGAATGGAACAGGTAGACTGTTGAAATCATTGTATATATTGCTTCTATATAGTCTAAGAAACATTTATGCAAAGCATACAAACAGTACAATTCGCCAATTTTTTGTTCTTCAAGTTTAAGTAAACTACGATCCCCATTGTTAATCCCTTAACGGAAATTATTTGTAACTTTCGACAAGTAGAACAGTGAATGGAACAGGTAGACGGTTGAAATGTTTGTATATATTGCTTCTATATAGTATAAGAAACATATATGCAAAGCATCCAAACAGTACCATTCGCCAATTTTTTGTTCTTCAAGTTTAAGTGAACAATGAGCCCCAATGGTTAATCCGTTATCGGAAATTATTTGTAACTTTCGACAAGAAGAACAATGAATGGAAAAGGTAGACGGTTGAAATCTTCGTATATATTGCTTCTATATAGTCTAAGAAACATATATGCAAAGCATCCAAACAGTACCATTCGCCAATTTTTTGTTCTTCAAGTTTAAGTGAACAATGAGCCCCAATGGTTAATCCGTTATCGCAAATTAATTGTAACTTTCGACAAGTAGAACAATGAATGGAACAGGTAGACTGTTGAAATCATTGTAAATATTGCTTCTATATAGTCCAAGAATCATATATGCAAAGCGTCCAAACAGTACAATTCGCCAATTTTTTGCTCTTCAAGTTTAAGTGAACTACGAGCCCCATTGTTAATACTTTAAAGGAAATTATTTGTAAATTTCGGCAAGTAGAACAATGAATGGAATAGGTAGACGGTTGAAATCATTGTATATATTGCTACTATATAGTCTAAGAAAAATATATGCAAAGCATCCAAAGAGTACAATTCGCCAATTTTTTGTTCTTCAAGTTTAAGTAAACTACGATCCCCATTGTTAATCTCTTAACGGAAATTATTTGTAACTATCGACAAGTAGAACAAGGAATGGAACAGGTAGACGGTTGAAATCATTGTATATATTGCTTCTATATAGTCTAAGAAACATATATGCAAAGCATCCAAACAGTACAATTTGCTAAGTTTTTGTTCTTCAAGTTTAAGTAAACTACGATCCCCATTGTTAATCCCTTAACGGAAATTATTTGTAAATTTCGACAAGAAGAACAATGAATGGAAACGGTAGACGGTTGAAATCTTTGTATATATTGCTTCTATATAGTCTAAGAAACATATATGCAAAGCATCCAAACAGTACAATTCGCCAATTTTTTGTTCTTCATGTTTAAGTGAACATTGAGCCCCAATGGTTAATCCTTTATCGGAAATTATTTGTAACTTTCGACAAGTAGAACAATGAATGGAACAGGTAGACTGTTGAAATCATTGTATATATTGCTTCTATATAGTCTAAGAAACATATATGCAAAGCATCCAAACAGTACAATTCGCCAATTTTTTGTTCTTCAAGTTTAAGTAAACTACGAGCCCCATTGTTAATCCTTTAAAGGAAATTATTTGTAAATTTCGACAAGTAGAACAATGAATGGAACAGGTAGACGGTTGAAATCTTTGTATATATTGCTTCTATATAGTCTAAGAAACATATATGCAAAGCATCCAAACAGTACAACTCGCCAATTTTTTGTTCTTCAAGTTTAAGTGAACAATGTGCCCCAATGGTTAATCCTTTAAAGGAAATTATTTGTAAATTTCGACAAGTAGAACAATGAATGGATCAGGTAGACGGTTGAAATCATTGTATATATTGCTTCTATATAGCCTACGAAACATATATGCAAAGCATCCAAACAGTACAATTCTCCAATTTTTTGTTCTTCAAGTTTAAGTTGTTACGTCCCGGGGACTAAAATTCTTTTTCTTTTGAGTTCATTGCCTGCGCATTTGCCAATGATTGAAATTCCTTCGGCAAATACGCAGAACGTTAATAATTGTTCTCCGATTCCGATGATGCAGGAATGCCTATGCATTCAGAGTTCTCTCTAACTGGATTACGATATCGTTTGAGATTCAATAACAAAGATATGTACATCCGGCTGCCCTGCTGACAAAGATCGCTTCGAGTCACGTACGCCCTCCGGTCCCAGGAATTGCGAGGCAAATCAGCAGCGGCTGATGTGTGGGGCTCGGACGGAAGGGAGGATGGAGACTAGCACCCAAAATTGTTAACCTTAGCAAAACGTGACCACGGAACGTGGCTACCACCTCCACCTAGGGCCCACCCTTGTGAGGCCAAAGACGAGCTCAACTCGTCACTATCGTCTGGAAAGTCGCGAGGTGCGTAGGCATAGTCCGAGGGTTTAGTTAAGCTTAGGTTATACGCGAATAACTTCAATAGTTCGATACGCGGTAACGGACTTTATAATCCTCGTTAAACAAATAAATCTCTTGGTTTTCAATCGTAAAGTCGCGAGGTGCGTGATTGTTAACCCGCGAAACCGTGAGAGAATCCTAGATTCTCCGTGAGCGTAGTTCGGTAACGCTGTAGTTCCGAAAGACTCAGAGTTTCGTGCGAGAATTGTATTGTAAAACCTACTTATAAGATTCGTTAACCGTATATTTTAGTATTGCATGATCTATAGGATCATTAGAATAGGTAAATTCGAAAAAGTGCAGTTCTAATCCATCCACTCTTCTGTGCAGCCACTTGAACTCCGAGTTAATCTCGACGAGATTAAAAGATAACACAAAGCGCAATTATCATCGCATATTTGTACCATCTCAAAATCCAGGGTGAGTTCTAATTTGCCATTACCATAATTATCTTATCATATTCTATTGTAAACCGCCGTCTCAATAGTGAGTTTCTCTACCGTTGGACTATTTTAAAATATACATTTTGACTGTAAATGGGAGGTTGTTTCGGAAACGAAAGATAGATTCGATTGGATCATAATCACTCGATTTCGAGCCAGCTTCACCACCAATAAATTGTTAACGTACATATATCTATTCAAAATCAATTATTTTATATCCAACTTAGCCGATATTATAATCCATTTCATTACCGTTTGTAACGTTCTTTGTTTAAATTTGAATACACATTGCTTTTACCCATTATAACATTGTGAGATTCAGTTCTATTATTCAATACCCTTATCCTTTAGATTTCGATTAAGCCAGACCTGTATAGGTCTTAACAGATCGACCCATCCATCCTGTCCTCTCCTCACCTTAGGCTGGGGAGAGCTACAAAATTTTCAAATAGAGTCAACCGCGGAAACCCGCGCGCGATTCGTTTTCGTCTTGGCCGTTACGCACGGAATCTACCATCCGTCGGCACCCGCTCGACGACGGACGGGACGTTCGAATAATACGCCGTTCGTAACAGCTAAAACTGGTGTCAGAAGTGGGATTGATCTGTTAAATCGAGATTTAAATCTGATAAGGATTATTGATTTAAGATTTTTCAATTTAGATTTTGGATTTAAAGGAAATTGTTTTATGTATTTTTCTCTTCTTCCACCTTCGGTCCAGAAGCTCTCTATTTATAATTTAAATTTCGTTTCATTATTTGTTCCATGATATCGTAAAATATTATTTTACTGAATTTTCTGTATTTTTACGAATTGATTTCTGGTCTACTATTATATATTGCTTTGATGACATTTATCTGTTTGATATTTTAATATTTGTGTATTTGATATATTGTTGCTATTTATGCGAATAATTTCTCTTGAATTGTGATCTATTGCATTGATGTTTTGTTACCTACTGGGAAGAAGGATTGAACATTGACAAATCTTTGGTATTATAAAAAAAAAAAAAAAAAAAAAAAAAAAAAAAAAAAAATCTCTTAGCACAAAATTCAATCCTTGTTCTCACATATTACACACACATATATATATTGTTCCTTTCTTTTGCAAACCATACATAACTATATACATATTGTTGAAAATGAATCCGAATGGAAACGCAGCTCGGAGCGTGAACGCGACTAATGCGGCGAGCGCATTCGCCGAAGATTTAAATATTACTAATTCTATGATGACATCTATGGCAGAATGCTTCGCGGTACAAAATAGCACGTTAAATATACCGTATTTTGATGGCAAAAATATCCCTCTTAAGAATTTTCTTCAAGACGTACATAATGGGTCAGTTTTCGTACCACCGGCATTAGAGGGATCGTTCCTTAGGGCAGTACTAGGCAAATTGCAAGGGGCTGCTAGAGATAGCACTTGGGGAAGAACATTCAGGAAAGTAGATGATTTGGTTAAACACCTAAAGGAAAGATTCGCGCCTGGAAAAGGTTATTCATATTACAATCGCGAAATAGAAAATATCCGAATGAACAGGGGCGAATCCGTGAACGATTTTTCCGACAGATTAAATATTCTGGTAAATGGTGCTCGCACTGCATTAGAAGATAAATATGGATGTGACGCTGAGCGGATGATGACGCTTGTCGAGGAAAGTGCATTAGAAGCATTTATTCGAGGGCTGCCGGACGAAATAGCTTTGTCTGTTGCTACGCGCGAACCCAAAACCTTAGATAGCGCGGTAAAGATTGCTTCAATGCTAGAGTCACGCATGAAAACAGGGGTAATTCCGGGGTTCGCACCTACTCGGTTAATGCTATCTCGCGATTCAAATCCAGATTCAGAAATAAATTCGAAGCCTATAGAATCACGTTATCGGCACAAGAATTATCGCGACCAAGAATCAAGGAGTCCTAGTCCTACCCCAGGGCCTGCAAATCGGTCGACACCACCCATTAGCATTTTGAAATCAGCTGCTCGCGAACCTGTGCCACCAGATCCATACAAGTACCAATTCCCACCATATCCACCATATCCGCCGTACTACCCTTATTATTTTGGTCCTCCTATGCCTTACAATCCTATGTACCCCTACCCGAATACCAGTCATAACTCCATGCCGAGCCCGCACAACGTTACACCACAAAACCAACCTTTACCAATCGAACCTCCTCCATTTTCCCCATACAAACGCGAACCAAGATCACCTTCCCCATTTCGGAAATCTATACAATTTCGCGAAGAATCCCCTCCGTCACGGAAAAGTGAATTTAGACCAAATTCGCCGAACTATAAATCTAATCAACCTCGATCCGAATCGCCGAATCGATTCGAAAATACGAATTTAAACTCCGAAATGACTCGCTGGAGAGGCGCGACGGCGAGTTATCCGAGCCGAGAGCGTCGCAGCAAGGCCGGGACCTTGGAAGGCAACGAACCTACTTCTCTTACTCGCGTCAGCGGGAGTCACCGCTCGTAGAAATGCAAGCTAAGGAGTTCCGCGACGGTTTCGCTCGCCTCTTAGTAGATACCGGGTCGGACATAAATTTAATTAAAGTAAACGCTCTACATGTAGATCAGATTGTAGAATTGCATGAATCCATTACAATAGCCCGGATAACACCGGAAAGCCTAGAAACAATTGGTACAACCACAGTCACGCTTTTGGGGCAACCTGTGAAATTTCATGCGGTAAAATCGTCTTTCCCTCTTAAAAGTGACGGAATTCTAGGAAAGGAATTTTTGCGCCAAGAACAGGCCGAAATATCTTTTGCTCGTAAAACACTAGTAACCAAATCAGAACCCATAAAACCTTTTAGATTTATCGGAGAAAAACCAAACACGTATAAACCGCGAAATTTTAAACCGCGTATACTTTTGTTGAAAGCCCGTACTCGTCAAGCAGTCGCTATCGATGTCATCAATCCAGAATTATTAGAAGGTTATTTACCTAAATTATCGACTAAAGCGGGTATATACATCGGGGAAGCAGCAGTTAGCGTAAATCAAGGCGTATGCCATGTGTTAGCCATAAATACCCTTGAAAAAGATATTGAGATAGAAGTTCCTCCACAAGAAATTTATCCGTTTGAATATCATAATTTCCCAGAAGAAGATAAACACTTAGAAACAGATTCTGATTCGGAATATATAGAAACGAAACATTACGGCGACAGAGTCTCCAGAATCTTAGACAAGTTACGTCTGAGTCATTTGAATATAGAAGAACGGGAACATGTAATAGATTTGATAGAAGAGTTTCCTGATTGCTTTCATTTACCGGGTGACAAATTAGAGGCAACTCCATTAATTCAACACAGAATACACACAACTGACGATTTACCCATAAATACCCGACAGTACAGATTTCCACCAGTTCACAAAACTGAAATAGAAAACCAAATTTCTTCAAAATTAAATAGTGGGATAATTACGCCTTCAAAGTCTCCATACAATTCTCCACTTTGGATCGTACCAAAGAAACCTGATTCCCAGGGCAATCCCAGGTGGCGAATGGTAATTGATTTTCGAAAGTTAAATGAGAAAACCGTTGGTGATGCGTACCCACTACCGAACATAACAGATATTTTGGATCATTTGGGTGAAGCTAGATATTTTACAACCTTTGATTTGGCAAGTGGGTTCCAGCAAATTGAAATGGACCCACGTGACAGACAGAAAACGGCATTTTCCACACCAAATGGCCATTACGAATACATTCGAATGCCAGAGGGTCTGAAAAATGCTCCAGCTACTTTTCAAAGACTTATGGATCAAGTACTGCGCGGATTGCAAGGGGTAGAATTATTCGTATATTTGGACGACATAGTTATTTACGCTAAAACTCTAGAAGAACACGGGAAAAAGATTCGCCGCTTGTTGACTAAATTGACCGATGCTAAATTAACATTGCAACCGGACAAGTGCGAATTCTTGAAAACAGAAGTATCTTATTTAGGACACGTAATTAGTCGAAAAGGGGTAAAACCAGATCCCAGGAAAATAAAGGCAGTCAGAAAATTTCCGAAACCCCAGAATCAGAAAAACATTAGGCAGTTCCTAGGACTTGCTGGTTACTATCGGCGCTTCATAAGAGATTTCGCTGCGAAGGCCAAACCGTTAACAGCACTTTTGAAAAAGGACACCAAATTTGAATGGGGAATGGAACAGAAGCGTAGTTTTCGTGAGCTGCGCAAGGCGCTGTGCGAGTTTCCAATCCTCCAGTATCCGAATTTTGATAAACCATTTACACTTACGACGGATGCATCTGACTTTGCAATAGGTGCCGTTTTATCTCAAGAAGTTGATGGCCACGATTTGCCAGTAGCTTACCTTTCCAGAAATTTAACCAAACCGGAACAAAATTACTCCACTACTGAGAAAGAATGCTTGGCAGTTCTATACTCAGTTTTGCATTTTAGGCCGTACCTATATGGCAGAAAATTTACTTTATTCAGCGATCATGAACCACTAAAGTGGATAGATTCAATAAAGGATCCAGGTCAGAGGCTAATCCGTTGGAGATTAAAATTGCGAGATTACGAATACAACTTTGTTCATAAACCGGGTCGCCTAAATGTAAACGCAGATGCACTATCTCGTAATCCAGTAAACCCTTCCGATACTTCATCCACGGACCATTCTTCCGATTCCGACTCCGATTCCATACAGATTTTCCCGATTCAGAAACGGGCGGCATGTTCAAAACCAACCACCACCAATTCCGAAATTCCTAAGGGACCTGGTCGACCAATTGGCTCTAAGAACAAGCCCAAAAACCCCATAAATCCCGATTCGATTGCACTACGTACTCGACAGAAACTGAGATCAACTACTTCACCGACAATAACAGACGATAAAGACACCGACGAAACTGACGCAGAAACTGTTATACCACCAATATTACGCAAACGGAAAAGTACTTTACCTAGCCTAGATTTACCTCCGAAGTCTTTAGTTACCCCGCGAAGATCAAAACCAGGTGAAACTGACTTACAATTGGAACCCATTCGGGAGGAAAAGACAGACGAAGCTGATAATAATATGAGAAATTTACCAGACAATATTATAGTAGAAGTACAACCACCTTTAGACAACAGTGACGACGACGTTTTTATTGATACTCCAGATCAGCCAATCGACTTACAGGAATTACAAAATTCATTTGCCAAATTTGACGAATCTTTGCAACAACGTAACCTTACTCTGGAACAATCTCAATCAGACGCAACAAACGACAGTAATGAGGAAGAAATTGACGATGAAGAACTGGATAGACGAATTAAGGGGCTATTAAACCGTTATGACACATCAGAAAGACAGAATGAACAAACAAAAATTCACTGGCAACCGCGTAGATCTGTGTTTCCTACTCCTATGCCATTACGCCGACCACTAGCCTTATCTACACCCCGTCCCTCATATCACACCTTTTCCGTACCTCAAGAAGTGTCCGCTGGAAAGGAGGAACCAAAGGTCTCATCAGCTGAAATTCCGAATGAACCTTACTATGCCGGCATTAGGATAACAGAAGATATACCACCTGATATAGAAACAACCTCACCATTAAATCTTCCTCGAAGAACGTCAAAACTGTTGAGTTTTAGTAGAGACAACTTAACTGCAACCACTGGAAATTACGTGCATTTCATTTCGTCGGACTGTGAACTTGTCAACCCTATAGGAAGATTACTCGTAGACATAGGGGCTATAAGCATCGAAAATCTGCGAGAAATGAAACCAAGGGTCGGTCAAATTCTCATCACGACTCGAGGAAAGCACAGAATTTTTAGTGTGGTTATTCAAAAGAACCATTTCGATACTTTGGATATAGATCAAGTAAAAATTGGATTGGAAAATTTAAAGAAATCTTTAATAAAATCAGGCACAAAATCGCTCAAAATTTCGAAATCAGGAGATCTAACCGATACACTATCTCAGGGTACATTAATAGACTTGTTAATGAATACTTTTGGTAAAAGTGATATCGAGATAATTATCTGTAATGGTACAATTCAAGTGCCACCTGAAGAACTCCGATCGGAAATAATTTCCGAATATCACGGTAGTTTGGTAGGTGGACATAAGGGAATTACGAAAACTTATCAGAGAATCCGAGAAAGATTTTATTGGCCAGGAATGAGGAACGATATTCAAAATTTTATAAGGACCTGCAGTAGCTGTCAGGAAAACAAGATAGTACGTGCTAAAACAAGGGAGCCGATGTTAATTACAGATACCCCGTTAGAACCATTTGTTAAAGTATCCTTAGATACCGTGGGACCGTTACCTATTACTCCTAATGGCAATCGTCACATACTCACCATGCAAGATAATTTAACTAAATACTGTCTAGCCATACCTGTTCCGGATATTAAAGCAGAAACAATAGCACACGCCATAGTAGAAACACTAATTCTTCAGTTTGGAGCGCCACGTGTTATATTAACGGATAGAGGCACTAGCTTCGTAAACAAACTTCTCGGGGAAATGGCAAAATTATTTAGAATGGATCACGTAACCACATCAAGCTATAGACCACAATCGAACGGCGCATTAGAGAGAAGTCACATAGTATTGACAGATTATATAAAACACTATTTAGATGATTTCGACGACTGGGATCGTTTAGTTCCCTTTGCAATGTTTTCGTATAACACTTCGGTTCATGAAGCTACAAATTTTACTCCTTACGAATTGGTATTTGGCAAATTAGCTAGATTTCCTAGTACCTTGCCAACCGAAGAAGAATTGCCGACTTATAACTCGTATCTTCGCGACCTAATAGTTAGATTAACGGAAATGCAAGTATTAGCGGGCAAAAATTTAATATCTGCAAAGCACACTTCAAAATTTTACTACGATCAAAAAGCCAAACCGTTTCAAGGAAGAATCGGAGATATGGCACGCGTTCTAGTACAACCAAGACAAGGAAAATTCAGTAAACGATATCACGGACCATATAAAATTGTTGGAATTTTAGAACATAATAACGTCATACTAGAAGATAATGATGGGAAAAGATTCGTTAAACATACAGACAAATTGGAACTCACACCTAATTAAGAATTTTTTTTTTCTTCCTTTTGCCCTGGACCTGGAACAGGGGGGGGCAAACAAATTGGAGAATGGATGTCTTAGGCTTGGCACTTCTAATTTCTTTGTCACTTCGCTTTCAACCCGCGACCCCTACCGAGTCGTACACCGTGACGCCAATTAACGATAGTCCTGGCTTATATTATGAAAAATTGTATAACATTCGGTTCAAACGCGCGGATTGGCGAGTTGTCCTCTTCATAGATGTAGGAAAACTCGAGGAAAATTTCCCCAACGAAAAACCGAGATTAAACAAAATCTACGCGGAATGCACAAATTCTTCAATACGGGATCAATGCGATTTGCTTCTCCGAACCCATTACCTCGACAGTAAAATTCGAGAAGCGATGGATCTATATCTGGAAACGAAAGAGTTAGCGTTGGAAATTGTAGCCGCCGACATAGACCACATTCCGCGTACCATGGTTCGTAGAAGTGCACCATTTGGATTTATTGGAACAGCAAGTCACTACCTTTTTGGAACCCTCACCGAAGACGACGCAGACTACTTCAACGGGGAAATAGACAAGCTATACCAGGACCAGCATATCCTCACGCAGATCGTCAAAAACCAAACGCATATAACCCAAAGCAACCTGCAAAACCTACACGATACAGCCCTAAAGAACAAGCAGGCGATCAAAAATCAGGGTGTCAAGATCCAAGAAATATTAAGCAACATAAACTCCATCAACGAGGAAAGGGCGCTCCTAAACTACAGTCTCACACTTAATCATTACTCTCACACGGTGGAAATCTCGCTCGACCATTATATTACGATGACGCGAAAGTTCATACGGGCGATACATTTTGCGAGAGAGGGAAAATTACATCCTTCTTTGCTAACTGGATTCAATTTAAAATCAATTGTCAAGGAAATACAGGACTCCGCGACGGAATTTGAGTTACCGATCCCAAAAGGATACTTACGCATTGAAGAACTAAGCAAAATAGTTACACCAAAAATAGGTTATCACAAGAACAGATTAATAATAGCCATCCATGTGCCTCTGGTGGAGAGGAATGGATATCATCTGTACAAGCTACACACCTGACCGACCCTACAGCAGATAAACCACAACACAACAATATCGGCGCAAATAATACCACAGAAGGAGTATCTGGGACTCAGCGCGGATCATAGCACATACTTCTTGGTAGATGAGCTATACCTGAACACCTGCATCCAGACTTGGTATTGCCACCTATGCCCATTGGAATTGCCACTACTCGACTCATCGTTATCGTCAGATTGCGAGATCACGCTATTATTGCAACCCGAAGTGAAGAACCTACGGCAATGTAACATACAAGTAAAAGAGCGGCACGACCCACATTGGGTCAGGCTGCAAACGATCGGAGCTTGGTTATTTTCCGTTAAAGAACCGGAGTCGCTGCAATTGATATGTAGAAACGAAAAGCATGACCTATTGAGCCTTCGTGGAACCGGGGTCATATATATACGCCCCGATTGCATCGGTCGGACTAAGAAAACTACCTTAAACGGAATCCGGATATATAATAATAACCAACAATATTTGTATCAGCCCAAATTAGTTTTAAATTTAACTGAAATATCACCCATACTCCACCACTATCAAGAGTTACAAACACTTCAGCAATCTTTTGGCAACCAGATCAGCTCAAAAGGATCGGAAACTGCGGAATCCCTATATTCACTGGAGGCCAGACTAACCGAGCTCGGAAACCACCATCGAGAGAGGCAACATCACCGGAACCTCATTTATGGCTGGATAGGGATGCAGACGATCCTCCTACTGGGAGTTCTGATTTTCTTCCGGAAAATCATATTTCGGATGATAGCCGCATTAATCTGCAGCAGACGTCGGAAGGCACCAGAAAAAGGGGCCTCTGATATTGAGGAGGGACCCTTCAACATGAAGCATCGGGGACCACCCCTGCGGGCGTCGAACCACGGGTCTATGCGGAAGTGTGCACGCTACCAGTCCAAAAACCTGTGGTGGACTAAGACTAAATCATGAATAAACCTCATTTGCATCATCTTTTTGATCTGACATTTCCTATCATTTATCCATTTCAAAAATGAAAGAAACGAATTTTACACAACGTATAACTAACACAAACTATAATGCAGGGGCATTAAGGCAAAATGGCAGCCGAAGCGGATGTACCGTCAGGGCAGTTGTTGGTAGTGAGGCTGTCTCCTTTCACAAGGAGAGGGGCGATATTGGAGATCTTCCGCCCCTACGGAGCCACTGACGTAACCCTGGTGCGGAGGGCTACCGGGAACCTGGCGTTCGTGGACTTCGAGGTGAAGGAAAATGCAGCGAGGGCCTTACGGGAGGTTACCGCCACTCCGGTAATTCTCCATCACCGAAAGCTTCGGGTTCTACCTGCGGACGACTGGCACGCGAGGGAGCGAAGGTCCCCAGTCATCAGCCCGACTGACTACATTACGATCAACGTGGACCCCTTCCCGGGTTCCAAGCCCCGGTGGGCTCCGAGGATGCCGGTGCTGGTCTTGGAGCTGGTGGCGAGCTACCTTACCTTCCGCGATCTCGCTGCGTTTGAGCAGGTATGCCGCGACTGGCGAGCCGTGGCCTACCATTCATTAAGGCGAATGAAACACCTGGACCTCCAATTCTGGCGGTGGGCAGCCGGTGGGGACGGAACCGTACTAACAGCAAACGCGTTCCACTGGGCGATAACCCGTGCCCACGCTCAGTTGGAAACGCTCGTCCTCAACGACGAGGTCATCGCCGGGCGACTGCCTTCGTCGGTCATCGCTGTCGCGGTAAGGTTATGCAGGAAGCTAACGCACCTGGACCTCACCGGGGTCACTGTACGACTGTCGGTCTTTAGGGAGATGGCTTCTAACACTAGGGCGCTCCGGTGTCTAAAAATAGGCCGACTGCGCGGGCAGTGCGACCTTGAGTTGTCCAGGGTGTTTAGGGCTAACCCTGGGATCCGAGAGTTCTTGGCGAGAGGCGCCCATTTCACGGGGAGTTGCTTGCTAGTCATCGCCAGCGAACTCGAAAGGCTGTCCCTACATTCGACAAAATTCGAACCGATATTTTTAGCTGTCTCGATCGCTCAATTGAATAATTTAAAGTCAATTGTGATATCGAGACCAAGCTGGTTCACGGGGATAATCTTGGAGGCCCTGTGTACCAATGCCGCTATCTCGACCACGGTCCGAAGGATCCAACTCGTATCGTGCAACCAATGGTTCGGCCCACAAGGCGAGGAGGAGGCAGGCAACGACCTTCTGCTGTCGGCTGAGGGGAACTACTACATGCTCCCGTTCGGTCCGGCTGCGCATGCTGTCCCTCTTCCATCCTCCTTCGCCTCGTTGGTCGAACTGAGGGTTGCATACTGCGGGTGGGTAACGAACGGATTCGTGGAAGAGATCGGTAGACATTTAAAATTATTGAAAGGACTGGACTTGACGGGATGCACGAACATACGAGGACGACCCGCGTTAGATGGACTGAATAGACTGACCGTACTGGAATACCTTGGGATGAGCTTTTTGTACCCGGATGTGGGCGCCCGTTTCCTGGAGGGTCTCGGAGCCCTGGAGACTCTAGTCTGCCGCGACAACGAGGGCGTGACGGATGAAGACGCGTGCGGCCTGGTGCGAGGATGCCCTGCTGTGGCGCATGTCGACGTGGAGGGGTGCAAGAACGTGGGGAGACCCTTCGTGGATCTCGCCTACGAGACCTTGCGACGGAGCCCTCGTGGCCATCGAGTGGAGATACGCGTGGGAGCCACCGGAGCTAGGTCACGTAGGGGAGACCCGCGCCATTCCCGCGTCTGGATGCGCTACGACAGGATCTCCGAGTGCCCATATGACTGAGTCTCGAGAACGAGGTCTTAGAACGCTTGCGTGCGCATAGTATCGTAGAAGCATCGGGGACGATGTTCATTCTAAGGGGGGAGGGATGTTACGTCCCGGGGACTAAAATTCTTTTTCTTTTGAGTTCATTGCCTGCGCATTTGCCAATGATTGAAATTCCTTCGGCAAATACGCAGAACGTTAATAATTGTTCTCCGATTCCGATGATGCAGGAATGCCTATGCATTCAGAGTTCTCTCTAACTGGATTACGATATCGTTTGAGATTCAATAACAAAGATATGTACATCCGGCTGCCCTGCTGACAAAGATCGCTTCGAGTCACGTACGCCCTCCGGTCCCAGGAATTGCGAGGCAAATCAGCAGCGGCTGATGTGTGGGGCTCGGACGGAAGGGAGGATGGAGACTAGCACCCAAAATTGTTAACCTTAGCAAAACGTGACCACGGAACGTGGCTACCACCTCCACCTAGGGCCCACCCTTGTGAGGCCAAAGACGAGCTCAACTCGTCACTATCGTCTGGAAAGTCGCGAGGTGCGTAGGCATAGTCCGAGGGTTTAGTTAAGCTTAGGTTATACGCGAATAACTTCAATAGTTCGATACGCGGTAACGGACTTTATAATCCTCGTTAAACAAATAAATCTCTTGGTTTTCAATCGTAAAGTCGCGAGGTGCGTGATTGTTAACCCGCGAAACCGTGAGAGAATCCTAGATTCTCCGTGAGCGTAGTTCGGTAACGCTGTAGTTCCGAAAGACTCAGAGTTTCGTGCGAGAATTGTATTGTAAAACCTACTTATAAGATTCGTTAACCGTATATTTTAGTATTGCATGATCTATAGGATCATTAGAATAGGTAAATTCGAAAAAGTGCAGTTCTAATCCATCCACTCTTCTGTGCAGCCACTTGAACTCCGAGTTAATCTCGACGAGATTAAAAGATAACACAAAGCGCAATTATCATCGCATATTTGTACCATCTCAAAATCCAGGGTGAGTTCTAATTTGCCATTACCATAATTATCTTATCATATTCTATTGTAAACCGCCGTCTCAATAGTGAGTTTCTCTACCGTTGGACTATTTTAAAATATACATTTTGACTGTAAATGGGAGGTTGTTTCGGAAACGAAAGATAGATTCGATTGGATCATAATCACTCGATTTCGAGCCAGCTTCACCACCAATAAATTGTTAACGTACATATATCTATTCAAAATCAATTATTTTATATCCAACTTAGCCGATATTATAATCCATTTCATTACCGTTTGTAACGTTCTTTGTTTAAATTTGAATACACATTGCTTTTACCCATTATAACATTGTGAGATTCAGTTCTATTATTCAATACCCTTATCCTTTAGATTTCGATTAAGCCAGACCTGTATAGGTCTTAACAGATCGACCCATCCATCCTGTCCTCTCCTCACCTTAGGCTGGGGAGAGCTACAAAATTTTCAAATAGAGTCAACCGCGGAAACCCGCGCGCGATTCGTTTTCGTCTTGGCCGTTACGCACGGAATCTACCATCCGTCGGCACCCGCTCGACGACGGACGGGACGTTCGAATAATACGCCGTTCGTAACAGCTAAAACTGGTGTCAGAAGTGGGATTGATCTGTTAAATCGAGATTTAAATCTGATAAGGATTATTGATTTAAGATTTTTCAATTTAGATTTTGGATTTAAAGGAAATTGTTTTATGTATTTTTCTCTTCTTCCACCTTCGGTCCAGAAGCTCTCTATTTATAATTTAAATTTCGTTTCATTATTTGTTCCATGATATCGTAAAATATTATTTTACTGAATTTTCTGTATTTTTACGAATTGATTTCTGGTCTACTATTATATATTGCTTTGATGACATTTATCTGTTTGATATTTTAATATTTGTGTATTTGATATATTGTTGCTATTTATGCGAATAATTTCTCTTGAATTGTGATCTATTGCATTGATGTTTTGTTACCTACTGGGAAGAAGGATTGAACATTGACAAATCTTTGGTATTATAAAAAAAAAAAAAAAAAAAAGAAAAAAAAAAAAAAAAAAAAAATCTCTTAGCACAAAATTCAATCCTTGTTCTCACATATTACACACACATATATATATATTGTTCCTTTCTTTTGCAAACCATACATAACTATATACATATTGTTGAAAATGAATCCGAATGGAAACGCAGCTCGGAGCGTGAACGCGACTAATGCGGCAAGCGCATTCGCCGAAGATTTAAATATTACTAATTCTATGATGACATCTATGGCAGAATGCTTCGCGGTACAAAATAGCACGTTAAATATACCGTATTTTGATGGCAAAAATATCCCTCTTAAGAATTTTCTTCAAGACGTACATAATGGGTCAGTTTTCGTACCACCGGCATTAGAGGGATCGTTCCTTAGGGCAGTACTAGGCAAATTGCAAGGGGCTGCTAGAGATAGCACTTGGGGAAGAACATTCAGGAAAGTAGATGATTTGGTTAAACACCTAAAGGAAAGATTCGCGCCTGGAAAAGGTTATTCATATTACAATCGCGAAATAGAAAATATCCGAATGAACAGGGGCGAATCCGTGAACGATTTTTCCGACAGATTAAATATTCTGGTAAATGGTGCTCGCACTGCATTAGAAGATAAATATGGATGTGACGCTGAGCGGATGATGACGCTTGTCGAGGAAAGTGCATTAGAAGCATTTATTCGAGGGCTGCCGGACGAAATAGCTTTGTCTGTTGCTACGCGCGAACCCAAAACCTTAGATAGCGCGGTAAAGATTGCTTCAATGCTAGAGTCACGCATGAAAACAGGGGTAATTCCGGGGTTCGGACCTACTCGGTTAATGCTATCTCGCGATTCAAATCCAGATTCAGAAATAAATTCGAAGCCTATAGAATCACGTTATCGGCACAAGAATTATCGCGACCAAGAATCAAGGAGTCCTAGTCCTACCCCAGGGCCTGCAAATCGGTCGACACCACCCATTAGCATTTTGAAATCAGCTGCTCGCGAACCTGTGCCACCAGATCCATACAAGTACCAATTCCCACCATATCCACCATATCCGCCGTACTACCCTTATTATTTTGGTCCTCCTATGCCTTACAATCCTATGTACCCCTACCCGAATACCAGTCATAACTCCATGCCGAGCCCGCACAACGTTACACCACAAAACCAACCTTTACCAATCGAACCTCCTCCATTTTCCCCATACAAACGCGAACCAAGATCACCTTCCCCATTTCGGAAATCTATACAATTTCGCGAAGAATCCCCTCCGTCACGGAAAAGTGAATTTAGACCAAATTCGCCGAACTATAAATCTAATCAACCTCGATCCGAATCGCCGAATCGATTCGAAAATACGAATTTAAACTCCGAAATGACTCGCTGGAGAGGCGCGACGGCGAGTTATCCGAGCCGAGAGCGTCGCAGCAAGGCCGGGACCTTGGAAGGCAACGAACCTACTTCTCTTACTCGCGTCAGCGGGAGTCACCGCTCGTAGAAATGCAAGCTAAGGAGTTCCGCGACGGTTTCGCTCGCCTCTTAGTAGATACCGGGTCGGACATAAATTTAATTAAAGTAAACGCTCTACATGTAGATCAGATTGTAGAATTGCATGAATCCATTACAATAGCCGGGATAACACCGGAAAGCCTAGAAACAATTGGTACAACCACAGTCACGCTTTTGGGGCAACCTGTGAAATTTCATGCGGTAAAATCGTCTTTCCCTCTTAAAAGTGACGGAATTCTAGGAAAGGAATTTTTGCGCCAAGAACAGGCCGAAATATCTTTTGCTCGTAAAACACTAGTAACCAAATCAGAACCCATAGAACCTTTTAGATTTATCGGAGAAAAACCAAACACGTATAAACCGCGAAATTTTAAACCGCGTATACTTTTGTTGAAAGCCCGTACTCGTCAAGCAGTCGCTATCGATGTCATCAATCCAGAATTATTAGAAGGTTATTTACCTAAATTATCGACTAAAGCGGGTATATACATCGGGGAAGCAGCAGTTAGCGTAAATCAAGGCGTATGCCATGTGTTAGCCATAAATACCCTTGAAAAAGATATTGAGATAGAAGTTCCTCCACAAGAAATTTATCCGTTTGAATATCATAATTTCCCAGAAGAAGATAAACACTTAGAAACAGATTCTGATTCGGAATATATAGAAACGAAACATTACGGCGACAGAGTCTCCAGAATCTTAGACAAGTTACGTCTGAGTCATTTGAATATAGAAGAACGGGAACATGTAATAGATTTGATAGAAGAGTTTCCTGATTGCTTTCATTTACCGGGTGACAAATTAGAGGCAACTCCATTAATTCAACACAGAATACACACAACTGACGATTTACCCATAAATACCCGACAGTACAGATTTCCACCAGTTCACAAAACTGAAATAGAAAACCAAATTTCTTCAAAATTAAATAGTGGGATAATTACGCCTTCAAAGTCTCCATACAATTCTCCACTTTGGATCGTACCAAAGAAACCTGATTCCCAGGGCAATCCCAGGTGGCGAATGGTAATTGATTTTCGAAAGTTAAATGAGAAAACCGTTGGTGATGCGTACCCACTACCGAACATAACAGATATTTTGGATCATTTGGGTGAAGCTAGATATTTTACAACCTTTGATTTGGCAAGTGGGTTCCAGCAAATTGAAATGGACCCACGTGACAGACAGAAAACGGCATTTTCCACACCAAATGGCCATTACGAATACATTCGAATGCCAGAGGGTCTGAAAAATGCTCCAGCTACTTTTCAAAGACTTATGGATCAAGTACTGCGCGGATTGCAAGGGGTAGAATTATTCGTATATTTGGACGACATAGTTATTTACGCTAAAACTCTAGAAGAACACGGGAAAAAGATTCGCCGCTTGTTGACTAAATTGACCGATGCTAAATTAACATTGCAACCGGACAAGTGCGAATTCTTGAAAACAGAAGTATCTTATTTAGGACACGTAATTAGTCGAAAAGGGGTAAAACCAGATCCCAGGAAAATAAAGGCAGTCAGAAAATTTCCGAAACCCCAGAATCAGAAAAACATTAGGCAGTTCCTAGGACTTGCTGGTTACTATCGGCGCTTCATAAGAGATTTCGCTGCGAAGGCCAAACCGTTAACAGCACTTTTGAAAAAGGACACCAAATTTGAATGGGGAATGGAACAGAAGCGTAGTTTTCGTGAGCTGCGCAAGGCGCTGTGCGAGTTTCCAATCCTCCAGTATCCGAATTTTGATAAACCATTTACACTTACGACGGATGCATCTGACTTTGCAATAGGTGCCGTTTTATCTCAAGAAGTTGATGGCCACGATTTGCCAGTAGCTTACCTTTCCAGAAATTTAACCAAACCGGAACAAAATTACTCCACTACTGAGAAAGAATGCTTGGCAGTTCTATACTCAGTTTTGCATTTTAGGCCGTACCTATATGGCAGAAAATTTACTTTATTCAGCGATCATGAACCACTAAAGTGGATAGATTCAATAAAGGATCCAGGTCAGAGGCTAATCCGTTGGAGATTAAAATTGCGAGATTACGAATACAACTTTGTTCATAAACCGGGTCGCCTAAATGTAAACGCAGATGCACTATCTCGTAATCCAGTAAACCCTTCCGATACTTCATCCACGGACCATTCTTCCGATTCCGACTCCGATTCCATACAGATTTTCCCGATTCAGAAACGGGCGGCATGTTCAAAACCAACCACCACCAATTCCGAAATTCCTAAGGGACCTGGTCGACCAATTGGCTCTAAGAACAAGCCCAAAAACCCCATAAATCCCGATTCGATTGCACTACGTACTCGACAGAAACTGAGATCAACTACTTCACCGACAATAACAGACGATAAAGACACCGACGAAACTGACGCAGAAACTGTTATACCACCAATATTACGCAAACGGAAAAGTACTTTACCTAGCCTAGATTTACCTCCGAAGTCTTTAGTTACCCCGCGAAGATCAAAACCAGGTGAAACTGACTTACAATTGGAACCCATTCGGGAGGAAAAGACAGACGAAGCTGATAATAATATGAGAAATTTACCAGACAATATTATAGTAGAAGTACAACCACCTTTAGACAACAGTGACGACGACGTTTTTATTGATACTCCAGATCAGCCAATCGACTTACAGGAATTACAAAATTCATTTGCCAAATTTGACGAATCTTTGCAACAACGTAACCTTACTCTGGAACAATCTCAATCAGACGCAACAAACGACAGTAATGAGGAAGAAATTGACGATGAAGAACTGGATAGACGAATTAAGGGGCTATTAAACCGTTATGACACATCAGAAAGACAGAATGAACAAACAAAAATTCACTGGCAACCGCGTAGATCTGTGTTTCCTACTCCTATGCCATTACGCCGACCACTAGCCTTATCTACACCCCGTCCCTCATATCACACCTTTTCCGTACCTCAAGAAGTGTCCGCTGGAAAGGAGGAACCAAAGGTCTCATCAGCTGAAATTCCGAATGAACCTTACTATGCCGGCATTAGGATAACAGAAGATATACCACCTGATATAGAAACAACCTCACCATTAAATCTTCCTCGAAGAACGTCAAAACTGTTGAGTTTTAGTAGAGACAACTTAACTGCAACCACTGGAAATTACGTGCATTTCATTTCGTCGGACTGTGAACTTGTCAACCCTATAGGAAGATTACTCGTAGACATAGGGGCTATAAGCATCGAAAATCTGCGAGAAATGAAACCAAGGGTCGGTCAAATTCTCATCACGACTCGAGGAAAGCACAGAATTTTTAGTGTGGTTATTCAAAAGAACCATTTCGATACTTTGGATATAGATCAAGTAAAAATTGGATTGGAAAATTTAAAGAAATCTTTAATAAAATCAGGCACAAAATCGCTCAAAATTTCGAAATCAGGAGATCTAACCGATACACTATCTCAGGGTACATTAATAGACTTGTTAATGAATACTTTTGGTAAAAGTGATATCGAGATAATTATCTGTAATGGTACAATTCAAGTGCCACCTGAAGAACTCCGATCGGAAATAATTTCCGAATATCACGGTAGTTTGGTAGGTGGACATAAGGGAATTACGAAAACTTATCAGAGAATCCGAGAAAGATTTTATTGGCCAGGAATGAGGAACGATATTCAAAATTTTATAAGGACCTGCAGTAGCTGTCAGGAAAACAAGATAGTACGTGCTAAAACAAGGGAGCCGATGTTAATTACAGATACCCCGTTAGAACCATTTGTTAAAGTATCCTTAGATACCGTGGGACCGTTACCTATTACTCCTAATGGCAATCGTCACATACTCACCATGCAAGATAATTTAACTAAATACTGTCTAGCCATACCTGTTCCGGATATTAAAGCAGAAACAATAGCACACGCCATAGTAGAAACACTAATTCTTCAGTTTGGAGCGCCACGTGTTATATTAACGGATAGAGGCACTAGCTTCGTAAACAAACTTCTCGGGGAAATGGCAAAATTATTTAGAATGGATCACGTAACCACATCAAGCTATAGACCACAATCGAACGGCGCATTAGAGAGAAGTCACATAGTATTGACAGATTATATAAAACACTATTTAGATGATTTCGACGACTGGGATCGTTTAGTTCCCTTTGCAATGTTTTCGTATAACACTTCGGTTCATGAAGCTACAAATTTTACTCCTTACGAATTGGTATTTGGCAAATTAGCTAGATTTCCTAGTACCTTGCCAACCGAAGAAGAATTGCCGACTTATAACTCGTATCTTCGCGACCTAATAGTTAGATTAACGGAAATGCAAGTATTAGCGGGCAAAAATTTAATATCTGCAAAGCACACTTCAAAATTTTACTACGATCAAAAAGCCAAACCGTTTCAAGGAAGAATCGGAGATATGGCACGCGTTCTAGTACAACCAAGACAAGGAAAATTCAGTAAACGATATCACGGACCATATAAAATTGTTGGAATTTTAGAACATAATAACGTCATACTAGAAGATAATGATGGGAAAAGATTCGTTAAACATACAGACAAATTGGAACTCACACCTAATTAAGAATTTTTTTTTTCTTCCTTTTGCCCTGGACCTGGAACAGGGGGGGGGCAAACAAATTGGAGAATGGATGTCTTAGGCTTGGCACTTCTAATTTCTTTGTCACTTCGCTTTCAACCCGCGACCCCTACCGAGTCGTACACCGTGACGCCAATTAACGATAGTCCTGGCTTATATTATGAAAAATTGTATAACATTCGGTTCAAACGCGCGGATTGGCGAGTTGTCCTCTTCATAGATGTAGGAAAACTCGAGGAAAATTTCCCCAACGAAAAACCGAGATTAAACAAAATCTACGCGGAATGCACAAATTCTTCAATACGGGATCAATGCGATTTGCTTCTCCGAACCCATTACCTCGACAGTAAAATTCGAGAAGCGATGGATCTATATCTGGAAACGAAAGAGTTAGCGTTGGAAATTGTAGCCGCCGACATAGACCACATTCCGCGTACCATGGTTCGTAGAAGTGCACCATTTGGATTTATTGGAACAGCAAGTCACTACCTTTTTGGAACCCTCACCGAAGACGACGCAGACTACTTCAACGGGGAAATAGACAAGCTATACCAGGACCAGCATATCCTCACGCAGATCGTCAAAAACCAAACGCATATAACCCAAAGCAACCTGCAAAACCTACACGATACAGCCCTAAAGAACAAGCAGGCGATCAAAAATCAGGGTGTCAAGATCCAAGAAATATTAAGCAACATAAACTCCATCAACGAGGAAAGGGCGCTCCTAAACTACAGTCTCACACTTAATCATTACTCTCACACGGTGGAAATCTCGCTCGACCATTATATTACGATGACGCGAAAGTTCATACGGGCGATACATTTTGCGAGAGAGGGAAAATTACATCCTTCTTTGCTAACTGGATTCAATTTAAAATCAATTGTCAAGGAAATACAGGACTCCGCGACGGAATTTGAGTTACCGATCCCAAAAGGATACTTACGCATTGAAGAACTAAGCAAAATAGTTACACCAAAAATAGGTTATCACAAGAACAGATTAATAATAGCCATCCATGTGCCTCTGGTGGAGAGGAATGGATATCATCTGTACAAGCTACACACCTGACCGACCCTACAGCAGATAAACCACAACACAACAATATCGGCGCAAATAATACCACAGAAGGAGTATCTGGGACTCAGCGCGGATCATAGCACATACTTCTTGGTAGATGAGCTATACCTGAACACCTGCATCCAGACTTGGTATTGCCACCTATGCCCATTGGAATTGCCACTACTCGACTCATCGTTATCGTCAGATTGCGAGATCACGCTATTATTGCAACCCGAAGTGAAGAACCTACGGCAATGTAACATACAAGTAAAAGAGCGGCACGACCCACATTGGGTCAGGCTGCAAACGATCGGAGCTTGGTTATTTTCCGTTAAAGAACCGGAGTCGCTGCAATTGATATGTAGAAACGAAAAGCATGACCTATTGAGCCTTCGTGGAACCGGGGTCATATATATACGCCCCGATTGCATCGGTCGGACTAAGAAAACTACCTTAAACGGAATCCGGATATATAATAATAACCAACAATATTTGTATCAGCCCAAATTAGTTTTAAATTTAACTGAAATATCACCCATACTCCACCACTATCAAGAGTTACAAACACTTCAGCAATCTTTTGGCAACCAGATCAGCTCAAAAGGATCGGAAACTGCGGAATCCCTATATTCACTGGAGGCCAGACTAACCGAGCTCGGAAACCACCATCGAGAGAGGCAACATCACCGGAACCTCATTTATGGCTGGATAGGGATGCAGACGATCCTCCTACTGGGAGTTCTGATTTTCTTCCGGAAAATCATATTTCGGATGATAGCCGCATTAATCTGCAGCAGACGTCGGAAGGCACCAGAAAAAGGGGCCTCTGATATTGAGGAGGGGACCCTTCAACATGAAGCATCGGGGACCACCCCTGCGGGCGTCGAACCACGGGTCTATGCGGAAGTGTGCACGCTACCAGTCCAAAAACCTGTGGTGGACTAAGACTAAATCATGAATAAACCTCATTTGCATCATCTTTTTGATCTGACATTTCCTATCATTTATCCATTTCAAAAATGAAAGAAACGAATTTTACACAACGTATAACTAACACAAACTATAATGCAGGGGCATTAAGGCAAAATGGCAGCCGAAGCGGATGTACCGTCAGGGCAGTTGTTGGTAGTGAGGCTGTCTCCTTTCACAAGGAGAGGGGCGATATTGGAGATCTTCCGCCCCTACGGAGCCACTGACGTAACCCTGGTGCGGAGGGCTACCGGGAACCTGGCGTTCGTGGACTTCGAGGTGAAGGAAAATGCAGCGAGGGCCTTACGGGAGGTTACCGCCACTCCGGTAATTCTCCATCACCGAAAGCTTCGGGTTCTACCTGCGGACGACTGGCACGCGAGGGAGCGAAGGTCCCCAGTCATCAGCCCGACTGACTACATTACGATCAACGTGGACCCCTTCCCGGGTTCCAAGCCCCGGTGGGCTCCGAGGATGCCGGTGCTGGTCTTGGAGCTGGTGGCGAGCTACCTTACCTTCCGCGATCTCGCTGCGTTTGAGCAGGTATGCCGCGACTGGCGAGCCGTGGCCTACCATTCATTAAGGCGAATGAAACACCTGGACCTCCAATTCTGGCGGTGGGCAGCCGGTGGGGACGGAACCGTACTAACAGCAAACGCGTTCCACTGGGCGATAACCCGTGCCCACGCTCAGTTGGAAACGCTCGTCCTCAACGACGAGGTCATCGCCGGGCGACTGCCTTCGTCGGTCATCGCTGTCGCGGTAAGGTTATGCAGGAAGCTAACGCACCTGGACCTCACCGGGGTCACTGTACGACTGTCGGTCTTTAGGGAGATGGCTTCTAACACTAGGGCGCTCCGGTGTCTAAAAATAGGCCGACTGCGCGGGCAGTGCGACCTTGAGTTGTCCAGGGTGTTTAGGGCTAACCCTGGGATCCGAGAGTTCTTGGCGAGAGGCGCCCATTTCACGGGGAGTTGCTTGCTAGTCATCGCCAGCGAACTCGAAAGGCTGTCCCTACATTCGACAAAATTCGACCCGATATTTTTAGCTGTCTCGATCGCTCAATTGAATAATTTAAAGTCAATTGTGATATCGAGACCAAGCTGGTTCACGGGGATAATCTTGGAGGCCCTGTGTACCAATGCCGCTATCTCGACCACGGTCCGAAGGATCCAACTCGTATCGTGCAACCAATGGTTCGGCCCACAAGGCGAGGAGGAGGCAGGCAACGACCTTCTGCTGTCGGCTGAGGGGAACTACTACATGCTCCCGTTCGGTCCGGCTGCGCATGCTGTCCCTCTTCCATCCTCCTTCGCCTCGTTGGTCGAACTGAGGGTTGCATACTGCGGGTGGGTAACGAACGGATTCGTGGAAGAGATCGGTAGACATTTAAAATTATTGAAAGGACTGGACTTGACGGGATGCACGAACATACGAGGACGACCCGCGTTAGATGGACTGAATAGACTGACCGTACTGGAATACCTTGGGATGAGCTTTTTGTACCCGGATGTGGGCGCCCGTTTCCTGGAGGGTCTCGGAGCCCTGGAGACTCTAGTCTGCCGCGACAACGAGGGCGTGACGGATGAAGACGCGTGCGGCCTGGTGCGAGGATGCCCTGCTGTGGCGCATGTCGACGTGGAGGGGTGCAAGAACGTGGGGAGACCCTTCGTGGATCTCGCCTACGAGACCTTGCGACGGAGCCCTCGTGGCCATCGAGTGGAGATACGCGTGGGAGCCACCGGAGCTAGGTCACGTAGGGGAGACCCGCGCCATTCCCGCGTCTGGATGCGCTACGACAGGATCTCCGAGTGCCCATATGACTGAGTCTCGAGAACGAGGTCTTAGAACGCTTGCGTGCGCATAGTATCGTAGAAGCATCGGGGACGATGTTCATTCTAAGGGGGGAGGGATGTTACGTCCCGGGGACTAAAATTCTTTTTCTTTTGAGTTCATTGCCTGCGCATTTGCCAATGATTGAAATTCCTTCGGCAAATACGCAGAACGTTAATAATTGTTCTCCGATTCCGATGATGCAGGAATGCCTATGCATTCAGAGTTCTCTCTAACTGGATTACGATATCGTTTGAGATTCAATAACAAAGATATGTACATCCGGCTGCCCTGCTGACAAAGATCGCTTCGAGTCACGTACGCCCTCCGGTCCCAGGAATTGCGAGGCAAATCAGCAGCGGCTGATGTGTGGGGCTCGGACGGAAGGGAGGATGGAGACTAGCACCCAAAATTGTTAACCTTAGCAAAACGTGACCACGGAACGTGGCTACCACCTCCACCTAGGGCCCACCCTTGTGAGGCCAAAGACGAGCTCAACTCGTCACTATCGTCTGGAAAGTCGCGAGGTGCGTAGGCATAGTCCGAGGGTTTAGTTAAGCTTAGGTTATACGCGAATAACTTCAATAGTTCGATACGCGGTAACGGACTTTATAATCCTCGTTAAACAAATAAATCTCTTGGTTTTCAATCGTAAAGTCGCGAGGTGCGTGATTGTTAACCCGCGAAACCGTGAGAGAATCCTAGATTCTCCGTGAGCGTAGTTCGGTAACGCTGTAGTTCCGAAAGACTCAGAGTTTCGTGCGAGAATTGTATTGTAAAACCTACTTATAAGATTCGTTAACCGTATATTTTAGTATTGCATGATCTATAGGATCATTAGAATAGGTAAATTCGAAAAAGTGCAGTTCTAATCCATCCACTCTTCTGTGCAGCCACTTGAACTCCGAGTTAATCTCGACGAGATTAAAAGATAACACAAAGCGCAATTATCATCGCATATTTGTACCATCTCAAAATCCAGGGTGAGTTCTAATTTGCCATTACCATAATTATCTTATCATATTCTATTGTAAACCGCCGTCTCAATAGTGAGTTTCTCTACCGTTGGACTATTTTAAAATATACATTTTGACTGTAAATGGGAGGTTGTTTCGGAAACGAAAGATAGATTCGATTGGATCATAATCACTCGATTTCGAGCCAGCTTCACCACCAATAAATTGTTAACGTACATATATCTATTCAAAATCAATTATTTTATATCCAACTTAGCCGATATTATAATCCATTTCATTACCGTTTGTAACGTTCTTTGTTTAAATTTGAATACACATTGCTTTTACCCATTATAACATTGTGAGATTCAGTTCTATTATTCAATACCCTTATCCTTTAGATTTCGATTAAGCCAGACCTGTATAGGTCTTAACAGATCGACCCATCCATCCTGTCCTCTCCTCACCTTAGGCTGGGGAGAGCTACAAAATTTTCAAATAGAGTCAACCGCGGAAACCCGCGCGCGATTCGTTTTCGTCTTGGCCGTTACGCACGGAATCTACCATCCGTCGGCACCCGCTCGACGACGGACGGGACGTTCGAATAATACGCCGTTCGTAACAAAGTAAACTACGATCGCCATTGTTAATCCCTTAACGGAAATTATTTGTAACTTTCGACAAGTAGAACAATGAATGGAACAGGTAGACGGTTGAAATCTTTGTATATATTGCTTCTATATAGTCTAAGAAACATATATGCAAAGCATCCAAACAGTACAACTCGCCAATTTTTTGTTCTTCAAGTTTAAGTGAACAATGTGCCCCAATGGTTAATCCTTTAAAGGAAATTATTTGTAAATTTCGACAAGTAGAACAATGAATGGATCAGGTAGACGGTTGAAATCATTGTATATATTGCTTCTATATAGCCTACGAAACATATATGCAAAGCATCCAAACAGTACAATTCTCCAATTTTTTGTTCTTCAAGTTTAAGTAAACTACGATCGCCATTGTTAATCCCTTAACGGAAATTATTTGTAACTTTCGACAAGTAGAACAATGAATGGAACAGGTAGACGGTTGAAATCGTTGTATATATTGCTTCTATATAGTCTAAGAAACATATATGCAAAGCATCCAAATAGTACAATTCGACAATTCTTTGTTCTTCAAGTTTAAGTGAACAATGAGCCCCAATGGTTAATCCTTTATCGGAAATTATTTGTAACTTTCGACAAGTAGAACAATGAATGGAACAGGTAGACGGTTGAATTCTTTGTATATATTGCTTCTATATAGTCTAACAAACATATATGCAAAGCATCCAAACAGTACAATGCGCCAATTTATTGTTCTTCAAGTTTAAGTGAACAACGAGCCCCATTGTTAATCCTTTAAAGGGAATTATTTGTAAATTTCGACAAGTAGAACAATGATTGGAACACGTAGACGGTTGAAATCTTTGTATATATTGCTTCCATAAAGTCTAAGAAACATGCACGCAAAGCATCCAGACAGTACCATTCGCCAATTTTTTGTTCTTCAAGTTTAAGTGAACTGCGAGCTCCATTGTTAATCCTTTAAAGGAAATTATTTGTAACTTTCGACAAGTAGAACAATGAATGGAACAGGTAGACTGTTGAAATCATTGTATATATTGCTTCTATATAGTCTAAGAAACATTTATGCAAAGCATACAAACAGTACAATTCGCCAATTTTTTGTTCTTCAAGTTTAAGTAAACTACGATCCCCATTGTTAATCCCTTAACGGAAATTATTTGTAACTTTCGACAAGTAGAACAGTGAATGGAACAGGTAGACGGTTGAAATGTTTGTATATATTGCTTCTATATAGTATAAGAAACATATATGCAAAGCATCCAAACAGTACCATTCGCCAATTTTTTGTTCTTCAAGTTTAAGTGAACAAAGAGCCCCAATGGTTAATCCTTTATCGGAAATTATTTGTAACTTTCGACAAGTAGAACAATGAATGGAACAGGTAGACGGTTGAAATCTTTGTATATATTGCTTCTATATAGTCTAAGAAACATATATGCAAAACATCCAAACAGTACAATTCGCCAATTATTTGATCTTCAAGTTTAAGTGAACTACGAGCCCCATTGTTAATACTTTAACGGAAATTATTTGTAACTTGCGACAAGTAGAACAATGAATGGAACAGGTAGACGGTTGAAATCAATGTATATATTGCTTCCTTATAGTCTAAGAAACATATATGCAAAGCATCCAAACAGTACCATTCGCCACTTTTTTGTTCTTCAAGTTTAAGTGAACAACGAGCCCCATTGTTAATCCTTTAAAGGAAATTATCTGTAAATTTCGACAAGTAGAACAATGATTGGAACACGTAGACGGTTGAAATCTTTGTATATATTGCTTCCATATAGTCTAAGAAACATGTACGCAAAGCATCCAAACAGTACAATTCGCCAATTTTTTGTTCTTCAAGTTTAAGTGAACAATGAGCCTAATGGTTAATCCTTTATCGGAAATTATTTGTAATTTTCGACAAGTAGAACAATGAATGGAACAGTTAGACGGTTGAAATATTTGTATATATTGCTTCTATATAGTCTAAGAAACATATATGCAAAGCATCCAAACAGTACCATTCGCCAATTTTTTGTTCTTCAAGTTTAAGTGAACAATGAGCACCAATGGTTAATACTTTATCGGAAATTATTTGTAATTTTCGACAAGTAGAACAATGAATGGATCAGGTAGACGGTTGAAATCATTGTATATATTGCTTCTATATAGCCTACGAAACATATATGCAAAGCATCCAAACAGTACAATTCGCCAATTTTTTGTTCTTCATGTTTAAGTGAACAATGAGCCCCAATGGTTAATCCTTTATCGGAAATTATTTGTAACTTTCGACAAGTAGAACAATGAATGGAACAGGTAGACTGTTGGAATCATTGTATATATTGCTTCTATATAGTCTAAGAAACATATATGCAAAGCATCCAAACAGTACAATTCGCCAATTTTTTGTTCTTCAAGTTTAAGTAAACTACGATCGCCATTGTTAATCCTTTAAAGGAAATTATTTGTAAATTTCGACAAGTAGAACAATGAATGGATCAGGTAGACGGTTGAATTCTTTGTATATATTGCTTCCATATAGTCTAAGAAACATGTACGCAAAGCATCCAAACAGTACCATTCGCCAATTTTTTGTCCTTCAAGATTAAGTGAACAATGAGCCCCAATGGTTAATCCGTTATCGGAAATTATTTGTAACTTTCGACAAGTAGAACAATGAATGGAACAGGTAGACTGTTGAAATCATTGTAAATATTGCTTCTATATAGTCCAAGAATCATATATGCAAAGCGTCCAAACAGTACAATTCGCCAATTTTTTGCTCTTCAAGTTTAAGTGAACTACGAGCCCCATTGTTAATACTTTAAAGGAAATTATTTGTAAATTTCGGCAAGTAGAACAATGAATGGAATAGGTAGACGGTTGAAATCATTGTATATATTGCTTCTATATAGTCTAAGAAAAATATATGCAAAGCATCCAAAGAGTACAATTCGCCAATTTTTTGTTCTTCAAGTTTAAGTAAACTACGATCCCCATTGTTAATCTCTTAACGGAAATTATTTGTAACTATCGACAAGTAGAACAAGGAATGGAACAGGTAGACGGTTGAAATCATTGTATATATTGCTTCTATATAGTCTAAGAAACATATATGCAAAGCATCCAAACAGTACAATTTGCTAAGTTTTTGTTCTTCAAGTTTAAGTAAACTACGATCCCCATTGTTAATCCCTTAACGGAAATTATTTGTAAATTTCGACAAGAAGAACAATGAATGGAAACGGTAGACGGTTGAAATCTTTGTATATATTGCTTCTATATAGTCTAAGAAACATATATGCAAAGCATCCAAACAGTACAATTCGCCAATTTTTTGTTCTTCATGTTTAAGTGAACATTGAGCCCCAATGGTTAATCCTTTATCGGAAATTATTTGTAACTTTCGACAAGTAGAACAATGAATGGAACAGGTAGACTGTTGAAATCATTGTATATATTGCTTCTATATAGTCTAAGAAACATATATGCAAAGCATCCAAACAGTACAATTCGCCAATTTTTTGTTCTTCAAGTTTAAGTAAACTACGAGCCCCATTGTTAATCCTTTAAAGGAAATTATTTGTAAATTTCGACAAGTAGAACAATGAATGGAACAGGTAGACGGTTGAAATCTTTGTATATATTGCTTCTATATAGTCTAAGAAACATATATGCAAAGCATCCAAACAGTACAACTCGCCAATTTTTTGTTCTTCAAGTTTAAGTGAACAATGTGCCCCAATGGTTAATCCTTTAAAGGAAATTATTTGTAAATTTCGACAAGTAGAACAATGAATGGATCAGGTAGACGGTTGAAATCATTGTATATATTGCTTCTATATAGCCTACGAAACATATATGCAAAGCATCCAAACAGTACAATTCTCCAATTTTTTGTTCTTCAAGTTTAAGTTGTTACGTCCCGGGGACTAAAATTCTTTTTCTTTTGAGTTCATTGCCTGCGCATTTGCCAATGATTGAAATTCCTTCGGCAAATACGCAGAACGTTAATAATTGTTCTCCGATTCCGATGATGCAGGAATGCCTATGCATTCAGAGTTCTCTCTAACTGGATTACGATATCGTTTGAGATTCAATAACAAAGATATGTACATCCGGCTGCCCTGCTGACAAAGATCGCTTCGAGTCACGTACGCCCTCCGGTCCCAGGAATTGCGAGGCAAATCAGCAGCGGCTGATGTGTGGGGCTCGGACGGAAGGGAGGATGGAGACTAGCACCCAAAATTGTTAACCTTAGCAAAACGTGACCACGGAACGTGGCTACCACCTCCACCTAGGGCCCACCCTTGTGAGGCCAAAGACGAGCTCAACTCGTCACTATCGTCTGGAAAGTCGCGAGGTGCGTAGGCATAGTCCGAGGGTTTAGTTAAGCTTAGGTTATACGCGAATAACTTCAATAGTTCGATACGCGGTAACGGACTTTATAATCCTCGTTAAACAAATAAATCTCTTGGTTTTCAATCGTAAAGTCGCGAGGTGCGTGATTGTTAACCCGCGAAACCGTGAGAGAATCCTAGATTCTCCGTGAGCGTAGTTCGGTAACGCTGTAGTTCCGAAAGACTCAGAGTTTCGTGCGAGAATTGTATTGTAAAACCTACTTATAAGATTCGTTAACCGTATATTTTAGTATTGCATGATCTATAGGATCATTAGAATAGGTAAATTCGAAAAAGTGCAGTTCTAATCCATCCACTCTTCTGTGCAGCCACTTGAACTCCGAGTTAATCTCGACGAGATTAAAAGATAACACAAAGCGCAATTATCATCGCATATTTGTACCATCTCAAAATCCAGGGTGAGTTCTAATTTGCCATTACCATAATTATCTTATCATATTCTATTGTAAACCGCCGTCTCAATAGTGAGTTTCTCTACCGTTGGACTATTTTAAAATATACATTTTGACTGTAAATGGGAGGTTGTTTCGGAAACGAAAGATAGATTCGATTGGATCATAATCACTCGATTTCGAGCCAGCTTCACCACCAATAAATTGTTAACGTACATATATCTATTCAAAATCAATTATTTTATATCCAACTTAGCCGATATTATAATCCATTTCATTACCGTTTGTAACGTTCTTTGTTTAAATTTGAATACACATTGCTTTTACCCATTATAACATTGTGAGATTCAGTTCTATTATTCAATACCCTTATCCTTTAGATTTCGATTAAGCCAGACCTGTATAGGTCTTAACAGATCGACCCATCCATCCTGTCCTCTCCTCACCTTAGGCTGGGGAGAGCTACAAAATTTTCAAATAGAGTCAACCGCGGAAACCCGCGCGCGATTCGTTTTCGTCTTGGCCGTTACGCACGGAATCTACCATCCGTCGGCACCCGCTCGACGACGGACGGGACGTTCGAATAATACGCCGTTCGTAACAGCTAAAACTGGTGTCAGAAGTGGGATTGATCTGTTAAATCGAGATTTAAATCTGATAAGGATTATTGATTTAAGATTTTTCAATTTAGATTTTGGATTTAAAGGAAATTGTTTTATGTATTTTTCTCTTCTTCCACCTTCGGTCCAGAAGCTCTCTATTTATAATTTAAATTTCGTTTCATTATTTGTTCCATGATATCGTAAAATATTATTTTACTGAATTTTCTGTATTTTTACGAATTGATTTCTGGTCTACTATTATATATTGCTTTGATGACATTTATCTGTTTGATATTTTAATATTTGTGTATTTGATATATTGTTGCTATTTATGCGAATAATTTCTCTTGAATTGTGATCTATTGCATTGATGTTTTGTTACCTACTGGGAAGAAGGATTGAACATTGACAAATCTTTGGTATTATAAAAAAAAAAAAAAAAAAAAAAAAAAAAAAAAAAAAAAAAAAAATCTCTTAGCACAAAATTCAATCCTTGTTCTCACATATTACACACACATATATATATTGTTCCTTTCTTTTGCAAACCATACATAACTATATACATATTGTTGAAAATGAATCCGAATGGAAACGCAGCTCGGAGCGTGAACGCGACTAATGCGGCGAGCGCATTCGCCGAAGATTTAAATATTACTAATTCTATGATGACATCTATGGCAGAATGCTTCGCGGTACAAAATAGCACGTTAAATATACCGTATTTTGATGGCAAAAATATCCCTCTTAAGAATTTTCTTCAAGACGTACATAATGGGTCAGTTTTCGTACCACCGGCATTAGAGGGATCGTTCCTTAGGGCAGTACTAGGCAAATTGCAAGGGGCTGCTAGAGATAGCACTTGGGGAAGAACATTCAGGAAAGTAGATGATTTGGTTAAACACCTAAAGGAAAGATTCGCGCCTGGAAAAGGTTATTCATATTACAATCGCGAAATAGAAAATATCCGAATGAACAGGGGCGAATCCGTGAACGATTTTTCCGACAGATTAAATATTCTGGTAAATGGTGCTCGCACTGCATTAGAAGATAAATATGGATGTGACGCTGAGCGGATGATGACGCTTGTCGAGGAAAGTGCATTAGAAGCATTTATTCGAGGGCTGCCGGACGAAATAGCTTTGTCTGTTGCTACGCGCGAACCCAAAACCTTAGATAGCGCGGTAAAGATTGCTTCAATGCTAGAGTCACGCATGAAAACAGGGGTAATTCCGGGGTTCGCACCTACTCGGTTAATGCTATCTCGCGATTCAAATCCAGATTCAGAAATAAATTCGAAGCCTATAGAATCACGTTATCGGCACAAGAATTATCGCGACCAAGAATCAAGGAGTCCTAGTCCTACCCCAGGGCCTGCAAATCGGTCGACACCACCCATTAGCATTTTGAAATCAGCTGCTCGCGAACCTGTGCCACCAGATCCATACAAGTACCAATTCCCACCATATCCACCATATCCGCCGTACTACCCTTATTATTTTGGTCCTCCTATGCCTTACAATCCTATGTACCCCTACCCGAATACCAGTCATAACTCCATGCCGAGCCCGCACAACGTTACACCACAAAACCAACCTTTACCAATCGAACCTCCTCCATTTTCCCCATACAAACGCGAACCAAGATCACCTTCCCCATTTCGGAAATCTATACAATTTCGCGAAGAATCCCCTCCGTCACGGAAAAGTGAATTTAGACCAAATTCGCCGAACTATAAATCTAATCAACCTCGATCCGAATCGCCGAATCGATTCGAAAATACGAATTTAAACTCCGAAATGACTCGCTGGAGAGGCGCGACGGCGAGTTATCCGAGCCGAGAGCGTCGCAGCAAGGCCGGGACCTTGGAAGGCAACGAACCTACTTCTCTTACTCGCGTCAGCGGGAGTCACCGCTCGTAGAAATGCAAGCTAAGGAGTTCCGCGACGGTTTCGCTCGCCTCTTAGTAGATACCGGGTCGGACATAAATTTAATTAAAGTAAACGCTCTACATGTAGATCAGATTGTAGAATTGCATGAATCCATTACAATAGCCCGGATAACACCGGAAAGCCTAGAAACAATTGGTACAACCACAGTCACGCTTTTGGGGCAACCTGTGAAATTTCATGCGGTAAAATCGTCTTTCCCTCTTAAAAGTGACGGAATTCTAGGAAAGGAATTTTTGCGCCAAGAACAGGCCGAAATATCTTTTGCTCGTAAAACACTAGTAACCAAATCAGAACCCATAAAACCTTTTAGATTTATCGGAGAAAAACCAAACACGTATAAACCGCGAAATTTTAAACCGCGTATACTTTTGTTGAAAGCCCGTACTCGTCAAGCAGTCGCTATCGATGTCATCAATCCAGAATTATTAGAAGGTTATTTACCTAAATTATCGACTAAAGCGGGTATATACATCGGGGAAGCAGCAGTTAGCGTAAATCAAGGCGTATGCCATGTGTTAGCCATAAATACCCTTGAAAAAGATATTGAGATAGAAGTTCCTCCACAAGAAATTTATCCGTTTGAATATCATAATTTCCCAGAAGAAGATAAACACTTAGAAACAGATTCTGATTCGGAATATATAGAAACGAAACATTACGGCGACAGAGTCTCCAGAATCTTAGACAAGTTACGTCTGAGTCATTTGAATATAGAAGAACGGGAACATGTAATAGATTTGATAGAAGAGTTTCCTGATTGCTTTCATTTACCGGGTGACAAATTAGAGGCAACTCCATTAATTCAACACAGAATACACACAACTGACGATTTACCCATAAATACCCGACAGTACAGATTTCCACCAGTTCACAAAACTGAAATAGAAAACCAAATTTCTTCAAAATTAAATAGTGGGATAATTACGCCTTCAAAGTCTCCATACAATTCTCCACTTTGGATCGTACCAAAGAAACCTGATTCCCAGGGCAATCCCAGGTGGCGAATGGTAATTGATTTTCGAAAGTTAAATGAGAAAACCGTTGGTGATGCGTACCCACTACCGAACATAACAGATATTTTGGATCATTTGGGTGAAGCTAGATATTTTACAACCTTTGATTTGGCAAGTGGGTTCCAGCAAATTGAAATGGACCCACGTGACAGACAGAAAACGGCATTTTCCACACCAAATGGCCATTACGAATACATTCGAATGCCAGAGGGTCTGAAAAATGCTCCAGCTACTTTTCAAAGACTTATGGATCAAGTACTGCGCGGATTGCAAGGGGTAGAATTATTCGTATATTTGGACGACATAGTTATTTACGCTAAAACTCTAGAAGAACACGGGAAAAAGATTCGCCGCTTGTTGACTAAATTGACCGATGCTAAATTAACATTGCAACCGGACAAGTGCGAATTCTTGAAAACAGAAGTATCTTATTTAGGACACGTAATTAGTCGAAAAGGGGTAAAACCAGATCCCAGGAAAATAAAGGCAGTCAGAAAATTTCCGAAACCCCAGAATCAGAAAAACATTAGGCAGTTCCTAGGACTTGCTGGTTACTATCGGCGCTTCATAAGAGATTTCGCTGCGAAGGCCAAACCGTTAACAGCACTTTTGAAAAAGGACACCAAATTTGAATGGGGAATGGAACAGAAGCGTAGTTTTCGTGAGCTGCGCAAGGCGCTGTGCGAGTTTCCAATCCTCCAGTATCCGAATTTTGATAAACCATTTACACTTACGACGGATGCATCTGACTTTGCAATAGGTGCCGTTTTATCTCAAGAAGTTGATGGCCACGATTTGCCAGTAGCTTACCTTTCCAGAAATTTAACCAAACCGGAACAAAATTACTCCACTACTGAGAAAGAATGCTTGGCAGTTCTATACTCAGTTTTGCATTTTAGGCCGTACCTATATGGCAGAAAATTTACTTTATTCAGCGATCATGAACCACTAAAGTGGATAGATTCAATAAAGGATCCAGGTCAGAGGCTAATCCGTTGGAGATTAAAATTGCGAGATTACGAATACAACTTTGTTCATAAACCGGGTCGCCTAAATGTAAACGCAGATGCACTATCTCGTAATCCAGTAAACCCTTCCGATACTTCATCCACGGACCATTCTTCCGATTCCGACTCCGATTCCATACAGATTTTCCCGATTCAGAAACGGGCGGCATGTTCAAAACCAACCACCACCAATTCCGAAATTCCTAAGGGACCTGGTCGACCAATTGGCTCTAAGAACAAGCCCAAAAACCCCATAAATCCCGATTCGATTGCACTACGTACTCGACAGAAACTGAGATCAACTACTTCACCGACAATAACAGACGATAAAGACACCGACGAAACTGACGCAGAAACTGTTATACCACCAATATTACGCAAACGGAAAAGTACTTTACCTAGCCTAGATTTACCTCCGAAGTCTTTAGTTACCCCGCGAAGATCAAAACCAGGTGAAACTGACTTACAATTGGAACCCATTCGGGAGGAAAAGACAGACGAAGCTGATAATAATATGAGAAATTTACCAGACAATATTATAGTAGAAGTACAACCACCTTTAGACAACAGTGACGACGACGTTTTTATTGATACTCCAGATCAGCCAATCGACTTACAGGAATTACAAAATTCATTTGCCAAATTTGACGAATCTTTGCAACAACGTAACCTTACTCTGGAACAATCTCAATCAGACGCAACAAACGACAGTAATGAGGAAGAAATTGACGATGAAGAACTGGATAGACGAATTAAGGGGCTATTAAACCGTTATGACACATCAGAAAGACAGAATGAACAAACAAAAATTCACTGGCAACCGCGTAGATCTGTGTTTCCTACTCCTATGCCATTACGCCGACCACTAGCCTTATCTACACCCCGTCCCTCATATCACACCTTTTCCGTACCTCAAGAAGTGTCCGCTGGAAAGGAGGAACCAAAGGTCTCATCAGCTGAAATTCCGAATGAACCTTACTATGCCGGCATTAGGATAACAGAAGATATACCACCTGATATAGAAACAACCTCACCATTAAATCTTCCTCGAAGAACGTCAAAACTGTTGAGTTTTAGTAGAGACAACTTAACTGCAACCACTGGAAATTACGTGCATTTCATTTCGTCGGACTGTGAACTTGTCAACCCTATAGGAAGATTACTCGTAGACATAGGGGCTATAAGCATCGAAAATCTGCGAGAAATGAAACCAAGGGTCGGTCAAATTCTCATCACGACTCGAGGAAAGCACAGAATTTTTAGTGTGGTTATTCAAAAGAACCATTTCGATACTTTGGATATAGATCAAGTAAAAATTGGATTGGAAAATTTAAAGAAATCTTTAATAAAATCAGGCACAAAATCGCTCAAAATTTCGAAATCAGGAGATCTAACCGATACACTATCTCAGGGTACATTAATAGACTTGTTAATGAATACTTTTGGTAAAAGTGATATCGAGATAATTATCTGTAATGGTACAATTCAAGTGCCACCTGAAGAACTCCGATCGGAAATAATTTCCGAATATCACGGTAGTTTGGTAGGTGGACATAAGGGAATTACGAAAACTTATCAGAGAATCCGAGAAAGATTTTATTGGCCAGGAATGAGGAACGATATTCAAAATTTTATAAGGACCTGCAGTAGCTGTCAGGAAAAGAAGATAGTACGTGCTAAAACAAGGGAGCCGATGTTAATTACAGATACCCCGTTAGAACCATTTGTTAAAGTATCCTTAGATACCGTGGGACCGTTACCTATTACTCCTAATGGCAATCGTCACATACTCACCATGCAAGATAATTTAACTAAATACTGTCTAGCCATACCTGTTCCGGATATTAAAGCAGAAACAATAGCACACGCCATAGTAGAAACACTAATTCTTCAGTTTGGAGCGCCACGTGTTATATTAACGGATAGAGGCACTAGCTTCGTAAACAAACTTCTCGGGGAAATGGCAAAATTATTTAGAATGGATCACGTAACCACATCAAGCTATAGACCACAATCGAACGGCGCATTAGAGAGAAGTCACATAGTATTGACAGATTATATAAAACACTATTTAGATGATTTCGACGACTGGGATCGTTTAGTTCCCTTTGCAATGTTTTCGTATAACACTTCGGTTCATGAAGCTACAAATTTTACTCCTTACGAATTGGTATTTGGCAAATTAGCTAGATTTCCTAGTACCTTGCCAACCGAAGAAGAATTGCCGACTTATAACTCGTATCTTCGCGACCTAATAGTTAGATTAACGGAAATGCAAGTATTAGCGGGCAAAAATTTAATATCTGCAAAGCACACTTCAAAATTTTACTACGATCAAAAAGCCAAACCGTTTCAAGGAAGAATCGGAGATATGGCACGCGTTCTAGTACAACCAAGACAAGGAAAATTCAGTAAACGATATCACGGACCATATAAAATTGTTGGAATTTTAGAACATAATAACGTCATACTAGAAGATAATGATGGGAAAAGATTCGTTAAACATACAGACAAATTGGAACTCACACCTAATTAAGAATTTTTTTTTTCTTCCTTTTGCCCTGGACCTGGAACAGGGGGGGGCAAACAAATTGGAGAATGGATGTCTTAGGCTTGGCACTTCTAATTTCTTTGTCACTTCGCTTTCAACCCGCGACCCCTACCGAGTCGTACACCGTGACGCCAATTAACGATAGTCCTGGCTTATATTATGAAAAATTGTATAACATTCGGTTCAAACGCGCGGATTGGCGAGTTGTCCTCTTCATAGATGTAGGAAAACTCGAGGAAAATTTCCCCAACGAAAAACCGAGATTAAACAAAATCTACGCGGAATGCACAAATTCTTCAATACGGGATCAATGCGATTTGCTTCTCCGAACCCATTACCTCGACAGTAAAATTCGAGAAGCGATGGATCTATATCTGGAAACGAAAGAGTTAGCGTTGGAAATTGTAGCCGCCGACATAGACCACATTCCGCGTACCATGGTTCGTAGAAGTGCACCATTTGGATTTATTGGAACAGCAAGTCACTACCTTTTTGGAACCCTCACCGAAGACGACGCAGACTACTTCAACGGGGAAATAGACAAGCTATACCAGGACCAGCATATCCTCACGCAGATCGTCAAAAACCAAACGCATATAACCCAAAGCAACCTGCAAAACCTACACGATACAGCCCTAAAGAACAAGCAGGCGATCAAAAATCAGGGTGTCAAGATCCAAGAAATATTAAGCAACATAAACTCCATCAACGAGGAAAGGGCGCTCCTAAACTACAGTCTCACACTTAATCATTACTCTCACACGGTGGAAATCTCGCTCGACCATTATATTACGATGACGCGAAAGTTCATACGGGCGATACATTTTGCGAGAGAGGGAAAATTACATCCTTCTTTGCTAACTGGATTCAATTTAAAATCAATTGTCAAGGAAATACAGGACTCCGCGACGGAATTTGAGTTACCGATCCCAAAAGGATACTTACGCATTGAAGAACTAAGCAAAATAGTTACACCAAAAATAGGTTATCACAAGAACAGATTAATAATAGCCATCCATGTGCCTCTGGTGGAGAGGAATGGATATCATCTGTACAAGCTACACACCTGACCGACCCTACAGCAGATAAACCACAACACAACAATATCGGCGCAAATAATACCACAGAAGGAGTATCTGGGACTCAGCGCGGATCATAGCACATACTTCTTGGTAGATGAGCTATACCTGAACACCTGCATCCAGACTTGGTATTGCCACCTATGCCCATTGGAATTGCCACTACTCGACTCATCGTTATCGTCAGATTGCGAGATCACGCTATTATTGCAACCCGAAGTGAAGAACCTACGGCAATGTAACATACAAGTAAAAGAGCGGCACGACCCACATTGGGTCAGGCTGCAAACGATCGGAGCTTGGTTATTTTCCGTTAAAGAACCGGAGTCGCTGCAATTGATATGTAGAAACGAAAAGCATGACCTATTGAGCCTTCGTGGAACCGGGGTCATATATATACGCCCCGATTGCATCGGTCGGACTAAGAAAACTACCTTAAACGGAATCCGGATATATAATAATAACCAACAATATTTGTATCAGCCCAAATTAGTTTTAAATTTAACTGAAATATCACCCATACTCCACCACTATCAAGAGTTACAAACACTTCAGCAATCTTTTGGCAACCAGATCAGCTCAAAAGGATCGGAAACTGCGGAATCCCTATATTCACTGGAGGCCAGACTAACCGAGCTCGGAAACCACCATCGAGAGAGGCAACATCACCGGAACCTCATTTATGGCTGGATAGGGATGCAGACGATCCTCCTACTGGGAGTTCTGATTTTCTTCCGGAAAATCATATTTCGGATGATAGCCGCATTAATCTGCAGCAGACGTCGGAAGGCACCAGAAAAAGGGGCCTCTGATATTGAGGAGGGGACCCTTCAACATGAAGCATCGGGGACCACCCCTGCGGGCGTCGAACCACGGGTCTATGCGGAAGTGTGCACGCTACCAGTCCAAAAACCTGTGGTGGACTAAGACTAAATCATGAATAAACCTCATTTGCATCATCTTTTTGATCTGACATTTCCTATCATTTATCCATTTCAAAAATGAAAGAAACGAATTTTACACAACGTATAACTAACACAAACTATAATGCAGGGGCATTAAGGCAAAATGGCAGCCGAAGCGGATGTACCGTCAGGGCAGTTGTTGGTAGTGAGGCTGTCTCCTTTCACAAGGAGAGGGGCGATATTGGAGATCTTCCGCCCCTACGGAGCCACTGACGTAACCCTGGTGCGGAGGGCTACCGGGAACCTGGCGTTCGTGGACTTCGAGGTGAAGGAAAATGCAGCGAGGGCCTTACGGGAGGTTACCGCCACTCCGGTAATTCTCCATCACCGAAAGCTTCGGGTTCTACCTGCGGACGACTGGCACGCGAGGGAGCGAAGGTCCCCAGTCATCAGCCCGACTGACTACATTACGATCAACGTGGACCCCTTCCCGGGTTCCAAGCCCCGGTGGGCTCCGAGGATGCCGGTGCTGGTCTTGGAGCTGGTGGCGAGCTACCTTACCTTCCGCGATCTCGCTGCGTTTGAGCAGGTATGCCGCGACTGGCGAGCCGTGGCCTACCATTCATTAAGGCGAATGAAACACCTGGACCTCCAATTCTGGCGGTGGGCAGCCGGTGGGGACGGAACCGTACTAACAGCAAACGCGTTCCACTGGGCGATAACCCGTGCCCACGCTCAGTTGGAAACGCTCGTCCTCAACGACGAGGTCATCGCCGGGCGACTGCCTTCGTCGGTCATCGCTGTCGCGGTAAGGTTATGCAGGAAGCTAACGCACCTGGACCTCACCGGGGTCACTGTACGACTGTCGGTCTTTAGGGAGATGGCTTCTAACACTAGGGCGCTCCGGTGTCTAAAAATAGGCCGACTGCGCGGGCAGTGCGACCTTGAGTTGTCCAGGGTGTTTAGGGCTAACCCTGGGATCCGAGAGTTCTTGGCGAGAGGCGCCCATTTCACGGGGAGTTGCTTGCTAGTCATCGCCAGCGAACTCGAAAGGCTGTCCCTACATTCGACAAAATTCGACCCGATATTTTTAGCTGTCTCGATCGCTCAATTGAATAATTTAAAGTCAATTGTGATATCGAGACCAAGCTGGTTCACGGGGATAATCTTGGAGGCCCTGTGTACCAATGCCGCTATCTCGACCACGGTCCGAAGGATCCAACTCGTATCGTGCAACCAATGGTTCGGCCCACAAGGCGAGGAGGAGGCAGGCAACGACCTTCTGCTGTCGGCTGAGGGGAACTACTACATGCTCCCGTTCGGTCCGGCTGCGCATGCTGTCCCTCTTCCATCCTCCTTCGCCTCGTTGGTCGAACTGAGGGTTGCATACTGCGGGTGGGTAACGAACGGATTCGTGGAAGAGATCGGTAGACATTTAAAATTATTGAAAGGACTGGACTTGACGGGATGCACGAACATACGAGGACGACCCGCGTTAGATGGACTGAATAGACTGACCGTACTGGAATACCTTGGGATGAGCTTTTTGTACCCGGATGTGGGCGCCCGTTTCCTGGAGGGTCTCGGAGCCCTGGAGACTCTAGTCTGCCGCGACAACGAGGGCGTGACGGATGAAGACGCGTGCGGCCTGGTGCGAGGATGCCCTGCTGTGGCGCATGTCGACGTGGAGGGGTGCAAGAACGTGGGGAGACCCTTCGTGGATCTCGCCTACGAGACCTTGCGACGGAGCCCTCGTGGCCATCGAGTGGAGATACGCGTGGGAGCCACCGGAGCTAGGTCACGTAGGGGAGACCCGCGCCATTCCCGCGTCTGGATGCGCTACGACAGGATCTCCGAGTGCCCATATGACTGAGTCTCGAGAACGAGGTCTTAGAACGCTTGCGTGCGCATAGTATCGTAGAAGCATCGGGGACGATGTTCATTCTAAGGGGGGAGGGATGTTACGTCCCGGGGACTAAAATTCTTTTTCTTTTGAGTTCATTGCCTGCGCATTTGCCAATGATTGAAATTCCTTCGGCAAATACGCAGAACGTTAATAATTGTTCTCCGATTCCGATGATGCAGGAATGCCTATGCATTCAGAGTTCTCTCTAACTGGATTACGATATCGTTTGAGATTCAATAACAAAGATATGTACATCCGGCTGCCCTGCTGACAAAGATCGCTTCGAGTCACGTACGCCCTCCGGTCCCAGGAATTGCGAGGCAAATCAGCAGCGGCTGATGTGTGGGGCTCGGACGGAAGGGAGGATGGAGACTAGCACCCAAAATTGTTAACCTTAGCAAAACGTGACCACGGAACGTGGCTACCACCTCCACCTAGGGCCCACCCTTGTGAGGCCAAAGACGAGCTCAACTCGTCACTATCGTCTGGAAAGTCGCGAGGTGCGTAGGCATAGTCCGAGGGTTTAGTTAAGCTTAGGTTATACGCGAATAACTTCAATAGTTCGATACGCGGTAACGGACTTTATAATCCTCGTTAAACAAATAAATCTCTTGGTTTTCAATCGTAAAGTCGCGAGGTGCGTGATTGTTAACCCGCGAAACCGTGAGAGAATCCTAGATTCTCCGTGAGCGTAGTTCGGTAACGCTGTAGTTCCGAAAGACTCAGAGTTTCGTGCGAGAATTGTATTGTAAAACCTACTTATAAGATTCGTTAACCGTATATTTTAGTATTGCATGATCTATAGGATCATTAGAATAGGTAAATTCGAAAAAGTGCAGTTCTAATCCATCCACTCTTCTGTGCAGCCACTTGAACTCCGAGTTAATCTCGACGAGATTAAAAGATAACACAAAGCGCAATTATCATCGCATATTTGTACCATCTCAAAATCCAGGGTGAGTTCTAATTTGCCATTACCATAATTATCTTATCATATTCTATTGTAAACCGCCGTCTCAATAGTGAGTTTCTCTACCGTTGGACTATTTTAAAATATACATTTTGACTGTAAATGGGAGGTTGTTTCGGAAACGAAAGATAGATTCGATTGGATCATAATCACTCGATTTCGAGCCAGCTTCACCACCAATAAATTGTTAACGTACATATATCTATTCAAAATCAATTATTTTATATCCAACTTAGCCGATATTATAATCCATTTCATTACCGTTTGTAACGTTCTTTGTTTAAATTTGAATACACATTGCTTTTACCCATTATAACATTGTGAGATTCAGTTCTATTATTCAATACCCTTATCCTTTAGATTTCGATTAAGCCAGACCTGTATAGGTCTTAACAGATCGACCCATCCATCCTGTCCTCTCCTCACCTTAGGCTGGGGAGAGCTACAAAATTTTCAAATAGAGTCAACCGCGGAAACCCGCGCGCGATTCGTTTTCGTCTTGGCCGTTACGCACGGAATCTACCATCCGTCGGCACCCGCTCGACGACGGACGGGACGTTCGAATAATACGCCGTTCGTAACAGCTAAAACTGGTGTCAGAAGTGGGATTGATCTGTTAAATCGAGATTTAAATCTGATAAGGATTATTGATTTAAGATTTTTCAATTTAGATTTTGGATTTAAAGGAAATTGTTTTATGTATTTTTCTCTTCTTCCACCTTCGGTCCAGAAGCTCTCTATTTATAATTTAAATTTCGTTTCATTATTTGTTCCATGATATCGTAAAATATTATTTTACTGAATTTTCTGTATTTTTACGAATTGATTTCTGGTCTACTATTATATATTGCTTTGATGACATTTATCTGTTTGATATTTTAATATTTGTGTATTTGATATATTGTTGCTATTTATGCGAATAATTTCTCTTGAATTGTGATCTATTGCATTGATGTTTTGTTACCTACTGGGAAGAAGGATTGAACATTGACAAATCTTTGGTATTATAAAAAAAAAAAAAAAAAAAAAAAAAAAAAAAAAAAAAAAAAAAATCTCTTAGCACAAAATTCAATCCTTGTTCTCACATATTACACACACATATATATATTGTTCCTTTCTTTTGCAAACCATACATAACTATATACATATTGTTGAAAATGAATCCGAATGGAAACGCAGCTCGGAGCGTGAACGCGACTAATGCGGCGAGCGCATTCGCCGAAGATTTAAATATTACTAATTCTATGATGACATCTATGGCAGAATGCTTCGCGGTACAAAATAGCACGTTAAATATACCGTATTTTGATGGCAAAAATATCCCTCTTAAGAATTTTCTTCAAGACGTACATAATGGGTCAGTTTTCGTACCACCGGCATTAGAGGGATCGTTCCTTAGGGCAGTACTAGGCAAATTGCAAGGGGCTGCTAGAGATAGCACTTGGGGAAGAACATTCAGGAAAGTAGATGATTTGGTTAAACACCTAAAGGAAAGATTCGCGCCTGGAAAAGGTTATTCATATTACAATCGCGAAATAGAAAATATCCGAATGAACAGGGGCGAATCCGTGAACGATTTTTCCGACAGATTAAATATTCTGGTAAATGGTGCTCGCACTGCATTAGAAGATAAATATGGATGTGACGCTGAGCGGATGATGACGCTTGTCGAGGAAAGTGCATTAGAAGCATTTATTCGAGGGCTGCCGGACGAAATAGCTTTGTCTGTTGCTACGCGCGAACCCAAAACCTTAGATAGCGCGGTAAAGATTGCTTCAATGCTAGAGTCACGCATGAAAACAGGGGTAATTCCGGGGTTCGCACCTACTCGGTTAATGCTATCTCGCGATTCAAATCCAGATTCAGAAATAAATTCGAAGCCTATAGAATCACGTTATCGGCACAAGAATTATCGCGACCAAGAATCAAGGAGTCCTAGTCCTACCCCAGGGCCTGCAAATCGGTCGACACCACCCATTAGCATTTTGAAATCAGCTGCTCGCGAACCTGTGCCACCAGATCCATACAAGTACCAATTCCCACCATATCCACCATATCCGCCGTACTACCCTTATTATTTTGGTCCTCCTATGCCTTACAATCCTATGTACCCCTACCCGAATACCAGTCATAACTCCATGCCGAGCCCGCACAACGTTACACCACAAAACCAACCTTTACCAATCGAACCTCCTCCATTTTCCCCATACAAACGCGAACCAAGATCACCTTCCCCATTTCGGAAATCTATACAATTTCGCGAAGAATCCCCTCCGTCACGGAAAAGTGAATTTAGACCAAATTCGCCGAACTATAAATCTAATCAACCTCGATCCGAATCGCCGAATCGATTCGAAAATACGAATTTAAACTCCGAAATGACTCGCTGGAGAGGCGCGACGGCGAGTTATCCGAGCCGAGAGCGTCGCAGCAAGGCCGGGACCTTGGAAGGCAACGAACCTACTTCTCTTACTCGCGTCAGCGGGAGTCACCGCTCGTAGAAATGCAAGCTAAGGAGTTCCGCGACGGTTTCGCTCGCCTCTTAGTAGATACCGGGTCGGACATAAATTTAATTAAAGTAAACGCTCTACATGTAGATCAGATTGTAGAATTGCATGAATCCATTACAATAGCCCGGATAACACCGGAAAGCCTAGAAACAATTGGTACAACCACAGTCACGCTTTTGGGGCAACCTGTGAAATTTCATGCGGTAAAATCGTCTTTCCCTCTTAAAAGTGACGGAATTCTAGGAAAGGAATTTTTGCGCCAAGAACAGGCCGAAATATCTTTTGCTCGTAAAACACTAGTAACCAAATCAGAACCCATAAAACCTTTTAGATTTATCGGAGAAAAACCAAACACGTATAAACCGCGAAATTTTAAACCGCGTATACTTTTGTTGAAAGCCCGTACTCGTCAAGCAGTCGCTATCGATGTCATCAATCCAGAATTATTAGAAGGTTATTTACCTAAATTATCGACTAAAGCGGGTATATACATCGGGGAAGCAGCAGTTAGCGTAAATCAAGGCGTATGCCATGTGTTAGCCATAAATACCCTTGAAAAAGATATTGAGATAGAAGTTCCTCCACAAGAAATTTATCCGTTTGAATATCATAATTTCCCAGAAGAAGATAAACACTTAGAAACAGATTCTGATTCGGAATATATAGAAACGAAACATTACGGCGACAGAGTCTCCAGAATCTTAGACAAGTTACGTCTGAGTCATTTGAATATAGAAGAACGGGAACATGTAATAGATTTGATAGAAGAGTTTCCTGATTGCTTTCATTTACCGGGTGACAAATTAGAGGCAACTCCATTAATTCAACACAGAATACACACAACTGACGATTTACCCATAAATACCCGACAGTACAGATTTCCACCAGTTCACAAAACTGAAATAGAAAACCAAATTTCTTCAAAATTAAATAGTGGGATAATTACGCCTTCAAAGTCTCCATACAATTCTCCACTTTGGATCGTACCAAAGAAACCTGATTCCCAGGGCAATCCCAGGTGGCGAATGGTAATTGATTTTCGAAAGTTAAATGAGAAAACCGTTGGTGATGCGTACCCACTACCGAACATAACAGATATTTTGGATCATTTGGGTGAAGCTAGATATTTTACAACCTTTGATTTGGCAAGTGGGTTCCAGCAAATTGAAATGGACCCACGTGACAGACAGAAAACGGCATTTTCCACACCAAATGGCCATTACGAATACATTCGAATGCCAGAGGGTCTGAAAAATGCTCCAGCTACTTTTCAAAGACTTATGGATCAAGTACTGCGCGGATTGCAAGGGGTAGAATTATTCGTATATTTGGACGACATAGTTATTTACGCTAAAACTCTAGAAGAACACGGGAAAAAGATTCGCCGCTTGTTGACTAAATTGACCGATGCTAAATTAACATTGCAACCGGACAAGTGCGAATTCTTGAAAACAGAAGTATCTTATTTAGGACACGTAATTAGTCGAAAAGGGGTAAAACCAGATCCCAGGAAAATAAAGGCAGTCAGAAAATTTCCGAAACCCCAGAATCAGAAAAACATTAGGCAGTTCCTAGGACTTGCTGGTTACTATCGGCGCTTCATAAGAGATTTCGCTGCGAAGGCCAAACCGTTAACAGCACTTTTGAAAAAGGACACCAAATTTGAATGGGGAATGGAACAGAAGCGTAGTTTTCGTGAGCTGCGCAAGGCGCTGTGCGAGTTTCCAATCCTCCAGTATCCGAATTTTGATAAACCATTTACACTTACGACGGATGCATCTGACTTTGCAATAGGTGCCGTTTTATCTCAAGAAGTTGATGGCCACGATTTGCCAGTAGCTTACCTTTCCAGAAATTTAACCAAACCGGAACAAAATTACTCCACTACTGAGAAAGAATGCTTGGCAGTTCTATACTCAGTTTTGCATTTTAGGCCGTACCTATATGGCAGAAAATTTACTTTATTCAGCGATCATGAACCACTAAAGTGGATAGATTCAATAAAGGATCCAGGTCAGAGGCTAATCCGTTGGAGATTAAAATTGCGAGATTACGAATACAACTTTGTTCATAAACCGGGTCGCCTAAATGTAAACGCAGATGCACTATCTCGTAATCCAGTAAACCCTTCCGATACTTCATCCACGGACCATTCTTCCGATTCCGACTCCGATTCCATACAGATTTTCCCGATTCAGAAACGGGCGGCATGTTCAAAACCAACCACCACCAATTCCGAAATTCCTAAGGGACCTGGTCGACCAATTGGCTCTAAGAACAAGCCCAAAAACCCCATAAATCCCGATTCGATTGCACTACGTACTCGACAGAAACTGAGATCAACTACTTCACCGACAATAACAGACGATAAAGACACCGACGAAACTGACGCAGAAACTGTTATACCACCAATATTACGCAAACGGAAAAGTACTTTACCTAGCCTAGATTTACCTCCGAAGTCTTTAGTTACCCCGCGAAGATCAAAACCAGGTGAAACTGACTTACAATTGGAACCCATTCGGGAGGAAAAGACAGACGAAGCTGATAATAATATGAGAAATTTACCAGACAATATTATAGTAGAAGTACAACCACCTTTAGACAACAGTGACGACGACGTTTTTATTGATACTCCAGATCAGCCAATCGACTTACAGGAATTACAAAATTCATTTGCCAAATTTGACGAATCTTTGCAACAACGTAACCTTACTCTGGAACAATCTCAATCAGACGCAACAAACGACAGTAATGAGGAAGAAATTGACGATGAAGAACTGGATAGACGAATTAAGGGGCTATTAAACCGTTATGACACATCAGAAAGACAGAATGAACAAACAAAAATTCACTGGCAACCGCGTAGATCTGTGTTTCCTACTCCTATGCCATTACGCCGACCACTAGCCTTATCTACACCCCGTCCCTCATATCACACCTTTTCCGTACCTCAAGAAGTGTCCGCTGGAAAGGAGGAACCAAAGGTCTCATCAGCTGAAATTCCGAATGAACCTTACTATGCCGGCATTAGGATAACAGAAGATATACCACCTGATATAGAAACAACCTCACCATTAAATCTTCCTCGAAGAACGTCAAAACTGTTGAGTTTTAGTAGAGACAACTTAACTGCAACCACTGGAAATTACGTGCATTTCATTTCGTCGGACTGTGAACTTGTCAACCCTATAGGAAGATTACTCGTAGACATAGGGGCTATAAGCATCGAAAATCTGCGAGAAATGAAACCAAGGGTCGGTCAAATTCTCATCACGACTCGAGGAAAGCACAGAATTTTTAGTGTGGTTATTCAAAAGAACCATTTCGATACTTTGGATATAGATCAAGTAAAAATTGGATTGGAAAATTTAAAGAAATCTTTAATAAAATCAGGCACAAAATCGCTCAAAATTTCGAAATCAGGAGATCTAACCGATACACTATCTCAGGGTACATTAATAGACTTGTTAATGAATACTTTTGGTAAAAGTGATATCGAGATAATTATCTGTAATGGTACAATTCAAGTGCCACCTGAAGAACTCCGATCGGAAATAATTTCCGAATATCACGGTAGTTTGGTAGGTGGACATAAGGGAATTACGAAAACTTATCAGAGAATCCGAGAAAGATTTTATTGGCCAGGAATGAGGAACGATATTCAAAATTTTATAAGGACCTGCAGTAGCTGTCAGGAAAAGAAGATAGTACGTGCTAAAACAAGGGAGCCGATGTTAATTACAGATACCCCGTTAGAACCATTTGTTAAAGTATCCTTAGATACCGTGGGACCGTTACCTATTACTCCTAATGGCAATCGTCACATACTCACCATGCAAGATAATTTAACTAAATACTGTCTAGCCATACCTGTTCCGGATATTAAAGCAGAAACAATAGCACACGCCATAGTAGAAACACTAATTCTTCAGTTTGGAGCGCCACGTGTTATATTAACGGATAGAGGCACTAGCTTCGTAAACAAACTTCTCGGGGAAATGGCAAAATTATTTAGAATGGATCACGTAACCACATCAAGCTATAGACCACAATCGAACGGCGCATTAGAGAGAAGTCACATAGTATTGACAGATTATATAAAACACTATTTAGATGATTTCGACGACTGGGATCGTTTAGTTCCCTTTGCAATGTTTTCGTATAACACTTCGGTTCATGAAGCTACAAATTTTACTCCTTACGAATTGGTATTTGGCAAATTAGCTAGATTTCCTAGTACCTTGCCAACCGAAGAAGAATTGCCGACTTATAACTCGTATCTTCGCGACCTAATAGTTAGATTAACGGAAATGCAAGTATTAGCGGGCAAAAATTTAATATCTGCAAAGCACACTTCAAAATTTTACTACGATCAAAAAGCCAAACCGTTTCAAGGAAGAATCGGAGATATGGCACGCGTTCTAGTACAACCAAGACAAGGAAAATTCAGTAAACGATATCACGGACCATATAAAATTGTTGGAATTTTAGAACATAATAACGTCATACTAGAAGATAATGATGGGAAAAGATTCGTTAAACATACAGACAAATTGGAACTCACACCTAATTAAGAATTTTTTTTTTCTTCCTTTTGCCCTGGACCTGGAACAGGGGGGGGCAAACAAATTGGAGAATGGATGTCTTAGGCTTGGCACTTCTAATTTCTTTGTCACTTCGCTTTCAACCCGCGACCCCTACCGAGTCGTACACCGTGACGCCAATTAACGATAGTCCTGGCTTATATTATGAAAAATTGTATAACATTCGGTTCAAACGCGCGGATTGGCGAGTTGTCCTCTTCATAGATGTAGGAAAACTCGAGGAAAATTTCCCCAACGAAAAACCGAGATTAAACAAAATCTACGCGGAATGCACAAATTCTTCAATACGGGATCAATGCGATTTGCTTCTCCGAACCCATTACCTCGACAGTAAAATTCGAGAAGCGATGGATCTATATCTGGAAACGAAAGAGTTAGCGTTGGAAATTGTAGCCGCCGACATAGACCACATTCCGCGTACCATGGTTCGTAGAAGTGCACCATTTGGATTTATTGGAACAGCAAGTCACTACCTTTTTGGAACCCTCACCGAAGACGACGCAGACTACTTCAACGGGGAAATAGACAAGCTATACCAGGACCAGCATATCCTCACGCAGATCGTCAAAAACCAAACGCATATAACCCAAAGCAACCTGCAAAACCTACACGATACAGCCCTAAAGAACAAGCAGGCGATCAAAAATCAGGGTGTCAAGATCCAAGAAATATTAAGCAACATAAACTCCATCAACGAGGAAAGGGCGCTCCTAAACTACAGTCTCACACTTAATCATTACTCTCACACGGTGGAAATCTCGCTCGACCATTATATTACGATGACGCGAAAGTTCATACGGGCGATACATTTTGCGAGAGAGGGAAAATTACATCCTTCTTTGCTAACTGGATTCAATTTAAAATCAATTGTCAAGGAAATACAGGACTCCGCGACGGAATTTGAGTTACCGATCCCAAAAGGATACTTACGCATTGAAGAACTAAGCAAAATAGTTACACCAAAAATAGGTTATCACAAGAACAGATTAATAATAGCCATCCATGTGCCTCTGGTGGAGAGGAATGGATATCATCTGTACAAGCTACACACCTGACCGACCCTACAGCAGATAAACCACAACACAACAATATCGGCGCAAATAATACCACAGAAGGAGTATCTGGGACTCAGCGCGGATCATAGCACATACTTCTTGGTAGATGAGCTATACCTGAACACCTGCATCCAGACTTGGTATTGCCACCTATGCCCATTGGAATTGCCACTACTCGACTCATCGTTATCGTCAGATTGCGAGATCACGCTATTATTGCAACCCGAAGTGAAGAACCTACGGCAATGTAACATACAAGTAAAAGAGCGGCACGACCCACATTGGGTCAGGCTGCAAACGATCGGAGCTTGGTTATTTTCCGTTAAAGAACCGGAGTCGCTGCAATTGATATGTAGAAACGAAAAGCATGACCTATTGAGCCTTCGTGGAACCGGGGTCATATATATACGCCCCGATTGCATCGGTCGGACTAAGAAAACTACCTTAAACGGAATCCGGATATATAATAATAACCAACAATATTTGTATCAGCCCAAATTAGTTTTAAATTTAACTGAAATATCACCCATACTCCACCACTATCAAGAGTTACAAACACTTCAGCAATCTTTTGGCAACCAGATCAGCTCAAAAGGATCGGAAACTGCGGAATCCCTATATTCACTGGAGGCCAGACTAACCGAGCTCGGAAACCACCATCGAGAGAGGCAACATCACCGGAACCTCATTTATGGCTGGATAGGGATGCAGACGATCCTCCTACTGGGAGTTCTGATTTTCTTCCGGAAAATCATATTTCGGATGATAGCCGCATTAATCTGCAGCAGACGTCGGAAGGCACCAGAAAAAGGGGCCTCTGATATTGAGGAGGGGACCCTTCAACATGAAGCATCGGGGACCACCCCTGCGGGCGTCGAACCACGGGTCTATGCGGAAGTGTGCACGCTACCAGTCCAAAAACCTGTGGTGGACTAAGACTAAATCATGAATAAACCTCATTTGCATCATCTTTTTGATCTGACATTTCCTATCATTTATCCATTTCAAAAATGAAAGAAACGAATTTTACACAACGTATAACTAACACAAACTATAATGCAGGGGCATTAAGGCAAAATGGCAGCCGAAGCGGATGTACCGTCAGGGCAGTTGTTGGTAGTGAGGCTGTCTCCTTTCACAAGGAGAGGGGCGATATTGGAGATCTTCCGCCCCTACGGAGCCACTGACGTAACCCTGGTGCGGAGGGCTACCGGGAACCTGGCGTTCGTGGACTTCGAGGTGAAGGAAAATGCAGCGAGGGCCTTACGGGAGGTTACCGCCACTCCGGTAATTCTCCATCACCGAAAGCTTCGGGTTCTACCTGCGGACGACTGGCACGCGAGGGAGCGAAGGTCCCCAGTCATCAGCCCGACTGACTACATTACGATCAACGTGGACCCCTTCCCGGGTTCCAAGCCCCGGTGGGCTCCGAGGATGCCGGTGCTGGTCTTGGAGCTGGTGGCGAGCTACCTTACCTTCCGCGATCTCGCTGCGTTTGAGCAGGTATGCCGCGACTGGCGAGCCGTGGCCTACCATTCATTAAGGCGAATGAAACACCTGGACCTCCAATTCTGGCGGTGGGCAGCCGGTGGGGACGGAACCGTACTAACAGCAAACGCGTTCCACTGGGCGATAACCCGTGCCCACGCTCAGTTGGAAACGCTCGTCCTCAACGACGAGGTCATCGCCGGGCGACTGCCTTCGTCGGTCATCGCTGTCGCGGTAAGGTTATGCAGGAAGCTAACGCACCTGGACCTCACCGGGGTCACTGTACGACTGTCGGTCTTTAGGGAGATGGCTTCTAACACTAGGGCGCTCCGGTGTCTAAAAATAGGCCGACTGCGCGGGCAGTGCGACCTTGAGTTGTCCAGGGTGTTTAGGGCTAACCCTGGGATCCGAGAGTTCTTGGCGAGAGGCGCCCATTTCACGGGGAGTTGCTTGCTAGTCATCGCCAGCGAACTCGAAAGGCTGTCCCTACATTCGACAAAATTCGACCCGATATTTTTAGCTGTCTCGATCGCTCAATTGAATAATTTAAAGTCAATTGTGATATCGAGACCAAGCTGGTTCACGGGGATAATCTTGGAGGCCCTGTGTACCAATGCCGCTATCTCGACCACGGTCCGAAGGATCCAACTCGTATCGTGCAACCAATGGTTCGGCCCACAAGGCGAGGAGGAGGCAGGCAACGACCTTCTGCTGTCGGCTGAGGGGAACTACTACATGCTCCCGTTCGGTCCGGCTGCGCATGCTGTCCCTCTTCCATCCTCCTTCGCCTCGTTGGTCGAACTGAGGGTTGCATACTGCGGGTGGGTAACGAACGGATTCGTGGAAGAGATCGGTAGACATTTAAAATTATTGAAAGGACTGGACTTGACGGGATGCACGAACATACGAGGACGACCCGCGTTAGATGGACTGAATAGACTGACCGTACTGGAATACCTTGGGATGAGCTTTTTGTACCCGGATGTGGGCGCCCGTTTCCTGGAGGGTCTCGGAGCCCTGGAGACTCTAGTCTGCCGCGACAACGAGGGCGTGACGGATGAAGACGCGTGCGGCCTGGTGCGAGGATGCCCTGCTGTGGCGCATGTCGACGTGGAGGGGTGCAAGAACGTGGGGAGACCCTTCGTGGATCTCGCCTACGAGACCTTGCGACGGAGCCCTCGTGGCCATCGAGTGGAGATACGCGTGGGAGCCACCGGAGCTAGGTCACGTAGGGGAGACCCGCGCCATTCCCGCGTCTGGATGCGCTACGACAGGATCTCCGAGTGCCCATATGACTGAGTCTCGAGAACGAGGTCTTAGAACGCTTGCGTGCGCATAGTATCGTAGAAGCATCGGGGACGATGTTCATTCTAAGGGGGGAGGGATGTTACGTCCCGGGGACTAAAATTCTTTTTCTTTTGAGTTCATTGCCTGCGCATTTGCCAATGATTGAAATTCCTTCGGCAAATACGCAGAACGTTAATAATTGTTCTCCGATTCCGATGATGCAGGAATGCCTATGCATTCAGAGTTCTCTCTAACTGGATTACGATATCGTTTGAGATTCAATAACAAAGATATGTACATCCGGCTGCCCTGCTGACAAAGATCGCTTCGAGTCACGTACGCCCTCCGGTCCCAGGAATTGCGAGGCAAATCAGCAGCGGCTGATGTGTGGGGCTCGGACGGAAGGGAGGATGGAGACTAGCACCCAAAATTGTTAACCTTAGCAAAACGTGACCACGGAACGTGGCTACCACCTCCACCTAGGGCCCACCCTTGTGAGGCCAAAGACGAGCTCAACTCGTCACTATCGTCTGGAAAGTCGCGAGGTGCGTAGGCATAGTCCGAGGGTTTAGTTAAGCTTAGGTTATACGCGAATAACTTCAATAGTTCGATACGCGGTAACGGACTTTATAATCCTCGTTAAACAAATAAATCTCTTGGTTTTCAATCGTAAAGTCGCGAGGTGCGTGATTGTTAACCCGCGAAACCGTGAGAGAATCCTAGATTCTCCGTGAGCGTAGTTCGGTAACGCTGTAGTTCCGAAAGACTCAGAGTTTCGTGCGAGAATTGTATTGTAAAACCTACTTATAAGATTCGTTAACCGTATATTTTAGTATTGCATGATCTATAGGATCATTAGAATAGGTAAATTCGAAAAAGTGCAGTTCTAATCCATCCACTCTTCTGTGCAGCCACTTGAACTCCGAGTTAATCTCGACGAGATTAAAAGATAACACAAAGCGCAATTATCATCGCATATTTGTACCATCTCAAAATCCAGGGTGAGTTCTAATTTGCCATTACCATAATTATCTTATCATATTCTATTGTAAACCGCCGTCTCAATAGTGAGTTTCTCTACCGTTGGACTATTTTAAAATATACATTTTGACTGTAAATGGGAGGTTGTTTCGGAAACGAAAGATAGATTCGATTGGATCATAATCACTCGATTTCGAGCCAGCTTCACCACCAATAAATTGTTAACGTACATATATCTATTCAAAATCAATTATTTTATATCCAACTTAGCCGATATTATAATCCATTTCATTACCGTTTGTAACGTTCTTTGTTTAAATTTGAATACACATTGCTTTTACCCATTATAACATTGTGAGATTCAGTTCTATTATTCAATACCCTTATCCTTTAGATTTCGATTAAGCCAGACCTGTATAGGTCTTAACAGATCGACCCATCCATCCTGTCCTCTCCTCACCTTAGGCTGGGGAGAGCTACAAAATTTTCAAATAGAGTCAACCGCGGAAACCCGCGCGCGATTCGTTTTCGTCTTGGCCGTTACGCACGGAATCTACCATCCGTCGGCACCCGCTCGACGACGGACGGGACGTTCGAATAATACGCCGTTCGTAACAAAGTAAACTACGATCGCCATTGTTAATCCCTTAACGGAAATTATTTGTAACTTTCGACAAGTAGAACAATGAATGGAACAGGTAGACGGTTGAAATCTTTGTATATATTGCTTCTATATAGTCTAAGAAACATATATGCAAAGCATCCAAACAGTACAACTCGCCAATTTTTTGTTCTTCAAGTTTAAGTGAACAATGTGCCCCAATGGTTAATCCTTTAAAGGAAATTATTTGTAAATTTCGACAAGTAGAACAATGAATGGATCAGGTAGACGGTTGAAATCATTGTATATATTGCTTCTATATAGCCTACGAAACATATATGCAAAGCATCCAAACAGTACAATTCTCCAATTTTTTGTTCTTCAAGTTTAAGTAAACTACGATCGCCATTGTTAATCCCTTAACGGAAATTATTTGTAACTTTCGACAAGTAGAACAATGAATGGAACAGGTAGACGGTTGAAATCGTTGTATATATTGCTTCTATATAGTCTAAGAAACATATATGCAAAGCATCCAAATAGTACAATTCGACAATTCTTTGTTCTTCAAGTTTAAGTGAACAATGAGCCCCAATGGTTAATCCTTTATCGGAAATTATTTGTAACTTTCGACAAGTAGAACAATGAATGGAACAGGTAGACGGTTGAATTCTTTGTATATATTGCTTCTATATAGTCTAACAAACATATATGCAAAGCATCCAAACAGTACAATGCGCCAATTTATTGTTCTTCAAGTTTAAGTGAACAACGAGCCCCATTGTTAATCCTTTAAAGGGAATTATTTGTAAATTTCGACAAGTAGAACAATGATTGGAACACGTAGACGGTTGAAATCTTTGTATATATTGCTTCCATAAAGTCTAAGAAACATGCACGCAAAGCATCCAGACAGTACCATTCGCCAATTTTTTGTTCTTCAAGTTTAAGTGAACAGCGAGCCCCATTGATAATCATGAAATGGAAATTATTTGTAACGTTCTACAAGTAGAACAATGAATAGTACAGGTAGACGGGTGAAATCTTTCTATATATTGCTTCTAAATAGTCTAAGAAACATATATGCAAAGCATCCAAACAGTACAATTCGCCAATTTTTTGTTCTTCAAGTTTAAGTAAACTACGATCGCTATTGTTAATTCCTTAACGGAAATTATTTGTAACTTTCGACAAGTAGAACAATGAATGGAACAGGTAGACGGTTGAAATCATTGTATATATTGCTTCTAAATAGTCTAAGAAACATATATGCAAAGCATCCAAACAGTACAATTCGCCAATTTTTTGTTCTTCAAGTTTAAGTGAACTACGAGCCCCATTGTTAATACTTTAAAGGAAATTATTTGTAAATTTCGACAAGTAGAACAATGAATGGAATAGGTAGACGGTTGAAATCATTGTATATATTGCTTCCATATAGTCTAAGAAACATATATGCAAAGCATCCAAACAGTACAGTTCGCCAATTTTTTGTTTTTCAAGTTTAAGTGAACAATGAGCCCCAATGGTTAATCCTTCATCGGAAATTATTTGCAACTTTCGACAAGTAGAACAATGAATGGAACAGGTAGACGGTTCAATTCTTTGTATATATTGCTTCTATATAGTCTAAGAAACATATATGCAAAGCATCCAAACAGTACAATTCGCCAATTCATTGTTCTTCAAGTTTAAGTGTACAACGAGCCCCATTGTTAATCCTTTAAAGGAAATTATTTGTAAATATCGACAAGTAGAACAATGAATGGAATAGGTAGACGGTTGAAATCATTGTATATATTGCTTCCATATAGTCTAAGAAACATATATGCAAAGCATCCAAACCGTACAATTCGCCAATTTTTTGTTTTCCAAGTTTAAGTGAACAATGAGCCCCAATGGTTAATCCTTTATCGGAAATTATTTGTAACTTTCGACAAGTAGAACAATGAGTGGTACAGGTAGACGGTTGAATTCTTTGTATATATTGCATCTATATAGTCTAAGAAACATATATGCAAAGCATCCAAACAGTACAATGCGCCAATTTATTGTTCTTCAAGTTTAAGTGAACAACGAGCCCCATTGTTAATCCTTTAAAGGGAATTATTTGTAAATTTCGACATGTAGAACAATGATTGGAACACGTAGACGGTTGAAATCTTTGTATATATTGCTTCCATATAGTCTAAGAAACATGTACGCAAAGCATCCAAACAGTACCATTCGCCAATTTTTTGTTCTTCAAGTTTAAGTGAACAACGAACCCCATTGATAATCATGAAACGGAAATTATTTGTAACTTTCTACAAGTAGAACAATGAATGGAACAGGTAGACGGTTGAAATCATTGTATATATTGCTTCCATTTAGTCTAAGAAACATATATGCAAAGCATCCAAACAGTACAATTCGCCAATTTTTTGTTTTTCAAGTTTAAGTGAACAATGAGCCCCAATGGTTAATCCTTCATCGGAAATTATTTGTAACTTTCGACAAGTAGAACAATGAATGGAACAGGTAGACGGTTGAATTCTTTGTATATATTGCTTCTATATAGTCTAAGAAACATATATGCAAAGCATCCAAACAGTACAATTCACCAATTTTTTGTTCTTCAAGTTTAAGTAAACTACGATCGCCATTGTTAATCCCTTAACGGAAATTATTTGTAACTTTCGACAAGTAGAACAATGAATGGAACAGGTAGCCGGTTGAAATCTTTGTATATATTGCTTCCATGTAGTCTAAGAAACATATATGCAAAGCATCCAAATAGTACAATTCGACAATTCTTTGTTCTTCAAGTTTAAGTGAACAATGAGCCCCAATGGTTAATCCTTTATCGGAAATTATTTGTAACTTTCGACAAGTAGAACAATGAATGGAACAGGTAGACGGTTGAATTCTTTGTATATATTGCTTCTATATAGTCTAACAAACATATATGCAAAGCATCCAAACAGTACAATGCGCCAATTTATTGTTCTTCAAGTTTAAGTGAACAACGAGCCCCATTGTTAATCCTTTAAAGGGAATTATTTGTAAATTTCGACAAGTAGAACAATGATTGGAACACGTAGACGGTTGAAATCTTTGTATATATTGCTTCCATAAAGTCTAAGAAACATGCACGCAAAGCATCCAGACAGTACCATTCGCCAATTTTTTGTTCTTCAAGTTTAAGTGAACAGCGAGCCCCATTGATAATCATGAAATGGAAATTATTTGTAACTTTCTACAAGTAGAACAATGAATAGTACAGGTAGACGGGTGAAATCTTTCTATATATTGCTTCTAAATAGTCTAAGAAACATATATGCAAAGCATCCAAACAGTACAATTCGCCAATTTTTTGTTCTTCAAGTTTAAGTAAACTACGATCGCTATTGTTAATTCCTTAACGGAAATTATTTGTAACTTTCGACAAGTAGAACAATGAATGGAACAGGTAGACGGTTGAAATCATTGTATATATTGCTTCTAAATAGTCTAAGAAACATATATGCAAAGCATCCAAACAGTACAATTCGCCAATTTTTTGTTCTTCAAGTTTAAGTGAACTACGAGCCCCATTGTTAATACTTTAAAGGAAATTATTTGTAAATTTCGACAAGTAGAACAATGAATGGAATAGGTAGACGGTTGAAATCATTGTATATATTGCTTCCATATAGTCTAAGAAACATATATGCAAAGCATCCAAACAGTACAATTCGCCAATTTTTTGTTTTTCAAGTTTAAGTGAACAATGAGCCCCAATGGTTAATCCTTCATCGGAAATTATTTGCAACTTTCGACAAGTAGAACAATGAATGGAACAGGTAGACGGTTCAATTCTTTGTATATATTGCTTCTATATAGTCTAAGAAACATATATGCAAAGCATCCAAACAGTACAATTCGCCAATTCATTGTTCTTCAAGTTTAAGTGTACAACGAGCCCCATTGTTAATCCTTTAAAGGAAATTATTTGTAAATATCGACAAGTAGAACAATGAATGGAATAGGTAGACGGTTGAAATCATTGTATATATTGCTTCCATATAGTCTAAGAAACATATATGCAAAGCATCCAAACAGTACAATTCACCAATTTTTTGTTTTCCAAGTTTAAGTGAACAATGAGCCCCAATGGTTAATCCTTTATCGGAAATTATTTGTAACTTTCGACAAGTAGAACAATGAGTGGTACAGGTAGACGGTTGAATTCTTTGTATATATTGCATCTATATAGTCTAAGAAACATATATGCAAAGCATCCAAACAGTACAATGCGCCAATTTATTGTTCTTCAAGTTTAAGTGAACAACGAGCCCCATTGTTAATCCTTTAAAGGGAATTATTTGTAAATTTCGACAAGTAGAACAATGATTGGAACACTTAGACGGTTGAAATCTTTGTATATATTGCTTCCATATAGTCTAAGAAACATGTACGCAAAGCATCCAAACAGTACCATTCGCCAATTTTTTGTTCTTCAAGTTTAAGTGAACAACGAGCCCCATTGATAATCCCTTAACGGAAATTATTTGTAACTTTCGACAAGTAGAACAATGAATGGAACAGGTAGACGGTTGAAATCGTTGTATATATTGCTTCTATATAGTCTAAGAAACATATATGCAAAGCATCCAAATAGTACAATTCGACAATTCTTTGTTCTTCAAGTTTAAGTGAACAATGAGCCCCAATGGTTAATCCTTTATCGGAAATTATTTGTAACTTTCGACAAGTAGAACAATGAATGGAACAGGTAGACGGTTGAATTCTTTGTATATATTGCTTCTATATAGTCTAACAAACATATATGCAAAGCATCCAAACAGTACAATGCGCCAATTTATTGTTCTTCAAGTTTAAGTGAACAACGAGCCCCATTGTTAATCCTTTAAAGGGAATTATTTGTAAATTTCGACAAGTAGAACAATGATTGGAACACGTAGACGGTTGAAATCTTTGTATATATTGCTTCCATAAAGTCTAAGAAACATGCACGCAAAGCATCCAGACAGTACCATTCGCCAATTTTTTGTTCTTCAAGTTTAAGTGAACAGCGAGCCCCATTGATAATCATGAAATGGAAATTATTTGTAACTTTCTACAAGTAGAACAATGAATAGTACAGGTAGACGGGTGAAATCTTTCTATATATTGCTTCTAAATAGTCTAAGAAACATATATGCAAAGCATCCAAACAGTACAATTCGCCAATTTTTTGTTCTTCAAGTTTAAGTAAACTACGATCGCTATTGTTAATTCCTTAACGGAAATTATTTGTAACTTTCGACAAGTAGAACAATGAATGGAACAGGTAGACGGTTGAAATCATTGTATATATTGCTTCTAAATAGTCTAAGAAACATATATGCAAAGCATCCAAACAGTACAATTCGCCAATTTTTTGTTCTTCAAGTTTAAGTGAACTACGAGCCCCATTGTTAATACTTTAAAGGAAATTATTTGTAAATTTCGACAAGTAGAACAATGAATGGAATAGGTAGACGGTTGAAATCATTGTATATATTGCTTCCATATAGTCTAAGAAACATATATGCAAAGCATCCAAACAGTACAGTTCGCCAATTTTTTGTTTTTCAAGTTTAAGTGAACAATGAGCCCCAATGGTTAATCCTTCATCGGAAATTATTTGCAACTTTCGACAAGTAGAACAATGAATGGAACAGGTAGACGGTTCAATTCTTTGTATATATTGCTTCTATATAGTCTAAGAAACATATATGCAAAGCATCCAAACAGTACAATTCGCCAATTCATTGTTCTTCAAGTTTAAGTGTACAACGAGCCCCATTGTTAATCCTTTAAAGGAAATTATTTGTAAATATCGACAAGTAGAATAATGAATGGAATAGGTAGACGGTTGAAATCATTGTATATATTGCTTCCATATAGTCTAAGAAACATATATGCAAAGCATCCAAACCGTACAATTCGCCAATTTTTTGTTTTCCAAGTTTAAGTGAACAATGAGCCCCAATGGTTAATCCTTTATCGGAAATTATTTGTAACTTTCGACAAGTAGAACAATGAGTGGTACAGGTAGACGGTTGAATTCTTTGTATATATTGCATCTATATAGTCTAAGAAACATATATGCAAAGCATCCAAACAGTACAATGCGCCAATTTATTGTTCTTCAAGTTTAAGTGAACAACTAGCCCCATTGTTAATCCTTTAAAGGGAATTATTTGTAAATTTCGACATGTAGAACAATGATTGGAACACGTAGACGGTTGAAATCTTTGTATATATTGCTTCCATATAGTCTAAGAAACATGTACGCAAAGCATCCAAACAGTACCATTCGCCAATTTTTTGTTCTTCAAGTTTAAGTGAACAACGAACCCCATTGATAATCATGAAACGGAAATTATTTGTAACTTTCTACAAGTAGAACAATGAATGGAACAGGTAGACGGTTGAAATCATTGTATATATTGCTTCCATTTAGTCTAAGAAACATATATGCAAAGCATCCAAACAGTACAATTCGCCAATTTTTTGTTTTTCAAGTTTAAGTGAACAATGAGCCCCAATGGTTAATCCTTCATCGGAAATTATTTGTAACTTTCGACAAGTAGAACAATGAATGGAACAGGTAGACGGTTGAATTCTTTGTATATATTGCTTCTATATAGTCTAAGAAACATATATGCAAAGCATCCAAACAGTACAATTCACCAATTTTTTGTTCTTCAAGTTTAAGTAAACTACGATCGCCATTGTTAATCCCTTAACGGAAATTATTTGTAACTTTCGACAAGTAGAACAATGAATGGAACAGGTAGACGGTTGAAATCTTTGTATATATTGCTTCCATATAGTCTAAGAAACATATATGCAAAGCATCCAAATAGTACAATTCGACAATTCTTTGTTCTTCAAGTTTAAGTGAACAATGAGCCCCAATGGTTAATCCTTTATCGGAAATTATTTGTAACTTTCGACAAGTAGAACAATGAATGGAACAGGTAGACGGTTGAATTCTTTGTATATATTGCTTCTATATAGTCTAACAAACATATATGCAAAGCATCCAAACAGTACAATGCGCCAATTTATTGTTCTTCAAGTTTAAGTGAACAACGAGCCCCATTGTTAATCCTTTAAAGGGAATTATTTGTAAATTTCGACAAGTAGAACAATGATTGGAACACGTAGACGGTTGAAATCTTTGTATATATTGCTTCCATAAAGTCTAAGAAACATGCACGCAAAGCATCCAGACAGTACCATTCGCCAATTTTTTGTTCTTCAAGTTTAAGTGAACAGCGAGCCCCATTGATAATCATGAAATGGAAATTATTTGTAACTTTCTACAAGTAGAACAATGAATAGTACAGGTAGACGGGTGAAATCTTTCTATATATTGCTTCTAAATAGTCTAAGAAACATATATGCAAAGCATCCAAACAGTACAATTCGCCAATTTTTTGTTCTTCAAGTTTAAGTAAACTACGATCGCTATTGTTAATTCCTTAACGGAAATTATTTGTAACTTTCGACAAGTAGAACAATGAATGGAACAGGTAGACGGTTGAAATCATTGTATATATTGCTTCTAAATAGTCTAAGAAACATATATGCAAAGCATCCAAACAGTACAATTCGCCAATTTTTTGTTCTTCAAGTTTAAGTGAACTACGAGCCCCATTGTTAATACTTTAAAGGAAATTATTTGTAAATTTCGACAAGTAGAACAATGAATGGAATAGGTAGACGGTTGAAATCATTGTATATATTGCTTCCATATAGTCTAAGAAACATATATGCAAAGCATCCAAACAGTACAATGCGCCAATTTATTGTTCTTCAAGTTTAAGTGAACAACGAGCCCCATTGTTAATCCTTTAAAGGGAATTATTTGTAAATTTCGACAAGTAGAACAATGAGTGGAACAGGTAGACGGTTGAATTCTTTGTATATATTGCTTCCATATAGTCTAAGAAACATATATGCAAAGCATCCAAACAGTACAATTCGCCAATTTTTTGTTCTTCAAGTTTAAGTAAACTACGATCGCTATTGTTAATTCCTTAACGGAAATTATTTGTAACTTTCGACAAGTAGAACAATGAATGGAACAGGTAGACGGTTGAAATCATTGTATATATTGCTTCTAAATAGTCTAAGAAACATGTACGCAAAGCATCCAAACAGTACCATTCGCCAATTTTTTGTTCTTCAAGTTTAAGTGAACAACGAGCCCCATTGATAATCATGAAACGGAAATTATTTGTAACTTTCTACAAGTAGAACAATGAATGGAACAGGTAGACGGTTGAAATCATTGTATATATTGCTTCCATTTAGTCTAAGAAACATATATGCAAAGCATCCAAACAGTACAATTCGCCAATTTTTTGTTTTTCAAGTTTAAGTGAACAATGAGCCCCAATGGTTAATCCTTCATCGGAAATTATTTGTAACTTTCGACAAGTAGAACAATGAATGGAACAGGTAGACGGTTGAATTCTTTGTATATATTGCTTCTATATAGTCTAAGAAACATATATGCAAAGCATCCAAACAGTACAATTCACCAATTCATTGTTCTTCAAGTTTATGTGTACAACGAGCCCCATTGTTAATCCTTTAAAGGAAATTATTTGTAAATTTCGACAAGTAGAACAATGAATGGAATAGGTAGACGGTTGAAAACATTGTATATATTGTTTCCATATAGTCTAAGAAACATATATGCAAAGCATCCAAACAGTACAATTCGCCAATTTTTTGTTTTCCAAGTTTAAGTGAACAATGAGCCCCAATGGTTAATCCTTTATCGGAAATTATTTGTAACTTTCGACAAGTAGAACAATGAGTGGAACAGGTAGACGGTTGAATTCTTTGTATATATTGCATCTATATAGTCTAAGAAACATATATGCAAAGCATCCAAACAGTACAATGCGCCAATTTATTGTTCTTCAAGTTTAAGTGAACAACGAGCCCCATTGTTAATCCTTTAAAGGGAATTATTTGTAAATTTCGACAAGTAGAACAATGATTGGAACACGTAGACGGTTGAAATCTTTGTATATATTGCTTCCATAAAGTCTAAGAAACATGCACGCAAAGCATCCAGACAGTACCATTCGCCAATTTTTTGTTCTTCAAGTTTAAGTGAACAGCGAGCCCCATTGATAATCATGAAATGGAAATTATTTGTAACTTTCTACAAGTAGAACAATGAATAGTACAGGTAGACGGGTGAAATCTTTCTATATATTGCTTCTAAATAGTCTAAGAAACATATATGCAAAGCATCCAAACAGTACAATTCGCCAATTTTTTGTTCTTCAAGTTTAAGTAAACTACGATCGCTATTGTTAATTCCTTAACGGAAATTATTTGTAACTTTCGACAAGTAGAACAATGAATGGAACAGGTAGACGGTTGAAATCATTGTATATATTGCTTCTAAATAGTCTAAGAAACATATATGCAAAGCATCCAAACAGTACAATTCGCCAATTTTTTGTTCTTCAAGTTTAAGTGAACTACGAGCCCCATTGTTAATACTTTAAAGGAAATTATTTGTAAATTTCGACAAGTAGAACAATGAATGGAATAGGTAGACGGTTGAAATCATTGTATATATTGCTTCCATATAGTCTAAGAAACATATATGCAAAGCATCCAAACAGTACAATTCGCCAATTTTTTGTTTTTCAAGTTTAAGTGAACAATGAGCCCCAATGGTTAATCCTTCATCGGAAATTATTTGCAACTTTCGACAAGTAGAACAATGAATGGAACAGGTAGACGGTTCAATTCTTTGTATATATTGCTTCTATATAGTCTAAGAAACATATATGCAAAGCATCCAAACAGTACAATTCGCCAATTCATTGTTCTTCAAGTTTAAGTGTACAACGAGCCCCATTGTTAATCCTTTAAAGGAAATTATTTGTAAATATCGACAAGTAGAACAATGAATGGAATAGGTAGACGGTTGAAATCATTGTATATATTGCTTCCATATAGTCTAAGAAACATATATGCAAAGCATCCAAACCGTACAATTCGCCAATTTTTTGTTTTCCAAGTTTAAGTGAACAATGAGCCCCAATGGTTAATCCTTTATCGGAAATTATTTGTAACTTTCGACAAGTAGAACAATGAGTGGTACAGGTAGACGGTTGAATTCTTTGTATATATTGCATCTATATAGTCTAAGAAACATATATGCAAAGCATCCAAACAGTACAATGCGCCAATTTATTGTTCTTCAAGTTTAAGTGAACAACGAGCCCCATTGTTAATCCTTTAAAGGGAATTATTTGTAAATTTCGACAAGTAGAACAATGATTGGAACACGTAGACGGTTGAAATCTTTGTATATATTGCTTCCATATAGTCTAAGAAACATGTACGCAAAGCATCCAAACAGTACCATTCGCCAATTTTTTGTTCTTCAAGTTTAAGTGAACAACGAGCCCCATTGATAATCATGAAACGGAAATTATTTGTAACTTTCTACAAGTAGAACAATGAATGGAACAGGTAGACGGTTGAAATCATTGTATATATTGCTTCCATTTAGTCTAAGAAACATATATGCAAAGCATCCAAACAGTACAATTCGCCAATTTTTTGTTTTTCAAGTTTAAGTGAACAATGAGCCCCAATGGTTAATCCTTCATCGGAAATTATTTGTAACTTTCGACAAGTAGAACAATGAATGGAACAGGTAGACGGTTGAATTCTTTGTATATATTGCTTCTATATAGTCTAAGAAACATATATGCAAAGCATCCAAACAGTACAATTCACCAATTCATTGTTCTTCAAGTTTATGTGTACAACGAGCCCCATTGTTAATCCTTTAAAGGAAATTATTTGTAAATTTCGACAAGTAGAACAATGAATGGAATAGGTAGACGGTTGAAAACATTGTATATATTGTTTCCATATAGTCTAAGAAACATATATGCAAAGCATCCAAACAGTACAATTCGCCAATTTTTTGTTTTCCAAGTTTAAGTGAACAATGAGCCCCAATGGTTAATCCTTTATCGGAAATTATTTGTAACTTTCGACAAGTAGAACAATGAGTGGAACAGGTAGACGGTTGAATTCTTTGTATATATTGCATCTATATAGTCTAAGAAACATATATGCAAAGCATCCAAACAGTACAATGCGCCAATTTATTGTTCTTCAAGTTTAAGTGAACAACGAGCCCCATTGTTAATCCTTTAAAGGGAATTATTTGTAAATTTCGACAAGTAGAACAATGATTGGAACACGTAGACGGTTGAAATCTTTGTATATATTGCTTCCATATAGTCTAAGAAACATGTACGCAAAGCATCCAAACAGTACCATTCGCCAATTTTTTGTTCTTTAAGTTTAAGTGAAGAATGAGCCCCAATGGTTAATCCTTTATCGGAAATAATTTTTAATTTTCGACACGTAGAACAATGAATGGAACAGGTAGACGGTTGAAATCTTTGTATATATTGCTTCTATATAATCTAACAAACATATATGCAAAGCATCCAAACAGTACCATTCGCCAATTTTTTGTTCTTCAAGTTTAAGTGAACAACGAGCCCCATTCATAATCATGAAACGGTAATTATTTGTAACTTTCTACAAGTAGAACAATGAATAGAACAGGTAGACGGTTGAAATCTTTGTATATGTTGCTTCTATATAGCCTAAGAAACCTATATGCAAAGCATCTAAACAGTAACAATCGCCAATTTTTTGATTTTCAAATTTAAGTGAACAGCGAGCCCCATTGATAATCATGAAATGGAAATTATTTGTAACTTTCTACAAGTAGAACAATGAATAGTACTGGTAGACGGGTGAAATCTGTCTATATATTGCTTCTAAATAGTCTAAGAAACATATATGCAAAGCATCCAAACAGTACCATTCGCCAATTTTTTGTTCTTCAAGTTTAAGTGAACAACGAGTCCCATTGATAATCATGAAACGGAAATTATTTGTAACTTTCGACAAGTAGAACAATGAGTGGTACAGGTAGACGGTTGAATTCTTTGTATATATTGCATCTATATAGTCTAAGAAACATATATGCAAAGCATCCAAACAGTACAATGCGCCAATTTATTGTTCTTCAAGTTTAAGTGAACAACGAGCCCCATTGTTAATCCTTTAAAGGGAATTATTTGTAAATTTCGACAACTAGAACAATGATTGGAACACGTAGACGGTTGAAATCTTTGTATATATTGCTTCCATATAGTCTAAGAAACATGTACGCACAGCATCCAAACAGTATGTTCGTTGGTTTGTTGCCGATGCCGGCTCGTCCGAAATGGCTCCGAAATCGGAGGACTGTGATGATGTCCCAAGGACGCGTCGTTCCGATATTCGGAGTCGATGTTCTCTCGGGCGCGTATTTTGTTGAGATCGGGATAATAAGTCGAGATCTCGTCGTAGTCACGTTTAGTCACTGCGACTAGTTTTTTATTGTGTAAATATATGTTTATTAAAAACTCAAAACTAATTGGAGGTAACAAAAATACTGGGTATGGTAACAGTCGTAACGATATGATTGATAAGAAGAAGTGAAAATGGAAGTGATCGCCGGGGTGCGGTTACTCGTGTTTATCTGTTCCGTTGTTGAGTGTGTGCGTTGTGTATGTATAAATGTTTTATTATGTAATTGCATAGAACTGTTTGGAATATTCTTGGAGGGGTGGAAAATGCGTGTAATGTTTGTTTAATTGGTATGGGTATCGAAATGTTTGGAAAGTTCTATGCATGGTTGTGTGAATATGTGTATGGCTGTATGCTATTGTACGTGTAGCGTGGTTGTCAAATGTTTCAGCCGAGTTCGACGACCCTGGCTCTGCCAAGAAATATCGATCGAAAACAGCTGATAATGTATATATGTGTTTGGTGTGATACATAAAGGAAAATGAAAAGAATTTTGTTGGAATCAGATAAATACGAATAAATTTGCGATTATTACCCTTTCCAGGGTAGTAAGAAATTACTACCCTTTCGAGGGTAGTAACATGCCGCCCCCCTTTGAACGGATGCCGTTCAATGGTTAAACGGTAAATCAATGTATAATGGGTGAATGTTGTACATGTATGAAATACTTAATCTAATGGTGATATAAACATAAAACATATCATATTGGACTTAAATTAAGTAGGATAAAAAATCGATGGTGTAAAGTACAATTAGGTTTGAACAAGATAAAAAATGAGTAGTGTACAATACAAATACGTGTAAATTCTGAACAAGATAAAAAATGAATAATGTACAATACAAATATGTTTAAATTCTGAATAATACCCACAGCGAAATGGTTATGGAAAAAATACAAATTCATTAAATACAGTCCTCTGACGTAGGCAGCGGAGAAAGTTTTTGAATGCTTCGCTTGTATTCGCCCTGAACGGTTTTTACTGTCACCACTCGGATTTCGCCGTCTTTCCCTGGGTGAACGACAGTAATTCTCCCTAGCCTCCATTGCATTGGAGGAGCATGGTCTTCCCGCAGCAAGACTAATTGCCCGACACAAACGTTGGGAGTTTTGCCCGTGTGCCATTTGTTTCTAACGGTCAAATGATGCAAATACTCTTTGTGCCAACGTATCCAAAAATGCTGCTTCATTTTTGTGATATGCTGCCATACCGAGAGGCGGTTCGTTACTACATCAGAGTAATTCTGCTCGATAATACTTTTCAGTGAGCTTCCTATTAGAAAGTGAGCTGGAGTGAGAGCGGAAAGGTCATTTGGATCGGCTGATAGAGGAGATATAGGCCGCGAATTTAAAATACCTTCTATTTCTATTAAATATGTCAACAGCGCCTCGTACGAAAGAATGGTTTCGCCAACCACTCGCGTCAAATGGTATTTCACAGACTTCACGGCTGCCTCCCAGAGACCGCCGAAATGCGGTGCACGTGGAGGTATGAAATGCCATTCCAACCCTTCATTCGAGGAAAAATTGACTATTGGCGAGTTGGTTTGTTCTATCAATTTGTGTAGTTCGGTTATTTCGCGATTAGCGCTAGTAAAATTGGTGGCATTGTCAGAGTACAAATGCGTGCTTTTTCCTCGTCTCGCGAAAAAACGTTTGAGAGCAGCGATAAAGGCTTCTGAGCTCAGATCACTGACCAATTCAATATGTACGGCTTTGGTGGAGAAACAAACAAAAATAGCCGCATATACTTTAACTCGTCCGCGGTTTCGACATCGTTTTTCTTTTATGTAGAATGGCCCACAAAAATCTACTCCTACCGAAATAAACGGACGACTTGAAGTAACACGTTCTTTGGGTAAGGGAGCCATCAATGCCTGGTATTGAGAGGGCTTGGCGCGGCGACAAGTAACGCATTTGCGTAAAATGTTTCGTATGGTCGTTCTGCCATCGGTGATCCAATATTGTTGTCGTATGAAATGTAATGTTGCCTGTGTACCTGAGTGCATGTTTATGATATGTGTGTGGCGAATGATGAGTGTGGTTACGTGGTGTTTAGCTGGTAAAAGAATGGGGTGTTTTTCGTTAAATGAAATTTCTGCGTGCACGAGTCGTCCACCAACGCGTAGTAACCCGTCTGAATCGAGAAAGGGATTTAATGATAGTAGACGGCTCTTGCGGTTAATTGGCTTTTGATCGTTAGCATACATCGATAATTCTTCGGGAAATTCTTCCCGTTGAACTATCTTTAGTATGCATGTGGTGGCCTCGTGAATCTCTCTGACGGATAGATATTCGCGAATTTCGGACTCTTTCCGTACGATTCGATGCCAACGCAGGCAATATGCGATCACGCGCCTTAATTTCGCAAATGAGGAAAATCTATGAACGATACTGATTTCCGGTGTCTCGGTGGTGAAGGCAAAAAGCGGTCGCGATTCAGGTATGTCTGTGAGTGTGGGTAATGCGAAAACGGGCCATTGCTGTTCGTCTGCGCGTAACCAGCAAGGTCCCCGCGGCCAAAGTTGACTTCGCAGTAATTCAGCAGGCAACATACCCCGCGAAAGATGGTCGGCTGGATTGTCCTGGGATGGTACATGTCTCCAGGTATAACCCAGCGTTAATCTTTGTATTTCGCTGGTACGATTAGCGACGAAGGTTTTTAGAGTATTTGGTGGTCTTTTTAATCATTGTAAAACTATAGTGGAGTCTGACCAGAATGTGATCCTTTCAAAAGTTAACTGAAGAGCTTGATGAGTGGTATGAAATAAATTAGAAAGTAAAAACGCGGCGCATAATTCTAGTCGAGGTAATGATAAAGACTTTAGAGGGGCAACGCGAGAACGCGAACAAATGAGGTTGACAGTTATGCGACCTTCCTTGTCGACACAACGCGTATAAAGACAAGCTCCATACGCGCGTTCACTAGCGTCGCAAAATCCATGCAATTGAATGGATATTGAATTGTCGGTAATTATTTTTCGCGGATGTTGTACGGTCTGTAGACATGGTAATTCTGCTCTGTAATTAAGCCATGTACTGTGTAAATCGGCGGGAATGGATTCGTCCCAATCACACTTTAGTTGCCATAATATTTGTATGATTAGTCGACCTATCACGATGACCGGGCCGAGAAGTCCTAGCGGATCGAATAATTGCGCTATTTCAGAGAGAATCACGCGTTTAGTGACACTAGGCTTCGACTCCCTGAAATTTATCGTGTAAGAGATTACGTCATGCCTTGGGTTCCAATTAATGCCTAAGGTTTTCGTACAATCGTCCAGATTCAGACAAATCTGGACGTCGTCCGACTGATCCTTCAAGTCTGATATCAAACTGGGATCGTTTGAAGCCCACTGTCTGAGATGAAATCCTCCCTTCGACATTAAATCTAGCAATTCATCACGTAATTTCAAAGCGTCGTCGCGAGTCTTAGCTCCCGTGAGCAAATCGTCTACGTAAAAATCCTTTTTTACAACGGCTGCAGCTAAAGGATATTTTTCTCCTTCGTCATCGGCCAATTGATGTAACGAACGAATGGCTAGGAACGAGGCGGCGGATGTACCATACGTGACGGTATTTAATTCATATGTGCGGACCGGCTCAGTTGGGTTTTCACGCCATAAGATCTTTTGATATTTTCTATCGGATGAATGGACTAGAATTTGGCGGTACATTTTGGCGATATCTGCTGTTAGTGCGTATGTGTACGATCGAAAACGAATCAATAACGGAATTAAGTCGTCTTGAATGACGGGACCAATCATTAATGATTCGTTCAAAGAAGTGTTTGACGTAGTTTTTGCCGATGCATCGAAAACTACGCGCAATTTCGTGGTTAAGCTCGATTGTTTTATAACCGCGTTGTGGGGAAGGTAGTAGCCCTCATTCATGCTTGCGTGTTTTGTTTCTGTCATATGACCGAGATTTTGATATTCGCGAATGAAATCCGAATACCCTAGTTTTAATGCATGATTTCGTACAAACGATTTCTCTAATGAATAAAACCGTTTCAGTGCAGCAGAGTATGATTCTCCTAACGATGACATGTTGTTCTTAAAGGGAAGTCTAACTGTGTATCTCCCGGTTTGTGTGTCGCGATTGGTATGCTTTCGGTAGTGTTCCTCGCATGATTTTTCCTCTTCGGATCGATGAATATCATCGGTGGTATCTGGCATTTCCCAAAACTTAGCGAGATCAATTTGTAACGCGCGAGACGATAGGTTACATGTAACCGAGTTGGATTGCACGTTGTTGCCGACTTCTCCAGTTAGTACCCATCCTAACTGAGTTTTTGATAAAGATGCGCGTTCATTGTTAATCGATATTTTCCCGATGGATATTAGACGCTGATAAATTACCGCGCCTATAATGGCGTCAATCGGACTCGGTTCATGAAACTGTGGATCAGCTAGTTTAATATTTTTGGGAATGTATAAATTCGCCCGATTGACATACTGCGAAGGCAAAATTGTTCTGGATAAGTTTGGTAGTACTAGAAATTTTGCATCAATGTTAAATGAATTAAATCGCGATTGCATACGGGCATCGGTCGTATAATAAACGCGGCAGGTGGTTTGACCTACGCCTATTACAGGTACATCTACCCGACTGCGACGCGATTTGATTTTATTCGCGAACTCTTCCGTCAGAAAATTCGACTGCGAGCCACTATCCAACAATACTCGGCAAGGGTGCTTATTTCCGGCTGCGTCCATAATGTCTATGACGGCAGTCGCTAAAACTACTTGTTCGTATGACTTACATTGTAGGCACGCCGTCTGAGATGAATTTTGAGGCTCAGGAGATGGTTTGTGTAAAAGCGAATGATGACGGCGTGAGAAAATTTTGCAGTTGTGCGTACTTCTGCAATTCGAGACCTCATGACCAGGCCTTAAGCAGTTTACACACAATTTGCAATTTTTAATGAGTATCTCGCGATCTTTATTGGGCGTCTGGCTTAATTTTTGACATGAAAAGGTTAGGTGATTACCTTTGCATATATAGCATGACGGTGTGAATTGAGCCACGTACGCAGCTTTGGGTTGTGTAAATGCATGTCGCGTATTTGTGTGCGCGATGTTTTTGTGGAAGCGATCTGAATTTGTTTTTGAAAGAGACGTGAAAGTGTCTCCCAATGGCTCGATTTCCTTACATCGCTTGTTAAGAAACTCGAAGAATTGTTCCACCGTCGTAAACTCAGTATCACACTGATGCTCCTTCCAGCGCTGCGCAGTTTCCCTTTCTAATTTTGTTTGGAGTAAATAAATTAAAACCGTATCAACGGAGGGTTGATCTATGGCTTTCAAAGCACGGTAATGTGTCTCTGTTACGTTTAAAAATTCGCGGAGCTGTCGCGGGCAAGTCTTACTTAAAGCAGACGCTTCGAATATCGCCTTCAATCGTTTAGCGACAATTAATTTTGGGTCGTCGTACCGTTTTTGCAAAACTTCCCACGCGACGGCGTAATTGACACCGGTATTAGTAATATGTTCTATTCTTTTCGCTGCTTCTCCTCTCAGGCATGATCGCAAATAGGTCAATTTACGAATATCGCTAATTTTCGGATTATCATGCACTGCGGATAGGAATTGGTCAGCGAAACCAGGCCATTCTTCATAAGAGCCGCTGAAGGTTGGCAAATGAATTTTCGGTAACTCTACAAAATTACCGGTTTCACTACTGTTTTCTGGTAGTGGTAAGGAATAAAAATCGCGATGTGAAGTGTGGTTCGATTGTTGATTATTAGCTCCCGATAAAAGTTCGGTAGCACGAGAAATTAAGATTGACGCTTCGTCCTCTATATTCAAACGTGTTTCCAAATTATCTGTAGTCTCGTCAAGTAATTCGAGTTCCGTATGAAAACTCTCAAATTCTTTTAACTGCATTTGTACTTTGTCAAAACGCGTTTGTAGTTGTGTAAGGTTTGGCTCGGCTGCGTTTAATTCTAACCATGTTTTGAAACGGGTTAGTTGGCTTCTAAATGTAGTACGCTTGTGCTTCAATTCTTTGATACGAGACTCGGTCGACATATTGAATAAAAGGTTTTTCACAATAAGGAAAGATTATGAAGTGAATAGGAAAAGTATGGAAATAGGAAGCTCAGCGGAAATGTATGCATGCTTACTCACTGAATTGTAGTATACACCGTAATTCTGAAATTCTGCCGCTGAGACGATGATCGGGTTGGTTGCTCCTCTAGTCGGTGATATTCGCAGCTTCTTTCACGAAGCGGCGATGGCTCGGATGGCTCCTCTCTCGAAATGTTGATGGACTGATGCAGCTGCTCACGCGTTGCAAACAGTGGTTGGTTTAAAGATGTTCCATCCCGTGAAGAGATGGTGGTATGGATGACCTCTCTCAGGAAGCGGTGGCGAAAGGGGATGACCTCTCTCTCGAAGCGGTGGCGAAAGGAGTAACGTCTCTGGAACGGTTGACTCCTTGGACCCAGTATGGTTGAAGGACCGGAACAGACGCACCTCCACAGCGACTGGTATCCGGCTCGAAGGACCAGAAATGTTCGTTGGTTTGTTGCCGATGCCGGCTCGTCCGAAATGGCTCCGAAATCGGAGGACTGTGATGATGTCCCAAGGACGCGTCGTTCCGATATTCGGAGTCGATGTTCTCTCGGGCGCGTATTTTGTTGAGATCGGGATAATAAGTCGAGATCTCGTCGCAGTCACGTTTAGTCACTGCGACTAGTTTTTTATTGTGTAAATATATGTTTATTAAAAACTCAAAACTAATTGGAGGTAACAAAAATACTGGGTATGGTAACAGTCGTAACGATATGATTGATAAGAAGAAGTGAAAATGGAAGTGATCGCCGGGGTGCGGTTACTCGTATTTATCTGTTCCGTTGTTGAGTGTGTGCGTTGTGTATGTATAAATGTTTTATTATGTAATTGCATAGAACTGTTTGGAATATTCTTGGAGGGGTGGAAAATGCGTGTAATGTTTGTTTAATTGGTATGGGTATCGAAATGTTTGGAAAGTTCTATGCATGGTTGTGTGAATATGTGTATGGTTGTATGCTATTGTACGTGTAGCGTGGTTGTCAAATGTTTCAGCCGAGTTCGACGACCCTGGCTCTGCCAAGAAATATCGATCGAAAACAGCTGATAATGTATATATGTGATTGGTGTGATACATAAAGGAAAATGAAAAGAATTTTGTTGGAATCAAATAAATACGAATAAATTTGCGATTATTACCCTTTCCAGGGTAGTAAGAAATTACTACCTTTTCGAGGGTAGTAACACAGTACAATTCGCCAATTTTTTGTTCTTCAAGTTTAAGTGAACAATGAGCCCCAATGGTTAATCCTTTAAAGGAAATTATTTGTAAATTTCGACAAGTAGAACAATGATTGGAACACGTAGACGGTTGAAATCTTTGTATATATTGCTTCCATATAGTCTAAGAAACATGTACGCAAAGCATCCAAACAGTATGTTCGTTGGTTTGTTGCCGATGCCGGCTCGTCCGAAATGGCTCCGAAATCGGAGGACTGTGATGATGTCCCAAGGACGCGTCGTTCCGATATTCGGAGTCGATGTTCTCTCGGGCGCGTATTTTGTTGAGATCGGGATAATAAGTCGAGATCTCGTCGCAGTCACGTTTAGTCACTGCGACTAGTTTTTTATTGTGTAAATATATGTTTATTAAAAACTCAAAACTAATTGGAGGTAACAAAAATACTGGGTATGGTAACAGTCGTAACGATATGATTGATAAGAAGAAGTGAAAATGGTAGTGATCGCCGGGGTGCGGTTACTCGTATTTATCTGTTCCGTTGTTGAGTGTGTGCGTTGTGTATGTATAAATGTTTTATTATGTAATTGCATAGAACTGTTTGGAATATTCTTGGAGGGGTGGAAAATGCGTGTAATGTTTATTTAATTGGTATGGGTATCGAAATGTTTGGAAAGTTCTATGCATGGTTGTGTGAATATGTGTATGGTTGTATGCTATTGTACGTGTAGCGTGGTTGTCAAATGTTTCAGCCGAGTTCGACGACCCTGGCTCTGCCAAGAAATATCGATCGAAAACAGCTGATAATGTATATATGTGATTGGTGTGATACATAAAGGAAAATGAAAAGAATTTTGTTGGAATCAAATAAATACGAATAAATTTGCGATTATTACCCTTTCCAGGGTAGTAAGAAATTACTACCCTTTCGAGGGTAGTAACACAGTACAATTCGCCAATTTTTTGTTCTTCAAGTTTAAGTGAACAATGAGCCCCAATGGTTAATCCTTTAAAGGAAATTATTTGTAAATTTCGGCAAGTAGAACAATGAATGGAACAGGTAGACGGTTGAAATCTTTGTATATATTGCTTCTATATAATCTAAGAAACATATATGCAAAGCATCTAAACAGTAACAATCGCCAATTTTTTGATCTTCAAGTTTAAGTGAACAGCGAGCCCCATTGATAATCCTTTATCGGAAATTATTTGTAACTTTCTACAAGTAGAACAATGATTGGAACACGTAGACGGTTGATATCTTTGTATATATTGCTTCCATATAGTCTAAGAAACATGTACGCAAAGCATCCAAACAGTACCATTCGCCAATTTTTTGTTCTTCAAGTTTAAGTGAACAACGAGCCCCAATGGTTAATCCTTTATCGAAAATTACTTGTAATTTTCGACAAGTAGAACAATGAATGGACCAGGTAGACGGTTGAAATCTTTGTATATATTGCTTCTATATAATCTAAGAAACATATATTCAAAGCATCCAAACAGTACTATTCGCCAATTTTTTGTTCTTCAAGTTTAAGTGAACTACGAGCCCCATTGTTAATCCTTTAAAGGAAATTATTTGTAAATTTCGGCAAGTAGAACAATGAATGGAACAGGTAGACTGTTGAAATCATTGTATATATTGCTTCAATATAGTCTAAGAAACATATATGCAAAGCATCCAAACAGTACAATTCGCCAATTTCTTGTTCTTCAAGTTAAAGTAAACTACGATCCCCATTGTTAATCCCTTAACGGAAATTATTTGTATCTTGCGACAAGTAGAACAATGAATGGAACAGGTAGACGGTTGAAATTAATGTATATATTGCTTCTATATAGTCTAAGAAACATATATGCAAAGCAGCCAAACAGTAACAATCGCCAATTTTTTGATCTTCAAGTTTAAGTGAACAGCGAGCCCAATTGATAATCATGAAATGGAAATTATTTGTAACTTTCTACAAGTAGAACAATGAATAGTACAGGTAGACGGTTGAAATCTTTGTATATATTGCTTCTAAATAGTCTAAGAAACATATATGCAAAGCATCCAAACAGTACAATTCGCCAATTTTTTGTTCTTCAAGTTTAAGTGAACTACGAGCCCCATTGTTAATCCTTTAAAGGAAATTATTTGTACATTTCGACAAGTAGAACAATGAATGGATCAGGTAGACGGTTGAAATCATTGTATATATTGCTTCTATATAATCTACGAAACATATATGCACAGCATCCAAACAGTACAATTCGCCAATTTTATGTTCTTCAAGTTTAAGTGAAAAATGAGCACCAATGGTTAATCCTTTATCGGAAATTATTTGTAATTTTCGACAAGTAGAACAATGAATGGAACAGGTAGACGGTTGAAATCTTTGTATATATTGCTTCTATATAATCTAAGAAACATATATGCAAAGCATCCAAACAGTACAATTCGCCAATTTTTTGTTCTTCAAGTTTAAGTGAACTACGAGCCCCATTGTTAATCCTTTAACGGAAATTATTTCTAAATTTCGACAAGTAGAACAATGAATGGAACAGGTAGACGGTTGAAATCATTGTATATATTGCTTCTATATAGTCTAAGAAACATATATGCAAAGCATCCAAACAGTACAATTCGCCAATTTTTGTTCTTCAAGTTTAAGTGAACTACGAGCCCCATTGTTAATGCTTTAAAGGAAATTATTTGTAAATTTCGAGAAGTAGAACAATGAATGGAACAGGTAGGCGGTTGAAATCTTTCTATATAATGCTTCTATATAGTCTAAGAAACATATATGGCAAGCATCCAAACAGTACATTTCGCCAATTTTTTGTTCTTCAAGTTTAAGTGAAGTACGATCCCCATTGTTAATCCTTTAACGGAAATTATTTGTAACTTTCGACAAGTAAAACAATGAATGGAACAGGTAGACGGTTGAAATCATTGTATATATTGCTTCAATATAGTCTAAGAAACATATATGCAAAGCATCCAAACAGTACAATTCGCCAATTTCTTGTTCTTCAAGTTAAAGTAAACTACGATCCCCATTGTTAATCCCTTAACGGAAATTATTTGTAACTTGCGACAAGTAGAACAATGAATGGAACAGGTAGACGGTTGAAATTAATGTATATATTGCTTCTATATAGTCTAAGAAACATATATGCAAAGCAGCCAAACAGTAACAATCGCCAATTTTTTGATCTTCAAGTTTAAGTGAACAGCGAGCCCAATTGATAATCATGAAATGGAAATTATTTGTAACTTTCTACAAGTAGAACAATGAATAGTACAGGTAGACGGTTGAAATCTTTGTATATATTGCTTCTAAATAGTCTAAGAAACATATATGCAAAGCATCCAAACAGTACAATTCGCCAATTTTTTGTTCTTCAAGTTTAAGTGAACTACGAGCCCCATTGTTAATCCTTTAAAGGAAATTATTTGTACATTTCGACAAGTAGAACAATGAATGGATCAGGTAGACGGTTGAAATCATTGTATATATTGCTTCTATATAATCTACGAAACATATATGCACAGCATCCAAACAGTACAATTCGCCAATTTTATGTTCTTCAAGTTTAAGTGAAAAATGAGCACCAATGGTTAATCCTTTATCGGAAATTATTTGTAATTTTCGACAAGTAGAACAATGAATGGAACAGGTAGACGGTTGAAATCTTTGTATATATTGCTTCTATATAATCTAAGAAACATATATGCAAAGCATCCAAACAGTACAATTCGCCAATTTTTTGTTCTTCAAGTTTAAGTGAACTACGAGCCCCATTGTTAATCCTTTAACGGAAATTATTTCTAAATTTCGACAAGTAGAACAATGAATGGAACAGGTAGACGGTTGAAATCATTGTATATATTGCTTCTATATAGTCTAAGAAACATATATGCAAAGCATCCAAACAGTACAATTCGCCAATTTTTGTTCTTCAAGTTTAAGTGAACTACGAGCCCCATTGTTAATGCTTTAAAGGAAATTATTTGTAAATTTCGAGAAGTAGAACAATGAATGGAACAGGTAGGCGGTTGAAATCTTTCTATATAATGCTTCTATATAGTCTAAGAAACATATATGGCAAGCATCCAAACAGTACATTTCGCCAATTTTTTGTTCTTCAAGTTTAAGTGAAGTACGATCCCCATTGTTAATCCTTTAACGGAAATTATTTGTAACTTTCGACAAGTAAAACAATGAATGGAACATGTAGACGGTTGAAATCATTGTATATATTGCTTCAATATAGTCTAAGAAACATATATGCAAAGCATGCAAACAGTACAATTCGCCAATTTCTTGTTCTTCAAGTTAAAGTAAACTACGATCCCCATTGTTAATCCCTTAACGGAAATTATTTGTAACTTGCGACAAGTAGAACAATGAATGGAACAGGTAGACGGTTGAAATTAATGTATATATTGCTTCTATATAGTCTAAGAAACATATATGCAAAGCAGCCAAACAGTAACAATCGCCAATTTTTTGATCTTCAAGTTTAAGTGAACAGCGAGCCCAATTGATAATCATGAAATGGAAATTATTTGTAACTTTCTACAAGTAGAACAATGAATAGTACAGGTAGACGGTTGAAATCTTTGTATATATTGCTTCTAAATAGTCTAAGAAACATATATGCAAAGCATCCAAACAGTACAATTCGCCAATTTTTTGTTCTTCAAGTTTAAGTGAACTACGAGCCCCATTGTTAATCCTTTAAAGGAAATTATTTGTACATTTCGACAAGTAGAACAATGAATGGATCAGGTAGACGGTTGAAATCATTGTATATATTGCTTCTATATAATCTACGAAACATATATGCACAGCATCCAAACAGTACAATTCGCCAATTTTATGTTCTTCAAGTTTAAGTGAAAAATGAGCACCAATGGTTAATCCTTTATCGGAAATTATTTGTAATTTTCGACAAGTAGAACAATGAATGGAACAGGTAGACGGTTGAAATCTTTGTATATATTGCTTCTATATAATCTAAGAAACATATATGCAAAGCATCCAAACAGTACAATTCGCCAATTTTTTGTTCTTCAAGTTTAAGTGAACTACGAGCCCCATTGTTAATCCTTTAACGGAAATTATTTCTAAATTTCGACAAGTAGAACAATGAATGGAACAGGTAGACGGTTGAAATCATTGTATATATTGCTTCTATATAGTCTAAGAAACATATATGCAAAGCATCCAAACAGTACAATTCGCCAATTTTTGTTCTTCAAGTTTAAGTGAACTACGAGCCCCATTGTTAATGCTTTAAAGGAAATTATTTGTAAATTTCGAGAAGTAGAACAATGAATGGAACAGGTAGGCGGTTGAAATCTTTCTATATAATGCTTCTATATAGTCTAAGAAACATATATGGCAAGCATCCAAACAGTACATTTCGCCAATTTTTTGTTCTTCAAGTTTAAGTGAAGTACGATCCCCATTGTTAATCCTTTAACGGAAATTGTTTGTAAATTTCGATAAGTAGAACAATGAATGGAAAAGGTAGACTGTTGAAATCATTGTATATATTGCTTCTATATAGTCTAAGAATCATATATGCAAAGCATCCAAACAGTACAATTCGCCAATTTTTTGATATTCAAGTTTAAGTGAACAGCGAGCTCCATTGATAATCATGAAATGGAAATTATTTGTAACTTTCTACAAGTAGAACAATGAATAGTACAGGTAGACGGGTGAAGTCTTTCTATATATTGCTTCTATATAGTCTAAGAAACATATATGCAAAGCATCCAAACAGTACAATTCGCCAATTTTTTGTTCTTCAAGTTTAAGTGAACTACGAGCCCCATTGTTAATGCTTTAAAGGAAATTATTTGTAAATTTCGAGAAGTAGAACAATGAATGGAACAGGTAGGCGGTTGAAATCTTTCTATATAATGCTTCTATATAGTCTAAGAAACATATATGGCAAGCATCCAAACAGTACATTTCGCCAATTTTTTGTTCTTCAAGTTTAAGTGAACTACGATCCCCATTGTTAATCCTTTAACGGAAATTGTTTGTAAATTTCGATAAGACGAACAATGAATGGAAAAGGTAGACTGTTGAAATCATTGTATATATTGCTTCTATATAGTCTAAGAAACATATATGCAAAGCATCCAAACAGTACAATTCGCCAATTTTTTGTTCTTCAAGTTTAAGTGAACTACGATCCCCATTGTTAATCCTTTAACGGAAATTATTTGTAACTTTCGACAAGTAAAACAATGAATGCAACAGGTAGACGGTTGAAATATTTGTATATATTGCTTCTATATAGTCTAAGAAACATATACGCAAAGAATCCAAACAGTACCATACGCCAATTTTTTGTTCTTCAAGTTTAAGTGAACAACGAGCCCCATTGATAATCATGAAACGGAAATTATTTGTAACTTTCTACAAGTAGAACAATGAATAGTACAGGTAGCCGGGTGAAGTCTTTCTATATATTGTTTCTATATATTCTAAGAAACATATATGCCAAGCATCCAAACAGTACATTTCGCCAATTTTTTGTTCTTCAAGTTTAAGTGAACTACGATCCCCATTGTTAATCCTTTAACGGAAATTGTTTGTAAATTTCGACAAGTAGAACAATGAATGGAAAAGGTAGACTGTTGAAATCATTGTATATATTGCTTCTGTATAGTCTAAGAAACATATATGCAAAGCATCCAAACAGTACAATTCGCCAATTTTTTGATCTTCAAGTTTAAGTGAACAGCGAGCTCCATTGATAATCATGAAATGGAAATTATTTGTAACTTTCTACAAGTAGAACAATGAATAGTACAGGTAGACGGGTGAAATCGTTCTACATATTGCTTCTAAATAGTCTAAGAAACACATATGCAAAGCATCCAAACAGTTCAATTCGCCAATTTTTTGTTCTTCATGTTTAAGTGAACTACGAGCCCCATTGTTAATCCTTTAAAGTAAATTATTTCTAAATTTCGACAAGTAGAACAATTAATGGAAAAGGTAGACTGTTGAAATCATTGTATATATTGCTTCTATATAGTCTAAGAAACATATATGCAAAGCATCCAAACAGTACAATTCGCCAATTTTATGTTCTTCAAGTTTAAGTGAACAATGAGCCCCAATGGTTAATCCTTTATCGGAAATTATTTGTAACTTTCGACAAGTAGAACAATGAATGGAACAGGTAGACGGTTGTGATCTTTGTATATATTGCTTCTATATAGTCTAAGAAACATATATGCAAAGCATCCAAACAGTACAATTCGCCAATTTTTTGTTCTTCAAGTTTAAGTGAACTACGAGCCCCATTGTTAATCCTTTATCGGAAATTGTTTGTAAATTTCGGCAAGTAGAACAATGAATGGAATAGGTAGACGGTTGAAATCATTGTATATATTGCTTCTATATAGTCTAAGAAACATATATGCAAAGCATCCAAACAGTACAATTCGCCAATTTTTTGTTCTTCAAGTTTAAGTAAACTACGATCCCCATTGTTAATCCCTTAACGGAAATTATTTGTAACTTTCGGCAAGTAGAACAATGAATGGAACAGGTAGACGGTTGAAATCATTGTATATATTGCTTCTATATAGTCTAAGAAACATGTATGCAAAGCATGGAAACAGTACCATTCGCCAATTTTTTGTTCTTCAAGTTTAGTGAACAATGAGCCCCAATGGTTAATCCTTTATCGGAAATTATTTGTAACTTTCGACAAGTGGAACAATGAATGGAACAGGTAGACGGTTGAAATCATTGTATATATTGCTTCTATATAGTCTAAGAAACATATCTGCATATCATCCAAACAGTACAATTCGCCAATTATTTGATCTTCAAGTTTAAGTGAACTACGAGCCCCATTGTTAGTACTTTAACGGAAATTATTTGTAACTTGCGACAAGTAGAACAATGAATGGAACAGGTAGACGGTTGTAATCAATGTATATATTGCTTCTATATAGTCTAAGAAACATATATGCAAAGCATCCAAACAGTACAATTCGCCAATTTTTTGTTCTTCAAGTTTAAGTGAACTACGATCCCCATTGTTAATCCTTTAACGGAAATTATTTGTAACTTTCGACAAGTAAAACAATGAATGGAACAGGTAGACGGTTGAAATATTTGTATATATTGCTTCTATATAGTCTAAGAAACATATATGCAAAGAATCCAAACAGTACCATGCGCCAATTTTTTGATGTTCAAGTTTAAGTGAACTTCGAGCCCCATTGTTAATCCTTTAACGGATATTAATTGTAACTTTCTACAAGTAGAACAATGAATGGAACAGGTAGACGGTTGAAATCATTGTATTTATTGCTTCTATATAGTCTAAGAAACATAAATGCAAAGCATCCAAACAGTACCATTCGCCAATTTTTTGTTCTTCAAGTTTAAGTGAACTACGAACCCCATTGTTAATCCTTTATAGGAAATTATTTGTAAATTTCGACAAGTAGAACAATGAATGGAAAAGGTAGACTGTTGAAATCATTGTATATATTGCTTCTATATAGTCTAAGAAACATATATGCAAAGCATCCAAACAGTACAATTCGCCAATTTTATGTTCTTCAAGTTTAAGTGAACAATGAGCACCAATGGTTAATCCTTTATCGGAAATTATTTGTAATTTTCGACAAGTAGAACAATGAATGGAACAGGTAGACGGTTGAAATCTTTGTATATATTGCTTCTTTATAGTCTAAGAAACATATATGCAAAGCATCCAAACAGTACAATTCGCCAATTTTTTGTTCTTCAAGTTTAGGTGAACTACGAGCCCCATTGTTAATCCTTTAACGGAAATTATTTCTAAATTTCGACAAGTCGAACAATGAATGGAACAGGTAGACGGTTGAAATCATTGTATATATTGCTTCTATATAGTCTAAGAAACATATATGCAAAGCATCCAAACAGTACAATTCGCCAATTTTTTGTTCTTCAAGTTTAAGTGAACTACGATCCCCATTGTTAATCCTTTAACGGAAATTATTTGTAACTTTCGACAAGTAAAACAATGAATGGAACAGGTAGACGGTTGAAATATTTGTATATATTGCTTCTATATAGTCTAAGAAACATATATGCAAAGAATCCAAACAGTACCATACGCCAATTTTTTGTTCTTCAAGTTTAAGTGAACAACGAGCCCCATTGATAATCATGAAACGGAAATTATTTGTAACTTTCTACAAGTAGAACAATGAATAGTACAGGTAGACGGGTGAAGTCTTTCTATATATTGCTTCTATATAGTCTAAGAAACATATATGCAAAGCATCCAAACAGTACAATTCGCCAATTTTTTGTTCTTCAAGTTTAAGTGAACTACGAGCCCCATTGTTAATGCTTTAAAGGAAATTATTTGTAAATTTCGAGAAGTAGAACAATGAATGGAACAGGTAGGCGGTTGAAATCTTTCTATATAATGCTTCTATATAGTCTAAGAAACATATATGGCAAGCATCCAAACAGTACATTTCGCCAATTTTTTGTTCTTCAAGTTTAAGTGAACTACGATCCCCATTGTTAATCCTTTAACGGAAATTGTTTGTAAATTTCGATAAGTAGAACAATGAATGGAAAAGGTAGACTGTTGAAATCATTGTATATATTGCTTCTATATAGTCTAAGAAACATATATGCAAAGCATCCAAACAGTACAATTCGCCAATTTTTTGTTCTTCAAGTTTAAGTGAACTACGATCCCCATTGTTAATCCTTTAACGGAAATTATTTGTAACTTTCGACAAGTAAAACAATGAATGCAACAGGTAGACGGTTGAAATATTTGTATATATTGCTTCTATATAGTCTCAGAAACATATACGCAAAGAATCCAAACAGTACCATACGCCAATTTTTTGTTCTTCAAGTTTAAGTGAACAACGAGCCCCATTGATAATCATGAAACGGAAATTATTTGTAACTTTCTACAAGTAGAACAATGAATAGTACAGGTAGCCGGGTGAAGTCTTTCTATATATTGTTTCTATATATTCTAAGAAACATATATGCCAAGCATCCAAACAGTACATTTCGCCAATTTTTTGTTCTTCAAGTTTAAGTGAACTACGATCCCCATTGTTAATCCTTTAACGGAAATTGTTTGTAAATTTCGACAAGTAGAACAATGAATGGAAAAGGTAGACTGTTGAAATCATTGTATATATTGCTTCTGTATAGTCTAAGAAACATATATGCAAAGCATCCAAACAGTACAATTCGCCAATTTTTTGATCTTCAAGTTTAAGTGAACAATGAGCCCCAACGGTTAATCCTTTAACGGATATTATTTGTAGCTTTCGACAAGTAAAACAATGAATGGAACAGGTAGACGGTTGAAATCTTTGTATATATTGCTTCTATATAGTCTAAGAAACATATATGCAAATCATCCAAACAGTACAATTCGCCAATTCTTTGATCTTCACGTTTAAGTGAACTACGAGCCCCATTGTCAATACTTTAACGGAAATTATTTGTAACTTTCGACAAGTAGAACAATGAATGGAACAGGTAGACGGTTGAAATCTTTGTATATATTGCTTCCCTATAGTCTAAGAAACATATATGCAAAGCATCCAAACAGTACCATTCGCCAATTTTTTGTTCTTCAAGTTTAAGTGAACTACGAGCCCCATTGTTAATACTTTAACGGAAATTATTTGTAACTTGCGACAAGTAGAACAATGAATGGAACAGGTAGACGGTTGAAATCAATGTATATATTGCTTCTATATAGTCGAAGAAACATATATGCAAAGCATCCAAACAGTACCATTCGCCAATTTTTGTTCTTCAAGTTTAAGTGAACAATGAGCCCCAATGGTTAATCCTTTATCGGAAATTATTTGTAATTTTCGACAAGTAGAACAATGAATGGAACAGGTAGACGGTTGAAATCTTTGTATATATTGCTTCTATATAATCTAAGAAACATATATGCAATGCATCTAAACAGTAACAATCTCCAATTTTTTGATGTTCAAGTTTAAGTGAACTACGAGCCCCATTGTTAATCCTTTAACGGAAATTAATTGTAACTTTCTACAAGTAGAACAATGATTGGAACACGTAGACGGTTGAAATCTTTGTATATATTGCTTCCATATAGTCTAAGAAACATATATGCAAAGCATCCAAACAGTACCATTCGCCAATTTTTGTTCTTCAAGTTTAAGTGAACAATGAGCCCCAATGGTTAATCCTTTATCGGAAATTATTTGTAATTTTCGACAAGTAGAACAATGAATGGAACAGGTAGACGGTTGAAATCTTTGTATATATTGCTTCTATATAATCTAAGAAACATATATGCAATGCATCTAAACAGTAACAATCTCCAATTTTTTGATGTTCAAGTTTAAGTGAACTACGAGCCCCATTGTTAATCCTTTAACGGATATTAATTGTAACTTTCTACAAGTAGAACAATGAATGGAACAGGTAGACGGTTGAAATCATTGTATTTATTGCTTCTATATAGTCTAAGAAACATAAATGCAAAGCATCCAAACAGTACCATTCGCCAATTTTTTGTTCTTCAAGTTTAAGTGAACTACGAGCCCCATTGTTAATCCTTTAAAGGAAATTATTTGTAAATTTCGACAAGTAGAACAATGAATGGAAAAGGTAGACTGTTGAAATCATTGTATATATTGCTTCCATATAGTCTAAGAAACATATATGCAAAGCATCCAAACAGTACAATTCGCCAATTTTTTGTTCTTCAAGTTTAAGTGAACTACGATCCCCATTGTTAATCCTTTAACGGAAATTATTTGTAACTTTCGACAAGTAAAACAATGAATGGAACAGGTAGACGGTTGAAATATTTGTATATATTGCTTCTATATAGTCTAAGAAACTTATATGCAAAGCATCCAAACAGTACAATTCGCCAATTTTTTGTTCTTCAAGTGTAAGTGAACAACGAGCCCCATCGATAATCATGAAACGGAAATTAATTGTAACTTTCTACAAGTAGAACAATGATTGGAACACGTAGACGGTTGAAATCTTTGTATATATTGCTTCTATATAGTCTAAGGAACATGTACGCAAAGCATCCAAACAGTACCTTTCGCCAATTTATTGTTCTTCAAGTTTAAGTGTACAACGAGCCCCATCGATAATCATGAAACGGAAATTAATTGTAACTTTCTACAAGTAGAACAATGATTGGAACACGTAGACGGTTGAACTCATTGTATATATTGCTTCCATATAGTCTAAGAAACATATCTGCAAATCATCCAAACAGTACAATTCGCCAATTTTTTGTTCTTCAAGTGTAAGTGAACAACGAGCCCCATCGATAATCATGAAACTGAAATTAATTGTAACTTTCTACAAGTAGAACAATGATTGGAACACGTAGACGGTTGAACTCATTGTATATATTGCTTCCATATAGTCTAAGAAACATATCTGCAAATCATCCAAACAGTACAATTCGCCAATTTTTTGTTCTTCAAGTTTAAGTGAACAATGAGCTCCAATGGTTAATCCTTTATCGGAAATTATTTGTAACTTTCGACAAGTAGAACAATGAATGGAACAGGTAGACGGTTGAAATCTTTGTATATATTGCTTCTATATAGTCTAAGAAACTTATATGCAAAGCATCCAAACAGAACAATTCGCCAATTTTTTGTTCTTCAAGTGTAAGTGAACAACGAGCCCCATCGATAATCATGAAACGGAAATTAATTGTAACTTTCTACAAGTAGAACAATGATTGGAACACGTAGACGGTTGAAATCTTTGTATATATTGCTTCTATATAGTCTAAGGAACATCTACGCAAAGCATCCAAACAGTACCTTTCGCCAATTTATTGTTCTTCAAGTTTAAGTGAACTACGAGCCCCATTGTTAATCCTTTAAAGAAAATTATTTGTAAATTTCGACAAGTAGAACAATGATTGGAACAGGTAGACGGTTGAAATCTTTGTATATATTGCTTCCATGTAGTATAAGAAACATATATGCAAAGCTTCCAAACAGTACCATTCGCCAATTTTTTGTTCTTCAAGTTTAAGTGAACAATGAGCCCCATTGTTAATCCTTTATCGGAAATTATTTGTAACTTTCGACAAGTAGAACAATGAATGGAACAGGTAGACTGTTGAAATCTTTGTATATATTGCTTCCATATAGTCTAAGAAACATATATACAAAGCATCCAAACAGTACAATTCGCCAATTTTTTGTTCTTCAAGTTTAAGTGAACTACGAGCCCCATTGTTAATCCTTTAACGGAAATTATTTCTAACTTTCGACAAGTCGAACAATGAATGGAACAGGTAGACGGTTGAAATCATTGTATATATTGCTTCTATATAGTCTAAGAAACATATATGCAAAGCATCCAAACAGTACAATTCGCCAATTTTTTGTTCTTCAAGTTTAAGTGAACTACGATCCCCATTGTTAATCCTTTAACGGAAATTATTTGTAACTTTCGACAAGTAAAACAATGAATGGAACAGGTAGACGGTTGAAATATTTGTATATATTGCTTCTATATAGTCTAAGAAACATATATGCAAAGAATCCAAACAGTACCATACGCCAATTTTTTGTTCTTCAAGTTTAAGTGAACAACGAGCCCCATTGATAATCATGAAACGGAAATTATTTGTAACTTTCTACAAGTAGAACAATGAATAGTACAGGTAGACGGGTGAAGTCTTTCTATATATTGCTTCTATATAGTCTAAGAAACATATATGCAAAGCATCCAAACAGTACAATTCGCCAATTTTTTGTTCTTCAAGTTTAAGTGAACTACGAGCCCCATTGTTAATGCTTTAAAGGAAATTATTTGTAAATTTCGAGAAGTAGAACAATGAATGGAACAGGTAGGCGGTTGAAATCTTTCTATATAATGCCTATATAGTCTAAGAAACATATATGCAAAGCATCCAAACAGTACAATTCGCCAATTTTTTGTTCTTCAAGTTTAAGTGAACTACGATCCCCATTGTTAATCCTTTAACGGAAATTATTTGTAACTTTCGACAAGTAAAACAATGAATGCAACAGGTAGACGGTTGAAATATTTGTATATATTGCTTCTATATAGTCTAAGAAACATATACGCAAAGAATCCAAACAGTACCATACGCCAATTTTTTGTTCTTCAAGTTTAAGTGAACAACGAGCCCCATTGATAATCATGAAACGGAAATTATTTGTAACTTTCTACAAGTAGAACAATGAATAGTACAGGTAGCCGGGTGAAGTCTTTCTATATATTGTTTCTATATATTCTAAGAAACATATATGCCAAGCATCCAAACAGTACATTTCGCCAATTTTTTGTTCTTCAAGTTTAAGTGAACTACGATCCCCATTGTTAATCCTTTAACGGAAATTGTTTGTAAATTTCGACAAGTAGAACAATGAATGGAAAAGGTAGACTGTTGAAATCATTGTATATATTGCTTCTGTATAGTCTAAGAAACATATATGCAAAGCATCCAAACAGTACAATTCGCCAATTTTTTGATCTTCAAGTTTAAGTGAACAATGAGCCCCAACGGTTAATCCTTTAACGGATATTATTTGTAGCTTTCGACAAGTAAAACAATGAATGGAACAGGTAGACGGTTGAAATCTTTGTATATATTGCTTCTATATAGTCTAAGAAACATATATGCAAATCATCCAAACAGTACAATTCGCCAATTCTTTGATCTTCACGTTTAAGTGAACTACGAGCCCCATTGTCAATACTTTAACGGAAATTATTTGTAACTTTCGACAAGTAGAACAATGAATGGAACAGGTAGACGGTTGAAATCATTGTATTATTGCTTCTATATAGTCTAAGAAACATATATGCAAAGCATGCAAACAGTACAATTCGCCAATTTTTTGTTCTTCAAGTTTAAGTGAACTACGAGCCCCATTGTTAATCCTTTAACGGAAATTAATTGTAACTTTCTACAAGTAGAACAATGATTGGAACACGTAGACGGTTGAAATCTTTGTATATATTGCTTCCATATAGTCTAAGAAACATATATGCTAAGCATCCAAAAAGTACATTCGCCAATTTTTTGTTTTTCAAGTTTAAGTGAACAATGAGCCCCAATGGTTTATCCTTTATCGGAAATTATTTGTAATTTTCGACAAGTAGAACAATCAATGGAACAGGTAGACGGTTGAAATCTTAGTATATATTGCTTCTATATAATCTAAGAAACATATATGCAAAGCATCCAAACAGTACCATTCGCCAATTTTTTGTTCTTCAAGTTTAAGTGAACAACGAGCCACATTGTTAATCCTTTAAAGGAAATTATTTGTAAATTTCGATAAGTAAAACAATGAATGGATAAGGTAGACGGTTGAAATCATTGTATATATTGCTTCCATATAATCTACGAAACATATATGCAAAGCATCCAAACAGTACAATTCACGAATTTTTTGTTCTTCAAGTTTAAGTGAACTACGAGCCCCATTGTTAATCCTGTAACGGAAATTAATTGTAACTTTCTACAAGTAGAACAATGAATAGAACAGGTAGACGGTTGAAATCTTTGTATATATTGCTTCTATATAGTCTAAGAAACATATATGCAAAGCATCCAAACAGTACAATTCGCCAATTTTTTGTTCTTCAAGTTTAAGTGAACAATGAGCCCCAATGGTTAATCCTTTATCGGAAATTATTTGTAAATTTCGACAAGTAGAACAATGAATGGAACAGGTAGACGGTTGAAATCATTGTATATATTGCTTCCCTATAGTCTAAGAAACATATATGCAAAGCATCCAAACAGTACCATTCGCCAATTTTTTGTTCTTCAAGTTTAAGTGAACTACGAGCCCCATTGTTAATACTTTAACGGAAATTATTTGTAACTTGCGACAAGTAGAACAATGAATGGAACAGGTAGACGGTTGAAATCAATGTATATATTGCTTCTATATAGTCGAAGAAACATATATGCAAAGCATCCAAACAGTACCATTCGCCAATTTTTGTTCTTCAAGTTTAAGTGAACAATGAGCCCCAATGGTTAATCCTTTATCGGAAATTATTTGTAATTTTCGACAAGTAGAACAATGAATGGAACAGGTAGACGGTTGAAATCTTTGTATATATTGCTTCTATATAATCTAAGAAACATATATGCAATGCATCTAAACAGTAACAATCTCCAATTTTTTGATGTTCAAGTTTAAGTGAACTACGAGCCCCATTGTTAATCCTTTAACGGAAATTAATTGTAACTTTCTACAAGTAGAACAATGATTGGAACACGTAGACGGTTGAAATCTTTGTATATATTGCTTCCATATAGTCTAAGAAACATATATGCAAAGCATCCAAACAGTACCATTCGCCAATTTTTGTTCTTCAAGTTTAAGTGAACAATGAGCCCCAATGGTTAATCCTTTATCGGAAATTATTTGTAATTTTCGACAAGTAGAACAATGAATGGAACAGGTAGACGGTTGAAATCTTTGTATATATTGCTTCTATATAATCTAAGAAACATATATGCAATGCATCTAAACAGTAACAATCTCCAATTTTTTGATGTTCAAGTTTAAGTGAACTACGAGCCCCATTGTTAATCCTTTAACGGATATTAATTGTAACTTTCTACAAGTAGAACAATGAATGGAACAGGTAGACGGTTGAAATCATTGTATTTATTGCTTCTATATAGTCTAAGAAACATAAATGCAAAGCATCCAAACAGTACCATTCGCCAATTTTTTGTTCTTCAAGTTTAAGTGAACTACGAGCCCCATTGTTAATCCTTTAAAGGAAATTATTTGTAAATTTCGACAAGTAGAACAATGAATGGAAAAGGTAGACTGTTGAAATCATTGTATATATTGCTTCCATATAGTCTAAGAAACATATATGCAAAGCATCCAAACAGTACAATTCGCCAATTTTTTGTTCTTCAAGTTTAAGTGAACTACGATCCCCATTGTTAATCCTTTAACGGAAATTATTTGTAACTTTCGACAAGTAAAACAATGAATGGAACAGGTAGACGGTTGAAATATTTGTATATATTGCTTCTATATAGTCTAAGAAACTTATATGCAAAGCATCCAAACAGTACAATTCGCCAATTTTTTGTTCTTCAAGTGTAAGTGAACAACGAGCCCCATCGATAATCATGAAACGGAAATTAATTGTAACTTTCTACAAGTAGAACAATGATTGGAACACGTAGACGGTTGAAATCTTTGTATATATTGCTTCTATATAGTCTAAGGAACATGTACGCAAAGCATCCAAACAGTACCTTTCGCCAATTTATTGTTCTTCAAGTTTAAGTGTACAACGAGCCCCATCGATAATCATGAAACGGAAATTAATTGTAACTTTCTACAAGTAGAACAATGATTGGAACACGTAGACGGTTGAACTCATTGTATATATTGCTTCCATATAGTCTAAGAAACTTATATGCAAAGCATCCAAACAGTACAATTCGCCAATTTTTTGTTCTTCAAGTGTAAGTGAACAACGAGCCCCATCGATAATCATGAAACGGAAATTAATTGTAACTTTCTACAAGTAGAACAATGATTGGAACACGTAGACGGTTGAAATCTTTGTATATATTGCTTCTATATAGTCTAAGGAACATGTACGCAAAGCATCCAAACAGTACCTTTCGCCAATTTATTGTTCTTCAAGTTTAAGTGTACAACGAGCCCCATCGATAATCATGAAACGGAAATTAATTGTAACTTTCTACAAGTAGAACAATGATTGGAACACGTAGACGGTTGAACTCATTGTATATATTGCTTCCATATAGTCTAAGAAACATATCTGCAAATCATCCAAACAGTACAATTCGCCAATTTTTTGTTCTTCAAGTGTAAGTGAACAACGAGCCCCATCGATAATCATGAAACTGAAATTAATTGTAACTTTCTACAAGTAGAACAATGATTGGAACACGTAGACGGTTGAACTCATTGTATATATTGCTTCCATATAGTCTAAGAAACATATCTGCAAATCATCCAAACAGTACAATTCGCCAATTTTTTGTTCTTCAAGTTTAAGTGAACAATGAGCTCCAATGGTTAATCCTTTATCGGAAATTATTTGTAACTTTCGACAAGTAGAACAATGAATGGAACAGGTAGACGGTTGAAATCTTTGTATATATTGCTTCTATATAGTCTAAGAAACTTATATGCAAAGCATCCAAACAGAACAATTCGCCAATTTTTTGTTCTTCAAGTGTAAGTGAACAACGAGCCCCATCGATAATCATGAAACGGAAATTAATTGTAACTTTCTACAAGTAGAACAATGATTGGAACACGTAGACGGTTGAAATCTTTGTATATATTGCTTCTATATAGTCTAAGGAACATCTACGCAAAGCATCCAAACAGTACCTTTCGCCAATTTATTGTTCTTCAAGTTTAAGTGAACTACGAGCCCCATTGTTAATCCTTTAAAGAAAATTATTTGTAAATTTCGACAAGTAGAACAATGATTGGAACAGGTAGACGGTTGAAATCTTTGTATATATTGCTTCCATGTAGTATAAGAAACATATATGCAAAGCTTCCAAACAGTACCATTCGCCAATTTTTTGTTCTTCAAGTTTAAGTGAACAATGAGCCCCATTGTTAATCCTTTATCGGAAATTATTTGTAACTTTCGACAAGTAGAACAATGAATGGAACAGGTAGACTGTTGAAATCTTTGTATATATTGCTTCCATATAGTCTAAGAAACATATATACAAAGCATCCAAACAGTACAATTCGCCAATTTTTTGTTCTTCAAGTTTAAGTGAACTACGAGCCCCATTGTTAATCCTTTAACGGAAATTATTTCTAACTTTCGACAAGTAGAACAATGAATGGAACAGGTAGACGGTTGAAATCATTGTATATATCGCTTCTATATAGTCTAAGAGACATATATGCAAAGCATACAAACAGTACCAGTCGCCAATTTTTTGATCTTCAAGTTTAAGTGAACTACGATCCCCATTGTTAATCCTTTAACGGAAATTATTTGTAACTTTCGACAAGTAGAACAATGAATGGAACAGGTAGACGGGTGAAATCAATGTATATATTGCTTCTATATAGTCTAAGAAACATATATGCAAAGCATCCAAACAGTACAATTCGCCAATTTTTCGTTCTTCAAGTTTAAGTGAACAACGAGCCCCATTGTTAAACCTTTAACGGAAATTATTTGTAACTTTCGACAAGTAGAACAATGAATGGAACAGGTAGACGGTTGAAATCTTTGTATATATTGCTTCTATATAGTCTAAGAAACATATATGCAAAGCATCCAAACAGTACCATTCGCCAATTTTTTGTTCTTCAAGTTTAATTGAACAATGAGCCCCAATGGTTAATCCTTTATCGGAAATTATTTGTAACTTTCGACAAGTAGAACAATGAATGGAACAGGTAGACGGTTGAAATCTTTGTATATATTGCTTTTATATAGTCTAAGAAACACATATGCAAAGCATCCAAACAGTACCATTCGCCAATTTTTGGTTCTTCAAGTTTAAGTGAAAAACGAGCCCCATTGTTAATACTTTAACGGAAATTATTTGTAAATTTCGACAAGTAGAACAATGAATGCAACAGGTAGACGGTTGGAAACTTTTTATATATTGTTTCTATATAGTCTAAGAAACACATATGCAACGCATCCAAACAGTACCATTCGCCAATTTTTGGTTCTTCAAGTTTAAGTGAAAAACGAGCCCCATTGTTAATACTTTAACGGAAATTATTTGTAAATTTCGACAAGTAGAACAATGACTGGATCACGTAGACGGTTGAAATCTTTGTATATATTGCTTCTATATAGTCTAAGCAACATATATGCAAAGCATCCAAGCAGTACCGTTCGCCAATTTTTTGTTCTTCAAGTTTAAGTGAACAACGAGCCCCATTGTCCAAGCAGGCGAGGAAGCGTCCAAGCAGGCGCGGAAGCGTCCAAGCAGTCGCGGAAGCGTCCAAGCAGGCGCGGAAGCGTGCAAGCAGGCGCAGAAACATGCAAGCAGGCGCGGAAGAGTCCAAGCAGGCGCGGAAGCGTCCAAGCAGGCGCGGAAGCGTCCAAGCAGGCGCGTAAACGTCCAAGCAGGCTCGGAAGCGTCCAAGCAGGCGCGGAAGCATGCAAGAAGGCGCAGAAGAGTCCAAGCAGGCGCGGAAGCGTCGAAGCAGGCGCGGAAGCGTCCACGCAGGCGCGGAAGCGTCCAGGCAGGCGCAGAACCGTGCAAACAGGCGGGGAAGCTTCCAAGCAGGCGCGGAAGCATGCAAGAGGCGCAGAAGAGTCCAAGCAGGCGCGGAAGCGTGCAAGCAGACGCGGAAGCGTCCAAGCATGCGCGGAAGCGTACAAACAGGCGCGGAAGCATCCATACATGCGCGGAAGAGTCCAAGCAGGCGCGGTAGCGTCCAAGCAGGCGCAGAAGCGTGCAAGAAGGCGCAGAAGAGTCCAAGCATGCGCGGAAGCGTCCAAGCAGGCGCGGAAGAGTCCAAGCAGGCGCAGAACCGTGCAAGAAGGTGCGGAAGCGTCCAAGAAGTCGCGGAAGCGTCCAAGAATGCGCGGAAGCGAACAAGCAGGCGCGGAAGAGTCCAAGCAGACGCGGAAGCGTCCAAGCAGGCGCGGAACCGTGCAAGTAGGCGCGGAAGCGTCCAAGCAGGCGCGGAAGCGTCCAAGCAGGCGAGGAAGCGTCCAAGCAGGCGCGGAAGCATCCAAGCAGTCGCGGAAGCGTCCAAGCAGGCGTAGAACCGTGCAAGCAGTCGCGGAAGCGTCCAAGCAGGCGCGGTAGCGTCCAACCAGGCGCGGAAGCGTCCAAGCAGGCGGGGTAGCATGCAAGCAGGCGCGGAAGCGACCAAGCAGTCGCGGAAGCGTCCTAGCAGGCGCGGAAGCGTCCAAGCAGGCGGGGAAGCATGCAAGCAGGCGCGGAAGCGTCCAAGCAGGCGCGGAAACGTCCAAGCAGGCGCGGAAGCGTCCAAGCAGGCGCGGAAGCGTCCAAGCAGGCGTGGGAGCGTCCAAGCAGGCGCGGAAGCGTCCAAGCAGGCGCGGAAGCATGCAAGAAGGCGCAGAAGAGTCCAAGCAGGCGCGGTAGTGTCCAAGCAGGCGCGGTAGCGTCCAAGCAGGCGCGGAAGCGTCCAAGCAGGCGCGGAAGCATGCAAGCAGGCGCGAAAGCGTCCAGGCCGGCGCGAGAACGTCCAAGTAGGCGCGGAAGCATGCAAGAAGGCGCAGAAGAGTCCAAGCAGGCGCGGAAGCGTCCAAGCAGGCGCGGAAACGTCCATGTAGGGGCTGAAGCATGCAAGAAGGCGCAGAAGAGTCCAAACAGGCGCGTAAGCGTCCAAGCAGTCGCGGAAGCGTCCAAGCAGGCGCGGTAGTGTCCAAGCAGTCGCGGCCGCGTCCAAGCAGGCGCGGAAGCGTCCAAGCAGTCGCGGAAGCGTCCAAGCAGTCGCGGAAGCGTCCAAGCAGGCGCGGAAGCGTCCAAGCAGGCGCGGAAGCGTCCAAGCAGTCGCGGAAGCGTCCAAGCAGGCGCGGTAGTGTCCAAGCAGTCGCGGCCGCGTCCAAGCAGGCGCGGTAGCGTCCAAGCAGTCGCGGAAGCGTCCAAGCAGGCGCGGTAGTGTCCAAGCAGTCGCGGCCGCGTCCAAGCAGGCGCGGAAACGTCCAAGCAGGCGCGGAAGCGTCCAAGCAGGCGCGGAAGCGTCCAAGCAGTCGCGGAAGCGTCCAAGCAGTCGCGGAAGCGTCCAAGCAGGCGCGGAAGCGTCCAAGCAGGCGTGGGAGCGTCCAAGCAGCCGCGGAAGCGTCCAAGCAGGCGCGGAAGCATGCAAGAAGACGCAGAAGAGTCCAAGCAGGCGAGGAAGCGTCCAAGCAGTCGCGGAAGCGTCCAAGCAGTCGCGGAAGCGTCCAAGGCGTCGCAGAAGCGTCCAAGCAGGCGCGGTAGCGTCCAAGCAGGCGCGGAAACGTCCAAGCATGCGCGGAAGCATGCAAGAAGACGCAGAAGAGTCCAAGCAGGCGCGGAAGCGTCCAAGCAGTGGCGGAAGCGTCCACGCAGGCGCGGTAGCGTCCAAGCAGTCGCGGAACCGTCCAAGCAGGCGCGGTAGCGTCCAAGCAGTCGCGGAAGCGTCCAAGCAGGCGCGGTAGCGTCCAACCAGGCGCGGAAGCGTCCAAGCAGGCGCGGAAGCGTCCAAGCAGGCGCAGGAGAGTCCAAGCAGTCGCGGAAGCGTCCAAGAAGTCGCGGAAGCGTCCAAGTAGTCGCGGAAGCGTCCAAGCAGGCGCAGTAGCGTCCAAGCAGGCGCGGAAACGTCCAAGCAGGCGTGGAAGAGTCCAAGCAGGTGCAGTAGCGTCCAAGCAGGCGCGGAAGCGTCCAAGCAGGCGCGGAAGCGTCCAAGCAGGCGTGGGAGCGTCCAAGCAGGCGCGGAAGCGTCCAAGCAGGCGCGGAAGCATGCAAGAAGACGCAGAAGAGTCCAAGCAGGCGCGGAAGCGTCCAAGCAGTCGCGGAAGCGTCCAAGCAGTCGCGGAAGCGTCCAAGCAGGCGCGGTAGCGTCCAAGCAGGTGCGGAAACGTCCAAGCAGGCGCGGAAGCATGCAAGAAGACGCAGAAGCGTCCAAGCAGTCGCGGAAACGTCCAAGCAGGCGCGGTAGCGTCCAACCAGGCGCGGAAGCGTCCAAGCAGTCGCGGAAGCGTCCAAGCAGGCGCGGTAGCGTCCAAGCAGGCGCGGAAACGTCCAAGCATGCGCGGAAGCATGCAAGAAGACGCAGAAGAGTCCAAGCAGGCGCGGAAGCGTCCAAGCAGTCGCGGAAGCGTCCACGCAGGCGCGGTAGCGTCCAAGCAGTCGCGGTAGCGTCCAAGCAGTCGCGGAAGCGTCCAAGCAGGCGCAGTAGCGTCCAAGCAGGCGCGGAAACGTCCAAGCAGGCGTGGAAGAGTCCAAGCAGGCGTGGAAGAGTCCAAGCAGGTGCAGTAGCGTCCAAGCAGGCGCGGAAACTTCCAAGTAGGCGCGGCAGCATGCAAGAAGGCGCAGAAGAGTCCAAGCAGGCGCGTAAGCGTCCAAGCAGTCGCGGAAGCGTCCAAGCAGGCGCGGTAGTGTCCAAGCAGTCGCGGCCGCGTCCAAGCAGGCGCGGAAGCGTCCAAGCAGTCGCGGAAGCGTCCAAGCAGTCGCGGAAGCGTCCAAGCAGGCGCGGAAGCGTCCAAGCAGGCGCGGAAGCGTCCAAGCAGTCGCGGAAGCGTCCAAGCAGGCGCGGTAGTGTCCAAGCAGTCGCGGCCGCGTCCAAGCAGGCGCGGTAGCGTCCAAGCAGTCCCGGAAGCGTCCAAGCAGGCGCGGTAGTGTCCAAGCAGTCGCGGCCGCGTCCAAGCAGGCGCGGAAACGTCCAAGCAGGCGCGGAAGCGTCCAAGCAGGCGCGGAAGCGTCCAAGCAGTCGCGGAAGCGTCCAAGCAGTCGCGGAAGCGTCCAAGCAGGCGCGGAAGCGTCCAAGCAGGCGTGGGAGCGTCCAAGCAGCCGCGGAAGCGTCCAAGCAGGCGCGGAAGCATGCAAGAAGACGCAGAAGAGTCCAAGCAGGCGAGGAAGCGTCCAAGCAGTCGCGGAAGCGTCCAAGCAGTCGCGGAAGCGTCCAAGCAGTCGCAGAAGCGTCCAAGCAGGCGCGGTAGCGTCCAAGCAGGCGCGGAAACGTCCAAGCATGCGCGGAAGCATGCAAGAAGACGCAGAAGAGTCCAAGCAGGCGCGGAAGCGTCCAAGCAGTCGCGGAAGCGTCCACGCAGGCGCGGTAGCGTCCAAGCAGTCGCGGAACCGTCCAAGCAGGCGCGGTAGCGTCCAAGCAGTCGCGGAAGCGTCCAAGCAGGCGCGGTAGCGTCCAACCAGGCGCGGAAGCGTCCAAGCAGGCGCGGAAGCGTCCAAGCAGGCGCAGGAGAGTCCAAGCAGTCGCGGAAGCGTCCAAGAAGTCGCGGAAGCGTCCAAGTAGTCGCGGAAGCGTCCAAGCAGGCGCAGTAGCGTCCAAGCAGGCGCGGAAACGTCCAAGCAGGCGTGGAAGAGTCCAAGCAGGTGCAGTAGCGTCCAAGCAGGCGCGGAAGCGTCCAAGCAGGCGCGGAAGCGTCCAAGCAGGCGTGGGAGCGTCCAAGCAGGCGCGGAAGCGTCCACGCAGGCGCGGAAGCATGCAAGAAGACGCAGAAGAGTCCAAGCAGGCGCGGAAGCGTCCAAGCAGTCGCGGAAGCGTCCAAGCAGTCGCGGAAGCGTCCAAGCAGTCGCGGAAGCGTCCAAGCAGGCGCGGAAGCGTCCAAGCAGGCGCGGAAGCGTCCAAGCAGGCGTGGGAGCGTCCAAGCAGGCGCGGAAGCGTCCAAGCAGGCGCGGAAGCATGCAAGAAGACGCAGAAGAGTCCAAGCAGGCGCGGAAGCGTCCAAGCAGTCGCGGAAGCGTCCAAGCAGTCGCGGAAGCGTCCAAGCAGGCGCGGTAGCGTCCAAGCAGGTGCGGAAACGTCCAAGCAGGCGCGGAAGCATGCAAGAAGACGCAGAAGCGTCCAAGCAGTCGCGGAAACGTCCAAGCAGGCGCGGTAGCGTCCAAGCAGGCACGGATGCGTCCAAGCATGCGCGGTAGTGTCCAAGCAGGCGCGGAAACGTTCAAGTAGGCGCGGAAGCATGCAAGAAGGCGCGGAAGCGTCCAAGCAGGCGCGGTAGCGTCCAAGCAGGCGCGGAAACGTCCAAGCCGGCGCGGAAGCGTCCAAGCAGGCGCGGAAGCGTCCAAGCAGGCGCGGTAGCGTCCAAGCAGGCGCGGAAACGTCCAAGCAGGCGCGGAAGCGTCCAAGCAGGCGGGGAAGCATGCAAGAAGGCGCGGAAGCGTCCAAGCAGGCGCGGAAACGTTCAAGTAGGCGCGGCAGCATGCAAGAAGGCGCAGAAGAGTCCAAGCAGGCGCGGAAGCGTCCAAGCAGGCGCGGAAGCATGCAAGCAGGCGCGGAAGCGTCCAACCAGGCGCGGATGCGTCCAAGCAGTCGCGGAAGCGTCGAAGCAGGCGCGGTAGCGTCCAAGCAGGCGCGGAAACGTCCAAGCAGGCGCGGAAGCATGCAAGAAGACGCAGAATAGTCCAAGCAGGCGCGGAAGCGTCCAAGCAGTGGCGGAAGCGTCCAAGCAGGCGCGGAAGCGTCCAAGCAGGCGCGGAAGCATGCAAGCAGGCGCGGAAGCACGTAAGAAGGCGCAGAATAGTCCAAGCAGGCGCGGAAGCGTCCAAGCAGACGCGGAAGTGTCCAAGCAGGCGCGGAAACGTCCAAGTAGGCGCGGAAGCATGCAAGAAGGCGCAGAAGAGTCCAAGCAGGCGCGGAAGCGTCCAAGCAGGCGCGGAAGCGTCCAAGCAGGCGGGGAAGCATGCAAGAAGGCGCGGAAGCGTCCAAGCAGGCGCGGAAACGTTCAAGTAGGCGCGGCAGCATGCAAGAAGGCGCAGAAGAGTCCAAGCAGGCGCGGAAGCGTCCAAGCAGGCGCGGAAGCATGCAAGCAGGCGCGGAAGCGTCCAACCAGGCGCGGATGCGTCCAAGCAGTCGCGGAAGCGTCGAAGCAGGCGCGGTAGCGTCCAAGCAGGCGCGGAAACGTCCAAGCAGGCGCGGAAGCATGCAAGAAGACGCAGAAGAGTCCAAGCAGGCGCGGAAGCGTCCAAGCAGTCGCGGAAACGTCCAAGCAGGCGCGGTAGCGTCCAAGCAGTCCCGGAAGCGTCCAAGCAGGCGCGGTAGAGTCCAAGCAGGCGCGGAAACGTCCAAGCAGGCGCGGAAGCATGCAAGAAGACGCAGAAGAGTCCAAGCAGGCGCGGAAGCGTCCAAGCAGTCGCGGAAGCATCCAAGCAGGCGCGGTAGCGTCCAAGCAGTCGCGGAAGCGTCCAAGCAGGCGCGGTAGCGTCCAAGCAGGCGTGGAAGAGTCCAAGCAGGCGCGGGAGCGTCCAAGCAGGCGTGAAAGCGTCAAAGCAGGCTTGGAACCGTGCAAGCAGGCGTGGAAGCGTCCAAGCAGACGCGGAAGCGTCCAAGCAGGCGCGGTAGCGTCCAACCAGGCGCGGAAGCGTCCAAGCAGTCGCGGAAGCGTCCAAGTAGGCGCGGAAGCATGCAAACAGGCGCGGAAGCATGCAAGAAGGCGCAGAACAGTCCAAGCAGGCGCGGAAGCGTCCAAGCAGTCGCGGAAGCGTCCAAGCAGGCGCGGAAGCATGCAAGAAGGCGCAGAAGAGTCCAAGCAGGCGCGGAAGCGTCCAAGCAGTCGCGGAAGCGTCCAAGCAGGCGCGAAAGCGTCCAAGCAGGCTCGGAACCGTGCAAGCAGGCGCGGAAGTGTCCAAGCTGGCGCGGAAGCGTCCAAGCAGGCGCGGAAGCATCCATACAGGCGCGGAAGCGTCCAAGCAGGCGCGTAAGCGACCAAGAAGGCGCAGAAGAGTCCAAGCAGGCGCGGAAGCGTCCAAGCAGGCGCGGAAGCGTCCAAGCATGCGCGGAAGCGTCCAAACAGTCGCGGAAGCGTCCAAGCAGGCGCGGTAGCGTCCAACCAGGCGCGGCAGCATGCAAGAAGGCGGAGAAGAGTCCAAGCAGGCGCGGAAACGTCCAAGTAGGCGCGGAAGCATGCAAGAAGGCGCAGAAGAGTCCAAGCAGGCGCGGAAGCGTCCAAGCAGGCGCGGAAGCGTCCAAGCATGCGCGGAAGCGGCCAAGCAGTCGCGGAAGCGTCCAAGCAGGCGCGGAAGCGTCCAAGCAGGCGCGGAAGCATGCAAGCAGGCGCGGAAGCACGTAAGAAGGCGCAGAATAGTCCAAGCAGGCGCGGAAGCGTCCAAGCAGACGCGGAAGTGTCCAAGCAGGCGCGGAAACGTCCAAGTAGGCGCAGAGGCATGCAAGAAGGCGCAGAAGAGTCCAAGCAGGCGCGGAAGCGTCCAAGCAGGCGCGGAAGCGTCCAAGCATGCGCGGAAGCGTCCAAGCAGTCGCGGAAGCGTCCAAGCAGGCGCGGTAGCGTCCAACCAGGCGCGGCAGCATGCAAGAAGGCGGAGAAGAGTCCAAGCAGGCGCGGAAGCGTCCAAGCAGGCTCGGAACCGTGCAAGCAGGCGCGGAAGCGACCAAGCAGGCGGGGTAGCGTCCAAGCAGGCTCGGAAGCGTCCAAGCAGGCGCGGAAGCATGCAAGCAGGCGCGGAAGCACGTAAGAAGGCGCAGAAGAGTCCAAGCAGGCGCGGAAGCGTCCAAGCAGTCGCGGAAGCGTCCAAGCAGGCGCGGAAGCATGCAAGAAGGCGCAGAAGAGTCCAAGCAGGCGCGGAAGCGTCCAAGTAGGCGCGGCAGCATGCAAGAAGGCGCAGAAAAGTCCAAGCAGGCGCGGAAGCGTCCAAGCAGTCGCAGAAGCGTCCAAGCAGGCGCGGTAGCGTCCAACCAGGCGCGGAAGCGTCCAAGAAGTCGCGGAAGCGTCCAAGAAGTCGCGGAAGCGTCCAAACAGGCGCGGTAGCGTCCGAGCAGGCGCGGTAGCGTCCAAGCAGGCGCGGAAACGTCCAAGCAGGCGCGGAAGAGTCCAAGCAGGCGCGGAAGCATGCAAGCAGGCGCGGAAGCGTCCAAGCAGGCGCGGTAGCGTCCAACCAGGCGCGGATGCGTCCAAGCAGTCGCGGAAGCGTCCAAGCAGGCGCGGTAGCGTCCAAGCAGGCGCGGAAACGTCCAAGCAGGCGCGGAAGCATGCAAGAAGACGCAGAAGAGTCCAAGCAGGCGCGGAAGCGTCCAAGCAGGAGGGGAAGCATGCAAGCAGGCGCGGAAGCGTCCAAGAAGGCGCGGTAGCGTCCAAGCAGGCGCGGAAACGTCCAAGCAGGCGCGGAAGCATGCAAAAAGGCGTAGAAGAGTCCAAGCAGTCGCGGAAGCGTCCAAGCAGTCGCGGAAGCGTCCAAGCAGGCGCGGAAGCGTCCAAGCAGGCGCGGTAGCGTTCAAGCAGGCGCGGAAGCGTCCAAGCAGGCGCGGTAGCGTCCAAACAGGCGCGGAAACGTCCAAGCAGGCGCGGTAGCGTCCAAGCAGGCGCGGAAACATCCAAGCAAGCGCGGAAGCATGCAAGAAGGCGCAGAAGAGTCCAAGCAGGCGCGGAAGCGTCCTAGCAGTCGCGGAAGCGTCCTAGCAGTCGCGGAAGCGTCCAAGCAGGCGCGGTAGCGTCCAAGCAGGCGCGGAAACGTCCAAGCAGGCGCGGGAGCATGCAAGAAGACGCAGAAGGTTCCAAGCAGGCGCGGAAGCGTCCAAGCAGTCGCGGAAGCGTCCAAGCAGGCGCGGTAGCGTCCAACCAAGCGCGGATGCGTCCAAGCAGTCGCGGAAGCGTCCAAGCAGGCGCGGTAGCGTCCAAGCAGGCGCGGAAACGTCCAAGCAGGCGCGGAAGCATGCAAGAAGGCGCAGAAGAGTCCAAGCAGGCGCGGAAGCGTCCTAGCAGTCGCGGAAGCGTCCTAGCAGTCGCGGAAGCGTCCAAGCAGGCGCGGTAGCGTCCAAGCAGGCGCGGAAACGTCCAAGCAGGCGCGGAAGCATGCAAGAAGACGCAGAAGGGTCCAAGCAGGCGCGGAAGCGTCCAAGCAGTCGCGGAAGCGTCCAAGCAGGCGCGGAAACGTCCAAGTAGGCGCGGAAGCATGCAAGAAGGCGCAGAAGAGTCCAAGCAGGCGCGGAAGCGTCCAAGCAGGCGCGGAAGCGTCCAAGCAGGCGCGAAAGCGTCCAAGCAGGCGCGAAAGCGTCCAAGCAGGCTCGGAACCGTGCAAGCAGGGGCGGAAGCGTCCAAGCAGGCGCGGAAACGTCCAAGCAGGCGCGGAAGCATGCAAGAAGGCGCAGAAGAGTCCAAGCAGGCGCGGAAGCGTCCTAGCAGTCGCGGAAGCGTCCTAGCAGTCGCGGAAGCGTCCAAGCAGGCGCGGTAGCGTCCAAGCAGGCGCGGAAGCGGCCAAGCAGGCGCGGTAGCGTCCAAGCAGGCGCGGAAACGTCCAAGCAGGCGCGGAAGCGTCCTAGCAGTCGCAGAATAGTCCAAGCAGGCGCGGAAGCGTCCAAGCAGACGCGGAAGTGTCCAAGCAGGCGCGGAAACGTCCAAGTAGGCGCGGAAGCATGCAAGAAGGCGCAGAAGAGTCCAAGCAGGCGCGGAAGCGTCCAAGCAGGCGCGGAAGCGTCCAAGCAGGCGCGGAAACGTCCAAGTAGGCGCGGAAGCATGCAAGAAGGCGCAGAAGAGTCCAAACAGGCGCGGTAGCGTCCGAGCAGGCGCGGTAGCGTCCAAGCAGGCGCGGAAACGTCCAAGCAGGCGCGGAAGCATGCAAGAAGGCGCAGAAGAGTCCAAGCAGGCGCGGAAGCGTCCAAGCAGGCGCGGAAGCGTCCAAGCAGGCGCGAAAGCGTCCAAGCAGGCTCGGAACCGTGCAAGCAGGGGCGGAAGCGTCCAAGCAGGCGCGGAAGCATGCATGCAGGAGCGGAAGCATGCATAAGGCGCAGAACAGTCCAAGCAGGCGTGGAAGCGTCCAAGCAGGCGCGGAAGCGTCCAAGCACTCGCGGAAGCGTCCAAGTAGGCGCGGAAGCATGCAAACAGGCGCGGAAGCATGCAAGAAGGCGCAGAACAGTCCAAGCAGGCGCGGAAGCGTCCAAGCAGTCGCGGAAGCGTCCAAGCAGGCGCAGTAGCGTCCAAGCAGGCGCGGAAACGTCCAATCAGGCGCAGTAGCGTCCAAGCAGGCGCGGAAACTTCCAAGTAGGCGCGGCAGCATGCAAGAAGGCGCAGAAGAGTCCAAGCAGGCGCGGAAGCGTCCAAGCAGGCGCGGAAGCATGCAAGCAGGCGCGGAAGCGTCCAGGCAGGCGCGGAAGCGACCAAGCAGCCGCGGTAGCGTGCAACCAGGCGCGGAAGCGTCCAAGAAGTCGCGGAAGCGTCCAAACAGGCGCGGAAGCATGCAAGAAGACGCAGAATAGTCCAAGCAGGCGCGGTAGCGTCCAAGCGTGCGCGGAAGCGTGCAAGCAGTCGCGGAAGCGTCCAAGCAGGCGGGGAAGCATGCAAGCAGGCGCGGAAGCGTCCAAGCAGGCGCGGAAACATCCAAGTAGGCGCGGCAGCATGCAAGAAGGCGCAGGAGAGTCCAAGCAGTCGCGGAAGCGTCCAAGCAGTCGCGGAAGCGTCCAAGCAGGCGCGGTAGCGTCCGAGCAGGCGCGGTAGCGTCCAAGCAGGCGCGGAAACGTCCAAGCAGGCGCGGAAGCGTCCAAGCAGGCGGGGAAGCATGCAAGAAGGCGCGGAAGCGTCCAAGCAGGCGCGGAAACGTTCAAGTAGGCGCGGAAGCATGCAAGAAGGCGCGGAAGCGTTCAAGCAGGCGCGGTAGCGTCCAAGCAGTCGCGGAAGCGTCCAAGCAGGCGCGGTAGTGTCCAAGCAGGCGCGGTAGCGTCCAACCAGGCGCGGAAGCATGCAAGAAGGCGCAGAAAAGTCCAAGCAGGCGCGGAAGCGTCCAAGCAGTCGCAGAAGCGTCCAAGCAGGCGCGGTAGCGTCCAACCAGGCGCGGAAGCGTCCAAGAAGTCGCGGAAGCGTCCAAGAAGTCGCGGAAGCGTCCAAACAGGCGCGGTAGCGTCCGAGCAGGCGCGGTAGCGTCCAAGCAGGCGCGGAAACGTCCAAGCAGGCGCGGAAGAGTCCAAGCAGGCGCGGAAGCATGCAAGCAGGCGCGGAAGCGTCCAAGCAGGCGCGGTAGCGTCCAACCAGGCGCGGATGCGTCCAAGCAGTCGCGGAAGCGTCCAAGCAGGCGCGGTAGCGTCCAAGCAGGCGCGGAAGCGTCCACGCAGGCGCGGAAGCATGCAAGAAGACGCAGAAGAGTCCAAGCAGGCGCGGAAGCGTCCAAGCAGTCGCGGAAGCGTCCAAGCAGTCGCGGAAGCGTCCAAGCAGTCGCGGAAGCGTCCAAGCAGGCGCGGAAGCGTCCAAGCAGGCGCGGAAGCGTCCAAGCAGGCGTGGGAGCGTCCAAGCAGGCGCGGAAGCGTCCAAGCAGGCGCGGAAGCATGCAAGAAGACGCAGAAGAGTCCAAGCAGGCGCGGAAGCGTCCAAGCAGTCGCGGAAGCGTCCAAGCAGTCGCGGAAGCGTCCAAGCAGGCGCGGTAGCGTCCAAGCAGGTGCGGAAACGTCCAAGCAGGCGCGGAAGCATGCAAGAAGACGCAGAAGCGTCCAAGCAGTCGCGGAAACGTCCAAGCAGGCGCGGTAGCGTCCAAGCAGGCACGGATGCGTCCAAGCATGCGCGGTAGTGTCCAAGCAGGCGCGGAAACGTTCAAGTAGGCGCGGAAGCATGCAAGAAGGCGCGGAAGCGTCCAAGCAGGCGCGGTAGCGTCCAAGCAGGCGCGGAAACGTCCAAGCAGGCGCGGAAGCGTCCAAGCAGGCGCGGAAGCGTCCAAGCAGGCGCGGTAGCGTCCAAGCAGGCGCGGAAACGTCCAAGCAGGCGCGGAAGCGTCCAAGCAGGCGGGGAAGCATGCAAGAAGGCGCGGAAGCGTCCAAGCAGGCGCGGAAACGTTCAAGTAGGCGCGGCAGCATGCAAGAAGGCGCAGAAGAGTCCAAGCAGGCGCGGAAGCGTCCAAGCAGGCGCGGAAGCATGCAAGCAGGCGCGGAAGCGTCCAACCAGGCGCGGATGCGTCCAAGCAGTCGCGGAAGCGTCGAAGCAGGCGCGGTAGCGTCCAAGCAGGCGCGGAAACGTCCAAGCAGGCGCGGAAGCATGCAAGAAGACGCAGAATAGTCCAAGCAGGCGCGGAAGCGTCCAAGCAGTGGCGGAAGCGTCCAAGCAGGCGCGGAAGCGTCCAAGCAGGCGCGGAAGCATGCAAGCAGGCGCGGAAGCACGTAAGAAGGCGCAGAATAGTCCAAGCAGGCGCGGAAGCGTCCAAGCAGACGCGGAAGTGTCCAAGCAGGCGCGGAAACGTCCAAGTAGGCGCGGAAGCATGCAAGAAGGCGCAGAAGAGTCCAAGCAGGCGCGGAAGCGTCCAAGCAGGCGCGGAAGCGTCCAAGCAGGCGGGGAAGCATGCAAGAAGGCGCGGAAGCGTCCAAGCAGGCGCGGAAACGTTCAAGTAGGCGCGGCAGCATGCAAGAAGGCGCAGAAGAGTCCAAGCAGGCGCGGAAGCGTCCAAGCAGGCGCGGAAGCATGCAAGCAGGCGCGGAAGCGTCCAACCAGGCGCGGATGCGTCCAAGCAGTCGCGGAAGCGTCGAAGCAGGCGCGGTAGCGTCCAAGCAGGCGCGGAAACGTCCAAGCAGGCGCGGAAGCATGCAAGAAGACGCAGAAGAGTCCAAGCAGGCGCGGAAGCGTCCAAGCAGTCGCGGAAACGTCCAAGCAGGCGCGGTAGCGTCCAAGCAGTCCCGGAAGCGTCCAAGCAGGCGCGGTAGAGTCCAAGCAGGCGCGGAAACGTCCAAGCAGGCGCGGAAGCATGCAAGAAGACGCAGAAGAGTCCAAGCAGGCGCGGAAGCGTCCAAGCAGTCGCGGAAGCATCCAAGCAGGCGCGGTAGCGTCCAAGCAGTCGCGGAAGCGTCCAAGCAGGCGCGGTAGCGTCCAAGCAGGCGTGGAAGAGTCCAAGCAGGCGCGGGAGCGTCCAAGCAGGCGTGAAAGCGTCAAAGCAGGCTTGGAACCGTGCAAGCAGGCGTGGAAGCGTCCAAGCAGACGCGGAAGCGTCCAAGCAGGCGCGGTAGCGTCCAACCAGGCGCGGAAGCGTCCAAGCAGTCGCGGAAGCGTCCAAGTAGGCGCGGAAGCATGCAAACAGGCGCGGAAGCATGCAAGAAGGCGCAGAACAGTCCAAGCAGGCGCGGAAGCGTCCAAGCAGTCGCGGAAGCGTCCAAGCAGGCGCGGAAGCATGCAAGAAGGCGCAGAAGAGTCCAAGCAGGCGCGGAAGCGTCCAAGCAGTCGCGGAAGCGTCCAAGCAGGCGCGAAAGCGTCCAAGCAGGCTCGGAACCGTGCAAGCAGGCGCGGAAGTGTCCAAGCTGGCGCGGAAGCGTCCAAGCAGGCGCGGAAGCATCCATACAGGCGCGGAAGCGTCCAAGCAGGCGCGTAAGCGACCAAGAAGGCGCAGAAGAGTCCAAGCAGGCGCGGAAGCGTCCAAGCAGGCGCGGAAGCGTCCAAGCATGCGCGGAAGCGTCCAAACAGTCGCGGAAGCGTCCAAGCAGGCGCGGTAGCGTCCAACCAGGCGCGGCAGCATGCAAGAAGGCGGAGAAGAGTCCAAGCAGGCGCGGAAACGTCCAAGTAGGCGCGGAAGCATGCAAGAAGGCGCAGAAGAGTCCAAGCAGGCGCGGAAGCGTCCAAGCAGGCGCGGAAGCGTCCAAGCATGCGCGGAAGCGGCCAAGCAGTCGCGGAAGCGTCCAAGCAGGCGCGGAAGCGTCCAAGCAGGCGCGGAAGCATGCAAGCAGGCGCGGAAGCACGTAAGAAGGCGCAGAATAGTCCAAGCAGGCGCGGAAGCGTCCAAGCAGACGCGGAAGTGTCCAAGCAGGCGCGGAAACGTCCAAGTAGGCGCGGAAGCATGCAAGAAGGCGCAGAAGAGTCCAAGCAGGCGCGGAAGCGTCCAAGCAGGCGCGGAAGCGTCCAAGCATGCGCGGAAGCGTCCAAGCAGTCGCGGAAGCGTCCAAGCAGGCGCGGTAGCGTCCAACCAGGCGCGGCAGCATGCAAGAAGGCGGAGAAGAGTCCAAGCAGGCGCGGAAGCGTCCAAGCAGGCTCGGAACCGTGCAAGCAGGCGCGGAAGCGACCAAGCAGGCGGGGTAGCGTCCAAGCAGGCTCGGAAGCGTCCAAGCAGGCGCGGAAGCATGCAAGCAGGCGCGGAAGCACGTAAGAAGGCGCAGAAGAGTCCAAGCAGGCGCGGAAGCGTCCAAGCAGTCGCGGAAGCGTCCAAGCAGGCGCGGAAGCATGCAAGAAGGCGCAGAAGAGTCCAAGCAGGCGCGGAAGCGTCCAAGTAGGCGCGGCAGCATGCAAGAAGGCGCAGAAAAGTCCAAGCAGGCGCGGAAGCGTCCAAGCAGTCGCAGAAGCGTCCAAGCAGGCGCGGTAGCGTCCAACCAGGCGCGGAAGCGTCCAAGAAGTCGCGGAAGCGTCCAAGAAGTCGCGGAAGCGTCCAAACAGGCGCGGTAGCGTCCGAGCAGGCGCGGTAGCGTCCAAGCAGGCGCGGAAACGTCCAAGCAGGCGCGGAAGAGTCCAAGCAGGCGCGGAAGCATGCAAGCAGGCGCGGAAGCGTCCAAGCAGGCGCGGTAGCGTCCAACCAGGCGCGGATGCGTCCAAGCAGTCGCGGAAGCGTCCAAGCAGGCGCGGTAGCGTCCAAGCAGGCGCGGAAACGTCCAAGCAGGCGCGGAAGCATGCAAGAAGACGCAGAAGAGTCCAAGCAGGCGCGGAAGCGTCCAAGCAGGAGGGGAAGCATGCAAGCAGGCGCGGAAGCGTCCAAGAAGGCGCGGTAGCGTCCAAGCAGGCGCGGAAACGTCCAAGCAGGCGCGGAAGCATGCAAAAAGGCGTAGAAGAGTCCAAGCAGTCGCGGAAGCGTCCAAGCAGTCGCGGAAGCGTCCAAGCAGGCGCGGAAGCGTCCAAGCAGGCGCGGTAGCGTTCAAGCAGGCGCGGAAGCGTCCAAGCAGGCGCGGTAGCGTCCGAGCAGGCGCGGTAGCGTCCAAGCAGGCGCGGAAACGTCCAAGCAGGCGCGGAAGCGTCCAAGCAGGCGGGGAAGCATGCAAGAAGGCGCGGAAGCGTCCAAGCAGGCGCGGAAACGTTCAAGTAGGCGCGGAAGCATGCAAGAAGGCGCGGAAGCGTTCAAGCAGGCGCGGTAGCGTCCAAGCAGTCGCGGAAGCGTCCAAGCAGGCGCGGTAGTGTCCAAGCAGGCGCGGTAGCGTCCAACCAGGCGCGGAAGCATGCAAGAAGGCGCAGAAAAGTCCAAGCAGGCGCGGAAGCGTCCAAGCAGTCGCAGAAGCGTCCAAGCAGGCGCGGTAGCGTCCAACCAGGCGCGGAAGCGTCCAAGAAGTCGCGGAAGCGTCCAAGAAGTCGCGGAAGCGTCCAAACAGGCGCGGTAGCGTCCGAGCAGGCGCGGTAGCGTCCAAGCAGGCGCGGAAACGTCCAAGCAGGCGCGGAAGAGTCCAAGCAGGCGCGGAAGCATGCAAGCAGGCGCGGAAGCGTCCAAGCAGGCGCGGTAGCGTCCAACCAGGCGCGGATGCGTCCAAGCAGTCGCGGAAGCGTCCAAGCAGGCGCGGTAGCGTCCAAGCAGGCGCGGAAACGTCCAAGCAGGCGCGGAAGCATGCAAGAAGACGCAGAAGAGTCCAAGCAGGCGCGGAAGCGTCCAAGCAGGAGGGGAAGCATGCAAGCAGGCGCGGAAGCGTCCAGGAAGGCGCGGTAGCGTCCAAGCAGGCGCGGAAACGTCCAAGCAGGCGCGGAAGCATGCAAGAAGGCGCAGTAGAGTCCAAGCAGGCGCGGAAGCGGCGAAGCAGGCGCGGTAGCGTCCAAGCAGGCGCGGAAACGTCCAAGCAGGCGCGGAAGCATGCAAGAAGGCGCGGAAGTGTCCAAGCAGGCGCGGTAGCGTCCAAGCAGGCGCGGAAACGTCCAAGCAGGAGTGGAAGCATGCAAAAAGGCGTAGAAGAGTCCAAGCAGTCGCGGAAGCGTCCAAGCAGTCGCGGAAGCGTCCAAGCAGGCGCGGAAGCGTCCAAGCAGGCGCGGTAGCGTTCAAGCAGGCGCGGAAGCGTCCAAGCAGGCGCGGTAGCGTCCAAACAGGCGCGGAAACGTCCAAGCAGGCGCGGTAGCGTCCAAGCAGGCGCGGAAACATCCAAGCAAGCGCGGAAGCATGCAAGAAGGCGCAGAAGAGTCCAAGCAGGCGCGGAAGCGTCCTAGCAGTCGCGGAAGCGTCCTAGCAGTCGCGGAAGCGTCCAAGCAGGCGCGGTAGCGTCCAAGCAGGCGCGGAAACGTCCAAGCAGGCGCGGGAGCATGCAAGAAGACGCAGAAGTTTCCAAGCAGGCGCGGAAGCGTCCAAGCAGTCGCGGAAGCGTCCAAGCAGGCGCGGTAGCGTCCAACCAAGCGCGGATGCGTCCAAGCAGTCGCGGAAGCGTCCAAGCAGGCGCGGTAGCGTCCAAGCAGGCGCGGAAACGTCCAAGCAGGCGCGGAAGCATGCAAGAAGGCGCAGAAGAGTCCAAGCAGGCGCGGAAGCGTCCTAGCAGTCGCGGAAGCGTCCTAGCAGTCGCGGAAGCGTCCAAGCAGGCGCGGTAGCGTCCAAGCAGGCGCGGAAACGTCCAAGCAGGCGCGGAAGCATGCAAGAAGACGCAGAAGGGTCCAAGCAGGCGCGGAAGCGTCCAAGCAGTCGCGGAAGCGTCCAAGCAGGCGCGGAAACGTCCAAGTAGGCGCGGAAGCATGCAAGAAGGCGCAGAAGAGTCCAAGCAGGCGCGGAAGCGTCCAAGCAGGCGCGGAAGCGTCCAAGCAGGCGCGAAAGCGTCCAAGCAGGCGCGAAAGCGTCCAAGCAGGCTCGGAACCGTGCAAGCAGGGGCGGAAGCGTCCAAGCAGGCGCGGAAACGTCCAAGTAGGCGCGGAAGCATGCAAGAAGGCGCAGAAGAGTCCAAGCAGGCGCGGAAGCGTCCAAGCAGGCGCGGAAGCGTCCAAGCAGGCGCGAAAGCGTCCAAGCAGGCTCGGAACCGTGCAAGCAGGGGCGGAAGCGTCCAAGCAGGCGCGGAAGCATGCATAAGGTGCAGAACAGTCCAAGCAGGCGTGGAAGCGTCCAAGCAGGCGCGGAAGCGTCCAAGCACTCGCGGAAGCGTCCAAGTAGGCGCGGAAGCATGCATAAGGCGCAGAACAGTCCAAGCAGGCGTGGAAGCGTCCAAGCAGGCGCGGAAGCGTCCAAGCACTCGCGGAAGCGTCCAAGTAGGCGCGGAAGCATGCAAACAGGCGCGGAAGCATGCAAGAAGGCGCAGAACAGTCCAAGCAGGCGCGGAAGCGTCCAAGCAGGCGCGGAAGCATGCAAGAAGACGCAGAAGAGTCCAAACAGGCGCGGAAGCGTCCATGCAGGCGCGGTAGCGTCCAAGAAGACGCAGAAGTGTCCAAGCCTGCGCGGAAGCGTCCAAGCAGTCGCGGAAGCATGCAAGAATGCGCAGAAGAGTCCAAGCAGGCGCGGAAGCGTCCTAGCAGTCGCGGAAGCGTCCAAGCAGGCGCGGTAGCGTCCAAGCAGGCGCGGAAACGTCCAAGCAGGCGCGGAAGCATGCAAGAAGGCGCAGAAGAGTCCAAGCAGGCGCGGAAGCGTCCAAGCAGGCGCGGTAGCGTCCAAGCAGTCGCGGAAGCGTCCAAGCAGTCGCGGAAGCGTCGAAGCAGTCGCGGAAGCGTCCGAGCAGGCGCGGTAGCGTCCGAGCAGGCGCGGTAGCGTCCAAGCAGGCGCGGAAACGTCCAAGCAGGCGCGGAAGCGTCCAAGCAGGCGGGGAAGCATGCAAGCAGGCGCGAAAGCGTCCAAGAAGGCGCGGAAACGTCCAAGTAGGCGCGGAAGCATGCAAGAAGGCGCAGTAGAGTCCAAGCAGGCGCGGAAGCGGCCAAGCAGGCGCGGTAGCGTCCAAGCAGGCGCGGAAACGTCCAAGCAGGCGCGGAAGCATGCAAGAAGGCGCGGAAGTGTCCAAGCAGGCGCGGTAGCGTCCAAGCAGGCGCGGAAACGTCCAAGCAGGCGCGGAAGCATGCAAAAAGGCGTAGAAGAGTCCAAGCAGTCGCGGAAGCGTCCAAGCAGGCGCGGAAGCGTCCAAGCAGGCGCGGTAGCGTTCAAGCAGGCGCGGAAGCGTCCAAGCAGGCGCGGTAGCGTCCAAACAGGCGCGGAAACGTCCAAGCAGGCGCGGTAGCGTCCAAGCAGGCGCGGAAACATCCAAGCAGGCGCGGAAGCATGCAAGAAGGCGCAGAAGAGTCCAAGCAGGCGCGGAAGCGTCCTAGCAGTCGCGGAAGCGTCCTAGCAGTCGCGGAAGCGTCCAAGCAGGCGCGGTAGCGTCCAAGCAGGCGCGGAAACGTCCAAGCAGGCGCGGAAGCGTCCAACCAGGCGCGGATGCGTCCAAGCAGTCGCGGAAGCGTCCAAGCAGGCGCGGTAGCGTCCAAGCAGGCGCGGAAACGTCCAAGCAGGCGCGGAAGCATGCAAGAAGACGCAGAAGAGTCCAAGCAGGCGCGGAAGCGTCCAAGCAGGAGGGGAAGCATGCAAGCAGGCGCGGAAGCGTCCAAGAAGGCGCGGAAACGTCCAAGTAGGCGCGGAAGCATGCAAGAAGGCGCAGTAGAGTCCAAGCAGGCGCGGAAGCGGCCAAGCAGGCGCGGTAGCGTCCAAGCAGGCGCGGAAACGTCCAAGCAGGCGCGGAAGCATGCAAGAAGGCGCGGAAGTGTCCAAGCAGGCGCGGTAGCGTCCAAGCAGGCGCGGAAACGTCCAAGCAGGCGCGGAAGGATGCAAAAAGGCGTAGAAGAGTCCAAGCAGGCGCGGAAGCGTCCTAGCAGTAGCGGAAGCGTCCAAGCAGGCGCGGTAGCGTCCAAGCAGGCGCGGAAACGTCCAAGCAGGCGCGGAAGCATGCAAGAAGGCGCAGAAGAGTCCAAGCAGGCGCGGAAGCGTCCAAGCAGGCGCGGTAGCGTCCAAGCAGTCGCGGAAGCGTCCAAGCAGGCGCGGTAGCGTCCAAGCAGTCGCGGAAGCGTCCAAGCAGGCGCGGTAGCGTCCAAGCAGTCGCGGAAGCGTCCTAGCAGTAGCGGAAGCGTCCAAGCAGGCGCGGTAGCGTCCAAGCAGGCGCAGAAACGTCCAAGAAGGCGCAGGAGCATGCAAGAAGACGCAGAAGGGTCCAACCAGGCGCGGAAGCGTCCAAGCAGTCGCGGAAGCGTCCAAGCAGGCGCGGTAGCGTCCAAGCAGGCGCGGTAGCGTCCAAGCAGGCGCGGTAGTGTCCAAGCAGTCGCGGAAACATCCAAGCAGGCGCGGTAGCGTCCAACCAGGCGCGGAAGCGTCCAAGCAGTCGCGGAAGCGTCCAAGCAGGCGCGGTAGCGTCCAAGCAGGCGCGGTAGCGACCAAGCTGGCGCGGAAACGTCCAAGTAGGCGCGGAAGCATGCAAGAAGGCGCAGTAGAGTCCAAGCAGTCGCGGAAGCGTCGAAGCAGTCGCGGAAGCGTCCGAGCAGGCGCGGTAGCGTCCGAGCAGGCGCGGTAGCGTCCAAGCAGGCGCGGAAACGTCCAAGCAGGCGCGGAAGCGTCCAAGCAGGCGGCGAAGCATGCAAGAAGGCGCAGAAGAGTCCAAGCAGGCGCGGAAGCGTCCTAGCAGTCGCGGAAGCGTCCTAGCAGTCGCGGAAGCGTCCAAGCAGGCGCGGTAGCGTCCAAGCAGGCGCGGAAACGTCCAAGCAGGCGCGGAAGCATGCAAGAAGGCGCAGAAGGGTCCAAGCAGGCGCGGAAGCGTCCAAGCAGTCGCGGAAGCGTCCAAGCAGGCGCGGTAGCGTCCAACCAGGCGCGGATGCGTCCAAGCAGTCGCGGAAGCGTCCAAGCAGGCGCGGTAGCGTCCAAGCAGGCGCGGAAACGTCCAAGCAGGCGCGGAAGCAGGCAAGAAGACGCAGAAGAGTCCAAGCAGGCGCGGAAGCGTCCAAGCAGGAGGGGAAGCATGCAAGCAGGCGCGGAAGCGTCCAAGAAGGCGCGGAAACGTCCAAGTAGGCGCGGAAGCATGCAAGAAGGCGCAGTAGAGTCCAAGCAGGCGCGGAAGCGGCCAAGCAGGCGCGGTAGCGTCCAAGCAGGCGCGGAAACGTCCAAGCAGGCGCGGAAGCATGCAAGAAGGCGCGGAAGTGTCCAAGCAGGCGCGGTAGCGTCCAAGCAGGCGCGGAAACGTCCAAGCAGGCGCGGAAGGATGCAAAAAGGCGTAGAAGAGTCCAAGCAGGCGCGGAAGCGTCCTAGCAGTCGCGGAAGCGTCCTAGCAGTCGCGGAAGCGTCCAAGCAGGCGCGGTAGCGTCCAAGCAGGCGCGGAAACGTCCAAGCAGGCGCGGAAGCATGCAAGAAGACGCAGAAGGGTCCAAGCAGGCGCGGAAGCGTCCAAGCAGTCGCGGAAGCGTCCAAGCAGGCGCGGTAGCGTCCAATCAGTCGCGGAAGCGTCCAAGCAGGCGCGGTAGCGTCCAAACAGGCGCGGAAACGTCCAAGCAGGCGCGGTAGCGTCCAAGCAGGCGCGGAAACATCCAAGCAGGCGCGGAAGCATGCAAGAAGGCGCAGAAGAGTCCAAGCAGGCGCGGAAGCGTCCTAGCAGTAGCGGAAGCGTCCAAGCAGGCGCGGTAGCGTCCAAGCAGGCGCGGAAACGTCCAAGAAGGCGCAGGAGCATGCAAGAAGACGCAGAAGGGTCCAACCAGGCGCGGAAGCGTCCAAGCAGTCGCGGAAGCGTCCAAGCAGGCGCGTTAGCGTCCAAGCAGGCGCGGTAGCGTCCAAGCAGGCGCGGTAGTGTCCAAGCAGTCGCGGAAACATCCAAGCAGGCGCGGTAGCGTCCAACCAGGCGCGGAAGCGTCCAAGCAGTCGCGGAAGCGTCCAAGCAGGCGCGGTAGCGTCCAAGCAGGCGCGGTAGCGACCAAGCTGGCGCGGAAACGTCCAAGCAGGCGCGGAAACGTCCAAGTAGGCGCGGCAGCATGCAAGAAGGCGCGGAAACGTCCAAGCAGGCGCGGAAGCATCCAAGCAGTCGCGGAAGCGTCCAAGCAGGCGCGGTAACGTCCAAGCAGTCGCGGAAGCGTCCAAGCAGGCGCGGTAGCGTCCAAGCAGGCGCGGTAGCGACCAAGCTGGCGCGGAAACGTCCAAGCAGGCGCGGAAACGTCCAAGTAGGCGCGGCAGCATGCAAGAAGGCGCGGAAACGTCCAAGCAGGCGCGGAAGCATCCAAGCAGTCGCGGAAGCGTCCAAGCAGGCGCGGTAACGTCCAAGCAGTCGCGGAAGCGTCCAAGCAGGCGCGGAAACGTCCAAGCAGGCGGGGAAGCATGCAAGCAGACGCGGAAGCGTCCAAGCAGTCGCGGAAGCGTCCAAGCAGGCGCGGCAGCGTCCAAGCAGGCGCGGAAGCGTCCAAGCGGTCGCGGAAGCGTCCAGGCAGGCGCGGAAGCGTCCAAGCAGGCGCGGAAACGTCCAAGTAGGCGCGGCAGCATGCAAGAAGGCGCAGAAGAGTCCAAGCAGGCGCGGAAGCGTCCAAGCAGGCGCGGAAACGTCCAAGCAGGCGGGGAAGCATGCAAGCAGACGCGGAAGCGTCCAAGCAGTCGCGGAAGCGTCCAAGCAGGCGGGGAAGCATGCAAGCAGGCGCGGAAGCGTCCAAGCAGGCGCGGAAACATCCAAGTAGGCGCGGCAGCATGCAAGAAGGCGCAGGAGAGTCCAAGCAGTCGCGGAAGCGTCCAAGCAGTCGCGGAAGCGTCCAAGCAGGCGCGGTAGCGTCCGAGCAGGCGCGGTAGCGTCCAAGCAGGCGCGGAAACGTCCAAGCAGGCGCGGAAGCGTCCAAGCAGGCGGGGAAGCATGCAAGAAGGCGCGGAAGCGTCCAAGCAGGCGCGGAAACGTTCAAGAAGGCGCGGAAGCATGCAAGAAGGCGCGGAAGCGTCCAAGCAGGCGCGGTAGCGTCCAAGCAGTCGCGGAAGCGTCCAAGCAGGCGCGGTAGCGTCCAAGCAGGCGCGGAAACGTCCAAGCAGGCGCGGAAGCATGCAAAAAGGCGTAGAAGAGTCCAAGCAGTCGCGGAAGCGTCCAAGCAGGCGCGGAAGCGTCCAAGCAGGCGCGGTAGCGTTCAAGCAGGCGCGGAAGCGTCCAAGCAGGCGCGGTAGCGTCCAAACAGGCGCGGAAACGTCCAAGCAGGCGCGGTAGCGTCCAAGCAGGCGCGGAAACATCCAAGCAGGCGCGGAAGCATGCAAGAAGGCGCAGAAGAGTCCTAGCAGTCGCGGAAGCGTCCAAGCAGCCGCGGTAGCGTCCAAGCAGGCGCGGAAACGTCCAAGCAGGCGCGGAAGCGTCCTAGCAGGCGGGGAAGCATGCAAGCAGGCGGGGAAGCGTCCAAGCAGGCGCGGGAACGTCCAAGTAGGCACGGCAGCATGCAAGAAGGCGCAGAAGAATCCAAGCAGGCGCGGAAGCGTCCAAGCAGGCGCGGAAACGTCCAAGCAGGCGGGGAAGCATGCAAGCAGACGCGGAAGCGTCCAAGCAGTCGCGGAAGCGTCCAAGCAGGCGCGGCAGCGTCCAAGCAGGCGCGGAAGCGTCCAAGCGGTCGCGGAAGCGTCCAGGCAGGCGCGGAAGCGTCCAAGCAGTCGCGGAAACGTCCAAGCAGGCGGGGAAGCATTCAAGCAGACGCGGAAGCGTCCAAGCAGTCGCGGAAGCGTCCAAGCAGGCGCGGCAGCGTCCAAGCAGGCGCGGAAGCGTCCAAGCGGTCGCGGAGGCGTCCAGGCAGGCGCGGAAGCGTCCAAGCAGGCGCGGAAACGTCCAAGTAGGCGCGGCAGCATGCAAGAAGGCGCAGAAGAGTCCAAGCAGGCGCGGAAGCGTCCAAGCAGGCGCGGAAACGTCCAAGTAGGCGCGGAAGCATGCAAGAGGGCGCAGAAGTGTCCAAGCAGTCGCGGAAGCGTCCAAGCAGGCGCGGAAACGTCCAAGTAGGCGCGGCAGCATGCAAGAAGGCGCGGAAAAGTCCAAGCAGGCGCGGAAGCATCCAAGCAGTCGCGGAAGCGTCCAAGCAGGCGCGGTAGCGTCCAAGCAGACGCGGAAACGTCCAACCAGGCGCGGATGCGTCCAAGCAGTCGCGGAAGCGTCCAAGCAGGCGCGGTAGCGTCCAAGCAGTCGCGGAAGCGTCCAAGCAGTCGCGGAAGCATGCAAGAAGGCGCAGAAGAGTCCAAGCAGGCGCGGAAGCGTCCTAGTAGTCGCGGAAGCGTCCAAGCAGGCGCGGTAGCGTCCAAGCAGGCGCGGAAACGTCCAAGCAGGCGCGGAAGCATGCAAGAAGGCGCAGAAGAGTCCAAGCAGGCGCGGAAGCGTCCAAGCAGGCGCGGATGCGTCCAAGCAGTCGCGGAAGCGTCCAAGCAGGCGCGGTAGCGTCCAAGCAGTCGCGGAAGCGTCCAAGCAGGCGCGGTAGCGTCCAAGCAGTCGCGGAAGCGTCCAAGCAGTCGCGGAAGCGTCGAAGCAGTCGCGGAAGCGTCCGAGCAGGCGCGGTAGCGTCCGAGCAGGCGCGGTAGCGTCCAAGCAGGCGCGGAAACGTCCAAGCAGGCGCGGAAGCGTCCAAGCAGGCGGGGAAGCATGCAAGAAGGCGCGGAAGCGTCCAAGCAGCCGCGGAAACGTTCAAGTAGGCGCGGAAGCATGCAAGAAGGCGCGGAAGCGTCCAAGCAGGCGCGGTAGCGTCCAAGCAGTCGCGGAAGCGTCCAAGCAGTCGCAGAAGCGTCCAAGCAGGCGCGGTAGCGTCCAACCAGGCGCGGAAGCGTCCAAGAATTCGCGGAAGCGTCCAAGAAGTCGCGGAAGCGTCCAAGAAGTCGCGGAAGCGTCCAAACAGGCGCGGTAGCGTCCGAGCAGGCGCGGTAGCGTCCAAGCAGGCGCGGGAACGTCCAAGTAGGCACGGCAGCATGCAAGAAGGCGCAGAAGAATCCAAGCAGGCGCGGAAGCGTCCAAGCAGGCGCGGAAGCATGCAAGAAGACGCAGAAGAGTCCAAACAGGCGCGGAAGCGTCCATGCAGGCGCGGTAGCGTCCAAGAAGACGCAGAAGAGTCCAAGCCTGCGCGGAAGCGTCCAAGCAGTCGCGGAAGCATGCAAGAAGGCGCAGAAGAGTCCAAGCAGGCGCGGAAGCGTCCTAGCAGTCGCGGAAGCGTCCAAGCAGGCGCGGTAGCGTCCAAGCAGGCGCGGAAACGTCCAAGCAGGCGCGGAAGCATGCAAGCAGGCGCGGAAGCACGTAAGAAGGCGCAGAAGAGTCCAAGCAGGCGCGGAAGCGTCCAAGCAGTCGCGGAAGCGTCCAAGCAGGCGCGGAAGCATGCAAGAATGCGCAGAAGAGTCCAAGCAGGCGCGGAAGCGTCCAAGCAGGCGCGGAAGCATGCAAGAAGGCGCAGAAGAGTCCAAGCAGGCGCGGAAGCGTCCAAGCAGTCGCGGAAGCATGCAAGAAGTCGCAGAAGAGTCCAAGCAGGCGCGGAAGCGTCCAAGCAGGCGCAGAAGCGTCCAAGGAGTCGCGGAATCGTCCAAGCAGGCGCGGTAGCGTCCAACAAGGCGCGGAAGCGTCCAAGCAGTCGCGGAATTGTCCAAGCAGGCGCGGTAGCGTCCAAGCAGTCGCGGAAGCGTCCAAGCAGGCGCGGTAGCGTCCAAGTAGGCGCGGAAACGTCCAAGCAGGCGCGGAAGCATGCAAGAAGACGCAGAAGTGTCCAAGCAGGCGCGGAAGCGTCCAAGCAGGCGCGGACACGTCCAAGTAGGCGCGGAAGCATGCAAGAAGGCGTGGAAGCATCCAAGCAGGCGGGGAAGCATGCAAGCAGGCGCGGAAGCGTCCAAGCAGGCGCGGAAACGTCCAAGTAGGCGCGGAAGCACTCAAGAAGGCGCAGAAGAGTCCAAGCAGGCGCGGAAGCGTCCAAGCAGGCGCGGAAGCGTCCAAGCAGGCGCGAAAGCGTCCAAGCAGGCGCGAAAGCGTCCAAGCAGGCTCGGAACCGTGCAAGCAGGGGCGGAAGCGTCCAAGCAGGCGCGGAAACGTCCAAGTAGGCGCGGAAGCATGCAAGAAGGCGCAGAAGAGTCCAAGCAGTCGCGGAAGCGTCCAAGCAGGCGCAGTAGCGTCCAAGCAGGCGCGGAAACGTCCAATCAGGCGCAGTAGCGTCCAAGCAGGCGCGGAAACTTCCAAGTAGGCGCGGCAGCATGCAAGAAGGCGCAGAAGAGTCCAAGCAGGCGCGGAAGCGTCCAAGCAGGCGCGGAAGCATGCAAGCAGGCGCGGAAGCGTCCAGGCAGGCGCGGAAGCGACCAAGCAGCCGCGGTAGCGTGCAACCAGGCGCGGAAGCGTCCAAGAAGTCGCGGAAGCGTCCAAACAGGCGCGGAAGCATGCAAGAAGACGCAGAATAGTCCAAGCAGGCGCGGAAGCGTCCAAGCAGTCTCGGAAGCGTCCAAGCAGGCGCGGTAGCGTCCTAGCGTGCGCGGAAGCGTGCAAGCAGTCGCGGAAGCGTCCAAGCAGGCGCGGTAGCGTCCAAGCGTGCGCGGAAGCGTGCAAGCAGTCGCGGAAGCGTCCAAGCAGGCGGGGAAGCATGCAAGCAGGCGCGGAAGCGTCCAAGCAGGCGCGGAAACATCCAAGTAGGCGCGGCAGCATGCAAGAAGGCGCAGGAGAGTCCAAGCAGTCGCGGAAGCGTCCAAGCAGTCGCGGAAGCGTCCAAGCAGGCGCGGTAGCGTCCGAGCAGGCGCGGTAGCGTCCAAGCAGGCGCGGAAACGTCCAAGCAGGCGCGGAAGCGTCCAAGCAGGCGGGGAAGCATGCAAGAAGGCGCGGAAGCGTCCAAGCAGGCGCGGAAACGTTCAAGTAGGCGCGGAAGCATGCAAGAAGGCGCGGAAGCGTCCAAGCAGGCGCGGTAGTGTCCAAGCAGGCGCGGTAGCGTCCAACCAGGCGCGGAAGCATGCAAGAAGGCGCAGAAAAGTCCAAGCAGGCGCGGAAGCGTCCAAGCAGTCGCAGAAGCGTCCAAGCAGGCGCGGTAGCGTCCAACCAGGCGCGGAAGCGTCCAAGAATTCGCGGAAGCGTCCAAGAAGTCGCGGAAGCGTCCAAGAAGTCGCGGAAGCGTCCAAACAGGCGCGGTAGCGTCCGAGCAGGCGCGGAAGCGTCCAAGCAGTCGCGGAAGCATGCAAGAAGTCGCAGAAGAGTCCAAGCAGGCGCGGAAGCGTCCAAGCAGGCGCAGAAGCGTCCAAGGAGTCGCGGAATCGTCCAAGCAGGCGCGGTAGCGTCCAACAAGGCGCGGAAGCGTCCAAGCAGTCGCGGAATTGTCCAAGCAGGCGCGGTAGCGTCCAAGCAGTCGCGGAAGCGTCCAAGCAGGCGCGGTAGCGTCCAAGTAGGCGCGGAAACGTCCAAGCAGGCGCGGAAGCATGCAAGAAGACGCAGAAGTGTCCAAGCAGGCGCGGAAGCGTCCAAGCAGGCGCGGACACGTCCAAGTAGGCGCGGAAGCATGCAAGAAGGCGTGGAAGCATCCAAGCAGGCGGGGAAGCATGCAAGCAGGCGCGGAAGCGTCCAAGCAGGCGCGGAAACGTCCAAGTAGGCGCGGAAGCACTCAAGAAGGCGCAGAAGAGTCCAAGCAGGCGCGGAAGCGTCCAGGCAGGCGCGGAAGCGACCAAGCAGCCGCGGTAGCGTGCAACCAGGCGCGGAAGCGTCCAAGAAGTCGCGGAAGCGTCCAAACAGGCGCGGAAGCATGTAAGAAGACGCAGAATAGTCCAAGCAGGCGCGGAAGCGTCCAAGCAGTCGCGGAAGCGTCCAAGCAGGCGCGGACACGTCCAAGTAGGCGCGGAAGCATGCAAGAAGGCGTGGAAGCATCCAAGCAGGCGCGGAAACTTCCAAGTAGGCGCGGCAGCATGCAAGAAGGCGCAGAAGAGTCCAAGCAGGCGCGGAAGCGTCCAAGCAGGCGCGGAAGCATGCAAGCAGGCGCGGAAGCGTCCAGGCAGGCGCGGAAGCGACCAAGCAGCCGCGGTAGCGTGCAACCAGGCGCGGAAGCGTCCAAGAAGTCGCGGAAGCGTCCAAACAGGCGCGGAAGCATGTAAGAAGACGCAGAATAGTCCAAGCAGGCGCGGAAGCGTCCAAGCAGTCGCGGAAGCGTCCAAGCAGGCGCGGTAGCGTCCTAGCGTGCGCGGAAGCGTGCAAGCAGTCGCGGAAGCGTCCAAGCAGGCGCGGTAGCGTCCAAGCGTGCGCGGAAGCGTGCAAGCAGTCGCGGAAGCGTCCAAGCAGGCGGGGAAGCATGCAAGCAGGCGCGGAAGCGTCCAAGCAGGCGCGGAAACATCCAAGTAGGCGCGGCAGCATGCAAGAAGGCGCAGGAGAGTCCAAGCAGTCGCGGAAGCGTCCAAGCAGTCGCGGAAGCGTCCAAGCAGGCGCGGTAGCGTCCGAGCAGGCGCGGTAGCGTCCAAGCAGGCGCGGAAACGTCCAAGCAGGCGCGGAAGCGTCCAAGCAGGCGGGGAAGCATGCAAGAAGGCGCGGAAGCGTCCAAGCAGGCGCGGAAACGTTCAAGTAGGCGCGGAAGCATGCAAGAAGGCGCGGAAGCTTCCAAGCAGGCGCGGTAGTGTCCAAGCAGGCGCGGTAGCGTCCAACCAGGCGCGGAAGCATGCAAGAAGGCGCAGAAAAGTCCAAGCAGGCGCGGAAGCGTCCAAGCAGTCGCAGAAGCGTCCAAGCAGGCGCGGTAGCGTCCAACCAGGCGCGGAAGCGTCCAAGAATTCGCGGAAGCGTCCAAGAAGTCGCGGAAGCGTCCAAGAAGTCGCGGAAGCGTCCAAACAGGCGCGGTAGCGTCCGAGCAGGCGCGGTAGCGTCCAAGCAGGCGCGGAAACGTCCAAGCAGGCGCGGAAGAGTCCAAGCAGGCGCGGAAGCATGCAAGCAGGCGCGGAAGCGTCCAAGCAGGCGCGGTAGCGTCCAACCAGGCGCGGATGCGTCCAAGCAGTCGCGGAAGCGTCCAAGCAGGCGCGGTAGCGTCCAAGCAGGCGCGGAAACGTCCAAGCAGGCGCGGAAGCATGCAAGAAGACGCAGAAGAGTCCAAGCAGGCGCGGAAGCGTCCAAGCAGGAGGGGAAGCATGCAAGCAGGCGCGAAAGCGTCCAAGAAGGCGCGGAAACGTCCAAGTAGGCGCGGAAGCATGCAAGAAGGCGCAGTAGAGTCCAAGCAGGCGCGGAAGCGGCCAAGCAGGCGCGGTAGCGTCCAAGCAGGCGCGGAAACGTCCAAGCAGGCGCGGAAGCATGCAAGAAGGCGCGGAAGTGTCCAAGCAAGCGCGGTAGCGTCCAAGCAGGCGCGGAAACGTCCAAGCAGGCGCGGAAGCATGCAAAAAGGCGTAGAAGAGTCCAAGCAGTCGCGGAAGCGTCCAAGCAGGCGCGGAAGCGTCCAAGCAGACGCGGTAGCGTTCAAGCAGGCGCGGAAGCGTCCAAGCAGGCGCGGTAGCGTCCAAACAGGCGCGGAAACGTCCAAGCAGGCGCGGTAGCGTCCAAGCAGGCGCGGAAACATCCAAGCAGGCGCGGAAGCATGCAAGAAGGCGCAGTAGAGTCCAAGCAGGCGCGGAAGCGGCCAAGCAGGCGCGGTAGCGTCCAAGCAGGCGCGGAAACGTCCAAGCAGGCGCGGAAGCATGCAAGAAGGCGCGGAAGTGTCCAACCAGGCGCGGTAGCGTCCAAGCAGGCGCGGAAACGTCCAAGCAGGCGCGGAAGCATGCAAAAAGGCGTAGAAGAGTCCAAGCAGGCGCGGAAGCGTCCTAGCAGTCGCGGAAGCGTCCTAGCAGTCGCGGAAGCGTCCAAGCAGGCGCGGTAGCGTCCAAGCAGGCGCGGAAACGTCCAAGCAGGCGCGGAAGCATGCAAGAAGACGCGGAAGTGTCCAAGCAGGCGCGGTAGCGTCCAAGCAGGCGCGGAAACGTCCAAGCAGGCGCGGAAGCATGCAAAAAGGCGTAGAAGAGTCCAAGCAGTCGCGGAAGCGTCCAAGCAGGCGCGGAAGCGTCCAAGCAGACGCGGTAGCGTTCAAGCAGGCGCGGAAGCGTCCAAGCAGGCGCGGTAGCGTCCAAACAGGCGCGGAAACGTCCAAGCAGGCGCGGTAGCGTCCAAACAGGCGCGGAAACGTCCAAGCAGGCGCGGTAGCGTCCAAGCAGGCGCGGAAACATCCAAGCAGGCGCGGAAGCATGCAAGAAGGCGCAGAAGAGTCCAAGCAGGCGCGGAAGCGTCCTAGCAGTAGCGGAAGCGTCCAAGCAGGCGCGGTAGCGTCCAAGCAGGCGCGGAAACGTCCAAGAAGGCGCAGGAGCATGCAAGAAGACGCAGAAGGGTCCAACCAGGCGCGGAAGCGTCCAAGCAGTCGCGGAAGCGTCCAAGCAGGTGCGGTAGCGTCCAAGCAGGCGCGGTAGCGTCCAAGCAGGCGCGGTAGTGTCCAAGCAGTCGCGGAAACATCCAAGCAGGCGCGGTAGCGTCCAACCAGGCGCGGAAGCGTCCAAGCAGTCGCGGAAGCGTCCAAGCAGGCTCGGAAGCGTCCAAGTAGGCGCGGAAGCGTCCAAGCAGTCGCCGAAGCGTCCAAGCAGGCGCGGAAGCGTCCAAGCAGGCGCGGAAGCGTCCAAGCATGCGCGGAAGCGTCCAAGCAGTCGCGGAAGCGTCCAAGCAGGCGCGGTAGCGTCCAACCAGGCGCGGAAGCGTCCAAGTAGGCGCGGCAGCATGCAAGAAGGCGGAGAAGAGTCCAAGCAGGCGCGGAAGCGTCCAAGCAGGCTCGGAACCGTGCAAGCAGGCGCGGAAGCGACCAAGCAGGCGGGGTAGCGTCCAAGCAGGCGCGGAAGCGACCAAGCAGGCGCGGAAGCATGCAAGCAGGCGCGGAAGCACGTAAGAAGGCGCAGAAGAGTCCAAGCAGGCGCGGAAGCGTCCAAGCAGTCGCGGAAGCGTCCAAGCAGGCGCGGAAGCATGCAAGAATGCGCAGAAGAGTCCAAGCAGGCGCGGAAGCGTCCAAGTAGGCGCGGCAGCATGCAAGAAGGCGCAGAAGAGTCCAAGCAGGCGCGGAAGCGTCCAAGCAGTCGCGGAAGCGTCCAAGCAATCGCGGAATCGTCCAAGCAGGCGCGGAAGCGTCCAAGCAGGCGCTGTAGCGCCCAAACAGGCGCGGAAACGTCCAAGCAGGCGCGGAAGCATGCAAGAAGGCGCAGAAGAGTCCAAGCAGGCGCGGAAGCGTCCAAGCAGGCGCGGAAGCGTCCAAGCAGGCGCGAAAGCGTCCAAGCAGGCTCGGAACCGTGCAAGCAGGGGCGGAAGCGTCCAAGCAGGCGCGGAAGCATGCATGCAGGAGCGGAAGCGTGCATAAGGCGCAGAACAGTCCAAGCAGGCGTGGAAGCGTCCAAGCAGGCGCGGAAGCGTCCAAGCAGGCGCGAAAGCGTCCAAGCAGGCTCGGAACCGTGCAAGCAGGGGCGGAAGCGTCCAAGCAGGCGCGGAAGCATGCATGCAGGAGCGGAAGCGTGCATAAGGCGCAGAACAGTCCAAGCAGGCGCGGAAGCGTCCAAGCAGTCGCGGTAGCGTCCAAGCAGGAGCGGAAGCGTCCAAGCAGTCGCGGAAGTTTCCAAGCAGTCGCGGAAGCGTCCAAGCAGGCGCGGAAGCATGCAAGAAGGCGCAGAAGAGTCCAAGCAGGCGCGGAAGCGTCCAAGCAGTCGCGGAAGCGTCCAAGCAGTCGCGGAAGCGTCCACGCAGGCGCGGAAGCGTCCAAGCAGGCGCGGAAGCATGCAAGCAGGCGCGGAAGCGTCCTAGCAGGCGCGAAAGCGTCCAAGCAGGCTCGGAACCGTGCAAGCAGGCGCGGAAGTGTCCAAGCAGGCGCGGAAGCATGCAAGAAGGCGCAGAAGAGTCCAAGCAGGCGCGGAAGCGTCCAAGTAGTCGCGGAAGCGTACAAGCAGGCTCGGAACCGTGCAAGCAGGCGCGGAAGTGACCAAGCAGGCGCCGAAGCATGCAAACAGGCGCGGAAGCATGCAAGAAGGCGCAGAACAGTCCAAGCAGGCGCGGAAGCGTCCAAGCAGTCGCGGTAGCGTCCAAGCAGGAGCGGAAGCGTCCAAGCAGGCGCGGAAGCATACACACAGGCGCGGAAGCGTCCAAGCAGTCGCGGAAGCGTCCAAGCAGGCGCGGAAGCGTCCAAGCAGGCGCAGAAGAGTCCAAGCAGGCGCGTAAGCGTCCAAGCAGGCTCGGAAGCGTCCAAGTAGTCGCGGAAGAGTCCAAGCAGTCGCCGAAGCGTCCAAGCAGGCGCGGAAGCGTCCAAGCACTCGCGGAAGCGTTCAAGCAGGCGCGGTAGCGTCCAAGCAGGCGCGGAAGCATCCATACAGGCGCGGAAGCGTCCAAGCAGGCGCGTAAGCGTCCAAGAAGGCGCAGAAGAGTCCAAGCAGGCGCGGAAGCGTCCAAGCAGGCGCGGAAGCGTCCAAGCAGTGGCGGAAGCGTCCAAGCAGGCGCGGAAGCGTCCAAGCAGGCGCGGAAGCATGCAAGCAGGCGCGGAAGCACGTAAGAAGGCGCAGAATAGTCCAAGCAGGCGCGGAAGTGTCCAAGCTGGCGCGGAAGCGTCCAAGCAGGCGCGGAAGCATGCAAGCAGGCGCGGAAGCACGTAAGAAGGCGCAGAATAGTCCAAGCAGGCGCGGAAGTGTCCAAGCAGGCGTGGAAGCGTCCAAGCAGGCGCGGAAGCGTCCAAGCAATCGCGGAAGCGTCCAAGTAGGCGCGGAAGCATGCAAACAGGCGCGGAAGCATGCAAGAAGGCGCAGAACAGTCCAAGCAGGCGCGGAAGCGTCCAAGCAGTCGCGGAAGCTTCCAAGCAGTCGCGGAAGCGTCCAAGCAGGCGCGGAAGCATGCAAGAAGGCGCAGAAGAGTCCAAGCAGGCGCGGAAGCGTCCAAGCAGTCGCGGAAGCGTCCAAGCAGTCGCGGAAGCGTCCACGCAGGCGCGGAAGCGTCCAAGCAGACGCGGAAGTGTCCAAGCAGGTGCGGAAGCGTCCAAGCAGGCGCGGTAGCGTCCAAGCAGGCGCGGAAGCGTCCAAGCAGGCGCGGAAGCATCCATACAGGTGCGGAAGCGTCCAAGCTGGCGCGTAAGCGTCCAAGCAGGCTCGGAAGCGTCCAAGCAGGCGCGGAAGCGTCCAAGCTGTCGCGGAAGCGTCCAAGCAGGCGCGGAAGCGTCCAAGCAGGCGCGGAAGCGTCCAAGCAGGCGCGGAAGCATACACACAGGCGCGGAAGCGTCCAAGCAGTCGCAGAAGCGTCCAAGCAGCCGCGGTAGCGTGCAACCAGGCGCGGAAGCGTCCAAGAAGTCGCGGAAGCGTCCAAACAGGCGCGGAAGCATGCAAGAAGACGCAGAATAGTCCAAGCAGGCGCGGAAGCGTCCAAGCAGTCTCGGAAGCGTCCAAGCAGGCGCGGTAGCGTCCAATCAGGCGCAGTAGCGTCCAAGCAGGCGCGGAAACTTCCAAGTAGGCGCGGCAGCATGCAAGAAGGCGCAGAAGAGTCCAAGCAGGCGCGGAAGCGTCCAAGCAGGCGCGGAAGCATGCAAGCAGGCGCGGAAGCGTCCAAGCAGGCGCGGAAGCGTCCAAGCAGGCGCGGAAGCGTCCAAGCAGGCGCGGAAGCATACACACAGGCGCGGAAGCGTCCAAGCAGTCGCGGAAGCGTCCACGCAGGCGCGGAAGCGTCCAAGCAGACGCGGAAGTGTCCAAGCAGGTGCGGAAGCGTCCAAGCAGGCGCGGTAGCGTCCAAGCAGGCGCGGAAGCGTCCAAGCAGTCGCGGAAGCGTCCAAGCAGGCGCAGTAGCGTCCAAGCAGGCGCGGAAACGTCCAATCAGGCGCAGTAGCGTCCAAGCAGGCGCGGAAACTTCCAAGTAGGCGCGGCAGCATGCAAGAAGGCGCAGAAGAGTCCAAGCAGGCGCGGAAGCGTCCAAGCAGGCGCGGAAGCATGCAAGCAGGCGCGGAAGCGTCCAGGCAGGCGCGGAAGCGACCAAGCAGCCGCGGTAGCGTGCAACCAGGCGCGGAAGCGTCCAAGAAGTCGCGGAAGCGTCCAAACAGGCGCGGAAGCATGCAAGAAGACGCAGAATAGTCCAAGCAGGCGCGGAAGCGTCCAAGCAGTCTCGGAAGCGTCCAAGCAGGCGCGGTAGCGTCCTAGCGTGCGCGGAAGCGTGCAAGCAGTCGCGGAAGCGTCCAAGCAGGCGCGGTAGCGTCCAAGCGTGCGCGGAAGCGTGCAAGCAGTCGCGGAAGCGTCCAAGCAGGCGGGGAAGCATGCAAGCAGGCGCGGAAGCGTCCAAGCAGGCGCGGAAACATCCAAGTAGGCGCGGCAGCATGCAAGAAGGCGCAGGAGAGTCCAAGCAGTCGCGGAAGCGTCCAAGCAGTCGCGGAAGCGTCCAAGCAGGCGCGGTAGCGTCCGAGCAGGCGCGGTAGCGTCCAAGCAGGCGCGGAAACGTCCAAGCAGGCGCGGAAGCGTCCAAGCAGGCGGGGAAGCATGCAAGAAGGCGCGGAAGCGTCCAAGCAGGCGCGGAAACGTTCAAGTAGGCGCGGAAGCATGCAAGAAGGCGCGGAAGCGTCCAAGCAGGCGCGGTAGTGTCCAAGCAGGCGCGGTAGCGTCCAACCAGGCGCGGAAGCATGCAAGAAGGCGCAGAAAAGTCCAAGCAGGCGCGGAAGCGTCCAAGCAGTCGCAGAAGCGTCCAAGCAGGCGCGGTAGCGTCCAACCAGGCGCGGAAGCGTCCAAGAATTCGCGGAAGCGTCCAAGAAGTCGCGGAAGCGTCCAAGAAGTCGCGGAAGCGTCCAAACAGGCGCGGTAGCGTCCGAGCAGGCGCGGAAGCGTCCAAGCAGTCGCGGAAGCATGCAAGAAGTCGCAGAAGAGTCCAAGCAGGCGCGGAAGCGTCCAAGCAGGCGCAGAAGCGTCCAAGGAGTCGCGGAATCGTCCAAGCAGGCGCGGTAGCGTCCAACAAGGCGCGGAAGCGTCCAAGCAGTCGCGGAATTGTCCAAGCAGGCGCGGTAGCGTCCAAGCAGTCGCGGAAGCGTCCAAGCAGGCGCGGTAGCGTCCAAGTAGGCGCGGAAACGTCCAAGCAGGCGCGGAAGCATGCAAGAAGACGCAGAAGTGTCCAAGCAGGCGCGGAAGCGTCCAAGCAGGCGCGGACACGTCCAAGTAGGCGCGGAAGCATGCAAGAAGGCGTGGAAGCATCCAAGCAGGCGGGGAAGCATGCAAGCAGGCGCGGAAGCGTCCAAGCAGGCGCGGAAACGTCCAAGTAGGCGCGGAAGCACTCAAGAAGGCGCAGAAGAGTCCAAGCAGGCGCGGAAGCGTCCAGGCAGGCGCGGAAGCGACCAAGCAGCCGCGGTAGCGTGCAACCAGGCGCGGAAGCGTCCAAGAAGTCGCGGAAGCGTCCAAACAGGCGCGGAAGCATGTAAGAAGACGCAGAATAGTCCAAGCAGGCGCGGAAGCGTCCAAGCAGTCGCGGAAGCGTCCAAGCAGGCGCGGACACGTCCAAGTAGGCGCGGAAGCATGCAAGAAGGCGTGGAAGCATCCAAGCAGGCGCGGAAACTTCCAAGTAGGCGCGGCAGCATGCAAGAAGGCGCAGAAGAGTCCAAGCAGGCGCGGAAGCGTCCAAGCAGGCGCGGAAGCATGCAAGCAGGCGCGGAAGCGTCCAGGCAGGCGCGGAAGCGACCAAGCAGCCGCGGTAGCGTGCAACCAGGCGCGGAAGCGTCCAAGAAGTCGCGGAAGCGTCCAAACAGGCGCGGAAGCATGTAAGAAGACGCAGAATAGTCCAAGCAGGCGCGGAAGCGTCCAAGCAGTCGCGGAAGCGTCCAAGCAGGCGCGGTAGCGTCCTAGCGTGCGCGGAAGCGTGCAAGCAGTCGCGGAAGCGTCCAAGCAGGCGCGGTAGCGTCCAAGCGTGCGCGGAAGCGTGCAAGCAGTCGCGGAAGCGTCCAAGCAGGCGGGGAAGCATGCAAGCAGGCGCGGAAGCGTCCAAGCAGGCGCGGAAACATCCAAGTAGGCGCGGCAGCATGCAAGAAGGCGCAGGAGAGTCCAAGCAGTCGCGGAAGCGTCCAAGCAGTCGCGGAAGCGTCCAAGCAGGCGCGGTAGCGTCCGAGCAGGCGCGGTAGCGTCCAAGCAGGCGCGGAAACGTCCAAGCAGGCGCGGAAGCGTCCAAGCAGGCGGGGAAGCATGCAAGAAGGCGCGGAAGCGTCCAAGCAGGCGCGGAAACGTTCAAGTAGGCGCGGAAGCATGCAAGAAGGCGCGGAAGCTTCCAAGCAGGCGCGGTAGTGTCCAAGCAGGCGCGGTAGCGTCCAACCAGGCGCGGAAGCATGCAAGAAGGCGCAGAAAAGTCCAAGCAGGCGCGGAAGCGTCCAAGCAGTCGCAGAAGCGTCCAAGCAGGCGCGGTAGCGTCCAACCAGGCGCGGAAGCGTCCAAGAATTCGCGGAAGCGTCCAAGAAGTCGCGGAAGCGTCCAAGAAGTCGCGGAAGCGTCCAAACAGGCGCGGTAGCGTCCGAGCAGGCGCGGTAGCGTCCAAGCAGGCGCGGAAACGTCCAAGCAGGCGCGGAAGAGTCCAAGCAGGCGCGGAAGCATGCAAGCAGGCGCGGAAGCGTCCAAGCAGGCGCGGTAGCGTCCAACCAGGCGCGGATGCGTCCAAGCAGTCGCGGAAGCGTCCAAGCAGGCGCGGTAGCGTCCAAGCAGGCGCGGAAACGTCCAAGCAGGCGCGGAAGCATGCAAGAAGACGCAGAAGAGTCCAAGCAGGCGCGGAAGCGTCCAAGCAGGAGGGGAAGCATGCAAGCAGGCGCGAAAGCGTCCAAGAAGGCGCGGAAACGTCCAAGTAGGCGCGGAAGCATGCAAGAAGGCGCAGTAGAGTCCAAGCAGGCGCGGAAGCGGCCAAGCAGGCGCGGTAGCGTCCAAGCAGGCGCGGAAACGTCCAAGCAGGCGCGGAAGCATGCAAGAAGGCGCGGAAGTGTCCAAGCAAGCGCGGTAGCGTCCAAGCAGGCGCGGAAACGTCCAAGCAGGCGCGGAAGCATGCAAAAAGGCGTAGAAGAGTCCAAGCAGTCGCGGAAGCGTCCAAGCAGGCGCGGAAGCGTCCAAGCAGACGCGGTAGCGTTCAAGCAGGCGCGGAAGCGTCCAAGCAGGCGCGGTAGCGTCCAAACAGGCGCGGAAACGTCCAAGCAGGCGCGGTAGCGTCCAAGCAGGCGCGGAAACATCCAAGCAGGCGCGGAAGCATGCAAGAAGGCGCAGTAGAGTCCAAGCAGGCGCGGAAGCGGCCAAGCAGGCGCGGTAGCGTCCAAGCAGGCGCGGAAACGTCCAAGCAGGCGCGGAAGCATGCAAGAAGGCGCGGAAGTGTCCAACCAGGCGCGGTAGCGTCCAAGCAGGCGCGGAAACGTCCAAGCAGGCGCGGAAGCATGCAAAAAGGCGTAGAAGAGTCCAAGCAGGCGCGGAAGCGTCCTAGCAGTCGCGGAAGCGTCCTAGCAGTCGCGGAAGCGTCCAAGCAGGCGCGGTAGCGTCCAAGCAGGCGCGGAAACGTCCAAGCAGGCGCGGAAGCATGCAAGAAGACGCGGAAGTGTCCAAGCAGGCGCGGTAGCGTCCAAGCAGGCGCGGAAACGTCCAAGCAGGCGCGGAAGCATGCAAAAAGGCGTAGAAGAGTCCAAGCAGTCGCGGAAGCGTCCAAGCAGGCGCGGAAGCGTCCAAGCAGACGCGGTAGCGTTCAAGCAGGCGCGGAAGCGTCCAAGCAGGCGCGGTAGCGTCCAAACAGGCGCGGAAACGTCCAAGCAGGCGCGGTAGCGTCCAAACAGGCGCGGAAACGTCCAAGCAGGCGCGGTAGCGTCCAAGCAGGCGCGGAAACATCCAAGCAGGCGCGGAAGCATGCAAGAAGGCGCAGAAGAGTCCAAGCAGGCGCGGAAGCGTCCTAGCAGTAGCGGAAGCGTCCAAGCAGGCGCGGTAGCGTCCAAGCAGGCGCGGAAACGTCCAAGAAGGCGCAGGAGCATGCAAGAAGACGCAGAAGGGTCCAACCAGGCGCGGAAGCGTCCAAGCAGTCGCGGAAGCGTCCAAGCAGGTGCGGTAGCGTCCAAGCAGGCGCGGTAGCGTCCAAGCAGGCGCGGTAGTGTCCAAGCAGTCGCGGAAACATCCAAGCAGGCGCGGTAGCGTCCAACCAGGCGCGGAAGCGTCCAAGCAGTCGCGGAAGCGTCCAAGCAGGCTCGGAAGCGTCCAAGTAGGCGCGGAAGCGTCCAAGCAGTCGCCGAAGCGTCCAAGCAGGCGCGGAAGCGTCCAAGCAGGCGCGGAAGCGTCCAAGCATGCGCGGAAGCGTCCAAGCAGTCGCGGAAGCGTCCAAGCAGGCGCGGTAGCGTCCAACCAGGCGCGGAAGCGTCCAAGTAGGCGCGGCAGCATGCAAGAAGGCGGAGAAGAGTCCAAGCAGGCGCGGAAGCGTCCAAGCAGGCTCGGAACCGTGCAAGCAGGCGCGGAAGCGACCAAGCAGGCGGGGTAGCGTCCAAGCAGGCGCGGAAGCGACCAAGCAGGCGCGGAAGCATGCAAGCAGGCGCGGAAGCACGTAAGAAGGCGCAGAAGAGTCCAAGCAGGCGCGGAAGCGTCCAAGCAGTCGCGGAAGCGTCCAAGCAGGCGCGGAAGCATGCAAGAATGCGCAGAAGAGTCCAAGCAGGCGCGGAAGCGTCCAAGTAGGCGCGGCAGCATGCAAGAAGGCGCAGAAGAGTCCAAGCAGGCGCGGAAGCGTCCAAGCAGTCGCGGAAGCGTCCAAGCAATCGCGGAATCGTCCAAGCAGGCGCGGAAGCGTCCAAGCAGGCGCTGTAGCGCCCAAACAGGCGCGGAAACGTCCAAGCAGGCGCGGAAGCATGCAAGAAGGCGCAGAAGAGTCCAAGCAGGCGCGGAAGCGTCCAAGCAGGCGCGGAAGCGTCCAAGCAGGCGCGAAAGCGTCCAAGCAGGCTCGGAACCGTGCAAGCAGGGGCGGAAGCGTCCAAGCAGGCGCGGAAGCATGCATGCAGGAGCGGAAGCGTGCATAAGGCGCAGAACAGTCCAAGCAGGCGTGGAAGCGTCCAAGCAGGCGCGGAAGCGTCCAAGCAGGCGCGAAAGCGTCCAAGCAGGCTCGGAACCGTGCAAGCAGGGGCGGAAGCGTCCAAGCAGGCGCGGAAGCATGCATGCAGGAGCGGAAGCGTGCATAAGGCGCAGAACAGTCCAAGCAGGCGCGGAAGCGTCCAAGCAGTCGCGGTAGCGTCCAAGCAGGAGCGGAAGCGTCCAAGCAGTCGCGGAAGCTTCCAAGCAGTCGCGGAAGCGTCCAAGCAGGCGCGGAAGCATGCAAGAAGGCGCAGAAGAGTCCAAGCAGGCGCGGAAGCGTCCAAGCAGTCGCGGAAGCGTCCAAGCAGTCGCGGAAGCGTCCACGCAGGCGCGGAAGCGTCCAAGCAGGCGCGGAAGCATGCAAGCAGGCGCGGAAGCGTCCTAGCAGGCGCGGAAGCGTCCAAGCAGGCGCGAAAGCGTCCAAGCAGGCTCGGAACCGTGCAAGCAGGCGCGGAAGTGTCCAAGCAGGCGCGGAAGCATGCAAGAAGGCGCAGAAGAGTCCAAGCAGGCGCGGAAGCGTCCAAGTAGTCGCGGAAGCGTACAAGCAGGCTCGGAACCGTGCAAGCAGGCGCGGAAGTGACCAAGCAGGCGCCGAAGCATGCAAACAGGCGCGGAAGCATGCAAGAAGGCGCAGAACAGTCCAAGCAGGCGCGGAAGCGTCCAAGCAGTCGCGGTAGCGTCCAAGCAGGAGCGGAAGCGTCCAAGCAGGCGCGGAAGCATACACACAGGCGCGGAAGCGTCCAAGCAGTCGCGGAAGCGTCCAAGCAGGCGCGGAAGCGTCCAAGCAGGCGCAGAAGAGTCCAAGCAGGCGCGTAAGCGTCCAAGCAGGCTCGGAAGCGTCCAAGTAGGCGCGGAAGAGTCCAAGCAGTCGCCGAAGCGTCCAAGCAGGCGCGGAAGCGTCCAAGCACTCGCGGAAGCGTTCAAGCAGGCGCGGTAGCGTCCAAGCAGGCGCGGAAGCATCCATACAGGCGCGGAAGCGTCCAAGCAGGCGCGTAAGCGTCCAAGAAGGCGCAGAAGAGTCCAAGCAGGCGCGGAAGCGTCCAAGCAGGCGCGGAAGCGTCCAAGCAGTGGCGGAAGCGTCCAAGCAGGCGCGGAAGCGTCCAAGCAGGCGCGGAAGCATGCAAGCAGGCGCGGAAGCACGTAAGAAGGCGCAGAATAGTCCAAGCAGGCGCGGAAGTGTCCAAGCTGGCGCGGAAGCGTCCAAGCAGGCGCGGAAGCATGCAAGCAGGCGCGGAAGCACGTAAGAAGGCGCAGAATAGTCCAAGCAGGCGCGGAAGTGTCCAAGCAGGCGTGGAAGCGTCCAAGCAGGCGCGGAAGCGTCCAAGCAATCGCGGAAGCGTCCAAGTAGGCGCGGAAGCATGCAAACAGGCGCGGAAGCATGCAAGAAGGCGCAGAACAGTCCAAGCAGGCGCGGAAGCGTCCAAGCAGTCGCGGAAGCTTCCAAGCAGTCGCGGAAGCGTCCAAGCAGGCGCGGAAGCATGCAAGAAGGCGCAGAAGAGTCCAAGCAGGCGCGGAAGCGTCCAAGCAGTCGCGGAAGCGTCCAAGCAGTCGCGGAAGCGTCCACGCAGGCGCGGAAGCGTCCAAGCAGACGCGGAAGTGTCCAAGCAGGTGCGGAAGCGTCCAAGCAGGCGCGGTAGCGTCCAAGCAGGCGCGGAAGCGTCCAAGCAGGCGCGGAAGCATCCATACAGGTGCGGAAGCGTCCAAGCTGGCGCGTAAGCGTCCAAGCAGGCTCGGAAGCGTCCAAGCAGGCGCGGAAGCGTCCAAGCTGTCGCGGAAGCGTCCAAGCAGGCGCGGAAGCGTCCAAGCAGGCGCGGAAGCGTCCAAGCAGGCGCGGAAGCATACACACAGGCGCGGAAGCGTCCAAGCAGTCGCAGAAGCGTCCAAGCAGACGCGGAAGTGTCCAAGCAGGCGCGGAAGCGTCCAAGCAATCGCGGAAGCGTCCAAGCAGGTGCGGAAGCGTCCAAGCAGGCGCGGAAGCATCCATACAGGTGCGGAAGCGTCCAAGCTGGCGCGTAAGCGTCCAAGCAGGCTCGGAAGCGTCCAAGCAGGCGCGGAAGCGTGCAAGCAGGCGCGGAAGCATCCAAGAAGGCGCGGAAACATGCAAGCAGGAGCGGAAGCATGCAAGAAGGCGCAGAACAGTCCAAGCAGGCGCGGAAGCGTCCAAGCAGGCGCGGAAGTGTCCAAGCAGGGGCGGAAGCGTCCAAGCAGGCGCGGAAGCGTCCTAGCAGGCGCGGAAGTGTCCAAGAAGACGCGGAAGCGTCCAAGCAGGCGCGAAAGCGTCCAAGCAGGCTCGGAACCGTGCAAGCAGGCGCGGAAGTGACCAAGCAGGCGCCGAAGCATGCAAACAGGCGCGGAAGCATGCAAGAAGGCGCAGAACAGTCCAAGCAGACGCGGAAGCGTCCAAGCAGTCGCGGTAGCGTCCAAGCAGGAGCGGAAGCGTCCAAGCAGGCGCGGAAGCATACACACAGGCGCGGAAGCGTCCAAGCAGTCGCGGAAGCGTCCAAGCAGGCGCGGAAGCGTCCAAGCAGGCGCAGAAGAGTCCAAGCAGGCGTGGAAGCGTCCAAGCAGGCGCGGAAGCGTCCAAGCACTCGCGGAAGCGTCCAAGCAGGCGCGGTAGCGTCCAGGCAGTCGCGGAAGCGTCCAAGCAGGCGCGGTAGCGTCCAACCAGGCGCGGAAGCGTCCAAGTAGGCGCGGCAGCATGCAAGAAGGCGGAGAAGAGTCCAAGCAGGCGCGGAAGCGTCCAAGCAGGCGCGGAAACGTCCAAGTAGGCGCGGAAGCAAGCAAGAAGGCGCAGAAGAGTCCAAGCAGGCACGAAAACGTCCAAGTAGGCGCGGAAGCGACCAAGCAGGCGGGGAAGCATGCAAGCAGACGCGGAAGCGTCCAAGCAGGCGCGGACACGTCCAAGTAGGCGCGGAAGCATGCAAGAAGGTGCGGAAGCATCCAAGCAGGCGCGGTAGCGTCCAAGCAGGCGCGGAAACGTCCAAGCAGGCGCGGAAGCAAGCAAGAAGGCGCAGAAGAGTCCAAACAGGCGCAGAAGTGTCCAAGCAGGCGCGGTAGCGTCCAAGCAGGCGCGGAAACGTCCAAGCAGGCGCGGAAACGTCCAAGCAGGCGCGGTAACGTCCAAGCAGTCGCGGAAGCGTACAAGTAGGCGCGGTAGCGTCCAAGCAGGCGCGGAAACGTCCAAGCCGGCGCGGAAGCATGCAAGAAGACGCAGAAGAGTCCAAGCAGGCGCGGAAATGTCCAAGCAGGCGCGGAAGCATCCAAGCAGGCGCGGAAACGTCCAAGCAGGCGCGGAAACGTCCAAGCAAGCGCGGAAGCATGCAAGAAGACGCAGAAGAGTCCAAGCAGGCGCGGAAGCGTCCAAGCAGACGGGGAAGCATGCAAGCAGGCGCGGTAGCGTTCAACCAGGTGCGGAAGCGTCCAAGCAGTCGCGGAAACGTCCAAGCAGGCGCGGAAACGTCCAAGTAGGCGCGGAAGCATGCACGAAGGAGCAGAAGCGTCCAAGCAGGCGCGGTAGCGTCCAAGCAGGCGCGGAAGCGTACAAGCAGGCGCGGAAGAGTCCAAGCAGGCGCGGAAGCGTACAAGCAGGCGCGGAAACGTCCAAGCCGGCGCGGTAGCGTCCAAGCAGGCGCAGAAGAGTCCAAGCAAGCGCGGAAGCATGCAAGAAGGCGCAGAAGAGTCCAAGCAGGCGCGAAAACGTCCAAGTAGGCGCGGAAGCGACCAAGCAGGCGGGGTAGCGTCCAAGCAGGCGCGGAAGCGTCCAAGCAGGCGCGGAAGCATGCAAGCAGGCGCGGAAGCATGCAAGAAGGCGCAGAAGAGTCCAAGCAGGCGCGGTAGTGTCCAAGCAGGCGCGGAAGCGTCCAAGCAGGCGCGGAAGCGTCCAAGCAGGCGCGGTAGCGTCCAAGCAGGCGCGGAAACATCCAAGCAGGCGCCGAAGCATGCATTAAGGCGCAGAAGCGTCCAAGGAGTCGCGAAAGCTTCCAAGCAGGCGCGGAAGCGTCCAAGCAGGCGGGGAAGCATGCAAGCAGACGCGGAAGCGTCCAAGCAGTCGCGGAAGCGTCCAAGCAGGCTCGGAACCGTGCAAGCAGGCGCGGAAGTGACCAAGCAGGCGCCGAAGCATGCAAACAGGCGCGGAAGCATGCAAGAAGGCGCAGAACAGTCCAAGCAGGCGCGGAAGCGTCCAAGCAGTCGCGGTAGCGTCCAAGCAGGAGCGGAAGCGTCCAAGCAGGCGCGGAAGCATACACACAGGCGCGGAAGCGTCCAAGCAGTCGCGGAAGCGTCCAAGCAGGCGCGGAAGCGTCCAAGCAGGCGCAGAAGAGTCCAAGCAGGCGCGTAAGCGTCCAAGCAGGCTCGGAAGCGTCCAAGTAGGCGCGGAAGAGTCCAAGCAGTCGCCGAAGCGTCCAAGCAGGCGCGGAAGCGTCCAAGCACTCGCGGAAGCGTTCAAGCAGGCGCGGTAGCGTCCAAGCAGGCGCGGAAGCATCCATACAGGCGCGGAAGCGTCCAAGCAGGCGCGTAAGCGTCCAAGAAGGCGCAGAAGAGTCCAAGCAGGCGCGGAAGCGTCCAAGCAGGCGCGGAAGCGTCCAAGCAGTGGCGGAAGCGTCCAAGCAGGCGCGGAAGCGTCCAAGCAGGCGCGGAAGCATGCAAGCAGGCGCGGAAGCACGTAAGAAGGCGCAGAATAGTCCAAGCAGGCGCGGAAGTGTCCAAGCAGGCTCGGAAGCGTCCAAGTAGGCGCGGAAGAGTCCAAGCAGTCGCCGAAGCGTCCAAGCAGGCGCGGAAGCGTCCAAGCACTCGCGGAAGCGTTCAAGCAGGCGCGGTAGCGTCCAAGCAGGCGCGGAAGCATCCATACAGGCGCGGAAGCGTCCAAGCAGGCGCGTAAGCGTCCAAGAAGGCGCAGAAGAGTCCAAGCAGGCGCGGAAGCGTCCAAGCAGGCGCGGAAGCGTCCAAGCAGTGGCGGAAGCGTCCAAGCAGGCGCGGTAGCGTCCAAGCAGGCGCGGAAGCATCCATACAGGCGCGGAAGCGTCCAAGCAGGCGCGTAAGCGTCCAAGAAGGCGCAGAATAGTCCAAGCAGGCGCGGAAGTGTCCAAGCAGGCGTGGAAGCGTCCAAGCAGGCGCGGAAGCGTCCAAGCAATCGCGGAAGCGTCCAAGTAGGCGCGGAAGCATGCAAACAGGCGCGGAAGCATGCAAGAAGGCGCAGAACAGTCCAAGCAGGCGCGGAAGCGTCCAAGCAGTCGCGGAAGCTTCCAAGCAGTCGCGGAAGCGTCCAAGCAGGCGCGGAAGCATGCAAGAAGGCGCAGAAGAGTCCAAGCAGGCGCGGAAGCGTCCAAGCAGTCGCGGAAGCGTCCAAGCTGTCGCGGAAGCGTCCACGCAGGCGCGGAAGCGTCCAAGCAGACGCGGAAGTGTCCAAGCAGGTGCGGAAGCGTCCAAGCAGGCGCGGTAGCGTCCAAGCAGGCGCGGAAGCGTCCAAGCAGGCGCGGAAGCATCCATACAGGTGCGGAAGCGTCCAAGCTGGCGCGTAAGCGTCCAAGCAGGCTCGGAAGCGTCCAAGCAGGCGCGGAAGCGTCCAAGCTGTCGCGGAAGCGTCCAAGCAGGCGCGGAAGCGTCCAAGCAGGCGCGGAAGCGTCCAAGCAGGCGCGGAAGCATACACACAGGCGCGGAAGCGTCCAAGCAGGCGCGGAAGCATCCATACAGGTGCGGAAGCGTCCAAGCTGGCGCGGAAGCGTCCAAGCAATCGCGGAAGCGTCCAAGTAGGCGCGGAAGCATGCAAACAGGCGCGGAAGCATGCAAGAAGGCGCAGAACAGTCCAAGCAGGCGCGGAAGCGTCCAAGCAGTCGCGGAAGCTTCCAAGCAGTCGCGGAAGCGTCCAAGCAGGTGCGGAAGCGTCCAAGCAGGCGCGGAAGTGTCCAAGCAGGCGTGGAAGCGTCCAAGCAGGCGCGGAAGCGTCCAAGCAATCGCGGAAGCGTCCAAGTAGGCGCGGAAGCATGCAAACAGGCGCGGAAGCATGCAAGAAGGCGCAGAACAGTCCAAGCAGGCGCGGAAGCGTCCAAGCAGTCGCGGAAGCTTCCAAGCAGTCGCGGAAGCGTCCAAGCAGGCGCGGAAGCATGCAAGAAGGCGCAGAAGAGTCCAAGCAGGCGCGGAAGCGTCCAAGCAGTCGCGGAAGCGTCCAAGCAGTCGCGGAAGCGTCCACGCAGGCGCGGTAGCGTCCAAGCAGGCGCGGAAGCGTCCAAGCAGGCGCGGAAGCATCCATACAGGTGCGGAAGCGTCCAAGCTGGCGCGTAAGCGTCCAAGCAGGCTCGGAAGCGTCCAAGCAGGCGCGGAAGCGTCCAAGCTGTCGCGGAAGCGTCCAAGCAGGCGCGGAAGCGTCCAAGCAGGCGCGGAAGCGTCCAAGCAGGCGCGGAAGCATACACACAGGCGCGGAAGCGTCCAAGCAGTCGCAGAAGCGTCCAAGCAGACGCGGAAGTGTCCAAGCAGGCGCGGAAGCGTCCAAGCAGGCGCGGAAGCGTCCAAGCAGGTGCGGAAGCGTCCAAGCAGGCGCGGAAGCATCCATACAGGTGCGGAAGCGTCCAAGCTGGCGCGTAAGCGTCCAAGCAGGCTCGGAAGCGTCCAAGCAGGCGCGGAAGCGTGCAAGCAGGCGCGGAAGCATCCAAGAAGGCGCGGAAACATGCAAGCAGGAGCGGAAGCATGCAAGAAGGCGCAGAACAGTCCAAGCAGGCGCGGAAGCGTCCAAGCAGGCGCGGAAGTGTCCAAGCAGGGGCGGAAGCGTCCAAGCAGGCGCGGAAGCGTCCTAACAGGCGCGGAAGTGTCCAAGAAGACGCGGAAGCGTCCAAGCAGGCGCGAAAGCGTCCAAGCAGGCTCGGAACCGTGCAAGCAGGCGCGGAAGTGACCAAGCAGGCGCCGAAGCATGCAAACAGGCGCGGAAGCATGCAAGAAGGCGCAGAACAGTCCAAGCAGACGCGGAAGCGTCCAAGCAGTCGCGGTAGCGTCCAAGCAGGAGCGGAAGCGTCCAAGCAGGCGCGGAAGCATACACACAGGCGCGGAAGCGTCCAAGCAGTCGCGGAAGCGTCCAAGCAGGCGCGGAAGCGTCCAAGCAGGCGCAGAAGAGTCCAAGCAGGCGTGGAAGCGTCCAAGCAGGCGCGGAAGCGTCCAAGCACTCGCGGAAGCGTCCAAGCAGGCGCGGTAGCGTCCAAGCAGTCGCGGAAGCGTCCAAGCAGGCGCGGTAGCGTCCAACCAGGCGCGGAAGCGTCCAAGTAGGCGCGGCAGCATGCAAGAAGGCGGAGAAGAGTCCAAGCAGGCGCGGAAGCGTCCAAGCAGGCGCGGAAACGTCCAAGTAGGCGCGGAAGCAAGCAAGAAGGCGCAGAAGAGTCCAAGCAGGCACGAAAACGTCCAAGTAGGCGCGGAAGCGACCAAGCAGGCGGGGAAGCATGCAAGCAGACGCGGAAGCGTCCAAGCAGGCGCGGACACGTCCAAGTAGGCGCGGAAGCATGCAAGAAGGTGCGGAAGCATCCAAGCAGGCGCGGTAGCGTCCAAGCAGGCGCGGAAACGTCCAAGCAGGCGCGGAAGCAAGCAAGAAGGCGCAGAAGAGTCCAAACAGGCGCAGAAGTGTCCAAGCAGGCGCGGTAGCGTCCAAGCAGGCGCGGAAACGTCCAAGCAGGCGCGGAAACGTCCAAGCAGGCGCGGTAACGTCCAAGCAGTCGCGGAAGCGTACAAGTAGGCGCGGTAGCGTCCAAGCAGGCGCGGAAACGTCCAAGCCGGCGCGGAAGCATGCAAGAAGACGCAGAAGAGTCCAAGCAGGCGCGGAAATGTCCAAGCAGGCGCGGAAGCATCCAAGCAGGCGCGGAAACGTCCAAGCAGGCGCGGAAACGTCCAAGCAAGCGCGGAAGCATGCAAGAAGACGCAGAAGAGTCCAAGCAGGCGCGGAAGCGTCCAAGCAGACGGGGAAGCATGCAAGCAGGCGCGGTAGCGTTCAACCAGGTGCGGAAGCGTCCAAGCAGTCGCGGAAACGTCCAAGCAGGCGCGGAAACGTCCAAGTAGGCGCGGAAGCATGCACGAAGGAGCAGAAGCGTCCAAGCAGGCGCGGTAGCGTCCAAGCAGGCGCGGAAGCGTACAAGCAGGCGCGGAAGAGTCCAAGCAGGCGCGGAAGCGTACAAGCAGGCGCGGAAACGTCCAAGCCGGCGCGGTAGCGTCCAAGCAGGCGCAGAAGAGTCCAAGCAAGCGCGGAAGCATGCAAGAAGGCGCAGAAGAGTCCAAGCAGGCGCGAAAACGTCCAAGTAGGCGCGGAAGCGACCAAGCAGGCGGGGTAGCGTCCAAGCAGGCGCGGAAGCGTCCAAGCAGGCGCGGAAGCATGCAAGCAGGCGCGGAAGCATGCAAGAAGGCGCAGAAGAGTCCAAGCAGGCGCGGTAGTGTCCAAGCAGGCGCGGAAGCGTCCAAGCAGGCGCGGAAGCGTCCAAGCAGGCGCGGTAGCGTCCAAGCAGGCGCGGAAACATCCAAGCAGGCGCCGAAGCATGCATTAAGGCGCAGAAGCGTCCAAGGAGTCGCGAAAGCTTCCAAGCAGGCGCGGAAGCGTCCAAGCAGGCGGGGAAGCATGCAAGCAGACGCGGAAGCGTCCAAGCAGTCGCGGAAGCGTCCAAGCAGGCTCGGAACCGTGCAAGCAGGCGCGGAAGTGACCAAGCAGGCGCCGAAGCATGCAAACAGGCGCGGAAGCATGCAAGAAGGCGCAGAACAGTCCAAGCAGGCGCGGAAGCGTCCAAGCAGTCGCGGTAGCGTCCAAGCAGGAGCGGAAGCGTCCAAGCAGGCGCGGAAGCATACACACAGGCGCGGAAGCGTCCAAGCAGTCGCGGAAGCGTCCAAGCAGGCGCGGAAGCGTCCAAGCAGGCGCAGAAGAGTCCAAGCAGGCGCGTAAGCGTCCAAGCAGGCTCGGAAGCGTCCAAGTAGGCGCGGAAGAGTCCAAGCAGTCGCCGAAGCGTCCAAGCAGGCGCGGAAGCGTCCAAGCACTCGCGGAAGCGTTCAAGCAGGCGCGGTAGCGTCCAAGCAGGCGCGGAAGCATCCATACAGGCGCGGAAGCGTCCAAGCAGGCGCGTAAGCGTCCAAGAAGGCGCAGAAGAGTCCAAGCAGGCGCGGAAGCGTCCAAGCAGGCGCGGAAGCGTCCAAGCAGTGGCGGAAGCGTCCAAGCAGGCGCGGAAGCGTCCAAGCAGGCGCGGAAGCATGCAAGCAGGCGCGGAAGCACGTAAGAAGGCGCAGAATAGTCCAAGCAGGCGCGGAAGTGTCCAAGCAGGCTCGGAAGCGTCCAAGTAGGCGCGGAAGAGTCCAAGCAGTCGCCGAAGCGTCCAAGCAGGCGCGGAAGCGTCCAAGCACTCGCGGAAGCGTTCAAGCAGGCGCGGTAGCGTCCAAGCAGGCGCGGAAGCATCCATACAGGCGCGGAAGCGTCCAAGCAGGCGCGTAAGCGTCCAAGAAGGCGCAGAAGAGTCCAAGCAGGCGCGGAAGCGTCCAAGCAGGCGCGGAAGCGTCCAAGCAGTGGCGGAAGCGTCCAAGCAGGCGCGGTAGCGTCCAAGCAGGCGCGGAAGCATCCATACAGGCGCGGAAGCGTCCAAGCAGGCGCGTAAGCGTCCAAGAAGGCGCAGAATAGTCCAAGCAGGCGCGGAAGTGTCCAAGCAGGCGTGGAAGCGTCCAAGCAGGCGCGTAAGCGTCCAAGCAATCGCGGAAGCGTCCAAGTAGGCGCGGAAGCATGCAAACAGGCGCGGAAGCATGCAAGAAGGCGCAGAACAGTCCAAGCAGGCGCGGAAGCGTCCAAGCAGTCGCGGAAGCTTCCAAGCAGTTGCGGAAGCGTCCAAGCAGGCGCGGAAGCATGCAAGAAGGCGCAGAAGAGTCCAAGCAGGCGCGGAAGCGTCCAAGCAGTCGCGGAAGCGTCCAAGCAGTCGCGGAAGCGTCCACGCAGGCGCGGAAGCGTCCAAGCAGACGCGGAAGTGTCCAAGCAGGTGCGGAAGCGTCCAAGCAGGCGCGGTAGCGTCCAAGCAGGCGCGGAAGCGTCCAAGCAGGCGCGGAAGCATCCATACAGGTGCGGAAGCGTCCAAGCTGGCGCGTAAGCGTCCAAGCAGGCTCGGAAGCGTCCAAGCAGGCGCGGAAGCGTCCAAGCTGTCGCGGAAGCGTCCAAGCAGGCGCGGAAGCGTCCAAGCAGGCGCGGAAGCGTCCAAGCAGGCGCGGAAGCATACACACAGGCGCGGAAGCGTCCAAGCAGTCGCAGAAGCGTCCAAGCAGACGCGGAAGTGTCCAAGCAGGCGCGGAAGCGTCCAAGCAGGCGCGGAAGCGTCCAAGCAGGTGCGGAAGCGTCCAAGCAGGCGCGGAAGCATCCATACAGGTGCGGAAGCGTCCAAGCTGGCGCGTAAGCGTCCAAGCAGGCTCGGAAGCGTCCAAGCAGGCGCGGAAGCGTGCAAGCAGGCGCGGAAGCATCCAAGAAGGCGCGGAAACATGCAAGCAGGAGCGGAAGCATGCAAGAAGGCGCAGAACAGTCCAAGCAGGCGCGGAAGCGTCCAAGCAGGCGCGGAAGTGTCCAAGCAGGGGCGGAAGCGTCCAAGCAGGCGCGGAAGCGTCCTAGCAGGCGCGGAAGTGTCCAAGAAGACGCGGAAGCGTCCAAGCAGGCGCGAAAGCGTCCAAGCAGGCTCGGAACCGTGCAAGCAGGCGCGGAAGTGACCAAGCAGGCGCCGAAGCATGCAAACAGGCGCGGAAGCATGCAAGAAGGCGCAGAACAGTCCAAGCAGACGCGGAAGCGTCCAAGCAGTCGCGGTAGCGTCCAAGCAGGAGCGGAAGCGTCCAAGCAGGCGCGGAAGCATACACACAGGCGCGGAAGCGTCCAAGCAGTCGCGGAAGCGTCCAAGCAGGCGCGGAAGCGTCCAAGCAGGCGCAGAAGAGTCCAAGCAGGCGTGGAAGCGTCCAAGCAGGCGCGGAAGCGTCCAAGCACTCGCGGAAGCGTCCAAGCAGGCGCGGTAGCGTCCAAGCAGTCGCGGAAGCGTCCAAGCAGGCGCGGTAGCGTCCAACCAGGCGCGGAAGCGTCCAAGTAGGCGCGGCAGCATGCAAGAAGGCGGAGAAGAGTCCAAGCAGGCGCGGAAGCGTCCAAGCAGGCGCGGAAACGTCCAAGTAGGCGCGGAAGCAAGCAAGAAGGCGCAGAAGAGTCCAAGCAGGCACGAAAACGTCCAAGTAGGCGCGGAAGCGACCAAGCAGGCGGGGAAGCATGCAAGCAGACGCGGAAGCGTCCAAGCAGGCGCGGACACGTCCAAGTAGGCGCGGAAGCATGCAAGAAGGTGCGGAAGCATCCAAGCAGGCGCGGTAGCGTCCAAGCAGGCGCGGAAACGTCCAAGCAGGCGCGGAAGCAAGCAAGAAGGCGCAGAAGAGTCCAAACAGGCGCAGAAGTGTCCAAGCAGGCGCGGTAGCGTCCAAGCAGGCGCGGAAACGTCCAAGCAGGCGCGGAAACGTCCAAGCAGGCGCGGTAACGTCCAAGCAGTCGCGGAAGCGTACAAGTAGGCGCGGTAGCGTCCAAGCAGGCGCGGAAACGTCCAAGCCGGCGCGGAAGCATGCAAGAAGACGCAGAAGAGTCCAAGCAGGCGCGGAAATGTCCAAGCAGGCGCGGAAGCATCCAAGCAGGCGCGGAAACGTCCAAGCAGGCGCGGAAACGTCCAAGCAAGCGCGGAAGCATGCAAGAAGACGCAGAAGAGTCCAAGCAGGCGCGGAAGCGTCCAAGCAGACGGGGAAGCATGCAAGCAGGCGCGGTAGCGTTCAACCAGGTGCGGAAGCGTCCAAGCAGTCGCGGAAACGTCCAAGCAGGCGCGGAAACGTCCAAGTAGGCGCGGAAGCATGCACGAAGGAGCAGAAGCGTCCAAGCAGGCGCGGTAGCGTCCAAGCAGGCGCGGAAGCGTACAAGCAGGCGCGGAAGAGTCCAAGCAGGCGCGGAAGCGTACAAGCAGGCGCGGAAACGTCCAAGCCGGCGCGGTAGCGTCCAAGCAGGCGCAGAAGAGTCCAAGCAAGCGCGGAAGCATGCAAGAAGGCGCAGAAGAGTCCAAGCAGGCGCGAAAACGTCCAAGTAGGCGCGGAAGCGACCAAGCAGGCGGGGTAGCGTCCAAGCAGGCGCGGAAGCGTCCAAGCAGGCGCGGAAGCATGCAAGCAGGCGCGGAAGCATGCAAGAAGGCGCAGAAGAGTCCAAGCAGGCGCGGTAGTGTCCAAGCAGGCGCGGAAGCGTCCAAGCAGGCGCGGAAGCGTCCAAGCAGGCGCGGTAGCGTCCAAGCAGGCGCGGAAACATCCAAGCAGGCGCCGAAGCATGCATTAAGGCGCAGAAGCGTCCAAGGAGTCGCGAAAGCTTCCAAGCAGGCGCGGAAGCGTCCAAGCAGGCGGGGAAGCATGCAAGCAGACGCGGAAGCGTCCAAGCAGTCGCGGAAGCGTCCAAGCAGGCGCGGAAGCATGCAAGAAGGCGCAGAAGAGTCCAAGCAGGCGCGGAAGCGTCCAAGCAGTCGCGGGAGCGTCCAAGCAGGCGCGGTAGCGTCCAAGCAGGCGCGGAAACGTCCAAGCAGGCGCGGAAGCATGCAAGCAGGCGCGGAAGCGTCCAAGCAGTCGCCGAAGCGTCCAAGCAGGCGCGGAAGCGTCCAAGCACTCGCGGAAGCGTCCAAGCAGGCGCGGAAACGTCCAAGTAGGCGCGGAAGCATGCAAGAGGGCGCAGAAGTGTCCAAGCAGTCGCGGAAGCGTCCAAGCAGGCGCGGAAACGTCCAAGTAGGCGCGGCAGCATGCAAGAAGGCGCGGAAACGTCCAAGCAGGCGCGGAAGCATCCAAGCAGTCGCGGAAGCGTCCAAGCAGGCGCGGTAGCGTCCAAGCAGACGCGGAAACGTCCAACCAGGCGGGGAAGCATGCAAGAAGGCGCAGAAGAGTCCAAGCAGGCGCGGAAGCGTCCAAGCAGTCGCGGAAGCGTCCAAGCAGGCGCGGTAGCGTCCAAGCAGTCGCGGAAGCGTCCAAGCAGGCGCGGCAGCGTCCAAGCAGGCGCGGAAGCGTCCAAGCAGTCGCGGAAGCGTCCAGGCAGGCGCGGATGCGTCCAAGCAGGCGCGGAAACGTCCAAGTAGGCGCGGCAGCATGCAAGAAGGCGCAGAAGAGTCCAAGCAGGCGCGGAAGCGTCCAAGCAGGCGCGGAAACGTCCAAGTAGGCGCGGAAGCATGCAAGAGGGCGCAGAAGTGTCCAAGCAGTCGCGGAAGCGTCCAAGCAGGCGCGGAAACGTCCAAGTAGGCGCGGCAGCATGCAAGAAGGCGCGGAAACGTCCAAGCAGGCGCGGAAGCATCCAAGCAGTCGCGGAAGCGTCCAAGCAGGCGCGGTAGCGTCCAAGCAGACGCGGAAACGTCCAACCAGGCGGGGAAGCATGCAAGAAGGCGCAGAAGAGTCCAAGCAGTCGCGGAAGCGTCCAAGCAGGCGCGGTAACGTCCAAGCAGTCGCGGAAGCGTCCAAGCAGGCGCGGAAGCATGCAAGCAGGCGCGGAAGCATGCAAGAAGGCGCAGAAGTGTCCAAGCAGGCGCGGAAACGTCCAAGGAGGCGCGGAAGCATGCAAGAAGGCGCAGAAGAGTCCAAGCAGGCGCGAAAACGTCCAAGTAGGCGCGGAAGAGACCAAGCAGGCGGGGTAGCGTCCAAGCAGGCGCGGAAGCGTCCAAGCAGGCGCGGAAGCATGCAAGCAGGCGCGGAAGCACGTAAGAAGGCGCAGAAGTGTCCAAGCAGGCGCGGAAGCGTCCAAGCAGTCGCGGAAGCGTCCAAGCAGGCGCGGAAGCATGCAAGAAGGCGCAGAAGAGTCCAAGCAGGCGCGGAAGCGTCCAAGTAGGCGCGGCAGCATGCAAGAAGGCGCAGAAGAGTCCAAGCAGGCTCGGAAGCGTCCAAGCAGTCGCGGAAGCGTCCAAGCAATCGCGGAATCGTCCAAGCACTCGCGGAAGCGTCCAAGCAGGCGCGGTAGCGTCCAAGCAGGCGCGGAAGCATGCAAACAGGCGCGGAAGCATGCAAGAAGGCGCAGAAGAGTCCAAGCAGGCGCGAAAACGTCCAAGTAGGCGCGGAAGCGACCAAGCAGGCGGGGTAGCGTCCAAGCAGGCGCGGAAGCGTCCAAGCAGGCGCGGAAGCATGCAAACAGGCGCGGAAGCATGCAAGAAGGCGCAGAAGAGTCCAAGCAGGCGCGAAAACGTCCAAGTAGGCGCGGAAGCGACCAAGCAGGCGGGGTAGCGTCCAAGCAGGCGCGGTAGCGTCCAAGCAGTCGCGGAAGCGTCCAAGCAGGCGCGGTAACGTCCAAGCAGGCGCGGAAGCATGCAAGCAGGCGCGGAAGCGTCCAAGCAGTCGCCGAAGCGTCCAAGCAGGCGCGGAAGCGTCCAAGCACTCGCGGAAGCGTCCAAGCAGGCGCGGTAGCGTCCAAGCAGGCGCGGAAGCATCCATACAGGCGCGGAAGCGTCCAAGCAGGCGCGGAAGCATGCAAACAGGCGCGGAAGCATGCAAGAAGGCGCAGAAGAGTCCAAGCAGGCGCGAAAACGTCCAAGTAGGCGCGGAAGCGACCAAGCAGGCGGGGTAGCGTCCAAGCAGGCGCGGTAGCGTCCAAGCAGGCGCGGAAGCATCCATACAGGCGCGGAAGCGTCCAAGCAGGCGCGTAAGCGTCCAAGCAGGCGCGGAAGCGTCCAAGCAGGCGCGGAAGCGTGCAAGCAGGCGCGGAAGCGTCCAAGCAGGCGCGGAAGCACGTAAGAAGGCGCAGAAGAGTCCAAGCAGGCGCGGAAGCGTCCAAGCAGGCGCGGAAGCATACACACAGGCGCGGAAGCGTCCAAGCAGTCGCGGAAGCGTCCAAGCACTCGCGGAAGTGTCCAAGCAGGCGCGGTAGCGTCCAAGCAGGCGCGGAAGCATGCAAGCAGGCGGGGAAGCATGCAAGCAGGCGCGGAAGCACGTAAGAAGGCGCAGAAGAGCCCAAGCAGGCGCGGAAGCATACACACAGGCGCGAAAGCGTCCAAGCAGTCGCGGAAGGGTCCAAGCAGGCGCGGAAGCGTCCAAGCAGGCGCGGAAGCGTCCAAGCACACGCGGAAGCGTCCAAGCAGGCGCGGTAGCGTCCAAGCAGGCGCGGAAGCATGCAAGCAGGCGCGGAAGCATGCAAGCAGGCGCGGAAGCACGTAAGAAGGCGCAGAAGAGCCCAAGCAGGCGCGGAAGCGTCCAAGCAGGCGCGGAAGCGTCCAAGCAGGCGCGGAAGAGTCCAAGCAGTCGCGGAAGCGTCCAGGCAGGCGCGGAAGCGTCCAAGCAGGCGGGGTAGCGTCCAAGCAGGCGCGGAAGCGTCCAAGCAGGCGCGGAAGCATGCAAGCAGGCGCGGAAGCATGCTTGAAGGCGCAGAAGAGTCCAAGCAGTCGCGGAAACGTCCAAGCTGGCGCGGAAGCATGCAAGCAGGCGCGGAAGCGTCCAAGCAGGCGCGGAATCGTCCAAGCAGTCGCGGAAGCGTCCAAGCAGGCGCGGTAGCGTCCAAGCAGGCGCGGAAACATCCAAGCAGGCGCCGAAGCATGCATTAAGGCGCAGAAGCGTCCAAGGAGTCGCGGAAGCGTCCGAGCAGGCGCGGAAGAGTCCAAGCAGTCGCGGAAGCGTCCAAGCAGGCGCGGTAGCGTCCAAGCAGTCGCGGAAGCGTCCAAGCAGGCGCGGTAGCGTCCAAGCAGGCGCGGAAGCGTCCAAGCAGTCGCGGATGCGTCGAAGCAGGCGCGGTAGCGTCCAAGCGGTCGCGGAAGCGTACAAGCAGGCGTGGTAGCGTCCAAGCAGGCGCGGAAGCATGCAAGAAGGCGCAGAAGAGTCCAAGCAGGCGAGGAAGCGTCCAAGCAGTCGCGGAAGCGTCCAAGCAGGCGCGGTAGAGTCCAAGCAGTCGCGGAAGCGTCCAAGCAGGCGCGGAAGCGTCCAAGCAGTCGCGGAAGCATGCAAGCAGGCGCGGAAGCATGCAAGAAGGCGCAGAAGAGTCCAAGCAGGCGCGGAAGCGTCCAAGCAGTCGCGGAAGCGTCCAAGCAGGCGCGGTAGCGTCCAAGCAGGCGCGGAAACATCCAAGCAGGCGCCGAAGCATGCATTAAGGCGCAGAAGCGTCCAAGGAGTCGCGAAAGCTTCCAAGCAGGCGCGGAAGCGTCCAAGCAGGCGGGGAAGCATGCAAGCAGACGCGGAAGCGTCCAAGCAGTCGCGGAAGCGTCCAAGCAGGCGCGGAAGCATGCAAGAAGGCGCAGAAGAGTCCAAGCAGGCGCGGAAGCGTCCAAGCAGTCGCGGAAGCGTCCAAGCAGGCGCGGTAGCGTCCAAGCAGGCGCGGAAACGTCCAAGCAGGCGCGGAAGCATGCAAGCAGGCGCGGAAGCGTCCAAGCAGTCGCCGAAGCGTCCAAGCAGGCGCGGAAGCGTCCAAGCACTCGCGGAAGCGTCCAAGCAGGCGCGGTAGCGTCCAAGCAGGCGCGGAAGCAGCCATACAGGCGCGGAAGCGTCCAAGCAGGCGCGGAACCGTCCAAGCACTCGCGGAAGCGTCCAAGCAGTCGCGGAAGCGTCCAAGCAGTCGCGGAAGCGTCCAAGCAGGAGCGGAAGTGTCCAAGCAGGCGCGGAAACGTCCAAGGAGGCGCGGAAGCATGGAAGAAGGCGCAGAAGAGTCCAAGCAGGCGCAATAACGTCCAAGTAGGCGCGGAAGAGACCAAGCAGGCGGGGTAGCGTCCAAGCAGGCGCGGAAGCGTCCAAGCAGGCGCGGAAGCATGCAAGCAGGCGCGGAAGCATGCAAGAAGGCGCAGAAGAGTCCAAGCAGACGCGGAAGTGTCCAAGCAGGCGCGGAAGCGTCCAAGCAGGCGCGGAAGCATCCATACAGGCGCGGAAGCGTCCAAGCTGGCGCGTAAGCGTCCACGCAGGCTCGGAAGCGTCCAAGCAGGCGCGGAAGCGTGCAAGAAGGCGCGGAAGCATCCAAGCAGGCGCGGAAGCATGCAAGCAGGAGCGGAAGCATGCAAGAAGGCGCAGAACAGTCCAAGCAGGCGCGGAAGCGTCCAAGCAGGCGCGGAAGCATGCAAACAGGCGCGGAAGCATGCAAGAAGGCGCAGAAGAGTCCAAGCAGGCGCGAAAACGTCCAAATAGGCGCGGAAGCGACCAAGCAGGCGGGGTAGCGTTCAAGCAGGCGCGGAAGCGTCCAAGCAGGCGCGGAAGCATGCAAGCAGGCGCGGAAGCATGCAAGAAGGCGCAGAAGTGTCCAAGCAGGCGCGGAAGTGTCCAAGCAGTCGCGGAAGCGTCCAAGTAGGCGCGGCTGCATGCAAGAAGGCGCAGAAGAGTGCAACCAGTCGCGGAAGCGTCCAAGCAGTCGCGGAAGCGTCCAAGCAGGCGCGGAAGCGTCCAAGCAGGCGCGGAACCGTCCAAGCACTCGCGGAAGTGTCCAAGCAGGCGCGGAAGCGTCCAAGCAGGCGCGGAAGCATGCAAGCAGGCGCGGAAGCATGCAAGAAGGCGCAGAAGAGTCCAAGCAGGCGCGGAAACGTCCAAGCAGGCGCGGAAGCGTCCAAGCAGGCGCGGTAGCGTCCAAGCAGGCGCGGAAGCGTCCAAGCAGTCGCGGATGCGTCGAAGCAGGCGCGGTAGCGTCCGAGCGGTCGCGGAAGCGTACAAGCAGGCGCGGTAGCGTCCAAGCAGGCGCGGAAACGTCCAAGCAGGCGCGGAAGCGTCCAAGCAGGCGCGGAAGCGTCCAAGCAGGCGCGGAAGCGTCCAAGCAGGCGCGGAAGCATACACACAGGCGCGGAAGCGTCCAAGCAGTAGCGGAAGCTTCCAAGCAGGCGCGGAAGCGTCCAAGCAGGCGCGTAAGCGTCCAAGCAGGCTCGGAAGCGTCCAAGTAGGCGCGGAAGCGTCCAAGCAGTCGCCGAAGCGTCCAAGCAGGCGCGGAAGCGTCCAAGCACTCACGGAAGCGTTCAAGCAGGCGCGGTAGCGTCCAAGCAGGCGCGGAAGCATCCATACAGGCGCGGAAGCGTCCAAGCAGGCGCGTAAGCGTCCAAGAAGGCGCAGAAGAGTCCAAGCAGGCGCGGAAGCGTCCAAGCAGGCGCGGAAGTGTCCAAGCAGTCGCGGAAGCGTCCAAGCAGGCGCGGAAACGTCCATGCAGGCGCGGAAGCATGCAAGCAGGCGCGGAAGCACGTAAGAAGGCGCAGAATAGTCCAAGCAGGCGCGGAAGTGTCCAAGCAGGCGCGGAAGCGTCCAAGCAGACGCGGAAGTGTCCAAGCAGGCGCGGAAACGTCCAAGTAGGCGCGGAAACATGCAAGAAGGCGCAGAAGAGTCCAAGCAGGCGCGGAAGCGTCCAAGCAGGTGCGGAAGCGTCCAAGCATGCGCGGAAGCGTCCAAGCAGGCGCGGAAGCGTCCAAGTAGGCGCGGCAGCATGCAAGAAGGCGGAGAAGAGTCCAAGCAGGAGCGGAAGCGTCCAAGCAGGCTCGGAACCGTGCAAGCAGGCGCGGAAGCGACCAAGCAGGCGCGGAAGCATGCAAGCAGGCGCGGAAGCACGTAAGAAGGCGCAGAAGAGTCCAAGCAGGCGCGGAAGCGTCCAAGCAGTCGCGGAAGCGTCCAAGCAGGCGCGGAAGCATGCAAGAAGGCGCAGAAGAGTCCAAGCAGGCGCGGAAGCGTCCAAGTAGGCGCGGCAGCATGCAAGAAGGCGCAGAAGAGTCCAAGCAGGCGCGGAAGCGTCCAAGCAGTCGCGGAAGCGTCCAAGCAATCGCGGAATCGTCCAAGCAGGCGCGGAAGCGTCCAAGCAGGCGCGGAAGCGTCCAAGCAGGCGCGGAAGCGTCCAAGCAGGCGCGGAAGCATGCAAGAAGACGCAGAAGAGTCCAAGCAGCCGCGGAAGCGTCCATGCAGGCGGGTAGCATGCAAGCATGCGCAGAAGCATGCAAGCATGCGCAGAAGCATGCAAGAAGACGCAGAAGAGTCCAAGCAGGCGCGGAAGCGTCCAAGCTGGCGCGGTAGCGTCCAAGCAGGCGTGGAAATCTCCAAGCAGGCGCGGAAGCATGCAAGAAGGCGCAGAAGAGTCCAAGCAGGCGCGGAAGCGTCCTAGCAGTCGCGGAAGCGTCCAAGCAGGCGCGGTAGCGTCCAAGCAGGCGCGGAAGCGTCCAAGCAGGCGCGGCAGCATGCAAGAAGGCGCAGATGAGTCCAAGCAGGCGCGGAAGCGTCCAAGCAGTCGCGGAAGCGTCCAAGCAGGCGCGGAAGCGTCCAAGCAGGCGCGGAAGCGTCCAAGCAGGCGCGGAAGCGTCCAAGCAGGCGCGGAAGCGTCCAAGAAGGCGCGGAAGCGTCCAAGAAGACGCGGAAGCGCCCAAGCAGGCGCGGAAGCGTCCAAGCAGGCGCGGAAGCGTCCAAGCAGGCGCGGAAGCGTCCAAGCAGGCGCGGAAGCGTCCAAGCAGGCGCGGAAGCGTCCAAGCAGTCGCGGAAGCGTCCAAGAAGGCGCGGAAGCGTCCAAGAAGACGCGGAAGCGCCCAAGCAGGCGCGGAAGCGTCCAAGCAGGCGCGGAAGCGTCCAAGCAGGCGCGGAAGCGTCCAAGCAGGCGCGGAAGCGTCCAAGCAGTCACGGAAGCGTCCAAGCCGGCGCGGAAGCGTCCAAGCAGGCGCGGAAGCGTCCAAGCAGGCGCGGAAGCGTCCAAGCAGGCGCGGAAGCGTCCAAGCAGGAGCGGAAGCATTCAAGCAGGCGCGGAAGCGTCCAAGCAGTCGCGGAAGCGTCCAAGCAGGCGCGGCAGCGTCCAAGCAGGCGCGGAAGCGTCCAAGCAGGCGCGGAACCGTGCAAGCAGGCGCGGTAACGTCCAAGCAGGCGCGGAAGCGTCCAAGCAGGCGCGGAAGCGTCCAAGCAGGCGCGGAAGCGTCCAAGCAGGCGCGGAACCGTGCAAGCAGGCGCGGTAGCGTCCAAGCAGGCGCGGAACCGTGCAAGCAGGCGCGGTAGCGTCCAAGCTGGCGCGGAACCGTGCAAGCAGGCGCGGAAGCGTCCAAGCAGGCGCGGAAGCGTCCAACCAGGCGCGGAAGCGTCCAAGCAGGCGCGGAAGCTTCCAAGCAGGCGCGGAAGCGTCCAAGCAGTCGAGGAAGCGTCCAATGTAACGTCAACCCGAAATTGACGTCACTATTGTTAAAATCGCGTATTCAAACCTCCCACCCCCTAATTCGCGAAAGCGCGCGTCTTGACATATGCCTATATATATATATACATAGACATACATACACATATATACATTACGTATATATGTACGAAAATACATTAATCCATTAAAATAAATATATATATATGTAAAGGCACGTAAAAGTAATACTTAAGAATAATAACCGTATTAATAATCAACGCGATACGTCTAGATGAGTCATACAAGTAATAAATATCAAAAGATGCAATGCATCTAAACGTTTCAGAAGTATAGGACAACATTTCATCTCGCAGCTATATAAAAAGCATTAAAATCAAACTCCGCGAGACATCATTTCATTTGCGAACAGTATGAGCCATCTATTCGTTTCATAACTATATAATTAAAAGCGCATGCGACATCTATTCATTTCAAGACTATATAATATTGTACACGCTCAGCAGTTTCTTATCTCTCACCGCGATAAGATAAGCTCAAGAAACTGCAAGGCGTAAGACCGTCAGCAGTTTCCCTTCCCACGGCGATAAGAAACTGCAAGGCGTAAGACCGTCAGCAGTTTAAAACTGCAAGGCGTAAGACGGTCAGCAGAATAAATTGCAAGGCGGGGGATGTCAGCAAAGATAGGAAAATGCAAGCCGCCCGCCGCTCAGCATTCTTAGAATTAGCGATATGAATTTAATATATAAGGAGCAGCGCAACGCCGCTTTAGTCAGTCAAGCAGCAGCAGCCGACCAGCGTACATCGAGCTTAAACACGCGAAGTTACTAGTTAAACAGTGCAACGAAGCATACAGTGCCACATCTCCTACGACTATTATACCAACGAGTGAGTATTCAATCATTACGGCTGCACTCTGACTCCGCTGTATTACCGAGGTCGTACAGCGACACACCCATTATCACTCGTTACTCCTTTTATATTTGTGTACGTTCAAAACCCGTGACCGAGGTACGCGGATAACTTTGTACGTTTTCACTAATATTAACTCTTCTATAACTCAAGGCACTCTAATTAATTATTCGTTACTCTTAGTGTATATTCAAAACCCGTGACCGAGGTACGCGGATAATTTTGTATTCGTACACTATTGTAACTCATTTTATAAAACACGACGTTCAACATAACCGCTGTGCCCGAGGGCTTCGGCGACACACCCATTGTTATACAACGAATTGTATTAACAAATCCTTAAACCTTGTAACCACTTTAATCATTTTAATACATTTAGAATAGTTAAATCTGTTCTTTACTTATTCACCTGTCATTCCCTATTCCTCAAAACGCACGAAACCAATTAAACATACCAAGTGTTAATTTTAATACAAATCAATTATATTCTTATAGTATCACTGTGAGATTTATCGTAGCGCCCAGTGGCCGACACGATAAAGCCTGCGCTAAGTAGCTGCAGCTCACGCCGTGATAACTGTAACAATATTTACGCGAAAATTATCCGGTTGAAGTATTCCTCGAGTGGCTATACTGGCATTGCGGTATTGTCAAAGCGCCCAGTGGCTGTCTTGACAAAATTTGCGGTAATACTTGCTGCATCTCACGCTTTGCACCAGCCCAGAATATTTCCGCCGTTACGTTCTTGAAATAACTTAAGATTGATTAATTTGCAAATCCTTTTATTTTATCAGACAGTTTCTTTCGTACATTTGTGAATCTTAAAGTTTTCTACTTGTTATAATAAACTTGATTTCATCTTCGTGCGTTTCCCCTCTTCGTCGTACCTTTTTCCCAAGCGATACCTAAAACGAATAACATTATAGACATAAATAAATTCGCCTCCACTAACTAAGAATCACTAGCGATACTTACTTCATCCAATTCTGCGGAATAAGATCACCTGCGTCGATTCTCCTCCCTGTTCCCTGGCGACAGTCTGCGCACAGTGGGCAAGCCTAAAACAGGAAAATAAATACGTTACTCCCGATCGAGGACACGGGACGTGACACCAAGCAGGCGCGGAAGCGTCCAAGCAGGCGCGGAAGCGTCCAAGCAGGCGCGGAACCGTGCAAGCAGGCGCGGTAGCGTCCAAGCAGGCGCGGAAGCGTCCAAGAAGACGCGGAAGCGCCCAAGCAGGCGCGGAAGCGTCCAAGCAGGCGCGGAAGCGTCCAAACAGTCGCGGAAGCGTCCAAGCAGGCGCGGAAGCGTCCAAGCAGTCGCGGAATCGTCCAAGCAGGCGCGGAAGCGTCCAAGCTGGCGCGGTAGCGTCCAAGCAGTGGCGGAAGCGTCCAAGCAGGCGCGGAAGCATGCAAGCAGGCGCGGCAGCATGCAAGAAGGCGCAGAAGAATCCAAGCAGGCGCGGAAGCGTCCAAGCAGTCACGGAAGCGTCCAAGCAGTCGCGGAATCGTCCAAGCAGGCGCGGAAGCGTCCAAGCAGGCGCGGTAGCGTCCAAGCAGGGGCGGAAGCGTCCTAGCAGGCGCGGAAGCATCAATACAGGCGCGGAAGCGTCCAAGCAGGCGCGTAAGCGTCCAAGCAGGCTCGGAAGCGTCCAAGCAGGCGCGGAAGCATGCAAGCAGGAGCGGAAGCATGTAAGAAGGCGCAGAACAGTCCAAGCAGGGGCGGAAGCGTCCAAGCAGGCGCGGAATCGTCCAAGCAGGGGGCGGAAGCGTCCAAGCAGGCGCGGAAGCGTCCTAGCAGGCGCGGAAGTGTCCAAGAAGACGCGGAAGCGTCCAAGCAGGCGCGAAAGCGTCCAAGCAGGCTCGGAACCGTGCAAGCAGGCGCGGAATCGTCCAAGCAGGCGCGGAAGCGTCCAAGCAGGCGCGGTAGCGTCCAAGCAGGGGCGGAAGCGTCCTAGCAGGCGCGGAAGCATCAATACAGGCGCGGAAGCGTCCAAGCAGGCGCGTAAGCGTCCAAGCAGGCTCGGAAGCGTCCAAGCAGGCGCGGAAGCATGCAAGCAGGAGCGGAAGCATGTAAGAAGGCGCAGAACAGTCCAAGCAGGGGCGGAAGCGTCCAAGCAGGCGCGGAATCGTCCAAGCAGGGGGCGGAAGCGTCCAAGCAGGCGCGGAAGCGTCCTAGCAGGCGCGGAAGTGTCCAAGAAGACGCGGAAGCGTCCAAGCAGGCGCGAAAGCGTCCAAGCAGGCTCGGAACCGTGCAAGCAGGCGCGGAAGCGTCCAAGCAGGCGAGGAAGCATGCCAGCAGGCGCGGAAGCATGCAAGAAGGCGCAGCAGAGTCCAAGCAGGCGCGGTAGCGTCCAAGCAGGCGCGGAAACTTCCAAGTAGTTGCGGAAGCATGCAAGAAGGCGCAGAAGAGTCCAAGTATTTGCGGAAGCATGCAAGAAGGCGCAGAAGAGTCCAAGCAAGTGCCAAACCGTCCAAGTAGGCGCGGAAGCGACCAAGCAGGCGGGGTAGCGACCAAGCAGGCGCGGAAGCGTCCAAGCAGGCGCGGAAGCATGCAAGCAGGCGCGGAAGCGTCCAAGCAGGCGCGAAAGCGTCCAAGCAGGCTCGGAACCGTGCAAGCAGGCGCGGAAGCGTCCAAGCAGGCGAGGAAGTATGCAAGCAGGCGCGGAAGCGTCCAAGCAGGCGCGGAAGCGTCCAAGCAGTCGCGGAAGCGTCCAAGCTGGCGCGGAAGCATGCAAGAAGGCGCAGAAGAGTCCAAGCAGGCGCGGAAGCGTCCAAGCAGTCGCGGAAGCGTCCAAGCAGGCGCGGTAGCGTCCAAGCAGGCGCGGAAACATCCAAGCAGGCGCCGAAGCATGCATTAAGGCGCAGAAGCGTCCAAGGAGTCGCGAAAGCTTCCAAGCAGGCGCGGTAGCGTCCAAGCAGGCGCGGAAACGACCAAGCATGCGCGGAAGCATGCAAGAAGACGCAGAAGAGTCCAAGCAGGCGCGGAAGCGTCCAAGCAGACGCGGAAGCATGCAAGAAGACGTAGAAGAGTCCAAGCAGGCGCGGAAGCGTCCAAGCAGGCGGGGAAGCATGCAAGCAGGCGCGGAAGCGTCCAAGCAGGCGCGGAAGCGTCCAAGCAGGCGCGGAAACGTCCAAGCAGGCGCGGAAGCATTCAAAAAGGCGCAGAAGAGTCCAAGCAGGCGCGGAAGCGTCCAAGCAGTCGCGGAAGCATGCAAGAAGACGCAGAAGAGTCCAAGCAGGCGCGGAAGCGTCCAAGCAGGCGGGGATGCATGCAAGCAGGCGCGGAAGCGTCCAAGCAGGCGCGGAAACGTCCAAGCAGGCGCGGTAGCGTCCAACCAGGCGCGGAAGCATGCAAGTAGGCGCGAAAGCGTCCAAGCAGGCGTGGAAACGTCCAAGCAGGCGCGGAAGTATGCAAGAAGACGCAGAAGAGTCCAAGCAGGCGCGGAAGCGTCCAAGCAGGCGGGGAAGCATGCAAGAAGGCGCGGAAGCGTCCAAGCAGGCGTGGAAACGTCCAAGCAGGCGCGGAAGTATGCAAGAAGACGCAGAAGAGTCCAAGCAGGCGCGGAAGCGTCCAAGCAGGCGGGGAAGCATGCAAGCATGCGCGGAAGCATGCAAGAAGACGCAGAAGAGTCCAAGCAGGCGCGGAAGCGTCCAAGCAGGCGGGGAAGCATGCAAGCATGCGCGGAAGCATGCAAGAAGACGCAGAAGAGTCCAAGCAGGCGCGGAAGCGTCCAAGCAGTCGCGGAAGCGTCCAAGCAGGCGCAGTAGTGTCCAAGCAGTCGCGGCAGCGTCCAAGCAGGCGCGGTAGCGTCCAAGCAGTCGCGGAAGCACGCAAGAAGGCGCAGAAGAGTCCAAGCAGGCGCGGAAGCGTCCAAGCAGTCGCGGAAGCGTCCAAGCAGGCGCGGAAACGTCCAAGCAGGCGCGGAAGCATGCAAGAAGACGCAGAAGAGTCCAAGCAGGCGCGGAAGCGTCCATGCAGGCGGGAAGCATGCAAGCATGCGCAGAAGCATGCAAGAAGACGCAGAAGAGTCCAAGCAGGCGCGGAAGCGTCCAAGCTGGCGCGGTAGCGTCCAAGCAGGCGCGGAAATCTCCAAGCAGGCGCGGAAGCATGCAAGAAGGCGCAGAAGAGTCCAAGCAGGCGCGGAAGCGTCCTAGCAGTCGCGGAAGCGTCCAAGCAGGCGCGGTAGCGTCCAAGCAGGCGCGGAAGCGTCCAAGCAGGCGCGGCAGCATGCAAGAAGGCGCAGATGAGTCCAAGCAGGCGCGGAAGCGTCCAAGCAGTCGCGGAAGCGTCCAAGCAGGCGCGGAAGCGTCCAAGCAGGCGCGGAAGCGTCCAAGCAGGCGCGGAAGCGTCCAAGCAGGCGCGGAAGCGTCCAAGCAGTCGCGGAAGCGTCCAAGAAGGCGCGGAAGCGTCCAAGCAGGCGCGGAAGCGTTCAACCAGGCGCGGAACCGTGCAAGCAGGCGCGGCAGCGTCCAAGCAGGCGCGGAAGCGTCCAAGCAGGCGCGGAAGCGTCCAAGCAGGCGCGGAAGCGTCCAAGCAGGCGCGGAAGCGTCCAAGCAGGCGCGGAACCGTGCAAGTAGGCGCGGTAGCGTCCAAGCAGGCGCGGAAGCGTCCAAGCAGGCGCGGAAGCATGCAAGCAGGCGCAGAAGAGTCCAAGCAGGCGCGGAAGCGTCCTAGCAGTCGCGGAAGCGTCCAAGCAGGCGCGGTAGCGTCCAAGCAGGCGCGGAAGCGTCCAAGCAGGCGCGGCAGCATGCAAGAAGGCGCAGATGAGTCCAAGCAGGCGCGGAAGCGTCCAAGCAGTCGCGGAAGCGTCCAAGCAGGCGCGGAAGCGTCCAAGCAGGCGCGGAAGCGTCCAAGCAGGCGCGGAAGCGTCCAAGCAGGCGCGGAAGCGTCCAAGCAGTCGCGGAAGCGTCCAAGAAGGCGCGGAAGCGTCCAAGCAGGCGCGGAAGCGTTCAAGCAGGCGCGGAACCGTGCAAGCAGGCGCGGCAGCGTCCAAGCAGGCGCGGAAGCGTCCAAGCAGGCGCGGAAGCGTCCAAGCAGGCGCGGAAGCGTCCAAGCAGGCGCGGAAGCGTCCAAGCAGGCGCGGAACCGTGCAAGTAGGCGCGGTAGCGTCCAAGCAGGCGCGGAAGCGTCCAAGCAGGCGCGGAACCGTGCAAGCAGGCGCGGTAGCGTCCAAGGAGGCGCGGAAGCGTCCAAGAAGACGCGGAAGCGCCCAAGCAGGCGCGGAAGCGTCCAAGCAGGCGCGGAAGCGTCCAAACAGTCGCGGAAGCGTCCAAGCAGGCGCGGAAGCGTCCAAGCAGTCGCGGAATCGTCCAAGCAGGCGCGGAAGCGTCCAAGCAGGCGCGGTAGCGTCCAAGCAGGGGCGGAAGCGTCCAAGCAGGCGCGGAATCATGCAAGCAGGCGCGGCAGCATGCAAGAAGGCGCAGAAGAATCCAAGCAGGCGCGGAAGCGTCCAAGCAGTCACGGAAGCGTCCAAGCAGTCGCGGAATCGTCCAAGCAGGCGCGGAAGCGTCCAAGCAGGCGCGGTAGCGTCCAAGCAGGGGCGGAAGCGTCCTAGCAGGCGCGGAAGCATCAATACAGGCGCGGAAGCGTCCAAGCAGGCGCGTAAGCGTCCAAGCAGGCTCGGAAGCGTCCAAGCAGGCGCGGAAGCATGCAAGCAGGAGCGGAAGCATGTAAGAAGGCGCAGAACAGTCCAAGCAGGGGCGGAAGCGTCCAAGCAGGCGCGGAATCGTCCAAGCAGGGGGCGGAAGCGTCCAAGCAGGCGCGGAAGCGTCCTAGCAGGCGCGGAAGTGTCCAAGAAGACGCGGAAGCGTCCAAGCAGGCGCGAAAGCGTCCAAGCAGGCTCGGAACCGTGCAAGCAGGCGCGGAATCGTCCAAGCAGGCGCGGAAGCGTCCAAGCAGGCGCGGCAGCGTCCAAGCAGGCGCGGAAGCGTCCAAGCAGGCGCGGAAGCGTCCAAGCAGGCGCGGAAGCGTCCAAGCAGGCGCGGAAGCGTCCAAGCAGGCGCGGAACCGTGCAAGTAGGCGCGGTAGCGTCCAAGCAGGCGCGGAAGCGTCCAAGCAGGCGCGGAACCGTGCAAGCAGGCGCGGTAGCGTCCAAGGAGGCGCGGAAGCGTCCAAGAAGACGCGGAAGCGCCCAAGCAGGCGCGGAAGCGTCCAAGCAGGCGCGGAAGCGTCCAAACAGTCGCGGAAGCGTCCAAGCAGGCGCGGAAGCGTCCAAGCAGTCGCGGAATCGTCCAAGCAGGCGCGGAAGCGTCCAAGCAGGCGCGGTAGCGTCCAAGCAGGGGCGGAAGCGTCCAAGCAGGCGCGGAATCATGCAAGCAGGCGCGGCAGCATGCAAGAAGGCGCAGAAGAATCCAAGCAGGCGCGGAAGCGTCCAAGCAGTCACGGAAGCGTCCAAGCAGTCGCGGAATCGTCCAAGCAGGCGCGGAAGCGTCCAAGCAGGCGCGGTAGCGTCCAAGCAGGGGCGGAAGCGTCCTAGCAGGCGCGGAAGCATCAATACAGGCGCGGAAGCGTCCAAGCAGGCGCGTAAGCGTCCAAGCAGGCTCGGAAGCGTCCAAGCAGGCGCGGAAGCATGCAAGCAGGAGCGGAAGCATGTAAGAAGGCGCAGAACAGTCCAAGCAGGGGCGGAAGCGTCCAAGCAGGCGCGGAATCGTCCAAGCAGGGGGCGGAAGCGTCCAAGCAGGCGCGGAAGCGTCCTAGCAGGCGCGGAAGTGTCCAAGAAGACGCGGAAGCGTCCAAGCAGGCGCGAAAGCGTCCAAGCAGGCTCGGAACCGTGCAAGCAGGCGCGGAATCGTCCAAGCAGGCGCGGAAGCGTCCAAGCAGGCGCGGTAGCGTCCAAGCAGGGGCGGAAGCGTCCTAGCAGGCGCGGAAGCATCAATACAGGCGCGGAAGCGTCCAAGCAGGCGCGTAAGCGTCCAAGCAGGCTCGGAAGCGTCCAAGCAGGCGCGGAAGCATGCAAGCAGGAGCGGAAGCATGTAAGAAGGCGCAGAACAGTCCAAGCAGGGGCGGAAGCGTCCAAGCAGGCGCGGAATCGTCCAAGCAGGGGGCGGAAGCGTCCAAGCAGGCGCGGAAGCGTCCTAGCAGGCGCGGAAGTGTCCAAGAAGACGCGGAAGCGTCCAAGCAGGCGCGAAAGCGTCCAAGCAGGCTCGGAACCGTGCAAGCAGGCGCGGAAGCGTCCAAGCAGGCGAGGAAGCATGCCAGCAGGCGCGGAAGCATGCAAGAAGGCGCAGCAGAGTCCAAGCAGGCGCGGTAGCGTCCAAGCAGGCGCGGAAACTTCCAAGTAGTTGCGGAAGCATGCAAGAAGGCGCAGAAGAGTCCAAGTATTTGCGGAAGCATGCAAGAAGGCGCAGAAGAGTCCAAGCAAGTGCCAAACCGTCCAAGTAGGCGCGGAAGCGACCAAGCAGGCGGGGTAGCGACCAAGCAGGCGCGGAAGCGTCCAAGCAGGCGCGGAAGCATGCAAGCAGGCGCGGAAGCGTCCACGCAGGCGCGAAAGCGTCCAAGCAGGCTCGGAACCGTGCAAGCAGGCGCGGAAGCGTCCAAGCAGGCGAGGAAGTATGCAAGCAGGCGCGGAAGCGTCCAAGCAGGCGCGGAAACGTCCAAGTAGGCGCGGAAGCATGCAAGAAGGCGCGGAAGTGTCCAAGCAGGCGCGGAAGCGTCCAAGCAGACGCGGAAGCGTCCAAGCAGTCGCGGAAGCGTCCAAGCAGGCGCGGTAGCGTCCAACCAGGCGCGGAAGCGTCCAAGTAGGCGTGGCAGCATGCAAGAAGGCGCAGAAGAGTCCAAGCAGGCGCGCAAGCGTCCAAGCAGGCGCGGAAGCGTCCAAGCAGGCGCGAAAGCGTCCAAGCAGGCTCGGAACCGTGCAAGCAGGCACGGAAGCGTCCAAGCAGGCGAGGAAGTATGCAAGCAGGCGCGGAAGCGTCCAAGCAGGCGCGGAAACGTCCAAGTAGGCGCGGAAGCATGCAAGAAGGCGCAGAAGAGTCCAAGCAGGCGCGGAAGTGTCCAAGCAGGCGCGGAAGCGTCCAAGCAGACGCGGAAGCATGCAAACAGGCGCGGAAGCATGCAAGAAGGCGCAGAACAGTCCAAGCAGGCGCGGAAGCGTCCAAGCAGTCGCGGAAGCGTCCAAGCACCCGCGGAAGCGTCCAAGCAGGCGCGGAAGCATGCAAGAAGGCGCAGAAGAGTCCAAGCAGTCGCGGAAGCGTCCAAGCCGGCGCGGAAGCGTCCAAGCAGGCGCGGAAGCGTCCAAGCAGGCGCGGAAGCGTCCAAGCAGGCGCGGAAGCGTCCAAGCAGGAGCGGAAGCATTCAAGCATCCGCGGAAGCGTCCAAGCAGTCGCGGAAGCGTCCAAGCAGGCGCGGAAGCGTCCAAGCAGGCGCGGAAGCGTCCAAGCAGGCGCGGAACCGTGCAAGCAGGCGCGGTAGCGTCCAAGCAGGCGCGGAAGCGTCCAAGAAGACGCGGAAGCGCCCAAGCAGGCGCGGAAGCGTCCAAGCAGGCGCGGAAGCGTCCAAACAGTCGCGGAAGCGTCCAAGCAGGCGCGGGAGCATGCAAGCAGGCGCGGAAGCATGCAAGCAGGCGCGGAAGCATGCAAGAAGGCGCAGAAGAGTCGAAGCAGGCGCGGAAGTGTCCAAGCAGGCGCGGAAGCGTCCAAGCAGACGCGGAAGCATGCAAACAGGCGCGGAAGCATGCAAGAAGGCGCAGAACAGTCCAAGCAGGCGCGGAAGCGTCCAAGCAGTCGCGGAAGCGTCCAAGCAGTCGCGGAAGCGTCCAAGCAGGCGCGGAAGCATGCAAGAAGGCGCAGAAGAGTCCAAGCAGGCGCGGAAGCGTCCAAGCAGTCGCGGAAGCGTCCAAGCAGTCGCGGAAGCGTCCAAGCAGGCGCGGAAGCGTCCAAGCAGGCGCGGAAGCATGCAAGCAGGCGCGGAAGCATGCAAGAAGGCGCAGAAGAGTCCAAGCAGGCGCGGAAGTGTCCAAGCAGGCGCGGTAGCGTCCAAGCAGACGCGGAAGCATGCAAACAAGCGCGGAAGCATGCAAGAAGGCGCAGAAGAGTCCAAGCAGGCGCGGAAGCGTCCAAGCAGTCGCGGAAGCGTCCAAGCAGTCGCGGAAGCGACCAAGCAGGCGCGGAAGCATGCAAGAAGGCGCAGAAGAGTCCAAGCAGGCGCGGAAGCGTCCAAGCAGTCGCGGAAGCGTCCAAGCAGTCGCGGAAGCGTCCAAGCAGGCGCGGAAGCGTCCAAGCAGGCGCGGAAGCATGCAAGCAGGCGCGGAAGCACGTAAGAAGGCGCAGGAGAGTCCCAGCAGGCGCGGAAGTGTCCAAGCAGGCGCGGAAGCGTCCAAGCAGGCGCGGAAGCGTCCAAGCAGTCGCGGAAGCGTCCAAGCAGGCGCGGTAGCGTCCAACCAGGCGCGGAAGCGTCCAAGTAGGCGTGGCAGCATGCAAGAAGGCGCAGAAGAGTCCAAGCAGGCGCGCAAGCGTCCAAGCAGGCGCGGAAGCGTCCAAGTAGGCGTGGCAGCATGCAAGAAGGCGCAGAAGAGTCCAAGCAGGCGCGCAAGCGTCCAAGCAGGCGCGGAAGCGATCAAGCAGGCGCGAAAGCGTCCAAGCAGGCTCGGAACCGTGCAAGCAGGCGCGGAAGCGTCCAAGCAGGCGAGGAAGTATGCAAGCAGGCGCGGAAGCGTCCAAGCAGGCGCGGAAACGTCCAAGTAGGCGCGGAAGCATGCAAGAAGGCGCAGAAGTGTCTAAGCAGGCGCGGAAGCGTCCAAGCAGACGCGGAAGCATGCAAACAGGCGCGGAAGCATGCAAGAAGGCGCAGAACAGTCCAAGCAGGCGCGGAAGCGTCCAAGCAGTCGCGGAAGCGTCCAAGCAGTCGCGGAAGCGTCCAAGCAGGCGCGGAAGCATGCAAGAAGGCGCAGAAGAGTCCAAGCAGGCGCGGAAGCGTCCAAGCAGTCGCGGAAGCGTCCAAGCAGGCTCGGAAGCGTCCAAGCAGGCGCGGAAGCATGCAAGCAGGAGCGGAAGCATGTAAGAAGGCGCAGAACAGTCCAAGCAGGGGCGGAAGCGTCCAAGCAGGCGCGGTAACGTCCAAGCAGGCGCGGAAGCGTCCAAGCAGGCGCGAAAGCGTCCAAGCAGGCTCGTAACCGTGCAAGCAGGCGCGGAAGCGTCTAAGCAGGCGAGGAAGCATGCAAGCAGGCGCGTAAGCGTCCAAGCAGGCGCGGAAACTTCCAAGTAGTTGCGGAAGCATGCAAGAAGGCGCAGAAGAGTCCAAGTATTTGCGGAAGCATGCAAGAAGGCGCAGAAGAGTCCAAGCAAGTGCGAAAACGTCCAAGTAGGCGCGGAAGCGACCAAGCAGGCGGGGTAGCGTCCAAGCAGGCGCGGAAGCGTCCAAGCAGGCGCGGAAGCATGCAAGCAGGCGCGGAAGCATGCAAGCAGGCGCGGAAGCATGCAAGAAGGCGCAGAAGAGTCGAAGCAGGCGCGGAAGTGTCCAAGCAGGCGCGGAAGCGTCCAAGCAGACGCGGAAGCATGCAAACAGGCGCGGAAGCATGCAAGAAGGCGCAGAACAGTCCAAGCAGGCGCGGAAGCGTCCAAGCAGTCGCGGAAGCGTCCAAGCAGTCGCGGAAGCGTCCAAGCAGGCGCGGAAGCATGCAAGAAGGCGCAGAAGAGTCCAAGCAGGCGCGGAAGCGTCCAAGCAGTCGCGGAAGCGTCCAAGCAGTCGCGGAAGCGTCCAAGCAGGCGCGGAAGCGTCCAAGCAGGCGCGGAAGCATGCAAGCAGGCGCGGAAGCATGCAAGAAGGCGCAGAAGAGTCCAAGCAGGCGCGGAAGTGTCCAAGCAGGCGCGGTAGCGTCCAAGCAGACGCGGAAGCATGCAAACAAGCGCGGAAGCATGCAAGAAGTCGCAGAAGAGTCCAAGCAGGCGCAGAAGAGTCCAAGCAGGCGCGGAAGCGTCCAAGCAGTCGCGGAAGCGTCCAAGCAAGCGCGGCAGCGTCCGAGCAGTCGCGGAAGCGTCCAAGCAGGCGCGGTAGCGTCCAAGCAGGCGCGGAAGCGACCAAGCAGTCGCGGAAGCGTCCAAGCAGGCGCGGAAGCGTCCAAGCAGGCGCGGTAGCGTCCAAGCAGGGGCGGAAGCGTCCTAGCAGGCGCGGAAGCATCAATACAGGCGCGGAAGCGTCCAAGCAGGCGCGTAAGCGTCCAAGCAGTCGCGGAATCGTCCAAGCAGGCGCGGAAGCGTCCAAGCAGGCGCGGTAGCGTCCAAGCAGGGGCGGAAGCGTCCTAGCAGGCGCGGAAGCATCAATACAGGCGCGGAAGCGTCCAAGCAGGCGCGTAAGCGTCCAAGCAGGCTCGGAAGCGTCCAAGCAGGCGCGGAAGCATGCAAGCAGGAGCGGAAGCATGTAAGAAGGCGCAGAACAGTCCAAGCAGGGGCGGAAGCGTCCAAGCAGGCGCGGAATCGTCCAAGCAGGGGGCGGAAGCGTCCAAGCAGGCGCGGAAGCGTCCTAGCAGGCGCGGAAGTGTCCAAGAAGACGCGGAAGCGTCCAAGCAGGCGCGAAAGCGTCCAAGCAGGCTCGGAACCGTGCAAGCAGGCGCGGAAGCGTCCAAGCAGGCGAGGAAGCATGCCAGCAGGCGCGGAAGCATGCAAGAAGGCGCAGCAGAGTCCAAGCAGGCGCGGTAGCGTCCAAGCAGGCGCGGAAGCATGCAAGATGGCGCAGAAGAGTCCAAGCAGGCGCGGAAGCGTCCAAGCAGGCGCGGAAGCGTCCAAGCAGGCGCGGTAGCGTCCAAGCAGGCGCGGAAGCGTCCAAGCAGTCGCGGAAGCGTCCAAGCTGGCGCGGAAGCATGCAAGAAGGCGCAGAAGAGTCCAAGCAGGCGCGGAAGCGTCCAAGCAGTCGCGGAAGCGTCCAAGCAGTCGCGGAAGCGTCCAAGCAGGCGCGGAAGCGTCCAAGCAGTCGCGGAAGCATGCAAGCAGGCGCGGAAGCGTGCAAGCAGGCGCGGAACCGTGCAAGCAGGCGCGGTAGCGTCCAAGCAGGCGCGGAACCGTGCAAGCAGGCGCGGTAGCGTCCAACCAGGCGCGGAAGCGTCCAAGTAGGCGTGGCAGCATGCAAGAAGGCGCAGAAGAGTCCAAGCAGGCGCGCAAGCGTCCAAGCAGGCGCGGAAGCGTCCAAGCAGGCGCGAAAGCGTCCAAGCAGGCTCGGAACCGTGCAAGCAGGCGCGGAAGCGTCCAAGCAGGCGAGGAAGTATGCAAGCAGGCGCGGAAGCGTCCAAGCAGGCGCGGAAACGTCCAAGTAGGCGCGGAAGCATGCAAGAAGGCGCAGAAGAGTCCAAGCAGGCGCGGAAGTGTCCAAGCAGGCGCGGAAGCGTCCAAGCAGGCGCGGAAGCATGCAAGCAGGCGCGGAAGCACGTAAGAAGGCGCAGAAGAGTCCAAGCAGGCGCGGAAGTGTCCAAGCAGGCGCGGATGCGTCCAAGCAGGCGCGGAAGCGTCCAAGCAGTCGCGGAAGCGTCCAAGCAGGCGCGGTAGCGTCCAACCAGGCGCGGAAGCGTCCAAGTAGGCGCGGCAGCATGCAAGAAGGCGCAGAAGAGTCCAAGCAGGCGCGGAAGCGTCCAAGCAGGCGCGGAAGCGTCCAAGCAGGCGCGAAAGCGTCCAAGCAGGCTCGGAACCGTGCAAGCAGGCGCGGAAGCGTCCAAGCAGGCGAGGAAGCATGCAAGCAGGCGCGGAAGCGTCCAAGCAGGCGCGGAAACGTCCAAGTAGGCGCGGAAGCATGCAAGAAGGCGCAGAAGAGTCCAAGCAGGCGCGGAAGCGTCCAAGCAGTCGCAGAAGCGTCCAAGCAGGCGCGGTAGCGTACAACCAGGCGCGGAAGAGTCCAAGAAGTCGCAGGAGCGTCCAAGCAGGCGCGGTAGCTTCCAACCAGGCGCGGAAGCGTCCAAGCAGGCGCGGTAGCATGCAAGAAGACGCAGAAGAGTCCAAGCAGGCGCGGAAGAGTCCAAGCAGGAGGGGAAGCATGCAAGCAGGCGCGGAAGCGTCCAAGCAGGCGCGGAAACGTCCAAGTAGGCGCGGAAGCATGCAAGAAGGCGCAGAAGAGTCCAAGCAGGCGCGGAAGCGTCCAAGCAGTCGCGGAAGCGTCCAAGCAGTCGTGGAAGCGATCAAGCAGGTGCGGAAGCATGCAAGAAGGCGCAGAAGAGTCCAAGCAGGCGCGGAAGCGTCCAAGCAGTCGCGGAAGCGTCCAAGCAGTCGCGGAAGCGTCCAAGCAGGCGCGGAAGCGTCCAAGCAGTCGCGGAAGCATGCAAGCAGGCGCGGAAGCACGTAAGAAGGCGCAGGAGAGTCCCAGCAGGCGCGGAAGTGTCCAAGCAGGCGCGGAAGCGTCCAAGCAGGCGCGGAAGCGTCCAAGCAGTCGCGGAAGCGTCTAAGCAGGCGCGGTAGCGTCCAACCAGGCGCGGAAGCGTCCAAGTAGGCGTGGCAGCATGCAAGAAGGCGCAGAAGAGTCCAAGCAGGCGCGCAAGCGTCCAAGCAGGCGCGGAAGCGTCCAAGCAGGCGCGAAAGCGTCCAAGCAGGCTCGGAACCGTGCAAGCAGGCGCGGAAGCGTCCAAGCAGGCGAGGAAGTATGCAAGCAGGCGCGGAAGCGTCCAAGCAGGCGCGGAAACGTCCAAGTAGGCGCGGAAGCATGCAAGAAGGCGCAGAAGAGTCCAAGCAGGCGCGGAAGTGTCCAAGCAGGCGCGGAAGCGTCCAAGCAGACGCGGAAGCATGCAAACAGGCGCGGAAGCATGCAAGAAGGCGCAGAACAGTCCAAGCAGGCGCGGAAGCGTCCAAGCAGTCGCGGAAGCGTCCAAGCAGTCGCGGATGCGTCCAAGCAGGCGCGGAAGCATGCAAGAAGGCGCAGAAGAGTCCAAGCAGGCGCGGAAGCGTCCAAGCAGGCGCGGAAGCGTCCAAGCAGGCGAGGAAGCATGCAAGCAGGCGCGGAAGCGTCCAAGCAGGCGCGGAAGCGTCCAAGCAGGCGCGAAAGCGTCCAAGCATGCTCGGAACCGTGCAAGCAGGCGCGGAAGCGTCCAAGCAGGCGCGGAAACGTCCAAGTAGGCGCGGAAGCATGCAAGAAGGCGCAGAAGAGTCCAAGCAGGCGCGGAAGTGTCCAAGCAGGCGCGGAAGCGTCCAAGCAGACGCGGAAGCATGCAAACAGGCGCGGAAGCATGCAAGAAGGCGCAGAACAGTCCAAGCAGGCGCGGAAGCGTCCAAGCAGTCGCGGAAGCGTCCAAGCAGTCGCGGAAGCGTCCAAGCAGGCGCGGAAGCATGCAAGAAGGCGCAGAAGAGTCCAAGCAGGCGCGGAAGCGTCCAAGCAGTCGCGGAAGCGTCCAAGCAGTCGCGGAAGCGTCCAAGCAGGCGCGGAAGCGTCCAAGCAGGCGAGGAAGCATGCAAGCAGGCGCGGAAGCATGCAAGAAGGCGCAGAAGAGTCCAAGCAGGCGCGGAAGTGTCCAAGCAGGCGCGGAAGCGTCCAAGCAGACGCGGAAGCATGCAAACAGGCGCGGAAGCATGCAAGAAGGCGCAGAACAGTCCAAGCAGGCGCGGAAGCGTCCAAGCAGTCGCGGAAGCGTCCAAACAGTCGCGGAAGCGTCCAAGCAGGCGCGGAAGCATGCAAGAAGGCGCAGAAGAGTCCAAGCAGGCGCGGAAGCGTCCAAGCAGTCGCGGAAGCGTCCAAGCAGTCGCGGAAGCGTCCAAGCAGGCGCGGAAGCGTCCAAGCAGGCGCGGAAGCATGCAAGCAGGCGCGGAAGCACGTAAGAAGGCGCAGAAGAGTCCAAGCAGGCGCGGAAGTGTCCAAGCAGGCGCGAATGCGTCCAAGCAGGCGCGGAAGCGTCCAAGCAGTCGCGGAAGCGTCCAAGCAGGCGCGGTAGCGTCCAACCAGGCGCGGAAGCGTCCAAGTAGGCGCGGCAGCATGCAAGAAGGCGCAGAAGAGTCCAAGCAGGCGCGGAAGCGTCCAAGCAGGCGCGGAAGCGTCCAAGCAGGCGCGGAAGCGTCCAAGCAGACGCGAAGCATGCAAGAAGGCGCAGAACAGTCCAAGCAGGCGCGGAAGCGTCCAAGCAGTCGCGGAAGCGTCCAAGAAGACGCGGAAGCGTCCAAACAGGCGCGGAAGCATGCAAGAAGACGCAGAAGAGTCCAAGTAGGCGCGGAAGCGTCCAAGCAGTCGCGGAAGCGTCCAAGCAGGCGCGGCAGCGTCCGAGCAGTCGCGGAAGCGTCCAAGCAGGCGCGGTAGCGTCCAAGCAGGCGCGGAAGCGACCAAGCAGTCGCGTTAGCGTCCAACCAGGCGCGGAAGCGTCCAAGAAGACGCGGAAGCGTCCAAACAGGCGCGGAAGCATGCAAGAAGACGCAGAAGAGTCCAAGTAGGCGCGGAAGCGTCCAAGCAGCCGCGGAAGCGTCCAAGCAGGCTCGGAAGCGTCCAAGAAGACGCGGAAGCGTCCAAACAGGCGCGGAAACATGCAAGAAGACGCAGAAGAGTCCAAGTAGGCGCGGAAGCGTCCAAGCAGTCGCGGAAGCGTCCAAGCAGGCGCGGTAGCGACCAAGCAGGCGCGGAAACGTCCAAGCAGGCGCGGAAGCATGCAAGAAGGCGCGGAAGAGTCCAAGCAGTCGCGGAAGCGTCCAAGCAGGCGCGGTAGCGTCCAAGCAGGCGCGGAAACGTCCAAGCAGGCGCGGCAGCATGCAAGAAGGCGCAGAAGAGTCCAAGCAGGCGCGGAAACGTCCAAGCAGGCGCGGAAGCATGCAAGAAGACGCAGAAGAGTCCAAGCAGGCGCGGAAGCGTCCAAGCAGTAGTGGAAGCATGCAAGCAGGCGCGGAAGCGTCCAAGCAGGCGCGGAAACGTCCAAGTAGGCGCGGAAGCATGCAAGAAGGCGCAGAAGAGTCCAAGCAGGCGCGGAAGCGTCCAAGCAGTCGCGGAAGCGTCCAAGCAAGCGCGGCAGCGTCCGAGCAGTCGCGGAAGCGTCCAAGCAGGCGCGGTAGCGTCCAAGCAGGCGCGGAAGCGACCAAGCAGTCGCGGAAGCGTCCAAGCAGGCGCGGAAGCGTCCAAGCAGGCGCGGTAGCGTCCAAGCAGGGGCGGAAGCGTCCTAGCAGGCGCGGAAGCATCAATACAGGCGCGGAAGCGTCCAAGCAGGCGCGTAAGCGTCCAAGCAGGCTCGGAAGCGTCCAAGCAGGCGCGGAAGCATGCAAGCAGGAGCGGAAGCATGTAAGAAGGCGCAGAACAGTCCAAGCAGGGGCGGAAGCGTCCAAGCAGGCGCGGTAACGTCCAAGTAGGCGCGGAAGCGTCCAAGCAGGCGCGAAAGCGTCCAAGCAGGCTCGTAACCGTGCAAGCAGGCGCGGAAGCGTCCAAGCAGGCGAGGAAGCATGCAAGCAGGCGCGGAAGCGTCCAAGCAGGCGCGGAAACGTCCAAGTAGGCGCGGAAGCATGCAAGAAGGCGCAGAAGAGTCCAAGCAGGCGCGGAAGTGTCCAAGCAGGCGCGGAAGCGTCCAAGCAGACGCGGAAGCATGCAAACAGGCGCGGAAGCATGCAAGAAGGCGCAGAACAGTCCAAGCAGGCGCGGAAGCGTCCAAGCAGTCGCGGAAGCGTCCAAGCAGTCGCGGAAGCGTCCAAGCAGGCGCGGAAGCATGCAAGAAGGCGCAGAAGAGTCCAAGCAGGCGCGGAAGCGTCCAAGCAGTCGCGGAAGCGTCCAAGCAGGCGCGGATGCGTCCAAGCAGGCGCGGAAGCGTCCAAGCAGTCGCGGAAGCGTCCAAGCAGGCGCGGTAGCGTCCAACCAGGCGCGGAAGCGTCCAAGTAGGCGCGGCAGCATGCAAGAAGGCGCAGAAGAGTCCAAGCAGGCGCGGAAGCGTCCAAGCAGGCGCGGAAGCGTCCAAGCAGGCGCGGAAGCGTCCAAGCAGACGCGAAGCATGCAAGAAGGCGCAGAACAGTCCAAGCAGGCGCGGAAGCGTCCAAGCAGTCGCGGAAGCGTCCAAGAAGACGCGGAAGCGTCCAAACAGGCGCGGAAGCATGCAAGAAGACGCAGAAGAGTCCAAGTAGGCGCGGAAGCGTCCAAGCAGTCGCGGAAGCGTCCAAGCAGGCGCGGCAGCGTCCGAGCAGTCGCGGAAGCGTCCAAGCAGGCGCGGTAGCGTCCAAGCAGGCGCGGAAGCGACCAAGCAGTCGCGTTAGCGTCCAACCAGGCGCGGAAGCGTCCAAGAAGACGCGGAAGCGTCCAAACAGGCGCGGAAGCATGCAAGAAGACGCAGAAGAGTCCAAGTAGGCGCGGAAGCGTCCAAGCAGCCGCGGAAGCGTCCAAGCAGGCGCGGAAGCGTCCAAGCAGTAGTGGAAGCATGCAAGCAGGCGCGGAAGCGTCCAAGCAGGCGCGGAAGCGTCCAACCAGGCGCGGAAAAGTCCAAGCAGGCGCGGCAGCATGCAAGAAGGCGCAGAAGAGTCCAAGCAGGCGCGGAAACGTCCAAGCAGGCGCGGAAGCATGCAAGAAGACGCAGAAGAGTCCAAGCAGGCGCGGAAGCGTCCAAGCAGTAGTGGAAGCATGCAAGCAGGCGCGGAAGCGTCCAAGCAGGCGCGGAAGCGTCCAACCAGGCGCGGAAGCGTCCAAGCAGGCACGGAAGCGTCCAAGCAGGCGCGGAAGCGTCCAAGCAGTCGCGGAAGCGTCCAAGCAGGCGCGGAAGCGTCCAAGCAGGCGCGGAAGCGTCCAAGCAGGCGCGGAACCGTGCAAGCATGCGCGGTAGCGTCCAAGCAGGCGCGGAAGCGTCCAAGAAGACGCGGAAGCGCCCAAGCAGGCGCGGAAGCGTCCAAGCAGGCGCGGAAGCGTCCAAACAGTCGCGGAAGCGTCCAAGCAGGCGCGGAAGCGTCCAAGCAGTCGCGGAATCGTCCAAGCAGGCGCGGAAGCGTCCAAGCAGGCGCGGTAGCGTCCAAGCAGGGGCGGAAGCGTCCAAGCAGGCGCGGAAGCATGCAAGCAGGCGCGGCAGCATGCAAGAAGGCGCAGAAGAATCCAAGCAGGCGCGGAAGCGTCCAAGCAGGCGCGGAAGCGTCCAAGCAGTCGCGGAAGCGTCCAAGCAGGCGCGGTAGCGTCCAACCAAGCGCGGAAGCGTCCAAGTAGGCGTGGCAGCATGCAAGAAGGCGCAGAAGAGTCCAAGCAGGCGCGCAAGCGTCCAAGCAGGCGCGGAAGCGTCCAAGCAGGCGCGAAAGCGTCCAAGCAGGCTCGGAACCGTCCAAGCAGGCGCGGAAGCGTCCAAGCAGTCGCGGAAGCGTCCAAGCAGTCGCGGAAGCGTCCAAGCAGGCGCGGAAGCGTCCAAGCAGTCGCGTAAGCATGCAAGCAGGCGCGGAAGCACGTAAGAAGGCGCAGGAGAGTCCCAGCAGGCGCGGAAGTGTCCAAGCAGGCGCGGAAGCGTCCAAGCAGGCGCGGAAACGTCCAAGCAGGCGCGGAAGCGTCCAAGCAGTCGCGGAAGCGTCCAAGCAAGCGCGGCAGCGTCCGAGCAGTCGCAGAAGCGTCCAAGCAGGCGCGGTAGCGTCCAAGCAGGCGCGGAAGCGTCCAAGCAGTCGCGGAAGCGTCCAAGCAGGCGCGGTAGCGTCCAACCAGGCGCGGAAGTGTCCAAGCAGTCGCGGAAGCGTCCAAGCAGTCGCGGAAGCGTCCAAGCAGGCGCGGTAGCGACCAAGCAGGCGCGGAAACGTCCAAGCAGGCGCGGAAGCATGCAAGAAGGCGCGGTAGCGACCAAGCAGGCGCGGAAACGTCCAAGCAGGCGCGGAAGCATGCAAGAAGGCGCGGAAGAGTCCAAGCAGTCGCGGAAGCGTCCAAGCAGGCGCGGTAGCGTCCAAGCAGGCGCGGAAACGTCCAAGCAGGCGCGGCAGCATGCAAGAAGGCGCAGAAGAGTCCAAGCAGGCGCGGAAGCATGCAAGAAGACGCAGAAGAGTCCAAGCAGGCGCGGAAGCGTCCAAGCAGTAGTGGAAGCATGCAAGCAGGCGCGGAAGCGTCCAAGCAGGCGCGGAAACGTCCAAGTAGGCGCGGAAGCATGCAAGAAGGCGCAGAAGAGTCCAAGCAGGCGCGGAAGCGTCCAAGCAGTCGCAGAAGCGTCCAAGCAGGCGCGGTAGCGTACAACCAGGCGCGGAAGAGTCCAAGAAGTCGCAGGAGCGTCCAAGCAGGCGCGGTAGCATGCAAGAAGACGCAGAAGAGTCCAAGCAGGCGCGGAAGAGTCCAAGCAGGAGGGGAAGCATGCAAGCAGGCGCGGAAACGTCCAAGCAGGCGCGGAAACGTCCAAGTAGGCGCGGAAGCATGCAAGAAGGCGCAGAAGAGTCCAAGCAGGCGCGGAAGCGTCCAAGCAGTCGCAGGAGCGTCCAAGCAGGCGCGGTAGCGTCCAACCAGGCGCGGAAGCGTCCAAGCAGTCGCGGAAGCGTCCAAGCAGGCGCGGAAACGTCCAAGCAGGCGCGGAAGCATGCAAGAAGACGCAGAAGATTCCAGGCAGGCGCGGAAGCGTCCAAGCAGGCGGGTAGCATGCAAGCATGCGCGGAAGCATGCAAGAAGACGCAGAAGAGTCCAAGCAGGCGCGGAAGCGTCCAAGCAGTCGCGGAAGCGTCCAAGCAGGCGCTGAAACGTCCAAGCAGGCGCGGAAGCATGCAAGAAGACGCAGAAGATTCCAGGCAGGCGCGGTAGCGTCCAAGCAGGCGCGGAAACGTCCAAGCAGGCGCGGAAGCTTGCAAGAAGACGCAGAAGAGTCCAAGCAGGCGCGGAAGCGTCCAAGCAGGCGGGGAAGCATGCAAGCAGGCGCGGTAGCGTCCAAGCAGGCGCGGAAACGTCCAAGCATGCGCGGAAGCATGCAAGAAGACGCAGAAGAGTCCAAGCAGGCGCGGAAGCGTCCAAGCAGTCGCGGAAGCGTCCAAGCAGGCGCGGAAGCGTCCATGCAGGCGCGGTAGCGTCCAAGCAGGCGCGGAAACGTCCAAGCATGCGCGGAAGCATGCAAGAAGACGCAGAAGAGTCCAAGAAGGCGCGGAAGCGTCCAAGCAGGCGCGGAAGCATGCAAGAAGACGTAGAAGAGTCCAAGCAGGCGCGGAAGCGTCCAAGCAGTCGCGGAAGCGTCCAAGCAGGCGCGGTAGCGTCCAACCAGGCGCGGAAGCGTCCAAGTAGGCGTGGCAGCATGCAAGAAGGCGCAGAAGCGTCCAAGCAGGCGCGGAAGCATGCAAGCAGGCGCGGAAGCATGCAAGAAGGCGCAGAAGAGTCGAAGCAGGCGCGGAAGTGTCCAAGCAGGCGCGGAAGCGTCCAAGCAGACGCGGAAGCATGCAAACAGGCGCGGAAGCATGCAAGAAGGCGCAGAACAGTCCAAGCAGGCGCGGAAGCGTCCAAGCAGTCGCGGAAGCGTCCAAGCAGTCGCGGAAGCGTCCAAGCAGGCGCGGAAGCATGCAAGAAGGCGCAGAAGAGTCCAAGCAGGCGCGGAAGCGTCCAAGCAGTCGCGGAAGCGTCCAAGCAGTCGCGGAAGCGTCCAAGCAGGCGCGGAAGCGTCTAAGCAGGCGCGGAAGCATGCAAGCAGGCGCGGAAGCATGCAAGAAGGCGCAGAAGAGTCCAAGCAGGCGCGGAAGTGTCCAAGCAGGCGCGGTAGCGTCCAAGCAGACGCGGAAGCATGCAAACAAGCGCGGAAGCATGCAAGAAGGCGCAGAAGAGTCCAAGCAGGCGCGGAAGCGTCCAAGCAGTCGCGGAAGCGTCCAAGCAGTCGCGGAAGCGACCAAGCAGGCGCGGAAGCATGCAAGAAGGCGAAGAAGAGTCCAAGCAGGCGCGGAAGCGTCCAAGCAGTCGCGGAAGCGTCCAAGCAGTCGCGGAAGCGTCCAAGCAGGCGCGGAAGCGTCCAAGCAGGCGCGGAAGCATGCAAGCAGGCGCGGAAGCACGTAAGAAGGCGCAGGAGAGTCCCAGCAGGCGCGGAAGTGTCCAAGCAGGCGCGGAAGCGTCCAAGCAGGCGCGGAAGCGTCCAAGCAGTCGCGGAAGCGTCCAAGCAGTCGCGGAAGCGTCCAAGCAGTCGCGGAATCGTCCAAGCAGGCGCGGAAGCGTCCAAGCAGGCGCGGTAGCGTCCAAGCAGGGGCGGAAGCGTCCTAGCAGGCGCGGAAGCATCAATACAGGCGCGGAAGCGTCCAAGCAGGCGCGTAAGCGTCCAAGCAGGCTCGGAAGCGTCCAAGCAGGCGCGGAAGCATGCAAGCAGGAGCGGAAGCATGTAAGAAGGCGCAGAACAGTCCAAGCAGGGGCGGAAACGTCCAAGCAGGCGCGGAAGCATGCAAGAAGGCGCGGAAGAGTCCAAGCAGTCGCGGAAGCGTCCAAGCAGGCGCGGTAGCGTCCAAGCAGGCGCGGAAACGTCCAAGCAGGCGCGGCAGCATGCAAGAAGGCGCAGAAGAGTCCAAGCAGGCGCGGAAACGTCCAAGCAGGCGCGGAAGCATGCAAGAAGACGCAGAAGAGTCCAAGCAGGCGCGGAAGCGTCCAAGCAGTAGTGGAAGCATGCAAGCAGGCGCGGAAGCGTCCAAGCAGGCGCGGAAACGTCCAAGTAGGCGCGGAAGCATGCAAGAAGACGCAGAAGAGTCCAAGCAGGCGCGGAAGCGTCCAAGCAGTCGCGGAAGCGTCCAAGCAGGCGCGGAAGCGTCCATGCAGGCGCGGTAGCGTCCAAGCAGGCGCGGAAACGTCCAAGCATGCGCGGAAGCATGCAAGAAGACGCAGAAGAGTCCAAGCAGGCGCGGAAGCGCCCAAGCAGGCGCGGAAGCGTCCAAGCAGTCGCGGAAGCGTCCAAGCAGTCGCGGAATCGTCCAAGCGTGCGCGGAAGCGTCCAAGCAGGCGCGGAAGCGTCCAAGCAGGCGCGGAAGCGTCCAAGCAGGCGCGGAAGCGTCCAAGCAGGAGCGGAAGCATTCAAGCATCCGCGGAAGCGTCCAAGCAGTCGCGGAAGCGTCCAAGCAGGCGCGGCAGCGTCCAAGCAGGCGCGGAAGCGTCCAAGCAGGCGCGGAACCGTGCAAGCAGGCGCGGTAATGTCCAAGCAGGCGCGGAAGCGTCCAAGCAGGCGCGGAACCGTGCAAGCAGGCGCGGAAGCGTCCAAGCAGGCGCGGAAGCGTCCAAGCAGGCGCGGAAGCGTCCAAGCAGGCGCGGAAGCGTGCAAGCAGGCGCGGAACCGTGCAAGCAGGCGCGGTAGCGTCCAAGCAGGCGCGGAACCGTGCAAGCAGGCGCGGTAGCGTCCAAGCTGGCGCGGAACCGTGCAAGCAGGCGCGGTAGCGTCCAAGCAGGCGCGGAAGCGTCCAAGAAGACGCGGAAGCGCCCAAGCAGGCGCGGAAGCGTCCAAGCAGTCGCGGAAGCGTCCAAGCAGGCGCGGCAGCGTCCAAGCAGGCGCGGAAGCGTCCAAGCAGGCGCGGAACCGTGCAAGCAGGCGCGGTAATGTCCAAGCAGGCGCGGAAGCGTCCAAGCAGGCGCGGAACCGTGCAAGCAGGCGCGGAAGCGTCCAAGCAGGCGCGGAAGCGTCCAACCAGGCGCGGAAGCGTCCAAGCAGGCGCGGAATCGTCCAAGCAGGCGCGGAAGCGTCCAAGCAGGCGCGGAAGCGTCCAAGCAGGCGCGGAACCGTGCAAGCAGGCGCGGTAGCGTCCAAGCAGGCGCGGAAGCGTCCAAGAAGACGCGGAAGCGTCCAAGCAGGCGCGGAAGCGTCCAAGCAGGCGCGGAACCGTGCAAGCAGGCGCGGTAATGTCCAAGCAGGCGCGGAAGCGTCCAAGCAGGCGCGGAACCGTGCAAGCAGGCGCGGAAGCGTCCAAGCAGGCGCGGAAGCGTCCAAGCAGGCGCGGAAGCGTCCAAGCAGGCGCGGAAGCGTGCAAGCAGGCGCGGAACCGTGCAAGCAGGCGCGGTAGCGTCCAAGCAGGCGCGGAACCGTGCAAGCAGGCGCGGTAGCGTCCAAGCTGGCGCGGAACCGTGCAAGCAGGCGCGGTAGCGTCCAAGCAGGCGCGGAAGCGTCCAAGAAGACGCGGAAGCGCCCAAGCAGGCGCGGAAGCGTCCAAGCAGTCGCGGAAGCGTCCAAGCAGGCGCGGCAGCGTCCAAGCAGGCGCGGAAGCGTCCAAGCAGGCGCGGAACCGTGCAAGCAGGCGCGGTAATGTCCAAGCAGGCGCGGAAGCGTCCAAGCAGGCGCGGAACCGTGCAAGCAGGCGCGGAAGCGTCCAAGCAGGCGCGGAAGCGTCCAACCAGGCGCGGAAGCGTCCAAGCAGGCGCGGAATCGTCCAAGCAGGCGCGGAAGCGTCCAAGCAGGCGCGGAAGCGTCCAAGCAGGCGCGGAACCGTGCAAGCAGGCGCGGTAGCGTCCAAGCAGGCGCGGAAGCGTCCAAGAAGACGCGGAAGCGCCCAAGCAGGCGCGGAAGCGTCCAAGCAGTCGCGGAATCGTCCAAGCAGGCGCGGAAGCGTCCAAGCAGGCGCGGTAGCGTCCAAGCAGGCGCGGTAGCGTCCAACCAGGCGCGGAAGCGTCCAAGTAGGCGTGGCAGCATGCAAGAAGGCGCAGAAGAGTCCAAGCAGGCGCGCAAGCGTCCAAGCAGGCGCGGAAGCGTCCAAGCAGGCGCGAAAGCGTCCAAGCAGGCTCGGAACCGTGCAAGCAGGCGCGGAAGCGTCCAAGCAGGCGAGGAAGTATGCAAGCAGGCGCGGAAGCGTCCAAGCAGGCGCGGAAACGTCCAAGTAGGCGCGGAAGCATGCAAGAAGGCGCAGAAGAGTCCAAGCAGGCGCGGAAGTGTCCAAGCAGGCGCGGAAGCGTCCAAGCAGGCGCGGAAGCATGCAAGCAGGCGCGGAAGCACGTAAGAAGGCGCAGAAGAGTCCAAGCAGGCGCGGAAGTGTCCAAGCAGGCGCGGATGCGTCCAAGCAGGCGCGGAAGCGTCCAAGCAGTCGCGGAAGCGTCCAAGCAGGCGCGGTAGCGTCCAACCAGGCGCGGAAGCGTCCAAGTAGGCGCGGCAGCATGCAAGAAGGCGCAGAAGAGTCCAAGCAGGCGCGGAAGCGTCCAAGCAGGCGCGGAAGCGTCCAAGCAGGCGCGAAAGCGTCCAAGCAGGCTCGGAACCGTGCAAGCAGGCGCGGAAGCGTCCAAGCAGGCGAGGAAGCATGCAAGCAGGCGCGGAAGCGTCCAAGCAGGCGCGGAAACGTCCAAGTAGGCGCGGAAGCATGCAAGAAGGCGCAGAAGAGTCCAAGCAGGCGCGGAAGCGTCCAAGCAGTCGCAGAAGCGTCCAAGCAGGCGCGGTAGCGTACAACCAGGCGCGGAAGAGTCCAAGAAGTCGCAGGAGCGTCCAAGCAGGCGCGGTAGCTTCCAACCAGGCGCGGAAGCGTCCAAGCAGGCGCGGTAGCATGCAAGAAGACGCAGAAGAGTCCAAGCAGGCGCGGAAGCATGCAAGAAGGCGCAGAAGAGTCCAAGCAGGCGCGGAAGCGTCCAAGCAGGCGCGGAAACGTCCAAGTAGGCGCGGAAGCATGCAAGAAGGCGCAGAAGAGTCCAAGCAGGCGCGGAAGCGTCCAAGCAGTCGCGGAAGCGTCCAAGCAGTCGCGGAAGCGATCAAGCAGGTGCGGAAGCATGCAAGAAGGCGCAGAAGAGTCCAAGCAGGCGCGGAAGCGTCCAAGCAGTCGCGGAAGCGTCCAAGCAGTCGCGGAAGCGTCCAAGCAGGCGCGGAAGCGTCCAAGCAGTCGCGGAAGCATGCAAGCAGGCGCGGAAGCACGTAAGAAGGCGCAGGAGAGTCGCAGCAGGCGCGGAAGTGTCCAAGCAGGCGCGGAAGCGTCCAAGCAGGCGCGGAAGCGTCCAAGCAGTCGCGGAAGCGTCCAAGCAAGCGCGGCAGCGTCCGAGCAGTCGCGGAAGCGTCCAAGCAGGCGCGGTAGCGTCCAAGCAGGCGCGGAAGCGTCCAAGCAGTCGCGGAAGCGTCCAAGCAGGCGCGGTAGCGTCCAACCAGGCGCGGAAGTGTCCAAGCAGTCGCGGAAGCGTCCAAGCAGTCGCGGAAGCGTCCAAGCAGGCGCGGTAGCGACCAAGCAGGCGCGGAAACGTCCAAGCAGGCGCGGAAGCATGCAAGAAGGCGCGGAAGAGTCCAAGCAGTCGCGGAAGCGTCCAAGCAGGCGCGGTAGCGTCCAAGCAGGCGCGGAAACGTCCAAGCAGGCGCGGCAGCATGCAAGAAGGCGCAGAAGAGTCCAAGCAGGCGCGGAAACGTCCTAGCAGGCGCGGAAGCATGCAAGAAGACGCAGAAGAGTCCAAGCAGGCGCGGAAGCGTCCAAGCAGTAGTGGAAGCATGCAAGCAGGCGCGGAAGCGTCCAAGCAGGCGCGGAAACGTCCAAGTAGGCGCGGAAGCATGCAAGAAGGCGCAGAAGAGTCCAAGCAGGCGCGGAAGCGTCCAAGCAGTCGCGGAAGCGTCCAAGCAAGCGCGGCAGCGTCCGAACAGTCGCGGAAGCGTCCAAGCAGGCGCGGTAGCGTCCAAGCAGGCGCGGAAGCGACCAAGCAGTCGCGGAAGCGTCCAAGCAGGCGCGGTAGCGTCCAACCAGGCGCGGAAGTGTCCAAGCAGTCGCGGAAGCGTCCAAGCAGTCGCGGAAGCGTCCAAGCAGGCGCGGTAGCGACCAAGCAGGCGCGGAAACGTCCAAGCAGGCGCGGAAGCATGCAAGAAGGCGCGGAAGAGTCCAAGCAGTCGCGGAAGCGTCCAAGCAGGCGCGGTAGCGTCCAAGCAGGCGCGGAAACGTCCAAGCAGGCGCGGCAGCATGCAAGAAGGCGCAGAAGAGTCCAAGCAGGCGCGGAAACGTCCAAGCAGGCGCGGAAGCATGCAAGAAGACGCAGAAGAGTCCAAGCAGGCGCGGAAGCGTCCAAGCAGTAGTGGAAGCATGCAAGCAGGCGCGGAAGCGTCCAAGCAGGCGCGGAAACGTCCAAGTAGGCGCGGAAGCATGCAAGAAGGCGCAGAAGAGTCCAAGCAGGCGCGGAAGCGTCCAAGCAGTCGCAGAAGCGTCCAAGCAGGCGCGGTAGCGTACAACCAGGCGCGGAAGCGTCCAAGCAGGCGCGGTAGCATGCAAGAAGACGCAGAAGAGTCCAAGCAGGCGCGGAAGAGTCCAAGCAGGAGGGGAAGCATGCAAGCAGGCGCGGAAGCGTCCAAGCAGGCGCGGAAACGTCCAAGTAGGCGCGGAAGCATGCAAGAAGGCGCAGAAGAGTCCAAGCAGGCGCGGAAGCGTCCAAGCAGTCGCAGGAGCGTCCAAGCAGGCGCGGTAGCGTCCAACCAGGCGCGGAAGCGTCCAAGCAGTCGCGGAAGCGTCCAAGCAGGCGCGGAAACGTCCAAGCAGGCGCGGAAGCATGCAAGAAGACGCAGAAGATTCCAGGCAGGCGCGGAAGCGTCCAAGCAGGCGGGTAGCATGCAAGCATGCGCGGAAGCATGCAAGAAGACGCAGAAGAGTCCAAGCAGGCGCGGAAGCGTCCAAGCAGTCGCGGAAGCGTCCAAGCAGGCGCTGAAACGTCCAAGCAGGCGCGGAAGCATGCAAGAAGACGCAGAAGAGTCCAAGCAGGCGCGGAAGCGTCCAAGCAGGCGGGGAAGCATGCAAGCAGGCGCGGTAGCGTCCAAGCAGGCGCGGAAACGTCCAAGCATGCGCGGAAGCATGCAAGAAGACGCAGAAGAGTCCAAGCAGCCGCGGAAGCGTCCAAGCAGTCGCGGAAGCGTCCAAGCAGGCGCGGAAGCGTCCATGCAGGCGCGGTAGCGTCCAAGCAGGCGCGGAAACGTCCAAGCATGCGCGGAAGCATGCAAGAAGACGCAGAAGAGTCCAAGCAGGCGCGGAAGCGTCCAAGCAGGCGCGGAAGCATGCAAGAAGACGTAGAAGAGTCCAAGCAGGCGCGGAAGCGTCCAAGCAGGCGGGGAAGCATGCAAGCAGGCGCGGAAGCGTCCAAGCAGGCGCGGTAGCGTCCTAGCAGTCGCGGAAGCGTCCAAGCAGGCGCGGAAGCGTCCCAGCAGGCGCGGTAGCGTCCAAGCAGGCGCAGAAACGTCCAAGCAGGCGCGGTAGCGTCCAAGCAGGCTCGGAAACGTCCAAGCATGCGCGGAAGCATGCAAGAAGACGCAGAAGAGTCCAAGCAGTCGCGGAAGCGTCCAAGCTGGCGCGGTAGAGTCCAAGCAGTGGCGGAAGCATGCAAGAAGGCGCAGAAGAGTCCAAGCAGGCGCGGAAGCGTTCAAGCAGGCGCGGTCGCGTCCAACCAGGCGCGGAAGCGTACAACCAGGCGCGGAAGAGTCCAAGAAGTCGCAGGAGCGTCCAAGCAGGCGCGGTAGCTTCCAACCAGGCGCGGAAGCGTCCAAGCAGGCGCGGTAGCATGCAAGAAGACGCAGAAGAGTCCAAGCAGGCGCGGAAGAGTCCAAGCAGGAGGGGAAGCATGCAAGCAGGCGCGGAAGCGTCCAAGCAGGCGCGGAAACGTCCAAGTAGGCGCGGAAGCATGCAAGAAGGCGCAGAAGAGTCCAAGCAGGCGCGGAAGCGTCCAAGCAGTCGCGGAAGCGTCCAAGCAGTCGTGGAAGCGATCAAGCAGGTGCGGAAGCATGCAAGAAGGCGCAGAAGAGTCCAAGCAGGCGCGGAAGCGTCCAAGCAGTCGCGGAAGCGTCCAAGCAGTCGCGGAAGCGTCCAAGCAGGCGCGGAAGCGTCCAAGCAGTCGCGGAAGCATGCAAGCAGGCGCGGAAGCACGTAAGAAGGCGCAGGAGAGTCCCAGCAGGCGCGGAAGTGTCCAAGCAGGCGCGGAAGCGTCCAAGCAGGCGCGGAAGCGTCCAAGCAGTCGCGGAAGCGTCTAAGCAGGCGCGGTAGCGTCCAACCAGGCGCGGAAGCGTCCAAGTAGGCGTGGCAGCATGCAAGAAGGCGCAGAAGAGTCCAAGCAGGCGCGCAAGCGTCCAAGCAGGCGCGCAAGCGTCCAAGCAGGCGCGAAAGCGTCCAAGCAGGCTCGGAACCGTGCAAGCAGGCGCGGAAGCGTCCAAGCAGGCGAGGAAGTATGCAAGCAGGCGCGGAAGCGTCCAAGCAGGCGCGGAAACGTCCAAGTAGGCGCGGAAGCATGCAAGAAGGCGCAGAAGAGTCCAAGCAGGCGCGGAAGTGTCCAAGCAGGCGCGGAAGCGTCCAAGCAGGCGCGGAAGCGTCCAAGCAGGCTCGGAACCGTGCAAGCAGGCGCGGAAGCGTCCAAGCAGGCGAGGAAGTATGCAAGCAGGCGCGGAAGCGTCCAAGCAGGCGCGGAAACGTCCAAGTAGGCGCGGAAGCATGCAAGAAGGCGCAGAAGAGTCCAAGCAGGCGCGGAAGTGTCCAAGCAGGCGCGGAAGCGTCCAAGCAGACGCGGAAGCATGCAAACAGGCGCGGAAGCATGCAAGAAGGCGCAGAACAGTCCAAGCAGGCGCGGAAGCGTCCAAGCAGTCGCGGATGCGTCCAAGCAGGCACGGAAGCATGCAAGAAGGCGCAGAAGAGTCCAAGCAGGCGCGGAAGCGTCCAAGCAGGCGCGGAAGCGTCCAAGCAGGCGAGGAAGCATGCAAGCAGGCGCGGAAGCGTCCAAGCAGGCGCGGAAGCGTCCAAGCAGGCGCGAAAGCGTCCAAGCAGGCTCGGAACCGTGCAAGCAGGCGCGGAAGCGTCCAAGCAGGCGCGGAAACGTCCAAGTAGGCGCGGAAGCATGCAAGAAGGCGCAGAAGAGTCCAAGCAGGCGCGGAAGTGTCCAAGCAGGCGCGGAAGCGTCCAAGCAGACGCGGAAGCATGCAAACAGGCGCGGAAGCATGCAAGAAGGCGCAGAACAGTCCAAGCAGGCGCGGAAGCGTCCAAGCAGTCGCGGAAGCGTCCAAGCAGTCGCGGAAGCGTCCAAGCAGGCGCGGAAGCATGCAAGAAGGCGCAGAAGAGTCCAAGCAGGCGCGGAAGCGTCCAAGCAGTCGCGGAAGCGTCCAAGCAGTCGCGGAAGCGTCCAAGCAGGCGCGGAAGCGTCCAAGCAGGCGAGGAAGCATGCAAGCAGGCGCGGAAGCATGCAAGAAGGCGCAGAAGAGTCCAAGCAGGCGCGGAAGTGTCCAAGCAGGCGCGGAAGCGTCCAAGCAGACGCGGAAGCATGCAAACAGGCGCGGAAGCATGCAAGAAGGCGCAGAACAGTCCAAGCAGGCGCGGAAGCGTCCAAGCAGTCGCGGAAGCGTCCAAACAGTCGCGGAAGCGTCCAAGCAGGCGCGGAAGCATGCAAGAAGGCGCAGAAGAGTCCAAGCAGGCGCGGAAGCGTCCAAGCAGTCGCGGAAGCGTCCAAGCAGTCGCGGAAGCGTCCAAGCAGGCGCGGAAGCGTCCAAGCAGGCGCGGAAGCATGCAAGCAGGCGCGGAAGCACGTAAGAAGGCGCAGAAGAGTCCAAGCAGGCGCGGAAGTGTCCAAGCAGGCGCGGATGCGTCCAAGCAGGCGCGGAAGCGTCCAAGCAGTCGCGGAAGCGTCCAAGCAGGCGCTGTAGCGTCCAACCAGGCGCGGAAGCGTCCAAGTAGGCGCGGCAGCATGCAAGAAGGCGCAGAAGAGTCCAAGCAGGCGCGGAAGCGTCCAAGCAGGCGCGGAAGCGTCCAAGCAGGCGCGGAAGCGTCCAAGCAGACGCGAAGCATGCAAGAAGGCGCAGAACAGTCCAAGCAGGCGCGGAAGCGTCCAAGCAGTCGCGGAAGCGTCCAAGAAGACGCGGAAGCGTCCAAACAGGCGCGGAAGCATGCAAGAAGACGCAGAAGAGTCCAAGTAGGCGCGGAAGCGTCCAAGCAGTCGCGGAAGCGTCCAAGCAGGCGCGGCAGCGTCCGAGCAGTCGCGGAAGCGTCCAAGCAGGCGCGGTAGCGTCCAAGCAGGCGCGGAAGCGACCAAGCAGTCGCGTTAGCGTCCAACCAGGCGCGGAAGCGTCCAAGAAGACGCGGAAGCGTCCAAACAGGCGCGGAAGCATGCAAGAAGACGCAGAAGAGTCCAAGTAGGCGCGGAAGCGTCCAAGCAGCCGCGGAAGCGTCCAAGCAGGCTCGGAAGCGTCCAAGAAGACGCGGAAGCGTCCAAACAGGCGCGGAAGCATGCAAGAAGACGCAGAAGAGTCCAAGTAGGCGCGGAAGCGTCCAAGCAGTCGCGGAAGCGTCCAAGCAGGCGCGGTAGCGACCAAGCAGGCGCGGAAACGTCCAAGCAGGCGCGGAAGCATGCAAGAAGGCGCGGAAGAGTCCAAGCAGTCGCGGAAGCGTCCAAGCAGGCGCGGTAGCGTCCAAGCAGGCGCGGAAACGTCCAAGCAGGCGCGGCAGCATGCAAGAAGGCGCAGAAGAGTCCAAGCAGGCGCGGAAACGTCCAAGCAGGCGCGGAAGCATGCAAGAAGACGCAGAAGAGTCCAAGCAGGCGCGGAAGCGTCCAAGCAGTAGTGGAAGCATGCAAGCAGGCGCGGAAGCGTCCAAGCAGTAGTGGAAGCATGCAAGCAGGCGCGGAAGCGTCCAAGCAGGCGCGGAAACGTCCAAGTAGGCGCGGAAGCATGCAAGAAGGCGCAGAAGAGTCCAAGCAGGCGCGGAAGCGTCCAAGCAGTCGCGGAAGCGTCCAAGCAAGCGCGGCAGCGTCCGAGCAGTCGCGGAAGCGTCCAAGCAGGCGCGGTAGCGTCCAAGCAGGCGCGGAAGCGACCAAGCAGTCGCGGAAGCGTCCAAGCAGGCGCGGAAGCGTCCAAGCAGGCGCGGTAGCGTCCAAGCAGGGGCGGAAGCGTCCTAGCAGGCGCGGAAGCATCAATACAGGCGCGGAAGCGTCCAAGCAGGCGCGTAAGCGTCCAAGCAGGCTCGGAAGCGTCCAAGCAGGCGCGGAAGCATGCAAGCAGGAGCGGAAGCATGTAAGAAGGCGCAGAACAGTCCAAGCAGGGGCGGAAGCGTCCAAGCAGGCGCGGTAACGTCCAAGTAGGCGCGGAAGCGTCCAAGCAGGCACGAAAGCGTCCAAGCAGGCTCGTAACCGTGCAAGCAGGCGCGGAAGCGTCCAAGCAGGCGAGGAAGCATGCAAGCAGGCGCGGAAGCGTCCAAGCAGGCGCGGAAACGTCCAAGTAGGCGCGGAAGCATGCAAGAAAGCGCAGAAGAGTCCAAGCAGGCGCGGAAGTGTCCAAGCAGGCGCGGAAGCGTCCAAGCAGACGCGGAAGCATGCAAACAGGCGCGGAAGCATGCAAGAAGGCGCAGAACAGTCCAAGCAGGCGCGGAAGCGTCCAAGCAGTCGCGGAAGCGTCCAAGCAGTCGCGGAAGCGTCCAAGCAGGCGCGGAAGCATGCAAGAAGGCGCAGAAGAGTCCAAGCAGGCGCGGAAGCGTCCAAGCAGTCGCGGAAGCGTCCAAGCAGGCGCGGATGCGTCCAAGCAGGCGCGGAAGCGTCCAAGCAGTCGCGGAAGCGTCCAAGCAGGCGCGGTAGCGTCCAACCAGGCGCGGAAGCGTCCAAGTAGGCGCGGCAGCATGCAAGAAGGCGCAGAAGAGTCCAAGCAGGCGCGGAAGCGTCCAAGCAGGCGCGGAAGCGTCCAAGCAGGCGCGGAAGCGTCCAAGCAGACGCGAAGCATGCAAGAAGGCGCAGAACAGTCCAAGCAGGCGCGGAAGCGTCCAAGCAGTCGCGGAAGCGTCCAAGAAGACGCGGAAGCGTCCAAACAGGCGCGGAAGCATGCAAGAAGACGCAGAAGAGTCCAAGTAGGCGCGGAAGCGTCCAAGCAGTCGCGGAAGCGTCCAAGCAGGCGCGGCAGCGTCCGAGCAGTCGCGGAAGCGTCCAAGCAGGCGCGGTAGCGTCCAAGCAGGCGCGGAAGCGACCAAGCAGTCGCGTTAGCGTCCAACCAGGCGCGGAAGCGTCCAAGAAGACGCGGAAGCGTCCAAACAGGCGCGGAAGCATGCAAGAAGACGCAGAAGAGTCCAAGTAGGCGCGGAAGCGTCCAAGCAGCCGCGGAAGCGTCCAAGCAGGCGCGGAAGCGTCCAAGAAGACGCGGAAGCGTCCAAACAGGCGCGGAAGCATGCAAGAAGACGCAGAAGAGTCCAAGTAGGCGCGGAAGCGTCCAAGCAGTCGCGGAAGCGTCCAAGCAAGAGCGGCAGCGTCCGAGCAGTCGCGGAAGCGTCCAAGCAGGCGCGGTAGCGTCCAAGCAGGCGCGGAAGCGTCCAAGCAGTCGCGGAAGCGTTCAAGCAGGCGCGGTAGCGTCCAACCAGGCGCGGAAGTGTCCAAGCAGTCGCGGAAGCGTCCAAGCAGTCGCGGAAGCGTCCAAGCAGGCGCGGTAGCGACCAAGCAGGCGCGGAAACGTCCAAGCAGGCGCGGAAGCATGCAAGAAGGCGCGGAAGAGTCCAAGCAGTCGCGGAAGCGTCCAAGCAGGCGCGGTAGCGTCCAAGCAGGCGCGGAAACGTCCAAGCAGGCGCGGCAGCATGCAAGAAGGCGCAGAAGAGTCCAAGCAGGCGCGGAAACGTCCAAGCAGGCGCGGAAGCATGCAAGAAGACGCAGAAGAGTCCAAGCAGGCGCGGAAGCGTCCAAGCAGTAGTGGAAGCATGCAAGCAGGCGCGGAAGCGTCCAAGCAGGCGCGGAAGCGTCCAACCAGGCGCGGAAGCGTCCAAGCAGGCACGGAAGCGTCCAAGCAGGCGCGGAAGCGTCCAAGCAGTCGCGGAAGCGTCCAAGCAGGCGCGGAAGCGTCCAAGCAGGCGCGGAAGCGTCCAAGCAGGCGCGGAACCGTGCAAGCAGGCGCGGTAGCGTCCAAGCAGGCGCGGAAGCGTCCAAGAAGACGCGGAAGCGCCCAAGCAGGCGCGGAAGCGTCCAAGCAGGCGCGGAAGCGTCCAAACAGTCGCGGAAGCGTCCAAGCAGGCGCGGAAGCGTCCAAGCAGTCGCGGAATCGTCCAAGCAGGCGCGGAAGCGTCCAAGCAGGCGCGGTAGCGTCCAAGCAGGCGCGGTAGCGTCCAAGCAGGCGCGGAAGCGTCCAAGCAGTCGCGGAAGCGTCCAAGCAGGCGCGGTAGCGTCCAACCAGGCGCGGAAGTGTCCAAGCAGTCGCGGAAGCGTCCAAGCAGTCGCGGAAGCGTCCAAGCAGGCGCGGTAGCGACCAAGCAGGCGCGGAAACGTCCAAGCAGGCGCGGAAGCATGCAAGAAGGCGCGGAAGAGTCCAAGCAGTCGCGGAAGCGTCCAAGCAGGCGCGGTAGCGTCCAAGCAGGCGCGGAAACGTCCAAGCAGGCGCAGCAGCATGCAAGAAGGCGCAGAAGAGTCCAAGCAGGCGCGGAAACGTCCAAGCAGGCGCGGAAGCGTCCAAGCAGGCTCGGAAGCGTCCAAGCAGGGGCGGAAGCGTCCTAGCAGGCGCGGAAGCATCAATACAGGCGCGGAAGCGTCCAAGCAGGCGCGTAAGCGTCCAAGCAGGCGCGGAAGCGTCCAAGCAGGCGCGGAAGCATGCAAGCAGGAGCGGAAGCATGTAAGAAGGCGCAGAACAGTCCAAGCAGGGGCGGAAGCGTCCAAGCAGGCGCGGTAACGTCCAAGTAGGCGCGGAAGCGTCCAAGCAGGCGCGAAAGCGTCCAAGCAGGCTCGTAACCGTGCAAGCAGGCGCGGAAGCGTCCAAGCAGGCGAGGAAGCATGCAAGCAGGCGCGGAAGCGTCCAAGCAGGCGCGGAAACGTCCAAGTAGGCGCGGAAGCATGCAAGAAAGCGCAGAAGAGTCCAAGCAGGCGCGGAAGTGTCCAAGCAGGCGCGGAAGCGTCCAAGCAGACGCGGAAGCATGCAAACAGGCGCGGAAGCATGCAAGAAGGCGCAGAACAGTCCAAGCAGGCGCGGAAGCGTCCAAGCAGTCGCGGAAGCGTCCAAGCAGTCGCGGAAGCGTCCAAGCAGGCGCGGAAGCATGCAAGAAGGCGCAGAAGAGTCCAAGCAGGCGCGGAAGCGTCCAAGCAGTCGCGGAAGCGTCCAAGCAGGCGCGGATGCGTCCAAGCAGGCGCGGAAGCGTCCAAGCAGTCGCGGAAGCGTCCAAGCAGGCGCGGTAGCGTCCAACCAGGCGCGGAAGCGTCCAAGTAGGCGCGGCAGCATGCAAGAAGGCGCAGAAGAGTCCAAGCAGGCGCGGAAGCGTCCAAGCAGGCGCGGAAGCGTCCAAGCAGGCGCGGAAGCGTCCAAGCAGACGCGAAGCATGCAAGAAGGCGCAGAACAGTCCAAGCAGGCGCGGAAGCGTCCAAGCAGTCGCGGAAGCGTCCAAGAAGACGCGGAAGCGTCCAAACAGGCGCGGAAGCATGCAAGAAGACGCAGAAGAGTCCAAGTAGGCGCGGAAGCGTCCAAGCAGTCGCGGAAGCGTCCAAGCAGGCGCGGCAGCGTCCGAGCAGTCGCGGAAGCGTCCAAGCAGGCGCGGTAGCGTCCAAGCAGGCGCGGAAGCGACCAAGCAGTCGCGTTAGCGTCCAACCAGGCGCGGAAGCGTCCAAGAAGACGCGGAAGCGTCCAAACAGGCGCGGAAGCATGCAAGAAGACGCAGAAGAGTCCAAGTAGGCGCGGAAGCGTCCAAGCAGCCGCGGAAGCGTCCAAGCAGGCGCGGAAGCGTCCAAGAAGACGCGGAAGCGTCCAAACAGGCGCGGAAGCATGCAAGAAGACGCAGAAGAGTCCAAGTAGGCGCGGAAGCGTCCAAGCAGTCGCGGAAGCGTCCAAGCAAGAGCGGCAGCGTCCGAGCAGTCGCGGAAGCGTCCAAGCAGGCGCGGTAGCGTCCAAGCAGGCGCGGAAGCGTCCAAGCAGTCGCGGAAGCGTCCAAGCAGGCGCGGTAGCGTCCAACCAGGCGCGGAAGTGTCCAAGCAGTCGCGGAAGCGTCCAAGCAGTCGCGGAAGCGTCCAAGCAGGCGCGGTAGCGACCAAGCAGGCGCGGAAACGTCCAAGCAGGCGCGGAAGCATGCAAGAAGGCGCGGAAGAGTCCAAGCAGTCGCGGAAGCGTCCAAGCAGGCGCGGTAGCGTCCAAGCAGGCGCGGAAACGTCCAAGCGGGCGCGGCAGCATGCAAGAAGGCGCAGAAGAGTCCAAGCAGGCGCGGAAACGTCCAAGCAGGCGCGGAAGCATGCAAGAAGACGCAGAAGAGTCCAAGCAGGCGCGGAAGCGTCCAAGCAGTAGTGGAAGCATGCAAGCAGGCGCGGAAGCGTCCAAGCAGGCGCGGAAGCGTCCAACCAGGCGCGGAAGCGTCCAAGCAGGCACGGAAGCGTCCAAGCAGGCGCGGAAGCGTCCAAGCAGTCGCGAAAGCGTCCAAGCAGGCGCGGAAGCGTCCAAGCAGGCGCGGAAGCGTCCAAGCAGGCGCGGAACCGTGCAAGCAGGCGCGGTAGCGTCCAAGCAGGCGCGGAAGCGTCCAAGAAGACGCGGAAGCGCCCAAGCAGGCGCGGAAGCGTCCAAGCAGGCGCGGAAGCGTCCAAACAGTCGCGGAAGCGTCCAAGCAGGCGCGGAAGCGTCCAAGCAGTCGCGGAATCGTCCAAGCAGGCGCGGAAGCGTCCAAGCAGGCGCGGTAGCGTCCAAGCAGGCGCGGTAGCGTCCAAGCAGGCGCGGAAGCGTCCAAGCAGTCGCGGAAGCGTCCAAGCAGGCGCGGTAGCGTCCAACCAGGCGCGGAAGTGTCCAAGCAGTCGCGGAAGCGTCCAAGCAGTCGCGGAAGCGTCCAAGCAGGCGCGGTAGCGACCAAGCAGGCGCGGAAACGTCCAAGCAGGCGCGGAAGCATGCAAGAAGGCGCGGAAGAGTCCAAGCAGTCGCGGAAGCGTCCAAGCAGGCGCGGTAGCGTCCAAGCAGGCGCGGAAACGTCCAAGCAGGCGCGGCAGCATGCAAGAAGGCGCAGAAGAGTCCAAGCAGGCGCGGAAACGTCCAAGCAGGCGCGGAAGCATGCAAGAAGACGCAGAAGAGTCCAAGCAGGCGCGGAAGCGTCCAAGCAGTAGTGGAAGCATGCAAGCAGGCGCGGAAGCGTCCAAGCAGGCGCGGAAACGTCCAAGTAGGCGCGGAAGCATGCAAGAAGGCGCAGAAGAGTCCAAGCAGGCGCGGAAGCGTCCAAGCAGTCGCGGAAGCGTCCAAGCAAGCGCGGCAGCGTCCGAGCAGTCGCGGAAGCGTCCAAGCAGGCGCGGTAGCGTCCAAGCAGGCGCGGAAGCGACCAAGCAGTCGCGGAAGCGTCCAAGCAGGCGCGGTAGCGTCCAACCAGGCGCGGAAGTGTCCAAGCAGTCGCGGAAGCGTCCAAGCAGTCGCGGAAGCGTCCAAGCAGGCGCGGTAGCGACCAAGCAGGCGCGGAAACGTCCAAGCAGGCGCGGAAGCATGCAAGAAGGCGCGGAAGAGTCCAAGCAGTCGCGGAAGCGTCCAAGCAGGCGCGGTAGCGTCCAAGCAGGCGCGGAAACGTCCAAGCAGGCGCGGCAGCATGCAAGAAGGCGCAGAAGAGTCCAAGCAGGCGCGGAAACGTCCAAGCAGGCGCGGAAGCATGCAAGAAGACGCAGAAGAGTCCAAGCAGGCGCGGAAGCGTCCAAGCAGTAGTGGAAGCATGCAAGCAGGCGCGGAAGCGTCCAAGCAGGCGCGGAAACGTCCAAGTAGGCGCGGAAGCATGCAAGAAGGCGCAGAAGAGTCCAAGCAGGCGCGGAAGCGTCCAAGCAGTCGCAGAAGCGTCCAAGCAGGCGCGGTAGCGTACAACCAGGCGCGGAAGAGTCCAAGAAGTCGCAGGAGCGTCCAAGCAGGCGCGGTAGCATGCAAGAAGACGCAGAAGAGTCCAAGCAGGCGCGGAAGAGTCCAAGCAGGAGGGGAAGCATGCAAGCAGGCGCGGAAACGTCCAAGCAGGCGCGGAAACGTCCAAGTAGGCGCGGAAGCATGCAAGAAGGCGCAGAAGAGTCCAAGCAGGCGCGGAAGCGTCCAAGCAGTCGCAGGAGCGTCCAAGCAGGCGCGGTAGCGTCCAACCAGGCGCGGAAGCGTCCAAGCAGTCGCGGAAGCGTCCAAGCAGGCGCGGAAACGTCCAAGCAGGCGCGGAAGCATGCAAGAAGACGCAGAAGATTCCAGGCAGGCGCGGAAGCGTCCAAGCAGGCGGGTAGCATGCAAGCATGCGCGGAAGCATGCAAGAAGACGCAGAAGAGTCCAAGCAGGCGCGGAAGCGTCCAAGCAGTCGCGGAAGCGTCCAAGCAGGCGCTGAAACGTCCAAGCAGGCGCGGAAGCGTCCAAGCAGGCGCGGAAGCATGCAAGCAGGCGCGGCAGCATGCAAGAAGGCGCAGAAGAATCCAAGCAGGCGCGGAAGCGTCCAAGCAGGCGCGGAAGCGTCCAAGCAGTCGCGGAAGCGTCCAAGCAGGCGCGGTAGCGTCCAACCAAGCGCGGAAGCGTCCAAGTAGGCGTGGCAGCATGCAAGAAGGCGCAGAAGAGTCCAAGCAGGCGCGCAAGCGTCCAAGCAGGCGCGGAAGCGTCCAAGCAGGCGCGAAAGCGTCCAAGCAGGCTCGGAACCGTCCAAGCAGGCGCGGAAGCGTCCAAGCAGTCGCGGAAGCGTCCAAGCAGTCGCGGAAGCGTCCAAGCAGGCGCGGAAGCGTCCAAGCAGTCGCGGAAGCATGCAAGCAGGCGCGGAAGCACGTAAGAAGACGCAGAAGATTCCAGGCAGGCGCGGAAGCGTCCAAGCAGGCGGGTAGCATGCAAGCATGCGCGGAAGCATGCAAGAAGACGCAGAAGAGTCCAAGCAGGCGCGGAAGCGTCCAAGCAGTCGCGGAAGCGTCCAAGCAGGCGCTGAAACGTCCAAGCAGGCGCGGAAGCATGCAAGAAGACGCAGAAGATTCCAGGCAGGCGCGGTAGCGTCCAAGCAGGCGCGGAAACGTCCAAGCAGGCGCGGAAGCTTGCAAGAAGACGCAGAAGAGTCCAAGCAGGCGCGGAAGCGTCCAAGCAGGCGGGGAAGCATGCAAGCAGGCGCGGTAGCGTCCAAGCAGGCGCGGAAACGTCCAAGCATGCGCGGAAGCATGCAAGAAGACGCAGAAGAGTCCAAGCAGGCGCGGAAGCGTCCAAGCAGTCGCGGAAGCGTCCAAGCAGGCGCGGAAGCGTCCATGCAGGCGCGGTAGCGTCCAAGCAGGCGCGGAAACGTCCAAGCATGCGCGGAAGCATGCAAGAAGACGCAGAAGAGTCCAAGAAGGCGCGGAAGCGTCCAAGCAGGCGCGGAAGCATGCAAGAAGACGTAGAAGAGTCCAAGCAGGCGCGGAAGCGTCCAAGCAGTCGCGGAAGCGTCCAAGCAGGCGCGGTAGCGTCCAACCAGGCGCGGAAGCGTCCAAGTAGGCGTGGCAGCATGCAAGAAGGCGCAGAAGCGTCCAAGCAGGCGCGGAAGCATGCAAGCAGGCGCGGAAGCATGCAAGAAGGCGCAGAAGAGTCGAAGCAGGCGCGGAAGTGTCCAAGCAGGCGCGGAAGCGTCCAAGCAGACGCGGAAGGATGCAAACAGGCGCGGAAGCATGCAAGAAGGCGCAGAACAGTCCAAGCAGGCGCGGAAGCGTCCAAGCAGTCGCGGAAGCATGCAAGAAGGCGAAGAAGAGTCCAAGCAGGCGCGGAAGCGTCCAAGCAGTCGCGGAAGCGTCCAAGCAGTCGCGGAAGCGTCCAAGCAGGCGCGGAAGCGTCCAAGCAGGCGCGGAAGCATGCAAGCAGGCGCGGAAGCACGTAAGAAGGCGCAGGAGAGTCCAAGCAGGCGCGGAAGTGTCCAAGCAGGCGCGGTAGCGTCCAAGCAGACGCGGAAGCATGCAAACAAGCGCGGAAGCATGCAAGAAGGCGCAGAAGAGTCCAAGCAGGCGCGGAAGCGTCCAAGCAGTCGCGGAAGCGTCCAAGCAGTCGCGGAAGCGACCAAGCAGGCGCGGAAGCATGCAAGAAGGCGAAGAAGAGTCCAAGCAGGCGCGGAAGCGTCCAAGCAGTCGCGGAAGCGTCCAAGCAGTCGCGGAAGCGTCCAAGCAGGCGCGGAAGCGTCCAAGCAGGCGCGGAAGCATGCAAGCAGGCGCGGAAGCACGTAAGAAGGCGCAGGAGAGTCCCAGCAGGCGCGGAAGTGTCCAAGCAGGCGCGGAAGCGTCCAAGCAGGCGCGGAAGCGTCCAAGCAGTCGCGGAAGCGTCCAAGCAGTCGCGGAAGCGTCCAAGCAGTCGCGGAATCGTCCAAGCAGGCGCGGAAGCGTCCAAGCAGGCGCGGTAGCGTCCAAGCAGGGGCGGAAGCGTCCTAGCAGGCGCGGAAGCATCAATACAGGCGCGGAAGCGTCCAAGCAGGCGCGTAAGCGTCCAAGCAGGCTCGGAAGCGTCCAAGCAGGCGCGGAAGCATGCAAGCAGGAGCGGAAGCATGTAAGAAGGCGCAGAACAGTCCAAGCAGGGGCGGAAACGTCCAAGCAGGCGCGGAAGCATGCAAGAAGGCGCGGAAGAGTCCAAGCAGTCGCGGAAGCGTCCAAGCAGGCGCGGTAGCGTCCAAGCAGGCGCGGAAACGTCCAAGCAGGCGCGGCAGCATGCAAGAAGGCGCAGAAGAGTCCAAGCAGGCGCGGAAACGTCCAAGCAGGCGCGGAAGCATGCAAGAAGACGCAGAAGAGTCCAAGCAGGCGCGGAAGCGTCCAAGCAGTCGCAGAAGCGTCCAAGCAGGCGCGGTAGCGTACAACCAGGCGCGGAAGAGTCCAAGAAGTCGCAGGAGCGTCCAAGCAGGCGCGGTAGCATGCAAGAAGACGCAGAAGAGTCCAAGCAGGCGCGGAAGAGTCCAAGCAGGAGGGGAAGCATGCAAGCAGGCGCGGAAACGTCCAAGCAGGCGCGGAAACGTCCAAGTAGGCGCGGAAGCATGCAAGAAGGCGCAGAAGAGTCCAAGCAGGCGCGGAAGCGTCCAAGCAGTCGCAGGAGCGTCCAAGCAGGCGCGGTAGCGTCCAACCAGGCGCGGAAGCGTCCAAGCAGTCGCGGAAGCGTCCAAGCAGGCGCGGAAACGTCCAAGCAGGCGCGGAAGCATGCAAGAAGACGCAGAAGATTCCAGGCAGGCGCGGAAGCGTCCAAGCAGGCGGGTAGCATGCAAGCATGCGCGGAAGCATGCAAGAAGACGCAGAAGAGTCCAAGCAGGCGCGGAAGCGTCCAAGCAGTCGCGGAAGCGTCCAAGCAGGCGCTGAAACGTCCAAGCAGGCGCGGAAGCATGCAAGAAGACGCAGAAGATTCCAGGCAGGCGCGGTAGCGTCCAAGCAGGCGCGGAAACGTCCAAGCAGGCGCGGAAGCTTGCAAGAAGACGCAGAAGAGTCCAAGCAGGCGCGGAAGCGTCCAAGCAGGCGGGGAAGCATGCAAGCAGGCGCGGTAGCGTCCAAGCAGGCGCGGAAACGTCCAAGCATGCGCGGAAGCATGCAAGAAGACGCAGAAGAGTCCAAGCAGGCGCGGAAGCGTCCAAGCAGTCGCGGAAGCGTCCAAGCAGGCGCGGAAGCGTCCATGCAGGCGCGGTAGCGTCCAAGCAGGCGCGGAAACGTCCAAGCATGCGCGGAAGCATGCAAGAAGACGCAGAAGAGTCCAAGCAGGCGCGGAAGCGTCCAAGCAGGCGCGGAAGCGTCCAAGCAGTCGCGGAAGCGTCCAAGCAGTCGCGGAATCGTCCAAGCGTGCGCGGAAGCGTCCAAGCAGGCGCGGAAGCGTCCAAGCAGGCGCGGAAGCGTCCAAGCAGGCGCGGAAGCGTCCAAGCAGGAGCGGAAGCATTCAAGCATCCGCGGAAGCGTCCAAGCAGTCGCGGAAGCGTCCAAGCAGGCGCGGCAGCGTCCAAGCAGGCGCGGAAGCGTCCAAGCAGGCGCGGAACCGTGCAAGCAGGCGCGGTAATGTCCAAGCAGGCGCGGAAGCGTCCAAGCAGGCGCGGAACCGTGCAAGCAGGCGCGGAAGCGTCCAAGCAGGCGCGGAAGCGTCCAAGCAGGCGCGGAAGCGTCCAAGCAGGCGCGGAAGCGTGCAAGCAGGCGCGGAACCGTGCAAGCAGGCGCGGTAGCGTCCAAGCAGGCGCGGAACCGTGCAAGCAGGCGCGGTAGCGTCCAAGCTGGCGCGGAACCGTGCAAGCAGGCGCGGAAGCATCCAAGCAGGCGCGGAAGCGTCCAACCAGGCGCGGAAGCGTCCAAGCAGGCGCGGAAGCGTCCAAGCAGGCGCGGAAGCGTCCAAGCAGGCGCGGAAGCGTCCAAGCAGGCGCGGAACCGTGCAAGCAGGCGCGGTAGCGTCCAAGCAGGCGCGGAAGCGTCCAAGAAGACGCGGAAGCGCCCAAGCAGGCGCGGAAGCGTCCAAGCAGGCGCGGAAGCGTCCAAACAGTCGCGGAAGCGTCCAAGCAGGCGCGGAAGCGTCCAAGCAGTCGCGGAATCGTCCAAGCAGGCGCGGAAGCGTCCAAGCAGGCGCGGTAGCGTCCAAGCAGGCGCGGTAGCGTCCAACCAGGCGCGGAAGCGTCCAAGTAGGCGTGGCAGCATGCAAGAAGGCGCAGAAGAGTCCAAGCAGGCGCGCAAGCGTCCAAGCAGGCGCGGAAGCGTCCAAGCAGGCGCGAAAGCGTCCAAGCAGGCTCGGAACCGTGCAAGCAGGCGCGGAAGCGTCCAAGCAGGCGAGGAAGTATGCAAGCAGGCGCGGAAGCGTCCAAGCAGGCGCGGAAACGTCCAAGTAGGCGCGGAAGCATGCAAGAAGGCGCAGAAGAGTCCAAGCAGGCGCGGAAGTGTCCAAGCAGGCGCGGAAGCGTCCAAGCAGGCGCGGAAGCATGCAAGCAGGCGCGGAAGCACGTAAGAAGGCGCAGAAGAGTCCAAGCAGGCGCGGAAGTGTCCAAGCAGGCGCGGATGCGTCCAAGCAGGCGCGGAAGCGTCCAAGCAGTCGCGGAAGCGTCCAAGCAGGCGCGGTAGCGTCCAACCAGGCGCGGAAGCGTCCAAGTAGGCGCGGCAGCATGCAAGAAGGCGCAGAAGAGTCCAAGCAGGCGCGGAAGCGTCCAAGCAGGCGCGGAAGCGTCCAAGCAGGCGCGAAAGCGTCCAAGCAGGCTCGGAACCGTGCAAGCAGGCGCGGAAGCGTCCAAGCAGGCGAGGAAGCATGCAAGCAGGCGCGGAAGCGTCCAAGCAGGCGCGGAAACGTCCAAGTAGGCGCGGAAGCATGCAAGAAGGCGCAGAAGAGTCCAAGCAGGCGCGGAAGCGTCCAAGCAGTCGCAGAAGCGTCCAAGCAGGCGCGGTAGCGTACAACCAGGCGCGGAAGAGTCCAAGAAGTCGCAGGAGCGTCCAAGCAGGCGCGGTAGCTTCCAACCAGGCGCGGAAGCGTCCAAGCAGGCGCGGTAGCGTCCAAGCAGGCGCGGAAACGTCCAAGCAGGCGCGGCAGCATGCAAGAAGGCGCAGAAGAGTCCAAGCAGGCGCGGAAACGTCCTAGCAGGCGCGGAAGCATGCAAGAAGACGCAGAAGAGTCCAAGCAGGCGCGGAAGCGTCCAAGCAGTAGTGGAAGCATGCAAGCAGGCGCGGAAGCGTCCAAGCAGGCGCGGAAACGTCCAAGTAGGCGCGGAAGCATGCAAGAAGGCGCAGAAGAGTCCAAGCAGGCGCGGAAGCGTCCAAGCAGTCGCGGAAGCGTCCAAGCAAGCGCGGCAGCGTCCGAACAGTCGCGGAAGCGTCCAAGCAGGCGCGGTAGCGTCCAAGCAGGCGCGGAAGCGACCAAGCAGTCGCGGAAGCGTCCAAGCAGGCGCGGTAGCGTCCAACCAGGCGCGGAAGTGTCCAAGCAGTCGCGGAAGCGTCCAAGCAGTCGCGGAAGCGTCCAAGCAGGCGCGGTAGCGACCAAGCAGGCGCGGAAACGTCCAAGCAGGCGCGGAAGCATGCAAGAAGGCGCGGAAGAGTCCAAGCAGTCGCGGAAGCGTCCAAGCAGGCGCGGTAGCGTCCAAGCAGGCGCGGAAACGTCCAAGCAGGCGCGGCAGCATGCAAGAAGGCGCAGAAGAGTCCAAGCAGGCGCGGAAACGTCCAAGCAGGCGCGGAAGCATGCAAGAAGACGCAGAAGAGTCCAAGCAGGCGCGGAAGCGTCCAAGCAGTAGTGGAAGCATGCAAGCAGGCGCGGAAGCGTCCAAGCAGGCGCGGAAACGTCCAAGTAGGCGCGGAAGCATGCAAGAAGGCGCAGAAGAGTCCAAGCAGGCGCGGAAGCGTCCAAGCAGTCGCAGAAGCGTCCAAGCAGGCGCGGTAGCGTACAACCAGGCGCGGAATAGTCCAAGAAGTCGCAGGAGCGTCCAAGCAGGCGCGGTAGCTTCCAACCAGGCGCGGAAGCGTCCAAGCAGGCGCGGTAGCATGCAAGAAGACGCAGAAGAGTCCAAGCAGGCGCGGAAGAGTCCAAGCAGGAGGGGAAGCATGCAAGCAGGCGCGGAAGCGTCCAAGCAGGCGCGGAAACGTCCAAGTAGGCGCGGAAGCATGCAAGAAGGCGCAGAAGAGTCCAAGCAGGCGCGGAAGCGTCCAAGCAGTCGCAGGAGCGTCCAAGCAGGCGCGGTAGCGTCCAACCAGGCGCGGAAGCGTCCAAGCAGTCGCGGAAGCGTCCAAGCAGGCGCGGAAACGTCCAAGCAGGCGCGGAAGCATGCAAGAAGACGCAGAAGATTCCAGGCAGGCGCGGAAGCGTCCAAGCAGGCGGGTAGCATGCAAGCATGCGCGGAAGCATGCAAGAAGACGCAGAAGAGTCCAAGCAGGCGCGGAAGCGTCCAAGCAGTCGCGGAAGCGTCCAAGCAGGCGCTGAAACGTCCAAGCAGGCGCGGAAGCATGCAAGAAGACGCAGAAGAGTCCAAGCAGGCGCGGAAGCGTCCAAGCAGGCGGGGAAGCATGCAAGCAGGCGCGGTAGCGTCCAAGCAGGCGCGGAAACGTCCAAGCATGCGCGGAAGCATGCAAGAAGACGCAGAAGAGTCCAAGCAGCCGCGGAAGCGTCCAAGCAGTCGCGGAAGCGTCCAAGCAGGCGCGGAAGCGTCCATGCAGGCGCGGTAGCGTCCAAGCAGGCGCGGAAACGTCCAAGCATGCGCGGAAGCATGCAAGAAGACGCAGAAGAGTCCAAGCAGGCGCGGAAGCGTCCAAGCAGGCGCGGAAGCATGCAAGAAGACGTAGAAGAGTCCAAGCAGGCGCGGAAGCGTCCAAGCAGGCGGGGAAGCATGCAAGCAGGCGCGGAAGCGTCCAAGCAGGCGCGGTAGCGTCCTAGCAGTCGCGGAAGCGTCCAAGCAGGCGCGGAAGCGTCCCAGCAGGCGCGGTAGCGTCCAAGCAGGCGCGGAAACGTCCAAGCAGGCGCGGTAGCGTCCAAGCAGGCTCGGAAACGTCCAAGCATGCGCGGAAGCATGCAAGAAGACGCAGAAGAGTCCAAGCAGTCGCGGAAGCGTCCAAGCTGGCGCGGTAGAGTCCAAGCAGTGGCGGAAGCATGCAAGAAGGCGCAGAAGAGTCCAAGCAGGCGCGGAAGCGTTCAAGCAGGCGCGGTCGCGTCCAACCAGGCGCGGAAGCGTCCAAGCAGTCGCGGAAGCGTCCAAGCAGGCGCGGTAGCGTCCAAGCAGGCGCGGAAGCGTCCAAGCAGTCGCGGAAGCGTCCAAGCAGGCGCGGTAGCGTCCAAGCAGTCGCGGAAGCGTCCAAGCAGTCGCGGAAGCGTCCAAGCAGGCGCGGAAACGTCCAAGCAGGCGCGGAAGCGTGCAAGCAGTCGCGGAAGCATGCAAGAAGGCGCAGAAGAGTCCAAGCAGGCGCGGTATCGTCCAACCAGGCGCGGAAGCGTCCAAGCAGTCGCGGAAGCGTCCAAGCAGGCGCGGGAGCGTCCAAGCAGGCGCGGAAGCATGCAGGAAGGCGCAGAAGAGTCCAAGCAGGCGCAGAAGAGTCCAAGCAGGCGCGGAAGCGTCCAAGCAGTCGCGGAAGCGTCCAAGCAGGCGCGGTAGCGTCCAAACAGTCGCGGAAGCGTCCAAGCAGGCGGGGAAGTATGCAAGAAGGCGCAGAAGAGTCCAAGCAGGCGCGGAAGCGTCCAAGCAGTCGCCGAAGCGGCCAAGCAGGCACGGTAGCGTCCAAGCAGGCGCGGAAACGTCCAAGCAGGCGCGGAAGCATGCAAGAAGACGCAGAAGAGTCCAAGCAGGCGCGGAAGCGTCCAAGCAGGCGCGGAAGCATGCAAGAAGACGCAGAAGAGTCCAAGCAGGCGCGGAAGCGTCCAAGCAGGCGCGGAAACGTCCAAGTAGGCGCGGCAGCATGCAAGAAGGCGCAGAAGGGTCCAAGCAGGCGCGGAAGCGTCCAAGCAGTCACGAAAGCGTCCAAGCAGGCGCGGTAGCGTCCAAGCTGGCGCGGAATCGTCCAAGCAGGCGCGGTAGCATGCAAGAAGGCGCAGAAGAGTCCAACCAGGCGCAGAAGAATCCAAGCAGGCGCGGAAGCGTCCAAGCAGTCGCCGAAGCGTCCAAGCAGGCGCGATAGCGTCCAACCAGGCGCGGAAGCGTCCAAGCAGGCGCGGAAGCGTCCAAGCAGTCGCGGAAGCATGCAAGAAGGCGCAGAAGAGTCCAAGCAGGCGCGGTATCGTCCAACCAGGCGCGGAAGCGTCCAAGCAGTCGCGGAAGCGTCCAAGCAGGCGCGGGAGCGTCCAAGCAGGCGCGGAAGCATGCAGGAAGGCGCAGAAGAGTCCAAGCAGGCGCAGAAGAGTCCAAGCAGGCGCGGAAGCGTCCAAGCAGTCGCGGAAGCGTCCAAGCAGGCGCGGTAGCGTCCAAACAGTCGCGGAAGCGTCCAAGCAGGCGGGGAAGCATGCAAGAAGGCGCAGAAGAGTCCAAGCAGGCGCGGAAGCGTCCAAGCAGTCGCCGAAGCGGCCAAGCAGGCACGGTAGCGTCCAAGCAGGCGCGGAAACGTCCAAGGAGGCGCGGAAGCATGCAAGAAGACGCAGAAGAGTCCAAGCAGGCGCGGAAGCGTCCAAGCAGGCGCGGAAGCATGCAAGAAGACGCAGAAGAGTCCAAGCAGGCGCGGAAGCGTCCAAGCAGGCGCGGAAACGTCCAAGTAGGCGCGGCAGCATGCAAGAAGGCGCAGAAGGGTCCAAGCAGGCGCGGAAGCGTCCAAGCAGTCACGAAAGCGTCCAAGCAGGCTCGGAAGCGTCCAAGCAGGCGCGGAAGCATGCAAGCAGGAGCGGAAGCATGTAAGAAGGCGCAGAACAGTCCAAGCAGGGGCGGAAACGTCCAAGCAGGCGCGGAAGCATGCAAGAAGGCGCGGAAGAGTCCAAGCAGTCGCGGAAGCGTCCAAGCAGGCGCGGTAGCGTCCAAGCAGGCGCGGAAACGTCCAAGCAGGCGCGGCAGCATGCAAGAAGGCGCAGAAGAGTCCAAGCAGGCGCGGAAACGTCCAAGCAGGCGCGGAAGCATGCAAGAAGACGCAGAAGAGTCCAAGCAGGCGCGGAAGCGTCCAAGCAGTAGTGGAAGCATGCAAGCAGGCGCGGAAGCGTCCAAGCAGGCGCGGAAACGTCCAAGTAGGCGCGGAAGCATGCAAGAAGGCGCAGAAGAGTCCAAGCAGGCGCGGAAGCGTCCAAGCAGTCGCAGAAGCGTCCAAGCAGGCGCGGTAGCGTACAACCAGGCGCGGAAGAGTCCAAGAAGTCGCAGGAGCGTCCAAGCAGGCGCGGTAGCATGCAAGAAGACGCAGAAGAGTCCAAGCAGGCGCGGAAGAGTCCAAGCAGGAGGGGAAGCATGCAAGCAGGCGCGGAAACGTCCAAGCAGGCGCGGAAACGTCCAAGTAGGCGCGGAAGCATGCAAGAAGGCGCAGAAGAGTCCAAGCAGGCGCGGAAGCGTCCAAGCAGTCGCAGGAGCGTCCAAGCAGGCGCGGTAGCGTCCAACCAGGCGCGGAAGCGTCCAAGCAGTCGCGGAAGCGTCCAAGCAGGCGCGGAAACGTCCAAGCAGGCGCGGAAGCATGCAAGAAGACGCAGAAGATTCCAGGCAGGCGCGGAAGCGTCCAAGCAGGCGGGTAGCATGCAAGCATGCGCGGAAGCATGCAAGAAGACGCAGAAGAGTCCAAGCAGGCGCGGAAGCGTCCAAGCAGTCGCGGAAGCGTCCAAGCAGGCGCTGAAACGTCCAAGCAGGCGCGGAAGCATGCAAGAAGACGCAGAAGATTCCAGGCAGGCGCGGTAGCGTCCAAGTAGGCGCGGAAACGTCCAAGCAGGCGCGGAAGCTTGCAAGAAGACGCAGAAGAGTCCAAGCAGGCGCGGAAGCGTCCAAGCAGGCGGGGAAGCATGCAAGCAGGCGCGGTAGCGTCCAAGCAGGCGCGGAAACGTCCAAGCATGCGCGGAAGCATGCAAGAAGACGCAGAAGAGTCCAAGCAGGCGCGGAAGCGTCCAAGCAGTCGCGGAAGCGTCCAAGCAGGCGCGGAAGCGTCCATGCAGGCGCGGTAGCGTCCAAGCAGGCGCGGAAACGTCCAAGCATGCGCGGAAGCATGCAAGAAGACGCAGAAGAGTCCAAGCAGGCGCGGAAGCGTCCAAGCAGGCGCGGAAGCGTCCAAGCAGTCGCGGAAGCGTCCAAGCAGTCGCGGAATCGTCCAAGCAGGCGCGGAAGCGTCCAAGCAGGCGCGGAAGCGTCCAAGCAGGCGCGGAAGCGTCCAAGCAGGCGCGGAAGCGTCCAAGCAGGAGCGGAAGCATTCAAGCATCCGCGGAAGCGTCCAAGCAGTCGCGGAAGCGTCCAAGCAGGCGCGGCAGCGTCCAAGCAGGCGCGGAAGCGTCCAAGCAGGCGCGGAACCGTGCAAGCAGGCGCGGTAATGTCCAAGCAGGCGCGGAAGCGTCCAAGCAGGCGCGGAACCGTGCAAGCAGGCGCGGAAGCGTCCAAGCAGGCGCGGAAGCGTCCAAGCAGGCGCGGAAGCGTCCAAGCAGGCGCGGAAGCGTGCAAGCAGGCGCGGAACCGTGCAAGCAGGCGCGGTAGCGTCCAAGCAGGCGCGGAACCGTGCAAGCAGGCGCGGTAGCGTCCAAGCTGGCGCGGAACCGTGCAAGCAGGCGCGGAAGCGTCCAAGCAGGCGCGGAAGCGTCCAACCAGGCGCGGAAGCGTCCAAGCAGGCGCGGAAGCGTCCAAGCAGGCGCGGAAGCGTCCAAGCAGGCGCGGAAGCGTCCAAGCAGGCGCGGAACCGTGCAAGCAGGCGCGGTAGCGTCCAAGCAGGCGCGGAAGCGTCCAAGAAGACGCGGAAGCGCCCAAGCAGGCGCGGAAGCGTCCAAGCAGGCGCGGAAGCGTCCAAACAGTCGCGGAAGCGTCCAAGCAGGCGCGGAAGCGTCCAAGCAGTCGCGGAATCGTCCAAGCAGGCGCGGAAGCGTCCAAGCAGGCGCGGTAGCGTCCAAGCAGGCGCGGAAACGTCCAAGCAGGCGCGGAAGCATGCAAGAAGACGCAGAAGATTCCAGGCAGGCGCGGAAGCGTCCAAGCAGGCGGGTAGCATGCAAGCATGCGCGGAAGCATGCAAGAAGACGCAGAAGAGTCCAAGCAGGCGCGGAAGCGTCCAAGCAGTCGCGGAAGCGTCCAAGCAGGCGCTGAAACGTCCAAGCAGGCGCGGAAGCATGCAAGAAGACGCAGAAGATTCCAGGCAGGCGCGGTAGCGTCCAAGCAGGCGCGGAAACGTCCAAGCAGGCGCGGAAGCTTGCAAGAAGACGCAGAAGAGTCCAAGCAGGCGCGGAAGCGTCCAAGCAGGCGGGGAAGCATGCAAGCAGGCGCGGTAGCGTCCAAGCAGGCGCGGAAACGTCCAAGCATGCGCGGAAGCATGCAAGAAGACGCAGAAGAGTCCAAGCAGGCGCGGAAGCGTCCAAGCAGTCGCGGAAGCGTCCAAGCAGGCGCGGAAGCGTCCATGCAGGCGCGGTAGCGTCCAAGCAGGCGCGGAAACGTCCAAGCATGCGCGGAAGCATGCAAGAAGACGCAGAAGAGTCCAAGCAGGCGCGGAAGCGTCCAAGCAGGCGCGGAAGCGTCCAAGCAGTCGCGGAAGCGTCCAAGCAGTCGCGGAATCGTCCAAGCAGGCGCGGAAGCGTCCAAGCAGGCGCGGAAGCGTCCAAGCAGGCGCGGAAGCGTCCAAGCAGGCGCGGAAGCGTCCAAGCAGGAGCGGAAGCATTCAAGCATCCGCGGAAGCGTCCAAGCAGTCGCGGAAGCGTCCAAGCAGGCGCGGCAGCGTCCAAGCAGGCGCGGAAGCGTCCAAGCAGGCGCGGAACCGTGCAAGCAGGCGCGGTAATGTCCAAGCAGGCGCGGAAGCGTCCAAGCAGGCGCGGAACCGTGCAAGCAGGCGCGGAAGCGTCCAAGCAGGCGCGGAAGCGTCCAAGCAGGCGCGGAAGCGTCCAAGCAGGCGCGGAAGCGTGCAAGCAGGCGCGGAACCGTGCAAGCAGGCGCGGTAGCGTCCAAGCAGGCGCGGAACCGTGCAAGCAGGCGCGGTAGCGTCCAAGCTGGCGCGGAACCGTGCAAGCAGGCGCGGAAGCGTCCAAGCAGGCGCGGAAGCGTCCAACCAGGCGCGGAAGCGTCCAAGCAGGCGCGGAAGCGTCCAAGCAGGCGCGGAAGCGTCCAAGCAGGCGCGGAAGCGTCCAAGCAGGCGCGGAACCGTGCAAGCAGGCGCGGTAGCGTCCAAGCAGGCGCGGAAGCGTCCAAGAAGACGCGGAAGCGCCCAAGCAGGCGCGGAAGCGTCCAAGCAGGCGCGGAAGCGTCCAAACAGTCGCGGAAGCGTCCAAGCAGGCGCGGAAGCGTCCAAGCAGTCGCGGAATCGTCCAAGCAGGCGCGGAAGCGTCCAAGCAGGCGCGGTAGCGTCCAAGCAGGCGCGGTAGCGTCCAACCAGGCGCGGAAGCGTCCAAGTAGGCGTGGCAGCATGCAAGAAGGCGCAGAAGAGTCCAAGCAGGCGCGCAAGCGTCCAAGCAGGCGCGGAAGCGTCCAAGCAGGCGCGAAAGCGTCCAAGCAGGCTCGGAACCGTGCAAGCATGCGCGGAAGCGTCCAAGCAGGCGAGGAAGTATGCAAGCAGGCGCGGAAGCGTCCAAGCAGGCGCGGAAACGTCCAAGTAGGCGCGGAAGCATGCAAGAAGGCGCAGAAGAGTCCAAGCAGGCGCGGAAGTGTCCAAGCAGGCGCGGAAGCGTCCAAGCAGGCGCGGAAGCATGCAAGCAGGCGCGGAAGCACGTAAGAAGGCGTAGAAGAGTCCAAGCAGGCGCGGAAGTGTCCAAGCAGGCGCGGATGCGTCCAAGCAGGCGCGGAAGCGTCCAAGCAGTCGCGGAAGCGTCCAAGCAGGCGCGGTAGCGTCCAACCAGGCGCGGAAGCGTCCAAGTAGGCGCGGCAGCATGCAAGAAGGCGCAGAAGAGTCCAAGCAGGCGCGGAAGCGTCCAAGCAGGCGCGGAAGCGTCCAAGCAGGCGCGAAAGCGTCCAAGCAGGCTCGGAACCGTGCAAGCAGGCGCGGAAGCGTCCAAGCAGGCGAGGAAGCATGCAAGCAGGCGCGGAAGCGTCCAAGCAGGCGGGGAAACGTCCAAGTAGGCGCGGAAGCATGCAAGAAGGCGCAGAAGAGTCCAAGCAGGCGCGGAAGCGTCCAAGCAGTCGCAGAAGCGTCCAAGCAGGCGCGGTAGCGTACAACCAGGCGCGGAAGAGTCCAAGAAGTCGCAGGAGCGTCCAAGCAGGCGCGGTAGCTTCCAACCAGGCGCGGAAACGTCCAAGCAGGCGCGGAAGCATGCAAGAAGACGCAGAAGATTCCAGGCAGGCGCGGAAGCGTCCAAGCAGGCGGGTAGCATGCAAGCATGCGCGGAAGCATGCAAGAAGACGCAGAAGAGTCCAAGCAGGCGCGGAAGCGTCCAAGCAGTCGCGGAAGCGTCCAAGCAGGCGCTGAAACGTCCAAGCAGGCGCGGAAGCATGCAAGAAGACGCAGAAGATTCCAGGCAGGCGCGGTAGCGTCCAAGCAGGCGCGGAAACGTCCAAGCAGGCGCGGAAGCTTGCAAGAAGACGCAGAAGAGTCCAAGCAGGCGCGGAAGCATGCAAGCAGGCGCGGAAGCACGTAAGAAGGCGCAGGAGAGTCGCAGCAGGCGCGGAAGTGTCCAAGCAGGCGCGGAAGCGTCCAAGCAGGCGCGGAAGCGTCCAAGCAGTCGCGGAAGCGTCCAAGCAGGCGCGGGAGCGTCCAAGCAGGCGCGGAAGCATGCAGGAAGGCGCAGAAGAGTCCAAGCAGTCGCGGAAGCGTCCAAGCTGGCGCGGTAGAGTCCAAGCAGTGGCGGAAGCATGCAAGAAGGCGCAGAAGAGTCCAAGCAGGCGCGGAAGCGTTCAAGCAGGCGCGGTCGCGTCCAACCAGGCGCGGAAGCGTCCAAGCAGTCGCGGAAGCGTCCAAGCAGGCGCGGTAGCGTCCAAGCAGGCGCGGAAGCGTCCAAGCAGTCGCGGAAGCGTCCAAGCAGGCGCGGTAGCGTCCAAGCAGGCGCGGAAGCATGCAGGAAGGCGCAGAAGAGTCCAAGCAGGCGCAGAAGAGTCCAAGCAGGCGCGGAAGCATGCAAGAAGACGCAGAAGAGTCCAAGCAGGCGCGGAAGCGTCCAAGCAGGCGCGGAAACGTCCAAGTAGGCGCGGCAGCATGCAAGAAGGCGCAGAAGGGTCCAAGCAGGCGCGGAAGCGTCCAAGCAGTCACGAAAGCGTCCAAGCAGGCGCGGTAGCGTCCAAGCTGGCGCGGAATCGTCCAAGCAGGCGCGGTAGCATGCAAGAAGGCGCAGAAGAGTCCAACCAGGCGCAGAAGAATCCAAGCAGGCGCGGAAGCGTCCAAGCAGTCGCCGAAGCGTCCAAGCAGGCGCGGTAGCGTCCAACCAGGCGCGGAAGCGTCCAAGCAGGCGCGGAAGCGTCCAAGCAGTCGCGGAAGCATGCAAGAAGGCGCAGAAGAGTCCAAGCAGGCGCGGTATCGTCCAACCAGGCGCGGAAGCGTCCAAGCAGTCGCGGAAGCGTCCAAGCAGGCGCGGGAGCGTCCAAGCAGGCGCGGAAGCATGCAGGAAGGCGCAGAAGAGTCCAAGCAGGCGCAGAAGAGTCCAAGCAGGCGCGGAAGCGTCCAAGCAGTCGCGGAAGCGTCCAAGCAGGCGCGGTAGCGTCCAAACAGTCGCGGAAGCGTCCAAGCAGGCGGGGAAGCATGCAAGAAGGCGCAGAAGAGTCCAAGCAGGCGCGGAAGCGTCCAAGCAGTCGCCGAAGCGGCCAAGCAGGCACGGTAGCGTCCAAGCAGGCGCGGAAACGTCCAAGCAGGCGCGGAAGCATGCAAGAAGACGCAGAAGAGTCCAAGCAGGCGCGGAAGCGTCCAAGCAGGCGCGGAAGCATGCAAGAAGACGCAGAAGAGTCCAAGCAGGCGCGGAAGCGTCCAAGCAGGCGCGGAAACGTCCAAGTAGGCGCGGCAGCATGCAAGAAGGCGCAGAAGGGTCCAAGCAGGCGCGGAAGCGTCCAAGCAGTCACGAATGCGTCCAAGCAGGCGCGGTAGCGTCCAAGCTGGCGCGGAATCGTCCAAGCAGGCGCGGTAGCATGCAAGAAGGCGCAGAAGAGTCCAACCAGGCGCAGAAGAATCCAAGCAGGCGCGGAAGCGTCCAAGCAGTCGCCGAAGCGTCCAAGCAGGCGCGGTAGCGTCCAACCAGGCGCGGAAGCGTCCAAGCAGTCGCGGAAGCGTCCAAGCAGGCGCGGAAGCGTCCAAGCAGGCGCGGAAACGTCCAAGCAGGCGCGGAAGCATGCAAGAAGGCGCAGAAGAGTCCAAGCAGGCGCGGAAGCGTCCAAGCAGTCACGGAAGCGTCCAAGCAGGCGCGGTAGCGTCCAACCAGGCGCGGTAGCGTCCAAGTTGGCGCGGCAGCATGCAAGAAGGCGCAGAAGAGTCCAAGCAGGCGCGGAAGCGTCCAAGCAGTCGCGGAAGCGTCCAAGCAGGCGCGGTAGCGTCCAAGCAGGCGCGGAAACGTCCAAGCAGGCGCGGAAGCATGCAAGAAGGCGCAGAAGAGTCCAAGCAGGCGCAGAAGAGTCCAAGCAGGCGCGGAAGCATCCAAGCAGTCGCGGAAGCGTCCAAGCAGGCGCGGAAGCGTCCAAGCAGGCGCGGAAGCGTCCTTGCAGGCGTGGTAGAGTCCAAGCAGTCGCGGAAGCGTCCAAGCAGGCGCGGCAGCGTCCAAGCAGTCGCGGAAACGTCCAAGCAGGCGCGGAAGCATGCAAGAAGGCGCAGAAGAGTCCAAGCAGGCGCAGAAGGGTCCGCACAGGCGCGGAAGCGTCGAAGCAGTCGCGGAAGCGTTCAAGCAGGCGCGGTCGCGTCCAACCAGGCGCGGAAGCGTCCAAGCAGTCGCGGAAGCGTCCAAGCAGGCGCGGAAGCGTCCAAGCAGTCGCGGAAGCGTCCAAGCAGGCGCGGAAACGTCCAAGCAGTCGCGGAAGCGTCCAAGCAGGCGCGGAAGCGTCCAAGCAGTCGCGGAAGCGTCCAAGCAGGCGCGGAAGCGTCCAAGCAGGCGCGGAAGCGTCCAAGCAGGCGCGGAAACGTCGAAGCAGGCGCGGAAGAGTCCAAGCAGGCGCGGAAGCGTCCAGGCAGGCGCGAGATCGTCCAAGTAGGCGCAGAAGCATTCAAGAAGGCGCGGAGGCGTCCAAGCAAGCGCGGAAGCATGCAAGCAGGCGCGGAAGCGTCCAAGCAGACGCGGAAACGTCCAAGCGGGCGCGGAAACGTCCAAGTAGGCGCGGAAGCATGCAAGCAGGCGCGGAAGCGTCCAAGCAGGCGCGGAAACGTCCAAGTAGGCGCGGAAGCATGCAAGAGGGCGCAGAAGAGTCCAAACAGGCGCAGAAGAGTCCAAGCAGGCGCGGAAGCTTCCAAGCAGGCGCGGTAGCGGCCAAGCAGTCGCGGAAGCGTCCAATCAGTCGCGGAAGCATGGAAGAAGGCGCAGAAGAGTCCAAACAGGCGCAGAAGAGTCCAAGCAGGCGCGGAAGCGTCCAAGCAGGCGGGGAAGCATGCAAGCAGGCGCGGAAGCGTCCAAGCAGGCGCGGAAACGTCCAAGTAGGCGCGGCAGCATGCAAGAAGTCGCAGAAGAGTCCAAGCAGGCGCGGTAGCGTCCAACCAGGCGCGGAAGCGTCCAAGCAGTCGCGGAAGCGTCCAAGCAGGCGCGGTAGCGTCCAAGCAGGCGCGGAAACGTCCAAGCAGGCGCGGAAGCATGCAAGAAGGCGCAGAAGAGTCCAAGCAGGCGCGGAAGCGTCCAAGCAGGCGCGGAAATGTCCAAGCAGGCGCGGAAGCATGCAAGAAGGCGCAGAAGAGTCCAAGCAGGCGCGGAAGCGTCCAAGTAGGCTCGGAAGCATGCAAGAAGGCGCAGAAGAGTTCAAGCAGCCGCGGAGGCGACCAAGCAGTCGCGGAAGCGTCCAAGTAGGCGCGGAAACGTCCAAGCAGGCGCGGAAGCGTCCAAGCAGTCGCGGAAGCATGCAAGAAGGCGCAGAAGAGTCCAAGCAGGCGCGGTATCGTCCAACCAGGCGCGGAAGCGTCCAAGCAGTCGCGGAAGCGTCCAAGCAGGCGCGGGAGCGTCCAAGCAGGCGCGGAAGCATGCAAGAAGGCGCAGAAGAGTCCAAGCAGGCGCAGAAGAGACCAAGCAGGCGCGGAAACGTCCAAGTAGGCGCGGCAGCATGCAAGAAGGCGCAGAAGAGTCCAAGCAGGCGCGGTAGCGTCCAAACAGGCGCGGAAGCGTCCAAGCAGTCGCGGAAGCGTCCAAGCAGGCGCGGTAGCGTCCAAGCAGGCGCGGAAACGTCCAAGCAGGCGCGGAAGCATGCAAGAAGGCGCAGAAGAGTCCAAGCAGGCGCGGAAGCGTCCAAGCAGGCGCGGAAATGTCCAAGCAGGCGCGGAAGCATGCAAGAAGGCGCAGAAGAGTCCAAGCAGGCGCGGAAGCGTCCAAGTAGGCTCGGAAGCATGCAAGAAGGCGCAGAAGAGTTCAAGCAGCCGCGGAGGCGACCAAGCAGTCGCGGAAGCGTCCAAGCAGGCGCGGAAACGTCCAAGCAGGCGCGGAAGCGTCCAAGCAGTCGCGGAAGCATGCAAGAAGGCGCAGAAGAGTCCAAGCAGGCACGGTATCGTCCAACCAGGCGCGGAAGCGTCCAAGCAGTCGCGGAAGCGTCCAAGCAGGCGCGGGAGCGTCCAAGCAGGCGCGGAAGCATGCAAGAAGGCGCAGAAGAGTCCAAGCAGGCGCAGAAGAGTCCAAGCAGGCGCGGAAGCGTCCAAGCAGTCGCGGAAGCGTCCAACCAGGCGCGGTAGCGTCCAAGCAGTCGCGGAAGCGTCCAAGCAGTCGCGGAAGCGTCCAAGCAGGCGCGGGAGCGTCCAAGCAGGCGCGGAAGCATGCAAGAAGACGCAGAAGAGTCCAAGCAGGCGCGGAAGCGTCCAAGCAGGCGCGGAAACGTCCAAGTAGGCGCGGCAGCATGCAAGAAGGCGCAGAAGGGTCCAAGCAGGCGCGGAAGCGTCCAAGCAGTCACGGAAGCGTCCAAGCAGGCGCGGGAGCGTCCAAGCAGGCGCGGAAGCATGCAAGAAGGCGCAGAAGAGTCCAAGCAGGCGCGGAAGCGTCCAAGCAGTCGCGGAAGCGTCCAAGCAGGCGCGGTAGCGTCCAAGCAGTCGCGGAAGCGTCCAAGCAGGCGCGGTAGCGTCCATGCAGGCGCGGAAACGTCCAAGCAGGCGCGGAAGCATGCAAGAAGGCGCAGAAGAGTCCAAGCAGGCGCAGAAGAGTCCAAGCAGTCGCGGAAGCGTCCAAGCAGTCGCGGAAGCGTCCAAGAAGGCGCGGAAGCGTCCAAGCAGGCGCGGAAGCGTCCAAGCAGGCGTGGTAGCGTCCAAGCAGTCGCGGAAGCGTCCAAGCAGGCGCGGTAGCGTCCAAGCAGTCGCGGAAACGTCCAAGCAGGCGCGGAAGCGTCCAAGCAGTCGCGGAAGCATGCAAGAAGGCGCAGAAGAGTCCAAACAGGCGCAGAAGGGTCCAAGCAGGCGCGGAAGCGTCCAAGCAGTCGCGGAAGCGTCCAAGCAGTCGCGGAAGCGTCCAAGCAGGCGCGGAAGCATCCATATAGGCGCGGAAGCGTCCAAGCAGGCGCGGAAGCGTCCAAGCATGCGCGGAAGCGTCCAAGCAGGCGCGGAAACGTCCAAGCAGGCGCGGAAGAGTCCAAGCAGGCGCGGAAGCGTCCAAGCAAGCGCGGAAGCGTCCAAGCAGGCGCGGAAGCGTCCAAGCAGGCGCAGAACCGTGCAAGCAGGCGCGGAAACGTCCAAGTAGGCGCGGCAGCATGCAAGAAGGCGCAGAAGGGTCCAAGCAGGCGCGGAAGCGTCCAAGCAGTCACGGAAGCGTCCACGCAGGCGCGGTAGCGTCCAACCAGGCGCGGAAGCGTCCAAGTTGGCGCGGCAGCATGCAAGAAGGCGCAGAAGAGTCCAAGCAGGCGCGGAAGCGTCCAAGCAGGCGGGGAAGCATGCAAGAAGGCGCAGAAGAGTCCAAGCAGGCGCGGAAGCGTCCTAGCAGTCGCGGAAGAGTCCAAGCAGGCGCGATAGCGTCCAAGCAGTCGCGGAAGCGTCCAAGCAGGCGCGGAAGCGTCCAAGCAGTCGCGGAAGCGTCCAAGCAGGCGCGGTAGCGTCCAAGCAGGCGCGGTAGCGTCCAACCAGGCGCGGTAGCGTCCAAGCAGGCGCGGAATCGTCCAAGCAGGCGCGGAAGCATGCAAGAAGGCGCGGAAGCGTCCAAGCAGGCTCGGTAGCGTCCAAGCAGGCGCGGAAACGTCCAAGCAGGCGCGGTAGCGTCCAAGCAATCGCGGAAGCGTCCAAGCAGGCGCGGAAGTGTCCAAGCAGGCGGGGAAGCATGCAAGCAGGCGCGGAAGCGTCCAAGCAGGCGCGGAAATGTCCAAGTAGGCGCGGCAGCATGCAAGAAGGCGCAGAAGAGTCCAAGCAGGCGCGGAAGCGTCCAAGCAGGCGCGGTAGCGTCCAAGAAGTCGCGGAAGCATCCAAACAGGCGCGGAAGCATGCAAGAAGACGCAGAATAGTCCAAGCAGGCGCGGAAGCATCCAAGCAGTCGCGGAAGCGTCCAAGCAGGCGCGGTAGCGTCCAAGCAGTCGCGGAAGAGTCCAAGCAGGCGCGGCAGCGTCCAAGCAGGCGCGGTAGCGTCCAAGCAGGCGCGGAAACGTCCAAGCATGCGCGGAAGCATGCAAGAAGACGCAGAAGAGTCCAAGCAGGCGCGGAAGCGTCCAAGCAGGAGGGGAAGCATGCAAGCAGGCGCGGAACCGTCCAAGCAGGCGCGGAAACGTCCAAGTAGGCGCGGAAGCATGCAAGAAGGCGCAGAAGAGTCCAAGCAGGCGCGGAAGCGTCCAAGCAGCCGCAGAAGCGTCCAAGCAGGCGCGGTAGCGTCCAACCAGGCGCGGAAGCGTCCAAGCAGTCGCGGAAGCGCCCAAGCAGGCGCGGTAGAGTCCAAGCAGGCGCGGAAACGTCCAAGCATGCGCGGAAGCATGCAAGAAGGCGCAGAAGAGTCCAAGCAGGCGCGGAAGCGTCCAAGCAGTCGCGGAAGCGTCCAAGCAGGCGCGGAAGCGTCCAAGCAGTCGCGGAAGCGTCCAACCAGGCGCGGTAGCGTCCAAGCAGGCGCGGAATCGTCCAAGCAGGCGCGGAAGCATGCAAGAAGGCGCGGAAGCGTCCAAGCAGGCGCGGTAGCGTCCAAGCAGGCGCGGAAACGTCCAAGCAGGCGCGGTAGCGTCCAAGCAATCGCGGAAGCGTCCAAGCAGGCGCGGAAGTGTCCAAGCAGGCGGGGAAGCATGCAAGCAGGCGCGGAAGCGTCCAAGCAGGCGCGGAAACGTCCAAATAGGCGCGGCAGCATGCAAGAAGGCGCAGAAGAGTCCAAGCAGCCGCGGAAGCGTCCAAGCAGGCGCGGAAGCGTCCAAGCAGGAGGGGAAGCATGCAAGCAGGCGCGGAAGCGTCCAAGCAGGCGCAGAAGCGTCCATGCAGTCGCGGAAGCGTCCAAGCAGGCGCGGTAGCGTCCAAGCAGGCGCGGTAGCGTCCAAGCAGGCGCGGAAACGTCCAAGCAGGCGCGGAAGCATGCAAGAAGGCGCAGAAGAGTTCAAGCAGGCGCGGAAACGTCCAAGCAGGCGGGGAAGCATGCAAGCAGGCGCGGAAGCGTTCAAGCAGGCGCGGAAACGTCCTAGCAGGTGCGGTAGCGTCCAAGCAGGCGCGGAAACGTCCAAGTAGGCGCGGAAGCATGCAAGAAGGCGCAGAAGAGTCCAAGCAGGCGCAGAAGAGTCCAAGCAGGCGCGGAAGCGTCCAAGCAGGCGGGGAAGCATGCAAGCAGGCGCGGAAGCGTCCAAGGAGGCGCGGAAACGTCCAAGCAGGCGCGGAAGCATGCAAGAAGGCGCAGAAGAGTCCAAGCAGGCGCGGAAGCGTCCTAGCAGTCGCGGAAGAGTCCAAGCAGGTGCGGAAGCGTCCAAGCAGTCGCGGAAGCGTCCAAGCAGGCGCGGAAGCGTCCAAGCAGTCGCGGAAGAGTCCAAGAAGTCGCGGAAGCGTCCAAACAGGCGCGGCAGCGTCCAAGCAGGCGCGGAAACGTCCAAGCAGGCGCGGAAACGTCCAAGCAGGCGCGGAAGCATGCAAGCAGGCGCGGAAACGTCCAAGCAGGCGCGGAAGCATGCAAGAAGGTGCGGAAGCGTCCAAGCAAGCGCGGTAGCGTCCAAGCAGGCGCGGAAGCATGCAAGAAGGCGCAGAAGAGTCCAAGCAGGCGCAGAAAAGTCCAAGCAGGTGCAGAAGCAACCATATAGGCGCGAAAGCGTCCAAGCAGGCGCAGAAGCGTCCATGCAGGCGCGGTACCGTCCAAGCAGGCGCGGTAGCGTCCAAGCAGGCGCGGTAGCGTCCAACCAGGCGCGGAAGCATGCAAGAAGGCGCAGAAGAGTCCAAGCAGGCGCAGAAAAGTCCAAGCAGGCGCGGAAGCAACCATATAGGCGAGAAAGCGTCCAAGCAGGCGCGGAAGCTTCCAAGCAGGCGCGGTAGCGTCCAAGCAGTCGCGGAAGCGTCCAAGCAGGCGCGATAGCGTCCAAGCAGTCGCGGATACGTCCAAGCAGGCGCAGTAGCGTCCAAGCAGTCGCGGAAGCGTCCAAGCAGGCGCGGTAGCATGCAAGAAGACGCAGAAGAGTCCAAGCAGTCGCGGAAGCGTCCAAGCAGGCGCGGTAGCATGCAAGAAGACGCAGAAGAGTCCAAGCAGGCGCGGAAGCGTCCAAGCAGCCGGGGAAGCATGCAAGCAGGCGCGGTAGCGTCCAACCAGGCGCGGAAGCGTCCACGCAGTCGCGGAAGCGTCCAAGCAGGCGCGATAGCGTCCAAGCAGAAGCGGAAGCGTGTAAGAAGGCGCGGTAGCGTCCAAGCAGGCGCGGAAACGTCCAAGCAGGCGCGGAAGCATGCAAGAAGGCGCAGAAGAGTCCAAGCAGACACGGAAGCGTCCAAGCAGTCGCGGAAGCGTCCAAGCAGGTGCGGTAGCGTCCAAGCAGGCGCGGAAACGTCCAAGTAGGCGCGGAAGCATGCAAGAAGGCGCGGAAGCGTCCAAGCAGGCGCGGAAGCGTCCAAGCATGCGCGGAAGATTCCAAGCAGGCGCGGAAGCGTCCAAGCAGGCGCGGAAGAGTCCAAGCAGGCGCGGAAGCGTCCAATCAGGCGCGGAAACGTACAAGCAGGCGCGGAAGCGTCCAAGCATGCGCGGAAGAGTCCAAGCAGGCGTGGAAGCGTCCAAGCAGTCGCGGAAGCGTCCAACCAGGCGCGGAAGCGTCCAAGCAGTCGCGGATTCGTCCAAGCAGGCGCGGTAGCGTCCAAGCAGTCGCGGAAGCGTCCAAGCAGGCGCGGTAGCGTCCAAGCAGGCGCGGAAGCGTCCAAGCAGGCGCGGAAGAGTCCAAGCAGGCGCGGAAGCGTCCAATCAGGCGCGGAAACGTACAAGCAGGCGCGGTAGCGTCCAAGCAGGCGCGGAAACGTCCAAGCAGGCGCGGAAACGTCCAAGCAGGCGCGGAAGCATGCAAGAAGGCGCAGACGAGTCCAAGCAGGCTCGGAAGCGTCCAAGCAGGTGCGGTAGCGTCCAAGCAGGCGCGGAAACGGCCAAGTAGGCGCGGAAGCATGCAAGAAGGCGCGGAAGCGTCCAAGCAGGCGCGGTAGCGTCCAACCAGGCGCGTAAGCGTCCACGCAGTCGCGGAAGCGTCCAAGCAGGCGCGATAGCGTCCAAGCAGACGCGGAAGCGTGTAAGAAGGCGCGGTAGCGTCCAAGCAGGCGCGGAAACGTCCAAGCAGGCGCGGAAGCATGCAAGAAGGCGCAGAAGAGTCCAAGCAGGCGCGGAAACGTCCAAGCAGGCGCGGAAGCATGCAAGAAGACGCAGAAGAGTCCAAGCAGGCGCGGAATCGTCCAAGCAGGCGGGGAAGCATGCAAGCAGGCGCGGTAGCGTCCAACCAGGCGCGGAAGCGTGTAAGAAGGCGCGGTAGCGTCCAAGCAGGCGCAGAAAAGTCCAAGCAGGTGCAGAAGAGTCCAAGCAGGCGCGGAAACGTCCAAGCAGGCGCGGAAGCATGCAAGAAGACGCAGAAGAGTCCAAGCAGGCTCGGAATCGTCCAAGCAGGCGGGGAAGCATGCAAGTAGACGCAGAAGCGTCCAAGCAGGCGCGGACACGTCCAAGAAGGCGCGGAAGCATGCAAGAAGGCGCGGAAGCATCCAAGCAGGCGCGGTAGCGTCCAAGCAGGCGCGGAAACGTCGAAGCAGGCGCGGAAGCATGCAAGAAGGCGCAGAAGAGTCCAAGCAGGTGCGGAAGCGTCCAAGCTGGCGCGGAAGCGTCCAGGCAGGTGCGGTAGCGTCCAAGCAGGCGCGGTAGCGTCCAAGCGGTCGCGGAAGCGTACAAGCAGGCGCGGTAGCGTCCAAGCAGGCGCGGAAACGTCCAAGCAGGCGCGGAAGCATGCAAGAAGGCGCAGAAGAGTCCAAGCAGGCGCAGAAAAGTCCAAGCAGGTGCAGAAGCAACCATATAGGCGCGAAAGCGTCCAAGCAGGCGCGGAAGCTTCCAAGCAGGCGCGGTAGCGTCCAAGCAGTCGCGGAAGCGTCCAAGCAGGCGCGGTAGCGTCCAACCAGGCGCGGAAGCATGCAAGAAGGCGCAGAAGAGTCCAAGCAGGCGCAGAAAAGTCCAAGCAGGCGCGGAAGCAACCATATAGGCGCGAAAGCGTCCAAGCAGGCGCGGAAGCTTCCAAGCAGGCGCGGTAGCGTCCAAGCAGTCGCGGAAGCGTCCAAGAAGGCGCAGAAGAGTCCAAGCAGACACGGAAGCGTCCAAGCAGTCGCGGAAGCGTCCAAGCAGGTGCGGTAGCGTCCAAGCAGGCGCGGAAACGTCCAAGTAGGCGCGGAAGCATGCAAGAAGGCGCGGGAGCGTCCAAGCAGGCGCGGAAGCGTCCAAGCAGGGGCGGAAGCGTCCAAGCATGCGCGGAAGAGTCCAAGCAGGCGCGGAAGCGTCCAAGCAGGCGCGGAAGCGTCCAACCAGGCGCGGAAGCGTCCAAGCAGTCGCGGATTCGTCCAAGCAGGCGCGGTAGCGTCCAAGCAGTCGCGGAAGCGTCCAAGCAGGCGCGGTAGCGTCCAAGCAGGCGCGGAAACGTCCAAGCAGGCGCGGAAGCATGCAAGAAGGCGCAGAAGAGTCCAAGCAGGCGCGGAAGCTTCCAAGCAGGCGCGGTAGCGTCCAAGCAGTCGCGGAAGCGTCCAAGCAGGCGCGGTAGCGTCCAACCAGGCGCGGAAGCGTCCAAGCAGTCGCGGATACGTCCAAGCAGGCGCGGTAGCGTCCAAGCAGTCGCGGAAGCGTCCAAGCAGGCGCGGTAGCATGCAAGAAGACGCAGAAGAGTCCAAGCAGGCGCGGAAGCGTCCAAGCAGTCGCGGAAGCGTCCAAGCAGGTGCGGTAGCGTCCAAGCAGGCGCGGAAACGTCCAAGTAGGCGCGGAAGCATGCAAGAAGGCGCGGAAGCGTCCAAGCAGGCGCGGAAGCGTCCAAGCAGGGGCGGAAGCGTCCAAGCATGCGCGGAAGAGTCCAAGCAGGCGCGGAAGCGTCCAAGCAGGCGCGGAAGCGTCCAACCAGGCGCGGAAGCGTCCAAGCAGTCGCGGATTCGTCCAAGCAGGCGCGGTAGCGTCCAAGCAGTCGCGGAAGCGTCCAAGCAGGTGCGGTAGCGTCCAAGCAGGCGCGGAAACGTCCAAGTAGGCGCGGAAGCATGCAAGAAGGCGCGGGAGCGTCCAAGCAGGCGCGGAAGCGTCCAAGCAGGGGCGGAAGCGTCCAAGCATGCGCGGAAGAGTCCAAGCAGGCGCGGAAGCGTCCAAGCAGGCGCGGAAGCGTCCAACCAGGCGCGGAAGCGTCCAAGCAGTCGCGGATTCGTCCAAGCAGGCGCGGTAGCGTCCAAGCAGTCGCGGAAGCGTCCAAGCAGGCGCGGTAGCGTCCAAGCAGGCGCGGAAACGTCCAAGCAGGCGCGGAAGCATGCAAGAAGGCGCAGAAGAGTCCAAGCAGGCGCGGAAGCTTCCAAGCAGGCGCGGTAGCGTCCAAGCAGTCGCGGAAGCGTCCAAGCAGGCGCGGTAGCGTCCAACCAGGCGCGGAAGCGTCCAAGCAGTCGCGGATACGTCCAAGCAGGCGCGGTAGCGTCCAAGCAGTCGCGGAAGCGTCCAAGCAGGCGCGGTAGCATGCAAGAAGACGCAGAAGAGTCCAAGCAGGCGCGGAAGCGTCCAAGCAGTCGCGGAAGCGTCCAAGCAGGTGCGGTAGCGTCCAAGCAGGCGCGGAAACGTCCAAGTAGGCGCGGAAGCATGCAAGAAGGCGCGGAAGCGTCCAAGCAGGCGCGGAAGCGTCCAAGCAGGGGCGGAAGCGTCCAAGCATGCGCGGAAGAGTCCAAGCAGGCGCGGAAGCGTCCAAGCAGGCGCGGAAGCGTCCAACCAGGCGCGGAAGCGTCCAAGCAGTCGCGGATTCGTCCAAGCAGGCGCGGTAGCGTCCAAGCAGTCGCGGAAGCGTCCAAGCAGGCGCGGTAGCGTCCAAGCAGGCGCGGAAACGTCCAAGCAGGCGCGGAAGCATGCAAGAAGGCGCAGAAGAGTCCAAGCAGGCGCGGAAGCGTCCAAGCAGTCGCGGAAGCGTCCAAGCAGGTGCGGTAGCGTCCAAGCAGGCGCGGAAACGTCCAAGTAGGCGCGGAAGCATGCAAGAAGGCGCGGAAGCGTCCAAGCAGGCGCGGTAGCGTCCAACCAGGCGCGGAAGCGTCCACGCAGTCGCGGAAGCGTCCAAGCAGGCGCGATAGCGTCCAAGCAGACGCGGAAGCGTGTAAGAAGGCGCGGTAGCGTCCAACCAGGCGCGGAAGCGTCCACGCAGTCGCGGAAGCGTCCAAGCAGGCGCGATAGCGTCCAAGCAGACGCGGAAGCGTGTAAGAAGGCGCGGTAGCGTCCAAGCAGGCGCAGAAAAGTCCAAGCAGGTGCAGAAGCGTCCAAGCAGTCGCGGAAGCGTCCAAGCAGGCGCGATAGCGTCCAAGCAGACGCGGAAGCGTTCAAGCAGGCGCGGTAGCGTCCAAGCAGGCGCGGAAACGTCCAAGCAGGCGCGGAAGCATGCAAGAAGGCGCAGAAGAGTCCAAGCAGGCGCAGAAAAGTCCAAGCAGGTGCAGAAGCGTCCAAGCAGTCGCGGAAGCGTCCAAGCAGGCGCGATAGCGTCCAAGCAGACGCGGAAGCGTCCAAGCAGGCGCGGTAGCGTCCAAGCAGCCGGGGAAGCATGCAAGCAGGCGCGGTAGCGTCCAACCAGGCGCGGAAGCGTCCACGCAGTCGCGGAAGCGTCCAAGCAGGCGCGATAGCGTCCAAGCAGACGCGGAAGCGTGTAAGAAGGCGCGGTAGCGTCCAAGCAGGCGCGGAAGCATGCAAGAAGGCGCAGAAGAGTCCAAGCAGACACGGAAGCGTCCAAGCAGTCGCGGAAGCGTCCAAGCAGGTGCGGTAGCGTCCAAGCAGGCGCGGAAACGTCCAAGTAGGCGCGGAAGCATGCAAGAAGGCGCGGAAGCGTCCAAGCAGGCGCGGAAGCGTCCAAGCAGGGGCGGAAGCGTCCAAGCATGCGCGGAAGAGTCCAAGCAGGCGCGGAAGCGTCCAAGCAGGCGCGGAAGCGTCCAAGCAGGCGCGGAAACGTCCAAGTAGGCGCGGCAGCATGCAAGAAGGCGCAGAAGGGTCCAAGCAGGCGCGGAAGCATCCATATAGGCGCGGAAGCGTCCAAGCAGGCGCGGAAGCGTCCAAGCATGCGCGGAAGAGTCCAAGCAGGCGCGGTAGCGTCCAACCAGGCGCGGAAGCGTCCAAGTTGGCGCGGAAGCGTCCAAGCAGTCGCGGAAGCGTCCAAGCAGGCGCGGAAGCGTCCAAGCAGGCGCGGAAACGTCCAAGCAGGCGCGGAAGCATGCAAGAAGGCGCAGAAGAGTCCAAGCAGGCGCGGAAGCGTCCAAGCAGTCACGGAAGCGTCCACGCAGGCGCGGTAGCGTCCAACCAGGCGCGGAAGCGTCCAAGTTGGCGCGGCAGCATGCAAGAAGGCGCAGAAGAGTCCAAGCAGGCGCGGAAGCGTCCAAGCAGTCGCGGAAGCGTTCAAGCAGGCGCGGTCGCGTCCAACCAGGCGCGGAAGCGTCCAAGCAGTCGCGGAAGCGTCCAAGCAGGCGCGGTAGCGTCCAAGCTGGCGCGGAAACGTCCAAGCAGGCGCGGAAGCATGCAAGATGACGCAGAAGAGTCCAAGCAGGCGCGGAAGATTCCAAGCAGGCGCGGTAGCGGCCAAGCAGTCGCGGAAGCATGCAAGAAGGCGCAGAAGAGTCCAAGCAGGCGCGATAGCGTCCAAGCAGTCGCGGAAGCGTCCAAGCAGGCGCGGTAGCGTCCAAGCAGGCGCGGTAGCGTCCAACCAGGCGCGGTAGCGTCCAAGCAGGCGCGGAATCGTCCAAGCAGGCGCGGAAGCATGCAAGAAGGCGCGGAAGCGTCCAAGCAGGCGCGGTAGCGTCCAAGCAGGCGCGGAAACGTCCAAGCAGGCGCGGTAGCGTCCAAGCAATCGCGGAAGCGTCCAAGCAGGCGCGGAAGTGTCCTAGCAGTCGCGGAAGAGTCCAAGCAGGTGCGGAAGCGTTCAAGCAGTCGCGGAAGCGTCCAAGCAGGCGCGGAAGCGTCCAAGCAGTCGCGGAAGAGTCCAAGAAGTCGCGGAAGCGTCCAAACAGGCGCGGCAGCGTCCAAGCAGGCGCGGAAACGTCCAAGCAGGCGCGGTAGCGTCCAACAAGGCGCGGAAGAGTCCAAGAAGTCGCGGTAGCGTCCAAGCAGGCGCGGTAGCGTCCAAGCAGGCGCGGAAACGTCCAAGCAGGCGCGGAAGCATGCAAGCAGGCGCGGAAACGTCCAAGCAGGCGCGGAAGCATGCAAGAAGGCGCAGAAGAGTCCAAGCAGGCGCGGAAGCGTCCTAGCAGTCGCGGAAGAGTCCAAGCAGGCGCGATAGCGTCCAAGCAGTCGCGGAAGAGTCCAAGCAGGCGCGGAAGCGTCCAATCAGGCGCGGAAACGTACAAGCAGGCGCGGTAGCGTCCAAGCAGGCGCGGAAACGTCCAAGCAGGCGCGGAAGCATGCAAGAAGGCGCAGACGAGTCCAAGCAGGCTCGGAAGCGTCCAAGCAGGTGCGGTAGCGTCCAAGCAGGCGCGGAAACGGCCAAGTAGGCGCGGAAGCATGCAAGAAGGCGCGGAAGCGTCCAAGCAGGCGCGGTAGCGTCCAACCAGGCGCGGAAGCGTCCAAGCAGGCGCGGAAGAGTCCAAGCAGGCGCGGAAGCGTCCAATCAGGCGCGGAAACGTACAAGCAGGCGCGGTAGCGTCCAAGCAGGCGCGGAAACGTCCAAGCAGGCGCGGAAGCATGCAAGAAGGCGCAGACGAGTCCAAGCAGGCTCGGAAGCGTCCAAGCAGGTGCGGTAGCGTCCAAGCAGGCGCGGAAACGGCCCAGTAGGCGCGGAAGCATGCAAGAAGGCGCGGAAGCGTCCAAGCAGGCGCGGTAGCGTCCAACCAGGCGCGGAAGCGTCCACGCAGTCGCGGAAGCGTCCAAGCAGGCGCGATAGCGTCCAAGCAGACGCGGAAGCGTGTAAGAAGGCGCGGTAGCGTCCAAGCAGGCGCGGAAACGTCCAAGCAGGCGCGGAAGCATGCAAGAAGGCGCAGAAGAGTCCAAGCAGGCGCGGAAACGTCCAAGCAGGCGCGGAAGCATGCAAGAAGACGCAGAAGAGTCCAAGCAGGCGCGGAATCGTCCAAGCAGGCGGGGAAGCATGCAAGCAGGCGCGGTAGCGTCCAACCAGGCGCGGAAGCGTGTAAGAAGGCGCGGTAGCGTCCAAGCAGGCGCAGAAAAGTCCAAGCAGGTGCAGAAGAGTCCAAGCAGGCGCGGAAACGTCCAAGCAGGCGCGGAAGCATGCAAGAAGACGCAGAAGAGTCCAAGCAGGCTCGGAATCGTCCAAGCAGGCGGGGAAGCATGCAAGTAGACGCAGAAGCGTCCAAGCAGGCGCGGACACGTCCAAGTAGGCGCGGAAGCATGCAAGAAGGCGCGAAAGCATCCAAGCAGGCGCGGTAGCGTCCAAGCAGTCGCGGAAGCGTCCAAGCAGGCGCGGTAGCATGCAAGAAGACGCAGAAGAGTCCAAGCAGGCGCGGAAGCGTCCAAACAGCCGGGGAAGCATGCAAGCAGGCGCGGTAGCGTCCAACCAGGCGCGGAAGCGTCCACGCAGTCGCGGAAGCGTCCAAGCAGGCGCGATAGCGTCCAAGCAGACGCGGAAGCGTGTAAGAAGGCGCGGTAGCGTCCAAGCAGGCGCGGAAACGTCCAAGCAGGCGCGGAAGCATGCAAGAAGGCGCAGAAGAGTCCAAGCAGACGCGGTAGCGTCCAACCAGGCGCGGAAGCGTCCACGCAGTCGCGGAAGCGTCCAAGCAGGCGCGATAGCGTCCAAGCAGACGCGGAAGCGTGTAAGAAGGCGCGGTAGCGTCCAAGCTGGCGCGGAAACGTCCAAGCAGGCGCGGAAGCATGCAAGAAGGCGCAGAAGAGTCCAAGCAGGCGCGGAAACGTCCAAGCAGGCGCGGAAGCATGCAAGAAGACGCAGAAGAGTCCAAGCAGGCGCGGAATCGTCCAAGCAGGCGGGGAAGCATGCAAGCAGGCGCGTTAGCGTCCAACCAGGCGCGGAAGCGTCCACATAGTCGCGGAAGCGTCCAAGCAGGCGCGATAGCGTCCAAGCAGACGCGGAAGCGTCCAAGCAGTCGCGGATTCGTCCAAGCAGGCGCGGTAGCGTCCAAGCAGTCGCGGAAGCGTCCGAGCAGGCGCGGTAGCGTCCAAGCAGGCGCGGAAGCGTCCAAGCTGGCGCGGAAGCGTCCAAGCAGGTGCGGTAGCGTCCAAGCAGGCGCGGTAGCGTCCAAGCGGTCGCGGAAGCGTACAAGCAGGCGCGGTAGCGTCCAAGCAGGCGCGGAAACGTCCAAGCAGGCGCGGAAGCATGCAAGAAGGCGCAGAAGAGTCCAAGCAGGCGCAGAAAAGTCCAAGCAGGTGCAGAAGCAACCATATAGGCGCGAAAGCGTCCAAGCAGGCGCGGAAGCTTCCAAGCAGGCGCGGTAGCGTCCAAGCAGTCGCGGAAGCGTCCAAGCAGGCGCGGTAGCGTCCAACCAGGCGCGGAAGCATGCAAGAAGGCGCAGAAGAATCCAAGCAGGCGCAGAAAAGTCCAAGCAGGCGCGGAAGCAACCATATAGGCGCGAAAGCGTCCAAGCAGGCGCGGAAGCTTCCAAGCAGGCGCGGTAGCGTCCAAGCAGTCGCGGAAGCGTCCAAGCAGGCGCGGTAGCGTCCAACCAGGCTCGGAAGCGTCCAAGCAGTCGCGGATACGTCCAAGCAGGCGCGGTAGCGTCCAAGCAGTCGCGGAAGCGTCCAAGCAGGCGCGGTAGCATGCAAGAAGACGCAGAAGAGTCCAAGCAGGCGCGGAAGCGTCCAAGCAGCCGGGGAAGCATGCAAGCAGGCGCGGTAGCGTCCAACCAGGCGCGGAAGCGTCCACGCAGTCGCGGAAGCGTCCAAGCAGGCGCGATAGCGTCCAAGCAGACGCGGAAGCGTGTAAGAAGGCGCGGTAGCGTCCAAGCAGTCGCGGAAGCGTCCAAGCAGGCGCCGTAGCGTCCAAGCAGGCGCGGAAACGTCCAAGCAGGCGCGGAAGCATGCAAGAAGGCGCAGAAGAGTCCAAGCAGGCGCGGAAGCGTCCAAGCAGTCGCGGAAGCGTCCAAGCGGGTGCGGTAGCGTCCAAGCAGGCGCGGAAACGTCCAAGTAGGCGCGGAAGCATGCAAGAAGGCGCGGAAGCGTCCAAGCAGGCGCGGTAGCGTCCAACCAGGCGCGGAAGCGTCCACGCAGTCGCGGAAGCGTCCAAGCAGGCGCGATAGCGTCCAAGCAGACGCGGAAGCGTGTAAGAAGGCGCGGTAGCGTCCAAGCAGGCGCGGAAACGTCCAAGCAGGCGCGGAAGCATGCAAGAAGGCGCAGAAGCGTCCAAGCAGGCGCGGAAACGTCCAAGCAGGCGGGGAAGCATGCAAGCAGGCGCGTTAGCGTCCAACCAGGCGCGGAAGCGTCCACATAGTCGCGAAAGCGTCCAAGCAGGCGCGATAGCGTCCAAGCAGACGCGGAAGCGTGTAAGAAGGCGCGGTAGCGTCCAAGCCGGCGCAGAAAAGTCCAAGCAGGTGCAGAAGCGTCCAAGCAGTCGCGGAAGCGTCCAAGCAGGCGCGATAGCGTCCAAGCAGACGCGGAAGCGTCCAAGCAGGCGCGGTAGCGTCCAAGCAGGCGCGGAAACGTCCAAGCAGGCGCGGAAGCATGCAAGAAGGCGCAGAAGAGTCCAGGCAGGCGCAGAAAAGTCCAAGCAGGTGCAGAAGCGTCCAAGCAGTCGCGGAAGCGTCCAAGCAGGCGCGATAGCGTCCAAGCAGACGCGATAGCGTCCAAGCAGACGCGGAAGCGTGTAAGAAGGCGCGGTAGCGTCCAAGCAGGCGCGGAAACGTCCAAGCAGGCGCGGAAGCATGCAAGAAGGCGCAGAAGAGTCCAAGCAGGCGCGGAAACGTCCAAGCAGGCGCGGAAGCATGCAAGAAGACGCAGAAGAGTCCAAGCAGGCGCGGAATCGTCCAAGCAGGCGGGGAAGCATGCAAGCAGGCGCGTTAGCGTCCAAGCAGGCGCGGAAGCGTCCACATAGTCGCGGAAGCGTCCAAGCAGGCGCGATAGCGTCCAAGCAGACGCGGAAGCGTCCAAGCAGTCGCGGATTAGTCCAAGCAGGCGCGGTAGCGTCCAAGCAGTCGCGGAAGCGTCCAAGCAGGCGCGGTAGCGTCCAAGCAGTCGCGGAAGCGTCCAAGCAGGCGCGGTAGCGTCCAAGCAGGCGCGGAAACGTCCAAGCAGGCGCGGAAGCATGCAAGAAGGCGCAGAAGAGTCCAAGCAGGCGCGGAAGCGTCCAAGCAGTCGCGGAAGCGTCCAAGCAGGTGCGGTAGCGTCCAAGCAGGCGCGGAAACGTCCAAGTAGGCGCGGAAGCATGCAAGAAGGCGCGGAAGCGTCCAAGCAGGCGCGGTAGCGTCCAACCAGGCGCGGAAGCGTCCACGCAGTCGCGGAAGCGTCCAAGCAGGCGCGATAGCGTCCAAGCAGACGCGGAAGCGTGTAAGAAGGCGCGGTAGCGTCCAAGCAGGCGCGGAAACGTCCAAGCAGGCGCGGAAGCATGCAAGAAGCCGCAGAAGAGTCCAAGCAGGCGCGGAAACGTCCAAGCAGGCGCGGAAGCATGCAAGAAGACGCAGAAGAGTCCAAGCAGGCGCGGAATCGTCCAAGCAGGCGGGGAAGCATGCAAGCAGGCGCGTTAGCGTCCAACCAGGCGCGGAAGCGTCCACATAGTCGCGGAAGCGTCCAAGCAGGCGCGATAGCGTCCAAGCAGACGCGGAAGCGTCCAAGCAGTCGCGGATTCGTCCAAGCAGGCGCGGTAGCGTCCAAGCAGTCGCGGAAGCGTCCAAGCAGGCGCGGTAGCGTCCAAGCAGGCGCGGAAACGTCCAAGCAGGCGCGGAAGCATGCAAGAAGGCGCAGAAGAGTCCAAGCAGGCGCGGAAGCGTCCAAGCAGTCGCGGAAGCGTCCAAGCAGGTGCGGTAGCGTCCAAGCAGGCGCGGAAACGTCCAAGTAGGCGCGGAAGCATGCAAGAAGGCGCGGAAGCGTCCAAGCAGGCGCGGTAGCGTCCAACCAGGCGCGGAAGCGTCCACGCAGTCGCGGAAGCGTCCAAGCAGGCGCGATAGCGTCCAAGCAGACGCGGAAGCGTGTAAGAAGGCGCGGTAGCGTCCAAGCAGGCGCGGAAACGTCCAAGCAGGCGCGGAAGCATGCAAGAAGGCGCAGAAGCGTCCAAGCAGGCGCGGAAACGTCCAAGCAGGCGGGGAAGCATGCAAGCAGGCGCGTTAGCGTCCAACCAGGCGCGGAAGCGTCCACATAGTCGCGGAAGCGTCCAAGCAGGCGCGATAGCGTCCAAGCAGACGCGGAAGCGTGTAAGAAGGCGCGGTAGCGTCCAAGCAGGCGCAGAAAAGTCCAAGCAGGTGCAGAAGCGTCCAAGCAGTCGCGGAAGCGTCCAAGCAGGCGCGATAGCGTCCAAGCAGACGCGGAAGCGTCCAAGCAGGCGCGGTAGCGTCCAAGCAGGCGCGGAAACGTCCAAGCAGGCGCGGAAGCATGCAAGAAGGCGCAGAAGAGTCCAAGCAGGCGCAGAAAAGTCCAAGCAGGTGCAGAAGCGTCCAAGCAGTCGCGGAAGCGTCCAAGCAGGCGCGATAGCGTCCAAGCAGACGCGGAAGCGTCCAAGCAGGCGCGGTAGCGTCCAAGCAGGCGCGGAAGCGTCCAAGCAGGCGCGATAGCGTCCAAGCAGACGCGGAAGCGTTCAAGCAGGCGCGGTAGCGTCCAAGCAGTCGCGGAAGCCTCCAAGCAGGCGCGGTAGCGTCCAAGCAGGCGCGGAATCGTCGAAGCAGGCGCGGAAACGTCCAAGTAGGCGCGGTAGCGTCCAACCAGGCGCGGAATCGTCCAAGCAGACGCAGAAGTGTCCAAGCAGGCGCGGAAACGTCCAAGCAGGCGCGGAAGCATGCAAGAAGACGCAGAAGAGTCCAAGCAGGCGCGGAAGCGTCCAAGCAGTCGCGGAAGCGTCCAAACAGGCGCGGTAACGTCCAAGCAGGCGCGGAAGCATGCAAGCAGGCGCGGAAGCGTCCAACCAGGCGCGGAAGCGTCCAAGCAGTCGCGGATTCGTCCAAGCAGGCGCGGAAGCTTCGAAGCAGGTGCGGAAGCGTCCAAGCAGGCGCGGTAGCGTCCAAGCTGTCGCGGAAGCGTACAAGCAGGCGCGGTAGCGTCCAAGCAGGCGCGGAAACGTCCAAGCAGGCGCGGAAGCATGCAAGAAGACGCAGAAGCTTCCAAGCAGGCGCGGTAGCGTCCAAGCAGTCGCGCAAGCGTCCAAGCAGGCGCGGTAGCGTCCAACCAGGCGCGGAAGCGTCCAAGCAGTCGCGGACACGTCCAAGTAGGCGCGGAAGCATGCAAGAAGGCGCGGAAGCATCCAAGCAGGCGCGGTAGCGTCCAAGCAGGCGCGGAAACGTCGAAGCAGGCGCGGAAGCATGCAAGAAGGCGCAGAAGAGTCCAAGCAGGCGCGGAAGCGTCCAAGCTTTCGCGGAAGCGTCCAAGCAGGTGCGGTAGCGTCCAAGCAGGCGCGGAAACGTCCAAGCAGGCGCGGAAGCATGCAAGAAGACGCAGAAGAGTCCAAGCAGGCGGGGAAGCATGCAAGCAGACGCGGAAGCGTCCAAGCAGGCGCGGACACGTCCAAGTAGGCGCGGAAGCATGCAAGAAGGCGCGGAAGCATCCAAGCAGGCGCGGTAGCGTCCAAGCAGGCGCGGAAACGTCGAAGCAGGCGCGGAAGCATGCAAGAAGGCGCAGAAGAGTCCAAGCAGGCGCCGAATCGTCCAAGCAGTCGCGGAAGCGTCCAAGCAGGCGCGGCAGCGTCCAAGCAGTCGCGGAAGCGTCCAAGCAGGCGCGGTAGCGTCCAAGCAGGCGCGGAAGCGTCCAACCAGGCGCGGAAGCGTCCAAGCAGTCGCGGAAGCGACCAAGCAGTCGCGGTAGCGTCCAACCAGGCGCGGAAGCGTCCAAGAAGTCGCGGAAGTTTCCAAACAAGCGCGGAAGCATGCAAGAAGACGCAGAATAGTCCAAGCAGGCGCGGAAGCGTCCAAGCAGTCGCGGAAGCGTCCAAGCAGGCGCGGTAGCGTCCAAGCAGTCGCGGAAGAGTCCAACCAGGCGCGGAAGCGTCCAAGAAGACGCGGAAGCGTCCAAACAGGCGCGGAAGCATGCAAGAAGACGCAGAAGAGTCCAAGCAGGCGCGGAAGCGTCCAAGCAGTCGCGGAAGCGTCCAAGCAGGCGCGGCAGCGTCCAAGCAGTCGCGGAAGCGTCCAAGCAGGCGCGGTAGCGTCCAAGCAGGCGCGGAAGCGTCCAAGCAGTCGCGGAAGCGTCCAAGCAGGCGCGGTAGCGTCCAACCAGGCGCGGAAGCGTCCAAGCAGGCTCGGAAGCATGCAAGAAGACGCAGAAGAGTCCAAGCAGGCGCGGAAGCGTCCAAGCAGGCGCGGCAGCATGCAAGAAGGCGCAGAAGAGTCCAAGCAGGCGCGGAAACGTCCAAGCAGGCGCGAAAGCATGCAAGAAGACGCAGAAGAGATCCAAGCAGGCGCGGAAGCGTCCAAGCAGGAGGGGAAGCATGCAAGCAGGCGCGGAAGCGTCCAAGCAGGAGGGGAAGCATGCAAGCAGGCGCGGAAGCGTCCAAGCAGGCGCGGAAACGTCCAAGTAGGCGCGGAAGCATGCAAGAAGGCGCAGAAGAGTCCAAGCAGTTGCGGAAGCGTCCAAGCAGTCGCGGAAGCGTCCAAGCAGGCGCGGTAGCGTCCAACCAGGCGCGGAAGCGTCCAAGCAGGCGGGGAAGCATGCAAGCAGGCGCGGAAGCGTCCAAGCAGGCGCGGAAACGTCCAAGCAGGCGCGGCAGCATGCAAGAAGGCGCAGAAGAGTCCAAGCAGGCGCGGAAACGTCCAAGCAGGCGCGGAAGCATGCAAGAAGTCGCAGAAGAGTCCAAGCAGGCGCGGAAGCGTCCAAGCAGGAGGGGAAGCATGCAAGCAGGCGCGGAAGCGTCCAAGCAGGCGCGGAAACGTCCAAGTAGGCGCGGAAGCATGCAAGAAGGCGCAGAAGAGTCCAAGCAGGCGCGGAAGCGTCCAAGCAGTCGCGGAAGCGTCCAAGCAGGCGCGGCAGCGTCCAAGCAGTCGCGGAAGCGTCCAAGCAGGCGCGGAAACGTCCAAGTAGGCGCGGAAGCATGCAAGAAGGAGCAGAAGAGTCCAAGCAGGCGCGGAAGCGTCCAAGCAGTCGCGGAAGCGTCCAAGCAGGCGCGGTAGCGTCCAAGCAGTCGCGGAAGAGTCCAAGCAGGCGCGGTAGCGTCCATGCAGTCGCGGTAGCGTCCAACCAGGCGGGGTAGCATGCAAGCAGGCGCGGAAGCACCCAAGCAGGCGCGGAAGCATGCAAGAAGGCGCAGAAGAGTCCAAGCATGCGCGGAAGCGTTCAAGCAGTCGCGGTAGCGTCCAAGCAGGCGCGGGAGCGTCCAAGCAGGCGCGGAAACGTCCAAGCAGGCGCGGAAGCATGCAAGAAGACGCAGAAGCGTCGAAGCAGGCGCGGAAGCGTCCAAGCAGTCGCGGAAGCGTCCAAGCAGGCGCGGAAGCGTCCAAGCAGGCGCGGAAGCATGCAAGAAGACGCAGAAGAGTTCAAGCAGGCGCGGAAGCGTCCAAGCAGTCGCGGAAGCGTCCAAGCAGGCGCGGTAGCGTCCAACCAGGCGCGGAAGCGTCCAAGCAGTCGCGGAAGCGTCCAAGCAGGCGCGGTAGTGTCCAAGCAGGCGCGGTAGCGTCCAACAAGGCGCGGATGCGTCCAAGCAGTCGCGGAAGCGTCCAAGCAGGCGCGGTAGCGTCCAAGCAGGCGCGGAAACGTCCAAGCAGGCGCGGAAGCATTCAAGAAGACGCAGAAGAGTCCAAGCAGGCGCGGAAGCGTCCAAGCAGTCGCGAAAGCGTCCAAGCAGGCGCGGTAGCGTCCAAACAGTCGCCGAAGCGTCCAAGCAGGCGCGGTAGCGTCCAAGCAGGCGCGGAAGCGTCCAAGCAGTCGCGGAAGCGTCCAAGCAGTCGCGGTAGCGTCCAACCAGGCGCGGAAGCGTCCAAGCAGTCGCGGAAGCGTCCAAGCAGGCACGGCAGCGTCCAAGCAGTCGCGGAAGCGTCCAAGCAGGCGCGGTAGCGTCCAAGCAGGCGCGGAAGCGTCCAAGCAGTCGCGGAAGCGTCCAAGCAGGCGCGGTAGCGTCCAAGAAGACGCGGAAGCGTCCAAACAGGCGCGGAAGCATGCAAGAAGACGCAGAAGAGTCCAAGCAGGCGCGGCAGCGTCCAAGCAGTCGCGGAAGCGTCCAAGCAGGCGCGGTAGCGTCCAAGCAGGCGCGGAAGCGTCCAAGCAGTCGCGGAAGCGTCCAAGCAGGCGCGGTAGCGTCCAACCAGGCGCGGAAGCGTCCAAGCAGGCGCGGAAGCATGCAAGAAGACGCAGAAGAGTCCAAGCAGGCGCGGAAGCGTCCAAGCAGGCGCGGCAGCATGCAAGAAGGCGCAGAAGAGTCCAAGCAGGCGCGGAAACGTCCAAGCAGGCGCGAAAGCATGCAAGAAGACGCAGAAGAGTCCAAGCAGGCGCGGAAGCGTCCAAGCAGGAGGGGAAGCATGCAAGCAGGCGCGGAAGCGTCCAAGCAGGAGGGGAAGCATGCTAGCAGGCGCGGAAGCGTCCAAGCAGGCGCGGAAACGTCCAAGTAGGCGCGGAAGCATGCAAGAAGGCGCAGAAGAGTCCAAGCAGTTGCGGAAGCGTCCAAGCAGTCGCGGAAGCGTCCAAGCAGGCGCGGTAGCGTCCAACCAGGCGCGGAAGCGTCCAAGCAGGCGGGGAAGCATGCAAGCAGGCGCGGAAGCGTCCAAGCAGGCGCGGAAACGTCCAAGCAGGCGCGGCAGCATGCAAGAAGGCGCAGAAGAGTCCAAGCAGGCGCGGAAACGTCCAAGCAGGCGCGGAAGCATGCAAGAAGACGCAGAAGAGTCCAAGCAGGCGCGGAAGCGTCCAAGCAGGAGGGGAAGCATGCAAGCAGGCGCGGAAGCGTCCAAGCAGGCGCGGAAACGTCCAAGTAGGCGCGGAAGCATGCAAGAAGGCGCAGAAGAGTCCAAGCAGGCGCGGAAGCGTCCAAGCAGTCGCGGAAGCGTCCAAGCAGGCGCGGCAGCGTCCAAGCAGTCGCGGAAGCGTCCAAGCAGGCGCGGTAGCGTCCAAGCAGGCGCGGAAGCGTCCAAGCAGTCGCGGAAGCGTCCAAGCAGGCGCGGTAGCGTCCAACCAGGCGCGGAAGCGTCCAAGCAGGCGCGGAAGCATGCAAGAAGACGCAGAAGAGTCCAAGCAGGCGCGGAAGCGTCCAAGCAGGCGCGGCAGCATGCAAGAAGGCGCAGAAGAGTCCAAGCAGGCGCGGAAACGTCCAAGCAGGCGCGGAAGCATGCAAGAAGACGCAGAAGAGTCCAAGCAGGCGCGGAAGCGTCCAAGCAGTCGCGGTAGCGTGCAAGCAGGCGCGGAAGCGTCCAAACAGGCGCGGAAACGGCCAAGCAGGCGCGGAAGCGTCCAAGCAGACGTGGGAGCGTCCAAGCATGCGCGGAAGCGTCCAAGCAGGCGCGGAAGCGTCCAAGCAGTCGCTGAAGCGTCCAAGCAGGCGCGGTAGCGTCCAAGCAGGCGCGGTAGCGTGCAAGCAGGCGCGGAAACGTCCAAGCAGGCGCGGAAGCATGCAAGAAGGCGCAGCATCATGCAAGAAGGCGCGGAACCGTCCAAGTAGTCGCGGAAGCGTCCAAGCAGGCGCAGTAGCGTCCAAGCAGGCGCGGAAACGTCCAAGCAGGCGTGGAAGAGTCCAAGCAGGCGCGGGAGCGTCAAAGCAGGCGTGAAAGCGTCAAAGCAGGCTCGGAACCGTGCAAGCAGGCGTGGAAGCGTCCAAGCAGACGCGGAAGCGTCCAAGCAGGCGCGGTAACGTCCAACCAGGCGCGGAAGCGTCCAAGCAGTCGCGGAAGCGTCCAAGCAGGCGCGGTAGAGTCCAAGCAGTCGCGGAAGCGTCCAAGGAGGCGCGGAAGCGTGCAAGCAGGCGCGGAAGCGTCCAAGCAGGCGCGGGCGCTTCCACGCAGTCGCGGAAGCGTGCAAGCAGGCGCGGAAGCGTCCAAGCAGGCGCGGGCGCTTCCACGCAGGCGCGGAAGCGTCCAAGTAGTCGCGGAAGCGTCCAAGCAGGCGCAGAAGCGTCCAAGCAGGCGCGGAAACGTCCACGCAGGCGTGGAAGAGTCCAAGCAGGCGCGGGAGCGTCCAAGCAGGCGTGAAAGCGTCAAAGCAGGCTCGGCACCGTGCAAGCAGGCGTGGAAGCGTCCAAGCAGTCGCGGAAGCGTCCAAGCAGGCGCGGTAGAGTCCAAGAAGTCGCGGAAGCGTCCAAGGAGGCGCGGAAGCGTGCAAGCAGGCGCGGAAGCGTCCAAGCAGGCGCGGGCGTTTCCACGCAGTCGCGGAACCGTGCAAGCAGGCGCAGAAGAGTCCAAGCAGGCGCGGAAACGTCCAAGCAGGCGCGGAAGCATGCAAGAAGACGCAGAAGAGTCCAAGCAGGCGCGGAAGCGTCCAAGCAGGCGCGGAAACGTCCAAGTAGGCGCGGAAGCATGCAAGAAGGCGCAGAAGAGTACAAGCAGGCGCGGAAGCGTCCAAGCAGTCGCAGAAGCGTCCAAGCAGGCGCGGTAGCGTCCAACCAGGCGCGGAAGCGTCCAAGCAGGCGCGGAAGCATGCAAGAAGACGCAGAAGAGTCCAAGCAGGCGCGGAAGAGTCCAAGCAGGAGGGGAAGCATGCAAGCAGGCGCGGAAGCGTCCAAGCAGGCGCGGAAACGTCCAAGTAGGCGCGGAAGCATGCAAGAAGGCGCAGAAGAGTCCAAGCAGGCGCGGAAGCTTCCAAGCAGGCGCGGTAGCGTCCAACCAGGCGCGGAAGCGTCCTAGCAGTCGCGGAAACGTCCAAGCAGGCGCGGAAGCATGCAAGAAGACGCAGAAGAGTCCAAGCAGGCGCGGAAGCGTCCAAGCAGGCGGGGAAGCATGCAAGCATGCGCGGAAGCATGCAAGAAGACGCAGAAGAGTCCAAGCAGGCGCGGAAGCGTCCAAGCAGGCGCGGAAGCGTCCAAGCAGTCGCGGAAGCGTCCAAGCATGCGCGGTAGAGTCCAAGCAGGCGCGGTAACGTCCAAGTAGGCGCGGAAGCATGCAAGAAGGCGCGGAAGCGTCCAAGCAGGCGCGGTAGCGTCCAAGCAGGCGCGGAAGCGTCCAAGCAGGCGCGGAAACGTCCAAGCAGGCGCGGCAGCATGCAAGAAGGCGCAGAAGAGTCCAAGCAGGCGCGGAAGCGTCCAAGCAGTCGCAGAAGCGTCCAAGCAGGCGCGGTAGCGTCCAACCAGGCGCGGAAGCGTCCAAGCAGTCGCGGAAGCGTCCAAGCAGGCGCGGTAGAGTCCAAGCAGTCGCGGAAGCGTCCAAGCAGGCGCGGTAACGTCCTAGTAGGCGCGGAAGCATACAAGAAGGCGCGGAAGCGTCAAAGCAGGCGCGGTAGCGTCCAAGCAGGCGCGGAAACGTCCAACCAGGCGCGGAAGCATGCAAGAAGGCGCAGAAGAGTCCAAGCAGGTGCGGAAGCGTCCAAGCAGGCGCGGAAGCGTCCAAGCAGGCGCGGAAGCGTCCAAGCAGGCGCGGTAGCGTCCAACCAGGCGCGGATGCGTCCAAGCAGTCGCGGAAGCGTCCAAGCAGGCGCGGTAGCGTCCAAGCAGGCGCGGAAACGTCCAAGCAGGCGCGGAAGCATGCAAGAAGACGCAGAAGAGTCCAAGCAGGCGCGGAAGCGTCCAAGCAGTCGCGGAAGCGTCCAAGCAGGCGCGGAAGAGTCCAAGCAGGCGCGGCAGCGTCCAAGCAGGCGCGGAAACGTCCAAGCAGGCGCGGAAGCATGCAAGAAGACGCAGAAGAGTCGAAGCAGGCGCGGAAGCGTCCAAGCAGTCGCGGAAGCGTCCAAGCAGGCGCGGTAGCGTCCAAGCAGTCGCGGAAGCGTCCAAGCAGGCGCGGTAGCGTCAAAGCAGTCGCGGAAGCGTCCAAGCAGGCGCGGTAGCGTCCAACCAGGCGCGGAAGCGTCCAAGCAGGCGGGGAAGCATGCAAGCAGTCGCGGAAGTGTTCAAGCAGGCGCGGTAGCGTCCAACCAGGCGCGGAAGCGTCCAAGCAGGCGGGGAAGCATGCAAGCAGGCGCGGAAGCGTCCAAGCAGGCGCGGAAACGTCCAAGCAGGCGCGGCAGCATGCAAGAAGGCGCAGAAGAGTCCAAGCAGGCGCGGAAGCGTCCAAGCAGTCGCGGAAGCGTCCAAGCATGTGCGGAAGTGTCCAAGCAGGCGCGGAAGCGTCCAATCAGTCGCGGAAGCGTCCAAGCAGGCGCGGAAGCGTCCAAGCAGGCGGGGAAGCATGCAAGCAGGCGCGGAAGCGTCCAAGCAGGCGCGGAAACGTCCAAGCAGGCGCGGCAGCATGCAAGAAGGCGCAGAAGAGTCCAAGCAGGCGTGGAAGCGTCCAAGCAGTCGCGGAAGCGTCCAAGCATGTGCGGAAGTGTCCAAGCAGGCGCGGAAGCGTCCAATCAGTCGCGGAAGCGTCCAAGCAGGCGCGGAAGCGTCCAAACAGGCGCGGAAACGTCCAAGCAGGCGCGGCAGCATGCAAGAAGGCGCAGAAGAGTCCAAGCAGGCGGGGAAGCATGCAAGCAGGCGCGGAAGCGTCCAAGCAGGCGCGGAAACGTCCAAGCAGGCGCGGCAGCATGCAAGAAGGCGCAGAAGAGTCCAAGCAGGCGCGGAAGCGTCCAAGCAGTCGCGGAAGCGTCCAAGCATGTGCGGAAGTGTCCAAGCAGGCGCGGAAGCGTCCAATCAGTCGCGGAAGCGTCCAAGCAGGCGCGGAAGCGTCCAAGCAGGCGGGGAAGCATGCAAGCAGGCGCGGAAGCGTCCAAGCAGGCGCGGAAACGTCCAAGCAGGCGCGGCAGCATGCAAGAAGGCGCAGAAGAGTCCAAGCAGGCGTGGAAGCGTCCAAGCAGTCGCGGAAGCGTCCAAGCATGTGCGGAAGTGTCCAAGCAGGCGCGGAAGCGTCCAATCAGTCGCGGAAGCGTCCAAGCAGGCGCGGAAACGTCCAAGTAGGCGCGGAAGCATGCAAGAAGGAGCAGAAGAGTCCAAGCAGTCGCGGAAGCGTCCAAGCAGGCGCGGTAGCGTCCAAGCAGGCGCGGAAACGTCCAAGCAGGCGCGGAAGCATGCAAGAAGACGCAGAAGAGTCCAAGCAGGCGCGGAAGCGTCCAAGCAGTCGCGGAAGCGTCCAAGCAGGCGCGGAAGAGTCCAAGCAGGCGCGGCAGCGTCCAAGCAGGCGCGGAAACGTCCAAGCAGGCGCGGAAGCATGCAAGAAGACGCAGAAGAGTCGAAGCAGGCGCGGAAGCGTCCAAGCAGTCGCGGAAGCGTCCAAGCAGGCGCGGTAGCGCCCAAGCAGTCGCGGTAGCGTTCAAGCAGGCGCGGTAGCGTCCAAGCAGGCGCGGAAGCATGCAAGAAGGCGCAGAAGAGTCCAAGCAGGCGCGGAAGCGTCCAAGCAGTCGCGGAAGCGTCCAAGCAGGCGCGGTAGCGTCCAAGCAGGTGCGGAAACGTCCAAGTAGGCGCGGAAGCATGCAAGAAGACGCAGAAGAGTCCAAGCAGGCGCGGAAGCGTCCAAGCAGGCGGGGAAGCATGCAAGCAGGCGCGGAAGCGTCCAAGCATGCGCGGAAGAGTCCAAGCAAGCGCGGAAGAGTCCAAGCAGGCGAGGAAGCGTCCAAGCAGGCGCGGAAGCGTCCAAGCATGCGCGGAAGAGTCCATGCAGGCGCGGAAGCGTCCAAGCAGTCGCGGAAGCGTCCAAGCAGGCGGGGAAGCATGCAAGCAGGCGCGGAAGCGTCCAAGCAGGCGCGGAAACATCAAAGTAGGCGCGGCAGCATGCAAGAAGGCGCAGGAGAGTCCAAGCAGTCGCGGAAGCGTCCAAGCAGTCGCGGAAGCATGCAAGCAGGCGCGGAAGCGTCCAGGCAGGCGCGGAAGCGACCAAGCAGTCGCGGAAGCGTCCAACCAGGCGCGGAAGCGTCCAAGAAGTCGAGGAAGCGTCCAAACAGGCGCGGAAGCATGCAAGAAGACGCAGAATAGTCCAAGCAGGCGCGGAAGCGTCCAAGCAGGCGCGGAAGCATGCAAGAAGACGCAGAAGAGTCCAAGCAGGCGCGGAAGCGTCCAAGCAGGCGCGGTGGCGTCCAAGCAGTCGCGGAAGCGTCCAAGCAGGCGCGGTAGCGTCCAAGCAGTCGCGGAAGCGTCCAAGCAGGCGCGGTAGCGTCCAAGCATGCGCGGAAGCGTCCAAGCAGTCGCGGAAACGTCCAAGCAGGCGCGGAAGCATGCAAGAAGACGCAGAAGAGTCCAAGCAGGCGCGGAAGCGTCCAACCAGGCGCGGTAACGTCCAAGCAGTCGCGGAAGCGTCCAAGCAGGCGCGGTAGCGTCCAAGCAGTCGCGGAAGCGTCCAAGCAGTCGCGGAAGCGTCCAAGCAGGCGCGGAAGAGTCCAAGAAGTCGCAGAAGCGTCCAAGCAGGCGCGGTAGCGTCCAAGCAGGCGCGGAAACGTTCAAGCAGGCGCGGAAGCATGCAAGAAGACGCAGAAGAGTCCAAGCAGGCGCGGAAGCGTCCAAGCAGGAGGGGAAGAATGCAAGCAGGCGCGGAAGCGTCCAAGCAGTCGCGGAAGCGTCCAAGCAGGCGCGGTAGCGTCCAAGCAAGCGCGGAAGCGTCCAAGAAGGCGCGGAAGCATGCAAGAAGACGCAGAAGAGTCCAAGCAGGCGCGGAAGCGTCCTAGCAGTCGCGGAAGTGTCCAAGCAGGCGCGGTAGCGTCCAAGCAGGCGCGGAAGCGTCCTAGCAGGCGCGGTAGAGTCCAAGCAGGCGCGGAAACGTCCAAGTAGGCGCGGAAGCATGCAAGAAGGCGCAGAAGAGTCCAAGCAGGCGCAGAAGAGTCCAAGCAGGCGCGGAAGCGTCCAAGCAGGCGGGGAAGCATGCAAGCAGGCGCGGAAGAGTCCAAGGAGGCGCGGAAACGTCCAAGCAGGCGCGGAAGCATGCAAGAAGGCGCAGAAGAGTCCAAGCAGGCGCGGAAGCGTCCTAGCAGTCGCGGAAGCGTCCAAGCAGGCGCGGTAGCGTCCAAGCTGGCGCGGAAATGTCCAAGCAGGCGCGGAAGCATGCAAGAAGGCGCAGAGGAGTCCAAGCAGGCGCGGAAGCGTCCAAGCAGTCGCGGAAACGTCCAAGCAGGCGCGGTAGCGTCCAAGCAGGCGCGGAAACGTCCAAGTAGGCGCGGAAGCATGCAAGAAGGCGCGGAAGCGTCCAAGCAGGCGCGGTAGCGTCCAAGCAGGCGCGGAAGCGTCCAAGCAGGCGCGGAAGCGTCCAAGCAGGCGCGGTAGCGTCCAACCAGGCGCGGATGCGTCCAAGCAGTCGCGGAAGCGTCCAAGCAGGCGCGGTAGCGTCCAAGCAGGCGCGGAAACGTCCAAGCAGGCGCGGAAGCATGCAAGAAGACGCAGAAGAGTCCAAGCAGGCGCGGAAGCGTCCAAGCAGTCGCGGAAGCGTCCAAGCAGGCGCGGAAGAGTCCAAGCAGGCGCGGCAGCGTCCAAGCAGGCGCGGAAACGTCCAAGCAGGCGCGGAAACGTCCAAGCAGGCGCGGAAGCATGCAAGAAGACGCAGAAGAGTCGAAGCAGGCGCGGAAGCGTCCAAGCAGTCGCGGAAGCGTCCAAGCAGGCGCGGTAGCGTCCAAGCAGTCGCGGAAGCGTCCAAGCAGGCGCGGTAGCGTCCAAGCAAGCGCGGAAGCGTCCAAGAAGGCGCGGAAGAGTCCAAGCAGGCGCGGAAGCGTCCAAGCAGGTGCGGAAGAATGCAAGCAGGCGCGGAAGCGTCCAAGCAGGCGCGGAAGCGTCCGAGCAGACGTGGGAGCGTCCAAGCAGTCGCGGTAGCGTGCAAGCATGCGCGGAAGCGTCCAAGCAGGCGCGGAAACGTCCAAGCAGGCGCGGAAGCGTCCAAGCAGACGTGGGAGCGTCCAAGCAAGCGCAGAAGTGTCCAAGCAGGCGCGGAAGCGTCCAAGCAGTCGCGGAAGCGTCCAAGCTGGCGCGGAAACGTCCAAGCAGGCGCGGAAGCATGCAAGAAGACGCAGAAGAGTCCAAGCAGGCGCGGAAGCGTCCAAGCAGGCGCGGTAGCGTCCAAGCAGTCGCGGAAGCGTCCAAGCAGGCGCGGTAGCGTCCAAGCAGGCGCGGAAGCGTCCAAGCAGTCGCGGAAGCGTCCAAGCAGGCGCGATAGCGTCCAACCAGGCGCGGAACCGTCCAAGCAGTCGCGGAAACGTCCAAGCAGGCGCGGAAGCATGCAAGAAGACGCAGAAGAGTCCAAGCAGGCGCGGAAGCGTCCAAGCAGGCGGGGAAGCATGCAAGCAGGCGCGGAAGCGTCCAAGCAGTCGCGGAAGCGTCCAAGCAGGCGCGGTAGCGTCCAAGCAAGCGCGGAAGCGTCCAAGAAGGCGCGGAAGCATGCAAGAAGACGCAGAAGAGTCCAAGCAGGCGCGGAAGCGTCCTAGCAGTCGCGGAAGCGTCCAAGCAGGCGCGGTAGCGTCCAAGCTGGCGCGGAAACGTCCAAGCAGGCGCGGAAGCATGCAAGAAGGCGCAGAAGAGTCCAAGCAGGCGCGGAAGCGTCCAAGCAGTCGCGGAAGCGTCCAAGCAGGCGCGGTAGCGTCCAAGCAGGTGCGGAAACGTCCAAGTAGGCGCGGAAGCATGCAAGAAGACGCAGAAGAGTCCAAGCAGGCGCGGAAGCGTCCAAGCAGGCGGGGAAGCATGCAAGCAGGCGCGGAAGCGTCCAAGCATGCGCGGAAGAGTCCAAGCAAGCGCGGAAGAGTCCAAGCAGGCGAGGAAGCGTCCAAGCAGGCGCGGAAGCGTCCAAGCATGCGCGGAAGAGTCCATGCAGGCGCGGAAGCGTCCAAGCAGTCGCGGAAGCGTCCAAGCAGGCGGGGAAGCATGCAAGCAGGCGCGGAAGCGTCCAAGCAGGCGCGGAAACATCAAAGTAGGCGCGGCAGCATGCAAGAAGGCGCAGGAGAGTCCAAGCAGTCGCGGAAGCGTCCAAGAAGTCGCGGAAGCATGCAAGCAGGCGCGGAAGCGTCCAGGCAGGCGCGGAAGCGACCAAGAAGTCGCGGAAGCGTCCAAGCAGGCGCGGAAGCGTCCAAGCTGGCGCGGAAATGTCCAAGCAGGCGCGGAAGCATGCAAGAAGGCGCAGAAGAGTCCAAGCAGGCGCGGAAGCGTCCAAGCAGTCGCGGAAGCGTCCAAGCAGGCGCAGTAGCGTCCAAGCAGGCGCGGAAACGTCCACGCAGGCGTGGAAGAGTCCAAGCAGGCGCGGGAGCGTCCAAGCAGGCGTGAAAGCGTCAAAGCAGGCTCGGAACCGTGCAAGCAGGCGTGGAAGCGTCCAAGGAGGCGCGGAAGCGTGCAAGCAGGCGCGGAAGCGTCCAAGCAGGCGCGGGCGTTTCCACGCAGTCGCGGAACCGTGCAAGCAGGCGCAGAAGAGTCCAAGCAGGCGCGGAAACGTCCAAGCAGGCGCGGAAGCATGCAAGAAGACGCAGAAGAGTCCAAGCAGGCGCGGAAGCGTCCAAGCAGGAGGGGAAGCATGCAAGCAGGCGCGGAAGCGTCCAAGCAGGCGCGGAAACGTCCAAGTAGGCGCGGAAGCATGCAAGAAGGCGCAGAAGAGTACAAGCAGGCGCGGAAGCGTCCAAGCAGTCGCAGAAGCGTCCAAGCAGGCGCGGTAGCGTCCAACCAGGCGCGGAAGCGTCCAAGCAGGCGCGGAAGCATGCAAGAAGACGCAGAAGAGTCCAAGCAGGCGCGGAAGAGTCCAAGCAGGAGGGGAAGCATGCAAGCAGGCGCGGAAGCGTCCAAGCAGGCGCGGAAACGTCCAAGTAGGCGCGGAAGCATGCAAGAAGGCGCAGAAGAGTCCAAGCAGGCGCGGAAGCTTCCAAGCAGGCGCGGTAGCGTCCAACCAGGCGCGGAAGCGTCCTAGCAGTCGCGGAAACGTCCAAGCAGGCGCGGAAGCATGCAAGAAGACGCAGAAGAGTCCAAGCAGGCGCGGAAGCGTCCAAGCAGGCGGGGAAGCATGCAAGCATGCGCGGAAGCATGCAAGAAGACGCAGAAGAGTCCAAGCAGGCGCGGAAGCGTCCAAGCAGGCGCGGAAGCGTCCAAGCAGTCGCGGAAGCGTCCAAGCATGCGCGGAAGAGTCCAAGCAGGCGCGGTAACGTCCAAGTAGGCGCGGAAGCATGCAAGAAGGCGCGGAAGCGTCCAAGCAGGCGCGGTAGCGTCCAAGCAGGCGCGGAAGCGTCCAAGCAGGCGCGGAAGCGTCCAAGCAGGCGCGGCAGCATGCAAGAAGGCGCAGAAGAGTCCAAGCAGGCGCGGAAGCGTCCAAGCAGTCGCAGAAGCGTCCAAGGAGGCGCGGTAGCGTCCAACCAGGCGCGGAAGCGTCCAAGCAGTCGCGGAAGCGTCCAAGCAGGCGCGGTAGAGTCCAAGCAGTCGCGGAAGCGTCCAAGCAGGCGCGGTAACGTCCTAGTAGGCGCGGAAGCATACAAGAAGGCGCGGAAGCGTCAAAGCAGGCGCGGTAGCGTCCAAGCAGGCGCGGAAACGTCCAACCAGGCGCGGAAGCATGCAAGAAGGCGCAGAAGAGTCCAAGCAGGTGCGGAAGCGTCCAAGCAGGCGCGGAAGCGTCCAAGCAGGCGCGGAAGCGTCCAAGCAGGCGCGGTAGCGTCCAACCAGGCGCGGATGCGTCCAAGCAGTCGCGGAAGCGTCCAAGCAGGCGCGGTAGCGTCCAAGCAGGCGCGGAAACGTCCAAGCAGGCGCGGAAGCATGCAAGAAGACGCAGAAGAGTCCAAGCAGGCGCGGAAGCGTCCAAGCAGTCGCGGAAGCGTCCAAGCAGGCGCGGAAGAGTCCAAGCAGGCGCGGCAGCGTCCAAGCAGGCGCGGAAACGTCCAAGCAGGCGCGGAAGCATGCAAGAAGACGCAGAAGAGTCGAAGCAGGCGCGGAAGCGTCCAAGCAGTCGCGGAAGCGTCCAAGCAGGCGCGGTAGCGTCCAAGCAGTCGCGGAAGCGTCCAAGCAGGCGCGGTAGCGTCCAAGCAGTCGCGGAAGCGTCCAAGCAGGCGCGGTAGCGTCCAACCAGGCGCGGAAGCGTCCAAGCAGGCGGGGAAGCATGCAAGCAGTCGCGGAAGTGTTCAAGCAGGCGCGGTAGCGTCCAACCAGGCGCGGAAGCGTCCAAGCAGGCGGGGAAGCATGCAAGCAGGCGCGGAAGCGTCCAAGCAGGCGCGGAAACGTCCAAGCAGGCGCGGCAGCATGCAAGAAGGCGCAGAAGAGTCCAAGCAGGCGCGGAAGCGTCCAAGCAGTCGCGGAAGCGTCCAAGCATGTGCGGAAGTGTCCAAGCAGGCGTGGAAGCGTCCAATCAGTCGCGGAAGCGTCCAAGCAGTCGCAGAAGCGTCCAAGCAGGCGCGGTAGCGTCCAACCAGGCGCGGAAGCGTCCAAGCAGTCGCGGAAGCGTCCAAGCAGGCGCGGTAGAGTCCAAGCAGTCGCGGAAGCGTCCAAGCAGGCGCGGTAACGTCCTAGTAGGCGCGGAAGCATACAAGAAGGCGCGGAAGCGTCAAAGCAGGCGCGGTAGCGTCCAAGCAGGCGCGGAAACGTCCAACCAGGCGCGGAAGCATGCAAGAAGGCGCAGAAGAGTCCAAGCAGGTGCGGAAGCGTCCAAGCAGGCGCGGAAGCGTCCAAGCAGGCGCGGAAGCGTCCAAGCAGGCGCGGTAGCGTCCAACCAGGCGCGGATGCGTCCAAGCAGTCGCGGAAGCGTCCAAGCAGGCGCGGGAACGTCCAAGCAGGCGCGGAAACGTCCAAGCAGGCGCGGAAGCATGCAAGAAGACGCAGAAGAGTCCAAGCAGGCGCGGAAGCGTCCAAGCAGTCGCGGAAGCGTCCAAGCAGGCGCGGTAGCGTCCAACCAGGCGCGGAAGCGTCCAAGCAGGCGCGGAAGAGTCCAAGCAGGCGCGGAAGCGTCCAATCAGGCGCGGAAACGTACAAGCAGGCGCGGTAGCGTCCAAGCAGGCGCGGAAACGTCCAAGCAGGCGCGATAGCGTCCAAGCAGTCGCGGAAGAGTCCAAGCAGGCGCGGAAGCGTCCAATCAGGCGCGGAAACGTACAAGCAGGCGCGGTAGCGTCCAAGCAGGCGCGGAAACGTCCAAGCAGGCGCGGAAGCATGCAAGAAGGCGCAGACGAGTCCAAGCAGGCTCGGAAGCGTCCAAGCAGGTGCGGTAGCGTCCAAGCAGGCGCGGAAACGGCCAAGTAGGCGCGGAAGCATGCAAGAAGGCGCGGAAGCGTCCAAGCAGGCGCGGTAGCGTCCAACCAGGCGCGGAAGCGTCCAAGCAGGCGCGGAAGAGTCCAAGCAGGCGCGGAAGCGTCCAATCAGGCGCGGAAACGTACAAGCAGGCGCGGTAGCGTCCAAGCAGGCGCGGAAACGTCCAAGCAGGCGCGGAAGCATGCAAGAAGGCGCAGACGAGTCCAAGCAGGCTCGGAAGCGTCCAAGCAGGTGCGGTAGCGTCCAAGCAGGCGCGGAAACGGCCAAGTAGGCGCGGAAGCATGCAAGAAGGCGCGGAAGCGTCCAAGCAGGCGCGGTAGCGTCCAACCAGGCGCGGAAGCGTCCACGCAGTCGCGGAAGCGTCCAAGCAGGCGCGATAGCGTCCAAGCAGACGCGGAAGCGTGTAAGAAGGCGCGGTAGCGTCCAAGCAGGCGCGGAAACGTCCAAGCAGGCGCGGAAGCATGCAAGAAGGCGCAGAAGAGTCCAAGCAGGCGCGGAAACGTCCAAGCAGGCGCGGAAGCATGCAAGAAGACGCAGAAGAGTCCAAGCAGGCGCGGAATCGTCCAAGCAGGCGGGGAAGCATGCAAGCAGGCGCGGTAGCGTCCAACCAGGCGCGGAAGCGTGTAAGAAGGCGCGGTAGCGTCCAAGCAGGCGCAGAAAAGTCCAAGCAGGTGCAGAAGAGTCCAAGCAGGCGCGGAAACGTCCAAGCAGGCGCGGAAGCATGCAAGAAGACGCAGAAGAGTCCAAGCAGGCTCGGAATCGTCCAAGCAGGCGGGGAAGCATGCAAGTAGACGCAGAAGCGTCCAAGCAGGCGCGGACACGTCCAAGTAGGCGCGGAAGCATGCAAGAAGGCGCGGAAGCATCCAAGCAGGCGCGGTAGCGTCCAAGCAGTCGCGGAAGCGTCCAAGCAGGCGCGGTAGCATGCAAGAAGACGCAGAAGAGTCCAAGCAGGCGCGGAAGCGTCCAAGCAGCCGGGGAAGCATGCAAGCAGGCGCGGTAGCGTCCAACCAGGCGCGGAAGCGTCCACGCAGTCGCGGAAGCGTCCAAGCAGGCGCGATAGCGTCCAAGCAGACGCGGAAGCGTGTAAGAAGGCGCGGTAGCGTCCAAGCAGGCGCGGAAACGTCCAAGCAGGCGCGGAAGCATGCAAGAAGGCGCAGAAGAGTCCAAGCAGACGCGGTAGCGTCCAACCAGGCGCGGAAGCGTCCACGCAGTCGCGGAAGCGTCCAAGCAGGCGCGATAGCGTCCAAGCAGACGCGGAAGCGTGTAAGAAGGCGCGGTAGCGTCCAAGCAGGCGCGGAAACGTCCAAGCAGGCGCGGAAGCATGCAAGAAGGCGCAGAAGAGTCCAAGCAGGCGCGGAAACGTCCAAGCAGGCGCGGAAGCATGCAAGAAGACGCAGAAGAGTCCAAGCAGGCGGGGAAGCATGCAAGCAGGCGCGTTAGCGTCCAACCAGGCGCGGAAGCGTCCACATAGTCGCGGAAGCGTCCAAGCAGGCGCGATAGCGTCCAAGCAGACGCGGAAGCGTCCAAGCAGTCGCGGATTCGTCCAAGCAGGCGCGGTAGCGTCCAAGCAGTCGCGGAAGCGTCCGAGCAGGCGCGGTAGCGTCCAAGCAGGCGCGGAAGCGTCCAAGCTGGCGCGGAAGCGTCCAAGCAGGTGCGGTAGCGTCCAAGCAGGCGCGGTAGCGTCCAAGCGGTCGCGGAAGCGTACAAGCAGGCGCGGTAGCGTCCAAGCAGGCGCGGAAACGTCCAAGCAGGCGCGGAAGCATGCAAGAAGGCGCAGAAGAGTCCAAGCAGGCGCAGAAAAGTCCAAGCAGGTGCAGAAGCAACCATATAGGCGCGAAAGCGTCCAAGCAGGCGCGGAAGCTTCCAAGCAGGCGCGGTAGCGTCCAAGCAGTCGCGGAAGCGTCCAAGCAGGCGCGGTAGCGTCCAACCAGGCGCGGAAGCATGCAAGAAGGCGCAGAAGAATCCAAGCAGGCGCAGAAAAGTCCAAGCAGGCGCGGAAGCAACCATATAGGCGCGAAAGCGTCCAAGCAGGCGCGGAAGCTTCCAAGCAGGCGCGGTAGCGTCCAAGCAGTCGCGGAAGCGTCCAAGCAGGCGCGGTAGCGTCCAACCAGGCTCGGAAGCGTCCAAGCAGTCGCGGATACGTCCAAGCAGGCGCGGTAGCGTCCAAGCAGTCGCGGAAGCGTCCAAGCAGGCGCGGTAGCATGCAAGAAGACGCAGAAGAGTCCAAGCAGGCGCGGAAGCGTCCAAGCAGCCGGGGAAGCATGCAAGCAGGCGCGGTAGCGTCCAACCAGGCGCGGAAGCGTCCACGCAGTCGCGGAAGCGTCCAAGCAGGCGCGATAGCGTCCAAGCAGACGCGGAAGCGTGTAAGAAGGCGCGGTAGCGTCCAAGCAGTCGCGGAAGCGTCCAAGCAGGCGCGGTAGCGTCCAAGCAGGCGCGGAAACGTCCAAGCAGGCGCGGAAGCATGCAAGAAGGCGCAGAAGAATCCAAGCAGGCGCGGAAGCGTCCAAGCAGTCGCGGAAGCGTCCAAGCAGGTGCGGTAGCGTCCAAGCAGGCGCGGAAACGTCCAAGTAGGCGCGGAAGCATGCAAGAAGGCGCGGAAGCGTCCAAGCAGGCGCGGTAGCGTCCAACCAGGCGCGGAAGCGTCCACGCAGTCGCGGAAGCGTCCAAGCAGGCGCGATAGCGTCCAAGCAGACGCGGAAGCGTGTAAGAAGGCGCGGTAGCGTCCAAGCAGGCGCGGAAACGTCCAAGCAGGCGCGGAAGCATGCAAGAAGGCGCAGAAGCGTCCAAGCAGGCGCGGAAACGTCCAAGCAGGCGGGGAAGCATGCAAGCAGGCGCGTTAGCGTCCAACCAGGCGCGGAAGCGTCCACATAGTCGCGGAAGCGTCCAAGCAGGCGCGATAGCGTCCAAGCAGACGCGGAAGCGTGTAAGAAGGCGCGGTAGCGTCCAAGCCGGCGCAGAAAAGTCCAAGCAGGTGCAGAAGCGTCCAAGCAGTCGCGGAAGCGTCCAAGCAGGCGCGATAGCGTCCAAGCAGACGCGGAAGCGTCCAAGCAGGCGCGGTAGCGTCCAAGCAGGCGCGGAAACGTCCAAGCAGGCGCGGAAGCATGCAAGAAGGCGCAGAAGAGTCCAAGCAGGCGCAGAAAAGTCCAAGCAGGTGCAGAAGCGTCCAAGCAGTCGCGGAAGCGTCCAAGCAGGCGCGATAGCGTCCAAGCAGACGCGATAGCGTCCAAGCAGACGCGGAAGCGTGTAAGAAGGCGCGGTAGCGTCCAAGCAGGCGCGGAAACGTCCAAGCAGGCGCGGAAGCATGCAAGAAGGCGCAGAAGAGTCCAAGCAGGCGCGGAAACGTCCAAGCAGGCGCGGAAGCATGCAAGAAGACGCAGAAGAGTCCAAGCAGGCGCGGAATCGTCCAAGCAGGCGGGGAAGCATGCAAGCAGGCGCGTTAGCGTCCAACCAGGCGCGGAAGCGTCCACATAGTCGCGGAAGCGTCCAAGCAGGCGCGATAGCGTCCAAGCAGACGCGGAAGCGTCCAAGCAGTCGCGGATTCGTCCAAGCAGGCGCGGTAGCGTCCAAGCAGTCGCGGAAGCGTCCAAGCAGGCGCGGTAGCGTCCAAGCAGGCGCGGAAACGTCCAAGCAGGCGCGGAAGCATGCAAGAAGGCGCAGAAGAGTCCAAGCAGACGCGGAAGCGTCCAAGCAGTCGCGGAAGCGTCCAAGCAGGTGCGGTAGCGTCCAAGCAGGCGCGGAAACGTCCAAGTAGGCGCGGAAGCATGCAAGAAGGCGCGGAAGCGTCCAAGCAGGCGCGGTAGCGTCCAACCAGGCGCGGAAGCGTCCACGCAGTCGCGGAAGCGTCCAAGCAGGCGCGATAGCGTCCAAGCAGACGCGGAAGCGTCCAAGCAGGCGCGGAAGCGTGTAAGAAGGCGCGGTAGCGTCCAAGCAGGCGCGGAAACGTCCAAGCAGGCGCGGAAGCATGCAAGAAGGCGCAGAAGAGTCCAAGCAGGCGCGGAAACGTCCAAGCAGGCGCGGAAGCATGCAAGAAGACGCAGAAGAGTCCAAGCAGGCGCGGAATCGTCCAAGCAGGCGGGGAAGCATGCAAGCAGGCGCGTTAGCGTCCAACCAGGCGCGGAAGCGTCCACATAGTCGCGGAAGCGTCCAAGCAGGCGCGATAGCGTCCAAGCAGACGCGGAAGCGTCCAAGCAGTCGCGGATTCGTCCAAGCAGGCGCGGTAGCGTCCAAGCAGTCGCGGAAGCGTCCGAGCAGGCGCGGTAGCGTCCAAGCAGGCGCGGAAGCGTCCAAGCTGGCGCGGAAGCGTCCAAGCAGGTGCGGTAGCGTCCAAGCAGGCGCGGTAGCGTCCAAGCGGTCGCGGAAGCGTACAAGCAGGCGCGGTAGCGTCCAAGCAGGCGCGGAAACGTCCAAGCAGGCGCGGAAGCATGCAAGAAGGCGCAGAAGAGTCCAAGCAGGCGCAGAAAAGTCCAAGCAGGTGCAGAAGCAACCATATAGGCGCGAAAGCGTCCAAGCAGGCGCGGAAGCTTCCAAGCAGGCGCGGTAGCGTCCAAGCAGTCGCGGAAGCGTCCAAGCAGGCGCGGTAGCGTCCAACCAGGCGCGGAAGCATGCAAGAAGGCGCAGAAGAATCCAAGCAGGCGCAGAAAAGTCCAAGCAGGCGCGGAAGCAACCATATAGGCGCGAAAGCGTCCAAGCAGGCGCGGAAGCTTCCAAGCAGGCGCGGTAGCGTCCAAGCAGTCGCGGAAGCGTCCAAGCAGGCGCGGTAGCGTCCAACCAGGCTCGGAAGCGTCCAAGCAGTCGCGGATACGTCCAAGCAGGCGCGGTAGCGTCCAAGCAGTCGCGGAAGCGTCCAAGCAGGCGCGGTAGCATGCAAGAAGACGCAGAAGAGTCCAAGCAGGCGCGGAAGCGTCCAAGCAGCCGGGGAAGCATGCAAGCAGGCGCGGTAGCGTCCAACCAGGCGCGGAAGCGTCCACGCAGTCGCGGAAGCGTCCAAGCAGGCGCGATAGCGTCCAAGCAGACGCGGAAGCGTGTAAGAAGGCGCGGTAGCGTCCAAGCATGCGCGGAAACGTCCAAGCAGGCGCGGAAGCATGCAAGAAGGCGCAGAAGAGTCCAAGCAGACACGGAAGCATCCAAGCAGTCGCGGAAGCGTCCAAGCAGGTGCGGTAGCGTCCAAGCAGGCGCGGAAACGTCCAAGTAGGCGCGGAAGCATGCAAGAAGGCGCGGAAGCGTCCAAGCAGGCGCGGAAGCGTCCAAGCAGTCGCGGATTCGTCCAAGCAGGCGCGGTAGCGTCCAAGCAGTCGCGGAAGCGTCCAAGCAGGCGCGGTAGCGTCCAAGCAGGCGCGGAAACGTCCAAGCAGGCGCGGAAGCATGCAAGAAGGCGCAGAAGAGTCCAAGCAGGCGCGGAAGCGTCCAAGCAGTCGCGGAAGCGTCCAAGCAGGTGCGGTAGCGTCCAAGCAGGCGCGGAAACGTCCAAGTAGGCGCGGAAGCATGCAAGAAGGCGCGGAAGCGTCCAAGCAGCCGCGGTAGCGTCCAACCAGGCGCGGAAGCGTCCACGCAGTCGCGGAAGCGTCCAAGCAGGCGCGATAGCGTCCAAGCAGACGCGGAAGCGTGTAAGAAGGCGCGGTAGCGTCCAAGCAGGCGCGGAAACGTCCAAGCAGGCGCGGAAGCATGCAAGAAGCCGCAGAAGAGTCCAAGCAGGCGCGGAAACGTCCAAGCAGGCGCGGAAGCATGCAAGAAGACGCAGAAGAGTCCAAGCAGGCGCGGAATCGTCCAAGCAGGCGGGGAAGCATGCAAGCAGGCGCGTTAGCGTCCAACCAGGCGCGGAAGCGTCCACATAGTCGCGGAAGCGTCCAAGCAGGCGCGATAGCGTCCAAGCAGACGCGGAAGCGTCCAAGCAGTCGCGGATTCGTCCAAGCAGGCGCGGTAGCGTCCAAGCAGTCGCGGAAGCGTCCAAGCAGGCGCGGTAGCGTCCAAGCAGGCGCGGAAACGTCCAAGCAGGCGCGGAAGCATGCAAGAAGGCGCAGAAGAGTCCAAGCAGGCGCGGAAGCGTCCAAGCAGTCGCGGAAGCGTCCAAGCAGGTGCGGTAGCGTCCAAGCAGGCGCGGAAACGTCCAAGTAGGCGCGGAAGCATGCAAGAAGGCGCGGAAGCGTCCAAGCAGGCGCGGTAGCGTCCAACCAGGCGCGGAAGCGTCCACGCAGTCGCGGAAGCGTCCAAGCAGGCGCGATAGCGTCCAAGCAGACGCGGAAGCGTGTAAGAAGGCGCGGTAGCGTCCAAGCAGGCGCGGAAACGTCCAAGCAGGCGCGGAAGCATGCAAGAAGGCGCAGAAGCGTCCAAGCAGGCGCGGAAACGTCCAAGCAGGCGGGGAAGCATGCAAGCAGGCGCGTTAGCGTCCAACCAGGCGCGGAAGCGTCCACATAGTCGCGGAAGCGTCCAAGCAGGCGCGATAGCGTCCAAGCAGACGCGGAAGCGTGTAAGAAGGCGCGGTAGCGTCCAAGCAGGCGCAGAAAAGTCCAAGCAGGTGCAGAAGCGTCCAAGCAGTCGCGGAAGCGTCCAAGCAGGCGCGATAGCGTCCAAGCAGACGCGGAAGCGTCCAAGCAGGCGCGGTAGCGTCCAAGCAGGCGCGGAAACGTCCAAGCAGGCGCGGAAGCATGCAAGAAGGCGCAGAAGAGTCCAAGCAGGCGCAGAAAAGTCCAAGCAGGTGCAGAAGCGTCCAAGCAGTCGCGGAAGCGTCCAAGCAGGCGCGATAGCGTCCAAGCAGACGCGGAAGCGTCCAAGCAGGCGCGGTAGCGTCCAAGCAGTCGCGGAAGCGTCCAAGCAGGCGCGGTAGCGTCCAACCAGGCTCGGAAGCGTCCAAGCAGTCGCGGATACGTCCAAGCAGGCGCGGTAGCGTCCAAGCAGTCGCGGAAGCGTCCAAGCAGGCGCGGTAGCATGCAAGAAGACGCAGAAGAGTCCAAGCAGGCGCGGAAGCGTCCAAGCAGCCGGGGAAGCATGCAAGCAGGCGCGGTAGCGTCCAACCAGGCGCGGAAGCGTCCACGCAGTCGCGGAAGCGTCCAAGCAGGCGCGATAGCGTCCAAGCAGACGCGGAAGCGTGTAAGAAGGCGCGGTAGCGTCCAAGCATGCGCGGAAACGTCCAAGCAGGCGCGGAAGCATGCAAGAAGGCGCAGAAGAGTCCAAGCAGACACGGAAGCATCCAAGCAGTCGCGGAAGCGTCCAAGCAGGTGCGGTAGCGTCCAAGCAGGCGCGGAAACGTCCAAGTAGGCGCGGAAGCATGCAAGAAGGCGCGGAAGCGTCCAAGCAGGCGCGGAAGCGTCCAAGCAGGGGCGGAAGCGTCCAAGCATGCGCGGAAGAGTCCAAGCAGGCGCGGAAGCGTCCAAGCAGGCGCGGAAGCGTCCAACCAGGCGCGGAAGCGTCCAAGCAGTCGCGGATTCGTCCAAGCAGGCGCGGTAGCGTCCAAGCAGTCGCGGAAGCGTCCAAGCAGGCGCGGTAGCGTCCAAGCAGGCGCGGAAACGTCCAAGCAGGCGCGGAAGCATGCAAGAAGGCGCAGAAGAGTCCAAGCAGGCGCGGAAGCGTCCAAGCAGTCGCGGAAGCGTCCAAGCAGGTGCGGTAGCGTCCAAGCAGGCGCGGAAACGTCCAAGTAGGCGCGGAAGCATGCAAGAAGGCGCGGAAGCGTCCAAGCAGCCGCGGTAGCGTCCAACCAGGCGCGGAAGCGTCCACGCAGTCGCGGAAGCGTCCAAGCAGGCGCGATAGCGTCCAAGCAGACGCGGAAGCGTGTAAGAAGGCGCGGTAGCGTCCAAGCAGGCGCGGAAACGTCCAAGCAGGCGCGGAAGCATGCAAGAAGCCGCAGAAGAGTCCAAGCAGGCGCGGAAACGTCCAAGCAGGCGCGGAAGCATGCAAGAAGACGCAGAAGAGTCCAAGCAGGCGCGGAATCGTCCAAGCAGGCGGGGAAGCATGCAAGCAGGCGCGTTAGCGTCCAACCAGGCGCGGAAGCGTCCACATAGTCGCGGAAGCGTCCAAGCAGGCGCGATAGCGTCCAAGCAGACGCGGAAGCGTCCAAGCAGTCGCGGATTCGTCCAAGCAGGCGCGGTAGCGTCCAAGCAGTCGCGGAAGCGTCCAAGCAGGCGCGGTAGCGTCCAAGCAGGCGCGGAAACGTCCAAGCAGGCGCGGAAGCATGCAAGAAGGCGCAGAAGAGTCCAAGCAGGCGCGGAAGCGTCCAAGCAGTCGCGGAAGCGTCCAAGCAGGTGCGGTAGCGTCCAAGCAGGCGCGGAAACGTCCAAGTAGGCGCGGAAGCATGCAAGAAGGCGCGGAAGCGTCCAAGCAGCCGCGGTAGCGTCCAACCAGGCGCGGAAGCGTCCACGCAGTCGCGGAAGCGTCCAAGCAGGCGCGATAGCGTCCAAGCAGACGCGGAAGCGTGTAAGAAGGCGCGGTAGCGTCCAAGCAGGCGCGGAAACGTCCAAGCAGGCGCGGAAGCATGCAAGAAGCCGCAGAAGAGTCCAAGCAGGCGCGGAAACGTCCAAGCAGGCGCGGAAGCATGCAAGAAGACGCAGAAGAGTCCAAGCAGGCGCGGAATCGTCCAAGCAGGCGGGGAAGCATGCAAGCAGGCGCGTTAGCGTCCAACCAGGCGCGGAAGCGTCCACATAGTCGCGGAAGCGTCCAAGCAGGCGCGATAGCGTCCAAGCAGACGCGGAAGCGTCCAAGCAGTCGCGGATTCGTCCAAGCAGGCGCGGTAGCGTCCAAGCAGTCGCGGAAGCGTCCAAGCAGGCGCGGTAGCGTCCAAGCAGGCGCGGAAACGTCCAAGCAGGCGCGGAAGCATGCAAGAAGGCGCAGAAGAGTCCAAGCAGGCGCGGAAGCGTCCAAGCAGTCGCGGAAGCGTCCAAGCAGGTGCGGTAGCGTCCAAGCAGGCGCGGAAACGTCCAAGTAGGCGCGGAAGCATGCAAGAAGGCGCGGAAGCGTCCAAGCAGGCGCGGTAGCGTCCAACCAGGCGCGGAAGCGTCCACGCAGTCGCGGAAGCGTCCAAGCAGGCGCGATAGCGTCCAAGCAGACGCGGAAGCGTGTAAGAAGGCGCGGTAGCGTCCAAGCAGGCGCGGAAACGTCCAAGCAGGCGCGGAAGCATGCAAGAAGGCGCAGAAGCGTCCAAGCAGGCGCGGAAACGTCCAAGCAGGCGGGGAAGCATGCAAGCAGGCGCGTTAGCGTCCAACCAGGCGCGGAAGCGTCCACATAGTCGCGGAAGCGTCCAAGCAGGCGCGATAGCGTCCAAGCAGACGCGGAAGCGTGTAAGAAGGCGCGGTAGCGTCCAAGCAGGCGCAGAAAAGTCCAAGCAGGTGCAGAAGCGTCCAAGCAGTCGCGGAAGCGTCCAAGCAGGCGCGATAGCGTCCAAGCAGACGCGGAAGCGTCCAAGCAGGCGCGGTAGCGTCCAAGCAGGCGCGGAAACGTCCAAGCAGGCGCGGAAGCATGCAAGAAGGCGCAGAAGAGTCCAAGCAGGCGCAGAAAAGTCCAAGCAGGTGCAGAAGCGTCCAAGCAGTCGCGGAAGCGTCCAAGCAGGCGCGATAGCGTCCAAGCAGACGCGGAAGCGTCCAAGCAGGCGCGGTAGCGTCCAAGCAGGCGCGGAAGCGTCCAAGCAGGCGCGATAGCGTCCAAGCAGACGCGGAAGCGTTCAAGCAGGCGCGGTAGCGTCCAAGCAGTCGCGGAAGCCTCCAAGCAGGCGCGGTAGCGTCCAAGCAGGCGCGGAATCGTCGAAGCAGGCGCGGAAACGTCCAAGTAGGCGCGGTAGCGTCCAACCAGGCGCGGAATCGTCCAAGCAGACGCAGAAGTGTCCAAGCAGGCGCGGAAACGTCCAAGCAGGCGCGGAAGCATGCAAGAAGACGCAGAAGAGTCCAAGCAGGCGCGGAAGCGTCCAAGCAGTCGCGGAAGCGTCCAAACAGGCGCGGTAACGTCCAAGCAGGCGCGGAAGCATGCAAGCAGGCGCGGAAGCGTCCAACCAGGCGCGGAAGCGTCCAAGCAGTCGCGGATTCGTCCAAGCAGGCGCGGAAGCTTCGAAGCAGGTGCGGAAGCGTCCAAGCAGGCGCGGTAGCGTCCAAGCTGTCGCGGAAGCGTACAAGCAGGCGCGGTAGCGTCCAAGCAGGCGCGGAAACGTCCAAGCAGGCGCGGAAGCATGCAAGAAGACGCAGAAGCTTCCAAGCAGGCGCGGTAGCGTCCAAGCAGTCGCGCAAGCGTCCAAGCAGGCGCGGTAGCGTCCAACCAGGCGCGGAAGCGTCCAAGCAGTCGCGGACACGTCCAAGTAGGCGCGGAAGCATGCAAGAAGGCGCGGAAGCATCCAAGCAGGCGCGGTAGCGTCCAAGCAGGCGCGGAAACGTCGAAGCAGGCGCGGAAGCATGCAAGAAGGCGCAGAAGAGTCCAAGCAGGCGCGGAAGCGTCCAAGCTTTCGCGGAAGCGTCCAAGCAGGTGCGGTAGCGTCCAAGCAGGCGCGGAAACGTCCAAGCAGGCGCGGAAGCATGCAAGAAGACGCAGAAGAGTCCAAGCAGGCGGGGAAGCATGCAAGCAGACGCGGAAGCGTCCAAGCAGGCGCGGACACGTCCAAGTAGGCGCGGAAGCATGCAAGAAGGCGCGGAAGCATCCAAGCAGGCGCGGTAGCGTCCAAGCAGGCGCGGAAACGTCGAAGCAGGCGCGGAAGCATGCAAGAAGGCGCAGAAGAGTCCAAGCAGGCGCCGAATCGTCCAAGCAGTCGCGGAAGCGTCCAAGCAGGCGCGGCAGCGTCCAAGCAGTCGCGGAAGCGTCCAAGCAGGCGCGGTAGCGTCCAAGCAGGCGCGGAAGCGTCCAACCAGGCGCGGAAGCGTCCAAGCAGTCGCGGAAGCGACCAAGCAGTCGCGGTAGCGTCCAACCAGGCGCGGAAGCGTCCAAGAAGTCGCGGAAGTTTCCAAACAAGCGCGGAAGCATGCAAGAAGACGCAGAATAGTCCAAGCAGGCGCGGAAGCGTCCAAGCAGTCGCGGAAGCGTCCAAGCAGGCGCGGTAGCGTCCAAGCAGTCGCGGAAGAGTCCAACCAGGCGCGGAAGCGTCCAAGAAGACGCGGAAGCGTCCAAACAGGCGCGGAAGCATGCAAGAAGACGCAGAAGAGTCCAAGCAGGCGCGGAAGCGTCCAAGCAGTCGCGGAAGCGTCCAAGCAGGCGCGGCAGCGTCCAAGCAGTCGCGGAAGCGTCCAAGCAGGCGCGGTAGCGTCCAAGCAGGCGCGGAAGCGTCTAAGCAGTCGCGGAAGCGTCCAAGCAGGCGCGGTAGCGTCCAACCAGGCGCGGAAGCGTCCAAGCAGGCGCGGAAGCATGCAAGAAGACGCAGAAGAGTCCAAGCAGGCGCGGAAGCGTCCAAGCAGGCGCGGCAGCATGCAAGAAGGCGCAGAAGAGTCCAAGCAGGCGCGGAAACGTCCAAGCAGGCGCGAAAGCATGCAAGAAGACGCAGAAGAGTCCAAGCAGGCGCGGAAGCGTCCAAGCAGGAGGGGAAGCATGCAAGCAGGCGCGGAAGCGTCCAAGCAGGAGGGGAAGCATGCAAGCAGGCGCGGAAGCGTCCAAGCAGGCGCGGAAACGTCCAAGTAGGCGCGGAAGCATGCAAGAAGGCGCAGAAGAGTCCAAGCAGTTGCGGAAGCGTCCAAGCAGTCGCGGAAGCGTCCAAGCAGGCGCGGTAGCGTCCAACCAGGCGCGGAAGCGTCCAAGCAGGCGGGGAAGCATGCAAGCAGGCGCGGAAGCGTCCAAGCAGGCGCGGAAACGTCCAAGCAGGCGCGGCAGCATGCAAGAAGGCGCAGAAGAGTCCAAGCAGGCGCGGAAACGTCCAAGCAGGCGCGGAAGCATGCAAGAAGACGCAGAAGAGTCCAAGCAGGCGCGGAAGCGTCCAAGCAGGAGGGGAAGCATGCAAGCAGGCGCGGAAGCGTCCAAGCAGGCGCGGAAACGTCCAAGTAGGCGCGGAAGCATGCAAGAAGGCGCAGAAGAGTCCAAGCAGGCGCGGAAGCGTCCAAGCAGTCGCGGAAACGTCCAAGCAGGCGCGGTAGCGTCCAAGCAGGCGCGGAAGAGTCCAAGAAGTCGCGGAAGCGTCCAAGCAGGCGCGGTAGCGTCCAAGCAGTCGCGGAAGAGTCCAAGCAGTCGCGGAAGCGTCCAAGCAGGCGCGGTAGCGTCCAAGCAGGCGCGGAAACGTCCAAGCAGGCGCGGAAGCATGCAAGAATACGCAGAAGAGTCCAAGCAGGCGCGGAAGCGTCCAAGCAGGCGCGGAAACGTCCAAGTAGGCGCGGAAGCATGCAAGAAGGCGCGGTAGCGTCCAAGCAATCGCGGAAGCGTCCAAGCAGGCGCGGTAGCGTCCAACCAGGCGCGGAAGCGTCCAAGCAGGCGGGGAAGCATGCAAGCAGGCGCGGAAGCGTCCAAGCAGGCGCGGAAACGTCCAAGCAGGCGCGGCAGCATGCAAGAAGGCGCAGAAGAGTCCAAGCAGGCGCGGAAGCGTCCAAGCAGGCGCGGAAGCATGCAAGCAGGCGCGGAAGCGTCCAAGCAGTCGCGGAAGCGTCCAAGCATGTGCGGAAGTGTCCAAGCAGGCGCGGAAGCGTCCAATCCGCCGCGGAAGCGTCCAAGCAGGCGCGGAAACGTCCAAGTAGGCGCGGAAGCATGCAAGAAGGAGCAGAAGAGTCCAAGCAGGCGCGGAAGCGTCCAAGCAGTCGCGGAAGCGTCCAAGCAGGCGCGGTAGCGTCCAAGCAGTCGCGGAAGAGTCCAAGCAGGCGCGGTAGCGTCCATGCAGTCGCGGTAGCGTCCAACCAGGCGGGGTAGCATGCAAGCAGGCGCGGAAGCACCCAAGCAGGCGCGGAAGCATGCAAGAAGGCGCAGAAGAGTCCACGCAGGCGTGGAAGCGTCCAAGCAGTCGCGGTAGCGTGCAAGCAGGCGCGGTAGCGTTCAACCAGGCGCGGAAGCGTGCAAGCAGGCGCGGAAGCGTCCAAGCAGGCGCGGGCGCTTCCACGCAGGCGCGGAAGTGTCCAAGTAGTCGCGGAAGCGTTCAAGCGGGCGCAGTAGCGTCCAAGCAGGCGCGGAAACGTCCAAGCAGGCGTGGAAGAGTCCAAGCAGGCGCGGGAGCGTCAAAGCAGGCGTGAAAGCGTCAAAGCAGGCTCGGAACCGTGCAAGCAGGCGTGGAAGCGTCCAAGCAGACGCGGAAGCGTCCAAGCAGGCGCGGTAGCGTCCAACCAGGCGCGGAAGCGTCCAAGCAGTCGCGGAAGCGTCCAAGCAGGCGCGGTAGAGTCCAAGCAGTCGCGGAAGCGTCCAAGGAGGCGCGGAAGCGTGCAAGCAGGCGCGGAAGCGTCCAAGCAGGCGCGGGCGCTTCCACGCAGTCGCGGAAGCGTGCAAGCAGGCGCGGAAGCGTCCAAGCAGGCGCGGGCGCTTCCACGCAGGCGCGGAAGCGTCCAAGTAGTCGCGGAAGCGTCCAAGCAGGCGCAGTAGCGTCCAAGCAGGCGCGGAAACGTCCACGCAGGCGTGGAAGAGTCCACGCAGGCGCGGGAGCGTCCAAGCAGGCGTGAAAGCGTCAAAGCAGGCTCGGAACCGTGCAAGCAGGCGTGGAAGCGTCCAAGCAGTCGCGGAAGCGTCCAAGCAGGCGCGGTAGAGTCCAAGCAGTCGCGGAAGCGTCCAAGGAGGCGCGGAAGCGTGCAAGCAGGCGCGGCAGCATGCAAGAAGGCGCAGAAGAGTCCAAGCAGGCGCGGAAGCGTCCAAGCAGTCGCGGAAGCGTCCAAGCAGGCGCAGTAGCGTCCAAGCAGGCGCGGAAACGTCCACGCAGGCGTGGAAGAGTCCAAGCAGGCGCGGGAGCGTCCAAGCAGGCGTGAAAGCGTCAAAGCAGGCTCGGAACCGTGCAAGCAGGCGTGGAAGCGTCCAAGGAGGCGCGGAAGCGTGCAAGCAGGCGCGGAAGCGTCCAAGCAGGCGCGGGCGTTTCCACGCAGTCGCGGAACCGTGCAAGCAGGCGCAGAAGAGTCCAAGCAGGCGCGGAAACGTCCAAGCAGGCGCGGAAGCATGCAAGAAGACGCAGAAGAGTCCAAGCAGGCGCGGAAGCGTCCAAGCAGGAGGGGAAGCATGCAAGCAGGCGCGGAAGCGTCCAAGCAGGCGCGGAAACGTCCAAGTAGGCGCGGAAGCATGCAAGAAGGCGCAGAAGAGTACAAGCAGGCGCGGAAGCGTCCAAGCAGTCGCAGAAGCGTCCAAGCAGGCGCGGTAGCGTCCAACCAGGCGCGGAAGCGTCCAAGCAGGCGCGGAAGCATGCAAGAAGACGCAGAAGAGTCCAAGCAGGCGCGGAAGAGTCCAAGCAGGAGGGGAAGCATGCAAGCAGGCGCGGAAGCGTCCAAGCAGGCGCGGAAACGTCCAAGTAGGCGCGGAAGCATGCAAGAAGGCGCAGAAGAGTCCAAGCAGGCGCGGAAGCTTCCAAGCAGGCGCGGTAGCGTCCAACCAGGCGCGGAAGCGTCCTAGCAGTCGCGGAAACGTCCAAGCAGGCGCGGAAGCATGCAAGAAGACGCAGAAGAGTCCAAGCAGGCGCGGAAGCGTCCAAGCAGGCGGGGAAGCATGCAAGCATGCGCGGAAGCATGCAAGAAGACGCAGAAGAGTCCAAGCAGGCGCGGAAGCGTCCAAGCAGGCGCGGAAGCGTCCAAGCAGTCGCGGAAGCGTCCAAGCATGCGCGGAAGAGTCCAAGCAGGCGCGGTAACGTCCAAGTAGGCGCGGAAGCATGCAAGAAGGCGCGGAAGCGTCCAAGCAGGCGCGGTAGCGTCCAAGCAGGCGCGGAAGCGTCCAAGCAGGCGCGGAAGCGTCCAAGCAGGCGCGGCAGCATGCAAGAAGGCGCAGAAGAGTCCAAGCAGGCGCGGAAGCGTCCAAGCAGTCGCAGAAGCGTCCAAGCAGGCGCGGTAGCGTCCAACCAGGCGCGGAAGCGTCCAAGCAGTCGCGGAAGCGTCCAAGCAGGCGCGGTAGAGTCCAAGCAGTCGCGGAAGCGTCCAAGCAGGCGCGGTAACGTCCTAGTAGGCGCGGAAGCATACAAGAAGGCGCGGAAGCGTCAAAGCAGGCGCGGTAGCGTCCAAGCAGGCGCGGAAACGTCCAACCAGGCGCGGAAGCATGCAAGAAGGCGCAGAAGAGTCCAAGCAGGCGCGGAAGCGTCCAAGCAGTCGCGGAAGCGTCCAAGTAGGCGCGGTAGCGTCCAAGCAGGTGCGGAAACGTCCAAGTAGGCGCGGAAGCATGCAAGAAGACGCAGAAGAGTCCAAGCAGGCGCGGAAGCGTCCAAGCAGGCGGGGAAGCATGCAAGCAGGCGCGGAAGCGTCCAAGCATGCGCGGAAGAGTCCAAGCAAGCGCGGAAGAGTCCAAGCAGGCGAGGAAGCGTCCAAGCAGGCGCGGAAGCGTCCAAGCATGCGCGGAAGAGTCCATGCAGGCGCGGAAGCGTCCAAGCAGTCGCGGAAGCGTCCAAGCAGGCGGGGAAGCATGCAAGCAGGCGCGGAAGCGTCCAAGCAGGCGCGGAAACGTCCAAGCAGGCGCGGAAGCGTCCAAGCAGGCGCGGAAGAGTCCAAGCAGACGCGGAATCGTCCAAGCAGGCGCGGAAGCGTCCAAGAAGGCGCGGAAGAATCCAAGCAGGTGCGGAAGCGTCCAAGCAGGCGCGGAAGCGTCCAAGCAGGCGCGGAATCGTCCAAGCAAGCGCGGAAGCGTCCAAGCAGTCGCGGAAGCGTCCAAGCTGGCGCGGAAGCGTCCAAGCAGGCGCAGAACCGTGCAAGCAGGCGCGGAAGCGTCCAAGTAGGCGTGGAAGCATGCAAGAAGGCGCAGAAGTGTCCAAGCAGTCGCGGAAGCGTCCAAGCAGGCGCGGAAACGTCCAAGCAGGCGCGGAAGAGTCCAAGCAGGCGCGGAAGCGTCCAAGCAAGCGCGGAAGCGTCCAAGCAGGCGCGGTAGCGTCCAAGCAGGCGCGGAAGAGTCCAAGCAGGCGCGGAAGCGTCCAAGCAGGCGCGGAAGCGTCTAAGCAGGCGCGGAAGCGTCCAAGCAGGCGCGGAAGCGTCCAAGCAGCCGCTGAAGCGTCCAAGCTGGCGCGGTAGCGTCCAAGCAGGCGCGGAAGAGTCCAAGCAGGCGCGGAAGCGTCCAAGCAGGCGCGGAAGCGTCCAAGCAGGCGCGGAAGCGTCCAAGCAGGCGCGGAAGCGTCCAAGCAGGCGCGGAAGCGTGCAAGCAGGCGCGGAATCGTCCAAGCAGGCGCGGAAGCGTCCAAGCAGGCGCGGAAGCGTGCAAGCAGGCGCGGAAGCGTACAAGCATGCGTGGAAGCGTCCAAGCAGGCGCGGAAGCGTCCAAGCAGGCGCGGAAGCGTCCAAGCAGGCGCGGAAGCGTCCAAGCAGGCGCGGAATCGTCCAAGCAGGCGCGGAAGCGTCCAAGCTGGCGCGAAGCATGCAAGAAGGCGCAGAAGAGTCCAAGCGGGCGCCGAAGCGTGCAAGCAGGCGCGGAATCGTCCAAGCAGGCGCGGAAGCGTCCAAGCAGGCGCGGAAGCGTGCAAGCAGGCGCGGAAGCGTACAAGCATGCGTGGAAGAGTCCAAGCAGGCGCGGAAACGTCCAAGCAGGCGCGGAAGAATCCAAGCAGGCGCGGAAGAGTCCAAGCAGGCGCGGAAGAGTCCAAGCAGAAGCGGAAGCGTCCAAGAAGGCGCGGAAGAATCCAAGCAGGTGCGGAAGCGTCCAAGCAGGCGCGGAAGCGTCCAAGCAGGCGCGGAAGCGTCCAAGCAGGCGCGGAAGCGTCCAAGCAGGCGCGGAAGCGTCCAAGCAGGTGCGGAAGCGTCCAAGCAGGCGCGGAAGAGTCCAAGCATGCGTGGAAGAGTCCAAGCAGGCGCGGAAGCGTCCAAGCAGGCGCGGAAGCGTCCAAGCAGACGCGGAAGCGTCCAAGCAGGCGCGGAAACGTCAAGGAGGCGCGGAATCGTCCAAGCATGCGTGGAAGAGTCCAAGCATGCGTGGAAGAGTCCAAGCAGGCGCGGAAACGTCCAAGCATGCGCGGAAGAGTCCAAGCAGCCGCTGAAGCGTCCAAGCTGGCGCGGTAGCGTCCAAGCAGGCGCGGAAGAGTCCAAGCAGGCGCGGAAGCGTCCAAGCAGGCGCGGAAGCGTCCAAGCAGGCGCGGAAGCGTCCAAGCAGACGCGGAAGCGTCCAAGCAGGCGCGGAAGCGTCCAAGCAGGCGCGGAAGCGTCCAAGCAGGCGCGGAAGCGTCCAAGCAGGCGCGGAAGCGTCCAAGCAGGCGCGGAAGCGTGCAAGCAGGCGCGGAATCGTCCAAGCAGGCGCGGAAGCGTCCAAGCAGGCGCGGAAGCGTGCAAGCAGGCGCGGAAGCGTACAAGCATGCGTGGAAGAGTCCAAGCAGCCGCGGAAGCGTCCAAGCAGGAGCGGAAGCGTGCAACCAGTCGCGGAAGCGTCCAAGCAGGCGCGGTAGCGTCCAAGCAGGTGCGAAAACGTCCAAGCAGGCGCGGAAGCATGCAAGAAGACGCAGAAGCGTCCAAGCAGTCGCGGAAGCGTCCAAGCAGGCGCGGTAGCGTACAAGCAGGTGCGGAAACGTCCAAGTAGGAGCGGAAGCATGCAAGAAGACGCAGAAGAGTCGAAACAGGCGCGGAAGCGTCCAAGCAGTCGCGGAAGCGTCCAAGCAGGCGCGGTAGCGTGCAAGCAGGCGCGGAAACGTCCAAGCATGCGCGGAAGCATGCAAGAAGACGCAAAAGAGTCCAAGCAGGCGCGGAAGCGTCCAAGCAGTCGCGGAAGCGTCCAACCAGGCGCGGAAGCGTCCAAGCAGTCGCGGAAGCGTCCAAGCAGCCGCGGTAGCGTCCAAGAAGGCGCGATAGCGTCCAAGCAGGCGCGGTAGCGTCCAAGCAGTCGCGGAAGCATCCAAGCAGGCGCGGTAGCGTCCAAGCAGTCGCGGAAGCGTCCAAGCAGGCGCGGAAGCGTCCAAGCAGTCGCGGAAGCGTCCAAGCAGGCGCGGTAGGGTCCAAGCAGGCGCGGAAACGTCCAAGCATGCGCGGAAGCATGCAAGAAGGCGCAGAAGAGTCCAAGCAGGCGCAGAAGAGTCCAAGCAGTCGCGGAAGCGTCCAAGCAGGTGCGGTAGCGGCCAAGCAGGCGCGGAAACGTCCAAATAGGCGCGGAAGCATGCAAGCAGGCGCGGAAGCGTCCAAGCAGTCGCGGATGCGTCCAAGCAGGCGCGGAAGCATGCAAGAAGACGCAGAAGAGTACAAGCAGGCGTGGAAGCGTCCAAGAAGTCGCGGAAGCGTCCAAGCAGGCGCGGAAACGTCCAAGCAGGCGCGGAAGCATGCAACCAGGCGCGGAAGCGTCCAAGCAGGCGCGGAAGCATACAAGAAGACGCAGAAGAGTCCAAGCAGGCGCGGAAGCGTCCAAGCAGTCGCGGAAGCGTCCAAGCAGGCGCGGTAGCGTCCAAGCAGGCGCGGTAGCGGGCAAGCAGTCGCGGAAACGTCCAAGTAGGCGCGGCAGCATGCAAGAAGGCGCAGAAGAGTCCAAGCAGGCGCAGAAGAGTCCAAACAGGCGCAGAAGTGTCCAAGCAGGCGCGGAAGCGTCCAAGCAGGCGCGAAAGCGTCCAAGCAGCCGGGGAAGCATGCAAGCAGGCGCGGTAGCGTCCAACCAGGCGCGGAAGCGTCCAAGCAGACGCGGAAGCGTCCAAGCAGGCGCGATAGCGTCCAAGCAGACGCGGAAGCGTGTAAGCAGTCGCGGAAGCGTCAAAGCAGGCGCGGAAACGTCCAAGTAGGCGCGGAAGCATGCAAGAAGACGCAGAAGAGTCCAAGCAGGCGCGAAAGCGTCCAAGCAGCCGGGGAAGCATGCAAGCAGGCGCGGTAGCGTCCAACCAGGCGCGGAAGCGTCCAAGCAGTCGCGGAAGCGTCCAAGCAGGCGCGATAGCGTCCAAGCAGACGCGGAAGCGTGTAAGCAGTCGCGGAAGCGTCCAAGCAGGCGCGGAAACGTCCAAGTAGGCGCGGAAGCATGCAAGAAGGCGCGGAAGCGTCCAAGCAGGCGCGGTAGCGTCCAAGCAGTCGCGGAAGCGTCCAAGCAGTCGCGGAAGCGTCCAAGCAGGCGGGGAAGCATGCAAGCAGGCGCGGAAGCATCCAAGCAGGCGCGGAAAAGCCCAAGTAGGCGCGGTAGCGTCCAACCAGGCGCGGAAGCGTCCAAGCAGGCGCGGAAACGTCCAAGCAGGCGCGGAAGCATGCAAGAAGGCGCAGAAGAGTCCAAGCAGGCGCGGAAAAGTCCAAGCAGTCGCGGAAGCGTCCAAGCAGGCGCGGTAGCGTCCAAGCAGTCGCGGAAGCGTCCAAGCAGGCGCGGAAGCATCCAAGCAGGCGCGGAAACGCCCAAGTAGGCGCGGTAGCGTCCAACCAGGCGCGGAAGCGTCCAAGCAGGCGCGATAGCGTCCAAGCAGACGCGGAAGCGTCCAAGCAGGCGCGGTAGCGTCCAAGCAGGCGCGGAAACGTCCAAGCAGGCGCGGAAGCATGCAAGAAGGCGCAGAAGAGTCCAAGCAGGCGCGGAAGCGTCCAAGCAGGCGCGGAAGCGTCCAAGCAGTCGCGGAAGCGTCCAAGCAGGCGCGGTAGCGTCCAAGCAGGCGCGGAAGCGTCCAAGCAGGCGCGGAAGCATGCAAGAAGACGCAGAAGAATCCAAGCAGGCGCGGAAACGTCCAAGTAGGCGCGGAAGCATGCAAGAAGGCGCGGAAACGTCCAAGCAGGCGCGGAAGCATGCAAGAAGGCGCAGAAGAGTCCAAGCAGGCGCGGAAGCGTCCAAACAGTCGCGGAAGCGTCCAAGCAGGCGCGATAGCGTCCAAGCAGACGCGGAAGCGTCCAAGCAGGCGCGGTAGCGTCCAAGCAGGCGCGGAAACGTCCAAGCAGGCGCGGAAGCATGCAAGAAGGCGCGGTAGCGTCCAAGCAGGCGCGGAAGCGTCCAAGCAGGCGCGGAAGCATGCAAGAAGACGCAGAAGAGTCCAAGCAGGCGCGGAAACGTCCAAGTAGGCGCGGAAGCATGCAAGAAGGCGCGGAAGCGTCCAAGCAGGCGCGGTAGCGTCCAAGCAGGCGCAGAAGTGTCCAAGCAGGCGCGGAAGAGTCCAAGCAGTCGCGGAAGCGTCCAAGCAGGCGCGGTAGCGTCCAACCAGGCGCGGAAGCGTCCAAGCAGTCGCGGAAGCGTCCAAGCAGTCGCGGAAGGATGCAAGCAGGCGCGGAAGCATGCAAGAAGGCGCAGAAGAGTCCAAGCAGGCGCCGAAGCGTCCAAGCAGGCGCGGTAGCGTCCAAGCAGGCGCAGAAGAGTCCAAACAGGCGCAGAAGTGTCCAAGCAGGCGCGGAAGCGTCCAAGCAGCCGGGGAAGCATGCAAGCAGGCGCGGTAGCGTCCAACCAAGCGCGGAAGCGTCCAAGCAGGCGCGGAAACGTCCAAGCAGGCGGGGAAGCATGCAAGCATGCGCGGAAGCGTCCAAGAAGGCGCGGAAACGTCCAAGTAGGCGCGGCAGCATGCAAGAAGGCGCAGAAGAGTCCAAGCAGGCGCAGAAGAGTCCAAACAGGCGCAGAAGTGTCCAAGCAGGCGCGGAAGCGTCCAAGCAGGCGCGAAAGCGTCCAAGCAGCCGGGGAAGCATGCAAGCAGGCGCGGTAGCGTCCAACCAGGCGCGGAAGCGTCCAAGCAGACGCGGAAGCGTCCAAGCAGGCGCGATAGCGTCCAAGCAGACGCGGAAGCGTGTAAGCAGTCGCGGAAGCGTCAAAGCAGGCGCGGAAACGTCCAAGTAGGCGCGGAAGCATGCAAGAAGACGCAGAAGAGTCCAAGCAGGCGCGAAAGCGTCCAAGCAGCCGGGGAAGCATGCAAGCAGGCGCGGTAGCGTCCAACCAGGCGCGGAAACGTCCAAGTAGGCGCGGAAGCATGCAAGAAGGCGCGGAAGCGTCCAAGCAGGCGCGGTAGCGTCCAAGCAGTCGCGGAAGCGTCCAAGCAGTCGCGGAAGCGTCCAAGCAGGCGGGGAAGCATGCAAGCAGGCGCGGAAGCATCCAAGCAGGCGCGGAAACGCCCAAGTAGGCGCGGTAGCGTCCAACCAGGCGCGGAAGCGTCCAAGCAGGCGCGGAAACGTCCAAGCAGGCGCGGAAGCATGCAAGAAGGCGCAGAAGAGTCCAAGCAGGCGCGGAAAAGTCCAAGCAGTCGCGGAAGCGTCCAAGCAGGCGCGGTAGCGTCCAAGCAGTCGCGGAAGCGTCCAAGCAGGCGCGGAAGCATCCAAGCAGGCGCGGAAACGCCCAAGTAGGCGCGGGAGCGTCCAACCAGGCGCGGAAGCGTCCAAGCAGGCGCAGAAGTATCCAAGCAGGCGCGGAATCGTCCAAGCAGGCGCGGAAACGCCCAAGTAGGCGCGGTAGCGTCCACCAGGCGCGGAAGCGTCCAAGCAGGCGCGGAAACGTCCAAGCAGGCGCGGAAGCATGCAAGAAGGCGCAGAAGAGTCCAAGCAGGCGCGGAAGCGTCCTAGCAGTCGCGGAAGAGTCCAAGCAGGCGCGGAAGCGTCCAAGCAGTCGCGGAAGCGTCCAAGCAGGCGCGGTAGCGTCCAAGCAGGCGCGGTAGCGTCCAAGCAGGCGCGGTAGCGTCCAAGCAGGCGCGGAAGCGTCCAAGCAGGCGCGGAAGCATGCAAGCAGGCGCGAAAGCGTCCACGCAGGCGCGAGAACGTCCATGTAGGCGCGGAAGCATGCAAGAAGGCGCAGAAGAGTCCAAGCAGGCGCGGAAGCGTCCTAGCAGTCGCGGAAGAGTCCAAGCAGGCGCGGAAGCGTCCAAGCAGTCGCGGAAGCGTCCAAGCAGGCGCGGTAGCGCCCAAGCAGGCGCGGTAGCGTCCAAGCAGGCGCGGTAGCGTCCAAGCAGGCGCGGAAGCGTCCAAGCAGGCGCGGAAGCATGCAAGCAGGCGCGAAAGCGTCCAGGCAGGCGCGAGAACGTCCAAGTAGGCGCGGAAGCATGCAAGAAGGCGCAGAAGAGTCCAAGCAGGCGCGGAAGCGTCCAAGCAGGCGCGGAAGCGTCCAAGCAGGCGTGGGAGCGTCCAAGCAGGCGCGGAAGCGTCCAAGCAGGCGCGGAAGCATGCAAGAAGACGCAGAAGAGTCCAAGCCGGCGCGGATGCGTCCAAGCAGTCGCGGAAGCGTCCAAGCAGGCGCAGGAGAGTCCAAGCAGTCGCGGAAGCGTCCAAGCAGTCGCGGAAGCGTCCATGCAGGCGCGGTAGCGTCCAAGCAGGCGCGGAAGCGTGCAAGCAGTCGCGGAAGCTTCCAAGCAGTCGCGGAAGCGTCCAAGTAGTCGCGAAAGCGTCCAAGCAGGCGCGGTAGCGTCCAAGCAGGCGCGGAAGCGTCCAAGCAGGCGCGGAAACGTCCAAGCAGGGGCGGAAGCATCCAAGCAGACGCGGAATCATCCAAGCAGGCGCGGAAGCGTCCAAGCAGGCGCGGAAGCGTGCAAGCAGTCGCGGAAGCTTCCAAGCAGTCGCGGAAACGTGCAAGCAGTCGCGGAAGCTTCCAAGCAGTCGCGGAAACGTCCAAGCAGTCGCGGATGCGTCCAAGCAGTCGCGGAAGCGTCCAAGCAGGCGCAGGAGAGTCCAAGCAGTCGCGGAAGCGTCCAAGCAGTCGCGGAAGCGTCCAAGCAGGCGCGGTAGCGTCCAAGCAGGCGCGGAAGCGTGCAAGCAGTCGCGGAAGCTTCCAAGCAGTCGCGGAAACGTCCAAGCAGGCGCGGAAGCATCCAAGCAGACGCGGAATCATCCAAGCAGGCGCGGAAGCGTCCAAGCAGTCGCGGAAGCGTCCAAGCTGGCGCGGAAGCGTCCAAGCAGGCGCGGAAGCGTCCAAGCAGTCGCGGAAGCTTCCAAGCAGTCGCGGAAGCGTCCAAGTAGTCGCGAAAGCGTCCAAGCAGGCGCGGTAGCGTCCAAGCAGGCGCGGTAGCGTCCAAGCAGGCGCGGTAGCGTCCAAGCAGGCGCGGAAGCGTCCAAGCAGGCGCGGAAGCATGCAAGTAGGCGCGGTAGCGTCCAACCAGGCGCGGAAGCGTCCAAGCAGGCGCGGAAACGTCCAAGCAGGCGCGGAAGCATGCAAGAAGGCGCAGAAGAGTCCAAGCAGGCGCGGAAAAGTCCAAGCAGTCGCGGAAGCGTCCAAGCAGGCGCGGTAGCGTCCAAGCAGTCGCGGAAGCGTCCAAGCAGGCGCGGAAGCATCCAAGCAGGCGCGGAAACGCCCAAGTAGGCGCGGGAGCGTCCAACCAGGCGCGGAAGCGTCCAAGCAGGCGCAGAAGTATCCAAGCAGGCGCGGAATCGTCCAAGCAGGCGCGGAAACGCCCAAGTAGGCGCGGTAGCGTCCACCAGGCGCGGAAGCGTCCAAGCAGGCGCGGAAACGTCCAAGCAGGCGCGGAAGCATGCAAGAAGGCGCAGAAGAGTCCAAGCAGGCGCGGAAGCGTCCTAGCAGTCGCGGAAGAGTCCAAGCAGGCGCGGAAGCGTCCAAGCAGTCGCGGAAGCGTCCAAGCAGGCGCGGTAGCGTCCAAGCAGGCGCGGTAGCGTCCAAGCAGGCGCGGTAGCGTCCAAGCAGGCGCGGAAGCGTCCAAGCAGGCGCGGAAGCATGCAAGCAGGCGCGAAAGCGTCCAGGCAGGCGCGAGAACGTCCATGTAGGCGCGGAAGCATGCAAGAAGGCGCAGAAGAGTCCAAGCAGGCGCGGAAGCGTCCTAGCAGTCGCGGAAGAGTCCAAGCAGGCGCGGAAGCGTCCAAGCAGTCGCGGAAGCGTCCAAGCAGGCGCGGTAGCGCCCAAGCAGGCGCGGTAGCGTCCAAGCAGGCGCGGTAGCGTCCAAGCAGGCGCGGAAGCGTCCAAGCAGGCGCGGAAGCATGCAAGCAGGCGCGAAAGCGTCCAGGCAGGCGCGAGAACGTCCAAGTAGGCGCGGAAGCATGCAAGAAGGCGCAGAAGAGTCCAAGCAGGCGCGGAAGCGTCCAAGCAGGCGCGGAAGCGTCCAAGCAGGCGTGGGAGCGTCCAAGCAGGCGCGGAAGCGTCCAAGCAGGCGCGGAAGCATGCAAGAAGACGCAGAAGAGTCCAAGCCGGCGCGGATGCGTCCAAGCAGTCGCGGAAGCGTCCAAGCAGGCGCAGGAGAGTCCAAGCAGTCGCGGAAGCGTCCAAGCAGTCGCGGAAGCGTCCATGCAGGCGCGGTAGCGTCCAAGCAGGCGCGGAAGCGTGCAAGCAGTCGCGGAAGCTTCCAAGCAGTCGCGGAAGCGTCCAAGTAGTCGCGAAAGCGTCCAAGCAGGCGCGGTAGCGTCCAAGCAGGCGCGGAAGCGTCCAAGCAGGCGCGGAAACGTCCAAGCAGGCGCGGAAGCATCCAAGCAGACGCGGAATCATCCAAGCAGGCGCGGAAGCGTCCAAGCAGGCGCGGAAGCGTGCAAGCAGTCGCGGAAGCTTCCAAGCAGTCGCGGAAACGTGCAAGCAGTCGCGGAAGCTTCCAAGCAGTCGCGGAAACGTCCAAGCAGTCGCGGATGCGTCCAAGCAGTCGCGGAAGCGTCCAAGCAGGCGCAGGAGAGTCCAAGCAGTCGCGGAAGCGTCCAAGCAGTCGCGGAAGCGTCCAAGCAGGCGCGGTAGCGTCCAAGCAGGCGCGGAAGCGTGCAAGCAGTCGCGGAAGCTTCCAAGCAGTCGCGGAAACGTCCAAGCAGGCGCGGAAGCATCCAAGCAGACGCGGAATCATCCAAGCAGGCGCGGAAGCGTCCAAGCAGTCGCGGAAGCGTCCAAGCTGGCGCGGAAGCGTCCAAGCAGGCGCGGAAGCGTCCAAGCAGTCGCGGAAGCTTCCAAGCAGTCGCGGAAGCGTCCAAGTAGTCGCGAAAGCGTCCAAGCAGGCGCGGTAGCGTCCAAGCAGGCGCGGAAGCGTCCAAGCAGGCGCGGAAACGTCCAAGCAGGCGCGGAAGCATCCAAGCAGACGCGGAATCATCCAAGCAGGCGCGGAAGCTTCCAAGCCGGCGCGGAAGCGTCCAAGCAGGCGCGGAAGAATCCAAGCAGGTGCGGAAGCGTCCAAGCAGGCGCGGAAGCGTCCTAGCAGGCGCGGAAGCGTCAAGCAGGCGCGGAATCGTCCAAGCAGGCGCGGAAGCGTCCAAGCAGGCGCGGTAGCGTCCAAGCAGGCGCGGTAGCGTCCAAGCAGGCGCGGTAGCGTCCAAGCAGGCGCGGAAGCATCCAAGCAGGCGCGGAAACGCCCAAGTAGGCGCGGTAGCGTCCAACCAGGCGCGGAAGCGTCCAAGCAGGCGCAGAAGTGTCCAAGCAGGCGCGGAATCGTCCAAGCAGGCGCGGAAACGCCCAAGTAGGCGCGGTAGCGTCCAACCAGGCGCGGAAGCGTCCAAGCAGGCGCGGAAACGTCCAAGCAGGCGCGGAAGCATGCAAGAAGGCGCAGAAGAGTCCAAGCAGGCGCGGAAGCGTCCTAGCAGTCGCGGAAGAGTCCAAGCAGGCGCGGAAGCGTCCAAGCAGTCGCGGAAGCGTCCAAGCAGGCGCGGTAGCGTCCAAGCAGGCGCGGTAGCGTCCAAGCAGGCGCGGTAGCGTCCAAGCAGGCGCGGAAGCGTCCAAGCAGGCGCGGAAGCATGCAAGCAGGCGCGAAAGCGTCCAGGCAGGCGCGAGAACGTCCAAGTAGGCGCGGAAGCATGCAAGAAGGCGCAGAAGAGTCCAAGCAGGCGCGGAAGCGTCCAAGCAGGCGCGGAAGCGTCCAAGCAGGCGCGGAAGCATGCAAGAAGACGCAGAAGAGTCCAAGCCGGCGCGGATGCGTCCAAGCAGTCGCGGAAGCGTCCAAGCAGGCGCAGGAGAGTCCAAGCAGTCGCGGAAGCGTCCAAGCAGTCGCGGAAGCGTCCAAGCAGGCGCGGTAGCGTCCAAGCAGGCGCGGAAGCGTGCAAGCAGTCGCGGAAGCTTCCAAGCAGTCGCGGAAGCGTCCAAGTAGTCGCGAAAGCGTCCAAGCAGGCGCGGTAGCGTCCAAGCAGGCGCGGAATCGTCCAAGCAGGCGCGGAAGCGTCCAAGCTGGCGCGGAAGCGTCCAAGCAGGCGCGGAAGAGACCAAGCAGACGCGGAATCGTCCAAGCAGGCGCGGAAGCGTCCAAGAAGGCGCGAAAGAATCCAAGCAGGTGCGGAGGCGTCCAAGCAGGCGCGGAAGCGTTCTAGCAGGCGCGGAAGCGTCCAAGCAGGCGCGGAAGCGTCCAAGCAGACGCGGAATCGTCCAAGCAGGCGTGGAAGCGTCCTAGCAGGCGCGGAAGCATCCAAGCAGAAGCGGAAGCGTCCAAGCAGGCGCGGAATCGTCCAAGCAAGCGCGGAAGCGTCCAAGCAGGCGCGGAAGAATCCAAGCAGGTGCGGAAGCGTCCAAGCAGGCGCGGAAGCGTTCTAGCAGGCGCGGAAGCGTCCAAGCAGGCGCGGAAGCGTCCAAGCAGGCGCGGAAGCGTCCAAGCAGGCGCGGAAGCATCCATACTTGCGCGGATGCGTCCAAGCAGGCGCAGAACCATGGAAGCAGGCGCGAAAGAGTACAAGCAGGCGCGGTAGCGTCCAAGCAGGCGCGCAAGCATCCATATAGGCGCGGAAGCGTCCAAGCAGGCGCGGAAACGTCCAAGCAGGCGCGGAAGAGTCCAAGCAGGCGCGGAAGCGTCCAAGCAGGCGCAGAACCGTGCAAGCAGGCGCGGAAGCCTCCAAGCAGGCGCGGTAGCGTCCAAGCAGGCGCGGTAGCGTCCAAGCAGGCGCGGAAACGTCCAAGCAGGCGCGGAAGCATGCAAGAAGACGCAGAAGAGTCCAAGCAGGCGCGGAAGCGTCCAAGCAGGCGCGGAAACGTTCAAGTAGGCGCGGCAGCATGCACGAAGGCGCAGAAGAGTCCAAGCAGGCGGGGAAGCATGCAAGCAGGCGCGGAAGCGTCCAAGCAGGCGCGGTAGCGTCCAAGCAGGCGCGGAAGCGTCCAAGCAGGCGCGGAAGAGTCCAAGCAGACGCGGAATCGTCCAAGCAGGCGCGGAAGCGTCCAAGAAGGCGCGAAAGAATCCAAGCAGGTGCGGAAGCGTCCAAGCAGGCGCGGAAGCGTTCTAGCAGGCGCGGAAGCGTCCAAGCAGGCGCGGAAGCGTCCAAGCAGACGCGGAATCGTCCAAGCAGGCGTGGAAGCGTCCTAGCAGGCGCGGAAGCATCCAAGTATGCGCGGAAGAGTCCAAGCAGGCGCGGAAGCGTCCAAGCAGGCGCGGAAACGTCCAAGGAGGCGCGGAATCGTCCAAGCATGCGTGGAAGAGTCCAAGCAGGCGCGGAAACGTCCAAGCATGCGCGGAAGAGTCCAAGCAGCCGCGGAAGCGTCCAAGCAGGAGCGGAAGCGTGCAACCAGCCGCGGAAGCTCTCAAGCAGGCGCGGATCCGTGCAAGCAGGCGCGGAAGCGTCCAAGCAGGCGCGGAAGCGTCCAAGCAGGCGCGAAGCATGCAAGAAGGCGCAGAAGAGTCCAAGCGGGCGCCGAAGCGTGCAAGCAGGCGCGGAATCGTCCAAGCAGGCGCGGAAGCGTCCAAGCAGGCGCGGAAGCGTGCAAGCAGGCGCGGAAGCGTACAAGCATGCGTGGAAGAGTCCAAGCAGGCGCGGAAACGTCCAAGCAGGCGCGGAAGAATCCAAGCAGGTGCGGAAGCGTCCAAGCAGGCGCGGAAGAGTCCAAGCAGAAGCGGAATCGTCCAAGCTGGCGCGAAAGCGTCCAAGCAGGCGCGGAAGCGTCCAAGCAGGCGCGGAATCGTCCAAGCAAGCGCGGAAGCGTCCAAGCAGGCGCGGAAGAATCCAAGCAGGTGCGGAAGCGTCCAAGCAGGCGCGGAAGCGTTCTAGCAGGCGCGGAAGCGTCCAAGCAGGCGCGGAAGAGTCCAAGCAGACGCGGAATCGTCCAAGCAGGCGCGGAAGCGTCCAAGAAGGCGCGGAAGAATCCAAGCAGGTGCGGAAGCGTCCAAGCAGGCGCGGAAGCGTCCAAGCAGGCGCGGAATCGTCCAAGCAAGCGCGGAAGCGTCCAAGCAGTCGCGGAAGCGTCCAAGCTGGCGCGGAAGCGTCCAAGCAGGCGCAGAACCGTGCAAGCAGGCGCGGAAGCGTCCAAGTAGGCGTGGAAGCATGCAAGAAGGCGCAGAAGTGTCCAAGCAGTCGCGGAAGCGTCCAAGCAGGCGCGGAAACGTCCAAGCAGGCGCGGAAGAGTCCAAGCAGGCGCGGAAGCGTCCAAGCAAGCGCGGAAGCGTCCAAGCAGGCGCGGTAGCGTCCAAGCAGGCGCGGAAGAGTCCAAGCAGGCGCGGAAGCGTCCAAGCAGGCGCGGAAGCGTCTAAGCAGGCGCGGAAGCGTCCAAGCAGGCGCGGAAGCGTCCAAGCAGCCGCTGAAGCGTCCAAGCTGGCGCGGTAGCGTCCAAGCAGGCGCGGAAGAGTCCAAGCAGGCGCGGAAGCGTCCAAGCAGGCGCGGAAGCGTCCAAGCAGGCGCGGAAGCGTCCAAGCAGACGCGGAAGCGTCCAAGCTGGCGCGGAAGCGTCCAAGCAGGCGCGGAGGCGTCCAAGCAGGCGCGGAAGCGTCCAAGCAGGCGCGGAAGCGCCCAAGCAGTCGCGGAAGCGTGCAAGCAGGCGCGGAAGCGTGCAAGCAGGCGCGGAAGCGTGCAAGCAGGCGCGGAAGCGTCCAAGCAGGCGCGGAAGCGTCCAAGCAGGCGCGGAAGCGTCCAAGCAGGCGCGGAAGCATCCAAGCAGTCGCGGAAGCGTCCAAGCAGGCGCGAAAGCGTTCAAGCAGGCGCGGAAACTCCCAAGCAGGCGCGGAAGCGTGCAAGCAGGCGCGGAAGCGTGCAAGCAGGCGCGGAAGCGCCCAAGCAGTCGCGGAAGCGTGCAAGCAGGCGCGGAAGCGTGCAAGCAGGCGCGGAAGCGTGCAAGCAGGCGCGGAAGCGTCCAAGCAGGCGCGGAAGCGTCCAAGCAGGCGCGGAAGCGTCCAAGCAGGCGCGGAAACATCCAAGCAGTCGCGGAAGCGTGCAAGCAGGCGCGGAATCGTCCAAGCAGGCGCGGAAGCGTCCAAGAAGGCGCGGAAGCGTGCAAGCAGGCGCGGAAGCGTAGAAGCATGCGTGGAAGAGTCCAAGCAGGCGCGGAAACGTCCAAGCATGCGCGGAAGAGTCCAAGCAGCCGCGGAAGCGTCCAAGCAGGAGCGGAAGCGTGCAACCAGCCGCGGAAGCTCTCAAGCAGGCGCGGATCCGTGCAAGCAGGCGCGGAAGCGTCCAAGCAGGCGCGGAAGCGTCCAAGCAGGCGCGAAGCATGCAAGAAGGCGCAGAAGAGTCCAAGCGGGCGCCGAAGCGTGCAAGCAGGCGCGGAAGCGGCCAAGCAGGCGCGGAAGCGTCCAAGCAGGCGCGGAAGCGTCCAAGCAGGCGCGGAAGCGTCCAAGCAGGCGCGGAAGCGTCCAAGCAGGCGCGGAAGCATCCAAGCAGTCGCGGAAGCGTCCAAGCAGGCGCGGAAGCGTTAAAGCAGGCGCGGAAACGCCCAAGCAGGCGCGGAAGCGTGCAAGCAGGCGCGGAAGCGTGCAAGCAGGCGCGGAAGCGCCCAAGCAGTCGCGGAAGCGTGCAAGCAGGCGCGGAAGCGTCCGAGCAGACGCGGAAACGTCCAACTATGCGCGGAAGATTCCAAGCAGGCGCGGAAGCGTCCAAGCAGGCGCGGAAACGTCAAGGAGGCGCGGAATCGTCCAAGCATGCGTGGAAGAGTCCAAGCATGCGTGGAAGAGTCCAAGCAGGCGCGGAAACGTCCAAGCATGCGCGGAAGAGTCCAAGCAGCCGCGGAAGCGTCCAAGCAGGAGCGGAAGCGTGCAACCAGCCGCGTAAGCTCTCAAGCAGGCGCGGATCCGTGCAAGCAGGCGCGGAAGCGTCCAAGCAGGCGCGGAAGCGTCCAAGCAGGCGCGGAACCGTGCAAGCAGGCGCGGTAGCGTCCAAGCAGGCGCGGAAGCGTCCAAGCAGGCGCGGAAGCGGCCAAGCAGGCGTGGAAGCGTCCAAGCAGGCGCGGAAGCGTCCAAGCAGGCGCGGAAGCTTCCAAGCAGGCGCGGAAGCGTGCAACCAGGCGCGGAAGCGTCCAAGCAGGCGTGGAAGAGTTCAAGCAGGCGTGGAAGCGTCCAAGCAGGCGCGGAAGCGTCCAAGCAGGCGCGGAAGCTTCCAAGCAGGCGCGGAAGCGTGCAACCAGGCGCGGAAGCGTCCAAGCAGGCGTGGAAGAGTTCAAGCAGGCGCGGAAGCGTCCAAGCAGGCGCGGAAGCGTCCAAGCAGTCGCGGAAGCGTGCAACCAGGCGCGGAAGCGTCCAAGCAGGCGCGGAAGCGTCCAAGCAGGCGTGGAAGAGTTCAAGCAGGCGCGGAAGCGTCCAAGCAGGCGCGGAAGCGTCCAAGCAGTCGCGGAAGCGTGCAACCAGGCGCGGAAGCGTCCAAGCAGGCGCGGAAGCGTCCAAGCAGGCGCGGAAGCGTCCAAGCAGGCGCGGAAGCGTCCAAGCAGCCGCTGAAGCGTCCAAGCTGGCGCGGTAGCGTCCAAGCAGGCGCGGAAGAGTCCAAGCAGGCGCGGAAGCGTCCAAGCAGGCGCGGAAGCGTCCAAGCAGGCGCGGAAGCGTCCAAGCAGACGCGGAAGCGTCCAAGCAGGCGCGGAAGCGTCCAAGCAGGCGCGGAAGCGTCCAAGCAGGCGCGGAAGCGTCCAAGCAGGCGCGGAAGCGTCCAAGCAGGCGCGGAAGCGTGCAAGCAGGCGCGGAATCGTCCAAGCAGGCGCGGAAGCGTCCAAGCAGGCGCGGAAGCGTGCAAGCAGGCGCGGAAGCGTACAAGCATGCGTGGAAGCGTCCAAGCAGGCGCGGAAGCGTCCAAGCAGGCGCGGAAGCGTCCAAGCAGGCGCGGAAGCGTCCAAGCAGGCGCGGAATCGTCCAAGCAGGCGCGGAAGCGTCCAAGCTGGCGCGAAGCATGCAAGAAGGCGCAGAAGAGTCCAAGCGGGCGCCGAAGCGTGCAAGCAGGCGCGGAATCGTCCAAGCAGGCGCGGAAGCGTCCAAGCAGGCGCGGAAGCGTGCAAGCAGGCGCGGAAGCGTACAAGCATGCGTGGAAGAGTCCAAGCAGGCGCGGAAACGTCCAAGCAGGCGCGGAAGAATCCAAGCAGGCGCGGAAGAGTCCAAGCAGGCGCGGAAGAGTCCAAGCAGAAGCGGAAGCGTCCAAGAAGGCGCGGAAGAATCCAAGCAGGTGCGGAAGCGTCCAAGCAGGCGCGGAAGCGTCCAAGCAGGCGCGGAAGCGTCCAAGCAGGCGCGGAAGCGTCCAAGCAGGCGCGGAAGCGTCCAAGCAGGCGCGGAAGCGTCCAAGCAGGTGCGGAAGCGTCCAAGCAGGCGCGGAAGAGTCCAAGCAGGCGCGGAAGCGGCCAAGCAGGCGCGGAAGCGTCCAAGCAGGCGCGGAAGCGTCCAAGCAGGCGCGGAAGCGTCCAAGCAGCCGCTGAAGCGTCCAAGCTGGCGCGGTAGCGTCCAAGCAGGCGCGGAAGAGTCCAAGCAGGCGCGGAAGCGTCCAAGCAGGCGCGGAAGCGTCCAAGCAGGCGCGGAAGCGTCCAAGCAGACGCGGAAGCGTCCAAGCAGGCGCGGAAGCGTCCAAGCAGTCGCGGAAGCATGCAACCAGGCGCGGAAGCGTCCAAGCAGGCGCGGAAGCGTCCAAGCAGGCGTGGAAGAGTTCAAGCAGGCGCGGAAGCGTCCAAGCAGGCGCGGAAGCGTCCAAGCAGTCGCGGAAGCGTGCAACCAGGCGCGGAAGCGTCCAAGCAGGCGCGGAAGCGTCCAAGCAGGCGCGGAAGCGTCCAAGCAGGCGCGGAAGCGTCCAAGCAGGCGCGGAAGCGTCCAAGCAGGCGCGGAAGCGTCCAAGCAGCCGCTGAAGCGTCCAAGCTGGCGCGGTAGCGTCCAAGCAGGCGCGGAAGAGTCCAAGCAGGCGCGGAAGCGTCCAAGCAGGCGCGGAAGCGTCCAAGCAGGCGCGGAAGCGTCCAAGCAGACGCGGAAGCGTCCAAGCAGGCGCGGAAGCGTCCAAGCAGGCGCGGAAGCGTCCAAGCAGGCGCGGAAGCGTCCAAGCAGGCGCGGAAGCGTCCAAGCAGGCGCGGAAGCGTGCAAGCAGGCGCGGAATCGTCCAAGCAGGCGCGGAAGCGTCCAAGCAGGCGCGGAAGCGTGCAAGCAGGCGCGGAAGCGTACAAGCATGCGTGGAAGAGTCCAAGCAGCCGCGGAAGCGTCCAAGCAGGAGCGGAAGCGTGCAACCAGCCGCGGAAGCTCTCAAGCAGGCGCGGATCCGTGCAAGCAGGCGCGGAAGCGTCCAAGCAGGCGCGGAAGCGTCCAAGCAGGCGCGAAGCATGCAAGAAGGCGCAGAAGAGTCCAAGCGGGCGCCGAAGCGTGCAAGCAGGCGCGGAATCGTCCAAGCAGGCGCGGAAGCGTCCAAGCAGGCGCGGAAGCGTGCAAGCAGGCGCGGAAGCGTACAAGCATGCGTGGAAGAGTCCAAGCAGGCGCGGAAACGTCCAAGCAGGCGCGGAAGAATCCAAGCAGGCGCGGAAGAGTCCAAGCAGGCGCGGAAGAGTCCAAGCAGAAGCGGAAGCGTCCAAGAAGGCGCGGAAGAATCCAAGCAGGTGCGGAAGCGTCCAAGCAGGCGCGGAAGCGTCCAAGCAGGCGCGGAATCGTCCAAGCAAGCGCGGAAGCGTCCAAGCAGTCGCGGAAGCGTCCAAGCTGGCGCGGAAGCGTCCAAGCAGGCGAAGAACCGTGCAAGCAGGCGCGGAAGCGTCCAAGTAGGCGTGGAAGCATGCAAGAAGGCGCAGAAGTGTCCAAGCAGTCGCGGAAGCGTCCAAGCAGGCGCGGAAACGTCCAAGCAGGCGCGGAAGAGTCCAAGCAGGCGCGGAAGCGTCCAAGCAAGCGCGGAAGCGTCCAAGCAGGCGCGGTAGCGTCCAAGCAGGCGCGGAAGAGTCCAAGCAGGCGCGGAAGCGTCCAAGCAGGCGCGGAAGCGTCCAAGCAGGCGCGGAAGCGTCCAAGCAGGCGCGGAAGCGTCCAAGCAGCCGCTGAAGCGTCCAAGCTGGCGCGGTAGCGTCCAAGCAGGCGCGGAAGAGTCCAAGCAGGCGCGGAAGCGTCCAAGCAGACGCGGAAGCGTCCAAGCAGGCGCGGAAGCGTCCAAGCAGTCGCGGAAGCGTGCAACCAGGCGCGGAAGCGTCCAAGCAGGCGCGGAAGCGTCCAAGCAGTCGCGGAAGCGTGCAACCAGGCGCGGAAGCGTCCAAGCAGGCGCGGAAGCGTCCAAGCAGGCGCGGAAGCGTCCAAGCAGGCGCGGAAGCGTCCAAGCAGGCGCGGAAGCGTCCAAGCAGGCGCGGAAGCGTCCAAGCAGCCGCTGAAGCGTCCAAGCTGGCGCGGTAGCGTCCAAGCAGGCGCGGAAGAGTCCAAGCAGGCGCGGAAGCGTCCAAGCAGGCGCGGAAGCGTCCAAGCAGGCGCGGAAGCGTCCAAGCAGACGCGGAAGCGTCCAAGCAGGCGCGGAAGCGTCCAAGCAGGCGCGGAAGCGTCCAAGCAGGCGCGGAAGCGTCCAAGCAGGCGCGGAAGCGTCCAAGCAGGCGCGGAAGCGTGCAAGCAGGCGCGGAATCGTCCAAGCAGGCGCGGAAGCGTCCAAGCAGGCGCGGAAGCGTGCAAGCAGGCGCGGAAGCGTACAAGCATGCGTGGAAGAGTCCAAGCAGCCGCGGAAGCGTCCAAGCAGGAGCGGAAGCGTGCAACCAGCCGCGGAAGCTCTCAAGCAGGCGCGGATCCGTGCAAGCAGGCGCGGAAGCGTCCAAGCAGGCGCGGAAGCGTCCAAGCAGGCGCGAAGCATGCAAGAAGGCGCAGAAGAGTCCAAGCGGGCGCCGAAGCGTGCAAGCAGGCGCGGAATCGTCCAAGCAGGCGCGGAAGCGTCCAAGCAGGCGCGGAAGCGTGCAAGCAGGCGCGGAAGCGTACAAGCATGCGTGGAAGAGTCCAAGCAGGCGCGGAAACGTCCAAGCAGGCGCGGAAGAATCCAAGCAGGCGCGGAAGAGTCCAAGCAGGCGCGGAAGAGTCCAAGCAGAAGCGGAAGCGTCCAAGAAGGCGCGGAAGAATCCAAGCAGGTGCGGAAGCGTCCAAGCAGGCGCGGAAGCGTCCAAGCAGGCGCGGAATCGTCCAAGCAAGCGCGGAAGCGTCCAAGCAGTCGCGGAAGCGTCCAAGCTGGCGCGGAAGCGTCCAAGCAGGCGAAGAACCGTGCAAGCAGGCGCGGAAGCGTCCAAGTAGGCGTGGAAGCATGCAAGAAGGCGCAGAAGAGTCCAAGCGGGCGCCGAAGCGTGCAAGCAGGCGCGGAATCGTCCAAGCAGGCGCGGAAGCGTCCAAGCAGGCGCGGAAGCGTGCAAGCAGGCGCGGAAGCGTACAAGCATGCGTGGAAGAGTCCAAGCAGGCGCGGAAACGTCCAAGCAGGCGCGGAAGAATCCAAGCAGGCGCGGAAGAGTCCAAGCAGGCGCGGAAGAGTCCAAGCAGAAGCGGAAGCGTCCAAGAAGGCGCGGAAGAATCCAAGCAGGTGCGGAAGCGTCCAAGCAGGCGCGGAAGCGCCCAAGCAGTCGCGGAAGCGTGCAAGCAGGCGCGGTAGCGTCCAAGCAGGCGCGGAAGAGTCCAAGCAGGCGCGGAAGCGTCCAAGCAGGCGCGGAAGCGTCCAAGCAGGCGCGGAAGCGTCCAAGCAGCCGCTGAAGCGTCCAAGCTGGCGCGGTAGCGTCCAAGCAGGCGCGGAAGAGTCCAAGCAGGCGCGGAAGCGTCCAAGCAGGCGCGGAAGCGTCCAAGCAGGCGCGGAAGCGTCCAAGCAGACGCGGAAGCGTCCAAGCAGGCGCGGAAGCGTCCAAGCAGGCGCGGAAGCGTCCAAGCAGGCGCGGAAGCGTCCAAGCAGGCGCGGAAGCGTCCAAGCAGGCGCGGAAGCGTGCAAGCAGGCGCGGAATCGTCCAAGCAGGCGCGGAAGCGTCCAAGCAGGCGCGGAAGCGTGCAAGCAGGCGCGGAAGCGTACAAGTATGCGTGGAAGAGTCCAAGCAGGCGCGGAAACGTCCAAGCAGGCGCGGAAGAATCCAAGCAGGTGCGGAAGCGTCCAAGCAGGCGCTGAAGCGTCCAAGCTGGCGCGGTAGCGTCCAAGCAGGCGCGGAAGCGTCCAAGCAGGCGCGGAAGCGTCCAAGCAGGCGCGGAAGCGTCCAAGCAGGCGCGGAAGCGTCCAAGCAGGCGCGGAAACGTCCAAGCAGGCGCGGAAGAGTCCAAGCAGGCGCGGAAGCGTCCAAGCAAGCGCGGAAGCGTCCAAGCAGGCGCGGTAGCGTCCAAGCAGGCGCGGAAGAGTCCAAGCAGGCGCGGAAGCGTCCAAGCAGGCGCGGAAGCGTCCAAGCAGGCGCGGAAGCGTCCAAGCAGCCGCTGAAGCGTCCAAGCTGGCGCGGTAGCGTCCAAGCAGGCGCGGAAGAGTCCAAGCAGGCGCGGAAGCGTCCAAGCAGGCGCGGAAGCGTCCAAGCAGGCGCGGAAGCGTCCAAGCAGACGCGGAAGCGTCCAAGCAGGCGCGGAAGCGTCCAAGCAGGCGCGGAAGCGTCCAAGCAGGCGCGGAAGCGTCCAAGCAGGCGCGGAAGCGTCCAAGCAGGCGCGGAAGCGTGCAAGCAGGCGCGGAATCGTCCAAGCAGGCGCGGAAGCGTCCAAGCAGGCGCGGAAGCGTGCAAGCAGGCGCGGAAGCGTACAAGTATGCGTGGAAGAGTCCAAGCAGGCGCGGAAGAGTCCAAGCAGGCGCGGAAGCGTCCAAGCAGTCGCGGAATCGACCAAGCAGGCGCGGAAGCGTCCAAGAAGGCGCGGAAGCTTCCAAGCTGGCGCGGAAGCGTCCAAGCAGGCGCGGAAGCGTCCAAGCAGGCGCGGAAGCGCCCAAGCAGTCGCGGAAGCGTGCAAGCAGGCGCGGAAGCGTCCGAGCAGACGCGGAAACGTCCAAGTATGCGCGGAAGAGTCCAAGCAGGCGCGGAAGCGTCCAAGCAGGCGCGGAAACGTCCAAGGAGGCGCGGAATCGTCCAAGCATGCGTGGAAGAGTCCAAGCAGGCGCGGAAACGTCCAAGCATGCGCGGAAGAGTCCAAGCAGCCGCGGAAGCGTCCAAGCATGCGCGGAAGCGTCCAAGCAGGCGCGGAAGCGTCCAAGCAGGCGCGGAAGCGTCCAAGCAGGCGCGGAAGCGTCCAAGCAGGCGCGGAAGCGTCCAAGCAGGCGCGGAAGCGTGCAAGCAGGCGCGGAATCGTCCAAGCAGGCGCGGAAGCGTCCAAGCAGGCGCGGAAGCGTGCAAGCAGGCGCGGAAGCGTACAAGCATGCGTGGAAGAGTCCAAGCAGGCGCGGAAACGTCCAAGCAGGCGCGGAAGAATCCAAGCAGGTGCGGAAGCGTCCAAGCAGGCGCTGAAGCGTCCAAGCTGGCGCGGTAGCGTCCAAGCAGGCGCGGAAGAGTCCAAGCAGGCGCGGAAGCGTCCAAGCAGGCGCGGAAGCGTCCAAGCAGGCGCGGAAGCGTCCAAGCAGGCGCGGAAGCGTCCAAGCAGCCGCTGGAGCGTCCAAGCTGGCGCGGTAGCGTCCAAGCAGGCGCGGAAGAGTCCAAGCAGGCGCGGAAGCGTCCAAGCAGGCGCGGAAGCGTCCAAGCAGGCGCGGAAGCGTCCAAGCAGACGCGGAAGCGTCCAAGCAGGCGCGGAAGCGTCCAAGCAGTCGCGGAAGCGTCCAAGCAGGCGCGGAAGCGTCCAAGCAGGCGCGGAAGCGTCCAAGCAGCCGCTGAAGCGTCCAAGCTGGCGCGGTGGCGTCCAAGCAGGCGCGGAAGAGTCCAAGCAGGCGCGGAAGCGTGCAAGCAGGCGCGGAAGCGCCCAAGCAGTCGCGGAAGCGTGCAAGCAGGCGCGGAAGCGTGCAAGCAGGCGCGGAAGCGTGCAAGCAGGCGCGGAAGCGTCCAAGCAGGCGCGGAAGCGTCCAAGCAGGCGCGGAAGCGTCCAAGCAGGCGCGGAAGCGTCCAAGCAGGCGCGGAAGCGCCCAAGCAGTCGCGGAATCGTCCAAGCAGGCGCGGAAGCGTCCAAGAAGGCGCGGAAGCGTGCAAGCAGGCGCGGAAGCGTACAAGCATGCGTGGAAGAGTCCAAGCAGGCGCGGAAGCGTCCAAGCAGGCGCGAAGCATGCAAGAAGGCGCAGAAGAGTCCAAGCGGGCGCCGAAGCGTGCAAGCAGGCGCGGAAGCGGCCAAGCAGGCGCGGAAGCGTCCAAGCAGGCGCGGAAGCGTCCAAGCAGGCGCGGAAGCGTCCAAGCAGGCGCGGAAGCGTCCAAGCAGGCGCGGAAGCATCCAAGCAGTCGCGGAAGCGTCCAAGCAGGCGCGGAAGCGTTAAAGCAGGCGCGGAAACGCCCAAGCAGGCGCGGAAGCGTGCAAGCAGGCGCGGAAGCGTGCAAGCAGGCGCGGAAGCGCCCAAGCAGTCGCGGAAGCGTGCAAGCAGGCGCGGAAGCGTCCGAGCAGACGCGGAAACGTCCAAGTATGCGCGGAAGATTCCAAGCAGGCGCGGAAGCGTCCAAGCAGGCGCGGAAACGTCAAGGAGGCGCGGAATCGTCCAAGCATGCGTGGAAGAGTCCAAGCATGCGTGGAAGAGTCCAAGCAGGCGCGGAAACGTCCAAGCATGCGCGGAAGAGTCCAAGCAGCCGCGGAAGCGTCCAAGCAGGAGCGGAAGCGTGCAACCAGCCGCGTAAGCTCTCAAGCAGGCGCGGATCCGTGCAAGCAGGCGCGGAAGCGTCCAAGCAGGCGCGGAAGCGTCCAAGCAGGCGCGGAACCGTGCAAGCAGGCGCGGTAGCGTCCAAGCAGGCGCGGAAGCGTCCAAGCAGGCGCGGAAGCGGCCAAGCAGGCGTGGAAGCGTCCAAGCAGGCGCGGAAGCGTCCAAGCAGGCGCGGAAGCTTCCAAGCAGGCGCGGAAGCGTGCAACCAGGCGCGGAAGCGTCCAAGCAGGCGTGGAAGAGTTCAAGCAGGCGTGGAAGCGTCCAAGCAGGCGCGGAAGCGTCCAAGCAGGCGCGGAAGCTTCCAAGCAGGCGCGGAAGCGTGCAACCAGGCGCGGAAGCGTCCAAGCAGGCGTGGAAGAGTTCAAGCAGGCGCGGAAGCGTCCAAGCAGGCGCGGAAGCGTCCAAGCAGTCGCGGAAGCGTGCAACCAGGCGCGGAAGCGTCCAAGCAGGCGCGGAAGCGTCCAAGCAGGCGTGGAAGAGTTCAAGCAGGCGCGGAAGCGTCCAAGCAGGCGCGGAAGCGTCCAAGCAGTCGCGGAAGCGTGCAACCAGGCGCGGAAGCGTCCAAGCAGGCGCGGAAGCGTCCAAGCAGGCGCGGAAGCGTCCAAGCAGGCGCGGAAGCGTCCAAGCAGCCGCTGAAGCGTCCAAGCTGGCGCGGTAGCGTCCAAGCAGGCGCGGAAGAGTCCAAGCAGGCGCGGAAGCGTCCAAGCAGGCGCGGAAGCGTCCAAGCAGGCGCGGAAGCGTCCAAGCAGACGCGGAAGCGTCCAAGCAGGCGCGGAAGCGTCCAAGCAGGCGCGGAAGCGTCCAAGCAGGCGCGGAAGCGTCCAAGCAGGCGCGGAAGCGTCCAAGCAGGCGCGGAAGCGTGCAAGCAGGCGCGGAATCGTCCAAGCAGGCGCGGAAGCGTCCAAGCAGGCGCGGAAGCGTGCAAGCAGGCGCGGAAGCGTACAAGCATGCGTGGAAGCGTCCAAGCAGGCGCGGAAGCGTCCAAGCAGGCGCGGAAGCGTCCAAGCAGGCGCGGAAGCGTCCAAGCAGGCGCGGAGTCGTCCAAGCAGGCGCGGAAGCGTCCAAGCTGGCGCGAAGCATGCAAGAAGGCGCAGAAGAGTCCAAGCGGGCGCCGAAGCGTGCAAGCAGGCGCGGAATCGTCCAAGCAGGCGCGGAAGCGTCCAAGCAGGCGCGGAAGCGTGCAAGCAGGCGCGGAAGCGTACAAGCATGCGTGGAAGAGTCCAAGCAGGCGCGGAAACGTCCAAGCAGGCGCGGAAGAATCCAAGCAGGCGCGGAAGAGTCCAAGCAGGCGCGGAAGAGTCCAAGCAGAAGCGGAAGCGTCCAAGAAGGCGCGGAAGAATCCAAGCAGGTGCGGAAGCGTCCAAGCAGGCGCGGAAGCGTCCAAGCAGGCGCGGAAGCGTCCAAGCAGGCGCGGAAGCGTCCAAGCAGGCGCGGAAGCGTCCAAGCAGGCGCGGAAGCGTCCAAGCAGGTGCGGAAGCGTCCAAGCAGGCGCGGAAGAGTCCAAGCAGGCGCGGAAGCGGCCAAGCAGGCGCGGAAGCGTCCAAGCAGGCGCGGAAGCGTCCAAGCAGGCGCGGAAGCGTCCAAGCAGCCGCTGAAGCGTCCAAGCTGGCGCGGTAGCGTCCAAGCAGGCGCGGAAGAGTCCAAGCAGGCGCGGAAGCGTCCAAGCAGGCGCGGAAGCGTCCAAGCAGGCGCGGAAGCGTCCAAGCAGACGCGGAAGCGTCCAAGCAGGCGCGGAAGCGTACAAGTATGCGTGGAAGAGTCCAAGCAGGCGCGGAAACGTCCAAGCAGACGCGGAAGCGTCCAAGCAGGCGCGGAAGCGTCCAAGCAGTCGCGGAAGCGTGCAACCAGGCGCGGAAGCGTCCAAGCAGGCGCGGAAGCGTCCAAGCAGGCGTGGAAGAGTTCAAGCAGGCGCGGAAGCGTCCAAGCAGGCGCGGAAGCGTCCAAGCAGTCGCGGAAGCGTGCAACCAGGCGCGGAAGCGTCCAAGCAGGCGCGGAAGCGTCCAAGCAGGCGCGGAAGCGTCCAAGCAGGCGCGGAAGCGTCCAAGCAGCCGCTGAAGCGTCCAAGCTGGCGCGGTGGCGTCCAAGCAGGCGCGGAAGAGTCCAAGCAGGCGCGGAAGCGTGCAAGCAGGCGCGGAAGCGTCCAAGCAGGCGCGGAAGCGTCCAAGCAGGCGCGGAACCGTGCAAGCAGGCGCGGTAGCATCCAAGCAGGCGCGGAAGCGTCCAAGCAGGCGCGGAAGCGGCCAAGCAGGCGTGGAAGCGTCCAAGCAGGCGCGGAAGCGTCCAAGCAGGCGCGGAAGCTTCCAAGCAGGCGCGGAAGCGTGCAACCAGGCGCGGAAGCGTCCAAGCAGGCGTGGAAGAGTTCAAGCAGGCGCGGAAGCGTCCAAGCAGGCGCGGAAGCGTCCAAGCAGTCGTGGAAGCGTGCAACCAGGCGCGGAAGCGTGCAAGCAGGCGCGGAAGCGTCCGAGCAGACGCGGAAACGTCCAAGCAGGCGTGGAAGAGTTCAAGCAGGCGCGGAAGCGTCCAAGCAGGCGCGGAAGCGTCCAAGCAGTCGTGGAAGCGTGCAACCAGGCGCGGAAGCATGCAAGCAGGCGCGGAAGCGTCCGAGCAGACGCGGAAACGTCCAAGTATGCGCGGAAGAGTCCAAGCAGGCGCGGAAGCGTCCAAGCAGGCGCGGAAACGTCCAAGGAGGCGCGGAATCGTCCAAGCATGCGTGGAAGAGTCCAAGCAGGCGCGGAAACGTCCAAGCATGCGCGGAAGAGTCCAAGCAGCCGCGGAAGCGTCCAAGCATGCGCGGAAGCGTCCAAGCAGGCGCGGAAACGTCCAAGCATGCGCGGAAGAGTCCAAGCAGCCGCGGAAGCGTCCAAGCAGGCGCGGAAGCGTGCAAGCAGGCGCGGAAGCGTACAAGCATGCGTGGAAGAGTCCAAGCAGGCGCGGAAACGTCCAAGCATCCGCGGAAGAGTCCAAGCAGGCGCGGAAACGTCCAAGCATGCGCGGAAGAGTCCAAGCAGCCGCGGAAGCGTCCAAGCAGGCGCGGAAGCGTGCAAGCAGGCGCGGAAGCGTACAAGCATGCGTGGAAGAGTCCAAGCAGGCGCGGAAGAGTCCAAGCAGGCGCGGAAGCGTCCAAGCAGTCGCGGTATCGACCAAGCAGGCGCGGAAGCGTCCAAGAAGGCGCGGAAGCTTCCAAGCTGGCGCGGAAGCGTCCAAGCAGGCGCGGAAGCGTCCAAGCAGGCGCGGAAGCGCCCAAGCAGTCGCGGAAGCGTGCAAGCAGGCGCGGAAGCGTCCGAGCAGACGCGGAAACGTCCAAGTATGCGCGGAAGAGTCCAAGCAGGCGCGGAAGCGTCCAAGCAGGCGCGGAAACGTCCAAGGAGGCGCGGAATCGTCCAAGCATGCGTGGAAGAGTCCAAGCAGGCGCGGAAACGTCCAAGCATGCGCGGAAGAGTCCAAGCAGCCGCGGAAGCGTCCAAGCATGCGCGGAAGCGTCCAAGCAGGCGCGGAAACGTCCAAGCATGCGCGGAAGAGTCCAAGCAGCCGCGGAAGCGTCCAAGCAGGCGCGGAAGCGTGCAAGCAGGCGCGGAAGCGTACAAGCATGCGTGGAAGAGTCCAAGCAGGCGCGGAAACGTCCAAGCATCCGCGGAAGAGTCCAAGCAGGCGCGGAAACGTCCAAGCATGCGCGGAAGAGTCCAAGCAGCCGCGGAAGCGTCCAAGCAGGCGCGGAAGCGTGCAAGCAGGCGCGGAAGCGTACAAGCATGCGTGGAAGAGTCCAAGCAGGCGCGGAAGAGTCCAAGCAGGCGCGGAAGCGTCCAAGCAGTCGCGGAATCGACCAAGCAGGCGCGGAAGCGTCCAAGAAGGCGCGGAAGCTTCCAAGCTGGCGCGGAAGCGTCCAAGCAGGCGCGGAAGCGTCCAAGCAGGCGCGGAAGCGCCCAAGCAGTCGCGGAAGCGTGCAAGCAGGCGCGGAAGCGTCCGAGCAGACGCGGAAACGTCCAAGTATGCGCGGAAGAGTCCAAGCAGGCGCGGAAGCGTCCAAGCAGGCGCGGAAACGTCCAAGGAGGCGCGGAATCGTCCAAGCATGCGTGGAAGAGTCCAAGCAGGCGCGGAAACGTCCAAGCATGCGCGGAAGAGTCCAAGCAGCCGCGGAAGCGTCCAAGCATGCGCGGAAGCGTCCAAGCAGGCGCGGAAGCGTCCAAGCAGGCGCGGAAGCGTCCAAGCAGGCGCGGAAGCGTCCAAGCAGGCGCGGAAGCGTCCAAGCAGGCGCGGAAGCGTGCAAGCAGGCGCGGAATCGTCCAAGCAGGCGCGGAAGCGTCCAAGCAGGCGCGGAAGCGTGCAAGCAGGCGCGGAAGCGTACAAGCATGCGTGGAAGAGTCCAAGCAGGCGCGGAAACGTCCAAGCAGGCGCGGAAGAATCCAAGCAGGTGCGGAAGCGTCCAAGCAGGCGCTGAAGCGTCCAAGCTGGCGCGGTAGCGTCCAAGCAGGCGCGGAAGAGTCCAAGCAGGCGCGGAAGCGTCCAAGCAGGCGCGGAAGCGTCCAAGCAGGCGCGGAAGCGTCCAAGCAGGCGCGGAAGCGTCCAAGCAGCCGCTGGAGCGTCCAAGCTGGCGCGGTAGCGTCCAAGCAGGCGCGGAAGAGTCCAAGCAGGCGCGGAAGCGTCCAAGCAGGCGCGGAAGCGTCCAAGCAGGCGCGGAAGCGTCCAAGCAGACGCGGAAGCGTCCAAGCAGGCGCGGAAGCGTCCAAGCAGTCGCGGAAGCGTGCAACCAGGCGCGGAAGCGTCCAAGCAGGCGCGGAAGCGTCCAAGCAGGCGTGGAAGAGTTCAAGCAGGCGCGGAAGCGTCCAAGCAGGCGCGGAAGCGTCCAAGCAGTCGCGGAAGCGTGCAACCAGGCGCGGAAGCGTCCAAGCAGGCGCGGAAGCGTCCAAGCAGGCGCGGAAGCGTCCAAGCAGGCGCGGAAGCGTCCAAGCAGCCGCTGAAGCGTCCAAGCTGGCGCGGTGGCGTCCAAGCAGGCGCGGAAGAGTCCAAGCAGGCGCGGAAGCGTGCAAGCAGGCGCGGAAGCGCCCAAGCAGTCGCGGAAGCGTGCAAGCAGGCGCGGAAGCGTGCAAGCAGGCGCGGAAGCGTGCAAGCAGGCGCGGAAGCGTCCAAGCAGGCGCGGAAGCGTCCAAGCAGGCGCGGAAGCGTCCAAGCAGGCGCGGAAGCATCCAAGCAGTCGCGGAAGCGTGCAAGCAGGCGCGGAATCGTCCAAGCAGGCGCGGAAGCGTCCAAGAAGGCGCGGAAGCGTGCAAGCAGGCGCGGAAGCGTACAAGCATGCGTGGAAGAGTCCAAGCAGGCGCGGAAACGTCCAAGCATGCGCGGAAGAGTCCAAGCAGCCGCGGAAGCGTCCAAGCAGGAGCGGAAGCGTGCAACCAGCCGCGGAAGCTCTCAAGCAGGCGCGGATCCGTGCAAGCAGGCGCGGAAGCGTCCAAGCAGGCGCGGAAGCGTCCAAGCAGGCGCGAAGCATGCAAGAAGGCGCAGAAGAGTCCAAGCGGGCGCCGAAGCGTGCAAGCAGGCGCGGAAGCGGCCAAGCAGGCGCGGAAGCGTCCAAGCAGGCGCGGAAGCGTCCAAGCAGGCGCGGAAGCGTCCAAGCAGGCGCGGAAGCGTCCAAGCAGGCGCGGAAGCATCCAAGCAGTCGCGGAAGCGTCCAAGCAGGCGCGGAAGCGTTAAAGCAAGCGCGGAAACGTCCAAGTATGCGCGGAAGAGTCCAAGCAGGCGCGGAAGCGTCCAAGCAGGCGCGGAAACGTCCAAGGAGGCGCGGAATCGTCCAAGCATGCGTGGAAGAGTCCAAGCAGGCGCGGAAACGTCCAAGCATGCGCGGAAGAGTCCAAGCAGCCGCGGAAGCGTCCAAGCAGGCGCGGAAGCGTGCAAGCAGGCGCGGAAGCGTACAAGCATGCGTGGAAGAGTCCAAGCAGGCGCGGAAGCGTCCAAGCAGGCGCGGAACCGTGCAAGCAGGCGCGGTAGCATCCAAGCAGGAGCGGAAGCGTGCAACCAGCCGCGGAAGCTCTCAAGCAGGCGCGGATCCGTGCAAGCAGGCGCGGAAGCGTCCAAGCAGACGCGGAAGCGTCCAAGCAGGCGCGGAAGCGTCCAAGCAGTCGCGGAAGCGTGCAACCAGGCGCGGAAGCGTCCAAGCAGGCGCGGAAGCGTCCAAGCAGGCGTGGAAGAGTTCAAGCAGGCGCGGAAGCGTCCAAGCAGGCGCGGAAGCGTCCAAGCAGTCGCGGAAGCGTGCAACCAGGCGCGGAAGCGTCCAAGCAGGCGCGGAAGCGTCCAAGCAGGCGCGGAAGCGTGCAAGCAGGCGCGGAAGCGTACAAGCATGCGTGGAAGAGTCCAAGCAGGCGCGGAAACGTCCAAGCAGGCGCGGAAGAATCCAAGCAGGTGCGGAAGCGTCCAAGCAGGCGCTGAAGCGTCCAAGCTGGCGCGGTAGCGTCCAAGCAGGCGCGGAAGAGTCCAAGCAGGCGCGGAAGCGTCCAAGCAGGCGCGGAAGCGTCCAAGCAGGCGCGGAAGCGTCCAAGCAGGCGCGGAAGCGTCCAAGCAGCCGCTGGAGCGTCCAAGCTGGCGCGGTAGCGTCCAAGCAGGCGCGGAAGAGTCCAAGCAGGCGCGGAAGCGTCCAAGCAGGCGCGGAAGCGTCCAAGCAGGCGCGGAAGCGTCCAAGCAGACGCGGAAGCGTCCAAGCAGGCGCGGAAGCGTCCAAGCAGTCGCGGAAGCGTGCAACCAGGCGCGGAAGCGTCCAAGCAGGCGCGGAAGCGTCCAAGCAGGCGTGGAAGAGTTCAAGCAGGCGCGGAAGCGTCCAAGCAGGCGCGGAAGCGTCCAAGCAGTCGCGGAAGCGTGCAACCAGGCGCGGAAGCGTCCAAGCAGGCGCGGAAGCGTCCAAGCAGGCGCGGAAGCGTCCAAGCAGGCGCGGAAGCGTCCAAGCAGCCGCTGAAGCGTCCAAGCTGGCGCGGTGGCGTCCAAGCAGGCGCGGAAGAGTCCAAGCAGGCGCGGAAGCGTGCAAGCAGGCGCGGAAGCGCCCAAGCAGTCGCGGAAGCGTGCAAGCAGGCGCGGAAGCGTGCAAGCAGGCGCGGAAGCGTGCAAGCAGGCGCGGAAGCGTCCAAGCAGGCGCGGAAGCGTCCAAGCAGGCGCGGAAGCGTCCAAGCAGGCGCGGAAGCATCCAAGCAGTCGCGGAAGCGTGCAAGCAGGCGCGGAATCGTCCAAGCAGGCGCGGAAGCGTCCAAGAAGGCGCGGAAGCGTGCAAGCAGGCGCGGAAGCGTACAAGCATGCGTGGAAGAGTCCAAGCAGGCGCGGAAACGTCCAAGCATGCGCGGAAGAGTCCAAGCAGCCGCGGAAGCGTCCAAGCAGGAGCGGAAGCGTGCAACCAGCCGCGGAAGCTCTCAAGCAGGCGCGGATCCGTGCAAGCAGGCGCGGAAGCGTCCAAGCAGGCGCGGAAGCGTCCAAGCAGGCGCGAAGCATGCAAGAAGGCGCAGAAGAGTCCAAGCGGGCGCCGAAGCGTGCAAGCAGGCGCGGAAGCGGCCAAGCAGGCGCGGAAGCGTCCAAGCAGGCGCGGAAGCGTCCAAGCAGGCGCGGAAGCGTCCAAGCAGGCGCGGAAGCGTCCAAGCAGGCGCGGAAGCATCCAAGCAGTCGCGGAAGCGTCCAAGCAGGCGCGGAAGCGTTAAAGCAAGCGCGGAAACGTCCAAGTATGCGCGGAAGAGTCCAAGCAGGCGCGGAAGCGTCCAAGCAGGCGCGGAAACGTCCAAGGAGGCGCGGAATCGTCCAAGCATGCGTGGAAGAGTCCAAGCAGGCGCGGAAACGTCCAAGCATGCGCGGAAGAGTCCAAGCAGCCGCGGAAGCGTCCAAGCAGGCGCGGAAGCGTGCAAGCAGGCGCGGAAGCGTACAAGCATGCGTGGAAGAGTCCAAGCAGGCGCGGAAGCGTCCAAGCAGGCGCGGAACCGTGCAAGCAGGCGCGGTAGCATCCAAGCAGGCGCGGAAGCGTCCAAGCAGGCGCGGAAGCGGCCAAGCAGGCGTGGAAGCGTCCAAGCAGGCGCGGAAGCGTCCAAGCAGGCGCGGAAGCTTCCAAGCAGGCGCGGAAGCGTGCAACCAGGCGCGGAAGCGTCCAAGCAGGCGTGGAAGAGTTCAAGCAGGCGCGGAAGCGTCCAAGCAGGCGCGGAAACGTCCAAGGAGGCGCGGAATCGTCCAAGCATGCGTGGAAGAGTCCAAGCAGGCGCGGAAGCGTCCGAGCAGACGCGGAAACGTCCAAGTATGCGCGGAAGAGTCCAAGCAGGCGCGGAAGCGTCCAAGCAGGCGCGGAAACGTCCAAGGAGGCGCGGAATCGTCCAAGCATGCGTGGAAGAGTCCAAGCAGGCGCGGAAACGTCCAAGCATGCGCGGAAGAGTCCAAGCAGCCGCGGAAGCGTCCAAGCATGCGCGGAAGCGTCCAAGCAGGCGCGGAAAAGTCCAAGCATGCGCGGAAGAGTCCAAGCAGCCGCGGAAGCGTCCAAGCAGGCGCGGAAGCGTGCAAGCAGGCGCGGAAGCGTACAAGCATGCGTGGAAGAGTCCAAGCAGGCGCGGAAACGTCCAAGCATCCGCGGAAGAGTCCAAGCAGGCGCGGAAACGTCCAAGCATGCGCGGAAGAGTCCAAGCAGCCGCGGAAGCGTCCAAGCAGGCGCGGAAGCGTGCAAGCAGGCGCGGAAGCGTACAAGCATGCGTGGAAGAGTCCAAGCAGGCGCGGAAGAGTCCAAGCAGGCGCGGAAGCGTCCAAGCAGTCGCGGTATCGACCAAGCAGGCGCGGAAGCGTCCAAGAAGGCGCGGAAGCTTCCAAGCTGGCGCGGAAGCGTCCAAGCAGGCGCGGAAGCGTCCAAGCAGGCGCGGAAGCGCCCAAGCAGTCGCGGAAGCGTGCAAGCAGGCGCGGAAGCGTCCGAGCAGACGCGGAAACGTCCAAGTATGCGCGGAAGAGTCCAAGCAGGCGCGGAAGCGTCCAAGCAGGCGCGGAAACGTCCAAGGAGGCGCGGAATCGTCCAAGCATGCGTGGAAGAGTCCAAGCAGGCGCGGAAACGTCCAAGCATGCGCGGAAGAGTCCAAGCAGCCGCGGAAGCGTCCAAGCATGCGCGGAAGCGTCCAAGCAGGCGCGGAAACGTCCAAGCATGCGCGGAAGAGTCCAAGCAGCCGCGGAAGCGTCCAAGCAGGCGCGGAAGCGTGCAAGCAGGCGCGGAAGCGTACAAGCATGCGTGGAAGAGTCCAAGCAGGCGCGGAAACGTCCAAGCATCCGCGGAAGAGTCCAAGCAGGCGCGGAAACGTCCAAGCATGCGCGGAAGAGTCCAAGCAGCCGCGGAAGCGTCCAAGCAGGCGCGGAAGCGTGCAAGCAGGCGCGGAAGCGTACAAGCATGCGTGGAAGAGTCCAAGCAGGCGCGGAAGAGTCCAAGCAGGCGCGGAAGCGTCCAAGCAGTCGCGGAATCGACCAAGCAGGCGCGGAAGCGTCCAAGAAGGCGCGGAAGCTTCCAAGCTGGCGCGGAAGCGTCCAAGCAGGCGCGGAAGCGTCCAAGCAGGCGCGGAAGCGCCCAAGCAGTCGCGGAAGCGTGCAAGCAGGCGCGGAAACGTCCAAGTATGCGCGGAAGAGTCCAAGCAGGCGCGGAAGAGTCCAAGCAGGCGCGGAAGCGTCCAAGGAGGCGCGGAATCGTCCAAGCATGCGTGGAAGAGTCCAAGCAGGCGCGGAAACGTCCAAGCATGCGCGGAAGAGTCCAAGCAGCCGCGGAAGCGTCCAAGCATGCGCGGAAGCGTCCAAGCAGGCGCGGAAACGTCCAAGCATGCGCGGAAGAGTCCAAGCAGCCGCGGAAGCGTCCAAGCAGGCGCGGAAGCGTGCAAGCAGGCGCGGAAGCGTCCAAGCAGGCGCGGAAGCGTCCAAGCTGGCGCGGAAGCGTCCAAGCAGGCGCGGAAGCGTCCAAGCAGGCGCGGAAGCGTCCAAGCAGGCGCGGAAGCGTCCTAGCAGGCGCGGAAGCATCCATGCAGACGCGGAATCGTCCAAGCAGGCGCGGAAGCGTCCAAGCAGGCGCGGAAGCGTCCAAGCAGACGCGGAATCGTCCAAGTAGGCGCGGAAGCGTCCAAGCAGGCGCGGAAGAATCCAAGCAGGTGCGGAAGCATGCAAGAAGACGCAGAAGCATCCAAGCAGACGCGGAATCGTCCAAGCAGGCGCGGAAGCGTCCAAGCAGGCGCGGAAGCGTCCAAGCAGGCGCGGAAGCGTCCAAGCAGGCGCAAAAGCGTACAAGCAGGCGCGGAAGCGTCCAAGAAGGCGCGGAAGCGTCCAAGCAGGCGCGGAAACGTCCAAGCAGGCTCGGAAGCGTCCAAGCAGGCGCGGAAGCGTCCTAGCAGGCGCGGAAGCATCCAAGCAGACGCGGAAGCGTCCAAGCAGGCGCGGAAGCGTCCAAGCAGGCGCGGAAGAATCCAAGCAGGTGCGGAAGCATGCAAGAAGACGCAGAAGCATCCAAGCAGACGCGGAATCGTCCAAGCAGGCGCGGAAGCGTCCAAGCAGGCGCGGAAGCGTCCAAGCAGGCGCGGAAGCGTCCAAGCTGGCGCGGAAGCGTCCAAGCAGGCGCGGAAGCGTCCAAGCAGGCGCGGAAGCGTCCAAGCAGGCGCGGAAGCGTCCTAGCAGGCGCGGAAGCATCCATGCAGACGCGGAATCGTCCAAGCAGGCGCGGAAGCGTCCAAGCAGGCGCGGAAGCGTCCTAGCAGGCGCGGAAGCATCCAAGCAGACGCAGAATCGTCCAAGCAGGCGCGGAAGCATGCAAGAAGACGCAGAAGCATCCAAGCAGACGCGGAATCGTCCAAGCAGGCGCGGAAGCGTCCAAGCAGGCGCGGAAGCGTCCAAGCTGGCGCGGAAGCGTCCAAGCAGGCGCGGAAGCGTCCAAGCAGGCGCGGAAGCTTCCAAGCCGGCGCGGAAGCGTCCAAGCAGGCGCGGAAGAATCCAAGCAGGCGCGGAAGCGTCCTAGCAGGCGCGGTAGCTTCCAAGCCGGCGCGGAAGCGTCCAAGCAGGCGCGGAAGAATCCAAGCAGGTGCGGAAGCGTCCAAGCAGGCGCGGAAGCGTCCTAGCAGGCGCGGAAGCGACCAAGCAGGCGCGGAAGCGTCCTAGCAGGCGCGGAAGCATCCAAGCAGACGCGGAATCGTCCAAGCAGGCGCGGAAGCGTCCAAGCAGGCGCGGAAGCGTCCAAGCTGGCGCGGAAGCGTCCAAGCAGGCGCGGAAGCGTCCAAGCTGGCGCGGAAGCGTCCAAGCAGGCGCGGAAGCGTCCAAGCAGGCGCGGAAGCGTCCAAGCAGGCGCGGAAGCGTCCAAGCAGGCGCGGAAGCGTCCAAGCAGGCGCGGAAGCGTCCAAGCAGGCGCGGAAGCGTCCTAGCAGGCGCGGAAGCATCCATGCAGACGCGGAATCGTCCAAGCAGGCGCGGAAGCGTCCAAGCAGGCGCGGAAGCGTCCTAGCAGGCGCGGAAGCATCCAAGCAGACGCAGAATCGTCCAAGCAGGCGCGGAAGCATGCAAGAAGACGCAGAAGCATCCAAGCAGACGCGGAATCGTCCAAGCAGGCGCGGAAGCGTCCAAGCAGGCGCGGAAGCGTCCAAGCTGGCGCGGAAGCGTCCAAGCAGGCGCGGAAGCGTCCAAGCAGGCGCGGAAGCTTCCAAGCCGGCGCGGAAGCGTCCAAGCAGGCGCGGAAGAATCCAAGCAGGCGCGGAAGCGTCCTAGCAGGCGCGGTAGCTTCCAAGCCGGCGCGGAAGCGTCCAAGCAGGCGCGGAAGAATCCAAGCAGGTGCGGAAGCGTCCAAGCAGGCGCGGAAGCGTCCTAGCAGGCGCGGAAGCGACCAAGCAGGCGCGGAAGCGTCCTAGCAGGCGCGGAAGCATCCAAGCAGACGCGGAATCGTCCAAGCAGGCGCGGAAGCGTCCAAGCAGGCGCGGAAGCGTCCAAGCTGGCGCGGAAGCGTCCAAGCAGGCGCGGAAGCGTCCAAGCTGGCGCGGAAGCGTCCAAGCAGGCGCGGAAGCGTCCAAGCAGGCGCGGAAGCTTCCAAGCCGGCGCGGAAGCGTCCAAGCAGGCTCGGAAGAATCCAAGCAGGTGCGGAAGCGTCCAAGCAGGCGCGGAAGCGTCCAAGCAGGCGCGGAATCGTCCAAGCAAGCGCGGAAGCGTCTAAGCAGTCGCGGAAGCGTCCAAGCTGGCGCGGAAGCGTCCAAGCAGGCGCAGGAAGCGTCCAAGAAGGCGCGGAAGAATCCAAGCAGGTGCGGAAGCGTCCTAGCAGGCGCGGAAGCATCCAAGCAGGCGCGGAATCGTCCAAGCAGGCGCGGAAGCGTCCAAGCAGGCGCGGAAGCGTCCAAGCAGGCGCGGAAGCGTCCAAGCAGGCGCGGAAGCGTCCTAGCAGGCGCGGAAGCGTCCTAGCAGGCGCGGAAGCATCCAAGCAGACGCGGAAGCGTCCAAGCAGGCGCGGAAGCGACCAAGCAGGCGCGGAAGCGTCCTAGCAGGCGCGGAAGCATCCAAGCAGACGCGGAATCGTCCAAGCAGGCGCGGAAGCGTCCAAGCAGGCGCGGAAGCGTCCAAGCTGGCGCGGAAGCGTCCAAGCAGGCGCGGAAGCGTCCAAGCTGGCGCGGAAGCGTCCAAGCAGGCGCGGAAGCGTCCAAGCAGGCGCGGAAGCTTCCAAGCCGGCGCGGAAGCGTCCAAGCAGGCGCGGAAGAATCCAAGCAGGTGCGGAAGCGTCCAAGCAGGCGCGGAAGCGTCCAAGCAGGCGCGGAATCGTCCAAGCAAGCGCGGAAGCGTCCAAGCAGTCGCGGAAGCGTCCAAGCTGGCGCGGAAGCGTCCAAGCAGGCGCAGGAAGCGTCCAAGAAGGCGCGGAAGAATCCAAGCAGGTGCGGAAGCGTCCTAGCAGGCGCGGAAGCATCCAAGCAGGCGCGGAATCGTCCAAGCAGGCGCGGAAGCGTCCAAGCAGGCGCGGAAGCGTCCAAGCAGGCGCGGAAGCGTCCAAGCAGGCGCGGAAGCGTCCTAGCAGGCGCGGAAACGTCCAAGCAGGCGCGGAAGCGTCCAAGCAGGCGCGGAAGCGTCCAAGCAGGCGCGGAACCGTGCAAGCAGGCGCGGTAGCGTCCAAGCAGGCGCGGAAGCGTCCAAGCAGGCGCGAAAGCGGCCAAGCAGGCGTGGAAGCGTCCAAGCAGGTGCGGAAGCGTCCAAGCAGGCGCGGAAGCTTCCAAGCAGGCGCGGAAGCGTGCAACCAGGCGCGGAAGCGTCCAAGCAGGCGTGGAAGAGTTCAAGCAGGCGCAGAAGCGTCCAAGCAGGCGCGGAAGCGTCCAAGCAGTCGCGGAAGCGTGCAACCAGGCGCGGAAGCGTCCAAGCAGGCGCGGAAGCGTCCAAGCAGGCGCGGAAGCGTCCAAGCAGGCGCGGAAGCGTCCAAGCAGCCGCTGAAGCGTCCAAGCTGGCGCGGTAGCGTCCAAGCAGGCGCGGAAGAGTCCAAGCAGGCGCGGAAGCGTCCAAGCAGGCGCGGAAGCGTCCAAGCAGGCGCGGAAGCGTCCAAGCAGACGCGGAAGCGTCCAAGCAGGCGCGGAAGCGTCCAAGCAGGCGCGGAGGCGTCCAAGCAGGTGCGGAAGCGTCCAAGCAGGCGCGGAAGCGTCCTAGCAGGCGCGGAAGCGACCAAGCAGGCGCGGAAGCGTCCTAGCAGGCGCGGAAGCATCCAAGCAGACGCGGAAGCGTCCAAGCAGGCGCGGAAGCGTCCAAGCTGGCGCGGAAGCGTCCAAGCAGGCGCGGAAGCGTCCAAGCAGGCGCGGAAGCGTCCTAGCAGGCGCGGAAGCATCCATGCAGCCGCGGAATCGTCCAAGCAGGCGCGGAAGCGTCCAAGCAGGCGCGGAAGCGTCCAAGCAGACGCGGAATCGTCCAAGTAGGCGCGGAAGCGTCCAAGCAGGCGCGGAAGCGTCCAAGCAGGCGCGGAAGCGTGCAAGCAGGCGCGGAAGCGTACAAGCATGCGTGGAAGAGTCCAAGCAGGCGCGGAAACGTCCAAGCAGGCGCGGAAGAATCCAAGCAGGTGCGGAAGCGTCCAAGCAGGCGCGGAAGAGTCCAAGCAGACGCGGAATCGTCCAAGCAGGCGCGGAAGCGTCCAAGAAGGCGCGAAAGAATCCAAGCAGGTGCGGAAGCGTCCAAGCAGGCGCGGAAGCGTTCTAGCAGGCGCGGAAGCGTCCAAGCAGGCGCGGAAGCGTCCAAGCAGACGCGGAATCGTCCAAGCAGGCGTGGAAGCGTCCTAGCAGGCGCGGAAGCATCCAAGCAGAAGCGGAATCGTCCAAGCTGGCGCGAAAGCGTCCAAGCAGGCGCGGAAGCGTCCAAGCAGGCGCGGAATCGTCCAAGCAAGCGCGGAAGCGTCCAAGCAGGCGAAGAAGAATCCAAGCAGGTGCGGAAGCGTCCAAGCAGGCGCGGAAGCGTTCTAGCAGGCGCGGAAGCGTCCAAGCAGGCGCGGATGCGTCCAAGCAGGCGCGGTTTCGTCCAAGCTGGCGCGGAAGGGTCCAAGCAGGCGCGGAAGAGTCCAAGCAGACGCGGAATCGTCCAAGCAGGCGCGGAAGCGTCCAAGAAGGCGCGGAAGAATCCAAGCAGGTGCGGAAGCGTCCAAGCAGGCGCGGAAGCGTCCAAGCAGGCGCGGAATCGTCCAAGCAAGCGCGGAAGCGTCCAAGCAGTCGCGGAAGCGTCCAAGCTGGCGCGGAAGCGTCCAAGCAGGCGCAGTACCGTGCAAGCAGGCGCGGAAGCGTCCAAGTAGGCGTGGAAGCATGCAAGAAGGCGCAGAAGTGTCCAAGCAGACGTGGAAGCATGCAAGAAGGCGCAGAAGTGTCCAAGCAGGCGCGGAAGAGTCCAAGCAGGCGCGGAAGCGTCCAAGCAGGCGCGGAAGCTTCCAAGCCGGCGCGGAAGCGTCCAAGCAGGCGCGGAAGAATCCAAGCAGGCGCGGAAGCGTCCTAGCAGGCGCGGTAGCTTCCAAGCCGGCGCGGAAGCGTCCAAGCAGGCGCGGAAGAATCCAAGCAGGTGCGGAAGCGTCCAAGCAGGCGCGGAAGCGTCCTAGCAGGCGCGGAAGCGACCAAGCAGGCGCGGAAGCGTCCTAGCAGGCGCGGAAGCATCCAAGCAGACGCGGAATCGTCCAAGCAGGCGCGGAAGCGTCCAAGCAGGCGCGGAAGCGTCCAAGCTGGCGCGGAAGCGTCCAAGCAGGCGCGGAAGCGTCCAAGCTGGCGCGGAAGCGTCCAAGCAGGCGCGGAAGCGTCCAAGCAGGCGCGGAAGCTTCCAAGCCGGCGCGGAAGCGTCCAAGCAGGCGCGGAAGAATCCAAGCAGGTGCGGAAGCGTCCAAGCAGGCGCGGAAGCGTCCAAGCAGGCGCGGAATCGTCCAAGCAAGCGCGGAAGCGTCTAAGCAGTCGCGGAAGCGTCCAAGCTGGCGCGGAAGCGTCCAAGCAGGCGCAGGAAGCGTCCAAGAAGGCGCGGAAGAATCCAAGCAGGTGCGGAAGCGTCCTAGCAGGCGCGGAAGCATCCAAGCAGGCGCGGAATCGTCCAAGCAGGCGCGGAAGCGTCCAAGCAGGCGCGGAAGCGTCCAAGCAGGCGCGGAAGCGTCCAAGCAGGCGCGGAAGCGTCCTAGCAGGCGCGGAAGCGTCCTAGCAGGCGCGGAAGCATCCAAGCAGACGCGGAAGCGTCCAAGCAGGCGCGGAAGCGACCAAGCAGGCGCGGAAGCGTCCTAGCAGGCGCGGAAGCATCCAAGCAGACGCGGAATCGTCCAAGCAGGCGCGGAAGCGTCCAAGCAGGCGCGGAAGCGTCCAAGCTGGCGCGGAAGCGTCCAAGCAGGCGCGGAAGCGTCCAAGCTGGCGCGGAAGCGTCCAAGCAGGCGCGGAAGCGTCCAAGCAGGCGCGGAAGCTTCCAAGCCGGCGCGGAAGCGTCCAAGCAGGCGCGGAAGAATCCAAGCAGGTGCGGAAGCGTCCAAGCAGGCGCGGAAGCGTCCAAGCAGGCGCGGAATCGTCCAAGCAAGCGCGGAAGCGTCCAAGCAGTCGCGGAAGCGTCCAAGCTGGCGCGGAAGCGTCCAAGCAGGCGGAGGAAGCGTCCAAGAAGGCGCGGAAGAATCCAAGCAGGTGCGGAAGCGTCCTAGCAGGCGCGGAAGCATCCAAGCAGGCGCGGAATCGTCCAAGCAGGCGCGGAAGCGTCCAAGCAGGCGCGGAAGCGTCCAAGCAGGCGCGGAAGCGTCCAAGCAGGCGCGGAAGCGTCCTAGCAGGCGCGGAAACGTCCAAGCAGGCGCGGAAGCGTCCAAGCAGGCGCGGAAGCGTCCAAGCAGGCGCGGAACCGTGCAAGCAGGCGCGGTAGCGTCCAAGCAGGCGCGGAAGCGTCCAAGCAGGCGCGGAAGCGGCCAAGCAGGCGTGGAAGCGTCCAAGCAGGTGCGGAAGCGTCCAAGCAGGCGCGGAAGCTTCCAAGCAGGCGCGGAAGCGTGCAACCAGGCGCGGAAGCGTCCAAGCAGGCGTGGAAGAGTTCAAGCAGGCGCAGAAGCGTCCAAGCAGGCGCGGAAGCGTCCAAGCAGGCGCGGAAACGTCCAAGCAGGCGCGGAAGAATCCAAGCAGGTGCGGAAGCGTCCAAGCAGGCGCGGAAGAGTCCAAGCAGACGCGGAATCGTCCAAGCAGGCGCGGAAGCGTCCAAGAAGGCGCGAAAGAATCCAAGCAGGTGCGGAAGCGTCCAAGCAGGCGCGGAAGCGTTCTAGCAGGCGCGGAAGCGTCCAAGCAGGCGCGGAAGCGTCCAAGCAGACGCGGAATCGTCCAAGCAGGCGTGGAAGCGTCCTAGCAGGCGCGGAAGCATCCAAGCAGAAGCGGAATCGTCCAAGCTGGCGCGAAAGCGTCCAAGCAGGCGCGGAAGCGTCCAAGCAGGCGCGGAATCGTCCAAGCAAGCGCGGAAGCGTCCAAGCAGGCGAAGAAGAATCCAAGCAGGTGCGGAAGCGTCCAAGCAGGCGCGGAAGCGTCCAAGCAGGCGCGGTTTCGTCCAAGCTGGCGCGGAAGCGTCCAAGCAGGCGCGGAAGAGTCCAAGCAGACGCGGAATCGTCCAAGCAGGCGCGGAAGCGTCCAAGAAGGCGCGGAAGAATCCAAGCAGGTGCGGAAGCGTCCAAGCAGGCGCGGAAGCGTCCAAGCAGGCGCGGAATCGTCCAAGCAAGCGCGGAAGCGTCCAAGCAGTCGCGGAAGCGTCCAAGCTGGCGCGGAAGCGTCCAAGCAGGCGCAGTACCGTGCAAGCAGGCGCGGAAGCGTCCAAGTAGGCGTGGAAGCATGCAAGAAGGCGCAGAAGTGTCCAAGCAGACGTGGAAGCATGCAAGAAGGCGCAGAAGTGTCCAAGCAGGCGCGGAAGAGTCCAAGCAGGCGCGGAAGCGTCCAAGCAGGCGCGGAAGCGGCCAAGCAGGCGCGGAACCGTGCAAGCAGGCGCGGTAGCGTCCAAGCAGGCGCGGAAGCGTCCAAGCAGGCGCGGAAGCGGCCAAGCAGGCGTGGAAGCGTCCAAGCTGGCGCGGTAGCGTCCAAGCAGGCGCGGAAGAGTCCAAGCAGGCGCGGAAGCGTCCAAGCAGGCGCGGAAGCGTCCAAGCAGGCGCGGAAGCGTCCAAGCAGACGCGGAAGCGTCCAAGCAGGCGCGGAAGCGTCCAAGTAGGCGCGGAAGCGTCCAAGCAGGCGCGGAAGAATCCAAGCAGGTGCGGAAGCATGCAAGAAGACGCAGAAGCATCCAAGCAGACGCGGAATCGTCCAAGCAGGCGCGGAAGCGTCCAAGCAGGCGCGGAAGCGTCCAAGCTGGCGCGGAAGCGTCCAAGCAGGCGCGGAAGCGTCCAAGCAGGCGCGGAAGCGTCCAAGCAGGCGCGGAAGCGTCCTAGCAGGCGCGGAAGCATCCATGCAGGCGCGGAAGCGTCCAAGCTGGCGCGGAAGCGTCCAAGCAGGCGCGGAAGCGTCCAAGCTGGCGCGGAAGCGTCCAAGCAGGCGCGGAAGCGTCCAAGCAGGCGCGGAAGCTTCCAAGCCGGCGCGGAAGCGTCCAAGCAGGCGCGGAAGAATCCAAGCAGGTGCGGAAGCGTCCAAGCAGGCGCGGAAGCGTCCAAGCAGGCGCGGAATCGTCCAAGCAAGCGCGGAAGCGTCCAAGCAGTCGCGGAAGCGTCCAAGCTGGCGCGGAAGCGTCCAAGCAGGCGCAGGAAGCGTCCAAGAAGGCGCGGAAGAATCCAAGCAGGTGCGGAAGCGTCCTAGCAGGCGCGGAAGCATCCAAGCAGGCGCGGAATCGTCCAAGCAGGCGCGGAAGCGTCCAAGCAGGCGCGGAAGCGTCCAAGCAGGCGCGGAAGCGTCCAAGCAGGCGCGGAAGCGTCCTAGCAGGCGCGGAAGCGTCCTAGCAGGCGCGGAAGCATCCAAGCAGACGCGGAAGCGTCCAAGCAGGCGCGGAAGCGACCAAGCAGGCGCGGAAGCGTCCTAGCAGGCGCGGAAGCATCCAAGCAGACGCGGAATCGTCCAAGCAGGCGCGGAAGCGTCCAAGCAGGCGCGGAAGCGTCCAAGCTGGCGCGGAAGCGTCCAAGCAGGCGCGGAAGCGTCCAAGCTGGCGCGGAAGCGTCCAAGCAGGCGCGGAAGCGTCCAAGCAGGCGCGGAAGCTTCCAAGCCGGCGCGGAAGCGTCCAAGCAGGCGCGGAAGAATCCAAGCAGGTGCGGAAGCGTCCAAGCAGGCGCGGAAGCGTCCAAGCAGGCGCGGAAGCGTCCAAGCAGGCGCGGAAGCGTCCAAGCAGGCGCGGAAGCGTCCTAGCAGGCGCGGAAACGTCCAAGCAGGCGCGGAAGCGTCCAAGCAGGCGCGGAACCGTGCAAGCAGGCGCGGTAGCGTCCAAGCAGGCGCGGAAGCGTCCAAGCAGGCGCGGAAGCGGCCAAGCAGGCGTGGAAGCGTCCAAGCAGGTGCGGAAGCGTCCAAGCAGGCGCGGAAGCTTCCAAGCCGGCGCGGAAGCGTGCAACCAGGCGCGGAAGCGTCCAAGCAGGCGTGGAAGAGTTCAAGCAGGCGCAGAAGCGTCCAAGCAGGCGCGGAAGCGTCCAAGCAGTCGCGGAAGCGTGCAACCAGGCGCGGAAGCGTCCAAGCAGGCGCGGAAGCGTCCAAGCAGGCGCGGAAGCGTCCAAGCAGGCGCGGAAGCGTCCAAGCAGCCGCTGAAGCGTCCAAGCTGGCGCGGTAGCGTCCAAGCAGGCGCGGAAGAGTCCAAGCAGGCGCGGAAGCGTCCAAGCAGGCGCGGAAGCGTCCAAGCAGGCGCGGAAGCGTCCAAGCAGACGCGGAAGCGTCCAAGCAGGCGCGGAAGCGTCCAAGCAGGCGCGGAGGCGTCCAAGCAGGTGCGGAAGCGTCCAAGCAGGCGCGGAAGCGTCCTAGCAGGCGCGGAAGCGACCAAGCAGGCGCGGAAGCGTCCTAGCAGGCGCGGAAGCATCCAAGCAGACGCGGAAGCGTCCAAGCAGGCGCGGAAGCGTCCAAGCTGGCGCGGAAGCGTCCAAGCAGGCGCGGAAGCGTCCAAGCAGGCGCGGAAGCGTCCTAGCAGGCGCGGAAGCATCCATGCAGCCGCGGAATCGTCCAAGCAGGCGCGGAAGCGTCCAAGCAGGCGCGGAAGCGTCCAAGCAGACGCGGAATCGTCCAAGTAGGCGCGGAAGCGTCCAAGCAGGCGCGGAAGAATCCAAGCAGGTGCGGAAGCATGCAAGAAGACGCAGAAGCATCCAAGCACACGCGGAATCGTCCAAGCAGGCGCGGAAGCGTCCAAGCAGGCGCGGAAGCGTCCACGCTGGCGCGGAAGCGTCCAAGCAGGCGCGGAAGCGTCCAAGCAGGCGCGGAAGCGTCCAAGCAGGCGCGGAAGCGTCCTAGCAGGCGCGGAAGCATCCATGCAGACGCGGAATCGTCCAAGCAGGCGCGGAAGCGTCCAAGCAGGCGCGGAAGCGTCCAAGCAGACGCGGAATCGTCCAAGTAGGCGCGGAAGCGTCCAAGCAGGCGCGGAAGAATCCAAGCAGGTGCGGAAGCATGCAAGAAGACGCAGAAGCATCCAAGCAGACGCGGAATCGTCCAAGCAGGCGCGGAAGCGTCCAAGCAGACGCGGAAGCGTCCAAGCAGGCGCGGAAGCGTCCAAGCAGGCGCGGAGGCGTCCAAGCAGGTGCGGAAGCGTCCAAGCAGGCGCGGAAGCGTCCTAGCAGGCGCGGAAGCGACCAAGCAGGCGCGGAAGCGTCCTAGCAGGCGCGGAAGCATCCAAGCAGACGCGGAAGCGTCCAAGCAGGCGCGGAAGCGTCCAAGCTGGCGCGGAAGCGTCCAAGCAGGCGCGGAAGAATCCAAGCAGGTGCGGAAGCGTCCAAGCAGGCGCGGAAGCGACCAAGCAGGCGCGGAAGCGTCCTAGCAGGCGCGGAAGCATCCAAGCAGACGCGGAATCGTCCAAGCAGGCGCGGAAGCGTCCAAGCAGGCGCGGAAGCGTCCAAGCTGGCGCGGAAGCGTCCAAGCAGGCGCGGAAGCGTCCAAGCAGGCGCGGAAGCTTCCAAGCCGGCGCGGAAGCGTCCAAGCAGGCGCGGAAGAATCCAAGCAGGTGCGGAAGCGTCCAAGCAGGCGCGGAAGCGTCCTAGCAGGCGCGGAAGCGTCAAGCAGGCGCGGAATCGTCCAAGCAGGCGCGGAAGCGACCAAGCAGGCGCGGAAGCGTCCTAGCAGTCGCGGAAGCGTCCAAGAAGGCGCGGAAGCGTCCAAGCAGGCGCGGAAACGTCCAAGCAGGCGCGGAAGCGTCCAAGCAGGCGCGGAAGCGTCCTAGCAGGCGCGGAAGCATCCAAGCAGACGCGGAATCGTCCAAGCAGGCGCGGAAGCGTCCAAGCAGGCGCGGAAGCGTCCTAGCAGGCGCGGAAGCATCCAAGCAGCCGCGGAATCGTCCAAGCAGGCGCGGAAGCGTCCAAGCAGACGCGGAATCGTCCAAGCAGGCGCGGAAGCGTCCAAGCAGGCGCGGAAGCGTCCTAGCAGGCGCGGAAGCATCCAAGCAGACGCGGAAGCGTCCAAGCAGGCGCGGAAGCGTCCAAGCAGGCGCGGAAGAATCCAAGCAGGTGCGGAAGCGTCCAAGCAGGCGCGGAAGCGTCCTAGCAGGCGCGGAAGCGTCAAGCAGGCGCGGAATCGTCCAAGCAGGCGCGGAAGCGACCAAGCAGGCGCGGAAGCGTCCTAGCAGGCGCGGAAGCATCCAAGCAGACGCGGAATCGTCCAAGCAGGCGCGGAAGCGTCCAAGCAGGCGCGGAAGCGTCCTAGCAGGCGCGGAAGCATCCAAGCAGCCGCGGAATCGTCCAAGCAGGCGCGGAAGCGTCCAAGCAGACGCGGAATCGTCCAAGCAGGCGCGGAAGCGTCCAAGCAGGCGCGGAAGCGTCCTAGCAGGCGCGGAAGCATCCAAGCAGACGCGGAAGCGTCCAAGCAGGCGCGGAAGCGTCCAAGCAGGCGCGGAAGAATCCAAGCAGGTGCGGAAGCGTCCAAGCAGGCGCGGAAGCGTCCTAGCAGGCGCGGAAGTGTCAAGCAGGCGCGGAATCGTCCAAGCAGGCGCGGAAGCGACCAAGCAGGCGCGGAAGCGTCCTAGCAGGCGCGGAAGCATCCAAGCAGACGCGGAATCGTCCAAGCAGGCGCGGAAGCGTCCAAGCAGGCGCGGAAGCGTCCAAGCTGGCGCGGAAGCGTTCAAGCAGGCGCGGAAGCGTCCAAGCAGGCGCGGAAGCGTCCTAGCAGGCGCGGAAGCGTCAAGCAGGCGCGGAATCGTCCAAGCAGGCGCGGAAGCGTCGAAGCAGGCGCGGAAGCGTCCTAGCAGGCGCGGAAGCATCCAAGCAGACGCGGAAGCGTCCAAGCAGGCGCGGAAACGTCCAAGCTGGCGCGGAAGCGTCCAAGCAGGCGCGGAAGCATCCAAGCAGACGCGGAATCGTCCAAGCAGGCGCGGAAGCGTCCAAGCAGGCGCGGAAGAATCCAAGCAGGTGCGGAAGCGTCCAAGCAGGCGCGGAAGAATCCAAGCAGGTGCGGAAGCGTCCAAGCAGGCGCGGAAGCGTCCTAGCAGGCGCGGAAGCGTCAAGCAGGCGCGGAATCGTCCAAGCAGGCGCGGAAGCGACCAAGCAGGCGCGGAAGCGTCCTAGCAGGCGCGGAAGCATCCAAGCAGACGCGGAATCGTCCAAGCAGGCGCGGAAGCGTCCAAGCAGGCGCGGAAGCGTCCAAGCAGGCGCGGAAGCGTCCAAGCAGGCGCGGAAGAATCCAAGCAGGTGCGGAAGCGTCCAAGCAGGCGCGGAAGCGTCCTAGCAGGCGCGGAAGCGTCAAGCAGGCGCGGAATCGTCCAAGCAGGCGCGGAAGCGACCAAGCAGGCGCGGAAGCGTCCTATCAGGCGCGGAAGCATCCAAGCAGACGCGGAATCGTCCAAGCAGGCGCGGAAGCGTCCAAGCAGGCGCGGAAGCGTCCAAGCTGGCGCGGAAGCGTCCAAGCAGGCGCGGAAGCGTCCAAGTAGGCGCGGAAGCTTCCAAGCCGGCGCGGAAGCGTCGAAGCAGGCGCGGAAGCGTCCTAGCAGGCGCGGAAGCATGCAAGAAGACGCAGAAGCATCCAAGCAGACGCGGAATCGTCCAAGCAGGCGCGGAAGCGTCCAAGCAGGCGCGGAAGCGTCCAAGCAGACGCGGAATCGTCCAAGTAGGCGCGGAAGCGTCCAAGCAGGCGCGGAAGAATCCAAGCAGGTGCGGAAGCATGCAAGAAGACGCAGAAGCATCCAAGCAGACGCGGAATCGTCCAAGCAGGCGCGGAAGCGTCCAAGCAGGCGCGGAAGCGTCCAAGCTGGCGCGGAAGCGTCCAAGCAGGCGCGGAAGCGTCCTAGCAGGCGCGGAAGCGACCAAGCAGGCGCGGAAGCGTCCTAGCAGACGCGGAAGCATCCAAGCAGACGCGGAAGAATCCAAGCAGGTGCGGAAGCATCCAAGCAGGCGCGGAAGAATCCAAGCAGGTGCGGAAGCGTCCAAGCAGGCGCGGAAGCGTCCTAGCAGGCGCGGAAGCGTCAAGCAGGCGCGGAATCGTCCAAGCAGGCGCGGAAGCGACCAAGCAGGCGCGGAAGCGTCGAAGCAGGCGCGGAAGCGTCCTAGCAGGCGCGGAAGCATCCAAGCAGACGCGGAAGCGTCCAAGCAGGCGCGGAAGCGTCCAAGCTGGCGCGGAAGCGTCCAAGCAGGCGCGGAAGCGTCCAAGCAGGCGCAGAAGAGTCCAAGCAGGCGCGGAAGCGTCCTAGCAGGCGCGGAAGCATCCAAGCAGACGCGGAAGCGTCCAAGCAGGCGCGGAAGCGTCCAAGCAGACGCGGAATCGTCCAAGTAGGCGCGGAAGCGTCCAAGCAGGCGCGGAAGAATCCAAGCAGGTGCGGAAGCATGCAAGAAGACGCAGAAGCATCCAAGCAGACGCGGAATCGTCCAAGCAGGCGCGGAAGCGTCCAAGCAGGCGCGGAAGCGTCCAAGCTGGCGCGGAAGCGTCCAAGCAGGCGCGGAAGCGTCCAAGCAGGCGTGGAAGAGTTCAAGCAGGCGCAGAAGCGTCCAAGCAGGCGCGGAAGCGTCCAAGCAGTCGCGGAAGCGTGCAACCAGGCGCGGAAGCGTCCAAGCAGGCGCGGAAGCGTCCAAGCAGGCGCGGAAGCGTCCAAGCAGGCGCGGAAGCGTCCAAGCAGCCGCTGAAGCGTCCAAGCTGGCGCGGTAGCGTCCAAGCAGGCGCGGAAGAGTCCAAGCAGGCGCGGAAGCGTCCAAGCAGGCGCGGAAGCGTCCAAGCAGGCGCGGAAGCGTCCAAGCAGACGCGGAAGCGTCCAAGCAGGCGCGGAAGCGTCCAAGCAGGCGCGGAGGCGTCCAAGCAGGTGCGGAAGCGTCCAAGCAGGCGCGGAAGCGTCCTAGCAGGCGCGGAAGCGACCAAGCAGGCGCGGAAGCGTCCTAGCAGGCGCGGAAGCATCCAAGCAGACGCGGAAGCGTCCAAGCAGGCGCGGAAGCGTCCAAGCTGGCGCGGAAGCGTCCAAGCAGGCGCGGAAGCGTCCAAGCAGGCGCGGAAGCGTCCTAGCAGGCGCGGAAGCATCCATGCAGCCGCGGAATCGTCCAAGCAGGCGCGGAAGCGTCCAAGCAGGCGCGGAAGCGTCCAAGCAGACGCGGAATCGTCCAAGTAGGCGCGGAAGCGTCCAAGCAGGCGCGGAAGAATCCAAGCAGGTGCGGAAGCATGCAAGAAGACGCAGAAGCATCCAAGCACACGCGGAATCGTCCAAGCAGGCGCGGAAGCGTCCAAGCAGGCGCGGAAGCGTCCACGCTGGCGCGGAAGCGTCCAAGCAGGCGCGGAAGCGTCCAAGCAGGCGCGGAAGCGTCCAAGCAGGCGCGGAAGCGTCCTAGCAGGCGCGGAAGCATCCATGCAGACGCGGAATCGTCCAAGCAGGCGCGGAAGCGTCCAAGCAGGCGCGGAAGCGTCCAAGCAGACGCGGAATCGTCCAAGTAGGCGCGGAAGCGTCCAAGCAGGCGCGGAAGAATCCAAGCAGGTGCGGAAGCATGCAAGAAGACGCAGAAGCATCCAAGCAGACGCGGAATCGTCCAAGCAGGCGCGGAAGCGTCCAAGCAGGCGCGGAAGCGTCCAAGCAGGCGCGGAAGCGTCCAAGCTGGCGCGGAAGCGTCCAAGCAGGCGCGGAAGAATCCAAGCAGGTGCGGAAGCATGCAAGAAGACGCAGAAGCATCCAAGCAGACGCGGAATCGTCCAAGCAGGCGCGGAAGCGTCCAAGCAGGCGCGGAAGCGTCCAAGCTGGCGCGGAAGCGTCCAAGCAGGCGCGGAAGAATCCAAGCAGGTGCGGAAGCGTCCAAGCAGGCGCGGAAGCGTCCTAGCAGGCGCGGAAGCGACCAAGCAGGCGCGGAAGCGTCCTAGCAGGCGCGGAAGCATCCAAGCAGACGCGGAATCGTCCAAGCAGGCGCGGAAGCGTCCAAGCAGGCGCGGAAGCGTCCAAGCTGGCGCGGAAGCGTCCAAGCAGGCGCGGAAGCGTCCAAGCAGGCGCGGAAGCTTCCAAGCCGGCGCGGAAGCGTCCAAGCAGGCGCGGAAGAATCCAAGCAGGTGCGGAAGCGTCCAAGCAGGCGCGGAAGCGTCCTAGCAGGCGCGGAAGCGTCAAGCAGGCGCGGAATCGTCCAAGCAGGCGCGGAAGCGACCAAGCAGGCGCGGAAGCGTCCTAGCAGTCGCGGAAGCGTCCAAGAAGGCGCGGAAGCGTCCAAGCAGGCGCGGAAACGTCCAAGCAGGCGCGGAAGCGTCCAAGCAGGCGCGGAAGCGTCCTAGCAGGCGCGGAAGCATCCAAGCAGACGCGGAATCGTCCAAGCAGGCGCGGAAGCGTCCAAGCAGGCGCGGAAGCGTCCTAGCAGGCGCGGAAGCATCCAAGCAGCCGCGGAATCGTCCAAGCAGGCGCGGAAGCGTCCAAGCAGACGCGGAATCGTCCAAGCAGGCGCGGAAGCGTCCAAGCAGGCGCGGAAGCGTCCTAGCAGGCGCGGAAGCATCCAAGCAGACGCGGAAGCGTCCAAGCAGGCGCGGAAGCGTCCAAGCAGGCGCGGAAGAATCCAAGCAGGTGCGGAAGCGTCCAAGCAGGCGCGGAAGCGTCCTAGCAGGCGCGGAAGCGTCAAGCAGGCGCGGAATCGTCCAAGCAGGCGCGGAAGCGACCAAGCAGGCGCGGAAGCGTCCTAGCAGGCGCGGAAGCATCCAAGCAGACGCGGAATCGTCCAAGCAGGCGCGGAAGCGTCCAAGCAGGCGCGGAAGCGTCCTAGCAGGCGCGGAAGCATCCAAGCAGCCGCGGAATCGTCCAAGCAGGCGCGGAAGCGTCCAAGCAGACGCGGAATCGTCCAAGCAGGCGCGGAAGCGTCCAAGCAGGCGCGGAAGCGTCCTAGCAGGCGCGGAAGCATCCAAGCAGACGCGGAAGCGTCCAAGCAGGCGCGGAAGCGTCCAAGCAGGCGCGGAAGAATCCAAGCAGGTGCGGAAGCGTCCAAGCAGGCGCGGAAGCGTCCTAGCAGGCGCGGAAGTGTCAAGCAGGCGCGGAATCGTCCAAGCAGGCGCGGAAGCGACCAAGCAGGCGCGGAAGCGTCCTAGCAGGCGCGGAAGCATCCAAGCAGACGCGGAATCGTCCAAGCAGGCGCGGAAGCGTCCAAGCAGGCGCGGAAGCGTCCAAGCTGGCGCGGAAGCGTTCAAGCAGGCGCGGAAGCGTCCAAGCAGGCGCGGAAGCGTCCTAGCAGGCGCGGAAGCGTCAAGCAGGCGCGGAATCGTCCAAGCAGGCGCGGAAGCGTCGAAGCAGGCGCGGAAGCGTCCTAGCAGGCGCGGAAGCATCCAAGCAGACGCGGAAGCGTCCAAGCAGGCGCGGAAACGTCCAAGCTGGCGCGGAAGCGTCCAAGCAGGCGCGGAAGCATCCAAGCAGACGCGGAATCGTCCAAGCAGGCGCGGAAGCGTCCAAGCAGGCGCGGAAGAATCCAAGCAGGTGCGGAAGCGTCCAAGCAGGCGCGGAAGAATCCAAGCAGGTGCGGAAGCGTCCAAGCAGGCGCGGAAGCGTCCTAGCAGGCGCGGAAGCGTCAAGCAGGCGCGGAATCGTCCAAGCAGGCGCGGAAGCGACCAAGCAGGCGCGGAAGCGTCCTAGCAGGCGCGGAAGCATCCAAGCAGACGCGGAATCGTCCAAGCAGGCGCGGAAGCGTCCAAGCAGGCGCGGAAGCGTCCAAGCAGGCGCGGAAGCGTCCAAGCAGGCGCGGAAGAATCCAAGCAGGTGCGGAAGCGTCCAAGCAGGCGCGGAAGCGTCCTAGCAGGCGCGGAAGCGTCAAGCAGGCGCGGAATCGTCCAAGCAGGCGCGGAAGCGACCAAGCAGGCGCGGAAGCGTCCTATCAGGCGCGGAAGCATCCAAGCAGACGCGGAATCGTCCAAGCAGGCGCGGAAGCGTCCAAGCAGGCGCGGAAGCGTCCAAGCTGGCGCGGAAGCGTCCAAGCAGGCGCGGAAGCGTCCAAGTAGGCGCGGAAGCTTCCAAGCCGGCGCGGAAGCGTCGAAGCAGGCGCGGAAGCGTCCTAGCAGGCGCGGAAGCATGCAAGAAGACGCAGAAGCATCCAAGCAGACGCGGAATCGTCCAAGCAGGCGCGGAAGCGTCCAAGCAGGCGCGGAAGCGTCCAAGCAGACGCGGAATCGTCCAAGTAGGCGCGGAAGCGTCCAAGCAGGCGCGGAAGAATCCAAGCAGGTGCGGAAGCATGCAAGAAGACGCAGAAGCATCCAAGCAGACGCGGAATCGTCCAAGCAGGCGCGGAAGCGTCCAAGCAGGCGCGGAAGCGTCCAAGCTGGCGCGGAAGCGTCCAAGCAGGCGCGGAAGCGTCCTAGCAGGCGCGGAAGCGACCAAGCAGGCGCGGAAGCGTCCTAGCAGACGCGGAAGCATCCAAGCAGACGCGGAAGAATCCAAGCAGGTGCGGAAGCATCCAAGCAGGCGCGGAAGAATCCAAGCAGGTGCGGAAGCGTCCAAGCAGGCGCGGAAGCGTCCTAGCAGGCGCGGAAGCGTCAAGCAGGCGCGGAATCGTCCAAGCAGGCGCGGAAGCGACCAAGCAGGCGCGGAAGCGTCGAAGCAGGCGCGGAAGCGTCCTAGCAGGCGCGGAAGCATCCAAGCAGACGCGGAAGCGTCCAAGCAGGCGCGGAAGCGTCCAAGCTGGCGCGGAAGCGTCCAAGCAGGCGCGGAAGCGTCCAAGCAGGCGCAGAAGAGTCCAAGCAGGCGCGGAAGCGTCCTAGCAGGCGCGGAAGCATCCAAGCAGACGCGGAAGCGTCCAAGCAGGCGCGGAAGCGTCCAAGCAGACGCGGAATCGTCCAAGTAGGCGCGGAAGCGTCCAAGCAGGCGCGGAAGAATCCAAGCAGGTGCGGAAGCATGCAAGAAGACGCAGAAGCATCCAAGCAGACGCGGAATCGTCCAAGCAGGCGCGGAAGCGTCCAAGCAGGCGCGGAAGCGTCCAAGCTGGCGCGGAAGCGTCCAAGCAGGCGCGGAAGCGTCCTAGCAGGCGCGGAAGCGACCAAGCAGGCGCGGAAGCGTCCTAGCAGACGCGGAAGCATCCAAGCAGACGCGGAAGAATCCAAGCAGGTGCGGAAGCATCCAAGCAGGCGCGGAAGAATCCAAGCAGGTGCGGAAGCTTCCAAGCAGGCGCGGAAGCGTCCTAGCAGGCGCGGAAGCGTCAAACAGGCGCGGAATTGTCCAAGCAGGCGCGGAAGCGACCAAGCAGGTGCGGAAGCGTCGAAGCAGGCGCGGAAGCGTCCTAGCAGGCGCGGAAGCATCCAAGCAGACGCGGAAGCGTCCAAGCAGGCGCGGAAGCGTCCAAGCTGGCGCGGAAGCGTCCAAGCAGGCGCGGAAGCGTCCAAGCAGGTGCGGAAGCGTCCAAGCAGACGCGGAAGCGTCCAAGCAGGCGCGGAAGAATCCAAGCAGGTGCGGAAGCGTCCAAGCAGGCGCGGAAGAATCCAAGCAGGTGCGGAAGCGTCCAAGCAGGCGCGGAAGTATCCAAGCAGGTGCGGAAGCGTCCAAGCAGGCGCGGAAGCGTCCTAGCAGGCGCGGAAGCGTCAAGCAGGCGCGGAATCGTCCAAGCAGGCGCGGAAGCGTCGAAGCAGGCGCGGAAGCGTCAAGCAGGCGCGGAATCGTCCAAGCAGGCGCGGAAGCGACCAAGCAGGCGCGGAAGCGTCCTAGCAGGCGCGGAAGCATCCAAGCAGACGCGGAAGCGTCCAAGCAGGCGCGGAAGCGTCCAAGCTGGCGCGGAAGCGTCCAAGCAGGCGCGGAAGCATCCAAGCAGACGCGGAATCGTCCAAGTAGGCGCGGAAGCGTCCAAGCAGGCGCGGAAGAATCCAAGCAGGTGCGGAAGCATCCAAGCAGGCGCGGAAGAATCCAAGCAGGTGCGGAAGCGTCCAAGCAGGCGCGGAAGCGTCCTAGCAGGCGCGGAAGCGTCAAGCAGGCGCGGAATCGTCCAAGCAGGCGCGGAAGCGACCAAGCAGGCGCGGAAGCGTCCTAGCAGGCGCGGAAGCATCCAAGCAGACGCGGAAGCGTCCAAGCAGGCGCGGAAGCGTCCAAGCTGGCGCGGAAGCGTCCAAGCAGGCGCGGAAGCGTCCAAGCAGGTGCGGAAGCGTCCAAGCAGGCGCGGATGCGTCCAAGCAGGCGCGGAATCGTCCAAGCAAGCGCGGAAGCGTCCAAGCAGTCGCGGAAGCGTCCAAGCTGGCGCGGAAGAGTCCAAGGAGGCGCGGAAGCGACCAATGAGGCGCGGAAGCGTTCAAGCCGGCGCAGAAGCGTCCAAGCAGGCGCGGAAGAGTCCAAGCAGTTGCGGAAGCGTCCAACCAGGCGCGGAAGCGTCCAAGCTGGCACGGAAGCGTCCAAGAAGGCGCGGAAGCGTCCAAGCTGCCGCGGAAGCGTCCAAGCAGGCGCGGAAGCGTCCTAGCAGGCGGGGAAGCGTCAAGCAGGCGCGGAATCGTCCAAGCTGGCGCGGAAGCGTCCAAGCAGGCGCGGAAGCGTCCTAGCTGGCGCGGAAGCATCCAAGCAGACGCAGAATCGTCCAAGCAGGCGCGGAAGCGTCCAAGCAGGCGCGGAAGAATCCAAGCAGGTGCGGAAGCATGCAAGAAGACGCAGAAGCATCCAAGCAGACGCGGAATCGTCCAAGCAGGCGCGGAAGCGTCCAAGCAGGCGCGGAAGCGTCCAAGCTGGCGCGGAAGCGTCCAAGCAGGCGCGGAAGCGTCCAAGCAGGCGCGTAAGCTTCCAAGCCGGCGCGGAAGCGTCCAAGCAGGCGCGGAAGAATCCAAGCAGGTGCGGAAGCGTCCAAGCAGGCGCGGAAGCGTCCTAGCAGGCGCGGAAGCGACCAAGCAGGCGCGGAAGCGTCCTAGCAGGCGCGGAAGCATCCAAGCAGACGCGGAATCGTCCAAGCAGGCGCGGAAGCGTCCAAGCAGGCGCGGAAGCGTCCAAGCTGGCGCGGAAGCGTCCAAGCAGGCGCGGAAGCTTCCAAGCCGGCGCGGAAGCGTCCAAGCAGGCGCGGAAGAATCCAAGCAGGTGCGGAAGCGTCCAAGCAGGCGCGGAAGCGTCCAAGCAGGCGCGGAATCGTCCAAGCAAGCGCGGAAGCGTCCAAGCAGTCGCGGAAGCGTCCAAGCTGGCGCGGAAGCGTCCAAGCAGGCGCAGGAAGCGTCCAAGAAGGCGCGGAAGAATCCAAGCAGGTGCGGAAGCGTCCTAGCAGGCGCGGAAGCATCCAAGCAGACGCGGAAGCGTCCAAGCAGGCGCGGAAGCGTCCTAGCAGGCGCGGAAGCGTCAAGCAGGCGCGGAATCGTCCAAGCAGGCGCGGAAGCTTCCAAGCCGGCGCGGAAGCGTCCAAGCAGGCGCGGAAGCGTCCAAGCAGTCGCGGAAGCGTCCAAGCAGGCGCGGAAGCGTCCAAGCAGGCGCAGAAGAGTCCAAGCAGGCGCGGAAGCGTCCTAGCAGGCGCGGAAGCATCCAAGCAGACGCGGAAGCGTCCAAGCAGGCGCGGAAGCGTCCAAGCTGGCGCGGAAGCGTCCAAGCAGGCGCGGAAGCGTCCAAGCAGGCGCGGAAGCGTCCTAGCAGGCGCGGAAGCATCCATGCAGACGCGGAATCGTCCAAGCAGGCGCGGAAGCGTCCAAGCAGGCGCGGAAGCGTCCAAGCAGACGCGGAATCGTCCAAGTAGGCGCGGAAGCGTCCAAGCAGGCGCGGAAGAATCCAAGCAGGTGCGGAAGCATGCAAGAAGACGCAGAAGCATCCAAGCAGACGCGGAATCGTCCAAGCAGGCGCGGAAGCGTCCAAGCAGGCGCGGAAGCGTCCAAGCTGGCGCGGAAGCGTCCAAGCAGGCGCGGAAGCGTCCTAGCAGGCGCGGAAGCGTCCAAGCAGGTGCGGAAGCGTCCAAGCAGACCCGGAAGCGTCCAAGCAGGCGCGGAAGAATCCAAGCAGGTGCGGAAGCATGCAAGAAGACGCAGAAGCATCCAAGCAGACGCGGAATCGTCCAAGCAGGCGCGGAAGCGTCCAAGCAGGCGCGGAAGCGTCCAAGCTGGCGCGGAAGCGTCCAAGCAGGCGCGGAAGCGTCCAAGCAGGCGCGTAAGCTTCCAAGCCGGCGCGGAAGCGTCCAAGCAGGCGCGGAAGAATCCAAGCAGGCGCGGAAGCGTCCAAGCAGGCGCGGAAGCGTCCTAGCTGGCGCGGAAGCATCCAAGCAGACGCAGAATCGTCCAAGCAGGCGCGGAAGCGTCCAAGCAGGCGCGGAAGAATCCAAGCAGGTGCGGAAGCATGCAAGAAGACGCAGAAGCATCCAAGCAGACGCGGAATCGTCCAAGCAGGCGCGGAAGCGTCCAAGCAGGCGCGGAAGCGTCCAAGCTGGCGCGGAAGCGTCCAAGCAGGCGCGGAAGCGTCCAAGCAGGCGCGTAAGCTTCCAAGCCGGCGCGGAAGCGTCCAAGCAGGCGCGGAAGAATCCAAGCAGGTGCGGAAGCATCCAAGCAGGCGCGGAAGCGTCCTAGCAGGCGCGGAAGAGACCAAGCAGGCGCGGAAGCGTCCTAGCAGGCGCGGAAGCATCCAAGCAGACGCGGAATCGTCCAAGCAGGCGCGGAAGCGTCCAAGCAGGCGCGGAAGCGTCCAAGCTGGCGCGGAAGCGTCCAAGCAGGCGCGGAAGCGTCCAAGCAGGCGCGGAAGCTTCCAAGCCGGCGCGGAAGCGTCCAAGCAGGCGCGGAAGAATCCAAGCAGGTGCGGAAGCGTCCAAGCAGGCGCGGAAGCGTCCAAGCAGGCGCGGAATCGTCCAAGCAAGCGCGGAAGCGTCCAAGCAGTCGCGGAAGCGTCCAAGCTGGCGCGGAAGCGTCCAAGCAGGCGCAGGAAGCGTCCAAGAAGGCGCGGAAGAATCCAAGCAGGTGCGGAAGCGTCCTAGCAGGCGCGGAAGCATCCAAGCAGACGCGGAAGCGTCCAAGCAGGCGCGGAAGCGTCCTAGCAGGCGCGGAAGCGTCAAGCAGGCGCGGAATCGTCCAAGCAGGCGCGGAAGCGACCAAGCAGGCGCGGAAGCGTCCTAGCAGGCGCGGAAGCGTCCAAGAAGGCGCGGAAGCGTCCAAGCAGGCGCGGAAACGTCCAAGCAGGCGCGGAAGCGTCCAAGCAGGCGCGGAAGCATCCAAGCAGACGCGGAATCGTCCAAGCAGACGCGGAAGCGTCCAAGCAGGCGCGGAAGCGTCCAAGCTGGCGCGGAAGCGTCCAAGCTGGCGCGGAAGCGTCCAACCAGGCGCGGAATCGTCCAAGCAGGCACGGAAGCGTCTAAGCAGGCGCGGAAGCGTCCAAGCAGGCGCGGAAGCGTCCTAGCAGGCGCGGAAGCATCCAAGCAGACGCGGAATCGTCCAAGCAGGCGCGGAAGCGTCCAAGCAGGCGCGGAAGCGTCCAAGCTGGCGCGGAAGCGTCCAAGCAGGCGCGGAAGCGTCCAAGCTGGCGCGGAAGCGTCCAAGCAGGCGCGGAAGCTTCCAAGCCGGCGCGGAAGCGTCCAAGCAGGTGCGGAAGAATCCAAGCAGGTGCGGAAGCGTCCAAGCAGGCGCGGAAGCGTCGAAGCAGGCGCGGAAGCGTCCTAGCAGGCGCGGAAGCGTCCAAGCAGGCGCGGAAGCATCCTAGCAGGCGCGGAATCGTCCAAGCAGGCGCGGAAGCGTCCAAGCAGGCGCGGAAGCGTCCAAGCAGGCGCGGAAGCGTCCAAGCAGGCGCGAAAGCGTCCAAGCAGGCGCGGAAGCATGCAAGAAGGCGCAGAAGAGTCCAAGCAGGCGCAGAAAAGTCCAAGCAGGTGCAGAAGCGTCCAAGCAGTCGCGGAAGCGTCCAAGCAGGCGCGATAGCGTCCAAGCAGACGCGGAAGCGTCCAAGCAAGCGCGGAAGAATCCAAGCAGGTGCGGAAGCGTCCAAGCAGGCGCGGAAGCGTCCGATCAGCCGCGGAAGCATCCAAACAGACGCGGAATCGTCCAAGCAGGCGCGGAAGCGTCCTAGCAGGCGCGGAAGCATCCAAGCAGACGCGGAAGCGTCCAAGCAGGCGCGGAAGCGTCCAAGCAGGCGCGGAAGAATCCAAGCAGGTGCGGAAGCGTCCCAGCAGGCGCGGAAGCGTCCTAGCAGGCGCGGAAGCGTCAAGCAGGCGCGGAAGCGTCCAAGCAGGCGCGGCAGCTTCCAAGCCGGCGCGGAAGCGTCCAAGCAGGCGCGGAAGAATCCAAGCAGATGCGGAAGCGTCCAAGCAGGCGCGGAAGCGCCCTAGCAGGCGCGGAAGCGTCAAGCAGGCGCGGAATCGTCCAAGCAGGCGCGGAAGCGTCGAAGCAGGCGCGGAAGCGTCCTAGCAGGCGCGGAAGCATCCAAGCAGACGCGGAAGCGTCCAAGCAGGCGCGGAAGCGTCCAAGCTGGCGCGGAAGCGTCCAAGCAGGCGCGGAAGCGTCCAAGCAGGTGCGGAAGCGTCCAAGCAGACGCGGAAGCGTCCAAGCAGGCGCGGAAGCGTCGAAGCAGGCGCGGAAGCGTCCTAGCAGGCGCGGAAGCATCCAAGCAGACGCGGAAGCGTCCAAGCAGGCGCGGAAGCGTCCAAGCTGGCGCGGAAGCGTCCAAGCTGGCGCGGAAGCGTCCTAGCAGGCGCGGAAGCATCCAAGCAGACGCGGAAGCGTCCAAGCAGGCGCGGAAGCGTCCAAGCAGGCGCGGAAGCTTCCAAGCCGGCGCGGAAGCGTCCAAGCAGGTGCGGAAGAATCCAAGCAGGTGCGGAAGCGTCCAAGCAGGCGCGGAAGAATCAAAGCAGGTGCGGAAGCGTCCAAGCAGGCGCGGAAGCGACCAAGCAGGCGCGGAAGCGTCCTATCAGGCGCGGAAGCATCCAAGCAGAAGCGGAATCGTCCAAGCAGGCGCGGAAGCGTCCTAGCAGGCGGGGAAGCGTCAAGCAGGCGCGGAATCGTCCAAGCAGGCGCGGAAGCGTCCAAGCAGGCGCGGAAGCGTCCAAGCTGGCGCGGAAGCGTCCAAGCAGGCGCGGAAGAATCCAAGCAGGTGCGGAAGCGTCCAAGCAGGCGCGGAAGCGTCCTAGCAGGCGCGGAAGCGACCAAGCAGGCGCGGAAGCGTCCAAGCAGGCGCGGAAGCGTCCAAGCAGACGCGGAATCGTCCAAGTAGGCGCGGAAGCGTCCAAGCTGGCGCGGAAGCGTCCAAGCTGGCGCGGAAGCGTCCAAGCAGGCGCGGAAGCGTCCAAGCAGGCGCGGAAGCGTCCTAGCAGGCGCGGAAGCATCCATGCAGCCGCGGAATCGTCCAAGCAGGCGCGGAAGCGTCCAAGCAGGCGCGGAAGCGTCCAAGCAGACGCGGAATCGTCCAAGTAGGCGCGGAAGCGTCCAAGCAGGCGCGGAAGAATCCAAGCAGGTGCGGAAGCATGCAAGAAGACGCAGAAGCATCCAAGCACACGCGGAATCGTCCAAGCAGGCGCGGAAGCGTCCAAGCAGGCGCGGAAGCGTCCACGCTGGCGCGGAAGCGTCCAAGCAGGCGCGGAAGCGTCCAAGCAGGCGCGGAAGCGTCCAAGCAGGCGCGGAAGCGTCCTAGCAGGCGCGGAAGCATCCATGCAGACGCGGAATCGTCCAAGCAGGCGCGGAAGCGTCCAAGCAGGCGCGGAAGCGTCCAAGCAGACGCGGAATCGTCCAAGTAGGCGCGGAAGCGTCCAAGCAGGCGCGGAAGAATCCAAGCAGGTGCGGAAGCATGCAAGAAGACGCAGAAGCATCCAAGCAGACGCGGAATCGTCCAAGCAGGCGCGGAAGCGTCCAAGCAGGCGCGGAAGCGTCCAAGCAGGCGCGGAAGCGTCCAAGCTGGCGCGGAAGCGTCCAAGCAGGCGCGGAAGAATCCAAGCAGGTGCGGAAGCATGCAAGAAGACGCAGAAGCATCCAAGCAGACGCGGAATCGTCCAAGCAGGCGCGGAAGCGTCCAAGCAGGCGCGGAAGCGTCCAAGCTGGCGCGGAAGCGTCCAAGCAGGCGCGGAAGAATCCAAGCAGGTGCGGAAGCGTCCAAGCAGGCGCGGAAGCGTCCTAGCAGGCGCGGAAGCGACCAAGCAGGCGCGGAAGCGTCCTAGCAGGCGCGGAAGCATCCAAGCAGACGCGGAATCGTCCAAGCAGGCGCGGAAGCGTCCAAGCAGGCGCGGAAGCGTCCAAGCTGGCGCGGAAGCGTCCAAGCAGGCGCGGAAGCGTCCAAGCAGGCGCGGAAGCTTCCAAGCCGGCGCGGAAGCGTCCAAGCAGGCGCGGAAGAATCCAAGCAGGTGCGGAAGCGTCCAAGCAGGCGCGGAAGCGTCCTAGCAGGCGCGGAAGCGTCAAGCAGGCGCGGAATCGTCCAAGCAGGCGCGGAAGCGACCAAGCAGGCGCGGAAGCGTCCTAGCAGTCGCGGAAGCGTCCAAGAAGGCGCGGAAGCGTCCAAGCAGGCGCGGAAACGTCCAAGCAGGCGCGGAAGCGTCCAAGCAGGCGCGGAAGCGTCCTAGCAGGCGCGGAAGCATCCAAGCAGACGCGGAATCGTCCAAGCAGGCGCGGAAGCGTCCAAGCAGGCGCGGAAGCGTCCTAGCAGGCGCGGAAGCATCCAAGCAGCCGCGGAATCGTCCAAGCAGGCGCGGAAGCGTCCAAGCAGACGCGGAATCGTCCAAGCAGGCGCGGAAGCGTCCAAGCAGGCGCGGAAGCGTCCTAGCAGGCGCGGAAGCATCCAAGCAGACGCGGAAGCGTCCAAGCAGGCGCGGAAGCGTCCAAGCAGGCGCGGAAGAATCCAAGCAGGTGCGGAAGCGTCCAAGCAGGCGCGGAAGCGTCCTAGCAGGCGCGGAAGCGTCAAGCAGGCGCGGAATCGTCCAAGCAGGCGCGGAAGCGACCAAGCAGGCGCGGAAGCGTCCTAGCAGGCGCGGAAGCATCCAAGCAGACGCGGAATCGTCCAAGCAGGCGCGGAAGCGTCCAAGCAGGCGCGGAAGCGTCCTAGCAGGCGCGGAAGCATCCAAGCAGCCGCGGAATCGTCCAAGCAGGCGCGGAAGCGTCCAAGCAGACGCGGAATCGTCCAAGCAGGCGCGGAAGCGTCCAAGCAGGCGCGGAAGCGTCCTAGCAGGCGCGGAAGCATCCAAGCAGACGCGGAAGCGTCCAAGCAGGCGCGGAAGCGTCCAAGCAGGCGCGGAAGAATCCAAGCAGGTGCGGAAGCGTCCAAGCAGGCGCGGAAGCGTCCTAGCAGGCGCGGAAGTGTCAAGCAGGCGCGGAATCGTCCAAGCAGGCGCGGAAGCGACCAAGCAGGCGCGGAAGCGTCCTAGCAGGCGCGGAAGCATCCAAGCAGACGCGGAATCGTCCAAGCAGGCGCGGAAGCGTCCAAGCAGGCGCGGAAGCGTCCAAGCTGGCGCGGAAGCGTCCAAGCAGGCGCGGAAGCGTCCAAGCAGGCGCGGAAGCGTCCTAGCAGGCGCGGAAGCGTCAAGCAGGCGCGGAATCGTCCAAGCAGGCGCGGAAGCGTCGAAGCAGGCGCGGAAGCGTCCTAGCAGGCGCGGAAGCATCCAAGCAGACGCGGAAGCGTCCAAGCAGGCGCGGAAACGTCCAAGCTGGCGCGGAAGCGTCCAAGCAGGCGCGGAAGCATCCAAGCAGACGCGGAATCGTCCAAGCAGGCGCGGAAGCGTCCAAGCAGGCGCGGAAGAATCCAAGCAGGTGCGGAAGCGTCCAAGCAGGCGCGGAAGAATCCAAGCAGGTGCGGAAGCGTCCAAGCAGGCGCGGAAGCGTCCTAGCAGGCGCGGAAGCGTCAAGCAGGCGCGGAATCGTCCAAGCAGGCGCGGAAGCGACCAAGCAGGCGCGGAAGCGTCCTAGCAGGCGCGGAAGCATCCAAGCAGACGCGGAATCGTCCAAGCAGGCGCGGAAGCGTCCAAGCAGGCGCGGAAGCGTCCAAGCAGGCGCGGAAGCGTCCAAGCAGGCGCGGAAGAATCCAAGCAGGTGCGGAAGCGTCCAAGCAGGCGCGGAAGCGTCCTAGCAGGCGCGGAAGCGTCAAGCAGGCGCGGAATCGTCCAAGCAGGCGCGGAAGCGACCAAGCAGGCGCGGAAGCGTCCTATCAGGCGCGGAAGCATCCAAGCAGACGCGGAATCGTCCAAGCAGGCGCGGAAGCGTCCAAGCAGGCGCGGAAGCGTCCAAGCTGGCGCGGAAGCGTCCAAGCAGGCGCGGAAGCGTCCAAGTAGGCGCGGAAGCTTCCAAGCCGGCGCGGAAGCGTCGAAGCAGGCGCGGAAGCGTCCTAGCAGGCGCGGAAGCATGCAAGAAGACGCAGAAGCATCCAAGCAGACGCGGAATCGTCCAAGCAGGCGCGGAAGCGTCCAAGCAGGCGCGGAAGCGTCCAAGCAGACGCGGAATCGTCCAAGTAGGCGCGGAAGCGTCCAAGCAGGCGCGGAAGAATCCAAGCAGGTGCGGAAGCATGCAAGAAGACGCAGAAGCATCCAAGCAGACGCGGAATCGTCCAAGCAGGCGCGGAAGCGTCCAAGCAGGCGCGGAAGCGTCCAAGCTGGCGCGGAAGCGTCCAAGCAGGCGCGGAAGCGTCCTAGCAGGCGCGGAAGCGACCAAGCAGGCGCGGAAGCGTCCTAGCAGACGCGGAAGCATCCAAGCAGACGCGGAAGAATCCAAGCAGGTGCGGAAGCATCCAAGCAGGCGCGGAAGAATCCAAGCAGGTGCGGAAGCGTCCAAGCAGGCGCGGAAGCGTCCTAGCAGGCGCGGAAGCGTCAAGCAGGCGCGGAATCGTCCAAGCAGGCGCGGAAGCGACCAAGCAGGCGCGGAAGCGTCGAAGCAGGCGCGGAAGCGTCCTAGCAGGCGCGGAAGCATCCAAGCAGACGCGGAAGCGTCCAAGCAGGCGCGGAAGCGTCCAAGCTGGCGCGGAAGCGTCCAAGCAGGCGCGGAAGCGTCCAAGCAGGCGCAGAAGAGTCCAAGCAGGCGCGGAAGCGTCCTAGCAGGCGCGGAAGCATCCAAGCAGACGCGGAAGCGTCCAAGCAGGCGCGGAAGCGTCCAAGCAGACGCGGAATCGTCCAAGTAGGCGCGGAAGCGTCCAAGCAGGCGCGGAAGAATCCAAGCAGGTGCGGAAGCATGCAAGAAGACGCAGAAGCATCCAAGCAGACGCGGAATCGTCCAAGCAGGCGCGGAAGCGTCCAAGCAGGCGCGGAAGCGTCCAAGCTGGCGCGGAAGCGTCCAAGCAGGCGCGGAAGCGTCCTAGCAGGCGCGGAAGCGACCAAGCAGGCGCGGAAGCGTCCTAGCAGACGCGGAAGCATCCAAGCAGACGCGGAAGAATCCAAGCAGGTGCGGAAGCATCCAAGCAGGCGCGGAAGAATCCAAGCAGGTGCGGAAGCGTCCAAGCAGGCGCGGAAGCGTCCTAGCAGGCGCGGAAGCGTCAAACAGGCGCGGAATTGTCCAAGCAGGCGCGGAAGCGACCAAGCAGGTGCGGAAGCGTCGAAGCAGGCGCGGAAGCGTCCTAGCAGGCGCGGAAGCATCCAAGCAGACGCGGAAGCGTCCAAGCAGGCGCGGAAGCGTCCAAGCTGGCGCGGAAGCGTCCAAGCAGGCGCGGAAGCGTCCAAGCAGGTGCGGAAGCGTCCAAGCAGACGCGGAAGCGTCCAAGCAGGCGCGGAAGAATCCAAGCAGGTGCGGAAGCGTCCAAGCAGGCGCGGAAGCGTCCTAGCAGGCGCGGAAGCGTCAAGCAGGCGCGGAATCGTCCAAGCAGGCGCGGAAGCGTCGAAGCAGGCGCGGAAGCGTCAAGCAGGCGCGGAATCGTCCAAGCAGGCGCGGAAGCGACCAAGCAGGCGCGGAAGCGTCCTAGCAGGCGCGGAAGCATCCAAGCAGACGCGGAAGCGTCCAAGCAGGCGCGGAAGCGTCCAAGCTGGCGCGGAAGCGTCCAAGCAGGCGCGGAAGCATCCAAGCAGACGCGGAATCGTCCAAGTAGGCGCGGAAGCGTCCAAGCAGGCGCGGAAGAATCCAAGCAGGTGCGGAAGCATCCAAGCAGGCGCGGAAGAATCCAAGCAGGTGCGGAAGCGTCCAAGCAGGCGCGGAAGCGTCCTAGCAGGCGCGGAAGCGTCAAGCAGGCGCGGAATCGTCCAAGCAGGCGCGGAAGCGACCAAGCAGGCGCGGAAGCGTCCTAGCAGGCGCGGAAGCATCCAAGCAGACGCGGAAGCGTCCAAGCAGGCGCGGAAGCGTCCAAGCTGGCGCGGAAGCGTCCAAGCAGGCGCGGAAGCGTCCAAGCAGGTGCGGAAGCGTCCAAGCAGGCGCGGATGCGTCCAAGCAGGCGCGGAATCGTCCAAGCAAGCGCGGAAGCGTCCAAGCAGTCGCGGAAGCGTCCAAGCTGGCGCGGAAGAGTCCAAGGAGGCGCGGAAGCGACCAATGAGGCGCGGAAGCGTTCAAGCCGGCGCAGAAGCGTCCAAGCAGGCGCGGAAGAGTCCAAGCAGTTGCGGAAGCGTCCAACCAGGCGCGGAAGCGTCCAAGCTGGCACGGAAGCGTCCAAGAAGGCGCGGAAGCGTCCAAGCTGCCGCGGAAGCGTCCAAGCAGGCGCGGAAGCGTCCTAGCAGGCGGGGAAGCGTCAAGCAGGCGCGGAATCGTCCAAGCTGGCGCGGAAGCGTCCAAGCAGGCGCGGAAGCGTCCTAGCTGGCGCGGAAGCATCCAAGCAGACGCAGAATCGTCCAAGCAGGCGCGGAAGCGTCCAAGCAGGCGCGGAAGAATCCAAGCAGGTGCGGAAGCATGCAAGAAGACGCAGAAGCATCCAAGCAGACGCGGAATCGTCCAAGCAGGCGCGGAAGCGTCCAAGCAGGCGCGGAAGCGTCCAAGCTGGCGCGGAAGCGTCCAAGCAGGCGCGGAAGCGTCCAAGCAGGCGCGTAAGCTTCCAAGCCGGCGCGGAAGCGTCCAAGCAGGCGCGGAAGAATCCAAGCAGGTGCGGAAGCGTCCAAGCAGGCGCGGAAGCGTCCTAGCAGGCGCGGAAGCGACCAAGCAGGCGCGGAAGCGTCCTAGCAGGCGCGGAAGCATCCAAGCAGACGCGGAATCGTCCAAGCAGGCGCGGAAGCGTCCAAGCAGGCGCGGAAGCGTCCAAGCTGGCGCGGAAGCGTCCAAGCAGGCGCGGAAGCGTCCAAGCAGGCGCGGAAGCTTCCAAGCCGGCGCGGAAGCGTCCAAGCAGGCGCGGAAGAATCCAAGCAGGTGCGGAAGCGTCCAAGCAGGCGCGGAAGCGTCCAAGCAGGCGCGGAATCGTCCAAGCAAGCGCGGAAGCGTCCAAGCAGTCGCGGAAGCGTCCAAGCTGGCGCGGAAGCGTCCAAGCAGGCGCAGGAAGCGTCCAAGAAGGCGCGGAAGAATCCAAGCAGGTGCGGAAGCGTCCTAGCAGGCGCGGAAGCATCCAAGCAGACGCGGAAGCGTCCAAGCAGGCGCGGAAGCGTCCTAGCAGGCGCGGAAGCGTCAAGCAGGCGCGGAATCGTCCAAGCAGGCGCGGAAGCTTCCAAGCCGGCGCGGAAGCGTCCAAGCAGGCGCGGAAGCGTCCAAGCAGTCGCGGAAGCGTCCAAGCAGGCGCGGAAGCGTCCAAGCAGGCGCAGAAGAGTCCAAGCAGGCGCGGAAGCGTCCTAGCAGGCGCGGAAGCATCCAAGCAGACGCGGAAGCGTCCAAGCAGGCGCGGAAGCGTCCAAGCTGGCGCGGAAGCGTCCAAGCAGGCGCGGAAGCGTCCAAGCAGGCGCGGAAGCGTCCTAGCAGGCGCGGAAGCATCCATGCAGACGCGGAATCGTCCAAGCAGGCGCGGAAGCGTCCAAGCAGGCGCGGAAGCGTCCAAGCAGACGCGGAATCGTCCAAGTAGGCGCGGAAGCGTCCAAGCAGGCGCGGAAGAATCCAAGCAGGTGCGGAAGCATGCAAGAAGACGCAGAAGCATCCAAGCAGACGCGGAATCGTCCAAGCAGGCGCGGAAGCGTCCAAGCAGGCGCGGAAGCGTCCAAGCTGGCGCGGAAGCGTCCAAGCAGGCGCGGAAGCGTCCTAGCAGGCGCGGAAGCGTCCAAGCAGGTGCGGAAGCGTCCAAGCAGACCCGGAAGCGTCCAAGCAGGCGCGGAAGAATCCAAGCAGGTGCGGAAGCATGCAAGAAGACGCAGAAGCATCCAAGCAGACGCGGAATCGTCCAAGCAGGCGCGGAAGCGTCCAAGCAGGCGCGGAAGCGTCCAAGCTGGCGCGGAAGCGTCCAAGCAGGCGCGGAAGCGTCCAAGCAGGCGCGTAAGCTTCCAAGCCGGCGCGGAAGCGTCCAAGCAGGCGCGGAAGAATCCAAGCAGGCGCGGAAGCGTCCAAGCAGGCGCGGAAGCGTCCAAGCACTCGCGGAAGCGTGCAACCAGGCGCGGAAGCGTCCAAGCAGGCGCGGAAGCGTCCAAGCAGTCGCGGAAGCGTGCAACCAGGCGCGGAAGCATCCAAGCAGACGCAGAATCGTCCAAGCAGGCGCGGAAGCGTCCAAGCAGGCGCGGAAGAATCCAAGCAGGTGCGGAAGCATGCAAGAAGACGCAGAAGCATCCAAGCAGACGCGGAATCGTCCAAGCAGGCGCGGAAGCGTCCAAGCAGGCGCGGAAGCGTCCAAGCTGGCGCGGAAGCGTCCAAGCAGGCGCGGAAGCGTCCAAGCAGGCGCGTAAGCTTCCAAGCCGGCGCGGAAGCGTCCAAGCAGGCGCGGAAGAATCCAAGCAGGTGCGGAAGCGTCCAAGCAGGCGCGGAAGCGTCCTAGCAGGCGCGGAAGAGACCAAGCAGGCGCGGAAGCGTCCTAGCAGGCGCGGAAGCATCCAAGCAGACGCGGAATCGTCCAAGCAGGCGCGGAAGCGTCCAAGCAGGCGCGGAAGCGTCCAAGCTGGCGCGGAAGCGTCCAAGCAGGCGCGGAAGCGTCCAAGCAGGCGCGGAAGCTTCCAAGCCGGCGCGGAAGCGTCCAAGCAGGCGCGGAAGCGTCCTAGCAGGCGCGGAAGCGTCAAGCAGGCGCGGAATCGTCCAAGCAGGCGCGGAAGCGACCAAGCAGGCGCGGAAGCGTCCTAGCAGGCGCGGAAGCGTCCAAGAAGGCGCGGAAGCGTCCAAGCAGGCGCGGAAACGTCCAAGCAGGCGCGGAAGCGTCCAAGCAGGCGCGGAAGCATCCAAGCAGACGCGGAATCGTCCAAGCAGACGCGGAAGCGTCCAAGCAGCCGCGGAAGCGTCCAAGCTGGCGCGGAAGCGTCCAAGCTGGCGCGGAAGCGTCCTAGCAGGCGCGGAAGCATCCAAGCAGACGCGGAAGCGTCCAAGCAGGCGCGGAAGCGTCCAAGCTGGCGCGGAAGCGTCCAAGCAGGCGCGGAAGCATCCAAGCAGGCGCGGAAGAATCCAAGCAGGTGCGGAAGCGTCCAAGCAGGCGCGGAAAAATCCAAGCAGGTGCGGAAGCGTCCAAGCAGGCGCGGAAGCGTCCTAGCAGGCACAGAAGCGTCAAGCAGGCGCGGAATCGTCCAAGCAGGCGCGGAAGCGTCGAAGCAGGCGCGGAAGCGTCCTAGCAGGCGCGGAAGCATCCAAGCAGACGCGGAAGCGTCCAAGCAGTCGCGGAAGCGTCCAAGCAGGCGCGGAAGCGTCCAAGCAGGCGCGGAAGCGTCCAAGCAGGCGCGGAAGCGTCCTAGCAGGCGCGGAAGCGTCCAAGAAGGCGCGGAAGCGTCCAAGCAGGCGCGGAAACGTCCAAGCAGGCGCGGAAGCGTCCAAGCAGGCGCGGAAGCATCCAAGCAGACGCGGAATCGTCCAAGCAGACGCGGAAGCGTCCAAGCAGCCGCGGAAGCGTCCAAGCTGGCGCGGAAGCGTCCAAGCTGGCGCGGAAGCGTCCTAGCAGGCGCGGAAGCATCCAAGCAGACGCGGAAGCGTCCAAGCAGGCGCGGAAGCGTCCAAGCTGGCGCGGAAGCGTCCTAACAGGCGCGAAAGCGTCCAAGCAGGCGCGGAAGCGTCCAAGCAGACGCGGAATCGTCCAAGTAGGCGCGGAAGCGTTCAGCAGGCGCGTAAGCGTCCAAGCTGGCGCGGAAGCGTCCTAGCAGGCGCGGAAGCATCCAAGCAGGCGCGGAAGCGTCCAAGCAGGCGCGGAAGCTTCCAAGCCGGCGCGGAAGCGTCCAAGCAGGCGCGGAAGAATCCAAGCAGGTGCGGAAGCGTCCAAGCAGGCGCGGAAGCGTCCTAGCAGGCGCGGAAGCATCCAAGCAGACGCGGAAGCATCCAAGCAGACGCGGAATCGTCCAAGCAGGCGCGGAAGCGTCCAAGCAGGCGCGGAAGCGTCCAAGCTGGCGCGGAAGCGTCCAAGCAGGCGCGGAAGCGTCCAAGCAGGCGCGGAAGCTTCCAAGCCGGCGCGGAAGCGTCCAAGCAGGCGCGGAAGAATCCAAGCAGGTGCGGAAGCGTCCAAGCAGGCGCGGAAGCGTCCAAGCAGGCGCGGAATCGTCCAAGCAAGCGCGGAAGCGTCCAAGCAGTCGCGGAAGCGTCCAAGCTGGCGCGGAAGCATCCAAGCAGGCGCAGGAAGCGTCCAAGAAGGCGCGGAAGAATCCAAGCAGGTGCGGAAGCGTCCTAGCAGGCGCGGAAGCATCCAAGCAGGCGCGGAATCGTCCAAGCAGGCGCGGAAGCGTCCAAGCAGGCGCGGAAGCGTCCAAGCAGGCGCGGAAGCGTCCAAGCAGGCGCGGAAGCGTCCTAGCAGCCGCGGAAGCTTCCAAGCCGGCGCGGAAGCGTCCAAGCAGGTGCGGAAGAATCCAAGCAGGTGCGGAAGCGTCCAAGCAGGCGCGGAAGCGTCGAAGCAGGCGGGGAAGCGTCCTAGCAGGCGCGGAAGCGTCCAAGCAGGCGCGGAAGCATCCTAGCAGGCGCGGAAGCATCCAAGCAGGCGCGGAATCGTCCAAGCAGGCGCGGAATCGTCCAAGCAGGCGCGGAAGCGTCCAAGCAGGCGCGGAAGCGTCCAAGCAGGCGCGGAAGCGTCCAAGCAGGCGCGAAAGCGTCCAAGCAGGCGCGGAAGCATGCAAGAAGGCGCAGAAGAGTCCAAGCAGGCGCAGAAAAGTCCAAGCAGGTGCAGAAGCGTCCAAGCAGTCGCGGAAGCGTCCAAGCAGGCGCGGAAGAATCCAAGCAGGTGCGGAAGCGTCCAAGCAGGCGCGGAAGCGTCCTATCAGGCGCGGAAGCATCCAAACAGACGCGGAATCGTCCAAGCAGGCGCGGAAGCGTCCTAGCAGGCGCGGAAGCATCCAAGCAGACATGGAAGCGTCCAAGCAGGCGCGGAAGCGTCCAAGCAGGCGCGGAAGAATCCAAGCAGGTGCGGAAGCGTCCCAGCAGGCGCGGAAGCGTCCTAGCAGGCGCGGAAGCGTCCAAGCAGGCGCGGAAGCGTCCAAGATGGCGCGGAAGCGTCCAAGCTGGCGCGGAAGCGTCCTAGCAGGCGCGGAAGCATCCAAGCAGACGCGGAAGCGTCCAAGCAGTTACGGAAGCGTCCAAGCTGGCGCGGAAGCGTCCAACCAGGCGCGGAATCGTCCAAGCAGGCACGGAAGCGTCTAAGCAGGCGCGGAAGCGTCCAAGCAGACGCGGAATCGTCCAAGCAGGCGCGGAAGCGTCCAAGCAGGCGCGGAAGCGTCCAAGCTGGCGCGGAAGCGTCCAAGCAGGCGCGGAAGCGTCCAAAGCAGGTGCGGAAGCGTCCAAGCAGGCGCGGAAGCGTCCAAGCAGGCGCGGAAGCGTCCTAGCAGGCGCGGAAGCATCCAAGCAGACGCGGAATCGTCCAAGCAGGCGCGGAAGCGTCCAAGCAGGCGCGGAAGCGTCCAAGCTGGCGCGGAAGCGTCCAAGCAGGCGCGGAAGCGTCCAAGCTGGCGCGGAAGCGTCCAAGCAGGCGCGGAAGCTTCCAAGCCGGCGCGGAAGCGTCCAAGCAGGTGCGGAAGAATCCAAGCAGGTGCGGAAGCGTCCAAGCAGGCGCGGAAGCGTCGAAGCAGGCGCGGAAGCGTCCAAGCAGGCGCGGAAGCGTCCAAGCAGGCGCGGAAGCGTCCTAGCAGCCGCGGAAGCTTCCAAGCCGGCGCGGAAGCGTCCAAGCAGGTGCGGAAGAATCCAAGCAGGTGCGGAAGCGTCCAAGCAGGCGCGGAAGCGTCGAAGCAGGCGGGGAAGCGTCCTAGCAGGCGCGGAAGCGTCCAAGCAGGCGCGGAAGCATCCTAGCAGGCGCGGAAGCATCCAAGCAGGCGCGGAATCGTCCAAGCAGGCGCGGAATCGTCCAAGCAGGCGCGGAAGCGTCCAAGCAGGCGCGGAAGCGTCCAAGCAGGCGCGGAAGCGTCCAAGCAGGCGCGAAAGCGTCCAAGCAGGCGCGGAAGCATGCAAGAAGGCGCAGAAGAGTCCAAGCAGGCGCAGAAAAGTCCAAGCAGGTGCAGAAGCGTCCAAGCAGTCGCGGAAGCGTCCAAGCAGGCGCGGAAGAATCCAAGCAGGTGCGGAAGCGTCCAAGCAGGCGCGGAAGCGTCCTATCAGGCGCGGAAGCATCCAAACAGACGCGGAATCGTCCAAGCAGGCGCGGAAGCGTCCTAGCAGGCGCGGAAGCATCCAAGCAGACATGGAAGCGTCCAAGCAGGCGCGGAAGCGTCCAAGCAGGCGCGGAAGAATCCAAGCAGGCGCGGAAGCTTCCAAGCCGGCGCGGAAGCGTCCAAGCAGGTGCGGAAGAATCCAAGCAGGTGCGGAAGCGTCCAAGCAGGCGCGGAAGCGTCGAAGCAGGCGCGGAAGCGTCCTAGCAGGCGCGGAAGCGTCCAAGCAGGCGCGGAAGCGTCCAAGCAGTCGCGGAAGCGTCCAAGCAGGCGCGATAGCGTCCAAGCAGACGCGGAAGCGTCCAAGCAGGCGCGGAAGAATCCAAGCAGGTGCGGAAGCGTCCAAGCAGGCGCGGAAGCGTCCGATCAGGCGCGGAAGCATCCAAACAGACGCGGAATCGTCCAAGCAGGCGCGGAAGCGTCCTAGCAGGCGCGGAAGCATCCAAGCAGACGCGGAAGCGTCCAAGCAGGCGCGGAAGCGTCCAAGCAGGCGCGGAAGAATCCAAGCAGGTGCGGAAGCGTCCCAGCAGGCGCGGAAGCGTCCTAGCAGGCGCGGAAGCGTCAAGCAGGCGCGGAAGCGTCCAAGCAGGCGCGGCAGCTTCCAAGCCGGCGCGGAAGCGTCCAAGCAGGCGCGGAAGAATCCAAGCAGATGCGGAAGCGTCCAAGCAGGCGCGGAAGCGCCCTAGCAGGCGCGGAAGCGTCAAGCAGGCGCGGAATCGTCCAAGCAGGCGCGGAAGCGTCGAAGCAGGCGCGGAAGCGTCCTAGCAGGCGCGGAAGCATCCAAGCAGACGCGGAAGCGTCCAAGCAGGCGCGGAAGCGTCCAAGCTGGCGCGGAAGCGTCCAAGCAGGCGCGGAAGCGTCCAAGCAGGTGCGGAAGCGTCCAAGCAGACGCGGAAGCGTCCAAGCAGGCGCGGAAGCGTCGAAGCAGGCGCGGAAGCGTCCTAGCAGGCGCGGAAGCATCCAAGCAGACGCGGAAGCGTCCAAGCAGGCGCGGAAGCGTCCAAGCTGGCGCGGAAGCGTCCAAGCTGGCGCGGAAGCGTCCTAGCAGGCGCGGAAGCATCCAAGCAGACGCGGAAGCGTCCAAGCAGGCGCGGAAGCGTCCAAGCAGGCGCGGAAGCTTCCAAGCCGGCGCGGAAGCGTCCAAGCAGGTGCGGAAGAATCCAAGCAGGTGCGGAAGCGTCCAAGCAGGCGCGGAAGAATCAAAGCAGGCGCGGAATCGTCCAAGCAGGCGCGGAAGCGTCGAAGCAGGCGCGGAAGCGTCCTAGCAGGCGCGGAAGCATCCAAGCAGACGCGGAAGCGTCCAAGCAGGCGCGGAAGCGTCCAAGCTGGCGCGGAAGCGTCCAAGCAGGCGCGGAAGCGTCCAAGCAGGTGCGGAAGCGTCCAAGCAGACGCGGAAGCGTCCAAGCAGGCGCGGAAGCGTCGAAGCAGGCGCGGAAGCGTCCTAGCAGGCGCGGAAGCATCCAAGCAGACGCGGAAGCGTCCAAGCAGGCGCGGAAGCGTCCAAGCTGGCGCGGAAGCGTCCAAGCTGGCGCGGAAGCGTCCTAGCAGGCGCGGAAGCATCCAAGCAGACGCGGAAGCGTCCAAGCAGGCGCGGAAGCGTCCAAGCAGGCGCGGAAGCTTCCAAGCCGGCGCGGAAGCGTCCAAGCAGGTGCGGAAGAATCCAAGCAGGTGCGGAAGCGTCCAAGCAGGCGCGGAAGAATCAAAGCAGGTGCGGAAGCGTCCAAGCAGGCGCGGAAGCGACCAAGCAGGCGCGGAAGCGTCCTATCAGGCGCGGAAGCATCCAAGCAGAAGCGGAATCGTCCAAGCAGGCGCGGAAGCGTCCTAGCAGGCGGGGAAGCGTCAAGCAGGCGCGGAATCGTCCAAGCAGGCGCGGAAGCGTCCAAGCAGGCGCGGAAGCGTCCTAGCAGCCGCGGAAGCTTCCAAGCCGGCGCGGAAGCGTCCAAGCAGGTGCGGAAGAATCCAAGCAGGTGCGGAAGCGTCCAAGCAGGCGCGGAAGCGTCGAAGCAGGCGGGGAAGCGTCCTAGCAGGCGCGGAAGCGTCCAAGCAGGCGCGGAAGCATCCTAGCAGGCGCGGAAGCATCCAAGCAGGCGCGGAATCGTCCAAGCAGGCGCGGAATCGTCCAAGCAGGCGCGGAAGCGTCCAAGCAGGCGCGGAAGCGTCCAAGCAGGCGCGGAAGCGTCCAAGCAGGCGCGAAAGCGTCCAAGCAGGCGCGGAAGCATGCAAGAAGGCGCAGAAGAGTCCAAGCAGGCGCAGAAAAGTCCAAGCAGGTGCAGAAGCGTCCAAGCAGTCGCGGAAGCGTCCAAGCAGGCGCGGAAGAATCCAAGCAGGTGCGGAAGCGTCCAAGCAGGCGCGGAAGCGTCCTATCAGGCGCGGAAGCATCCAAACAGACGCGGAATCGTCCAAGCAGGCGCGGAAGCGTCCTAGCAGGCGCGGAAGCATCCAAGCAGACATGGAAGCGTCCAAGCAGGCGCGGAAGCGTCCAAGCAGGCGCGGAAGAATCCAAGCAGGTGCGGAAGCGTCCCAGCAGGCGCGGAAGCGTCCTAGCAGGCGCGGAAGCGTCCAAGCAGGCGCGGAAGCGTCCAAGATGGCGCGGAAGCGTCCAAGCTGGCGCGGAAGCGTCCTAGCAGGCGCGGAAGCATCCAAGCAGACGCGGAAGCGTCCAAGCAGTTACGGAAGCGTCCAAGCTGGCGCGGAAGCGTCCAACCAGGCGCGGAATCGTCCAAGCAGGCACGGAAGCGTCTAAGCAGGCGCGGAAGCGTCCAAGCAGACGCGGAATCGTCCAAGCAGGCGCGGAAGCGTCCAAGCAGGCGCGGAAGCGTCCAAGCTGGCGCGGAAGCGTCCAAGCAGGCGCGGAAGCGTCCAAAGCAGGTGCGGAAGCGTCCAAGCAGGCGCGGAAGCGTCCAAGCAGGCGCGGAAGCGTCCTAGCAGGCGCGGAAGCATCCAAGCAGACGCGGAATCGTCCAAGCAGGCGCGGAAGCGTCCAAGCAGGCGCGGAAGCGTCCAAGCTGGCGCGGAAGCGTCCAAGCAGGCGCGGAAGCGTCCAAGCTGGCGCGGAAGCGTCCAAGCAGGCGCGGAAGCTTCCAAGCCGGCGCGGAAGCGTCCAAGCAGGTGCGGAAGAATCCAAGCAGGTGCGGAAGCGTCCAAGCAGGCGCGGAAGCGTCGAAGCAGGCGCGGAAGCGTCCTAGCAGGCGCGGAAGCGTCCAAGCAGGCGCGGAAGCATCCTAGCAGGCGCGGAATCGTCCAAGCAGGCGCGGAAGCGTCCAAGCAGGCGCGGAAGCGTCCAAGCAGGCGCGGAAGCGTCCAAGCAGGCGCGAAAGCGTCCAAGCAGGCGCGGAAGCATGCAAGAAGGCGCAGAAGAGTCCAAGCAGGCGCAGAAAAGTCCAAGCAGGTGCAGAAGCGTCCAAGCAGTCGCGGAAGCGTCCAAGCAGGCGCGATAGCGTCCAAGCAGACGCGGAAGCGTCCAAGCAGGCGCGGAAGAATCCAAGCAGGTGCGGAAGCGTCCAAGCAGGCGCGGAAGCGTCCGATCAGGCGCGGAAGCATCCAAACAGACGCGGAATCGTCCAAGCAGGCGCGGAAGCGTCCTAGCAGGCGCGGAAGCATCCAAGCAGACGCGGCAGCGTCCAAGCAGGCGCGGAAGCGTCCAAGCAGGCGCGGAAGAATCCAAGCAGGTGCGGAAGCGTCCCAGCAGGCGCGGAAGCGTCCTAGCAGGCGCGGAAGCGTCAAGCAGGCGCGGAAGCGTCCAAGCAGGCGCGGCAGCTTCCAAGCCGGCGCGGAAGCGTCCAAGCAGGCGCGGAAGAATCCAAGCAGATGCGGAAGCGTCCAAGCAGGCGCGGAAGCGCCCTAGCAGGCGCGGAAGCGTCAAGCAGGCGCGGAATCGTCCAAGCAGGCGCGGAAGCGTCGAAGCAGGCGCGGAAGCGTCCTAGCAGGCGCGGAAGCATCCAAGCAGACGCGGAAGTGTCCAAGCAGGCGCGGAAGCGTCCAAGCTGGCGCGGAAGCGTCCAAGCAGGCGCGGAAGCGTCCAAGCAGGTGCGGAAGCGTCCAAGCAGACGCGGAAGCGTCCAAGCAGGCGCGGAAGCGTCGAAGCAGGCGCGGAAGCGTCCTAGCAGGCGCGGAAGCATCCAAGCAGACGCGGAAGCGTCCAAGCAGGCGCGGAAGCGTCCAAGCTGGCGCGGAAGCGTCCAAGCTGGCGCGGAAGCGTCCTAGCAGGCGCGGAAGCATCCAAGCAGACGCGGAAGCGTCCAAGCAGGCGCGGAAGCGTCCAAGCAGGCGCGGAAGCTTCCAAGCCGGCGCGGAAGCGTCCAAGCAGGTGCGGAAGAATCCAAGCAGGTGCGGAAGCGTCCAAGCAGGCGCGGAAGAATCAAAGCAGGTGCGGAAGCGTCCAAGCAGGCGCGGAAGCGACCAAGCAGGCGCGGAAGCGTCCTATCAGGCGCGGAAGCATCCAAGCAGAAGCGGAATCGTCCAAGCAGGCGCGGAAGCGTCCTAGCAGGCGGGGAAGCGTCAAGCAGGCGCGGAATCGTCCAAGCAGGCGCGGAAGCGTCCAAGCAGGCGCGGAAGCGTCCTAGCAGGCGCGGAAGCATCCAAGCAGACGCGGAATCGTCCAAGCAGGCGCGGAAACGTCCAAGCAGGCGCGGAAGAATCCAAGCAGGTGCGGAAGCGTCCAAGCAGGCGCGGAAAAATCCAAGCAGGTGCGGAAGCGTCCAAGCAGGCGCGGAAGCGTCCTAGCAGGCACGGAAGCGTCAAGCAGGCGCGGAATCGTCCAAGCAGGCGCGGAAGCGTCGAAGCAGGCGCGGAAGCGTCCTAGCAGGCGCGGAAGCATCCAAGCAGACGCGGAAGCGTCCAAGCAGGCGCGGAAGCGTCCAAGCTGGCGCGGAAGCGTCCAAGCAGGCGCGGAAGCATCCAAGCAGGCGCGGAAGAATCCAAGCAGGTGCGGAACCGTCCAAGCAGGCGCGGAAAAATCCAAGCAGGTGCGGAAGCGTCCAAGCAGGCGCGGAAGCGTCCTAGCAGGCACGGAAGCGTCAAGCAGGCGCGGAATCGTCCAAGCAGGCGCGGAAGCGTCGAAGCAGGCGCGGAAGCGTCCTAGCAGGCGCGGAAGCATCCAAGCAGACGCGGAAGCGTCCAAGCAGGCGCGGAAGCGTCCAAGATGGCGCGGAAGCGTCCAAGCTGGCGCGGAAGCGTCCTAGCAGGCGCGGAAGCATACAAGCAGACGCGGAAACGTCCAAGCAGTTACGGAAGCGTCCAAGCTGGCGCGGAAGCGTCCAACCAGGCGCGGAATCGTCCAAGCAGGCACGGAAGCGTCTAAGCAGGCGCGGAAGCGTCCAAGCTGGCGCGGAAGCGCCCGAGCAGCCGCGGAAGCGTCCAAGAATGCGCGGAAGCGTCCAAGCAGGCGCGGAATCGTCCAAGCAGGCGCGGAAGCGAACAAGCAGGCGCGGAAGCGTCCTAACAGGCGCGAAAGCGTCCAAGAAGGCGCGGAAGAATCCAAGCAGATGCGGAAGCGTCCAAGCAGGCGCGGAAGCGCCCTAGCAGGCGCGGAAGCGTCAAGCAGGCGCGGAATCGTCCAAGCAGGCGCGGAAGCGTCGAAGCAGGCGCGGAAGCGTCCTAGCAGGCGCGGAAGCATCCAAGCAGACGCGGAAGCGTCCAAGCAGGCGCGGAAGCGTCCAAGCTGGCGCGGAAGCGTCCAAGCAGGCGCGGAAGCGTCCAAGCAGGTGCGGAAGCGTCCAAGCAGGCGCGGAAGAATCAAAGCAGGTGCGGAAGCGTCCAAGCAGGCGCGGAAGCGACCAAGCAGGCGCGGAAGCGTCCTATCAGGCGCGGAAGCATCCAAGCAGACGCGGAATCGTCCAAGCAGGCGCGGAAGCGTCCTAGCAGGCGGGGAAGCGTCAAGCAGGCGCGGAATCGTCCAAGCAGGCGCGGAAGCGTCCAAGCAGGCGCGGAAGCGTCCTAGCAGGCGCGGAAGCATCCAAGCAGACGCGGAATCGTCCAAGCAGGCGCGGAAACGTCCAAGCAGGCGCGGAAGAATCCAAGCAGGTGCGGAAGCGTCCAAGCAGGCGCGGAAAAATCCAAGCAGGTGCGGAAGCGTCCAAGCAGGCGCGGAAGCGTCCTAGCAGGCACGGAAGCGTCAAGCAGGCGCGGAATCGTCCAAGCAGGCGCGGAAGCGTCGAAGCAGGCGCGGAAGCGTCCTAGCAGGCGCGGAAGCATCCAAGCAGACGCGGAAGCGTCCAAGCAGGCGCGGAAGCGTCCAAGCTGGCGCGGAAGCGTCCAAGCAGGCGCGGAAGAATCCAAGCAGGTGCGGAAGCGTCCAAGCAGGCGCGGAAGCGTCCAAGCAGGCGCGGAATCGTCCAAGCAAGCGCGGAAGCGTCCAAGCAGTCGCGGAAGCGTCCAAGCTGGCGCGGAAGCGTCCAAGCAGGCGCAGGAAGCGTCCAAGAAGGCGCGGAAGAATCCAAGCAGGTGCGGAAGCGTCCTAGCAGGCGCGGAAGCATCCAAGCAGGCGCGGAATCGTCCAAGCAGGCGCGGAAGCGTCCAAGCAGGCGCGGAAGCGTCCAAGCAGGCGCGGAAGCGTCCAAGCAGGCGCGGAAGCGTCCTAGCAGCCGCGGAAGCGTCCAAGCAGGCGCGGAAGCGTCCTAGCAGGCGCGGAAGCATCCAAGCAGACGCGGAATCGTCCAAGCAGGCGCGGAAGCGTCCAAGCAGGCGCGGAAGCGTCCAAGCAGGCGCGGAAGCGTCCAAAGCAGGTGCGGAAGCGTCCAAGCAGGCGCGGAAGCGTCCAAGCAGGCGCGGAAGCGTCCTAGCAGGCGCGGAAGCATCCAAGCAGACGCGGAATCGTCCAAGCAGGCGCGGAAGCGTCCAAGCAGGCGCGGAAGCGTCCAAGCTGGCGCGGAAGCGTCCAAGCAGGCGCGGAAGCTTCCAAGCCGGCGCGGAAGCGTCCAAGCAGCCGCGGAAGAATCCAAGCAGGTGCGGAAGCGTCCAAGTAGGCGCGGAAGCGTCCTAGCAGGCGCGGAAGCGTCAAGCAGGCGCGGAATCGTCCAAGCAGGCGCGGAAGCGACCAAGCAGGCGCGGAAGCGTCCTATCAGGCGCGGAAGCATCCAAACAGACGCGGAATCGTCCAAGCAGGCGCGGAAGCGTCCTAGCAGGCGCGGAAGCATCCAAGCAGACGCGGAAGCGTCCAAGCAGGCGCGGAAGCGTCCAAAGCAGGTGCGGAAGCGTCCAAGCAGGCGCGGAAGCGTCCAAGCAGCCGCGGAAGCGTCCTAGCAGGCGCGGAAGCATCCAAGCAGACGCGGAAGCGTCCAAGCAGGCGCGGAAGCGTCGAAGCAGGCGCGGAAGCGTCCTAGCAGGCGCGGAAGCGTCCAAGCAGGCGCGGAAGCATCCTAGCAGGCGCGGAAGCATCCAAGCAGGCGCGGAATCGTCCAAGCAGGCGCGGAATCGTCCAAGCAGGCGCGGAAGCGTCCAAGCAGGCGCGGAAGCGTCCAAGCAGGCGCGGAAGCGTCCAAGCAGGCGCGAAAGCGTCCAAGCAGGCGCGGAAGCATGCAAGAAGGCGCAGAAGAGTCCAAGCAGGCGCAGAAAAGTCCAAGCAGGTGCAGAAGCGTCCAAGCAGTCGCGGAAGCGTCCAAGCAGGCGCGATAGCGTCCAAGCAGACGCGGAAGCGTCCAAGCAGGCGCGGAAGAATCCAAGCAGGTGCGGAAGCGTCCAAGCAGGCGCGGAAGCGTCCTATCAGGCGCGGAAGCATCCAAACAGACGCGGAATCGTCCAAGCAGGCGCGGAAGCGTCCTAGCAGGCGCGGAAGCATCCAAGCAGACGCGGAAGCGTCCAAGCAGGCGCGGAAGCGTCCAAGTTGGCGCGGAAGCGTCCAAGCTGGCGCGGAAGCGTCCTAGCAGGCGCGGAAGCATCCAAGCAGACGCGGAAGCGTCCAAGCAGTTACGGAAGCGTCCAAGCTGGCGCGGAAGCGTCCAACCAGGCGCGGAATCGTCCAAGCAGGCACGGAAGCGTCTAAGCAGGCGCGGAAGCGTCCAAGCAGACGCGGAATCGTCCAAGCAGGCGCGGAAGCGTCCAAGCAGGCGCGGAAGCGTCCAAGCTGGCGCGGAAGCGTCCAAGCAGGCGCGGAAGCGTCCAAAGCAGGTGCGGAAGCGTCCAAGCAGGCGCGGAAGCGTCCAAGCAGGCGCGGAAGCGTCCTAGCAGGCGCGGAAGCGTCCAAGCAGGCGCGGAAGCGTCCAAGTTGGCGCGGAAGCGTCCAAGCTGGCGCGGAAGCGTCCTAGCAGGCGCGGAAGCATCCAAGCAGACGCGGAAGCGTCCAAGCAGTTACGGAAGCGTCCAAGCTGGCGCGGAAGCGTCCAACCAGGCGCGGAATCGTCCAAGCAGGCACGGAAGCGTCTAAGCAGGCGCGGAAGCGTCCAAGCAGACGCGGAATCGTCCAAGCAGGCGCGGAAGCGTCCAAGCAGGCGCGGAAGCGTCCAAGCTGGCGCGGAAGCGTCCAAGCAGGCGCGGAAGCGTCCAAAGCAGGTGCGGAAGCGTCCAAGCAGGCGCGGAAGCGTCCAAGCAGGCGCGGAAGCGTCCTAGCAGGCGCGGAAGCATCCAAGCAGACGCGGAATCGTTCAAGCAGGCGCGGAAGCGTCCAAGCAGGCGCGGAAGCGTCCAAGCTGGCGCGGAAGCGTCCAAGCAGGCGCGGAAGCTTCCAAGCCGGCGCGGAAGCGTCCAAGCAGGTGCGGAAGAATCCAAGCAGGTGCGGAAGCGTCCAAGCAGGCGCGGAAGCGTCGAAGCAGGCGCGGAAGCGTCCTAGCAGGCGCGGAAGCGTCCAAGCAGGCGCGGAAGCATCCTAGCAGGCGCGGAAGCATCCAAGCAGGCGCGGAATCGTCCAAGCAGGCGCGGAATCGTCCAAGCAGGCGCGGAAGCGTCCAAGCAGGCGCGGAAGCGTCCAAGCAGGCGCGGAAGCGTCCAAGCAGGCGCGAAAGCGTCCAAGCAGGCGCGGAAGCATGCAAGAAGGCGCAGAAGAGTCCAAGCAGGCGCAGAAAAGTCCAAGCAGGTGCAGAAGCGTCCAAGCAGTCGCGGAAGCGTCCAAGCAGGCGCGATAGCGTCCAAGCAGACGCGGAAGCGTCCAAGCAGGCGCGGAAGAATCCAAGCAGGTGCGGAAGCGTCCAAGCAGGCGCGGAAGCGTCCTATCAGGCGCGGAAGCATCCAAACAGACGCGGAATCGTCCAAGCAGGCGCGGAAGCGTCCTAGCAGGCGCGGAAGCATCCAAGCAGACGCGGAAGCGTCCAAGCAGGCGCGGAAGCGTCCAAGCAGGCGCGGAAGAATCCAAGCAGGTGCGGAAGCGTCCCAGCAGGCGCGGAAGCGTCCTAGCAGGCGCGGAAGCGTCAAGCAGGCGCGGAAGCGTCCAAGCAGGCGCGGCAGCTTCCAAGCCGGCGCGGAAGCGTCCAAGCAGGCGCGGAAGAATCCAAGCAGATGCGGAAGCGTCCAAGCAGGCGCGGAAGCGCCCTAGCAGGCGCGGAAGCGTCAAGCAGGCGCGGAATCGTCCAAGCAGGCGCGGAAGCGTCGAAGCAGGCGCGGAAGCGTCCTAGCAGGCGCGGAAGCATCCAAGCAGACGCGGAAGCGTCCAAGCAGGCGCGGAAGCGTCCAAGCTGGCGCGGAAGCGTCCAAGCAGGCGCGGAAGCGTCCAAGCAGGTGCGGAAGCGTCCAAGCAGACGCGGAAGCGTCCAAGCAGGCGCGGAAGAATCCAAGCAGGTGCGGAAGCGTCCAAGCAGGCGCGGAAGAATCCAAGCAGGTGCGGAAGCGTCCAAGCAGGCGCGGAAGAATCAAAGCAGGTGCGGAAGCGTCCAAGCAGGCGCGGAAGCGACCAAGCAGGCGCGGAAGCGTCCTATCAGGCGCGGAAGCATCCAAGCAGACGCGGAATCGTCCAAGCAGGCGCGGAAGCGTCCAAGCAGGCGCGGAAGCGTCCTAGCAGGCGCGGAAGCATCCAAGCAGACGCGGAAGCGTCCAAGCAGGCGCGGAAGCGTCCAAGCAGGCGCGGAAGCGTCCAAGCTGGCGCGGAAGCGTCCAAGCAGGCGCGGAAGCGTCCAAGCAGGCGCGGAAGCTTCCAAGCCGGCGCGGAAGCGTCCAAGCAGGCGCGGAAGAATCCAAGCAGGTGCGGAAGCGTCCAAGCAGGCGCGGAAGCGTCCAAGCAGGCGCGGAATCGTCCAAGCAAGCGCGGAAGCGTCCAAGTAGTCGCGGAAGCGTCCAAGCTGGCGCGGAAGCATCCAAGGAGGCGCAGGAAGCGTCCAAGAAGGCGCGGAAGAATCCAAGCAGGTGCGGAAGCGTCCTAGCAGGCGCGGAAGCATCCAAGCAGGCGCGGAATCGTCCAAGCAGGCGCGGAAGCGTCCAAGCAGGCGCGGAAGCGTCCAAGCAGGCGCGGAAGCGTCCAAGCAGGCGCGGAAGCGTCCTAGCAGCCGCGGAAGCGTCCAAGCAGGCGCGGAAGCGTCCAAGCAGACGCGGAATCGTCCAAGCAGGCGCGGAAGCGTCCAAGCAGGCGCGGAAGCGTCCAAGCTGGCGCGGAATCGTCCAAGCAGGCGCGGAAGCGTCCAAAGCAGGTGCGGAAGCGTCCAAGCAGGCGCGGAAGCGTCCAAGCAGCCGCGGAAGCGTCCTAGCAGGCGCGGAAGCATCCAAGCAGACGCGGAATCGTCCAAGCAGGCGCGGAAGCGTCCAAGCAGGCGCGGAAGCGTCCTATCAGGCGCGGAAGCATCCAAGCAGACGCGGAATCGTCCAAGCAGGCGCGGAAGCGTCCAAGCAGGCGCGGAAGCGTCCTAGCAGGCGCGGAAGCATCCAAGCAGACGCGGAAGCGTCCAAGCAGGCGCGGAAGCGTCCAAGCAGGCGCGGAAGCGTCCAAGCTGGCGCGGAAGCGTCCAAGCAGGCGCGGAAGCGTCCAAGCAGGCGCGGAAGCTTCCAAGCCGGCGCGGAAGCGTCCAAGCAGGCGCGGAAGAATCCAAGCAGGTGCGGAAGCGTCCAAGCAGGCGCGGAAGCGTCCAAGCAGGCGCGGAATCGTCCAAGCAAGCGCGGAAGCGTCCAAGTAGTCGCGGAAGCGTCCAAGCTGGCGCGGAAGCATCCAAGCAGGCGCAGGAAGCGTCCAAGAAGGCGCGGAAGAATCCAAGCAGGTGCGGAAGCGTCCTAGCAGGCGCGGAAGCATCCAAGCAGGCGCGGAATCGTCCAAGCAGGCGCGGAAGCGTCCAAGCAGGCGCGGAAGCGTCCAAGCAGGCGCGGAAGCGTCCAAGCAGGCGCGGAAGCGTCCTAGCAGCCGCGGAAGCGTCCAAGCAGGCGCGGAAGCGTCCAAGCAGACGCGGAATCGTCCAAGCAGGCGCGGAAGCGTCCAAGCAGGCGCGGAAGCGTCCAAGCTGGCGCGGAAGCGTCCAAGCAGGCGCGGAAGCGTCCAAAGCAGGTGCGGAAGCGTCCAAGCAGGCGCGGAAGCGTCCAAGCAGCCGCGGAAGCGTCCTAGCAGGCGCGGAAGCATCCAAGCAGACGCGGAATCGTCCAAGCAGGCGCGGAAGCGTCCAAGCAGGCGCGGAAGCGTCCAAGCTGGCGCGGAAGCGTCCAAGCAGGCGCGGAAGCTTCCAAGCCGGCGCGGAAGCGTCCAAGCAGGTGCGGAAGAATCCAAGCAGGTGCGGAAGCGTCCAAGCAGGCGCGGAAGCGTCGAAGCAGGCGCGGAAGCGTCCTAGCAGGCGCGGAAGCGTCCAAGCAGGCGCGGAAGCATCCTAGCAGGCGCGGAAGCATCCAAGCAGGCGCGGAATCGTCCAAGCAGGCGCGGAATCGTCCAAGCAGGCGCGGAAGCGTCCAAGCAGGCGCGGAAGCGTCCAAGCAGGCGCGGAAGCGTCCAAGCAGGCGCGAAAGCGTCCAAGCAGGCGCGGAAGCATGCAAGAAGGCGCAGAAGAGTCCAAGCAGGCGCAGAAAAGTCCAAGCAGGTGCAGAAGCGTCCAAGCAGTCGCGGAAGCGTCCAAGCAGGCGCGATAGCGTCCAAGCAGACGCGGAAGCGTCCAAGCAGGCGCGGAAGAATCCAAGCAGGTGCGGAAGCGTCCAAGCAGGCGCGGAAGCGTCCTATCAGGCGCGGAAGCATCCAAACAGACGCGGAATCGTCCAAGCAGGCGCGGAAGCGTCCTAGCAGGCGCGGAAGCATCCAAGCAGACGCGGAAGCGTCCAAGCAGGCGCGGAAGCGTCCAAGCAGGCGCGGAAGAATCCAAGCAGGTGCGGAAGCGTCCCAGCAGGCGCGGAAGCGTCCTAGCAGGCGCGGAAGCGTCCAAGCAGGCGCGGAAGCGTCCAAGTTGGCGCGGAAGCGTCCAAGCTGGCGCGGAAGCGTCCTAGCAGGCGCGGAAGCATCCAAGCAGACGCGGAAGCGTCCAAGCAGTTACGGAAGCGTCCAAGCTGGCGCGGAAGCGTCCAACCAGGCGCGGAATCGTCCAAGCAGGCACGGAAGCGTCTAAGCAGGCGCGGAAGCGTCCAAGCAGACGCGGAATCGTCCAAGCAGGCGCGGAAGCGTCCAAGCAGGCGCGGAAGCGTCCAAGCTGGCGCGGAAGCGTCCAAGCAGGCGCGGAAGCGTCCAAAGCAGGTGCGGAAGCGTCCAAGCAGGCGCGGAAGCGTCCAAGCAGGCGCGGAAGCGTCCTAGCAGGCGCGGAAGCATCCAAGCAGACGCGGAATCGTTCAAGCAGGCGCGGAAGCGTCCAAGCAGGCGCGGAAGCGTCCAAGCTGGCGCGGAAGCGTCCAAGCAGGCGCGGAAGCTTCCAAGCCGGCGCGGAAGCGTCCAAGCAGGTGCGGAAGAATCCAAGCAGGTGCGGAAGCGTCCAAGCAGGCGCGGAAGCGTCGAAGCAGGCGCGGAAGCGTCCTAGCAGGCGCGGAAGCGTCCAAGCAGGCGCGGAAGCATCCTAGCAGGCGCGGAAGCGTCCAAGCAGGCGCGGAATCGTCCAAGCAGGCGCGGAATCGTCCAAGCAGGCGCGGAAGCGTCCAAGCAGGCGCGGAAGCGTCCAAGCAGGCGCGGAAGCGTCCAAGCAGGCGCGAAAGCGTCCAAGCAGGCGCGGAAGCATGCAAGAAGGCGCAGAAGAGTCCAAGCAGGCGCAGAAAAGTCCAAGCAGGTGCAGAAGCGTCCAAGCAGTCGCGGAAGCGTCCAAGCAGGCGCGATAGCGTCCAAGCAGACGCGGAAGCGTCCAAGCAGGCGCGGAAGAATCCAAGCAGGTGCGGAAGCGTCCAAGCAGGCGCGGAAGCGTCCTATCAGGCGCGGAAGCATCCAAACAGACGCGGAATCGTCCAAGCAGGCGCGGAAGCGTCCTAGCAGGCGCGGAAGCATCCAAGCAGACGCGGAAGCGTCCAAGCAGGCGCGGAAGCGTCCAAGCAGGCGCGGAAGAATCCAAGCAGGTGCGGAAGCGTCCCAGCAGGCGCGGAAGCGTCCTAGCAGGCGCGGAAGCGTCAAGCAGGCGCGGAAGCGTCCAAGCAGGCGCGGCAGCTTCCAAGCCGGCGCGGAAGCGTCCAAGCAGGCGCGGAAGAATCCAAGCAGATGCGGAAGCGTCCAAGCAGGCGCGGAAGCGCCCTAGCAGGCGCGGAAGCGTCAAGCAGGCGCGGAATCGTCCAAGCAGGCGCGGAAGCGTCGAAGCAGGCGCGGAAGCGTCCTAGCAGGCGCGGAAGCATCCAAGCAGACGCGGAAGCGTCCAAGCAGGCGCGGAAGCGTCCAAGCTGGCGCGGAAGCGTCCAAGCAGGCGCGGAAGCGTCCAAGCAGGTGCGGAAGCGTCCAAGCAGACGCGGAAGCGTCCAAGCAGGCGCGGAAGAATCCAAGCAGGTGCGGAAGCGTCCAAGCAGGCGCGGAAGAATCCAAGCAGGTGCGGAAGCGTCCAAGCAGGCGCGGAAGAATCAAAGCAGGTGCGGAAGCGTCCAAGCAGGCGCGGAAGCGACCAAGCAGGCGCGGAAGCGTCCTAGCAGGCACGGAAGCGTCAAGCAGGCGCGGAATCGTCCAAGCAGGCGCGGAAGCGTCGAAGCAGGCGCGGAAGCGTCCTAGCAGGCGCGGAAGCATCCAAGCAGACGCGGAAGCGTCCAAGCAGGCGCGGAATCGTCCAAGCCGGCGCGGAAGCGACCAAGCAGGCGCGGAAGCGTCCTAGCAGTCGCGGAAGCGTCCAAGAAGGCGCGGAAGCGTCCAAGCAGGCGCGGAAACGTCCAAGCAGGCGCGGAAGCGTCCAAGCAGGCGCGGAAGCGTCCTAGCAGGCGCGGAAGCATCCAAGCAGACGCGGAATCGTCCAAGCAGGCGCGGAAGCGTCCAAGCAGGCGCGGAAGCGTCCTAGCAGGCGCGGAAGCATCCAAGCAGCCGCGGAATCGTCCAAGCAGGCGCGGAAGCGTCCAAGCAGACGCGGAATCGTCCAAGCAGGCGCGGAAGCGTCCAAGCAGGCGCGGAAGCGTCCTAGCAGGCGCGGAAGCATCCAAGCAGACGCGGAAGCGTCCAAGCAGGCGCGGAAGCGTCCAAGCAGGCGCGGAAGAATCCAAGCAGGTGCGGAAGCGTCCAAGCAGGCGCGGAAGCGTCCTAGCAGGCGCGGAAGCGTCAAGCAGGCGCGGAAGCGTCCTAGCAGGCGCGGAAGCATCCAAGCAGACGCGGAATCGTCCAAGCAGGCGCGGAAGCGTCCAAGCAGGCGCGGAAGCATCCTAGCAGGCGCGGAAGCATCCAAGCAGCCGCGGAATCGTCCAAGCAGGCGCGGAAGCGTCCAAGCAGGCGCGGAAGCATGCAAACAGGCGCGGAAGCATGCAAGAAGGCGCAGAAGAGTCCAAGCAGGCGCGAAAACGTCCAAGTAGGCGCGGAAGCGACCAAGCAGGCGGGGTAGCGTCCAAGCAGTCGCGGAAGCGTCCAAGCAGGCGCGGAAGCGTCCAAGCAGGCGCGGTAGCGTCCAACCAGGCGCGGAAGCGTCCAAGCAGTCGCGGAAACGTCCAAGCAGGCGCGGAAGCATGCAAGAAGGCGCAGAAGAGTCCAAGCAGGCGCGAAAACGTCCAAATAGGCGCGGAAGCGACCAAGCAGGCGGGGTAGCGTCCAAGCAGGCGCGGAAGCGTCCAAGCAGGCGCGGAAGTGTCCAAGCAGTCGCGGAAGCGTCCAAGTAGGCGCGGCTGCATGCAAGAAGGCGCAGAAGAGTGCAACCAGGCGCGGAAGCGTCCAAGCAGTCGCGGAAGCGTCCAAGCAGGCGCGGAAGCGTCCAAGCAGGCGCGGAACCGTCCAAGCACTCGCGGAAGAGTCCAAGCAGGCGCGGAAGCGTCCAAGAAGGCGCGGAAGCGTCCAAGCAGGCGCGGAAACGTCCAAGCAGGCTCGGAAGCGTCGAAGCAGGCGCGGAAGCGCCCTAGCAGGCGCGGAAGCATCCAAGCAGACGCGGAAGCGTCCAAGCAAGCGCGGAAGCGTCCTAGCAGGCGCGGAAGCGTCAAGCAGGCGCGGAATCGTCCAAGCAGGCGCGGAAGCGACCAAGCAGGCGCGGAAGCGTCCTAGCAGTCGCGGAAGCGTCCAAGAAGGCGCGGAAGCGTCCAAGCAGGCGCGGAAACGTCCAAGCAGGCGCGGAAGCGTCCAAGCAGGCGCGGAAGCGTCCTAGCAGGCGCGGAATCATCCAAGCAGACGCGGAATCGTCCAAGCAGGCGCGGAAGCGTCCAAGCAGGCGCGGAAGCGTCCTAGCAGGCGCGGAAGCATCCAAGCAGCCGCGGAATCGTCCAAGCAGGCGCGGAAGCGTCCAAGCAGACGCGGAATCGTCCAAGCAGGCGCGGAAGCGTCCAAGCAGGCGCGGAAGCGTCCTAGCAGGCGCGGAAGCATCCAAGCAGACGCGGAAGCGTCCAAGCAGGCGCGGAAGCGTCCAAGCAGGCGCGGAAGAATCCAAGCAGGTGCGGAAGCGTCCAAGCAGGCGCGGAAGCGTCCTAGCAGGCGCGGAAGCGTCAAGCAGGCGCGGAAGCGTCCTAGCAGGCGCGGAAGCATCCAAGCAGACGCGGAATCGTCCAAGCAGGCGCGGAAGCGTCCAAGCAGGCGCGGAAGCATCCTAGCAGGCGCGGAAGCATCCAAGCAGCCGCGGAATCGTCCAAGCAGGCGCGGAAGCGTCCAAGCAGACGCGGAAGCGTCCAAGCAGGCGCGGTAGCGTCCAACCAGGCGCGGTAGCGTCCAACCAGGCGCGGAAGCGTCCAAGCAGTCGCGGAAACGTCCAAGCAGGCGCGGAAGCATGCAAGAAGGCGCAGAAGAGTCCAAGCAGGCGCGAAAACGTCCAAATAGGCGCGGAAGCGACCAAGCAGGCGGGGTAGCGTCCAAGCAGGCGCGGAAGCGTCCAAGCAGGCGCGGAAGTGTCCAAGCAGTCGCGGAAGCGTCCAAGTAGGCGCGGCTGCATGCAAGAAGGCGCAGAAGAGTGCAACCAGGCGCGGAAGCGTCCAAGCAGTCGCGGAAGCGTCCAAGCAGGCGCGGAAGCGTCCAAGCAGGCGCGGAACCGTCCAAGCACTCGCGGAAGAGTCCAAGCAGGCGCGGAAGCGTCCAAGCAGGCGCGGAAGCATGCAAGCAGGCGCGGAAGCATGCAGGAAGGCGCAGAAGAGTCCAAGCAGGCGCGGAAACGTCCAAGCAGGCGCGGAAGCATGCAAGAAGACGCAGAAGAGTCCAAGCAGCCGCGGAAGCGTCCAAGCAGTCGCGGATGCGTCGAAGCAGGCGCGGTAGCGTCCAAGCAGGCGCGGAAACGTCCAAGCAGGCGCGGAAGCGTCCAAGCAGGCGCGGAAGCGTCCAAGCAGGCGCGGAAGCGCCCAAGCAGTCGCGGAAGCGTCCAGGCAGGCGCGGAAGCGTCCAAGCAGGCACGGAAACGTCCAAGCAGGCGCGGAAGCATGCAAGAAGGCGCAAAAGAGTCCAAGCAGGCGCGGAAGAGTCCAAGCAGTCGCGGAAGCGTCCAAGCAGGCGCGGTAGCGTCCAAGCAGGCGCGGAAGCGTACAAGCAGGCGCGGTAGCGTCCAAGCAGGCGCGGAAACGTCCAAGCAGTCGCGGAAACGTCCAAGCAGGCGCGGAAGCATGCAAGAAGGCGCGGAAGCATCCAAGCAGGCGCGGAAGCATGCAAGCAGGAGCGGAAGCATGCAAGAAGGCGCAGAACTGTCCAAGCAGGCGCGGAAGCGTCCAAGCAGTCGCGGTAGCGTCCAAGCAGGCGCGGAAGCGTCCAAGCAGGCGCGGAAGCGTCCAAGCAGGCGCGGAAGCGTCCAAGCAGGCGCGGAAGCGTCCAAGCAGGCGCGGAATCGTCCAAGCAGGCGCGGAAGCGTCCAAGCAGGCGCGGAAGCGTCCAAGCAGGCGCGGAAGCGTCCAAGCAGTCGCGGAAGCGTCCAAGAAGGCGCGGAAGCGTCCAAGCAGGCGCGGAAGCGTTCAAGCAGGCGCGGAACCGTGCAAGCAGGCGCGGCAGCGTCCAAGCAGGCGCGGAAGCGTCCAAGCAGGCGCGGAAGCGTCCAAGCAGGCGCGGAAGCGTCCAAGCAGGCGCGGAAGCGTCCAAGCAGGCGCGGAAGCGTCCAAGCAGTCGCGGAAGCGTCCAAGAAGGCGCGGAAGCGTCCAAGCAGGCGCGGAAGCGTCCAAGCAGGCGCGGAAGCGTCCAAGCAGGCGCGGAAGCGTCCAAGCAGGCGCGGAAGCGTCCAAGCAGGCGCGGAAGCGTCCAACCAGGCGCGGAAGCGTTCAAGCAGGCGCGGAAGCGTCCAAGCAGGCGCGGAAGCGTCCAAGCAGTCGCGGAAGCGTCCAAGCAGGCGCGGAAGCGTCCAAGCAGGCGCGGAAGCGTCCAAGCAGGCGCGGAACCGTGCAAGCAGGCGCGGTAGCGTCCAAGCAGGCGCGGAAGCGTCCAAGCAGGCGCGGAACCGTCCAAGCACTCGCGGAAGCGTCCAAGCAGTCGCGGAAGCGTCCAAGAAGTCGCGGAACCGTCCAAGCAGTCGCGGAAGCGTCCAAGCAGGCGCGGAAGCGTCCAAGCAGGCGCGGAAGCGTCCAAGCAGGCGCGGAAGCGTCCAAGCAGTCGCGGAAGCGTCCAAGCCGGCGCGGAAGCGTCCAAGCAGGCGCGGAAGCGTCCAAGCAGGCGCGGAAGCGTCCAAGCAGGCGCGGAAGCGTCCAAGCAGGCGCGGAAGCGTCCAAGCAGGCGCGGAAGCGTCCAAGCAGGCGCGGAAGCGTCCAAGCAGTCGCGGAAGCGTCCAAGAAGGCGCGGAAGCGTCCAAGCAGGCGCGGAAGCGTTCAAGCAGGCGCGGAACCGTGCAAGCAGGCGCGGCAGCGTCCAAGCAGGCGCGGAAGCGTCCAAGCAGGCGCGGAAGCGTCCAAGAAGACGCGGAAGCGCCCAAGCAGGCGCGGAAGCGTCCAAGCAGGCGCGGAAGCGTCCAAGCAGGCGCGGAAGCGTCCAAGCAGGCGCGGAAGCGTCCAAGCAGTCGCGGAAGCGTCCAAGCCGGCGCGGAAGCGTCCAAGCAGGCGCGGAAGCGTCCAAGCAGGCGCGGAAGCGTCCAAGCAGGCGCGGAAGCGTCCAAGCAGGAGCGGAAGCATTCAAGCAGGCGCGGAAGCGTCCAAGCAGTCGCGGAAGCGTCCAAGCAGGCGCGGCAGCGTCCAAGCAGGCGCGGAAGCGTCCAAGCAGGCGCGGAACCATGCAAGCAGGCGCGGAAGCGTCCAAGCAGGCGCGGAAGCGTCCAAGCAGGCGCGGAAGCGTCCAAGCAGGCGCGGAAGCGTCCAAGCAGGCGCGGAACCGTGCAAGCAGGCGCGGTAGCGTCCAAGCAGGCGCGGAACCGTGCAAGCAGGCGCGGTAGCGTCCAAGCTGGCGCGGAACCGTGCAAGCAGGCGCGGAAGCGTCCAAGCAGGCGCGGAAGCGTCCAACCAGGCGCGGAAGCGTTCAAGCAGGCGCGGAAGCGTCCAAGCAGGCGCGGAAGCGTCCAAGCAGTCGCGGAAGCGTCCAAGCAGGCGCGGAAGCGTCCAAGCAGGCGCGGAAGCGTCCAAGCAGGCGCGGAACCGTGCAAGCAGGCGCGGTAGCGTCCAAGCAGGCGCGGAAGCGTCCAAGAAGACGCGGAAGCGCCCAAGCAGGCGCGGAAGCGTCCAAGCAGGCGCGGAAGCGTCCAAGCAGTCGCGGAAGCGTCCAAGCTGGCGCGGAAGCATGCAAGAAGGCGCAGAAGAGTCCAAGCAGGCGCGGAAGCGTCCAAGCAGTCGCGGAAGCGTCCAAGTAAGCGCGGCTGCATGCAAGAAGGCGCAGAAGAGTCCAACCAGGCGCGGAAGCGTCCAAGCAGTCGCGGAAGCGTCCAAGCAGGCGCGGAAGCGTCCAAGCAGGCGCGGAACCGTCCAAGCAGGCGCGGAAGCGTCCAAGAAGGCGCGGAAGCGTCCAAGCAGGCGCGGAAGCGTTCAAGCAGGCGCGGAACCGTGCAAGCAGGCGCGGCAGCGTCCAAGCAGGCGCGGAAGCGTCCAAGCAGGCGCGGAAGCGTCCAAGAAGACGCGGAAGCGCCCAAGCAGGCGCGGAAGCGTCCAAGCAGGCGCGGAAGCGTCCAAGCAGGCGCGGAAGCGTCCAAGCAGGCGCGGAAGCGTCCAAGCAGTCGCGGAAGCGTCCAAGCCGGCGCGGAAGCGTCCAAGCAGGCGCGGAAGCGTCCAAGCAGGCGCGGAAGCGTCCAAGCAGGCGCGGAAGCGTCCAAGCAGGAGCGGAAGCATTCAAGCAGGCGCGGAAGCGTCCAAGCAGTCGCGGAAGCGTCCAAGCAGGCGCGGCAGCGTCCAAGCAGGCGCGGAAGCGTCCAAGCAGGCGCGGAACCATGCAAGCAGGCGCGGAAGCGTCCAAGCAGGCGCGGAAGCGTCCAAGCAGGCGCGGAAGCGTCCAAGCAGGCGCGGAACCGTGCAAGCAGGCGCGGTAGCGTCCAAGCAGGCGCGGAACCGTGCAAGCAGGCGCGGTAGCGTCCAAGCTGGCGCGGAACCGTGCAAGCAGGCGCGGAAGCGTCCAAGCAGGCGCGGAAGCGTCCAACCAGGCGCGGAAGCGTTCAAGCAGGCGCGGAAGCGTCCAAGAAGGCGCGGAAGCGTCCAAGCAGGCGCGGAAGCGTTCAAGCAGGCGCGGAACCGTGCAAGCAGGCGCGGCAGCGTCCAAGCAGGCGCGGAAGCGTCCAAGCAGGCGCGGAAGCGTCCAAGCAGGCGCGGAAGCGTCCAAGCAGGCGCGGAAGCGACCAAGCAGGCGGGGCAGCGTCCAAGCAGGCGCGGAAGCATGCAAGAAGACGCAGAAGAGTCCAAGCAGCCGCGGAAGCGTCCAAGCAGTCGCGGATGCGTCGAAGCAGGCGCGGTAGCGTCCAAGCAGGCGCGGAAACGTCCAAGCAGGCGCGGAAGCGTCCAAGCAGGCGCGGAAGCGTCCAAGCAGGCGCGGAAGCGCCCAAGCAGTCGCGGAAGCGTCCAGGCAGGCGCGGAAGCGTCCAAGCAGGCACGGAAACGTCCAAGCAGGCGCGGAAGCATGCAAGAAGGCGCAAAAGAGTCCAAGCAGGCGCGGAAGAGTCCAAGCAGTCGCGGAAGCGTCCAAGCAGGCGCGGGAGCGTCCAAGCAGGCGCGGAAGCGTACAAGCAGGCGCGGTAGCGTCCAAGCAGGCGCGGAAACGTCCAAGCAGGCGCGGAAGCGTCCAAGCAGGCGCGGAAGCGTCCAAGCAGGCGCGGAAGCGTCCAAGCAGTCGCGGAAGCGTCCAGGCAGGCGCGGAAGCGTCCAAGCAGGCGCGGAAGCATGCAAGCAGGCGCGGAAGCATGCAAGAAGGCGCAGAAGAGTCCAAGCAGGCGCGGTAGTGTCCAAGCAGGCGCGGAAGCGTCCAAGCAGGAGCGTAAGCGTCCAAGTAGGCGCGGAAGTATGCAAGAAGGCGCAGAAGAGTCCAAGCAGGCGTGGAAGCGTCCAAGCAGGCGCGGAAGCGTCCAAGCACTCGCGGAAGCGTCCAAGCAGGCGCGGTAGCATCCAAGCAGGCGCGGAAGCGTCCAAGCAGGCGTGGAAGCGTCCAAGCAGTCGCCGAAGCGTCCAAGCAGGCGCGGAAGCGTCCAAGCACTCGCGGAAGCGTCCAAGCAGGCGCGGTAGCGTCCAAGCAGGCGCGGAAGCGTCCAAGCAGGCGCGGTAGCATCCAAGCAGGCGCGGAAGCGTCCAAGCAGGCGCGGAAGCGTCCAAGCAGGCGCGGAAGCATGCAAGCAGGCGCGGAAGCATGCAAGAAGGCGCAGAAGAGTCCAAGCAGGCGCGAAAACGTCCAAGTAGGCGCGGAAGCGACCAAGCAGGCGGGGCAGCGTCCAAGCAGGCGCGGAAGCGTCCAAGCAGGCGCGGTAGCATCCAAGCAGGCGCGGAAGCGTCCAAGCAGGCGCGGAACCGTCCAAGCACTCGCGGAAGCGTCCAAGCAGTCGCGGAAGCGTCCAAGCAGTCGCGGAAGCATCCAAGCAGGAGCGGAAGTGTCCAAGCAGGCGCGGAAACGTCCAAGGAGGCGCGGAAGCATGCAAGAAGGCGCAGAAGAGTCCAAGCAGGCGCGAAAACGTCCAAGTAGGCGCGGAAGAGACCAAGCAGGCGGGGTAGCGTCCAAGCAGGCGCGGAAGCGTCCAAGAAGGCGCGGAAGCATGCAAGCAGGCGCGGAAGCATGCAAGAAGGCGCAGAAGAGTCCAAGCAGACGCGGAAGTGTCCAAGCAGGCGCGGAAGCGTCCAAGCAGGCGCGGAAGCGTCGAAGCAGGCGCGGAAGCATCCATACAGGCGCGGAAGCGTCCAAGCTGGCGCGTAAGCGTCCACGCAGGCTCGGAAGCGTCCAAGCAGGCGCGGAAGCGTGCAAGAAGGCGCGGAAGCATCCAAGCAGGCGCGGAAGCATGCAAGCAGGAGCGGAAGCATGCAAGAAGGCGCAGAACTGTCCAAGCAGGCGCGGAAGCGTCCAAGCAGTCGCGGTAGCGTCCAAGCAGGCGCGGAAGCGTCCAAGCAGGCGCGGAAGCGTCCAAGCAGGCGCGGAAGCGTCCAAGCAGGCGCGGAAGCGTCCAAGCAGGCGCGGAATCGTCCAAGCAGGCGCGGAAGCGTCCAAGCAGGCGCGGAAGCGTCCAAGCAGGCGCGGAAGCGTCCAAGCAGTCGCGGAAGCGTCCAAGAAGGCGCGGAAGCGTCCAAGCAGGCGCGGAAGCGTTCAAGCAGGCGCGGAACCGTGCAAGCAGGCGCGGCAGCGTCCAAGCAGGCGCGGAAGCGTCCAAGCAGGCGCGGAAGCGTCCAAGCAGGCGCGGAAGCGTCCAAGCAGGCGCGGAAGCGTCCAAGCAGGCGCGGAAGCGTCCAAGCAGTCGCGGAAGCGTCCAAGAAGGCGCGGAAGCGTCCAAGCAGGCGCGGAAGCGTCCAAGCAGGCGCGGAAGCGTCCAAGCAGGCGCGGAAGCGTCCAAGCAGGCGCGGAAGCGTCCAAGCAGGAGCGGAAGCATTCAAGCAGGCGCGGAAGCGTCCAAGCAGTCGCGGAAGCGTCCAAGCAGGCGCGGCAGCGTCCAAGCAGGCGCGGAAGCGTCCAAGCAGGCGCGGAACCATGCAAGCAGGCGCGGAAGCGTCCAAGCAGGCGCGGAAGCGTCCAAGCAGGCGCGGAAGCGTCCAAGCAGGCGCGGAAGCGTCCAAGCAGGCGCGGAACCGTGCAAGCAGGCGCGGTAGCGTCCAAGCAGGCGCGGAACCGTGCAAGCAGGCGCGGTAGCGTCCAAGCTGGCGCGGAACCGTGCAAGCAGGCGCGGAAGCGTCCAAGCAGGCGCGGAAGCGTCCAACCAGGCGCGGAAGCGTTCAAGCAGGCGCGGAAGCGTCCAAGCAGGCGCGGAAGCGTCCAAGCAGTCGCGGAAGCGTCCAAGCAGGCGCGGAAGCGTCCAAGCAGGCGCGGAAGCGTCCAAGCAGGCGCGGAACCGTGCAAGCAGGCGCGGTAGCGTCCAAGCAGGCGCGGAAGCGTCCAAGCAGGCGCGGAACCGTCCAAGCACTCGCGGAAGCGTCCAAGCAGTCGCGGAAGCGTCCAAGAAGTCGCGGAACCGTCCAAGCAGTCGCGGAAGCGTCCAAGCAGGCGCGGAAGCGTCCAAGCAGGCGCGGAAGCGTCCAAGCAGGCGCGGAAGCGTCCAAGCAGTCGCGGAAGCGTCCAAGCCGGCGCGGAAGCGTCCAAGCAGGCGCGGAAGCGTCCAAGCAGGCGCGGAAGCGTCCAAGCAGGCGCGGAAGCGTCCAAGCAGGCGCGGAAGCGTCCAAGCAGGCGCGGAAGCGTCCAAGCAGGCGCGGAAGCGTCCAAGCAGGCGCGGAAGCGTCCAACCAGGCGCGGAAGCGTTCAAGCAGGCGCGGAAGCGTCCAAGAAGGCGCGGAAGCGTCCAAGCAGGCGCGGAAGCGTTCAAGCAGGCGCGGAACCGTGCAAGCAGGCGCGGCAGCGTCCAAGCAGGCGCGGAAGCGTCCAAGCAGGCGCGGAAGCGTCCAAGCAGGCGCGGAAGCGTCCAAGCAGGCGCGGAAGCGACCAAGCAGGCGGGGCAGCGTCCAAGCAGGCGCGGAAGCATGCAAGAAGACGCAGAAGAGTCCAAGCAGCCGCGGAAGCGTCCAAGCAGTCGCGGATGCGTCGAAGCAGGCGCGGTAGCGTCCAAGCAGGCGCGGAAACGTCCAAGCAGGCGCGGAAGCGTCCAAGCAGGCGCGGAAGCGTCCAAGCAGGCGCGGAAGCGCCCAAGCAGTCGCGGAAGCGTCCAGGCAGGCGCGGAAGCGTCCAAGCAGGCACGGAAACGTCCAAGCAGGCGCGGAAGCATGCAAGAAGGCGCAAAAGAGTCCAAGCAGGCGCGGAAGAGTCCAAGCAGTCGCGGAAGCGTCCAAGCAGGCGCGGTAGCGTCCAAGCAGGCGCGGAAGCGTACAAGCAGGCGCGGTAGCGTCCAAGCAGGCGCGGAAACGTCCAAGCAGGCGCGGAAGCGTCCAAGCAGGCGCGGAAGCGTCCAAGCAGGCGCGGAAGCGTCCAAGCAGTCGCGGAAGCGTCCAGGCAGGCGCGGAAGCGTCCAAGCAGGCGCGGAAGCGTCCAAGCAGGCGCGGAAGCGTCCAAGCAGGCGCGGAAGCGTCCAAGCAGTCGCGGAAGCGTCCAAGCCGGCGCGGAAGCGTCCAAGCAGGCGCGGAAGCGTCCAAGCAGGCGCGGAAGCGTCCAAGCAGGCGCGGAAGCGTCCAAGCAGGCGCGGAAGCGTCCAAGCAGGCGCGGAAGCGTCCAAGCAGGCGCGGAAGCGTCCAAGCAGGCGCGGAAGCGTCCAAGCAGGCGCGGAAGCGTCCAAGCAGTCGCGGAAGCGTCCAAGAAGGCGCGGAAGCGTCCAAGCAGGCGCGGAAGCGTTCAAGCAGGCGCGGAACCGTGCAAGCAGGCGCGGCAGCGTCCAAGCAGGCGCGGAAGCGTCCAAGCAGGCGCGGAAGCGTCCAAGAAGACGCGGAAGCGCCCAAGCAGGCGCGGAAGCGTCCAAGCAGGCGCGGAAGCGTCCAAGCAGGCGCGGAAGCGTCCAAGCAGGCGCGGAAGCGTCCAAGCAGTCGCGGAAGCGTCCAAGCCGGCGCGGAAGCGTCCAAGCAGGCGCGGAAGCGTCCAAGCAGGCGCGGAAGCGTCCAAGCAGGCGCGGAAGCGTCCAAGCAGGAGCGGAAGCATTCAAGCAGGCGCGGAAGCGTCCAAGCAGTCGCGGAAGCGTCCAAGCAGGCGCGGCAGCGTCCAAGCAGGCGCGGAAGCGTCCAAGCAGGCGCGGAACCATGCAAGCAGGCGCGGAAGCGTCCAAGCAGGCGCGGAAGCGTCCAAGCAGGCGCGGAAGCGTCCAAGCAGGCGCGGAAGCGTCCAAGCAGGCGCGGAACCGTGCAAGCAGGCGCGGTAGCGTCCAAGCAGGCGCGGAACCGTGCAAGCAGGCGCGGTAGCGTCCAAGCTGGCGCGGAACCGTGCAAGCAGGCGCGGAAGCGTCCAAGCAGGCGCGGAAGCGTCCAACCAGGCGCGGAAGCGTTCAAGCAGGCGCGGAAGCGTCCAAGCAGGCGCGGAAGCGTCCAAGCAGTCGCGGAAGCGTCCAAGCAGGCGCGGAAGCGTCCAAGCAGGCGCGGAAGCGTCCAAGCAGGCGCGGAACCGTGCAAGCAGGCGCGGTAGCGTCCAAGCAGGCGCGGAAGCGTCCAAGAAGACGCGGAAGCGCCCAAGCAGGCGCGGAAGCGTCCAAGCAGGCGCGGAAGCGTCCAAGCAGTCGCGGAAGCGTCCAAGCTGGCGCGGAAGCATGCAAGAAGGCGCAGAAGAGTCCAAGCAGGCGCGGAAGCGTCCAAGCAGTCGCGGAAGCGTCCAAGTAAGCGCGGCTGCATGCAAGAAGGCGCAGAAGAGTCCAACCAGGCGCGGAAGCGTCCAAGCAGTCGCGGAAGCGTCCAAGCAGGCGCGGAAGCGTCCAAGCAGGCGCGGAACCGTCCAAGCAGGCGCGGAAGCGTCCAAGAAGGCGCGGAAGCGTCCAAGCAGGCGCGGAAGCGTTCAAGCAGGCGCGGAACCGTGCAAGCAGGCGCGGCAGCGTCCAAGCAGGCGCGGAAGCGTCCAAGCAGGCGCGGAAGCGTCCAAGAAGACGCGGAAGCGCCCAAGCAGGCGCGGAAGCGTCCAAGCAGGCGCGGAAGCGTCCAAGCAGGCGCGGAAGCGTCCAAGCAGGCGCGGAAGCGTCCAAGCAGTCGCGGAAGCGTCCAAGCCGGCGCGGAAGCGTCCAAGCAGGCGCGGAAGCGTCCAAGCAGGCGCGGAAGCGTCCAAGCAGGCGCGGAAGCGTCCAAGCAGGAGCGGAAGCATTCAAGCAGGCGCGGAAGCGTCCAAGCAGTCGCGGAAGCGTCCAAGCAGGCGCGGCAGCGTCCAAGCAGGCGCGGAAGCGTCCAAGCAGGCGCGGAACCATGCAAGCAGGCGCGGAAGCGTCCAAGCAGGCGCGGAAGCGTCCAAGCAGGCGCGGAAGCGTCCAAGCAGGCGCGGAACCGTGCAAGCAGGCGCGGTAGCGTCCAAGCAGGCGCGGAACCGTGCAAGCAGGCGCGGTAGCGTCCAAGCTGGCGCGGAACCGTGCAAGCAGGCGCGGAAGCGTCCAAGCAGGCGCGGAAGCGTCCAACCAGGCGCGGAAGCGTTCAAGCAGGCGCGGAAGCGTCCAAGAAGGCGCGGAAGCGTCCAAGCAGGCGCGGAAGCGTTCAAGCAGGCGCGGAACCGTGCAAGCAGGCGCGGCAGCGTCCAAGCAGGCGCGGAAGCGTCCAAGCAGGCGCGGAAGCGTCCAAGCAGGCGCGGAAGCGTCCAAGCAGGCGCGGAAGCGACCAAGCAGGCGGGGCAGCGTCCAAGCAGGCGCGGAAGCGTCCAAGCAGGCGCGGTAGCATCCAAGCAGGCGCGGAAGCGTCCAAGCAGGCGCGGAACCGTCCAAGCACTCGCGGAAGCGTCCAAGCAGTCGCGGAAGCGTCCAAGCAGTCGCGGAAGCATCCAAGCAGGAGCGGAAGTGTCCAAGCAGGCGCGGAAACGTCCAAGGAGGCGCGGAAGCATGCAAGAAGGCGCAGAAGAGTCCAAGCAGGCGCGAAAACGTCCAAGTAGGCGCGGAAGAGACCAAGCAGGCGGGGTAGCGTCCAAGCAGGCGCGGAAGCGTCCAAGAAGGCGCGGAAGCATGCAAGCAGGCGCGGAAGCATGCAAGAAGGCGCAGAAGAGTCCAAGCAGACGCGGAAGTGTCCAAGCAGGCGCGGAAGCGTCCAAGCAGGCGCGGAAGCGTCGAAGCAGGCGCGGAAGCATCCATACAGGCGCGGAAGCGTCCAAGCTGGCGCGTAAGCGTCCACGCAGGCTCGGAAGCGTCCAAGCAGGCGCGGAAGCGTGCAAGAAGGCGCGGAAGCATCCAAGCAGGCGCGGAAGCATGCAAGCAGGAGCGGAAGCATGCAAGAAGGCGCAGAACTGTCCAAGCAGGCGCGGAAGCGTCCAAGCAGTCGCGGTAGCGTCCAAGCAGGCGCGGAAGCGTCCAAGCAGGCGCGGTAGCGTCCAAGCAGGCGCGGAAGCATCCATACAGGCGCGGAAGCGTCCAAGCTGTCGCGGAAGCGTCCAAGCAGGCGCGGAAGCGTCCAAGCAGGCGCGGAAGCGTCCAAGCAGTCGCGGATGCGTCGAAGCAGGCGCGGTAGCGTCCGAGCGGTCATGGAAGCGTACAAGCAGGCGCGGTAGCGTCCAAGCAGGCGCGGAAACGTCCAAGCAGGCGCGAAAGCGTCCAAGCAGGCGCAGAAGAGTCCAAGCAGGCGTGGAAGCGTCCAAGCAGGCGCGGAAGCGTCCAAGCACTTGCGGAAGCGTCCAAGCAGGCGCGGAAGCGTCCAAGCAGGCGCGGAAGCATGCAAGCAGGCGCGGAAGCACGTAAGAAGGCGCAGAAGAGTCCAAGCAGGCGCGGAAGCGTCCAAGCAGTCGCGGAAGCGTCCAAGCAGGCGCGGAAGCATGCAAGAAGGCGCAGAAGAGTCCAAGCAGGCGCGGAAGCGTCCAAGTAGGCGCGGCAGCATGCAAGAAGGCGCAGAAGAGTCCAAGCAGGCGCGGAAGCGTCCAAGCAGTCGCGGAAGCGTCCAAGCAATCGCGGAATCGTCCAAGCTGGCGCGGAAGCGTCCAAGCAGGCGCGGAAGCGTCCAAGCAGGCGCGGAAGCGTCCAAGCAGTCGCGGAAGCGTCCAAGCAGGCGCGGTAGCGTCCAACCAGGCGCGGAAGCGTCCAAGTAGGCGCGGCAGCATGCAAGAAAGCGGAGAAGAGTCCAAGCAGGCGCGGAAGCGTCCAAGCAGGCTCGGAACCGTGCAAGCAGGCGCGGAAGCGACCAAGCAGGCGGGGTAGCGTCCAAGCAGGCGCGGAAGCGTCCAAGCAGGCACGGAAGCGTCCAAGCAGTCGCGGAAGCGTCCAAGCAGGCGCGGTAGCGTCCAAGCAGGCGCGGAAACATCCAAGCAGGCGCCGAAGCATGCATTAAGGCGCAGAAGCGTCCAAGCAGTCGCGGATGCGTCCAAGCAGGCGCGGTAGCGTCCAAGCAGTCGCGGAAGCGTCCAAGCAGGCGCGGAAGCGTCCAAGCAGTCGCGGAAGCATGCAAGCAGGCGCGGAAGCATGCAAGAAGGCGCAGAAGAGTCCAAGCAGGCGCGGAAGCGTCCAAGCAGTCGCGGAAGCGTCCAAGCAGGCGCGGTAGCGTCCAAGCAGGCGCGGAAACATCCAAGCAGGCGCCGAAGCATGCATTAAGGCGCAGAAGCGTCCAAGGAGTCGCGAAAGCTTCCAAGCAGGCGCGGTAGCGTCCAAGCAGGCGCGGAAACGTCCAAGCATGCGCGGAAGCATGCAAGAAGACGCAGAAGAGTCCAAGCAGGCGCGGAAGCGTCCAAGCAGGCGCGGAAGCGTCCAAGCAGGCGCGGAAGCGTCCAAGCAGGCGCGGAAGCGTCCAAGCAGTCGCGGAAGCGTCCAAGAAGGCGCGGAAGCGTCCAAGCAGGCGCGGAAGCGTTCAAGCAGGCGCGGAACCGTGCAAGCAGGCGCGGCAGCGTCCAAGCAGGCGCGGAAGCGTCCAAGCAGGCGCGGAAGCATCCAAGAAGACGCGGAAGCGCCCAAGCAGGCGCGGAAGCGTCCAAGCAGGCGCGGAAGCGTCCAAGCAGGCGCGGAAGCGTCCAAGCAGTCGCGGAAGCGTCCAAGCCGGCGCGGAAGCGTCCAAGCAGGCGCGGAAGCGTCCAAGCAGGCGCGGAAGCGTCCAAGCAGGCGCGGAAGCGTCCAAGCAGGAGCGGAAGCATTCAAGCAGGCGCGGAAGCGTCCAAGCAGTCGCGGAAGCGTCCAAGCAGGCGCGGCAGCGTCCAAGCAGGCGCGGAAGCGTCCAAGCAGGCGCGGAACCGTGCAAGCAGGCGCGGAAGCGTCCAAGCAGGCGCGGAAGCGTCCAAGCAGGCGCGGAAGCGTCCAAGCAGGCGCGGAAGCGTCCAAGCAGGCGCGGAACCGTGCAAGCAGGCGCGGTAGCGTCCAAGCAGGCGCGGAACCGTGCAAGCAGGCGCGGTAGCGTCCAAGCTGGCGCGGAACCGTGCAAGCAGGCGCGGAAGCGTCCAAGCAGGCGCGGAAGCGTCCAAGCAGGCGCGGAAGCGTCCAAGCAGGCGCGGAAGCATGCTTGAAGGCGCAGAAGAGTCCAAGCAGTCGCGGAAACGTCCAAGCTGGCGCGGAAGCATGCAAGCAGGCGCGGAAGCATGCAAGCAGGCGCGGAAGCGTCCAAGCAGGCGCGGAATCGTCCAAGTAGGTGCGGAAGCATGCAAGAAGGCGCAGAAGAGTCCAAGCAGGCGCGAAAACGTCCAAGTAGGCGCGGAAGCGACCAAGCACTCGCGGAAGCGTCCTAGCAGGCTCGGAACCGTGCAAGCAGGCGCGGAAGTGTCCAAGCAGGCGCGGAAGCGTCCAAGCAGGCGCAGAAGCATGCAAACAGGCGCGGAAGCATGCAAGAAGGCGCAGAAGAGTCCAAGCAGGCGCGAAAACGTCCAAATAGGCGCGGAAGCGACCAAGCAGGCGGGGTAGCGTCCAAGCAGGCGCGGAAGCGTCCAAGCAGGCGTGGTAGCGTCCAAGCAGGCGCGGAAACATGCAAGAAGGCGCAGAAGAGTCCAAGCAGGCGCGGAAGCGTCCAAGCAGTCGCGGATGCGTCCAAGCAGGCGCGGTAGCGTCCAAGCAGTCGCGGAAGCGTCCAAGCAGGCGCGGAAGCGTCCAAGCAGTCGCGGAAGCATGCAAGCAGGCGCGGAAGCATGCAAGAAGGCGCAGAAGAGTCCAAGCAGGCGCGGAAGCGTCCAAGCATCCGCGGAAGCGTCCAAGCAGGCGCGGTAGCGTCCAAGCAGGCGCGGAAACATCCAAGCAGGCGCCGAAGCATGCATTAAGGCGCAGAAGCGTCCAAGGAGTCGCGAAAGCTTCCAAGCAGGCGCGGTAGCGTCCAAGCAGGCGCGGAAACGTCCAAGCATGCGCGGAAGCATGCAAGAAGACGCAGAAGAGTCCAAGCAGGCGCGGAAGCGTCCAAGCAGACGCGGAAGCATGCAAGAAGACGTAGAAGAGTCCAAGCAGTCGCGGAAGCGTCCAAGCTGGCGCGGAAGCATGCAAGAAGGCGCAGAAGAGTCCAAGCAGTCGCGGAAGCGTCCAAGTAAGCGCGGCTGCATGCAAGAAGGCGCAGAAGAGTCCAACCAGGCGCGGAAGCGTCCAAGCAGTCGCGGAAGCGTCCAAGCAGGCGCGGAAGCGTCCAAGCAGGCGCGGAACCGTCCAAGCACTCGCGGAAGCGTCCAAGCAGTCGCGGAAGCGTCCAAGCAGGCGCGGAAGCGTCCAAGCAGGCGCGGAAGCGTCCAAGCAGGCGCGGAAGCGTCCAAGCTGGCGCGGAAGCATGCAAGAAGGCGCAGAAGAGTCCAAGCAGGCGCGGAAGCGTCCAAGCAGTCGCGGAAGCGTCCAAGTAAGCGCGGCTGCATGCAAGAAGGCGCAGAAGAGTCCAACCAGGCGCGGAAGCGTCCAAGCAGTCGCGGAAGCGTCCAAGCAGGCGCGGAAGCGTCCAAGCAGGCGCGGAACCGTCCAAGCACTCGCGGAAGCGTCCAAGCAGTCGCGGAAGCGTCCAAGCAGGCGCGGAAGCGTCCAAGCAGGCGCGGAAGCGTCCAAGCAGGCGCGGAAGCGTCCAAGCAGTCGCGGAAGCGTCCAAGCCGGCGCGGAAGCGTCCAAGCAGGCGCGGAAGCGTCCAAGCAGGCGCGGAAGCGTCCAAGCAGGCGCGGAAGCGTCCAAGCAGGCGCGGAAGCGTCCAAGCAGGCGCGGAATCGTCCAAGCAGGCGCGGAAGCGTCCAAGCAGGCGCGGAAGCGTCCAAGCAGGCGCGGAAGCGTCCAAGCAGTCGCGGAAGCGTCCAAGAAGGCGCGGAAGCGTCCAAGCAGGCGCGGAAGCGTTCAAGCAGGCGCGGAACCGTGCAAGCAGGCGCGGCAGCGTCCAAGCAGGCGCGGAAGCGTCCAAGCAGGCGCGGAAGCGTCCAAGCAGGCGCGGAAGCGTCCAAGCAGGCGCGGAAGCGTCCAAGCAGGCGCGGAAGCGTCCAAGCAGTCGCGGAAGCGTCCAAGAAGGCGCGGAAGCGTCCAAGCAGGCGCGGAAGCGTCCAAGCAGGCGCGGAAGCGTCCAAGCAGGCGCGGAAGCGTCCAAGCAGGCGCGGAAGCGTCCAAGCAGGAGCGGAAGCATTCAAGCAGGCGCGGAAGCGTCCAAGCAGTCGCGGAAGCGTCCAAGCAGGCGCGGCAGCGTCCAAGCAGGCGCGGAAGCGTCCAAGCAGGCGCGGAACCATGCAAGCAGGCGCGGAAGCGTCCAAGCAGGCGCGGAAGCGTCCAAGCAGGCGCGGAAGCGTCCAAGCAGGCGCGGAAGCGTCCAAGCAGGCGCGGAACCGTGCAAGCAGGCGCGGTAGCGTCCAAGCAGGCGCGGAACCGTGCAAGCAGGCGCGGTAGCGTCCAAGCTGGCGCGGAACCGTGCAAGCAGGCGCGGAAGCGTCCAAGCAGGCGCGGAAGCGTCCAACCAGGCGCGGAAGCGTTCAAGCAGGCGCGGAAGCGTCCAAGCAGGCGCGGAAGCGTCCAAGCAGTCGCGGAAGCGTCCAAGCAGGCGCGGAAGCGTCCAAGCAGGCGCGGAAGCGTCCAAGCAGGCGCGGAACCGTGCAAGCAGGCGCGGTAGCGTCCAAGCAGGCGCGGAAGCGTCCAAGCAGGCGCGGAACCGTCCAAGCACTCGCGGAAGCGTCCAAGCAGTCGCGGAAGCGTCCAAGAAGTCGCGGAACCGTCCAAGCAGTCGCGGAAGCGTCCAAGCAGGCGCGGAAGCGTCCAAGCAGGCGCGGAAGCGTCCAAGCAGGCGCGGAAGCGTCCAAGCAGTCGCGGAAGCGTCCAAGCCGGCGCGGAAGCGTCCAAGCAGGCGCGGAAGCGTCCAAGCAGGCGCGGAAGCGTCCAAGCAGGCGCGGAAGCGTTCAAGCAGGCGCGGAAGCGTCCAAGCAGGCGCGGAAGCGTCCAAGCAGGCGCGGAAGCGTCCAAGCAGGCGCGGAAGCGTCCAAGCAGGCGCGGAAGCGTCCAAGCAGTCGCGGAAGCGTCCAAGAAGGCGCGGAAGCGTCCAAGCAGGCGCGGAAGCGTTCAAGCAGGCGCGGAACCGTGCAAGCAGGCGCGGCAGCGTCCAAGCAGGCGCGGAAGCGTCCAAGCAGGCGCGGAAGCGTCCAAGAAGACGCGGAAGCGCCCAAGCAGGCGCGGAAGCGTCCAAGCAGGCGCGGAAGCGTCCAAGCAGGCGCGGAAGCGTCCAAGCAGGCGCGGAAGCGTCCAAGCAGGCGCGGAAGCGTCCAAGCAGTCGCGGAAGCGTCCAAGCCGGCGCGGAAGCGTCCAAGCAGGCGCGGAAGCGTCCAAGCAGGCGCGGAAGCGTCCAAGCAGGCGCGGAAGCGTCCAAGCAGGAGCGGAAGCATTCAAGCAGGCGCGGAAGCGTCCAAGCAGTCGCGGAAGCGTCCAAGCAGGCGCGGCAGCGTCCAAGCAGGCGCGGAAGCGTCCAAGCAGGCGCGGAACCATGCAAGCAGGCGCGGAAGCGTCCAAGCAGGCGCGGAAGCGTCCAAGCAGGCGCGGAAGCGTCCAAGCAGGCGCGGAAGCGTCCAAGCAGGCGCGGAACCGTGCAAGCAGGCGCGGTAGCGTCCAAGCAGGCGCGGAACCGTGCAAGCAGGCGCGGTAGCGTCCAAGCTGGCGCGGAACCGTGCAAGCAGGCGCGGAAGCGTCCAAGCAGGCGCGGAAGCGTTCAAGCAGGCGCGGAAGCGTCCAAGCAGGCGCGGAAGCGTCCAAGCAGTCGCGGAAGCGTCCAAGCAGGCGCGGAAGCGTCCAAGCAGGCGCGGAAGCGTCCAAGCAGGCGCGGAACCGTGCAAGCAGGCGCGGTAGCGTCCAAGCAGGCGCGGAAGCGTCCAAGAAGACGCGGAAGCGCCCAAGCAGGCGCGGAAGCGTCCAAGCAGGCGCGGAAGCGTCCAAGCAGTCGCGGAAGCGTCCAAGCTGGCGCGGAAGCATGCAAGAAGGCGCAGAAGAGTCCAAGCAGGCGCGGAAGCGTCCAAGCAGTCGCGGAAGCGTCCAAGTAAGCGCGGCTGCATGCAAGAAGGCGCAGAAGAGTCCAACCAGGCGCGGAAGCGTCCAAGCAGTCGCGGAAGCGTCCAAGCAGGCGCGGAAGCGTCCAAGCAGGCGCGGAACCGTCCAAGCAGGCGCGGAAGCGTCCAAGAAGGCGCGGAAGCGTCCAAGCAGGCGCGGAAGCGTTCAAGCAGGCGCGGAACCGTGCAAGCAGGCGCGGCAGCGTCCAAGCAGGCGCGGAAGCGTCCAAGCAGGCGCGGAAGCGTCCAAGAAGACGCGGAAGCGCCCAAGCAGGCGCGGAAGCGTCCAAGCAGGCGCGGAAGCGTCCAAGCAGGCGCGGAAGCGTCCAAGCAGGCGCGGAAGCGTCCAAGCAGTCGCGGAAGCGTCCAAGCCGGCGCGGAAGCGTCCAAGCAGGCGCGGAAGCGTCCAAGCAGGCGCGGAAGCGTCCAAGCAGGCGCGGAAGCGTCCAAGCAGGAGCGGAAGCATTCAAGCAGGCGCGGAAGCGTCCAAGCAGTCGCGGAAGCGTCCAAGCAGGCGCGGCAGCGTCCAAGCAGGCGCGGAAGCGTCCAAGCAGGCGCGGAACCATGCAAGCAGGCGCGGTAGCGTCCAAGCTGGCGCGGAACCGTGCAAGCAGGCGCGGAAGCGTCCAAGCAGGCGCGGAAGCGTCCAACCAGGCGCGGAAGCGTCCAAGCAGGCGCGGAAGCGTCCAAGCAGGCGCGGAAGCGTCCAAGCAGGCGCGGAACCGTGCAAGCAGGCGCGGTAGCGTCCAAGCAGGCGCGGAACCGTGCAAGCAGGCGCGGTAGCGTCCAAGCTGGCGCGGAACCGTGCAAGCAGGCGCGGAAGCGTCCAAGCAGGCGCGGAAGCGTCCAACCAGGCGCGGAAGCGTTCAAGCAGGCGCGGAAGCGTCCAAGAAGGCGCGGAAGCGTCCAAGCAGGCGCGGAAGCGTTCAAGCAGGCGCGGAACCGTGCAAGCAGGCGCGGCAGCGTCCAAGCAGGCGCGGAAGCGTCCAAGCAGGCGCGGAAGCGTCCAAGCAGGCGCGGAAGCGTCCAAGCATGCGCGGAAGCGTCCAAGCAGGCGCGGAAGCGTCCAAGCAGTCGCGGAAGCGTCCAAGAAGGCGCGGAAGCGTCCAAGCAGGCGCGGAAGCGTCCAAGCAGGCGCGGAAGCGTCCAAGCAGGCGCGGAAGCGTCCAAGCAGGCGCGGAAGCGTCCAAGCAGGAGCGGAAGCATTCAAGCAGGCGCGGAAGCGTCCAAGCAGTCGCGGAAGCGTCCAAGCAGGCGCGGCAGCGTCCAAGCAGGCGCGGAAGCGTCCAAGCAGGCGCGGAACCATGCAAGCAGGCGCGGAAGCGTCCAAGCAGGCGCGGAAGCGTCCAAGCAGGCGCGGAAGCGTCCAAGCAGGCGCGGAAGCGTCCAAGCAGGCGCGGAACCGTGCAAGCAGGCGCGGTAGCGTCCAAGCAGGCGCGGAACCGTGCAAGCAGGCGCGGTAGCGTCCAAGCTGGCGCGGAACCGTGCAAGCAGGCGCGGAAGCGTCCAAGCAGGCGCGGAAGCGTCCAACCAGGCGCGGAAGCGTTCAAGCAGGCGCGGAAGCGTCCAAGCAGGCGCGGAAGCGTCCAAGCAGTCGCGGAAGCGTCCAAGCAGGCGCGGAAGCGTCCAAGCAGGCGCGGAAGCGTCCAAGCAGGCGCGGAACCGTGCAAGCAGGCGCGGTAGCGTCCAAGCAGGCGCGGAAGCGTCCAAGCAGGCGCGGAACCGTCCAAGCACTCGCGGAAGCGTCCAAGCAGTCGCGGAAGCGTCCAAGAAGTCGCGGAACCGTCCAAGCAGTCGCGGAAGCGTCCAAGCAGGCGCGGAAGCGTCCAAGCAGGCGCGGAAGCGTCCAAGCAGGCGCGGAAGCGTCCAAGCAGTCGCGGAAGCGTCCAAGCCGGCGCGGAAGCGTCCAAGCAGGCGCGGAAGCGTCCAAGCAGGCGCGGAAGCGTCCAAGCAGGCGCGGAAGCGTCCAAGCAGGCGCGGAAGCGTCCAAGCAGGCGCGGAAGCGTCCAAGCAGGCGCGGAAGCGTCCAAGCAGGCGCGGAAGCGTCCAAGCAGGCGCGGAAGCGTCCAAGCAGTCGCGGAAGCGTCCAAGAAGGCGCGGAAGCGTCCAAGCAGGCGCGGAAGCGTTCAAGCAGGCGCGGAACCGTGCAAGCAGGCGCGGCAGCGTCCAAGCAGGCGCGGAAGCGTCCAAGCAGGCGCGGAAGCGTCCAAGAAGACGCGGAAGCGCCCAAGCAGGCGCGGAAGCGTCCAAGCAGGCGCGGAAGCGTCCAAGCAGGCGCGGAAGCGTCCAAGCAGGCGCGGAAGCGTCCAAGCAGTCGCGGAAGCGTCCAAGCCGGCGCGGAAGCGTCCAAGCAGGCGCGGAAGCGTCCAAGCAGGCGCGGAAGCGTCCAAGCAGGCGCGGAAGCGTCCAAGCAGGAGCGGAAGCATTCAAGCAGGCGCGGAAGCGTCCAAGCAGTCGCGGAAGCGTCCAAGCAGGCGCGGCAGCGTCCAAGCAGGCGCGGAAGCGTCCAAGCAGGCGCGGAACCATGCAAGCAGGCGCGGAAGCGTCCAAGCAGGCGCGGAAGCGTCCAAGCAGGCGCGGAAGCGTCCAAGCAGGCGCGGAAGCGTCCAAGCAGGCGCGGAACCGTGCAAGCAGGCGCGGTAGCGTCCAAGCAGGCGCGGAACCGTGCAAGCAGGCGCGGTAGCGTCCAAGCTGGCGCGGAACCGTGCAAGCAGGCGCGGAAGCGTCCAAGCAGGCGCGGAAGCGTCCAACCAGGCGCGGAAGCGTTCAAGCAGGCGCGGAAGCGTCCAAGCAGGCGCGGAAGCGTCCAAGCAGTCGCGGAAGCGTCCAAGCAGGCGCGGAAGCGTCCAAGCAGGCGCGGAAGCGTCCAAGCAGGCGCGGAACCGTGCAAGCAGGCGCGGTAGCGTCCAAGCAGGCGCGGAAGCGTCCAAGAAGACGCGGAAGCGCCCAAGCAGGCGCGGAAGCGTCCAAGCAGGCGCGGAAGCGTCCAAGCAGTCGCGGAAGCGTCCAAGCTGGCGCGGAAGCATGCAAGAAGGCGCAGAAGAGTCCAAGCAGGCGCGGAAGCGTCCAAGCAGTCGCGGAAGCGTCCAAGTAAGCGCGGCTGCATGCAAGAAGGCGCAGAAGAGTCCAACCAGGCGCGGAAGCGTCCAAGCAGTCGCGGAAGCGTCCAAGCAGGCGCGGAAGCGTCCAAGCAGGCGCGGAACCGTCCAAGCAGGCGCGGAAGCGTCCAACCAGGCGCGGAAGCGTTCAAGCAGGCGCGGAAGCGTCCAAGCAGGCGCGGAAGCGTCCAAGCAGTCGCGGAAGCGTCCAAGCAGGCGCGGAAGCGTCCAAGCAGGCGCGGAAGCGTCCAAGCAGGCGCGGAACCGTGCAAGCAGGCGCGGTAGCGTCCAAGCAGGCGCGGAAGCGTCCAAGAAGACGCGGAAGCGCCCAAGCAGGCGCGGAAGCGTCCAAGCAGGCGCGGAAGCGTCCAAGCAGTCGCGGAAGCGTCCAAGCTGGCGCGGAAGCATGCAAGAAGGCGCAGAAGAGTCCAAGCAGGCGCGGAAGCGTCCAAGCAGGCGCGGAATCGTCCAAGCAGGCGCGGAAGCGTCCAAGCAGGCGCGGAAGCGTCCAAGCAGGCGCGGAAGCGTCCAAGCAGTCGCGGAAGCGTCCAAGAAGGCGCGGAAGCGTCCAAGCAGGCGCGGAACCGTGCAAGCAGGCGCGGCAGCGTCCAAGCAGGCGCGGAAGCGTCCAAGCAGGCGCGGAAGCGTCCAAGCAGTCGCGGAAGCGTCCAAGAAGGCGCGGAAGCGTCCAAGCAGGCGCGGAAGCGTTCAAGCAGGCGCGGAACCGTGCAAGCAGGCGCGGCAGCGTCCAAGCAGGCGCGGAAGCGTCCAAGCAGGCGCGGAAGCGTCCAAGCAGGCGCGGAAGCGTCCAAGCAGGCGCGGAATCGTCCAAGCAGGCGCGGAAGCGTCCAAGCAGGCGCGGAAGCGTCCAAGCAGGCGCGGAAGCGTCCAAGCAGTCGCGGAAGCGTCCAAGAAGGCGCGGAAGCGTCCAAGCAGGCGCGGAACCGTGCAAGCAGGCGCGGCAGCGTCCAAGCAGGCGCGGAAGCGTCCAAGCAGGCGCGGAAGCGTCCAAGCAGTCGCGGAAGCGTCCAAGAAGGCGCGGAAGCGTCCAAGCAGGCGCGGAAGCGTTCAAGCAGGCGCGGAACCGTGCAAGCAGGCGCGGCAGCGTCCAAGCAGGCGCGGAAGCGTCCAAGCAGGCGCGGAAGCGTCCAAGAAGACGCGGAAGCGCCCAAGCAGGCGCGGAAGCGTCCAAGCAGGCGCGGAAGCGTCCAAGCAGGCGCGGAAGCGTCCAAGCAGGCGCGGAAGCGTCCAAGCAGTCGCGGAAGCGTCCAAGCCGGCGCGGAAGCGTCCAAGCAGGCGCGGAAGCGTCCAAGCAGGCGCGGAAGAGTCCAAGCAGGCGCGGAAGCGTCCAAGCAGGAGCGGAAGCATTCAAGCAGGCGCGGAAGCGTCCAAGCAGTCGCGGAAGCGTCCAAGCAGGCGCGGCAGCGTCCAAGCAGGAGCGGAAGCGTCCAAGCAGGCGCGGAACCATGCAAGCAGGCGCGGAAGCGTCCAAGCAGGCGCGGAAGCGTCCAAGCAGGCGCGGAAGCGTCCAAGCAGGCGCGGAAGCGTCCAAGCAGGCGCGGAACCGTGCAAGCAGGCGCGGTAGCGTCCAAGCAGGCGCGGAACCGTGCAAGCAGGCGCGGTAGCGTCCAAGCTGGCGCGGAACCGTGCAAGCAGGCGCGGAAGCGTCCAAGCAGGCGCGGAAGCGTCCAACCAGGCGCGGAAGCGTTCAAGCAGGCGCGGAAGCGTCCAAGCAGGCGCGGAAGCGTCCAAGCAGTCGCGGAAGCGTCCAAGCAGGCGCGGAAGCGTCCAAGCAGGCGCGGAAGCGTCCAAGCAGGCGCGGAACCGTGCAAGCAGGCGCGGTAGCGTCCAAGCAGGCGCGGAAGCGTCCAAGAAGACGCGGAAGCGCCCAAGCAGGCGCGGAAGCGTCCAAGCAGGCGCGGAAGCGTCCAAGCAGTCGCGGAAGCGTCCAAGCTGGCGCGGAAGCATGCAAGAAGGCGCAGAAGAGTCCAAGCAGGCGCGGAAGCGTCCAAGAAGTCGCGGAAGCGTCCAAGTAAGCGCGGCTGCATGCAAGAAGGCGCAGAAGAGTCCAACCAGGCGCGGAAGCGTCCAAGCAGTCGCGGAAGCGTCCAAGCAGGCGCGGAAGCGTCCAAGCAGGCGCGGAACCGTCCAAGCACTCGCGGAAGCGTCCAAGCAGTCGCGGAAGCGTCCAAGCAGGCGCGGAAGCGTCCAAGCAGGCGCGGAAGCGTCCAAGCAGGCGCGGAAGCGTCCAAGCAGTCGCGGAAGCGTCCAAGCCGGCGCGGAAGCGTCCAAGCAGGCGCGGAAGCGTCCAAGCAGGCGCGGAAGCGTCCAAGCAGGCGCGGAAGCGTCCAAGCAGGCGCGGAAGCGTCCAAGCAGGCGCGGAATCGTCCAAGCAGGCGCGGAAGCGTCCAAGCAGGCGCGGAAGCGTCCAAGCAGGCGCGGAAGCGTCCAAGCAGTCGCGGAAGCGTCCAAGAAGGCGCGGAAGCGTCCAAGCAGGCGCGGAAGCGTTCAAGCAGGCGCGGAACCGTGCAAGCAGGCGCGGCAGCGTCCAAGCAGGCGCGGAAGCGTCCAAGCAGGCGCGGAAGCGTCCAAGCAGGCGCGGAAGCGTCCAAGCAGGCGCGGAAGCGTCCAAGCAGGCGCGGAAGCGTCCAAGCAGGCGCGGAAGCGTCCAAGCAGTCGCGGAAGCGTCCAAGAAGGCGCGGAAGCGTCCAAGCAGGCGCGGAAGCGTTCAAGCAGGCGCGGAACCGTGCAAGCAGGCGCGGCAGCGTCCAAGCAGGCGCGGAAGCGTCCAAGCAGGCGCGGAAGCGTCCAAGAAGACGCGGAAGCGCCCAAGCAGGCGCGGAAGCGTCCAAGCAGGCGCGGAAGCGTCCAAGCAGGCGCGGAAGCGTCCAAGCAGGCGCGGAAGCGTCCAAGCAGTCGCGGAAGCGTCCAAGCCGGCGCGGAAGCGTCCAAGCAGGCGCGGAAGCGTCCAAGCAGGCGCGGAAGCGTCCAAGCAGGCGCGGAAGCGTCCAAGCAGGAGCGGAAGCATTCAAGCAGGCGCGGAAGCGTCCAAGCAGTCGCGGAAGCGTCCAAGCAGGCGCGGCAGCGTCCAAGCAGGCGCGGAAGCGTCCAAGCAGGCGCGGAACCATGCAAGCAGGCGCGGAAGCGTCCAAGCAGGCGCGGAAGCGTCCAAGCAGGCGCGGAAGCGTCCAAGCAGGCGCGGAAGCGTCCAAGCAGGCGCGGAACCGTGCAAGCAGGCGCGGTAGCGTCCAAGCAGGCGCGGAACCGTGCAAGCAGGCGCGGTAGCGTCCAAGCTGGCGCGGAACCGTGCAAGCAGGCGCGGAAGCGTCCAAGCAGGCGCGGAAGCGTCCAACCAGGCGCGGAAGCGTTCAAGCAGGCGCGGAAGCGTCCAAGCAGGCGCGGAAGCGTCCAAGCAGTCGCGGAAGCGTCCAAGCAGGCGCGGAAGCGTCCAAGCAGGCGCGGAAGCGTCCAAGCAGGCGCGGAACCGTGCAAGCAGGCGCGGTAGCGTCCAAGCAGGCGCGGAAGCGTCCAAGAAGACGCGGAAGCGCCCAAGCAGGCGCGGAAGCGTCCAAGCAGGCGCGGAAGCGTCCAAGCAGTCGCGGAAGCGTCCAAGCTGGCGCGGAAGCATGCAAGAAGGCGCAGAAGAGTCCAAGCAGGCGCGGAAGCGTCCAAGCAGTCGCGGAAGCGTCCAAGTAAGCGCGGCTGCATGCAAGAAGGCGCAGAAGAGTCCAACCAGGCGCGGAAGCGTCCAAGCAGTCGCGGAAGCGTCCAAGCAGGCGCGGAAGCGTCCAAGCAGGCGCGGAACCGTCCAAGCACTCGCGGAAGCGTCCAAGCAGTCGCGGAAGCGTCCAAGCAGGCGCGGAAGCGTCCAAGCAGGCGCGGAAGCGTCCAAGCAGGCGCGGAAGCGTCCAAGCAGTCGCGGAAGCGTCCAAGCCGGCGCGGAAGCGTCCAAGCAGGCGCGGAAGCGTCCAAGCAGGCGCGGAAGCGTCCAAGCAGGCGCGGAAGCGTCCAAGCAGGCGCGGAAGCGTCCAAGCAGGCGCGGAATCGTCCAAGCAGGCGCGGAAGCGTCCAAGCAGGCGCGGAAGCGTCCAAGCAGGGGCGGAAGCGTCCAAGCAGTCGCGGAAGCGTCCAAGAAGGCGCGGAAGCGTCCAAGCAGGCGCGGAACCGTGCAAGCAGGCGCGGCAGCGTCCAAGCAGGCGCGGAAGCGTCCAAGCAGGCGCGGAAGCGTCCAAGCAGTCGCGGAAGCGTCCATGAAGGCGCGGAAGCGTCCAAGCAGGCGCGGAAGCGTTCAAGCAGGCGCGGAACCGTGCAAGCAGGCGCGGCAGCGTCCAAGCAGGCGCGGAAGCGTCCAAGCAGGCGCGGAAGCGTCCAAGAAGACGCGGAAGCGCCCAAGCAGGCGCGGAAGCGTCCAAGCAGGCGCGGAAGCGTCCAAGCAGGCGCGGAAGCGTCCAAGCAGGCGCGGAAGCGTCCAAGCAGTCGCGGAAGCGTCCAAGCCGGCGCGGAAGCGACCAAGCAGGCGCGGAAGCGTCCAAGCAGGCGCGGAAGCGTCCAAGCAGGCGCGGAAGCGTCCAAGCAGGAGCGGAAGCATTCAAGCAGGCGCGGAAGCGTCCAAGCAGTCGCGGAAGCGTCCAAGCAGGCGCGGCAGCGTCCAAGCAGGCGCGGAAGCGTCCAAGCAGGCGCGGAACCATGCAAGCAGGCGCGGAAGCGTCCAAGCAGGCGCGGAAGCGTCCAAGCAGGCGCGGAAGCGTCCAAGCAGGCGCGGAAGCGTCCAAGCAGGCGCGGAACCGTGCAAGCAGGCGCGGTAGCGTCCAAGCAGGCGCGGAACCGTGCAAGCAGGCGCGGTAGCGTCCAAGCTGGCGCGGAACCGTGCAAGCAGGCGCGGAAGCGTCCAAGCAGGCGCGGAAGCGTCCAACCAGGCGCGGAAGCGTTCAAGCAGGCGCGGAAGCGTCCAAGCAGGCGCGGAAGCGTCCAAGCAGTCGCGGAAGCGTCCAAGCAGGCGCGGAAGCGTCCAAGCAGGCGCGGAAGCGTCCAAGCAGGCGCGGAACCGTGCAAGCAGGCGCGGTAGCGTCCAAGCAGGCGCGGAAGCGTCCAAGAAGACGCGGAAGCGCCCAAGCAGGCGCGGAAGCGTCCAAGCAGGCGCGGAAGCGTCCAAGCAGTCGCGGAAGCGTCCAAGCTGGCGCGGAAGCATGCAAGAAGGCGCAGAAGAGTCCAAGCAGGCGCGGAAGCGTCCAAGCAGTCGCGGAAGCGTCCAAGTAAGCGCGGCTGCATGCAAGAAGGCGCAGAAGAGTCCAACCAGGCGCGGAAGCGTCCAAGCAGTCGCGGAAGCGTCCAAGCAGGCGCGGAAGCGTCCAAGCAGGCGCGGAACCGTCCAAGCACTCGCGGAAGCGTCCAAGCAGTCGCGGAAGCGTCCAAGCAGGCGCGGAAGCGTCCAAGCAGGCGCGGAACCGTGCAAGCAGGCGCGGCAGCGTCCAAGCAGGCGCGGAAGCGTCCAAGCAGGCGCGGAAGCGTCCAAGCAGGCGAGGAAGCGTCCAAGCAGGCGCGGAAGCGTCCAAGCAGGCGCGGAAGCGTCCAAGCAGGCGCGGAAGCGTCCAAGCAGTCGCGGAAGCGTCCAAGAAGGCGCGGAAGCGTCCAAGCAGGCGCGGAAGCGTTCAAGCAGGCGCGGAACCGTGCAAGCAGGCGCGGCAGCGTCCAAGCAGGCGCGGAAGCGTCCAAGCAGGCGCGGAAGCGTCCAAGAAGACGCGGAAGCGCCCAAGCAGGCGCGGAAGCGTCCAAGCAGGCGCGGAATCGTCCAAGCAGGCGCGGAAGCGTCCAAGCAGGCGCGGTAGCGTCCAAGCAGGGGCGGAAGCGTCCAAGCAGGCGCGGAAGCATGCAAGCAGGGGCGGAAGCGTCCTAGCAGGCGCGGAAGCATCAATACAGGCGCGGAAGCGTCCAAGCAGGCGCGTAAGCGTCCAAGCAGGCTCGGAAGCGTCCAAGCAGGCGCGGAAGCATGCAAGAAGGCGCAGAACAGTCCAAGCAGGCGCGGAAGCGTCCAAGCAGTCGCGGAAGCGTCCAAGCAGTCGCGGAAGCGTCCAAGCAGGCGCGGAAGCGTCCTAGCAGGCGCGGAAGTGTCCAAGAAGACGCGGAAGCGTCCAAGCAGGCGCGAAAGCGTCCAAGCAGGCTCGGAACCGTGCAAGCAGGCGCGGAAGCGTCCAAGCAGGCGAGGAAGCATGCCAGCAGGCGCGGAAGCATGCAAGAAGGCGCAGCAGAGTCCAAGCAGGCGCGGTAGCGTCCAAGCAGGCGCGGAAGCATGCAAGATGGCGCAGAAGAGTCCAAGCAGGCGCGGAAGCGTCCAAGCAGTCGCGGAAGCGTCCAAGCAGGCGCGGAAGCGTCCAAGCAGGCGCGGAACCGTCCAAGCACTCGCGGAAGCGTCCAAGCAGTCGCGGAAGCGTCCAAGAAGTCGCGGAACCGTCCAAGCAGGAGCGGAAGCGTCCAAGCAGGCGCGGTAACGTCCAAGCAGGCGCGGAAGCGTCCGAGCAGGCGCGAAAGCGTCCAAGCAGGCTCGTAACCGTGCAAGCAGGCGCGGAAGCGTCCAAGCAGGCGAGGAAGCATGCAAGCAGGCGCGGAAGCGTCCAAGCAGGCGCGGAAACTTCCAAGTAGTTGCGGAAGCATGCAAGAAGGCGCAGAAGAGTCCAAGTATTTGCGGAAGCATGCAAGAAGGCGCAGAAGAGTCCAAGCAAGTGCGAAAACGTCCAAGTAGGCGCGGAAGCGACCAAGCAGGCGGGGTAGCGTCCAAGCAGGCGCGGAAGCGTCCAAGCAGGCGCGGAAGCATGCAAGCAGGCGCGGAAGCATGCAAGCAGGCGCGGAAGCATGCAAGAAGGCGCAGAAGAGTCGAAGCAGGCGCGGAAGTGTCCAAGCAGGCGCGGAAGCGTCCAAGCAGACGCGGAAGCATGCAAACAGGCGCGGAAGCATGCAAGAAGGCGCAGAACAGTCCAAGCAGGCGCGGAAGCGTCCAAGCAGTCGCGGAAGCGTCCAAGCAGTCGCGGAAGCGTCCAAGCAGGCGCGGAAGCATGCAAGAAGGCGCAGAAGAGTCCAAGCAGGCGCGGAAGCGTCCAAGCAGTCGCGGAAGCGTCCAAGCAGTCGCGGAAGCGTCCAAGCAGGCGCGGAAGCGTCCAAGCAGGCGCGGAAGCATGCAAGCAGGCGCGGAAGCATGCAAGAAGGCGCAGAAGAGTCCAAGCAGGCGCGGAAGTGTCCAAGCAGGCGCGGAAGCGTCCAAGCAGACGCGGAAGCATGCAAACAAGCGCGGAAGCATGCAAGAAGGCGCAGAAGAGTCCAAGCAGGCGCGGAAGCGTCCAAGCAGTCGCGGAAGCGTCCAAGCAGTCGCGGAAGCGACCAAGCAGGCGCGGAAGCATGCAAGAAGGCGCAGAAGAGTCCAAGCAGGCGCGGAAGCGTCCAAGCAGTCGCGGAAGCGTCCAAGCAGTCGCGGAAGCGTCCAAGCAGGCGCGGAAGCGTCCAAGCAGGCGCGGAAGCATGCAAGCAGGCGCGGAAGCACGTAAGAAGGCGCAGGAGAGTCCCAGCAGGCGCGGAAGTGTCCAAGCAGGCGCGGAAGCATGCAAGCAGGAGCGGAAGCATGTAAGAAGGCGCAGAACAGTCCAAGCAGGGGCGGAAGAGTCCAAGCAGGCGCGGAAGTGTCCAAGCAGGCGCGGAAGCGTCCAAGCAGACGCGGAAGCATGCAAACAAGCGCGGAAGCATGCAAGAAGGCGCAGAAGAGTCCAAGCAGGCGCGGAAGTGTCCAAGCAGGCGCGGAAGCGTCCAAGCAGACGCGGAAGCATGCAAACAAGCGCGGAAGCATGCAAGAAGGCGCAGAAGAGTCCAAGCAGGCGCGGAAGCGTCCAAGCAGTCGCGGAAGCGTCCAAGCAGTCGCGGAAGCGACCAAGCAGGCGCGGAAGCATGCAAGAAGGCGCAGAAGAGTCCAAGCAGGCGCGGAAGCGTCCAAGCAGTCGCGGAAGCGTCCAAGCAGTCGCGGAAGCGTCCAAGCAGGCGCGGAAGCGTCCAAGCAGGCGCGGAAGCATGCAAGCAGGCGCGGAAGCACGTAAGAAGGCGCAGGAGAGTCCCTGCAGGCGCGGAAGTGTCCAAGCAGGCGCGGAAGCATGCAAGCAGGAGCGGAAGCATGTAAGAAGGCGCAGAACAGTCCAAGCAGGGGCGGAAGAGTCCAAGCAGGCGCGGAAGTGTCCAAGCAGGCGCGGAAGCGTCCAAGCAGACGCGGAAGCATGCAAACAAGCGCGGAAGCATGCAAGAAGGCGCAGAAGAGTCCAAGCAGGCGCGGAAGCGTCCAAGCAGTCGCGGAAGCGTCCAAGCAGTCGCGGAAGCGACCAAGCAGGCGCGGAAGCATGCAAGAAGGCGCAGAAGAGTCCAAGCAGGCGCGGAAGCGTCCAAGCAGACGCGGAAGCGTCCAAGCAGTCGCGGAAGCGTCCAAGCAGGCGCGGAAGCGTCCAAGCAGGCGCGGAAGCATGCAAGCAGGCGCGGAAGCACGTAAGAAGGCGCAGGAGAGTCCCAGCAGGCGCGGAAGTGTCCAAGCAGGCGCGGAAGCGTCCAAGCAGGCGCGGAAGCGTCCAAACAGTCGCGGAAGCGTCCAAGCAGGCGCGGTAGCGTCCAACCAGGCGCGGAAGCGTCCAAGTAGGCGTGGTAGCATGCAAGAAGGCGCAGAAGAGTCCAAGCAGGCGCGCAAGCGTCCAAGCAGGCGCGGAAGCGTCCAAGCAGGCGCGAAAGCGTCCAAGCAGGCTCGGAACCGTGCAAGCAGGCGCGGAAGCGTCCAAGCAGGCGAGGAAGTATGCAAGCAGGCGCGGAAGCGTCCAAGCAGGCGCGGAAACGTCCAAGTAGGCGCTGAAGCATGCAAGAAGGCGCAGAAGAGTCCAAGCAGGCGCGGAAGTGTCCAAGCAGGCGCGGAAGCGTCCAAGCAGACGCGGAAGCATGCAAACAGGCGCGGAAGCATGCAAGAAGGCGCAGAACAGTCCAAGCAGGCGCGGAAGCGTCCAAGCAGTCGCGGAAGCGTCCAAGCAGGGGCGGTAGCGTCCTAGCAGGCGCGGAAGCATCAATACAGGCGCGGAAGCGTCCAAGCAGGCGCGGAAGCATGCAAGCAGGAGCGGAAGCATGTAAGAAGGCGCAGAACAGTCCAAGCAGGGGCGGAAGCGTCCAAGCAGGCGCGGTAACGTCCAAGCAGGCGCGGAAGCGTCCAAGCAGGCGCGAAAGCGTCCAAGCAGGCTCGTAACCGTGCAAGCAGGCGCGGAAGCGTCCAAGCAGGCGAGGAAGCATGCAAGCAGGCGCGGAAGCGTCCAAGCAGGCGCGGAAACTTCCAAGTAGTCGCGGAAGCATGCAAGAAGGCGCAGAAGAGTCCAAGCAGTCGCGGAAGCGTCCAAGCCGGCGCGGAAGCGTCCAAGCAGGTTCGGAAGCGTCCAAGCAGGCGCGGAAGCGTCCAAGCAGGCGCGGAAGCGTCCAAGCAGGAGCGGAAGCATTCAAGCATCCGTGGAAGCGTCCAAGCAGTCGCGGAAGCGTCCAAGCAGGCGCGGCAGCGTCCAAGCAGGCGCGGAAGCGTCCAAGCAGGCGCGGAACCGTGCAAGCAGGCGCGGTAATGTCCAAGCAGGCGCGGAAGCGTCCAAGCAGGCGCGGAACCGTGCAAGCAGGCGCGGAAGCGTCCAAGCAGGCGCGGAAGCGTCCAAGCAGGCGCGGAAGCGTCCAACCAGGCGCGGAAGCGTCCAAGCAGGCGCGGAACCGTGCAAGCAGGCGCGGTAGCGTCCAAGCTGGCGCGGAACCGTGCAAGCAGGCGCGGAAGCGTCCAAGCAGGCGCGGAAGCGTCCAACCAGGCGCGGAAGCGTCCAAGCAGGCGCGGAAGCGTCCAAGCAGGCGCGGAAGCGTCCAAAAGGTCGCGGAAGCGTCCAAGCAGGCGCGGAAGCGTCCAAGCAGTCGCGGAATCGTCCAAGAAGGCGCGGAAGCGTCCAAGCAGGCGCGGTAGCGTCCAAGCAGGGGCGGAAGCGTCCAAGCAGGCGCGGAAGCATGCAAGCAGGCGCGGCAGCATGCAAGAAGGCGCAGAAGAATCCAAGCAGGCGCGGAAGCGTCCAAGCAGTCGCGGAAGCGTCCAAGCAGTCGCGGAATCGTCCAAGCAGGCGCGGAAGCGTCCAAGCAGGCGCGGTAGCGTCCAAGCAGGGGCGGAAGCGTCCTAGCAGGCGCGGAAGCATCAATACAGGCGCGGAAGCGTCCAAGCAGGCGCGTAAGCGTCCAAGCAGGCTCGGAAGCGTCCAAGCAGGCGCGGAAGCATGCAAGCAGGAGCGGAAGCATGTAAGAAGGCGCAGAACAGTCCAAGCAGGGGCGGAAGCGTCCAAGCAGGCGCGGAATCGTCCAAGCAGGGGGCGGAAGCGTCCAAGCAGGCGCGGAAGCGTCCTAGCAGGCGCGGAAGTGTCCAAGAAGACGCGGAAGCGTCCAAGCAGGCGCGGAAGCGTCCAAAAGGTCGCGGAAGCGTCCAAGCAGGCGCGGAAGCGTCCAAGCAGTCGCGGAATCGTCCAAGAAGGCGCGGAAGCGTCCAAGCAGGCGCGGTAGCGTCCAAGCAGGGGCGGAAGCGTCCAAGCAGGCGCGGAAGCATGCAAGCAGGCGCGGCAGCATGCAAGAAGGCGCAGAAGAATCCAAGCAGGCGCGGAAGCGTCCAAGCAGTCGCGGAAGCGTCCAAGCAGTCGCGGAATCGTCCAAGCAGGCGCGGAAGCGTCCAAGCAGGCGCGGTAGCGTCCAAGCAGGGGCGGAAGCGTCCTAGCAGGCGCGGAAGCATCAATACAGGCGCGGAAGCGTCCAAGCAGGCGCGTAAGCGTCCAAGCAGGCTCGGAAGCGTCCAAGCAGGCGCGGAAGCATGCAAGCAGGAGCGGAAGCATGTAAGAAGGCGCAGAACAGTCCAAGCAGGGGCGGAAGCGTCCAAGCAGGCGCGGAATCGTCCAAGCAGGGGGCGGAAGCGTCCAAGCAGGCGCGGAAGCGTCCTAGCAGGCGCGGAAGTGTCCAAGAAGACGCGGAAGCGTCCAAGCAGGCGCGAAAGCGTCCAAGCAGGCTCGGAACCGTGCAAGCAGGCGCGGAAGCGTCCAAGCAGGCGAGGAAGCATGCCAGCAGGCGCGGAAGCATGCAAGAAGGCGCAGAAGAGTCCAAGCAGGCGCGGAAGCATACATACAGGCGCGGAAGCGTCCAAGCAGGCGCGGAAGCGTCCAAGCAGTCGCGGAAGCGTCCAAGCTGGCGCGGAAGCATGCAAGAAGGCGCAGAAGAGTCCAAGCAGGCGCGGAAGCGTCCAAGCAGTCGCGGAAGCGTCCAAGTAAGCGCGGCTGCATGCAAGAAGGCGCAGTAGAGTCCAACCAGGCGCGGAAGCGTCCAAGCAGTCGCGGAAGCGTCCAAGCAGGCGCGGAAGCGTCCAAGCAGGCGCGGAACCGTCCAAGCACTCGCGGAAGCGTCCAAGCAGTCGCGGAAGCGTCCAAGAAGTCGCGGAACCGTCCAAGCAGGAGCGGAAGCGTCCAAGCAGGCGCGGTAACGTCCAAGCAGGCGCGGAAGCGTCCAAGCAGGCGCGAAAGCGTCCAAGGAGGCTCGTAACCGTGTAAGCAGGCGCGGAAGCGTCCAAGCAGGCGAGGAAGCATGCAAGCAGGCGCGGAAGCGTCCAAGCAGGCGCGGAAACTTCCAAGTAGTTGCGGAAGCATGCAAGAAGGCGCAGAAGAGTCCAAGTATTTGCGGAAGCATGCAAGAAGGCGCAGAAGAGTCCAAGCAAGTGCGAAAACGTCCAAGTAGGCGCGGAAGCGACCAAGCAGGCGGGGTAGCGTCCAAGCAGGCGCGGAAGCGTCCAAGCAGGCGCGGAAGCATGCAAGCAGGCGCGGAAGCATGCAAGCAGGCGCGGAAGCATGCAAGAAGGCGCAGAAGAGTCGAAGCAGGCTCGGAACCGTGCAAGCAGGCGCGGAAGCGTCCAAGCAGGCGAGGAAGCGTCCAAGCAGGCGGGGAAACATGCAAGCAGGCGCGGAAGCGTCCAAGCCGGCGCGGTAGCGTCCAAGCAGGCGCGGAAACGACCAAGTAGGCGCGGAAGCTTGCAAGAAGGCGCAGAAGAGTCCAAGCAGGCGCGGAAGCGTCCAAGCAGTCGCGGCAGCGTCCAAGCAGGCGCGGTAGCGTCCAAGCAGGCGCGGAAGCGTCCAAGCAGGCGCGGAAGCGTCCAAGCAGGCGCGGAAGCATGCAAGCAGGCGCGGAAGCATGCAAGAAGGCGCAGAAGAGTCCAAGCAGGCGCGGAAGTGTCCAAGCAGGCGCGGAAGCGTCCAAGCAGGCGGGGAAACATGCAAGCAGGCGCGGAAGCGTCCAAGCCGGCGCGGTAGCGTCCAAGCAGGCGCGGAAACGTCCAAGCAGGCGCGGAAGCGTCCAACCAGGCGCGGAAGCGTCCAAGCAGGCGCGGAAGCGTCCAAGCAGGCGCGGAAGCGTCCAAGCAGGCGCGGAACCGTGCAAGCAGGCGCGGTAGCGTCCAAGCAGGCGCGGAAGCATGCAAGCAGGAGCGGAAGCATGTAAGAAGGCGCAGAACAGTCCAAGCAGGGGCGGAAGCGTCCAAGCAGGCGCGGAATCGTCCAAGCAGGGGGCGGAAGCGTCCAAGCAGGCGCGGAAGCGTCCTAGCAGACGCGGAAGTGTCCAAGAAGACGCGGAAGCGTCCAAGCAGGCGCGAAAGCGTCCAAGCAGGCTCGGAACCGTGCAAGCAGGCGCGGAAGCGTCCAAGCAGGCGAGGAAGCATGCCAGCAGGCGCGGAAGCATGCAAGAAGGCGCAGAAGAGTCCAAGCAGGCGCGGAAGCATACATACAGGCGCGGAAGCGTCCAAGCAGGCGCGGAAGCGTCCAAGCAGTCGCGGAAGCGTCCAAGCTGGCGCGGAAGCATGCAAGATGGCGCAGAAGAGTCCAAGCAGGCGCGGAAGCGTCCAAGCAGTCGCGGAAGCGTCCAAGTAAGCGCGGCTGCATGCAAGAAGGCGCAGTAGAGTCCAACCAGGCGCGGAAGCGTCCAAGCAGTCGCGGAAGCGTCCAAGCAGGCGCGGAAGCGTCCAAGCAGGCGCGGAACCGTCCAAGCACTCGCGGAAGCGTCCAAGCAGTCGCGGAAGCGTCCAAGAAGTCGCGGAACCGTCCAAGCAGGAGCGGAAGCGTCCAAGCAGGCGCGGTAACGTCCAAGCAGGCGCGGAAGCGTCCAAGCAGGCGCGAAAGCGTCCAAGGAGGCTCGTAACCGTGCAAGCAGGCGCGGAAGCGTCCAAGCAGGCGAGGAAGCATGCAAGCAGGCGCGGAAGCGTCCAAGCAGGCGCGGAAACTTCCAAGTAGTTGCGGAAGCATGCAAGAAGGCGCAGAAGAGTCCAAGTATTTGCGGAAGCATGCAAGAAGGCGCAGAAGAGTCCAAGCAAGTGCGAAAACGTCCAAGTAGGCGCGGAAGCGACCAAGCAGGCGGGGTAGCGTCCAAGCAGGCGCGGAAGCGTCCAAGCAGGCGCGGAAGCATGCAAGCAGGCGCGGAAGCATGCAAGCAGGCGCGGAAGCATGCAAGAAGGCGCAGAAGAGTCGAAGCAGGCTCGGAACCGTGCAAGCAGGCGCGGAAGCGTCCAAGCAGGCGAGGAAGCGTCCAAGCAGGCGGGGAAACATGCAAGCAGGCGCGGAAGCGTCCAAGCCGGCGCGGTAGCGTCCAAGCAGGCGCGGAAACGACCAAGTAGGCGCGGAAGCTTGCAAGAAGGCGCAGAAGAGTCCAAGCAGGTGCGGAAGCGTCCAAGCAGTCGCGGCAGCGTCCAAGCAGGCGCGGTAGCGTCCAAGCAGGCGCGGAAGCGTCCAAGCAGGCGCGGAAGCGTCCAAGCAGGCGCGGAAGCATGCAAGCAGGCGCGGAAGCATGCAAGAAGGCGCAGAAGAGTCCAAGCAAGCGCGGAAGTGTCCAAGCAGGCGCGGAAGCATCCAAGCAGGCGGGGAAACATGCAAGCAGGCGCGGAAGCGTCCAAGCCGGCGCGGTAGCGTCCAAGCAGGCGCGGAAACGTCCAAGTAGGCGCGGAAGCATGCAAGAAGGCGCAGAAGAGTCCAAGCAGGCGCGGAAGCGTCCAAGCAGTCGCGGCAGCGTCCAAGCAGGCGCGGTAGCGTCCAAGCAGGCGCGGAAGCGTCCAAGCAGGCGCGGAAACGTCCAAGCATGCGCGGAAGCATGCAAGAAGACGCAGAAGAGTCCAAGCAGTCGCGGAAGCGTCCAAGCAGGCGCGGTAGAGTCCAAGCAGTGGCGGAAGCGTCCAAGCAGGCGCGGAAGCGTCCAAGCAGGCGGGGAAACATGCAAGCAGGCGCGGAAGCGTCCAAGCCGGCGCGGTAGCGTCCAAGCAGGCGCGGAAACGTCCAAGTAGGCGCGGAAGCATGCAAGAAGGCGCAGAAGAGTCCAAGCAGGCGCGGAAGTGTCCAAGCAGCCGCGGAAGCGTCCAAGCAGACGCGGAAGAATGCAAACAGGCGCGGAAGCATGCAAGAAGGCGCAGAACAGTCCAAGCAGGCGCGGAAGCGTCCAAGCAGTCGCGGAAGCGTCCAAACAGTCGCGGAAGCGTCCAAGCAGGCGCGGAAGCATGCAAGAAGGCGCAGAAGAGTCCAAGCAGGCGCGGAAGCGTCCAAGCAGTCGCGGAAGCGTCCAAGCAGTCGCGGAAGCGTCCAAGCAGGCGCGGAAGCGTCCAAGCAGGCGCGGAAGCATGCAAGCAGGCGCGGAAGCATGCAAGAAGGCGCAGAAGAGTCCAAGCAGGCGCGGAAGTGTCCAAGCAGGCGCGGAAGCGTCCAAGCAGACGCGGAAGCATGCAAACAAGCGCGGAAGCATGCAAGAAGGCGCAGAAGAGTCCAAGCAGGCGCGGAAGCGTCCAAGCAGTCGCGGAAGCGTCCAACCAGGCGCGGAAGCGTCCAAGTAGGCGTGGCAGCATGCAAGAAGGCGCAGAAGAGTCCAAGCAGGCGCGCAAGCGTCCAAGCAGGCGCGGAAGCGTCCAAGCAGGCGCGAAAGCGTCCAAGCAGGCTCGGAACCGTGCAAGCAGGTGCGGAAGCGTCCAAGCAGGCGAGGAAGTATGCAAGCAGGCGCGGAAGCGTCCAAGCAGTCGCGGAAGCGTCCAAGCTGGCGCGGAAGCATGCAAGAAGGCGCAGAAGAGTCCAAGCAGGCGCGGAAGCGTCCAAGCAGTCGCGGAAGCGTCCAAGTAAGCGCGGCTGCATGCAAGAAGGCGCAGTAGAGTCCAACCAGGCGCGGAAGCGTCCAAGCAGTCGCGGAAGCGTCCAAGCAGGCGCGGAAGCGTCCAAGCAGGCGCGGAACCGTCCAAGCACTCGCGGAAGCGTCCAAGCAGTCGCGGAAGCGTCCAAGAAGTCGCGGAACCGTCCAAGCAGGAGCGGAAGCGTCCAAGCAGGCGCGGTAACGTCCAAGCAGGCGCGGAAGCGTCCAAGCAGGCGCGAAAGCGTCCAAGGAGGCTCGTAACCGTGTAAGCAGGCGCGGAAGCGTCCAAGCAGGCGAGGAAGCATGCAAGCAGGCGCGGAAGCGTCCAAGCAGGCGCGGAAACTTCCAAGTAGTTGCGGAAGCATGCAAGAAGGCGCAGAAGAGTCCAAGTATTTGCGGAAGCATGCAAGAAGGCGCAGAAGAGTCCAAGCAAGTGCGAAAACGTCCAAGTAGGCGCGGAAGCGACCAAGCAGGCGGGGTAGCGTCCAAGCAGGCGCGGAAGCGTCCAAGCAGGCGCGGAAGCATGCAAGCAGGCGCGGAAGCATGCAAGCAGGCGCGGAAGCATGCAAGAAGGCGCAGAAGAGTCGAAGCAGGCTCGGAACCGTGCAAGCAGGCGCGGAAGCGTCCAAGCAGGCGAGGAAGCGTCCAAGCAGGCGGGGAAACATGCAAGCAGGCGCGGAAGCGTCCAAGCCGGCGCGGTAGCGTCCAAGCAGGCGCGGAAACGACCAAGTAGGCGCGGAAGCTTGCAAGAAGGCGCAGAAGAGTCCAAGCAGGCGCGGAAGCGTCCAAGCAGTCGCGGCAGCGTCCAAGCAGGCGCGGTAGCGTCCAAGCAGGCGCGGAAGCGTCCAAGCAGGCGCGGAAGCGTCCAAGCAGGCGCGGAAGCATGCAAGCAGGCGCGGAAGCATGCAAGAAGGCGCAGAAGAGTCCAAGCAGGCGCGGAAGTGTCCAAGCAGGCGCGGAAGCGTCCAAGCAGGCGGGGAAACATGCAAGCAGGCGCGGAAGCGTCCAAGCCGGCGCGGTAGCGTCCAAGCAGGCGCGGAAACGTCCAAGCAGGCGCGGAAGCGTCCAACCAGGCGCGGAAGCGTCCAAGCAGGCGCGGAAGCGTCCAAGCAGGCGCGGAAGCGTCCAAGCAGGCGCGGAACCGTGCAAGCAGGCGCGGTAGCGTCCAAGCAGGCGCGGAAGCATGCAAGCAGGAGCGGAAGCATGTAAGAAGGCGCAGAACAGTCCAAGCAGGGGCGGAAGCGTCCAAGCAGGCGCGGAATCGTCCAAGCAGGGGGCGGAAGCGTCCAAGCAGGCGCGGAAGCGTCCTAGCAGGCGCGGAAGTGTCCAAGAAGACGCGGAAGCGTCCAAGCAGGCGCGAAAGCGTCCAAGCAGGCTCGGAACCGTGCAAGCAGGCGCGGAAGCGTCCAAGCAGGCGAGGAAGCATGCCAGCAGGCGCGGAAGCATGCAAGAAGGCGCAGAAGAGTCCAAGCAGGCGCGGAAGCATACATACAGGCGCGGAAGCGTCCAAGCAGGCGCGGAAGCGTCCAAGCAGTCGCGGAAGCGTCCAAGCTGGCGCGGAAGCATGCAAGATGGCGCAGAAGAGTCCAAGCAGGCGCGGAAGCGTCCAAGCAGTCGCGGAAGCGTCCAAGTAAGCGCGGCTGCATGCAAGAAGGCGCAGTAGAGTCCAACCAGGCGCGGAAGCGTCCAAGCAGTCGCGGAAGCGTCCAAGCAGGCGCGGAAGCGTCCAAGCAGGCGCGGAACCGTCCAAGCACTCGCGGAAGCGTCCAAGCAGTCGCGGAAGCGTCCAAGAAGTCGCGGAACCGTCCAAGCAGGAGCGGAAGCGTCCAAGCAGGCGCGGTAACGTCCAAGCAGGCGCGGAAGCGTCCAAGCAGGCGCGAAAGCGTCCAAGGAGGCTCGTAACCGTGCAAGCAGGCGCGGAAGCGTCCAAGCAGGCGAGGAAGCATGCAAGCAGGCGCGGAAGCGTCCAAGCAGGCGCGGAAACTTCCAAGTAGTTGCGGAAGCATGCAAGAAGGCGCAGAAGAGTCCAAGTATTTGCGGAAGCATGCAAGAAGGCGCAGAAGAGTCCAAGCAAGTGCGAAAACGTCCAAGTAGGCGCGGAAGCGACCAAGCAGGCGGGGTAGCGTCCAAGCAGGCGCGGAAGCGTCCAAGCAGGCGCGGAAGCATGCAAGCAGGCGCGGAAGCATGCAAGCAGGCGCGGAAGCATGCAAGAAGGCGCAGAAGAGTCGAAGCAGGCTCGGAACCGTGCAAGCAGGCGCGGAAGCGTCCAAGCAGGCGAGGAAGCGTCCAAGCAGGCGGGGAAACATGCAAGCAGGCGCGGAAGCGTCCAAGCCGGCGCGGTAGCGTCCAAGCAGGCGCGGAAACGACCAAGTAGGCGCGGAAGCTTGCAAGAAGGCGCAGAAGAGTCCAAGCAGGTGCGGAAGCGTCCAAGCAGTCGCGGCAGCGTCCAAGCAGGCGCGGTAGCGTCCAAGCAGGCGCGGAAGCGTCCAAGCAGGCGCGGAAGCGTCCAAGCAGGCGCGGAAGCATGCAAGCAGGCGCGGAAGCATGCAAGAAGGCGCAGAAGAGTCCAAGCAAGCGCGGAAGTGTCCAAGCAGGCGCGGAAGCATCCAAGCAGGCGGGGAAACATGCAAGCAGGCGCGGAAGCGTCCAAGCCGGCGCGGTAGCGTCCAAGCAGGCGCGGAAACGTCCAAGTAGGCGCGGAAGCATGCAAGAAGGCGCAGAAGAGTCCAAGCAGGCGCGGAAGCGTCCAAGCAGTCGCGGCAGCGTCCAAGCAGGCGCGGTAGCGTCCAAGCAGGCGCGGAAGCGTCCAAGCAGGCGCGGAAACGTCCAAGCATGCGCGGAAGCATGCAAGAAGACGCAGAAGAGTCCAAGCAGTCGCGGAAGCGTCCAAGCAGGCGCGGTAGAGTCCAAGCAGTGGCGGAAGCGTCCAAGCAGGCGCGGAAGCGTCCAAGCAGGCGGGGAAACATGCAAGCAGGCGCGGAAGCGTCCAAGCCGGCGCGGTAGCGTCCAAGCAGGCGCGGAAACGTCCAAGTAGGCGCGGAAGCATGCAAGAAGGCGCGGAAGCGTCCAAGCAGGCGCGGAAGCATGCAAGCAGGCGCGGAAGCACGTAAGAAGGCGCAGGAGAGTCCCAGCAGGCGCGGAAGTGTCCAAGCAGGCGCGGAAGCGTCCAAGCAGGCGCGGAAGCGTCCAAGCAGTCGCGGAAGCGTCCAAGCAGGCGCGGTAGCGTCCAACCAGGCGCGGAAGCGTCCAAGTAGGCGTGGCAGCATGCAAGAAGGCGCAGAAGAGTCCAAGCAGGCGCGCAAGCGTCCAAGCAGGCGCGGAAGCGTCCAAGCAGGCGCGAAAGCGTCCAAGCAGGCTCGGAACCGTGCAAGCAGGCGCGGAAGCGTCCAAGCAGGCGAGGAAGTATGCAAGCAGGCGCGGAAGCGTCCAAGCAGGCGCGGAAACGTCCAAGTAGGCGCGGAAGCATGCAAGAAGGCGCAGAAGAGTCCAAGCAGGCGCGGAAGTGTCCAAGCAGGCGCGGAAGCGTCCAAGCAGACGCGGAAGCATGCAAACAGGCGCGGAAGCATGCAAGAAGGCGCAGAACAGTCCAAGCAGGCGCGGAAGCGTCCAAGCAGTCGCGGAAGCGTCCAAGCAGTCGCGGAAGCGTCCAAGCAGGCGCGGAAGCGTCCAAGCAGGCGAGGAAGCATGCAAGCAGGCGCGGAAGCATTCAAGAAGGCGCAGAAGAGTCCAAGCAGGCGCGGAAGTGTCCAAGCAGGCGCGGAAGCGTCCAAGCAGACGCGGAAGCATGCAAACAGGCGCGGAAGCATGCAAGAAGGCGCAGAACAGTCCAAGCAGGCGCGGAAGCGTCCAAGCAGTCGCGGAAGCGTCCAAACAGTCGCGGAAGCATGCAAGATGACGCAGAAGAGTCCAAGCAGGCGCGGAAGCTTCCAAGCAGGCGCGGTAGCGGCCAAGCAGTCGCGGAAGCGTCCAATCAGTCGCGGAAGCATGCAAGAAGGCGCAGAAGTGTCCAAACAGGCGCAGAAGAGTCCAAGCAGGCGCGGAAGCGTCCAAGCAGGCGGGGAAGCATGCAAGCAGGCGCGGAAGCGTCCAAGCAGGCGAGGAAGCATGCCAGCAGGCGCGGAAGCATGCAAGAAGGCGCAGCAGAGTCCAAGCAGGCGCGGTAGCGTCCAAGCAGGCGCGGAAGCATGCAAGATGGCGCAGAAGAGTCCAAGCAGGCGCGGAAGCGTCCAAGCAGTCGCGGTAGCGTCCAAGCAGGCGCGGAAGCGTCCAAGCAGGCGCGGAACCGTCCAAGCACTCGCGGAAGCGTCCAAGCAGTCGCGGAAGCGTCCAAGAAGTCGCGGAACCGTCCAAGCAGGAGCGGAAGCGTCCAAGCAGGCGCGGTAACGTCCAAGCAGGCGCGGAAGCGTCCAAGCAGGCGCGAAAGCGTCCAAGCAGGCTCGTAACCGTGCAAGCAGGCGCGGAAGCGTCCAAGCAGGCGAGGAAGCATGCAAGCAGGCGCGGAAGCATGCAAGAAGGCGCAGAAGAGTCCAAGCAGGCGCGGAAGCGTCCAAGCAGTCGCGGAAGCGTCCAAGCAGTCGCGGAAGCGACCAAGCAGGCGCGGAAGCATGCAAGAAGGCGCAGAAGAGTCCAAGCAGGCGCGGAAGCGTCCAAGCAGTCGCGGAAGCGTCCAAGCAGTCGCGGAAGCGTCCAAGCAGGCGCGGAAGCGTCCAAGCAGGCGCGGAAGCATGCAAGCAGGCGCGGAAGCACGTAAGAAGGCGCAGGAGAGTCCCAGCAGGCGCGGAAGTGTCCAAGCAGGCGCGGAAGCATGCAAGCAGGAGCGGAAGCATGTAAGAAGGCGCAGAACAGTCCAAGCAGGGGCGGAAGAGTCCAAGCAGGCGCGGAAGTGTCCAAGCAGGCGCGGAAGCGTCCAAGCAGACGCGGAAGCATGCAAACAAGCGCGGAAGCATGCAAGAAGGCGCAGAAGAGTCCAAGCAGGCGCGGAAGCGTCCAAGCAGTCGCGGAAGCGTCCAAGCAGTCGCGGAAGCGACCAAGCAGGCGCGGAAGCATGCAAGAAGGCGCAGAACAGTCCAAGCAGGCGCGGAAGCGTCCAAGCAGTCGCGGAAGCGTCCAAGCAGTCGCGGAAGCGTCCAAGCAGGCGCGGAAGCATGCAAGAAGGCGCAGAAGAGTCCAAGCAGGCGCGGAAGCGTCCAAGCAGTCGCGGAAGCGTCCAAGCAGTCGCGGAAGCGTCCAAGCAGGCGCGGAAGCGTCCAAGCAGGCGCGGAAGCATGCAAGCAGGCGCGGAAGCATGCAAGAAGGCGCAGAAGAGTCCAAGCAGGCGCGGAAGTGTCCAAGCAGGCGCGGAAGCGTCCAAGCAGACGCGGAAGCATGCAAACAAGCGCGGAAGCATGCAAGAAGGCGCAGAAGAGTCCAAGCAGGCGCGGAAGCGTCCAAGCAGTCGCGGAAGCGTCCAAGCAGTCGCGGAAGCGACCAAGCAGGCGCGGAAGCATGCAAGAAGGCGCAGAAGAGTCCAAGCAGGCGCGGAAGCGTCCAAGCAGTCGCGGAAGCGTCCAAGCAGTCGCGGAAGCGTCCAAGCAGGCGCGGAAGCGTCCAAGCAGGCGCGGAAGCATGCAAGCAGGCGCGGAAGCACGTAAGAAGGCGCAGGAGAGTCCCAGCAGGCGCGGAAGTGTCCAAGCAGGCGCGGAAGCATGCAAGCAGGAGCGGAAGCATGTAAGAAGGCGCAGAACAGTCCAAGCAGGGGCGGAAGAGTCCAAGCAGGCGCGGAAGTGTCCAAGCAGGCGCGGAAGCGTCCAAGCAGACGCGGAAGCATGCAAACAAGCGCGGAAGCATGCAAGAAGGCGCAGAAGAGTCCAAGCAGGCGCGGAAGCGTCCAAGCAGTCGCGGAAGCGTCCAAGCAGTCGCGGAAGCGACCAAGCAGGCGCGGAAGCATGCAAGAAGGCGCAGAAGAGTCCAAGCAGGCGCGGAAGCGTCCAAGCAGACGCGGAAGCGTCCAAGCAGTCGCGGAAGCGTCCAAGCAGGCGCGGAAGCGTCCAAGCAGGCGCGGAAGCATGCAAGCAGGCGCGGAAGCACGTAAGAAGGCGCAGGAGAGTCCCAGCAGGCGCGGAAGTGTCGAAGCAGGCGCGGAAGCGTCCAAGCAGGCGCGGAAGCGTCCAAACAGTCGCGGAAGCGTCCAAGCAGGCGCGGTAGCGTCCAACCAGGCGCGGAAGCGTCCAAGTAGGCGTGGCAGCATGCAAGAAGGCGCAGAAGAGTCCAAGCAGGCGCGCAAGCGTCCAAGCAGGCGCGGAAGCGTCCAAGCAGGCGCGAAAGCGTCCAAGCAGGCTCGGAACCGTGCAAGCAGGTGCGGAAGCGTCCAAGCAGGCGAGGAAGTATGCAAGCAGGCGCGGAAGCGTCCAAGCAGGCGCGGAAACGTCCAAGTAGGCGCTGAAGCATGCAAGAAGGCGCAGAAGAGTCCAAGCAGGCGCGGAAGTGTCCAAGCAGGCGCGGAAGCGTCCAAGCAGACGCGGAAGCATGCAAACAGGCGCGGAAGCATGCAAGAAGGCGCAGAACAGTCCAAGCAGGCGCGGAAGCGTCCAAGCAGTCGCGGAAGCGTCCAAGCAGTCGCGGAAGCGTCCAAGCAGGCGCGGAAGCATGCAAGAAGGCGCAGAAGAGTCCAAGCAGTCGCGGAAGCGTCCAAGCCGGCGCGGAAGCGTCCAAGCAGGCGCGGAAGCGTCCAAGCAGGCGCGGAAGCGTCCAAGCAGGAGCGGAAGCATTCAAGCATCCGCGGAAGCGTCCAAGCAGTCGCGGAAGCGTCCAAGCAGTCGCGGAATCGTCCAAGCAGGCGCGGAAGCGTCCAAGCAGGCGCGGTAGCGTCCAAGCAGGGGCGGAAGCGTCCAAGCAGGCGCGGAAGCATGCAAGCAGGCGCGGCAGCATGCAAGAAGGCGCAGAAGAGTCCAAGCAGGCGCGGAAGCGTCCAAGCAGTCGCGGAAGCGTCCAAGCAGTCGCGGAAGCGTCCAAGCAGGCGCGGAAGCGTCCAAGCAGGCGCGGAAGCATGCAAGCAGGCGCGGAAGCATGCAAGAAGGCGCAGAAGAGTCCAAGCAGGCGCGGAAGTGTCCAAGCAGGCGCGGTAGCGTCCAAGCAGACGCGGAAGCATGCAAACAAGCGCGGAAGCATGCAAGAAGGCGCAGAAGAGTCCAAGCAGGCGCGGAAGCGTCCAAGCAGTCGCGGAAGCGTCCAAGCAGTCGCGGAAGCGACCAAGCAGGCGCGGAAGCATGCAAGAAGGCGCAGAAGAGTCCAAGCAGGCGCGGAAGCGTCCAAACAGTCGCGGAAGCGTCCAAGCAGTCGCGGAAGCGTCCAAGCAGGCGCGGAAGCGTCCAAGCAGGCGCGGAAGCATGCAAGCAGGCGCGGAAGCACGTAAGAAGGCGCAGGAGAGTCCCGGCAGGCGCGGAAGTGTCCAAGCAGGCGCGGAAGCGTCCAAGCAGGCGCGGAAGCGTCCAAGCAGTCGCGGAAGCGTCCAAGCAGGCGAGGTAGCGTCCAACCAGGCGCGGAAGCGTCCAAGTAGGCGTGGCAGCATGCAAGAAGGCACAGAAGAGTCCAAGCAGGCGCGCAAGCGTCCAAGCAGGCGCGGAAGCGTCCAAGCAGGCGCGAAAGCGTCCAAGCAGGCTCGGAACCGTGCAAGCAGGCGCGGAAGCGTCCAAGCAGGCGAGGAAGTATGCAAGCAGGCGCGGAAGCGTCCAAGCAGGCGCGGAAACGTCCAAGTAGGCGCGGAAGCATGCAAGAAGGCGCAGAAGAGTCCAAGCAGGCGCGGAAGTGTCCAAGCAGGCGCGGAAGCGTCCAAGCAGACGCGGAAGCATGCAAACAGGCGCGGAAGCATGCAAGAAGGCGCAGAACAGTCCAAGCAGGCGCGGAAGCGTCCAAGCAGTCGCGGAAGCGTCCAAGCAGTCGCGGAAGCGTCCAAGCAGGCGCGGAAGCATGCAAGAAGGCGCAGAAGAGTCCAAGCAGGCGCGGAAGCGTCCAAGCAGTCGCGGAAGCGTCCAAGCAGTCGCGGAAGCGTCCAAGCAGTCGCGGAAGCGTCCAAGCAGGCGCGGAAGCATGCAAGCAGGCGCGGAAGCATGCAAGAAGGCGCAGAAGAGTCCAAGCAGGCGCGGAAGTGTCCAAGCAGGCGCGGAAGCGTCCAAGCAGACGCGGAAGCATGCAAACAGGCGCGGAAGCATGCAAGAAGGCGCAGAACAGTCCAAGCAGGCGCGGAAGCGTCCAAGCAGTCGCGGAAGCGTCCAAACAGTCGCGGAAGCGTCCAAGCAGGCGCGGAAGCATGCAAGAAGGCGCAGAAGAGTCCAAGCAGGCGCGGAAGCGTCCAAGCAGTCGCGGAAGCGTCCAAGCAGTCGCGGAAGCGTCCAAGCAGGCGCGGAAGCGTCCAAGCAGGCGCGGAAGCATGCAAGCAGGCGCGGAAGCACGTAAGAAGGCGCAGAAGAGTCCAAGCAGGCGCGGAAGTGTCCAAGCAGGCGCGGATGCGTCCAAGCAGGCGCGGAAGCGTCCAAGCAGTCGCGGAAGCGTCCAAGCAGGCGCGGTAGCGTCCAACCAGGCGCGGAAGCGTCCAAGCAGTCGCGGAAGCGTCCAAGCAGGCGCGGTAGCGTCCAACCAGGCGCGGAAGCGTCCAAGTAGGCGCGGCAGCATGCAAGAAGGCGCAGAAGAGTCCAAGCAGGCGCGGAAGCGTCCAAGCAGGCGCGGAAGCGTCCAAGCAGGCGCGAAAGCGTCCAAGCAGGCTCGGAACCGTGCAAGCAGACGCGGAAGCGTCCAAGCAGGCGAGGAAGCATGCAAGCAGGCGCGGAAGCGTCCAAGCAGGCGCGGAAACGTCCAAGTAGGCGCGGAAGCATGCAAGAAGCCGCAGAAGAGTCCAAGCAGGCGCGGAAGCGTCCAAGCAGTCGCAGAAGCGTCCAAGCAGGCGCGGTAGCGTACAACCAGGCGCGGAAGAGTCCAAGAAGTCGCAGGAGCGTCCAAGCAGGCGCGGTAGCTTCCAACCAGGCGCGGAAGCGTCCAAGCAGGCGCGGTAGCATGCAAGAAGACGCAGAAGAGTCCAAGCAGGCGCGGAAGAGTCCAAGCAGGAGGGGAAGCATGCAAGCAGGCGCGGAAGCGTCCAAGCAGGCGCGGAAGCGTCCAAGCAGTCGCGGAAGCGACCAAGCAGGCGCGGAAGCATGCAAGAAGGCGCAGAAGAGTCCAAGCAGGCGCGGAAGCGTCCAAGCAGTCGCGGAAGCGTCCAAGCAGTCGCGGAAGCGTCCAAGCAGGCGCGGAAGCGTCCAAGCAGGCGCGGAAGCATGCAAGCAGGCGCGGAAGCACGTAAGAAGGCGCAGGAGAGTCCCAGCAGGCGCGGAAGTGTGCAAGCAGGCGCGGAAGCGTCCAAACAGGCGCGGAAGCGTCCAAGCAGTCGCGGAATCGTCCAAGCAGGCGCGGAAGCGTCCAAGCAGGCGCGGTAGCGTCCAAGCAGGGGCGGAAGCGTCCTAGCAGGCGCGGAAGCATCAATACAGGCGCGGAAGCGTCCAAGCAGGCGCGGAAGCATGCAAGCAGGAGCGGAAGCATGTAAGAAGGCGCAGAACAGTCCAAGCAGGGGCGGAAGCGTCCAAGCAGGCGCGGTAACGTCCAAGCAGGCGCGGAAGCGTCCAAGCAGGCGCGAAAGCGTCCAAGCAGGCTCGTAACCGTGCAAGCAGGCGCGGAAGCGTCCAAGCAGGCGAGGAAGCATGCAAGCAGGCGCGGAAGCGTCCAAGCAGGCGCGGAAACTTCCAAGTAGGCGCGGCAGCATGCAAGAAGGCGCAGAAGAGTCCAAGCAGGCGCGGAAGCGTCCAAGCAGTCGCGGAAGCGTCCAAGCAGTCGCGGAATCGTCCAAGCAGTCGCGGAAGCGTCCAAGCAGTCGCGGAATCGTCCAAGCAGGCGCGGAAGCGTCCAAGCAGGCGCGGTAGCGTCCAAGCAGGGGCGGAAGCGTCCTAGCAGGCGCGGAAGCATCAATACAGGCGCGGAAGCGTCCAAGCAGGCGCGGAAGCATGCAAGCAGGAGCGGAAGCATGTAAGAAGGCGCAGAACAGTCCAAGCAGGGGCGGAAGCGTCCAAGCAGGCGCGGTAACGTCCAAGCAGGCGCGGAAGCGTCCAAGCAGGCGCGAAAGCGTCCAAGCAGGCTCGTAACCGTGCAAGCAGGCGCGGAAGCGTCCAAGCAGGCGAGGAAGCATGCAAGCAGGCGCGGAAGCGTCCAAGCAGGCGCGGAAACTTCCAAGTAGTCGCGGAAGCATGCAAGAAGGCGCAGAAGAGTCCAAGCAGTCGCGGAAGCGTCCAAGCCGGCGCGGAAGCGTCCAAGCAGGTTCGGAAGCGTCCAAGCAGGCGCGGAAGCGTCCAAGCAGGCGCGGAAGCGTCCAAGCAGGAGCGGAAGCATTCAAGCATCCGTGGAAGCGTCCAAGCAGTCGCGGAAGCGTCCAAGCAGGCGCGGCAGCGTCCAAGCAGGCGCGGAAGCGTCCAAGCAGGCGCGGAACCCTGCAAGCAGGCGCGGTAATGTCCAAGCAGGCGCGGAAGCGTCCAAGCAGGCGCGGAACCGTGCAAGCAGGCGCGGAAGCGTCCAAGCAGGCGCGGAAGCGTCCAAGCAGGCGCGGAAGCGTCCTAGCAGGCGCGGAAGTGTCCAAGAAGACGCGGAAGCGTCCAAGCAGGCGCGAAAGCGTCCAAGCAGGCTCGGAACCGTGCAAGCAGGCGCGGAAGCGTCCAAGCAGGCGAGGAAGCATGCCAGCAGGCGCGGAAGCATGCAAGAAGGCGCAGAAGAGTCCAAGCAGGCGCGGAAGCATACATACAGGCGCGGAAGCGTCCAAGCAGGCGCGGAAGCGTCCAAGCAGTCGCGGAAGCGTCCAAGCTGGCGCGGAAGCATGCAAGAAGGCGCAGAAGAGTCCAAGCAGGCGCGGAAGCGTCCAAGCAGTCGCGGAAGCGTCCAAGTAAGCGCGGCTGCATGCAAGAAGGCGCAGTAGAGTCCAACCAGGCGCGGAAGCGTCCAAGCAGTCGCGGAAGCGTCCAAGCAGGCGCGGAAGCGTCCAAGCAGGCGCGGAACCGTCCAAGCACTCGCGGAAGCGTCCAAGCAGTCGCGGAAGCGTCCAAGAAGTCGCGGAACCGTCCAAGCAGGAGCGGAAGCGTCCAAGCAGGCGCGGTAACGTCCAAGCAGGCGCGGAAGCGTCCAAGCAGGCGCGAAAGCGTCCAAGGAGGCTCGTAACCGTGCAAGCAGGCGCGGAAGCGTCCAAGCAGGCGAGGAAGCATGCAAGCAGGCGCGGAAGCGTCCAAGCAGGCGCGGAAACTTCCAAGTAGTTGCGGAAGCATGCAAGAAGGCGCAGAAGAGTCCAAGTATTTGCGGAAGCATGCAAGAAGGCGCAGAAGAGTCCAAGCAAGTGCGAAAACGTCCAAGTAGGCGCGGAAGCGACCAAGCAGGCGGGGTAGCGTCCAAGCAGGCGCGGAAGCGTCCAAGCAGGCGCGGAAGCATGCAAGCAGGCGCGGAAGCATGCAAGCAGGCGCGGAAGCATGCAAGAAGGCGCAGAAGAGTCGAAGCAGGCTCGGAACCGTGCAAGCAGGCGCGGAAGCGTCCAAGCAGGCGAGGAAGCGTCCAAGCAGGCGGGGAAACATGCAAGCAGGCGCGGAAGCGTCCAAGCCGGCGCGGTAGCGTCCAAGCAAGCGCGGAAACGACCAAGTAGGCGCGGAAGCTTGCAAGAAGGCGCAGAAGAGTCCAAGCAGGCGCGGAAGCGTCCAAGCAGTCGCGGCAGCGTCCAAGCAGGCGCGGTAGCGTCCAAGCAGGCGCGGAAGCGTCCAAGCAGGCGCGGAAGCGTCCAAGCAGGCGCGGAAGCATGCAAGCAGGCGCGGAAGCATGCAAGAAGGCGCAGAAGAGTCCAAGCAGGCGCGGAAGTGTCCAAGCAGGAGCGGAAGCATGTAAGAAGGCGCAGAACAGTCCAAGCAGGGGCGGAAGCGTCCAAGCAGGCGCGGAAGCGTCCAAGCAGGCGCGGAAGCGTCCAAGCAGGCGCGGAACCGTGCAAGCAGGCGCGGTAGCGTCCAAGCAGGCGCGGAAACGACCAAGTAGGCGCGGAAGCTTGCAAGAAGGCGCAGAAGAGTCCAAGCAGGCGCGGAAGCGTCCAACCAGGAGCGGAAGCGTCCAAGCAGGCGCGGAAGCGTCCAAGCAGGCGCGGAAGCGTCCAAGCAGGCGCGGAACCGTGCAAGCAGGCGCGGTAGCGTCCAAGCAGGCGCGGAAGCATGCAAGCAGGAGCGGAAGCATGTAAGAAGGCGCAGAACAGTCCAAGCAGGGGCGGAAGCGTCCAAGCAGGCGCGGAATCGTCCAAGCAGGGGGCGGAAGCGTCCAAGCAGGCGCGGAAGCGTCCTAGCAGGCGCGGAAGTGTCCAAGAAGACGCGGAAGCGTCCAAGCAGGCGCGAAAGCGTCCAAGCAGGCTCGGAACCGTGCAAGCAGGCGCGGAAGCGTCCAAGCAGGCGAGGAAGCATGCCAGCAGGCGCGGAAGCATGCAAGAAGGCGCAGAAGAGTCCAAGCAGGCGCGGAAGCATACATACAGGCGCGGAAGCGTCCAAGCAGGCGCGGAAGCGTCCAAGCAGTCGCGGAAGCGTCCAAGCTGGCGCGGAAGCATGCAAGATGGCGCAGAAGAGTCCAAGCAGGCGAGGAAGCATGCAAGCAGGCGCGGAAGCGTCCAAGCAGGCGCGGAAACTTCCAAGTAGTCGCGGAAGCATGCAAGAAGGCGCAGAAGAGTCCAAGCAGTCGCGGAAGCGTCCAAGCCGGCGCGGAAGCGTCCAAGCAGGTTCGGAAGCGTCCAAGCAGGCGCGGAAGCGTCCAAGCAGGCGCGGAAGCGTCCAAGCAGGAGCGGAAGCATTCAAGCATCCGTGGAAGCGTCCAAGCAGTCGCGGAAGCGTCCAAGCAGGCGCGGCAGCGTCCAAGCAGGCGCGGAAGCGTCCAAGCAGGCGCGGAACCCTGCAAGCAGGCGCGGTAATGTCCAAGCAGGCGCGGAAGCGTCCAAGCAGGCGCGGAACCGTGCAAGCAGGCGCGGAAGCGTCCAAGCAGGCGCGGAAGCGTCCAAGCAGGCGCGGAAGCGTCCTAGCAGGCGCGGAAGTGTCCAAGAAGACGCGGAAGCGTCCAAGCAGGCGCGAAAGCGTCCAAGCAGGCTCGGAACCGTGCAAGCAGGCGCGGAAGCGTCCAAGCAGGCGAGGAAGCATGCCAGCAGGCGCGGAAGCATGCAAGAAGGCGCAGAAGAGTCCAAGCAGGCGCGGAAGCATACATACAGGCGCGGAAGCGTCCAAGCAGGCGCGGAAGCGTCCAAGCAGTCGCGGAAGCGTCCAAGCTGGCGCGGAAGCATGCAAGAAGGCGCAGAAGAGTCCAAGCAGGCGCGGAAGCGTCCAAGCAGTCGCGGAAGCGTCCAAGTAAGCGCGGCTGCATGCAAGAAGGCGCAGTAGAGTCCAACCAGGCGCGGAAGCGTCCAAGCAGTCGCGGAAGCGTCCAAGCAGGCGCGGAAGCGTCCAAGCAGGCGCGGAACCGTCCAAGCACTCGCGGAAGCGTCCAAGCAGTCGCGGAAGCGTCCAAGAAGTCGCGGAACCGTCCAAGCAGGAGCGGAAGCGTCCAAGCAGGCGCGGTAACGTCCAAGCAGGCGCGGAAGCGTCCAAGCAGGCGCGAAAGCGTCCAAGGAGGCTCGTAACCGTGCAAGCAGGCGCGGAAGCGTCCAAGCAGGCGAGGAAGCATGCAAGCAGGCGCGGAAGCGTCCAAGCAGGCGCGGAAACTTCCAAGTAGTTGCGGAAGCATGCAAGAAGGCGCAGAAGAGTCCAAGTATTTGCGGAAGCATGCAAGAAGGCGCAGAAGAGTCCAAGCAAGTGCGAAAACGTCCAAGTAGGCGCGGAAGCGACCAAGCAGGCGGGGTAGCGTCCAAGCAGGCGCGGAAGCGTCCAAGCAGGCGCGGAAGCATGCAAGCAGGCGCGGAAGCATGCAAGCAGGCGCGGAAGCATGCAAGAAGGCGCAGAAGAGTCGAAGCAGGCTCGGAACCGTGCAAGCAGGCGCGGAAGCGTCCAAGCAGGCGAGGAAGCGTCCAAGCAGGCGGGGAAACATGCAAGCAGGCGCGGAAGCGTCCAAGCCGGCGCGGTAGCGTCCAAGCAAGCGCGGAAACGACCAAGTAGGCGCGGAAGCTTGCAAGAAGGCGCAGAAGAGTCCAAGCAGGCGCGGAAGCGTCCAAGCAGTCGCGGCAGCGTCCAAGCAGGCGCGGTAGCGTCCAAGCAGGCGCGGAAGCGTCCAAGCAGGCGCGGAAGCGTCCAAGCAGGCGCGGAAGCATGCAAGCAGGCGCGGAAGCATGCAAGAAGGCGCAGAAGAGTCCAAGCAGGCGCGGAAGTGTCCAAGCAGGAGCGGAAGCATGTAAGAAGGCGCAGAACAGTCCAAGCAGGGGCGGAAGCGTCCAAGCAGGCGCGGAAGCGTCCAAGCAGGCGCGGAAGCGTCCAAGCAGGCGCGGAACCGTGCAAGCAGGCGCGGTAGCGTCCAAGCAGGCGCGGAAACGACCAAGTAGGCGCGGAAGCTTGCAAGAAGGCGCAGAAGAGTCCAAGCAGGCGCGGAAGCGTCCAACCAGGAGCGGAAGCGTCCAAGCAGGCGCGGAAGCGTCCAAGCAGGCGCGGAAGCGTCCAAGCAGGCGCGGAACCGTGCAAGCAGGCGCGGTAGCGTCCAAGCAGGCGCGGAAGCATGCAAGCAGGAGCGGAAGCATGTAAGAAGGCGCAGAACAGTCCAAGCAGGGGCGGAAGCGTCCAAGCAGGCGCGGAATCGTCCAAGCAGGGGGCGGAAGCGTCCAAGCAGGCGCGGAAGCGTCCTAGCAGGCGCGGAAGTGTCCAAGAAGACGCGGAAGCGTCCAAGCAGGCGCGAAAGCGTCCAAGCAGGCTCGGAACCGTGCAAGCAGGCGCGGAAGCGTCCAAGCAGGCGAGGAAGCATGCCAGCAGGCGCGGAAGCATGCAAGAAGGCGCAGAAGAGTCCAAGCAGGCGCGGAAGCATACATACAGGCGCGGAAGCGTCCAAGCAGGCGCGGAAGCGTCCAAGCAGTCGCGGAAGCGTCCAAGCTGGCGCGGAAGCATGCAAGATGGCGCAGAAGAGTCCAAGCAGGCGCGGAAGCGTCCAAGCAGTCGCGGAAGCGTCCAAGTAAGCGCGGCTGCATGCAAGAAGGCGCAGTAGAGTCCAACCAGGTGCGGAAGCGTCCAAGCAGTCGCGGAAGCGTCCAAGCAGGCGCGGAAGCGTCCAAGCAGGCGCGGAACCGTCCAAGCACTCGCGGAAGCGTCCAAGCAGTCGCGGAAGCGTCCAAGAAGTCGCGGAACCGTCCAAGCAGGAGCGGAAGCGTCCAAGCAGGCGCGGTAACGTCCAAGCAGGCGCGGAAGCGTCCAAGCAGGCGCGAAAGCGTCCAAGGAGGCTCGTAACCGTGCAAGCAGGCGCGGAAGCGTCCAAGCAGGCGAGGAAGCATGCAAGCAGGCGCGGAAGCGTCCAAGAAGACGCGGAAGCGCCCAAGCAGGCGCGGAAGCGTCCAAGCAGGCGCGGAAGCGTCCAAAAGGTCGCGGAAGCGTCCAAGCAGGCGCGGAAGCGTCCAAGCAGTCGCGGAATCGTCCAAGAAGGCGCGGAAGCGTCCAAGCAGGCGCGGTAGCGTCCAAGCAGGGGCGGAAGCGTCCAAGCAGGCGCGGAAGCATGCAAGCAGGCGCGGCAGCATGCAAGAAGGCGCAGAAGAATCCAAGCAGGCGCGGAAGCGTCCAAGCAGTCGCGGAAGCGTCCAAGCAGTCGCGGAATCGTCCAAGCAGGCGCGGAAGCGTCCAAGCAGGCGCGGTAGCGTCCAAGCAGGGGCGGAAGCGTCCTAGCAGGCGCGGAAGCATCAATACAGGCGCGGAAGCGTCCAAGCAGGCGCGTAAGCGTCCAAGCAGGCTCGGAAGCGTCCAAGCAGGCGCGGAAGCATGCAAGCAGGAGCGGAAGCATGTAAGAAGGCGCAGAACAGTCCAAGCAGGGGCGGAAGCGTCCAAGCAGGCGCGGAATCGTCCAAGCAGGGGGCGGAAGCGTCCAAGCAGGCGCGGAAGCGTCCTAGCAGGCGCGGAAGTGTCCAAGAAGACGCGGAAGCGTCCAAGCAGGCGCGAAAGCGTCCAAGCAGGCTCGGAACCGTGCAAGCAGGCGCGGAAGCGTCCAAGCAGGCGAGGAAGCATGCCAGCAGGCGCGGAAGCATGCAAGAAGGCGCAGAAGAGTCCAAGCAGGCGCGGAAGCATACATACAGGCGCGGAAGCGTCCAAGCAGGCGCGGAAGCGTCCAAGCAGGCGTGGTAGCGTCCAAGCAGGCGCGGAAACGTCCAAGCAGGCGCGGAAACGTCCAAGTAGGCGCGGCAGCATGCAAGAAGGCGCAGAAGGGTCCAAGCAGGCGCGGAAGCGTCCAAGCAGTCACGGAAGCGTCCACGCAGGCGCGGTAGCGTCCAACCAGGCGCGGAAGCGTCCAAGTTGGCGCGGCAGCATGCAAGAAGGCGCAGAAGAGTCCAAGCAGGCGCGGAAGCGTCCAAGCAGTCGCGGAAGCGTTCAAGCAGGCGCGGTCGCGTCCAACCAGGCGCGGAAGCGTCCAAGCAGTCGCGGAAGCGTCCAAGCAGGCGCGGTAGCGTCCAAGCAGGCGCGGAAACGTCCAAGCAGGCGCGGAAGCATGCAAGATGACGCAGAAGAGTCCAAGCAGGCGCGGAAGCTTCCAAGCAGGCGCGGTAGCGGCCAAGCAGTCGCGGAAGCATGCAAGAAGGCGCAGAAGAGTCCAAGCAGGCGCAGAAGAATCCAAGCAGGCGCGGAAGCGTCCAAGCAGTCGCGGAAGCGTCCAAGCAGGCGCGGTAGCGTCCAACCAGGCGCGGAAGCGTCCAAGCAGTCGCGGAAGCGTCCAAGCAGGCGCGGAAGCGTCCAAGCAGGCGCGGAAGAGTCCAAGCAGGCGCGGAAGCGTCCAAGCAGTCACGGAAGCGTCCACGCAGGCGCGGTAGCGTCCAAGCAATCGCGGAAGCGTCCAAGCAGGCGCGGTAGCGTCCAAGCAGTCGCGGAAACGTCCAAGCAGGCGCGGAAGCGTCCAAGCAGTCGCGGAAGCATGCAAGAAGGCGCAGAAGAGTCCAAACAGGCGCAGAAGGGTCCAAGCAGGCGCGGAAGCGTCCAAGGAGTCGCGGAAGCGTCCAAGCAGGCGCGGTAGCGTCCAAGCAGGCGCGGAAGCGTCCAAGAAGTCGCGGAAGCGTCCAAACAGGCGCGGAAGCATGCAAGAAGGCGCAGAAGAGTCCAAGCAGGCGCAGAAGAGTCCAAGCAGGCGCGGAAGCGTCCAAGCAGTCGCGGAAGCGTCCAAGCAGGCGCGGAAGCGTCCAAGCAGGCGCGGAAGCGTCCAACCAGGCGCGGAAGCGTCCAAGCAGTCGCGGAAGCGTCCAAGCAGGCGCGGTAGAGTCCAAGCAGGCGCGGAAACGTCCAAGCAGGCGCGGAAGCATGCAAGAAGGCGCAGAAGAGTCCAAGCAGGCGCGGAAGCGTCCAGGCAGGCGCGGAAGCGACCAAGCAGTCGCGGTAGCGTCCAACCAGGCGCGGAAGCGTCCAAGAAGTCGCGGAAGCGTCCAAACAGGCGCGGAAGCATGCAAGAAGACGCAGAATAGTCCAAGCAGGCGCGGAAGCGTCCAAGCAGTCGCGGAAGCGTCCAAGCAGGCGCGGTAGCGTCCAAGCAGTCGCGGAAACGTCCAAGCAGGCGCGGAAGCGTCCAAGCAGTCGCGGAAGCATGCAAGAAGGCGCAGAAGAGTCCAAACAGGCGCAGAAGGGTCCAAGCAGGCGCGGAAGCGTCCAAGGAGTCGCGGAAGCGTCCAAGCAGGCGCGGTAGCGTCCAAGCAGTCGCGGAAGCGTCCAAGCAGGCGCGGTAGCGTCCAAGCAGGCGCGGAAACGTCCAAGCAGGCGCGGAAGCATGCAAGAAGGCGCAGAAGAGTCCAAGCAGGCGCAGAAGAGTCCAAGCAGGCGCGGAAGCGTCCAAGCAGTCGCGGAAGCGTCCAAGCAGGCGCGGAAGCGTCCAAGCAGGCGCGGAAGCGTCCAACCAGGCGCGGAAGCGTCCAAGCAGTCGCGGAAGCGTCCAAGCAGGCGCGGTAGAGTCCAAGCAGGCGCGGAAACGTCCAAGCAGGCGCGGAAGCATGCAAGAAGGCGCAGAAGAGTCCAAGCAGGCGCGGAAGCGTCCAAGCAGTCGCGGAAGCGTCCAAGCAGGCGCGGAAGCATCCAAGCAGTCGCGGAAGCGTCCAAGCAGGCGCGGTAGCGTCCAAGCAGGCGCGGTAGCGTCCAACCAGGCGCGGTAGCGTCCAAGCAGGCGCGGAATCGTCCAAGCAGGCGGGGAAGCATGCAAGCAGGCGCGGAAGCGTTCAAGCAGGCGCGGAAGCGTCCAAGCAGGCGGGGAAGCATGCAAGAAGGCGCAGAAGGGTCCAAGCAGGCGCGAAAGCGTCCAAGCAGTCGCGGAAGTGTTCAAGCAGGCGCGGTAGCGTCCAAGCAGTCGCGGAAGCCTCCAAGCAGTCGCGGTACCGTCCAAGCAGGCGCGGTAGCGTCCAAGCAGGCGCGGAAACGTCCAAGCAGGCGCGGAAGCATGCAAGAAGGCGCAGAAGAGACCAAGCAGGCGCGGAAGCGTCCAAGCAGTCGCGGAAGCGTACAAGCAGGCGCGGTAGCGTCCAAGCAGGCGCGGAAGCGTCCAAGCAGGCGCGGAAGCGTCCAAGCAGTCGCGGAAGCATCCATACTTGCGCGGATGCGTCCAAGCAGGCGCAGAACCATGGAAGCAGGCGCGGAAGCGTACTAGCAGGCGCGGTAGCGTCCAAGCAGGCGCGAAAGCGTCCAAGCAGTCGCGGAAGCGTTCAAGCAGGCGCGGTAGCGTCCAAGCAGGCGCGGAAGAGTCCAAGCAGGCGCGGAAGCGTCCAAGCAGTCACGGAAGCGTCCACGCAGGCGCGGTAGCGTCCAACCAGGCGCGGAAGCGTCCAAGTTGGCGCGGCAGCATGCAAGAAGGCGCAGAAGAGTCCAAGCAGGCGCGGAAGCGTCCAAGCAGTCGCGGAAGCGTTCAAGCAGGCGCGGTCGCGTCCAACCAGGCGCGGAAGCGTCCAAGCAGTCGCGGAAGCGTCCAAGCAGGCGCGGTAGCGTCCAAGCAGGCGCGGTAGCGTCCAACCAGGCGCGGTAGCGTCCAAGCAGGCGCGGAATCGTCCAAGCAGGCGCGGAAGCATGCAAGAAGGCGCGGAAGCGTCCAAGCAGGCGCGGTAGCGTCCAAGCAGGCGCGGAAACGTCCAAGCAGGCGCGGTAGCGTCCAAGCAATCGCGGAAGCGTCCAAGCAGGCGCGGAAGTGTCCAAGCAGGCGGGGAAGCATGCAAGCAGGCGCGGAAGCGTCCAAGCAGGCGCGGAAACGTCCAAATAGGCGCGGCAGCATGCAAGAAGGCGCAGAAGAGTCCAAGCAGCCGCGGAAGCGTCCAAGCAGGAGGGGAAGCATGCAAGCAGGCGCGGAAGCGTCCAAGCAGGCGCGGAAACGTCCAAGTAGGCGCGGCAGCATGCAAGAAGGCGCAGAAGAGTCCAAGCAGGCGCGGAAGCGTCCAGGCAGGCGCGGAAGCGACCAAGCAGTCGCGGTAGCGTCCAACCAGGCGCGGAAGCGTCCAAGAAGTCGCGGAAGCGTCCAAACAGGCGCGGAAGCATGCAAGAAGACGCAGAATAGTCCAAGCAGGCGCGGAAGCGTCCAAGCAGTCGCGGAAGCGTCCAAGCAGGCGCGGTAGCGTCCAAGCAGTCGCGGAAACGTCCAAGCAGGCGCGGAAGCGTCCAAGCAGTCGCGGAAGCATGCAAGAAGGCGCAGAAGAGTCCAAACAGGCGCAGAAGGGTCCAAGCAGGCGCGGAAGCGTCCAAGGAGTCGCGGAAGCGTCCAAGCAGGCGCGGTAGCGTCCAAGCAGTCGCGGAAGCGTCCAAGCAGGCGCGGTAGCGTCCAAGCAGGCGCGGAAACGTCCAAGCAGGCGCGGAAGCATGCAAGAAGGCGCAGAAGAGTCCAAGCAGGCGCAGAAGAGTCCAAGCAGGCGCGGAAGCGTCCAAGCAGTCGCGGAAGCGTCCAAGCAGGCGCGGAAGCGTCCAAGCAGGCGCGGAAGCGTCCAACCAGGCGCGGAAGCGTCCAAGCAGTCGCGGAAGCGTCCAAGCAGGCGCGGTAGAGTCCAAGCAGGCGCGGAAACGTCCAAGCAGGCGCGGAAGCATGCAAGAAGGCGCAGAAGAGTCCAAGCAGGCGCGGAAGCGTCCAAGCAGTCGCGGAAGCGTCCAAGCAGGCGCGGAAGCATCCAAGCAGTCGCGGAAGCGTCCAAGCAGGCGCGGTAGCGTCCAAGCAGGCGCGGTAGCGTCCAACCAGGCGCGGTAGCGTCCAAGCAGGCGCGGAATCGTCCAAGCAGGCGGGGAAGCATGCAAGCAGGCGCGGAAGCGTCCAAGCAGGCGCGGAAGCGTCCAAGCAGGCGGGGAAGCATGCAAGAAGGCGCAGAAGGGTCCAAGCAGGCGCGAAAGCGTCCAAGCAGTCGCGGAAGTGTTCAAGCAGGCGCGGTAGCGTCCAAGCAGTCGCGGAAGCCTCCAAGCAGTCGCGGTACCGTCCAAGCAGGCGCGGTAGCGTCCAAGCAGGCGCGGAAACGTCCAAGCAGGCGCGGAAGCATGCAAGAAGGCGCAGAAGAGACCAAGCAGGCGCGGAAGCGTCCAAGCAGTCGCGGAAGCGTACAAGCAGGCGCGGTAGCGTCCAAGCAGGCGCGGAAGCGTCCAAGCAGGCGCGGAAGCGTCCAAGCAGTCGCGGAAGCATCCATACTTGCGCGGATGCGTCCAAGCAGGCGCAGAACCATGGAAGCAGGCGCGGAAGCGTACTAGCAGGCGCGGTAGCGTCCAAGCAGGCGCGAAAGCGTCCAAGCAGTCGCGGAAGCGTTCAAGCAGGCGCGGTAGCGTCCAAGCAGTCGCGGAAGCGTCCAAGGAGGCGGGGAAGCATGCAAGCCCGCGCGGAAGCGTCCAAGCAGGCGCGGAAGCGTCCAAGCAGGCGGGGAAGCATGCAAGAAGGCGCAGAAGGGTCCAAGCAGGCGCGAAAGCGTCCAAGCAGTCGCGGAAGTGTTCAAGCAGGCGCGGTAGCGTCCAAGCAGTCGCGGAAGCCTCCAAGCAGTCGCGGTACCGTCCAAGCAGGCGCGGTAGCGTCCAAGCAGGCGCGGAAACGTCCAAGCAGGCGCGGAAGCATGCAAGAAGGCGCAGAAGAGACCAAGCAGGCGCGGAAGCGTCCAAGCAGTCGCGGAAGCGTCCAAGCAGGCGCGAAAGCGTCCAAGCAGTCGCGGAAGCGTTCAAGCAGGCGCGGTAGCGTCCAACCAGGCGCGGAAGCGTCCAAGCAGTCGCGGAAGCGTCCAAGCAGGCGCGGTTGCGTCTAAGCAGGCGCGGAAACGTCCAAGCAGGCGCGGAAGCATGCAAGAAGACGCAGAAGGGTCCAAGCAGGCGCGAAAGCGTCCAAGCAGTCGCGGAAGCGTTCAAGCAGGCGCGGTAGCGTCCAAGCAGTCGCGGAAGCCTCCAAGCAGGCGCGGTAGCGTCCAAGCTTGCGCGGAAACGTCCAAGCAGGCGCGGAAGCATGCAAGAAGGCGCAGAAGAGTCCAAGCAGGCGCGGAAGCGTCCAAGCAGTCGCGGAAGCGTCCAAGCAGGCGCGAAAGCGTCCAAGCAGTCGCGGAAGCGTTCAAGCAGGCGCGGTAGTGTCCAAGCAGTCGCGGAAGCCTCCAAGCAGGCGCGGTAGCGTCCAATCAGGCGCGGTAGCGTCCAAGCAGGCGCGGAAACGTCCAAGCAGTCGCGGAAGCATGCAAGAAGGCGCAGAAGAGTCCAAGCAGGCGCGGAAGCGTCCAAGCAGTCGCGGAAGCGTCCAAGCAGGCGCGGTAGCGTCCAAGCAGTCCCGGAAGCGTACAAGCAGGCGGGGAAGCATGCAAGCAGTCGCGGAAGCGTTCAAGCAGGCGCGGTAGCGTCCAAGCAGTCGCGGAAGCCTCCAAGCAGGCGCGGTAGCGTCCAAGCAGTCGCGGAAGCGTCCAAGCAGGCGCGGTAGCATGCAAGAAGACGCAGAAGAGTCCAAGCAGGCGCGGAAGCGTCCAAGCAGCCGGGGAAGCATGCAAGCAGGCGCGGTAGCGTCCAACCAGGCGCGGAAGCGTCCACGCAGTCGCGGAAGCGTCCAAGCAGGCGCGATAGCGTCCAAGCAGAAGCGGAAGCGTGTAAGAAGGCGCGGTAGCGTCCAAGCAGGCGCGGAAACGTCCAAGCAGGCGCGGAAGCGTCCAAGCAGTCGCGGAAGCCTCCAAGCAGACGCGGTACCGTCCAAGCAGGCGCGGTAGCGTCCAAGCAGGCGCGGAAACGTCCAAGCAGGCGCGGAAGCATGCAAGAAGGCGCAGAAGAGACCAAGCAGGCGCGGAAGCGTCCAAGCAGTCGCGGAAGCGTCCAAGCAGGCGCGGTAGCGTCCAAGCAGTCCCGGAAGCGTACAAGCAGGCGGGGAAGCATGCAAGCAGTCGCGGAAGCGTTCAAGCAGGCGCGGTAGCGTCCAAGCAGTCGCGGAAGCCTCCAAGCAGGCGCGGTAGCGTCCAAGCAGTCGCGGAAGCGTCCACGCAGTCGCGGAAGCGTCCAAGCAGTCGCGGAAGCGTCCAAGCAGGCGCGAAAGCGTCCAAGCAGTCGCGGAAGCGTTCAAGCAGGCGCGGTAGTGTCCAAGCAGTCGCGGAAGCCTCCAAGCAGGCGCGGTAGCGTCCAATCAGGCGCGGTAGCGTCCAAGCAGGCGCGGAAACGTCCAAGCAGTCGCGGAAGCATGCAAGAAGGCGCAGAAGAGTCCAAGCAGGCGCGGAAGCGTCCAAGCAGTCGCGGAAGCGTCCAAGCAGGCGCGGTAGCGTCCAAGCAGTCCCGGAAGCGTACAAGCAGGCGGGGAAGCATGCAAGCAGTCGCGGAAGCGTTCAAGCAGGCGCGGTAGCGTCCAAGCAGTCGCGGAAGCCTCCAAGCAGGCGCGGTAGCGTCCAAGCAGTCGCGGAAGCGTCCAAGCAGGCGCGGTAGCATGCAAGAAGACGCAGAAGAGTCCAAGCAGGCGCGGAAGCGTCCAAGCAGCCGGGGAAGCATGCAAGCAGGCGCGGTAGCGTCCAACCAGGCGCGGAAGCGTCCACGCAGTCGCGGAAGCGTCCAAGCAGGCGCGATAGCGTCCAAGCAGAAGCGGAAGCGTGTAAGAAGGCGCGGTAGCGTCCAAGCAGGCGCGGAAACGTCCAAGCAGGCGCGGAAGCGTCCAAGCAGTCGCGGAAGCCTCCAAGCAGACGCGGTACCGTCCAAGCAGGCGCGGTAGCGTCCAAGCAGGCGCGGAAACGTCCAAGCAGGCGCGGAAGCATGCAAGAAGGCGCAGAAGAGACCAAGCAGGCGCGGAAGCGTCCAAGCAGTCGCGGAAGCGTACAAGCAGGCGCGGTAGCGTCCAAGCAGGCGCGGAAGCGTCCAAGCAGGCGCGGAAGCGTCCAAGCAGTCGCGGAAGCATCCATACTTGCGCGGATGCGTCCAAGCAGGCGCAGAACCATGGAAGCAGGCGCGGAAGCGTACTAGCAGGCGCGGTAGCGTCCAAGCAGGCGCGAAAGCGTCCAAGCAGTCGCGGAAGCGTTCAAGCAGGCGCGGTAGCGTCCAAGCAGTCGCGGAAGCGTCCAAGGAGGCGGGGAAGCATGCAAGCCCGCGCGGAAGCGTCCAAGCAGGCGCGGAAGCGTCCAAGCAGGCGGGGAAGCATGCAAGAAGGCGCAGAAGGGTCCAAGCAGGCGCGAAAGCGTCCAAGCAGTCGCGGAAGTGTTCAAGCAGGCGCGGTAGCGTCCAAGCAGTCGCGGAAGCCTCCAAGCAGTCGCGGTACCGTCCAAGCAGGCGCGGTAGCGTCCAAGCAGGCGCGGAAACGTCCAAGCAGGCGCGGAAGCATGCAAGAAGGCGCAGAAGAGACCAAGCAGGCGCGGAAGCGTCCAAGCAGTCGCGGAAGCGTCCAAGCAGGCGCGAAAGCGTCCAAGCAGTCGCGGAAGCGTTCAAGCAGGCGCGGTAGCGTCCAACCAGGCGCGGAAGCGTCCAAGCAGTCGCGGAAGCGTCCAAGCAGGCGCGGTTGCGTCTAAGCAGGCGCGGAAACGTCCAAGCAGGCGCGGAAGCATGCAAGAAGACGCAGAAGGGTCCAAGCAGGCGCGAAAGCGTCCAAGCAGTCGCGGAAGCGTTCAAGCAGGCGCGGTAGCGTCCAAGCAGTCGCGGAAGCCTCCAAGCAGGCGCGGTAGCGTCCAAGCTTGCGCGGAAACGTCCAAGCAGGCGCGGAAGCATGCAAGAAGGCGCAGAAGAGTCCAAGCAGGCGCGGAAGCGTCCAAGCAGTCGCGGAAGCGTCCAAGCAGGCGCGGCAGCGTCCAAGCAGTCGCGGAAGCGTCCAAGCAGGCGCGGTAGCGTCCAAGCAGGCGCGGTAGCGTCCAACCAGGCGCGGAAGCGTCCAAGCAGGCGCGGAAGCATGCAAGAAGACGCAGAAGAGTCCAAGCAGGCGCGGAAGCGTCCAAGCAGGCGCGGCAGCATGCAAGAAGGCGCAGAAGAGTCCAAGCAGGCGCGGAAGCGTCCAAGCAGGCGCGGCAGCATGCAAGAAGGCGCAGAAGAGTCCAAGCAGGCGCGGAAACGTCCAAGCAGGCGCGGAAGCATGCAAGAAGACGCAGAAGAGTCCAAGCAGGCGCGGTAACGTCCAAGTAGGCGCGGAAGCATGCAAGAAGACGCAGAAGAGTCCAAGCAGGCGCGGAAGCGTCCAAGCAGTCGCGGTAGCGTGCAAGCAGGCGCGGAAGCGTCCAAACAGGCGCGGAAACGGCCAAGCAGGCGCGGAAGCGTCCAAGCAGACGTGGGAGCGTCCAAGCATGCGCGGAAGCGTCCAAGCAGGCGCGGAAGCGTCCAAGCAGGCGCGGTAGAGTCCAAGCAGTCGCGGAAGCGTCCAAGGAGGCGCGGAAGCGTGCAAGCAGGCGCGGAAGCGTCCAAGCAGGCGCGGGCGCTTCCACGCAGTCGCGGAAGCGTGCAAGCAGGCGCGGAAGCGTCCAAGCAGGCGCGGGCGCTTCCACGCAGGCGCGGAAGCGTCCAAGTAGTCGCGGAAGCGTCCAAGCAGGCGCAGTAGCGTCCAAGCAGGCGCGGAAACGTCCACGCAGGCGTGGAAGAGTCCAAGCAGGCGCGGGAGCGTCCAAGCAGGCGTGAAAGCGTCAAAGCAGGCTCGGAACCGTGCAAGCAGGCGTGGAAGCGTCCAAGCAGTCGCGGAAGCGTCCAAGCAGGCGCGGTAGAGTCCAAGCAGTCGCGGAAGCGTCCAAGGAGGCGCGGTAGCGTGCAAGCAGGCGCGGAAGCGTCCAAGCAGGCGCGGGCGTTTCCACGCAGTCGCGGAACCGTGCAAGCAGGCGCAGAAGAGTCCAAGCAGGCGCGGAAACGTCCAAGCAGGCGCGGAAGCATGCAAGAAGACGCAGAAGAGTCGAAGCAGGCGCGGAAGCGTCCAAACAGGAGGGGAAGCATGCAAGCAGGCGCGGAAGCGTCCAAGCAGGCGCGGAAACGTCCAAGTAGGCGCGGAAGCATGCAAGAAGGCGCAGAAGAGTACAAGCAGGCGCGGAAGCGTCCAAGCAGTCGCAGAAGCGTCCAAGCAGGCGCGGTAGCGTCCAACCAGGCGCGGAAGCGTCCAAGCAGGCGCGGAAGCATGCAAGAAGACGCAGAAGAGTCCAAGCAGGCGCGGAAGCGTCCAAGCAGGCGCGATAGCGTCCAAGCAGACGCGGAAGCGTGTAAGAAGGCGCGGTAGCGTCCAAGCAGTCGCGGAAGCGTCCAAGCAGGCGCGGAAGCATGCAAGAAGACGCAGAAGAGTCCAAGCAGGCGCGGAAGCGTCCAAGCAGTCGCGGAAGCGTCCAAGCAGGCGCGGCAGCGTCCAAGCAGTCGCGGAAGCGTCCAAGCAGGCGCGGTAGCGTCCAAGCAGGCGCGGAAGCGTCCAAGCAGTCGCGGAAGCGTCCAAGCAGGCGCGGTAGCGTCCAACCAGGCGCGGAAGCGTCCAAGCAGGCGCGGAAGCATGCAAGAAGACGCAGAAGAGTCCAAGCAGGCGCGGAAGCGTCCAAGCAGGCGCGGCAGCATGCAAGAAGGCGCAGAAGAGTCCAAGCAGGCGCGGAAACGTCCAAGCAGGCGCGGAAGCATGCAAGAAGACGCAGAAGAGTCCAAGCAGGCGCGGTAACGTCCAAGTAGGCGCGGAAGCATGCAAGAAGGCGCGGAAGCGTCCAAGCAGGCGCGGTAGCGTCCAAGCAGGCGCGGAAGCGTCCAAGCAGGCGCGGAAACGTCCAAGTAGGCGCGGAAACGTCCAAGTAGGCGCGGTAGCGTCCAACCAGGCGCAGAAGAGTCCAAGCAGGCGCGGAAACGTCCAAGCAGGCGCGGAAGCATGCAAGAAGACGCAGAAGAGTCCAAGCAGGCGCGGAAGCGTCCAAGCAGGCGCGGTAGCGTCCAAGCAGTCGCGGAAGAGTCCAAGCAGGCGCGGTAGCGTCCATGCAGTCGCGGTAGCGTCCAAGCAGGAGGGGAAGCATGCAAGCAGGCGCGGAAGCGTCCAAGTAGGCGCGGAAGCATGCAAGAAGGCGCAGAAGAGTACAAGCAGGCGCGGTAGCGTCCAACCAGGCGCGGAAGCGTCCAAGCAGGCGGGGAAGCATGCAAGCAGGCGCGGTAGCGTCCAAGCAGGCGCGGAAACGTCCAAGCAGGCGCGGTAGCGTCCAACCAGGCGCGGAAGCGTCCAAGCAGGCGCGGTAGCGTCCAAGCAGTCGCGGAAGAGTCCAAGCAGGCGCGGTAGCGTCCATGCAGTCGCGGTAGCGTCCAAGCAGGAGGGGAAGCATGCAAGCAGGCGCGGAAGCGTCCAAGCAGGAGGGGAAGCATGCAAGCAGGCGCGGAAGCGTCCAAGCAGGCGCGGAAACGTCCAAGTAGGCGCGGAAGCATGCAAGAAGGCGCAGAAGAGTCCAAGCAGGCGCGGAAGCGTCCAAGCAGTCGCAGAAGCGTCCAAGCAGGCGCGGTAGCGTCCAACCAGGCGCGGAAGCGTGCAAGCAGGCGCGGAAGCGTCCAAGCAGGCGCGGTAGCGTCCAAGCAGTCGCGGAAGCGTCCAAGCAGGCGCGGTAGCGTCCAACCAGGCGCGGAAGCGTCCAAGCAGGCGGGGAAGCATGCAAGCAGGCGCGGTAGCGTCCAAGCAGGCGCGGAAACGTCCAAGCAGGCGCGGTAGCGTCCAACCAGGCGCAGAAGAGTCCTGTCACGTCCCGTGTCCTCGATCGGGAGTAACGTATTTATTTTCCTGTTTTAGGCTTGCCCACTGTGCGTAGACTGTCGCCAGGGAACAGGGAGGAGATGCAGGTGATCTTATTCCGCCGAATTGAATGAGGTAAGTATCGCTAGTGGTCCTTACTTAATGGAGGCGAACTTATTTATATCTATGTTAATAGTTTTATTCGTTTTAGGTATCGCTTGGGAAAAGGTACGACGAAGAGGGGAAACGCACGAAGATGAATTTGAGGTTAATATAACAAATAGAAAACTTTAAGATTCACAAATGTACGAAAGAAACTGTCTGATAAAATAAAAGGATTTGCAAATTAATCAATCTTAAGTTATTTCAAGAACGTAACGGCGGAAATATTCTGGGCTGGTGCAAAGCGTGAGATGCAGCAAGTATTACCGCAAATTTTGTCAAGACAGCCACTGGGCGCTTTGACAATACCGCAATGCCAGTATAGCCACTCGAGGAATACTTCAACCGGATAATTTTCGCGTAAATATTGTTACAGTTATCACGGCGTGAGCTGCAGCTACTTAGCGCAGGCTTTATCGTGTCGGCCACTGGGCGCTACGATAAATCTCACAGTGATACTATAAGAATATAATTGATTTGTATTAAAATTAACACTTGGTATGTTTAATTGGTTTCGTGCGTTTTGAGGAATAGGGAATGACAGGTGAATAAGTAAAGACCAGATTTAACTATTCTAAATGTATTAAAATGATTAAAGTGGTTACAAGGTTTAAGGATTTGTTAATACAATTCGTTGTATAACAATGGGTGTGTCGCCGAAGCCCTCGGGCACAGCGGTTATGTTGAACGTCGTGTTTTATAAAATGAGTTACAATAGTGTACGAATACAAAATTATCCGCGTACCTCGGTCACGGGTTTTGAATATACACTAAGAGTAACGAATAATTAATTAGAGTGCCTTGAGTTATAGAAGAGTTAATATTAGTGAAAACGTACAAAGTTATCCGCGTACCTCGGTCACGGGTTTTGAACGTGCACAAATATAAAAGGAGTAACGAGTGATAATGGGTGTGTCGCTGTACGACCTCGGTAATACAGCGGAGTCAGAGTGCAGCCGTAATGATTGAATACTCACTCGTTGGTATAATAGTCGTAGGAGATGTGGCACTGTATGCTTCGTTGCACTGTTTAACTAGTAACTTCGCGTGTTTAAGCTCGATGTACGCTGGTCGGCTGCTGCTGCTTGACTGACTAAAGCGGCGTTGCGCTGCTCCTTATATATTCAATTCATATCGCTAATTCTAAGAATGCTGAGCGGCGGGCGGCTTGCATTTTCCTATCTTTGCTGACATCCTCCGCCTTGCAATTTATTCTGCTGACCGTCTTACGCCTTGCAGTTTCTTATCGCCGTGGGAAGGAAAACTGCTGACGGTCTTACGCCTTGCAGTTTCTCGAGCTTATCTTATCGTGGTTAGAGATAAGAAACTGCTGAGCGTGTACAATATTATATAGTCTTGAAATAAAAGGATGTCGCATGCGCTTTTAATTATATAGTTAGGAAACGAATAGATGTCTCATACTTTTCGCAAATGAAATGATGTCTCGCGAATTTGATTTTAATACCTTTTATATAGTAGCGAGATGGAATGTTGTCCTATACTTCTGAAATGTTTAGATGCTTTACATCTTTTGATATTTACTACCTTTATGAGTCACCTAGACGTATTACATTGATTATTACTATGGTTATTAGTCTTGAATATTACTTTTATGCGCCTTTACATATATATATATATATTTATTTTGATAGATTAATGTATTTTCGTACATATATACGTGATGTATATATGTGTATGTGTGTCTATGTATATATATATATATATAGGCGTACGTATGGACGCGCTTTCGCGAATTAGGGGGTGGGAGGTTTGAATACGCGATTTTAACAATAGTGACGTCAATTTCGGGTTGACGTTACACCTCCCCCCTTTTTGTAGAACAAATTTATTCGGAAATTTGTTCTAAGCGGTCTATTCTATCTCTTAACTCGGAGAGACTTACTACTTTAGGACTTTGCGGCTGGCGAGAAAACGGTCTTGGCATCTGTCGGTTAATATCATCATCGTTCTCAGGGGCGTTCAATTCTGGGTTTTCTGGATTCGAAGCTCGTTGTCGAGCACGTTGCAAGAGGCAGTAGGTGATGGATGTCCATACAGCTCCAAGTAATTCGATGCCACATCCGAATACGGCATACAGTGAGTAGCCGTGAATAATAGTATCAACGATGGTCTTCACGAATTTCACAATCACAAATATTGCTAGGCATCCTGCGCTGATGGAGCCAAACGTAATGAAATGGTCCCATATCTTCGATAGTGCTCCTTGGGCTAGTTTCTGCACGGCGTCTTCGTCTAACAGATGCGTGAGTTGGATAGTCCCGGGGATGATATCTTGTCCGGTGACGCCACGCGCTACGGAATTCAGAATGGCGGCTCTTTCTGCCGGGAACATGATATGGTCTCGTAGCTTGTCGATGTCTGCTTGCGTGTAGGTTCCGCTTACGGCGAGTGTAGCTGGTACCGTATATTTCCAGGTTGGCTTGGTCATCGGTTTCAACTCTTGTGGTGGGACAGCTTCCACTGGATTCGGCAGTATTTTGTGCCATGATTCGTCGATGTTGTACATTATCGGCAGGATCGGGTTGCAGTCGCGGTGAGTACCTTGTTGTACTAATACTCTGGTTTTAGGCTTCATAAATTTTGATGTGTTTCTGTGTAGAACGGGAAGTTCCACGAAACATTCTTGCGTGCGGCGTAGTTTCACTTCTACGGGAATGCACCTGATTATATGGACGGCTTCTCCAGCGGTCGTGGCCATGTATCCCGGTCCTTTCATTAGGGACCAGGCAAATTCCTCAGGCAGTATCGATGCGATTGAGAGTGCATTTTCGAGCACTTGCCTCTCCAAGGCGCATCTATGCGTGAGTGACGAGGTAAAGAGGGTAATTATCTGTCCTCGTATATGGCGTTCAACATATACGAATTTCGAATTCATATATGTAAAGATGTCGAGGTTATCAGGCGTAATTGTTCTTTTCCCAGTAAATGTACGTCCTTTTTGTGTTTCCAGAATGAACAGCTTAGGATGTTCTGTTCGTAGGAGCGTATATCCGCACACGTTTTGTTCCGAAACCTTGGTCAGGGCGAAGGTTATGTCGTCCCTGGTAAGTGCATAAATTGTAGGTAAGGTTGAATTTTGTCCCGCTTCTGTGATCCGTTGTGCCAATCCTTCGTATAATACGTCATATTGCTCGAATTTACAGGTGGACTCCGGTGTTGGTTTCCAGTACGTATATCCGTCTTCTCCATCTAGACAGTATCCGTCTTGAAATGAGCAGGTAGTTCCACTTTTGAGGATGATCTTATTCTCGTTCAGCTTGACTGCGGCGCTGCCCGTGCGAAGTGTAATCTTCGCCAATCCTTGTACCACTACGTTGTCCCAGGATCCGTAGGGGTCCGCATACTGGGTTCCGGTGCATGTTCCGTCATTTGTGATTGTTCCGGCGAAGGTAAACATTCTTGTAGATGTTGTATTAGCTCGAATGCCGGTTAGAACTGCTCCGTTCCCGAGAGATATAGTTCCTTCTTGATGTAGACGTAGGCACGTCTCGTGGCTTACATCTGCTAGATACTCCACGTAGCCATTGTGAACTGCTGATATATGGGAGTGCATTCCACAGTAAAAGACTGTTCTCTTAATCTCGATTTTACACTGTATGTAGTTCGCGTGTTCGTACTCTGCCAATTGCAATAGTTGTATGTATGTTTCTTCCGTTTCCGCCCCTCGAACGTTGATGTCACATTCGCCTACTTTTACTAATAATATCGTCGTTATATTTAGCCTCTCGCCACTGCAATCGTATGCGATTAGTCCGTAAGCCATTGGGCTGACGCATAGGAGAAATACAATGAGGACCTTCATCCTGAAACAGAAGTCTGACATTTCGTAAGTACTATTAATTAATGATTAAGCTTAAATCTAGTAACATAGTGATTATTTATTTTTGTTTATTTTTGTTTTATTTTATTTCTTCGTTTACTTGTAGTTTAGTAAGGCATTATTTTTATTTTATTTTGATTAACATAATTATTTTCCTCTAAAGTTCCGTGATGGTGGGACGACGATGAGCTAATTTTAACTTGTTAGCGTGCACTACGCGATTTTTGCCGTTCATTAATATGGATATATTTCCGTTATTAAGGATTTGCTGAATTTTGTAGGGACCGGAATATTGACTCGCGAATTTTCCTTGTCGGGGTTCTTTGAGTAAAAATACATCGTCGCCGACGTGGAATGTTTGGGGGTTTACTCTTCGGTCGTAGTATCCTTTTGATTTTTGCTTGGCTTCCTTCAAGTTTTCTCGGGCGGTGTTTTGTAATTTATTGATCTTCATAAATAGATCCTCCAAATATTCTTTATATGATGGGTCCAGGTTTTCTTCCAGCGGCGGGTCAGTGGACGGTGCTCGTGCTATTTTTCCGAACAGTAATTCGTGCGGTGAGAATTTCGTTCCTTCGTGAATGCTGGTGTTATATGAGAACATCGCGTTCTCTATCCATTCATCCCAATTGGAGGTGTCGTCGATATACTGTTTTAAGAATTCTATTAGCACGTGATGTGATCTTTCGAGGGATCCATTGGCTTGTGGGTGATAAGCTGTCGTCTGGTACTGCTTTATTCGGCATTTCTTTGCCACGGCTTTAAATAAAGCTGATAAGAAGTTTGATCCCTGGTCTGTGAGTAATGCTCGTGGAGCTCCAAATCTGCATATGAAATTCTTAAGGAAGGCGTCGGCCACGCTACGTGAATCTGCTTTTTGCAATGGTACTGCGACACTGTATTTCGTTAAAAGGTCTTGGATGGTCAGTATGTATTCATTTCCCATTTTTGTTACAGGGAGTGGTCCAACTATGTCGAGTGCTATTTTGTCGAAGGCTGCGCAAGGTGTACCGGTAAGTATCATTGGTTGGCGAGTTTTAATCCGTGTTAGCTTCCTCTTTTGACATTCGATGCATGTTCTTACACACTCAGTAATATCTTTCTTCATTCCATCCCAGAAATAGCGCTGTCGAATGCGATTGTAGGTTTTTGTAACTCCTTTATGTCCTGCGATTACGGAATCGTGGTTTTCTTCCATTATTTGTCTTCGTTGTTCCGTTGTCGGCACTGTGATGAGAGATCGACATATCGTGATAGTAAGTTGATATTCCTGGAGGGTTTGCTTGAGATAATTGAGGAAAAATTTCCATGGTATGCCGTCGTAGTACGGGGTTTTAGAAATGCTGAAGCTCCTGATCCTCAGTTCGTCGAGTACGTCTTTTATCGCGCGAATGCCATTTTTTATGTTTTCTTTCGTAATGGGTATCCTATCGTGTTCTTTTATGGGGATTGCTATAATGCTGTAAGATTGTGTAGGTTTTATTTTAGCTCTCTCAAATGTTAGGTTTTCAAATTTCGGGAGTTCGCCGTATGAGAGTAATTCGATTGCCCCTTTATCCTGGGGTTGCCCATTCATGTCAATGAAAATTATCTTATGGTCCTTTTGTATTCTTAAAGAGTCATTGCTTTCTTCAATCTTCAAGGGTGCGCCGCGTAGAGTTGCGGGTACGAAAGTTCGTTCGAAAAGTGCATCCGAGTCCGATGATGTGAGCGGTGCATCTTCCATTTCGATACTTTGCGTTTCTTCGATGTCGTCGTTTGATTCCAGTTGAGTGAGGGCTTCTTCCTCGTTTCCGTAGTCCAAAATCCGTGGAGTGAGATGAAGTGTTTCGTCGCGAGGGGTTGAGTGGTGTATGGGTAGGGGAATTTCTTCTGGAGAGGGGGAATGAGTGGGAGGAGGGCTTCGTGAGGGTGTAGGAGGGGAATCTGCGACGTCGGAGGTCGTAGAGTCTTGTATTCTTGGGATACGTTTTCCTGGTGGAAGAGGGAAAGGGCTGAAGGCTGTGGAAGGCGTTCGCTTTCTTGGATCTTTTGATCCAGTCTCTGATGACTGCTTGGAGGTAGTCGGTAGCTGCTTCTGTTCTACCGGGCTATGGAATCGCGGTTTGCTTGCGGGAAAGATTTCGAGGGAGTCAGAGGATGATGATTCGTCTTGTTGCCTTTTCCTTCCTATAGAGCAGATCGGCGCTGAAGGCTGCTCCTTCTCGTCGTTCTCCGGTGGGTTCCGGGATAGTGCGTCGGCGTTTGCGTTTGCTCGACCTTCTTTATAAAATATTTTGTATTCGTATTCCGAAAGTTTTAACTTCCATTTCCATAATCTTGATGTGGGATCTTTAATTGAATTTAGCCACACCAGTGGTTTGTGATCCGTAATGATTTTAAATTCTCTCCCGTATAAGTATGGTCTAAAATGATTTATGCAGTAAACTATTGCGAGACATTCTTTTTCGATTGTTGAGTAATTCTTTTCCGCTTGATTTAATAGTCGCGATGCGTATGCTATTGGAAGATCCTTCCCGATTGGTCCTTGACTTAGGACTCCGCCAATTGCATATCCGGATGCATCTGTGGTTAGATTGAAGGTTTCCGTGAAGTTAGGGTATTGAAGAATCGGTTCGGTTATTAGTGCTTTCTTGAGTCTTTGAAATGCGTCTTCTTGCGCAGGCGTCCATCTGAATGCTACTTCCTTTTTTAATAAATCGGTGAGAGGTTTCGCGGTTTTTGAAAAGTTAGGTATGAATCTGCGGTAATATCCGGCAAGACCCAGAAATTGTTTTATATTCTTTGGATTTTTTGGAACTGGGAAGTGGTCCACCGCCGTTATTTTCTTCGGGTCTGGTTTAACTCCGTTCTCGCTAATAATGTGTCCGAGATAATTAACTTCGTGGCGCAAAAACTCGCACTTATCTGGTTGTAAGCGGAGATTTGCTTCCCGTAATCTTTTCATGAGTCGGGTAAATTTAATCTCATGTTCTCGGAGCGAGCGAGCGTATAGGACTATATCATCAAGGTAGACAAACAATTCTATCCCTTGTAGTCCGGTTAAAACGTTATTCATTAGTCTTTGAAACGTTGCGGGGGCATTTTTGAGTCCAAACGGCATGCGTTTGAATTCGTAATGTCCGTATGGTGTAGAGAAGGCGGTTTTATGAGCGTCTGCCGATTTCATAGGAATTTGGTGAAAACCTGATGCTAGGTCGAAAACGGAAAAATATTTGGCACTACCCAATTGATCTAGAATTTCATTTATATTAGGAAGTGGGTAGGCGTCTCCGATCGTTTTGTCATTGAGGGCTCGGTAATCTATTACCATACGCCATCGTTTGTTTCCTTGGGAGTCTGGTTTTTTCGGCACGATCCACAGAGGTGAGTTATAAGGTGAAAGAGAGGGTTCTATTACTCCGTTTTCTATAAGTTCAGTCACTTGTCTATTTATTTCTTCCTTGTGTACCGGGGGAAACCGATATTGTTTCGCGTTTACCGGAATATCGTCCGTAGTGTGAATGGGATGTTCTATTGCGCTTGTTGCCCCGAAATGGTCTCCGGGTAAGTAAAATCTGTCTGCATTTTCTTCTATTAATTTCATCACGCTTCGTTCTTCTTCTGAATTTAAGTGATCCAATCTGAGAGCTTCTTTGATTTCTTTTAGTCGTTGTTTATCGCAGTTTGTCTGGGTAAGGAATACTCGTGCGGAATTTTCGTCTTCTAAAATTTCGTTTTGACTAGGTGCAGTTTGACTTGTATTTTCTACTTCTCTGAGTACTAATGTTGGTATGATTATATGTTCATCTTCCTCCGTGGTATTAAAGATCGGAAGGTATGCTCTTCCCTTTGTGTTAGTTACTACGGCGTTGCCAAGGAATATCCCTTCTTTCGTTAGTAGACGAGGTAGGTAACCCATTTTAATTTCTGGATTTGATATTTTGATTTGGAATGGTGCAACCGATCTTTTAGGGATTGTTAAAAATTCGCGTTCGAAAAAAGGTATATGTAATTCTTCCCATTGGAGGCTTCGGCTTTTGTAATCAATCGTGACTGAATTTTGCGTCATAAATTCGGAACCTAAAATTCCGTCTTGGTCGATGGGGAACGAATCGTCAACTAAATGAAATGTTATTGGTCGTCCGGCAATCGCGATTTCTGCCGTTCCTCGAGTGGATATTGGCGTTGAGGTGATTCCCCTAATTTTCAAAGTTATGTCGTGATTAATTTTTTGAGCCGATTCTGAAAATGATTCTTTTATGAGGTTGATTTCAGATCCTGAGTCTATCATTAAATTTAATTTTTTCTGATTATTTGTTGTAGCTACTTGAATGGTTGGTACTACAGAATCTTGATTTAATTGGACTCTGGCGACTCGGAAACTTGGGTCATCGCGTTCTGATCTTCCGGTTCGTTTGTTTCTACGATCGTCGTGAATGTTCGGTGCCCCGATTGGCTGGCTTCCCGGCGGACACCGGCTACCGGGTTGCGAGAACCGTTTCCCTGATTCATGGAGTTATTAGCATTCGTTCTCCTTTGTGAATACGGGGTTATCTCTCCGGCCTCAACCTTTGCTTTAAATTTCCTGCATTCGTCCATATTATGACCCGGGTTTTTACAGTAACGGCAAGTGACTACCGATGAGGGTGCAGGGAATCTGGGTTGCTGGTAGGTTCTTGTTGTGACCGGTGAGGATCGTTGTGGTTCGTAATCGCGTCGTGGGGAAAATTCGTTTGATTGTCGCGGAGGTGCTCTATCATCGTATCGCCGTTGAGACGGCCTGTCTTCATAACGTCGTGGGGGAAATCTATACTCGTTTTGTCGCGGCGGCGATCTGTATGCATTTCGACGCGGAGGGGAACGATATCTAACCCTGGTGCGCGCTCGAGATTCCTCCTTTTCGATTTGTCCAAAAATTTTAATTGCGGTGCAATAATATTCTTCTAGGTTTCGGGGCGCTTCCATACGTATTCGTATTCTAGCGTCTGGCGCGAGGCCGTTCAAGAATGCTTGGATAACATGTTCTTCTAGTTCCTGTGCTCTAATGTGGTCAAATGATCTGCCTTGTTTCATTTCGTCGTATACCGCTGCGTGTAGATTCCGGACCTTTTCTATATAATCGAGTATATGTTCTTGCGGTCTTTTCTCTAGTTGTCCAAGTTCTCCTTGGTATTCATATAATGTTTTGTGTGCGGCGAACGTTGATTTTAGTCGGTTGCAAAATTGATCTACTGTTGCAAATTGTGAATTCGCGACGGTCATGTACGCGTGACCCTGTAGTTTGTTCACAAGTAGTTGCACGAGGTGCATTTCCTGCTCAGGGGCTATTATACTTCGTGCTCTTTCACATGCTCGAACGAATTGGAAGACCGGTATGTTCCTTCCATTATAAATTGGAACCGATTCTAATGCGTCTTTTATACTTATCGCGGCGGTGCGGAAAAGCGGCGGTCGTTCCGGTGTGCTATGCACTTGCGGTGAGGGAGGGAGTCCTCCTGTGGTATTGTCATGACCACCATTCATTCTTAATTCTTGCAATGCGTTTTCTAATCTCTGTAAGCGTTCCGGTAGTGGGAGTAATATATCGAATTCCCTATCCATGCGTTCGATTATTTGATGAACTTTCTCAAGTCTAAGTTCAGTAGATCGCGGTACTTCTATAGTTCGTCGCGCGTTTTGTTCGGCTAATTCGCGTTCTCGGGTTAAGACCCGTTCTTGTAACCTTGCTACTTCGTCCTCTTGGTTAGGATTTAATCGCGGTTCCGCCATGTCGGTGAGCTCGTTGATCGATTATTATATGATGTGGGTATAAGATCACTTTTCTCCTTCTATCCCACCGCTGCCACCAAATTTGTCACGTCCCGTGTCCTCGATCGGGAGTAACTTATTTATTTTCCTGTTTTAGGCTTGCCCACTGTGCGCAGACTGTCGCCAGGGAACAGGGAGGAGAATCGACGCAGGTGATCTTATTCCGCAGAATTGGATGAGGTAAGTATCGCTAGTGGTCCTTACTTAATGGAGGCGAACTTATTTATATCTATGTTAATAGTTTTATTCGTTTTAGGTATCGCTTGGGAAAAGGTACGACGAAGAGGGGAAACGCACGAAGATGAATTTGCGGTTAATATAACAAATAGAAAACTTTAAGATTCACAAATGTACGAAAGAAACTGTCTGATAAAATAAAAGGATTTGCAAATTAATCAATCTTAAGTTATTTCAAGAACGTAACGGCGGAAATATTCTGGGCTGGTGCAAAGCGTGAGATGCAGCAAGTATTACCGCGAATTTTGTCAAGACAGCCACTGGGCGCTTTGACAATACCGCAATGCCAGTATAGCCACTCGAGGAATACTTCAACCGGATAATTTTCGCGTAAATATTGTTACAGTTATCACGGCGTGAGCTGCAGCTACTTAGCGCAGGCTTTATCGTGTCGGCCACTGGGCGCTACGATAAATCTCACAGTGATACTATAAGAATATAATTGATTTGTATTAAAATTAACACTTGGTATGTTTAATTGGTTTCGTGCGTTTTGAGGAATAGGGAATGACAGGTGAATAAGTAAAGACCAGATTTAACTATTCTAAATGTATTAAAATGATTAAAGTGGTTACAAGGTTTAAGGATTTGTTAATACAATTCGTTGTATAACAATGGGTGTGTCGCCGAAGCCCTCGGGCACAGCGGTTATGTTGAACGTCGTGTTTTATAAAATGAGTTACAATAGTGTACGAATACAAAATTATCCGCGTACCTCGGTCACGGGTTTTGAATATACACTAAGAGTAACGAATAATTAATTAGAGTGCCTTGAGTTATAGAAGAGTTAATATTAGTGAAAACGTACAAAGTTATCCGCGTACCTCGGTCACGGGTTTTGAACGTGCACAAATATAAAAGGAGTAACGAGTGATAATGGGTGTGTCGCTGTACGACCTCGGTAATACAGCGGAGTCAGAGTGCAGCCGTAATGATTGAATACTCACTCGTTGGTATAATAGTCGTAGGAGATGTGGCACTGTATGCTTCGTTGCACTGTTTAACTAGTAACTTCGCGTGTTTAAGCTCGATGTACGCTGGTCGGCTGCTGCTGCTTGACTGACTAAAGCGGCGTTGCGCTGCTCCTTATATATTCAATTCATATCGCTAATTCTAAGAATGCTGAGCGGCGGGCGGCTTGCATTTTCCTATCTTTGCTGACATCCTCCGCCTTGCAATTTATTCTGCTGACCGTCTTACGCCTTGCAGTTTCTTATCGCCGTGGGAAGGAAAACTGCTGACGGTCTTACGCCTTGCAGTTTCTCGAGCTTATCTTATCGTGGTTAGAGATAAGAAACTGCTGAGCGTGTACAATATTATATAGTCTTGAAATAAAAGGATGTCGCATGCGCTTTTAATTATATAGTTAGGAAACGAATAGATGTCTCATACTTTTCGCAAATGAAATGATGTCTCGCGAATTTGATTTTAATACCTTTTATATAGTAGCGAGATGGAATGTTGTCCTATACTTCTGAAATGTTTAGATGCTTTACATCTTTTGATATTTACTACCTTTATGAGTCACCTAGACGTATTACATTGATTATTACTATGGTTACTAGTCTTGAATATTACTTTTATGCGCCTTTACATATATATATATATATATTTATTTTGATAGATTAATGTATTTTCGTACATATATACGTGATGTATATATGTGTATGTGTGTCTATGTATATATATATATATATAGGCGTACGTATGGACGCGCTTTCGCGAATTAGGGGGTGGGAGGTTTGAATACGCGATTTTAACAATAGTGACGTCAATTTCGGGTTGACGTTACAGTCCAAGCAGGCGCGGAAACGTCCAAGCAGGCGCGGAAGCATGCAAGAAGACGCAGAAGAGTCCAAGCAGGCGCGGAAGCGTCCAAGCAGGAGGGGAAGCATGCAAGCAGGCGCGGAAGCGTCCAAGCAGGAGGGGAAGCATGCAAGCAGGCGCGGAAGCGTCCAAGCAGGCGCGGAAACGTCCAAGTAGGCGCGGAAGCATGCAAGAAGGCGCAGAAGAGTCCAAGCAGGCGCGGAAGCGTCCAAGCAGTCGCAGAAGCGTCCAAGCAGGCGCGGTAGCGTCCAACCAGGCGCGGAAGCGTGCAAGCAGGCGCGGAAGCGTCCAAGCAGGCGCGGTAGCGTCCAAGCAGTCGCGGAAGCGTCCAAGCAGGCGCGGTAGCGTCCAACCAGGCGCGGAAGCGTCCAAGCAGGCGGGGAAGCATGCAAGCAGTCGCGGAAGTGTCCAAGCAGGCGCGGTAGCGTCCAACCAGGCGCGGAAGCGTCCAAGCAGGCGGGGAAGCATGCAAGCAGGCGCGGAAGCGTCCAAGCAGGCGCGGAAACGTCCAAGCAGGCGCGGCAGCATGCAAGAAGGCGCAGAAGAGTCCAAGCAGGCGCGGAAGCGTCCAAGCAGTCGCGGAAGCGTCCAAGCATGTGCGGAAGTGTCCAAGCAGGCGCGGAAGCGTCCAATCAGTCGCGGAAGCGTCCAAGCAGGCGCGGAAACGTCCAAGTAGGCGCGGAAGCATGCAAGAAGGAGCAGAAGAGTCCAAGCAGGCGCGGAAGCGTCCAAGCAGTCGCGGTAGCGTGCAAGCAGGCGCGGAAGCGTCCAAACAGGCGCGGAAACGGCCAAGCAGGCGCGGAAGCGTCCAAGCAGACGTGGGAGCGTCCAAGCATGCGCGGAAGCGTCCAAGCAGGCGCGGAAGCGTCCAAGCAGTCGCTGAAGCGTCCAAGCAGGCGCGGTAGCGTCCAAGCAGGCGCGGTAGCGTGCAAGCAGGCGCGGAAACGTCCAAGCAGGCGCGGGAGCGTCCAAGCAGGCGTGAAAGCGTCAAAGCAGGCTCGGAACCGTGCAAGCAGGCGTGGAAGCGTCCAAGCAGACGCGGAAGCGTCCAAGCAGGCGCGGTAGCGTCCAACCAGGCGCGGAAGCGTCCAAGCAGTCGCGGAAGCGTCCAAGCAGGCGCGGTAGAGTCCAAGCAGTCGCGGAAGCGTCCAAGGAGGCGCGGAAGCGTGCAAGCAGGCGCGGAAGCGTCCAAGCAGGCGCGGGCGCTTCCACGCAGTCGCGGAAGCGTGCAAGCAGGCGCGGAAGCGTCCAAGCAGGCGCGGGCGCTTCCACGCAGGCGCGGAAGCGTCCAAGTAGTCGCGGAAGCGTCCAAGCAGGCGCAGTAGCGTCCAAGCAGGCGCGGAAACGTCCACGCAGGCGTGGAAGAGTCCAAGCAGGCGCGGGAGCGTCCAAGCAGGCGTGAAAGCGTCAAAGCAGGCTCGGAACCGTGCAAGCAGGCGTGGAAGCGTCCAAGCAGTCGCGGAAGCGTCCAAGGAGGCGCGGAAGCGTGCAAGCAGGCGCGGAAGCGTCCAAGCAGGCGCGGGCGTTTCCAAGCAGGCGCGGAAGCATGCAAGAAGACGCAGAAGAGTTCAAGCAGGCGCGGAAACGTCCAAGCAGGCGCGGAAGCATGCAAGAAGACTCAGAAGAGTCCAAGCAGGCGCGGAAGCGTCCAAGCAGGAGGGGAAGCATGCAAGCAGGCGCGGAAGCGTCCAAGCAGTCGCAGAAGCGTCCAAGCAGGCGCGGTAGCGTCCAACCAGGCGCGGTAGCGTCCAAGCAGTCGCGGAAACGTCCAAGCAGGCGCGGAAGCGTCCAAGCAGGCGGGGAAGCATGCAAGCATGCGCGGAAGCATGCAAGAAGACGCAGAAGAGTCCAAGCAGGCGCGGAAGCGTCCAAGCAGTCGCGGAAGCGTCCAAGCAGGCGCGGTAGTGTCCAAGCAGTCGCGGAAGCGTCCAAGCAGGCGCGGAAGCGTCCAAGCAGGCGGGGAAGCATGCAAGCAGGCGCGGAAGCGTCCAGGCAGGCGCGGAAGCGACCAAGCAGTCGCGGTAGCGTCCAAGCAGGCGCGGAAGAGTCAATGCAGGCGCGGAAGCCTCCAAGCAGTCGCGGAAGCGTCCAAGCAGGCGGGGAAGCATGCAAGCAGGCGCGGAAGCGTCCAAGCAGGCGCGGAAACATCCAAGTAGGCGCGGCAGCATGCAAGAAGGCGCAGGAGAGTCCAAGCAGTCGCGGAAGCGTCCAAGCAGTCGCGGAAGCATGCAAGCAGGCACGGAAGCGTCCAGGCAGGCGCGGAAGCGACCAAGCAGTCGCGATAGCGTCCAACCAGGCGCGGAAGCGTCCAAGCAGTCGCGGAAACGTCCAAGCAGGCGCGGAAGCATGCAAGAAGACGCAGAAGAGTCCAAGCAGGCGCGGAAGCGTCCAAGCAGGCGCGGTAGCGTCCAAGCAGTCGCGGAAGCGTCCAAGCAGGCGCGGAAGCGTCCAAGCAGGCGGGGAAGCATGCAAGCATGCGCGGAAGCATGCAAGAAGACGCAGAAGAGTCCAAGCAGGCGCGGAAGCGTCCAAGCAGTCGCGGAAGCGTCCAAGCAGGCGCGGTAGTGTCCAAGCAGTCGCGGCAGCGTCCAAGCAGGCGCGGTAGCGTCCAAGCAGTCGCGGAAGCGTCCAAGCAGGCGCGGAAGCATGCAAGAAGACGCAGAAGAGTCCAAGCAGGCGCGGAAGCGTCCAAGCAGGCGGGGAAGCATGCAAGCATGCGCGGAAGCATGCAAGCATGCGCGGAAGCATGCAAGAAGACGCAGAAGAGTCCAAGCAGGCGCGGAAGCGTCCAAGCAGGCGCGGTAGCGTCCAAGCAGTTGCGGAAGAGTCCAAGCAGTCGCGGAAGCGTCCAAGCAGGCGCGGTAGTGTCCAAGCAGTCGCGGCAGCGTCCAAGCAGGCGCGGTAGCGTCCAAGCAGTCGCGGAAGCGTCCAAGCAGGCGGGGAAGCGTCCAAGCAGGCGCGGTAGCGTCCAAGCAAGCGCGGAAGCGTCCAAGAAGGCGCGGAAGCATGCAAGAAGACGCAGAAGAGTCCAAGCAGGCGCGGAAGCGTCCAAGCAGTCGCGGAAGCGTCCAAGCAGGCGCGGAAGCATGCAAGAAAGCGCAGAAGAGTCCAAGCAGGCGCGGAAGCGTCCAAGCAGTCGCGGAAGCGTCCAAGCAGGCGCGGTAGCGTCCAAGCAGGTGCAGAAGAGTCCAAGCAGGCGCGGAAGCATGCAAGAAGGCGCAGAAGAGTCCATGCAGGCGCGGAAGCGTCCAAGCAGTCGCGGAAGCGTCCAAGCAGGCGCGGAAACGTCCAAGCAGACGCGGAAGCATGCAAGCAGGCGCGGAAGCATCCAAGCAGGCGCGGAAACGTCCAAGTAGGCGCGGAAGCGTCCAAGCAGACGCGGACACGTCCAAGTAGGCGCGGAAGCATGCAAGAAGGCGCAGAAGAGTCCATGCAGGCGCGGAAGCGTCCAAGCAGTCGCGGAAGCGTCCAAGCAGGCGCGGAAACGTCCAAGCAGGCGCGGAAGCATGCAAGCAGGCGCGGAAGCATCCAAGCAGGCGCGGAAACGTCCAAGTAGGCGCGGAAGCGTCCAAGCAGACGGGGACACGTCCAAGTAGGCGCGGAAGCATGCAAGAAGGTGCGGAAGCATCCAAGCAGGCGCGGTAGCGTCCAAGCAGGCGCGGAATCGTCCAAGCAGGCGCGGAAGCATGCAAGAAGGCGCAGAAGAGTCCAAACAGGCGCAGAAGTGTCCATGCAGGCGCGGTAGCGTCCAAGCAGGCGCGGAAACGTCCAAGCAGGCGCGGAAACGTCCAAGCCGGCGCGGTAGCGTCCAAGCAGGCGCAGAAGAGTCCAAGCAAGCGCGGAAGCATGCAAGAAGGCGCAGAAGAGTCCAAGCAGGCGCGGAAGCGTCCAAGCAGTCGCGGAAGCGTCCAAGCAGGCGCGGTAGCGTCCAAGCAGGCGCGGAAACGTCCAAGCAGGCGCGGAAGCATGCAAGAAGACGCAGAAGAGTCCAAGCAGGCGCGGAAGCGTCCAAGCAGTCGCGGAAGCGTCCAAGCAGTCGCGGAAGCGTCCAAGCAGGCGCGGTAGCGTCCAACCAGGCGCGGAAGCGTCCAAGCAGTCGCGGAAACGTCCAAGCAGGCGCGGAAGCATGCAAGAAGGCGCAGAAGTGTCCAAGCAGGCGCAGAAGAGTCCAAGCAGGCGCGGTAGCGTCCAAGCAGGCGCGGAAACGTCCAAGCTGGCGCGGAAGCATGCAAGCAGGCGCGGAAGCATGCAAGCAGGCGCAGAACAGTCCAAGCAGGCGCGGAAGCGTCCAAACAGGCGCGGAAGCGTCCAAGCATGCTTGGAAGAGTCCAAGCAGGCGCGGAAAAGTCCAAGCATGCGCGTAAGCGTCCAAGCAGGCGCGGAAGCGTCCAAGCAGGCGCGGAAGCGTCCAAGCATGCTTGGAAGAGTCCAAGCAGGCGCGGAAAAGTCCAAGCATGCGCGTAAGCGTCCAAGCAGGCGCGGAAGCGTCCAAGCAGGCGCAGAAGCGTCCAAGCATGCGCGGAAGCGTCCAAGCAGGCGCAGAAGCGTCCAAGCAGGCGCGGAAGCATCCAAGAAGACGCAGAAGAGTCCAAGCAGGCGCGGAAGAGTTCTAGCTGGCGCGGAAGCATCCATACAGGCGCGGAAGCGTCCAAGCAGTCGCGGAAGCGTCCAAGCAGGCGCGGAAGCGTCCAAGCAGGCGCGTAAGCGTCCAAGCAGGCTCCGAAGCGTCCAAGAAGGCGCGGAAGCGTCCAAGCAGGCGCGAGAACGTCCAAGTAGGGGCGGAAGCATGCAAGAAGGCGCAGAAGAGTCACAGCAGGCGCGGAACCGTGCAAGCAGGCGCGGAAGCGTCCAAGCAGGCGCAGAAGCGTCCAAGCAGTCGCGGAAGCGTCCAAGCAGGCGCGGAAGCGTCCAAGCAGGCGCGGAAGCGTCCAAGCAGGCGCGGAAGCGTCCAAACAGGCGCGGAAGCGTCCAAACAGGCGCGGAAGCGTCCAAGCAGTCGCGGTAGCGTCCAATCAGTCGCGAAAGAGTCCAAGCAGGCGCGGAAGCGTCCAAGAAGGCGCGGAAGCGCCCAAGCAGGCGCGGAAGCGTCCAAGCAGCCGCGATAGCGTCCAAGCAGCCGCAGAAGCGTCCAGGCAGGCGCGGAAGCGACCAAGCAGTCGCGGTAGCGTCCAACCAGGCGCGGAAGCGTCCAAGAAGTCGAGGAAGCGTCCAAGCAGGCGCGGCGGCGTCCAAGCAGTCGCGGAAGCGTTCAAGCAGGCGGGGAAGCATGCAAGCAGGCGCGGAAGCGTCCAAGCAGGCGCGGAAGCGTCCAAGCAGGCGCGGTAGCGTCCAACCAGGCGCGGAAGCGTCCTAGCAGTCGCGGAAACGTCCAAGCAGGCGCGGAAGCATGCAAGAAGACGCAGAAGAGTCCAAGCAGGCGCGGAAGCGTCCAAGCAGGCGGGGAAGCATGCAAGCATGCGCGGAAGCATGCAAGAAGACGCAGAAGAGTCCAAGCAGGCGCGGAAGCGTCCAAGCAGTCGCGGAAGCGTCCAAGCAGGCGCGGTAGTGTCCAAGCAGTCGCGGCAGCGTCCAAGCAGGCGCGGTAGCGTCCAAGCAGTCGCGGAAGCGTCCAAGCAGGCGCGGAAGCGTCCAAGCAGGCGGGGAAGCATGCAAGCAGGCGCGGAAGCGTCCAGGCAGGCGCGGAAGCGACCAAGCAGTCGCGGTAGCGTCCAAGCAGGCGCGGAAGAGTCCATGCAGGCGCGGAAGCGTCCAAGCAGTCGCGGAAGCGTCCAAGCAGGCGGGGAAGCATGCAAGCAGGCGCGGAAGCGTCCAAGCAGGCGCGGAAACATCCACGTAGGCGCGGCAGCATGCAAGAAGGCGCAGGAGAGTCCAAGCAGGCGCGGAAACGTTCAAGCAGGCGCGGAAGCATGCAAGAAGACGCAGAAGAGTCCAAGCAGGCGCGGAAGCGTCCAAGCAGTCGCGGAAACGTCCAAGCAGGCGCGGAAGCATGCAAGAAGACGCAGAAGAGTCCAAGCAGGCGCGGAAGCGTCCAAGCAGGCGCGGTAGCGTCCAAGCAGTCGCGGAAGCGTCCAAGCAGGCGCGGAAGCGTCCAAGCAGGCGGGGAAGCATGCAAGCATGCGCGGAAGCATGCAAGAAGACGCAGAAGAGTCCAAGCAGGCGCGGAAGCGTCCAAGCAGTCGCGGAAGCGTCCAAGCAGGCGCGGTAGTGTCCAAGCAGTCGCGGCAGCGTCCAAGCAGGCGCGGTAGCGTCCAAGCAGTCGCGGAAGCGTCCAAGCAGGCGCGGAAGCGTCCAAGCAGGCGGGGAAGCATGCAAGCAGGCGCGGAAGCGTCCAGGCAGGCGCGGAAGCGACCAAGCAGTCGCGGTAGCGTCCAAGCAGGCGCGGAAGAGTCCATGCAGGCGCGGAAGCGTCCAAGCAGTCGCGGAAGCGTCCAAGCAGGCGGGGAAGCATGCAAGCAGGCGCGGAAGCGTCCAAGCAGGCGCGGAAACATCCAAGTAGGCGCGGCAGCATGCAAGAAGGCGCAGGAGAGTCCAAGCAGTCGCGGAAGCGTCCAAGCAGTCGCGGAAGCATGCAAGCAGGCACGGAAGCGTCCAGGCAGGCGCGGAAGCGACCAAGCAGTCGCGATAGCGTCCAACCAGGCGCGGAAGCGTCCAAGCAGTCGCGGAAACGTCCAAGCAGGCGCGGAAGCATGCAAGAAGACGCAGAAGAGTCCAAGCAGGCGCGGAAGCGTCCAAGCAGGCGCGGTAGCGTCCAAGCAGTCGCGGAAGCGTCCAAGCAGGCGCGGAAGCGTCCAAGCAGGCGGGGAAGCATGCAAGCATGCGCGGAAGCATGCAAGAAGACGCAGAAGAGTCCAAGCAGGCGCGGAAGCGTCCAAGCAGTCGCGGAAGCGTCCAAGCAGGCGCGGTAGTGTCCAAGCAGTCGCGGCAGCGTCCAAGCAGGCGCGGTAGCGTCCAAGCAGTCGCGGAAGCGTCCAAGCAGGCGCGGAAGCATGCAAGAAGACGCAGAAGAGTCCAAGCAGGCGCGGAAGCGTCCAAGCAGGCGGGGAAGCATGCAAGCATGCGCGGAAGCATGCAAGAAGACGCAGAAGAGTCCAAGCAGGCGCGGAAGCGTCCAAGCAGGCGCGGTAGCGTCCAAGCAGTTGCGGAAGAGTCCAAGCAGTCGCGGAAGCGTCCAAGCAGGCGCGGTAGTGTCCAAGCAGTCGCGGCAGCGTCCAAGCAGGCGCGGAAGCATGCAAGCAGGCGCGGAAGCATCCAAGCAGGCGCGGAAACGTCCAAGTAGGCGCGGAAGCGTCCAAGCAGACGGGGACACGTCCAAGTAGGCGCGGAAGCATGCAAGAAGGTGCGGAAGCATCCAAGCAGGCGCGGTAGCGTCCAAGCAGGCGCGGAATCGTCCAAGCAGGCGCGGAAGCATGCAAGAAGGCGCAGAAGAGTCCAAACAGGCGCAGAAGTGTCCATGCAGGCGCGGTAGCGTCCAAGCAGGCGCGGAAACGTCCAAGCAGGCGCGGAAACGTCCAAGCCGGCGCGGTAGCCTCCAAGCAGGCGCAGAAGAGTCCAAGCACGCGCGGAAGCATGCAAGAAGGCGCAGAAGAGTCCAAGCAGGCGCGGAAGCGTCCAAGCAGTCGCGGAAGCGTCCAAGCAGGCGCGGTAGCGTCCAAGCAGGCGCGGAAACGTCCAAGCAGGCGCGGAAGCATGCAAGAAGACGCAGAAGAGTCCAAGCAGGCGCGGAAGCGTCCAAGCAGTCGCGGAAGCGTCCAAGCAGTCGCGGAAGCGTCCAAGCAGGCGCGGTAGCGTCCAACCAGGCGCGGAAGCGTCCAAGCAGTCGCGGAAACGTCCAAGCAGGCGCGGAAGCATGCAAGAAGGCGCAGAAGTGTCCAAGCAGGCGCAGAAGAATCCAAGCAGGCGCGGTAGCGTCCAAGCATGCGCGTAAGCGTCCAAGCAGGCGCGGAACCGTCCAAGCAGGCGCGGAAGCGTCCAAGCATGCGCGGAAGCGTCCAAGCAGGCGCAGAAGCGTCCAAGCAGGCGCGGAAGCATCCAAGAAGACGCAGAAGAGTCCAAGCAGGCGCGGAAGAGTTCTAGCTGGCGCGGAAGCATCCATACAGGCGCGGAAGCGTCCAAGCAGTCGCGGAAGCGTCCAAGCAGGCGCGGAAGCGTCCAAGCAGGCGCGTAAGCGTCCAAGCAGGCTCCGAAGCGTCCAAGAAGGCGCCGAAGCGTCCAAGCAGGCGCGAGAACGTCCAAGTAGGGGCGGAAGCATGCAAGAAGGCGCAGAAGAGTCAAAGCAGGCGCGGAACCGTGCAAGCAGGCGCGGAAGCGTCCAAGCAGGCGCGGAAGCGTCCAAGCAGTCGCGGAAGCGTCCAAGCAGGCGCGGAAGCGTCCAAGCAGGCGCGGAAGCGTCCAAGCAGGCGCGGAAGCGTCCAAACAGTCGCGGAAGCGTCCAAACAGGCGCGGAAGCGTCCAAGCAGTCGCGGAAGCGTCCAATCAGGCGCGAAAGAGTCCAAGCAGGCGCGGAAGCGTCCAAGAAGGCGCGGAAGCGCCCAAGCAGGCGCGGAAGCGTCCAAGCAGCCGCGATAGCGTCCAAGCAGCCGCGGAAGCGTCCAAGCAGGCGCGGAAGCGGCCAAGCAGGCGCGGAAGCGTCCAAGCAGGCGCGGAAGAGTCCAAGCAGGCGCGGAAGAGTTCTAGCCGGCGCGGAAGCATCCATACAGGCGCGGAAGCGTCCAAGCAGTCGCGGAAGCGTCCAAGCAGGCGCGGAAGCGTCCAAGCAGGCGCGTAAGCGTCCAAGCAGGCTCCGAAGCGTCCAAGCAGGCGCGGAAGCGTCCAAGCAGGCGCGGTAGCGTCCAAGCAGGCGCAGAAGCGTCCAAGCAGGCGCAGAACCGTGCAAGCAGGCGCGGAAGCGTCCAAGCAGGTACGAAAGCGTGCACGAAGGCGCGGAATCGTCCAAGCAGGCGCGGAAGCGTCCATACAGGCGCGGAAGCGTCCAAGCAGGCGCGGTAGCGTCCAAGCAGGCGCGGAAGCGTCCAAGCAGGCGCAGAACCGTGCAAGCAGGCGCGGAAGCGTCCAAGCAGGCGCGGAAGAGTCCAAGCAGGCGCGGAAGAGTTCTAGCCGGCGCGGAAGCATCCATACAGGCGCGGAAGCGTCCAAGCAGTCGCGGAAGCGTCCAAGCAGGCGCGGAAGCGTCCAAGCAGGCGCGGTAGCGTCCAAGCAGGCGCGGAAGCATGCAAGAAGGCGCAGAAGATTCCAAGTAGGCGCGGTAGCGTCCAAGCAGGCGCGGAAGCATGCAAGAAGGCGCTGAAGAGTCCAAGCAGGCGCGGAAGCGTCCAAGCAGGCGCGGAAGCGTCCAAGCAGGCGCGGAAGCGTCCAAGCAGTCGCGGAAGCGTCCAAGCAGGCGCGGAAGCGGCCAAGCAGGCGCGGAAGCGTCCAAGCAGGCGCGGAAGAGTCCAAGCAGGCGCGGAAGCGTCCAAGCAGGCGCGGAAGCGTCCAAGCAGGCGCGGAAGCGTCCAAACAGGCGCGGAAGCGTCCAAGCAGTCGCGGAAGCGTCCAAGCAGGCGCGAAAGAGTCCAAGCAGGCGCGGAAGCGTCCAAGAAGGCGCGGAAGCGCCCAAGCAGGCGCGGAAGCGTCCAAGCAGGCGCAGAACCGTGCAAGCAGGCGCGGAAGCGTCCAAGCAGGCGCGGAAGCGTCCAAACAGGCGCGGAAGCGTCCAAGCAGTCGCGGAAGCGTCCAAGCAGGCGCGAAAGAGTCCAAGCAGGCGCGGAAGCGTCCAAGAAGGCGCGGAAGCGCCCAAGCAGGCGCGGAAGCGTCCAAGCAGCCGCGATAGCGTCCAAGCAGCCGCGGAAGCGTCCAAGCAGGCGCGGAAGCGGCCAAGCAGGCGCGGAAGCATGCAAGCAGGCGCGGAAGCATGCAAGCAGGCGCGGAAGCGTCCAAGCAGGCGCGGAAGCATCCAAGCAGGCGCGGAAGCATGCAAGAAGACGCAGAAGAGTCCAAACAGGCGCGGAAGAATGCAAGAAGACGCAGAATAGTCCAAGCAGGCGCGGAAGCGTACAAGCAGTCGCGGAAGCGTCCAAGCAGGCGCGGTAGCGTCCAAGCAGTCGCGGAAGAGTCCAAGCAGGCGCGGCAGCGTCCAAGCAGGCGCGGAAACGTCCAAGCAGGCGCGGAAGCATGCAAGAAGACGCAGAAGAGTCCAAGCAGGCGCGGAAGCGTCCAAGCAGGCGCGGAAACGTCCAAGTAGGCGCGGAAGCATGCAAGAAGGCCCGGAAGCGTCCAAGCAGGCGCGGTAGCGTCCAAGCCGGCCCGGAACCGTGCAAGCAGGCGCGAAAGCGTCCTAGCAGGCGCGGAAGCGTCCAAGCAGGCTCGGAACCGTGCAAGCAGGCGCGAAAGCGTCCTAGCAGGCGCGGAAGCATGCAAGCAGGCGCGGAAGCATGCAAGCAGGCGCGGAAGCGTCCAAGCAGCCGCGGAAGCGTCCAAGCAGGCGCGGAAGCGGCCAAGCAGGCGCGGAAGCGTCCAAGCAGGCGCGGAAGAGTCCAAGCAGGCGCGGAAGAGTTCTAGCCGGCGCGGAAGCATCCATGCAGGCGCGGAAGCGTCCAAGCAGTCGCGGAAGCGTCCAAGCAGGCGCGGAAGCGTCCAAGCAGGCGCGTAAGCGTCCAAGCAGGCTCCGAAGCGTCCAAGCAGGCGCGCAAGCGTCCAAGCAGGCGCGGTAGCGTCCAAGCAGGCGCGGAAGCGTCCAAGCAGGCGCAGAACCGTGCAAGCAGGCGCGGAAGCGTCCAAGCAGGCGCGGAAGCGTCCAAGCAGTCGCGGAAGCGTCCAAGCAGGCGCGGAAGCGGCCAAGCAGGCGCGGAAGCGTCCAAGCAGGCGCGGAAGAGTCCAAGCAGGCGCGGAAGCGTCCAAGCAGGCGCGGAAGCGTCCAAGCAGGCGCGGAAGCGTCCAAACAGGCGCGGAAGCGTCCAAGCAGTCGCGGAAGCGTCCAAGCAGGCGCGAAAGAGTCCAAGCAGGCGCGGAAGCGTCCAAGAAGGCGCGGAAGCGCCCAAGCAGGCGCGGAAGCGTCCAAGCAGGCGCGGAAGCGTCCAAACAGGCGCGGAAGCGTCCAAGCAGTCGCGGAAGCGTCCAAGCAGGCGCGGTAGCGTCCAAGCAGTCGCGGAAGAGTCCAAGCAGGCGCGGCAGCGTCCAAGCAGGCGCGGAAGCGTCCAAGCATGCTTGGAAGAGTCCAAGCAGGCGCGGAAAAGTCCAAGCATGCGCGTAAGCGTCCAAGCAGGCGCGGAACCGTCCAAGCAGGCGCGGAAGCGTCCAAGCATGCGCGGAAGCGTCCAAGCAGGCGCAGAAGCGTCCAAGCAGGCGCGGAAGCATCCAAGAAGACGCAGAAGAGTCCAAGCAGGCGCGGAAGAGTTCTAGCTGGCGCGGAAGCATCCATACAGGCGCGGAAGCGTCCAAGCAGTCGCGGAAGCGTCCAAGCAGGCGCGGAAGCGTCCAAGCAGGCGCGTAAGCGTCCAAGCAGGCTCCGAAGCGTCCAAGAAGGCGCGGAAGCGTCCAAGCAGGCGCGAGAACGTCCAAGTAGGGGCGGAAGCATGCAAGAAGGCGCAGAAGAGTCAAAGCAGGCGCGGAACCGTGCAAGCAGGCGCGGAAGCGTCCAAGCAGGCGCCGAAGCGTCCAAGCAGTCGCGGAAGCGTCCAAGCAGGCGCGGAAGCGTCCAAGCAGGCGCGGAAGCGTCCAAGCAGGCGCGGAAGCGTCCAAACAGTCGCGGAAGCGTCCAAACAGGCGCGGAAGCGTCCAAGCAGTCGCGGAAGCGTCCAATCAGGCGCGAAAGAGTCCAAGCAGGCGCGGAAGCGTCCAAGAAGGCGCGGAAGCGCCCAAGCAGGCGCGGAAGCGTCCAAGCAGCCGCGATAGCGTCCAAGCAGCCGCGGAAGCGTCCAAGCAGGCGCGGAAGCGGCCAAGCAGGCGCGGAAGCGTCCAAGCAGGCGCGGAAGAGTCCAAGCAGGCGCGGAAGAGTTCTAGCCGGCGCGGAAGCATCCATACAGGCGCGGAAGCGTCCAAGCAGTCGCGGAAGCGTCCAAGCAGGCGCGGAAGCGTCCAAGCAGGCGCGTAAGCGTCCAAGCAGGCTCCGAAGCGTCCAAGCAGGCGCGGAAGCGTCCAAGCAGGCGCGGTAGCGTCCAAGCAGGCGCGGAAACGTCCAAGCAGGCGCAGAACCGTGCAAGCAGGCGCGGAAGCGTCCAAGCAGGTACGAAAGCGTGCACGAAGGCGCGGAATCGTCCAAGCAGGCGCGGAAGCGTCCATACAGGCGCGGAAGCGTCCAAGCAGGCGCGGTAGCGTCCAAGCAGGCGCGGAAGCGTCCAAGCAGGCGCAGAACCGTGCAAGCAGGCGCGGAAGCGTCCAAGCAGGCGCGGAAGAGTCCAAGCAGGCGCGGAAGAGTTCTAGCCGGCGCGGAAGCATCCATACAGGCGCGGAAGCGTCCAAGCAGTCGCGGAAGCGTCCAAGCAGGCGCGGAAGCGTCCAAGCAGGCGCGGTAGCGTCCAAGCAGGCGCGGAAGCATGCAAGAAGGCGCAGAAGATTCCAAGTAGGCGCGGTAGCGTCCAAGCAGGCGCGGAAGCATGCAAGAAGGCGCTGAAGAGTCCAAGCAGGCGCGGAAGCGTCCAAGCAGGCGCGGAAGCGTCCAAGCAGGCGCGGAAGCGTCCAAGCAGTCGCGGAAGCGTCCAAGCAGGCGCGGAAGCGGCCAAGCAGGCGCGGAAGCGTCCAAGCAGGCGCGGAAGAGTCCAAGCAGGCGCGGAAGCGTCCAAGCAGGCGCGGAAGCGTCCAAGCAGGCGCGGAAGCGTCCAAACAGGCGCGGAAGCGTCCAAGCAGTCGCGGAAGCGTCCAAGCAGGCGCGAAAGAGTCCAAGCAGGCGCGGAAGCGTCCAAGAAGGCGCGGAAGCGCCTAAGCAGGCGCGGAAGCGTCCAAGCAGGCGCAGAACCGTGCAAGCAGGCGCGGAAGCGTCCAAGCAGGCGCGGAAGCGTCCAAACAGGCGCGGAAGCGTCCAAGCAGTCGCGGAAGCGTCCAAGCAGGCGCGAAAGAGTCCAAGCAGGCGCGGAAGCGTCCAAGAAGGCGCGGAAGCGCCCAAGCAGGCGCGGAAGCGTCCAAGCAGCCGCGATAGCGTCCAAGCAGCCGCGGAAGCGTCCAAGCAGGCGCGGAAGCGGCCAAGCAGGCGCGGAAGCATGCAAGCAGGCGCGGAAGCATGCAAGCAGGCGCGGAAGCGTCCAAGCAGGCGCGGAAGCATCCAAGCAGGCGCGGAAGCATGCAAGAAGACGCAGAAGAGTCCAAACAGGCGCGGAAGAATGCAAGAAGACGCAGAATAGTCCAAGCAGGCGCGGAAGCGTACAAGCAATCGCGGAAGCGTCCAAGCAGGCGCGGTAGCGTCCAAGCAGTCGCGGAAGAGTCCAAGCAGGCGCGGCAGCGTCCAAGCAGGCGCGGAAACGTCCAAGCAGGCGCGGAAGCATGCAAGAAGACGCAGAAGAGTCCAAGCAGGCGCGGAAGCGTCCAAGCAGGCGCGGAAACGTCCAAGTAGGCGCGGAAGCATGCAAGAAGGCCCGGAAGCGTCCAAGCAGGCGCGGTAGCGTCCAAGCAGGCCCGGAACCGTGCAAGCAGGCGCGAAAGCGTCCTAGCAGGCGCGGAAGCGTCCAAGCAGGCTCGGAACCGTGCAAGCAGGCGCGAAAGCGTCCTAGCAGGCGCGGAAGCATGCAAGCAGGCGCGGAAGCATGCAAGCAGGCGCGGAAGCGTCCAAGCAGCCGCGGAAGCGTCCAAGCAGGCGCGGAAGCGGCCAAGCAGGCGCGGAAGCGTCCAAGCAGGCGCGGAAGAGTCCAAGCAGGCGCGGAAGAGTTCTAGCCGGCGCGGAAGCATCCATACAGGCGCGGAAGCGTCCAAGCAGTCGCGGAAGCGTCCAAGCAGGCGCGGAAGCGTCCAAGCAGTCGCGTAAGCGTCCAAGCAGGCTCCGAAGCGTCCAAGCAGGCGCGCAAGCGTCCAAGCAGGCGCGGTAGCGTCCAAGCAGGCGCGGAAGCGTCCAAGCAGGCGCAGAACCGTGCAAGCAGGCGCGGAAGCGTCCAAGCAGGCGCGGAAGCGTCCAAGCAGTCGCGGAAGCGTCCAAGCAGGCGCGGAAGCGGCCAAGCAGGCGCGGAAGCGTCCAAGCAGGCGCGGAAGAGTCCAAGCAGGCGCGGAAGCGTCCAAGCAGGCGCGGAAGCGTCCAAGCAGGCGCGGAAGCGTCCAAACAGGCGCGGAAGCGTCCAAGCAGTCGCGGAAGCGTCCAAGCAGGCGCGAAAGAGTCCAAGCAGGCGCGGAAGCGTCCAAGAAGGCGCGGAAGCGCCCAAGCAGGCGCGGAAGCGTCCAAGCAGGCGCGGAAGCGTCCAAACAGGCGCGGAAGCGTCCAAGCAGTCGCGGAAGCGTCCAAGCAGGCGCGAAAGAGTCCAAGCAGGCGCGGAAGCGTCCAAGCAGGCGAGGAAACGTCCAAGTAGGCGCAGAAACATGCAAGAAGGCGCGAAAGCGTCCAAGCAGGCGCGGAAGCGTCCAAGCAGGCGCGGAAGCGTCCAAGCAGGCGCGGAAGCGTCCAAACAGGCGCGGAAGCGTCCAAGCAGTCGCGGAAGCGTCCAAGCAGGCGCGAAAGAGTCCAAGCAGGCGCGGAAGCGTCCAAGAAGGCGCGGAAGCGCCCAAGCAGGCGCGGAAGCGTCCAAGCAGGCGCGGAAGCGTCCAAACAGGCGCGGAAGCGTCCAAGCAGTCGCGGAAGCGTCCGAGAAGGCGGGGAAGCATGCAAGCAGGCGCGGAAGCGTCCAAGCAGGCGAGGAAACGTCCAAGTAGGCGCAGAAACATGCAAGAAGGCGCGAAAGCGTCCAAGCAGGCGCGGAAGCGTCCAAGCAGGCGCGGAAGCATGCAAGAAGACGCAGAAGAGTCCAAACAGGCGCGGAAGCGTCCAAGCAGGCGCGGTAGCGTCCAAGCAGGCGCGGAAGTGTCCAAGCAGGCGCGGAAACGTCCAAGTAGGCGCGGAAGCATGCAAGAAGGCGCAGAAGAGTCCAAGCAGGCGCGGAAGCGTCCAAGCAGTCGCGGAAGCGTCCAAGCAGGCGCGGTAGCGTCCAAGCAGGCGCGGAAGCGTCCAAGCAGGCGCGGAAGCGTCCAAGCAGGCGGGAAAGCATGCACGCAGGCGCGGAAGCGTCCAGGCAGGCGCGAGAACGTCCAAGTAGGGGCGGAAGCATGCAAGAAGGCGCAGAAGAGTCCAAGCAGGCGCGGAAGCGTCCAAGCAGGCGCGGAAGCGTCCAAGCAGGCGCGGAAGCCTCCATATAGGCGCGAAAGCGTCCAAGCAGGCGCGGAAGCGTCCAAGCAGGCGCGGAAACGTCCAAGTAGGCGCGGAAGCATGCAAGAAGGAGCAGAAGAGTCCAAGCAGGCGCGGAACCGTGCAAGAATGCGCGGAAGCGTCCAAGCAGGCGCGGTAGCGTCCAAGCAGGCGCGGAAGAGTCCAAGCAGGCGCAGAAAAGTCCAAGCAGGCGCGGAAGCATGCAAGAAGGCGCAGAAGAGTCCAAACAGGCGCAGAAGAGTCCAAGCAGGCGCGGAAGCGTCCAAGCAGGCGGGGAAGCATGCAAGCAGGCGCGGAAGCGTCCAAGCAGGCGCGGAAACGTCCAAGTAGGCGCGGCAGCATGCAAGAAGGCGCAGAAGAGTCCAAGCAGGCGCGGTAGCGTCCAAACAGGCGCGGAAGCGTCCAAGCAGTCGCGGAAGCGTCCAAGCAGGCGCGGTAGCGTCCAAGCAGGCGCGGAAACGTCCAAGCAGGCGCGGAAGCATGCAAGAAGGCGCAGAAGAGTCCAAGCAGGCGCGGAAGCGTCCAAGCAGGCGCGGAAATGTCCAAGCAGGCGCGGAAGCATGCAAGAAGGCGCAGAAGAGTCCAAGCAGGCGCGGAAGCGTCCAAGCAGGCGTGGTAGCGTCCAAGCAGTCGCGGAAACGTCCAAGCAGGCGCGGAAGCGTCCAAGCAGGCGCGGTAGCGTCCAAGCAGTCGCGGAAGCGTCCAAGCAGGCGCGGTAGCGTCCAAGCAGGCGCGGTCGCGTCCAACCAGGCGCGGAAGCGTCCAAGCAGTCGCGGAAGCGTCCAAGCAGGCGCGGAAGCATGCAAGATGACGCAGAAGAGTCCAAGCAGGCGCGGAAGCTTCCAAGCAGGCGCGGTAGCGGCCAAGCAGTCGCGGAAGCGTCCAATCAGTCGCGGAAGCATGCAAGAAGGCGCAGAAGAGTCCAAACAGGCGCAGAAGAGTCCAAGCAGGCGCGGAAGCATCCAAGCAGGCGGGGAAGCATGCAAGCAGGCGCGGAAGCGTCCAAGCAGGCGCGGAAACGTCCAAGTAGGCGCGGCAGCATGCAAGAAGGCGCAGAAGAGTCCAAGCAGGCGCGATAGCGTCCAACCAGGCGCGGTAGCGTCCAAGCAGTCGCGGAAGCGTCCAAGCAGGCGCGGTAGCGTCCAAGCAGGCGCGGAAACGTCCAAGCAGGCGCGGAAGCATGCAAGAAGGCGCAGAAGAGTCCAAGCAGGCGCGGAAGCGTCCGAGCAGGCGCGGAAATGTCCAAGCAGGCGCGGAAGCATGCAAGAAGGCGCAGAAGAGTCCAAGCAGGCGCGGAAGCGTCCAAGCAGGCGCGGAAACGTCCAAGCAGGCGCGGAAGCGTCCAAGCAGTCGCGGAAGCATGCAAGAAGGCGCAGAAGAGTCCAAGCAGGCGCGGTATCGTCCAACCAGGCGCGGAAGCGTCCAAGCAGTCGCGGAAGCGTCCAAGCAGGCGCGGGAGCGTCCAAGCAGGCGCGGAAGCATGCAAGAAGGCGCAGAAGAGTCCAAGCAGGCGCAGAAGAGTCCAAGCAGGCGCGGAAGCGTCCAAGAAGTCGCGGAAGCGTCCAAGCAGGCGCGGAAGCATGCAAGATGACGCAGAAGAGTCCAAGCAGGCGCGGAAGCTTCCAATCAGGCGCGGTAGCGGCCAAGCAGTCGCGGAAGCGTCCAATCAGTCGCGGAAGCATGCAAGAAGGCGCAGAAGAGTCCAAACAGGCGCAGAAGAGTCCAAGCAGGCGCGGAAGCGTCCAAGCAGGCGGGGAAGCATGCAAGCAGGCGCGGAAGCGTCCAAGCAGGCGCGGAAACGTCCAAGTAGGCGCGGCAGCATGCAAGAAGGCGCAGAAGAGTCCAAGCAGGCGCGGTAGCGTCCAAACAGGCGCGGAAGCGTCCAAGCAGTCGCGGAAGCGTCCAAGCAGGCGCGGTAGCGTCCAAGCAGGCGCGGAAACGTCCAAGCAGGCGCGGAAGCATGCAAGAAGGCGCAGAAGAGTCCAAGCAGGCGCGGAAGCGTCCAAGCAGGCGCGGAAATGTCCAAGCAGGCGCGGAAGCATGCAAGAAGGCGCAGAAGAGTCCAAGCAGGCGCGGAAGCGTCCAAGTAGGCTCGGAAGCATGCAAGAAGGCGCAGAAGAGTTCAAGCAGCCGCGGAGGCGACCAAGCAGTCGCGGAAGCGTCCAAGCAGGCGCGGAAACGTCCAAGCAGGCGCGGAAGCGTCCAAGCAGTCGCGGAAGCATGCAAGAAGGCGCAGAAGAGTCCAAGTAGGCACGGTATCGTCCAACCAGGCGCGGAAGCGTCCAAGCAGTCGCGGAAGCGTCCAAGCAGGAGCGGGAGCGTCCAAGCAGGCGCGGAAGCATGCAAGAAGGCGCAGAAGAGTCCAAGCAGGCGCAGTAGAGTCCAAGCAGGCGCGGAAGCGTCCAAGCAGGCGCGGGAGCGTCCAAGCAGGCGGGGAAGCATGCAAGAAGGCGCAGAAGAGTCCAAGCAGGCGCGGAAGCGTCCAAGCAGTCGCCGAAGCGGCCAAGCAGGCACGGTAGCGTCCAAGCAGGCGCGGAAGCGTCCAAGCAGGCGCGGTAGCGTCCAAGCAATCGCGGAAGCGTCCAAGCAGGCGCGGAAGTGTCCAAGCAGGCGGGGAAGCATGCAAGCAGGCGCGGAAGCGTCCAAGCCGGCGCGGAAACGTCCAAGTAGGCGCGGCAGCATGCAAGAAGGCGCAGAAGAGTCCAAGCAGGCGCGGAAGCGTCCAAGCAGGCGCGGTAGCGTCCAAGAAGTCGCGGAAGCGTCCAAACAGGCGCGGAAGCATGCAAGAAGACGCAGAATAGTCCAAGCAGGCGCGGAAGCATCCAAGCAGTCGCGGAAGCGTCCAAGCAGGCGCGGGAGCGTCCAAGCAGTCGCGGAAGAGTCCAAGCAGGCGCGGCAGCGTCCAAGCAGGCGCGGTAGCGTCCAAGCAGGCGCGGAAACGTCCAAGCATGCGCGGAAGCATGCAAGAAGACGCAGAAGAGTCCAAGCAGGCGCGGAAGCGTCCAAGCAGGAGGGGAAGCGTTCAAGCAGGCGCGGAAACGTCCTAGCAGGTGCGGTAGCGTCCAAGCAGGCGCGGAAACGTCCAAGCAGGCGCGGAAACGTCCAAGCAGGCGCGGTAGCGTCCAACCAGGCGCGGAAGCGTCCAAGCAGGCGCGGTAGCGTCCAAGCAGGCGCGGTAGCGTCCAAGCAGGCGCGGAAACGTCCAAGCAGGCGCGGAAGCATGCAAGCAGGCGCGGAAACGTCCAAGCAGGCGCGGAAGCATGCAAGAAGACGCAGAAGAGTCCAAGCAGGCGCGGAAGCGTCCAAGCAGTCGCGGAAGCGTCCAAGCAGGCGCGGTAGCGTCCAAGCAGTCGCGGTAGCGTCCAACCAGGCGCGGAAGCGTCCAAGCAGGCGCGGTAGCGTCCAAGCAGGCGCGGTAGCGTCCAACAAGGCGCGGAAGAGTCCAAGAAGTCGCGGTAGCGTCCAAGCAGGCGCGGTAGCGTCCAAGCAGGCGCGGAAACGTCCAAGCAGGCGCGGAAGCATGCAAGCAGGCGCGGAAACGTCCAAGCAGGCGCGGAAGCATGCAAGAAGGCGCAGAAGAGTCCAAGCAGGCGCGGAAGCGTCCTAGCAGTCGCGGAAGAGTCCAAGCAGGCGCGATAGCGTCCAAGCAGTCGCGGAAGCGTCCAAGCAGGCGCGGAAGCGTCCAAGCAGTCGCGGAAGCGTCCAAGCAGGCGCGGTAGTGTCCAAGCAGTCGCGGCAGCGTCCAAGCAGGCGCGGTAGCGTCCAAGCAGTCGCGGAAGCATGCAAGATGGCGCAGAAGAGTCCAAGCAGGCGCGGAAGCGTCCAAGCAGTCGCAGAAGCGTCCAAGCAGGCGCGGTAGCGTCCAACAAGGCGCGGAAGAGTCCAAGAAGTCGCGGAAGCGTTCAAACAGGCGCGGCAGCGTCCAAGCAGGCGCGGAAACGTCCAAGCAGGCGCGGAAGCATGCAAGAAGACGCAGAAGAGTCCAAGCAGGCGCGGAAGCGTCCAAGCAGGAGGGGAAGCATGCAAGCAGGCGCGGAAGCGTCCAAGCAGGCGCGGAAACGTCCAAGTAGGCGCGGCAGCATGCAAGAAGGCGCAGAAGAGTCCAAGCAGGTGCGGAAGCGTCCAAGCAGTCGCAGAAGCATGCAAGCAGGCGCGGAAGCGTCCAGGCAGGCGCGGAAGCGACCAAGCAGTCGCGGTAGCGTCCAACCAGGCGCGGAAGCGTCCAAGAAGTCGCGGAAGCGTCCAAACAGGCGCGGAAGCATGCAAGAAGACGCAGAATAGTCCAAGCAGGCGCGGAAGCGTCCAAGCAGTCGCGGAAGCGTCCAAGCAGGCGCGGTAGCGTCCAAGCAGTCGCGGAAGAGTCCAATTAGGCGCGGCAGCGTCCAAGCAGGCGCGGAAACGTCCAAGTAGGCGCGGAAGCATGCAAGAAGACGCAGAAGAGTCCAAGCAGGCGCGGAAGCGTCCAAGCAGGAGGGGAAGCATGCAAGCAGGCGCGGAAGCGTCCAAGCAGGCGCGGAAACGTCCAAGTAGGCGCGGAAGCATGCAAGAAGGCGCAGAAGAGTCCAAGCAGTCGCGGAAGCGTTCAAGCAGGCGCAGAACCGTGCAAGCAGGCGCGGAAGCGTCCAAGTAGGCGTGGAAGCATGCAAGAAGGCGCAGAAGTGTCCAAGCAGGCGCGGAAGCGTCCAAGCAGGCGCGGAAGCGTCCAAGCAGGCGCGGAAGCATCCATACTTGCGCGGATGCGTCCAAGCAGGAGCGGAAGCATCCAAGAAGACGCAGAAGAGTCCAAGCAGGCGCGGAAGCGTCCAAGCAGGCGGGGAAGCATGCAAGCAGGCGCGGAAGCGTCCAAGCAGGCGCGTAAGCATGCAAGCAGGCGCGGAAGCATCCAAGCAGGCGCGGAAAAGTCCAAGCAGGCGCGGAAAAGTCCAAGCATGCGCGGAAGCATGCAAGCAGGCGCGGTAGCGTCCAACCAGGCGCGGAAGCGTCCACGCAGTCGCGGAAGCGTCCAAGCAGGCGCGATAGCGTCCAAGCAGAAGCGGAAGCGTGTAAGAAGGCGCGGTAGCGTCCAATCAGGCGCGGAAACGTCCAAGCAGGCGCGGAAGCATGCAAGAAGGCGCAGAAGAGTCCAAGCAGGCGCGGAAGCGTCCGAGCAGGCGCGGAAATGTCCAAGCAGGCGCGGAAGCATGCAAGAAGGCGCAGAAGAGTCCAAGCAGGCGCGGAAGCGTCCAAGTAGGCTCGGAAGCATGCAAGAAGGCGCAGAAGAGTTCAAGCAGCCGCGGAGGCGACCAAGCAGTCGCGGAAGCGTCCAAGCAGGCGCGGAAACGTCCAAGCAGGCGCGGAAGCGTCCAAGCAGTCGCGGAAGCATGCAAGAAGGCGCAGAAGAGTCCAAGCAGGCGCGGTATCGTCCAACCAGGCGCGGAAGCGTCCAAGCAGTCGCGGAAGCGTCCAAGCAGGCGCGGGAGCGTCCAAGCAGGCGCGGAAGCATGCAAGCAGTCGCGGAAGCGTCCAAGCAGGCGCGGAAACGTCCAAGCAGGCGCGGAAGAGTCCAAGCAGGCGCGGAAGCGTCCAAGCAAGCGCGGAAGCGTCCAAGCAGGCGCGGAAGCGTCCAAGCAGGCGCAGAACCGTGCAAGCAGGCGCGGAAGCGTCCAAGTAGGCGTGGAAGCATGCAAGAAGGCGCAGAAGTGTCCAAGCAGGCGCGGAAGCGTCCAAGCAGGCGCGGAAGCGTCCAAGCAGTCGCGGAAGCATCCATACTTGCGCGGATGCGTCCAAGCAGGCGCAGAACCATGGAAGCAGGCGCGGAAGCGTCCAAGCAGGCGCGGTAGCGTCCAAGCAGGCGCGGAAACGTCCAAGCAGGCGCGGAAGCATGCAAGAAGACGCAGAAGGGTCCAAGCAGGCGCGAAAGCGTCCAAGCAGTCGCGGAAGCGTTCAAGCAGGCGCGGTAGCGTCCAAGCAGTCGCGGAAGCCTCCAAGCAGGCGCGGTAGCGTCCAAGCTTGCGCGGAAACGTCCAAGCAGGCGCGGAAGCATGCAAGAAGGCGCAGAAGAGTCCAAGCAGGCGCGGAAGCGTCCAAGCAGTCGCGGAAGCGTCCAAGCAGGCGCGAAAGCGTCCAAGCAGTCGCGGAAGCGTTCAAGCAGGCGCGGTAGTGTCCAAGCAGTCGCGGAAGCCTCCAAGCAGGCGCGGAAGCGTCCAATCAGGCGCGGTAGCGTCCAAGCAGGCGCGGAAACGTCCAAGCAGTCGCGGAAGCATGCAGGAAGGCGCAGAAGAGTCCAAGCAGGCGCGGAAGCGTCCAAGCAGTCGCGGAAGCGTCCAAGCAGGCGCGGTAGCGTCCAAGCAGTCCCGGAAGCGTACAAGCAGGCGGGGAAGCATGCAAGCAGTCGCGGAAGCGTTCAAGCAGGCGCGGTAGCGTCCAAGCAGTCGCGGAAGCCTCCAAGCAGGCGCGGTAGCGTCCAAGCAGTCGCGGAAGCGTCCAAGCAGGCGCGGTAGCATGCAAGAAGACGCAGAAGAGTCCAAGCAGGCGCGGAAGCGTCCAAGCAGCCGGGGAAGCATGCAAGCAGGCGCGGTAGCGTCCAACCAGGCGCGGAAGCGTCCACGCAGTCGCGGAAGCGTCCAAGCAGGCGCGATAGCGTCCAAGCAGAAGCGGAAGCGTGTAAGAAGGCGCGGTAGCGTCCAATCAGGCGCGGAAACGTCCAAGCAGGCGCGGAAGCATGCAAGAAGGCGCAGAAGAGTCCAAGCAGGCGCGGAAGCGTCCGAGCAGGCGCGGAAATGTCCAAGCAGGCGCGGAAGCATGCAAGAAGGCGCAGAAGAGTCCAAGCAGGCGCGGAAGCGTCCAAGTAGGCTCGGAAGCATGCAAGAAGGCGCAGAAGAGTTCAAGCAGCCGCGGAGGCGACCAAGCAGTCGCGGAAGCGTCCAAGCAGGCGCGGAAACGTCCAAGCAGGCGCGGAAGCGTCCAAGCAGTCGCGGAAGCATGCAAGAAGGCGCAGAAGAGTCCAAGCAGGCGCGGTATCGTCCAACCAGGCGCGGAAGCGTCCAAGCAGTCGCGGAAGCGTCCAAGCAGGCGCGGGAGCGTCCAAGCAGGCGCGGAAGCATGCAAGAAGGCGCAGAAGAGTCCAAGCAGGCGCAGAAGAGTCCAAGCAGGCGCGGAAGCGTCCAAGCAGTCGCGGAAACGTCCAAGCAGGCGCGGAAGCATGCAAGAAGACGCAGAAGGGTCCAAGCAGGCGCGAAAGCGTCCAAGCAGTCGCGGAAGCGTTCAAGCAGGCGCGGTAGCGTCCAAGCAGTCGCGGAAGCCTCCAAGCAGGCGCGGTAGCGTCCAAGCTTGCGCGGAAACGTCCAAGCAGGCGCGGAAGCATGCAAGAAGGCGCAGAAGAGTCCAAGCAGGCGCGGAAGCGTCCAAGCAGTCGCGGAAGCGTCCAAGCAGGCGCGAAAGCGTCCAAGCAGTCGCGGAAGCGTTCAAGCAGGCGCGGTAGTGTCCAAGCAGTCGCGGAAGCCTCCAAGCAGGCGCGGTAGCGTCCAATCAGGCGCGGTAGCGTCCAAGCAGGCGCGGAAACGTCCAAGCAGTCGCGGAAGCATGCAAGAAGGCGCAGAAGAGTCCAAGCAGGCGCGGAAGCGTCCAAGCAGTCGCGGAAGCGTCCAAGCAGGCGCGGAAACGTCCAAGCAGGCGCGGAAGCATGCAAGAAGGCGCAGAAGAGTCCAAGCAGGCGCGGAAGCGTCCAAGCAGGCGCGGAAATGTCCAAGCAGGCGCGGAAGCATGCAAGAAGGCGCAGAAGAGTCCAAGCAGGCGCGGAAGCGTCCAAGTAGGCTCGGAAGCATGCAAGAAGGCGCAGAAGAGTTCAAGCAGCCGCGGAGGCGACCAAGCAGTCGCGGAAGCGTCCAAGCAGGCGCGGAAGCGTCCAAGCAGTCGCGGAAGCGTCCAAGCAGGCGCGGAAGCGGCCAAGCAGGCGCGGAAGCGTCCAAGCAGGCGCGGAAGAGTCCAAGCAGGCGCGGAAACGTCCAAGCAGGCGCGGAAGCGTCCAAGCAGGCGCGGAAGCGTCCAAACAGGCGCGGAAGCGTCCAAGCAGTCGCGGAAGCGTCCAAGCAGGCGCGAAAGAGTCCAAGCAGGCGCGGAAGCGTCCAAGAAGGCGCGGAAGCGCCCAAGCAGGCGCGGAAGCGTCCAAGCAGGCGCAGAACCGTGCAAGCAGGCGCGGAAGCGTCCAAGCAGGCGCGGAAGCGTCCAAACAGGCGCGGAAGCGTCCAAGCAGTCGCGGAAGCGTCCAAGCAGGCGCGAAAGAGTCCAAGCAGGCGCGGAAGCGTCCAAGAAGGCGCGGAAGCGCCCAAGCAGGCGCGGAAGCGTCCAAGCAGCCGCGATAGCGTCCAAGCAGCCGCGGAAGCGTCCAAGCAGGCGCGGAAGCGGCCAAGCAGGCGCGGAAGCATGCAAGCAGGCGCGGAAGCATGCAAGCAGGCGCGGAAGCGTCCAAGCAGGCGCGGAAGCATCCAAGCAGGCGCGGAAGCATGCAAGAAGACGCAGAAGAGTCCAAACAGGCGCGGAAGAATGCAAGAAGACGCAGAATAGTCCAAGCAGGCGCGGAAGCGTACAAGCAGTCGCGGAAGCGTCCAAGCAGGCGCGGTAGCGTCCAAGCAGTCGCGGAAGAGTCCAAGCAGGCGCGGCAGCGTCCAAGCAGGCGCGGAAACGTCCAAGCAGGCGCGGAAGCATGCAAGAAGACGCAGAAGAGTCCAAGCAGGCGCGGAAGCGTCCAAGCAGGCGCGGAAACGTCCAAGTAGGCGCGGAAGCATGCAAGAAGGCCCGGAAGCGTCCAAGCAGGCGCGGTAGCGTCCAAGCCGGCCCGGAACCGTGCAAGCAGGCGCGAAAGCGTCCTAGCAGGCGCGGAAGAGTCCAAGCAGGCGCGGAAGCGTCCAAGCAGGCGCGGAAGCGTCCAAGCAGGCGCGGAAGCGTCCAAACAGGCGCGGAAGCGTCCAAGCAGTCGCGGAAGCGTCCAAGCAGGCGCGAAAGAGTCCAAGCAGGCGCGGAAGCGTCCAAGAAGGCGCGGAAGCGCCCAAGCAGGCGCGGAAGCGTCCAAGCAGGCGCGGAAGCGTCCAAACAGGCGCGGAAGCGTCCAAGCAGTCGCGGAAGCGTCCAAGCAGGCGCGGTAGCGTCCAAGCAGTCGCGGAAGAGTCCAAGCAGGCGCGGCAGCGTCCAAGCAGGCGCGGAAGCGTCCAAGCATGCTTGGAAGAGTCCAAGCAGGCGCGGAAAAGTCCAAGCATGCGCGTAAGCGTCCAAGCAGGCGCGGAACCGTCCAAGCAGGCGCGGAAGCGTCCAAGCATGCGCGGAAGCGTCCAAGCAGGCGCAGAAGCGTCCAAGCAGGCGCGGAAGCATCCAAGAAGACGCAGAAGAGTCCAAGCAGGCGCGGAAGAGTTCTAGCTGGCGCGGAAGCATCCATACAGGCGCGGAAGCGTCCAAGCAGTCGCGGAAGCGTCCAAGCAGGCGCGGAAGCGTCCAAGCAGGCGCGTAAGCGTCCAAGCAGGCTCCGAAGCGTCCAAGAAGGCGCGGAAGCGTCCAAGCAGGCGCGAGAACGTCCAAGTAGGGGCGGAAGCATGCAAGAAGGCGCAGAAGAGTCAAAGCAGGCGCGGAACCGTGCAAGCAGGCGCGGAAGCGTCCAAGCAGGCGCCGAAGCGTCCAAGCAGTCGCGGAAGCGTCCAAGCAGGCGCGGAAGCGTCCAAGCAGGCGCGGAAGCGTCCAAGCAGGCGCGGAAGCGTCCAAACAGTCGCGGAAGCGTCCAAACAGGCGCGGAAGCGTCCAAGCAGTCGCGGAAGCGTCCAATCAGGCGCGAAAGAGTCCAAGCAGGCGCGGAAGCGTCCAAGAAGGCGCGGAAGCGCCCAAGCAGGCGCGGAAGCGTCCAAGCAGCCGCGATAGCGTCCAAGCAGCCGCGGAAGCGTCCAAGCAGGCGCGGAAGCGGCCAAGCAGGCGCGGAAGCGTCCAAGCAGGCGCGGAAGAGTCCAAGCAGGCGCGGAAGAGTTCTAGCCGGCGCGGAAGCATCCATACAGGCGCGGAAGCGTCCAAGCAGTCGCGGAAGCGTCCAAGCAGGCGCGGAAGCGTCCAAGCAGGCGCGTAAGCGTCCAAGCAGGCTCCGAAGCGTCCAAGCAGGCGCGGAAGCGTCCAAGCAGGCGCGGTAGCGTCCAAGCAGGCGCGGAAGCGTCCAAGCAGGCGCAGAACCGTGCAAGCAGGCGCGGAAGCGTCCAAGCAGGTACGAAAGCGTGCACGAAGGCGCGGAATCGTCCAAGCAGGCGCGGAAGCGTCCATACAGGCGCGGAAGCGTCCAAGCAGGCGCGGTAGCGTCCAAGCAGGCGCGGAAGCGTCCAAGCAGGCGCAGAACCGTGCAAGCAGGCGCGGAAGCGTCCAAGCAGGCGCGGAAGAGTCCAAGCAGGCGCGGAAGAGTTCTAGCCGGCGCGGAAGCATCCATACAGGCGCGGAAGCGTCCAAGCAGTCGCGGAAGCGTCCAAGCAGGCGCGGAAGCGTCCAAGCAGGCGCGGTAGCGTCCAAGCAGGCGCGGAAGCATGCAAGAAGGCGCAGAAGATTCCAAGTAGGCGCGGTAGCGTCCAAGCAGGCGCGGAAGCATGCAAGAAGGCGCTGAAGAGTCCAAGCAGGCGCGGAAGCGTCCAAGCAGGCGCGGAAGCGTCCAAGCAGGCGCGGAAGCGTCCAAGCAGTCGCGGAAGCGTCCAAGCAGGCGCGGAAGCGGCCAAGCAGGCGCGGAAGCGTCCAAGAAGGCGCGGAAGCGCCCAAGCAGGCGCGGAAGCGTCCAAGCAGCCGCGATAGCGTCCAAGCAGCCGCGGAAGCGTCCAAGCAGGCGCGGAAGCGGCCAAGCAGGCGCGGAAGCATGCAAGCAGGCGCGGAAGCATGCAAGCAGGCGCGGAAGCGTCCAAGCAGGCGCGGAAGCATCCAAGCAGGCGCGGAAGCATGCAAGAAGACGCAGAAGAGTCCAAACAGGCGCGGAAGAATGCAAGAAGACGCAGAATAGTCCAAGCAGGCGCGGAAGCGTACAAGCAGTCGCGGAAGCGTCCAAGCAGGCGCGGTAGCGTCCAAGCAGTCGCGGAAGAGTCCAAGCAGGCGCGGCAGCGTCCAAGCAGGCGCGGAAACGTCCAAGCAGGCGCGGAAGCATGCAAGAAGACGCAGAAGAGTCCAAGCAGGCGCGGAAGCGTCCAAGCAGGCGCGGAAACGTCCAAGTAGGCGCGGAAGCATGCAAGAAGGCCCGGAAGCGTCCAAGCAGGCGCGGTAGCGTCCAAGCAGGCCCGGAACCGTGCAAGCAGGCGCGAAAGCGTCCTAGCAGGCGCGGAAGCGTCCAAGCAGGCTCGGAACCGTGCAAGCAGGCGCGAAAGCGTCCTAGCAGGCGCGGAAGCATGCAAGCAGGCGCGGAAGCATGCAAGCAGGCGCGGAAGCGTCCAAGCAGCCGCGGAAGCGTCCAAGCAGGCGCGGAAGCGGCCAAGCAGGCGCGGAAGCGTCCAAGCAGGCGCGGAAGAGTCCAAGCAGGCGCGGAAGAGTTCTAGCCGGCGCGGAAGCATCCATACAGGCGCGGAAGCGTCCAAGCAGTCGCGGAAGCGTCCAAGCAGGCGCGGAAGCGTCCAAGCAGTCGCGTAAGCGTCCAAGCAGGCTCCGAAGCGTCCAAGCAGGCGCGCAAGCGTCCAAGCAGGCGCGGTAGCGTCCAAGCAGGCGCGGAAGCGTCCAAGCAGGCGCAGAACCGTGCAAGCAGGCGCGGAAGCGTCCAAGCAGGCGCGGAAGCGTCCAAGCAGTCGCGGAAGCGTCCAAGCAGGCGCGGAAGCGGCCAAGCAGGCGCGGAAGCGTCCAAGCAGGCGCGGAAGAGTCCAAGCAGGCGCGGAAGCGTCCAAGCAGGCGCGGAAGCGTCCAAGCAGGCGCGGAAGCGTCCAAACAGGCGCGGAAGCGTCCAAGCAGTCGCGGAAGCGTCCAAGCAGGCGCGAAAGAGTCCAAGCAGGCGCGGAAGCGTCCAAGAAGGCGCGGAAGCGCCCAAGCAGGCGCGGAAGCGTCCAAGCAGGCGCGGAAGCGTCCAAACAGGCGCGGAAGCGTCCAAGCAGGCGCGGAAGCGTCCAAGCAGTCGCGTAAGCGTCCAAGCAGGCTCCGAAGCGTCCAAGCAGGCGCGCAAGCGTCCAAGCAGGCGCGGTAGCGTCCAAGCAGGCGCGGAAGCGTCCAAGCAGGCGCAGAACCGTGCAAGCAGGCGCGGAAGCGTCCAAGCAGGCGCGGAAGCGTCCAAGCAGTCGCGGAAGCGTCCAAGCAGGCGCGGAAGCGGCCAAGCAGGCGCGGAAGCGTCCAAGCAGGCGCGGAAGAGTCCAAGCAGGCGCGGAAGCGTCCAAGCAGGCGCGGAAGCGTCCAAGCAGGCGCGGAAGCGTCCAAACAGGCGCGGAAGCGTCCAAGCAGTCGCGGAAGCGTCCAAGCAGGCGCGAAAGAGTCCAAGCAGGCGCGGAAGCGTCCAAGAAGGCGCGGAAGCGCCCAAGCAGGCGCGGAAGCGTCCAAGCAGGCGCGGAAGCGTCCAAACAGGCGCGGAAGCGTCCAAGCAGTCGCGGAAGCGTCCAAGCAGGCGCGAAAGAGTCCAAGCAGGCGCGGAAGCGTCCAAGAAGGCGCGGAAGCGCCCAAGCAGGCGCGGAAGCGTCCAAGCAGGCGCGGAAACGTCCAAGCAGGCGCGGTAGCGTCCAAGCAGGCCCGGAACCGTGCAAGCAGGCGCGAAAGCGTCCTAGCAGGCGCGGAAGCGTCCAAGCAGGCTCGGAACCGTGCAAGCAGGCGCGAAAGCGTCCTAGCAGGCGCGGAAGCATGCAAGCAGGCGCGGAAGCATGCAAGCAGGCGCGGAAGCGTCCAAGCAGGCGCGGTAGCGTCCAAGCAGGCTCGGAACCGTGCAAGCAGGCGCGGAAGCGTCCTAGCAGGCGCGGAAGCATGCAAGCAGGCGCGGAAGCATGCAAGAAGACGCGGAAGAGTCCAAGCAGGCGCGGAAGCGTCCGAGAAGGCGGGGAAGCATGCAAGCAGGCGCGGAAGCGTCCAAGCAGGCGAGGAAACGTCCAAGTAGGCGCAGAAACATGCAAGAAGGCGCGAAAGCGTCCAAGCAGGCGCGGAAGCGTCCAAGCAGGCGCGGAAGCATGCAAGAAGACGCAGAAGAGTCCAAACAGGCGCGGAAGCGTCCAAGCAGGCGCGGTAGCGTCCAAGCAGGCGCGGAAGTGTCCAAGCAGGCGCGGAAACGTCCAAGTAGGCGCGGAAGCATGCAAGAAGGCGCAGAAGAGTCCAAGCAGGCGCGGAAGCGTCCAAGCAGTCGCGGAAGCGTCCAAGCAGGCGCGGTAGCGTCCAAGCAGGCGCGGAAGCGTCCAAGCAGGCGCGGAAGCGTCCAAGCAGGCGGGAAAGCATGCACGCAGGCGCGGAAGCGTCCAGGCAGGCGCGAGAACGTCCAAGTAGGGGCGGAAGCATGCAAGAAGGCGCAGAAGAGTCCAAACAGGCGCGGAAGCGTCCAAGCAGGCGCGGAAGCGTCCAAGCAGGCGCGGAAGCCTCCATATAGGCGCGAAAGCGTCCAAGCAGGCGCGGAAGCGTCCAAGCAGGCGCGGAAACGTCCAAGTAGGCGCGGAAGCATGCAAGAAGGAGCAGAAGAGTCCAAGCAGGCGCGGAACCGTGCAAGAATGCGCGGAAGCGTCCAAGCAGGCGCGGTAGCGTCCAAGCAGGCGCGGAAGAGTCCAAGCAGGCGCAGAAAAGTCCAAGCAGGCGCGGAAGCATGCAAGAAGGCGCAGAAGAGTCCAAACAGGCGCAGAAGAGTCCAAGCAGGCGCGGAAGCGTCCAAGCAGGCGGGGAAGCATGCAAGCAGGCGCGGAAGCGTCCAAGCAGGCGCGGAAACGTCCAAGTAGGCGCGGCAGCATGCAAGAAGGCGCAGAAGAGTCCAAGCAGGCGCGGTAGCGTCCAAACAGGCGCGGAAGCGTCCAAGCAGTCGCGGAAGCGTCCAAGCAGGCGCGGTAGCGTCCAAGCAGGCGCGGAAACGTCCAAGCAGGCGCGGAAGCATGCAAGAAGGCGCAGAAGAGTCCAAGCAGGCGCGGAAGCGTCCAAGCAGGCGCGGAAATGTCCAAGCAGGCGCGGAAGCATGCAAGAAGGCGCAGAAGAGTCCAAGCAGGCGCGGAAGCGTCCAAGCAGGCGTGGTAGCGTCCAAGCAGTCGCGGAAACGTCCAAGCAGGCGCGGAAGCGTCCAAGCAGGCGCGGTAGCGTCCAAGCAGTCGCGGAAGCGTCCAAGCAGGCGCGGTAGCGTCCAAGCAGGCGCGGTCGCGTCCAACCAGGCGCGGAAGCGTCCAAGCAGTCGCGGAAGCGTCCAAGCAGGCGCGGAAGCATGCAAGATGACGCAGAAGAGTCCAAGCAGGCGCGGAAGCTTCCAAGCAGGCGCGGTAGCGGCCAAGCAGTCGCGGAAGCGTCCAATCAGTCGCGGAAGCATGCAAGAAGGCGCAGAAGAGTCCAAACAGGCGCAGAAGAGTCCAAGCAGGCGCGGAAGCATCCAAGCAGGCGGGGAAGCATGCAAGCAGGCGCGGAAGCGTCCAAGCAGGCGCGGAAACGTCCAAGTAGGCGCGGCAGCATGCAAGAAGGCGCAGAAGAGTCCAAGCAGGCGCGATAGCGTCCAACCAGGCGCGGTAGCGTCCAAGCAGTCGCGGAAGCGTCCAAGCAGGCGCGGTAGCGTCCAAGCAGGCGCGGAAACGTCCAAGCAGGCGCGGAAGCATGCAAGAAGGCGCAGAAGAGTCCAAGCAGGCGCGGAAGCGTCCGAGCAGGCGCGGAAATGTCCAAGCAGGCGCGGAAGCATGCAAGAAGGCGCAGAAGAGTCCAAGCAGGCGCGGAAGCGTCCAAGCAGGCGCGGAAACGTCCAAGCAGGCGCGGAAGCGTCCAAGCAGTCGCGGAAGCATGCAAGAAGGCGCAGAAGAGTCCAAGCAGGCGCGGTATCGTCCAACCAGGCGCGGAAGCGTCCAAGCAGTCGCGGAAGCGTCCAAGCAGGCGCGGGAGCGTCCAAGCAGGCGCGGAAGCATGCAAGAAGGCGCAGAAGAGTCCAAGCAGGCGCAGAAGAGTCCAAGCAGGCGCGGAAGCGTCCAAGCAGTCGCGGAAGCGTCCAAGCAGGCGCGGAAGCATGCAAGATGACGCAGAAGAGTCCAAGCAGGCGCGGAAGCTTCCAATCAGGCGCGGTAGCGGCCAAGCAGTCGCGGAAGCGTCCAATCAGTCGCGGAAGCATGCAAGAAGGCGCAGAAGAGTCCAAACAGGCGCAGAAGAGTCCAAGCAGGCGCGGAAGCGTCCAAGCAGGCGGGGAAGCATGCAAGCAGGCGCGGAAGCGTCCAAGCAGGCGCGGAAACGTCCAAGTAGGCGCGGCAGCATGCAAGAAGGCGCAGAAGAGTCCAAGCAGGCGCGGTAGCGTCCAAACAGGCGCGGAAGCGTCCAAGCAGTCGCGGAAGCGTCCAAGCAGGCGCGGTAGCGTCCAAGCAGGCGCGGAAACGTCCAAGCAGGCGCGGAAGCATGCAAGAAGGCGCAGAAGAGTCCAAGCAGGCGCGGAAGCGTCCAAGCAGGCGCGGAAATGCCCAAGCAGGCGCGGAAGCATGCAAGAAGGCGCAGAAGAGTCCAAGCAGGCGCGGAAGCGTCCAAGTAGGCTCGGAAGCATGCAAGAAGGCGCAGAAGAGTTCAAGCAGCCGCGGAGGCGACCAAGCAGTCGCGGAAGCGTCCAAGCAGGCGCGGAAACGTCCAAGCAGGCGCGGAAGCGTCCAAGCAGTCGCGGAAGCATGCAAGAAGGCGCAGAAGAGTCCAAGTAGGCACGGTATCGTCCAACCAGGCGCGGAAGCGTCCAAGCAGTCGCGGAAGCGTCCAAGCAGGAGCGGGAGCGTCCAAGCAGGCGCGGAAGCATGCAAGAAGGCGCAGAAGAGTCCAAGCAGGCGCAGTAGAGTCCAAGCAGGCGCGGAAGCGTCCAAGCAGGCGCGGGAGCGTCCAAGCAGGCGGGGAAGCATGCAAGAAGGCGCAGAAGGGTCCAAGCAGGCGCGGAAGCGTCCAAGCAGTCGCCGAAGCGGCCAAGCAGGCACGGTAGCGTCCAAGCAGGCGCGGAAGCGTCCAAGCAGGCGCGGTAGCGTCCAAGCAATCGCGGAAGCGTCCAAGCAGGCGCGGAAGTGTCCAAGCAGGCGGGGAAGCATGCAAGCAGGCGCGGAAGCGTCCAAGCCGGCGCGGAAACGTCCAAGTAGGCGCGGCAGCATGCAAGAAGGCGCAGAAGAGTCCAAGCAGGCGCGGAAGCGTCCAAGCAGGCGCGGTAGCGTCCAAGAAGTCGCGGAAGCGTCCAAACAGGCGCGGAAGCATGCAAGAAGACGCAGAATAGTCCAAGCAGGCGCGGAAGCATCCAAGCAGTCGCGGAAGCGTCCAAGCAGGCGCGGGAGCGTCCAAGCAGTCGCGGAAGAGTCCAAGCAGGCGCGGCAGCGTCCAAGCAGGCGCGGTAGCGTCCAAGCAGGCGCGGAAACGTCCAAGCATGCGCGGAAGCATGCAAGAAGACGCAGAAGAGTCCAAGCAGGCGCGGAAGCGTCCAAGCAGGAGGGGAAGCGTTCAAGCAGGCGCGGAAACGTCCTAGCAGGTGCGGTAGCGTCCAAGCAGGCGCGGAAACGTCCAAGCAGGCGCGGAAACGTCCAAGCAGGCGCGGTAGCGTCCAACCAGGCGCGGAAGCGTCCAAGCAGGCGCGGTAGCGTCCAAGCAGGCGCGGTAGCGTCCAAGCAGGCGCGGAAACGTCCAAGCAGGCGCGGAAGCATGCAAGCAGGCGCGGAAACGTCCAAGCAGGCGCGGAAGCATGCAAGAAGACGCAGAAGAGTCCAAGCAGGCGCGGAAGCGTCCAAGCAGTCGCGGAAGCGTCCAAGCAGGCGCGGTAGCGTCCAAGCAGTCGCGGTAGCGTCCAACCAGGCGCGGAAGCGTCCAAGCAGGCGCGGTAGCGTCCAAGCAGGCGCGGTAGCGTCCAACAAGGCGCGGAAGAGTCCAAGAAGTCGCGGTAGCGTCCAAGCAGGCGCGGTAGCGTCCAAGCAGGCGCGGAAACGTCCAAGCAGGCGCGGAAGCATGCAAGCAGGCGCGGAAACGTCCAAGCAGGCGCGGAAGCATGCAAGAAGGCGCAGAAGAGTCCAAGCAGGCGCGGAAGCGTCCTAGCAGTCGCGGAAGAGTCCAAGCAGGCGCGATAGCGTCCAAGCAGTCGCGGAAGCGTCCAAGCAGGCGCGGAAGCGTCCAAGCAGTCGCGGAAGCGTCCAAGCAGGCGCGGTAGTGTCCAAGCAGTCGCGGCAGCGTCCAAGCAGGCGCGGTAGCGTCCAAGCAGTCGCGGAAGCATGCAAGATGGCGCAGAAGAGTCCAAGCAGGCGCGGAAGCGTCCAAGCAGTCGCAGAAGCGTCCAAGCAGGCGCGGTAGCGTCCAACAAGGCGCGGAAGAGTCCAAGAAGTCGCGGAAGCGTTCAAACAGGCGCGGCAGCGTCCAAGCAGGCGCGGAAACGTCCAAGCAGGCGCGGAAGCATGCAAGAAGACGCAGAAGAGTCCAAGCAGGCGCGGAAGCGTCCAAGCAGGAGGGGAAGCATGCAAGCAGGCGCGGAAGCGTCCAAGCAGGCGCGGAAACGTCCAAGTAGGCGCGGCAGCATGCAAGAAGGCGCAGAAGAGTCCAAGCAGGTGCGGAAGCGTCCAAGCAGTCGCAGAAGCATGCAAGCAGGCGCGGAAGCGTCCAGGCAGGCGCGGAAGCGACCAAGCTGTCGCGGTAGCGTCCAACCAGGCGCGGAAGCGTCCAAGAAGTCGCGGAAGCGTCCAAACAGGCGCGGAAGCATGCAAGAAGACGCAGAATAGTCCAAGCAGGCGCGGAAGCGTCCAAGCAGTCGCGGAAGCGTCCAAGCAGGCGCGGTAGCGTCCAAGCAGTCGCGGAAGAGTCCAATTAGGCGCGGCAGCGTCCAAGCAGGCGCGGAAACGTCCAAGTAGGCGCGGAAGCATGCAAGAAGACGCAGAAGAGTCCAAGCAGGCGCGGAAGCGTCCAAGCAGGAGGGGAAGCATGCAAGCAGGCGCGGAAGCGTCCAAGCAGGCGCGGAAACGTCCAAGTAGGCGCGGAAGCATGCAAGAAGGCGCAGAAGAGTCCAAGCAGTCGCGGAAGCGTTCAAGCAGGCGCAGAACCGTGCAAGCAGGCGCGGAAGCGTCCAAGTAGGCGTGGAAGCATGCAAGAAGGCGCAGAAGTGTCCAAGCAGGCGCGGAAGCGTCCAAGCAGGCGCGGAAGCGTCCAAGCAGGCGCGGAAGCATCCATACTTGCGCGGATGCGTCCAAGCAGGAGCGGAAGCATCCAAGAAGACGCAGAAGAGTCCAAGCAGGCGCGGAAGCGTCCAAGCAGGCGGGGAAGCATGCAAGCAGGCGCGGAAGCGTCCAAGCAGGCGCGTAAGCATGCAAGCAGGCGCGGAAGCATCCAAGCAGGCGCGGAAAAGTCCAAGCAGGCGCGGAAAAGTCCAAGCATGCGCGGAAGCATGCAAGCAGGCGCGGTAGCGTCCAACCAGGCGCGGAAGCGTCCACGCAGTCGCGGAAGCGTCCAAGCAGGCGCGATAGCGTCCAAGCAGAAGCGGAAGCGTGTAAGAAGGCGCGGTAGCGTCCAATCAGGCGCGGAAACGTCCAAGCAGGCGCGGAAGCATGCAAGAAGGCGCAGAAGAGTCCAAGCAGGCGCGGAAGCGTCCGAGCAGGCGCGGAAATGTCCAAGCAGGCGCGGAAGCATGCAAGAAGGCGCAGAAGGGTCCAAGCAGGCGCGGAAGCGTCCAAGTAGGCTCGGAAGCATGCAAGAAGGCGCAGAAGAGTTCAAGCAGCCGCGGAGGCGACCAAGCAGTCGCGGAAGCGTCCAAGCAGGCGCGGAAACGTCCAAGCAGGCGCGGAAGCGTCCAAGCAGTCGCGGAAGCATGCAAGAAGGCGCAGAAGAGTCCAAGCAGGCGCGGTATCGTCCAACCAGGCGCGGAAGCGTCCAAGCAGTCGCGGAAGCGTCCAAGCAGGCGCGGGAGCGTCCAAGCAGGCGCGGAAGCATGCAAGCAGTCGCGGAAGCGTCCAAGCAGGCGCGGAAACGTCCAAGCAGGCGCGGAAGAGTCCAAGCAGGCGCGGAAGCGTCCAAGCAAGCGCGGAAGCGTCCAAGCAGGCGCGGAAGCGTCCAAGCAGGCGCAGAACCGTGCAAGCAGGCGCGGAAGCGTCCAAGTAGGCGTGGAAGCATGCAAGAAGGCGCAGAAGTGTCCAAGCAGGCGCGGAAGCGTCCAAGCAGGCGCGGAAGCGTCCAAGCAGTCGCGGAAGCATCCATACTTGCGCGGATGCGTCCAAGCAGGCGCAGAACCATGGAAGCAGGCGCGGAAGCGTCCAAGCAGGCGCGGTAGCGTCCAAGCAGGCGCGGAAACGTCCAAGCAGGCGCGGAAGCATGCAAGAAGACGCAGAAGGGTCCAAGCAGGCGCGAAAGCGTCCAAGCAGTCGCGGAAGCGTTCAAGCAGGCGCGGTAGCGTCCAAGCAGGCGCGGAAGCGTCCAAGCAGGCGCGGTAGCGTCCAAGCAGGCGCGGAAGCATGCAAGAAGGCGCAGAAGATTCCAAGTAGGCGCGGTAGCGTCCAAGCAGGCGCGGAAGCATGCAAGAAGGCGCTGAAGAGTCCAAGCAGGCGCGGAAGCGTCCAAGCAGGCGCGGAAGCGTCCAAGCAGGCGCGGAAGCGTCCAAGCAGTCGCGGAAGCGTCCAAGCAGGCGCGGAAGCGGCCAAGCAGGCGCGGAAGCGTCCAAGAAGGCGCGGAAGCGCCCAAGCAGGCGCGGAAGCGTCCAAGCAGCCGCGATAGCGTCCAAGCAGCCGCGGAAGCGTCCAAGCAGGCGCGGAAGCGGCCAAGCAGGCGCGGAAGCATGCAAGCAGGCGCGGAAGCATGCAAGCAGGCGCGGAAGCGTCCAAGCAGGCGCGGAAGCATCCAAGCAGGCGCGGAAGCATGCAAGAAGACGCAGAAGAGTCCAAACAGGCGCGGAAGAATGCAAGAAGACGCAGAATAGTCCAAGCAGGCGCGGAAGCGTACAAGCAGTCGCGGAAGCGTCCAAGCAGGCGCGGTAGCGTCCAAGCAGTCGCGGAAGAGTCCAAGCAGGCGCGGCAGCGTCCAAGCAGGCGCGGAAACGTCCAAGCAGGCGCGGAAGCATGCAAGAAGACGCAGAAGAGTCCAAGCAGGCGCGGAAGCGTCCAAGCAGGCGCGGAAACGTCCAAGTAGGCGCGGAAGCATGCAAGAAGGCCCGGAAGCGTCCAAGCAGGCGCGGTAGCGTCCAAGCAGGCCCGGAACCGTGCAAGCAGGCGCGAAAGCGTCCTAGCAGGCGCGGAAGCGTCCAAGCAGGCTCGGAACCGTGCAAGCAGGCGCGAAAGCGTCCTAGCAGGCGCGGAAGCATGCAAGCAGGCGCGGAAGCATGCAAGCAGGCGCGGAAGCGTCCAAGCAGCCGCGGAAGCGTCCAAGCAGGCGCGGAAGCGGCCAAGCAGGCGCGGAAGCGTCCAAGCAGGCGCGGAAGAGTCCAAGCAGGCGCGGAAGAGTTCTAGCCGGCGCGGAAGCATCCATACAGGCGCGGAAGCGTCCAAGCAGTCGCGGAAGCGTCCAAGCAGGCGCGGAAGCGTCCAAGCAGTCGCGTAAGCGTCCAAGCAGGCTCCGAAGCGTCCAAGCAGGCGCGCAAGCGTCCAAGCAGGCGCGGTAGCGTCCAAGCAGGCGCGGAAGCGTCCAAGCAGGCGCAGAACCGTGCAAGCAGGCGCGGAAGCGTCCAAGCAGGCGCGGAAGCGTCCAAGCAGTCGCGGAAGCGTCCAAGCAGGCGCGGAAGCGGCCAAGCAGGCGCGGAAGCGTCCAAGCAGGCGCGGAAGAGTCCAAGCAGGCGCGGAAGCGTCCAAGCAGGCGCGGAAGCGTCCAAGCAGGCGCGGAAGCGTCCAAACAGGCGCGGAAGCGTCCAAGCAGTCGCGGAAGCGTCCAAGCAGGCGCGAAAGAGTCCAAGCAGGCGCGGAAGCGTCCAAGAAGGCGCGGAAGCGCCCAAGCAGGCGCGGAAGCGTCCAAGCAGGCGCGGAAGCGTCCAAACAGGCGCGGAAGCGTCCAAGCAGGCGCGGAAGCGTCCAAGCAGTCGCGTAAGCGTCCAAGCAGGCTCCGAAGCGTCCAAGCAGGCGCGCAAGCGTCCAAGCAGGCGCGGTAGCGTCCAAGCAGGCGCGGAAGCGTCCAAGCAGGCGCAGAACCGTGCAAGCAGGCGCGGAAGCGTCCAAGCAGGCGCGGAAGCGTCCAAGCAGTCGCGGAAGCGTCCAAGCAGGCGCGGAAGCGGCCAAGCAGGCGCGGAAGCGTCCAAGCAGGCGCGGAAGAGTCCAAGCAGGCGCGGAAGCGTCCAAGCAGGCGCGGAAGCGTCCAAGCAGGCGCGGAAGCGTCCAAACAGGCGCGGAAGCGTCCAAGCAGTCGCGGAAGCGTCCAAGCAGGCGCGAAAGAGTCCAAGCAGGCGCGGAAGCGTCCAAGAAGGCGCGGAAGCGCCCAAGCAGGCGCGGAAGCGTCCAAGCAGGCGCGGAAGCGTCCAAACAGGCGCGGAAGCGTCCAAGCAGTCGCGGAAGCGTCCAAGCAGGCGCGAAAGAGTCCAAGCAGGCGCGGAAGCGTCCAAGAAGGCGCGGAAGCGCCCAAGCAGGCGCGGAAGCGTCCAAGCAGGCGCGGAAACGTCCAAGCAGGCGCGGTAGCGTCCAAGCAGGCCCGGAACCGTGCAAGCAGGCGCGAAAGCGTCCTAGCAGGCGCGGAAGCGTCCAAGCAGGCTCGGAACCGTGCAAGCAGGCGCGAAAGCGTCCTAGCAGGCGCGGAAGCATGCAAGCAGGCGCGGAAGCATGCAAGCAGGCGCGGAAGCGTCCAAGCAGGCGCGGTAGCGTCCAAGCAGGCTCGGAACCGTGCAAGCAGGCGCGGAAGCGTCCTAGCAGGCGCGGAAGCATGCAAGCAGGCGCGGAAGCATGCAAGAAGACGCGGAAGAGTCCAAGCAGGCGCGGAAGCGTCCGAGAAGGCGGGGAAGCATGCAAGCAGGCGCGGAAGCGTCCAAGCAGGCGAGGAAACGTCCAAGTAGGCGCAGAAACATGCAAGAAGGCGCGAAAGCGTCCAAGCAGGCGCGGAAGCGTCCAAGCAGGCGCGGAAGCATGCAAGAAGACGCAGAAGAGTCCAAACAGGCGCGGAAGCGTCCAAGCAGGCGCGGTAGCGTCCAAGCAGGCGCGGAAGTGTCCAAGCAGGCGCGGAAACGTCCAAGTAGGCGCGGAAGCATGCAAGAAGGCGCAGAAGAGTCCAAGCAGGCGCGGAAGCGTCCAAGCAGTCGCGGAAGCGTCCAAGCAGGCGCGGTAGCGTCCAAGCAGGCGCGGAAGCGTCCAAGCAGGCGCGGAAGCGTCCAAGCAGGCGGGAAAGCATGCACGCAGGCGCGGAAGCGTCCAGGCAGGCGCGAGAACGTCCAAGTAGGGGCGGAAGCATGCAAGAAGGCGCAGAAGAGTCCAAACAGGCGCGGAAGCGTCCAAGCAGGCGCGGAAGCGTCCAAGCAGGCGCGGAAGCCTCCATATAGGCGCGAAAGCGTCCAAGCAGGCGCGGAAGCGTCCAAGCAGGCGCGGAAACGTCCAAGTAGGCGCGGAAGCATGCAAGAAGGAGCAGAAGAGTCCAAGCAGGCGCGGAACCGTGCAAGAATGCGCGGAAGCGTCCAAGCAGGCGCGGTAGCGTCCAAGCAGGCGCGGAAGAGTCCAAGCAGGCGCAGAAAAGTCCAAGCAGGCGCGGAAGCATGCAAGAAGGCGCAGAAGAGTCCAAACAGGCGCAGAAGAGTCCAAGCAGGCGCGGAAGCGTCCAAGCAGGCGGGGAAGCATGCAAGCAGGCGCGGAAGCGTCCAAGCAGGCGCGGAAACGTCCAAGTAGGCGCGGCAGCATGCAAGAAGGCGCAGAAGAGTCCAAGCAGGCGCGGTAGCGTCCAAACAGGCGCGGAAGCGTCCAAGCAGTCGCGGAAGCGTCCAAGCAGGCGCGGTAGCGTCCAAGCAGGCGCGGAAACGTCCAAGCAGGCGCGGAAGCATGCAAGAAGGCGCAGAAGAGTCCAAGCAGGCGCGGAAGCGTCCAAGCAGGCGCGGAAATGTCCAAGCAGGCGCGGAAGCATGCAAGAAGGCGCAGAAGAGTCCAAGCAGGCGCGGAAGCGTCCAAGCAGGCGTGGTAGCGTCCAAGCAGTCGCGGAAACGTCCAAGCAGGCGCGGAAGCGTCCAAGCAGGCGCGGTAGCGTCCAAGCAGTCGCGGAAGCGTCCAAGCAGGCGCGGTAGCGTCCAAGCAGGCGCGGTCGCGTCCAACCAGGCGCGGAAGCGTCCAAGCAGTCGCGGAAGCGTCCAAGCAGGCGCGGAAGCATGCAAGATGACGCAGAAGAGTCCAAGCAGGCGCGGAAGCTTCCAAGCAGGCGCGGTAGCGGCCAAGCAGTCGCGGAAGCGTCCAATCAGTCGCGGAAGCATGCAAGAAGGCGCAGAAGAGTCCAAACAGGCGCAGAAGAGTCCAAGCAGGCGCGGAAGCATCCAAGCAGGCGGGGAAGCATGCAAGCAGGCGCGGAAGCGTCCAAGCAGGCGCGGAAACGTCCAAGTAGGCGCGGCAGCATGCAAGAAGGCGCAGAAGAGTCCAAGCAGGCGCGATAGCGTCCAACCAGGCGCGGTAGCGTCCAAGCAGTCGCGGAAGCGTCCAAGCAGGCGCGGTAGCGTCCAAGCAGGCGCGGAAACGTCCAAGCAGGCGCGGAAGCATGCAAGAAGGCGCAGAAGAGTCCAAGCAGGCGCGGAAGCGTCCGAGCAGGCGCGGAAATGTCCAAGCAGGCGCGGAAGCATGCAAGAAGGCGCAGAAGAGTCCAAGCAGGCGCGGAAGCGTCCAAGCAGGCGCGGAAACGTCCAAGCAGGCGCGGAAGCGTCCAAGCAGTCGCGGAAGCATGCAAGAAGGCGCAGAAGAGTCCAAGCAGGCGCGGTATCGTCCAACCAGGCGCGGAAGCGTCCAAGCAGTCGCGGAAGCGTCCAAGCAGGCGCGGGAGCGTCCAAGCAGGCGCGGAAGCATGCAAGAAGGCGCAGAAGAGTCCAAGCAGGCGCAGAAGAGTCCAAGCAGGCGCGGAAGCGTCCAAGCAGTCGCGGAAGCGTCCAAGCAGGCGCGGAAGCATGCAAGATGACGCAGAAGAGTCCAAGCAGGCGCGGAAGCTTCCAATCAGGCGCGGTAGCGGCCAAGCAGTCGCGGAAGCGTCCAATCAGTCGCGGAAGCATGCAAGAAGGCGCAGAAGAGTCCAAACAGGCGCAGAAGAGTCCAAGCAGGCGCGGAAGCGTCCAAGCAGGCGGGGAAGCATGCAAGCAGGCGCGGAAGCGTCCAAGCAGGCGCGGAAACGTCCAAGTAGGCGCGGCAGCATGCAAGAAGGCGCAGAAGAGTCCAAGCAGGCGCGGTAGCGTCCAAACAGGCGCGGAAGCGTCCAAGCAGTCGCGGAAGCGTCCAAGCAGGCGCGGTAGCGTCCAAGCAGGCGCGGAAACGTCCAAGCAGGCGCGGAAGCATGCAAGAAGGCGCAGAAGAGTCCAAGCAGGCGCGGAAGCGTCCAAGCAGGCGCGGAAATGCCCAAGCAGGCGCGGAAGCATGCAAGAAGGCGCAGAAGAGTCCAAGCAGGCGCGGAAGCGTCCAAGTAGGCTCGGAAGCATGCAAGAAGGCGCAGAAGAGTTCAAGCAGCCGCGGAGGCGACCAAGCAGTCGCGGAAGCGTCCAAGCAGGCGCGGAAACGTCCAAGCAGGCGCGGAAGCGTCCAAGCAGTCGCGGAAGCATGCAAGAAGGCGCAGAAGAGTCCAAGTAGGCACGGTATCGTCCAACCAGGCGCGGAAGCGTCCAAGCAGTCGCGGAAGCGTCCAAGCAGGAGCGGGAGCGTCCAAGCAGGCGCGGAAGCATGCAAGAAGGCGCAGAAGAGTCCAAGCAGGCGCAGTAGAGTCCAAGCAGGCGCGGAAGCGTCCAAGCAGGCGCGGGAGCGTCCAAGCAGGCGGGGAAGCATGCAAGAAGGCGCAGAAGGGTCCAAGCAGGCGCGGAAGCGTCCAAGCAGTCGCCGAAGCGGCCAAGCAGGCACGGTAGCGTCCAAGCAGGCGCGGAAGCGTCCAAGCAGGCGCGGTAGCGTCCAAGCAATCGCGGAAGCGTCCAAGCAGGCGCGGAAGTGTCCAAGCAGGCGGGGAAGCATGCAAGCAGGCGCGGAAGCGTCCAAGCCGGCGCGGAAACGTCCAAGTAGGCGCGGCAGCATGCAAGAAGGCGCAGAAGAGTCCAAGCAGGCGCGGAAGCGTCCAAGCAGGCGCGGTAGCGTCCAAGAAGTCGCGGAAGCGTCCAAACAGGCGCGGAAGCATGCAAGAAGACGCAGAATAGTCCAAGCAGGCGCGGAAGCATCCAAGCAGTCGCGGAAGCGTCCAAGCAGGCGCGGGAGCGTCCAAGCAGTCGCGGAAGAGTCCAAGCAGGCGCGGCAGCGTCCAAGCAGGCGCGGTAGCGTCCAAGCAGGCGCGGAAACGTCCAAGCATGCGCGGAAGCATGCAAGAAGACGCAGAAGAGTCCAAGCAGGCGCGGAAGCGTCCAAGCAGGAGGGGAAGCGTTCAAGCAGGCGCGGAAACGTCCTAGCAGGTGCGGTAGCGTCCAAGCAGGCGCGGAAACGTCCAAGCAGGCGCGGAAACGTCCAAGCAGGCGCGGTAGCGTCCAACCAGGCGCGGAAGCGTCCAAGCAGGCGCGGTAGCGTCCAAGCAGGCGCGGTAGCGTCCAAGCAGGCGCGGAAACGTCCAAGCAGGCGCGGAAGCATGCAAGCAGGCGCGGAAACGTCCAAGCAGGCGCGGAAGCATGCAAGAAGACGCAGAAGAGTCCAAGCAGGCGCGGAAGCGTCCAAGCAGTCGCGGAAGCGTCCAAGCAGGCGCGGTAGCGTCCAAGCAGTCGCGGTAGCGTCCAACCAGGCGCGGAAGCGTCCAAGCAGGCGCGGTAGCGTCCAAGCAGGCGCGGTAGCGTCCAACAAGGCGCGGAAGAGTCCAAGAAGTCGCGGTAGCGTCCAAGCAGGCGCGGTAGCGTCCAAGCAGGCGCGGAAACGTCCAAGCAGGCGCGGAAGCATGCAAGCAGGCGCGGAAACGTCCAAGCAGGCGCGGAAGCATGCAAGAAGGCGCAGAAGAGTCCAAGCAGGCGCGGAAGCGTCCTAGCAGTCGCGGAAGAGTCCAAGCAGGCGCGATAGCGTCCAAGCAGTCGCGGAAGCGTCCAAGCAGGCGCGGAAGCGTCCAAGCAGTCGCGGAAGCGTCCAAGCAGGCGCGGTAGTGTCCAAGCAGTCGCGGCAGCGTCCAAGCAGGCGCGGTAGCGTCCAAGCAGTCGCGGAAGCATGCAAGATGGCGCAGAAGAGTCCAAGCAGGCGCGGAAGCGTCCAAGCAGTCGCAGAAGCGTCCAAGCAGGCGCGGTAGCGTCCAACAAGGCGCGGAAGAGTCCAAGAAGTCGCGGAAGCGTTCAAACAGGCGCGGCAGCGTCCAAGCAGGCGCGGAAACGTCCAAGCAGGCGCGGAAGCATGCAAGAAGACGCAGAAGAGTCCAAGCAGGCGCGGAAGCGTCCAAGCAGGAGGGGAAGCATGCAAGCAGGCGCGGAAGCGTCCAAGCAGGCGCGGAAACGTCCAAGTAGGCGCGGCAGCATGCAAGAAGGCGCAGAAGAGTCCAAGCAGGTGCGGAAGCGTCCAAGCAGTCGCAGAAGCATGCAAGCAGGCGCGGAAGCGTCCAGGCAGGCGCGGAAGCGACCAAGCTGTCGCGGTAGCGTCCAACCAGGCGCGGAAGCGTCCAAGAAGTCGCGGAAGCGTCCAAACAGGCGCGGAAGCATGCAAGAAGACGCAGAATAGTCCAAGCAGGCGCGGAAGCGTCCAAGCAGTCGCGGAAGCGTCCAAGCAGGCGCGGTAGCGTCCAAGCAGTCGCGGAAGAGTCCAATTAGGCGCGGCAGCGTCCAAGCAGGCGCGGAAACGTCCAAGTAGGCGCGGAAGCATGCAAGAAGACGCAGAAGAGTCCAAGCAGGCGCGGAAGCGTCCAAGCAGGAGGGGAAGCATGCAAGCAGGCGCGGAAGCGTCCAAGCAGGCGCGGAAACGTCCAAGTAGGCGCGGAAGCATGCAAGAAGGCGCAGAAGAGTCCAAGCAGTCGCGGAAGCGTTCAAGCAGGCGCAGAACCGTGCAAGCAGGCGCGGAAGCGTCCAAGTAGGCGTGGAAGCATGCAAGAAGGCGCAGAAGTGTCCAAGCAGGCGCGGAAGCGTCCAAGCAGGCGCGGAAGCGTCCAAGCAGGCGCGGAAGCATCCATACTTGCGCGGATGCGTCCAAGCAGGAGCGGAAGCATCCAAGAAGACGCAGAAGAGTCCAAGCAGGCGCGGAAGCGTCCAAGCAGGCGGGGAAGCATGCAAGCAGGCGCGGAAGCGTCCAAGCAGGCGCGTAAGCATGCAAGCAGGCGCGGAAGCATCCAAGCAGGCGCGGAAAAGTCCAAGCAGGCGCGGAAAAGTCCAAGCATGCGCGGAAGCATGCAAGCAGGCGCGGTAGCGTCCAACCAGGCGCGGAAGCGTCCACGCAGTCGCGGAAGCGTCCAAGCAGGCGCGATAGCGTCCAAGCAGAAGCGGAAGCGTGTAAGAAGGCGCGGTAGCGTCCAATCAGGCGCGGAAACGTCCAAGCAGGCGCGGAAGCATGCAAGAAGGCGCAGAAGAGTCCAAGCAGGCGCGGAAGCGTCCGAGCAGGCGCGGAAATGTCCAAGCAGGCGCGGAAGCATGCAAGAAGGCGCAGAAGGGTCCAAGCAGGCGCGGAAGCGTCCAAGTAGGCTCGGAAGCATGCAAGAAGGCGCAGAAGAGTTCAAGCAGCCGCGGAGGCGACCAAGCAGTCGCGGAAGCGTCCAAGCAGGCGCGGAAACGTCCAAGCAGGCGCGGAAGCGTCCAAGCAGTCGCGGAAGCATGCAAGAAGGCGCAGAAGAGTCCAAGCAGGCGCGGTATCGTCCAACCAGGCGCGGAAGCGTCCAAGCAGTCGCGGAAGCGTCCAAGCAGGCGCGGGAGCGTCCAAGCAGGCGCGGAAGCATGCAAGCAGTCGCGGAAGCGTCCAAGCAGGCGCGGAAACGTCCAAGCAGGCGCGGAAGAGTCCAAGCAGGCGCGGAAGCGTCCAAGCAAGCGCGGAAGCGTCCAAGCAGGCGCGGAAGCGTCCAAGCAGGCGCAGAACCGTGCAAGCAGGCGCGGAAGCGTCCAAGTAGGCGTGGAAGCATGCAAGAAGGCGCAGAAGTGTCCAAGCAGGCGCGGAAGCGTCCAAGCAGGCGCGGAAGCGTCCAAGCAGTCGCGGAAGCATCCATACTTGCGCGGATGCGTCCAAGCAGGCGCAGAACCATGGAAGCAGGCGCGGAAGCGTCCAAGCAGGCGCGGTAGCGTCCAAGCAGGCGCGGAAACGTCCAAGCAGGCGCGGAAGCATGCAAGAAGACGCAGAAGGGTCCAAGCAGGCGCGAAAGCGTCCAAGCAGTCGCGGAAGCGTTCAAGCAGGCGCGGTAGCGTCCAAGCAGTCGCGGAAGCCTCCAAGCAGGCGCGGTAGCGTCCAAGCTTGCGCGGAAACGTCCAAGCAGGCGCGGAAGCATGCAAGAAGGCGCAGAAGAGTCCAAGCAGGCGCGGAAGCGTCCAAGCAGTCGCGGAAGCGTCCAAGCAGGCGCGAAAGCGTCCAAGCAGTCGCGGAAGCGTTCAAGCAGGCGCGGTAGTGTCCAAGCAGTCGCGGAAGCCTCCAAGCAGGCGCGGAAGCGTCCAATCAGGCGCGGTAGCGTCCAAGCAGGCGCGGAAACGTCCAAGCAGTCGCGGAAGCATGCAGGAAGGCGCAGAAGAGTCCAAGCAGGCGCGGAAGCGTCCAAGCAGTCGCGGAAGCGTCCAAGCAGGCGCGGTAGCGTCCAAGCAGTCCCGGAAGCGTACAAGCAGGCGGGGAAGCATGCAAGCAGTCGCGGAAGCGTTCAAGCAGGCGCGGTAGCGTCCAAGCAGTCGCGGAAGCCTCCAAGCAGGCGCGGTAGCGTCCAAGCAGTCGCGGAAGCGTCCAAGCAGGCGCGGTAGCATGCAAGAAGACGCAGAAGAGTCCAAGCAGGCGCGGAAGCGTCCAAGCAGCCGGGGAAGCATGCAAGCAGGCGCGGTAGCGTCCAACCAGGCGCGGAAGCGTCCACGCAGTCGCGGAAGCGTCCAAGCAGGCGCGATAGCGTCCAAGCAGAAGCGGAAGCGTGTAAGAAGGCGCGGTAGCGTCCAATCAGGCGCGGAAACGTCCAAGCAGGCGCGGAAGCATGCAAGAAGGCGCAGAAGAGTCCAAGCAGGCGCGGAAGCGTCCGAGCAGGCGCGGAAATGTCCAAGCAGGCGCGGAAGCATGCAAGAAGGCGCAGAAGAGTCCAAGCAGGCGCGGAAGCGTCCAAGTAGGCTCGGAAGCATGCAAGAAGGCGCAGAAGAGTTCAAGCAGCCGCGGAGGCGACCAAGCAGTCGCGGAAGCGTCCAAGCAGGCGCGGAAACGTCCAAGCAGGCGCGGAAGCGTCCAAGCAGTCGCGGAAGCATGCAAGAAGGCGCAGAAGAGTCCAAGCAGGCGCGGAAGCGTCCAAGCAGGCGCGGAAATGTCCAAGCAGGCGCGGAAGCATGCAAGAAGGCGCAGAAGAGTCCAAGCAGGCGCGGAAGCGTCCAAGTAGGCTCGGAAGCATGCAAGAAGGCGCAGAAGAGTTCAAGCAGCCGCGGAGGCGACCAAGCAGTCGCGGAAGCGTCCAAGCAGGCGCGGAAACGTCCAAGCAGGCGCGGAAGCGTCCAAGCAGTCGCGGAAGCATGCAAGAAGGCGCAGAAGAGTCCAAGCAGGCACGGTATCGTCCAACCAGGCGCGGAAGCGTCCAAGCAGTCGCGGAAGCGTCCAAGCAGGCGCGGGAGCGTCCAAGCAGGCGCGGAAGCATGCAAGAAGGCGCAGAAGAGTCCAAGCAGGCGCAGAAGAGTCCAAGCAGGCGCGGAAACGTCCAAGCAGTCGCGGAAGCGTCCAAGCAGGCGCGGTAGCGTCCAAGCAGTCGCGGAAGCGTCCAAGCAGGCGGGGAAGCATGCAAGAAGGCGCAGAAGAGTCCAAGCAGGCGCGGAAGCGTCCAAGCAGTCGCGGAAGCGTCCAAGCAGGCGCGGTAGCGTCCAAGCAGTCGCGGAAGAGTCCAAGCAGGCGGGGAAGCATGCAAGAAGGCGCAGAAGAGTCCAAGCAGGCGCGGAAGCGTCCAAGCAGTCGCCGAAGCGGCCAAGCGGGCACGGTAGCGTCCAAGCAGGCGCGGAAACGTCCAAGCAGGCGCGGAAACGTCCAAGCAGGCGCGGAAGCATGCAAGAAGACGCAGAAGAGTCCAAGCAGGCGCGGAAGCGTCCAAGCAGGCGCGGAAGCATGCAAGAAGACGCAGAAGAGTCCAAGCAGGCGCGGAAGCGTCCAAGCAGGCGCGGTAGCGTCCAAGCAATCGCGGAAGCGTCCAAGCAGGCGCGGAAGTGTCCAAGCAGGCGGGGAAGCATGCAAGCAGGCGCGGAAGCGTCCAAGCAGGCGCGGAAACGTCCAAGTAGGCGCGGCAGCATGCAAGAAGGCGCAGAAGAGTCCAAGCAGGCGCGGAAGCGTCCAAGCAGGCGCGGTAGCGTCCAAGAAGTCGCGGAAGCGTCCAAACAGGCGCGGAAGCGTCCAAGCAGGCGCGGTAGCGTCCAAGCAGGCGCGGAAACGTCCAAGCAGGCGCGGAAGCATGCAAGAAGGCGCAGAAGAGTCCAAGCAGGCGCGGAAGCGTCCAAGCAAGCGCGGAAGCGTCCAAGCAGGCGCGGAAGCGTCCAAGCAGGCGCAGAACCGTGCAAGCAGGCGCGGAAGCGTCCAAGTAGGCGTGGAAGCATGCAAGAAGGCGCAGAAGTGTCCAAGCAGGCGCGGAAGCGTCCAAGCAGGCGCGGAAGCGTCCAAGCAGGAGCGGAAGCATCCAAGAAGACGCAGAAGAGTCCAAGCAGGCGCGGAAGCGTCCAAGCAGGCGGGGAAGCATGCAAGCAGGCGCGGAAGCGTCCAAGCAGGCGCGTAAGCATGCAAGCAGGCGCGGAAGCATCCAAGCAGGCGCGGAAAAGTCCAAGCAGGCGCGGAAAAGTCCAAGCATGCGCGGAAGCATGCAAGAAGACGCAGAAGAGTCCAAGCAGGCGTGGAAGCGTCCAAGCAGTCGCGGAAGCGTCCAAGCAGGCGCGGTAGTGTCCAAGCAGTCGCGGAAGCGTCCAAGCAGGCGCGGTAGCGTCCAAGCAGTCGCGGAAGCGTCCAAGCAGGCGCGGAAGCGTCCAAGTAGGCGCAGAAGCATGCAAGAAGGAGCAGAAGAGCCCAAGCATGCGCGGAAGCGTCCAAGCAGTCGCGGAAGCGTCCAAGCAGGCGCGGAAACGTCCAAGCAGGCGCGGAAGAGTCCAAGCAGGCGCGGAAGCGTCCAAGCAAGCGCGGAAGCGTCCAAGCAGGCGCGGAAGCGTCCAAGCAGGCGCAGAACCGTGCAAGCAGGCGCGGAAGCGTCCAAGCAGGCGCAGAACCGTGCAAGCAGGCGCGGAAGCGTCCAAGTAGGCGTGGAAGCATGCAAGAAGGCGCAGAAGTGTCCAAGCAGGCGCGGAAGCGTCCAAGCAGGCGCGGAAGCGTCCAAGCAGTCGCGGAAGCGTTCAAGCAGGCGCGGTAGCGTCCAAGCAGTCGCGGAAGCCTCCAAGCAGGCGCGGTAGCGTCCAAGCTTGAGCGGAAACGTCCAAGCAGGCGCGGAAGCATGCAAGAAGGCGCAGAAGAGTCCAAGCAGGCGCGGAAGCGTCCAAGCAGTCGCGGAAGCGTCCAAGCAGGCGCGAAAGCGTCCAAGCAGTCGCGGAAGCGTTCAAGCAGGCGCGGTAGTGTCCAAGCAGTCGCGGAAGCCTCCAAGCAGGCGCGGAAGCGTCCAATCAGGCGCGGTAGCGTCCAAGCAGGCGCGGAAACGTCCAAGCAGTCGCGGAAGCATGCAAGAAGGCGCAGAAGAGTCCAAGCAGGCGCGGAAGCGTCCAAGCAGTCGCGGAAGCGTCCAAGCAGGCGCGGTAGCGTCCAAGCAGTCCCGGAAGCGTACAAGCAGGCGGGGAAGCATGCAAGCAGTCGCGGAAGCGTTCAAGCAGGCGCGGTAGCGTCCAAGCAGTCGCGGAAGCCTCCAAGCAGGCGCGGTAGCGTCCAAGCAGTCGCGGAAGCGTCCAAGCAGGCGCGGTAGCATGCAAGAAGACGCAGAAGAGTCCAAGCAGGCGCGGAAGCGTCCAAGCAGCCGGGGAAGCATGCAAGCAGGCGCGGTAGCGTCCAACCAGGCGCGGAAGCGTCCACGCAGTCGCGGAAGCGTCCAAGCAGGCGCGATAGCGTCCAAGCAGAAGCGGAAGCGTGTAAGAAGGCGCGGTAGCGTCCAATCAGGCGCGGAAACGTCCAAGCAGGCGCGGAAGCATGCAAGAAGGCGCAGAAGAGTCCAAGCAGGCGCGGAAGCGTCCGAGCAGGCGCGGAAATGTCCAAGCAGGCGCGGAAGCATGCAAGAAGGCGCAGAAGAGTCCAAGCAGGCGCGGAAGCGTCCAAGTAGGCTCGGAAGCATGCAAGAAGGCGCAGAAGAGTTCAAGCAGCCGCGGAGGCGACCAAGCAGTCGCGGAAGCGTCCAAGCAGGCGCGGAAACGTCCAAGCAGGCGCGGAAGCGTCCAAGCAGTCGCGGAAGCATGCAAGAAGGCGCAGAAGAGTCCAAGCAGGCGCGGTATCGTCCAACCAGGCGCGGAAGCGTCCAAGCAGTCGCGGAAGCGTCCAAGCAGGCGCGGGAGCGTCCAAGCAGGCGCGGAAGCATGCAAGAAGGCGCAGAAGAGTCCAAGCAGGCGCAGAAGAGTCCAAGCAGGCGCGGAAGCGTCCAAGCAGTCGCGGAAACGTCCAAGCAGGCGCGGAAGCATGCAAGAAGACGCAGAAGGGTCCAAGCAGGCGCGAAAGCGTCCAAGCAGTCGCGGAAGCGTTCAAGCAGGCGCGGTAGCGTCCAAGCAGTCGCGGAAGCCTCCAAGCAGGCGCGGTAGCGTCCAAGCTTGCGCGGAAACGTCCAAGCAGGCGCGGAAGCATGCAAGAAGGCGCAGAAGAGTCCAAGCAGGCGCGGAAGCGTCCAAGCAGTCGCGGAAGCGTCCAAGCAGGCGCGAAAGCGTCCAAGCAGTCGCGGAAGCGTTCAAGCAGGCGCGGTAGTGTCCAAGCAGTCGCGGAAGCCTCCAAGCAGGCGCGGTAGCGTCCAATCAGGCGCGGTAGCGTCCAAGCAGGCGCGGAAACGTCCAAGCAGTCGCGGAAGCATGCAAGAAGGCGCAGAAGAGTCCAAGCAGGCGCGGAAGCGTCCAAGCAGTCGCGGAAGCGTCCAAGCAGGCGCGGAAACGTCCAAGCAGGCGCGGAAGCATGCAAGAAGGCGCAGAAGAGTCCAAGCAGGCGCGGAAGCGTCCAAGCAGGCGCGGAAATGTCCAAGTAGGCTCGGAAGCATGCAAGAAGGCGCAGAAGAGTTCAAGCAGCCGCGGAGGCGACCAAGCAGTCGCGGAAGCGTCCAAGCAGGCGCGGAAACGTCCAAGCAGGCGCGGAAGCGTCCAAGCAGTCGCGGAAGCATGCAAGAAGGCGCAGAAGAGTCCAAGCAGGCACGGTATCGTCCAACCAGGCGCGGAAGCGTCCAAGCAGTCGCGGAAGCGTCCAAGCAGGCGCGGGAGCGTCCAAGCAGGCGCGGAAGCATGCAAGAAGGCGCAGAAGAGTCCAAGCAGGCGCAGAAGAGTCCAAGCAGGCGCGGAAACGTCCAAGCAGTCGCGGAAGCGTCCAAGCAGGCGCGGTAGCGTCCAAGCAGTCGCGGAAGCGTCCAAGCAGGCGGGGAAGCATGCAAGAAGGCGCAGAAGAGTCCAAGCAGGCGCGGAAGCGTCCAAGCAGTCGCCGAAGCGGCCAAGCAGGCACGGTAGCGTCCAAGCAGGCGCGGAAACGTCCAAGCAGGCGCGGAAGCATGCAAGAAGACGCAGAAGAGTCCAAGCAGGCGCGGAAGCGTCCAAGCAGGCGCGGAAGCATGCAAGAAGACGCAGAAGAGTCCAAGCAGGCGCGGAAGCGTCCAAGCAGGCGCAGAAGAGTCCAAGCAGGCGCAGAAGAGTCCAAGCAGGCGCGGAAGCGTCCAAGCAGTCGCGGAAGCGTCCAAGCAGGCGCGGTAGCGTCCAAGCAGTCGCGGAAGAGTCCAAGCAGGCGGGGAAGCATGCAAGAAGGCGCAGAAGAGTCCAAGCAGGCGCGGAAGCGTCCAAGCAGTCGCCGAAGCGGCCAAGCAGGCACGGTAGCGTCCAAGCAGGCGCGGAAACGTCCAAGCAGGCGCGGAAGCATGCAAGAAGACGCAGAAGAGTCCAAGCAGGCGCGGAAGCGTCCAAGCAGGCGCGGAAGCATGCAAGAAGACGCAGAAGAGTCCAAGCAGGCGCGGAAGCGTCCAAGCAGGCGCGGTAGCGTCCAAGCAATCGCGGAAGCGTCCAAGCAGGCGCGGAAGTGTCCAAGCAGGCGGGGAAGCATGCAAGCAGGCGCGGAAGCGTCCAAGCAGGCGCGGAAACGTCCAAGTAGGCGCGGCAGCATGCAAGAAGGCGCAGAAGAGTCCAAGCAGGCGCGGAAGCGTCCAAGCAGGCGCGGTAGCGTCCAAGAAGTCGCGGAAGCGTCCAAACAGGCGCGGAAGCGTCCAAGCAGGCGCGGTAGCGTCCAAGCAGGCGCGGAAACGTCCAAGCAGGCGCGGAAGCATGCAAGAAGGCGCAGAAGAGTCCAAGCAGGCGCGGAAGCGTCCGAGCAGGCGCGGAAATGTCCAAGCAGGCGCGGAAGCATGCAAGAAGGCGCAGAAGAGTCCAAGCAGGCGCGGAAGCGTCCAAGCAGGCGCGGAAACGTCCAAGCAGGCGCGGAAGCGTCCAAGCAGTCGCGGAAGCATGCAAGAAGGCGCAGAAGAGTCCAAGCAGGCGCGGTATCGTCCAACCAGGCGCGGAAGCGTCCAAGCAGTCGCGGAAGCGTCCAAGCAGGCGCGGGAGCGTCCAAGCAGGCGCGGAAGCATGCAAGAAGGCGCAGAAGAGTCCAAGCAGGCGCAGAAGAGTCCAAGCAGGCGCGGAAGCGTCCAAGCAGTCGCGGAAGCGTCCAAGCAGGCGCGGAAGCATGCAAGATGACGCAGAAGAGTCCAAGCAGGCGCGGAAGCTTCCAATCAGGCGCGGTAGCGGCCAAGCAGTCGCGGAAGCGTCCAATCAGTCGCGGAAGCATGCAAGAAGGCGCAGAAGAGTCCAAACAGGCGCAGAAGAGTCCAAGCAGGCGCGGAAGCGTCCAAGCAGGCGGGGAAGCATGCAAGCAGGCGCGGAAGCGTCCAAGCAGGCGCGGAAACGTCCAAGTAGGCGCGGCAGCATGCAAGAAGGCGCAGAAGAGTCCAAGCAGGCGCGGTAGCGTCCAAACAGGCGCGGAAGCGTCCAAGCAGGCGCGGTAGCGTCCAATCAGGCGCGGTAGCGTCCAAGCAGGCGCGGAAACGTCCAAGCAGTCGCGGAAGCATGCAAGAAGGCGCAGAAGAGTCCAAGCAGGCGCGGAAGCGTCCAAGCAGTCGCGGAAGCGTCCAAGCAGGCGCGGAAACGTCCAAGCAGGCGCGGAAGCATGCAAGAAGGCGCAGAAGAGTCCAAGCAGGCGCGGAAGCGTCCAAGCAGGCGCGGAAATGTCCAAGCAGGCGCGGAAGCATGCAAGAAGGCGCAGAAGAGTCCAAGCAGGCGCGGAAGCGTCCAAGTAGGCTCGGAAGCATGCAAGAAGGCGCAGAAGAGTTCAAGCAGCCGCGGAGGCGACCAAGCAGTCGCGGAAGCGTCCAAGCAGGCGCGGAAACGTCCAAGCAGGCGCGGAAGCGTCCAAGCAGTCGCGGAAGCATGCAAGAAGGCGCAGAAGAGTCCAAGCAGGCACGGTATCGTCCAACCAGGCGCGGAAGCGTCCAAGCAGTCGCGGAAGCGTCCAAGCAGGCGCGGGAGCGTCCAAGCAGGCGCGGAAGCATGCAAGAAGGCGCAGAAGAGTCCAAGCAGGCGCAGAAGAGTCCAAGCAGGCGCGGAAACGTCCAAGCAGTCGCGGAAGCGTCCAAGCAGGCGCGGTAGCGTCCAAGCAGTCGCGGAAGCGTCCAAGCAGGCGGGGAAGCATGCAAGAAGGCGCAGAAGAGTCCAAGCAGGCGCGGAAGCGTCCAAGCAGTCGCCGAAGCGGCCAAGCAGGCACGGTAGCGTCCAAGCAGGCGCGGAAACGTCCAAGCAGGCGCGGAAGCATGCAAGAAGACGCAGAAGAGTCCAAGCAGGCGCGGAAGCGTCCAAGCAGGCGCGGAAGCATGCAAGAAGACGCAGAAGAGTCCAAGCAGGCGCGGAAGCGTCCAAGCAGGCGCAGAAGAGTCCAAGCAGGCGCAGAAGAGTCCAAGCAGGCGCGGAAGCGTCCAAGCAGTCGCGGAAGCGTCCAAGCAGGCGCGGTAGCGTCCAAGCAGTCGCGGAAGAGTCCAAGCAGGCGGGGAAGCATGCAAGAAGGCGCAGAAGAGTCCAAGCAGGCGCGGAAGCGTCCAAGCAGTCGCCGAAGCGGCCAAGCGGGCACGGTAGCGTCCAAGCAGGCGCGGAAACGTCCAAGCAGGCGCGGAAGCATGCAAGAAGACGCAGAAGAGTCCAAGCAGGCGCGGAAGCGTCCAAGCAGGCGCGGAAGCATGCAAGAAGACGCAGAAGAGTCCAAGCAGGCGCGGAAGCGTCCAAGCAGGCGCGGTAGCGTCCAAGCAATCGCGGAAGCGTCCAAGCAGGCGCGGAAGTGTCCAAGCAGGCGGGGAAGCATGCAAGCAGGCGCGGAAGCGTCCAAGCAGGCGCGGAAACGTCCAAGTAGGCGCGGCAGCATGCAAGAAGGCGCAGAAGAGTCCAAGCAGGCGCGGAAGCGTCCAAGCAGGCGCGGTAGCGTCCAAGAAGTCGCGGAAGCGTCCAAACAGGCGCGGAAGCGTCCAAGCAGGCGCGGTAGCGTCCAAGCAGGCGCGGAAACGTCCAAGCAGGCGCGGAAGCATGCAAGAAGGCGCAGAAGAGTCCAAGCAGGCGCGGAAGCGTCCAAGCAAGCGCGGAAGCGTCCAAGCAGGCGCGGAAGCGTCCAAGCAGGCGCAGAACCGTGCAAGCAGGCGCGGAAGCGTCCAAGTAGGCGTGGAAGCATGCAAGAAGGCGCAGAAGTGTCCAAGCAGGCGCGGAAGCGTCCAAGCAGGCGCGGAAGCGTCCAAGCAGGAGCGGAAGCATCCAAGAAGACGCAGAAGAGTCCAAGCAGGCGCGGAAGCGTCCAAGCAGGCGGGGAAGCATGCAAGCAGGCGCGGAAGCGTCCAAGCAGGCGCGTAAGCATGCAAGCAGGCGCGGAAGCATCCAAGCAGGCGCGGAAAAGTCCAAGCAGGCGCGGAAAAGTCCAAGCATGCGCGGAAGCATGCAAGAAGACGCAGAAGAGTCCAAGCAGGCGTGGAAGCGTCCAAGCAGTCGCGGAAGCGTCCAAGCAGGCGCGGTAGTGTCCAAGCAGTCGCGGAAGCGTCCAAGCAGGCGCGGTAGCGTCCAAGCAGTCGCGGAAGCGTCCAAGCAGGCGCGGAAGCGTCCAAGTAGGCGCAGAAGCATGCAAGAAGGAGCAGAAGAGCCCAAGCATGCGCGGAAGCGTCCAAGCAGTCGCGGAAGCGTCCAAGCAGGCGCGGAAACGTCCAAGCAGGCGCGGAAGAGTCCAAGCAGGCGCGGAAGCGTCCAAGCAAGCGCGGAAGCGTCCAAGCAGGCGCGGAAGCGTCCAAGCAGGCGCAGAACCGTGCAAGCAGGCGCGGAAGCGTCCAAGCAGGCGCAGAACCGTGCAAGCAGGCGCGGAAGCGTCCAAGTAGGCGTGGAAGCATGCAAGAAGGCGCAGAAGTGTCCAAGCAGGCGCGGAAGCGTCCAAGCAGGCGCGGAAGCGTCCAAGCAGTCGCGGAAGCGTTCAAGCAGGCGCGGTAGCGTCCAAGCAGTCGCGGAAGCCTCCAAGCAGGCGCGGTAGCGTCCAAGCTTGAGCGGAAACGTCCAAGCAGGCGCGGAAGCATGCAAGAAGGCGCAGAAGAGTCCAAGCAGGCGCGGAAGCGTCCAAGCAGTCGCGGAAGCGTCCAAGCAGGCGCGAAAGCGTCCAAGCAGTCGCGGAAGCGTTCAAGCAGGCGCGGTAGTGTCCAAGCAGTCGCGGAAGCCTCCAAGCAGGCGCGGAAGCGTCCAATCAGGCGCGGTAGCGTCCAAGCAGGCGCGGAAACGTCCAAGCAGTCGCGGAAGCATGCAAGAAGGCGCAGAAGAGTCCAAGCAGGCGCGGAAGCGTCCAAGCAGTCGCGGAAGCGTCCAAGCAGGCGCGGTAGCGTCCAAGCAGTCCCGGAAGCGTACAAGCAGGCGGGGAAGCATGCAAGCAGTCGCGGAAGCGTTCAAGCAGGCGCGGTAGCGTCCAAGCAGTCGCGGAAGCCTCCAAGCAGGCGCGGTAGCGTCCAAGCAGTCGCGGAAGCGTCCAAGCAGGCGCGGTAGCATGCAAGAAGACGCAGAAGAGTCCAAGCAGGCGCGGAAGCGTCCAAGCAGCCGGGGAAGCATGCAAGCAGGCGCGGTAGCGTCCAACCAGGCGCGGAAGCGTCCACGCAGTCGCGGAAGCGTCCAAGCAGGCGCGATAGCGTCCAAGCAGAAGCGGAAGCGTGTAAGAAGGCGCGGTAGCGTCCAATCAGGCGCGGAAACGTCCAAGCAGGCGCGGAAGCATGCAAGAAGGCGCAGAAGAGTCCAAGCAGGCGCGGAAGCGTCCGAGCAGGCGCGGAAATGTCCAAGCAGGCGCGGAAGCATGCAAGAAGGCGCAGAAGAGTCCAAGCAGGCGCGGAAGCGTCCAAGTAGGCTCGGAAGCATGCAAGAAGGCGCAGAAGAGTTCAAGCAGCCGCGGAGGCGACCAAGCAGTCGCGGAAGCGTCCAAGCAGGCGCGGAAACGTCCAAGCAGGCGCGGAAGCGTCCAAGCAGTCGCGGAAGCATGCAAGAAGGCGCAGAAGAGTCCAAGCAGGCGCGGTATCGTCCAACCAGGCGCGGAAGCGTCCAAGCAGTCGCGGAAGCGTCCAAGCAGGCGCGGGAGCGTCCAAGCAGGCGCGGAAGCATGCAAGAAGGCGCAGAAGAGTCCAAGCAGGCGCAGAAGAGTCCAAGCAGGCGCGGAAGCGTCCAAGCAGTCGCGGAAACGTCCAAGCAGGCGCGGAAGCATGCAAGAAGACGCAGAAGGGTCCAAGCAGGCGCGAAAGCGTCCAAGCAGTCGCGGAAGCGTTCAAGCAGGCGCGGTAGCGTCCAAGCAGTCGCGGAAGCCTCCAAGCAGGCGCGGTAGCGTCCAAGCTTGCGCGGAAACGTCCAAGCAGGCGCGGAAGCATGCAAGAAGGCGCAGAAGAGTCCAAGCAGGCGCGGAAGCGTCCAAGCAGCCGCGGAAGCGTCCAAGCAGGCGCGAAAGCGTCCAAGCAGTCGCGGAAGCGTTCAAGCAGGCGCGGTAGTGTCCAAGCAGTCGCGGAAGCCTCCAAGCAGGCGCGGTAGCGTCCAATCAGGCGCGGTAGCGTCCAAGCAGGCGCGGAAACGTCCAAGCAGTCGCGGAAGCATGCAAGAAGGCGCAGAAGAGTCCAAGCAGGCGCGGAAGCGTCCAAGCAGTCGCGGAAGCGTCCAAGCAGGCGCGGAAACGTCCAAGCAGGCGCGGAAGCATGCAAGAAGGCGCAGAAGAGTCCAAGCAGGCGCGGAAGCGTCCAAGCAGGCGCGGAAATGTCCAAGTAGGCTCGGAAGCATGCAAGAAGGCGCAGAAGAGTTCAAGCAGCCGCGGAGGCGACCAAGCAGTCGCGGAAGCGTCCAAGCAGGCGCGGAAACGTCCAAGCAGGCGCGGAAGCGTCCAAGCAGTCGCGGAAGCATGCAAGAAGGCGCAGAAGAGTCCAAGCAGGCACGGTATCGTCCAACCAGGCGCGGAAGCGTCCAAGCAGTCGCGGAAGCGTCCAAGCAGGCGCGGGAGCGTCCAAGCAGGCGCGGAAGCATGCAAGAAGGCGCAGAAGAGTCCAAGCAGGCGCAGAAGAGTCCAAGCAGGCGCGGAAACGTCCAAGCAGTCGCGGAAGCGTCCAAGCAGGCGCGGTAGCGTCCAAGCAGTCGCGGAAGCGTCCAAGCAGGCGGGGAAGCATGCAAGAAGGCGCAGAAGAGTCCAAGCAGGCGCGGAAGCGTCCAAGCAGTCGCCGAAGCGGCCAAGCAGGCACGGTAGCGTCCAAGCAGGCGCGGAAACGTCCAAGCAGGCGCGGAAGCATGCAAGAAGACGCAGAAGAGTCCAAGCAGGCGCGGAAGCGTCCAAGCAGGCGCGGAAGCATGCAAGAAGACGCAGAAGAGTCCAAGCAGGCGCGGAAGCGTCCAAGCAGGCGCAGAAGAGTCCAAGCAGGCGCAGAAGAGTCCAAGCAGGCGCGGAAGCGTCCAAGCAGTCGCGGAAGCGTCCAGGCAGGCGCGGTAGCGTCCAAGCAGTCGCGGAAGAGTCCAAGCAGGCGGGGAAGCATGCAAGAAGGCGCAGAAGAGTCCAAGCAGGCGCGGAAGCGTCCAAGCAGTCGCCGAAGCGGCCAAGCAGGCACGGTAGCGTCCAAGCAGGCGCGGAAACGTCCAAGCAGGCGCGGAAGCATGCAAGAAGACGCAGAAGAGTCCAAGCAGGCGCGGAAGCGTCCAAGCAGGCGCGGAAGCATGCAAGAAGACGCAGAAGAGTCCAAGCAGGCGCGGAAGCGTCCAAGCAGGCGCGGTAGCGTCCAAGCAATCGCGGAAGCGTCCAAGCAGGCGCGGAAGTGTCCAAGCAGGCGGGGAAGCATGCAAGCAGGCGCGGAAGCGTCCAAGCAGGCGCGGAAACGTCCAAGTAGGCGCGGCAGCATGCAAGAAGGCGCAGAAGAGTCCAAGCAGGCGCGGAAGCGTCCAAGCAGGCGCGGTAGCGTCCAAGAAGTCGCGGAAGCGTCCAAACAGGCGCGGAAGCGTCCAAGCAGGCGCGGTAGCGTCCAAGCAGGCGCGGAAACGTCCAAGCAGGCGCGGAAGCATGCAAGAAGGCGCAGAAGAGTCCAAGCAGGCGCGGAAGCGTCCGAGCAGGCGCGGAAATGTCCAAGCAGGCGCGGAAGCATGCAAGAAGGCGCAGAAGAGTCCAAGCAGGCGCGGAAGCGTCCAAGCAGGCGCGGAAACGTCCAAGCAGGCGCGGAAGCGTCCAAGCAGTCGCGGAAGCATGCAAGAAGGCGCAGAAGAGTCCAAGCAGGCGCGGTATCGTCCAACCAGGCGCGGAAGCGTCCAAGCAGTCGCGGAAGCGTCCAAGCAGGCGCGGGAGCGTCCAAGCAGGCGCGGAAGCATGCAAGAAGGCGCAGAAGAGTCCAAGCAGGCGCAGAAGAGTCCAAGCAGGCGCGGAAGCGTCCAAGCAGTCGCGGAAGCGTCCAAGCAGGCGCGGAAGCATGCAAGATGACGCAGAAGAGTCCAAGCAGGCGCGGAAGCTTCCAATCAGGCGCGGTAGCGGCCAAGCAGTCGCGGAAGCGTCCAATCAGTCGCGGAAGCATGCAAGAAGGCGCAGAAGAGTCCAAACAGGCGCAGAAGAGTCCAAGCAGGCGCGGAAGCGTCCAAGCAGGCGGGGAAGCATGCAAGCAGGCGCGGAAGCGTCCAAGCAGGCGCGGAAACGTCCAAGTAGGCGCGGCAGCATGCAAGAAGGCGCAGAAGAGTCCAAGCAGGCGCGGTAGCGTCCAAACAGGCGCGGAAGCGTCCAAGCAGTCGCGGAAGCGTCCAAGCAGGCGCGGTAGCGTCCAAGCAGGCGCGGAAACGTCCAAGCAGGCGCGGAAGCATGCAAGAAGGCGCAGAAGAGTCCAAGCAGGCGCGGAAGCGTCCAAGCAGGCGCGGAAATGTCGAAGCAGGCGCGGAAGCATGCAAGAAGGCGCAGAAGAGTCCAAGCAGGCGCGGAAGCGTCCAAGTAGGCTCGGAAGCATGCAAGAAGGCGCAGAAGAGTTCAAGCAGCCGCGGAGGCGACCAAGCAGTCGCGGAAGCGTCCAAGCAGGCGCGGAAACGTCCAAGTAGGCGCGGCAGCATGCAAGAAGACGCAGAAGAGTCCAAGCAGGCGCGGAAGCGTCCAAGCAGGCGCAGAAGAGTCCAAGCAGGCGCAGAAGAGTCCAAGCAGGCGCGGAAGCGTCCAAGCAGTCGCGGAAGCGTCCAAGCAGGCGCGGTAGCGTCCAAGCAGTCGCGGAAGCGTCCAATCAGTCGCGGAAGCATGCAAGAAGACGCAGAAGAGTCCAAGCAGGCGCGGAAGCGTCCAAGCAGGCGCAGAAGAGTCCAAGCAGGCGCAGAAGAGTCCAAGCAGGCGCGGAAGCGTCCAAGCAGTCGCGGAAGCGTCCAAGCAGGCGCGAAAGCGTCCAAGCAGTCGCGGAAGCGTTCAAGCAGGCGCGGTAGTGTCCAAGCAGTCGCGGAAGCCTCCAAGCAGGCGCGGTAGCGTCCAATCAGGCGCGGTAGCGTCCAAGCAGGCGCGGAAACGTCCAAGCAGTCGCGGAAGCATGCAAGAAGGCGCAGAAGAGTCCAAGCAGGCGCGGAAGCGTCCAAGCAGTCGCGGAAGCGTCCAAGCAGGCGCAGAAGAGTCCAAGCAGGCGCGGAAGCGTCCAAGTAGGCTCGGAAGCATGCAAGAAGGCGCAGAAGAGTTCAAGCAGCCGCGGAGGCGACCAAGCAGTCGCGGAAGCGTCCAAGCAGGCGCGGAAACGTCCAAGCAGGCGCGGAAGCGTCCAAGCAGTCGCGGAAGCATGCAAGAAGGCGCAGAAGAGTCCAAGCAGGCACGGTATCGTCCAACCAGGCGCGGAAGCGTCCAAGCAGTCGCGGAAGCGTCCAAGCAGGCGCGGGAGCGTCCAAGCAGGCGCGGAAGCATGCAAGAAGGCGCAGAAGAGTCCAAGCAGGCGCAGAAGAGTCCAAGCAGGCGCGGAAGCGTCCAAGCAGTCGCGGAAGCGTCCAAGCAGGCGCGGTAGCGTCCAAGCAGTCGCGGAAGCGTCCAAGCAGGCGGGGAAGCATGCAAGAAGGCGCAGAAGAGTCCAAGCAGGCGCGGAAGCGTCCAAGCAGTCGCCGAAGCGGCCAAGCAGGCACGGTAGCGTCCAAGCAGGCGCGGAAACGTCCAAGCAGGCGCGGAAGCATGCAAGAAGACGCAGAAGAGTCCAAGCAGGCGCGGAAGCGTCCAAGCAGGCGCGGAAGCATGCAAGAAGACGCAGAAGAGTCCAAGCAGGCGCGGAAGCGTCCAAGCAGGCGCAGAAGAGTCCAAGCAGGCGCAGAAGAGTCCAAGCAGGCGCGGAAGCGTCCAAGCAGTCGCGGTAGCGTCCAACCAGGCGCGGAAGCGTCCAAGAAGTCGCGGAAGCTTCCAAACAAGCGCGGAAGCATGCAAGAAGACGCAGAATAGTCCAAGCAGGCGCGGAAGCTTCCAAGCAGTCGCGGAAGCGTCCAAGCAGGCGCGGTAGCGTCCAAGCAGTCGCGGAAGAGTCCAACCAGGCGCGGAAGCGTCCAAGAAGACGCGGAAGCGTCCAAGCAGGCGGGGAAGCATGCAAGCAGGCGCGGAAGCGTCCAAGCAGGCGCGGAAACATCCAAGTAGGCGCGGCAGCATGCAAGAAGGCGCAGGAGAGTCCAAGCAGTCGCGGAAGCGTCCAAGCAGTCGCGGAAGCATGCAAGCAGGCACGGAAGCGTCCAGGCAGGCGCGGAAGCGACCAAGCAGTCGCGATAGCGTCCAACCAGGCGCGGAAGCGTCCAAGCAGTCGCGGAAACGTCCAAGCAGGCGCGGAAGCATGCAAGAAGACGCAGAAGAGTCCAAGCAGGCGCGGAAACGTCCAAGCAGGCGCGGTAGCGTCCAAGCAGTCGCGGAAGCGTCCAAGCAGCCGCGGAAGCGTCCAAGCAGGCGGGGAAGCATGCAAGCATGCGCGGAAGCATGCAAGAAGACGCAGAAGAGTCCAAGCAGGCGCGGAAGCGTCCAAGCAGTCGCGGAAGCGTCCAAGCAGGCGCGATAGTGTCCAAGCAGTCGCGGCAGCGTCCAAGCAGGCGCGGTAGCGTCCAAGCAGTCGCGGAAGCGTCCAAGCAGGCGCGGAAGCGTCCAAGCAGGCGGGGAAGCATGCAAGAAGGCGCAGAAGAGTCCAAGCAGGCGCGGAAGCGTCCAAGCAGTCGCCGAAGCGGCCAAGCAGGCACGGTAGCGTCCAAGCAGGCGCGGAAACGTCCAAGCAGGCGCGGAAGCATGCAAGAAGACGCAGAAGAGTCCAAGCAGGCGCGGAAGCGTCCAAGCAGGCGCGGAAGCATGCAAGAAGACGCAGAAGAGTCCAAGCAGGCGCGGAAGCGTCCAAGCAGGCGCAGAAGAGTCCAAGCAGGCGCAGAAGAGTCCAAGCAGGCGCGGAAGCGTCCAAGCTGTCGCGGAAGCGTCCAAGCAGGCGCGGTAGCGTCCAAGCAGTCGCGGAAGAGTCCAAGCAGGCGGGGAAGCATGCACGCAGGCGCGGAAGCGTCCAAGCAGGCGCGGAAACGTCCTAGCAGTCGCGGAAGAGTCCAAGAAGGCGCGATAGCGTCCAAGCAGTCGCGGAAGCGTCCAAGCAGGCGGGGAAGCATGCACGCAGGCGCGGAAAAGTCCAAGCATGCGCGGAAGCATGCAAGAAGACGCAGAAGAGTCCAAGCAGGCGCGGAAGCGTCCAAGCAGGAGGGGAAGCATGCAAGCAGGCGCGGAACCGTCCAAGCAGGCGCGGAAACGTCCAAGTAGGCGCGGAAGCATGCAAGAAGGCGCAGAAGAGTCCAAGCAGGCGCGGAAGCGTCCAAGCAGCCGCAGAAGCGTCCAAGCAGGCGCGGTAGCGTCCAACCAGGCGCGGAAGCGTCCAAGCAGTCGCGGAAGCGCCCAAGCAGGCGCGGTAGAGTCCAAGCAGGCGCGGAAACGTCCAAGCAGGCGCGGAAGCATGCAAGAAGGCGCAGAAGAGTCCAAGCAGGCGCGGAAGCGTCCAAGCAGTCGCGGAAGCGTCCAAGCAGGCGCGGAAGCGTCCAAGCAGTCGCGGAAGCGTCCAAGCAGGCGCGGTAGCGTCCAAGCAGGCGCGGTAGCGTCCAACCAGGCGCGGTAGCGTCCAAGCAGGCGCGGAATCGTCCAAGCAGGCGCGGAAGCATACAAGAAGGCGCGGAAGCGTCCAAGCAGGCGCGGTAGCGTCCAAGCAGGCGCGGAAACGTCCAAGCAGGCGCGGTAGCGTCCAAGCAATCGCGGAAGCGTCCAAGCAGGCGCGGAAGTGTCCAAGCAGGCGGGGAAGCATGCAAGCAGGCGCGGAAGCGTCCAAGCAGGCGCGGAAACGTCCAAATAGGCGCGGCAGCATGCAAGAAGGCGCAGAAGAGTCCAAGCAGCCGCGGAAGCGTCCAAGCAGGCGCGGAAGCGTCCAAGCAGGAGGGGAAGCATGCAAGCAGGCGCGGAAGCGTCCAAGCAGGCGCAGAAGCATCCATGCAGTCGCGGAAGCGTCCAAGCAGGCGCGGTAGCGTCCAAGCAGGCGCGGTAGCGTCCAAGCAGGCGCGGAAACGTCCAAGCAGGCGCGGAAGCATGCAAGAAGGCGCAGAAGAGTTCAAGCAGGCGCGGAAACGTCCAAGCAGGCGGGGAAGCATGCAAGCAGGCGCGGAAGCGTTCAAGCAGGCGCGGAAACGTCCTAGCAGGTGCGGTAGCGTCCAAGCAGGCGCGGAAACGTCCAAGCAGGCGCGGAAACGTCCAAGCAGGCGCGGTAGCGTCGAACCAGGCGCGGAAGCGTCCAAGCAGGCGCGGTAGCGTCCAAGCAGGCGCGGTAGCGTCCAAGCAGGCGCGGAAACGTCCAAGCAGGCGCGGAAGCATGCAAGCAGGCGCGGAAACGTCCAAGCAGGCGCGGAAGCATGCAAGAAGACGCAGAAGAGTCCAAGCAGGCGCGGAAGCGTCCAAGCAGTCGCGGAAGCGTCCAAGCAGGCGCGGTAGCGTCCAAGCAGTCGCGGTAGCGTCCAACCAGGCGCGGAAGCGTCCAAGCAGGCGCGGTAGCGTCCAAGCAGGCGCGGTAGCGTCCAACAAGGCGCGGAAAAGTCCAAGAAGTCGCGGTAGCGTCCAAGCAGGCGCGGTAGCGTCCAAGCAGGCGCGGAAACGTCCAAGCAGGCGCGGAAGCATGCAAGAAGGTGCAGAAGAGTCCAAGCAGGCGCGGAAGCGTCCTAGCAGTCGCGGAAGAGTCCAAGAAGGCGCGATAGCGTCCAAGCAGTCGCGGAAGCGTCCAAGCAGACGCGGAAGCGTCCAAGCAGTCGCGGAAGCGTCCAAGCAGGCGCGGTAGTGTCCAAGCAGTCGCGGCAGCGTCCAAGCAGGCGCGGTAGCGTCCAAGCAGTCGCGGAAGCATGCAAGATGGCGCAGAAGAGTCCAAGCAGGCGCGGAAGCGTCCAAGCAGTCGCAGAAGCGTCCAAGCAGGCGCGGTAGCGTCCAACAAGGCGCGGAAGAGTCCAAGAAGTCGCGGAAGCGTTCAAACAGGCGCGGCAGCGTCCAAGCAGGCGCGGAAACGTCCAAGCAGGCGCGGAAGCATGCAAGAAGACGCAGAAGAGTCCAAGCAGGCGCGGAAGCGTCCAAGCAGGAGGGGAAGCATGCAAGCAGGCGCGGAAGCGTCCAAGCAGGCGCGGAAACGTCCAAGTAGGCGCGGCAGCATGCAAGAAGGCGCAGAAGAGTCCAAGCAGGCGCGGAAGCGTCCAAGCAGTCGCAGAAGCATGCAAGCAGTCGCGGTAGCGTCCAACCAGGCGCGGAAGCGTCCAAGAAGTCGAGGAAGCGTCCAAGCAGGCGCGGCGGCGTCCAAGCAGTCGCGGAAGCGTCCAAGCAGGAGGGGAAGCATGCAAGCAGGCGCGGAAGCGTCCAAGCAGGCGCAGAAGCATCCATGCAGTCGCGGAAGCGTCCAAGCAGGCGCGGTAGCGTCCAAGCAGGCGCGGTAGCGTCCAAGCAGGCGCGGAAACGTCCAAGCAGGCGCGGAAGCATGCAAGAAGGCGCAGAAGAGTTCAAGCAGGCGCGGAAACGTCCAAGCAGGCGGGGAAGCATGCAAGCAGGCGCGGAAGCGTTCAAGCAGGCGCGGAAACGTCCTAGCAGGTGCGGTAGCGTCCAAGCAGGCGCGGAAACGTCCAAGCAGGCGCGGAAACGTCCAAGCAGGCGCGGTAGCGTCGAACCAGGCGCGGAAGCGTCCAAGCAGGCGCGGTAGCGTCCAAGCAGGCGCGGTAGCGTCCAAGCAGGCGCGGAAACGTCCAAGCAGGCGCGGAAGCATGCAAGCAGGCGCGGAAACGTCCAAGCAGGCGCGGAAGCATGCAAGAAGACGCAGAAGAGTCCAAGCAGGCGCGGAAGCGTCCAAGCAGTCGCGGAAGCGTCCAAGCAGGCGCGGTAGCGTCCAAGCAGTCGCGGTAGCGTCCAACCAGGCGCGGAAGCGTCCAAGCAGGCGCGGTAGCGTCCAAGCAGGCGCGGTAGCGTCCAACAAGGCGCGGAAAAGTCCAAGAAGTCGCGGTAGCGTCCAAGCAGGCGCGGTAGCGTCCAAGCAGGCGCGGAAACGTCCAAGCAGGCGCGGAAGCATGCAAGAAGGTGCAGAAGAGTCCAAGCAGGCGCGGAAGCGTCCTAGCAGTCGCGGAAGAGTCCAAGAAGGCGCGATAGCGTCCAAGCAGTCGCGGAAGCGTCCAAGCAGACGCGGAAGCGTCCAAGCAGTCGCGGAAGCGTCCAAGCAGGCGCGGTAGTGTCCAAGCAGTCGCGGCAGCGTCCAAGCAGGCGCGGTAGCGTCCAAGCAGTCGCGGAAGCATGCAAGATGGCGCAGAAGAGTCCAAGCAGGCGCGGAAGCGTCCAAGCAGTCGCAGAAGCGTCCAAGCAGGCGCGGTAGCGTCCAACAAGGCGCGGAAGAGTCCAAGAAGTCGCGGAAGCGTTCAAACAGGCGCGGCAGCGTCCAAGCAGGCGCGGAAACGTCCAAGCAGGCGCGGAAGCATGCAAGAAGACGCAGAAGAGTCCAAGCAGGCGCGGAAGCGTCCAAGCAGGAGGGGAAGCATGCAAGCAGGCGCGGAAGCGTCCAAGCAGGCGCGGAAACGTCCAAGTAGGCGCGGCAGCATGCAAGAAGGCGCAGAAGAGTCCAAGCAGGCGCGGAAGCGTCCAAGCAGTCGCAGAAGCATGCAAGCAGTCGCGGTAGCGTCCAACCAGGCGCGGAAGCGTCCAAGAAGTCGAGGAAGCGTCCAAGCAGGCGCGGCGGCGTCCAAGCAGTCGCGGAAGCGTCCAAGCAGGCGGGGAAGCATGCAAGCAGGCGCGGAAGCGTCCAAGCAGGCGCGGAATCGTCCAAGCAAGCGCGGTAGCGTCCAATCAGGCGCGGAAACGTCCAAGTAGGCGCGGCAGCATGCAAGAAGGCGCAGAAGAGTCCAAGCAGGCGCGGAAGCTTCCAAGCAGGAGGGGAAGCATGCAAGCAGGCGCGGAAGCGTCCAAGCAGGCGCGGAAACGTCCAAGTAGGCGCGGCAGCATGCAAGAAGGCGCAGAAGAGTCCAAGCAGGCGCGGAAGCGTCCAAGCAGTCGCAGAAGCATGCAAGCAGGCGCGGAAGCGTCCAGGCAGGCGCGGAAGCGACCAAGCAGTCGCGGTAGCGTCCAACCAGGCGCGGAAGCGTCCAAGAAGTCACGGAAGCGTCCAAACAGGCGCGGAAGCATGCAAGAAGACGCAGAATAGTCCTAGCAGGCGCGGAAGCGTCCAAGCAGTCGCGGAAGCGTCCAAGCAGGCGCGGTAGCGTCCAAGCAGTCGCGGAAGAGTCCAATTAGGCGCGGCAGCGTCCAAGCAGGCGCGGAAACGTCCAAGTAGGCGCGGAAGCATGCAAGAAGACGCAGAAGAGTCCAAGCAGGCGCGGAAGCGTCCAAGCAGGAGGGGAAGCATGCAAGCAGGCGCGGAAGCGTCCAAGCAGGCGCGGAAACGTCCAAGCAGGCGCGGAAGCATGCAAGAAGGCGCAGAAGAGTCCAAGCAGGCGCGGAAGCGTCCAAGCAGTCGCGGAAGCGTCCAAGCAGGTGCGGTAGCGTCCAAGCAGGCGCGGAAACGTCCAAGTAGGCGCGGAAGCATGCAAGAAGGCGCGGAAGCGTCCAAGCAGGCGCGGTAGCGTCCAACCAGGCGCGGAAGCGTCCACGCAGTCGCGGAAGCGTCCAAGCAGGCGCGGAAACGTCCAAGCAGGCGCGGAAGCATGCAAGAAGACGCAGAAGAGTCGAAGCAGGCGCGGAAGCGTCCAAGCAGGCGCGGAAGCATGCAAGAAGACGCAGAAGAGTCCAAGCAGGCGCGGAAGCGTCCAAGCAGTCGCGGAAGCGTCCAAGCAGGCGCGGTAGCGTCCAACCAGGCGCGGAAGCGTCCAAGCAGTCGCGGAAGCGTCCAAGCAGGCGCGGTAGTGTCCAAGCAGGCGCGGTAGCGTCCAACAAGGCGCGGATGCGTCCAAGCAGTCGCGGAAGCGTCCAAGCAGGCGCGGTAGCGTCCAAGCAGGCGCGGAAACGTCCAAGCAGGCGCGGAAGCATGCAAGAAGACGCAGAAGAGTCCAAGCAGGCGCGGAAGCGTCCAAGCAGTCGCGAAAGCGTCCAAGCAGGCGCGGTAGCGTCCAAACAGTCGCCGAAGCGTCCAAGCAGGCGCGGTAGCGTCCAAGCAGGCGCGGAAGCGTCCAAGCAGTCGCGGAAGCGTCCAAGCAGTCGCGGTAGCGTCCAACCAGGCGCGGAAGCGTCCAAGCAGTCGCGGAAGCATCCTAGCAGTCGCGGAAGCGTCCAAGCAGGCGCGGTAGCGTCCAAGCTGGCGCGGAAACGCCCAAGCAGGCGCGGAAGCATGCAAGAAGGCGCAGAAGAGTCCAAGCAGGCGCGGAAGCGTCCAAGCAGTCGTGGAAGCGTCCAAGCAGGCGCGGTAGCGTCCAAGCAGGTGCGGAAACGTCCAAGTAGGCGCGGAAGCATGCAAGAAGACGCAGAAGAGTCCAAGCAGGCGCGGAAGCGTCCAAGCAGGCGGGGAAGAATGCAAGCAGGCGCGGAAGCGTCCAAGCAGTCGCGGAAGCGTCCAAGCAGGCGCGGTAGCGTCCAAGCAAGCGCGGAAGCGTCCAAGAAGGCGCGGAAGCATGCAAGAAGACGCAGAAGAGTCCAAGCAGGCGCGGAAGCGTCCAAGCAGTCGCGGAATCGTCCAAGCAGGCGCGGTAGTGTCCAAGAAGTCGCGGCAGCGTCCAAGCAGGCGCGGTAGCGTCCAAGCAGTCGCGGAAGCGTCCAAGCAGGCGCGGAAGCGTCCAAGCAGGCGGGGAAGCATGCAAGCAGGCGCGGAAGCGTCCAGGCAGGCGCGGAAGCGACCAAGCAGTCGCGGTAGCGTCCAAGCAGGCGCGGAAGAGTCCATGCAGGCGTGGAAGCGTCCAAGCAGTCGCGGAAGCGTCCAAGCAGGCGGGGAAGCATGCAAGCAGCCGCGGAAGCGTCCAAGCAGGCGCGGCAGCATGCAAGAAGGCGCAGGAGAGTCCAAGAAGGCGCGGAAGCATGCAAGCAGGCGCGGAAGCGTCCAGGCAGGCGCGGAAGCGACCAAGCAGTCGCGGTAGCGTCCAACCAGGCGCGGAAGCGTCCAAGAAGTCGAGGAAGCGTCCAAACAGGCGCGGAAGCATGCAAGAAGACGCAGGAGAGTCCAAGCAGTCGCGGAAGCGTCCAAGCAGTCGCGGAAGCATGCAAGCAGGCGCGGAAGCGTCCAGGCAGGCGCGGAAGCGACCAAGCAGTCGCGGTAGCGTCCAACCAGGCGCGGAAGCGTCCAAGAAGTCGAGGAAGCGTCCAAACAGGCGCGGAAGCATGCAAGAAGACGCAGAATAGTCCAAGCAGGCGCGGAAGCGTCCAAGCAGTCGCGGAAGCGTCCAAGCAGGCGCGGTAGCGTCCAAGCAGTCGCGGTAGTGTCCAAGCAGTCGCGGCAGCGTCCAAGCAGGCGCGGTAGCGTCCAAGCAGTCGCGGAAGCGTCCAAGCAGGCGCGGAAGCGTCCAAGCAGGCGGGGAAGCATGCAAGCAGGCGCGGAAGCGTCCAGGCAGGCGCGGAAGCGACCAAGCAGTCGCGGTAGCGTCCAAGCAGGCGCGGAAGAGTCCATGCAGGCGTGGAAGCGTCCAAGCAGTCGCGGAAGCGTCCAAGCAGGCGGGGAAGCATGCAAGCAGCCGCGGAAGCGTCCAAGCAGGCGCGGCAGCATGCAAGAAGGCGCAGGAGAGTCCAAGAAGGCGCGGAAGCATGCAAGCAGGCGCGGAAGCGTCCAGGCAGGCGCGGAAGCGACCAAGCAGTCGCGGTAGCGTCCAACCAGGCGCGGAAGCGTCCAAGAAGTCGAGGAAGCGTCCAAGCAGGCGCGGCGGCGTCCAAGCAGTCGCGGAAGCGTCCAAGCAGGCGGGGAAGCATGCAAGCAGGCGCGGAAGCGTCCAAGCAGGCGCGGAATCGTCCAAGCAAGCGCGGTAGCGTCCAATCAGGCGCGGAAACGTCCAAGTAGGCGCGGCAGCATGCAAGAAGGCGCAGAAGAGTCCAAGCAGGCGCGGAAGCTTCCAAGCAGTCGCGGAAGCGTCCAAGCAGGCGCGGTAGCGTCCAACCAGGCGCGGAAGCGTCCTAGCAGTCGCGGAAACGTCCAAGCAGGCGCGGAAGCATGCAAGAAGACGCAGAAGAGTCCAAGCAGGCGCGGAAGCGTCCAAGCAGGCGGGGAAGCATGCAAGCATGCGCGGAAGCATGCAAGAAGACGCAGAAGAGTCCAAGCAGGCGCGGAAGCGTCCAAGCAGTCGCGGAAGCGTCCAAGCAGGCGCGATAGTGTCCAAGCAGTCGCGGCAGCGTCCAAGCAGGCGCGGTAGCGTCCAAGCAGTCGCGGAAGCGTCCAAGCAGGCGCGGAAGCGTCCAAGCAGGCGGGGAAGCATGCAAGCAGGCGCGGAAGCGTCCAGGCAGGCGCGGAAGCGACCAAGCAGTCGCGGTAGCGTCCAAGCAGGCGCGGAAGAGTCCAAGCAGTCGCGGAAGCGTCCAAGCAGGCGCGGTAGTGTCCAAGCAGTCGCGGCAGCGTCCAAGCAGGCGCGGAAGCGTCCAAGCAGTCGCGGAAGCGTCCAAGCAGGCGGGGAAGCATGCAAGCAGGCGCGGAAGCGTCCAAGCAGGCGCGGTAACATCCAAGTAGGCGCGGCAGCATGCAAGAAGGCGCAGGAGAGTCCAAGCAGTCGCGGAAGCGTCCAAGCAGTCGCGGAAGCATGCAAGCAGGCGCGGAAGCGTCCAGGCAGGCGCGGAAGCGACCAAGCAGTCGCGATAGCGTCCAACCAGGCGCGGAAGCGTCCAAGCAGTCGCGGAAACGTCCAAGCAGGCGCGGAAGCATGCAAGAAGACGCAGAAGAGTCCAAGCAGGCGCGGAAGCGTCCAAGCAGGCGCGGTAGCGTCCAAGCAGTCGCGGAAGCGTCCAAGCAGGCGCGGAAGCGTCCAAGCAGGCGGGGAAGCATGCAAGCATGCGCGGAAGCATGCAAGAAGACGCAGAAGAGTCCAAGCAGGCGCGGAAGCGTCCAAGCAGTCGCGGAAGCGTCCAAGCAGGCGCGGTAGTGTCCAAGCAGTCGCGGCAGCGTCCAAGCAGGCGCGGTAGCGTCCAAGCAGTCGCGGAAGCGTCCAAGCAGGCGCGGAAGCGTCCAAGCAGGCGGGGAAGCATGCAAGCAGGCGCGGAAGCGTCCAGGCAGGCGCGGAAGCGACCAAGCAGTCGCGGTAGCGTCCAAGCAGGCGCGGAAACGTCCAAGTAGGCGCGGAAGCATGCAAGAAGGCCCGGAAGCGTCCAAGCAGGCGCGGTAGCGTCCAAGCAGGCCCGGAACCGTGCAAGCAGGCGCGAAAGCGTCCTAGCAGGCGCGGAAGCGTCCAAGCAGGCTCGGAACCGTGCAAGCAGGCGCGAAAGCGTCCTAGCAGGCGCGGAAGCATGCAAGCAGGCGCGGAAGCATGCAAGCAGGCGCGGAAGCGTCCAAGCAGCCGCGGAAGCGTCCAAGCAGCCGCGGAAGCGTCCAAGCAGGCGCGGAAGCGGCCAAGCAGGCGCGGAAGCGTCCAAGCAGGCGCGGAAGAGTCCAAGCAGGCGCGGAAGAGTTCTAGCCGGCGCGGAAGCATCCATACAGGCGCGGAAGCGTCCAAGCAGTCGCGGAAGCGTCCAAGCAGGCGCGGAAGCGTCCAAGCAGGCGCGTAAGCGTCCAAGCAGGCTCCGAAGCGTCCAAGCAGGCGCGGAAGCGTCCAAGCAGGCGCGGTAGCGTCCAAGCAGGCGCGGAAGCGTCCAAGCAGGCGCAGAACCGTGCAAGCAGGCGCGGAAGCGTCCAAGCAGGCGCGGAAGCGTCCAAGCAGTCGCGGAAGCGTCCAAGCAGGCGCGGAAGCGGCCAAGCAGGCGCGGAAGCGTCCAAGCAGGCGCGGAAGAGTCCAAGCAGGCGCGGAAGCGTCCAAGCAGGCGCGGAAGCGTCCAAGCAGGCGCGGAAGCGTCCAAACAGGCGCGGAAGCGTCCAAGCAGTCGCGGAAGCGTCCAAGCAGGCGCGAAAGAGTCCAAGCAGGCGCGGAAGCGTCCAAGAAGGCGCGGAAGCGCCCAAGCAGGCGCGGAAGCGTCCAAGCAGGCGCAGAACCGTGCAAGCAGGCGCGAAAGCGTCCAAGCAGGCGCGGAAGCGTCCAAACAGGCGCGGAAGCGTCCAAGCAGTCGCGGAAGCGTCCAAGCAGGCGCGAAAGAGTCCAAGCAGGCGCGGAAGCGTCCAAGAAGGCGCGGAAGCGCCCAAGCAGGCGCGGAAGCGTCCAAGCAGCCGCGATAGCGTCCAAGCAGCCGCGGAAGCGTCCAAGCAGGCGCGGAAGCGGCCAAGCAGGCGCGGAAGCATGCAAGCAGGCGCGGAAGCATGCAAGCAGGCGCGGAAGCGTCCAAGCAGGCGCGGTAGCGTCCAAGCAGGCTCGGAACCGTGCAAGCAGGCGCGGAAGCGTCCTAGCAGGCGCGGAAGCATGCAAGCAGGCGCGGAAGCATGCAAGAAGACGCAGAAGAGTCCAAGCAGGCGAGGAAGCGTCCGAGCAGGCGGGGAAACGTCCAAGTAGGCGCAGAAACATGCAAGAAGGCGCGAAAGCGTCCAAGCAGGCGCGGAAGCATCCAAGCAGGCGCGGAAGCATGCAAGAAGACGCAGAAGAGTCCAAACAGGCGCGGAAGAATGCAAGAAGACGCAGAATAGTCCAAGCAGGCGCGGAAGCGTACAAGCAGTCGCGGAAGCGTCCAAGCAGGCGCGGTAGCGTCCAAGCAGTCGCGGAAGAGTCCAAGCAGGCGCGGCAGCGTCCAAGCAGGCGCGGAAACGTCCAAGCAGGCGCGGAAGCATGCAAGAAGACGCAGAAGAGTCCAAGCAGGCGCGGAAGCGTCCAAGCAGGCGCGGAAACGTCCAAGTAGGCGCGGAAGCATGCAAGAAGGCCCGGAAGCGTCCAAGCAGGCGCGGTAGCGTCCAAGCAGGCCCGGAACCGTGCAAGCAGGCGCGAAAGCGTCCTAGCAGGCGCGGAAGCGTCCAAGCAGGCTCGGAACCGTGCAAGCAGGCGCGAAAGCGTCCTAGCAGGCGCGGAAGCATGCAAGCAGGCGCGGAAGCATGCAAGCAGGCGCGGAAGCGTCCAAGCAGGCGCGGTAGCGTCCAAGCAGGCTCGGAACCGTGCAAGCAGGCGCGGAAGCGTCCTAGCAGGCGCGGAAGCATGCAAGAAGACGCAGAAGAGTCCAAACAGGCGCGGAAGCGTCCAAGCAGGCGCGGTAGCGTCCAAGCAGGCGCGGAAGTGTCCAAGCAGGCGCGGAAACGTCCAAGTAGGCGCGGAAGCATGCAAGAAGGCGCAGAGGAGTCCAAGCAGGCGCGGAAGCGTCCAAGTAGGCGCGGAAGCATGCAAGAAGGCGCAGAAGAGTCCAAGCAGGCGCGGAAGCGTCCAAGCAGGCGGGAAAGCATGCACGCAGGCGCGGAAGCGTCCAGGCAGGCGCGAGAACGTCCAAGTAGGGGCGGAAGCATGCAAGAAGGCGCAGAAGAGTCCAAGCAGGCGCGGAAGCGTCCAAGCAGGCGCGGAAGCGTCCAAGCAGGCGCGGAAGCCTCCATATAGGCGCGAAAGCGTCCAATCAGGCGCGGAAGCGTCCAAGCAGGCGCGGAAACGTCCAAGTAGGCGCGGAAGCATGCAAGAAGGAGCAGAAGAGTCCAAGCAGGCGCGGAACCGTGCAAGAATGCGCGGAAGCGTCCAAGCAGGCGCGGTAGCGTCCAAGCAGGCGCGGAAGAGTCCAAGCAGGCGCAGAAAAGTCCAAGCAGGCGCGGAAGCATGCAAGAAGACGTAGAAGAGTCCAAGAAGGCGCGGAAGCGTCCAAGCAGTCGCGGAAGCGTCCAAGCAGGCGCGGTAGCGTCCAAGCAGGCGCGGAAGCGTGCAAGAAGGCGCAGAAGAGTCCAAGCAGGCGCGGAAGCGTCCAAGCAGGCGTGGTAGCGTCCAAGCAGTCGCGGAAACGTCCAAGCAGGCGCGGAAGCTTCCAAGCAGGCGCGGTAGCGGCCAAGCAGTCGCGGAAGCGTCCAATCAGTCGCGGAAGCATGCAAGAAGGCGCAGAAGAGTCCAAACAGGCGCAGAAGAGTCCAAGCAGGCGCGGAAGCATCCAAGCAGGCGGGGAAGCATGCAAGCAGGCGCGGAAGCGTCCAAGCAGGCGCGGAAACGTCCAAGTAGGCGCGGCAGCATGGAAGAAGGCGCAGAAGAGTCCAAGCAGGCGCGGTATCGTCCAACCAGGCGCGGAAGCGTCCAAGCAGTCGCGGAAGCGTCCAAGCAGGCGCGGGAGCGTCCAAGCAGGCGCGGAAGCATGCAAGAAGGCGCAGAAGAGTCCAAGCAGGCGCAGAAGAGACCAAGTAGGCGCGGAAGCGTCCAAGCAGTCGCGGAAGCGTCCAAGCAGGCGCGGAAGCATGCAAGATGACGCAGAAGAGTCCAAGCAGGCGCGGAAGCTTCCAAGCAGGCGCGGTAGCGGCCAAGCAGTCGCGGAAGCGTCCAATCAGTCGCGGAAGCATGCAAGAAGGCGCAGAAGAGTCCAAACAGGCGCAGAAGAGTCCAAGCAGGCGCGGAAGCGTCCAAGCAGGCGGGGAAGCATGCAAGCAGGCGCGGAAGCGTCCAAGCAGGCGCGGAAACGTCCAAGTAGGCGCGGCAGCATGCAAGAAGGCGCAGAAGAGTCCAAGCAGGCGCGGTAGCGTCCAAACAGGCGCGGAAGCGTCCAAGCAGTCGCGGAAGCGTCGAAGCAGGCGCGGTAGCGTCCAAGCAGGCGCGGAAACGTCCAAGCAGGCGCGGAAGCATGCAAGAAGGCGCAGAAGAGTCCAAGCAGGCGCGGAAGCGTCCAAGCAGGCGCGGAAATGTCCAAGCAGGCGCGGAAGCATGCAAGAAGGCGCAGAAGAGTCCAAGCAGGCGCGGAAACGTCCAAGCAGGCGTGGTAGCGTCCAAGCAGTCGCGGAAACGTCCAAGCAGGCGCGGAAGCGTCCAAGCAGGCGCGGTAGCGTCCAAGCAGTCGCGGAAGCGTCCAAGCAGGCGCGGTAGCGTCCAAGCAGGCGCGGTCGCGTCCAACCAGGCGCGGAAGCGTCCAAGCAGTCGCGGAAGCGTCCAAGCAGGCGCGGAAGCATGCAAGATGACGAAGAAGAGTCCAAGCAGGCGCGGAAGCTTCCAAGCAGGCGCGGTAGCGGCCAAGCAGTCGCGGAAGCGTCCAATCAGTCGCGGAAGCATGCAAGAAGGCGCAGAAGAGTCCAAACAGGCGCAGAAGAGTCCAAGCAGGCGCGGAAACATCCAAGCAGGCGGGGAAGCATGCAAGCAGGCGCGGAAGCGTCCAAGCAGGCGCGGAAACGTCCAAGTAGGCGCGGCAGCATGCAAGAAGGCGCAGAAGAGTCCAAGCAGGCGCGATAGCGTCCAACCAGGCGCGGAAGCGTCCAAGCAGTCGCGGAAGCGTCCAAGCAGGCGCGGTAGCGTCCAAGCAGGCGCGGAAACGTCCAAGCAGGCGCGGAAACGTCCAAGCAGGCGCGGAAGCATGCAAGAAGGCGCAGAAGAGTCCAAGCAGGCGCGGAAGCGTCCGAGCAGGCGCGGAAATGTCCAAGCAGGCGCGGAAGCATGCAAGAAGGCGCAGAAGAGTCCAAGCAGGCGCGGAAGCGTCCAAGTAGGCTCGGAAGCATGCAAGAAGGCGCAGAAGAGTTCAAGCAGCCGCGGAGGCGACCAAGCAGTCGCGGAAGCGTCCAAGCAGGCGCGGAAACGTCCAAGCAGGCGCGGAAGCGTCCAAGCAGTCGCGGAAGCATGCAAGAAGGCGCAGAAGAGTCCAAGCAGGCGCGGTATCGTCCAACCAGGCGCGGAAGCGTCCAAGCAGTCACGGAAGCGTCCAAGCAGGCGCGGGAGCGTCCAAGCAGGCGCGGAAGCATGCAAGAAGGCGCAGAAGAGTCCAAGCAGGCGCAGAAGAGTCCAAGCAGCCGCGGAAGCGTCCAAGCAGTCGCGGAAGCGTCCAAGCAGGCGCGGAAGCATGCAAGATGACGCAGAAGAGTCCAAGCAGGCGCGGAAGCTTCCAAGCAGGCGCGGTAGCGGCCAAGCAGTCGCGGAAGCGTCCAATCAGTCGCGGAAGCATGCAAGAAGGCGCAGAAGAGTCCAAGCAGGCGCGGTATCGTCCAACCAGGCGCGGAAGCGTCCAAGCAGTCACGGAAGCGTCCAAGCAGGCGCGGGAGCGTCCAAGCAGGCGCGGAAGCATGCAAGAAGGCGCAGAAGAGTCCAAGCAGGCGCAGAAGAGTCCAAGCAGGCGCGGAAGCGTCCAAGCAGTCGCGGAAGCGTCCAAGCAGGCGCGGAAGCATGCAAGATGACGCAGAAGAGTCCAAGCAGGCGCGGAAGCTTCCAAGCAGGCGCGGAAGCGTCCAAGCAGTCGCGGAAGCGTCCAAGCAGGCGCGGGAGCGTCCAAGCAGGCGCGGAAGCATGCAAGAAGGCGCAGAAGAGTCCAAGCAGGCGCAGAAGAGTCCAAGCAGGCGCGGAAGCGTCCAAGCAGTCGCGGAAGCGTCCAAGCAGGCGCGGAAGCATGCAAGATGACGCAGAAGAGTCCAAGCAGGCGCGGAAGCTTCCAATCAGGCGCGGTAGCGGCCAAGCAGTCGCGGAAGCGTCCAATCAGTCGCGGAAGCATGCAAGAAGGCGCAGAAGAGTCCAAACAGGCGCAGAAGAGTCCAAGCAGGCGCGGAAGCGTCCAAGCAGGCGGGGAAGCATGCAAGCAGGCGCGGAAGCGTCCAAGCAGGCGCGGAAACGTCCAAGTAGGCGCGGCAGCATGCAAGAAGGCGCAGAAGAGTCCAAGCAGGCGCGGTAGCGTCCAAACAGGCGCGGAAGCGTCCAAGCAGTCGCGGAAGCGTCCAAGCAGGCGCGGTAGCGTCCAAGCAGGCGCGGAAACGTCCAAGCAGGCGCGGAAGCATGCAAGAAGGCGCAGAAGAGTCCAAGCAGGCGCGGAAGCGTCCAAGCAGGCGCGGAAATGTCCAAGCAGGCGCGGAAGCATGCAAGAAGGCGCAGAAGAGTCCAAGCAGGCGCGGAAGCGTCCAAGTAGGCTCGGAAGCATGCAAGAAGGCGCAGAAGAGTTCAAGCAGCCGCGGAGGCGACCAAGCAGTCGCGGAAGCGTCCAAGCAGGCGCGGAAACGTCCAAGCAGGCGCGGAAGCGTCCAAGCAGTCGCGGAAGCATGCAAGAAGGCGCAGAAGAGTCCAAGCAGGCACGGTATCGTCCAACCAGGCGCGGAAGCGTCCAAGCAGTCGCGGAAGCGTCCAAGCAGGCGCGGGAGCGTCCAAGCAGGCGCGGAAGCATGCAAGAAGGCGCAGAAGAGTCCAAGCAGGCGCAGAAGAGTCCAAGCAGGCGCGGAAGCGTCCAAGCAGTCGCGGAAGCGTCCAAGCAGGCGCGGTAGCGTCCAAGCAGTCGCGGAAGCGTCCAAGCAGGCGGGGAAGCATGCAAGAAGGCGCAGAAGAGTCCAAGCAGGCGCGGAAGCGTCCAAGCAGTCGCCGAAGCGGCCAAGCAGGCACGGTAGCGTCCAAGCAGGCGCGGAAACGTCCAAGCAGGCGCGGAAGCATGCAAGAAGACGCAGAAGAGTCCAAGCAGGCGCGGAAGCGTCCAAGCAGGCGCGGAAGCATGCAAGAAGACGCAGAAGAGTCCAAGCAGGCGCGGAAGCGTCCAAGCAGGCGCGGAAGCATGCAAGAAGACGCAGAAGAGTCCAAGCAGGCGCGGAAGCGTCCAAGCAGCCGCGGAAACGTCCAAGTAGGCGCGGCAGCATGCAAGAAGGCGCAGAAGGGTCCAAGCAGGCGCGGAAGCGTCCAAGCAGTCACGGAAGCGTCCAAGCAGGCGCGGGAGCGTCCAAGCAGGCGCGGAAGCATGCAAGAAGGCGCAGAAGAGTCCAAGCAGGCGCAGAATAGTCCAAGCAGGCGCGGAAGCGTCCAAGCAGTCGCGGAAGCGTCCAAGCAGGCGCGGTAGCGTCCAAGCAGTCGCGGAAGAGTCCAAGCAGGCGGGGAAGCATGCAACAAGGCGCAGAAGAGTCCAAGCAGGCGCGGAAGCGTCCAAGCAGTCGCCGAAGCGGCCAAGCAGGCACGGTAGCGTCCAAGCAGGCGCGGAAACGTCCAAGCAGGCGCGGAAGCATGCAAGAAGACGCAGAAGAGTCCAAGCAGGCGCGGAAGCGTCCAAGCAGGCGCGGAAGCATGCAAGAAGACGCAGAAGAGTCCAAGCAGGCGCGGAAGCATGCAAGAAGACGCAGAAGAGTCCAAGCAGGCGCGGAAGCGTCCAAGCAGGAGGGGAAGCATGCAAGCAGGCGCGGAACCGTCCAAGCAGGCGCGGAAGCGTCCAAGCAGGCGCGGTAGCGTCCAAGAAGTCGCGGAAGCGTCCAAACAGGCGCGGTAGCGTCCAAGCAGTCGCGGAAGAGTCCAAGCAGGCGCGGCAGCGTCCAAGCAGGCGCGGTAGCGTCCAAGCAGGCGCGGAAGCGTCCAAGCAGGCGCGGTAGCGTCCAAGAAGTCGCGGAAGCGTCCAAACAGGCGCGGAAGCATGCAAGAAGACGCAGAATAGTCCAAGCAGGCGCGGAAGCATCCAAGCAGTCGCGGAAGCGTCCAAGCAGGCGCGGTAGCGTCCAAGCAGTCGCGGAAGAGTCCAAGCAGGCGCGGCAGCGTCCAAGCAGGCGCGGTAGCGTCCAAGCAGGCGCGGAAACGTCCAAGCATGCGCGGAAGCATGCAAGAAGACGCAGAAGAGTCCAAGCAGGCGCGGAAGCGTCCAAGCAGGAGGGGAAGCATGCAAGCAGGCGCGGAACCGTCCAAGCAGGCGCGGAAGCGTCCAAGCAGGCGCGGTAGCGTCCAAGAAGTCGCGGAAGCGTCCAAACAGGCGCGGAAGCATGCAAGAAGACGCAGAATAGTCCAAGCAGGCGCGGAAGCATCCAAGCAGTCGCGGAAGCGTCCAAGCAGGCGCGGTAGCTTCCAAGCAGTCGCGGAAGAGTCCAAGCAGGTGCGGAAGCGTCCAAGCAGTCGCAGAAGCATGCAAGCAGGCGCGGAAGCGTCCAGGCAGGCGCGGAAGCGACCAAGCAGTCGCGGCAGCGTCCAACCAGGCGCGGAAGCGTCCAAGAAGTCGCGGAAGCGTCCAAACAGGCGCGGAAGCATGCAAGAAGACGCAGAATAGTCCAAGCAGGCGCGGAAGCGTCCAAGCAGTCGCGGAAGCGTCCAAGCAGGCGCGGTAGCGTCCAAGCAGTCGCGGAAGAGTCCAATTAGGCGCGGCAGCGTCCAAGCAGGCGCGGAAACGTCCAAGTAGGCGCGGAAGCATGCAAGAAGACGCAGAAGAGTCCAAGCAGGCGCGGAAGCGTCCAAGCAGGAGGGGAAGCATGCAAGCAGGCGCGGAAGCGTCCAAGCAGGCGCGGAAACGTCCAAGTAGGCGCGGAAGCATGCAAGAAGGCGCAGAAGAGTCCAAGCAGTCGCGGAAGCGTTCAAGCAGGCGCAGAACCGTGCAAGCAGGCGCGGAAGCGTCCAAGTAGGCGTGGAAGCATGCAAGAAGGCGCAGAAGTGTCCAAGCAGGCGCGGAAGCGTCCAAGCAGGCGCGGAAGCGTCCAAGCAGGCGCGGAAGCATCCATACTTGCGCGGATGCGTCCAAGCAGGAGCGGAAGCATCCAAGAAGACGCAGAAGAGTCCAAGCAGGCGCGGAAGCGTCCAAGCAGGCGGGGAAGCATGCAAGCAGGCGCGGAAGCGTCCAAGCAGGCGCGTAAGCATGCAAGCAGGCGCGGAAGCATCCAAGCAGGCGCGGAAAAGTCCAAGCAGGCGCGGAAATGTCCAAGCATGCGCGGAAGCATGCAAGCAGGCGCGGTAGCGTCCAACCAGGCGCGGAAGCGTCCACGCAGTCGCGGAAGCGTCCAAGCAGGCGCGATAGCGTCCAAGCAGAAGCGGAAGCGTGTAAGAAGGCGCGGTAGCGTCCAATCAGGCGCGGAAACGTCCAAGCAGGCGCGGAAGCATGCAAGAAGGCGCAGAAGAGTCCAAGCAGGCGCGGAAGCGTCCGAGCAGGCGCGGAAATGTCCAAGCAGGCGCGGAAGCATGCAAGAAGGCGCAGAAGAGTCCAAGCAGGCGCGGAAGCGTCCAAGTAGGCTCGGAAGCATGCAAGAAGGCGCAGAAGAGTTCAAGCAGCCGCGGAGGCGACCAAGCAGTCGCGGAAGCGTCCAAGCAGGCGCGGAAACGTCCAAGCAGGCGCGGAAGCGTCCAAGCAGTCGCGGAAGCATGCAAGAAGGCGCAGAAGAGTCCAAGCAGGCGCGGTATCGTCCAACCAGGCGCGGAAGCGTCCAAGCAGTCGCGGAAGCGTCCAAGCAGGCGCGGGAGCGTCCAAGCAGGCGCGGAAGCATGCAAGAAGGCGCAGAATAGTCCAAGCAGGCGCGGAAGCATCCAAGCAGTCGCGGAAGCGTCCAAGCAGGCGCGGTAGCGTCCAAGCAGTCGCGGAAGAGTCCAAGCAGGTGCGGAAGCGTCCAAGCAGTCGCAGAAGCATGCAAGCAGGCGCGGAAGCGTCCAGGCAGGCGCGGAAGCGACCAAGCAGTCGCGGCAGCGTCCAACCAGGCGCGGAAGCGTCCAAGCAGAAGCGGAAGCGTGTAAGAAGGCGCGGTAGCGTCCAATCAGGCGCGGAAACGTCCAAGCAGGCGCGGAAGCATGCAAGAAGACGCAGAATAGTCCAAGCAGGCGCGGAAGCATCCAAGCAGTCGCGGAAGCGTCCAAGCAGGCGCGGTAGCGTCCAAGCAGTCGCGGAAGAGTCCAAGCAGGTGCGGAAGCGTCCAAGCAGTCGCAGAAGCATGCAAGCAGGCGCGGAAGCGTCCAGGCAGGCGCGGAAGCGACCAAGCAGTCGCGGCAGCGTCCAACCAGGCGCGGAAGCGTCCAAGAAGTCGCGGAAGCGTCCAAACAGGCGCGGAAGCATGCAAGAAGACGCAGAATAGTCCAAGCAGGCGCGGAAGCGTCCAAGCAGTCGCGGAAGCGTCCAAGCAGGCGCGGTAGCGTCCAAGCAGTCGCGGAAGAGTCCAATTAGGCGCGGCAGCGTCCAAGCAGGCGCGGAAACGTCCAAGTAGGCGCGGAAACGTCCAAGCAGGCGCGGAAACGTCCAAGCAGGCGCGGAAGCATGCAAGAAGGCGCAGAAGAGTCCAAGCAGGCGCGGAAGCGTCCAAGCAGGCGCGGAAGCGTCCAAACAGGCGCGGAAGCGTCCAAGCAGTCGCGGAAGCGTCCAAGCAGGCGCGAAAGAGTCCAAGCAGGCGCGGAAGCGTCCAAGAAGGCGCGGAAGCGCCCAAGCAGGCGCGGAAGCGTCCAAGCAGCCGCGATAGCGTCCAAGCAGCCGCGGAAGCGTCCAAGCAGGCGCGGAAGCGGCCAAGCAGGCGCGGAAGCATGCAAGCAGGCGCGGAAGCATGCAAGCAGGCGCGGAAGCGTCCAAGCAGGCGCGGTAGCGTCCAAGCAGGCTCGGAACCGTGCAAGCAGGCGCGGAAGCGTCCTAGCAGGCGCGGAAGCATGCAAGCAGGCGCGGAAGCATGCAAGAAGACGCAGAAGAGTCCAAGCAGGCGAGGAAGCGTCCGAGCAGGCGGGGAAACGTCCAAGTAGGCGCAGAAACATGCAAGAAGGCGCGAAAGCGTCCAAGCAGGCGCGGAAGCATCCAAGCAGGCGCGGAAGCATGCAAGAAGACGCAGAAGAGTCCAAACAGGCGCGGAAGAATGCAAGAAGACGCAGAATAGTCCAAGCAGGCGCGGAAGCGTACAAGCAGTCGCGGAAGCGTCCAAGCAGGCGCGGTAGCGTCCAAGCAGTCGCGGAAGAGTCCAAGCAGGCGCGGCAGCGTCCAAGCAGGCGCGGAAACGTCCAAGCAGGCGCGGAAGCATGCAAGAAGACGCAGAAGAGTCCAAGCAGGCGCGGAAGCGTCCAAGCAGGCGCGGAAACGTCCAAGTAGGCGCGGAAGCATGCAAGAAGGCCCGGAAGCGTCCAAGCAGGCGCGGTAGCGTCCAAGCAGGCCCGGAACCGTGCAAGCAGGCGCGAAAGCGTCCTAGCAGGCGCGGAAGCGTCCAAGCAGGCTCGGAACCGTGCAAGCAGGCGCGAAAGCGTCCTAGCAGGCGCGGAAGCATGCAAGCAGGCGCGGAAGCATGCAAGCAGGCGCGGAAGCGTCCAAGCAGGCGCGGTAGCGTCCAAGCAGGCTCGGAACCGTGCAAGCAGGCGCGGAAGCGTCCTAGCAGGCGCGGAAGCATGCAAGAAGACGCAGAAGAGTCCAAACAGGCGCGGAAGCGTCCAAGCAGGCGCGGTAGCGTCCAAGCAGGCGCGGAAGTGTCCAAGCAGGCGCGGAAACGTCCAAGTAGGCGCGGAAGCATGCAAGAAGGCGCAGAGGAGTCCAAGCAGGCGCGGAAGCGTCCAAGTAGGCGCGGAAGCATGCAAGAAGGCGCAGAAGAGCCCAAGCAGGCGCGGAAGCGTCCAAGCAGGCGGGAAAGCATGCACGCAGGCGCGGAAGCGTCCAGGCAGGCGCGAGAACGTCCAAGTAGGGGCGGAAGCATGCAAGAAGGCGCAGAAGAGTCCAAGCAGGCGCGGAAGCGTCCAAGCAGGCGCGGAAGCGTCCAAGCAGGCGCGGAAGCCTCCATATAGGCGCGAAAGCGTCCAATCAGGCGCGGAAGCGTCCAAGCAGGCGCGGAAACGTCCAAGTAGGCGCGGAAGCATGCAAGAAGGAGCAGAAGAGTCCAAGCAGGCGCGGAACCGTGCAAGAATGCGCGGAAGCGTCCAAGCAGGCGCGGTAGCGTCCAAGCAGGCGCGGAAGAGTCCAAGCAGGCGCAGAAAAGTCCAAGCAGGCGCGGAAGCATGCAAGAAGACGTAGAAGAGTCCAAGCAGGCGCGGAAGCGTCCAGCAGTCGCGGAAGCGTCCAAGCAGGCGCGGTAGCGTCCAAGCAGGCGCGGAAGCGTGCAAGAAGGCGCAGAAGAGTCCAAGCAGGCGCGGAAGCGTCCAAGCAGGCGTGGTAGCGTCCAAGCAGTCGCGGAAACGTCCAAGCAGGCGCGGAAGCTTCCAAGCAGGCGCGGTAGCGGCCAAGCAGTCGCGGAAGCGTCCAATCAGTCGCGGAAGCATGCAAGAAGGCGCAGAAGAGTCCAAACAGGCGCAGAAGAGTCCAAGCAGGCGCGGAAGCGTCCAAGCAGGCGGGGAAGCATGCAAGCAGGCGCGGAAGCGTCCAAGCAGGCGCGGAAACGTCCAAGTAGGCGCGGCAGCATGCAAGAAGGCGCAGAAGAGTCCAAGCAGGCGCGGTAGCGTCCAAACAGGCGCGGAAGCGTCCAAGCAGTCGCGGAAGCGTCGAAGCAGGCGCGGTAGCGTCCAAGCAGGCGCGGAAACGTCCAAGCAGGCGCGGAAGCATGCAAGAAGGCGCAGAAGAGTCCAAGCAGGCGCGGAAGCGTCCAAGCAGGCGCGGAAATGTCCAAGCAGGCGCGGAAGCATGCAAGAAGGCGCAGAAGAGTCCAAGCAGGCGCGGAAACGTCCAAGCAGGCGTGGTAGCGTCCAAGCAGTCGCGGAAACGTCCAAGCAGGCGCGGAAGCGTCCAAGCAGGCGCGGTAGCGTCCAAGCAGTCGCGGAAGCGTCCAAGCAGGCGCGGTAGCGTCCAAGCAGGCGCGGTCGCGTCCAACCAGGCGCGGAAGCGTCCAAGCAGTCGCGGAAGCGTCCAAGCAGGCGCGGAAGCATGCAAGATGACGAAGAAGAGTCCAAGCAGGCGCGGAAGCTTCCAAGCAGGCGCGGTAGCGGCCAAGCAGTCGCGGAAGCGTCCAATCAGTCGCGGAAGCATGCAAGAAGGCGCAGAAGAGTCCAAACAGGCGCAGAAGAGTCCAAGCAGGCGCGGAAACATCCAAGCAGGCGGGGAAGCATGCAAGCAGGCGCGGAAGCGTCCAAGCAGGCGCGGAAACGTCCAAGTAGGCGCGGCAGCATGCAAGAAGGCGCAGAAGAGTCCAAGCAGGCGCGATAGCGTCCAACCAGGCGCGGAAGCGTCCAAGCAGTCGCGGAAGCGTCCAAGCAGGCGCGGTAGCGTCCAAGCAGGCGCGGAAACGTCCAAGCAGGCGCGGAAACGTCCAAGCAGGCGCGGAAGCATGCAAGAAGGCGCAGAAGAGTCCAAGCAGGCGCGGAAGCGTCCGAGCAGGCGCGGAAATGTCCAAGCAGGCGCGGAAGCATGCAAGAAGGCGCAGAAGAGTCCAAGCAGGCGCGGAAGCGTCCAAGTAGGCTCGGAAGCATGCAAGAAGGCGCAGAAGAGTTCAAGCAGCCGCGGAGGCGACCAAGCAGTCGCGGAAGCGTCCAAGCAGGCGCGGAAACGTCCAAGCAGGCGCGGAAGCGTCCAAGCAGTCGCGGAAGCATGCAAGAAGGCGCAGAAGAGTCCAAGCAGGCGCGGTATCGTCCAACCAGGCGCGGAAGCGTCCAAGCAGTCACGGAAGCGTCCAAGCAGGCGCGGGAGCGTCCAAGCAGGCGCGGAAGCATGCAAGAAGGCGCAGAAGAGTCCAAGCAGGCGCAGAAGAGTCCAAGCAGGCGCGGAAGCGTCCAAGCAGTCGCGGAAGCGTCCAAGCAGGCGCGGAAGCATGCAAGATGACGCAGAAGAGTCCAAGCAGGCGCGGAAGCTTCCAAGCAGGCGCGGTAGCGGCCAAGCAGTCGCGGAAGCGTCCAATCAGTCGCGGAAGCATGCAAGAAGGCGCAGAAGAGTCCAAGCAGGCGCGGTATCGTCCAACCAGGCGCGGAAGCGTCCAAGCAGTCACGGAAGCGTCCAAGCAGGCGCGGGAGCGTCCAAGCAGGCGCGGAAGCATGCAAGAAGGCGCAGAAGAGTCCAAGCAGGCGCAGAAGAGTCCAAGCAGGCGCGGAAGCGTCCAAGCAGTCGCGGAAGCGTCCAAGCAGGCGCGGAAGCATGCAAGATGACGCAGAAGAGTCCAAGCAGGCGCGGAAGCTTCCAAGCAGGCGCGGAAGCGTCCAAGCAGTCGCGGAAGCGTCCAAGCAGGCGCGGGAGCGTCCAAGCAGGCGCGGAAGCATGCAAGAAGGCGCAGAAGAGTCCAAGCAGGCGCAGAAGAGTCCAAGCAGGCGCGGCAGCGTCCAAGCAGGCGCGGTAGCGTCCAAGCAGGCGCGGAAACGTCCAAGCATGCGCGGAAGCATGCAAGAAGACGCAGAAGAGTCCAAGCAGGCGCGGAAGCGTCCAAGCAGGAGGGGAAGCATGCAAGCAGGCGCGGAACCGTCCAAGCAGGCGCGGAAGCGTCCAAGCAGGCGCGGTAGCGTCCAAGAAGTCGCGGAAGCGTCCAAACAGGCGCGGAAGCATGCAAGAAGACGCAGAATAGTCCAAGCAGGCGCGGAAGCATCCAAGCAGTCGCGGAAGCGTCCAAGCAGGCGCGGTAGCTTCCAAGCAGTCGCGGAAGAGTCCAAGCAGGTGCGGAAGCGTCCAAGCAGTCGCAGAAGCATGCAAGCAGGCGCGGAAGCGTCCAGGCAGGCGCGGAAGCGACCAAGCAGTCGCGGCAGCGTCCAACCAGGCGCGGAAGCGTCCAAGAAGTCGCGGAAGCGTCCAAACAGGCGCGGAAGCATGCAAGAAGACGCAGAATAGTCCAAGCAGGCGCGGAAGCGTCCAAGCAGTCGCGGAAGCGTCCAAGCAGGCGCGGTAGCGTCCAAGCAGTCGCGGAAGAGTCCAATTAGGCGCGGCAGCGTCCAAGCAGGCGCGGAAACGTCCAAGTAGGCGCGGAAGCATGCAAGAAGACGCAGAAGAGTCCAAGCAGGCGCGGAAGCGTCCAAGCAGGAGGGGAAGCATGCAAGCAGGCGCGGAAGCGTCCAAGCAGGCGCGGAAACGTCCAAGTAGGCGCGGAAGCATGCAAGAAGGCGCAGAAGAGTCCAAGCAGTCGCGGAAGCGTTCAAGCAGGCGCAGAACCGTGCAAGCAGGCGCGGAAGCGTCCAAGTAGGCGTGGAAGCATGCAAGAAGGCGCAGAAGTGTCCAAGCAGGCGCGGAAGCGTCCAAGCAGGCGCGGAAGCGTCCAAGCAGGCGCGGGAGCATCCATACTTGCGCGGATGCGTCCAAGCAGGAGCGGAAGCATCCAAGAAGACGCAGAAGAGTCCAAGCAGGCGCGGAAGCGTCCAAGCAGGCGGGGAAGCATGCAAGCAGGCGCGGAAGCGTCCAAGCAGGCGCGTAAGCATGCAAGCAGGCGCGGAAGCATCCAAGCAGGCGCGGAAAAGTCCAAGCAGGCGCGGAAATGTCCAAGCATGCGCGGAAGCATGCAAGCAGGCGCGGTAGCGTCCAACCAGGCGCGGAAGCGTCCACGCAGTCGCGGAAGCGTCCAAGCAGGCGCGATAGCGTCCAAGCAGAAGCGGAAGCGTGTAAGAAGGCGCGGTAGCGTCCAATCAGGCGCGGAAACGTCCAAGCAGGCGCGGAAGCATGCAAGAAGGCGCAGAAGAGTCCAAGCAGGCGCGGAAGCGTCCGAGCAGGCGCGGAAATGTCCAAGCAGGCGCGGAAGCATGCAAGAAGGCGCAGAAGAGTCCAAGCAGGCGCGGAAGCGTCCAAGTAGGCTCGGAAGCATGCAAGAAGGCGCAGAAGAGTTCAAGCAGCCGCGGAGGCGACCAAGCAGTCGCGGAAGCGTCCAAGCAGGCGCGGAAACGTCCAAGCAGGCGCGGAAGCGTCCAAGCAGTCGCGGAAGCATGCAAGAAGGCGCAGAAGAGTCCAAGCAGGCGCGGTATCGTCCAACCAGGCGCGGAAGCGTCCAAGCAGTCGCGGAAGCGTCCAAGCAGGCGCGGGAGCGTCCAAGCAGGCGCGGAAGCATGCAAGAAGGCGCAGAATAGTCCAAGCAGGCGCGGAAGCATCCAAGCAGTCGCGGAAGCGTCCAAGCAGGCGCGGTAGCGTCCAAGCAGTCGCGGAAGAGTCCAAGCAGGTGCGGAAGCGTCCAAGCAGTCGCAGAAGCATGCAAGCAGGCGCGGAAGCGTCCAGGCAGGCGCGGAAGCGACCAAGCAGTCGCGGCAGCGTCCAACCAGGCGCGGAAGCGTCCAAGCAGAAGCGGAAGCGTGTAAGAAGGCGCGGTAGCGTCCAATCAGGCGCGGAAACGTCCAAGCAGGCGCGGAAGCATGCAAGAAGACGCAGAATAGTCCAAGCAGGCGCGGAAGCATCCAAGCAGTCGCGGAAGCGTCCAAGCAGGCGCGGTAGCGTCCAAGCAGTCGCGGAAGAGTCCAAGCAGGTGCGGAAGCGTCCAAGCAGTCGCAGAAGCATGCAAGCAGGCGCGGAAGCGTCCAGGCAGGCGCGGAAGCGACCAAGCAGTCGCGGCAGCGTCCAACCAGGCGCGGAAGCGTCCAAGAAGTCGCGGAAGCGTCCAAACAGGCGCGGAAGCATGCAAGAAGACGCAGAATAGTCCAAGCAGGCGCGGAAGCGTCCAAGCAGTCGCGGAAGCGTCCAAGCAGGCGCGGTAGCGTCCAAGCAGTCGCGGAAGAGTCCAATTAGGCGCGGCAGCGTCCAAGCAGGCGCGGAAACGTCCAAGTAGGCGCGGAAGCATGCAAGAAGACGCAGAAGAGTCCAAGCAGGCGCAGAAGAGTCCAAGCAGGCGCGGAAGCGTCCAAGCAGTCGCGGAAGCGTCCAAGCAGGCGCGGAAGCATGCAAGATGACGCAGAAGAGTCCAAGCAGGCGCGGAAGCTTCCAAGCAGGCGCGGTAGCGGCCAAGCAGTCGCGGAAGCGTCCAATCAGTCGCGGAAGCATGCAAGAAGGCGCAGAAGAGTCCAAACAGGCGCAGAAGAGTCCAAGCAGGCGCGGAAGCATCCAAGCAGGCGGGGAAGCATGCAAGCAGGCGCGGAAGCGTCCAAGCAGGCGCGGAAACGTCCAAGTAGGCGCGGCAGCATGCAAGAAGGCGCAGAAGAGTCCAAGCAGGCGCGATAGCGTCCAACCAGGCGCGGTAGCGTGCAAGCAGTCGCGGAAGCGTCCAAGCAGGCGCGGTAGCGTCCAAGCAGGCGCGGAAACGTCCAAGCAGGCGCGGAAGCATGCAAGAAGGCGCAGAAGAGTCCAAGCAGGCGCGGAAGCGTCCGAGCAGGCGCGGAAATGTCCAAGCAGGCGCGGAAGCATGCAAGCAGGCGCAGAAGAGTCCAAGCAGGCGCGGAAGCGTCCAAGTAGGCTCGGAAGCATGCAAGAAGGCGCAGAAGAGTTCAAGCAGCCGCGGAGGCGTCCAATCAGTCGCGGAAGCATGCAAGAAGGCGCAGAAGAGTCCAAACAGTCGCGGAAGCGTCCAAGCAGGCGCGGGAGCGTCCAAGCAGGCGCGGAAGCATGCAAGAAGGCGCAGAAGAGTCCAAGCAGGCGCAGAAGAGTCCAAGCAGGCGCGGAAGCGTCCAAGCAGTCGCGGAAGCGTCCAAGCAGGCGCGGTAGCGTCCAAGCAGTCGCGGAAGCGTCCAAGCAGGCGGGGAAGCATGCAAGAAGGCGCAGAAGAGTCCAAGCAGGCGCGGAAGCGTCCAAGCAGTCGCCGAAGCGGCCAAGCAGGCACGGTAGCGTCCAAGCAGGCGCGGAAACTTCCAAGCAGGCGCGGAAGCATGCAAGAAGACGCAGAAGAGTCCAAGCAGGCGCGGAAGCGTCCAAGCAGGCGCGGAAGCATGCAAGAAGACGCAGAAGAGTCCAAGCAGGCGCGGAAGCGTCCAAGCAGGCGCGGAAACGTCCAAGTAGGCGCGGCAGCATGCAAGAAGGCGCAGAAGGGTCTAAGCAGGCGCGGAAGCGTCCAAGCAGTCACGGAAGCGTCCAAGCAGGCGCGGGAGCGTCCAAGCAGGCGCGGAAGCATGCAAGAAGGCGCAGAAGAGTCCAAGCAGGCGCAGAAGAGTCCAAGCAGGCGCGGAAGCGTCCAAGCAGTCGCCGAAGCGGCCAAGCAGGCACGGTAGCGTCCAAGCAGGCGCGGAAACGTCCAAGCAGGCGCGGAAGCATGCAAGAAGACGCAGAAGAGTCCAAGCAGGCGCGGAAGCGTCCAAGCAGGCGCGGAAGCATGCAAGAAGACGCAGAAGAGTCCAAGCAGGCGCGGAAGCGTCCAAGCAGGCGCGGAAACGTCCAAGTAGGCGCGGCAGCATGCAAGAAGGCGCAGAAGGGTCCAAGCAGTCGCGGAAGCGTCCAATCAGTCGCGGAAGCATGCAAGAAGGCGCAGAAGAGTCCAAACAGGCGCAGAAGAGTCCAAGCAGGCGCGGAAGCATCCAAGCAGGCGGGGAAGCATGCAAGCAGGCGCGGAAGCGTCCAAGCAGGCGCGGAAACGTCCAAGTAGGCGCGGCAGCATGCAAGAAGGCGCAGAAGAGTCCAAGCAGGCGCGATAGCGTCCAACCAGGCGCGGTAGCGTCCAAGCAGTCGCGGAAGCGTCCAAGCAGGCGCGGTAGCGTCCAAGCAGGCGCGGAAACGTCCAAGCAGGCGCGGAAGCATGCAAGAAGGCGCAGAAGAGTCCAAGCAGGCGCGGAAGCGTCCGAGCAGGCGCGGAAATGTCCAAGCAGGCGCGGAAGCATGCAAGAAGGCGCAGAATAGTCCAAGCAGGCGCGGAAGCGTCCAAGTAGGCTCGGAAGCATGCAAGAAGGCGCAGAAGAGTTCAAGCAGCCGCGGAGGCGACCAAGCAGTCGCGGAAGCGTCCAAGCAGGCGCGGAAACGTCCAAGCAGGCGCGGAAGCGTCCAAGCAGTCGCGGAAGCATGCAAGAAGGCGCAGAAGAGTCCAAGCAGGCGCGGTATCGTCCAACCAGGCGCGGAAGCGTCCAAGCAGTCGCGGAAGCGTCCAAGCAGGCGCGGGAGCGTCCAAGCAGGCGCGGAAGCATGCAAGAAGGCGCAGAAGAGTCCAAGCAGGCGCAGAAGAGTCCAAGCAGGCGCGGAAGCGTCCAAGCAGTCGCGGAAGCGTCCAAGCAGGCGCGGAAGCATGCAAGATGACGCAGAAGAGTCCAAGCAGGCGCGGAAGCTTCCAATCAGGCGCGGTAGCGGCCAAGCAGTCGCGGAAGCGTCCAATCAGTCGCGGAAGCATGCAAGAAGGCGCAGAAGAGTCCAAACAGGCGCAGAAGAGTCCAAGCAGGCGCGGAAGCGTCCAAGCAGGCGGGGAAGCATGCAAGCAGGCGCGGAAGCGTCCAAGCAGGCGCGGAAACGTCCAAGTAGGCGCGGCAGCATGCAAGAAGGCGCAGAAGAGTCCAAGCAGGCGCGGTTGCGTCCAAACAGGCGCGGAAGCGTCCAAGCAGTCGCGGAAGCGTCCAAGCAGGCGCGGTAGCGTCCAAGCAGGCGCGGAAACGTCCAAGCAGGCGCGGAAGCATGCAAGAAGGCGCAGAAGAGTCCAAGCAGGCGCGGAAGCGTCCAAGCAGGCGCGGAAATGTCCAAGCAGGCGCGGAAGCATGCAAGAAGGCGCAGAAGAGTCCAAGCAGGCGCGGAAGCGTCCAAGTAGGCTCGGAAGCATGCAAGAAGGCGCAGAAGAGTTCAAGCAGCCGCGGAGGCGACCAAGCAGTCGCGGAAGCGTCCAAGCAGGCGCGGAAACGTCCAAGCAGGCGCGGAAGCGTCCAAGCAGTCGCGGAAGCATGCAAGAAGGCGCAGAAGAGTCCAAGCAGGCACGGTATCGTCCAACCAGGCGCGGAAGCGTCCAAGCAGTCGCGGAAGCGTCCAAGCAGGCGCGGGAGCGTCCAAGCAGGCGCGGAAGCATGCAAGAAGGCGCAGAAGAGTCCAAGCAGGCGCAGAAGAGTCCAAGCAGGCGCGGAAGCGTCCAAGCAGTCGCGGAAGCGTCCAAGCAGGCGCGGTAGCGTCCAAGCAGTCGCGGAAGCGTCCAAGCAGGCGGGGAAGCATGCAAGAAGGCGCAGAAGAGTCCAAGCAGGCGCGGAAGCGTCCAAGCAGTCGCCGAAGCGGCGAAGCAGGCACGGTAGCGTCCAAGCAGGCGCGGAAACGTCCAAGCAGGCGCGGAAGCATGCAAGAAGACGCAGAAGAGTCCAAGCAGGCGCGGAAGCGTCCAAGCAGGCGCGGAAGCATGCAAGAAGACGCAGAAGAGTCCAAGCAGGCGCGGAAGCGTCCAAGCAGGCGCGGAAACGTCCAAGTAGGCGCTGCAGCATGCAAGAAGGCGCAGAAGGGTCTAAGCAGGCGCGGAAGCGTCCAAGCAGTCACGGAAGCGTCCAAGCAGGCGCGGGAGCGTCCAAGCAGGCGCGGAAGCATGCAAGAAGGCGCAGAAGAGTCCAAGCAGGCGCAGAAGAGTCCAAGCAGGCGCGGAAGCGTCCAAGCAGTCGCCGAAGCGGCCAAGCAGGCACGGTAGCGTCCAAGCAGGCGCGGAAACGTCCAAGCAGGCGCGGAAGCATGCAAGAAGACGCAGAAGAGTCCAAGCAGGCGCGGAAGCGTCCAAGCAGGCGCGGAAGCATGCAAGAAGACGCAGAAGAGTCCAAGCAGGCGCGGAAGCGTCCAAGCAGGCGCGGAAACGTCCAAGTAGGCGCGGCAGCATGCAAGAAGGCGCAGAAGGGTCCAAGCAGGCGCGGAAGCGTCCAAGCAGTCACGGAAGCGTCCAAGCAGGCGCGGGAGCGTCCAAGCAGGCGCGGAAGCATGCAAGAAGGCGCAGAAGAGTCCAAGCAGGCGCGGAAGCGTCCAAGCAGGCGCGGAAACGTCCAAGTAGGCGCGGCAGCATGCAAGAAGGCGCAGAAGGGTCCAAGCAGGCGCGGAAGCGTCCAAGCAGTCACGGAAGCGTCCAAGCAGGCGCGGGAGCGTCCAAGCAGGCGCGGAAGCATGCAAGCAGGCGCGGTAGCGTCCAAGCAGGCGCGGAAACGTCCAAGCATGCGCGGAAGCATGCAAGAAGACGCAGAAGAGTCCAAGCAGGCGCGGAAGCGTCCAAGCAGGAGGGGAAGCATGCAAGCAGGCGCGGAACCGTCCAAGCAGGCGCGGAAGCGTCCAAGCAGGCGCGGTAGCGTCCAAGAAGTCGCGGAAGCGTCCAAACAGGCGCGGAAGCATGCAAGAAGACGCAGAATAGTCCAAGCAGGCGCGGAAGCATCCAAGCAGTCGCGGAAGCGTCCAAGCAGGCGCGGTAGCGTCCAAGCAGTCGCGGAAGAGTCCAAGCAGGTGCGGAAGCGTCCAAGCAGTCGCAGAAGCATGCAAGCAGGCGCGGAAGCGTCCAGGCAGGCGCGGAAGCGACCAAGCAGTCGCGGCAGCGTCCAACCAGGCGCGGAAGCGTCCAAGAAGTCGCGGAAGCGTCCAAACAGGCGCGGAAGCATGCAAGAAGACGCAGAATAGTCCAAGCAGGCGCGGAAGCGTCCAAGCAGTCGCGGAAGCGTCCAAGCAGGCGCGGTAGCGTCCAAGCAGTCGCGGAAGAGTCCAATTAGGCGCGGCAGCGTCCAAGCAGGCGCGGAAACGTCCAAGTAGGCGCGGAAGCATGCAAGAAGACGCAGAAGAGTCCAAGCAGGCGCGGAAGCGTCCAAGCAGGAGGGGAAGCATGCAAGCAGGCGCGGAAGCGTCCAAGCAGGCGCGGAAACGTCCAAGTAGGCGCGGAAGCATGCAAGAAGGCGCAGAAGAGTCCAAGCAGTCGCGGAAGCGTTCAAGCAGGCGCAGAACCGTGCAAGCAGGCGCGGAAGCGTCCAAGTAGGCGTGGAAGCATGCAAGAAGGCGCAGAAGTGTCCAAGCAGGCGCGGAAGCGTCCAAGCAGGCGCGGAAGCGTCCAAGCAGGCGCGGAAGCATCCATACTTGCGCGGATGCGTCCAAGCAGGAGCGGAAGCATCCAAGAAGACGCAGAAGAGTCCAAGCAGGCGCGGAAGCGTCCAAGCAGGCGGGGAAGCATGCAAGCAGGCGCGGAAGCGTCCAAGCAGGCGCGTAAGCATGCAAGCAGGCGCGGAAGCATCCAAGCAGGCGCGGAAAAGTCCAAGCAGGCGCGGAAGCATGCAAGAAGGCGCAGAAGAGTCCAAGCAGGCGCGGTATCGTCCAACCAGGCGCGGAAGCGTCCAAGCAGTCGCGGAAGCGTCCAAGCAGGCGCGGGAGCGTCCAAGCAGGCGCGGAAGCATGCAAGAAGGCGCAGAAGAGTCCAAGCAGGCGCAGAAGAGTCCAAGCAGGCGCGGAAGCGTCCAAGCAGTCGCGGAAGCGTCCAAGCAGGCGCGGAAGCATGCAAGATGACGCAGAAGAGTCCAAGCAGGCGCGGAAGCTTCCAAGCAGGCGCGGTAGCGGCCAAGCAGTCGCGGAAGCGTCCAATCAGTCGCTGAAGCATGCAAGAAGGCGCAGAAGAGTCCAAACAGGCGCAGAAGAGTCCAAGCAGGCGCGGAAGCGTCCAAGCAGGAGGGGAAGCATGCAAGCAGGCGCGGAAGCGTCCAAGCAGGCGCGGAAACGTCCAAGTAGGCGCGGAAGCATGCAAGAAGGCGCAGAAGAGTCCAAGCAGGCGCGGAAGCGTCCAAGCAGCCGCAGAAGCGTCCAAGCAGGCGCGGTAGCGTCCAACCAGGCGCGGAAGCGTCCAACCAGGCGCGGAAGCGTCCAAGCAGGCGCGGTAGCGTCCAAGCAGGCGCGGTAGCGTCCAACAAGGCGCGGAAGAGTCCAAGAAGTCGCGGTAGCGTCCAAGCAGGCGCGGTAGCGTCCAAGCAGGCGCGGAAACGTCCAAGCAGGCGCGGAAGCATGCAAGCAGGCGCGGAAACGTCCAAGCAGGCGCGGAAGCATGCAAGAAGGCGCAGAAGAGTCCAAGCAGGCGCGGAAGCGTCCTAGCAGTCGCGGAAGAGTCCAAGCAGGCGCGATAGCGTCCAAGCAGTCGCGGAAGCGTCCAAGCAGGCGCGGAAGCGTCCAAGCAGTCGCGGAAGCGTCCAAGCAGGCGCGGTAGTGTCCAAGCAGTCGCGGCAGCGTCCAAGCAGGCGCGGTAGCGTCCAAGCAGTCGCGGAAGCATGCAAGATGGCGCAGAAGAGTCCAAGCAGGCGCGGAAGCGTCCAAGCAGTCGCAGAAGCGTCCAAGCAGGCGCGGTAGCGTCCAACAAGGCGCGGAAGAGTCCAAGAAGTCGCGGAAGCGTTCAAACAGGCGCGGCAGCGTCCAAGCAGGCGCGGAAACGTCCAAGCAGGCGCGGAAGCATGCAAGAAGACGCAGAAGAGTCCAAGCAGGCGCGGAAGCGTCCAAGCAGGAGGGGAAGCATGCAAGCAGGCGCGGAAGCGTCCAAGCAGGCGCGGAAACGTCCAAGTAGGCGCGGCAGCATGCAAGAAGGCGCAGAAGAGTCCAAGCAGGCGCGGAAGCGTCCAAGCAGTCGCAGAAGCATGCAAGCAGGCGCGGAAGCGTCCAGGCAGGCGCGGAAGCGACCAAGCAGTCGCGGTAGCGTCCAACCAGGCGCGGAAGCGTCCAAGAAGTCGCGGAAGCGTCCAAACAGGCGCGGAAGCATGCAAGAAGACGCAGAATAGTCCAAGCAGGCGCGGAAGCGTCCAAGCAGTCGCGGAAGCGTCCACGCAGGCGCGGTAGCGTCCAAGCAGTCGCGGAAGAGTCCAATTAGGCGCGGCAGCGTCCAAGCAGGCGCGGAAACCTCCAAGTAGGCGCGGAAGCATGCAAGAAGACGCAGAAGAGTCCAAGCAGGCGCGGAAGCGTCCAAGCAGGAGGGGAAGCATGCAAGCAGGCGCGGAAGCGTCCAAGCAGGCGCGGAAACGTCCAAGTAGGCGCGGAAGCGTCCAAGCAGTCGCGGAAGCGTCCAAGCAGGCGCGGTATCGTCCAACCAGGCGCGGAAGCGTCCAAGCTGTCGCGGAAGCGTCCAAGCAGGCGCGGAAGCGTCCAAGCAGGCGCGGAAACGTCCAAGTAGGCGCGGCAGCATGCAAGAAGGCGCAGAAGAGTCCAAGCAGGCGCGGTAGCGTCCAAACAGGCGCGGAAGCGTCCAAGCAGTCGCGGAAGCGTCCAAGCAGGCGCGGTAGCGTCCAAGCAGGCGCGGAAACGTCCAAGCAGGCGCGGAAGCATGCAAGAAGGCGCAGAAGAGTCCAAGCAGGCGCGGAAGCGTCCAAGCAGGCGCGGAAATGTCCAAGCAGGCGCGGAAGCATGCAAGAAGGCGCAGAAGAGTCCAAGCAGGCGCGGAAGCGTCCAAGTAGGCTCGGAAGCATGCAAGAAGGCGCAGAAGAGTTCAAGCAGCCGCGGAGGCGACCAAGCAGTCGCGGAAGCGTCCAAGCAGGCGCGGAAACGTCCAAGCAGGCGCGGAAGCGTCCAAGCAGTCGCGGAAGCATGCAAGAAGGCGCAGAAGAGTCCAAGCAGGCACGGTATCGTCCAACCAGGCGCGGAAGCGTCCAAGCAGTCGCGGAAGCGTCCAAGCAGGCGCGGGAGCGTCCAAGCAGGCGCGGAAGCATGCAAGAAGGCGCAGAAGAGTCCAAGCAGGCGCAGAAGAGTCCAAGCAGGCGCGGAAGCGTCCAAGCAGTCGCGGAAGCGTCCAAGCAGGCGCGGTAGCGTCCAAGCAGTCGCGGAAGCGTCCAAGCAGGCGGGGAAGCATGCAAGAAGGCGCAGAAGAGTCCAAGCAGGCGCGGAAGCGTCCAAGCAGTCGCCGAAGCGGCCAAGCAGGCACGGTAGCGTCCAAGCAGGCGCGGAAACGTCCAAGCAGGCGCGGAAGCATGCAAGAAGACGCAGAAGAGTCCAAGCAGGCGCGGAAGCGTCCAAGCAGGCGCGGAAGCATGCAAGAAGACGCAGAAGAGTCCAAGCAGGCGCGGAAGCGTCCAAGCAGGCGCAGAAGAGTCCAAGCAGGCGCAGAAGAGTCCAAGCAGGCGCGGAAGCGTCCAAGCAGTCGCGGAAGCGTCCAAGCAGGCGCGGTAGCGTCCAAGCAGTCGCGGAAGAGTCCAAGCAGGCGGGGAAGCATGCAAGAAGGCGCAGAAGAGTCCAAGCAGGCGCGGAAGCGTCCAAGCAGTCGCCGAAGCGGCCAAGCAGGCACGGTAGCGTCCAAGCAGGCGCGGAAACGTCCAAGCAGGCGCGGAAGCATGCAAGAAGACGCAGAAGAGTCCAAGCAGGCGCGGAAGCGTCCAAGCAGGCGCGGAAGCATGCAAGAAGACGCAGAAGAGTCCAAGCAGGCGCGGAAGCGTCCAAGCAGGCGCGGTAGCGTCCAAGCAATCGCGGAAGCGTCCAAGCAGGCGCGGAAGTGTCCAAGCAGGCGGGGAAGCATGCAAGCAGGCGCGGAAGCGTCCAAGCAGGCGCGGAAACGTCCAAGTAGGCGCGGCAGCATGCAAGAAGGCGCAGAAGAGTCCAAGCAGGCGCGGAAGCGTCCAAGCAGGCGCGGTAGCGTCCAAGAAGTCGCGGAAGCGTCCAAACAGGCGCGGAAGCATGCAAGAAGACGCAGAATAGTCCAAGCAGGCGCGGAAGCATCCAAGCAGTCGCGGAAGCGTCCAAGCAGGCGCGGTAGCGTCCAAGCAGTCGCGGAAGAGTCCAAGCAGGCGCGGCAGCGTCCAAGCAGGCGCGGTAGCGTCCAAGCAGGCGCGGAAAAGTCCAAGCATGCGCGGAAGCATGCAAGAAGACGCAGAAGAGTCCAAGCAGGCGCGGAAGCGTCCAAGCAGGAGGGGAAGCATGCAAGCAGGCGCGGAACCGTCCAAGCAGGCGCGGAAACGTCCAAGTAGGCGCGGAAGCATGCAAGAAGGCGCAGAAGAGTCCAAGCAGGCGCGGAAGCGTCCAAGCAGCCGCAGAAGCGTCCAAGCAGGCGCGGTAGCGTCCAACCAGGCGCGGAAGCGTCCAAGCAGTCGCGGAAGCGCCCAAGCAGGCGCGGTAGAGTCCAAGCAGGCGCGGAAACGTCCAAGCAGGCGCGGAAGCATGCAAGAAGGCGCAGAAGAGTCCAAGCAGGCGCGGAAGCGTCCAAGCAGTCGCGGAAGCGTCCAAGCAGGCGCGGAAGCGTCCAAGCAGTCGCGGAAGCGTCCAAGCAGGCGCGGTAGCGTCCAAGCAGGCGCGGTAGCGTCCAACCAGGCGCGGTAGCGTCCAAGCAGGCGCGGAATCGTCCAAGCAGGCGCGGAAGCATGCAAGAAGGCGCGGAAGCGTCCAAGCAGGCGCGGTAGCGTCCAAGCAGGCGCGGAAACGTCCAAGCAGGCGCGGTAGCGTCCAAGCAATCGCGGAAGCGTCCAAGCAGGCGCGGAAGTGTCCAAACAGGCGGGGAAGCATGCAAGCAGGCGCGGAAGCGTCCAAGCAGGCGGGGAAGCATGCAAGCAGGCGCGGAAGCGTCCAAGCAGGCGCGGAAACGTCCAAATAGGCGCGGCAGCATGCAAGAAGGCGCAGAAGCGTCCAAGCAGGCGCGGTAGCGTCCAAGCAGGCGCGGAAACGTCCAAGCAGGCGCGGTAGCGTCCAAGCAGGCGCGGAAACGTCCAAGCAGGCGCGGTAGCGTCCAAGCAATCGCGGAAGCGTCCAAGCAGGCGCGGAAGTGTCCAAGCAGGCGGGGAAGCATGCAAGCAGGCGCGGAAGCGTCCAAGCAGGCGCGGAAACGTCCAAATAGGCGCGGCAGCATGCAAGAAGGCGCAGAAGAGTCCAAGCAGCCGCGGAAGCGTCCAAGCAGGCGCGGAAGCGTCCAAGCAGGAGGGGAAGCATGCAAGCAGACGCGGAAGCGTCCAAGCAGGCGCAGAAGCGTCCATGCAGTCGCGGAAGCGTCCAAGCAGGCGCGGTAGCGTCCAAGCAGGCGCGGTAGCGTCCAAGCAGGCGCGGAAACGTCCAAGTAGGCGCGGAAGCATGCAAGAAGGCGCAGAAGAGTCCAAGCAGGCGCGGAAGCGTCCAAGCAGCCGCAGAAGCGTCCAAGCAGTCGCGGAAGCGTCCAATCAGTCGCTGAAGCATGCAAGAAGGCGCAGAAGAGTCCAAACAGGCGCAGAAGAGTCCAAGCAGGCGCGGAAGCGTCCAAGCAGGAGGGGAAGCATGCAAGCAGGCGCGGAAGCGTCCAAGCAGGCGCGGAAACGTCCAAGTAGGCGCGGAAGCATGCAAGAAGGCGCAGAAGAGTCCAAGCAGGCGCGGAAGCGTCCAAGCAGCCGCAGAAGCGTCCAAGCAGGCGCGGTAGCGTCCAACCAGGCGCGGAAGCGTCCAACCAGGCGCGGAAGCGTCCAAGCAGGCGCGGTAGCGTCCAAGCAGGCGCGGTAGCGTCCAACAAGGCGCGGAAGAGTCCAAGAAGTCGCGGTAGCGTCCAAGCAGGCGCGGTAGCGTCCAAGCAGGCGCGGAAACGTCCAAGCAGGCGCGGAAGCATGCAAGCAGGCGCGGAAACGTCCAAGCAGGCGCGGAAGCATGCAAGAAGGCGCAGAAGAGTCCAAGCAGGCGCGGAAGCGTCCTAGCAGTCGCGGAAGAGTCCAAGCAGGCGCGATAGCGTCCAAGCAGTCGCGGAAGCGTCCAAGCAGGCGCGGAAGCGTCCAAGCAGTCGCGGAAGCGTCCAAGCAGGCGCGGTAGTGTCCAAGCAGTCGCGGCAGCGTCCAAGCAGGCGCGGTAGCGTCCAAGCAGTCGCGGAAGCATGCAAGATGGCGCAGAAGAGTCCAAGCAGGCGCGGAAGCGTCCAAGCAGTCGCAGAAGCGTCCAAGCAGGCGCGGTAGCGTCCAACAAGGCGCGGAAGAGTCCAAGAAGTCGCGGAAGCGTTCAAACAGGCGCGGCAGCGTCCAAGCAGGCGCGGAAACGTCCAAGCAGGCGCGGAAGCATGCAAGAAGACGCAGAAGAGTCCAAGCAGGCGCGGAAGCGTCCAAGCAGGAGGGGAAGCATGCAAGCAGGCGCGGAAGCGTCCAAGCAGGCGCGGAAACGTCCAAGTAGGCGCGGCAGCATGCAAGAAGGCGCAGAAGAGTCCAAGCAGGCGCGGAAGCGTCCAAGCAGTCGCAGAAGCATGCAAGCAGGCGCGGAAGCGTCCAGGCAGGCGCGGAAGCGACCAAGCAGTCGCGGTAGCGTCCAACCAGGCGCGGAAGCGTCCAAGAAGTCGCGGAAGCGTCCAAACAGGCGCGGAAGCATGCAAGAAGACGCAGAATAGTCCAAGCAGGCGCGGAAGCGTCCAAGCAGTCGCGGAAGCGTCCACGCAGGCGCGGTAGCGTCCAAGCAGTCGCGGAAGAGTCCAATTAGGCGCGGCAGCGTCCAAGCAGGCGCGGAAACCTCCAAGTAGGCGCGGAAGCATGCAAGAAGACGCAGAAGAGTCCAAGCAGGCGCGGAAGCGTCCAAGCAGGAGGGGAAGCATGCAAGCAGGCGCGGAAGCGTCCAAGCAGGCGCGGAAACGTCCAAGTAGGCGCGGAAGCGTCCAAGCAGTCGCGGAAGCGTCCAAGCAGGCGCGGTATCGTCCAACCAGGCGCGGAAGCGTCCAAGCTGTCGCGGAAGCGTCCAAGCAGGCGCGGAAGCGTCCAAGCAGGCGCGGAAACGTCCAAGTAGGCGCGGCAGCATGCAAGAAGGCGCAGAAGAGTCCAAGCAGGCGCGGTAGCGTCCAAACAGGCGCGGAAGCGTCCAAGCAGTCGCGGAAGCGTCCAAGCAGGCGCGGTAGCGTCCAAGCAGGCGCGGAAACGTCCAAGCAGGCGCGGAAGCATGCAAGAAGGCGCAGAAGAGTCCAAGCAGGCGCGGAAGCGTCCAAGCAGGCGCGGAAATGTCCAAGCAGGCGCGGAAGCATGCAAGAAGGCGCAGAAGAGTCCAAGCAGGCGCGGAAGCGTCCAAGTAGGCTCGGAAGCATGCAAGAAGGCGCAGAAGAGTTCAAGCAGCCGCGGAGGCGACCAAGCAGTCGCGGAAGCGTCCAAGCAGGCGCGGAAACGTCCAAGCAGGCGCGGAAGCGTCCAAGCAGTCGCGGAAGCATGCAAGAAGGCGCAGAAGAGTCCAAGCAGGCACGGTATCGTCCAACCAGGCGCGGAAGCGTCCAAGCAGTCGCGGAAGCGTCCAAGCAGGCGCGGGAGCGTCCAAGCAGGCGCGGAAGCATGCAAGAAGGCGCAGAAGAGTCCAAGCAGGCGCAGAAGAGTCCAAGCAGGCGCGGAAGCGTCCAAGCAGTCGCGGAAGCGTCCAAGCAGGCGCGGTAGCGTCCAAGCAGTCGCGGAAGCGTCCAAGCAGGCGGGGAAGCATGCAAGAAGGCGCAGAAGAGTCCAAGCAGGCGCGGAAGCGTCCAAGCAGTCGCCGAAGCGGCCAAGCAGGCACGGTAGCGTCCAAGCAGGCGCGGAAACGTCCAAGCAGGCGCGGAAGCATGCAAGAAGACGCAGAAGAGTCCAAGCAGGCGCGGAAGCGTCCAAGCAGGCGCGGAAGCATGCAAGAAGACGCAGAAGAGTCCAAGCAGGCGCGGAAGCGTCCAAGCAGGCGCAGAAGAGTCCAAGCAGGCGCAGAAGAGTCCAAGCAGGCGCGGAAGCGTCCAAGCAGTCGCGGAAGCGTCCAAGCAGGCGCGGTAGCGTCCAAGCAGTCGCGGAAGAGTCCAAGCAGGCGGGGAAGCATGCAAGAAGGCGCAGAAGAGTCCAAGCAGGCGCGGAAGCGTCCAAGCAGTCGCCGAAGCGGCCAAGCAGGCACGGTAGCGTCCAAGCAGGCGCGGAAACGTCCAAGCAGGCGCGGAAGCATGCAAGAAGACGCAGAAGAGTCCAAGCAGGCGCGGAAGCGTCCAAGCAGGCGCGGAAGCATGCAAGAAGACGCAGAAGAGTCCAAGCAGGCGCGGAAGCGTCCAAGCAGGCGCGGTAGCGTCCAAGCAATCGCGGAAGCGTCCAAGCAGGCGCGGAAGTGTCCAAGCAGGCGGGGAAGCATGCAAGCAGGCGCGGAAGCGTCCAAGCAGGCGCGGAAACGTCCAAGTAGGCGCGGCAGCATGCAAGAAGGCGCAGAAGAGTCCAAGCAGGCGCGGAAGCGTCCAAGCAGGCGCGGTAGCGTCCAAGAAGTCGCGGAAGCGTCCAAACAGGCGCGGAAGCATGCAAGAAGACGCAGAATAGTCCAAGCAGGCGCGGAAGCATCCAAGCAGTCGCGGAAGCGTCCAAGCAGGCGCGGTAGCGTCCAAGCAGTCGCGGAAGAGTCCAAGCAGGCGCGGCAGCGTCCAAGCAGGCGCGGTAGCGTCCAAGCAGGCGCGGAAAAGTCCAAGCATGCGCGGAAGCATGCAAGAAGACGCAGAAGAGTCCAAGCAGGCGCGGAAGCGTCCAAGCAGGAGGGGAAGCATGCAAGCAGGCGCGGAACCGTCCAAGCAGGCGCGGAAACGTCCAAGTAGGCGCGGAAGCATGCAAGAAGGCGCAGAAGAGTCCAAGCAGGCGCGGAAGCGTCCAAGCAGCCGCAGAAGCGTCCAAGCAGGCGCGGTAGCGTCCAACCAGGCGCGGAAGCGTCCAAGCAGTCGCGGAAGCGCCCAAGCAGGCGCGGTAGAGTCCAAGCAGGCGCGGAAACGTCCAAGCAGGCGCGGAAGCATGCAAGAAGGCGCAGAAGAGTCCAAGCAGGCGCGGAAGCGTCCAAGCAGTCGCGGAAGCGTCCAAGCAGGCGCGGAAGCGTCCAAGCAGTCGCGGAAGCGTCCAAGCAGGCGCGGTAGCGTCCAAGCAGGCGCGGTAGCGTCCAACCAGGCGCGGTAGCGTCCAAGCAGGCGCGGAATCGTCCAAGCAGGCGCGGAAGCATGCAAGAAGGCGCGGAAGCGTCCAAGCAGGCGCGGTAGCGTCCAAGCAGGCGCGGAAACGTCCAAGCAGGCGCGGTAGCGTCCAAGCAATCGCGGAAGCGTCCAAGCAGGCGCGGAAGTGTCCAAACAGGCGGGGAAGCATGCAAGCAGGCGCGGAAGCGTCCAAGCAGGCGGGGAAGCATGCAAGCAGGCGCGGAAGCGTCCAAGCAGGCGCGGAAACGTCCAAATAGGCGCGGCAGCATGCAAGAAGGCGCAGAAGCGTCCAAGCAGGCGCGGTAGCGTCCAAGCAGGCGCGGAAACGTCCAAGCAGGCGCGGTAGCGTCCAAGCAGGCGCGGAAACGTCCAAGCAGGCGCGGTAGCGTCCAAGCAATCGCGGAAGCGTCCAAGCAGGCGCGGAAGTGTCCAAGCAGGCGGGGAAGCATGCAAGCAGGCGCGGAAGCGTCCAAGCAGGCGCGGAAACGTCCAAATAGGCGCGGCAGCATGCAAGAAGGCGCAGAAGAGTCCAAGCAGCCGCGGAAGCGTCCAAGCAGGCGCGGAAGCGTCCAAGCAGGAGGGGAAGCATGCAAGCAGACGCGGAAGCGTCCAAGCAGGCGCAGAAGCGTCCATGCAGTCGCGGAAGCGTCCAAGCAGGCGCGGTAGCGTCCAAGCAGGCGCGGTAGCGTCCAAGCAGGCGCGGAAACGTCCAAGCAGGCGCGGAAGCATGCAAGAAGGCGCAGAAGAGTTCAAGCAGGCGCGGAAACGTCCAAGCAGGCGGGGAAGCATGCAAGCAGGCGCGGAAGCGTTCAAGCAGGCGCGGAAACGTCCTAGCAGGTGCGGTAGCGTCCAAGCAGGCGCGGAAACGTCCAAGCAGGCGCGGAAACGTCCAAGCAGGCGCGGTAGCGTCCAACCAGGCGCGGAAGCGTCCAAGCAGGCGCGGTAGCGTCCAAGCAGGCGCGGTAGCGTCCAAGCAGGCGCGGAAACGTCCAAGCAGGCGCGGAAGCATGCAAGCAGGCGCGGAAACGTCCAAGCAGGCGCGGAAGCATGCAAGAAGACGCAGAAGAGTCCAAGCAGGCGCGGAAGCGTCCAAGCAGTCGCGGAAGCGTCCAAGCAGGCGCGGTAGCGTCCAAGCAGTCGCGGTAGCGTCCAACCAGGCGCGGAAGCGTCCAAGCAGGCGCGGTAGCGTCCAAGCAGGCGCGGTAGCGTCCAACAAGGCGCGGAAGAGTCCAAGAAGTCGCGGTAGCGTCCAAGCAGGCGCGGTAGCGTCCAAGCAGGCGCGGAAACGTCCAAGCAGGCGCGGAAGCATGCAAGCAGGCGCGGAAACGTCCAAGCAGGCGCGGAAGCATGCAAGAAGGCGCAGAAGAGTCCAAGCAGGCGCGGAAGCGTCCTAGCAGACGCGGAAGAGTCCAAGAAGGCGCGATAGCGTCCAAGCAGTCGCGGAAGCGTCCAAGCAGGCGCGGAAGCGTCCAAGCAGTCGCGGAAGCGTCCAAGCAGGCGCGGTAGTGTCCAAGCAGTCGCGGCAGCGTCCAAGCAGGCGCGGTAGCGTCCAAGCAGTCGCGGAAGCATGCAAGATGGCGCAGAAGAGTCCAAGCAGGCGCGGAAGCGTCCAAGCAGTCGCAGAAGCGTCCAAGCAGGCGCGGTAGCGTCCAAGCAGTCGCGGTAGCGTCCAACCAGGCGCGGAAGCGTCCAAGCAGGCGCGGTAGCGTCCAAGCAGGCGCGGTAGCGTCCAACAAGGCGCGGAAGAGTCCAAGAAGTCGCGGTAGCGTCCAAGCAGGCGCGGTAGCGTCCAAGCAGGCGCGGAAACGTCCAAGCAGGCGCGGAAGCATGCAAGCAGGCGCGGAAACGTCCAAGCAGGCGCGGAAGCATGCAAGAAGGCGCAGAAGAGTCCAAGCAGGCGCGGAAGCGTCCTAGCAGTCGCGGAAGAGTCCAAGAAGGCGCGATAGCGTCCAAGCAGTCGCGGAAGCGTCCAAGCAGGCGCGGAAGCGTCCAAGCAGTCGCGGAAGCGTCCAAGCAGGCGCGGTAGTGTCCAAGCAGTCGCGGCAGCGTCCAAGCAGGCGCGGTAGCGTCCAAGCAGTCGCGGAAGCATGCAAGATGGCGCAGAAGAGTCCAAGCAGGCGCGGAAGCGTCCAAGCAGTCGCAGAAGCGTCCAAGCAGGCGCGGTAGCGTCCAACAAGGCGCGGAAGAGTCCAAGAAGTCGCGGAAGCGTTCAAACAGGCGCGGCAGCGTCCAAGCAGGCGCGGAAACGTCCAAGCAGGCGCGGAAGCATGCAAGAAGACGCAGAAGAGTCCAAGCAGGCGCGGAAGCGTCCAAGCAGGAGGGGAAGCATGCAAGCAGGCGCGGAAGCGTCCAAGCAGGCGCGGAAACGTCCAAGTAGGCGCGGCAGCATGCAAGAAGGCGCAGAAGAGTCCAAGCAGGCGCGGAAGCGTCCAAGCAGTCGCAGAAGCATGCAAGCAGGCGCGGAAGCGTCCAGGCAGGCGCGGAAGCGACCAAGCAGTCGCGGTAGCGTCCAACAAGGCGCGGAAGCGTCCAAGAAGTCGCGGAAGCGTCCAAACAGGCGCGGAAGCATGCAAGAAGACGCAGAATAGTCCAAGCAGGCGCGGAAGCGTCCAAGCAGTCGCGGAAGCGTCCAAGCAGGCGCGGTAGCGTCCAAGCAGTCGCGGAAGAGTCCAATTAGGCGCGGCAGCGTCCAAGCAGGCGCGGAAACGTCCAAGTAGGCGCGGAAGCATGCAAGAAGACGCAGAAGAGTCCAAGCAGGCGCGGAAGCGTCCAAGCAGGAGGGGAAGCATGCAAGCAGGCGCGGAAGCGTCCAAGCAGGCGCGGAAACGTCCAAGCAGGCGCGGAAGCATGCAAGAAGGCGCAGAAGAGTCCAAGCAGGCGCGGAAGCGTCCAAGCAGTCGCGGAAGCGTCCAAGCAGGTGCGGTAGCGTCCAAGCAGGCGCGGAAACGTCCAAGTAGGCGCGGAAGCATGCAAGAAGGCGCGGAAGCGTCCAAGCAGGCGCGGTAGCGTCCAACCAGGCGCGGAAGCGTCCACGCAGTCGCGGAAGCGTCCAAGCAGGCGCGGAAACGTCCAAGCAGGCGCGGAAGCATGCAAGAAGACGCAGAAGAGTCGAAGCAGGCGCGGAAGCGTCCAAGCAGTCGCGGAAGCGTCCAAGCAGGCGCGGAAGCGTCCAAGCAGGCGCGGTAGCGTCCAAGCAGTCGCGGAAGAGTCCAAGCAGGCGGGGAAGCATGCAAGAAGGCGCAGAAGAGTCCAAGCAGGCGCGGAAGCGTCCAAGCAGTCGCCGAAGCGGCCAAGCAGGCACGGTAGCGTCCAAGCAGGCGCGGAAACGTCCAAGCAGGCGCGGAAGCATGCAAGAAGACGCAGAAGAGTCCAAGCAGGCGCGGAAGCGTCCAAGCAGGCGCGGAAGCATGCAAGAAGACGCAGAAGAGTCCAAGCAGTCGCGGAAGCGTCCAAGCAGGCGCGGAAGCGTCCAAGCAGGCGCGGAAGCATGCAAGAAGACGCAGAAGAGTCCAAGCAGGCGCGGAAGCGTCCAAGCAGTCGCGGAAGCGTCCAAGCAGGCGCGGTAGCGTCCAACCAGGCGCGGAAGCGTCCAAGCAGTCGCGGAAGCGTCCAAGCAGGCGCGGTAGTGTCCAAGCAGGCGCGGTAGCGTCCAACAAGGCGCGGATGCGTCCAAGCAGTCGCGGAAGCGTCCAAGCAGGCGCGGTAGCGTCCAAGCAGGCGCGGAAACGTCCAAGCAGGCGCGGAAGCATGCAAGAAGACGCAGAAGAGTCCAAGCAGGCGCGGAAGCGTCCAAGCAGTCGCGAAAGCGTCCAAGCAGGCGCGGTAGCGTCCAAACAGTCGCCGAAGCGTCCAAGCAGGCGCGGTAGCGTCCAAGCAGGCGCGGAAGCGTCCAAGCAGTCGCGGAAGCGTCCAAGCAGTCGCGGTAGCGTCCAACCAGGCGCGGAAGCGTCCAAGCAGTCGCGGAAGCATCCTAGCAGTCGCGGAAGCGTCCAAGCAGGCGCGGTAGCGTCCAAGCTGGCGCGGAAACGCCCAAGCAGGCGCGGAAGCATGCAAGAAGGCGCAGAAGAGTCCAAGCAGGCGCGGAAGCGTCCAAGCAGTCGTGGAAGCGTCCAAGCAGGCGCGGTAGCGTCCAAGCAGGTGCGGAAACGTCCAAGTAGGCGCGGAAGCATGCAAGAAGACGCAGAAGAGTCCAAGCAGGCGCGGAAGCGTCCAAGCAGGCGGGGAAGCATGCAAGCAGGCGCGGAAACGTCCAAGCATGCGCGGAAGAGTCCAAGCAAGCGCGGAAGCGTCCAAGCAGGCGAGGAAGCGTCCAAGCAGGCGCGGAAGCGTCCAAGCATGCGCGGAAGAGTCCAAGCAGGCGCGGAAGCGTCCAAGCAGTCGCGGAAGCGTCCAAGCAGGCGGGGAAGCATGCAAGCAGGCGCGGAAGCGTCCAAGCAGTCGCGGAAGAGTCCAACCAGGCGCGGAAGCGTCCAAGAAGACGCGGAAGCGTCCAAACAGGCGCGGAAGCATGCAAGAAGACGCAGAAGAGTCCAAGCAGGCGCGGAAGCGTCCAAGCAGTCGCGGAAGCGTCCAAGCTGGCGCGGTAGCGTCCAAGCAGTCGCGGAAGCGTCCAAGCAGGCGCGGTAGTGTCCAAGCAGTCGCGGCAGCATGCAAGAAGGCGCAGAAGAGTTCAAGCAGGCGCGGAAGCGTCCTAGCAGTCGCGGAAGCGTCCAAGCAGGCGCGGTAGCGTCCAAGCTGGCGCGGAAATGTCCAAGCAGGCGCGGAAGCATGCAAGAAGGCGCAGAAGAGTCCAAGCAGGCGCGGAAGCGTCCAAGGAGGCGCGGAAACGTCCAAGCAGGCGCGGAAGCATGCAAGAAGGCGCAGAAGAGTCCAAGCAGGCGCGGAAGCGTCCTAGCAGTCGCGGAAGCGTCCAAGAAGTCGCGGAAGCGTCCAAGCAGACGCGGTAGCGTCCAAGCAGTCGCGGAAGCGTCCAAGCAGGCGCGGAAGCGTCCAAGCAGGCGGGGTAGCATGCAAGCAGGCGCGGAAGCGTCCAGGCAGGCGCGGAAGCGACCAAGCAGTCACGGTAGCGTCCAAGCAGGCGCGGAAGAGTCCATGCAGGCGCGGATGCGTCCAAGCAGTCGCGGAAGCGTCCAAGCAGGCGGGGAAGCATGCAAGAAGACGCAGAAGAGTCCAAGCAGGCGCGGAAGCGTCCAAGCAGGCGCGGTAGCGTCCAAGCAGTCGCGGAAGCGTCCAAGCAGGCGCGGAAGCGTCCAAGCAGGCGGGGAAGCATGCAAGCATGCGCGGAAGCATGCAAGAAGACGCAGAAGAGTCCAAGCAGGCGCGGAAGCGTCCAAGCAGTCGCGGAAGCGTCCAAGCAGGCGCGGTAGTGTCCAAGCAGTCGCGGCAGCGTCCAAGCAGGCGCGGTAGCGTCCAAGCAGTCGCGGAAGCGTCCAAGCAGGCGCGGAAGCGTCCAAGCAGGCGGGGAAGCATGCAAGCAGGCGCGGAAGCGTCCAGGCAGGCGCGGAAGCGACCAAGCAGTCGCGGTAGCGTCGAAGCAGGCGCGGAAGAGTCCATGCAGGCGTGGAAGCGTCCAAGCAGTCGCGGAAGCGTCCAAGCAGGCGGGGAAGCATGCAAGCAGCCGCGGAAGCGTCCAAGCAGGCGCGGCAGCATGCAAGAAGGCGCAGGAGAGTCCAAGCAGTCGCGGAAGCGTCCAAGCAGTCGCGGAAGCATGCAAGCAGGCGCGGAAGCGTCCAGGCAGGCGCGGAAGCGACCAAGCAGTCGCGGTAGCGTCCAACCAGGCGCGGAAGCGTCCAAGAAGTCGAGGAAGCGTCCAAGCAGGCGCGGCGGCGTCCAAGCAGTCGCGGAAGCGTCCAAGCAGGCGGGGAAGCATGCAAGCAGGCGCGGAAGCGTCCAAGCAGGCGCGGAAGCGTCCAAGCAGGCGCGGTAGCGTCCAATCAGGCGCGGAAACGTCCAAGCAGGCGCGGAAGCGTCCAAGCAGGCGGGGAAGCATGCAAGCAGGCGCGGAAGCGTCCAGGCAGGCGCGGAAGCGACCAAGCAGTCGCGGTAGCGTCCAAGCAGGCGCGGAAGAGTCCATGCAGGCGCGGAAGCGTCCAAGCAGTCGCGGAAGCGTCCAAGCAGGCGGGGAAGCATGCAAGCAGGCGCGGAAGCGTCCAAGCAGGCGCGGAAACATCCAAGTAGGCGCGGCAGCATGCAAGAAGGCGCAGGAGAGTCCAAGCAGTCGCGGAAGCGTCCAAGCAGTCGCGGAAGCATGAAAGCAGGCACGGAAGCGTCCAGGCAGGCGCGGAAGCGACCAAGCAGTCGCGATAGCGTCCAACCAGGCGCGGAAGCGTCCAAGAAGTCGCGGAAACGTCCAAGCAGGCGCGGAAGCATGCAAGAAGACGCAGAAGAGTCCAAGCAGGCGCGGAAGCGTCCAAGCAGGCGCGGTAGCGTCCAAGCAGTCGCGGAAGCGTCCAAGCAGGCGCGGAAGCGTCCAAGCAGGCGGGGAAGCATGCAAGCATGCGCGGAAGCATGCAAGAAGACGCAGAAGAGTCCAAGCAGGCGCGGAAGCGTCCAAGCAGTCGCGGAAGCGTCCAAGCAGGCGCGGTAGTGTCCAAGCAGTCGCGGCAGCGTCCAAGCATGCGCGGAAGCATGCAAGAAGACGCAGAAGAGTCCAAGCAGGCGCGGAAGCGTCCAAGCAGTCGCGGAAGCGTCCAAGCAGGCGCGGTAGTGTCCAAGCAGTCGCGGCAGCGTCCAAGCAGGCGCGGTAGCGTCCAAGCAGTCGCGGAAGCGTCCAAGCAGGCGCGGAAGCGTCCAAGCAGGCGGGGAAGCATGCAAGCAGGCGCGGAAGCGTCCAGGCAGGCGCGGAAGCGACCAAGCAGTCGCGGTAGCGTCCAAGCAGGCGCGGAAGAGTCCATGCAGGCGCGGAAGCGTCCAAGCAGTCGCGGAAGCGTCCAAGCAGGCGGGGAAGCATGCAAGCAGGTGCGGAAGCGTCCAAGCAGGCGCGGAAACATCCAAGTAGGCGCGGCAGCATGCAAGAAGGCGCAGGAGAGTCCAAGCAGGCGCGGAAACGTTCAAGCAGGCGCGGAAGCATGCAAGAAGACGCAGAAGAGTCCAAGCAGGCGCGGAAGCGTCCAAGCAGGCGCGGTAGCGTCCAACCAGGCGCGGAAGAGTCCAAGAAGTCGCAGGAGCGTCCAAGCAGGCGCGGTAGCGTCCAACCAGGCGCGGAAGCGTCCAAGCAGGAGCGGAAGCATGCAAGCAGGCGCGGAAGCGTCCAAGCAGGCGCGGAAGCGTCCAAGCAGGCGGGGAAGAATGCAAGCAGGCGCGGAAGCGTCCAAGCAGTCGCGGAAGCGTCCAAGCAGGCGCGGTAGCGTCCAAGCAAGCGCGGAAGCGTCCAAGAAGGCGCGGAAGCATGCAAGAAGACGCAGAAGAGTCCAAGCAGGCGCGGAAGCGTCCAAGCAGGCGCGGTAGCGTCCAAGCAGTCGCGGAAGCGTCCAAGCAGGCGCGGAAGCGTCCAAGCAGGCGGGGAAGCATGCAAGCATGCGCGGAAGCATGCAAGAAGACGCAGAAGAGTCCAAGCAGGCGCGGAAGCGTCCAAGCAGTCGCGGAAGCGTCCAAGCAGGCGCGGTAGTGTCCAAGCAGTCGCGGCAGCGTCCAAGCAGGCGCGGTAGCGTCCAAGCAGTCGCGGAAGCGTCCAAGCAGGCGCGGAAGCGTCCAAGCAGGCGGGGAAGCATGCAAGCAGGCGCGGAAGCGTCCAGGCAGGCGCGGAAGCGACCAAGCAGTCGCGGTAGCGTCCAAGCAGGCACGGAAGCGTCCAAGCAGTCGCGGTAGCGTCCAAGCAGGCACGGAAGCGTCCAAGCAGTCGCGGAAGCGTCCAAGCAGGCGGGGAAGCATGCAAGCAGGCACGGAAGCGTCCAAGCAGGCGCGGAAACATCCAAGTAGGCGCGGCAGCATGCAAGAAGGCGCAGGAGAGTCCAAGCAGTCGCGGAAGCGTCCAAGCAGTCGCGGAAGCATGCAAGCAGGCGCGGAAGCGTCCAGGCAGGCGCGGAAGCGACCAAGCAGTCGCGGTAGCGTCCAACCAGGCGCGGAAGCGTCCAAGAAGTCGAGGAAGCGTCCAAACAGGCGCGGAAGCATGCAAGAAGACGCAGAATAGGCCAAGCAGGCGCGGAAGCGTCCAAGCAGTCGCGGAAGCGTCCAAGCAGGCGCGGTAGCGTCCAAGCAGTCGCGGAAGAGTCCAAGCAGGCGCGGCAGCGTCCAAGCAGGCGGGGAAACGTCCAAGCAGGCGCGGAAGCATGCAAGAAGACGCAGAAGAGTCCAAGCAGGCGCGGAAGCGTCCAAGCAGGCGCGGTAGCGTCCAAGCAGTCGCGGAAGCGTCCAAGCAGGCGCGGTAGCGTCCAAGCAGTCGCGGAAGCGTCCAAGCAGGCGCGGTAGCGTCCAAGCAGTCGCGGAAGCGTCCAAGCAGTCGCGGAAGCGTCCAAGCAGGCGCGGAAGAGTCCAAGAAGTCGCGGAAGCGTCCAAGCAGGCGCGGTAGCGTCCAAGCAGGCGCGGAAACGTTCAAGCAGGCGCGGAAGCATGCAAGAAGACGCAGAAGAGTCCAAGCAGGCGCGGAAGCGTCCAAGCAGGAGGTGTAGCATGCAAGCAGGCGCGGAAGCGTCCAAGCAGGCGCGGAAACGTCCAAGCAGGCGCGGAAGCATGCAAGAAGGCGCGGAAGCGTCCAAGCAGTCGCGGAAGCGTCCAAGCAGGCGCGGTAGCGCCCAAGCAAGCGCGGAAGCGTCCAAGAAGGCGCGGTAGCATGCAAGAAGACGCAGAAGAGTCCAAGCAGGCGCGGAAGCGTCCAAGCAGGCGGGGAAGAATGCAAGCAGGCGCGGAAGCGTCCAAGCAGACGCGGAAGCGTCCAAGCAGGCGCGGTAGCGTCCAAGCAAGCGCGGAAGCGTCCACGAAGGCGCGGAAGCATGCAAGAAGACGCAGAAGAGTCCAAGCAGGCGCGGAAGCGTCCTAGCAGTCGCGGAAGCGTCCAAGCAGGCGCGGGAGCGTCCAAGCAGGCGCGGAAGCATGCAAGCAGGCGCGGAAGCGTCCAGGCAGGCGCGGAAGCGACCAAGCAGTCGCGGTAGCGTCCAACCAGGCGCGGAAGCGTCCAAGAAGTCGAGGAAGCGTCCAAACAGGCGCGGAAGCATGCAAGAAGACGCAGGAGAGTCCAAGCAGTCGCGGAAGCGTCCAAGCAGTCGCGGAAGCATGCAAGCAGGCGCGGAAGCGTCCAGGCAGGCGCGGAAGCGACCAAGCAGTCGCGGTAGCGTCCAACCAGGCGCGGAAGCGTCCAAGAAGTCGAGGAAGCGTCCAAACAGGCGCGGAAGCATGCAAGAAGACGCAGAATAGTCCAAGCAGGCGCGGAAGCGTCCAAGCAGTCGCGGAAGCGTCCAAGCAGGCGCGGTAGCGTCCAAGCAGTCGCGGAAGAGTCCAAGCAGTCGCGGAAGCGTCCAAGCAGGCGCGGTAGTGTCCAAGCAGTCGCGGCAGCGTCCAAGCAGGCGCGGTAACGTCCAAGCAGTCGCGGAAGCGTCCAAGCAGGCGCGGAAGCGTCCAAGCAGGCGCGGTAGCGTCCAAGCAAGCGCGGAAGCGTCCAAGAAGGCGCGGAAGCATGCAAGAAGACGCAGAAGAGTCCAAGCAGGCGCGGAAGCGTCCAAGCAGTCGCGGAAGCGTCCAAGCAGGCGCGGAAGCATGCAAGAAGGCGCAGAAGAGTCCAAACAGGCGCAGAAGTGTCCATGCAGGCACGGTAGCGTCCAAGCAGGCGCGGAAACGTCCAAGCAGGCGCGGAAACGTCCAAGCCGGCGCGGAAACGTCCAAGCAGACGCGGAAGCATGCAAGCAGGCGCGGAAGCATCCAAGCAGGCGCGGAAACGTCCAAGTAGGCGCGGAAGCGTCCAAGCAGACGCGGACACGTCCAAGTAGGCGCGGAAGCATGCAAGAAGGCGCAGAAGAGTCCATGCAGGCGCGGAAGCGTCCAAGCAGTCGCGGAAGCGTCCAAGCAGGCGCGGAAACGTCCAAGCAGGCGCGGAAGCATGCAAGCAGGCGCGGAAGCATCCAAGCAGGCGCGGAAAAGTCCAAGTAGGCGCGGAAGCGTCCAAGCAGACGGGGACACGTCCAAGTAGGCGCGGAAGCATGCAAGAAGGTGCGGAAGCATCCAAGCAGGCGCGGTAGCGTCCAAGCAGGCGCGGAATCGTCCAAGCAGGCGCGGAAGCATGCAAGAAGGCGCAGAAGAGTCCAAACAGGCGCAGAAGTGTCCATGCAGGCGCGGTAGCGTCCAAGCAGGCGCGGAAACGTCCAAGCAGGCGCGGAAACGTCCAAGCCGGCGCGGTAGCGTCCAAGCAGGCGCGGAAGCATCCAAGAAGACGCAGAAGAGTCCAAGCAGGCGCGGAAGCGTCCAAGAAGGCGCGGAAGCGTCCAAGCAGGCGCGAGAACGTCCAAGTAGGGGCGGAAGCATGCAAGAAGGCGCAGAAGAGTCAAAGCAGGCGCGGAACCGTGCAAGCAGGCGCGGAAGCGTCCAAGCAGGCGCGGAAGCGTCCAAGCAGTCGCGGAAGCGTCCAAGCAGGCGCGGAAGCGTCCAAGCAGGCGCGGTAGCGTCCAAGCAGGCGCGGAAGCATGCAAGAAGGCGCAGAAGATTCCAAGTAGGCGCGGTAGCGTCCAAGCAGGCGCGGAAGCATGCAAGAAGGCGCTGAAGAGTCCAAGCAGGCGCGGAAGCGTCCAAGCAGGCGCGGAAGCGTCCAAGCAGGCGCGGAAGCGTCCAAGCAGTCGCGGAAGCGTCCAAGCAGTCGCGGAAGGGTCCAAGCAGGCGCGGAAGCGTCCAAACAGGCGCGGAAGCGTCCAAGCAGTCGCGGAAGCGTCCAATCAGGCGCGAAAGAGTCCAAGCAGGCGCGGAAGCGTCCAAGAAGGCGCGGTAGCATGCAAGAAGACGCAGAAGAGTCCAAGCAGGCGCGGAAGCGTCCAAGCAGGCGGGGAAGAATGCAAGCAGGCGCGGAAGCGTCCAAGCAGACGCGGAAGCGTCCAAGCAGGCGCGGTAGCGTCCAAGCAAGCGCGGAAGCGTCCACGAAGGCGCGGAAGCATGCAAGAAGACGCAGAAGAGTCCAAGCAGGCGCGGAAGCGTCCTAGCAGTCGCGGAAGCGTCCAAGCAGGCGCGGGAGCGTCCAAGCAGGCGCGGAAGCATGCAAGCAGGCGCGGAAGCGTCCAGGCAGGCGCGGAAGCGACCAAGCAGTCGCGGTAGCGTCCAACCAGGCGCGGAAGCGTCCAAGAAGTCGAGGAAGCGTCCAAACAGGCGCGGAAGCATGCAAGAAGACGCAGAATAGTCCAAGCAGGCGCGGAAGCGTCCAAGCAGTCGCGGAAGCGTCCAAGCAGGCGCGGTAGCGTCCAAGCAGTCGCGGAAGAGTCCAAGCAGTCGCGGAAGCGTCCAAGCAGGCGCGGTAGTGTCCAAGCAGTCGCGGCAGCGTCCAAGCAGGCGCGGTAACGTCCAAGCAGTCGCGGAAGCGTCCAAGCAGGCGCGGAAGCGTCCAAGCAGGCGCGGTAGCGTCCAAGCAAGCGCGGAAGCGTCCAAGAAGCCGCGGAAGCATGCAAGAAGACGCAGAAGAGTCCAAGCAGGCGCGGAAGCGTCCAAGCAGTCGCGGAAGCGTCCAAGCAGGCGCGGAAGCATGCAAGAAGGCGCAGAAGAGTCCAAACAGGCGCAGAAGTGTCCATGCAGGCGCGGTAGCGTCCAAGCAGGCGCGGAAACGTCCAAGCAGGCGCGGAAACGTCCAAGCCGGCGCGGAAACGTCCAAGCAGACGCGGAAGCATGCAAGCAGGCGCGGAAGCATCCAAGCAGGCGCGGAAACGTCCAAGTAGGCGCGGAAGCGTCCAAGCAGACGCGGACACGTCCAAGTAGGCGCGGAAGCATGCAAGAAGGCGCAGAAGAGTCCATGCAGGCGCGGAAGCGTCCAAGCAGTCGCGGAAGCGTCCAAGCAGGCGCGGAAACGTCCAAGCAGGCGCGGAAGCATGCAAGCAGGCGCGGAAGCATCCAAGCAGGCGCGGAAAAGTCCAAGTAGGCGCGGAAGCGTCCAAGCAGACGGGGACACGTCCAAGTAGGCGCGGAAGCATGCAAGAAGGTGCGGAAGCATCCAAGCAGGCGCGGTAGCGTCCAAGCAGGCGCGGAAGCGTCCAAGCAGGCGCGTAAGCGTCCAAGCAGGCTCCGAAGCGTCCAAGCAGGCGCGGAAGCGTCCAAGCAGGCGCGTAAGCGTCCAAGCAGGCTCCGAAGCGTCCAAGCAGGCGCGGAAGCGTCCAAGCAGGCGCGGTAGCGTCCAAGCAGGCGCGGAAGCATGCAAGAAGGCGCAGAAGATTCCAAGTAGGCGCGGTAGCGTCCAAGCAGGCGCGGAAGCGTCCAAGCAGGCGCGGAAACGTCCAAGAAGGCGCGGAAGCGTCCAAGCAGGCGCGAGAACGTCCAAGTAGGGGCGGAAGCATGCAAGAAGGCGCAGAAGAGTCAAAGCAGGCGCGGAACCGTGCAAGCAGGCGCGGAAGCGTCCAAGCAGGCGCGGAAGCGTCCAAGCAGTCGCGGAAGCGTCCAAGCAGGCGCGGAAGCGTCCAAGCAGGCGCGGTAGCGTCCAAGCAGGCGCGGAAGCATGCAAGAAGGCGCAGAAGATTCCAAGTAGGCGCGGTAGCGTCCAAGCAGGCGCGGAAGCATGCAAGAAGGCGCTGAAGAGTCCAAGCAGGCGCGGAAGCGTCCAAGCAGGCGCGGAAGCGTCCAAGCAGGCGCGGAAGCGTCCAAGCAGTCGCGGAAGCGTCCAAGCAGGCGCGGAAGCGTCCAAGCAGGCGCGGAAGCGTCCAAGCAGGCGCGTAAGCGTCCAAGCAGGCTCCGAAGCGTCCAAGCAGCCGCGGAAGCGTCCAAGCAGGCGCGGTAGCGTCCAAGCAGGCGCGGAAGAGTTCTAGCCGGCGCGGAAGCATCCATACAGGCGCGGAAGCGTCCAAGCAGTCGCGGAAGCGTCCAAGCAGGCGCGGAAGCATGCAAGCAGGCGCGGAAGCATGCAAGCAGGCGCGGAAGCGTCCAAGCAGGCGCGGTAGCGTCCAAGCAGGCTCGGAACCGTGCAAGCAGGCGCGGAAGCGTCCTAGCAGGCGCGGAAGCATGCAAGCAGGCGCGGAAGCATGCAAGAAGACGCGGAAGAGTCCAAGCAGGCGCGGAAGCGTCCGAGAAGGCGGGGAAGCATGCAAGCAGGCGCGGAAGCGTCCAAGCAGGCGAGGAAACGTCCAAGTAGGCGCAGAAACATGCAAGAAGGCGCGAAAGCGTCCAAGCAGGCGCGGAAGCGTCCAAGCAGGCGCGGAAGCATGCAAGAAGACGCAGAAGAGTCCAAACAGGCGCGGAAGCGTCCAAGCAGGCGCGGTAGCGTCCAAGCAGGCCCGGAAGTGTCCAAGCAGGCGCGGAAACGTCCAAGTAGGCGCGGAAGCATGCAAGAATGCGCAGAAGAGTCCAAGCAGGCGCGGAAGCGTCCAAGCAGTCGCGGAAGCGTCCAAGCAGGCGCGGTAGCGTCCAAGCAGGCGCGGAAGCGTCCAAGCAGGCGCGGAAGCGTCCAAGCAGGCGGGAAAGCATGCACGCAGGCGCGGAAGCGTCCAGGCAGGCGCGAGAACGTCCAAGTAGGGGCGGAAGCATGCAAGAAGGCGCAGAAGAGTCCAAGCAGGCGCGGAAGCGTCCAAGCATGCGCGGAAGCGTCCAAGCAGGCGCGGAAGCCTCCATATAGGCGCGAAAGCGTCCAAGCAGGCGCGGAAGCGTCCAAGCAGGCGCGGAAACGTCCAAGTAGGCGCGGAAGCATGCAAGAAGGAGCAGAAGAGTCCAAGCAGGCGCGGAACCGTGCAAGAATGCGCGGAAGCGTCCAAGCATGCGCGGTAGCGTCCAAGCAGGCGCGGAAGAGTCCAAGCAGGCGCAGAAAAGTTCAAGCAGGCGCGGAAGCATGCAAGAAGACGTAGAAGAGTCCAAGCAGGCGCGGAAGCGTCCAAGCAGTCACGGAAGCGTCCAAGCAGGCGCGGTAGCGTCCAAGCAGGCGCGGAAGCGTGCAAGCAGTCGCGAAAGCGTCCAAGCAGGCGTGGTAGCGACCAACCAGGCGCGGAAGCGTCCTAGCAGTCGCGGAAGCGTCCAAGCTGGCGCGGTAGCGTCCAAGCAGGCGCGAAAACGTCCAAGCAGGAGCGGAAGCATGCAAGAAGACGCAGAAGAGTCCAAGCAGGCGCGGAAACGTCCAAGTAGGCGCGGCAGCATGCAAGAAGGAGCAGAAGAGTCCAAGCAGGCGCGGAAGCGTCCAAGCAGTCGGGGAAGCGTCCTAGCAGTCGCGGAAGCGTCCAAGCAGGCGCGGTAGCGTCCAAGCAGGCGCGAAAACGTCCAAGCAGGAGCGGAAGCATGCAAGAAGACGCAGAAGAGTCCAAGCAGGCGCGGAAGCGTCCGAACAGGCGGGGAAGCATGCAAGCAGGCGCGGAAGCGTCCAAGCAGGCGCGGAAACGTCCAAGCAGGCGCGGCAGCATGCAAGAAGGCGCAGAAGAGTCCAAGCAGGCGCGGAAGCGTCCAAGCAGTCGCGAAAGCGTCCAAGCAGGCGTGGTAGCGACCAACCAGGCGCGGAAGCGTCCTAGCAGTCGCGGAAGCGTCCAAGCAGGCGCGGAAGCGTCCAAGCAGGCGGGGAAGCATGCACGCAGGCGCGGAAGCGTCCGAGCAGGCGCGGAAGCGTCCAAGCAGGCGCGGAAGCGTCCAAGCAGTCGCGGAAGCGTCCAAGCAGGCGCGGTAGCGTCCAAGCAGGCGCGAAAACGTCCAAGCAGGAGCCGAAGCATGCAAGAAGACGCAGAAGAGTCCAAGCAGTCGCGGAAGCGTCCAAGCAGGCGCGGAAGCGTCCAAGCAGGCGCGGAAGCGTCCAAGCAGGCGCGGAAGCGTCCAAGCAAGCGCGGAAGCGTCCAAGCAGGCGCGGAAGCGTCCAAGCAGGCGTGGAAGAATCCAAGCAGGCGCGGCAGCGTCCAAGCAGGCGCGGAAGCGTCCAAGCAGGCGCGGAAGCGTGCAAGCAGGCGCGGAAGCGTCCAAGCAGGCGCGGAAGCGTCCAAGCAGGCGCGGAAGCGTGCAACCAGGAGCGGAAGCGTCCAAGCAGGCGCGGATCCGTGCAAGCAGGCGCGGAAACGTCCAAGCAGGCGCGGAATCGCCCAAGCAGGCACGGAAGCGTTCAAGCAGGCGCGGTAGCGTCCAAGCAGGCGCGGAAACATGCAAGAAGGCGCAGAGGAGTCCAAGCAGGTGCGGAAGCGCCCAAGCAGTCGCGGAAGCGTCCCAGAATGCGCGGAAACGTCCAAGCAGGCGCGGTAGCGTCCAAGCAGGCGCGGAAGCGTCCAAGCAGGCGCGGAAGCGTCCAACCAGCCGCTGAAGCGTCCAAGCTGGCGCCGTAGCGTCCAAGCAGGCGCGGAAACGTCCAAGTAGGCGCGGAAGCATCCAAGCAGTCGCGGAAGCGTCCAAGCAGGCGCGGAAGCGTCCAAGCAGTCGCGGAAACGTCCAAGCAGGCGCGGTAGCGTCCAACCAGGCGCGGAAGCGTCCAAGCAGTCGCGGAAGCGTCCAAGCAGGCGCGGTAGCGTCCAAGCAGGCGCGGAAACGTCCAAGCAGGTGCGGAAGCATGCAAGAAGACGCAGAAGAGTCCAAGCAGGCGCGGAAGCGTCCTAGCAGTCGCGGAAGAGTCCAAGCAGGCGCGGAAGCGTCCAAGCAGTCGCGAAGCGTCCAAACAGGCGCGGTAGCGTCCAAGCAGGCGCGGTAGCGTCCAAGCAGGCGCGGTAGCGTCCAAGCAGGCGGGGAAGCATGCAAGCAGGCGCGGTAGCGTCCAACCAGGCGCGGAAGCGTCCAAGCAGTCGCGGAAGCGTCCAAACAGGCGCGGTAGCGTCCAAGCAGGCGCGGTAGCGTCCAAGCAGGCGCGGAAGCATGCAAGAAGACGCAGAAGAGTCCAAGCAGGCGCGGAAGCGTCCAAGCAGTCGCGGAAGCGTCCAAGCAGGCGCGGAAACGTCCAAGTAGGCGCGGCAGCATGCAAGAAGGCGCAGAAGAGTCCAAGCAGGCGCGGAAACGTCCAAGCAGGCGGGGAAGCATGCAAGCAGGCGCGGAAGCGTCCAAGCAGGCGCGGAAACGTCCAAGTAGGCGCGGCAGCATGCAAGAAGGCGCAGAAGAGTCCAAGCAGGCGAGGAAGCGTCCAAGCAGTCGCGGAAGCGTCCAAGCAGGCGGGGAAGCATGCACGCAGGCGCGGAAGCGTCCAAGCAGGCGCGGAAACGTCCAAGTAGGCGCGGCAGCATGCAAGAAGGCGCAGAAGAGTCCAAGCAGGCGCGGAAACGTCCAAGCAGGCGGGGAAGCATGCAAGCAGGCGCGGAAGCGTCCAAGCAGGCGCGGAAGCGTCCAAACAGGCGCGGTAGCGTCCAAGCAGGCGCGGTAGCGTCCAAGCAGGCGCGGAAGCATGCAAGAAGACGCAGAAGAGTCCAAGCAGGCGCGGAAGCGTCCAAGCAGTCGCGGAAACGTCCAAGCAGGCGCGGAAACGTCCAAGTAGGCGCGGCAGCATGCAAGAAGGCGCAGAAGAGTCCAAGCAGGCGCGGAAACGTCCAAGCAGGCGGGGAAGCATGCAAGCAGGCGCGGAAGCGTCCAAGCAGGCGTGGAAGAGTCCAAGCACGCGCGGAAGCGTCCAAGCAGGCGCGGAAGCGTCCAAGCAGGCGCGGTAGCGTCCAAGCAGGCGCGGAAGCGTCCAAGCAGGCGCGGAAGCGTCCAAGCAGTCGCGGAAGCGTCCAAGCAGTCGCGGAAGCGTCCAAGCAGGCGCGGTAGCATCCAAGCAGGCGCGGAAACGACCAAGTAGGCGCGGAAACGTCCAAGCAGGCGTGGAAGAGTACAAGCAGGTGCGGAAGCGTCCAAGCAGGCGCAGAACCGTGCAAGCATGCGCGGAAGCATGCAAGAAGACGCAGAAGAGTCCAAGCAGGCGCGGAAGCGTCCAAGCAGTCGCGGAAGCATGCAACCAGGCGCGGAAGCGTCCAAGCAGGCGCGGATCCGTGCAAGCAGGCGCGGAAGCGTCCAAGCAGGCGCGGAAGCGTCCAAGCAGGCGCGGAAGCGTCCAAGCAGGCGTGGAAGCGTCCAATCAGGCGCGGAAGCATGCAACCAGGCGCGGAAGCGTCCAAGCAGGCGCGGATCCGTGCAAGCAGGCGCGGAAGCGTCCAAGCAGGCGCGGAAGCGTCCAAGCAGGCGCGGAAGCGTCCAAGCAGGCGCGGAAGCGTCCAAGCAGGCGCGGTAGCGTCCAAGCAGGCGCGGAAGCGTCCAAGCAGGCGCGGAAGCGTCCAAGCAGTCGCGGAAGCGTCCAAGCAGTCGCGGAAGCGTCCAAGCAGGCGCGGTAGCATCCAAGCAGGCGCGGAAACGACCAAGTAGGCGCGGAAACGTCCAAGCAGGCGTGGAAGAGTACAAGCAGGTGCGGAAGCGTCCAAGCAGGCGCAGAACCGTGCAAGCATGCGCGGAAGCATGCAAGAAGACGCAGAAGAGTCCAAGCAGGCGCGGAAGCGTCCAAGCAGTCGCGGAAGCATGCAACCAGGCGCGGAAGCGTCCAAGCAGGCGCGGATCCGTGCAAGCAGGCGCGGAAGCGTCCAAGCAGGCGCGGAAGCGTCCAAGCAGGCGCGGAAGCGTCCAAGCAGGCGCGGAAGCGTTCAAGCAGGCGCGGTAGCGTCCAAGCAGGAGCGGAAGCATGCAAGAAGGCGCCGAAGCGTCCAAGCGGGCGCGGAAGCGTCCAAGCAGGCGCGGCAGCGTCTAAGCAGGCGCGGTAGCGTCCAAGCAGGCGCGGAAGCATGCAAGAAGGCGCCGAAGCGTCCAAGCGGGCGCGGAAGCGTCCAAGCAGGCGCGGAAGCGTCCAAGCAGGCGCGGAAGCATGCAAGAAGGCGCCGAAGCGTCCAAGCAGGCGCGGAAGCGTCTAAGCAGGCGCGGAAGCGTCCAAGCATGCGTGGAAGAGTCCAAGCAGGCGCGGAAACGTCCAAGCATGTGCGGATCCGTGCAAGCAGGCGCGGAAGCGTCCATGCAGGCGCGGAAGCGTCCAAGCAGGCGCGGAAGCGTCCAAGCAGGCGCGGAAGCGTCCAAGCAGGCGTGGAAGAGTCGAAGCAGGCGCGGAAGCGTCCAAGCAGGCGGGGAAGCGTCCAAGCAGACGCGGAAGCGTCCAAGCAGGCGCGGAAGCGTGCAAGCAGGCGCGGAAGCGTCCAAGCAGGCGCGGAAGCGTCCAAGCAGGCGCGGAAGCGTGCAACCAGGAGCGGAAGCGTCCAAGCAGGCGCGGATCCGTGCAAGCAGGCGCGGAAACGTCCAAGCAGGCGCGGAATCGCCCAAGCAGGCACGGAAGCGTTCAAGCAGGCGCGGTAGCGTCCAAGCAGGCGCGGAAACATGCAAGAAGACGCAGAAGAGTCCAAGCAGTCGCGGAAACGTCCAAGCAGGCGCGGTAGCGTCCAACCAGGCGCGGAAGCGTCCAAGCAGTCGCGGAAGCGTCCAAGCAGGCGCGGTAGCGTCCAAGCAGGCGCGTAACGTCCAAGCAGGTGCGGAAGCATGCAAGAAGACGCAGAAGAGTCCAAGCAGGCGCGGAAGCGTCCTAGCAGTCGCGGAAGAGTCCAAGCAGGCGCGGAAGCGTCCAAGCAGACGCGGTAGCGTCCAAGCAGGCGGGGAAGCATGCAAGCAGGCGCGGTAGCGTCCAACCAGGCGCGGAAGCGTCCAAGCAGTCGCGGAAGCGTCCAAACAGGCGCGGTAGCGTCTAAGCAGGCGCGGTAGCGTCCAAGCAGGCGCGGAAGCATGCAAGAAGACGCAGAAGAGTCCAAGCAGGCGCGGAAGCGTCCAAGCAGGCGTGGAAGCATGCAAGCAGGCGCGGAAGCGTCCAAGCAGGCGTGGAAGAGTCCAGGCACGCGCGGAAGCGTCCAAGCAGGCGCGGAAGCGTCCAAGCAGGCGCGGTAGCGTCCAAGCAGGCGCGGAAGCGTCCAAGCAGGCGCGGAAGCGTCCAAGCAGGCGCGGTAGCATCCAAGCAGGCGCGGAAACGACCAAGTAGGCGCGGAAACGTCCAAGCAGGCGTGGAAGAGTACAAGCAGGTGCGGAAGCGTCCAAGCAGGCGCAGAACCGTGCAAGCATGCGCGGAAGCATGCAAGAAGACGCAGAAGAGTCCAAGCAGGCGCGGAAGCGTCCAAGCAGTCGCGGAAGCGTCCAAGCAGGCGCGGAAACGTCCAAGTAGGCGCGGCAGCATGCAAGAAGGCGCAGAAGAGTCCAAGCAGGCGCGGAAACGTCCAAGCAGGCGGGGAAGCATGCAAGCAGGCGCGGAAGCGTCCAAGCAGGCGCGGAAACGTCCAAGTAGGCTCGGCAGCATGCAAGAAGGCGCAGAAGAGTCCAAGCAGGCGAAGAAGCGTCCAAGCAGTCGCGGAAGCGTCCAAGCAGGCGGGGAAGCATGCACGCAGGCGCGGAAGCGTCCAAGCAGTCGCGGAAACGTCCAAGCAGGCGCGGTAGCGTCCAACCAGGCGCGGAAGCGTCCAAGCAGTCGCGGAAGCGTCCAAGCAGGCGCGGTAGCGTCCAAGCAGGCGCGGAAACGTCCAAGCAGGTGCGGAAGCATGCAAGAAGACGCAGAAGAGTCCAAGCAGGCGCGGAAGCGTCCTAGCAGTCGCGGAAGAGTCCAAGCAGCCGCGGAAGCGTCCAAGCAGTCGCGAAAGCGTCCAAACAGGCGCGGTAGCGTCCAAGCAGGCGCGGTAGCGTCCAAGCAGGCGCGGTAGCGTCCAAGCAGGCGGGGAAGCATGCAAGCAGGCGCGGTAGCGTCCAACCAGGCGCGGAGGCGTCCAAGCAGTCGCGGAAGCGTCCAAACAGGCGCGGTAGCGTCCAAGCAGGCGCGGTAGCGTCCAAGCAGGCGCGGAAGCATGCAAGAAGACGCAGAAGAGTCCAAGCAGGCGCGGAAGCGTCCAAGCAGGCGTGGAAGAGTCCAAGCACGCGCGGAAGCGTCCAAGCAGGCGCGGAAGCGTCCAAGCAGGCGCGGAAGCGGCCAAGCAGACGCGGAAGCGTCCAAGCAGGCGCGGAAGCTTGCAAGCAGGCGCGGAAGCGTGCAAGCAGGCGCGGAAGTGTCCAAGCATGCGTGGAAGAGTCCAAGCAGGCGCGGAAACGTCCAAGCAGGCGCGGAAGCGTCCAAGCAGGCGCGGAAGCGTCCAAGCAGGCGCGGTAGCGTCCTAGCAGGCTTGGAAGAGTCCAAGCAGGCGCGGAAGCGTCCAAGCAGGCGCGGAAGCGTCCAAACAGGCGCGGAGGCGTCCAAGCAGGCGCGGAAGCGTCCAAGCAGGCGCGGAAGCGCCCAAGCAGTCGCGGAAGCGTGCAAGCAGGCGCGGAAGCGTCCAAGCATGCGGGGAAGAGTCCAAGCAGGCGCGGAAACGTCCAAGCATGCGCGGAAGAGTCCATGCAGGCGCGGAAGCGTCCAAGCAGGCGCGGAAGCGTCCAAGCAGGCGCGGAAGCGTGCAAGCAGGCGCGGAAGCGTCCGAGCAGGCGCGGAAGCGTCCAAGCAGGCGCGGAAGCGCCCAAGCAGTCGCGGAAGCGTGCAAGCAGGCGCGGAAGCGTCCGAGCAGGCGCGGAAGCGTCCAAGCATGCGTGGAAGAGTCCAAGCAGGCGCGGAAACGTCCAAGCAAGCGCGGAAGCGTCCAAGCAGGCGTGGAAGAGTCCAAGCAGGCGCGGAAGCGTCCAAGCAGGCGCGGAAGCGTCCAAGCAGACGTGGAAGCGTCCAAGCAGTCGCGGAAGCGTGCAAGCAGGCGCGGAAGCGTCCGAGCAGGCGCGGAAGCGTCCAAGCAGGCGCGGAAGCGTCCAAGCAGGCGCGGAAGCGTCCAAGCAGGCGCGGAAGCGTTCAAGCAGGCGCGGTAGCGTCCAAGCAGGCGCGGAAGCATGCAAGAAGGCGCCGAAGCGTCCAAGCAGGCGCGGAAGCGTCTAAGCAGGCGCGGAAGCGTCCAAGCATGCGTGGAAGAGTCCAAGCAGGCGCGGAAACGTCCAAGCATGCGCGGATCCGTGCAAGCAGGCGCGGAAGCGTCCAAGCAGGCGCGGAAGCGTCCAAGCAGGCGCGGAAGCGTCCAAGCAGGCGCGGAAGCGTCCAAGCAGGCGTGGAAGAGTCGAAGCAGGCGCGGAAGCGTCCAAGCAGGCGGGGAAGCGTCCAAGCAGACGCGGAAGCGTCCAAGCAGGCGCGGAAGCGTGCAAGCAGGCGCGGAAGCGTCCAAGCAGGCGCGGAAGCGTCCAAGCAGGCGCGGAAGCGTGCAACCAGGAGCGGAAGCGTCCAAGCAGGCGCGGATCCGTGCAAGCAGGCGCAGAAGAGTCCAAGCAGGCGCGGAAGCGTCCAAGCAGTCGCGGAAGCGTCCAAGCAGGCGCGGAAACGTCCAAGCAGGCGGGGAAGCATGCACGCAGGCGCGGAAGCGTCCAAGCAGGCGCGGAAACGTCCAAGTAGGCGCGGCAGCATGCAAGAAGGCGCAGAAGAGTCCAAGCAGTCGCGGAAGCGTCCAAGCAGGCGCGGAAACGTCCAAGCAGGCGGGGAAGCATGCACGCAGGCGCGGAAGCGTCCAAGCAGGCGCGGAAACGTCCAAGTAGGCGCGGCAGCATGCAAGAAGGCGCAGAAGAGTCCAAGCAGGCGCGGAAACGTCCAAGCAGGCGGGGAAGCATGCAAGCAGGCGCGGAAGCGTCCAAGCAGGCGCGGAAACGTCCAAGTAGGCGCGGCAGCATGCAAGACGGCGCAGAAGAGTCCAAGCAGGCGAGGAAGCGTCCAAGCAGTCGCGGAAGCGTCCAAGCAGGCGGGGAAGCATGCACGCAGGCGCGGAAGCGTCCAAGCAGGCGCGGAAACGTCCAAGTAGGCGCGGCAGCATGCAAGAAGGCGCAGAAGAGTCCAAGCAGGCGCGGAAACGTCCAAGCAGGCGGGGAAGCATGCAAGCAGGCGCGGAAGCGTCCAAGCAGGCGCGGAAACGTCCAAGTAGGCGCGGCAGCATGCAAGAAGGCGCAGAAGAGTCCAAGCAGGCGCGGAAGCGTCCAAGCAGTCGCGGAAACGTCCAAGCAGGCGCGGTAGCGTCCAACCAGGCGCGGAAGCGTCCAAGCAGTCGCGGAAGCGTCCAAGCAGGCGCGGTAGCGTCCAAGTAGGCGCGGAAACGTCCAAGCAGGTGCGGAAGCATGCAAGAAGACGCAGAAGAGTCCAAGCAGGCGCGGAAGCGTCCTAGCAGTCGCGGAAGAGTCCAAGCAGGCGCGGAAGCGTCCAAGCAGTCGCGAAAGCGTCCAAACAGGCGCGGTAGCGTCCAAGCAGGCGCGGAAGCGTCCAAGCAGGCGCGGAAACGTCCAAGTAGGCGCGGCAGCATGCAAGACGGCGCAGAAGAGTCCAAGCAGGCGAGGAAGCGTCCAAGCAGTCGCGGAAGCGTCCAAGCAGGCGGGGAAGCATGCACGCAGGCGCGGAAGCGTCCAAGCAGGCGCGGAAACGTCCAAGTAGGCGCGGCAGCATGCAAGAAGGCGCAGAAGAGTCCAAGCAGGCGCGGAAACGTCCAAGCAGGCGGGGAAGCATGCAAGCAGGCGCGGAAGCGTCCAAGCAGGCGCGGAAACGTCCAAGTAGGCGCGGCAGCATGCAAGAAGGCGCAGAAGAGTCCAAGCAGGCGCGGAAGCGTCCAAGCAGTCGCGGAAACGTCCAAGCAGGCGCGGTAGCGTCCAACCAGGCGCGGAAGCGTCCAAGCAGTCGCGGAAGCGTCCAAGCAGGCGCGGTAGCGTCCAAGTAGGCGCGGAAACGTCCAAGCAGGTGCGGAAGCATGCAAGAAGACGCAGAAGAGTCCAAGCAGGCGCGGAAGCGTCCTAGCAGTCGCGGAAGAGTCCAAGCAGGCGCGGAAGCGTCCAAGCAGTCGCGAAAGCGTCCAAACAGGCGCGGTAGCGTCCAAGCAGGCGCGGTAGCGTCCAAGCAGGCGCGGTAGCGTCCAAGCAGGCGGGGAAGCATGCAAGCAGGCGCGGTAGCGTCCAACCAGGCGCGGAAGCGTCCAAGCAGTCGCGGAAGCGTCCAAACAGACGCGGTAGCGTCCAAGCAGGCGCGGTAGCGTCCAAGCAGGCGCGGAAGCATGCAAGAAGACGCAGAAGAGTCCAAGCAGGCGCGGAAGCGTCCAAGCAGGCGTGGAAGCATGCAAGCAGGCGCGGAAGCGTCCAACCAGGCGCGGAAGCGTCCAAGCAGTCGCGGAAGCGTCCAAGCAGGCGCGGTAGCGTCCAAGCAGGCGCGGTAGCGTCCAAGCAGGCGCGGTAGCGTCCAAGCAGGCGCGGTAGCGTCCAAGCAGGAGCGGAAACGTCCAAGTAGGCGCGGAAGCATGCAAGAAGACGCAGAAGAGTCCAAGCAGGCGCGGAAGCGTCCAAGCAGGAGGGGAAGCATGCAAGCAGGCGCGGAAGCGTCCAAGCAGGCGCGGAAACGTCCAAGTAGGCGCGGAAGCATGCAAGAAGGCGCAGAACAGTCCAAGCAGTCGCGGAAGCGTCCAAACAGACGCGGTAGCGTCCAAGCAGGCGCGGAAGCATGCAAGAAGACGCAGAAGAGTCCAAGCAGGCGCGGAAGCGTCCAAGCAGGCGGGGAAGCATGCAAGCAGGCGCGGAAGCGTCCAACCAGGCGCGGAAGCGTCCAAGCAGTCGCGGAAGCGTCCAAGCAGGCGCGGCAGCGTCCAAGCAGGCGCGGTAGCGTCCAAGCAGGCACGGAAACGTCCAAGTAAGCGCGGAAGCATGCAAGAAGGCGCAGAAGAGTCCAAGCAGGCGCGGAAGCGTTCAAGCAGGCGCGGAAGCGTCCAAGCAGACGCGGAAGCGTCCAAGCAGGCGCGGTAGCGTCCAAGCAGGCGCGGAAACTTCCAAGCAGGCGCGGAAGCGTCCAAGCAGTCGCGGAAGCGTCCAAGCAGGCGCGGTAGAGTCCAAGCAGTCGCGGAAGCGTCCAAGCAGGCGCGGTAGCGTCCAAGCAGGCGCGGAAACTTCCAAGCAGGCGCGGAAGCGTCCAAGCAGTCGCGGAAGCGTCCAAGCAGGCGCGGTAGCGTCCAAGCAGGCGCGGAAGCGTCCAAGCAGGCGCGGAAGCGTCCAAGCAGGCGCGGAAGCGTCCTAGCAGGCTTGGAAGAGTCCAAGCAGGCGCGGAAGCGTCCAAGCAGGCGCGGAAGCGTTCAAGCAGGCGCGGTAGCGTCCAAGCAGGCGCGGAAACATGCAAGAAGGCGCAGAGGCGTCCAAGCAGGCGCGGAAGCGCCCAAGCAGTCGCGGAAGCGTCCAATAATGCGCGGAAGCGTCCAAGCAAGCGCGGTAGCGTCCAAGCAGGCGCGGAAGCGTCCAAGCAGGCGCGGAAGCGTCCAAGCAGTCGCGGAAGCGTCCAAGCAGGCGCGGTAGAGTCCAAGCAGTCGCGGAAGCGTCCAAGCAGGCGCGGTAGCGTCCAAGCAGGCGCGGAAACTTCCAAGCAGGCGCGGAAGCGTCCAAGCAGTCGCGGAAGCGTCCAAGCAGGCGCGGTAGCATCCAAGCAGGCGCGGAAACGACCAAGTAGGCGCGGAAACGTCCAAGCAGGCGTGTAAGAGTACAAGCAGGTGCGGAAGCGTCCAAGCAGGCGCAGAACCGTGCAAGCATGCGCGGAAGCATGCAAGAAGACGCAGAAGAGTCCAAGCAGGCGCGGAAGCGTCCAAGCAGTCGCGGAAGCGTCCAAGCAGGCGCGGAAACGTCCAAGTAGGCGCGGCAGCATGCAAGAAGGCGCAGAAGAGTCCAAGCAGGCGCGGAAACGTCCAAGCAGGCGGGGAAGCATGCAAGCAGGCGCGGAAGCGTCCAAGCAGGCGCGGAAACGTCCAAGTAGGCGCGGCAGCATGCAAGAAGGCGCAGAAGAGTCCAAGCAGGCGAGGAAGCGTCCAAGCAGTCGCGGAAGCGTCCAAGCAGGCGGGGAAGCATGCACGCAGGAGCGGAAGCGTCCAAGCTGGCGCGGAAACGTCCAAGTAGGCGCGGCAGCATGCAAGAAGGCGCAGAAGAGTCCAAGCAGGCGCGGAAACGTCCAAGCAGGCGGGGAAGCATGCAAGCAGGCGCGGAAGCGTCCAAGCAGGCGCGGAAACGTCCAAGTAGGCGCGGCAGCATGCAAGAAGGCGCAGAAGAGTCCAAGCAGGCGCGGAAGCGTCCAAGCAGTCGCGGAAACGTCCAAGCAGGCGCGGTAGCGTCCAACCAGGCGCGGTAGCGTCCAAGCAGGCGCGGAAACATGCAAGAAGGCGCAGAGGAGTCCAAGCAGGCGCGGAAGCGCCCAAGCAGTCGCGGAAGCGTCCAAGAATGCGCGGAAGCGTCCAAGCAGGCGCGGTAGCGTCCAAGCAGGCGCGGAAGCGTCCAAGCAGGCGCGGAAGCGTCCAAGCAGGCGGGAAAGCATGCACGCAGGCGCGGAAGCGTCCAGGCAGGCGCGAGAACGTCCAAGTAGGGGCGGAAGCATGCAAGAAGGCGCAGAAGAGTCCAAGCAGGCGCGGAAGCGTCCAAGCATGCGCGGAAGCGTCCAAGCAGGCGCGGAAGCCTCCATATAGGCGCGAAAGCGTCCAAGCAGGCGCGGAAGCGTCCAAGCAGGCGCGGAAACGTCCAAGTAGGCGCGGAAGCATGCAAGAAGGAGCAGAAGAGTCCAAGCAGGCGCGGAACCGTGCAAGAATGCGCGGAAGCGTCCAAGCATGCGCGGTAGCGTCCAAGCAGGCGCGGAAGAGTCCAAGCAGGCGCAGAAAAGTCCAAGCAGGCGCGGAAGCATGCAAGAAGACGTAGAAGAGTCCAAGCAGGCGCGGAAGCGTCCAAGCAGTCGCGGAAGCGTCCAAGCAGGCGCGGTAGCGTCCAAGCAGGCGCGGAAGCATGCAAGAAGGCGCCGAAGCGTCCAAGCAGGCGCGGTAGCGTCCAAGCAGGCGCGGAAGCGTCCAAGCAGGCGCGGAAGCGTCCAACCAGCCGCTGAAGCGTCCAAGCTGGCGCCGTAGCGTCCAAGCAGGCGCGGAAACGTCCAAGTAGGCGCGGAAGCATCCAAGCAGTCGCGGAAGCGTCCAAGCAGGCGCGGAAGCGTCCAAGCAGGCGCGGAAGCGTCCAAGCAGGCGCGGAAGCGTACAAGCAGGCGCGGAAGCGTCCAAGCAGGCACGGAAGCGTGCAACCAGGCGCGGAAGCGTCCAAGCAGGCGCGGATCCGTGCAAGCAGGCGCGGAAGCGTCCAAGCAGGCGCGGAAGCGTCCAAGCAGGCGCGGAAGCGTCCAAGCAGGCGCGGAAGCGTTCAAGCAGGCGCGGTAGCGTCCAAGCAGGCGCGGAAACATGCAAGAAGGCGCAGAGGCGTCCAAGCAGGCGCGGAAGCGCCCAAGCAGTCGCGGAAGCGTCCAATAATGCGCGGAAGCGTCCAAGCAGGCGCGGTAGCGTCCAAGCAGGCGCGGAAGCGTCCAAGCAGGCGCGGAAGCGTCCAAGCAGTCGCGGAAGCGTCCAAGCAGTCGCGGAAGCGTCCAAGCAGGCGCGGTAGCATCCAAGCAGGCGCGGAAACGACCAAGTAGGCGCGGAAACGTCCAAGCAGGCGTGGAAGAGTACAAGCAGGTGCGGAAGCGTCCAAGCAGGCGCAGAACCGTGCAAGCATGCGCGGAAGCATGCAAGAAGACGCAGAAGAGTCCAAGCAGGCGCGGAAGCGTCCAAGCAGTCGCGGAAACGTCCAAGCAGGCGCGGTAGCGTCCAACCAGGCGCGGAAGCGTCCAAGCAGTCGCGGAAGCGTCCAAGCAGGCGCGGTAGCGTCCAAGCAGGCGCGGAAACGTCCAAGCAGGTGCGGAAGCATGCAAGAAGACGCAGAAGAGTCCAAGCAGGCGCGGAAGCGTCCAACCAGGCGCGGAAACGTCCAAGCAGGCGTGGAAGAGTACAAGCAGGTGCGGAAGCGTCCAAGCAGGCGCAGAACCGTGCAAGCATGCGCGGAAGCATGCAAGAAGACGCAGAAGAGTCCAAGCAGGCGCGGAAGCGTCCAAGCAGTCGCGGAAGCATGCAACCAGGCGCGGAAGCGTCCAAGCAGGCGCGGATCCGTGCAAGCAGGCGCGGAAGCGTCCAAGCAGGCGCGGAAGCGTCCAATCAGGCGCGGAAGCATGCAACCAGGCGCGGAAGCGTCCAAGCAGGCGCGGATCCGTGCAAGCAGGCGCGGAAGCGTCCAAGCAGGCGCGGAAGCGTCCAAGCAGGCGCGGAAGCGTCCAAGCAGGCGCGGAAGCGTCCAAGCAGGCGCGGTAGCGTCCAAGCAGGCGCGGAAGCGTCCAAGCAGGCGCGGAAGCGTCCAAGCAGTCGCGGAAGCGTCCAAGCAGTCGCGGAAGCGTCCAAGCAGGCGCGGTAGCATCCAAGCAGGCGCGGAAACGACCAAGTAGGCGCGGAAACGTCCAAGCAGGCGTGGAAGAGTACAAGCAGGTGCGGAAGCGTCCAAGCAGGCGCAGAACCGTGCAAGCATGCGCGGAAGCATGCAAGAAGACGCAGAAGAGTCCAAGCAGGCGCGGAAGCGTCCAAGCAGTCGCGGAAGCATGCATACAGGCGCGGAAGCGTCCAAGCAGGCGCGGATCCGTGCAAGCAGGCGCGGAAGCGTCCAAGCAGGCGCGGAAGCGTCCAAGCAGGCGCGGAAGCGTCCAAGCAGGCGCGGAAGCGTTCAAGCAGGCGCGGTAGCGTCCAAGCAGGAGCGGAAGCATGCAAGAAGGCGCCGAAGCGTCCAAGCGGGCGCGGAAGCGTCCAAGCAGGCGCGGCAGCGTCTAAGCAGGCGCGGTAGCGTCCAAGCAGGCGCGGAAGCATGCAAGAAGGCGCCGAAGCGTCCAAGCGGGCGCGGAAGCGTCCAAGCAGGCGCGGAAGCGTCCAAGCAGGCGCGGAAGCATGCAAGAAGGCGCCGAAGCGTCCAAGCAGGCGCGGAAGCGTCTAAGCAGGCGCGGAAGCGTCCAAGCATGCGTGGAAGAGTCCAAGCAGGCGCGGAAACGTCCAAGCATGTGCGGATCCGTGCAAGCAGGCGCGGAAGCGTCCATGCAGGCGCGGAAGCGTCCAAGCAGGCGCGGAAGCGTCCAAGCAGGCGCGGAAGCGTCCAAGCAGGCGTGGAAGAGTCGAAGCAGGCGCGGAAGCGTCCAAGCAGGCGGGGAAGCGTCCAAGCAGACGCGGAAGCGTCCAAGCAGGCGCGGAAGCGTGCAAGCAGGCGCGGAAGCGTCCAAGCAGGCGCGGAAGCGTCCAAGCAGGCGCGGAAGCGTGCAACCAGGAGCGGAAGCGTCCAAGCAGGCGCGGATCCGTGCAAGCAGGCGCGGAAACGTCCAAGCAGGCGCGGAATCGCCCAAGCAGGCACGGAAGCGTTCAAGCAGGCGCGGAAACATGCAAGAAGGCGCAGAGGCGTCCAAGCAGGCGCGGAAGCGCCCAAGCAGTCGCGGAAGCGTCCAATAATGCGCGGAAGCGTCCAAGCAGGCGCGGTAGCGTCCAAGCAGGCGCGGAAGCGTCCAAGCAGGCGCGGAAGCGTCCAAGCAGTCGCGGAAGCGTCCAAGCAGTCGCGGAAGCGTCCAAGCAGGCGCGGTAGCATCCAAGCAGGCGCGGAAACGACCAAGTAGGCGCGGAAACGTCCAAGCAGGCGTGGAAGAGTACAAGCAGGTGCGGAAGCGTCCAAGCAGGCGCAGAACCGTGCAAGCATGCGCGGAAGCATGCAAGAAGACGCAGAAGAGTCCAAGCAGGCGCGGAAGCGTCCAAGCAGTCGCGGAAACGTCCAAGCAGGCGCGGTAGCGTCCAACCAGGCGCGGAAGCGTCCAAGCAGTCGCGGAAGCGTCCAAGCAGGCGCGGTAGCGTCCAAGCAGGCGCGGAAACGTCCAAGCAGGTGCGGAAGCATGCAAGAAGACGCAGAAGAGTCCAAGCAGGCGCGGAAGCGTCCTAGCAGTCGCGGAAGAGTCCAAGCAGGCGCGGAAGCGTCCAAGCAGTCGCGAAGCGTCCAAACAGGCGCGGTAGCGTCCAAGCAGGCGCGGTAGCGTCCAAGCAGGCGCGGTAGCGTCCAAGCAGGCGGGGAAGCATGCAAGCAGGCGCGGTAGCGTCCAACCAGGCGCGGAAGCGTCCAAGCAGTCGCGGAAGCGTCCAAACAGGCGCGGTAGCGTCCAAGCAGGCGCGGTAGCGTCCAAGCAGGCGCGGAAGCATGCAAGAAGACGCAGAAGAGTCCAAGCAGGCGCGGAAGCGTCCAAGCAGTCGCGGAAGCGTCCAAGCAGGCGCGGAAACGTCCAAGTAGGCGCGGCAGCATGCAAGAAGGCGCAGAAGAGTCCAAGCAGGCGCGGAAACGTCCAAGCAGGCGGGGAAGCATGCAAGCAGGCGCGGAAGCGTCCAAGCAGGCGCGGAAACGTCCAAGTAGGCGCGGCAGCATGCAAGAAGGCGCAGAAGAGTCCAAGCAGGCGAGGAAGCGTCCAAGCAGTCGCGGAAGCGTCCAAGCAGGCGGGGAAGCATGCACGCAGGCGCGGAAGCGTCCAAGCAGGCGCGGAAACGTCCAAGTAGGCGCGGCAGCATGCAAGAAGGCGCAGAAGAGTCCAAGCAGGCGCGGAAACGTCCAAGCAGGCGGGGAAGCATGCAAGCAGGCGCGGAAGCGTCCAAGCAGGCGCGGAAACGTCCAAGTAGGCGCGGCAGCATGCAAGAAGGCGCAGAAGAGTCCAAGCAGGCGCGGAAGCGTCCAAGCAGTCGCGGAAACGTCCAAGCAGGCGCGGTAGCGTCCAACCAGGCGCGGAAGCGTCCAAGCAGTCGCGGAAGCGTCCAAGCAGGCGCGGTAGCGTCCAAGCAGGCGCGGAAACGTCCAAGCAGGTGCGGAAGCATGCAAGAAGACGCAGAAGAGTCCAAGCAGGCGCGGAAGCGTCCTAGCAGTCGCGGAAGAGTCCAAGCAGGCGCGGAAGCGTCCAAGCAGTCGCGAAAGCGTCCAAACAGGCGCGGTAGCGTCCAAGCAGGCGCGGTAGCGTCCAAGCAGGCGCGGTAGCGTCCAAGCAGGCGGGGAAGCATGCAAGAAGACGCAGAAGAGTCCAAGCAGGCGCGGAAGCGTCCAAGCAGGCGTGGAAGCATGCAAGCAGGCGCGGAAGCGTCCAAGCAGGCGTGGAAGAGTTCAAGCACGCGCGGAAGCGTCCAAGCAGGCGCGGAAGCGTCCAAGCAGGCGCGGTAGCGTCCAAGCAGGCGCGGAAGCGTCCAAGCAGGCGCGGAAGCGTCCAAGCAGGCGCGGTAGCATCCAAGCAGGCGCGGAAACGACCAAGTAGGCGCGGAAACGTCCAAGCAGGCGTGGAAGAGTACAAGCAGGTGCGGAAGCGTCCAAGCAGGCGCAGAACCGTGCAAGCATGCGCGGAAGCATGCAAGAAGACGCAGAAGAGTCCAAGCAGGCGCGGAAGCGTCCAAGCAGTCGCGGAAGCGTCCAAGCAGGCGCGGAAACGTCCAAGTAGGCGCGGCAGCATGCAAGAAGGCGCAGAAGAGTCCAAGCAGGCGCGGAAACGTCCAAGCAGGCGGGGAAGCATGCAAGCAGGCGCGGAAGCGTCCAAGCAGGCGCGGAAACGTCCAAGTAGGCGCGGCAGCATGCAAGAAGGCGCAGAAGAGTCCAAGCAGGCGAGGAAGCGTCCAAGCAGTCGCGGAAGCGTCCAAGCAGGCGGGGAAGCATGCACGCAGGCGCGGAAGCGTCCAAGCAGGCGCGGAAACGTCCAAGTAGGCGCGGCAGCATGCAAGAAGGCGCAGAAGAGTCCAAGCAGGCGCGGAAACGTCCAAGCAGGCGGGGAAGCATGCAAGCAGGCGCGGAAGCGTCCAAGCAGGCGCGGAAACGTCCAAGTAGGCGGGGAAGCATGCAAGCAGGCGCGGTAGCGTCCAACCAGGCGCGGAAGCGTCCAAGCAGTCGCGGAAGCGTCCAAACAGGCGCGGTAGCGTCCAAGCAGGCGCGGTAGCGTCCAAGCAGGCGCGGAAGCATGCAAGAAGAGTCCAAGCAGGCGCGGAAGCGTCCAAGCAGGCGTGGAAGCATGCAAGCAGGCGCGGTAGCGTCCAAGCAGGCGTGGAAGAGTCCAAGCACGCGCGGAAGCGTCCAAGCAGGCGCGGAAGCGTCCAAGCAGGCGCGGTAGCGTCCAAGCAGGCGCGGAAGCGTCCAAGCAGGCGCGGAAGCGTCCAAGCAGGCGCGGTAGCATCCAAGCAGGCGCGGAAACGACCAAGTAGGCGCGGAAACGTCCAAGCAGGCGTGGAAGAGTACAAGCAGGTGCGGAAGCGTCCAAGCAGGCGCAGAACCGTGCAAGCATGCGCGGAAGCATGCAAGAAGACGCAGAAGAGTCCAAGCAGGCGCGGAAGCGTCCAAGCAGTCGCGGAAGCGTCCAAGCAGGCGCGGAAACGTCCAAGTAGGCGCGGCAGCATGCAAGAAGGCGCAGAAGAGTCCAAGCAGGCGCGGAAACGTCCAAGCAGGCGGGGAAGCATGCAAGCAGGCGCGGAAGCGTCCAAGCAGGCGCGGAAACGTCCAAGTAGGCTCGGCAGCATGCAAGAAGGCGCAGAAGAGTCCAAGCAGGCGAAGAAGCGTCCAAGCAGTCGCGGAAGCGTCCAAGCAGGCGGGGAAGCATGCACGCAGGCGCGGAAGCGTCCAAGCAGTCGCGGAAACGTCCAAGCAGGCGCGGTAGCGTCCAACCAGGCGCGGAAGCGTCCAAGCAGTCGCGGAAGCGTCCAAGCAGGCGCGGTAGCGTCCAAGCAGGCGCGGAAACGTCCAAGCAGGTGCGGAAGCATGCAAGAAGACGCAGAAGAGTCCAAGCAGGCGCGGAAGCGTCCTAGCAGTCGCGGAAGAGTCCAAGCAGGCGCGGAAGCGTCCAAGCAGGCGTGGAAGAGTCGAAGCAGGCGCGGAAGCGTCCAAGCAGGCGGGGAAGCGTCCAAGCAGGCGCGGAAGCGTGCAACCAGGAGCGGAAGCGTCCAAGCAGGCGCGGATCCGTGCAAGCAGGCGCAGAAGAGTCCAAGCAGGCGCGGAAGCGTCCAAGCAGTCGCGGAAGCGTCCAAGCAGGCGCGGAAACGTCCAAGCAGGCGGGGAAGCATGCACGCAGGCGCGGAAGCGTCCAAGCAGGCGCGGAAACGTCCAAGTAGGCGCGGCAGCATGCAAGAAGGCGCAGAAGAGTCCAAGCAGGCGCGGAAACGTCCAAGCAGGCGGGGAAGCATGCAAGCAGGCGCGGAAGCGTCCAAGCAGGCGCGGAAACGTCCAAGTAGGCGCGGCAGCATGCAAGAAGGCGCAGAAGAGTCCAAGCAGGCGAGGAAGCGTCCAAGCAGTCGCGGAAGCGTCCAAGCAGGCGGGGAAGCATGCACGCAGGCGCGGAAGCGTCCAAGCAGGCGCGGAAGCGTCCAAGCTGGCGCGGAAGCGTCCAAGCAGGCGCGGAAGCGTCCAAGCAGGCGCGGAAGCTTCCAAGCCGGCGCGGAAGCGTCGAAGCAGGCGCGGAAGCGTCCTAGAAGGCGCGGAAGCATCCAAGCAGACGCGGAAGCGTCCAAGCAGGCGCGGAAGCGTCCAAGCTGGCGCGGAAGCGTCCAAGCAGACGCGGAAGCGTCCAAGCAGGTGCGGAAGCGTCCAAGCAGACGCGGAAGCGTCCAAGCAGGCGCGGAAGAATCCAAGCAGGTGCGGAAGCGTCCAAGCAGGCGCGGAAGCGTCCTAGCAGGCGCGGAAGCGTCAAGCAGGCGCGGAATCGTCCAAGCAGGCGCGGAAGCGACCAAGCAGGCGCGGAAGCGTCCTATCAGGCGCGGAAGCATCCAAGCAGACGCGGAATCGTCCAAGCAGGCGCGGAAGCGTCCAAGCAGGCGCGGAAGCGTCCTAGCAGGCGCGGAAGCATCCAAGCAGACGCGGAAGCGTCCAAGCAGGCGCGGAAGCGTCCAAGCTGGCGCGGAAGCGTCCAAGCAGACGCGGAAGCGTCCAAGCAGGTGCGGAAGCGTCCAAGCAGACGCGGAAGCGTCCAAGCAGGCGCGGAAGAATCCAAGCAGGTGCGGAAGCGTCCAAGCAGGCGCGGAAGAATCCAAGCAGGTGCGGAAGCGTCCAAGCAGGCGCGGAAGCGTCCAAGCAGACGCGGAAGCGTCCAAGCAGGTGCGGAAGCGTCCAAGCAGACGCGGAAGCGTCCAAGCAGGCGCGGAAGAATCCAAGCAGGTGCGGAAGCGTCCAAGCAGGCGCGGAAGAATCCAAGCAGGTGCGGAAGCGTCCAAGCAGGCGCGGAAGAATCCAAGCAGGTGCGGAAGCGTCCAAGCAGGCGCAGAAGCGTCCTAGCAGGCGCGGAAGCGTCAAGCAGGCGCGGAATCGTCGAAGCAGGCGCGGAAGCGTCGAAGCAGGCGCGGAAGCGTCCTAGCAGGCGCGGAAGCATCCAAGCAGACGCGGAAGCGTCCAAGCAGGCGCGGAAGCGTCCAAGCAGGCGCGGAAGAATCCAAGCAGGTGCGGAAGCGTCCAAGCAGGCGCGGAAGCGTCCTAGCAGGCGCGGAAGCGTCAAGCAGGCGCGGAAGAATCCAAGCAGGTGCGGAAGCGTCCAAGCAGGCGCAGAAGCGTCCTAGCAGGCGCGGAAGCGTCAAGCAGGCGCGGAATCGTCCAAGCAGGCGCGGAAGAATCCAAGCAGGTGCGGAAGCGTCCAAGCAGGCGCGGAAGAATCCAAGCAGGTGCGGAAGCGTCCAAGCAGGCGCAGAAGCGTCCTAGCAGGCGCGGAAGCGTCAAGCAGGCGCGGAATCGTCCAAGCAGGCGCGGAAGCGTCGAAGCAGGCGCGGAAGCGTCCTAGCAGGCGCGGAAGCATCCAAGCAGGCGCGGAAGCGTCCAAGCTGGCGCGGAAGCGTCCAAGCAGGCGCGGAAGCGTCCAAGCAGGCGCGGAAGCTTCCAAGCCGGCGCGGAAGCGTCGAAGCAGGCGCGGAAGCGTCCTAGAAGGCGCGGAAGCATCCAAGCAGACGCGGAAGCGTCCAAGCAGGCGCGGAAGCGTCCAAGCTGGCGCGGAAGCGTCCAAGCAGACGCGGAAGCGTCCAAGCAGGTGCGGAAGCGTCCAAGCAGACGCGGAAGCGTCCAAGCAGGCGCGGAAGAATCCAAGCAGCTGCGGAAGCGTCCAAGCAGGCGCGGAAGAATCCAAGCAGGTGCGGAAGCGTCCAAGCAGGCGCGGAAGAATCCAAGCAGGTGCGGAAGCGTCCAAGCAGACGCGGAAGCGTCCAAGCAGGCGCGGAAGAATCCAAGCAGCTGCGGAAGCGTCCAAGCAGGCGCGGAAGAATCCAAGCAGGTGCGGAAGCGTCCAAGCAGGCGCGGAAGAATCCAAGCAGGTGCGGAAGCGTCCAAGCAGGCGCAGAAGCGTCCTAGCAGGCGCGGAAGCGTCAAGCAGGCGCGGAATCGTCCAAGCAGGCGCGGAAGCGTCGAAGCAGGCGCGGAAGCGTCCTAGCAGGCGCGGAAGCATCCAAGCAGACGCGGAAGCGTCCAAGCAGGCGCGGAAGCGTCCAAGCTGGCGCGGAAGCGTCCAAGCAGGCGCGGAAGCATCCAAGCAGACGCGGAATCGTCCAAGTAGGCGCGGAAGCGTCCAAGCAGGCGCGGTAGAATCCAAGCAGGTGCGGAAGCGTCCAAGCAGGCGCGGAAGAATCCAAGCAGGTGCGGAAGCGTCCAAGCAGGCGCGGAAGCGTCCTAGCAGGCGCGGAAGCGTCAAGCAGGCGCGGAATCGTCCAAGCAGGCGCGGAATCGTCCAAGCAGGCGCGGAAGCGTCCAAGTAGGCGCGGAAGAATCCAAGCAGCTGCGGAAGCGTCCAAGCAGGCGCGGAAGCGTCCTAGCAGGCGCGGAAGCGTCCAAGTAGGCGCGGAAGAATCCAAGCAGCTGCGGAAGCGTCCAAGCAGGCGCGGAAGCGTCCTAGCAGGCGCGGAAGCGTCAAGCAGGCGCGGAATCGTCCAAGCAGGCGCGGAAGCGACCAAGCAGGCGCGGAAGCGTCCATGCAGGTGCGGAAGCGTCCAAGCAGGCGCGGCTGCGTCCAAGCAGGCGCGGAAACGTCCAAGTAGGCGCGGAAGCATGTAAGAAGGAGCAGAAGAGTCCAAGCAGGCGCGGAAGCGTCCAAGCAGGCGCGGAAGCATCCATATAGGCGCGGAAGCGTCCAAGCAGGCGCGGAACCGTGCAAGCAGGCGCGGAAGCGTCCAAGCATGCGCGGAAACGTCCAAGTAGGCGCGGAAGCATGCAAGAAGGAGCAGAAGAGTCCAAGCAGGCGCGGAAGCGTCCAAGCAGGCGCGAAAGCGTCAAAGCAGGCGCGGAAGCGTCCAAGCAGGCGCGGAAGCGTCCAAGTAGGCGCGGAAGAATCCAAGCAGCTGCGGAAGCGTCCAAGCAGGCGCGGAAGAATCCAAGCAGGTGCGGAAGCGTCCAAGCAGGCGCGGAAGAATCCAAGCAGGTGCGGAAGCGTCCAAGCAGGCGCGGAAGAATCCAAGCAGGTGCGGAAGCGTCCAAGCAGGCGCAGAAGCGTCCTAGCAGGCGCGGAAGCGTCAAGCAGGCGCGGAATCGTCCAAGCAGGCGCGGAAGAGTCGAAGCAGGCGCGGAAGCGTCCTAGCAGGCGCGGAAGCATCCAAGCAGACGCGGAAGCGTCCAAGCAGGCGCGGAAGCGTCCAAGCTGGCGCGGAAGCGTCCAAGCAGGCGCGGAAGCATCCAAGCAGACGCGGAATCGTCCAAGTAGGCGCGGAAGCGTCCAAGCAGGCGCGGTAGAATCCAAGCAGGTGCGGAAGCGTCCAAGCAGGCGCGGAAGAATCCAAGCAGGTGCGGAAGCGTCCAAGCAGGCGCGGAAGCGTCCTAGCAGGCGCGGAAGCGTCAAGCAGGCGCGGAATCGTCCAAGCAGGCGCGGAAGCGACCAAGCAGGCGCGGAAGCGTCCTAGCAGGCGCGGAAGCATCCAAGCAGACGCGGGATCGTCCAAGCAGGCGCGGAAGCGTCCAAGCAGGCGCGGAAGCGTCCAAGCAGGCGCGGAAGCGTCCAAGCAGGCACGGAAGCGTGCAACCAGGCGCGGAAGCGTCCAAGCAGGCGCGGAAGCGTCCAAGCAGGCGCGGAAGCGCCCAAGCAGTCGCGGAAGCGTGCAAGCAGGCGCGGAAGCGTCCGAGCAGGCGCGGAAGCGTCCAAGCAGGCGCGGAAGCGTCCAAGCAGGCGCGGAACCGTGCAAGCAGGCGCGGAAGCGTCCAAGCATGCGCGGAAGAGTCCAAGCAGGCGCGAGAACGTCCAAGTAGGGGCGGAAGCATGCAAGAAGGCGCGGAAGCGTCCAGGCAGACGCGAGACCGTCCAAGTAGGGGCGGAAGCATGCAAGAAGGCGCAGAAGAGTCCAAGCAGGCGCGGAAGCGTCCAAGCAGGCGCGGAAGCGTCCAAGCAGGCGCGGAAGCATCCATATAGGCGCGGAAGCGTCCAAGCAGGCGCGGAACCGTGCAAGCAGGCGCGGAAGCGTCCAAGCATGCGCGGAAGAGTCCAAGCAGGCGCGAGAACGTCCAAGTAGGGGCGGAAGCATGCAAGCAGGCGCGGAAACGTCCAGGCTGGCACGAGGACGTCCAAGTAGGGGCGGAAGCATGCAAGAAGGCGCAGAAGAGTCCAAGCAGGCGCGGAAGCGACCAATCAGTCGCGGAAGCGTCCTAGCAGGCGCGGAAGCGTCCAAGCAAGCGGGGAAGCATGCAAGCAGGCGCGGAAGCGTCCAAGCAGACGCGGAATCGTCCAAGCAGACGCGGAATCGTCCAAGCAGGCGCGGAATCGTCCAAGCAGGCGCGGAATCGTCCAAGCAGGCGCGGAAGCGACCAAGCTGGCGCGGAAGCGTCCAAGCAGTCGCGGAAGCGTCCAAGCTGGCGCGGAAGCGTCCAAGCAGGCGCGGAAGCGTCCAAGCAGGCGCGGAAGCATCCAAGAAGACGCGGAATCATCCAAGCAGGCGCGGAAGCGTCCAAGCAGTCGCGGAAGCGTCCAAGCTGGCGCGGAAGCGTCCAAGCAGGCGCGGAAGCGTCCAAGCAGGCGCGGAAGCTTCCAAGCCGGCGCGGAAGCGTCCAAGCAGGCGCGGAAGAATCCAAGCAGGGGCGGAAGCGTCCAAGCAGGCGCGGAAGCGTCCTAGCAGGCGCGGAAGCGTCAAGCAGGCGCGGAATCGTCCAAGCAGGCGCGGAAGCGTCCAAGCAGGCGCGGAAGCGGCCTAGCAGGCGCGGAAGCATCCAAGCAGACGCGGAATCATCCAAGCAGGCGCGGAAGCGTCCTAGCAGGCGCGGAAGCGTCCAAGCAGGCGCGGAAGCATCCAAGCAGGCGCGGAATCGTCCAAGCAGGCGCGGAAGCGTCCAAGCTGGCGCGGAAGCGTCCAAGCAGGCGCGGAAGAGTCCAAGCAGACGCGGAATCGTCCAAGCAGGCGCGGAAGCGTCCAAGAAGGCGCGAAAGAATCCAAGCAGGTGCGGAAGCGTCCAAGCAGGCGCGGAAGCGTTCTAGCAGGCGCGGAAGCGTCCAAGCAGGCGCGGAAGCGTCCAAGCAGACGCGGAATCGTCCAAGCAGGCGTGGAAGCGTCCTAGCAGGCGCGGAAGCATCCAAGCAGAAGCGGAAGCGTCCAAGCAGGCGCGGAATCGTCCAAGCAAGCGCGGAAGAGTCCAAGCAGACGCGGAATCGTCCAAGCAGGCGCGGAAGCGTCCAAGAAGGCGCGAAAGAATCCAAGCAGGTGCGGAAGCGTCCAAGCAGGCGCGGAAGCATCCAAGCAGACGCGGAAGCGTCCAAGCAGGCGCGGAAGCGTCCAAGCTGGCGCGGAAGCGTCCAAGCAGACGCGGAAGCGTCCAAGCAGGTGCGGAAGCGTCCAAGCAGACGCGGAAGCGTCCAAGCAGGCGCGGAAGAATCCAAGCAGGTGCGGAAGCGTCCAAGCAGGCGCGGAAGAATCCAAGCAGGTGCGGAAGCGTCCAAGCAGGCGCGGAAGCGTCCTAGCAGGCGCGGAAGCGTCAAGCAGGCGCGGAAGCGTCCAAGCAGGCGCGGAAGAATCCAAGCAGGCGCGGAAGAGTCCAAGCAGGCGCGGAAGCATCCATATAGGCGCGGAAGCGTCCAAGCAGGCGCGGAACCGTGCAAGCAGGCGCGGAAGCGTCCAAGCATGCGCGGAAACGTCCAAGTAGGCGCGGAAGCATGCAAGAAGGAGCAGAAGAGTCCAAGCAGGCGCGGAAGCGTCCAAGCAGGCGCGAAAGCGTCAAAGCAGGCGCGGAAGCGTCCAAGCAGGCGCGGAAGCGTCCAAGTAGGCGCGGAAGAATCCAAGCAGCTGCGGAAGCGTCCAAGCAGGCGCGGAAGAATCCAAGCAGGTGCGGAAGCGTCCAAGCAGGCGCGGAAGAATCCAAGCAGGTGCGGAAGCGTCGAAGCAGGCGCGGAAGAATCCAAGCAGGTGCGGAAGCGTCCAAGCAGGCGCAGAAGCGTCCTAGCAGGCGCGGAAGCGTCAAGCACGCGCGGAATCGTCCAAGCAGGCGCGGAAGCGTCGAAGCAGGCGCGGAAGCGTCCTAGCAGGCGCGGAAGCATCCAAGCAGACGCGGAAGCGTCCAAGCAGGCGCGGAAGCGTCCAAGCAGGCGCGGAAGAATCCAAGCAGGTGCGGAAGCGTCCAAGCAGGCGCGGAAGCGTCCTAGCAGGCGCGGAAGCGTCAAGCAGGCGCGGAAGAATCCAAGCAGGTGCGGAAGCGTCCAAGCAGGCGCAGAAGCGTCCTAGCAGGCGCGGAAGCGTCAAGCAGGCGCGGAATCGTCCAAGCAGGCGCGGAAGAATCCAAGCAGGTGCGGAAGCGTCCAAGCAGGCGCGGAAGAATCCAAGCAGGTGCGGAAGCGTCCAAGCAGGCGCAGAAGCGTCCTAGCAGGCGCGGAAGCGTCAAGCAGGCGCGGAATCGTCCAAGCAAGCGCGGAAGCGTCGAAGCAGGCGCGGAAGCGTCCTAGCAGGCGCGGAAGCATCCAAGCAGGCGCGGAAGCGTCCAAGCTGGCGCGGAAGCGTCCAAGCAGGCGCGGAAGCGTCCAAGCAGGCGCGGAAGCTTCCAAGCCGGCGCGGAAGCGTCGAAGCAGGCGCGGAAGCGTCCTAGAAGGCGCGGAAGCATCCAAGCAGACGCGGAAGCGTCCAAGCAGGCGCGGAAGCGTCCAAGCTGGCGCGGAAGCGTCCAAGCAGACGCGGAAGCGTCCAAGCAGGTGCGGAAGCGTCCAAGCAGACGCGGAAGCGTCCAAGCAGGCGCGGAAGAATCCAAGCAGCTGCGGAAGCGTCCAAGCAGGCGCGGAAGAATCCAAGCAGGTGCGGAAGCGTCCAAGCAGGCGCGGAAGAATCCAAGCAGGTGCGGAAGCGTCCAAGCAGACGCGGAAGCGTCCAAGCAGGCGCGGAAGAATCCAAGCAGCTGCGGAAGCGTCCAAGCAGGCGCGGAAGAATCCAAGCAGGTGCGGAAGCGTCCAAGCAGGCGCGGAAGAATCCAAGCAGGTGCGGAAGCGTCCAAGCAGGCGCAGAAGCGTCCTAGCAGGCGCGGAAGCGTCAAGCAGGCGCGGAATCGTCCAAGCAGGCGCGGAAGCGTCGAAGCAGGCGCGGAAGCGTCCTAGCAGGCGCGGAAGCATCCAAGCAGACGCGGAAGCGTCCAAGCAGGCGCGGAAGCGTCCAAGCTGGCGCGGAAGCGTCCAAGCAGGCGCGGAAGCATCCAAGCAGACGCGGAATCGTCCAAGTAGGCGCGGAAGCGTCCAAGCAGGCGCGGTAGAATCCAAGCAGGTGCGGAAGCGTCCAAGCAGGCGCGGAAGAATCCAAGCAGGTGCGGAAGCGTCCAAGCAGGCGCGGAAGCGTCCTAGCAGGCGCGGAAGCGTCAAGCAGGCGCGGAATCGTCCAAGCAGGCGCGGAATCGTCCAAGCAGGCGCGGAAGCGTCCAAGTAGGCGCGGAAGAATCCAAGCAGCTGCGGAAGCGTCCAAGCAGGCGCGGAAGCGTCCTAGCAGGCGCGGAAGCGTCCAAGTAGGCGCGGAAGAATCCAAGCAGCTGCGGAAGCGCCCAAGCAGGCGCGGAAGCGTCCTAGCAGGCGCGGAAGCGTCAAGCAGGCGCGGAATCGTCCAAGCAGGCGCGGAAGCGACCAAGCAGGCGCGGAAGCGTCCATGCAGGTGCGGAAGCGTCCAAGCAGGCGCGGCTGCGTCCAAGCAGGCGCGGAAACGTCCAAGTAGGCGCGGAAGCATGTAAGAAGGAGCAGAAGAGTCCAAGCAGGCGCGGAAGCGTCCAAGCAGGCGCGGAAGCATCCATATAGGCGCGGAAGCGTCCAAGCAGGCGCGGAACCGTGCAAGCAGGCGCGGAAGCGTCCAAGCATGCGCGGAAACGTCCAAGTAGGCGCGGAAGCATGCAAGAAGGAGCAGAAGAGTCCAAGCAGGCGCGGAAGCGTCCAAGCAGGCGCGAAAGCGTCAAAGCAGGCGCGGAAGCGTCCAAGCAGGCGCGGAAGCGTCCAAGTAGGCGCGGAAGAATCCAAGCAGCTGCGGAAGCGTCCAAGCAGGCGCGGAAGAATCCAAGCAGGTGCGGAAGCGTCCAAGCAGGCGCGGAAGAATCCAAGCAGGTGCGGAAGCGTCCAAGCAGGCGCGGAAGAATCCAAGCAGGTGCGGAAGCGTCCAAGCAGGCGCAGAAGCGTCCTAGCAGGCGCGGAAGCGTCAAGCAGGCGCGGAATCGTCCAAGCAGGCGCGGAAGCGTCGAAGCAGGCGCGGAAGCGTCCTAGCAGGCGCGGAAGCATCCAAGCAGACGCGGAAGCGTCCAAGCAGGCGCGGAAGCGTCCAAGCTGGCGCGGAAGCGTCCAAGCAGGCGCGGAAGCATCCAAGCAGACGCGGAATCGTCCAAGTAGGCGCGGAAGCGTCCAAGCAGGCGCGGTAGAATCCAAGCAGGTGCGGAAGCGTCCAAGCAGGCGCGGAAGAATCCAAGCAGGTGCGGAAGCGTCCAAGCAGGCGCGGAAGCGTCCTAGCAGGCGCGGAAGCGTCAAGCAGGCGCGGAATCGTCCAAGCAGGCGCGGAAGCGACCAAGCAGGCGCGGAAGCGTCCTAGCAGGCGCGGAAGCATCCAAGCAGACGCGGGATCGTCCAAGCAGGCGCGGAAGCGTCCAAGCAGGCGCGGAAGCGTCCAAGCAGGCGCGGAAGCGTCCAAGCAGGCACGGAAGCGTGCAACCAGGCGCGGAAGCGTCCAAGCAGGCGCGGAAGCGTCCAAGCAGGCGCGGAAGCGCCCAAGCAGTCGCGGAAGCGTGCAAGCAGGCGCGGAAGCGTCCGAGCAGGCGCGGAAGCGTCCAAGCAGGCGCGGAAGCGTCCAAGCAGGCGCGGAACCGTGCAAGCAGGCGCGGAAGCGTCCAAGCATGCGCGGAAGAGTCCAAGCAGGCGCGAGAACGTCCAAGTAGGGGCGGAAGCATGCAAGAAGGCGCGGAAGCGTCCAGGCAGACGCGAGACCGTCCAAGTAGGGGCGGAAGCATGCAAGAAGGCGCAGAAGAGTCCAAGCAGGCGCGGAAGCGTCCAAGCAGGCGCGGAAGCGTCCAAGCAGGCGCGGAAGCATCCATATAGGCGCGGAAGCGTCCAAGCAGGCGCGGAACCGTGCAAGCAGGCGCGGAAGCGTCCAAGCATGCGCGGAAGAGTCCAAGCAGGCGCGAGAACGTCCAAGTAGGCGCGGAAGAATCCAAGCAGCTGCGGAAGCGTCCAAGCAGGCGCGGAAGCGTCCATGCAGGTGCGGAAGAGTCCAAGCAGGCGCGAGAACGTCCAAGTAGGGGCGGAAGCATGCAAGAAGGCGCGGAAGCGTCCAGGCAGACGCGAGACCGTCCAAGCAGGCACGGAAGCGTGCAACCAGGCGCGGAAGCGTCCAAGCAGGCGCGGAAGCGTCCAAGCAGGCGCGGAAGCGCCCAAGCAGTCGCGGAAGCGTGCAAGCAGGCGCGGAAGCGTCCGAGCAGGCGCGGAAGCGTCCAAGCAGGCGCGGAAGCGTCCAAGCAGGCGCGGAACCGTGCAAGCAGGCGCGGAAGCGTCCAAGCATGCGCGGAAGAGTCCAAGCAGGCGCGAGAACGTCCAAGTAGGGGCGGAAGCATGCAAGAAGGCGCGGAAGCGTCCAGGCAGACGCGAGACCGTCCAAGTAGGGGCGGAAGCATGCAAGAAGGCGCAGAAGAGTCCAAGCAGGCGCGGAAGCGTCCAAGCAGGCGCGGAAGCGTCCAAGCAGGCGCGGAAGCATCCATATAGGCGCGGAAGCGTCCAAGCAGGCGCGGAAGCGTCCAAGCAGTCGCGGAAGCGTGCAACCAGGCGCGGAAGCGTCCAAGCAGGCGCGGAAGCGTCCAAGCAGGCGTGGAAGAGTTCAAGCAGGCGCGGAAGCGTCCAAGCAGGCGCGGAAGCGTCCAAGCAGTCGCGGAAGCGTGCAACCAGGCGCGGAAGCGTCCAAGCAGGCGCGGAAGCGTCCAAGCAGGCGCGGAAGCGTCCAAGCAGGCGCGGAAGCGTCCAAGCAGCCGCTGAAGCGTCCAAGCTGGCGCGGTAGCGTCCAAGCAGGCGCGGAAGAGTCCAAGCAGGCGCGGAAGCGTCCAAGCAGGCGCGGAAGCGTCCAAGCAGGCGCGGAAGCGTCCAAGCAGACGCGGAAGCGTCCAAGCAGGCGCGGAAGCGTCCAAGCAGGCGTCGGAGGCGTCCAAGCAGGCGCGGAAGCGTCCAAGCAGGCGCGGAAGCGCCCAAGCATTCGCGGAAGCGTGCAAGCAGGCGCGGAAGCGTGCAAGCAGGCGCGGAAGCGTGCAAGCAGGCGCGGAAGCGTCCAAGCAGGCGCGGAAGCGTCCAAGCAGGCGCGGAAGCGTCCAAGCAGGCGCGGAAGCATCCAAGCAGTCGCGGAAGCGTCCAAGCAGGCGCGGAAGCGTTCAAGCAGGCGCGGAAACGCCCAAGCAGGCGCGGAAGCGTGCAAGCAGGCGCGGAAGCGTGCAAGCAGGCGCGGAAGCGCCCAAGCAGTCGCGGAAGCGTGCAAGCAGGCGCGGAAGCGTCCGAGCAGACGCGGAAACGTCCAAGTATGCGCGGAAGAGTCCAAGCAGGCGCGGAAGCGTCCAAGCAGGCGCGGAAACGTCCAAGGAGGCGCGGAATCGTCCAAGCATGCGTGGAAGAGTCCAAGCAGGCGCGGAAACGTCCAAGCATGCGCGGAAGAGTCCAAGCAGCCGCGGAAGCGTCCAAGCATGCGCGGAAGCGTCCAAGCAGGCGCGGAAGCGTCCAAGCAGGCGCGGAAGCGTCCAAGCAGTCGCGGAAGCGACCAAGCAGTCGCGGAAGCGTCCAAGCAGGCGCGGAAACGTCCAAGCAGGCGCGGAAGCGTCCAAGCAGGCGCAGAACCGTGCAAGCAGGCGCGGAAGCGTCCAAGTAGGCGTGGAAGCATGCAAGAAGGCGCAGAAGTGTCCAAGCAGACGTGGAAGCATGCAAGAAGGCGCAGAAGTGTCCAAGCAGGCGCGGAATCATCTAAGCAGGCGCGGAAGCGTCCAAGCTGGCGCGGTAGCGTCCAAGCAGGCGCGGAAGAGTCCAAGCAGACGCGGAATCGTCCAAGCAGGCGCGGAAGCGTCCAAGAAGGCGCGAAAGAATCCAAGCAGGTGCGGAAGCGTCCAAGCAGGCGCGGAAGCGTTCTAGCAGGCGCGGAAGCGTCCAAGCAGGCGCGGAAGCGTCCAAGCAGACGCGGAATCGTCCAAGCAGGCGTGGAAGCGTCCTAGCAGGCGCGGAAGCATCCAAGCAGAAGCGGAAGCGTCCAAGCAGGCGCGGAATCGTCCAAGCAGGCGCGGAAGAGTCCAAGCAGGCGCGGAAGCGTCCAAGCAGGCGCAGAACCGTGCAAGCAGGCGCGGAAGCCTCCAAGCAGGCGCGGAAGCGTCCAAGCAGGCGCGGTAGCGTCCAAGCAGGCGCGGAAACGTCCAAGCAGGCGCGGAAGAGTCCAAGCAGGCGCGGAAGCGTCCAAGCAGGCGCAGAACCGTGCAAGCAGGCGCGGAAGCCTCCAAGCAGGCGCGGAAGCGTCCAAGCAGGCGCGGTAGCGTCCAAGCAGGCGCGGAAACGTCCAAGCAGGCGCGGAAACGTCCAAGCAGGCGCGGAAGCATCCAAGCAGAAGCGGAAGCGTCCAAGCAGGCGCGGAATCATCTAAGCAGGCGCGGAAGCGTCCAAGCTGGCGCGGTAGCGTCCAAGCAGGCGCGGAAGAGTCCAAGCAGACGCGGAATCGTCCAAGCAGGCGCGGAAGCGTCCAAGAAGGCGCGAAAGAATCCAAGCAGGTGCGGAAGCGTCCAAGCAGGCGCGGAAGCGTTCTAGCAGGCGCGGAAGCGTCCAAGCAGGCGCAGAAGTGTCCAAGCAGACGTGGAAGCATGCAAGAAGGCGCAGAAGTGTCCAAGCAGGCGCGGAATCATCTAAGCAGGCGCGGAAGCGTCCAAGCAGGCGCGGAAACGTCCAAGCAGGCGCGGAAGAGTCCAAGCAGGCGCGGAAGCGTCCAAGCAGGCGCGGTAGCGTCCAAGCAGGCGCGGAAACGTCCAAGCAGGCGCGGAAGCATGCAAGAAGACGCAGAAGAGTCCAAGCAGGCGCGGAAGCGTCCAAGCAGGCGCGGAAACGTTCAAGTAGGCGCGGCAGCATGCACGAAGGCGCAGAAGAGTCCAAGCAGGCGGGGAAGCATGCAAGCAGGCGCGGAAGCGTCCAAGCAGGCGCGGTAGCGTCCAAGCAGGCGCGGAAGCGTCCAAGCAGGCGCGGAAGCGTCCAAGCAGGCGCGGAAGCGTCCAAGCAGGCGCGGTAGCGTCCAAGCAGGCGCGGAAACGTCCAAGCAGGCGCGGAAGCTTGCAAGAAGACGCAGAAGAGTCCAAGCAGGCGCGGTAGCGTCCAAGCAGGCGCGGAAGCGTCCAAGCAGTCGCGGAAGCGTGCAACCAGGCGCGGAAGCGTCCAAGCAGGCGCGGAAGCGTCCAAGCAGGCGCGGAAGCGTCCAAGCAGGCGCGGAAGCGTCCAAGCAGCCGCTGAAGCGTCCAAGCTGGCGCGGTAGCGTCCAAGCAGGCGCGGAAGAGTCCAAGCAGGCGCGGAAGCGTCCAAGCAGGCGCGGAAGCGTCCAAGCAGGCGCGGAAGCATCCAAGCAGTCGCGGAAGCGTCCAAGCAGGCGCGGAAGCGTTCAAGCAGGCGCGGAAACGCCCAAGCAGGCGCGGAAGCGTGCAAGCAGGCGCGGAAGCGTGCAAGCAGGCGCGGAAGCTCCCAAGCAGTCGCGGAAGCGTGCAAGCAGGCGCGGAAGCGTCCGAGCAGACGCGGAAACGTCCAAGTATGCGCGGAAGAGTCCAAGCAGGCGCGGAAGCGTCCAAGCAGGCGCGGAAACGTCCAAGGAGGCGCGGAATCGTCCAAGCATGCGTGGAAGAGTCCAAGCAGGCGCGGAAACGTCCAAGCATGCGCGGAAGAGTCCAAGCAGCCGCGGAAGCGTCCAAGCATGCGCGGAAGCGTCCAAGCAGGCGCGGAAGCGTCCAAGCAGGCGCGGAAGCGTCCAAGCAGTCGCGGAAGCGACCAAGCAGTCGCGGAAGCGTCCAAGCAGGCACGGAAACGTCCAAGCAGGCGCGGAAGAGTCCAAGCAGGCGCGGAAGCGTCCAAGCAAGCGCGGAAGCGTCCAAGCAGGCGCGGAAGCGTCCAAGCAGGCGCAGAACCGTGCAAGCAGGCGCGGAAGCGTCCAAGTAGGCGTGGAAGCATGCAAGAAGGTGCAGAAGTGTCCAAGCAGACGTGGAAGCATGCAAGAAGGCGCGGAAGCGTCCAAGAAGGCGCGAAAGAATCCAAGCAGGTGCGGAAGCGTCCTAGCAGGCGCGGAAGCGTTCTAGCAGGCGCGGAAGCGTCCAAGCAGGCGCGGAAGCGTCCAAGCAGACGCGGAATCGTCCAAGCAGGCGTGGAAGCGTCCTAGCAGGCGCGGAAGCATCCAAGCAGAAGCGGAAGCGTCCAAGCAGGCGCGGAATCGTCCAAGCAAGCGCGGAAGCGTCCAAGCAGGCGCGGAAGAATCCAAGCAGGTGCGGAAGCGTCCAAGCAGGCGCGGAAGCGTTCTAGCAGGCGCGGAAGCGTCCAAGCAGGCGCGGAAGCGTCCAAGCAGACACGGAATCGTCCAAGCAGGCGTGGAAGCGTCCTAGCAGGCGCGGAAGCATCCAAGCAGAAGCGGAATCGTCCAAGCTGGCGCGAAAGCGTCCAAGCAGGCGCGGAAGCGTCCAAGCCGGCGCGGAATCGTCCAAGCAAGCGCGGAAGCGTCCAAGCAGGCGCGGAAGAATCCAAGCAGGTGCGGAATCGTCCAAGCAGGCGCGGAAGCGTTCTAGCAGGCGCGGAAGCGTCCAAGCAGGCGCGGTATCGTCCAAGCAAGCGCGGAAGCGTCCAAGCAGGCGCGGATGCGTCCAAGCAGGCGCGGAATCGTCCAAGCTGGCGCGGAAGCGTCCAAGCAGGCGCGGAAGAGTCCAAGCAGACGCGGAATCGTCCAAGCAGGCGCGGAAGCGTCCAAGAAGGCGCGGAAGAATCCAAGCAGGTGCGGAAGCGTCCAAGCAGGCGCGGAAGCGTCCAAGCAAGCGCGGAAGCGTCCAAGCAGGCGCGGAAGCGTCCAAGCAGGCGCAGAACCGTGCAAGCAGGCGCGGAAGCGTCCAAGTAGGCGTGGAAGCATGCAAGAAGGCGCAGAAGTGTCCAAGCAGACGTGGAAGCATGCAAGAAGGCGCAGAAGTGTCCAAGCAGGCGCGGAATCATCCAAGCAGGCGCGGAAGCGTCCAAGCAGGCGCGGAAGCGTCCTAGCAGGCGCGGAAGCATCCAAGCAGACGCGGAATCGTCCAAGCAGGCGCGGAAGCGTCCAAGCAGGCGCGGAAGCGTCAAAGCTGGCGCGGAAGCGTCCAAGCAGGCGCGGAAGAGGCGAAGCAGACGCGGAATCGTCCAAGCAGGCGCGGAAGCGTCCAAGAAGGCGCGGAAGAATCCAAGCAGGTGCGGAAGCGTCCAAGCAGGCGCGGAAGCGTCCTAGCAGGCGCGGAAGCGTCCAAGCAGGCGCGGAAGCGTCCAAGCAGACGCGGAAGCATCCATACTTGCGCGGATGCGTCCAAGCAGGCGCAGAACCATGGAAGCAGGCGCGAAAGAGTACAAGCAGGCGCGGTAGCGTCCAAGCAGGCGCGCAAGCATCCATATAGGCGCGGAAGCGTCCAAGCAGGCGCGGAAGCGTAGAAGCAGGCGCGGTAGCGTCCAAGCAGGCGCGGAAGCGTCCAAGCAGGCGCGGAAACGTCCAAGTAGGTGCGGAAGCATGCAAAAAGGCGCAGAAGAGTCCAAGCAGGCGCGGTAGCGTCCAAGCAGTCGCGGAAGCGTCCAAGCAGGCGCGGTACCGTCCAAGCAGGCGCGGAAACGTCCAAGCAGGCGCGGAAGAGTCCAAGCAGGCGCGGAAGCGTCCAAGCAGGCGCGGAATCATCTAAGCAGGCGCGGAAGCGTCCAAGCTGGCGCGGTAGCGTCCAAGCAGGCGCGGAAGAGTCCAAGCAGACGCGGAATCGTCCAAGCAGGCGCGGAAGCGTCCAAGAAGGCGCGAAAGAATCCAAGCAGGTGCGGAAGCGTCCAAGCAGGCGCGGAAGCGTTCTAGCAGGCGCGGAAGCGTCCAAGCAGGCGCAGAAGTGTCCAAGCAGACGTGGAAGCATGCAAGAAGGCGCAGAAGTGTCCAAGCAGGCGCGGAATCATCTAAGCAGGCGCGGAAGCGTCCAAGCAGGCGCGGAAACATCCAAGCAGGCGCGGAAGAGTCCAAGCAGGCGCGGAAGCGTCCAAGCAGGCGCAGAACCGTGCAAGCAGGCGCGCAAGCCTCCAAGCAGGCGCGGAAGCGTCCAAGCAGGCGCGGTAGCGTCCAAGCAGGCGCGGAAACGTCCAAGCAGGCGCGGAAGCATGCAAGAAGACGCAGAAGAGTCCAAGCAGGCGCGGAAGCGTCCAAGCAGGCGCGGAAACGTTCAAGTAGGCGCGGCAGCATGCACGAAGGCGCAGAAGAGTCCAAGCAGGCGGGGAAGCATGCAAGCAGGCGCGGAAGCGTCCAAGCAGGCGCGGTAGCGTCCAAGCAGGCGCGGAAGCGTCCAAGCAGGCGCGGAAGCGTCCAAGCAGGCGCGGTAGCGTCCAAGCAGGCGCGGAAACGTCCAAGCAGGCGCGGAAGCTTGCAAGAAGACGCAGAAGAGTCCAAGCAGGCGCGGTAGCGTCCAAGCAGGCGCGGAAGCGTCCAAGCAGTCGCGGAAGCGTGCAACCAGGCGCGGAAGCGTCCAAGCAGGCGCGGAAGCGTCCAAGCAGGCGCGGAAGCGTCCAAGCAGGCGCGGAAGCGTCCAAGCAGCCGCTGAAGCGTCCAAGCTGGCGCGGTAGCGTCCAAGCAGGCGCGGAAGAGTCCAAGCAGGCGCGGAAGCGTCCAAGCAGGCGCGGAAGCGTCCAAGCAGGCGCGGAAGCATCCAAGCAGTCGCGGAAGCGTCCAAGCAGGCGCGGATGCGTCCAAGCAGGCGCGGAATCGTCCAAGCTGGCGCGGAAGCGTCCAAGCAGGCGCGGAAGAGTCCAAGCAGACGCGGAATCGTCCAAGCAGGCGCGGAAGCGTCCAAGAAGGCGCGGAAGAATCCAAGCAGGTGCGGAAGCGTCCAAGCAGGCGCGGAAGCGTCCAAGCAAGCGCGGAAGCGTCCAAGCAGGCGCGGAAGCGTCCAAGCAGGCGCAGAACCGTGCAAGCAGGCGCGGAAGCGTCCAAGTAGGCGTGGAAGCATGCAAGAAGGCGCAGAAGTGTCCAAGCAGACGTGGAAGCATGCAAGAAGGCGCAGAAGTGTCCAAGCAGGCGCGGAATCATCCAAGCAGGCGCGGAAGCGTCCAAGCAGGCGCGGAAGCGTCCTAGCAGGCGCGGAAGCATCCAAGCAGACGCGGAATCGTCCAAGCAGGCGCGGAAGCGTCCAAGCAGGCGCGGAAGCGTCAAAGCTGGCGCGGAAGCGTCCAAGCAGGCGCGGAAGAGGCGAAGCAGACGCGGAATCGTCCAAGCAGGCGCGGAAGCGTCCAAGAAGGCGCGGAAGAATCCAAGCAGGTGCGGAAGCGTCCAAGCAGGCGCGGAAGCGTCCTAGCAGGCGCGGAAGCGTCCAAGCAGGCGCGGAAGCGTCCAAGCAGACGCGGAAGCATCCATACTTGCGCGGATGCGTCCAAGCAGGCGCAGAACCATGGAAGCAGGCGCGAAAGAGTACAAGCAGGCGCGGTAGCGTCCAAGCAGGCGCGCAAGCATCCATATAGGCGCGGAAGCGTCCAAGCAGGCGCGGAAGCGTAGAAGCAGGCGCGGTAGCGTCCAAGCAGGCGCGGAAGCGTCCAAGCAGGCGCGGAAACGTCCAAGTAGGTGCGGAAGCATGCAAAAAGGCGCAGAAGAGTCCAAGCAGGCGCGGTAGCGTCCAAGCAGTCGCGGAAGCGTCCAAGCAGGCGCGGTACCGTCCAAGCAGGCGCGGAAACGTCCAAGCAGGCGCGGAAGCGTCCAAGTAGGCGCGGAAGAATCCAAGCAGCTGCGGAAGCGTCCAAGCAGGCGCGGAAGAATCCAAGCAGGTGCGGAAGCGTCCAAGCAGGCGCGGAAGAATCCAAGCAGGTGCGGAAGCGTCCAAGCAGGCGCGGAAGAATCCAAGCAGGTGCGGAAGCGTCCAAGCAGGCGCAGAAGCGTCCTAGCAGGCGCGGAAGCGTCAAGCAGGCGCGGAATCGTCCAAGCAGGCGCGGAAGCGTCGAAGCAGGCGCGGAAGCGTCCTAGCAGGCGCGGAAGCATCCAAGCAGACGCGGAAGCGTCCAAGCAGGCGCGGAAGCGTCCAAGCTGGCGCGGAAGCGTCCAAGCAGGCGCGGAAGCATCCAAGCAGACGCGGAATCGTCCAAGTAGGCGCGGAAGCGTCCAAGCAGGCGCGGTAGAATCCAAGCAGCTGCGGAAGCGTCCAAGCAGGCGCGGAAGAATCCAAGCAGGTGCGGAAGCGTCCAAGCAGGCGCGGAAGAATCCAAGCAGGTGCGGAAGCGTCCAAGCAGGCGCGGAAGAATCCAAGCAGGTGCGGAAGCGTCCAAGCAGGCGCAGAAGCGTCCTAGCAGGCGCGGAAGCGTCAAGCAGGCGCGGAATCGTCCAAGCAGGCGCGGAAGCGTCGAAGCAGGCGCGGAAGCGTCCTAGCAGGCGCGGAAGCATCCAAGCAGACGCGGAAGCGTCCAAGCAGGCGCGGAAGCGTCCAAGCTGGCGCGGAAGCGTCCAAGCAGGCGCGGAAGCATCCAAGCAGACGCGGAATCGTCCAAGTAGGCGCGGAAGCGTCCAAGCAGGCGCGGTAGAATCCAAGCAGGTGCGGAAGCGTCCAAGCAGGCGCGGAAGAATCCAAGCAGGTGCGGAAGCGTCCAAGCAGGCGCGGAAGCGTCCTAGCAGGCGCGGAAGCGTCAAGCAGGCGCGGAATCGTCCAAGCAGGCGCGGAAGCGACCAAGCAGGCGCGGAAGCGTCCTAGCAGGCGCGGAAGCATCCAAGCAGACGCGGGATCGTCCAAGCAGGCGCGGAAGCGTCCAAGCAGGCGCGGAAGCGTCCAAGCAGGCGCGGAAGCGTCCAAGCAGGCACGGAAGCGTGCAACCAGGCGCGGAAGCGTCCAAGCAGGCGCGGAAGCGTCCAAGCAGGCGCGGAAGCGCCCAAGCAGTCGCGGAAGCGTGCAAGCAGGCGCGGAAGCGTCCGAGCAGGCGCGGAAGCGTCCAAGCAGGCGCGGAAGCGTCCAAGCAGGCGCGGAACCGTGCAAGCAGGCGCGGAAGCGTCCAAGCATGCGCGGAAGAGTCCAAGCAGGCGCGAGAACGTCCAAGTAGGGGCGGAAGCATGCAAGAAGGCGCGGAAGCGTCCAGGCAGACGCGAGACCGTCCAAGTAGGGGCGGAAGCATGCAAGAAGGCGCAGAAGAGTCCAAGCAGGCGCGGAAGCGTCCAAGCAGGCGCGGAAGCGTCCAAGCAGGCGCGGAAGCATCCATATAGGCGCGGAAGCGTCCAAGCAGGCGCGGAACCGTGCAAGCAGGCGCGGAAGCGTCCAAGCATGCGCGGAAGAGTCCAAGCAGGCGCGAGAACGTCCAAGTAGGCGCGGAAGAATCCAAGCAGCTGCGGAAGCGTCCAAGCAGGCGCGGAAGCGTCCATGCAGGTGCGGAAGAGTCCAAGCAGGCGCGAGAACGTCCAAGTAGGGGCGGAAGCATGCAAGAAGGCGCGGAAGCGTCCAGGCAGACGCGAGACCGTCCAAGCAGGCACGGAAGCGTGCAACCAGGCGCGGAAGCGTCCAAGCAGGCGCGGAAGCGTCCAAGCAGGCGCGGAAGCGCCCAAGCAGTCGCGGAAGCGTGCAAGCAGGCGCGGAAGCGTCCGAGCAGGCGCGGAAGCGTCCAAGCAGGCGCGGAAGCGTCCAAGCAGGCGCGGAACCGTGCAAGCAGGCGCGGAAGCGTCCAAGCATGCGCGGAAGAGTCCAAGCAGGCGCGAGAACGTCCAAGTAGGGGCGGAAGCATGCAAGAAGGCGCGGAAGCGTCCAGGCAGACGCGAGACCGTCCAAGTAGGGGCGGAAGCATGCAAGAAGGCGCAGAAGAGTCCAAGCAGGCGCGGAAGCGTCCAAGCAGGCGCGGAAGCGTCCAAGCAGGCGCGGAAGCATCCATATAGGCGCGGAAGCGTCCAAGCAGGCGCGGAAGCGTCCAAGCAGTCGCGGAAGCGTGCAACCAGGCGCGGAAGCGTCCAAGCAGGCGCGGAAGCGTCCAAGCAGGCGTGGAAGAGTTCAAGCAGGCGCGGAAGCGTCCAAGCAGGCGCGGAAGCGTCCAAGCAGTCGCGGAAGCGTGCAACCAGGCGCGGAAGCGTCCAAGCAGGCGCGGAAGCGTCCAAGCAGGCGCGGAAGCGTCCAAGCAGGCGCGGAAGCGTCCAAGCAGCCGCTGAAGCGTCCAAGCTGGCGCGGTAGCGTCCAAGCAGGCGCGGAAGAGTCCAAGCAGGCGCGGAAGCGTCCAAGCAGGCGCGGAAGCGTCCAAGCAGGCGCGGAAGCGTCCAAGCAGACGCGGAAGCGTCCAAGCAGGCGCGGAAGCGTCCAAGCAGGCGTCGGAGGCGTCCAAGCAGGCGCGGAAGCGTCCAAGCAGGCGCGGAAGCGCCCAAGCATTCGCGGAAGCGTGCAAGCAGGCGCGGAAGCGTGCAAGCAGGCGCGGAAGCGTGCAAGCAGGCGCGGAAGCGTCCAAGCAGGCGCGGAAGCGTCCAAGCAGGCGCGGAAGCGTCCAAGCAGGCGCGGAAGCATCCAAGCAGTCGCGGAAGCGTCCAAGCAGGCGCGGAAGCGTTCAAGCAGGCGCGGAAACGCCCAAGCAGGCGCGGAAGCGTGCAAGCAGGCGCGGAAGCGTGCAAGCAGGCGCGGAAGCGCCCAAGCAGTCGCGGAAGCGTGCAAGCAGGCGCGGAAGCGTCCGAGCAGACGCGGAAACGTCCAAGTATGCGCGGAAGAGTCCAAGCAGGCGCGGAAGCGTCCAAGCAGGCGCGGAAACGTCCAAGGAGGCGCGGAATCGTCCAAGCATGCGTGGAAGAGTCCAAGCAGGCGCGGAAACGTCCAAGCATGCGCGGAAGAGTCCAAGCAGCCGCGGAAGCGTCCAAGCATGCGCGGAAGCGTCCAAGCAGGCGCGGAAGCGTCCAAGCAGGCGCGGAAGCGTCCAAGCAGTCGCGGAAGCGACCAAGCAGTCGCGGAAGCGTCCAAGCAGGCGCGGAAACGTCCAAGCAGGCGCGGAAGCGTCCAAGCAGGCGCAGAACCGTGCAAGCAGGCGCGGAAGCGTCCAAGTAGGCGTGGAAGCATGCAAGAAGGCGCAGAAGTGTCCAAGCAGACGTGGAAGCATGCAAGAAGGCGCAGAAGTGTCCAAGCAGGCGCGGAATCATCTAAGCAGGCGCGGAAGCGTCCAAGCTGGCGCGGTAGCGTCCAAGCAGGCGCGGAAGAGTCCAAGCAGACGCGGAATCGTCCAAGCAGGCGCGGAAGCGTCCAAGAAGGCGCGAAAGAATCCAAGCAGGTGCGGAAGCGTCCAAGCAGGCGCGGAAGCGTTCTAGCAGGCGCGGAAGCGTCCAAGCAGGCGCGGAAGCGTCCAAGCAGACGCGGAATCGTCCAAGCAGGCGTGGAAGCGTCCTAGCAGGCGCGGAAGCATCCAAGCAGAAGCGGAAGCGTCCAAGCAGGCGCGGAATCGTCCAAGCAGGCGCGGAAGAGTCCAAGCAGGCGCGGAAGCGTCCAAGCAGGCGCAGAACCGTGCAAGCAGGCGCGGAAGCCTCCAAGCAGGCGCGGAAGCGTCCAAGCAGGCGCGGTAGCGTCCAAGCAGGCGCGGAAACGTCCAAGCAGGCGCGGAAGAGTCCAAGCAGGCGCGGAAGCGTCCAAGCAGGCGCAGAACCGTGCAAGCAGGCGCGGAAGCCTCCAAGCAGGCGCGGAAGCGTCCAAGCAGGCGCGGTAGCGTCCAAGCAGGCGCGGAAACGTCCAAGCAGGCGCGGAAACGTCCAAGCAGGCGCGGAAGCATCCAAGCAGAAGCGGAAGCGTCCAAGCAGGCGCGGAATCATCTAAGCAGGCGCGGAAGCGTCCAAGCTGGCGCGGTAGCGTCCAAGCAGGCGCGGAAGAGTCCAAGCAGACGCGGAATCGTCCAAGCAGGCGCGGAAGCGTCCAAGAAGGCGCGAAAGAATCCAAGCAGGTGCGGAAGCGTCCAAGCAGGCGCGGAAGCGTTCTAGCAGGCGCGGAAGCGTCCAAGCAGGCGCAGAAGTGTCCAAGCAGACGTGGAAGCATGCAAGAAGGCGCAGAAGTGTCCAAGCAGGCGCGGAATCATCTAAGCAGGCGCGGAAGCGTCCAAGCAGGCGCGGAAACGTCCAAGCAGGCGCGGAAGAGTCCAAGCAGGCGCGGAAGCGTCCAAGCAGGCGCGGTAGCGTCCAAGCAGGCGCGGAAACGTCCAAGCAGGCGCGGAAGCATGCAAGAAGACGCAGAAGAGTCCAAGCAGGCGCGGAAGCGTCCAAGCAGGCGCGGAAACGTTCAAGTAGGCGCGGCAGCATGCACGAAGGCGCAGAAGAGTCCAAGCAGGCGGGGAAGCATGCAAGCAGGCGCGGAAGCGTCCAAGCAGGCGCGGTAGCGTCCAAGCAGGCGCGGAAGCGTCCAAGCAGGCGCGGAAGCGTCCAAGCAGGCGCGGAAGCGTCCAAGCAGGCGCGGTAGCGTCCAAGCAGGCGCGGAAACGTCCAAGCAGGCGCGGAAGCTTGCAAGAAGACGCAGAAGAGTCCAAGCAGGCGCGGTAGCGTCCAAGCAGGCGCGGAAGCGTCCAAGCAGTCGCGGAAGCGTGCAACCAGGCGCGGAAGCGTCCAAGCAGGCGCGGAAGCGTCCAAGCAGGCGCGGAAGCGTCCAAGCAGGCGCGGAAGCGTCCAAGCAGCCGCTGAAGCGTCCAAGCTGGCGCGGTAGCGTCCAAGCAGGCGCGGAAGAGTCCAAGCAGGCGCGGAAGCGTCCAAGCAGGCGCGGAAGCGTCCAAGCAGGCGCGGAAGCATCCAAGCAGTCGCGGAAGCGTCCAAGCAGGCGCGGAAGCGTTCAAGCAGGCGCGGAAACGCCCAAGCAGGCGCGGAAGCGTGCAAGCAGGCGCGGAAGCGTGCAAGCAGGCGCGGAAGCTCCCAAGCAGTCGCGGAAGCGTGCAAGCAGGCGCGGAAGCGTCCGAGCAGACGCGGAAACGTCCAAGTATGCGCGGAAGAGTCCAAGCAGGCGCGGAAGCGTCCAAGCAGGCGCGGAAACGTCCAAGGAGGCGCGGAATCGTCCAAGCATGCGTGGAAGAGTCCAAGCAGGCGCGGAAACGTCCAAGCATGCGCGGAAGAGTCCAAGCAGCCGCGGAAGCGTCCAAGCATGCGCGGAAGCGTCCAAGCAGGCGCGGAAGCGTCCAAGCAGGCGCGGAAGCGTCCAAGCAGTCGCGGAAGCGACCAAGCAGTCGCGGAAGCGTCCAAGCAGGCACGGAAACGTCCAAGCAGGCGCGGAAGAGTCCAAGCAGGCGCGGAAGCGTCCAAGCAAGCGCGGAAGCGTCCAAGCAGGCGCGGAAGCGTCCAAGCAGGCGCAGAACCGTGCAAGCAGGCGCGGAAGCGTCCAAGTAGGCGTGGAAGCATGCAAGAAGGTGCAGAAGTGTCCAAGCAGACGTGGAAGCATGCAAGAAGGCGCGGAAGCGTCCAAGAAGGCGCGAAAGAATCCAAGCAGGTGCGGAAGCGTCCAAGCAGGCGCGGAAGCGTTCTAGCAGGCGCGGAAGCGTCCAAGCAGGCGCGGAAGCGTCCAAGCAGACGCGGAATCGTCCAAGCAGGCGTGGAAGCGTCCTAGCAGGCGCGGAAGCATCCAAGCAGAAGCGGAAGCGTCCAAGCAGGCGCGGAATCGTCCAAGCAAGCGCGGAAGCGTCCAAGCAGGCGCGGAAGAATCCAAGCAGGTGCGGAAGCGTCCAAGCAGGCGCGGAAGCGTTCTAGCAGGCGCGGAAGCGTCCAAGCAGGCGCGGAAGCGTCCAAGCAGACACGGAATCGTCCAAGCAGGCGTGGAAGCGTCCTAGCAGGCGCGGAAGCATCCAAGCAGAAGCGGAATCGTCCAAGCTGGCGCGAAAGCGTCCAAGCAGGCGCGGAAGCGTCCAAGCCGGCGCGGAATCGTCCAAGCAAGCGCGGAAGCGTCCAAGCAGGCGCGGAAGAATCCAAGCATGCGTGGAAGAGTCCAAGCAGGCGCGGAAACGTCCAAGCATGCGCGGAAGAGTCCAAGCAGCCGCGGAAGCGTCCAAGCATGCGCGGAAGCGTCCAAGCAGGCGCGGAAGCGTCCAAGCAGGCGCGGAAGCGTCCAAGCAGTCGCGGAAGCGACCAAGCAGTCGCGGAAGCGTCCAAGCAGGCACGGAAACGTCCAAGCAGGCGCGGAAGAGTCCAAGCAGGCGCGGAAGCGTCCAAGCAAGCGCGGAAGCGTCCAAGCAGGCGCGGAAGCGTCCAAGCAGGCGCAGAACCGTGCAAGCAGGCGCGGAAGCGTCCAAGTAGGCGTGGAAGCATGCAAGAAGGTGCAGAAGTGTCCAAGCAGACGTGGAAGCATGCAAGAAGGCGCGGAAGCGTCCAAGAAGGCGCGAAAGAATCCAAGCAGGTGCGGAAGCGTCCAAGCAGGCGCGGAAGCGTTCTAGCAGGCGCGGAAGCGTCCAAGCAGGCGCGGAAGCGTCCAAGCAGACGCGGAATCGTCCAAGCAGGCGTGGAAGCGTCCTAGCAGGCGCGGAAGCATCCAAGCAGAAGCGGAAGCGTCCAAGCAGGCGCGGAATCGTCCAAGCAAGCGCGGAAGCGTCCAAGCAGGCGCGGAAGAATCCAAGCAGGTGCGGAAGCGTCCAAGCAGGCGCGGAAGCGTTCTAGCAGGCGCGGAAGCGTCCAAGCAGGCGCGGAAGCGTCCAAGCAGACACGGAATCGTCCAAGCAGGCGTGGAAGCGTCCTAGCAGGCGCGGAAGCATCCAAGCAGAAGCGGAATCGTCCAAGCTGGCGCGAAAGCGTCCAAGCAGGCGCGGAAGCGTCCAAGCCGGCGCGGAATCGTCCAAGCAAGCGCGGAAGCGTCCAAGCAGGCGCGGAAGAATCCAAGCAGGTGCGGAATCGTCCAAGCAGGCGCGGAAGCGTTCTAGCAGGCGCGGAAGCGTCCAAGCAGGCGCGGTATCGTCCAAGCAAGCGCGGAAGCGTCCAAGCAGGCGCGGATGCGTCCAAGCAGGCGCGGAATCGTCCAAGCTGGCGCGGAAGCGTCCAAGCAGGCGCGGAAGAGTCCAAGCAGACGCGGAATCGTCCAAGCAGGCGCGGAAGCGTCCAAGAAGGCGCGGAAGAATCCAAGCAGGTGCGGAAGCGTCCAAGCAGGCGCGGAAGCGTCCAAGCAAGCGCGGAAGCGTCCAAGCAGGCGCGGAAGCGTCCAAGCAGGCGCAGAACCGTGCAAGCAGGCGCGGAAGCGTCCAAGTAGGCGTGGAAGCATGCAAGAAGGCGCAGAAGTGTCCAAGCAGACGTGGAAGCATGCAAGAAGGCGCAGAAGTGTCCAAGCAGGCGCGGAATCATCCAAGCAGGCGCGGAAGCGTCCAAGCAGGCGCGGAAGCGTCCTAGCAGGCGCGGAAGCATCCAAGCAGACGCGGAATCGTCCAAGCAGGCGCGGAAGCGTCCAAGCAGGCGCGGAAGCGTCAAAGCTGGCGCGGAAGCGTCCAAGCAGGCGCGGAAGAGGCGAAGCAGACGCGGAATCGTCCAAGCAGGCGCGGAAGCGTCCAAGAAGGCGCGGAAGAATCCAAGCAGGTGCGGAAGCGTCCAAGCAGGCGCGGAAGCGTCCTAGCAGGCGCGGAAGCGTCCAAGCAGGCGCGGAAGCGTCCAAGCAGACGCGGAAGCATCCATACTTGCGCGGATGCGTCCAAGCAGGCGCAGAACCATGGAAGCAGGCGCGAAAGAGTACAAGCAGGCGCGGTAGCGTCCAAGCAGGCGCGCAAGCATCCATATAGGCGCGGAAGCGTCCAAGCAGGCGCGGAAGCGTAGAAGCAGGCGCGGTAGCGTCCAAGCAGGCGCGGAAGCGTCCAAGCAGGCGCGGAAACGTCCAAGTAGGTGCGGAAGCATGCAAAAAGGCGCAGAAGAGTCCAAGCAGGCGCGGTAGCGTCCAAGCAGTCGCGGAAGCGTCCAAGCAGGCGCGGTACCGTCCAAGCAGGCGCGGAAACGTCCAAGCAGGCGCGGAAGAGTCCAAGCAGGCGCGGAAGCGTCCAAGCAGGCGCGGAATCATCTAAGCAGGCGCGGAAGCGTCCAAGCTGGCGCGGTAGCGTCCAAGCAGGCGCGGAAGAGTCCAAGCAGACGCGGAATCGTCCAAGCAGGCGCGGAAGCGTCCAAGAAGGCGCGAAAGAATCCAAGCAGGTGCGGAAGCGTCCAAGCAGGCGCGGAAGCGTTCTAGCAGGCGCGGAAGCGTCCAAGCAGGCGCAGAAGTGTCCAAGCAGACGTGGAAGCATGCAAGAAGGCGCAGAAGTGTCCAAGCAGGCGCGGAATCATCTAAGCAGGCGCGGAAGCGTCCAAGCAGGCGCGGAAACATCCAAGCAGGCGCGGAAGAGTCCAAGCAGGCGCGGAAGCGTCCAAGCAGGCGCAGAACCGTGCAAGCAGGCGCGCAAGCCTCCAAGCAGGCGCGGAAGCGTCCAAGCAGGCGCGGTAGCGTCCAAGCAGGCGCGGAAACGTCCAAGCAGGCGCGGAAGCATGCAAGAAGACGCAGAAGAGTCCAAGCAGGCGCGGAAGCGTCCAAGCAGGCGCGGAAACGTTCAAGTAGGCGCGGCAGCATGCACGAAGGCGCAGAAGAGTCCAAGCAGGCGGGGAAGCATGCAAGCAGGCGCGGAAGCGTCCAAGCAGGCGCGGTAGCGTCCAAGCAGGCGCGGAAGCGTCCAAGCAGGCGCGGAAGCGTCCAAGCAGGCGCGGTAGCGTCCAAGCAGGCGCGGAAACGTCCAAGCAGGCGCGGAAGCTTGCAAGAAGACGCAGAAGAGTCCAAGCAGGCGCGGTAGCGTCCAAGCAGGCGCGGAAGCGTCCAAGCAGTCGCGGAAGCGTGCAACCAGGCGCGGAAGCGTCCAAGCAGGCGCGGAAGCGTCCAAGCAGGCGCGGAAGCGTCCAAGCAGGCGCGGAAGCGTCCAAGCAGCCGCTGAAGCGTCCAAGCTGGCGCGGTAGCGTCCAAGCAGGCGCGGAAGAGTCCAAGCAGGCGCGGAAGCGTCCAAGCAGGCGCGGAAGCGTCCAAGCAGGCGCGGAAGCATCCAAGCAGTCGCGGAAGCGTCCAAGCAGGCGCGGAAGCGTTCAAGCAGGCGCGGAAACGCCCAAGCAGGCGCGGAAGCGTGCAAGCAGGCGCGGAAGCGTGCAAGCAGGCGCGGAAGCTCCCAAGCAGTCGCGGAAGCGTGCAAGCAGGCGCGGAAGCGTCCGAGCAGACGCGGAAACGTCCAAGTATGCGCGGAAGAGTCCAAGCAGGCGCGGAAGCGTCCAAGCAGGCGCGGAAACGTCCAAGGAGGCGCGGAATCGTCCAAGCATGCGTGGAAGAGTCCAAGCAGGCGCGGAAACGTCCAAGCATGCGCGGAAGAGTCCAAGCAGCCGCGGAAGCGTCCAAGCATGCGCGGAAGCGTCCAAGCAGGCGCGGAAGCGTCCAAGCAGGCGCGGAAGCGTCCAAGCAGTCGCGGAAGCGACCAAGCAGTCGCGGAAGCGTCCAAGCAGGCACGGAAACGTCCAAGCAGGCGCGGAAGAGTCCAAGCAGGCGCGGAAGCGTCCAAGCAAGCGCGGAAGCGTCCAAGCAGGCGCGGAAGCGTCCAAGCAGGCGCAGAACCGTGCAAGCAGGCGCGGAAGCGTCCAAGTAGGCGTGGAAGCATGCAAGAAGGTGCAGAAGTGTCCAAGCAGACGTGGAAGCATGCAAGAAGGCGCGGAAGCGTCCAAGAAGGCGCGAAAGAATCCAAGCAGGTGCGGAAGCGTCCAAGCAGGCGCGGAAGCGTTCTAGCAGGCGCGGAAGCGTCCAAGCAGGCGCGGAAGCGTCCAAGCAGACGCGGAATCGTCCAAGCAGGCGTGGAAGCGTCCTAGCAGGCGCGGAAGCATCCAAGCAGAAGCGGTAGCGTCCAAGCAGGCGCGGAATCGTCCAAGCAAGCGCGGAAGCGTCCAAGCAGGCGCGGAAGAATCCAAGCAGGTGCGGAAGCGTCCAAGCAGGCGCGGAAGCGTTCTAGCAGGCGCGGAAGCGTCCAAGCAGGCGCGGAAGCGTCCAAGCAGACACGGAATCGTCCAAGCAGGCGTGGAAGCGTCCTAGCAGGCGCGGAAGCATCCAAGCAGAAGCGGAATCGTCCAAGCTGGCGCGAAAGCGTCCAAGCAGGCGCGGAAGCGTCCAAGCCGGCGCGGAATCGTCCAAGCAAGCGCGGAAGCGTCCAAGCAGGCGCGGAAGAATCCAAGCAGGTGCGGAATCGTCCAAGCAGGCGCGGAAGCGTTCTAGCAGGCGCGGAAGCGTCCAAGCAGGCGCGGTATCGTCCAAGCAAGCGCGGAAGCGTCCAAGCAGGCGCGGATGCGTCCAAGCAGGCGCGGAATCGTCCAAGCTGGCGCGGAAGCGTCCAAGCAGGCGCGGAAGAGTCCAAGCAGACGCGGAATCGTCCAAGCAGGCGCGGAAGCGTCCAAGAAGGCGCGGAAGAATCCAAGCAGGTGCGGAAGCGTCCAAGCAGGCGCGGAAGCGTCCAAGCAAGCGCGGAAGCGTCCAAGCAGGCGCGGAAGCGTCCAAGCAGGCGCAGAACCGTGCAAGCAGGCGCGGAAGCGTCCAAGTAGGCGTGGAAGCATGCAAGAAGGCGCAGAAGTGTCCAAGCAGACGTGGAAGCATGCAAGAAGGCGCAGAAGTGTCCAAGCAGGCGCGGAATCATCCAAGCAGGCGCGGAAGCGTCCAAGCAGGCGCGGAAGCGTCCTAGCAGGCGCGGAAGCATCCAAGCAGACGCGGAATCGTCCAAGCAGGCGCGGAAGCGTCCAAGCAGGCGCGGAAGCGTCAAAGCTGGCGCGGAAGCGTCCAAGCAGGCGCGGAAGAGGCGAAGCAGACGCGGAATCGTCCAAGCAGGCGCGGAAGCGTCCAAGAAGGCGCGGAAGAATCCAAGCAGGTGCGGAAGCGTCCAAGCAGGCGCGGAAGCGTCCTAGCAGGCGCGGAAGCGTCCAAGCAGGCGCGGAAGCGTCCAAGCAGACGCGGAAGCATCCATACTTGCGCGGATGCGTCCAAGCAGGCGCAGAACCATGGAAGCAGGCGCGAAAGAGTACAAGCAGGCGCGGTAGCGTCCAAGCAGGCGCGCAAGCATCCATATAGGCGCGGAAGCGTCCAAGCAGGCGCGGAAGCGTAGAAGCAGGCGCGGTAGCGTCCAAGCAGGCGCGGAAGCGTCCAAGCAGGCGCGGAAACGTCCAAGTAGGTGCGGAAGCATGCAAAAAGGCGCAGAAGAGTCCAAGCAGGCGCGGTAGCGTCCAAGCAGTCGCGGAAGCGTCCAAGCAGGCGCGGTACCGTCCAAGCAGGCGCGGAAACGTCCAAGCAGGCGCGGAAGAGTCCAAGCAGGCGCGGAAGCGTCCAAGCAGGCGCGGAAAAGTCCAAGCATGCGCGGAAGCATGCAAGAAGACGCAGAAGAGTCCAAGCAGGCGCGGAAGCGTCCAAGCAGTCGCGGAAGCGTCCAAGCAGGCGCGGTAGTGTCCAAGCAGTCGCGGAAGCGTCCAAGCAGGCGCGGTAGCGTCCAAGCAATCGCGGAAGCGTCCAAGCAGGCGGGGAAGCATGCAAGCAGGCGCGGAAGAGTCCAAGCAGGAGCGGAAGCATCCATATAGGAGCGGAAGCGTCCAAGCAGGCGCGGAAGCGTAAAAGCAGTCGCGGAAACGTCCAAGCAGGCGCGGTAGCGTCCAAGCAGGCGCGGAAACGTCCAAGCAGGCGCGGAAGAGTCCAAGCAGGCGCGGAAGCGTCCAAGCAGGCGCAGAACCGTGCAAGCAGGCGCGGAAGCCTCCAAGCAGGCGCGGAAGCGTCCAAGCAGGCGCGGTAGCGTCCAAGCAGGCGCGGAAACGTCCAAGCAGGCGCGGAAGCATGCAAGAAGACGCAGAAGAGTCCAAGCAGGCGCGGAAGCGTCCAAGCAGGCGCGGAAACGTTCAAGTAGGCGCGGCAGCATGCACGAAGGCGCAGAAGAGTCCAAGCAGGCGGGGAAGCATGCAAGCAGGCGCGGAAGCGTCCAAGCAGGCGCGGTAGCGTCCAAGCAGGCGCGGAAGCGTCCAAGCAGGCGCGGAAGCGTCCAAGCAGGCGCGGTAGCGTCCAAGCAGGCGCTGAAACGTCCAAGCAGGCGCGGAAGCTTGCAAGAAGACGCAGAAGAGTCCAAGCAGGCGCGGTAGCGTCCAAGCAGTCGCGGAAGCGTCCAAGCAGTCGCGGAAGCGTCCAAGCAGGCGCGGAAGCGTCCAAGCAGTCGCGGAAGCGTGCAACCAGGCGCGGAAGCGTCCAAGCAGGCGCGGAAGCGTCCAAGCAGGCGTGGAAGAGTTCAAGCAGGCGCGGAAGCGTCCAAGCAGGCGCGGAAGCGTCCAAGCAGTCGCGGAAGCGTGCAACCAGGCGCGGAAGCGTCCAAGCAGGCGCGGAAGCGTCCAAGCAGGCGCGGAAGCGTCCAAGCAGGCGCGGAAGCGTCCAAGCAGCCGCTGAAGCGTCCAAGCTGGCGCGGAAGCGTCCAAGCAGACGCGGAAGCGTCCAAGCAGGCGCGGAAGCGTCCAAGCAGGCGCGGAGGCGTCCAAGCAGGCGCGGAAGCGTCCAAGCAGGCGCGGTAGCGTCCAAGCAGGCGCGGAAGCGTCCAAGCAGGCGCGGAAGCGTCCAAGCAGGCGCGGTAGCGTCCAAGCAGGCGCTGAAACGTCCAAGCAGGCGCGGAAGCTTGCAAGAAGACGCAGAAGAGTCCAAGCAGGCGCGGTAGCGTCCAAGCAGTCGCGGAAGCGTCCAAGCAGTCGCGGAAGCGTCCAAGCAGGCGCGGAAGCGTCCAAGCAGTCGCGGAAGCGTGCAACCAGGCGCGGAAGCGTCCAAGCAGGCGCGGAAGCGTCCAAGCAGGCGTGGAAGAGTTCAAGCAGGCGCGGAAGCGTCCAAGCAGGCGCGGAAGCGTCCAAGCAGTCGCGGAAGCGTGCAACCAGGCGCGGAAGCGTCCAAGCAGGCGCGGAAGCGTCCAAGCAGGCGCGGAAGCGTCCAAGCAGGCGCGGAAGCGTCCAAGCAGCCGCGGAAGCGTCCAAGCAGTCGCGGAAGCGTGCAACCAGGCGCGGAAGCGTCCAAGCAGGCGCGGAAGCGTCCAAGCAGGCGTGGAAGAGTTCAAGCAGGCGCGGAAGCGTCCAAGCAGGCGCGGAAACGTCCAAGTAGGTGCGGAAGCATGCAAAAAGGCGCAGAAGAGTCCAAGCAGGCGCGGTAGCGTCCAAGCAGTCGCGGAAGCGTCCAAGCAGGCGCGGTACCGTCCAAGCAGGCGCGGAAACGTCCAAGCAGGCGCGGAAGAGTCCAAGCAGGCGCGGAAGCGTCCAAGCAGGCGCGGAAAAGTCCAAGCATGCGCGGAAGCATGCAAGAAGACGCAGAAGAGTCCAAGCAGGCGCGGAAGCGTCCAAGCAGTCGCGGAAGCGTCCAAGCAGGCGCGGTAGTGTCCAAGCAGTCGCGGAAGCGTCCAAGCAGGCGCGGTAGCGTCCAAGCAGGCGCGGAAACGTCCAAGCAGGCGCGGAAGAGTCCAAGCAGGCGCGGAAGCGTCCAAGCAGTCGCAGAACCGTGCAAGCAGGCGCGGAAGCCTCCAAGCAGGCGCGGTAGCGTCCAAGCAGGCGCGGTAGCGTCCAAGCAGGCGCGGAAACGTCCAAGCAGGCGCGGAAGCATGCAAGAAGACGCAGAAGAGTCCAAGCAGGCGCGGAAACGTCCAAGCAGGCGCGGAAACGTTCAAGTAGGCGCGGCAGCATGCACGAAGGCGCAGAAGAGTCCAAGCAGGCGGGGATGCATGCAAGCAGCCGCGGAAGCGTCCAAGCAGGCGCGGTAGCGTCCAAGCAGGCGCGGAAGCGTCCAAGCAGGCGCGGAAGCGTCCAAGCAGGCGCGGTAGCGTCCAAGCAGGCGCGGAAACGTCCAAGCAGGCGCGGAAGCTTGCAAGAAGACGCAGAAGAGTCCAAGCAGGCGCGGTAGCGTCCAAGCAGTCGCGGAAGCGTCCAAGCAGTCGCGGAAGCGTCCAAGCAGGCGCGGAAGCGTCCAAGCAGTCGCGGAAGCGTGCAACCAGGCGCGGAAGCGTCCAAGCAGGCGCGGAAGCGTCCAAGCAGGCGTGGAAGAGTTCAAGCAGGCGCGGAAGCGTCCAAGCAGGCGCGGAAGCGTCCAAGCAGTCGCGGAAGCGTGCAACCAGGCGCGGAAGCGTCCAAGCAGGCGCGGAAGCGTCCAAGCAGGCGCGGAAGCGTCCAAGCAGGCGCGGAAGCGTCCAAGCAGGCGCGGAAGAGTCCAAGCAGGCGCGGAAGCGTCCAAGCAGGCGCGGAAAAGTCCAAGCATGCGCGGAAGCATGCAAGAAGACGCAGAAGAGTCCAAGCAGGCGCGGAAGCGTCCAAGCAGTCGCGGAAGCGTCCAAGCAGGCGCGGTAGTGTCCAAGCAGGCGCGGTAGTGTCCAAGCAGTCGCGGAAGCGTCCAAGCAGGCGCGGTAGCGTCCAAGCAATCGCGGAAGCGTCCAAGCAGGCGGGGAAGCATGCAAGCAGGCGCGGAAGAGTCCAAGCAGGCGCGGAAGCATCCATATAGGAGCGGAAGCGTCCAAGCAGGCGCGGAAGCGTAAAAGCAGTCGCGGAAACGTCCAAGCAGGCGCGGTAGGGTCCAAGCAGGCGCGGAAACGTCCAAGCAGGCGCGGAAAAGTCCAAGCATGCGCGGAAGCATGCAAGAAGACGCAGAAGAGTCCAAGCAGGCGCGGAAGCGTCCAAGCAGTCGCGGAAGCGTCCAAGCAGGCGCGGTAGTGTCCAAGCAGTCGCGGAAGCGTCCAAGCAGGCGCGGTAGCGTCCAAGCAATCGCGGAAGCGTCCAAGCAGGCGGGGAAGCATGCAAGCAGGCGCGGAAGAGTCCAAGCAGACGCGGAAGCGTCCAAGCAGGCGCGGAAGAGTCCAAGCAGGCGCGGAAGCGTCCAAGCAGGCGCGGAAAAGTCCAAGCATGCGCGGAAGCATGCAAGAAGACGCAGAAGAGTCCAAGCAGGCGCGGAAGCGTCCAAGCAGTCGCGGAAGCGTCCAAGCAGGCGCGGTAGTGTCCAAGCAGTCGCGGAAGCGTCCAAGCAGGCGCGGAAGCGTCCAAGCAGGCGCGGAAGCGTCCAAGCAGTCGCGGAAGCGTGCAACCAGGCGCGGAAGCGTCCAAGCAGGCGCGGAAGCGTCCAAGCAGGCGTGGAAGAGTTCAAGCAGGCGCGGAAGCGTCCAAGCAGGCGCGGAAGCGTCCAAGCAGTCGCGGAAGCGTGCAACCAGGCGCGGAAGCGTCCAAGCAGGCGCGGAAGCGTCCAAGCAGGCGCGGAAGCGTCCAAGCCGGCGCGGAAGCGTCCAAGCAGCCGCTGAAGCGTCCAAGCTGGCGCGGTAGCGTCCAAGCAGGCGCGGAAGAGTCCAAGCAGGCGCGGAAGCGTCCAAGCAGGCGCGGAAGCGTCCAAGCAGGCGCGGAAGCGTCCAAGCAGACGCGGAAGCGTCCAAGCAGGCGCGGAAGCGTCCAAGCAGGCGCGGAAGCGTGCAAGCAGGCGCGGAAGCGTGCAAGCAGGCGCGGAAGCGTCCAAGCAGGCGCGGAAGCGTCCAAGCAGGCGCGGAAACGTCCAAGCAGGCGCGGAAGCTTGCAAGAAGACGCAGAAGAGTCCAAGCAGGCGCGGAAAAGTCCAAGCATGCGCGGAAGCATGCAAGAAGACGCAGAAGAGTCCAAGCAGGCGCGGAAGCGTCCAAGCAGGCGCGGTAGCGTCCAAGCAGGCGCGGAAACGTCCAAGCAGGCGCGGAAGCTTGCAAGAAGACGCAGAAGAGTCCAAGCAGGCGCGGTAGCGTCCAAGCAGTCGCGGAAGCGTCCAAGCAGTCGCGGAAGCGTCCAAGCAGGCGCGGAAGCGTCCAAGCAGTCGCGGAAGCGTGCAACCAGGCGCGGTAGCGTCCAAGCAATCGCGGAAGCGTCCAAGCAGGCGGGGAAGCATGCAAGCAGGCGCGGAAGAGTCCAAGCAGGCGCGGAAGCATCCATATAGGAGCGGAAGCGTCCAAGCAGGCGCGGAAGCGTAAAAGCAGTCGCGGAAACGTCCAAGCAGGCGCGGTAGGGTCCAAGCAGGCGCGGAAACGTCCAAGCAGGCGCGGAAAAGTCCAAGCATGCGCGGAAGCATGCAAGAAGACGCAGAAGAGTCCAAGCAGGCGCGGAAGCGTCCAAGCAGTCGCGGAAGCGTCCAAGCAGGCGCGGTAGTGTCCAAGCAGTCGCGGAAGCGTCCAAGCAGGCGCGGTAGCGTCCAAGCAATCGCGGAAGCGTCCAAGCAGGCGGGGAAGCATGCAAGCAGGCGCGGAAGAGTCCAAGCAGACGCGGAAGCGTCCAAGCAGGCGCGGAAGAGTCCAAGCAGGCGCGGAAGCGTCCAAGCAGGCGCGGAAAAGTCCAAGCATGCGCGGAAGCATGCAAGAAGACGCAGAAGAGTCCAAGCAGGCGCGGAAGCGTCCAAGCAGTCGCGGAAGCGTCCAAGCAGGCGCGGTAGTGTCCAAGCAGTCGCGGAAGCGTCCAAGCAGGCGCGGAAGCGTCCAAGCAGGCGCGGAAGCGTCCAAGCAGTCGCGGAAGCGTGCAACCAGGCGCGGAAGCGTCCAAGCAGGCGCGGAAGCGTCCAAGCAGGCGTGGAAGAGTTCAAGCAGGCGCGGAAGCGTCCAAGCAGGCGCGGAAGCGTCCAAGCAGTCGCGGAAGCGTGCAACCAGGCGCGGAAGCGTCCAAGCAGGCGCGGAAGCGTCCAAGCAGGCGCGGAAGCGTCCAAGCCGGCGCGGAAGCGTCCAAGCAGCCGCTGAAGCGTCCAAGCTGGCGCGGTAGCGTCCAAGCAGGCGCGGAAGAGTCCAAGCAGGCGCGGAAGCGTCCAAGCAGGCGCGGAAGCGTCCAAGCAGGCGCGGAAGCGTTCAAGCAGGCGCGGAAACGCCCAAGCAGGCGCGGAAGCGTGCAAGCAGGCGCGGAAGCGTGCAAGCAGGCGCGGAAGCGCCCAAGCAGTCGCGGAAGCGTGCAAGCAGGCGCGGAAGCGTCCGAGCAGACGCGGAAACGTCCAAGTATGCGCGGAAGAGTCCAAGCAGGCGCGGAAGAGTCCAAGCAGGCGCGGAAGCGTCCAAGCAGGCGCGGAAAAGTCCAAGCATGCGCGGAAGCATGCAAGAAGACGCAGAAGAGTCCAAGCAGGCGCGGAAGCGTCCAAGCAGTCGCGGAAGCGTCCAAGCAGGCGCGGTAGTGTCCAAGCAGTCGCGGAAGCGTCCAAGCAGGCGCGGAAGCGTCCAAGCAGGCGCGGAAGCGTCCAAGCAGTCGCGGAAGCGTGCAACCAGGCGCGGAAGCGTCCAAGCAGGCGCGGAAGCGTCCAAGCAGGCGTGGAAGAGTTCAAGCAGGCGCGGAAGCGTCCAAGCAGGCGCGGAAGCGTCCAAGCAGTCGCGGAAGCGTGCAACCAGGCGCGGAAGCGTCCAAGCAGGCGCGGAAGCGTCCAAGCAGGCGCGGAAGCGTCCAAGCCGGCGCGGAAGCGTCCAAGCAGCCGCTGAAGCGTCCAAGCTGGCGCGGTAGCGTCCAAGCAGGCGCGGAAGAGTCCAAGCAGGCGCGGAAGCGTCCAAGCAGGCGCGGAAGCGTCCAAGCAGGCGCGGAAGCGTTCAAGCAGGCGCGGAAACGCCCAAGCAGGCGCGGAAGCGTGCAAGCAGGCGCGGAAGCGTGCAAGCAGGCGCGGAAGCGCCCAAGCAGTCGCGGAAGCGTGCAAGCAGGCGCGGAAGCGTCCGAGCAGACGCGGAAACGTCCAAGTATGCGCGGAAGAGTCCAAGCAGGCGCGGAAGCGTCCAAGCAGGCGCGGAAACGTCCAAGGAGGCGCGGAATCGTCCAAGCATGCGTGGAAGAGTCCAAGCAGGCGCGGAAACGTCCAAGCATGCGCGGAAGAGTCCAAGCAGCCGCGGAAGCGTCCAAGCATGCGCGAAAGCGTCCAAGCAGGCGCGGAAGCGTCCAAGCAGGCGCGGAAGCGTCCAAGCAGTCGCGGAAGCGACCAAGCAGTCGCGGAAGCGTCCAAGCAGGCGCGGAAACGTCCAATCAGGCGCGGAAGAGTCCAAGCAGGCGCGGAAGCGTCCAAGCAAGCGCGGAAGCGTCCAAGCAGGCGCGGAAGCGTCCAAGAAGGCGCAGAACCGTGCAAGCAGGCGCGGAAGCGTCCAAGCCGGCGCGGAAGCGTCCAAGCAGCCGCTGAAGCGTCCAAGCTGGCGCGGTAGCGTCCAAGCAGGCGCGGAAGAGTCCAAGCAGGCGCGGAAGCGTCCAAGCAGGCGCGGAAGCGTCCAAGCAGGCGCGGAAGCGTCCAAGCAGACGCGGAAGCGTCCAAGCAGGCGCGGAAGCGTCCAAGCAGGCGCGGAGGCGTCCAAGCAGGCGCGGAAGCGTCCAAGCAGGCGCGGAATCGCCCAAGCAGTCGCGGAAGCGTGCAAGCAGGCGCGGAAGCGTGCAAGCAGGCGCGGAAGCGTGCAAGCAGGCGCGGAAGCGTCCAAGCAGGCGCGGAAGCGTCCAAGCAGGCGCGGAAGCGTCCAAGCAGGCGCGGTAGTGTCCAAGCAGTCGCGGAAGCGTCCAAGCAGGCGCGGTAGCGTCCAAGCAATCGCGGAAGCGTCCAAGCAGGCGGGGAAGCATGCAAGCAGGCGCGGAAGAGTCCAAGCAGGCGCGGAAGCGTCCAAGCAGGCGCGGAAGAGTCCAAGCAGGCGCGGAAGCGTCCAAGCAGGCGCGGAAAAGTCCAAGCATGCGCGGAAGCATGCAAGAAGACGCAGAAGAGTCCAAGCAGGCGCGGAAGCGTCCAAGCAGGCGCGGTAGCGTCCAAGCAGGCGCGGAAACGTCCAAGCAGGCGCGGAAGCTTGCAAGAAGACGCAGAAGAGTCCAAGCAGGCGCGGTAGCGTCCAAGCAGTCGCGGAAGCGTTCAAGCAGTCGCGGAAGCGTCCAAGCAGGCGCGGAAGCGTCCAAGCAGTCGCGGAAGCGTGCAACCAGGCGCGGAAGCGTCCAAGCAGGCGCGGAAGCGTCCAAGCAGGCGTGGAAGAGGTCAAGCAGGCGCGGAAGCGTCCAAGCAGGCGCGGAAGCGTGCAACCAGGCGCGGAAGCGTCCAAGCAGGCGCGGAAGCGTCCAAGCAGGCGCGGAAGCGTCCAAGCAGGCGCGGAAGCGTCCAAGCAGGCGCGGAAGCGCCCAAGCAGTCGCGGAAGCGTGCAAGCAGGCGCGGAAGCGTGCAAGCAGGCGCGGAAGCGTGCAAGCAGGCGCGGAAGCGTCCAAGCAGGCGCGGAAGCGTCCAAGCAGGCGCGGAAGCGTCCAAGCAGGCGCGGAAGCGTCCAAGCAGGCGCGGAAGCGTCCAAGCAGACGCGGAAGCGTCCAAGCAGGCGCGGAAACGTCCAAGCAGGCGTCGGAGGCGTCCAAGCAGGCGCGGAAGCGCCCAAGCAGTCGCGGAAGCGTGCAAGCAGGCGCGGAAGCGTGCAAGCAGGCGCGGAAGCGTGCAAGCAGGCGCGGAAGCGTCCAAGCAGGCGCGGAAGCGTCCAAGCAGGCGCGGAAGAGTCCAAGCAGGCGCGGAAGCATCCAAGCAGTCGCGGAAGCGTCCAAGCAGGCGCGGAAGCGTTCAAGCAGGCGCGGAAACGCCCAAGCAGGCGCGGAAGCGTGCAAGCAGGCGCGGAAGCGTGCAAGCAGGCGCGGAAGCGCCCAAGCAGTCGCGGAAGCGTGCAAGCAGGCGCGGAAGCGTCCGAGCAGACGCGGAAACGTCCAAGTATGCGCGGAAGAGTCCAAGCAGGCGCGGAAGCGTCCAAGCAGGCGCGGAAACGTCCAAGGAGGCGCGGAATCGTCCAAGCATGCGTGGAAGAGTCCAAGCAGGCGCGGAAACGTCCAAGCATGCGCGGAAGAGTCCAAGCAGCCGCGGAAGCGTCCAAGCATGCGCGAAAGCGTCCAAGCAGGCGCGGAAGCGTCCAAGCAGGCGCGGAAGCGTCCAAGCAGTCGCGGAAGCGACCAAGCAGTCGCGGAAGCGTCCAAGCAGGCGCGGAAACGTCCAATCAGGCGCGGAAGAGTCCAAGCAGGCGCGGAAGCGTCCAAGCAAGCGCGGAAGCGTCCAAGCAGGCGCGGAAGCGTCCAAGAAGGCGCAGAACCGTGCAAGCAGGCGCGGAAGCGTCCAAGTAGGCGTGGAAGCATGCAAGAAGGCGCAGAAGTGTCCAAGCAGACGTGGAAGCATGCAAGAAGGCGCAGAAGTGTCCAAGCAGGCGCGGAATCATCTAAGCAGGCGCGGAAGCGTCCAAGCTGGCGCGGTAGCGTCCAAGCAGGCGCGGAAGAGTCCAAGCAGACGCGGAATCGTCCAAGCAGGCGCGGAAGCGTCCAAGAAGGCGCGAAAGAATCCAAGCAGGTGCGGAAGCGTCCAAGCAGGCGCGGAAGCGTTCTAGCAGGCGCGGAAGCGTCCAAGCAGGCGCGGAAGCGTCCAAGCAGACGCGGAATCGTCCAAGCAGGCGTGGAAGCGTCCTAGCAGGCGCGGAAGCATCCAAGCAGAAGCGGAAGCGTCCAAGCAGGCGCGGAATCGTCCAAGCAAGCGCGGAAGCGTCCAAGCAGGCGCGGAAGAATCCAAGCAGGTGCGGAAGCGTCCAAGCAGTCGCGGAAGCGTCCAAGCAGGCGCGGTAGCGTCCAAGCAATCGCGGAAGCGTCCAAGCAGGCGGGGAAGCATGCAAGCAGGCGCGGAAGAGTCCAAGCAGGCGCGGAAGCATCCATATAGGAGCGGAAGCGTCCAAGCAGGCGCGGAAGCGTAAAAGCAGTCGCGGAAACGTCCAAGCAGGCGCGGTAGGGTCCAAGCAGGCGCGGAAACGTCCAAGCAGGCGCGGAAAAGTCCAAGCATGCGCGGAAGCATGCAAGAAGACGCAGAAGAGTCCAAGCAGGCGCGGAAGCGTCCAAGCAGTCGCGGAAGCGTCCAAGCAGGCGCGGTAGTGTCCAAGCAGTCGCGGAAGCGTCCAAGCAGGCGCGGTAGCGTCCAAGCAATCGCGGAAGCGTCCAAGCAGGCGGGGAAGCATGCAAGCAGGCGCGGAAGAGTCCAAGCAGACGCGGAAGCGTCCAAGCAGGCGCGGAAGAGTCCAAGCAGGCGCGGAAGCGTCCAAGCAGGCGCGGAAAAGTCCAAGCATGCGCGGAAGCATGCAAGAAGACGCAGAAGAGTCCAAGCAGGCGCGGAAGCGTCCAAGCAGTCGCGGAAGCGTCCAAGCAGGCGCGGTAGTGTCCAAGCAGTCGCGGAAGCGTCCAAGCAGGCGCGGAAGCGTCCAAGCAGGCGCGGAAGCGTCCAAGCAGTCGCGGAAGCGTGCAACCAGGCGCGGAAGCGTCCAAGCAGGCGCGGAAGCGTCCAAGCAGGCGTGGAAGAGTTCAAGCAGGCGCGGAAGCGTCCAAGCAGGCGCGGAAGCGTCCAAGCAGTCGCGGAAGCGTGCAACCAGGCGCGGAAGCGTCCAAGCAGGCGCGGAAGCGTCCAAGCAGGCGCGGAAGCGTCCAAGCCGGCGCGGAAGCGTCCAAGCAGCCGCTGAAGCGTCCAAGCTGGCGCGGTAGCGTCCAAGCAGGCGCGGAAGAGTCCAAGCAGGCGCGGAAGCGTCCAAGCAGGCGCGGAAGCGTCCAAGCAGGCGCGGAAGCGTCCAAGCAGACGCGGAAGCGTCCAAGCAGGCGCGGAAGCGTCCAAGCAGGCGCGGAAGCGTGCAAGCAGGCGCGGAAGCGTGCAAGCAGGCGCGGAAGCGTCCAAGCAGGCGCGGAAGCGTCCAAGCAGGCGCGGAAACGTCCAAGCAGGCGCGGAAGCTTGCAAGAAGACGCAGAAGAGTCCAAGCAGGCGCGGAAAAGTCCAAGCATGCGCGGAAGCATGCAAGAAGACGCAGAAGAGTCCAAGCAGGCGCGGAAGCGTCCAAGCAGGCGCGGTAGCGTCCAAGCAGGCGCGGAAACGTCCAAGCAGGCGCGGAAGCTTGCAAGAAGACGCAGAAGAGTCCAAGCAGGCGCGGTAGCGTCCAAGCAGTCGCGGAAGCGTCCAAGCAGTCGCGGAAGCGTCCAAGCAGGCGCGGAAGCGTCCAAGCAGTCGCGGAAGCGTGCAACCAGGCGCGGTAGCGTCCAAGCAATCGCGGAAGCGTCCAAGCAGGCGGGGAAGCATGCAAGCAGGCGCGGAAGAGTCCAAGCAGGCGCGGAAGCATCCATATAGGAGCGGAAGCGTCCAAGCAGGCGCGGAAGCGTAAAAGCAGTCGCGGAAACGTCCAAGCAGGCGCGGTAGGGTCCAAGCAGGCGCGGAAACGTCCAAGCAGGCGCGGAAAAGTCCAAGCATGCGCGGAAGCATGCAAGAAGACGCAGAAGAGTCCAAGCAGGCGCGGAAGCGTCCAAGCAGTCGCGGAAGCGTCCAAGCAGGCGCGGTAGTGTCCAAGCAGTCGCGGAAGCGTCCAAGCAGGCGCGGTAGCGTCCAAGCAATCGCGGAAGCGTCCAAGCAGGCGGGGAAGCATGCAAGCAGGCGCGGAAGAGTCCAAGCAGACGCGGAAGCGTCCAAGCAGGCGCGGAAGAGTCCAAGCAGGCGCGGAAGCGTCCAAGCAGGCGCGGAAAAGTCCAAGCATGCGCGGAAGCATGCAAGAAGACGCAGAAGAGTCCAAGCAGGCGCGGAAGCGTCCAAGCAGTCGCGGAAGCGTCCAAGCAGGCGCGGTAGTGTCCAAGCAGTCGCGGAAGCGTCCAAGCAGGCGCGGAAGCGTCCAAGCAGGCGCGGAAGCGTCCAAGCAGTCGCGGAAGCGTGCAACCAGGCGCGGAAGCGTCCAAGCAGGCGCGGAAGCGTCCAAGCAGGCGTGGAAGAGTTCAAGCAGGCGCGGAAGCGTCCAAGCAGGCGCGGAAGCGTCCAAGCAGTCGCGGAAGCGTGCAACCAGGCGCGGAAGCGTCCAAGCAGGCGCGGAAGCGTCCAAGCAGGCGCGGAAGCGTCCAAGCCGGCGCGGAAGCGTCCAAGCAGCCGCTGAAGCGTCCAAGCTGGCGCGGTAGCGTCCAAGCAGGCGCGGAAGAGTCCAAGCAGGCGCGGAAGCGTCCAAGCAGGCGCGGAAGCGTCCAAGCAGGCGCGGAAGCGTTCAAGCAGGCGCGGAAACGCCCAAGCAGGCGCGGAAGCGTGCAAGCAGGCGCGGAAGCGTGCAAGCAGGCGCGGAAGCGCCCAAGCAGTCGCGGAAGCGTGCAAGCAGGCGCGGAAGCGTCCGAGCAGACGCGGAAACGTCCAAGTATGCGCGGAAGAGTCCAAGCAGGCGCGGAAGAGTCCAAGCAGGCGCGGAAGCGTCCAAGCAGGCGCGGAAAAGTCCAAGCATGCGCGGAAGCATGCAAGAAGACGCAGAAGAGTCCAAGCAGGCGCGGAAGCGTCCAAGCAGTCGCGGAAGCGTCCAATCAGGCGCGGTAGTGTCCAAGCAGTCGCGGAAGCGTCCAAGCAGGCGCGGAAGCGTCCAAGCAGGCGCGGAAGCGTCCAAGCAGTCGCGGAAGCGTGCAACCAGGCGCGGAAGCGTCCAAGCAGGCGCGGAAGCGTCCAAGCAGGCGTGGAAGAGTTCAAGCAGGCGCGGAAGCGTCCAAGCAGGCGCGGAAGCGTCCAAGCAGTCGCGGAAGCGTGCAACCAGGCGCGGAAGCGTCCAAGCAGGCGCGGAAGCGTCCAAGCAGGCGCGGAAGCGTCCAAGCCGGCGCGGAAGCGTCCAAGCAGCCGCTGAAGCGTCCAAGCTGGCGCGGTAGCGTCCAAGCAGGCGCGGAAGAGTCCAAGCAGGCGCGGAAGCGTCCAAGCAGGCGCGGAAGCGTCCAAGCAGGCGCGGAAGCGTTCAAGCAGGCGCGGAAACGCCCAAGCAGGCGCGGAAGCGTGCAAGCAGGCGCGGAAGCGTGCAAGCAGGCGCGGAAGCGCCCAAGCAGTCGCGGAAGCGTGCAAGCAGGCGCGGAAGCGTCCGAGCAGACGCGGAAACGTCCAAGTATGCGCGGAAGAGTCCAAGCAGGCGCGGAAGCGTCCAAGCAGGCGCGGAAACGTCCAAGGAGGCGCGGAATCGTCCAAGCATGCGTGGAAGAGTCCAAGCAGGCGCGGAAACGTCCAAGCATGCGCGGAAGAGTCCAAGCAGCCGCGGAAGCGTCCAAGCATGCGCGAAAGCGTCCAAGCAGGCGCGGAAGCGTCCAAGCAGGCGCGGAAGCGTCCAAGCAGTCGCGGAAGCGACCAAGCAGTCGCGGAAGCGTCCAAGCAGGCGCGGAAACGTCCAATCAGGCGCGGAAGAGTCCAAGCAGGCGCGGAAGCGTCCAAGCAAGCGCGGAAGCGTCCAAGCAGGCGCGGAAGCGTCCAAGAAGGCGCAGAACCGTGCAAGCAGGCGCGGAAGCGTCCAAGCCGGCGCGGAAGCGTCCAAGCAGCCGCTGAAGCGTCCAAGCTGGCGCGGTAGCGTCCAAGCAGGCGCGGAAGAGTCCAAGCAGGCGCGGAAGCGTCCAAGCAGGCGCGGAAGCGTCCAAGCAGGCCGCGGAAGCGTCCAAGCAGACGCGGAAGCGTCCAAGCAGGCGCGGAAGCGTCCAAGCAGGCGCGGAGGCGTCCAAGCAGGCGCGGAAGCGTCCAAGCAGGCGCGGAATCGCCCAAGCAGTCGCGGAAGCGTGCAAGCAGGCGCGGAAGCGTGCAAGCAGGCGCGGAAGCGTGCAAGCAGGCGCGGAAGCGTCCAAGCAGGCGCGGAAGCGTCCAAGCAGGCGCGGAAGCGTCCAAGCAGGCGCGGTAGTGTCCAAGCAGTCGCGGAAGCGTCCAAGCAGGCGCGGTAGCGTCCAAGCAATCGCGGAAGCGTCCAAGCAGGCGGGGAAGCATGCAAGCAGGCGCGGAAGAGTCCAAGCAGGCGCGGAAGCGTCCAAGCAGGCGCGGAAGAGTCCAAGCAGGCGCGGAAGCGTCCAAGCAGGCGCGGAAAAGTCCAAGCATGCGCGGAAGCATGCAAGAAGACGCAGAAGAGTCCAAGCAGGCGCGGAAGCGTCCAAGCAGGCGCGGTAGCGTCCAAGCAGGCGCGGAAACGTCCAAGCAGGCGCGGAAGCTTGCAAGAAGACGCAGAAGAGTCCAAGCAGGCGCGGTAGCGTCCAAGCAGTCGCGGAAGCGTCCAAGCAGTCGCGGAAGCGTCCAAGCAGGCGCGGAAGCGTCCAAGCAGTCGCGGAAGCGTGCAACCAGGCGCGGAAGCGTCCAAGCAGGCGCGGAAGCGTCCAAGCAGGCGTGGAAGAGGTCAAGCAGGCGCGGAAGCGTCCAAGCAGGCGCGGAAGCGTCCAAGCAGTCGCGGAAGCGTGCAACCAGGCGCGGAAGCGTCCAAGCAGGCGCGGAAGCGTCCAAGCAGGCGCGGAAGCGTCCAAGCAGGCGCGGAAGCGTCCAAGCAGGCGCGGAAGCGCCCAAGCAGTCGCGGAAGCGTGCAAGCAGGCGCGGAAGCGTGCAAGCAGGCGCGGAAGCGTGCAAGCAGGCGCGGAAGCGTCCAAGCAGGCGCGGAAGCGTCCAAGCAGGCGCGGAAGCGTCCAAGCAGGCGCGGAAGCGTCCAAGCAGGCGCGGAAGCGTCCAAGCAGACGCGGAAGCGTCCAAGCAGGCGCGGAAACGTCCAAGCAGGCGTCGGAGGCGTCCAAGCAGGCGCGGAAGCGCCCAAGCAGTCGCGGAAGCGTGCAAGCAGGCGCGGAAGCGTGCAAGCAGGCGCGGAAGCGTGCAAGCAGGCGCGGAAGCGTGCAAGCAGGCGCGGAAGCGTCCAAGCAGGCGCGGAAGCGTCCAAGCAGGCGCGGAAGCATCCAAGCAGTCGCGGAAGCGTCCAAGCAGGCGCGGAAGCGTTCAAGCAGGCGCGGAAACGCCCAAGCAGGCGCGGAAGCGTGCAAGCAGGCGCGGAAGCGTGCAAGCAGGCGCGGAAGCGCCCAAGCAGTCGCGGAAGCGTGCAAGCAGGCGCGGAAGCGTCCGAGCAGACGCGGAAACGTCCAAGTATGCGCGGAAGAGTCCAAGCAGGCGCGGAAGCGTCCAAGCAGGCGCGGAAACGTCCAAGGAGGCGCGGAATCGTCCAAGCATGCGTGGAAGAGTCCAAGCAGGCGCGGAAACGTCCAAGCATGCGCGGAAGAGTCCAAGCAGCCGCGGAAGCGTCCAAGCATGAGCGAAAGCGTCCAAGCAGGCGCGGAAGCGTCCAAGCAGGCGCGGAAGCGTCCAAGCAGTCGCGGAAGCGACCAAGCAGTCGCGGAAGCGTCCAAGCAGGCGCGGAAACGTCCAATCAGGCGCGGAAGAGTCCAAGCAGGCGCGGAAGCGTCCAAGCAAGCGCGGAAGCGTCCAAGCAGGCGCGGAAGCGTCCAAGAAGGCGCAGAACCGTGCAAGCAGGCGCGGAAGCGTCCAAGTAGGCGTGGAAGCATGCAAGAAGGCGCAGAAGTGTCCAAGCAGACGTGGAAGCATGCAAGAAGGCGCAGAAGTGTCCAAGCAGGCGCGGAATCATCTAAGCAGGCGCGGAAGCGTCCAAGCTGGCGCGGTAGCGTCCAAGCAGGCGCGGAAGAGTCCAAGCAGACGCGGAATCGTCCAAGCAGGCGCGGAAGCGTCCAAGAAGGCGCGAAAGAATCCAAGCAGGTGCGGAAGCGTCCAAGCAGGCGCGGAAGCGTTCTAGCAGGCGCGGAAGCGTCCAAGCAGGCGCGGAAGCGTCCAAGCAGACGCGGAATCGTCCAAGCAGGCGTGGAAGCGTCCTAGCAGGCGCGGAAGCATCCAAGCAGAAGCGGAAGCGTCCAAGCAGGCGCGGAATCGTCCAAGCAAGCGCGGAAGCGTCCAAGCAGGCGCGGAAGAATCCAAGCAGGTGCGGAAGCGTCCAAGCAGGCGCGGAAGCGTTCTAGCAGGCGCGGAAGCGTCCAAGCAGGCGCGGAAGCGTCCAAGCAGACACGGAATCGTCCAAGCAGGCGCGGAAACGTCCAAGCAGGCGCGGAAGCATGCAAGAAGACGCAGAAGAGTCCAAGCAGGCGCGGAAGCGTCCAAGCAGGCGCGGAAACGTTCAAGTAGGCGCGGCAGCATGCACGAAGGCGCAGAAGAGTCCAAGCAGGCGGGGAAGCATGCAAGCAGGCGCGGAAGCGTCCAAGCAGGCGCGGAAGCGTCCAAGCAGTCGCGGAAGCGTGCAACCAGGCGCGGAAGCGTCCAAGCAGGCGCGGAAGCGTCCAAGCAGGCGCGGAAGCGTCCAAGCAGGCGCGGAAGCGTCCAAGCAGCCGCTGAAGCGTCCAAGCTGGCGCGGTAGCGTCCAAGCAGGCGCGGAAGAGTCCAAGCAGGCGCGGAAGCGTCCAAGCAGGCGCGGAAGCGTCCAAGCAGGCGCGGAAGCGTCCAAGCAGACGCGGAAGCGTCCAAGCAGGCGCGGAAGCGTCCAAGCAGGCGCGGAGGCGTCCAAGCAGGCGCGGAAGCGTCCAAGCAGGCGCGGAAGCGCCCAAGCAGTCGCGGAAGCGTGCAAGCAGGCGCGGAAGCGTGCAAGCAGGCGCGGAAGCGTGCAAGCAGGCGCGGAAGCGTCCAAGCAGGCGCGGAAGCGTCCAAGCAGGCGCGGAAGCGTCCAAGCAGGCGCGGAAGCATCCAAGCAGTCGCGGAAGCGTCCAAGCAGGCGCGGAAGCGTTCAAGCAGGCGCGGAAACGCCCAAGCAGGCGCGGAAGCGTGCAAGCAGGCGCGGAAGCGTGCAAGCAGGCGCGGAAGCGCCCAAGCAGTCGCGGAAGCGTGCAAGCAGGCGCGGAAGCGTCCGAGCAGACGCGGAAACGTCCAAGTATGCGCGGAAGAGTCCAAGCAGGCGCGGAAGCGTCCAAGCAGGCGCGGAAACGTCCAAGGAGGCGCGGAATCGTCCAAGCATGCGTGGAAGAGTCCAAGCAGGCGCGGAAACGTCCAAGCATGCGCGGAAGAGTCCAAGCAGCCGCGGAAGCGTCCAAGCATGCGCGGAAGCGTCCAAGCAGGCGCGGAAGCGTCCAAGCAGGCGCGGAAGCGTCCAAGCAGTCGCGGAAGCGACCAAGCAGTCGCGGAAGCGTCCAAGCAGGCGCGGAAACGTCCAAGCAGGCGCGGAAGAGTCCAAGCAGGCGCGGAAGCGTCCAAGCAAGCGCGGAAGCGTCCAAGCAGGCGCGGAAGCGTCCAAGTAGGCGTGGAAGCATGCAACAAGGCGCAGAAGTGTCCAAGCAGACGTGGAAGCATGCAAGAAGGCGCAGAAGTGTCCAAGCAGGCGCGGAATCATCTAAGCAGGCGCGGAAGCGTCCAAGCAGGCGCGGAAGCGTCCTAGCAGGCGCGGAAGCATCCAAGCAGACGCGGAATCGTCCAAGCAGGCGCGGAAGCGTCCAAGCAGGCGCGGAAGCGTCAAAGCTGGCGCGGAAGCGTCCAAGCAGGCGCGGAAGAGTCGAAGCAGACGCGGAATCGTCCAAGCAGGCGCGGAAGCGTCCAAGAAGGCGCGGAAGAATCCAAGCAGGTGCGGAAGCGTCCAAGCAGGCGCGGAAGCGTCCTAGCAGGCGCGGAAGCGTCCAAGCAGGCGCGGAAGCGTCCAAGCAGGCGCGGAAGCATCCATACTTGCGCGGATGCGTCCAAGCAGGCGCAGAACCGTGGAAGCAGGCGCGAAAGAGTACAAGCAGGCGCAGTAGCGTCCAAGCAGGCGCGGTAGCGTCCAAGCAGGCGCGGAAACGTCCAAGCAGGCGCGGTAGCGTCCAAGCAGGCGCGGAAACGTCCATGCAGGCGCGGAAGAGTCCAAGCAGGCGCGGAAGCGTCCAAGCAGGCGCAGAACCGTGCAAGCAGGCGCGGAAGCCTCCAACCAGGCGCGGAAGCGTCCAAGCAGGCGCGGAAGCATGCAAGAAGGCGCAGAAGTGTCCAAGTAGGCGTGGAAGCATGCAAGAAGGCGCAGAAGTGTCCAAGCAGACGTGGAAGCATGCAAGAAGGCGCAGAAGTGTCCAAGCAGGCGCGGAATCATCTAAGCAGGCGCGGTAGCGTCCAAGCAGGCGCGGAAGCGTCCAAGCAGGCGCGGAAGCGTGCAAGCAGGCGCGGAATCGTCCAAGCAGGCGCGGAAGCGTCCAAGCAGGCGCGGAAGCGTGCAAGCAGGCGCGGAAGCGTCCAAGCAGGCGCGGAAGAGTCCAAGCAGACGCGGAATCGTCCAAGCAGGCGCGGAAGCGTCCAAGAAGGCGCGAAAGAATCCAAGCAGGTGCGGAAGCGTCCAAGCAGGCGCGGAAGCGTTCTAACAGGCGCGGAAGCGTCCAAGCAGGCGCGGAAGCGTCCAAGCAGGCGCGGAAGAATCCAAGCAGGTGCGGAAGCGTCCAAGCAGGCGCGGAAGCGTACAAGCATGCGTGGAAGAGTCCAAGCAGGCGCGGAAACGTCCAAGCAGGCGCGGAAGAATCCAAGCAGGTGCGGAAGCGTCCAAGCAGGCGCGGAAGAGTCCAAGCAGACGCGGAATCGTCCAAGTAGGCGTGGAAGCATGCAAGAAGGCGCGGAAGCGTCCAAGTAGGCGTGGAAGCATGCAAGAAGGCGCAGAAGTGTCCAAGCAGACGTGGAAGCATGCAAGAAGGCGCAGAAGTGTCCAAGCAGGCGCGGAATCATCTAAGCAGGCGCGGAAGCGTCCAAGCAGGCGCGGAAGCGTCCTAGCAGGCGCGGAAGCATCCAAGCAGACGCGGAATCGTCCAAGCAGGCGCGGAAGCGTCCAAGAAGGCGCGGAAGAATCCAAGCAGGTGCGGAAGCGTCCAAGCAGGCGCGGAAGCGTCCTAGCAGGCGCGGAAGCGTCCAAGCAGGCGCGGAAGCGTAAAAGCAGTCGCGGAAACGTCCAAGCAGGCGCGGTAGCGTCCAAGCAGGCGCGGAAACGTCCAAGCAGGCGCGGAAGAGTCCAAGCAGGCGCGGAAGCGTCCAAGCAGGCGCAGAACCGTGCAAGCAGGCGCGGAAGCCTCCAAGCAGGCGCGGTAGCGTCCAAGCAGGCGCGGTAGCGTCCAAGCAGGCGCGGAAACGTCCAAGCAGGCACGGAAGCATGCAAGAAGACGCAGAAGAATCCAAGCAGGCGCGGAAGCGTCCAAGCAGGCGCGGAAACGTTCAAGTAGGCGCGGCAGCATGCACGAAGGCGCAGAAGAGTCCAAGCAGGCGGGGAAGCATGCAAGCAGCCGCGGAAGCGTCCAAGCAGGCGCGGTAGCGTCCAAGCAGGCGCGGAAGCGTCCAAGCAGGCGCGGAAGCGTCCAAGCAGGCGCGGTAGCGTCCAAGCAGGCGCGGAAACGTCCAAGCAGGCGCGGAAGCTTGCAAGAAGACGCAGAAGAGTCCAAGCAGGCGCGGTAGCGTCCAAGCAGTCGCGGAAGCGTCCAAGCAGTCGCGGAAGCGTCCAAGCAGGCGCGGAAGCGTCCAAGCAGTCGCGGAAGCGTGCAACCAGGCGCGGAAGCGTCCAAGCAGGCGCGGAAGCGTCCAAGCAGGCGTGGAAGAGTTCAAGCAGGCGCGGAAGCGTCCAAGCAGGCGCGGAAGCGTCCAAGCAGTCGCGGAAGCGTGCAACCAGGCGCGGAAGCGTCCAAGCAGGCGCGGAAGCGTCCAAGCAGGCGCGGAAGCGTCCAAGCAGGCGCGGAAGCGTCCAAGCAGGCGCGGAAGCGTCCAAGCAGGCGCGGAAGAGTCCAAGCAGGCGCGGAAGCGTCCAAGCAAGCGCGGAAGCGTCCAAGCAGGCGCGGAAGCGTCCAAGTAGGCGTGGAAGCATGCAAGAAGGCGCAGAAGTGTCCAAGCAGACGTGGAAGCATGCAAGAAGGCGCAGAAGTGTCCAAGCAGGCGCGGAATCATCTAAGCAGGCGCGGAAGCGTCCAAGCAGGCGCGGAAGCGTCCTAGCAGGCGCGGAAGCATCCAAGCAGACGCGGAATCGTCCAAGCAGGCGCGGAAGCGTCCAAGCAGGCGCGGAAGCGTCAAAGCTGGCGCGGAAGCGTCCAAGCAGGCGCGGAAGAGTCGAAGCAGACGCGGAATCGTCCAAGCAGGCGCGGAAGCGTCCAAGAAGGCGCGGAAGGATCCAAGCAGGTGCGGAAGCGTCCAAGCAGGCGCGGAAGCGTCCTAGCAGGCGCGGAAGCGTCCAAGCAGGCGCGGAAGCGTCCAAGCAGGCGCGGAAGCATCCATACTTGCGCGGATGCGTCCAAGCAGGCGCAGAACCATGGAAGCAGGCGCGAAAGAGTACAAGCAGGCGCAGTAGCGTCCAAGCAGGCGCGCAAGCATCCATATAGGCGCGGAAGCGTCCAAGCAGACGCGGAAGCGTAGAAGCAGGCGCGGTAGCGTCCAAGCAGGCGCGGAAGCGTCCAAGCAGGCGCGGAAACGTCCAAGTAGGTGCGGAAGCATGCAAAAAGGCGCAGAAGAGTCCAAGCAGGCGCGGTAGCGTCCAAGCAGTCGCGGAAGCGTCCAAGCAGGCGCGGTACCGTCCAAGCAGGCGCGGAAACGTCCAAGCAGGCGCGGAAGAGTCCAAGCAGGCGCGGAAGCGTCCAAGCAGGCGCGGAAAAGTCCAAGCATGCGCGGAAGCATGCAAGAAGACGCAGAAGAGTCCAAGCAGGCGCGGAAGCGTCCAAGCAGTCGCGGAAGCGTCCAAGCACGCGAGGTAGTGTCCAAGCAGTCGCGGAAGCGTCCAAGCAGGCGCGGTAGCGTCCAAGCAATCGCGGAAGCGTCCAAGCAGGCGGGGAAGCATGCAAGCAGGCGTGGAAGAGTCCAAGCAGGCGCGGAAGCATCCATATAGGAGCGGAAGCGTCCAAGCAGGCGCGGAAGCGTAAAAGCAGTCGCGGAAACGTCCAAGCAGGCGCGGTAGCGTCCAAGCAGGCGCGGAAACGTCCAAGCAGGCGCGGAAGAGTCCAAGCAGGCGCGGAAGCGTCCAAGCAGGCGCAGAACCGTGCAAGCAGGCGCGGAAGCCTCCAAGCAGGCGCGGTAGCGTCCAAGCAGGCGCGGTAGCGTCCAAGCAGGCGCGGAAACGTCCAAGCAGGCGCGGAAACGTCCAAGCAGGCGCGGAAGCATGCAAGAAGACGCAGAAGAGTCCAAGCAGGCGCGGAAGCGTCCAAGCAGGCGCGGAAACGTTCAAGTAGGCGCGGCAGCATGCACGAAGGCGCAGAAGAGTCCAAGCAGGCGGGGAAGCATGCAAGCAGCCGCGGAAGCGTCCAAGCAGGCGCGGTAGCGTCCAAGCAGGCGCGGAAACGTCCAAGCAGGCGCGGAAGCGTCCAAGCAGGCGCGGTAGCGTCCAAGCAGGCGCGGAAACGTCCAAGCAGGCGCGGAAGCTTGCAAGAAGACGCAGAAGAGTCCAAGCAGGCGCGGTAGCGTCCAAGCAGTCGCGGAAGCGTCCAAGCAGTCGCGGAAGCGTCCAAGCAGGCGCGGAAGCGTCCAAGCAGTCGCGGAAGCGTGCAACCAGGCGCGGAAGCGTCCAAGCAGGCGCGGAAGCGTCCAAGCAGGCGTGGAAGAGTTCAAGCAGGCGCGGAAGCGTCCAAGCAGGCGCGGAAGCGTCCAAGCAGGCGCGGAAGCGACCAAACAGGCGCGGAAGCGTCCAAGAAGGCGCGAAAGAATCCAAGCAGGTGCGGAAGCGTCCAAGCAGGCGCGGAAGCGTTCTAACAGGCGCGGAAGCGTCCAAGCAGGCGCGGAAGCGTCCAAGCAGGCGCGGAAGAGTCCAAGCAGGCGCGGAAGCGTCCAAGCAGGCGCGGAAGCGTCCAAGCAGGCGCGGTAGCGTCCAAGCAGGCGCGGAAACGTCCAAGCAGGCGCGGAAGCTTGCAAGAAGACGCAGAAGAGTCCAAGCAGGCGCGGTAGCGTCCAAGCAGTCGCGGAAGCGTCCAAGCAGTCGCGGAAGCGTCCAAGCAGGCGCGGAAGCGTCCAAGCAGTCGCGGAAGCGTGCAACCAGGCGCGGAAGCGTCCAAGCAGGCGCGGAAGCGTCCAAGCAGGCGTGGAAGAGTTCAAGCAGGCGCGGAAGCGTCCAAGCAGGCGCGGAAGCGTCCAAGCAGGCGCGGAAGCGTCCAAGCAGACGCGGAAGCGTCCAAGCAGGCGCGGAAGCGTCCAAGCAGGCGCGGAAGCGTGCAAGCAGGCGCGGAAGCGTCCGAGCAGACGCGGAAACGTCCAAGTATGCGCGGAAGAGTCCAAGCAGGCGCGGAAGCGTCCAAGCAGGCGCGGAAACGTCCAAGGAGGCGCGGAATCGTCCAAGCTTGCGTGGAAGAGTTCAAGCAGGCGCGGAAACGTCCAAGCATGCGCGGAAGAGTCCAAGCAGCCGCGGAAGCGTCCAAGCAAGCGCGGAAGCGTCCAAGCAGGCGCGGAAGCGTCCAAGCAGGCGCAGAACCGTGCAAGCAGGCGCGGAAGCGTCCAAGTAGGCGTGGAAGCATGCAAGAAGGCGCAGAAGTGTCCAAGCAGACGTGGAAGCATGCAAGAAGGCGCAGAAGTGTCCAAGCAGGCGCGGAAGAGTCCAAGCAGGCGCGGAAGCGTCCAAGCAGGCGCGGAAGCGTCCAAGCAGGCGCGGAAGCGTCCAAGCAGGCGCGGAACCGTGCAAGCAGGCGCGGTAGCGTCCAAGCAGGCGCGGAAGCGTCCAAGCAGGCGCGGAAGCGGCCAAGCAGGCGTGGAAGCGTCCAAGCAGGTGCGGAAGCGTCCAAGCAGGCGCGGAAGCTTCCAAGCAGGCGCGGAAGCGTGCAACCAGGCGCGGAAGCGTCCAAGCAGGCGTGGAAGAGTTCAAGCAGGCGCAGAAGCGTCCGAGCAGGCGCGGAAGCGTCCAAGCAGCCGCGGAAGCGTGCAACCAGGCGCGGAAGCGTCCAAGCAGGCGCGGAAGCGTCCAAGCAGGCGCGGAAGCGTCCAAGCAGGCGCGGAAGCGTCCAAGCAGCCGCTGAAGCGTCCAAGCTGGCGCGGTAGCGTCCAAGCAGGCGCGGAAGAGTCCAAGCAGGCGCGGAGGCGTCCAAGCAGGCGCGGAAGCGTCCAAGCAGGCGCGGAAGCGCCCAAGCAGTCGCGGAAGCATGCAAGCAGGCGCGGAAGCGTGCAAGCAGGCGCGGAAGCGTGCAAGCAGGCGCGGAATCGTCCAAGCAGGCGCGGAAGCGTCCAAGCAGGCGCGGAAGCGTCCAAGCAGGCGCGGAAGCATCCAAGCAGTCGCGGAAGCGTCCAAGCAGGCGCGGAAGCGTTCAAGCAGGCGCGGAAACGCCAAAGCAGGCGCGGAAGCGTGCAAGCAGGCGCGGAAGCGTGCAAGCAGGCGCGGAAGCGCCCAAGCAGTCGCGGAAGCGTGCAAGCAGGCGCGGAAGCGTCCGAGCAGGCGCGGAAACGTCCAAGCATGCGCGGAAGAGTCCAAGCAGCCGCGGAAGCGTCCAAGCATGCGCGGAAGCGTCCAAGCAGGCGCGGAAGCGACCAAACAGGCGCGGAAGCGTCCAAGAAGGCGCGAAAGAATCCAAGCAGGTGCGGAAGCGTCCAAGCAGGCGCGGAAGCGTTCTAACAGGCGCGGAAGCGTCCAAGCAGGCGCGGAAGCGTCCAAGCAGGCGCGGAAGAGTCCAAGCAGGCGCGGAAGCGTCCAAGCAGGCGCGGAAGCGTCCAAGCAGGCGCGGTAGCGTCCAAGCAGGCGCGGAAACGTCCAAGCAGGCGCGGAAGCTTGCAAGAAGACGCAGAAGAGTCCAAGCAGGCGCGGTAGCGTCCAAGCAGTCGCGGAAGCGTCCAAGCAGTCGCGGAAGCGTCCAAGCAGGCGCGGAAGCGTCCAAGCAGTCGCGGAAGCGTGCAACCAGGCGCGGAAGCGTCCAAGCAGGCGCGGAAGCGTCCAAGCAGGCGTGGAAGAGTTCAAGCAGGCGCGGAAGCGTCCAAGCAGGCGCGGAAGCGTCCAAGCAGGCGCGGAAGCGTCCAAGCAGACGCGGAAGCGTCCAAGCAGGCGCGGAAGCGTCCAAGCAGGCGCGGAGGCGTCCAAGCAGGCGCGGAAGCGTCCAAGCAGGCGCGGAAGCGCCCAAGCAGTCGCGGAAGCGTGCAAGCAGGCGCGGAAGCGTGCAAGCAGGCGCGGAAGCGTGCAAGCAGGCGCGGAAGCGTCCAAGCAGGCGCGTAAGCGTCCAAGCAGGCGCGGAAGCGTCCAAGCAGGCGCGGAATCGTCCAAGCAAGCGCGGAAGCGTCCGAGCAGACGCGGAAACGTCCAAGTAGGCGTGGAAGCATGCAAGAAGGCGCCGAAGTGTCCAAGCAGACGTGGAAGCATGCAAGAAGGCGCAGAAGTGTCCAAGCAGGCGCGGAAGAGTCCAAGCAGGCGCGGAAGCGTCCAAGCAGGCGCGGAAGCGTCCAAGCAGGCGCGGAAGCGTCCAAGCAGGCGCGGAAGCGTCCAAGCAGGCGCGGAAGCGTTCAAGCAGGCGCGGAAACGCCCAAGCAGGCGCGGAAGCGTGCAAGCAGGCGCGGAAGCGTGCAAGCAGGCGCGGAAGCGCCCAAGCAGTCGCGGAAGCGTGCAAGCAGGCGCGGAAGCGTCCGAGCAGACGCGGAAACGTCCAAGTATGCGCGGAAGAGTCCAAGCAGGCGCGGAAGCGTCCAAGCAGGCGCGGAAACGTCCAAGGAGGCGCGGAATCGTCCAAGCATGCGCGGAAGAGTCCAAGCAGCCGCGGAAGCGTCCAAGCATGCGCGGAAGCGTCCAAGCAGGCGCGGAAACGTCCAAGGAGGCGCGGAATCGTCCAAGCATGCGTGGAAGAGTCCAAGCAGGCGCGGAAACGTCCAAGCATGCGCGGAAGAGTCCAAGCAGCCGCGGAAGCGTCCAAGCATGCGCGGAAGCGTCCAAGCAGGCGCGGAAGCGTCCAAGCAGGCGCGGAAGCGTCCAAGAAGGCGCGAAAGAATCCAAGCAGGTGCGGAAGCGTCCAAGCAGGCGCGGAAGCGTTCTAACAGGCGCGGAAGCGTCCAAGCAGGCGCGGAAGCGTCCAAGCAGGCGCGGAAGAGTCCAAGCAGGCGCGGAAGCGTCCAAGCAGGCGCGGAAGCGTCCAAGCAGGCGCGGTAGCGTCCAAGCAGGCGCGGAAACGTCCAAGCAGGCGCGGAAGCTTGCAAGAAGACGCAGAAGAGTCCAAGCAGGCGCGGTAGCGTCCAAGCAGTCGCGGAAGCGTCCAAGCAGGCGCGGAAGCGTCCAAGCAGTCGCGGAAGCGTGCAACCAGGCGCGGAAGCGTCCAAGCAGGCGCGGAAGCGTCCAAGCAGGCGTGGAAGAGTTCAAGCAGGCGCGGAAGCGTCCAAGCAGGCGCGGAAGCGTCCAAGCAGGCGCGGAAGCGTCCAAGCAGACGCGGAAGCGTCCAAGCAGGCGCGGAAGCGTCCAAGCAGGCGCGGAGGCGTCCAAGCAGGCGCGGAAGCGTCCAAGCAGGCGCGGAAGCGCCCAAGCAGTCGCGGAAGCGTGCAAGCAGGCGCGGAAGCGTGCAAGCAGGCGCGGAAGCGTGCAAGCAGGCGCGGAAGCGTCCAAGCAGGCGCGTAAGCGTCCAAGCAGGCGCGGAAGCGTCCAAGCAGGCGCGGAATCGTCCAAGCAAGCGCGGAAGCGTCCAAGCAGTCGCGGAAGCGTCCAAGCAGGCGCGGAAGAGTCCAAGCAGGCGCGGAAGCGTCCAAGCAAGCGCGGAAGCGTCCAAGCAGGCGCGGAAGCGTCCAAGCAGGCGCAGAACCGTGCAAACAGGCGCGGAAGCGTCCAAGTAGGCGTGGAAGCATGCAAGAAGGCGCAGAAGTGTCCAAGCAGACGTGGAAGCATGCAAGAAGGCGCAGAAGTGTCCAAGCAGGCGCGGAAGAGTCCAAGCAGGCGCGGAAGCGTCCAAGCAGGCGCGGAAGCGTCCAAGCAGGCGCGGAAGCGTCCAAGCAGGCGCGGAACCGTGCAAGCAGGCGCGGTAGCGTCCAAGCAGGCGCGGAAGCGTCCAAGCAGGCGCGGAAGCGGCCAAGCAGGCGTGGAAGCGTCCAAGCAGGTGCGGAAGCGTCCAAGCAGGCGCGGAAGCTTCCAAGCAGGCGCGGAAGCGTGCAACCAGGCGCGGAAGCGTCCAAGCAGGCGTGGAAGAGTTCAAGCAGGCGCAGAAGCGTCCAAGCAGGCGCGGAAGCGTCCAAGCAGCCGCGGAAGCGTGCAACCAGGCGCGGAAGCGTCCAAGCAGGCGCGGAAGCGTCCAAGCAGGCGCGGAAGCGTCCAAGCAGGCGCGGAAGCGTCCAAGCAGCCGCTGAAGCGTCCAAGCTGGCGCGGTAGCGTCCAAGCAGGCGCGGAAACGCCCAAGCAGGCGCGGAAGCGTGCAAGCAGGCGCGGAAGCGTGCAAGCAGGCGCGGAAGCGCCCAAGCAGTCGCGGAAGCGTGCAAGCAGGCGCGGAAGCGTCCGAGCAGACGCGGAAACGTCCAAGTATGCGCGGAAGAGTCCAAGCAGGCGCGGAAGCGTCCAAGCAGGCGCGGAAACGTCCAAGGAGGCGCGGAATCGTCCAAGCTTGCGTGGAAGAGTTCAAGCAGGCGCGGAAACGTCCAAGCATGCGCGGAAGAGTCCAAGCAGCCGCGGAAGCGTCCAAGCATGCGCGGAAGCGTCCAAGCAGGCGCGTAAGCGTCCAAGCAGGCGCGGAAGCGTCCAAGCAGGCGCGGAATCGTCCAAGTAAGCGCGGAAGCGTCCAAGCAGTCGCGGAAGCGTCCAAGCAGGCGCGGAAGAGTCCAAGCAGGCGCGGAAGCGTCCAAGCAAGCGCGGAAGCGTCCAAGCAGGCGCGGAAGCGTCCAAGCAGGCGCAGAACCGTGCAAGCAGGCGCGGAAGCGTCCAAGTAGGCGTGGAAGCATGCAAGAAGGCGCAGAAGTGTCCAAGCAGACGTGGAAGCATGCAAGAAGGCGCAGAAGTGTCCAAGCAGGCGCGGAAGAGTCCAAGCAGGCGCGGAAGCGTCCAAGCAGGCGCGGAAGCGTCCAAGCAGGCGCGGAAGCGTCCAAGCAGGCGCGGAACCGTGCAAGCAGGCGCGGTAGCGTCCAAGCAGGCGCGGAAGCGTCCAAGCAGGCGCGGAAGCGGCCAAGCAGGCGTGGAAGCGTCCAAGCAGGTGCGGAAGCGTCCAAGCAGGCGCGGAAGCTTCCAAGCAGGCGCGGAAGCGTGCAACCAGGCGCGGAAGCGTCCAAGCAGGCGTGGAAGAGTTCAAGCAGGCGCAGAAGCGTCCGAGCAGGCGCGGAAGCGTCCAAGCAGCCGCGGAAGCGTGCAACCAGGCGCGGAAGCGTCCAAGCAGGCGCGGAAGCGTCCAAGCAGGCGCGGAAGCGTCCAAGCAGGCGCGGAAGCGTCCAAGCAGGCGCGGAAGCGTCCAAGCAGCCGCTGAAGCGTCCAAGCTGGCGCGGTAGCGTCCAAGCAGGCGCGGAAGAGTCCAAGCAGGCGCGGAGGCGTCCAAGCAGGCGCGGAAACGTCCAAGCAGGCGCGGAAGCTTGCAAGAAGACGCAGAAGAGTCCAAGCAGACGCGGTAGCGTCCAAGCAGTCGCGGAAGCGTCCAAGCAGTCGCGGAAGCGTCCAAGCAGGCGCGGAAGCGTCCAAGCAGTCGCGGAAGCGTGCAACCAGGCGCGGAAGCGTCCAAGCAGGCGCGGAAGCGTCCAAGCAGGCGTGGAAGAGTTCAAGCAGGCGCGGAAGCGTCCAAGCAGGCGCGGAAGCGTCCAAGCAGGCGCGGAAGCGTCCAAGCAGACGCGGAAGCGTCCAAGCAGGCGCGGAAGCGTCCAAGCAGGCGCGGAGGCGTCCAAGCAGGCGCGGAAGCGTCCAAGCAGGCGCGGAAGCGCCCAAGCAGTCGCGGAAGCGTGCAAGCAGGCGCGGAAGCGTGCAAGCAGGCGCGGAAGCGTGCAAGCAGGCGCGGAAGCGTCCAAGCAGGCGCGTAAGCGTCCAAGCAGGCGCGGAAGCGTCCAAGCAGGCGCGGAATCGTCCAAGCAAGCGCGGAAGCGTCCAAGCAGTCGCGGAAGCGTCCAAGCAGGCGCGGAAGCATCCATATAGGAGCGGAAGCGTCCAAGCAGGCGCGGAAGCGTAAAAGCAGTCGCGGAAACGTCCAAGCAGGCGCGGTAGCGTCCAAGCAGGCGCGGAAACGTCCAAGCAGGCGCGGAAGAGTCCAAGCAGGCGCGGAAGCGTCCAAGCAGGCGCAGAACCGTGCAAGCAGGCGCGGAAGCCTCCAAGCAGGCGCGGTAGCGTCCATGCAGGCGCGGTAGCGTCCAAGCAGGCGCGGAAACGTCCAAGCAGGCGCGGAAGCATGCAAGAAGACGCAGAAGAGTCCAAGCAGGCGCGGAAGCGTCCAAGCAGGCGCGGAAACGTTCAAGTAGGCGCGGCAGCATGCACGAAGGCGCAGAAGAGTCCAAGCAGGCGGGGAAGCATGCAAGCAGCCGCGGAAGCGTCCAAGCAGGCGCGGTAGCGTCCAAGCAGGCGCGGAAGCGTCCAAGTAGGCGTGGAAGCATGCAAGAAGGCGCAGAAGTGTCCAAGCAGACGTGGAAGCATGCAAGAAGGCGCAGAAGTGTCCAAGCAGGCGCGGAATCATCTAAGCAGGCGCGGAAGCGTCCAAGCAGGCGCGGAAGCGTCCTAGCAGGCGCGGAAGCATCCAAGCAGACGCGGAATCGTCCAAGCAGGCGCGGAAGCGTCCAAGCAGGCGCGGAAGCGTCAAAGCTGGCGCGGAAGCGTCCAAGCAGGCGCGGAAGAGTCGAAGCAGACGCGGAATCGTCCAAGCAGGCGCGGAAGCGTCCAAGTAGGCGTGGAAGCATGCAAGAAGGCGCAGAAGTGTCCAAGCAGACGTGGAAGCATGCAAGAAGGCGCAGAAGTGTCCAAGCAGGCGCGGAATCATCCAAGCAGGCGCGGAAGCGTCCAAGCAGGCGCGGAAGCGTCCTAGCAGGCGCGGAAGCATCCAAGCAGACGCGGAATCGTCCAAGCAGGCGCGGAAGCGTCCAAGCAGGCGCGGAAGCGTCAAAGCTGGCGCGGAAGCGTCCAAGCAGGCGCGGAAGAGTCGAAGCAGACGCGGAATCGTCCAAGCAGGCGCGGAAGCGTCCAAGAAGGCGCGGAAGAATCCAAGCAGGTGCGGAAGCGTCCAAGCAGGCGCGGAAGCGTCCTAGCAGGCGCGGAAGCGTCCAAGCAGGCGCGGAAGCGTCCAAGCAGACGCGGAAGCATCCATACTTGCGCGGATGCGTCCAAGCAGGCGCAGAACCATGGAAGCAGGCGCGAAAGAGTACAAGCAGGCGCGGTAGCGTCCAAGCAGGCGCGCAAGCATCCATATAGGCGCGGAAGCGTCCAAGCAGGCGCGGAAGCGTAGAAGCAGGCGCGGTAGCGTCCAAGCAGGCGCGGAAGCGTCCAAGCAGGCGCGGAAACGTCCAAGTAGGTGCGGAAGCATGCAAAAAGGCGCAGAAGAGTCCAAGCAGGCGCGGTAGCGTCCAAGCAGTCGCGGAAGCGTCCAAGCAGGCGCGGTACCGTCCAAGCAGGCGCGGAAACGTCCAAGCAGGCGCGGAAGAGTCCAAGCAGGCGCGGAAGCGTCCAAGCAGGCGCGGAAAAGTCCAAGCATGCGCGGAAGCATGCAAGAAGACGCAGAAGAGTCCAAGCAGGCGCGGAAGCGTCCAAGCAGTCGCGGAAGCGTCCAAGCAGGCGCGGTAGTGTCCAAGCAGTCGCGGAAGCGTCCAAGCAGGCGCGGTAGCGTCCAAGCAATCGCGGAAGCGTCCAAGCAGGCGGGGAAGCATGCAAGCAGGCGCGGAAGAGTCCAAGCAGGCGCGGAAGCATCCATATAGGAGCGGAAGCGTCCAAGCAGGCGCGGAAGCGTAAAAGCAGTCGCGGAAACGTCCAAGCAGGCGCGGTAGCGTCCAAGCAGGCGCGGAAACGTCCAAGCAGGCGCGGAAGAGTCCAAGCAGGCGCGGAAGCCTCCAAGCAGGCGCGGAAGCGTCCAAGCAGGCGCGGTAGCGTCCAAGCAGGCGCGGAAACGTCCAAGCAGGCGCGGAAGCATGCAAGAAGACGCAGAAGAGTCCAAGCAGGCGCGGAAGCGTCCAAGCAGGCGCGGAAACGTTCAAGTAGGCGCGGCAGCATGCACGAAGGCGCAGAAGAGTCCAAGCAGGCGGGGAAGCATGCAAGCAGGCGCGGAAGCGTCCAAGCAGGCGCGGTAGCGTCCAAGCAGGCGCGGAAGCGTCCAAGCAGGCGCGGAAGCGTCCAAGCAGGCGCGGTAGCGTCCAAGCAGGCGCTGAAACGTCCAAGCAGGCGCGGAAGCGTCCAAGCAGGCGCGGAAGCGTCCAAGCAGGCGTGGAAGAGTTCAAGCAGGCGCGGAAGCGTCCAAGCAGGCGCGGAAGCGTCCAAGCAGTCGCGGAAGCGTGCAACCAGGCGCGGAAGCGTCCAAGCAGGCGCGGAAGCGTCCAAGCAGGCGCGGAAGCGTCCAAGCAGGCGCGGAAGCGTCCAAGCAGCCGCTGAAGCGTCCAAGCTGGCGCGGTAGCGTCCAAGCAGGCGCGGAAGAGTCCAAGCAGGCGCGGAAGCGTCCAAGCAGGCGCGGAAGCGTCCAAGCAGGCGCGGAAGCGTCCAAGCAGACGCGGAAGCGTCCAAGCAGGCGCGGAAGCGTCCAAGCAGGCGCGGAGGCGTCCAAGCAGGCGCGGAAGCGTCCAAGCAGGCGCGGTAGCGTCCAAGCAGGCGCGGAAGCGTCCAAGCAGGCGCGGAAGCGTCCAAGCAGGCGCGGTAGCGTCCAAGCAGGCGCTGAAACGTCCAAGCAGGCGCGGAAGCTTGCAAGAAGACGCAGAAGAGTCCAAGCAGGCGCGGTAGCGTCCAAGCAGTCGCGGAAGCGTCCAAGCAGTCGCGGAAGCGTCCAAGCAGGCGCGGAAGCGTCCAAGCAGTCGCGGAAGCGTGCAACCAGGCGCGGAAGCGTCCAAGCAGGCGCGGAAGCGTCCAAGCAGGCGTGGAAGAGTTCAAGCAGGCGCGGAAGCGTCCAAGCAGGCGCGGAAGCGTCCAAGCAGTCGCGGAAGCGTGCAACCAGGCGCGGAAGCGTCCAAGCAGGCGCGGAAGCGTCCAAGCAGGCGCGGAAGCGTCCAAGCAGGCGCGGAAGCGTCCAAGCAGCCGCTGAAGCGTCCAAGCTGGCGCGGTAGCGTCCAAGCAGGCGCGGAAGAGTCCAAGCAGGCGCGGAAGCGTCCAAGCAGACGCGGAATCGTCCAAGCAGGCGCGGAAGCGTCCAAGCAGGCGCGGAAGCGTCAAAGCAGGCGCGGAAGCGTCCAAGCAGGCGCGGAAGAGTCGAAGCAGACGCGGAATCGTCCAAGCAGGCGCGGAAGCGTCCAAGAAGGCGCGGAAGAATCCAAGCAGGTGCGGAAGCGTCCAAGCAGGCGCGGAAGCGTCCTAGCAGGCGCGGAAGCGTCCAAGCAGGCGCGGAAGCGTCCAAGCAGACGCGGAAGCATCCATACTTGCGCGGATGCGTCCAAGCAGGCGCAGAACCATGGAAGCAGGCGCGAAAGAGTACAAGCAGGCGCGGTAGCGTCCAAGCAGGCGCGCAAGCATCCATATAGGCGCGGAAGCGTCCAAGCAGGCGCGGAAGCGTAGAAGCAGGCGCGGTAGCGTCCAAGCAGGCGCGGAAGCGTCCAAGCAGGCGCGGAAACGTCCAAGTAGGTGCGGAAGCATGCAAAAAGGCGCAGAAGAGTCCAAGCAGGCGCGGTAGCGTCCAAGCAGTCGCGGAAGCGTCCAAGCAGGCGCGGTACCGTCCAAGCAGGCGCGGAAACGTCCAAGCAGGCGCGGAAGAGTCCAAGCAGGCGCGGAAGCGTCCAAGCAGGCGCGGAAAAGTCCAAGCATGCGCGGAAGCATGCAAGAAGACGCAGAAGAGTCCAAGCAGGCGCGGAAGCGTCCAAGCAGTCGCGGAAGCGTCCAAGCAGGCGCGGTAGTGTCCAAGCAGTCGCGGAAGCGTCCAAGCAGGCGCGGTAGCGTCCAAGCAATCGCGGAAGCGTCCAAGCAGGCGGGGAAGCATGCAAGCAGGCGCGGAAGAGTCCAAGCAGGCGCGGAAGCATCCATATAGGAGCGGAAGCGTCCAAGCAGGCGCGGAAGCGTAAAAGCAGTCGCGGAAACGTCCAAGCAGGCGCGGTAGCGTCCAAGCAGGCGCGGAAACGTCCAAGCAGGCGCGGAAGAGTCCAAGCAGGCGCGGAAGCGTCCAAGCAGGCGCAGAACCGTGCAAGCAGGCGCGGAAGCCTCCAAGCAGGCGCGGAAGCGTCCAAGCAGGCGCGGTAGCGTCCAAGCAGGCGCGGAAACGTCCAAGCAGGCGCGGAAGCATGCAAGAAGACGCAGAAGAGTCCAAGCAGGCGCGGAAGCGTCCAAGCAGGCGCGGAAACGTTCAAGTAGGCGCGGCAGCATGCACGAAGGCGCAGAAGAGTCCAAGCAGGCGGGGAAGCATGCAAGCAGGCGCGGAAGCGTCCAAGCAGGCGCGGTAGCGTCCAAGCAGGCGCGGAAGCGTCCAAGCAGGCGCGGAAGCGTCCAAGCAGGCGCGGTAGCGTCCAAGCAGGCGCTGAAACGTCCAAGCAGGCGCGGAAGCTTGCAAGAAGACGCAGAAGAGTCCAAGCAGGCGCGGTAGCGTCCAAGCAGTCGCGGAAGCGTCCAAGCAGTCGCGGAAGCGTCCAAGCAGGCGCGGAAGCGTCCAAGCAGTCGCGGAAGCGTGCAACCAGGCGCGGAAGCGTCCAAGCAGGCGCGGAAGCGTCCAAGCAGGCGTGGAAGAGTTCAAGCAGGCGCGGAAGCGTCCAAGCAGGCGCGGAAGCGTCCAAGCAGTCGCGGAAGCGTGCAACCAGGCGCGGAAGCGTCCAAGCAGGCGCGGAAGCGTCCAAGCAGGCGCGGAAGCGTCCAAGCAGGCGCGGAAGCGTCCAAGCAGCCGCTGAAGCGTCCAAGCTGGCGCGGTAGCGTCCAAGCAGGCGCGGAAGAGTCCAAGCAGGCGCGGAAGCGTCCAAGCAGGCGCGGAAGCGTCCAAGCAGGCGCGGAAGCGTCCAAGCAGACGCGGAAGCGTCCAAGCAGGCGCGGAAGCGTCCAAGCAGGCGCGGAGGCGTCCAAGCAGGCGCGGAAGCGTCCAAGCAGGCGCGGTAGCGTCCAAGCAGGCGCGGAAGCGTCCAAGCAGGCGCGGAAGCGTCCAAGCAGGCGCGGTAGCGTCCAAGCAGGCGCTGAAACGTCCAAGCAGGCGCGGAAGCTTGCAAGAAGACGCAGAAGAGTCCAAGCAGGCGCGGTAGCGTCCAAGCAGTCGCGGAAGCGTCCAAGCAGTCGCGGAAGCGTCCAAGCAGGCGCGGAAGCGTCCAAGCAGTCGCGGAAGCGTGCAACCAGGCGCGGAAGCGTCCAAGCAGGCGCGGAAGCGTCCAAGCAGGCGTGGAAGAGTTCAAGCAGGCGCGGAAGCGTCCAAGCAGGCGCGGAAGCGTCCAAGCAGTCGCGGAAGCGTGCAACCAGGCGCGGAAGCGTCCAAGCAGGCGCGGAAGCGTCCAAGCAGGCGCGGAAGCGTCCAAGCAGGCGCGGAAGCGTCCAAGCAGCCGCTGAAGCGTCCAAGCTGGCGCGGTAGCGTCCAAGCAGGCGCGGAAGAGTCCAAGCAGGCGCGGAAGCGTCCAAGCAGGCGCGGAAGCGTCCAAGCAGGCGCGGAAGCGTCCAAGCAGACGCGGAAGCGTCCAAGCAGTCGCGGAAGCGTGCAACCAGGCGCGGAAGCGTCCAAGCAGGCGCGGAAGCGTCCAAGCAGGCGTGGAAGAGTTCAAGCAGGCGCGGAAGCGTCCAAGCAGGCGCGGAAACGTCCAAGTAGGTGCGGAAGCATGCAAAAAGGCGCAGAAGAGTCCAAGCAGGCGCGGTAGCGTCCAAGCAGTCGCGGAAGCGTCCAAGCAGGCGCGGTACCGTCCAAGCAGGCGCGGAAACGTCCAAGCAGGCGCGGAAGAGTCCAAGCAGGCGCGGAAGCGTCCAAGCAGGCGCGGAAAAGTCCAAGCATGCGCGGAAGCATGCAAGAAGACGCAGAAGAGTCCAAGCAGGCGCGGAAGCGTCCAAGCAGTCGCGGAAGCGTGCAACCAGGCGCGGAAGCGTCCAAGCAGGCGCGGAAGCGTCCAAGCAGGCGCGGAAGCGTCCAAGCAGGCGCGGAAGCGTCCAAGCAGCCGCTGAAGCGTCCAAGCTGGCGCGGTAGCGTCCAAGCAGGCGCGGAAGAGTCCAAGCAGGCGCGGAAGCGTCCAAGCAGGCGCGGAAGCGTCCAAGCAGGCGCGGAAGCGTCCAAGCAGACGCGGAAGCGTCCAAGCAGTCGCGGAAGCGTGCAACCAGGCGCGGAAGCGTCCAAGCAGGCGCGGAAGCGTCCAAGCAGGCGTGGAAGAGTTCAAGCAGGCGCGGAAGCGTCCAAGCAGGCGCGGAAACGTCCAAGTAGGTGCGGAAGCATGCAAAAAGGCGCAGAAGAGTCCAAGCAGGCGCGGTAGCGTCCAAGCAGTCGCGGAAGCGTCCAAGCAGGCGCGGTACCGTCCAAGCAGGCGCGGAAACGTCCAAGCAGGCGCGGAAGAGTCCAAGCAGGCGCGGAAGCGTCCAAGCAGGCGCGGAAAAGTCCAAGCATGCGCGGAAGCATGCAAGAAGACGCAGAAGAGTCCAAGCAGGCGCGGAAGCGTCCAAGCAGTCGCGGAAGCGTCCAAGCAGGCGCGGTAGTGTCCAAGCAGTCGCGGAAGCGTCCAAGCAGGCGCGGTAGCGTCCAAGCAGGCGCGGAAACGTCCAAGCAGGCGCGGAAGAGTCCAAGCAGGCGCGGAAGCGTCCAAGCAGGCGCAGTACCGTGCAAGCAGGCGCGGAAGCCTCCAAGCAGGCGCGGTAGCGTCCAAGCAGGCGCGGTAGCGTCCAAGCAGGCGCGGAAACGTCCAAGCAGGCGCGGAAGCATGCAAGAAGACGCAGAAGAGTCCAAGCAGGCGCGGAAGCGTCCAAGCAGGCGCGGAAACGTTCAAGTAGGCGCGGCAGCATGCACGAAGGCGCAGAAGAGTCCAAGCAGGCGGGGAAGCATGCAAGCAGCCGCGGAAGCGTCCAAGCAGGCGCGGTAGCGTCCAAGCAGGCGCGGAAGCGTCCAAGCAGGCGCGGAAGCGTCCAAGCAGGCGCGGTAGCGTCCAAGCAGACGCGGAAACGTCCAAGCAGGCGCGGAAGCTTGCAAGAAGACGCAGAAGAGTCCAAGCAGGCGCGGTAGCGTCCAAGCAGTCGCGGAAGCGTCCAAGCAGTCGCGGAAGCGTCCAAGCAGGCGCGGAAGCGTCCAAGCAGTCGCGGAAGCGTGCAACCAGGCGCGGAAGCGTCCAAGCAGGCGCGGAAGCGTCCAAGCAGGCGTGGAAGAGTTCAAGCAGGCGCGGAAGCGTCCAAGCAGGCGCGGAAGCGTCCAAGCAGTCGCGGAAGCGTGCAACCAGGCGCGGAAGCGTCCAAGCAGGCGCGGAAGCGTCCAAGCAGGCGCGGAAGCGTCCAAGCAGGCGCGGAAGCGTCCAAGCAGGCGCGGAAGAGTCCAAGCAGGCGCGGAAGCGTCCAAGCAGGCGCGGAAAAGTCCAAGCATGCGCGGAAGCATGCAAGAAGACGCAGAAGAGTCCAAGCAGGCGCGGAAGCGTCCAAGCAGTCGCGGAAGCGTCCAAGCAGGCGCGGTAGTGTCCAAGCAGTCGCGAAAGCGTCCAAGCAGGCGCGGTAGCGTCCAAGCAATCGCGGAAGCGTCCAAGCAGGCGGGGAAGCATGCAAGCAGGCGCGGAAGAGTCCAAGCAGGCGCGGAAGCATCCATATAGGAGCGGAAGCGTCCAAGCAGGCGCGGAAGCGTAAAAGCAGTCGCGGAAACGTCCAAGCAGGCGCGGTAGCGTCCAAGCAGGCGCGGAAACGTCCAAGCAGGCGCGGAAGCGTCCAATCAGGCGCGGAAGAGTCCAAGCAGGCGCGGAAGCGTCCAAGCAAGCGCGGAAGCGTCCAAGCAGGCGCGGAAGCGTCCAAGAAGGCGCAGAACCGTGCAAGCAGGCGCGGAAGCGTCCAAGTAGGCGTGGGAGCATGCAAGAAGGCGCAGAAGTGTCCAAGCAGACGTGGAAGCATGCAAGAAGGCGCAGAAGTGTCCAAGCAGGCGCGGAATCATCTAAGCAGGCGCGGAAGCGTCCAAGCTGGCGCGGTAGCGTCCAAGCAGGCGCGGAAGAGTCCAAGCAGACGCGGAATCGTCCAAGCAGGCGCGGAAGCGTCCAAGAAGGCGCGAAAGAATCCAAGCAGGTGCGGAAGCATCCAAGCAGGCGCGGAAGCGTTCTAGCAGGCGCGGAAGCGTCCAAGCAGGCGCGGAAGCGTCCAAGCAGACGCGGAATCGTCCAAGCAGGCGTGGAAGCGTCCTAGCAGGCGCGGAAGCATCCAAGCAGAAGCGGAAGCGTCCAAGCAGGCGCGGAATCGTCCAAGCAAGCGCGGAAGCGTCCAAGCAGGCGCGGAAGAATCCAAGCAGGTGCGGAAGCGTCCAAGCAGGCGCGGAAGCGTTCTAGCAGGCGCGGAAGCGTCCAAGCAGGCGCGGAAGCGTCCAAGCAGACACGGAATCGTCCAAGCAGGCGCGGAAACGTCCAAGCAGGCGCGGAAGCATGCAAGAAGACGCAGAAGAGTCCAAGCAGGCGCGGAAGCGTCCAAGCAGGCGCGGAAACGTTCAAGTAGGCGCGGCAGCATGCACGAAGGCGCAGAAGAGTCCAAGCAGGCGGGGAAGCATGCAAGCAGGCGCGGAAGCGTCCAAGCAGGCGCGGTAGCGTCCAAGCAGGCGCGGAAGCGTCCAAGCAGGCGCGGAAGCGTCCAAGCAGGCGCGGTTGCGTCCAAGCAGGCGCGGAAACGTCCAAGCAGGCGCGGAAGCTTGCAAGAAGACGCAGAAGAGTCCAAGCAGGCGCGGTAGCGTCCAAGCAGTCGCGGAAGCGTCCATGCAGTCGCGGAAGCGTCCAAGCAGGCGCGGAAGCGTCCAAGCAGTCGCGGAAGCGTGCAACCAGGCGCGGAAGCGTCCAAGCAGGCGCGGAAGCGTCCAAGCAGGCGTGGAAGAGTCCAAGCAGGCGCGGAAGCGTGCAAGCAGGCGCAGTACCGTGCAAGCAGGCGCGGAAGCCTCCAAGCAGGCGCGGTAGCGTCCAAGCAGGCGCGGTAGCGTCCAAGCAGGCGCGGAAACGTCCAAGCAGGCGCGGAAGCATGCAAGAAGACGCAGAAGAGTCCAAGCAGGCGCGGAAGCGTCCAAGCAGGCGCGGAAACGTTCAAGTAGGCGCGGCAGCATGCACGAAGGCGCAGAAGAGTCCAAGCAGGCGGGGAAGCATGCAAGCAGCCGCGGAAGCGTCCAAGCAGGCGCGGTAGCGTCCAAGCAGGCGCGGAAGCGTCCAAGCAGGCGCGGAAGCGTCCAAGCAGGCGCGGTAGCGTCCAAGCAGACGCGGAAACGTCCAAGCAGGCGCGGAAGCTTGCAAGAAGACGCAGAAGAGTCCAAGCAGGCGCGGTAGCGTCCAAGCAGTCGCGGAAGCGTCCAAGCAGTCGCGGAAGCGTCCAAGCAGGCGCGGAAGCGTCCAAGCAGTCGCGGAAGCGTGCAACCAGGCGCGGAAGCGTCCAAGCAGGCGCGGAAGCGTCCAAGCAGGCGTGGAAGAGTTCAAGCAGGCGCGGAAGCGTCCAAGCAGGCGCGGAAGCGTCCAAGCAGTCGCGGAAGCGTGCAACCAGGCGCGGAAGCGTCCAAGCAGGCGCGGAAGCGTCCAAGCAGGCGCGGAAGCGTCCAAGCAGGCGCGGAAGCGTCCAAGCAGGCGCGGAAGAGTCCAAGCAGGCGCGGAAGCGTCCAAGCAGGCGCGGAAAAGTCCAAGCATGCGCGGAAGCATGCAAGAAGACGCAGAAGAGTCCAAGCAGGCGCGGAAGCGTCCAAGCAGTCGCGGAAGCGTCCAAGCAGGCGCGGTAGTGTCCAAGCAGTCGCGAAAGCGTCCAAGCAGGCGCGGTAGCGTCCAAGCAATCGCGGAAGCGTCCAAGCAGGCGGGGAAGCATGCAAGCAGGCGCGGAAGAGTCCAAGCAGGCGCGGAAGCATCCATATAGGAGCGGAAGCGTCCAAGCAGGCGCGGAAGCGTAAAAGCAGTCGCGGAAACGTCCAAGCAGGCGCGGTAGCGTCCAAGCAGGCGCGGAAACGTCCAAGCAGGCGCGGAAGCGTCCAATCAGGCGCGGAAGAGTCCAAGCAGGCGCGGAAGCGTCCAAGCAAGCGCGGAAGCGTCCAAGCAGGCGCGGAAGCGTCCAAGAAGGCGCAGAACCGTGCAAGCAGGCGCGGAAGCGTCCAAGTAGGCGTGGGAGCATGCAAGAAGGCGCAGAAGTGTCCAAGCAGACGTGGAAGCATGCAAGAAGGCGCAGAAGTGTCCAAGCAGGCGCGGAATCATCTAAGCAGGCGCGGAAGCGTCCAAGCTGGCGCGGTAGCGTCCAAGCAGGCGCGGAAGAGTCCAAGCAGACGCGGAATCGTCCAAGCAGGCGCGGAAGCGTCCAAGAAGGCGCGAAAGAATCCAAGCAGGTGCGGAAGCATCCAAGCAGGCGCGGAAGCGTTCTAGCAGGCGCGGAAGCGTCCAAGCAGGCGCGGAAGCGTCCAAGCAGACGCGGAATCGTCCAAGCAGGCGTGGAAGCGTCCTAGCAGGCGCGGAAGCATCCAAGCAGAAGCGGAAGCGTCCAAGCAGGCGCGGAATCGTCCAAGCAAGCGCGGAAGCGTCCAAGCAGGCGCGGAAGAATCCAAGCAGGTGCGGAAGCGTCCAAGCAGGCGCGGAAGCGTTCTAGCAGGCGCGGAAGCGTCCAAGCAGGCGCGGAAGCGTCCAAGCAGACACGGAATCGTCCAAGCAGGCGCGGAAACGTCCAAGCAGGCGCGGAAGCATGCAAGAAGACGCAGAAGAGTCCAAGCAGGCGCGGAAGCGTCCAAGCAGGCGCGGAAACGTTCAAGTAGGCGCGGCAGCATGCACGAAGGCGCAGAAGAGTCCAAGCAGGCGGGGAAGCATGCAAGCAGGCGCGGAAGCGTCCAAGCAGGCGCGGTAGCGTCCAAGCAGGCGCGGAAGCGTCCAAGCAGGCGCGGAAGCGTCCAAGCAGGCGCGGTTGCGTCCAAGCAGGCGCGGAAACGTCCAAGCAGGCGCGGAAGCTTGCAAGAAGACGCAGAAGAGTCCAAGCAGGCGCGGTAGCGTCCAAGCAGTCGCGGAAGCGTCCAAGCAGTCGCGGAAGCGTCCAAGCAGGCGCGGAAGCGTCCAAGCAGTCGCGGAAGCGTGCAACCAGGCGCGGAAGCGTCCAAGCAGGCGCGGAAGCGTCCAAGCAGGCGTGGAAGAGTCCAAGCAGGCGCGGAAGCGTGCAAGCAGGCGCGGAAGCGTGCAAGCAGGCGCGGAAGCGTCCAAGCAGGCGCGGAAGCGTCCAAGCAGGCGCGGAAGCGTCCAAGCAGGCGCGGAAGCATCCAAGCAGTCGCGGAAGCGTCCAAGCAGGCGCGGAAGCGTTCAAGCAGGCGCGGAAACGCCCAAGCAGGCGCGGAAGCATCCAAGCAGACGCGGAATCGTCCAAGCAGGCGCGGAAGCGTCCAAGCAGGCGCGGAAGCGTCCAAGCAGTCGCGGAAGCGTCCAAGCAGGCGCGGAAGCGTCCAAGCAGTCGCGGAAGCGTGCAACCAGGCGCGGAAGCGTCCAAGCAGGCGTGGAAGAGTTCAAGCAGGCGCGGAAGCGTCCAAGCAGGCGCGGAAGCGTCCAAGCAGGCGCGGAAGCGTCCAAGCAGACGCGGAAGCGTCCAAGCAGGCGCGGAAGCGTCCAAGCAGGCGCGGAGGCGTCCAAGCAGGCGCGGAAGCGTCCAAGCAGGCGCGGAAGCGCCCAAGCAGTCGCGGAAGCGTGCAAGCAGGCGCGGAAGCGTGCAAGCAGGCGCGGAAGCGTGCAAGCAGGCGCGGAAGCGTCCAAGCAGGCGCGTAAGCGTCCAAGCAGGCGCGGAAGCGTCCAAGCAGGCGCGGAATCGTCCAAGCAAGCGCGGAAGCGTCCAAGCAGTCGCGGAAGCGTCCAAGCAGGCGCGGAAGAGTCCAAGCAGGCGCGGAAGCGTCCAAGCAAGCGCGGAAGCGTCCAAGCAGGCGCGGAAGCGTCCAAGCAGGCGCAGAACCGTGCAAGCAGGCGCGGAAGCGTCCAAGTAGGCGTGGAAGCATGCAAGAAGGCGCAGAAGTGTCCAAGCAGACGTGGAAGCATGCAAGAAGGCGCAGAAGTGTCCAAGCAGGCGCGGAAGAGTCCAAGCAGGCGCGGAAGCGTCCAAGCAGGCGCGGAAGCGTCCAAGCAGGCGCGGAAGCGTCCAAGCAGGCGCGGAACCGTGCAAGCAGGCGCGGTAGCGTCCAAGCAGGCGCGGAAGCGTCCAAGCAGGCGCGGAAGCGGCCAAGCAGGCGTGGAAGCGTCCAAGCAGGTGCGGAAGCGTCCAAGCAGGCGCGGAAGCTTCCAAGCAGGCGCGGAAGCGTGCAACCAGGCGCGGAAGCGTCCAAGCAGGCGTGGAAGAGTTCAAGCAGGCGCAGAAGCGTCCAAGCAGGCGCGGAAGCGTCCAAGCAGCCGCGGAAGCGTGCAACCAGGCGCGGAAGCGTCCAAGCAGGCGCGGAAGCGTGCAAGCAGGCGCGGAAGCGTCCAAGCAGGCGCGGAAGCGTCCAAGCAGCCGCTGAAGCGTCCAAGCTGGCGCGGTAGCGTCCAAGCAGGCGCGGAAGAGTCCAAGCAGGCGCGGAGGCGTCCAAGCAGGCGCGGAAGCGTCCAAGCAGGCGCGGAAGCGCCCAAGCAGTCGCGGAAGCGTGCAAGCAGGCGCGGAAGCGTGCAAGCAGGCGCGGAAGCGTGCAAGCAGGCGCGGAAGCGTCCAAGCAGGCGCGGAAGCGTCCAAGCAGGCGCGGAAGCGTCCAAGCAGGCGCGGAAGCATCCAAGCAGTCGCGGAAGCGTCCAAGCAGGCGCGGAAGCGTTCAAGCAGGCGCGGAAACGCCCAAGCAGGCGCGGAAGCGTGCAAGCAGGCGCGGAAGCGTGCAAGCAGGCGCGGAAGCGCCCAAGCAGTCGCGGAAGCGTGCAAGCAGGCGCGGAAGCGTCCGAGCAGACGCGGAAACGTCCAAGTATGCGCGGAAGAGTCCAAGCAGGCGCGGAAGCGTCCAAGCAGGCGCGGAAACGTCCAAGGAGGCGCGGAATCGTCCAAGCATGCGCGGAAGAGTCCAAGCAGCCGCGGAAGCGTCCAAGCATGCGCGGAAGCGTCCAAGCAGGCGCGGAAACGTCCAAGGAGGCGCGGAATCGTCCAAGCATGCGTGGAAGAGTCCAAGCAGGCGCGGAAACGTCCAAGCATGCGCGGAAGAGTCCAAGCAGCCGCGGAAGCGTCCAAGCATGCGCGGAAGCGTCCAAGCAGGCGCGGAAGCGTCCAAGCAGGCGCGGAAGCGTCCAAGCAGGCGCGGAAGCGTGCAAGCAGGCGCGGAATCGTCCAAGCAGGCGCGGAAGCGTCCAAGCAGGCGCGGAAGCGTGCAAGCAGGCGCGGAAGCGTACAAGCATGCGTGGAAGAGTCCAAGCAGGCGCGGAAACGTCCAAGCAGGCGCGGAAGAATCCAAGCAGGTGCGGAAGCGTCCAAGCAGGCGCGGAAGAGTCCAAGCAGACGCGGAATCGTCCAAGCAGGCGCGGAAGCGTCCAAGAAGGCGCGAAAGAATCCAAGCAGGTGCGGAAGCGTCCAAGCAGGCGCGGAAGCGTTCTAACAGGCGCGGAAGCGTCCAAGCAGGCGCGGAAGCGTCCAAGCAGGCGCGGAAGAGTCCAAGCAGGCGCGGAAGCGTCCAAGCAAGCGCGGAAGCGTCCAAGCAGGCGCGGAAGCGTCCAAGTAGGCGTGGAAGCATGCAAGAAGGCGCAGAAGTGTCCAAGCAGACGTGGAAGCATGCAAGAAGGCGCAGAAGTGTCCAAGCAGGCGCGGAATCATCTAAGCAGGCGCGGAAGCGTCCAAGCAGGCGCGGAAGCGTCCTAGCAGGCGCGGAAGCATCCAAGCAGACGCGGAATCGTCCAAGCAGGCGCGGAAGCGTCCAAGCAGGCGCGGAAGCGTCAAAGCTGGCGCGGAAGCGTCCAAGCAGGCGCGGAAGAGTCGAAGCAGACGCGGAATCGTCCAAGCAGGCGCGGAAGCGTCCAAGAAGGCGCGGAAGAATCCAAGCAGGTGCGGAAGCGTCCAAGCAGGCGCGGAAGCGTCCTAGCAGGCGCGGAAGCGTCCAAGCAGGCGCGGAAGCGTCCAAGCAGGCGCGGAAGCATCCATACTTGCGCGGATGCGTCCAAGCAGGCGCAGAACCATGGAAGCAGGCGCGAAAGAGTACAAGCAGGCGCAGTAGCGTCCAAGCAGGCGCGCAAGCATCCATATAGGCGCGGAAGCGTCCAAGCAGGCGCGGAAGCGTAGAAGCAGGCGCGGTAGCGTCCAAGCAGGCGCGGAAGCGTCCAAGCAGGCGCGGAAACGTCCAAGTAGGTGCGGAAGCATGCAAAAAGGCGCAGAAGAGTCCAAGCAGGCGCGGTAGCGTCCAAGCAGTCGCGGAAGCGTCCAAGCAGGCGCGGTACCGTCCAAGCAGGCGCGGAAACGTCCAAGCAGGCGCGGAAGAGTCCAAGCAGGCGCGGAAGCGTCCAAGCAGGCGCGGAAAAGTCCAAGCATGCGCGGAAGCATGCAAGAAGACGCAGAAGAGTCCAAGCAGGCGCGGAAGCGTCCAAGCAGTCGCGGAAGCGTCCAAGCAGGCGCGGTAGTGTCCAAGCAGTCGCGGAAGCGTCCAAGCAGGCGCGGTAGCGTCCAAGCAATCGCGGAAGCGTCCAAGCAGGCGGGGAAGCATGCAAGCAGGCGTGGAAGAGTCCAAGCAGGCGCGGAAGCATCCATATAGGAGCGGAAGCGTCCAAGCAGGCGCGGAAGCGTAAAAGCAGTCGCGGAAACGTCCAAGCAGGCGCGGTAGCGTCCAAGCAGGCGCGGAAACGTCCAAACAGGCGCGGAAGAGTCCAAGCAGGCGCGGAAGCGTCCAAGCAGGCGCAGAACCGTGCAAGCAGGCGCGGAAGCCTCCAAGCAGGCGCGGTAGCGTCCATGCAGGCGCGGTAGCGTCCAAGCAGGCGCGGAAACGTCCAAGCAGGCGCGGAAGCATGCAAGAAGACGCAGAAGAGTCCAAGCAGGCGCGGAAGCGTCCAAGCAGGCGCGGAAACGTTCAAGTAGGCGCGGCAGCATGCACGAAGGCGCAGAAGAGTCCAAGCAGGCGGGGAAGCATGCAAGCAGCCGCGGAAGCGTCCAAGCAGGCGCGGTAGCGTCCAAGCAGGCGCGGAAGCGTCCAAGCAGGCGCGGAAGCGTCCAAGCAGGCGCGGTAGCGTCCAAGCAGGCGCGGAAACGTCCAAGCAGGCGCGGAAGCTTGCAAGAAGACGCAGAAGAGTCCAAGCAGGCGCGGTAGCGTCCAAGCAGTCGCGGAAGCGTCCAAGCAGTCGCGGAAGCGTCCAAGCAGGCGCGGAAGCGTCCAAGCAGTCGCGGAAGCGTGCAACCAGGCGCGGAAGCGTCCAAGCAGGCGCGGAAGCGTCCAAGCAGGCGTGGAAGAGTTCAAGCAGGCGCGGAAGCGTCCAAGCAGGCGCGGAAGCGTCCAAGCAGTCGCGGAAGCGTGCAACCAGGCGCGGAAGCGTCCAAGCAGGCGCGGAAGCGTCCAAGCAGGCGCGGAAGCGTCCAAGCAGGCGCGGAAGCGTCCAAGCAGCCGCTGAAGCGTCCAAGCTGGCGCGGTAGCGTCCAAGCAGGCGCGGAAGAGTCCAAGCAGGCGCGGAAGCGTCCAAGCAGGTGCGGAAGCGTCCAAGCAGGCGCGGAAGCGTCCAAGCAGACGCGGAAGCGTCCAAGCAGGCGCGGAAGCGTCCAAGCAGGCGCGGAGGCGTCCAAGCAGGCGCGGAAGCGTCCAAGCAGGCGCGGAAGCGCCCAAGCAGTCGCGGAAGCGTGCAAGCAGGCGCGGAAGCGTGCAAGCAGGCGCGGAAGCGTGCAAGCAGGCGCGGAAGCGTCCAAGCAGGCGCGGAAGCGTCCAAGCAGTCGCGGAAGCGTGCAACCAGGCGCGGAAGCGTCCGAGCAGACGCGGAAACGTCCAAGTATGCGCGGAAGAGTCCAAGCAGGCGCGGAAGCGTCCAAGCAGGCGCGGAAACGTCCAAGGAGGCGCGGAATCGTCCAAGCATGCGTGGAAGAGTCCAAGCAGGCGCGGAAACGTCCAAGCATGCGCGGAAGAGTCCAAGCAGCCGCGGAAGCGTCCAAGCATGCGCGGAAGCGTCCAAGCAGGCGCGGAAACGTGCAAGGAGGCGCGGAATCGTCCAAGCATGCGTGGAAGAGTCCAAGCAGGCGCGGAAACGTCCAAGCATGCGCGGAAGAGTCCAAGCAGCCGCGGAAGCGTCCAAGCATGCGCGGAAGCGTCCAAGCAGGCGCGGAAGCGTCCAAGCAGGCGCGGAAGCGTCCAAGCAGGCGCGGAAGCGTCCAAGCAGGCGCGGAAGCGTGCAAGTAGGCGCGGAATCGTCCAAGCAGGCGCGGAAGCGTCCAAGCAGGCGCGGAAGCGTGCAAGCAGGCGCGGAAGCGTACAAGCATGCGTGGAAGAGTCCAAGCAGGCGCGGAAACGTCCAAGCAGGCGCGGAAGAATCCAAGCAGGTGCGGAAGCGTCCAAGCAGGCGCGGAAGAGTCCAAGCAGACGCGGAATCGTCCAAGCAGGCGCGGAAGCGTCCAAGAAGGCGCGAAAGAATCCAAGCAGGTGCGGAAGCGTCCAAGCAGGCGCGGAAGCGTTCTAACAGGCGCGGAAGCGTCCAAGCAGGCGCGGAAGCGTCCAAGCAGACGCGGAATCGTCCAAGCAGGCGTGGAAGCGTCCTAGCAGGCGCGGAAGCATCCAAGCAGAAGCGGAATCGTCCAAGCTGGCGCGAAAGCGTCCAAGCAGGCGCGGAAGCGTCCAAGCAGGCGCGGAAGCGTCCAAGCAGGCGCGGAAGCATCCAAGCAGTCGCGGAAGCGTCCAAGCAGGCGCGGAAGCGTTCAAGCAGGCGCGGAAACGCCCAAGCAGGCGCGGAAGCGTGCAAGCAGGCGCGGAAGCGTGCAAGCAGGCGCGGAAGCGCCCAAGCAGTCGCGGAAGCGTGCAAGCAGGCGCGGAAGCGTCCGAGCAGACGCGGAAACGTCCAAGTATGCGCGGAAGAGTCCAAGCAGGCGCGGAAGCGTCCAAGCAGGCGCGGAAACGTCCAAGGAGGCGCGGAATCGTCCAAGCATGCGTGGAAGAGTTCAAGCAGGCGCGGAAACGTCCAAGTATGCGCGGAAGAGTCCAAGCAGGCGCGGAAGCGTCCAAGCAGGCGCGGAAACGTCCAAGGAGGCGCGGAATCGTCCAAGCATGCGTGGAAGAGTCCAAGCAGGCGCGGAAACGTCCAAGCATGCGCGGAAGAGTCCAAGCAGCCGCGGAAGCGTCCAAGCATGCGCGGAAGCGTCCAAGCAGGCGCGGAAACGTGCAAGGAGGCGCGGAATCGTCCAAGCATGCGTGGAAGAGTCCAAGCAGGCGCGGAAACGTCCAAGCATGCGCGGAAGAGTCCAAGCAGCCGCGGAAGCGTCCAAGCATGCGCGGAAGCGTCCAAGCAGGCGCGGAAGCGTCCAAGCAGGCGCGGAAGCGTCCAAGCAGGCGCGGAAGCGTCCAAGCAGGCGCGGAAGCGTGCAAGCAGGCGCGGAATCGTCCAAGCAGGCGCGGAAGCGTCCAAGCAGGCGCGGAAGCGTGCAAGCAGGCGCGGAAGCGTACAAGCATGCGTGGAAGAGTCCAAGCAGGCGCGGAAACGTCCAAGCAGGCGCGGAAGAATCCAAGCAGGTGCGGAAGCGTCCAAGCAGGCGCGGAAGAGTCCAAGCAGACGCGGAATCGTCCAAGCAGGCGCGGAAGCGTCCAAGAAGGCGCGAAAGAATCCAAGCAGGTGCGGAAGCGTCCAAGCAGGCGCGGAAGCGTTCTAACAGGCGCGGAAGCGTCCAAGCAGGCGCGGAAGCGTCCAAGCAGACGCGGAATCGTCCAAGCAGGCGTGGAAGCGTCCTAGCAGGCGCGGAAGCATCCAAGCAGAAGCGGAATCGTCCAAGCTGGCGCGAAAGCGTCCAAGCAGGCGCGGAAGCGTCCAAGCAGGCGCGGAAGCGTCCAAGCAGGCGCGGAAGCATCCAAGCAGTCGCGGAAGCGTCCAAGCAGGCGCGGAAGCGTTCAAGCAGGCGCGGAAACGCCCAAGCAGGCGCGGAAGCGTGCAAGCAGGCGCGGAAGCGTGCAAGCAGGCGCGGAAGCGCCCAAGCAGTCGCGGAAGCGTGCAAGCAGGCGCGGAAGCGTCCGAGCAGACGCGGAAACGTCCAAGTATGCGCGGAAGAGTCCAAGCAGGCGCGGAAGCGTCCAAGCAGGCGCGGAAACGTCCAAGGAGGCGCGGAATCGTCCAAGCATGCGTGGAAGAGTTCAAGCAGGCGCGGAAACGTCCAAGCATGCGCGGAAGAGTCCAAGCAGCCGCGGAAGCGTCCAAGCATGCGCGGAAGCGTCCAAGCAGGCGCGGAAGCGTCCAAGCAGGCGCGGAAGCGTCCAAGCAGGCGCGGAAGCGTGCAAGCAGGCGCGGAAGCGTGCAAGCAGGCGCGGAATCGTCCAAGCAGGCGCGGAAGCGTCCAAGAAGACGCGGAAGCGTGCAAGCAGGCGCGGAAGCGTACAAGCATGCGTGGAAGAGTCCAAGCAGGCGCGGAAACGTCCAAGCATGCGCGGAAACGTCCAAGCAGGCGCGGAAGCTTTCAAGAAGACGCAGAAGAGTCCAAGCAGGCGCGGTAGCGTCCAAGCAGTCGCGGAAGCGTCCAAGCAGTCGCGGAAGCGTCCAAGCAGGCGCGGAAGCGTCCAAGCAGTCGCGGAAGCGTGCAACCAGGCGCGGAAGCGTCCAAGCAGGCGCGGAAGCGTCCAAGCAGCCGTGGAAGAGTTCAAGCAGGCGCGGAAGCGTCCAAGCAGGCGCGGAAGCGTCCAAGCAGTCGCGGAAGCGTGCAACCAGGCGCGGAAGCGTCCAAGCAGGCGCGGAAGCGTCCAAGCAGGCGCGGAAGCGTCCAAGCAGGCGCGGAAGCGTCCAAGCAGCCGCTGAAGCGTCCAAGCTGGCGCGGTAGCGTCCAAGCAGGCGCGGAAGAGTCCAAGCAGGCGCGGAAGCGTCCAAGCAGGTGCGGAAGCGTCCAAGCAGGCGCGGAAGCGCCCAAGCAGTCGCGGAAGCGTGCAAGCAGGCGCGGAAGCGTGCAAGCAGGCGCGGAAGCGTGCAAGCAGGCGCGGAAGCGTCCAAGCAGGCGCGGAAGCGTCCAAGCAGGCGCGGAAGCGTCCAAGCAGGCGCGGAAGCATCCAAGCAGTCGCGGAAGCGTCCAAGCAGGCGCGGAAGCGTTCAAGCAGGCGCGGAAACGCCCAAGCAGGCGCGGAAGCGTGCAAGCAGGCGCGGAAGCGTGCAAGCAGGCGCGGAAGCGCCCAAGCAGTCGCGGAAGCGTGCAAGCAGGCGCGGAAGCGTCCGAGCAGACGCGGAAACGTCCAAGTATGCGCGGAAGAGTCCAAGCAGGCGCGGAAGCGTCCAAGCAGGCGCGGAAGCGTCCAAGCAGGCGCGGAAGCGTCCAAGCATGCGAGGAAGCGTCCAAGCAGGCGCGGAAGCGTCCAAGCAGGCGCGGAAGCGTCCAAGCATGCGAGGAAGCGTCCAAGCAGGCGCGGAAGCGTCCAAGCAGGCGCGGAAGCGTCCAAGCAGGCGCGGAAGCGTCCAAGCAGGCGCGGAAGCATCCAAGCAGTCGCGGAAGCGTCCAAGCAGGCGCGGAAGCGTTCAAGCAGGCGCGGAAACGCCCAAGCAGGCGCGGAAGCGTCCAAGCAGGCGCGGAAGCGTCCAAGCAGGCGCGGAAGCATCCAAGCAGTCGCGGAAGCGTCCAAGCAGGCGCGGAAGCGTTCAAGCAGGCGCGGAAACGCCCAAGCAGGCGCGGAAGCGTGCAAGCAGGCGCGGAAGCGTGCAAGCAGGCGCGGAAGCGCCCAAGCAGTCGCGGAAGCGTGCAAGCAGGCGCGGAAGCGTCCGAGCAGACGCGGAAACGTCCAAGTATGCGCGGAAGAGTCCAAGCAGGCGCGGAAGCGTCCAAGCAGGCGCGGAAACGTCCAAGGAGGCGCGGAATCGTCCAAGCATGCGTGGAAGAGTCCAAGCAGGCGCGGAAACGTCCAAGCATGCGCGGAAGAGTCCAAGCAGCCGCGGAAGCGTCCAAGCATGCGCGGAAGCGTCCAAGCAGGCGCGGAAGCGTCCAAGCAGGCGCGGAAGCGTCCAAGCAGTCGCGGAAGCGACCAAGCAGTCGCGGAAGCGTCCAAGCAGGCGCGGAAACGTCCAAGCAGGCGCGGAAGAGTCCAAGCAGGCGCGGAAGCGTCCAAGCAAGCGCGGAAGCGTCCAAGCAGGCGCGGAAGCGTCCAAGTAGGCGTGGAAGCATGCAAGAAGGCGCAGAAGTGTCCAAGCAGACGTGGAAGCATGCAAGAAGGCGCAGAAGTGTCCAAGCAGGCGCGGAATCATCTAAGCAGGCGCGGAAGCGTCCAAGCAGGCGCGGAAGCGTCCTAGCAGGCGCGGAAGCGTCCAAGCAGGCGCGGAAGCATCCAAGCAGTCGCGGAAGCGTCCAAGCAGGCGCGGAAGCGTTCAAGCAGGCGCGGAAACGCCCAAGCAGGCGCGGAAGCGTCCAAGCAGGCGCGGAAGCGTCCAAGCAGGCGCGGAAGCATCCAAGCAGTCGCGGAAGCGTCCAAGCAGGCGCGGAAGCGTTCAAGCAGGCGCGGAAACGCCCAAGCAGGCGCGGAAGCGTGCAAGCAGGCGCGGAAGCGTGCAAGCAGGCGCGGAAGCGCCCAAGCAGTCGCGGAAGCGTGCAAGCAGGCGCGGAAGCGTCCGAGCAGACGCGGAAACGTCCAAGTATGCGCGGAAGAGTCCAAGCAGGCGCGGAAGCGTCCAAGCAGGCGCGGAAACGTCCAAGGAGGCGCGGAATCGTCCAAGCATGCGTGGAAGAGTCCAAGCAGGCGCGGAAACGTCCAAGCATGCGCGGAAGAGTCCAAGCAGCCGCGGAAGCGTCCAAGCATGCGCGGAAGCGTCCAAGCAGGCGCGGAAGCGTCCAAGCAGGCGCGGAAGCGTCCAAGCAGTCGCGGAAGCGACCAAGCAGTCGCGGAAGCGTCCAAGCAGGCGCGGAAACGTCCAAGCAGGCGCGGAAGAGTCCAAGCAGGCGCGGAAGCGTCCAAGCAAGCGCGGAAGCGTCCAAGCAGGCGCGGAAGCGTCCAAGTAGGCGTGGAAGCATGCAAGAAGGCGCAGAAGTGTCCAAGCAGACGTGGAAGCATGCAAGAAGGCGCAGAAGTGTCCAAGCAGGCGCGGAATCATCTAAGCAGGCGCGGAAGCGTCCAAGCAGGCGCGGAAGCGTCCTAGCAGGCGCGGAAGCATCCAAGCAGACGCGGAATCGTCCAAGCAGGCGCGGAAGCGTCCAAGCAGGCGCGGAAGCGTCAAAGCTGGCGCGGAAGCGTCCAAGCAGGCGCGGAAGAGTCGAAGCAGACGCGGAATCGTCCAAGCAGGCGCGGAAGCGTCCAAGAAGGCGCGGAAGAATCCAAGCAGGTGCGGAAGCGTCCAAGCAGGCGCGGAAGCGTCCTAGCAGGCGCGGAAGCATCCAAGCAGCCGCGGAATCGTCCAAGCATGCGCGGAAGCGTCCAAGCAGACGCGGAATCGTCCAAGCAGGCGCGGCAGCGTCTAAGCAGGCGCGGAAGCGTCCAAGCAGGCGCGGAAGCGTCCAAGCAGGCGCGGAAGCGTCCAAGCAGGCGCGGAAGCGTCCAAGCAGGCGCGGAAGCGTCCAAGCGGGCGCGGAAGCGTCCAAGCAGGCGCGGAAGCGTCCAAGCAGGCGCGGAAGCGTCCAAGTAGGCGCGGTAGCGTCCAAGCAGGCGCGGAAGCGTCCAACAGGCGCGGAAGCGTCCAAGCAGTCGCGGAAGTGTCCAAGCAGGCGCGGAAGCGGCCAAGCAGGCGCGGAAGCGTCCAAGCAGGCGCGGTAGAGTCCAAGCAGGCGCGGAAACGTCCAAGTAGGCGCGGAAGCATGCAAGAAGGCGCAGAAGAGTCCAAGCAGGCGCGGAAGCGTCCAACAGGCGCGGAAGCGTCCAAGCAGTCGCGGAAGTGTCCAAGCAGGCGCGGAAGCGGCCAAGCAGGCGCGGAAGCGTCCAAGCAGGCGCGGAAGCGTCCAAGCAGGCGCGGAAGCGTCCAAGCAGGCGCGGAAGCGTCCAAGCGGGCGCGGAAGCGTCCAAGCAGGCGCGGAAGCGTCCAAGCAGGCGCGGAAGCGTCCAAGCAGGCGCGGAAGCGTCCAAGCAGGCGCGGAAGCGTCCAAGCAGGCGCGGAAGCGTCCAAGCAGTCGCGGAAGTGTCCAAGCAGGCGCGGAAGCGGCCAAGCAGGCGCGGAAGCGTCCAAGCAGGCGCGGAAGCGTCCAAGCAGGCGCGGAAGCGTCCAAGCAGGCGCGGAAGCGTCCAAGCGGGCGCGGAAGCGTCCAAGCAGGCGCGGAAGCGTCCAAGCAGGCGCGGAAGCGTCCAAGTAGGCGCGGTAGCGTCCAAGCAGGCGCGGAAGCGTCCAACAGGCGCGGAAGCGTCCAAGCAGTCGCGGAAGTGTCCAAGCAGGCGCGGAAGAGTCCAAGCAGCCGCGGCAGCGTCCAAGCAGGCGCGGAAACGTCCAAGCAGGCGCGGAAGCATGCAAGAAGACGCAGAAGAGTCCAAGCAGGCGCGGAAGCGTCCAAGCAGGCCCGGAAACGTCCAAGTAGGCGCGGAAGCATGCAAGAAGGCGCAGAAGAGTCCAAGCAGGCGCGGAAGCGTCCAAGCAGTTGCAGAAGCGTCCAAGCAGGCGCGGTAGCGTCCAACCAGGCGCGGAAGAGTCCAAGAAGTCGCGGAAGCGTCCAAACAGGCGCGGCAGCGTCCAAGCAGGCGCGGAAACGTCCAAGCAGGCGCGGAAGCATGCAAGAAGACGCAGAAGAGTCCAAGCAGGCGCGGAAGCATCCAAGCAGGAGGGGAAGCATGCAAACAGGCGCGGAAGCGTCCAAGCAGGCGCGGAAACGTCCAAGTAGGCGCGGAAGCATGCAAGAAGGCGCAGAAGAGTCCAAGCAGGCGCGGAAGCGTCCAAGCAGTCGCAGAAGCGTCCAAGCAGGCGCGGCAGCGTCCAACCAGGCGCGGAAGCGTCCAAGCAGTCGCGGAAGCGTCCAAGCATTCGCGGTAGAGTCCAAGCAGTCGCGGAAGCGTCCAAGCAGGCGCGGTAGCGTCCATGCAGGCGCGGTAGCGTCCAAGCAGTCGCGGAAGCGTCCAAGCAGGCGCGGTAGCGTCCAACCAGGCGCGGAAGCGTCCAAGCAGTCGCGGAAGCGTCCAAGCAGGCGCGGTAGTGTCCAAGCAGGCGCGGTAGCATCCAACCAGGCGCGGATGCGTAGAAGCAGTCGCGGAAGCGTCCAAGCCGTCGCGGAAGCGTCCAAGCAGGCGCGGTAGCGTCCAAGCAGCCGCGGAAGCGTCCAAGCAGTCGCGGAAGCGTCCAAGCAGGCGCGGTAGCGTCCAAGCAGGCGCGGAAACGTCCAAGTAGGCGCAAGCATGCAAGAAGGCGCAGAAGAGTCCAAGCAGGCGCGGAAGCGTCCAAGCAGTCGCGGAAGCGTCCAAGCAGGCGCGGAAGCGGCCAAGCAGGCGCGGAAACGTCCAAGTAGGCGCGGAAGCATGCAAGAAGGCGCAGAACAGTCCAAGCAGGCGCGGAAGCGTCCAAGCAGTCGCTGAAGCGTCCAAGCTGGCGCGGTAGCGTGCAAGCAGTCGCGGAAGCGTCCAACCAGGCGCGGAAGCGTCCAAGCAGGCGTGGGAGAGTCCAAGCAGGCGCGGGAGAGTTCTAGCCGGCGCGGAAGCATCCATACAGGCGCGGAAGCGTCCAAGCTGGCGCGGTAGCGTGCAAGCAGGCGCGAAAGCGGCCAAGCAGGCGCGGAAGCGTCCAAGCAGTCGCGGAAGAGTCCAAGCAGGCGCGGGAGAGTTCTAGCCGGCGCGGAAGCATCCATACAGGCGCGGAAGCGTCCAAGCAGTCGCGGAAGCATCCAAGCAGGCGCGGAAGCGTCCAAGCAGGCGCGTAAGCGTCCAAGCAGGCTCGGAAGCGTCCAAGCAGGCGCGGAAGCGTCCAAGCAGTCGCGGAAGCGTCCAAGCAGGCGCGGTAGCGTCCAAGCAGGCGCGGAAACGTCCAAGTAGGCGCAAGCATGCAAGAAGGCGCAGAAGAGTCCAAGCAGGCGCGGAAGCGTCCAAGCAGTCGCGGAAGCGTCCAAGCAGGCGCGGAAGCGGCCAAGCAGGCGCGGAAACGTCCAAGTAGGCGCGGAAGCATGCAAGAAGGCGCAGAACAGTCCAAGCAGGCGCGGAAGCGTCCAAGCAGTCGCTGAAGCGTCCAAGCTGGCGCGGTAGCGTGCAAGCAGTCGCGGAAGCGTCCAACCAGGCGCGGAAGCGTCCAAGCAGGCGTGGGAGAGTCCAAGCAGGCGCGGGAGAGTTCTAGCCGGCGCGGAAGCATCCATACAGGCGCGGAAGCGTCCAAGCAGTCGCGGAAGCATACAAGCAGGCGCGGAAGCGTCCAAGCTGGCGCGGTAGCGTGCAAGCAGGCGCGAAAGCGGCCAAGCAGGCGCGGAAGCGTCCAAGCAGTCGCGGAAGAGTCCAAGCAGGCGCGGGAGAGTTCTAGCCGGCGCGGAAGCATCCATACAGGCGCGGAAGCGTCCAAGCAGTCGCGGAATCATCCAAGCAGGCGCGGAAGCGTCCAAGCAGGCGCGTAAGCGTCCAAGCAGGCTCGGAAGCGTCCAAGCAGGCGCGGAAGCGTCCAAGAAGGCGCGGTAGCGTCCAAGCAGGCGCGGAAACGTCCAAGTAGGCGCAAGCATGCAAGAAGGCGCAGAAGAGTCCAAGCAGGCGCGGAAGCGTCCAAGCAGTCGCGGAAGCGTCCAAGCAGGCGCGGAAACGTCCAAGTAGGCGCAAGCATGCAAGAAGGCGCAGAAGAGTCCAAGCAGGCGCGGAAGCGTCCAAGCAGTCGCGGAAGCGTCCAAGCAGGCGCGGAAGCGTCCAAGCAGGCGCGTAAGCGTCCAAGCAGTCTCGGAAGCGTCCAAGCAGGCGCGGAAGCGTCCAAGCAGGCGCGGTAGCGTCCAAGCAGGCGCGGAAGCGTCCAAGCAGGCGCAGAACCGTGCAAGCAGGCGCGGAAGCGTCCAAGCAGGCGCGGAAGCATGCAAGAAGACGCAGAAGAGTCCAAGCAGGCGCGGAAGCGTCCAAGCAGCCGGGGAAGCATGCAAGCAGGCGGGGAAGCGTCCAAGCAGTCGCGGAAGTGTCCAAGCTGGCGCGGTAGCGTCCAAGCAGGCGCGGAAGCGTCCACGCAGGCGCGGAAGCGTCCAAGCAGGCGCGGAACCGTGCAAGCAGGCGCGGAAGCGTACAAGCATGCGCGGTGGCGTCCAAGCAGGAGCAGAAGCATCCATATAGGCGCGGAAGTGTCCAAGCAGGCGCGGTAGAGTCCGAGCAGGCGCGGAAGCATGCAAGAAGGCGCAGAAGAGTCCAAGCAGGCGCGGAAGCATCCATACAGGCGCGGAAGCGTGCAAGCATTCGCGGAAGCGTCCAAGCAGGCGCGGAAGCGTCCAAGCAGTCGCGGAAGCGTCCAAGCAGGCGCGGTAGCGTCCAAGCTGGCGCGGAAACGTCCAAGCAGTCGCGGAAGCGTCCAAGCAGGCGCGGAAGCGTGCAAGCATGCGCGGAAGCGTCCAAGCAGGCGCGGTAGCGTCCAAGCAGGCGCGGAAACATGCAAGAAGGCGCAGAGGAGTCCAAGCAGGCGCGGAAGCGTCCAAGCAGCCGCGGCAGCGTCCAAGCAGGCGCGGAAACGTCCAAGCAGGCGCGGAAGCATGCAAGAAGACGCAGAAGAGTCCAAGCAGGCGCGGAAGCGTCCAAGCAGGCGCGGTAGCGTCCAAGCAGGCGCGGAAACATGCAAGAAGGCGCAGAGGAGTCCAAGCAGGCGCGGAAGCGTCCAAGCAGCCGCGGCAGCGTCCAAGCAGGCGCGGAAGCGTCCAAGCAGTCGCGGAAGCGTCCAAGCAGGCGCGGAAACGTCCAAGTAGGCGCAAGCATGCAAGAAGGCGCAGAAGAGTACAAGCAGGCGCGGAAGCGTCCAAGCAGTTGCAGAAGCGTCCAAGCAGGCGCGGAAGCGTCCAAGCAGGCGCGGAAGCGTCCAAGCAGGCGCGGAAGCGTCCAAGCAGCCGCTGAAGCGTCCAAGCTGGCGCGGTAGCGTCCAAGCAGGCGCGGAAACGTCCAAGTAGGCGCGGAAGCATCCAAGCAGTCGCGGAAGCGTCCAAGCAGGCGTGGAAGCGTCCAAGCAGGCGCGGAAGCGTACAACCAGGCGCGGAAGCGTCCAAGCTGGCGCGGAAGCGTTCAAGCAGGCGCGGTAGCGTCCAAGCAGGCGCGGAAGCGTCCAAGCAGGCGAGGAAGCGTCCAAGCAGGCGCGGAAGCGTGCAGCCAGGCGCAGAAGCGTCCAAGCAGGCGCGGATCCGTGCAAGCAGGCGCGGAAGCGTCCAAGCAGGCGCGGTAGCGTCCAAGCAGGCGCGGAAACGTCGAAGCAGGTGCGGAAGCATGAAAGAAGCCGCAGAAGACTCGAAGCAGGCGCGGAAGCGTCCAAGCAGTCGCGGAAGCGTCCAAGCAGGCGCGGTAGCGTCCAAGCAGGCGCGGTAGCGTCCAAGCAGGCGCGGAAGCGTCCAAGCAGGCGTGGTAGCGTCCAAGCAGGCGCGGAAACGTCCAAGCAGGCGCGGAAGCATGCAAGAAGACGCAGAAGAGTCCAAGCAGGCGCGGAAGCGTCCAAGCAGGCGCGGAAGCGTCCAAGCAGGCGCGGAAGCGCCCAAGCAGTCGCGGAAACGTCCAAGCAGGCGCGGAAGCATGCAAGAAGGCGCAGAAGAGTCCAAGCAGGCGCGGAAGCGTCCAAGCAGTCGCAGAAGCGTCCAAGCAGGCGCGGTAGCATCCAAGCAGGCGCGGATGCGTCCAAGCAGGCGCGGAAGCGTCCAAGCAGGCGTGAAAGCGTCCAAGCTGGCGCGGTAGCGTCCAAGCAGGCGCGGAAACGTCCAAGCAGGCGCGGAAACGTCCAAGTAGGCGCGGAAGCATGCAAGAAGGCGCAGAAGCGTCCAAGCAGGCGCGGAAGCGTCCAAGTAGGCGGGGAAGCGTCCAAGCAGGCGCGGAAACGTCCAAGGAGGCGTGGAAGAGTCCAAGCAGGCGCGGCAGCATCTAAGCAGGCGCGGAAGCGTCCAAGCAGGCGCGGAAGCGTCCAAGCAGGCGCGGAAGTGTCCAAGCAGGCGCGGAAGCGTGCAACCAGGCGCGGAAGCGTCCAAGCAGGCGCGGAAGCGTCCAAGCAGGCGCGGAAGCGTCCAAGCAGCCGCTGAAGCGTCCAAGCTGGCGCGGTAGCGTCCAAGCAGGCGCGGAAACGTCCAAGTAGGCGCGGAAGCATCCAAGCAGTCGCGGAAGCGTCCAAGCAGGCGCGGAAGCGTCCAAGCAGGCGCGGAAGCGTGCAACCAGGCGCGGAAGCGTCCAAGCAGGCGCGGATCCGTGCAAGCAGGCGCGGAAGCGTGCAGCCAGGCGCAGAAGCGTCCAAGCAGGCGCGGATCCGTGCAAGCAGGCGCGGAAGCGTCCAAGCAGGCGCGGAAGCGTCCAAGCAGGCGCGGAAGCGTGCAACCAGGCGCGGAAGCGTCCAAGCAGGCGCGGAAGCGTCCAAGCAGGCGCGGAAGCGTCCAAGCAGCCGCTGAAGCGTGCAACCAGGCGCGGAAGCGTCCAAGCAGGCGCGGAAGCGCCCAAGCAGTCGCGGAAACGTCCAAGCAGGCGCGGAAGCATGCAAGAAGGCACAGAAGAGTCCAAGCAGGAGCGGAAGCGTCCAAGCAGACGCAGAAGCGTCCAAGCAGGCGCGGTAGCGTGCAAGCAGGCGCGGAAGCGTCCAAGCAGGCGCGGAAGCGTCCAAGCAGGCGTGAAAGCGTCCAAGCTGGCGCGGTAGCGTCCAAGCAGGAGCGGAAACGTCCAAGCAGGCGCGGAAGCATGCAAGAAGGCGCAGAAGAGTCCAAGCAGGCGCGGAAGCGTCCAAGCAGGCGCGGAAGCGTCCAAGCAGCCGCTGAAGCGTCCAAGCTGGCGCGGTAGCGTCCAAGCAGGCGCGGAAACGTCCAAGTAGGCGCGGAAGCATCCAAGCAGTCGCGGAAGCGTCCAAGCAGGCGCGGAAGCGTCCAAGCAGGCGCGGAAGCGTGCAACCAGGCGCGGAAGCGTCCAAGCAGGCGCGGATCCGTCCAAGCAGGCGCGGAATCATCCAAGCAGGCGCGGAAGCGTCCAAGCAGGCGCGCAAGCGTCCAAGCAGGCGTGGAAGAGCCCAAGCAGGCGCGGAAGCGTCCAAGCAGGCGCGGAAGCGTCCAAGCAGGCGCGGAAGCGTGCAACCAGGCGCGGAAGCGTCCAAGCAGGCGCGGAAGCGTCCAAGCAGGCGCGGAAGCGTCCAAGCAGCCGCTGAAGCGTCCAAGCTGGCGCGGTAGCGTCCAAGCAGGCGCGGAAACGTCCAAGTAGGCGCGGAAGCATCCAAGCAGTCGCGGAAGCGTCCAAGCAGGCGCGGAAGCGTCCAAGCAGGCGCGGAAGCGTGCAACCAGGCGCGGAAGCGTCCAAGCAGGCGCGGATCCGTGCATGCAGGCGCGGAAGCGTCCAAGCAGGCGCGGAAGCGTCCAAGCAGACGCGGAAGCGTCCAAGCAGGCGCGGAAGCGTCCAAGTAGGCGCGGAAGCATCCAAGCAGTCGCGGAAGCGTCCAAGCAGGCGCGGAAGCGTCCAAGCAGGCGCGGAAGCATCCATATAGGCGCGGAAGAGTCCTAGCAGGCGCGGAAGAGTCCAAGCAGGCGCGGAATCGTGCAAGCAGGCGCGGAAGCGTCCAAGCAGGCGCGGAAACGTCCAAGCAGGCGCGGAAGCGTCCAAGCAGGCGCGGAAGCGTCCAAGCAGGCGCGGAAGCGTCCAAGCAGTCGCGGAAGCGTCCAAGCAGGAGCGTAAGCGTCCAAGTAATCGCGGAAGCATGCAAGAAGGCGCAGAAGAGTTCAAGCAGGCGTGGAAGCGTCCAAGCAGGCGCTCAAGCGTCCAAGCAGTCGCGGAAGCGGCCAAACAGGCGCGGAAGCGTCCATGCAGCCGCGGAAGCGTCCAAGCAGGTGCGGAAGCGTGGAAGCAGGCGTGGAAGCGTCCAAGCAGTCGCGGAAGCGTCCAAGCAGGCGCGGTAGCGTCCAAGCAGGCGCGGAAACGTCCAAGCAGGCGCGGAAGCGTCCAAGCAGGCGCGGAAGCGTCCAAGCAGTCGCGGAAGTGTCCAAGCAGGCGCGGAACAGTCCTAGCCGGCGCGGAAGCATCCATACAGGCGCGGAAGTGTCCAAGCAGTCGCGGAAGCGTCCAAGCAGGCGCAGAAGAGTCCAAGCAGGCGCGGAAGCGTCCAAGCAGGCGTGGGAGCGTCCAGGCAGGCGCGAAACCGTGCAAGCAGGCGCGGAAGCGTCCGAGGACGCGCAAGCATGCAAGAAGGCGCAGAAGAGACCAAGCAGGCGCGGAAGCGTCCAAGCAGTCGCGGAACCGTGCAAGTAGGCGCGGAAGCGTCCAAGCAGGCGCGGAAGCGTCCAAGCAGGCGCGGAAGCGTCCAAGCTGGCGCGGTAGCGTCCAAGCAGGCGCGGAAACGTCCAAGCAGGCGCGGAAACGTCCAAGTAGGCGCGGAAGCATGCAAGAAGGCGCAGAAGAGTCCAAGCAGGCGTGGAAGCGTCCAAGCAGTCGCTGAAGCGTCCAAGCTGGCGCGGAAGCATCCATATAGGCGCGGAAGAGTCCTAGCAGGCGCGGAAGAGTCCAAGCAGGCGCGGAATCGTGCAAGCAGGCGCGGAAGCGTCCAAGCAGGCGCGGAAACGTCCAAGCAGGCGCGGAAGCGTCCAAGCAGGCGCGGAAGCGTCCAAGCAGGCGCGGAAGCGTCCAAGCAGTCGCGGAAGCGTCCAAGCAGGAGCGTAAGCGTCCAAGTAATCGCGGAAGCATGCAAGAAGGCGCAGAAGAGTTCAAGCAGGCGTGGAAGCGTCCAAGCAGGCGCTCAAGCGTCCAAGCAGTCGCGGAAGCGGCCAAACAGGCGCGGAAGCGTCCATGCAGCCGCGGAAGCGTCCAAGCAGGTGCGGAAGCGTGGAAGCAGGCGTGGAAGCGTCCAAGCAGTCGCGGAAGCGTCCAAGCAGGCGCGGTAGCGTCCAAGCAGGCGCGGAAACGTCCAAGCAGGCGCGGAAGCGTCCAAGCAGGCGCGGAAGCGTCCAAGCAGTCGCGGAAGTGTCCAAGCAGGCGCGGAACAGTCCTAGCCGGCGCGGAAGCATCCATACAGGCGCGGAAGTGTCCAAGCAGTCGCGGAAGCGTCCAAGCAGGCGCAGAAGAGTCCAAGCAGGCGCGGAAGCGTCCAAGCAGGCGTGGGAGCGTCCAGGCAGGCGCGAAACCGTGCAAGCAGGCGCGGAAGCGTCCGAGGACGCGCAAGCATGCAAGAAGGCGCAGAAGAGACCAAGCAGGCGCGGAAGCGTCCAAGCAGTCGCGGAACCGTGCAAGTAGGCGCGGAAGCGTCCAAGCAGGCGCGGAAGCGTCCAAGCAGGCGCGGAAGCGTCCAAGCTGGCGCGGTAGCGTCCAAGCAGGCGCGGAAACGTCCAAGCAGGCGCGGAAACGTCCAAGTAGGCGCGGAAGCATGCAAGAAGGCGCAGAAGAGTCCAAGCAGGCGTGGAAGCGTCCAAGCAGTCGCTGAAGCGTCCAAGCTGGCGCGGTAGCGTCCAAGCAGGCGCGGAAACGTCCAAGCAGGCGCGGAAGCATGCAAGAAGGTGCAGAAGAGTCCAAGCAGGCGCAGAAGAGTCCAAGCAGGCGCGGTAGCGTCCAAGCAGGCGCGGAAACGTATAAGCAGGCACGGAAGCATGCAAGAAGGCGCAAAAGAGTCCAAGCAGGCGCGGAAGCGTCCAAGCAGTCGCAGAAGCGTCCAAGCAGGCGCGGAAGCGTCCAAGCAGGAGCGTAAGCATCCAAGTAGGCGCGGAAGCATGCAAGAAGGCGCAGAATTGTCCAAGGAGGCGCGGGAGCGTCCAAGCAGGCGCGGTAGCGTCCAAGCAGGCGCGGTAGCGTGCAAGCAGGCGCGGAAGCGTCCAAGCAGGCGCGGAAGCGTCCAAGCAGGCGTGGGAGCGTCCAGGCAGGCGCGAAACCGTGCAAGCAGGCGCGGAAGCGTCCGAGCAGGCGCGGAAGCGTCCAAGCAGGCGCGGAAGCGTCCAAGCAGGCGCGGAAGCGTCCAAGCAGTCGCGGAAGAGTCCAAGCAGGCGCGGAAGAGTCCTAGCCGGCGCGGAAGCATCCATACAGGCGCGGAAGTGTCCAAGCAGTCGCGGAAGCGTCCAAGCAGGCGCGGTAGCGTGCAAGCAGGCGCGGAAGCGTCCAAGCAGGCGCGGAAGCGTCCAAGCAGGCGTGGGAGCGTCCAGGCAGGCGCGAAACCGTGCAAGCAGGCGCGGAAGCGTCCGAGCAGGCGCGGAAGCGTCCAAGCAGTCGCGGAACCGTGCAAGCAGGCGCGGAAGCGTACAAGCAGGCGCGGAAGCGTCCAAGCAGGCGTGAAAGCGTCCAAGCAGGCGCGATAGCGTCCAAGCAGGCGCGGAAACGTCCAAGCAGGCGCGGAAGCGTCCAAGCAGGCGCGGAAGCGTCCAAGCAGTCGCGGAAGAGTCCAAGCAGGCGCGGAAGAGTCCTAGCCGGCGCGGAAGCATCCATACAGGCGCGGAAGTGTCCAAGCAGTCGCGGAAGCGTCCAAGCAGGCGCGGAAACGTCCAAGCAGGCGCGGAAGCGTCCAAGCAGGCGCGGAAGCGTCCAAGCAGTCGCGGAAGCGTCCAAGCAGGCGCGGAACCGTGCAAGCAGGCGCGGAAGCGTCCAAGCAGGCGCGGAAGCGTCCAAGCAGGCGCGGAAGCGTCCAAGCAGTCGCGGAAGCGTCCAAGCAGGCGCGATAGCGTCCAAGCAGGCGCGGAAACGTCCAAGCAGGCGCGGAAGCGTCCAAGCAGGCGCGGAAGCGTCCAAGCAGTCGCGGAAGAGTCCAAGCAGGCGCGGAAGAGTCCTAGCCGGCGCGGAAACATCCATACAGGCGCGGAAGTGTCCAAGCAGTCGCGGAAGCGTCCAAGCAGGCGCAGAAGAGTCCAAGCAGGCGCGGAAGCGTCCAGCAGGCGTGGGAGCGTCCAGGCAGGCGCGAAACCGTGCAAGCAGGCGCGGAAGCGTCCGAGGAGGCGCGGAAGCATGCAAGAAGGCGCAGAAGAGACCAAGCAGGCGCGGAAGCGTCCAAGCAGGCGCGGAAGCGTCCAAGCAGGCGCGGAAGCATGCAAGAAAGCGCAGAAGAGTCCAAGAAGGCGCGGAAGCGTCCAAGCAGGCGCGGAAGCGTCCAAGCAGTAGCGGAAGCGTCCAAGCAGGCGCCGAAGCGTCCAAGCAGGAGCGTAAGCGTCCAAGTAATCGCGGAAGCATGCAAGAAGGCGCAGAAGAGTTCAAGCAGTCGTGGAAGCGTCCAAGCAGGCGCTCAAGCGTCCAAGAAGTCGCGGAAGCGGCCAAACAGGCGCGGAAGCGTCCATGCAGCCGCGGAAGCGTCCAAGCAGGCGTGGAAGAGTCCAAGCAGGCGCGGAAGCATGCAAGAAGGCGCAGAAGAGTCCAACCAGGCGCGGAAGCGTCCGAGCAGGCGCGGAACCGTGCAAGCAGGCGCGGAAGCGTCCAAGCAGGCGCGGAAGCGTCCAAGCAGGCGCGGAAGCGTCCAAGCAGACGCGGAAGAGTCCAAGCAGGCGCGGAAGAGTCCTAGCCGGCGCGGAAGCATCCATACAGGCGCGGAAGTGTCCAAGCAGTCGCGGAAGCGTCCAAGCAGGCGCGGAAACGTCCAAGCAGGCGCGGAAGCGTCCAAGCAGGCGCGGAAGCGTCCAAGCAGTCGCGGAAGCGTCCAAGCAGGCGCGGAACCGTGCAAGCAGGCGCGGAAGCGTCCAAGCAGGCGCGGAAGCGTCCAAGCAGGCGCGGAAGCGTCCAAGCAGTCGCGGAAGCGTCCAAGCAGGCGCGATAGCGTCCAAGCAGGCGCGGAAACGTCCAAGCAGGCGCGGAAGCGTCCAAGCAGGCGCGGAAGCGTCCAAGCAGTCGCGGAAGAGTCCAAGCAGGCGCGGAAGAGTCCTAGCCGGCGCGGAAACATCCATACAGGCGCGGAAGTGTCCAAGCAGTCGCGGAAGCGTCCAAGCAGGCGCAGAAGAGTCCAAGCAGGCGCGGAAGCGTCCAGCAGGCGTGGGAGCGTCCAGGCAGGCGCGAAACCGTGCAAGCAGGCGCGGAAGCGTCCGAGGAGGCGCGGAAGCATGCAAGAAGGCGCAGAAGAGACCAAGCAGGCGCGGAAGCGTCCAAGCAGGCGCGGAAGCGTCCAAGCAGGCGCGGAAGCATGCAAGAAAGCGCAGAAGAGTCCAAGAAGGCGCGGAAACGTCCAAGCAGGCGCGGAAGCGTCCAAGCAGGCGCGGAAGCGTCCAAGCAGGCGCGGAAGCGTCCAAGCAGGCGCGGAAGCGTCCAAGCAGGCGCGGAAGCGTCCAAGCAGGCGCGGAAGCGTCCAAGCAGGCGCGGAAGCGTCCAAGCAGGCGCGGAAGCGTCCAAGCAGGCGTGGAAGAGTCCAAGCAGGCGCGGAAACGTCCAAGCAGGCGCGGAAGCGTCCAAGCAGGCGCGGAAGCGTGCAAGCAGGCGCGGAAGCGTCCAAGCAGGCGCGGAAACGTCCAAGCAGGCGCGGAAGCGTCCAAGCAGGCGCGGAAGCGTCCAAGCAGGCGCGGAAGCGTCCAAGCAGGCGCGTAAGCGTCCAAGCAGGCGTGAAAGCGTCCAAGCTGGCTTTGAACCGTGCAAGCAGGCGGGGAAGCGTCCAAGCAGTCGCGGAAGTGTCCACGCAGGCGCGGTAGCGTCCAAGCAGGCGCGGTAGAGTCCGAGCAGGCGCGGAAGCATGCAAGAAGGCGCAGAAGAGTCCATGCAGGCGCGGGAGCGTCCAAGCAGGCATGGAAGCGTACAAGCAGGCATGGTGGCGTCCAAGCAGGCGCGGAAGCATCCATATAGGCGCGGTGGCGTCCAAGCAGGCGCGGAAGCATCCATATAGGCGCGGAAGCGTCCAAGCAGGCGCGGAAGCATCCACATAGGCGCGGAAGCGTCCAAGCAGGCGCGGAAACGTCCAAGCAGGGGCGGAAGCGTCCAAGCAGGCGCGGAACCGTGCAAGCAGGCGCGGTAGCGTCCAAGCAGCCGCGGAAGCGTCCAAGCATGCGCGGAAGCGTCCAAGCAGGCGCGGAAACGTCCAAGCAGGAGCGGAAGCGTCCAAGCAGGCGCGGAGGCGTCCAAGCAGTCGCGGAAGCGTCCAAGCAGGCGCGGAAGCGTCCAAGCAGGCGCGGAAGCGTCCAAGCAGGCGCGGAAGCGTCCAAGCAGGCGCGGTAGCGTCCAAGCAGGCGCGGAAGCGTGCAACCAGGCGCAGAAGCGTCCAAGCAGGCGCGGATTCGTGCAAGCAGGCGCGGAAGCGTCCAAGCAGGCGCGGAAGCGTCCAAGCAGGCGCGGAAGCGTCCAAGCAGGCGCGGAAACGCCCAAGTAGTCGCGGTAGCGTGCAAGCAGGCGCGGAAGCGTCCGAGCAGGCGCGGAAACGTCCAAGCAGGGGCGGAAGCGTCCAAGCAGGCGCGGAACCGTGCAAGCAGGCGCGGTAGCGTCCAAGCAGCCGCGGAAGCGTCCATATAGGCGCGGAAGCGTCCAAGCAGGCGCGGATCCGTGCAAGCAGGCGCGGAAGCGTCAAAGCAGGCGCGGAAGCGTCCAAGCATGCGCGGAAGCGTCCAAGCAGGCGCGGTAGCTACCAAGCAGGCGCGGAAACATGAAAGAAGGCGCAGAGGAGTCCAAGCAGGCGCGGAAGCGCCCAAGCAGTCGCGGAAGCGTCCAAGAATGCGCGGAAGCGTCCAAGCAGGCGCGGTAGCGTCCAAGCAGGCGCGGAAGCGTCCAAGCAGGCGCGTAAGCGTCCAAGCAGGCTCGGAAGCGTCCAAGCAGGCGCGGAAGCGTGCAAGCAGGCGCGGAAGCGTCCAAGCAGTCACGGAAGCGTCCAAGCAGGCGCGCTAGCGTCCAAGCTGGCGCGGAAGCGTCCAAGCAGGCGCGGAAGCGTGCAAGCAGGCGCGGAAGCGTCCAAGCAGGCGCGGAAACGTCCAAGCAGGCGCGGAAGCGTCCAAGCAGGCGCGGAAGCGTCCAAGCAGGCGCGGAAGCGTCCAAGCAGGCGCGTAAGCGTCCAAGCAGGCGTGAAAGCGTCCAAGCTGGCTTTGAACCGTGCAAGCAGGCGGGGAAGCGTCCAAGCAGTCGCGGAAGTGTCCACGCAGGCGCGGTAGCGTCCAAGCAGGCGCGGTAGAGTCCGAGCAGGCGCGGAAGCATGCAAGAAGGCGCAGAAGAGTCCATGCAGGCGCGGGAGCGTCCAAGCAGGCATGGAAGCGTACAAGCAGGCATGGTGGCGTCCAAGCAGGCGCGGAAGCATCCATATAGGCGCGGTGGCGTCCAAGCAGGCGCGGAAGCGTCCGAGGAGGCGCGGAAGCATGCAAGAAGGCGCAGAAGAGACCAAGCAGGCGCGGAAGCGTCCAAGCAGGCGCGGAAGCGTCCAAGCAGGCGCGGAAGCATGCAAGAAAGCGCAGAAGAGTCCAAGAAGGCGCGGAAGCGTCCAAGCAGGCGCGGAAGCGTCCAAGCAGTAGCGGAAGCGTCCAAGCAGGCGCCGAAGCGTCCAAGCAGGAGCGTAAGCGTCCAAGTAATCGCGGAAGCATGCAAGAAGGCGCAGAAGAGTTCAAGCAGTCGTGGAAGCGTCCAAGCAGGCGCTCAAGCGTCCAAGAAGTCGCGGAAACGTCCAAGCAGGGGCGGAAGCGTCCAAGCAGGCGCGGAACCGTGCAAGCAGGCGCGGTAGCGTCCAAGCAGCCGCGGAAGCGTCCATATAGGCGCGGAAGCGTCCAAGCAGGCGCGGATCCGTGCAAGCAGGCGCGGAAGCGTCAAAGCAGGCGCGGAAGCGTCCAAGCATGCGCGGAAGCGTCCAAGCAGGCGCGGTAGCGTCCAAGCAGGCGCGGAAACATGAAAGAAGGCGCAGAGGAGTCCAAGCAGGCGCGGAAGCGCCCAAGCAGTCGCGGAAGCGTCCAAGAATGCGCGGAAGCGTCCAAGCAGGCGCGGTAGCGTCCAAGCAGGCGCGGAAGCGTCCAAGCAGGCGCGTAAGCGTCCAAGCAGGCTCGGAAGCGTCCAAGCAGGCGCGGAAGCGTGCAAGCAGGCGCGATAGCGTCCAAGCAGGCGCGGAAACGTCCAAGCAGGCGCGGAAGCGTCCAAGCAGGCGCGGAAGCGTCCAAGCAGTCGCGGAAGAGTCCAAGCAGGCGCGGAAGAGTCCTAGCCGGCGCGGAAACATCCATACAGGCGCGGAAGTGTCCAAGCAGTCGCGGAAGCGTCCAAGCAGGCGCAGAAGAGTCCAAGCAGGCGCGGAAGCGTCCAGCAGGCGTGGGAGCGTCCAGGCAGGCGCGAAACCGTGCAAGCAGGCGCGGAAGCGTCCGAGGAGGCGCGGAAGCATGCAAGAAGGCGCAGAAGAGACCAAGCAGGCGCGGAAGCGTCCAAGCAGGCGCGGAAGCGTCCAAGCAGGCGCGGAAGCATGCAAGAAAGCGCAGAAGAGTCCAAGAAGGCGCGGAAACGTCCAAGCAGGCGCGGAAGCGTCCAAGCAGGCGCGGAAGCGTCCAAGCAGGCGCGGAAGCGTCCAAGCAGGCGCGGAAGCGTCCAAGCAGGCGCGGAAGCGTCCAAGCAGGCGCGGAAGCGTCCAAGCAGGCGCGGAAGCGTCCAAGCAGGCGCGGAAGCGTCCAAGCAGGCGTGGAAGAGTCCAAGCAGGCGCGGAAACGTCCAAGCAGGCGCGGAAGCGTCCAAGCAGGCGCGGAAGCGTGCAAGCAGGCGCGGAAGCGTCCAAGCAGGCGCGGAAACGTCCAAGCAGGCGCGGAAGCGTCCAAGCAGGCGCGGAAGCGTCCAAGCAGGCGCGGAAGCGTCCAAGCAGGCGCGTAAGCGTCCAAGCAGGCGTGAAAGCGTCCAAGCTGGCTTTGAACCGTGCAAGCAGGCGGGGAAGCGTCCAAGCAGTCGCGGAAGTGTCCACGCAGGCGCGGTAGCGTCCAAGCAGGCGCGGTAGAGTCCGAGCAGGCGCGGAAGCATGCAAGAAGGCGCAGAAGAGTCCATGCAGGCGCGGGAGCGTCCAAGCAGGCATGGAAGCGTACAAGCAGGCATGGTGGCGTCCAAGCAGGCGCGGAAGCATCCATATAGGCGCGGTGGCGTCCAAGCAGGCGCGGAAGCATCCATATAGGCGCGGAAGCGTCCAAGCAGGCGCGGAAGCATCCACATAGGCGCGGAAGCGTCCAAGCAGGCGCGGAAACGTCCAAGCAGGGGCGGAAGCGTCCAAGCAGGCGCGGAACCGTGCAAGCAGGCGCGGTAGCGTCCAAGCAGCCGCGGAAGCGTCCAAGCATGCGCGGAAGCGTCCAAGCAGGCGCGGAAACGTCCAAGCAGGAGCGGAAGCGTCCAAGCAGGCGCGGAGGCGTCCAAGCAGTCGCGGAAGCGTCCAAGCAGGCGCGGAAGCGTCCAAGCAGGCGCGGAAGCGTCCAAGCAGGCGCGGAAGCGTCCAAGCAGGCGCGGTAGCGTCCAAGCAGGCGCGGAAGCGTGCAACCAGGCGCAGAAGCGTCCAAGCAGGCGCGGATTCGTGCAAGCAGGCGCGGAAGCGTCCAAGCAGGCGCGGAAGCGTCCAAGCAGGCGCGGAAGCGTCCAAGCAGGCGCGGAAACGCCCAAGTAGTCGCGGTAGCGTGCAAGCAGGCGCGGAAGCGTCCGAGCAGGCGCGGAAACGTCCAAGCAGGGGCGGAAGCGTCCAAGCAGGCGCGGAACCGTGCAAGCAGGCGCGGTAGCGTCCAAGCAGCCGCGGAAGCGTCCATATAGGCGCGGAAGCGTCCAAGCAGGCGCGGATCCGTGCAAGCAGGCGCGGAAGCGTCAAAGCAGGCGCGGAAGCGTCCAAGCATGCGCGGAAGCGTCCAAGCAGGCGCGGTAGCTACCAAGCAGGCGCGGAAACATGAAAGAAGGCGCAGAGGAGTCCAAGCAGGCGCGGAAGCGCCCAAGCAGTCGCGGAAGCGTCCAAGAATGCGCGGAAGCGTCCAAGCAGGCGCGGTAGCGTCCAAGCAGGCGCGGAAGCGTCCAAGCAGGCGCGTAAGCGTCCAAGCAGGCTCGGAAGCGTCCAAGCAGGCGCGGAAGCGTGCAAGCAGGCGCGGAAGCGTCCAAGCAGTCACGGAAGCGTCCAAGCAGGCGCGGTAGCGTCCAAGCTGGCGCGGAAGCGTCCAAGCAGGCGCGGAAGCGTGCAAGCAGGCGCGGAAGCGTCCAAGCAGGCGCGGAAACGTCCAAGCAGGCGCGGAAGCGTCCAAGCAGGCGCGGAAGCGTCCAAGCAGGCGCGGAAGCGTCCAAGCAGGCGCGTAAGCGTCCAAGCAGGCGTGAAAGCGTCCAAGCTGGCTTTGAACCGTGCAAGCAGGCGGGGAAGCGTCCAAGCAGTCGCGGAAGTGTCCACGCAGGCGCGGTAGCGTCCAAGCAGGCGCGGTAGAGTCCGAGCAGGCGCGGAAGCATGCAAGAAGGCGCAGAAGAGTCCATGCAGGCGCGGGAGCGTCCAAGCAGGCATGGAAGCGTACAAGCAGGCATGGTGGCGTCCAAGCAGGCGCGGAAGCATCCATATAGGCGCGGTGGCGTCCAAGCAGGCGCGGAAGCGTCCGAGGAGGCGCGGAAGCATGCAAGAAGGCGCAGAAGAGACCAAGCAGGCGCGGAAGCGTCCAAGCAGGCGCGGAAGCGTCCAAGCAGGCGCGGAAGCATGCAAGAAAGCGCAGAAGAGTCCAAGAAGGCGCGGAAGCGTCCAAGCAGGCGCGGAAGCGTCCAAGCAGTAGCGGAAGCGTCCAAGCAGGCGCCGAAGCGTCCAAGCAGGAGCGTAAGCGTCCAAGTAATCGCGGAAGCATGCAAGAAGGCGCAGAAGAGTTCAAGCAGTCGTGGAAGCGTCCAAGCAGGCGCTCAAGCGTCCAAGAAGTCGCGGAAACGTCCAAGCAGGGGCGGAAGCGTCCAAGCAGGCGCGGAACCGTGCAAGCAGGCGCGGTAGCGTCCAAGCAGCCGCGGAAGCGTCCATATAGGCGCGGAAGCGTCCAAGCAGGCGCGGATCCGTGCAAGCAGGCGCGGAAGCGTCAAAGCAGGCGCGGAAGCGTCCAAGCATGCGCGGAAGCGTCCAAGCAGGCGCGGTAGCGTCCAAGCAGGCGCGGAAACATGAAAGAAGGCGCAGAGGAGTCCAAGCAGGCGCGGAAGCGCCCAAGCAGTCGCGGAAGCGTCCAAGAATGCGCGGAAGCGTCCAAGCAGGCGCGGTAGCGTCCAAGCAGGCGCGGAAGCGTCCAAGCAGGCGCGTAAGCGTCCAAGCAGGCTCGGAAGCGTCCAAGCAGGCGCGGAAGCGTGCAAGCAGGCGCGGAAGCGTCCAAGCAGTCACGGAAGCGTCCAAGCAGGCGCGGTAGCGTCCAAGCTGGCGCGGAAGCGTCCAAGCAGGCGCGGAAGCGTCCAAGCAATCGCGGAAGAGTCCAAGCAGGCACGGAAGAGTCCTAGCCGGCGCGGAAGCGTCCAAGCAGGAGCGTAAGCATCCAAGTAGGCGCGGAAGCATGCAAGAAGGCGCAGAATTGTCCAAGGAGGCGCGGGAGCGTCCAAGCAGGCGCGGTAGCGTCCAAGCAGGCGCGGTAGCGTCCAAGCATGCGCGGAAACGTCCAAGCAGGCGCGGAAGCAAGCAAGAAGGCGCAGAAGAGTCCAAGCAGGCGCGGAAGCGTCCAAGCAGTCGCGGAAGCGTCCAAGCAGGCGCGGTAGCGTCCAAGCAGGCGCGGAAACGTCCAAGCAGGCGCGGAAGCATGCAAGAAGGCGCAGAAGAGTCCAAGCAGGCGAGGAAGCGTCCAAGCAGGCGCGGTAGCGTCCAAGCAGGCGCGGAAACGTCCAAGCAGCCGCGGAAGCATGCAAGAAGACGCAGAAGAGTCCAAGCAGGCGCGGGAGCGTCCAAGCAGCCGCGGTAGCGTCCAAGCAGGCGCGGTAGCGTCCAAGCAGGCGCGGAAGCGTCCAAGGAGGCGCGGAAGCGTCCAAGCAGGCACGAAAGTGTCCAAGCAGGCGCGGAAACGTCCAAGCAGGCGCGGAAGCATGCAAGAAGGCGCAGAAGAGTCCAAGCAGGCGCAGAAGCGTCCAAGCAGGCGCGGAAGCGTCCAAGCAGGAGCGGTAGAGTCCAAGCAGTCGCGGAAGCGTCCAAGCAGGCGCGGTAGCGTCCAAGCAGGCGCGGAAACTTCCAAGTAGGCGCGGAAGCATGCAAGAAGGCGCAGAAGAGTCCAAGCAGGCGCGGAAGCGTCCAAGCAGGCGCGGTAGCGTCCAAGCAGGCGCGGAAACGTCCAAGCAGGCGCGGAAGCATGCAAGAAGACGCAGAAGAGTCCAAGCAGGCGCAGAAGCGTCCAAGCAGGCGCGGAAGCGTCCAAGCAGGCGCGGAAACGTCCAAGCAGGCGCGGAAGCATGCAAGAAGACGCAGAAGAGTCCAAGCAGGCGCGGAAGCGTCCAAGCAGTCGCGGAAGCGTCCAAGCAGTCGCGGTAGCGTCCAACCAGGCGCGGAAACTTCCAAGTAGGCGCGGAAGCATGCAAGAAGTCGCAGAAGAGTCCAAGCAGGCGCGGCAGCGTCCAAGCAGGCGCGGAAACGTCCAAGCAGGCGCGGAAGCATGCAAGAAGACGCAGAAGAGTCCAAGCAGGCGCGGCAGCGTCCAAGTAGGCGCGGGAGCGTCCAAGCAGCCGCGGTAGCGTCCAAGCAGGCGCGGTAGCGTCCAAGCAGGCGCGGAAACGTCCAAGCAGGCGCGGAAGCATGCAAGAAGGCGCAGAAGAGTCCAAGCAGGCGCAGAAGCGTCCAAGCAGGCGCGGAAGCGTCCAAGCAGGCGCGGTAGCGTCCAAGCAGGCGCGGAAACTTCCAAGTAGGCGCGGAAGCATGCAAGAAGGCGCAGAAGAGTCCAAGCAGGCGCGGAAGCGTCCAAGCAGGAGCGTAAGCATCCAAGTAGGCGCGGAAGCATGCAAGAAGGCGCAGAATTGTCCAAGGAGGCGCGGGAGCGTCCAAGCAGGCGCGGTAGCGTCCAAGCAGGCGCGGTAGCGTCCAAGCAGGCGCGGAAACGTCCAAGCAAGCGCGGAAGCAAGCAAGAAGGCGCAGAAGAGTCCAAGCAGGCGCGGAAGCGTCCAAGCAGTCGCGGAAGCGTCCAAGCAGGCGCGGTAGCGTCCAAGCAGGCGCGGAAGAGTCCAAACAGGCGCGGAAACGTCCAAGGAGGCGTGGAAGAGTCCAAGCAGGCGCGGCAGCATGTAAGCAGTCGCGGAAGCGTCCAAGCAGTCGCGGAAGCGCCCAAGCAGGCGCGGAAGCGTCCAGGCAGTCGCGGAAGCGTCCAAGCAGGCGCGGAAGCGTCCAAGCAGGCGCGGAAGCATGCAAGAAAGCGCAGAAGAGTCCAAGAAGGCGCGGAAGCGTCCAAGCAGGCGCGGAAGCGTCCAAGCAGTCGCGGAAGCATGCAAGAAGGCGCAGAAGAGTTCAAGCAGTCGTGGAAACGTCCAAGCAGGCGCGGTAGCGTCCAAGCAGGCGCGGAAACTTCCAAGTAGGCTCGGAAGCATGCAAGAAGGCGCAGAAGAGTCCAAGCAGGCGCGGAAGCGCCCAAGCAGTCGTGGAAACGTCCAAGCAGGCTCGGATGCGTCCAAGCAGGCGCGGTAGCGTCCAAGCAGTCGCGGAAGCATCCAAGCAGTCGCGGAAGCGTCCAAGCAGGCGCGGAAGCGTCCAAGCAGGCGCGGAAGCGTCCAAGCAGGCGCGGAAGCATCCAAGCAGGCGCGGAAACGTCCAAGCAGCCGCGGAAGCATCCATATAGGCGCGGAAGCGTCCAAGCAGGCGCGGAAGCGTCCAAGCAGGCGCGGAAGCGTCCAAGCAGGCGCGGAAGCGCCCAAGCAGGCGTGGAAGAGTCCAAGCAGGCGCGGAAACGTCCAAGCAGGCGAGGAAGCATATAAGAAGGCGCAGAAGAGTCCAACCAGGCGCGGAAGCGTCCAAGTAGGCGCGGAAGCGTGCAACCAGGCGCGGAAGCGTCCAAGCAGGCGCGGAAGCGTCCAAGCAGGCGCGGAAGCGTCCAAGCAGCCGCTGAAGCGTCCAAGCTGGCGCGGTAGCGTCCAAGCAGGCGCGGAAACGTCCAAGTAGGCGCGGAAGCATCCAAGCAGTCGCGGAAGCGTCCAAGCAGGCGCGGAAGCGTCCAAGCAGGCGCGGAAGCGTCCAAGCAGGCGCGGAAGCGTCCAAGCTGGCGCGGTAGCGTCCAAGCAGGCGCGGAAACGTCCAAGTAGGCGCGGAAGCATCCAAGCAGTCGCGGAAGCGTCCAAGCAGGCGCGGAAGCGTCCAAGCAGGCGCGGAAGCGTCCAAGCAGGCGCGGAAGCATCCAAGCAGGCGCGGAAACGTCCAAGCAGCCGCGGAAGCATCCATATAGGCGCGGAAGCGTCCAAGCAGGCGCGGAAGCGTCCAAGCAGGCGCGGAAGCGTCCAAGCAGGCGCGGAAGCGCCCAAGCAGGCGCGGAAGCGTCCAAGCAGTCGCGGAAGCGTCCAAGCAGGCGCGGAAGCGCCCAAGCAGGCGCGGAAGCGTCCAAGCAAGCGCGGAAGCGTGCAACCAGGCGCGGAAGCGTCCAAGCAGGCGCGGATCCGTGCATGCAGGCGCGGAAGCGTCCAAGCAGTCGCGGAAGCGTGCAACCAGGCGCGGACGCGTCCAAGCAGGCGCGGAAGCGTGCAAGCAGGCGCGGAAGCATGCAAGAAGGCGCAGAAGAGTCCAAGCAGGCAGGGAAGCATCCATATAGGCGCGGTGGCGTCCAAGCAGGCGCGGAAGCATCCATATAGGCGCGGAAGCGTCCAAGCAGGCGCGGAAGCGTCCAAGCAGGCGCGGAAGCGTCCAAGCAGGCGCGGAAGCGTCCAAGCAGGCGCGGAAGCGCCCAAGCAGGCGTGGAAGAGTCCAAGCAGGCGCGGAAACGTCCAAGCAGGCGAGGAAGCATATAAGAAGGCGCAGAAGAGTCCAACCAGGCGCGGAAGCGTCCGAGCAGGCGCGGAACCGTGCAAGCAGGCGCGGAAGCGTCCAAGCAGGCGCGGAAGCGTCCAAGCAGGCGCGGAAGCGTCCAAGCAGGCGCGGAAGCGTCCAAGCAGGCGCGGAAGCGTCCAAGCAGGCGCGGAAGCGTTCAAGCAGGCGCGGAAGCGGCCAAGCAGGCGCGGAAGCGTCCAAGCAGTCGCGGAAGCGTCCAAGCAGGCGCGGAAGCGTCCAAGCAGGCGCGGAAGCGTCCAAGCAGGCGCGGAAGCGTCCAAGCAGGCGCGGAAGCGTCCAAGCAGGCGCGGAAGCGTCCAAGCAGGCGCGGAAGCGTCCAAGCAGGCGCGGAAGCGTCCAAGCAGGCGCGCAAGCGTCCAAGCAGGCGTGGAAGAGTCCAAGCAGGCGCGGAAGCGTCCAAGCAGGCGCGGAAGCGTCCAAGCAGACGCGGAAGCGTCCAAGCAGACGCGGAAGCGTCCAAGCAGGCGCGGAAGCGTCCACGCAGGCGCGGAAGCGTGCAACCAGGCGCGGAAGCGTCCAAGCAGGCGCGGAAGCGTCCAAGCAGGCGCGGAAGCGTCCAAGCAGCCGCTGAAGCGTCCAAGCTGGCGCGGTAGCGTCCAAGCAGTCGCGGAAACGTCCAAGTAGGCGCGGAAGCATCCAAGCAGTCGCGGAAGCGTCCAAGCAGGCGCGGAAGCGTCCAAGCAAGCGCGGAAGCGTGCAACCAGGCGCGGAAGCGTCCAAGCAGGCGCGGATCCGTGCATGCAGGCGCGGAAGCGTCCAAGCAGTCGCGGAAGCGTGCAACCAGGCGCGGACGCGTCCAAGCAGGCGCGGAAGCGTGCAAGCAGGCGCGGAAGCGTCCAAGCAGGCGCGGAAGCGTACCAAGCAGACGCGGAAGCGTCCAAGCAGGCGCGGAAGCGTCCAAGCAGGCGCGGAAGCGTGCAACCAGGCGCGGAAGCGTCCAAGCAGGCGCGGAAGCGTCCAAGCAGGCGCGGAAGCGTCCAAGCAGGCGCGGAAGCGTCCAAGCAGGCGCGGAAGCGTCCAACCAGGCGCGGAAGCGTGCAAGCAGGCGCGGAAACGTCCAAGCAGGCGCGGAAGCATGCAAGAAGGCGCAGAAGAGTCCAAGCAGGCGCGGAAGCGTCCAAGCAGGCGCGGAAGCGTCCAAGCAGTCGCGGAACCGTGCAAGCAGGCACGGAAGCGTACAAGCATGCGCGGTGGCGTCCAAGCAGGCGCAGAAGCATCCATATAGGCGCGGAAGTGTCCAAGCAGGCGCGGTAGAGTCCGAGCAGGCGCGGAAGCATGCAAGAAGGCGCAGAAGAGTCCAAGCAGGCAGGGAAGCATCCATATAGGCGCGGTGGCGTCCAAGCAGGCGCGGAAGCATCCATATAGGCGCGGAAGCGTCCAAGCAGGCCCGGAAGCGTTCAAGCATGCGCGGAAGCGTCCAAGCAGGCGCGGTAGCGTCCAAGCAGGCGCGGAAGCGTCCAAGCATGCGCGGAAGCGTCCAAGCAGGCGCGGAAGCTTCCAAGCAGGCGCGGAAGCGTCCAAGCAGGCGCGGAAGCGTCCAGGCAGGCGCGGAAGCGTCCAAGCAGTCGCGGAAGCGTCCAAGCAGGCGCGGAAGCGTCCAAGCAGGCGCGGAAGCGTCCAAGTAGGCGGGGAAGCGTCCAAGCAGGCGCGGAAACGTCCAAGGAGGCGTGGAAGAGTCCAAGCAGGCGCGGCAGCATCTAAGCAGGCGCGGAAGCGTCCAAGCAGACGCGGAAGCGTCCAAGCAGGCGCGGAAGCGTCCAAGCAGGCGCGGAAGCGTCCAAGCAGCCGCTGAAGCGTGCAACCAGGCGCGGAAGCGTCCAAGCAGGCGCGGAAGCGCCCAAGCAGTCGCGGAAACGTCCAAGCAGGCGCGGAAGCATGCAAGAAGGCACAGAAGAGTCCAAGCAGGCGCGGAAGCGTCCAAGCAGACGCAGAAGCGTCCAAGCAGGCGCGGTAGCGTACAAGCAGGCGCGGAAGCGTCCAAGCAGTCGCGGAAGCGTCCAAGCAGGAGCTGTAACGTCCAAGCAGGCGCGGAAACGTCCAAGCAGGCGCGGAAGAGTCCAAGCAGGCGCGGAAGCGTCAAAGCAGGCGCAGAACCGTGCAAGCAGGCGCGGAAGCGTCCAAGCAGGCGCGGAAGCATCCAAGCAGGCGTGAAAGCGTCCAAGCTGGCTTTGAACCGTGCAAGCAGGCGGGGAAGCGTCCAAGCAGTCGCGGAAGTGTCCAAGCAGGCGCGGTAGCGTCCAAGCAGGCGCGGAAGCGTCCAAGCAGGCGCGGAAGCGTCCAAGCAGGCGCGGAAACGTCCAAGCAGGCGAGGAAGCATGCAAGAAGGCGCAGAAGAGTCCAACCAGGCGCGGAAGCGTCCGAGCAGGCGCGGAACCGTGCAAGCAGGCGCGGAAGCGTCCAAGCAGGCGCGGAAGCGTCCAAGCAGGCGCGGAAGCGTGCAAGCAGGCGCGGAATCGTCCAAGCAGGCGCGGAAACGTCCAAGCAGGCGCGGAAGCGTCCAAGCAGGCGCGGAAGCGTCCAAGCAGTCGCGGTAGCGTCCAAGCTGGCGCGGTAGCGTCCAAGCAGGCGCGGAAGCGTCCAAGCAGGCGCGGAAGCGTCCAAGCAGGCGCGGAAGCGTCCAAGCAGGCGCGGAAGCGTCCAAGCAGGCGCGGAAGCGTCCAAGCAGGCGCGCAAGCGTCCAAGCAGGCGTGGAAGAGTCCAAGCAGGCGCGGAAGCGTCCAAGCAGGCGCGGAAGCGTCCAAGCAGACGCGGAAGCGTCCAAGCAGACGCGGAAGCGTCCAAGCAGGCGCGGAAGCGTCCACGCAGGCGCGGAAGCGTGCAACCAGGCGCGGAAGCGTCCAAGCAGGCGCGGAAGCGTCCAAGCAGGCGCGGAAGCGTCCAAGCAGCCGCTGAAGCGTCCAAGCTGGCGCGGTAGCGTCCAAGCAGTCGCGGAAACGTCCAAGTAGGCGCGGAAGCATCCAAGCAGTCGCGGAAGCGTCCAAGCAGGCGCGGAAGCGTCCAAGCAAGCGCGGAAGCGTGCAACCAGGCGCGGAAGCGTCCAAGCAGGCGCGGATCCGTGCATGCAGGCGCGGAAGCGTCCAAGCAGTCGCGGAAGCGTGCAACCAGGCGCGGACGCGTCCAAGCAGGCGCGGAAGCGTGCAAGCAGGCGCGGAAGCGTCCAAGCAGGCGCGGAAGCGTACCAAGCAGACGCGGAAGCGTCCAAGCAGGCGCGGAAGCGTCCAAGCAGGCGCGGAAGCGTGCAACCAGGCGCGGAAGCGTCCAAGCAGGCGCGGAAGCGTCCAAGCAGGCGCGGAAGCGTCCAAGCAGGCGCGGAAGCGTCCAAGCAGGCGCGGAAGCGTCCAACCAGGCGCGGAAGCGTGCAAGCAGGCGCGGAAACGTCCAAGCAGGCGCGGAAGCATGCAAGAAGGCGCAGAAGAGTCCAAGCAGGCGCGGAAGCGTCCAAGCAGGCGCGGAAGCGTCCAAGCAGTCGCGGAACCGTGCAAGCAGGCACGGAAGCGTACAAGCATGCGCGGTGGCGTCCAAGCAGGCGCAGAAGCATCCATATAGGCGCGGAAGTGTCCAAGCAGGCGCGGTAGAGTCCGAGCAGGCGCGGAAGCATGCAAGAAGGCGCAGAAGAGTCCAAGCAGGCAGGGAAGCATCCATATAGGCGCGGTGGCGTCCAAGCAGGCGCGGAAGCATCCATATAGGCGCGGAAGCGTCCAAGCAGGCCCGGAAGCGTTCAAGCATGCGCGGAAGCGTCCAAGCAGGCGCGGTAGCGTCCAAGCAGGCGCGGAAGCGTCCAAGCATGCGCGGAAGCGTCCAAGCAGGCGCGGAAGCTTCCAAGCAGGCGCGGAAGCGTCCAAGCAGGCGCGGAAGCGTCCAGGCAGGCGCGGAAGCGTCCAAGCAGTCGCGGAAGCGTCCAAGCAGGCGCGGAAGCGTCCAAGCAGGCGCGGAAGCGTCCAAGTAGGCGGGGAAGCGTCCAAGCAGGCGCGGAAACGTCCAAGGAGGCGTGGAAGAGTCCAAGCAGGCGCGGCAGCATCTAAGCAGGCGCGGAAGCGTCCAAGCAGACGCGGAAGCGTCCAAGCAGGCGCGGAAGCGTCCAAGCAGGCGCGGAAGCGTCCAAGCAGCCGCTGAAGCGTGCAACCAGGCGCGGAAGCGTCCAAGCAGGCGCGGAAGCGCCCAAGCAGTCGCGGAAACGTCCAAGCAGGCGCGGAAGCATGCAAGAAGGCACAGAAGAGTCCAAGCAGGCGCGGAAGCGTCCAAGCAGACGCAGAAGCGTCCAAGCAGGCGCGGTAGCGTACAAGCAGGCGCGGAAGCGTCCAAGCAGTCGCGGAAGCGTCCAAGCAGGAGCTGTAACGTCCAAGCAGGCGCGGAAACGTCCAAGCAGGCGCGGAAGAGTCCAAGCAGGCGCGGAAGCGTCAAAGCAGGCGCAGAACCGTGCAAGCAGGCGCGGAAGCGTCCAAGCAGGCGCGGAAGCATCCAAGCAGGCGTGAAAGCGTCCAAGCTGGCTTTGAACCGTGCAAGCAGGCGGGGAAGCGTCCAAGCAGTCGCGGAAGTGTCCAAGCAGGCGCGGTAGCGTCCAAGCAGGCGCGGAAGCGTCCAAGCAGGCGCGGAAGCGTCCAAGCAGGCGCGGAAACGTCCAAGCAGGCGAGGAAGCATGCAAGAAGGCGCAGAAGAGTCCAACCAGGCGCGGAAGCGTCCGAGCAGGCGCGGAACCGTGCAAGCAGGCGCGGAAGCGTCCAAGCAGGCGCGGAAGCGTCCAAGCAGGCGCGGAAGCGTGCAAGCAGGCGCGGAATCGTCCAAGCAGGCGCGGAAACGTCCAAGCAGGCGCGGAAGCGTCCAAGCAGGCGCGGAAGCGTCCAAGCAGTCGCGGTAGCGTCCAAGCTGGCGCGGTAGCGTCCAAGCAGGCGCGGAAACGTCCAAGCAGGCGCGGAAGCATGCAAGAAGGCGCAGAAGAGTCCAAGCAGGCGCGGAAGCGTCCAAGCAGGCGCGGAAGCGTCCAAGCAGTCGCGGAACCGTGCAAGCAGGCGCGGAAGCGTACAAGCAGGCGCGGCAGCATGCCAGAAGGCGCAGAAGAGTCCAAGCAGGCGCGGAAGCGTCCAAGCAGGAGCGTAAGCGTCCAAGTAATCGCGGAAGCATGCAAGAAGGCGCAGAAGTGTTCAAGCAGGCGTGGAAGCGTCCAAGCAGGCGCTCAAGCGTCCAAGCAGTCGCGGATGCGGCCAAACAGGCGCGGAAGCGTCCATGCAGCCGCGGAAGCGTCCAAGCAGGTGCGGAAGCGTGGAAGCAGGCGTGGAAGCGTCCAAGCAGTCGCGGAAGCGCCCAAGCAGGCGTGGTAGCGTCCACGCAGGCGCGGAAACGTCCAAGCAGGCGCGGAAGCGTCCAAGCAGACGCGGAAGCGTCCAAGCAGGCGCGGAAGCGTGCAAGCAGGCGCGGAAGCGTCCAAGCAGGCGCGGAAACGTCCAAGCAGGCGCGGAAGCGTCCAAGCAGGCGCGGAAGCGTCCAAGCAGGCGCGGAAGCATCCATATAGGCGCGGAAGAGTCCTAGCAGGCGCGGAAGAGTCCAAGCAGGCGCGGAATCGTGCAAGCAGGCGCGGAAGCGTCCAAGCAGGCGCGGAAACGTCCAAGCAGGCGCGGAAGCGTCCAAGCAGGCGCGGAAGCGTCCAAGCAGGCGCGGAAGCGTCCAAGCAGGCGCGGAAGCGTCCAAGCAGGCGCGGAAGCGTCCAAGCAGGCGCGGAAGCGTCCAAGCAGTCGCGGAAGTGTCCAAGCAGGCGCGGAACAGTCCTAGCCGGCGCGGTAGCATCCATACAGGCGCGGAAGTGTCCAAGCAGTCGCGGAAGCGTCCAAGCAGGCGCAAAAGAGTCCAAGCAGGCGCGGAAGCGTCCAAGCAGGCGTGGGAGCGTCCAGGCAGGCGCGAAACCGTGCAAGCAGGCGCGGAAGCGTCCGAGGACGCGCAAGCATGCAAGAAGGCGCAGAAGATACCAAGCAGGCGCGGAATCGTCCAAGCAGTCGCGGAACCGTGCAAGTAGGCGCGGAAGCGTCCAAGCAGGTACGGAAGCGTGCACGAAGGCGCGGAAGCCTCCAAGCAGGCGCGAAAGAGTCCAAGCAGGCGCGGAAGCGTCCAAGCAGGCGTGTAAGCGTCCAAGCAGGCTCGGAAGCGTCCAAGCAGCCGCGGAAGTGTCCAAGCAGGCGCGGAAGCGGCCAAGCAGGCGCGGAAGCGTCCAAGCAGGCGCGGAAACGTCCAAGTGGCGCGGAAGCATGCAAGAAGGCGCAGAACAGTCCAAGCAGGCGCGGAAGCGTCCAAGCAGTCGCTGAAGCGTTCAAGCTGGCGCGGAAACGTCCAAGTAGGCGCAAGCATGCAAGAAGGCGCAGAAGAGTCCAAGCAGGCGCGGAAGCGTCCAAGCAGTCGCGGAAGCGTCCAAGCAGGCGCGGAAGCGGCCAAGCAGGCGCGGAAGCGTCCAGGCAGGCGCGGTAACGTCCAAGTGGCGCGGAAGCATGCAAGAAGGCGCAGAACAGTCCAAGCAGGCGCGGAAGCGTCAAAGCAGTCGCTGAAGCGTTCAAGCTGGCGCGGTAGCGTCCATGCAGGCGCGGAAGTGTCCAAGCAGGCGCGGAAGCGGCCAAGCAGGCGCGGAAGCGTCCAAGCAGGCGCGAAAGAGTCCAAGCAGGCGCGGAAGCGTCCAAGCAGGCGCGTGAGCGTCCAAGCAGGCTCGGAAGTGTCCAAGCAGCCGCGGAAGTGTCCAAGCAGGCGCGGAAGCGGCCAAGCAGGCGCGGAAGCGTCCAATCAGGCGCGGTAACGTCCAAGTGGCGCGGAAGCATGCAAGAAGGCGCAGAACAGTCCAAGCAGGCGCGGAAGCGTCCAAGCAGTCGCTGAAGCGTTCAAGCTGGCGCGGTAGCGTGCAAGCAGTTGCGGAAGCGTCCAACCAGGCGCGGAAGCGTCCAAGCAGGCGCGGAAGCGTCCAAGCAGGCGCGGAAACGTGCAACCAGGCGCGGAAGCGTCCAAGCAGGCGCGGAAACGTCCAAGTAGGCGTGGAGGCGTCCAAGCAGGCGCGGTAGCGTCCAAGCAGGCGCGGAAGCGTCCAAGCAGTCACGGAAGCGACCAACCAGGCGCGGAAGCGTCCAAGCAGTCGCTGAAGCGTTCAAGCTGGCGCGGTAGCGTCCATGCAGGCGCGGAAGCGTCCAAGCAGGCGCAGAACCGTGCAAGCAGGCGCGGAAGCGTCCAAGTAGGTACGGAAGCGTGCACGAAGGCGCGGAAGCGTCCAAGCAGGCGCGGAAGTGCCCAAGCAGGCGCGGAAGCGTTCAAGCAAACGCGGAAGCGGCCAAGCAGGCGCGGAAGCGTCCAAGCAGGCGCGGAAGCGTCCAAGCAGGCGCGGAAGCGTCCAAACAGTCGCGGAAGCGTCCAAGCAGGCGCGGAAGCGGCCAAGCAGGCGCGGAATCGTCCAAGCAGGCGCGGAAGCGGCCAAGCAGGCGCGGTAGCGTGCAAGCAGTTGCGGAAGCGTCCAACCAGGCGCGGAAGCGTCCAAGCAGGCGCGGAAGCGTCCAAGCAGGCGCGTAAGCGTCCAAGCAGGCTCGGAAGCGTCCAAGCAGCCGCGGAAGTGTCCAAGCAGGCGCGGAAGCGGCCAAGCAGGCGCGGAAGCGTCCAAGCAGGCGCGGAAACGTCCAAGTGGCGCGGAAGCATGCAAGAAGGCGCAGAACAGTCCAAGCAGGCGCGGAAGCGTCCAAGCAGTCGCTGAAGCGTCCAAGCTGGCGCGGTAGCGTGCAAGCAGTCGCGGAAGCGTCCAACCAGGCGCGGAAGCGTCCAAGCAGGCGCGGTAGCGTCCAAGCAGGCGCGGAAGCGTCCAAGCAGGCGCAGAACCGTGCAAGCAGGCGCGGAAGCGTCCAAGCAGGCGCGGAAGCATGCAAGAAGACGCAGAAGAGTCCAAGCAGGCGCGGAAGCGTCCAAGCAGCCGGGGAAGCATGCAAGCAGGCGGGGAAGCGTCCAAGCAGTCGCGGAAGTGTCCAAGCAGGCGCGGTAGCGTCCAAGCAGGCGCGGAAGCGTCCACGCAGGCGCGGAAGCGTCCAAGCAGGCGCGGAACCGTGCAAGCAGGCGCGGAAGCGTACAAGCATGCGCGGTGGCGTCCAAGCAGGAGCAGAAGCATCCATATAGGCGCGGAAGTGTCCAAGCAGGCGCGGTAGAGTCCGAGCAGGCGCGGAAGCATGCAAGAAGGCGCAGAAGAGTCCAAGCAGGCGCGGAAGCGTCCAAGCAGGCGCGGAAGCGTCCAAGCAGTCGCGGAAGAGTCCAAGCAAGCGCGATAGCGTCCAAGCAGGCTCGGAAGCATGCAAGAAGGCGCAGAACAGTCCAAGCAGGCGCGGAAGCGTCCAAGCAGTCGCGGAAGAGTCCAAGCAAGCGCGATAGCGTCCAAGCAGGCTCGGAAGCGTCCAAGTAGGCGCGGAAGCGTCCAAGCAGGCGCGGAAACGTCCAAACAGGCGCGGAAGCGTCCAAGCAGTCGCGGAAGCGTCCAAGCAGGCGCGAAAGGGTCCAAGCAGGCGCGGAAGCGTCCAACAGGCGCGGAAGCGTCCAAGCAGGCGCGGAAACGTCCAAGTAGGCGCAAGCATGCAAGAAGGCGCAGATGAGTCCAAGCAGGCGCGGAAGCGTCCAAGCAGGCGCGGAACTGCCCAAGCAGGCGCGGAAGCGTCCAAGCAAACGCGGAAGCGTCCAAGCAGGCGCGGAAGCGTCCAAGCAGGCGCGGAAGCGTCCAAGCAGGCGCGAAAGAGTCCAAGCAGGCGCGGAAACGTCCAAGTAGGCGCGGAAGCATGCAAGAAGGCGCAGAACAGTCCAAGCAGGCGCGGAAGCGTCCAAGCAGTCGCTGAAGCGTCCAAGCTGGCGCGGTAGCGTGCAAGCAGTCGCGGAAGCGTCCAACCAGGAGCGGAAGCGTCCAACAGGCGCGGAAGCGTCCAAGCAGGCGCGGAAGCGCCCAAGCAGGCGCGGAAACGTCCAAGCAAACGCGGAAGCGTCCAAGCAGGCGCGGAAGCGTCCAAGCAGGCGCGGAAGCGTCCAAGCAGGCGCGAAAGAGTTCAAGCAGGCGCGGAAGCGTCCAAGCAGGCGCGTAAGCGTCCAAGCAGGCTCGGAAGCGTCCAAGCAGCCGCGGAAGTGTCCAAGCAGGCGCGGAAGCGGCCAAGCAGGGGCGGAAGCGTCCAAGCAGGCGCGGAAACGTCCAAGTGGCGCGGAAGCATGCAAGAAGGCGCAGAACAGTCCAAGCAGGCGCGGAAGCGTCCAAGCAGTCGCTGAAGCGTTCAAGCTGGCGCGGTAGCGTGCAAGCAGTTGCGGAAGCGTCCAACCAGGCGCGGAAGCGTCCAAGCAGGCGCGGAAGCGTCCAAGCAGGCGCGGAAGCGTCCAAGCAGTCGCTGAAGCGTCCAAGCTGGCGCGGTAGCGTGCAAGCAGTCGCGGAAGCGTCCAACCAGGAGCGGAAGCGTGCACGAAGGCGCGGAAGCATGCAAGAAGGCGCTGAAGAGTCCAAGCAGGCGCGGAAGCGTCCAAGCAGGCGCGGAAGCGTCCAAGCAGGCGCGGAAGCGTCCAAGCAGTCGCGGAAGCGTCCAAGCAGGCGCGGAAGCGGCCAAGCAGGCGCGGTAGCGTGCAAGCAGTTGCGGAAGCGTCCAACCAGGCGCGGAAGCGTCCAAGCAGGCGCGGAAGCGTCCAAGCAGGCGCGGAAGCGTCCAAGCAGTCGCTGAAGCGTCCAAGCTGGCGCGGTAGCGTGCAAGCAGTCGCGGAAGCGTCCAAGCAGGCGCGAAAGGGTCCAAGCAGGCGCGGAAGCGTCCAACAGGCGCGGAAGCGTCCAAGCAGGCGCGGAAACGTCCAAGTAGGCGCAAGCATGCAAGAAGGCGCAGATGAGTCCAAGCAGGCGCGGAAGCGTCCAAGCAGGCGCGGAACTGCCCAAGCAGGCGCGGAAGCATCCAAGCAAACGCGGAAGCGTCCAAGCAGGCGCGGAAGCGTCCAAGCAGGCGCGGAAGCGTCCAAGCAGGCGCGAAAGAGTCCAAGCAGGCGCGGAAGCGTCCAAGCAGGCGCGTAAGCGTCCAAGCAGGCTCGGAAGCGTCCAAGCAGCCGCGGAAGTGTCCAAGCAGGCGCGGAAGCGGCCAAGCAGGCGCGGAAGCGTCCAAGCAGGCGCGGATGCGTCCAAGCAGGCGCGGAAACGTGCAACCAGGCGCGGAAGCGTCCAAGCAGGCGCGGAAGCGGCCAAGCAGGCGCGGAAGCGTCCAAGCAGGCGCGGAAGCGTCCAAGTAGGCGCGGTAGCGTCCAAGCAGGCGCGGAAGCGTCCAACAGGCGCGGAAGCGTCCAAGCAGCCGCGGAAGTGTCCAAGCAGGCGCGGAAGCGGCCAAGCAGGCGCGGAAGCGTCCAAGCAGGCGCGGTAGAGTCCAAGCGGGCGCGGAAACGTCCAAGTAGGCGCGGAAGCATGCAAGAAGGCGCAGAAGAGTCCAAGCAGGCGCAGGAGTGTCCAAGCAAGCGCGGAAGCATCCAAGAAGGCGCGGAAGCATGCAAGAAGACGCGGAAGCGTCCAAGCAGGCGCGGAAACGTCCAAGCAGGCGCGGAAGCATGCAAAAAGGCGTAGAAGAGTCCAAGCAGGCGCGGTAGCGTCCAAGCAGGCGCGGTAGCGTCCAAGCAGGCGCGGCAGCATGCAAGAAGACGCAGAAGAGTCCAAGCAGGCGCGGAAGCGTCCAAGCAGGCGCGGTAGCGTCCAAGCAGGCGCGGAAGCGTCCAAGCAGTCGCGGAAGCGTCCAAGCAGGCGCGGAAGCGTCCAAGCAGGCGGGGAAGCATGCAAGCATGCGCGGAAGCGTCCAAGCAGGCGCGGAAGCGCCCAAGCAGGCGCGGAAGCGGCCAAGCAGGCGCGGAAGCGTCCAAGCAGGCGCGGAAACGTCCAAGCAGGCGCGGAAGCATGCAAGAAGACGCAGAAGGGTCCAAGCAGGCGCGGAAGCGTGCAACCAGGAGCGGAAGCGTCCAAGCAGGCGCGGATCCGTGCAAGCAGGCGCGGAAGCGTCCAAGCAGGCGCGGAAGCGTCCAAGCAGGCGCGGAAGCGTCCAAGCAGGCGCGGAAGCGTCCAAGCAAGCGCGGAAGCGTCCAAGCAGGCGTGGAAGAGTCGAAGCAGGCGCGGAAGCGTCCAAGCAGGCGGGGAAGCGTCCAAGCAGACGCGGAAGCGTCCAAGCAGGCGCGGAAGCGTGCAAGCAGGCGCGGAAGCGTCCAAGCAGGCGCGGAAGCGTCCAAGCAGGCGCGGAAGCGTGCAACCAGGAGCGGAAGCGTCCAAGCAGGCGCGGAAGCGTCCAACCAGGAGCGGAAGCGTCCAAGCAGGCGCGGATCCGTCCAAGCAGGCGCGGAAGCGTCCAAGCAGGCGCGGAAGCGTCCAAGCAGGCGCGGAAGCGTCCAAGCAGGCGCGGAAGCGTCCAAGCAGGCGCGGAAGCGTCCAAGCAGGCGCGGAAGCGTGCAACCAGGCGCGGAAGCGTCCAAGCAGGCGCGGATCCGTGCAAGCAGGCGCGGAAGCGTCCAAGCAGGCGCGGAAGCGTCCAAGCAGGCGCGGAAGCGTTCAAGCAGGCGCGGTAGCGTCCAAGCAGGCGCGGAAGCATGCAAGAAGGCGCCGAAGCGTCCAAGCGGGCGCGGAAGCGTCCAAGCAGGCGCGGAAGCGTCCAAGCAGGCGCGGAAGCGTCCAAGCAGGCGCGGTAGCGTACAAGCAGGCGCGGAAGCGTCCAAGCAGGCGCGGAAGCGTCCAAGCAGGCGCGGAAGCGTCCAAGCAGGCCCGGAAACGTCCAAGGAGGCGTGGAAGAGTCCAAGCAGGCGCGGCAGCGTCTAAGCAGGCGCGGAAGCGTCCAAGCAGGCGCGGAAGCGTCCAAGCAGGCGCGGAAGCGTCCAAGCAGGCGCGGAAGCGTCCAAGCAGGCGTGGAAGAGTCGAAGCAGGCGCGGAAGCGTCCAAGCAGGCGGGGAAGCGTCCAAGCAGACGCGGAAGCGTCCAAGCAGGCGCGGAAGCGTCCAAGCAGGCGCGGAAGCGCCCAAGCAGGCGCGGAAGCGTCCAAGCAGCCGCGGAAGCGTCCAAGCAGGCGCGGAAGCGTCCAAGCAGCCGCGGAAACGTCCAAGTAGGCGCGGAAGCATGCAAGAAGGCGCAGAACAGTCCAAGCAAGCGCGGAAGCGTCCAAGCAGTCGCTGAAGCGTCCAAGCTGGCGGGGAAGCGTCCAAGCAGACGCGGAAGCGTCCAAGCAGGCGCGGAAGCGTCCAAGCAGGCGCGGAAGCGCCCAAGCAGGCGCGGAATCGTCCAAGCAGCCGCGGAAGCGTCCAAGCAGGCGCGGAAGCGTCCAAGCAGCCGCGGAAACGTCCAAGTAGGCGCGGAAGCATGCAAGAAGGCGCAGAACAGTCCAAGCAAGCGCGGAAGCGTCCAAGCAGTCGCTGAAGCGTCCAAGCTGGCGCGGTAGCGTGCAAGCAGTCGCGGAAGCGTCCAACCAGGCGCGGAAGCGTCCAAGCAGGCGCGGAAGCGTCCAAGCAGGCGCGGAAGCGTCCAAGCAGGCGCGGAAGCGTCCAAGCAGGCGCGGAAGCGTGCAACCAGGCGCGGAAGCGTCCAAGCAGGCGCGGATCCGTGCAAGCAGGCGCGGAAGCGTCCAAGCAGGCGCGGAAGCGTCCAAGCAGGCGCGGAAGCGTCCAAGCAGGCGCGGAAGCGTCCAAGCAGGCGCGGATCCGTGCAAGCAGGCGCGGAAGCGTCCAAGCAGGCGCGGAAACGTCCAAGTAGGCGCGGCAGCATGCAAGAAGGCGCAGAAGAGTCCAAGCAGGCGAGGAAGCGTCCAAGCAGTCGCGGAAGCGTCCAAGCAGGCGGGGAAGCATGCACGCAGGCGCGGAAGCGTCCAAGCAGGCGCGGAAACGTCCAAGTAGGCGCGGCAGCATGCAAGAAGGCGCAGAAGAGTCCAAGCAGGCGCGGAAACGTCCAAGCAGGCGCGGAAACGTCCAAGCAGGCGGGGAAGCATGCAAGCAGGCGCGGAAGCGTCCAAGCAGGCGCGGAAACGTCCAAGTAGGCGCGGCAGCATGCAAGAAGGCGCCGAAGAATCCAAGCAGGCGCGGAAGCGTCCAAGCAGTCGCGGAAGCGTCCAAGCAGGCGCGGTAGCGTCCAAGCAGGCGCGGTAGCGTCCAAGCAGGCGCGGTAGCGTCCAAGCAGGCGGGGAAGCATGCAAGCAGGCGCGGTAGCGTCCAACCAGGCGCGGTAGCGTCCAAGCAGGCGCGGAAGCGTCCAAGCAGGCGCGGAAGCGTCCAAGCAGGCGCGGAAGCGTCCAAGCAGGCGCGCAAGCGTCCAAGCAGGCGTGGAAGAGTCCATGCAGGCGCGGAAGCGTCCAAGCAGGCGCGGAAGCGTCCAAGCAGACGCGGAGGCGTCCAAGAATGCGCGGAAGCGTCCAAGCAGGCGCGGTAACGTCCAAGCAGGCGCGGAAGCGTCCAAGCAGGCGCGGAAGCGTCCAAGCAGCCGCTGAAGCGTCCAAGCTGGCGCGGTAGCGTCTAAGCAGGCGCGGAAACGTCCAAGTAGGCGCGGAAGCATCCAAGCAGTCGCGGAAGCGTCCAAGCAGGCGCAGAAGCGTCCAAGCAGGCGCGGAGGCGTGCAACCAGGCGCGGAAACGTCCAAGCAGGCGCGGATCCGTGCAAGCAGGCGCGGAAGCGTCCAAGCAGGCGCGGAAGCGTGCAACCAGGCGCGGAAGCGTCCAAGCTGGCGCGGAAGCGTCCAAGCAGGCGCGGATCCGTGAAAGCAGGCGCGGAAGCGTCCAAGCAGGCGCGGAAGCGTCCAAGCAGGCGCGGTAGCGTCCAAGAAGTCGCGGAAGCGTCCAAGCAGGCGCGGTAGCGTCCAAGCAGGCGCGGAAACTTCCAAGTAGGCGCGGAAGCATGCAAGAAGGCGCAGAAGCGTCCAAGCAGGCGCGGAAGCGTCCAAGCAGGCGCGGAAGCTTCCAAGCAGGCGCGGAAGCGTCCAAGCAGGCGCGGATGCGTCCAAGCAGTCGCGGAAGCGTCCAAGCAGGCGCGGAAGCGCCCAAGCAGGCGCAGAAGCGTCTAAGCAGGCGCGGAAGCGTCCAAGTAGGCGCGGAAGCGTCCAAGGAGGCGCGGAAACGTCCAAGGAGGCGTGGAAGCGTCCAAGCAGGCGCGGAAGCGTGCAACCAGGCGCGGAAGCATGCACGAAGACGCAGAAGAGTCCAAGCAGGCGCGGAAGCGTCCAGGCAGTCGCGGAAGCGTCCAAGCAGGCGCGGAAGCATGCACGAAGACGCAGAAGAGTCCAAGCAGGCGCGGAAGCGTCCAAGCAGGCGCGGAAGCGTCCAAGCAGCCGCTGAAGCGTCCAAGCTGGCGCGGTAGCGTCCAAGCAGGCGCGGAAACGTCCAAGTAGGCGCGGAAGCATCCAAGCAGTCGCGGAAGCGTCCAAGCAGGCGCAGAAGCGTCCAAGCAGGCGCGGAGGCGTGCAACCAGGCGCGGAAACGTCCAAGCAGGCGCGGATCCGTGCAAGCAGGCGCGGAAGCGTCCAAGCAGGCGCGGAAGCGTGCAACCAGGCGCGGAAGCGTCCAAGCTGGCGCGGAAGCGTCCAAGCAGGCGCGGATCCGTGAAAGCAGGCGCGGAAGCGTCCAAGCAGGCGCGGAAGCGTCCAAGCAGGCGCGGTAGCGTCCAAGCAGTCGCGGAAGCGTCCAAGCAGGCGCGGTAGCGTCCAAGCAGGCGCGGAAACTTCCAAGTAGGCGCGGAAGCATGCAAGAAGGCGCAGAAGCGTCCAAGCAGGCGCGGAAGCGTCCAAGCAGGCGCGGAAGCTTCCAAGCAGGCGCGGAAGCGTCCAAGCAGGCGCGGATGCGTCCAAGCAGTCGCGGAAGCGTCCAAGCAGGCGCGGAAGCGCCCAAGCAGGCGCAGAAGCGTCTAAGCAGGCGCGGAAGCGTCCAAGTAGGCGCGGAAGCGTCCAAGGAGGCGCGGAAACGTCCAAGGAGGCGTGGAAGAGTCCAAGCAGGCGCGGCAGCGTCTAAGCAGGCGCGGAAGCGTCCAAGCAGGCGCGGAAGCGTCCAAGCAGGCGCGGAAGCGTCCAAGCAGGCGCGGAAGCGTCCAAGCAGGCGCGGAAGCGTGCAACCAGGCGCGGAAGCATGCACGAAGACGCAGAAGAGTCCAAGCAGGCGCGGAAGCGTCCAGGCAGTCGCGGAAGCGTCCAAGCAGGCGCGGAAGCATGCACGAAGACGCAGAAGAGTCCAAGCAGGCGCGGCAGCGCCCAAGCAGGCGCGGAAGCGTCCAGGCAGTCGCGGAAGCGTCCAAGCAGGCGCGGAAGCATGCAAGAAGACGCAGAAGAGTCCAAGCAGGCGCGGCAGCGTCCAAGCAGGCGCGGAAACGTCCAAGCAGGCGCGGAAGCATGCAAGAAGACGCAGAAGAGTCCAAGCAGGCGCGGCAGCGCCCAAGCAGGCGCGGAAGCGTCCAAGCAGCCGCGGTAGCGTCCAAGCAGGCGCGGTAGCGTCCAAGCAGGCGCGGAAACTTCCAAGTAGGCGCGGAAGCATGCAAGAAGGCGCAGAAGCGTCCAAGCAGGCGCGGAAGCGTCCAAGCTGGCGCGGAAGCGTCCAAGCAGGCGCGGATCCGTGAAAGCAGGCGCGGAAGCGTCCAAGCAGGCGCGGAAGCGTCCAAGCAGGCGCGGTAGCGTCCAAGCAGTCGCGGAAGCGTCCAAGCAGGCGCGGTAGCGTCCAAGCAGGCGCGGAAACTTCCAAGTAGGCGCGGAAGCATTCAAGAAGGCGCAGAAGCGTCCAAGCAGGCGCGGAAGCGTCCAAGCAGGCGCGGAAGCTTCCAAGCAGGCGCGGAAACGTCCAAGCAGGCGCGGATCCGTGCAAGCAGGCGCGGAAGCGTCCAAGCAGGCGCGGAAACGTCCAAGCAGGCGCGGAAGCGTCCAAGCAGGCGCAGAAGCGTCCAAGCAGGCGCGGAGGCGTGCAACCAGGCGCGGAAGCGTCCAAGCAGGCGCGGATCCGTGCAAGCAGGCGCGGAAGCGTCCAAGCAGGCGCGGAAGCGTCCAAGCAGGCGCGGAAGCGCCCAAGCAGTCGCGGAAACGTCCAAGCAGGCGCGGAAGCATGCAAGAAGGCGCAGAAGAGTCCAAGCAGGCGCGGAAGCGTCCAAGCAGTCGCAGAAGCGTCCAAGCAGGCGCGGTAGCATCCAAGCAGGCGCGGATGCGTCCAAGCAGGCGCGGAAGCGTCCAAGCAGGCGTGAAAGCGTCCAAGCTGGCGCGGTAGCGTCCAAGCAGGCGCGGTAGCGTCCAAGCAGTCGCGGAAGCGTCCAAGCAGGCGCGGTAGCGTCCAAGCAGGCGCGGAAACTTCCAAGTAGGCGCGGAAGCATTCAAGAAGGCGCAGAAGCGTCCAAGCAGGCGCGGAAGCGTCCAAGCAGGCGCGGAAGCTTCCAAGCAGGCGCGGAAACGTCCAAGCAGGCGCGGATCCGTGCAAGCAGGCGCGGAAACGTCCAGGTAGGCGCGGAAGCATCCAAGCAGTCGCGGAAGCGTCCAAGCAGGCGCAGAAGCGTCCAAGCAGGCGCGGAGGCGTGCAACCAGGCGCGGAAGCGTCCAAGCAGGCGCGGATCCGTGCAAGCAGGCGCGGAAGCGTCCAAGCAGGCGCGGAAGCGTCCAAGCAGGCGCGGAAGCGCCCAAGCAGTCGCGGAAACGTCCAAGCAGGCGCGGAAGCATGCAAGAAGGCGCAGAAGAGTCCAAGCAGGCGCGGAAGCGTCCAAGCAGTCGCAGAAGCGTCCAAGCAGGCGCGGTAGCATCCAAGCAGGCGCGGATGCGTCCAAGCAGGCGCGGAAGCGTCCAAGCAGGCGTGAAAGCGTCCAAGCTGGCGCGGTAGCGTCCAAGCAGGCGCGGAAACGTCCAAGCAGGCGCGGAAACGTCCAAGTAGGCGCGGAAGCATGCAAGAAGGCGCAGAAGAGCCCAAGCAGGCGTGGAAGCGTCCAAGCAGGCGCGGAAGCGTCCAAGCAGGCGCGGAAGCGTCCAAGCAGGCGCGGAAGCGTCCAAGCAGGCGTGAAAGCGTCCAAGCTGGCGCGGTAGCGTCCAAGCAGGCGCGGAAACGTCCAAGCAGGCGCGGAAACGTCCAAGTAGGCGCGGAAGCATGCAAGAAGGCGCAGAAGAGTCCAAGCAGGCGTGGAAGCGTCCAAGCAGTCGCTGAAGCGTCCAAGCTGGCGCGGTAGCGTCCAAGCAGGCGCGGAAACGTCCAAGCAGGCGCGGAAGCGACCAAGCAGGCGCGGAAGCGTCCAAGCAGGCGCGGAAGCGTCCAAGCAGGCGCGGAAGCGTCCAAGCAGGCGTGAAAGCGTCCAAGCTGGCGCGGTAGCGTCCAAGCAGGCGCGGAAACGTCCAAGCAGGCGCGGAAACGTCCAAGTAGGCGCGGAAGCATGCAAGAAGGCGCAGAAGAGTCCAAGCAGGCGTGGAAGCGTCCAAGCAGTCGCTGAAGCGTCCAAGCTGGCGCGGTAGCGTCCAAGCAGGCGCGGAAACGTCCAAGCAGGCGCGGAAGCATGCAAGAAGGCGCAGAAGAGTCCAAGCAGGCGCAGAAGAGTCCAAGCAGGCGCGGTAGCGTCCAAGCAGGCGCGGAAACGTATAAGCAGGCACGGAAGCATGCAAGAAGGCGCAAAAGAGTCCAAGCAGGCGCGGAAGCGTCCAAGCAGTCGCAGAAGCGTCCAAGCAGGCGCGGAAGCGTCCAAGCAGGAGCGTAAGCATCCAAGTAGGCGCGGAAGCATGCAAGAAGGCGCAGAATTGTCCAAGGAGGCGCGGGAGCGTCCAAGCAGGCGCGGTAGCGTCCAAGCAGGCGCGGTAGCGTGCAAGCAGGCGCGGAAGCGTCCAAGCAGGCGCGGAAGCGTCCAAGCAGGCGCGGAAGCGTCCAAGCAGGCGCGGAAGCGTTCAAGCAGGCGCGGAAGCGGCCAAGCAGGCGCGGAAGCGTCCAAGCAGGCGCGGAAGCGTCCAAGCAGGCGCGGAAGCGTCCAAGCAGACGCGGAAGCGTCCAAGCAGGCGCGGAAGCGTCCAAGCAGGCGCGGAAGCGTGCAACCAGGCGCGGAAGCGTCCAAGCAGGCGCGGAAGCGTCCAAGCAGGCGCGGAAGCGTCCAAGCAGCCGCTGAAGCGTCCAAGCTGGCGCGGTAGCGTCCAAGCAGGCGCGGAAACGTCCAAGTAGGCGCGGAAGCATCCAAGCAGTCGCGGAAGCGTCCAAGCAGGCGCGGAAGCGTCCAAGCAGGCGCGGAAGCGTGCAACCAGGCGCGGAAGCGTCCAAGCAGGCGCGGATCCGTGCATGCAGGCGCGGAAGCGTCCAAGCAGTCGCGGAAGCGTGCAACCAGGCGCGGAAGCGTCCAAGCAGGCGCGGAAGCGTGCAAGCAGGCGCGGAAGCGTCCAAGCAGGCGCGGAAGCGTCCAAGCAGACGCGGAAGCGTCCAAGCAGGCGCGGAAGCGTCCAAGCAGTCGCGGAAGCGTCCAAGCAGGCGCAGAAGCGTCCAAGCAGGCGCGGAGGCGTGCAACCAGGCGCGGAAGCGTCCAAGCAGGCGCGGATCCGTGCAAGCAGGCGCGGAAGCATCCAAGCAGTCGCGGAAACGTCCAAGCAGCCGCGGAAGCATCCATATAGGCGCGGAAGCGTCCAAGCAGGCGCGGAAGCGTCCAAGCAGGCTCGGAAGCGTCCAAGCAGGCGCGGAAGCGTCCAAGCAGGCGTGGAAGAGTCCAAGCAGGCGCGGAAACGTCCAAGCAGGCGAGGAAGCATATAAGAAGGCGCAGAAGAGTCCAACCAGGCGCGGAAGCGTCCGAGCAGGCGCGGAAACGTCCAAGCAGGCGAGGAAGCATATAAGAAGGCGCAGAAGAGTCCAACCAGGCGCAGAAGCGTCCGAGCAGGCGCGGAACCGTGCAAGCAGGCGCGGAAGCGTCCAAGCAGGCGCGGAAGCGTCCAAGCAGGCGCGGAAGCGTCCAAGCAGGCGCGGAAGCGTCCAAGCAGGCGTGGAAGCGTCCAAGCAGGCGCGGAAGCGTCCAAGCAGCCGCTGAAGCGTCCAAGCTGGCGCGGTAGCGTCCAAGCAGGCGCGGAAACGTCCAAGTAGGCGCGGAAACATCCAAGCAGTCGCGGAAGCGTCCAAGCAGGCGCGGAAGCGTCCAAGCAGGCGCGGAAGCGTGCAACCAGGCGCGGAAGCGTCCAAGCAGGCGCGGATCCGTGAAAGCAGGCGCGGAAGCGTCCAAGCAGGCGCGGAAGCGTCCAAGCAGGCGCGGAAGCGTCCAAGCAGGCGCGGAAGCGTCCAAGCAGGCGCGGAAGCGTCCAAGCAGGCGCGGAAGCGTCCAAGCAGGCGCGGAAGCGTCCAAGCAGGCGCGGAAGCGTGCAACCAGGCGCGGAAGCGTCCAAGCAGGCGCGGAAGCGTCCAAGCAGCCGCTGAAGCGTCCAAGCTGGCGCGGTAGCTTCCAAGCAGGCGCGGAAACGTCCAAGTAGGCGCGGAAGCATCCAAGCAGTCGCGGAAGCGTCCAAGCAGGCGCGGAAGCGTCCAAGCAGGCGCGGAAGCGTGCAACCAGGCGCGGAAGCGTCCAAGCTGGCGCGGAAGCGTTCAAGCAGGCGCGGTAGCGTCCAAGCAGGCGCGGAAGCGTCCAAGCAGGCGAGGAAGCGTCCAAGCAGGCGCGGAAGCGTGCAGCCAGGCGCAGAAGCGTCCAAGCAGGCGCGGATCCGTGCAAGCAGGCGCGGAAGCGTCCAAGCAGGCGCGGAAGCGTCCAAGCAGGCGCGGAAACGTCGAAGCAGGTGCGGAAGCATGAAAGAAGCCGCAGAAGAGTCGAAGCAGGCGCGGAAGCGTCCAAGCAGTCGCGGAAGCGTCCAAGCAGGCGCGGTAGCGTCCAAGCAGGCGCGGTAGCGTCCAAGCAGGCGCGGAAGCGTCCAAGCAGGCGTGGTAGCGTCCAAGCAGGCGCGGAAACGTCCAAGCAGGCGCGGAAGCATGCAAGAAGACGCAGAAGAGTCCAAGCAGGCGCGGAAGCGTCCAAGCAGGCGCGGAAGCGTCCAAGCAGGCGCGGAAGCGCCCAAGCTGTCGCGGAAACGTCCAAGCAGGCGCGGAAGCATGCAAGAAGGCGCAGAAGAGTCCAAGCAGGCGCGGAAGCGTCCAAGCAGTCGCAGAAGCGTCCAAGCAGGCGCGGTAGCATCCAAGCAGGCGCGGATGCGTCCAAGCAGGCGCGGAAGCGTCCAAGCAGGCGTGAAAGCGTCCAAGCTGGCGCGGTAGCGTCCAAGCAGGCGCGGAAACGTCCAAGCAGGCGCGGAAACGTCCAAGTAGGCGCGGAAGCATGCAAGAAGGCGCAGAAGCGTCGAAGCAGGCGCGGAAGCGTCCAAGTAGGCGGGGAAGCGTCCAAGCAGGCGCGGAAACGTCCAAGGAGGCGTGGAAGAGTCCAAGCAGGCGCGGCAGCATCTAAGCAGGCGCGGAAGCGTCCAAGCAGGCGCGGAAGCGTCCAAGCAGGCGCGGAAGTGTCCAAGCAGGCGCGGCAGCGTCCAAGCAGGCGCGGAAGCGTCCAAGCAGGCGCGGAAGCGTCCAAGCAGGCGTGGAAGAGTCCAAGCAGGCGCGGAAACGTCCAAGCAGGCGCGGAAGTGTCCAAGCAGGCGCGGAAGCGTGCAACCAGGCGCGGAAGCGTCCAAGCAGGCGCGGAAGCGTCCAAGCAGGCGCGGAAGCGTCCAAGCAGCCGCTGAAGCGTCCAAGCTGGCGCGGTAGCGTCCAAGCAGGCGCGGAAACGTCCAAGCAGGCGCGGAAGCATGCAAGAAGGCGCAGAAGAGTCCAAGCAGGCGCGGAAGCGTCCAAGCAGTCGCAGAAGCGTCCAAGCAGGCGCGGTAGCATCCAAGCAGGCGCGGATGCGTCCAAGCAGGCGCGGAAGCGTCCAAGCAGGCGCGGAAGCGTCCAAGCAGGCGCGGAAGCGTGCAACCAGGCGCGGAAGCGTCCAAGCAGGCGCGGAAGCGTCCAAGCAGGCGCGGAAGCGTCCAAGCAGCCGCTGAAGCGTGCAACCAGGCGCGGAAGCGTCCAAGCAGGCGCGGAAGCGCCCAAGCAGTCGCGGGAACGTCCAAGCAGGCGCGGAAGCATGCAAGAAGGCACAGAAGAGTCCAAGCAGGAGCGGAAGCGTCCAAGCAGACGCAGAAGCGTCCAAGCAGGCGCGGTAGCGTGCAAGCAGGCGCGGAAGCGTCCAAGCAGGCGCGGAAGCGTCCAAGCAGGCGTGAAAGCGTCCAAGCTGGCGCGGTAGCGTCCAAGCAGGAGCGGAAACGTCCAAGCAGGCGCGGAAGCATGCAAGAAGGCGCAGAAGAGTCCAAGCAGGCGCGGAAGCGTCCAAGCAGGCGCGGAAGCGTCCAAGCAGCCGCTGAAGCGTCCAAGCTGGCGCGGTAGCGTCCAAGCAGGCGCGGAAACGTCCAAGTAGGCGCGGAAGCATCCAAGCAGCCGCTGAAGCGTCCAAGCTGGCGCGGTAGCGTCCAAGCAGGCGCGGAAACGTCCAAGTAGGCGCGGAAGCATCCAAGCAGTCGCGGAAGCGTCCAAGCAGGCGCGGAAGCGTCCAAGCAGGCGCGGAAGCGTGCAACCAGGCGCGGAAGCGTCCAAGCAGGCGCGGATCCGTCCAAGCAGGCGCGGAATCATCCAAGCAGGCGCGGAAGCGTCCAAGCAGGCGCGGAAGCGTCCAAGCAGACGCGTAAGCGTCCAAGCAGGCGCGGAAGCGTCCAAGCAGGCGCGGAAGCGTGCAACCAGGCGCGGAAGCGTCCAAGCAGGCGCGGAAGCGTCCAAGCAGGCGCGGAAGCGTCCAAGCAGCCGCTGAAGTGTCCAAGCTGGCGCGGTAGCGTCCAAGCAGGCGCGGAAACGTCCAAGTAGGCGCGGAAGCATCCAAGCAGTCGCGGAAGCGTCCAAGCAGGCGCGGAAGCGTCCAAGCAGGCGCGGAAGCGTGCAACCAGGCGCGGAAGCGTCCAAGCAGGCGCGGATCCGTGCATGCAGGCGCGGAAGCGTCCAAGCAGTCGCGGAAGCGTGCAACCAGGCGCGGAAGCGTCCAAGCAGGCGCGGAAGCGTGCAAGCAGGCGCGGAAGCGTCCAAGCAGGCGCGGAAGCGTCCAAGCAGACGCGGAAGCGTCCAAGCAGGCGCGGAAGCGTCCAAGCAGGCGCGGAAGCGTGCAACCAGGCGCGGAAGCGTCCAAGCAGGCGCGGAAGCGTCCAAGCAGGCGCGGAAGCGTCCAAGCAGGCGCGGAAGCGTCCAAGCAGGCGTGGAAGAGTCCAAGCAGGCGCGGAAACGTCCAAGCAGGCGCGGAAGTGTCCAAGCAGGCGCGGAAGCGTGCAACCAGGCGCGGAAGCGTCCAAGCAGGCGCGGAAGCGTCCAAGCAGGCGCGGAAGCGTCCAAGCAGCCGCTGAAGCGTCCAAGCTGGCGCGGTAGCGTCCAAGCAGGCGCGGAAACGTCCAAGCAGGCGCGGAAGCATGCAAGAAGGCGCAGAAGAGTCCAAGCAGGCGCGGAAGCGTCCAAGCAGTCGCAGAAGCGTCCAAGCAGGCGCGGTAGCATCCAAGCAGGCGCGGATGCGTCCAAGCAGGCGCGGAAGCGTCCAAGCAGGCGCGGAAGCGTCCAAGCAGGCGCGGAAGCGTGCAACCAGGCGCGGAAGCGTCCAAGCAGGCGCGGAAGCGTCCAAGCAGGCGCGGAAGCGTCCAAGCAGCCGCTGAAGCGTGCAACCAGGCGCGGAAGCGTCCAAGCAGGCGCGGAAGCGCCCAAGCAGTCGCGGGAACGTCCAAGCAGGCGCGGAAGCATGCAAGAAGGCACAGAAGAGTCCAAGCAGGAGCGGAAGCGTCCAAGCAGACGCAGAAGCGTCCAAGCAGGCGCGGTAGCGTGCAAGCAGGCGCGGAAGCGTCCAAGCAGGCGCGGAAGCGTCCAAGCAGGCGTGAAAGCGTCCAAGCTGGCGCGGTAGCGTCCAAGCAGGAGCGGAAACGTCCAAGCAGGCGCGGAAGCATGCAAGAAGGCGCAGAAGAGTCCAAGCAGGCGCGGAAGCGTCCAAGCAGGCGCGGAAGCGTCCAAGCAGCCGCTGAAGCGTCCAAGCTGGCGCGGTAGCGTCCAAGCAGGCGCGGAAACGTCCAAGTAGGCGCGGAAGCATCCAAGCAGCCGCTGAAGCGTCCAAGCTGGCGCGGTAGCGTCCAAGCAGGCGCGGAAACGTCCAAGTAGGCGCGGAAGCATCCAAGCAGTCGCGGAAGCGTCCAAGCAGGCGCGGAAGCGTCCAAGCAGGCGCGGAAGCGTGCAACCAGGCGCGGAAGCGTCCAAGCAGGCGCGGATCCGTCCAAGCAGGCGCGGAATCATCCAAGCAGGCGCGGAAGCGTCCAAGCAGGCGCGGAAGCGTCCAAGCAGACGCGTAAGCGTCCAAGCAGGCGCGGAAGCGTCCAAGCAGGCGCGGAAGCGTGCAACCAGGCGCGGAAGCGTCCAAGCAGGCGCGGAAGCGTCCAAGCAGGCGCGGAAGCGTCCAAGCAGCCGCTGAAGTGTCCAAGCTGGCGCGGTAGCGTCCAAGCAGGCGCGGAAACGTCCAAGTAGGCGCGGAAGCATCCAAGCAGTCGCGGAAGCGTCCAAGCAGGCGCGGAAGCGTCCAAGCAGGCGCGGAAGCGTGCAACCAGACGCGGAAGCGTCCAAGCAGGCGCGGATCCGTGCATGCAGGCGCGGAAGCGTCCAAGCAGTCGCGGAAGCGTGCAACCAGGCGCGGAAGCGTCCAAGCAGGCGCGGAAGCGTGCAAGCAGGCGCGGAAGCGTCCAAGCAGGCGCGGAAGCGTCCAAGCAGACGCGGAAGCGTCCAAGCAGGCGCGGAAGCGTCCAAGCAGGCGCGGAAGCGTGCAACCAGGCGCGGAAGCGTCCAAGCAGGCGCGGAAGCGTCCAAGCTGGCGCGGTAGCGTCCAAGCAGGCGCGGAAACGTCCAAGTAGGCGCGGAAGCATCCAAGCAGTCGCGGAAACGTCCAAGCAGCCGCGGAAGCATCCATATAGGCGCGGAAGCGTCCAAGCAGGCGCGGAAGCGTCCAAGCAGGCGCGGAAGAGTCCAAGCAGGCGCGGAAGCGTCCAAGCAGGCGTGGAAGAGTCCAAGCAGGCGCGGAAACGTCCAAGCAGGCGAGGAAGCATATAAGAAGGCGCAGAAGAGTCCAACCAGGCATGGAAGCGTCCGAGCAGGCGCGGAACCGTGCAAGCAGGCGCGGAAGCGTCCAAGCAGGCGCGGAAGCGTCCAAGCAGGCGCGGAAGCGTCCAAGCAGGCGCGGAAGCGTCCAAGCAGGCGTGGAAGAGTCCAAGCAGGCGCGGAAACGTCCAAGCAGGCGCGGAAGCATGCAAGAAGGCGCGGAAGCGTCCAAGCAGGCGCGGAAGCGTCCAAGCAGGCGCGGAAGCGTCCAAGCAGGCGCGGTAGCGTCCAAGCAGTCGCGGAAGCGTCCAAGCAGGCGCGGTAGCGTCCAAGCAGGCGCGGAAACTTCCAAGTAGGCGCGGAAGCATGCAAGAAGGCGCAGAAGCGTCCAAGCAGGCGCGGAAGCGTCCAAGCAGGCGCGGAAGCTTCCAAGCAGGCGCGGAAGCGTCCAAGCAGGCGCGGAAACGTCCAAGCAGGCGCGGAAGCATGCAAGAAGGCGCGGAAGCGTCCAAGCAGGCGCGGAAGCGTCCAAGCAGGCGCGGAAGCGTCCAAGCAGGCGCGGAAGCGTCCAAGCAGCCGCTGAAGCGTCCAAGCTGGCGCGGTAGCGTCCAAGCAGGCGCGGAAACGTCCAAGTAGGCGCGGAAGCATCCAAGCAGTCGCGGAAGCGTCCAAGCAGGCGCGGAAGCGTCCAAGCAGGCGCGGAAGCGTGCAACCAGGCGCGGAAGCGTCCAAGCAGGCGCGGATCCGTGCATGCAGGCGCGGAAGCGTCCAAGCAGTCGCGGAAGCGTGCAACCAGGCGCGGAAGCGTCCAAGCAGGCGCGGAAGCGTGCAAGCAGGCGCGGAAGCGTCCAAGCAGGCGCGGAAGCGTCCAAGCAGACGCGGAAGCGTCCAAGCAGGCGCGGAAGCGTCCAAGCAGGCGCGGAAGCGTGCAACCAGGCGCGGAAGCGTCCAAGCAGGCGCGGAAGCGTCCAAGCTGGCGCGGTAGCGTCCAAGCAGGCGCGGAAACGTCCAAGTAGGCGCGGAAGCATCCAAGCAGTCGCGGAAACGTCCAAGCAGCCGCGGAAGCATCCATATAGGCGCGGAAGCGTCCAAGCAGGCGCGGAAGCGTCCAAGCAGGCGCGGAAGCGTCCAAGCAGGCGCGGTAGCGTCCAAGCAGGCGTGGAAGAGTCCAAGCAGGCGCGGAAACGTCCAAGCAGGCGAGGAAGCATATAAGAAGGCGCAGAAGAGTCCAACCAGGCGCGGAAGCGTCCGAGCAGGCGCGGAACCGTGCAAGCAGGCGCGGAAGCGTCCAAGCAGGCGCGGAAGCGTCCAAGCAGGCGCGGAAGCGTCCAAGCAGGCGCGGAAGCGTCCAAGCAGGCGTGGAAGAGTCCAAGCAGGCGCGGAAACGTCCAAGCAGGCGCGGAAGCATGCAAGAAGGCGCGGAAGCGTCCAAGCAGGCGCGGAAGCGTCCAAGCAGGCGCGGAAGCGTCCAAGCAGGCGCGGTAGCGTCCAAGCAGGCGCGGAAACTTCCAAGTAGGCGCGGAAGCATGCAAGAAGGCGCAGAAGCGTCCAAGCAGGCGCGGAAGCGTCCAAGCAGGCGCGGAAGCGTCCAAGCAGGCGTGGAAGAGTCCAAGCAGGCGCGGAAACGTCCAAGCAGGCGAGGAAGCATATAAGAAGGCGCAGAAGAGTCCAACCAGGCGCGGAAGCGTCCGAGCAGGCGCGGAACCGTGCAAGCAGGCGCGGAAGCGTCCAAGCAGGCGCGGAAGCGTCCAAGCAGGCGCGGAAGCGTCCAAGCAGGCGCGGAAGCGTCCAAGCAGGCGTGGAAGAGTCCAAGCAGGCGCGGAAACGTCCAAGCAGGCGCGGAAGCATGCAAGAAGGCGCGGAAGCGTCCAAGCAGGCGCGGAAGCGTCCAAGCAGGCGTGGAAGAGTCCAAGCAGGCGCGGAAACGTCCAAGCAGGCGCGGAAGCATGCAAGAAGGCGCGGAAGCGTCCAAGCAGGCGCGGAAGCGTCCAAGCAGGCGCAGAAGCGTCCAAGCAGGCGCGGAAGCGTCCAAGTAGGCGCGGAAGCGTCCAAGGAGGCGCGGAAACGTCCAAGGAGGCGTGGAAGAGTCCAAGCAGGCGCGGCAGCGTCTAAGCAGGCGCGGAAGCGTCCAAGCAGTCGCGGAAGCGTCCAAGCAGGCGCGGAAGCGTCCAAGCAGGCGCGGAAGCGTCCAAGCAGGCGCGGAAGCGTCCAAGCAGGCGCGGAAGCTTCCAAGCAGGCGCGGAAGCGTCCAAGCAGGCGCGGAAGCGTGCAACCAGGCGCGGAAGCGTCCAAGCTGGCGCGGAAGCGTTCAAGCAGGCGCGGTAGCGTCCAAGCAGGCGCGGAAGCGTCCAAGCAGGCGAGGAAGCGTCCAAGCAGGCGCGGAAGCGTCCAAGCAGGCGCGGAAGCGTGCAACCAGGCGCGGAAGCGTCCAAGCAGGCGCGGAAGCGTCCAAGCAGCCGCTGAAGCGTCCAAGCTGGCGCGGTAGCGTCCAAGCAGGCGCGGAAACGTCCAAGTAGGCGCGGAAGCATCCAAGCAGTCGCGGAAGCGTCCAAGCAGGCGCGGAAGCGTCCAAGCAGGCGCGGAAGCGTGCAAGAAGGCGCAGAAGAGCCCAAGCAGGCGTGGAAGCGTCCAAGCAGGCGCGGAAGCGTCCAAGCAGGCGCGGAAGCGTCCAAGCAGGCGCGGAAGCGTCCAAGCAGGCGTGAAAGCGTCCAAGCTGGCGCGGTAGCGTCCAAGCAGGCGCGGAAACGTCCAAGCAGGCGCGGAAACGTCCAAGTAGGCGCGGAAGCATGCAAGAAGGCGCAGAAGAGTCCAAGCAGGCGTGGAAGCGTCCAAGCAGTCGCTGAAGCGTCCAAGCTGGCGCGGTAGCGTCCAAGCAGGCGCGGAAACGTCCAAGCAGGCGCGGAAGCGACCAAGCAGGCGCGGAAGCGTCCAAGCAGGCGCGGAAGCGTCCAAGCAGGCGCGGAAGCGTCCAAGCAGGCGTGAAAGCGTCCAAGCTGGCGCGGTAGCGTCCAAGCAGGCGCGGAAACGTCCAAGCAGGCGCGGAAACGTCCAAGTAGGCGCGGAAGCATGCAAGAAGGCGCAGAAGAGTCCAAGCAGGCGTGGAAGCGTCCAAGCAGTCGCTGAAGCGTCCAAGCTGGCGCGGTAGCGTCCAAGCAGGCGCGGAAACGTCCAAGCAGGCGCGGAAGCATGCAAGAAGGCGCAGAAGAGTCCAAGCAGGCGCAGAAGAGTCCAAGCAGGCGCGGTAGCGTCCAAGCAGGCGCGGAAACGTATAAGCAGGCACGGAAGCATGCAAGAAGGCGCAAAAGAGTCCAAGCAGGCGCGGAAGCGTCCAAGCAGTCGCAGATGCGTCCAAGCAGGCGCGGAAGCGTCCAAGCAGGAGCGTAAGCATCCAAGTAGGCGCGGAAGCATGCAAGAAGGCGCAGAATTGTCCAAGGAGGCGCGGGAGCGTCCAAGCAGGCGCGGTAGCGTCCAAGCAGGCGCGGTAGCGTGCAAGCAGGCGCGGAAGCGTCCAAGCAGGCGCGGAAGCGTCCAAGCAGGCGCGGAAGCGTCCAAGCAGGCGCGGAAGCGTTCAAGCAGGCGCGGAAGCGGCCAAGCAGGCGCGGAAGCGTCCAAGCAGGCGCGGAAGCGTCCAAGCAGGCGCGGAAGCGTCCAAGCAGACGCGGAAGCGTCCAAGCAGGCGCGGAAGCGTCCAAGCAGGCGCGGAAGCGTGCAACCAGGCGCGGAAGCGTCCAAGCAGGCGCGGAAGCGTCCAAGCAGGCGCGGAAGCGTCCAAGCAGCCGCGGAAGCATCCAAGCAGTCGCGGAAGCGTCCAAGCAGGCGCGGAAGCGTCCAAGCAGTCGCAGAAGCGTCCAAGCAGGCGCGGAAGCGTCCAAGCAGGAGCGTAAGCATCCAAGTAGGCGCGGAAGCATGCAAGAAGGCGCAGAATTGTCCAAGGAGGCGCGGGAGCGTCCAAGCAGGCGCGGTAGCGTCCAAGCAGGCGCGGTAGCGTGCAAGCAGGCGCGGAAGCTTCCAAGCAGGCGCGGAAGCGTCCAAGCAGGCGCGGAAGCGTCCAAGCAGGCGCGGAAGCGTTCAAGCAGGCGCGGAAGCGGCCAAGCAGGCGCGGAAGCGTCCAAGCAGGCGCGGAAGCGTCCAAGCAGGCGCGGAAGCGTCCAAGCAGACGCGGAAGCGTCCAAGCAGGCGCGGAAGCGTCCAAGCAGGCGCGGAAGCGTGCAACCAGGCGCGGAAGCGTCCAAGCAGGCGCGGAAGCGTCCAAGCAGGCGCGGAAGCGTCCAAGCAGCCGCTGAAGCGTCCAAGCTGGCGCGGTAGCGTCCAAGCAGGCGCGGAAACGTCCAAGTAGGCGCGGAAGCATCCAAGCAGTCGCGGAAGCGTCCAAGCAGGCGCGGAAGCGTCCAAGCAGGCGCGGAAGCGTGCAACCAGGCGCGGAAGCGTCCAAGCAGGCGCGGATCCGTGCATGCAGGCGCGGAAGCGTCCAAGCAGTCGCGGAAGCGTGCAACCAGGCGCGGAAGCGTCCAAGCAGGCGCGGAAGCGTGCAAGCAGGCGCGGAAGCGTCCAAGCAGGCGCGGAAGCGTCCAAGCAGACGCGGAAGCGTCCAAGCAGGCGCGGAAGCGTCCAAGCAGGCGCGGAAGCGTGCAACCAGGCGCGGAAGCGTCCAAGCAGGCGCAGAAGCGTACAAGCTGGCGCGGTAGCGTCCAAGCAGGCGCGGAAACGTCCAAGTAGGCGCGGAAGCATCCAAGCAGTCGCGGAAACGTCCAAGCAGCCGCGGAAGCATCCATATAGGCGCGGAAGCGTCCAAGCAGGCGCGAAAGCGTCCAAGCAGGCGCGGAAGCGTCCAAGCAGGCGCGGAAGCGTCCAAGCAGGCGTGGAAGAGTCCAAGCAGGCGCGGAAACGTCCAAGCAGGCGAGGAAGCATATAAGAAGGCGCAGAAGAGTCCAACCAGGCGCGGAAGCGTCCGAACAGGCGCGGAACCGTGCAAGCAGGCGCGGAAGCGTCCAAGCAGGCGCGGCAGCGTCCAAGCAGGCGCGGAAGCGTCCAAGCAGGCGCGGAAGCGTCCAAGCAGGCGTGGAAGAGTCCAAGCAGGCGCGGAAACGTCCAAGCAGGCGCGGAAGCATGCAAGAAGGCGCGGAAGCGTCCAAGCAGGCGCGGAAGCGTCCAAGCAGGCGCGGAAGCGTCCAAGCAGGCGCGGTAGCGTCCAAGCAGTCGCGGAAGCGTCCAAGCAGGCGCGGTAGCGTCCAAGCAGGCGCGGAAACTTCCAAGTAGGCGCGGAAGCATGCAAGAAGGCGCAGAAGCGTCCAAGCAGGCGCGGAAGCATCCAAGCAGGCGCGGAAGCTTCCAAGCAGGCGCGGAAGCGTCCAAGCAGGCGCGGATGCGTCCAAGCAGTCGCGGATGCGTCCAAGCAGGCGCGGAAGCGCCCAAGCAGGCGCGGAAGCGTCCAAGCTGGCGCGGTAGCGTCCAAGCAGGCGCGGAAACGTCCAAGTAGGCGCGGAAGCGTCCAAGCAGGCGCGGAAGCGCCCAAGCAGGCGCGGAAGCGTCCAAGCAGTCGCGGAAGCGTCCAAGCAGGCGCGGTAGCGTCCAAGCAGGCGCGGAAACGTCCAAGCAGGCGCGGAAGCATGCAAGAAGACGCAGAAGCGTCCAGGCAGGCGCGGAAGCGACCAAGCAGTCGCGGTAGCGTCCAACCAGGCGCGGAAGCGTCCAAGAAGTCGCGGAAGCGTCCAAACAGGCGCGGAAGATTGCAAGAAGAAGCAGAATAGTCCAAGCAGGCGCGGAAGCGTACAAGCAGTCGCGGAAGCGTCCAAGCAGGCGCGGTAGCGTCCAAGCAGTCGCGGAAGAGTCCAAGCAGGCGCGGCAGCGTCCAAGCAGGCGCGGAAACGTCCAAGCAGGCGCGGAAGCATGCAAGAAGACGCAGAAGCGTCCAGGCAGGCGCGGAAGCGACCAAGCAGTCGCGGTAGCGTCCAACCAGGCGCGGAAGCGTCCAAGAAGTCGCGGAAGGGTCCAAACAGGCGCGGAAGAATGCAAGAAGACGCAGAATAGTCCAAGCAGGCGCGGAAGCGTACAAGCAGTCGCGGAAGCGTCCAAGCAGGCGCGGTAGCGTCCAAGCAGTCGCGGAAGAGTCCAAGCAGCCGCGGCAGCGTCCAAGCAGGCGCGGAAACGTCCAAGCAGGCGCGGAAGCATGCAAGAAGACGCAGAAGAGTCCAAGCAGGCGCGGAAGCGTCCAAGCAGGCCCGGAAACGTCCAAGTAGGCGCGGAAGCATGCAAGAAGGCGCAGAAGAGTCCAAGCAGGCGCGGAAGCGTCCAAGCAGTTGCAGAAGCGTCCAAGCAGGCGCGGTAGCGTCCAACCAGGCGCGGAAGAGTCCAAGGAGTCGCGGAAGCGTCCAAACAGGCGCGGCAGCGTCCAAGCAGGCGCGGAAACGTCCAAGCAGGCGCGGAAGCATGCAAGAAGACGCAGAAGAGTCCAAGCAGGCGCGGAAGCATCCAAGCAGGAGGGGAAGCATGCAAACAGGCGCGGAAGCGTCCAAGCAGGCGCGGAAACGTCCAAGTAGGCGCGGAAGCATGCAAGAAGGCGCAGAAGAGTCCAAGCAGGCGCGGAAGCGTCCAAGCAGTCGCAGAAGCGTCCAAGCAGGCGCGGCAGCGTCCAACCAGGCGCGGAAGCGTCCAAGCAGTCGCGGAAGCGTCCAAGCATTCGCGGTAGAGTCCAAGCAGTCGCGGAAGCGTCCAAGCAGGCGCGGTAGCGTCCATGCAGGCGCGGAAGCGTCCAAGCAGTCGCGGAAGCGTCCAAGCAGGCGCGGTAGCGTCCAACCAGGCGCGGAAGCGTCCAAGCAGTCGCGGAAGCGTCCAAGCAGGCGCGGTAGTGTCCAAGCAGGCGCGGTAGCATCCAACCAGGCGCGGATGCGTAGAAGCAGTCGCGGAAGCGTCCAAGCAGTCGCGGAAGCGTCCAAGCAGGCGCGGTAGCGTCCAAGCAGCCGCGGAAGCGTCCAAGCAGTCGCGGAAGCGTCCAAGCAGGCGCGGTAGCGTCCAAGCAGGCGCGGAAACGTCCAAGTAGGCGCAAGCATGCAAGAAGGCGCAGAAGAGTCCAAGCAGGCGCGGAAGCGTCCAAGCAGTCGCGGAAGCGTCCAAGCAGGCGCGGAAGCGGCCAAGCAGGCGCGGAAACGTCCAAGTAGGCGCGGAAGCATGCAAGAAGGCGCAGAACAGTCCAAGCAGGCGCGGAAGCGTCCAAGCAGTCGCTGAAGCGTCCAAGCTGGCGCGGTAGCGTGCAAGCAGTCGCGGAAGCGTCCAACCAGGCGCGGAAGCGTCCAAGCAGGCGTGGGAGAGTCCAAGCAGGCGCGGGAGAGTTCTAGCCGGCGCGGAAGCATCCATACAGGCGCGGAAGCGTCCAAGCAGTCGCGGAAGCATCCAAGCAGGCGCGGAAGCGTCCAAGCTGGCGCGGTAGCGTGCAAGCAGGCGCGAAAGCGGCCAAGCAGGCGCGGAAGCGTCCAAGCAGTCGCGGAAGAGTCCAAGCAGGCGCGGGAGAGTTCTAGCCGGCGCGGAAGCATCCATACAGGCGCGGAAGCGTCCAAGCAGTCGCGGAAGCATCCAAGCAGGCGCGGAAGCGTCCAAGCAGGCGCGTAAGCGTCCAAGCAGGCTCGGAAGCGTCCAAGCAGGCGCGGAAGCGTCCGAGCAGTCGCGGAAGCGTCCAAGCAGGCGCGGTAGCGTCCAAGCAGGCGCGGAAACGTCCAAGTAGGCGCAAGCATGCAAGAAGGCGCAGAAGAGTCCAAGCAGGCGCGGAAGCGTCCAAGCAGTCGCGGAAGCGTCCAAGCAGGCGCGGAAGCGGCCAAGCAGTCGCGGAAGAGTCCAAGCAAGCGCGGTAGCGTCCAAGCAGTCGCGGAAGCGTCCAAGCAGGCGCGGAAGCGTCCAAGCAGGCGTGAAAGCGTCCAAGCTGGCTTTGAACCGTGCAAGCAGGCGGGGAAGCGTCCAAGCAGGCGCGGAAGCGTCCAAGCAGGCGCGGAAGCGTCCAAGCAGGCGTGGAAGAGTCGAAGCAGGCGCGGATGCGTCCAAGCAGGCGGGGAAGCGTCCAAGCAGACGCGGAAGCGTCCAAGCAGGCGCGGAAGCGTGCAAGCAGGCGCGGAAGCGTGCAAGCAGGCGCGGAAGCGTCCAAGCAGGCGCGGAAGCGTCCAAGCAGGCGCGGAAGCGTTCAAGCAGGCGCGGTAGCGTCCAAGCAGGCGCGGAAGCATGCAAGAAGGCGCCGAAGCGTCCAAGCGGGCGCGGAAGCGTCCAAGCAGGCGCGGAAGCGTCCAAGCAGGCGCGGAAGCGTCCAAGCAGGCGCGGTAGCGTACAAGCAGGCGCGGAAGCGTCCAAGCAGGCGCGGAAGCGTCCAAGCAGGCGCGGAAGCGTCCAAGCAGGCGCGGAAGCGTCCAAGTAGGCGCGGTAGCGTCCAAGCAGTCGCGGAAGCGTCCAACAGGCGCGGAAGCGTCCAAGCAGCCGCGGAAGTGTCCAAGCAGGCGCGGAAGCGGCCAAGCAGGCGCGGAAGCGTCCAAGCAGGCGCGGTAGAGTCCAAGCAGGCGCGGAAACGTCCAAGTAGGCGCGGAAGCATGCAAGAAGGCGCAGAAGAGTCCAAGCAGGCGCAGGAGTGTCCAAGCAAGCGCGGAAGCATCCAAGAAGGCGCGGAAGCATGCAAGAAGACGCGGAAGCGTCCAAGCAGGCGCGGAAACGTCCAAGCAGGCGCGGAAGCATGCAAGAAGGCGCAGAAGAGTCCAAGCAGGCGCGGAAGCGTCCAAGCAGTCGCGGAAGAGTCCAAGCAAGCGCGGTAGCGTCCAAGCAGTCGCGGAAGCGTCCAAGCAGGCGCGGAAGCGTCCAAGCAGGCGTGAAAGCGTCCAAGCTGGCTTTGAACCGTGCAAGCAGGCGGGGAAGCGTCCAAGCAGGCGCGGAAGCGTCCAAGCAGGCGCGGAAGCGTCCAAGCAGGCGTGGAAGAGTCGAAGCAGGCGCGGAAGCGTCCAAGCAGGCGGGGAAGCGTCCAAGCAGACGCGGAAGCGTCCAAGCAGGCGCGGAAGCGTGCAAGCAGGCGCGGAAGCGTCCAAGCAGGCGCGGAAGCGTCCAAGCAGGCGCGGAAGCGTTCAAGCAGGCGCGGTAGCGTCCAAGCAGGCGCGGAAGCATGCAAGAAGGCGCCGAAGCGTCCAAGCGGGCGCGGAAGCGTCCAAGCAGGCGCGGAAGCGTCCAAGCAGGCGCGGAAGCGTCCAAGCAGGCGCGGTAGCGTACAAGCAGGCGCGGAAGCGTCCAAGCAGGCGCGGAAGCGTCCAAGCAGGCGCGGAAGCGTCCAAGCAGGCGCGGAAGCGTCCAAGTAGGCGCGGTAGCGTCCAAGCAGGCGCGGAAGCGTCCAACAGGCGCGGAAGCGTCCAAGCAGCCGCGGAAGTGTCCAAGCAGGCGCGGAAGCGGCCAAGCAGGCGCGGAAGCGTCCAAGCAGGCGCGGTAGAGTCCAAGCAGGCGCGGAAACGTCCAAGTAGGCGCGGAAGCATGCAAGAAGGCGCAGAAGAGTCCAAGCAGGCGCAGGAGTGTCCAAGCAAGCGCGGAAGCATCCAAGAAGGCGCGGAAGCATGCAAGAAGACGCGGAAGCGTCCAAGCAGGCGCGGAAACGTCCAAGCAGGCGCGGAAGCATGCAAAAAGGCGTAGAAGAGTCCAAGCAGGCGCGGTAGCGTCCAAGCAGGCGCGGTAGCGTCCAAGCAGGCGCGGCAGCATGCAAGAAGACGCAGAAGAGTCCAAGCAGGCGCGGAAGCGTCCAAGCAGGCGCGGAAGCGTCCAAGCAGGCGCGGAAGCGTCCAAGCAGTCGCGGAAGCGTCCAAGCAGGCGCGGAAGCGTCCAAGCAGGCGGGGAAGCATGCAAGCATGCGCGGAAGCGTCCAAGCAGGCGCGGAAGCGCCCAAGCAGGCGCGGAAGCGTCCAAGCAGTCGCGGAAGCGTCTAAGCAGGCGCGGTAGCGTCCAAGCAGGCGCGGAAACGTCCAAGCAGGCGCGGAAGCATGCAAGAAGACGCAGAAGCGTCCAGGCAGGCGCGGAAGCGACCAAGCAGTCGCGGTAGCGTCCAACCAGGCGCGGAAGCGTCCAAGAAGTCGCGGAAGCGTCCAAACAGGCGCGGAAGATTGCAAGAAGAAGCAGAATAGTCCAAGCAGGCGCGGAAGCGTACAAGCAGTCGCGGAAGCGTCCAAGCAGGCGCGGTAGCGTCCAAGCAGTCGCGGAAGAGTCCAAGCAGGCGCGGCAGCGTCCAAGCAGGCGCGGAAGCGTCCAAGCAGGCGCGTAAGCGTCCAAGCAGGCTCGGAAGCGTCCAGGCAGGCGCGGAAGCGACCAAGCAGTCGCGGTAGCGTCCAACCAGGCGCGGAAGCGTCCAAGAAGTCGCGGAAGGGTCCAAACAGGCGCGGAAGAATGCAAGAAGACGCAGAATAGTCCAAGCAGGCGCGGAAGCGTACAAGCAGTCGCGGAAGCGTCCAAGCAGGCGCGGTAGCGTCCAAGCAGTCGCGGAAGAGTCCAAGCAGCCGCGGCAGCGTCCAAGCAGGCGCGGAAACGTCCAAGCAGGCGCGGAAGCATGCAAGAAGACGCAGAAGAGTCCAAGCAGGCGCGGAAGCGTCCAAGCAGGCCCGGAAACGTCCAAGTAGGCGCGGAAGCATGCAAGAAGGCGCAGAAGAGTCCAAGCAGGCGCGGAAGCGTCCAAGCAGTTGCAGAAGCGTCCAAGCAGGCGCGGTAGCGTCCAACCAGGCGCGGAAGAGTCCAAGAAGTCGCGGAAGCGTCCAAACAGGCGCGGCAGCGTCCAAGCAGGCGCGGAAACGTCCAAGCAGGCGCGGAAGCATGCAAGAAGACGCAGAAGAGTCCAAGCAGGCGCGGAAGCATCCAAGCAGGAGGGGAAGCATGCAAACAGGCGCGGAAGCGTCCAAGCAGGCGCGGAAACGTCCAAGTAGGCGCGGAAGCATGCAAGAAGGCGCAGAAGAGTCCAAGCAGGCGCGGAAGCGTCCAAGCAGTCGCAGAAGCGTCCAAGCAGGCGCGGCAGCGTCCAACCAGGCGCGGAAGCGTCCAAGCAGTCGCGGAAGCGTCCAAGCATTCGCGGTAGAGTCCAAGCAGGCGCGGAAGCGCCCAAGCAGGCGCGGAAGCGTCCAAGCAGCCGCGGAAGCGTCCAAGCAGGCGCGGAAGCGTCCAAGCAGCCGCGGAAACGTCCAAGTAGGCGCGGAAGCATGCAAGAAGGCGCAGAACAGTCCAAGCAAGCGCGGAAGCGTCCAAGCAGTCGCTGAAGCGTCCAAGCTGGCGGGGAAGCGTCCAAGCAGACGCGGAAGCGTCCAAGCAGGCGCGGAAGCGTCCAAGCAGGCGCGGAAGCGCCCAAGCAGGCGCGGAATCGTCCAAGCAGCCGCGGAAGCGTCCAAGCAGGCGCGGAAGCGTCCAAGCAGCCGCGGAAACGTCCAACTAGGCGCGGAAGCATGCAAGAAGGCGCAGAACAGTCCAAGCAAGCGCGGAAGCGTCCAAGCAGTCGCTGAAGCGTCCAAGCTGGCGCGGTAGCGTGCAAGCAGTCGCGGAAGCGTCCAACCAGGCGCGGAAGCGTCCAAGCAGACGCGGAAGCGTCCAAGCAGGCGCGGAAGCGTCCAAGCAGGCGCGGAAGCGTCCAAGCAGGCGCGGAAGCGTGCAACCAGGCGCGGAAGCGTCCAAGCAGGCGCGGATCCGTGCAAGCAGGCGCGGAAGCGTCCAAGCAGGCGCGGAAGCGTCCAAGCAGGCGCGGAAGCGTCCAAGCAGGCGCGGAAGCGTCCAAGCAGGCGCGGATCCGTGCAAGCAGGCGCGGAAGCGTCCAAGCAGGCGCGGAAACGTCCAAGTAGGCGCGGCAGCATGCAAGAAGGCGCAGAAGAGTCCAAGCAGGCGAGGAAGCGTCCAAGCAGTCGCGGAAGCGTCCAAGCAGGCGGGGAAGCATGCACGCAGGCGCGGAAGCGTCCAAGCAGGCGCGGAAACGTCCAAGTAGGCGCGGCAGCATGCAAGAAGGCGCAGAAGAGTCCAAGCAGGCGCGGAAACGTCCAAGCAGGCGGGGAAGCATGCAAGCAGGCGCGGAAGCGTCCAAGCAGGCGCGGAAACGTCCAAGTAGGCGCGGCAGCATGCAAGAAGGCGCCGAAGAGTCCAAGCAGGCGCGGAAGCGTCCAAGCAGTCGCGGAAGCGTCCAAGCAGGCGCGGTAGCGTCCAAGCAGGCGCGGTAGCGTCCAAGCAGGCGCGGTAGCGTCCAAGCAGGCGGGGAAGCATGCAAGCAGGCGCGGTAGCGTCCAACCAGGCGCGGTAGCGTCCAAGCAGGCGCGGAAGCGTCCAAGCAGGCGTGGAAGAGTCCATGCAGGCGCGGAAGCGTCCAAGCAGGCGCGGAAGCGTCCAAGCAGACGCGGAGGCGTCCAAGAATGCGCGGAAGCGTCCAAGCAGGCGCGGTAACGTCCAAGCAGGCGCGGAAGCGTCCAAGCAGGCGCGGAAGCGTCCAAGCAGGCGCGGAAGCGTCCAAGCAGGCGCGGAAGCGTCCAAGCAGGCGCGGAAGCGTCCAAGCAGGCGCGGAAGCGTCCAAGCAGGCGCGGAAGCGTCCAAGCAGGCGCGGAAGCGTCCAAGCAGCCGCTGAAGCGTCCAAGCTGGCGCGGTAGCGTCCAAGCAGGCGCGGAAACGTCCAAGTAGGCGCGGAAGCATCCAAGCAGTCGCGGAAGCGTCCAAGCAGGCGCAGAAGCGTCCAAGCAGGCGCGGAGGCGTGCAACCAGGCGCGGAAACGTCCAAGCAGGCGCGGATCCGTGCAAGCAGGCGCGGAAGCGTCCAAGCAGGCGCGGAAGCGTGCAACCAGGCGCGGAAGCGTCCAAGCTGGCGCGGAAGCGTCCAAGCAGGCGCGGATCCGTGAAAGCAGGCGCGGAAGCGTCCAAGCAGGCGCGGAAGCGTCCAGGCAGTCGCGGAAGCGTCCAAGCAGGCGCGGAAGCATGCACGAAGACGCAGAAGAGTCCAAGCAGGCGCGGCAGCGCCCAAGCAGGCGCCGAAGCGTCCAGGCAGTCGCGGAAGCGTCCAAGCAGGCGCGGAAGCATGCAAGAAGACGCAGAAGAGTCCAAGCAGGCGCGGCAGCGTCCAAGCAGGCGCGGAAACGTCCAAGCAGGCGCGGAAGCATGCAAGAAGACGCAGAAGAGTCCAAGCAGGCGCGGAAACGTCCAAGCAGGCGCGGAAGCATGCAAGAAGGCGCAGAAGAGTCCAAGCAGGCGCGGAAGCGTCCAAGCAGTCGCGGAAGCGTCCAAGCAGGCGCGGTAGCGTCCAAGCAGGCGCGGAAACGTCCAAGCAGGCGCGGAAGCATGCAAGAAGGCGCAGAAGAGTCCAAGCAGGCGAGGAAGCGTCCAAGCAGGCGCGGTAGCGTCCAAGCAGGCGCGGAAACGTCCAAGCAGGCGCGGAAGCATGCAAGAAGGCGCAGAAGAGTCCAAGCAGGCGCGGAAGCGTCCAAGCAGGCGCGGAAGCGTCCAAGCAGGCGCGGAAGCGTCCAAGCAGGCGCGGAAGCGTCCAAGCAGCCGCTGAAGCGTGCAACCAGGCGCGGAAGCGTCCAAGCAGGCGCGGAAGCGCCCAAGCAGTCGCGGAAACGTCCAAGCAGGCGCGGAAGCATGCAAGAAGGCACAGAAGAGTCCAAGCAGGAGCGGAAGCGTCCAAGCAGACGCAGAAGCGTCCAAGCAGGCGCGGTAGCGTGCAAGCAGGCGCGGAAGCGTCCAAGCAGGCGCGGAAGCGTGCAACCAGGCGCGGAAGCGTCCAAGCAGGCGCGGAAGCGTCCAAGTAATCGCGGAAGCATGCAAGAAGGCGCAGAAGAGTTCAAGCAGTCGTGGAAGCGTCCAAGCAGGCGCTCAAGCGTCCACGCAGTCGCGGAAGCGGCCAAACAGGCGCGGAAGCGTCCATGCAGCCGCGGAAGCGTCCAAGCAGTCGCGGAAGTGTCCAAGCAGGCGCGGTAGCGTCCAAGCAGGCGCGGAAGCGTCCACGCAGGCGCGGAAGCGTCCAAGCAGGCGTGAAAGCGTCCAAGCAGGCGCGGTAGCGTGCAAGAAGGCGCGGAAGCGTCCAAGCAGTCGCGGTAGCGTCCAAGCTGGCGCGGTAGCGACCAAGCAGGCGCGGAAACGTCCAGGCAGGCGCGGAACCGTGCAAGCAGGCGCGGAAGCGTCCAAGCAGGCGCGGAAGCGTCCAAGCAGGCGCGGAAACGTCCAAGTAGGCGCGGAAGCATGCAAGAAGGCGCAGAAGAGTCCAAGCAGGCGCGGAAGCGTCCAAGCAGTCGCAGAAGCGTCCAAGCAGGCGCGGTAGCGTCCAACCAGGCGCGGAAGCGTCCAAGCAGTCGCGGAAGCGTCCAAGCAGGCGCGGAAGCGTCCAAGCAGTCGCGGAAGCGTCCAAGCAGGCGCGGTAGCGTCCAAGCAGGCGCGGTAGCGTCCAAGCAGGCGCGGTAGCGTCCAAGCAGTCGCGGAAGCGTCCAAGCAGTCGCGGAAGCGTCCAAACAGGCGCGGAAGCGTCCAAGCAGGCGCGGAAGCGTCGAAGCAGGCGCGGTAGCGTCCAACCAGGCGCGGAAGCGTCCAACCAGTCGCGGAAGCGTCCAAGCAGGCGCGGTAGAGTCCAAGCAGTCGCGGAAGCGTCCAAGCAGGCGCGGTAGCGTCCAAGCAGGCGCGGAAACGTCCAAGCAGGCGCGGAAGAGTCCAAGCAGGCGCGGTAACGTCCAAGTAGGCGCGGAAGCATGCAAGAAGGCGCGGAAGCGTCCAAGCAGGCGCGGTAGCGTCCAAGCAGGCGCGGAAACGTCCAACCAGGCGCGGAAGCATGCAAGAAGGCGCAGAAGAGTCCAACCAGGCGCGGAAACGTCCGAGCAGGCGCGGAACCGTGCAAGCAGGCGCGGAAGCGTCCAAGCAGGCGCGGAAGCGTCCAAGCAGACGCGGAAGCGTCCAAGCAGGCGCGGAAGCGTCCAAGCAGGCGCGGAAGCGTCCAAGCAGGCGTGGAAGAGTCCAAGCAGGGGCGGAAACGTCCAAGCAGGCGCGGAAGCATGCAAGAAGGCGCAGAAGAGTCCAACCAGGCGCGGAAACGTCCGAGCAGGCGCGGAACCGTGCAAGCAGGCGCGGAAGCGTCCAAGCAGACGCGGAAGCGTCCAAGCAGGCGCGGAAGCGTCCAAGCAGGCGCGGAAGCGTGCAACCAGGCGCGGAAGCGTCCAAGCAGGCGCGGAAACGTCCAAACAGGCGCGGAAGAGTCCAAGCAGGCGCGGAAGCGTCAAAGCAGGCGCAGAACCGTGCAAGCAGGCGCGGAAGCGTCCAAGCAGGCGCGGAAGCGTCCATGCAGCCGCGGAAGCGTCCAAGCAGTCGCGGAAGTGTCCAAGCAGGCGCGGTAGCGTCCAAGCAGGCGCGGAAGCGTCCACGCAGTCGCGGAAGCGTCCAAGCAGGCGCGGTAGAGTCCAAGCAGTCGCGGAAGCGTCCAAGCAGGCGCGGTAGCGTCCAAGCAGGCGCGGAAACGTCCAAGCAGGCGCGGAAGAGTCCAAGCAGGCGCGGTAACGTCCAAGTAGGCGCGGAAGCATGCAAGAAGGCGCGGAAGCGTCCAAGCAGGCGCGGTAGCATCCAAGCAGGCGCGGAAACGTCCAACCAGGCGCGGAAGCATGCAAGAAGGCGCAGAAGAGTCCAACCAGGCGCGGAAACGTCCGAGCAGGCGCGGAACCGTGCAAGCAGGCGCGGAAGCGTCCAAGCAGGCGCGGAAGCGTCCAAGCAGACGCGGAAGCGTCCAAGCAGGCGCGGAAGCGTCCAAGCAGGCGCGGAAGCGTCCAAGCAGGCGTGGAAGAGTCCAAGCAGGCGCGGAAACGTCCAAGCAGGCGCGGAAGCATGCAAGAAGGCGCAGAAGAGTCCAACCAGGCGCGGAAACGTCCGAGCAGGCGCGGAACCGTGCAAGCAGGCGCGGAAGCGTCCAAGCAGACGCGGAAGCGTCCAAGCAGGCGCGGAAGCGTCCAAGCAGGCGCGGAAGCGTCCAAGCAGGCGCGGAAGCGTCCAAGCAGCCGCTGAAGCGTGCAACCAGGCGCGGAAGCGTCCAAGCAGGCGCGGAAGCGCCCAAGCAGTCGCGGAAACGTCCAAGCAGGCGCGGAAGCATGCAAGAAGGCACAGAAGAGTCCAAGCAGGAGCGGAAGCGTCCAAGCAGACGCAGAAGCGTCCAAGCAGGCGCGGTAGCGTGCAAGCAGGCGCGGAAGCGTCCAAGCAGGCGCGGAAGCGTCCAAGCAGACGCGGAAGCGTCCAAGCAGGCGCGGAAGCATCCAAGCAGGCGTGAAAGCGTCCAAGCTGGCTTTGAACCGTGCAAGCAGGCGGGGAAGCGTCCAAGCAGTCGCGGAAGTGTCCAAGCAGGCGCGGTAGCGTCCAAGCAGGCGCGGAAGCGTCCAAGCAGGCGCGGAAGCGTCCAAGCAGGCGCGGAAGCGTCCAAGCAGGCGTGGAAGAGTCCAAGCAGGCGCGGGAGCGTCCAAGCAGGCGTGAAAGCGTCCAAGCAGTCGCAGAAGCGTCCAAGCAGGCGCGGTAGCGTCCAAGCAGGCGCGGAAGCGTCCAAGCAGGCGCGGAAGCGTCCAAGCAGGCGCGGAAGCGTCCAAGCAGGCGCGGAAGCGTCCAACCAGGCGCTGAAGCGTCCGAGCAGGCGCGGAAGCGTCCAAGCAGTCGCGGAAACGTCCAAGCAGGCGCGGAAGCATCCATATAGGCGCGGAAGAGTCCTAGCAGGCGCGGAAGAGTCCAAGCAGGCGCGGAAGCGTGCAAGCAGGCGCGGAAGCGTCCAAGCAGGCGCGGAAACGTCCAAGCAGGCGCGGAAGCGTCCAAGCAGGCGCGGAAGCGTCCAAGCAGCCGCGGAAGCGTCCAAGCAGGCGCGGAAGCGTCCAAGCAGGCGCGGAAGCGTCCAAGCAGGCGCGGAAGCGTGCAACCAGGCGCGGAAGCGTCCAAGCAGGCGCGGAAGCGTCCAAGAAATCGCGGAAGCATGCAAGAAGGCGCAGAAGAGTTCAAGCAGTCGTGGAAGCGTCCAAGCAGGCGCTCAAGCGTCCACGCAGTCGCGGAAGCGGCCAAACAGGCGCGGAAGCGTCCATGCAGCCGCGGAAGCGTCCAAGCAGTCGCGGAAGTGTCCAAGCAGGCGCGGTAGCGTCCAAGCAGGCGCGGAAGCGTCCACGCAGGCGCGGAAGCGTCCAAGCAGGCGTGAAAGCGTCCAAGCAGGCGCGGTAGCGTGCAAGAAGGCGCGGAAGCGTCCAAGCAGTCGCGGTAGCGTCCAAGCTGGCGCGGTAGCGACCAAGCAGGCGCGGAAACGTCCAGGCAGGCGCGGAACCGTGCAAGCAGGCGCGGAAGCGTCCAAGCAGGCGCGGAAGCGTCCAAGCAGGCGCGGAAACGTCCAAGTAGGCGCGGAAGCATGCAAGAAGGCGCAGAAGAGTCCAAGCAGGCGCGGAAGCGTCCAAGCAGTCGCAGAAGCGTCCAAGCAGGCGCGGTAGCGTCCAACCAGGCGCGGAAGCGTCCAAGCAGTCGCGGAAGCGTCCAAGCAGGCGCGGAAGCGTCCAAGCAGTCGCGGAAGCGTCCAAGCAGGCGCGGTAGCGTCCAAGCAGGCGCGGTAGCGTCCAAGCAGGCGCGGTAGCGTCCAAGCAGTCGCGGAAGCGTCCAAGCAGTCGCGGAAGCGTCCAAACAGGCGCGGAAGCGTCCAAGCAGGCGCGGAAGCGTCGAAGCAGGCGCGGTAGCGTCCAACCAGGCGCGGAAGCGTCCAACCAGTCGCGGAAGCGTCCAAGCAGGCGCGGTAGAGTCCAAGCAGTCGCGGAAGCGTCCAAGCAGGCGCGGTAGCGTCCAAGCAGGCGCGGAAGCGTGCAACCAGGCGCGGAAGCGTCCAAGCAGGCGCGGAAACGTCCAAACAGGCGCGGAAGAGTCCAAGCAGGCGCGGAAGCGTCAAAGCAGGCGCAGAACCGTGCAAGCAGGCGCGGAAGCGTCCAAGCAGGCGCGGAAGCATCCAAGCAGGCGTGAAAGCGTCCAAGCTGGCTTTGAACCGTGCAAGCAGGCGGGGAAGCGTCCAAGCAGTCGCGGAAGTGTCCAAGCAGGCGCGGTAGCGTCCAAGCAGGCGCGGAAGCGTCCAAGCAGGCGCGGAAGCGTCCAAGCAGGCGCGGAAGCGTCCAAGCAGGCGCGGAAACGTCCAAGCAGGCGCGGAAGAGTCCAAGCAGGCGCGGAAGCGTCAAAGCAGGCGCAGAACCGTGCAAGCAGGCGCGGAAGCGTCCAAGCAGGCGCGGAAGCATCCAAGCAGGCGTGAAAGCGTCCAAGCTGGCTTTGAACCGTGCAAGCAGGCGGGGAAGCGTCCAAGCAGTCGCGGAAGTGTCCAAGCAGGCGCGGTAGCGTCCAAGCAGGCGCGGAAGCGTCCAAGCAGGCGCGGAAGCGTCCAAGCAGGCGCGGAAGCGTCCAAGCAGGCGTGGAAGAGTCCAAGCAGGCGCGGGAGCGTCCAAGCAGGCGTGAAAGCGTCCAAGCAGTCGCAGAAGCGTCCAAGCAGGCGCGGTAGCGTCCAAGCAGGCGCGGAAGCGTCCAAGCAGGCGCGGAAGCGTCCAAGCAGGCGCGGAAGCGTCCAAGCAGGCGCGGAAGCGTCCAACCAGGCGCGGAAGCGTCCGAGCAGGCGCGGAAGCGTCCAAGCAGTCGCGGAAACGTCCAAGCAGGCGCGGAAGCATCCATATAGGCGCGGAAGAGTCCTAGCAGGCGCGGAAGAGTCCAAGCAGGCGCGGAAGCGTGCAAGCAGGCGCGGAAGCGTCCAAGCAGGCGCGGAAACGTCCAAGCAGGCGCGGAAGCGTCCAAGCAGGCGCGGAAGCGTCCAAGCAGCCGCGGAAGCGTCCAAGCAGGCGCGGAAGCGTCCAAGCAGGCGCGGAAGCGTCCAAGCAGGCGCGGAAGCGTCCAAGCAGTCGCGGAAGAGTCCAAGCAGGCGCGGAAGAGTCCTAGCCGGCGCGGAAGCATCCATACAGGCGCGGAAGTGTCCAAGCAGTCGCGGAAGCGTCCAAGCAGGCGCAGAAGAGTCCAAGCAGGCGCGGAAGCGTCCAGCAGGCGTGGGAGCGTCCAGGCAGGCGCGAAACCGTGCAAGCAGGCGCGGAAGCGTCCGAGGAGGCTCGGAAGCATGCAAGAAGGCGCAGAAGAGACCAAGCAGGCGCGGAAGCGTCCAAGCAGGCGCGGAAGCGTCCAAGCAGGCGCGGAAGCATGCAAGAAAGCGCAGAAGAGTCCAAGAAGGCGCGGAAGCGTCCAAGCAGGCGCCGAAGCGTCCAAGCAGGAGCGTAAGCGTCCAAGTAATCGCGGAAGCATGCAAGAAGGCGCAGAAGAGTTCAAGCAGTCGTGGAAGCGTCCAAGCAGGCGCTCAAGCGTCCAAGCAGTCGCGGAAGCGGCCAAACAGGCGCGGAAGCGTCCATGCAGCTGCGGAAGCGTCCAAGCAGGCGTGGAAGAGTCCAAGCAGGCGCGGAAGCATGCAAGAAGGCGCAGAAGAGTCCAACCAGGCGCGGAAGCGTCCGAGCAGGCGCGGAACCGTGCAAGCAGGCGCGGAAGCGTCCAAGCAGGCGCGGAAGCGTCCAAGCGGGCGCGGAAGCGTCCAAGCAGGCGCGGAAGCGTCCAAGCAGACGCGGAAGCGTCCAAGCAGGCGCGGAAGCGTCCAAGCAGGCGCGGAAGCGTCCAAGCAGGCGCGGTAGCGTCCAAGCAGTCGCGGAAGAGTCCAAGCAGGCGCGGAAGAGTCCTAGCCGGCGCGGAAGCATCCATACAGGCGCGGAAGTGTCCAAGCAGTCGCGGAAGCGTCCAAGCAGGCGCAGAAGAGTCCAAGCATGCGCGGAAGCGTCCAGCAGGCGTGGGAGCGTCCAGGCAGGCGCGAAACCGTGCAAGCAGGCGCGGAAGCGTCCGAGCAGGCGCGGAAGCGTCCAAGCAGTCGCGGAACCGTGCAAGCAGGCGCGGAAGCGTACAAGCAGGCGCGGAAGCGTCCAAGCAGGCGTGAAAGCGTCCAAGCAGGCGCGATAGCGTCCAAGCAGGCGCGGAAACGTCCAAGCAGGCGCGGAAGCGTCCAAGCAGGCGCGGAAGCGTCCAAGCAGTCGCGGAAGAGTCCAAGCAGGCGCGGAAGAGTCCTAGCCGGCGCGGAAGCATCCATACAGGCGCGGAAGTGTCCAAGCAGTCGCGGAAGCGTCCAAGCAGGCGCCAAACAGTCCAAGCAGGCGCGGAAGCGTCCAAGCAGGCGCGGAAGCATGCAAGAAAGCGCAGAAGAGTCCAAGAAGGCGCGGAAGCGTCCAAGCAAGCGCGGAAGCGTCCAAGCAGTCGCGGAAGCGTCCAAGCAGGCGCCGAAGCGTCCAAGCAGGAGCGTAAGTGTCCAAGTAATCGCGGAAGCATGCAAGAAGGCGCAGAAGAGTTCAAGCAGTCGTGGAAGCGTCCAAGCAGGCGCTCAAGCGTCCACGCAGTCGCGGAAGCGGCCAAACAGGCGCGGAAGCGTCCATGCAGCCGCGGAAGCGTCCAAGCAGTCGCGGAAGTGTCCAAGCAGGCGCGGTAGCGTCCAAGCAGGCGCGGAAGCGTCCACGCAGGCGCGGAAGCGTCCAAGCAGGCGTGAAAGCGTCCAAGCAGGCGCGGTAGCGTGCAAGAAGGCGCGGAAGCGTCCAAGCAGTCGCGGTAGCGTCCAAGCTGGCGCGGTAGCGACCAAGCAGGCGCGGAAACGTCCAGGCAGGCGCGGAACCGTGCAAGCAGGCGCGGAAGCGTCCAAGCAGGCGCGGAAGCGTCCAAGCAGGCGCGGAAGCGTCCAACCAGGCGCGGAAGCGTCCGAGCAGGCGCGGAAGCATGCAAGAAAGCGCAGAAGAGTCCAAGAAGGCGCGGAAGCGTCCAAGCAGGCGCGGAAGCGTCCAAGCAGTCGCGGAAGCGTCCAAGCAGGCGCCGAAGCGTCCAAGCAGGAGCGTAAGCGTCCAAGTAATCGCGGAAGCATGCAAGAAGGCGCAGAAGAGTTCAAGCAGTCGTGGAAGCGTCCAAGCAGGCGCTCAAGCGTCCAAGCAGTCGCGGAAGCGGCCAAACAGGCGCGGAAGCGTCCATGCAGCCGCGGAAGCGTCCAAGCAGTCGCGGAAGTGTCCAAGCAGGCGCGGTAGCGTCCAAGCAGGCGCGGAAGCGTCCACGCAGGCGCGGAAGCGTCCAAGCAGGCGTGAAAGCGTCCAAGCAGGCGCGGCAGCGTGCAAGAAGGCGCGGAAGCGTCCAAGCAGGCGCGGAAGCGTCCAAGCAGTCGCGGAAGCGTCCAAGCAGGCGCGGTAGCGTCCAAGCAGGTGCGGAAACGTCCAAGCAGGCGCGGAAGCATGCAAGAAGGCGCAGAAGAGTCCAAGCAGGCGCGGAAGCGTCCAAGCAGTCGCGGAAGCGTCCAAGCAGGCGCGTAAGCGTCCAAGTAATCGCGGAAGCATGCAAGAAGGCGCAGAAGAGTTCAAGCAGTCGTGGAAGCGTCCAAGCAGGCGCTCAAGCGTCCAAGAAGTCGCGGAAGCGGCCAAACAGGCGCGGAAGCGTCCATGCAGCCGCGGAAGCGTCCAAGCAGGCGTGGAAGAGTCCAAGCAGGCGCGGAAGCATGCAAGAAGGCGCAGAAGAGTCCAACCAGGCGCGGAAGCGTCCGAGCAGGCGCGGAACCGTGCAAGCAGGCGCGGAAGCGTCCAAGCAGGCGCGGAAGCGTCCAAGCAGGCGCGGAAGCGTCCAAGCAGACGCGGAAGCGGCCAAACAGGCGCGGAAGCGTCCATGCAGCCGCGGAAGCGTCCAAGCAGTCGCGGAAGTGTCCAAGCAGGCGCGGTAGCGTCCAAGCAGGCGCGGAAGCGTCCACGCAGGCGCGGAAGCGTCCAAGCAGGCGTGAAAGCGTCCAAGCAGGCGCGGTAGCGTGCAAGAAGGCGCGGAAGCGTCCAAGCAGTCGCGGTAGCGTCCAAGCTGGCGCGGTAGCGACCAAGTAGGCGCGGAAACGTCCAGGCAGGCGCGGAACCGTGCAAGCAGGCGCGGAAGCGTCCAAGCAGGCGCGGAAGCGTCCAAGCAGGCGCGGAAGCGTCCAACCAGGCGCGGAAGCGTCCGAGCAGGCGCGGAAGCATGCAAGAAAGCGCAGAAGAGTCCAAGAAGGCGCGGAAGCGTCCAAGCAGGCGCGGAAGCGTCCAAGCAGTCGCGGAAGCGTCCAAGCAGGCGCCGAAGCGTCCAAGCAGGAGCGTAAGCGTCCAAGTAATCGCGGAAGCATGCAAGAAGGCGCAGAAGAGTTCAAGCAGTCGTGGAAGCGTCCAAGCAGGCGCTCAAGCGTCCAAGCAGTCGCGGAAGCGGCCAAACAGGCGCGGAAGCGTCCATGCAGCCGCGGAAGCGTCCAAGCAGTCGCGGAAGTGTCCAAGCAGGCGCGGTAGCGTCCAAGCAGGCGCGGAAGCGTCCACGCAGGCGCGGAAGCGTCCAAGCAGGCGTGAAAGCGTCCAAGCAGGCGCGGCAGCGTGCAAGAAGGCGCGGAAGCGTCCAAGCAGGCGCGGAAGCGTCCAAGCAGTCGCGGAAGCGTCCAAGCAGGCGCGGTAGCGTCCAAGCAGGTGCGGAAACGTCCAAGCAGGCGCGGAAGCATGCAAGAAGGCGCAGAAGAGTCCAAGCAGGCGCGGAAGCGTCCAAGCAGTCGCGGAAGCGTCCAAGCAGGCGCGTAAGCGTCCAAGTAATCGCGGAAGCATGCAAGAAGGCGCAGAAGAGTTCAAGCAGTCGTGGAAGCGTCCAAGCAGGCGCTCAAGCGTCCAAGAAGTCGCGGAAGCGGCCAAACAGGCGCGGAAGCGTCCATGCAGCCGCGGAAGCGTCCAAGCAGGCGTGGAAGAGTCCAAGCAGGCGCGGAAGCATGCAAGAAGGCGCAGAAGAGTCCAACCAGGCGCGGAAGCGTCCGAGCAGGCGCGGAACCGTGCAAGCAGGCGCGGAAGCGTCCAAGCAGGCGCGGAAGCGTCCAAGCAGGCGCGGAAGCGTCCAAGCAGACGCGGAAGCGTCCAAGCAGGCGCGAAAGCGTGCAAGCAGGCGCGGAAGCGTCCAAGCAGGCGCGAAAGCGTGCAAGCAGGCGCGGAAGCGTCCAAGCAGGCGCGGAAACGTCCAAGCAGGCGCGGAAGCGTCCAAGCAGGCGCGGAAACGTCCATGTAGGGGCTGAAGCATGCAAGAAGGCGCAGAAGAGTCCAAACAGGCGCGTAAGCGTCCAAGCAGTCGCGGAAGCGTCCAAGCAATCGCGGAAGCGTCCAAGCAGGCGCGGAAGCGTCCAAGCAGGCGCGGAAGCGTCCAAGCAGGCGTGGGAGCGTCCAAGCAGGCGCGGTAGCGTCCAAGCAGTCGCGGAAGAGTCCAAGCAGGCGGGGAAGCGTCCAAGCAGTCGCGGAAGCGGCCAAGCAGGCGCGGTAGTGTCCAAGCAGTCGCGGCCGCGTCCAAGCAGGCGCGGTAGCGTCCAAGCAATCGCGGAAGCGTCCAAGCAGGCGCGGAAGCGTCCAAGCAGGCGGGGAAGCATGCACGCAGGCGCGGAAGCGTCCAAGCAGGCGCAGAAGAGTCCAAGCAGGCGCGGAAGCGTCCAAGCAGTCGCGGAAGCGTCCAAGCAGGCACGGTAGCGTCCAAGCATACGCGGAAACGTCCAAGCAGGCGCGGAAGAGTCCAAGCAGGCGCGGAAGCGTCCAAGCAGTCGCGGAAGCGTCCAAGCAGGCGCGGAAGCGTCCAAGCAGGCGCGGAAGCGTCCAAGCAGGCGTGGGAGCGTCCAAGCAGGCGCGGAAGCGTCCAAGCAGGCGCGGAAGCATGCAAGAAGACGCAGAAGAGTCCAAGCAGGTGCGGAAACGTCCAAGCAGGCGCGGAAGCATGCAAGAAGGCGCAGAAGAGTCCAAGCAGTCGCGGAAGCGTCCAACCAGGCGCGGAAGCGTCCAAGCAGTCGCGGAAGCGTCCAAGCAGGCGCGGTAGCGTCCAAGCAGGCGCGGAAACGTCCAAGCATGCGCGGAAGCATGCAAGAAGACGCAGAAGAGTCCAAGCAGGCGCGGAAGCGTCCAAGCAGTCGCGGAAGCGTCCACGCAGTCGCGGTAGCGTCCAAGCAGTCGCGGAAGCGTCCAAGCAGGCGCGGTAGCGTCCAAGCAGTCGCGGAAGCGTCCAAGCAGGCGCGGTAGCATCCAACCAGGCGCGGAAGCGTCCAAGCAGGCGCAGGAGAGTCCAAGCAGTCGCGGAAGCTTCCAAGCAGTCGCGGAAGCGTCCAAGTAGTCGCGGAAGCGTCCAAGCAGGCGCGGTAGCTTCCAAGCAGGCGCGGAAGCGTCCAAGCAGGCGCGGAAACGTCCAAGTAGGCGCGGAAGCATGCAAGAAGGCGCAGAAGAGTCCAAGCAGGCGCGGAAGCTTCCAAGCAGTCGCAGAAGCGTCCAAGCAGGCGCGGTAGCGTCCAACCAGGCGCGGAAGCGTCCAAGCAGTCGCGGAAGCGTCCAAGCAGGCGCGGTAGAGTCCAAGCAGTCGCGGAAGCGTCCAAGCAGGTGCGGTAGCGTCCAAGCAGGCGCGGAAACGTCCAAGCATGCGCGGAAGCATGCAAGAAGACGCAGAAGCGTCCAAGCAGGCGCGGAAGAGTCCAAGCAGGCGCGGTAGCGTCCAACCAGGCGCGGATGCGTCCAAGCAGTCGCGGAAGCGTCCAAGCAGGCGCGGTAGCGTCCAAGCAGGCGCGGAATCGTCCAAGCAGGCGCGGAAGCATGCAAGAAGACGCAGAAGAGTCCAAGCAGGCGCGGAAGCGTCCAAGCAGTCGCGGAAGCGTCCAAGCAGGCGCGGAAACGTCCAAGCAGGCGCGGAAGCGTCCAAGCAGTCGCGGAAGCGTCCAAGCAGGCGCGGAAGCGTCCAAGCAGTCGCGGAAGCGTCCAAGCAGGCGGGGAAGCATGCAAGCAGGCGCGGAAGCGTCCAAGCAGGCGCGGAAACATCCAAGTAGGCGCGGCAGCATGCAAGAAGGCGCAGGAGAGTCCAAGCAGCCGCGGAAGCGTCCAAGCAGTCGCGGAAGCCTCCAAGCAGGCGCGGTAGCGTCCAACCAGGCGCGGAAGCGTCCAAGCAGTCGCGGAAGCGTCCAAGCAGGCGCGGTAGAGTCCAAGCAGTCGCGGAAGCGTCCAAGCAGGCGCGGTAGCGTCCAAGCAGGCGCGGAAACGTCCAACCAGGCGCGGAAGCATGCAAGAAGGCGCAGAAGAGTCCAAGCAGGTGCGGAAGCGTCCAAGCAGGCGCGGAAGCGTCCAAGCAGGCGCGGAAGCATCCATATAGGCGCGAAAGCGTCAAAGCAGGCGCGGAAGCGTCCAAGCAGGCGCGGAAACGTCCAAGTAGGCGCGGAAGCATGCAAGAAGGAGCAGAAGAGTCCAAGCAGGCGCGGAAGCGTCCAAGCAGGCGCGGAAGCATCCATATAGGCGCGGAAGCGTCCAAGCAGGCGCGGAAACGTCCATGTAGGGACGGAAGCATGCAAGAAGGCGCAGAAGAGTTCAAACAGGCGCGGAAGCGTCCAAGCAGGCGCGGAAGAGTCCAAGCAGGCGCGGAAGCGTCCAAGCAGTCGCGGAAGCGTCCAAGCAGGCGCGGAAGCGTCCAAGCAGGCGCGGAAGCGTCCAAGCAGGCGTGGGAGCGTCCAAGCAGGCGCGGAAGCGTCCAAGCAGGCGCGGAAGCATGCAAGAAGACGCAGAAGAGTCCAAGCAGGTGCGGAAACGTCCAAGCAGGCGCGGAAGCATGCAAGAAGGCGCAGAAGAGTCCAAGCAGGCGCGGAAGCGTCCAAGCAGGCGCGGAAACGTCCATGTAGGGGCTGAAGCATGCAAGAAGACGCAGAAGCGTCCAAGCAGTCGCGGAAACGTCCAAGCAGGCGCGGTAGCGTCCAACCAGGCGCGGAAGCGTCCAAGCAGTCGCGGAAGCGTCCAAGCAGGCGCGGTAGCGTCCAAGCAGGCGCGGAAACGTCCAAGCATGCGCGGAAGCATGCAAGAAGACGCAGAAGAGTCCAAGCAGGCGCGGAAGCGTCCAAGCAGGCGCGGAAGCATGCAAGAAGACGCAGAAGAGTCCAAGCAGGCGCGGAAGCGTCCAACCAGTCGCGGAAGCGTCCAAGCAGGCGCGGTAGCGTCCAAGCAGTCGCGGAAGCGCCCAAGCAGGCGCGGTAGCGTCCAAGCAGGCGCGGAAGCGTGCAAGCAGTCGCGGAAGCGTCCAAGCAGGCGCGGAAGCATGCAAGAAGACGCAGAAGAGTCCAAGCAGGCGCGGAAGCGTCCAAGCAGTCGCGGAAGCGTCCAAGCAGTCGCGGAAGCGTCCAAGCAGTCGCGGAAGCGTCCAAGCAGGCGCGGTAGCGTCCAAGCAGGTGCGGAAACGTCCAAGCAGGCGCGGAAGCATGCAAGAAGGCGCAGAAGAGTCCAAGCAGGCGCGGAAGCGTCCAAGCAGTCGCGGAAGCGTCCAAGCAGGCGCGGAAGCGTCCAAGCAGGCGCGGAAGCGTCCAAGCAGGCGCGGAAGCGTCCAAGTAGGCGCGGAAGCATCCATATAGGCGCGAAAGCGTCAAAGCAGGCGCGGAAGCGTCCAAGCAGGCGCGGAAACGTCCAAGTAGGCGCGGAAGCATGCAAGAAGGAGCAGAAGAGTCCAAGCAGGCGCGGAAACGTCCAAGCAGGCGCGGAAGCATCCATATAGGCGCGGAAGCGACCAAGCAGGCGCGGAAACGTCCATGTAGTGGCGGAAGCATGCAAGAAGGCGCAGAAGAGTCCAAACAGGCGCGGAAGCGTCCAAGCAGGCGCGGAAGCGTCCAAGCAGGCGCGGTAGCGTCCAAGCAGGCGCGGAAGCGTCCAAGCAGGCGTGGGAGCGTCCAAGCAAGCGCGGAAGCGTCCAAGCAGGCGCGGAAGCATGCAAGAAGGCGCAGAAGAGTCCAAGCAGGCGCGGAAGCGTCCTAGCAGTCGCGGAAGAGTCCAAGCAGGCGCGGAAGCGTCCAAGCAGTCGCGGAAGCGTCCAAGCAGGCGCGGTAGCGCCCAAGCAGGCGCGGTAGCGTCCAAGCAGGCGCGATAGCGTCCAAGCAGGCGCGGAAGCGTCCAAGCAGGCGCAGAAGCATGCAAGCAGGCGCGAAAGCGTCCAGGCAGGCGCGAGAACGTCCAAGTAGGCGCGGAAGCATGCAAGAAGGCGCAGAAGAGTCCAAGCAGGCGCGGAAGCGTCCAAGCAGGCGCGGAAACGTCCATGTAGGGTCTGAAGCATGCAAGAAGGCGCAGAAGAGTCCAAACAGGCGCGTAAGCGTCCAAGCAGTCGCGGAAGCGTCCAAGTAATCGCGGAAGCATGCAAGAAGGCGCAGAAGAGTTCAAGCAGTCGTGGAAGCGTCCAAGCAGGCGCTCAAGCGTCCAAGCAGTCGCGGAAGCGGCCAAACAGGCGCGGAAGCGTCCATGCAGCCGCGGAAGCGTCCAAGCAGTCGCGGAAGCGGCCAAACAGGCGCGGAAGCGTCCATGCAGGCGCAGAAGAGTCCAAGCAGGCGCGGAAGCGTCCAAGCAGGCGCGGAAGCGTCCAACCAGGCGCGGAAGCGTCCGAGCAGGCGCGGAAGCATGCAAGAAAGCGCAGAAGAGTCCAAGAAGGCGCGGAAGCGTCCAAGCAGGCGCGGAAGCGTCCAAGCAGTCGCGGAAGCGTCCAAGCAGGCGCCGAAGCGTCCAAGCAGGAGCGTAAGCGTCCAAGTAATCGCGGAAGCATGCAAGAAGGCGCAGAAGAGTTCAAGCAGTCGTGGAAGCGTCCAAGCAGGCGCTCAAGCGTCCAAGCAGTCGCGGAAGCGGCCAAACAGGCGCGGAAGCGTCCATGCAGCCGCGGAAGCGTCCAAGCAGTCGCGGAAGTGTCCAAGCAGGCGCGGTAGCGTCCAAGCAGGCGCGGAAGCGTCCACGCAGGCGCGGAAGCGTCCAAGCTGGCGTGAAAGCGTCCAAGCAGGCGCGGCAGCGTGCAAGAAGGCGCGGAAGCGTCCAAGCAGGCGCGGAAGCGTCCAAGCAGTCGCGGAAGCGTCCAAGCAGGCGCGGTAGCGTCCAAGCAGGTGCGGAAACGTCCAAGCAGGCGCGGAAGCATGCAAGAAGGCGCAGAAGAGTCCAAGCAGGCGCGGAAGCGTCCAAGCAGTCGCGGAAGCGTCCAAGCAGGCGCGTAAGCGTCCAAGTAATCGCGGAAGCATGCAAGAAGGCGCAGAAGAGTTCAAGCAGTCGTGGAAGCGTCCAAGCAGGCGCTCAAGCGTCCAAGAAGTCGCGGAAGCGGCCAAACAGGCGCGGAAGCGTCCATGCAGCCGCGGAAGCGTCCAAGCAGGCGTGAAAGCGTCCAAGCAGGCGCGGCAGCGTGCAAGAAGGCGCGGAAGCGTCCAAGCAGGCGCGGAAGCGTCCAAGCAGTCGCGGAAGCGTCCAAGCAGGCGCGGTAGCGTCCAAGCAGGTGCGGAAACGTCCAAGCAGGCGCGGAAGCATGCAAGAAGGCGCAGAAGAGTCCAAGCAGGCGCGGAAGCGTCCAAGCAGTCGCGGAAGCGTCCAAGCAGGCGCGTAAGCGTCCAAGTAATCGCGGAAGCATGCAAGAAGGCGCAGAAGAGTTCAAGCAGTCGTGGAAGCGTCCAAGCAGGCGCTCAAGCGTCCAAGAAGTCGCGGAAGCGGCCAAACAGGCGCGGAAGCGTCCATGCAGCCGCGGAAGCGTCCAAGCAGGCGTGGAAGAGTCCAAGCAGGCGCGGAAGCATGCAAGAAGGCGCAGAAGAGTCCAACCAGGCGCGGAAGCGTCCGAGCAGGCGCGGAACCGTGCAAGCAGGCGCGGAAGCGTCCAAGCAGGCGCGGAAGCGTCCAAGCAGGCGCGGAAGCGTCCAAGCAGACGCGGAAGCGTCCAAGCAGGCGCGAAAGCGTGCAAGCAGGCGCGGAAGCGTCCAAGCAGGCGCGAAAGCGTGCAAGCAGGCGCGGAAGCGTCCAAGCAGGCGCGGAAACGTCCAAGCAGGCGCGGAAGCGTCCAAGCAGGCGCGGAAACGTCCATGTAGGGGCTGAAGCATGCAAGAAGGCGCAGAAGAGTCCAAACAGGCGCGTAAGCGTCCAAGCAGTCGCGGAAGCGTCCAAGCAATCGCGGAAGCGTCCAAGCAGGCGCGGAAGCGTCCAAGCAGGCGCGGAAGCGTCCAAGCAGGCGTGGGAGCGTCCAAGCAGGCGCGGTAGCGTCCAAGCAGTCGCGGAAGAGTCCAAGCAGGCGGGGAAGCGTCCAAGCAGTCGCGGAAGCGGCCAAGCAGGCGCGGTAGTGTCCAAGCAGTCGCGGCCGCGTCCAAGCAGGCGCGGTAGCGTCCAAGCAATCGCGGAAGCGTCCAAGCAGGCGCGGAAGCGTCCAAGCAGGCGGGGAAGCATGCACGCAGGCGCGGAAGCGTCCAAGCAGGCGCAGAAGAGTCCAAGCAGGCGCGGAAGCGTCCAAGCAGTCGCGGAAGCGTCCAAGCAGGCACGGTAGCGTCCAAGCATACGCGGAAACGTCCAAGCAGGCGCGGAAGAGTCCAAGCAGGCGCGGAAGCGTCCAAGCAGTCGCGGAAGCGTCCAAGCAGGCGCGGAAGCGTCCAAGCAGGCGCGGAAGCGTCCAAGCAGGCGTGGGAGCGTCCAAGCAGGCGCGGAAGCGTCCAAGCAGGCGCGGAAGCATGCAAGAAGACGCAGAAGAGTCCAAGCAGGTGCGGAAACGTCCAAGCAGGCGCGGAAGCATGCAAGAAGGCGCAGAAGAGTCCAAGCAGGCGCGGAAGCGTCCAAGCAGGCGCGGAAACGTCCATGTAGGGGCTGAAGCATGCAAGAAGACGCAGAAGCGTCCAAGCAGTCGCGGAAACGTCCAAGCAGGCGCGGTAGCGTCCAACCAGGCGCGGAAGCGTCCAAGCAGTCGCGGAAGCGTCCAAGCAGGCGCGGTAGCGTCCAAGCAGGCGCGGAAACGTCCAAGCATGCGCGGAAGCATGCAAGAAGACGCAGAAGAGTCCAAGCAGGCGCGGAAGCGTCCAAGCAGTCGCGGAAGCGTCCACGCAGTCGCGGTAGCGTCCAAGCAGTCGCGGAAGCGTCCAAGCAGGCGCGGTAGCGTCCAAGCAGTCGCGGAAGCGTCCAAGCAGGCGCGGTAGCATCCAACCAGGCGCGGAAGCGTCCAAGCAGGCGCAGGAGAGTCCAAGCAGTCGCGGAAGCTTCCAAGCAGTCGCGGAAGCGTCCAAGTAGTCGCGGAAGCGTCCAAGCAGGCGCGGTAGCTTCCAAGCAGGCGCGGAAGCGTCCAAGCAGGCGCGGAAACGTCCAAGTAGGCGCGGAAGCATGCAAGAAGGCGCAGAAGAGTCCAAGCAGGCGCGGAAGCTTCCAAGCAGTCGCAGAAGCGTCCAAGCAGGCGCGGTAGCGTCCAACCAGGCGCGGAAGCGTCCAAGCAGTCGCGGAAGCGTCCAAGCAGGCGCGGTAGAGTCCAAGCAGTCGCGGAAGCGTCCAAGCAGGTGCGGTAGCGTCCAAGCAGGCGCGGAAACGTCCAAGCATGCGCGGAAGCATGCAAGAAGACGCAGAAGCGTCCAAGCAGGCGCGGAAGAGTCCAAGCAGGCGCGGTAGCGTCCAACCAGGCGCGGATGCGTCCAAGCAGTCGCGGAAGCGTCCAAGCAGGCGCGGTAGCGTCCAAGCAGGCGCGGAATCGTCCAAGCAGGCGCGGAAGCATGCAAGAAGACGCAGAAGAGTCCAAGCAGGCGCGGAAGCGTCCAAGCAGTCGCGGAAGCGTCCAAGCAGGCGCGGAAACGTCCAAGCAGGCGCGGAAGCGTCCAAGCAGTCGCGGAAGCGTCCAAGCAGGCGCGGAAGCGTCCAAGCAGTCGCGGAAGCGTCCAAGCAGGCGGGGAAGCATGCAAGCAGGCGCGGAAGCGTCCAAGCAGGCGCGGAAACATCCAAGTAGGCGCGGCAGCATGCAAGAAGGCGCAGGAGAGTCCAAGCAGCCGCGGAAGCGTCCAAGCAGTCGCGGAAGCCTCCAAGCAGGCGCGGTAGCGTCCAACCAGGCGCGGAAGCGTCCAAGCAGTCGCGGAAGCGTCCAAGCAGGCGCGGTAGAGTCCAAGCAGTCGCGGAAGCGTCCAAGCAGGCGCGGTAGCGTCCAAGCAGGCGCGGAAACGTCCAACCAGGCGCGGAAGCATGCAAGAAGGCGCAGAAGAGTCCAAGCAGGTGCGGAAGCGTCCAAGCAGGCGCGGAAGCGTCCAAGCAGGCGCGGAAGCATCCATATAGGCGCGAAAGCGTCAAAGCAGGCGCGGAAGCGTCCAAGCAGGCGCGGAAACGTCCAAGTAGGCGCGGAAGCATGCAAGAAGGAGCAGAAGAGTCCAAGCAGTCGCGGAAGCGTCCAAGCAGGCGCGGAAGCGTCCAAGCAGGCGCGGAAGCGTCCAAGCAGGCGCGGAAGCGTCCAAGTAGGCGCGGAAGCATCCATATAGGCGCGAAAGCGTCAAAGCAGGCGCGGAAGCGTCCAAGCAGGCGCGGAAACGTCCAAGTAGGCGCGGAAGCATGCAAGAAGGAGCAGAAGAGTCCAAGCAGGCGCGGAAACGTCCAAGCAGGCGCGGAAGCATCCATATAGGCGCGGAAGCGACCAAGCAGGCGCGGAAACGTCCATGTAGTGGCGGAAGCATGCAAGAAGGCGCAGAAGAGTCCAAACAGGCGCGGAAGCGTCCAAGCAGGCGCGGAAGCGTCCAAGCAGGCGCGGTAGCGTCCAAGCAGGCGCGGAAGCGTCCAAGCAGGCGTGGGAGCGTCCAAGCAAGCGCGGAAGCGTCCAAGCAGGCGCGGAAGCATGCAAGAAGGCGCAGAAGAGTCCAAGCAGGCGCGGAAGCGTCCTAGCAGTCGCGGAAGAGTCCAAGCAGGCGCGGAAGCGTCCAAGCAGTCGCGGAAGCGTCCAAGCAGGCGCGGTAGCGCCCAAGCAGGCGCGGTAGCGTCCAAGCAGGCGCGATAGCGTCCAAGCAGGCGCGGAAGCGTCCAAGCAGGCGCAGAAGCATGCAAGCAGGCGCGAAAGCGTCCAGGCAGGCGCGAGAACGTCCAAGTAGGCGCGGAAGCATGCAAGAAGGCGCAGAAGAGTCCAAGCAGGCGCGGAAGCGTCCAAGCAGGCGCGGAAACGTCCATGTAGGGTCTGAAGCATGCAAGAAGGCGCAGAAGAGTCCAAACAGGCGCGTAAGCGTCCAAGCAGTCGCGGAAGCGTCCAAGCAATCGCGGAAGCGTCCAAGCAGGCGCGGAAGCGTCCAAGCAGGCGCGGAAGCGTCCAAGCAGGCGCGGAAGCGTCCAAGTAGGCACGGAAGCATCCATATAGGCGCGAAAGCGTCAAAGCAGGCGCGGAAGCGTCCAAGCAGGCGCGGAAACGTCCAAGCAGGCGCGGAAGCATGCAAGAAGGAGCAGAAGAGTCCAAGCAGGCGCGGAAGCGTCCAAGCAGGCGCGGAAACGTCCATGTAGTGGCGGAAGCATGCAAGAAGGCGCAGAAGAGTCCAAACAGGCGCGGAAGCGTCCAAGCAGGCGCGGAAGCGTCCAACCAGTCGCGGAAGCGTCCAAGCAGGCGCGGTAGCGTCCAAGCAGTCGCGGAAGCGCCCAAGCAGGCGCGGTAGCGTCCAAGCAGGCGCGGAAGCGTGCAAGCAGTCGCGGAAGCGTCCAAGCAGGCGCGGTAGCGTCCAAGCAGTCGCGGAAGCGCCCAAGCAGGCGCGGTAGCGTCCAAGCAGGCGCGGAAGCGTGCAAGCAGTCGCGGAAGCGTCCAAGCAGGCGCGGAAGCATGCAAGAAGACGCAGAAGAGTCCAAGCAGGCGCGGAAGCGTCCAAGCAGTCGCGGAAGCGTCCAAGCAGGCGCGGAAACGTCCAAGCAGGCGTGGAAGCGTCCAAGCAGACGCGGAAGCGTCCAAGCAGTCGCGGAAGCGTCCAAGCAGGCGCGGTAGCGTCCAAGCAGTCGCGGAAGCGCCCAAGCAGGCGCGGTAGCGTCCAAGCAGGCGCGGAAGCGTGCAAGCAGTCGCGGAAGCGTCCAAGCAGGCGCGGAAGCATGCAAGAAGACGCAGAAGAGTCCAAGCAGGCGCGGAAGCGTCCAAGCAGTCGCGGAAGCGTCCAAGCAGGCGCGGAAACGTCCAAGCAGGCGTGGAAGCGTCCAAGCAGACGCGGAAGCGTCCAAGCAGTCGCGGAAGCGTCCAAGTAGTCGCGGAAGCGTCCAAGCAGGCGCGGTAGCTTCCAAGCAGGCGCGGAAGCGTCCAAGCAGGCGCGGTAGCGTCCAAGCAGTCGCGGTAGCGTCCAAGAAGGCGCGGAAGCGTGCAAGCAGTCGCGGAAGCGTCCAAGCAGGCGCGGAAGCATGCAAGAAGACGCAGAAGAGTCCAAGCAGGCGCGGAAGCGTCCAAGCAGTCGCGGAAGCGTCCAAGCAGGCGCGGAAACGTCCAAGCAGGCGTGGAAGCGTCCAAGCAGACGCGGAAGCGTCCAAGCAGTCGCGGAAGCGTCCAAGTAGTCGCGGAAGCGTCCAAGCAGGCGCGGTAGCTTCCAAGCAGGCGCGGTAGCGTCCAACCAGGCGCGGAAGCGTCCAAGCAGTCGCGGAAGCGTCCAAGCAGGCGCGGTAGAGTCCAAGCAGTCGCGGAAGCGTCCAAGCAGGTGCGGTAGCGTCCAAGCAGGCGCGGAAACGTCCAAGCATGCGCGGAAGCATGCAAGAAGACGCAGAAGCGTCCAAGCAGGCGCGGAAGAGTCCAAGCAGGCGCGGTAGCGTCCAACCAGGCGCGGATGCGTCCAAGCAGTCGCGGAAGCGTCCAAGCAGGCGCGGTAGCGTCCAAGCAGGCGCGGAAGCGTCCAAGCAGGCGCAGAAGCATGCAAGCAGGCACGAAAGCGTCCAGGCAGGCGCGAGAACGTCCAAGTAGGCGCGGAAGCATGCAAGAAGGCGCAGAAGAGTCCAAGCAGGCGCGGAAGCGTCCAAGCAGGCGCGGAAACGTCCATGTAGGGGCTGAAGCATGCAAGAAGGCGCAGAAGAGTCCAAACAGGCGCGTAAGCGTCCAAGCAGTCGCGGAAGCGTCCAAGCAATCGCGGAAGCGTCCAAGCAGGCGCGGAAGCGTCCGAGCAGGCGCGGAACCGTGCAAGCAGGCGCGGAAGCGTCCAAGCAGGCGCGGAAGCGTCCAAGCAGGCGCGGAAACGTCCAAGCAGGCGCGGAAGCATGCAAGAAGGCGCAGAAGAGTCCAACCAGGCGCGGAAGCATGCAAGAAGGCGCAGAAGAGTCCAACCAGGCGCGGAAACGTCCGAGCAGGCGCGGAACCGTGCAAGCAGGCGCGGAAGCGTCCAAGCAGGCGCGGAAGCGTCCAAGCAGACGCGGAAGCGTCCAAGCAGGCGCGGAAGCGTCCAAGCAGGCGCGGAAGCGTCCAAGCAGGCGTGGAAGAGTCCAAGCAGGCGCGGAAACGTCCAAGCAGGCGCGGAAGCATGCAAGAAGGCGCAGAAGAGTCCAACCAGGCGCGGAACCGTGCAAGCAGGCGCGGAAGCGTCCAAGCAGACGCGGAAGCGTCCAAGCAGGCGCGGAAGCGTCCAAGCAGGCGCGGAAGCGTGCAACCAGGCGCGGAAGCGTCCAAGCAGGCGCGGAAGCGTCCAAGCAGGCGCGGAAGCGGCCAAGCAGCCGCTGAAGCGTGCAACCAGGCGCGGAAGCGTCCAAGCAGGCGCGGAAGCGCCCAAGCAGTCGCGGAAACGTCCAAGCAGGCGCGGAAGCATGCAAGAAGGCACAGAAGAGTCCAAGCAGGAGCGGAAGCGTCCAAGCAGACGCAGAAGCGTCCAAGCAGGCGCGGTAGCGTGCAAGCAGGCGCGGAAGCGTCCAAGCAGGCGCGGAAGCGTGCAACCAGGCGCGGAAGCGTCCAAGCAGGCGCGGAAGCGTCCAAGCAGGCGCGGAAGCGTGCAACCAGGCGCGGAAGCGTCCAAGCAGGCGCGGAAGCGTCCAAGCAGGCGCGGAAGCGTCCAAGCAGCCGCTGAAGCGTGCAACCAGGCGCGGAAGCGTCCAAGCAGGCGCGGATCCGTGCAAGCAGGCGCGGAAGCGTGCAGCCAGGCGCAGAAGCGTCCAAGCAGGCGCGGATCCGTGCAAGCAGGCGCGGAAGCGTCCAAGCAGGCGCGGAAGCGTCCAAGCAGGCGCGGAAGCGTGCAACCAGGCGCGGAAGCGTCCAAGCAGGCGCGGAAGCGTCCAAGCAGGCGCGGAAGCGTCCAAGCAGCCGCTGAAGCGTGCAACCAGGCGCGGAAGCGTCCAAGCAGGCGCGGAAGCGCCCAAGCAGTCGCGGAAACGTCCAAGCAGGCGCGGAAGCATGCAAGAAGGCACAGAAGAGTCCAAGCAGGAGCGGAAGCGTCCAAGCAGACGCAGAAGCGTCCAAGCAGGCGCGGTAGCGTGCAAGCAGGAGCGGAAGCGTCCAAGCAGGCGCGGAAGCGTCCAAGCAGGCGGGAAAGCGTCCAAGCTGGCGCGGTAGCGTCCAAGCAGGAGCGGAAACGTCCAAGCAGGCGCGGAAGCATGCAAGAAGGCGCAGAAGAGTCCAAGCAGCCGCGGAAGCGTCCAAACAGTCGCAGAAGCGTCCAAGCAGGCGCGGTAGCGTCCAAGCAGGCGCGGAAGCGTCCAAGCAGGCGCGGAAGCGTCCAAGCAGGCGCGGAAGCGTCCAAGCAGGCGCGGAAGCGTCCAACCAGGCGCGGAAGCGTGCAAGCAGGCGCGGAAACGTCCAAGCAGGCGCGGAAGCATGCAAGAAGGCGCAGAAGAGTCCAAGCAGGCGCGGAAGCGTCCAAGCAGGCGCGGAAGCGTCCAAGCAGTCGCGGAACCGTGCAAGCAGGCGCGGAAGCGTACAAGCATGCGCGGTGGCGTCCAAGCAGGCGCAGAAGCATCCATATAGGCGCGGAAGTGTCCAAGCAGGCGCGGTAGAGTCCGAGCAGGCGCGGAAGCATGCAAGAAGGCGCAGAAGAGTCCAAGCAGGCGCAGAAGCATCCATATAGGCGCGGTGGCGTCCAAGCAGGCGCGGAAGCATCCATATAGGCGCGGAAGCGTCCAAGCAGGCGCGGAAGCGTTCAAGCATGCGCGGATGCGTCCAAGCAGGCGCGGTAGCGTCCAAGCAGGCGCGGAAGCGTCCAAGCATGCGCGGAAGCGTCCAAGCAGGCGCGGAAGCTTCCAAGCAGGCGCGGAAGCGTCCAAGCAGGCGCGGAAGCGTCCAAGCAGGCGCGGAAGCGTCCAAGCAGTCGCGGAAGCGTCCAAGCAGGCGCGGAAGCGTCCAAGCAGGCGCGGAAGCGTCCAAGCAGGCGCGGAAGCGTCCAAGTAGGCGGGGAAGCGTCCAAGCAGGCGCGGAAACGTCCAAGGAGGCGTGGAAGAGTCCAAGCAGGCGCGGCAGCATCTAAGCAGGCGCGGAAGCGTCCAAGCAGACGCGGAAGCGTCCAAGCAGGCGCGGAAGCGTCCAAGCAGGCGCGGAAGCGTGCAACCAGGCGCGGAAGCGTCCAAGCAGGCGCGGAAGCGTCCAAGCAGGCGCGGAAGCGTCCAAGCAGCCGCTGAAGCGTGCAACCAGGCGCGGAAGCGTCCAAGCAGGCGCGGAAGCGCCCAAGCAGTCGCGGAAACGTCCAAGCAGGCGCGGAAGCATGCAAGAAGGCACAGAAGAGTCCAAGCAGGAGCGGAAGCGTCCAAGCAGACGCAGAAGCGTCCAAGCAGGCGCGGTAGCGTGCAAGCAGGCGCGGAAGCGTCCAAGCAGGCGCGGAAGCGTGCAACCAGGCGCGGAAGCGTCCAAGCAGGCGCGGAAGCGTCCAAGCAGGCGCGGAAGCGTCCAAGCAGCCGCTGAAGCGTGCAACCAGGCGCGGAAGCGTCCAAGCAGGCGCGGAAGCGCCCAAGCAGTCGCGGAAACGTCCAAGCAGGCGCGGAAGCATGCAAGAAGGCACAGAAGAGTCCAAGCAGGCGCGGAAGCGTCCAAGCAGACGCAGAAGCGTCCAAGCAGGCGCGGTAGCGTACAAGCAGTCGCGGAAGCGTCCAAGCAGTCGCGGAAGCGTCCAAGCAGGAGCTGTAACGTCCAAGCAGGCGCGGAAACGTCCAAACAGGCGCGGAAGAGTCCAAGCAGGCGCGGAAGCGTCAAAGCAGGCGCAGAACCGTGCAAGCAGGCGCGGAAGCGTCCAAGCAGGCGCGGAAGCGTCCAAGCAGGCGCGGAAGCGTCCAAGCAGGCGCGGAAGCGTGCAACCAGGCGCGGAAGCGTCCAAGCAGGCGCGGAAGCGTCCAAGCAGGCGCGGAAGCGTCCAAGCAGTCGCGGAACCGTGCAAGCAGGCGCGGAAGCGTACAAGCATGCGCGGTGGCGTCCAAGCAGGCGCAGAAGCATCCATATAGGCGCGGAAGTGTCCAAGCAGGCGCGGTAGAGTCCGAGCAGGCGCGGAAGCATGCAAGAAGGCGCAGAAGAGTCCAAGCAGGCGCGGAAGCATCCATATAGGCGCGGTGGCGTCCAAGCAGGCGCGGAAGCATCCATATAGGCGCGGAAGCGTCCAAGCAGGCGCGGAAGCGTTCAAGCATGCGCGGATGCGTCCAAGCAGGCGCGGTAGCGTCCAAGCAGGCGCGGAAGCGTCCAAGCATGCGCGGAAGCGTCCAAGCAGGCGCGGAAGCTTCCAAGCAGGCGCGGAAGCGTCCAAGCAGGCGCGGAAGCGTCCAAGCAGGCGCGGAAGCGTCCAAGCAGTCGCGGAAGCGTCCAAGCAGGCGCGGAAGCGTCCAAGCAGGCGCGGAAGCGTCCAAGCAGGCGCGGAAGCGTCCAAGTAGGCGGGGAAGCGTCCAAGCAGGCGCGGAAACGTCCAAGGAGGCGTGGAAGAGTCCAAGCAGGCGCGGCAGCATCTAAGCAGGCGCGGAAGCGTCCAAGCAGACGCGGAAGCGTCCAAGCAGGCGCGGAAGCGTCCAAGCAGGCGCGGAAGCGTGCAACCAGGCGCGGAAGCGTCCAAGCAGGCGCGGAAGCGTCCAAGCAGGCGCGGAAGCGTCCAAGCAGCCGCTGAAGCGTCCAAGCAGGCGCGGAAGCGTCCAAGCAGGCGCGGAAGCGTCCAAGCAGGCGCGGAAACGTCCAAGCAGGCGCGGAAGAGTCCAAGCAGGCGCGGAAGCGTCAAAGCATGCGCAGAACCGTGCAAGCAGGCGCGGAAGCGTCCAAGCAGGCGCGGAAGCATCCAAGCAGGCGTGAAAGCGTCCAAGCTGGCTTTGAACCGTGCAAGCAGGCGGGGAAGCGTCCAAGCAGTCGCGGAAGTGTCCAAGCAGGCGCGGTAGCGTCCAAGCAGGCGCGGAAGCGTCCAAGCAGGCGCGGAAGCGTCCAAGCAGGCGCGGAAGCGTCCAAGCAGGCGCGGTAGCGTCCAAGCAGGCGCGGAAGCGTCCAAGCAGGCGTGGGAGCGTCCAAGCAAGCGCGGAAGCGTCCAAGCAGGCGCGGAAGCATGCAAGAAGGCGCAGAAGAGTCCAAGCAGGCGCGGAAGCGTCCTAGCAGTCGCGGAAGAGTCCAAGCAGGCGCGGAAGCGTCCAAGCAGTCGCGGAAGCGTCCAAGCAGGCGCGGTAGCGCCCAAGCAGGCGCGGTAGCGTCCAAGCAGGCGCGATAGCGTCCAAGCAGGCGCGGAAGCGTCCAAGCAGGCGCAGAAGCATGCAAGCAGGCGCGAAAGCGTCCAGGCAGGCGCGAGAACGTCCAAGTAGGCGCGGAAGCATGCAAGAAGGCGCAGAAGAGTCCAAGCAGGCGCGGAAGCGTCCAAGCAGGCGCGGAAACGTCCATGTAGGGGCTGAAGCATGCAAGAAGGCGCAGAAGAGTCCAAACAGGCGCGTAAGCGTCCAAGCAGTCGCGGAAGCGTCCAAGCAATCGCGGAAGCGTCCAAGCAGGCGCGGAAGCGTCCAAGCAGGCGCGGAAGCGTCCAAGCAGGCGCGGAAGCGTCCAAGTAGGCGCGGAAGCATCCATATAGGCGCGAAAGCGTCAAAGCAGGCGCGGAAGCGTCCAAGCAGGCGCGGAAACGTCCAAGCAGGCGCGGAAGCATGCAAGAAGGAGCAGAAGAGTCCAAGCAGGCGCGGAAGCGTCCAAGCAGGCGCGGAAACGTCCATGTAGTGGCGGAAGCATGCAAGAAGGCGCAGAAGAGTCCAAACAGGCGCGGAAGCGTCCAAGCAGGCGCGGAAGCGTCCAACCAGTCGCGGAAGCGTCCAAGCAGGCGCGGTAGCGTCCAAGCAGTCGCGGAAGCGCCCAAGCAGGCGCGGTAGCGTCCAAGCAGGCGCGGAAGCGTGCAAGCAGTCGCGGAAGCGTCCAAGCAGGCGCGGTAGCGTCCAAGCAGTCGCGGAAGCGCCCAAGCAGGCGCGGTAGCGTCCAAGCAGGCGCGGAAGCGTGCAAGCAGTCGCGGAAGCGTCCAAGCAGGCGCGGAAGCATGCAAGAAGACGCAGAAGAGTCCAAGCAGGCGCGGAAGCGTCCAAGCAGTCGCGGAAGCGTCCAAGCAGGCGCGGAAACGTCCAAGCAGGCGTGGAAGCGTCCAAGCAGACGCGGAAGCGTCCAAGCAGTCGCGGAAGCGTCCAAGCAGGCGCGGTAGCGTCCAAGCAGTCGCGGAAGCGCCCAAGCAGGCGCGGTAGCGTCCAAGCAGGCGCGGAAGCGTGCAAGCAGTCGCGGAAGCGTCCAAGCAGGCGCGGAAGCATGCAAGAAGACGCAGAAGAGTCCAAGCAGGCGCGGAAGCGTCCAAGCAGTCGCGGAAGCGTCCAAGCAGGCGCGGAAACGTCCAAGCAGGCGTGGAAGCGTCCAAGCAGACGCGGAAGCGTCCAAGCAGTCGCGGAAGCGTCCAAGTAGTCGCGGAAGCGTCCAAGCAGGCGCGGTAGCTTCCAAGCAGGCGCGGAAGCGTCCAAGCAGGCGCGGTAGCGTCCAAGCAGTCGCGGTAGCGTCCAAGAAGGCGCGGAAGCGTGCAAGCAGTCGCGGAAGCGTCCAAGCAGGCGCGGAAGCATGCAAGAAGACGCAGAAGAGTCCAAGCAGGCGCGGAAGCGTCCAAGCAGTCGCGGAAGCGTCCAAGCATGCGCGGAAACGTCCAAGCAGGCGTGGAAGCGTCCAAGCAGACGCGGAAGCGTCCAAGCAGTCGCGGAAGCGTCCAAGTAGTCGCGGAAGCGTCCAAGCAGGCGCGGTAGCTTCCAAGCAGGCGCGGTAGCGTCCAACCAGGCGCGGAAGCGTCCAAGCAGTCGCGGAAGCGTCCAAGCAGGCGCGGTAGAGTCCAAGCAGTCGCGGAAGCGTCCAAGCAGGTGCGGTAGCGTCCAAGCAGGCGCGGAAACGTCCAAGCATGCGCGGAAGCATGCAAGAAGACGCAGAAGCGTCCAAGCAGGCGCGGAAGAGTCCAAGCAGGCGCGGTAGCGTCCAACCAGGCGCGGATGCGTCCAAGCAGTCGCGGAAGCGTCCAAGCAGGCGCGGTAGCGTCCAAGCAGGCGCGGAAGCGTCCAAGCAGGCGCAGAAGCATGCAAGCAGGCACGAAAGCGTCCAGGCAGGCGCGAGAACGTCCAAGTAGGCGCGGAAGCATGCAAGAAGGCGCAGAAGAGTCCAAGCAGGCGCGGAAGCGTCCAAGCAGGCGCGGAAACGTCCATGTAGGGGCTGAAGCATGCAAGAAGGCGCAGAAGAGTCCAAACAGGCGCGTTAGCGTCCAAGCAGTCGCGGAAGCGTCCAAGCAATCGCGGAAGCGTCCAAGCAGGCGCGGAAGCGTCCGAGCAGGCGCGGAACCGTGCAAGCAGGCGCGGAAGCGTCCAAGCAGGCGCGGAAGCGTCCAAGCAGGCGCGGAAACGTCCAAGCAGGCGCGGAAGCATGCAAGAAGGCGCAGAAGAGTCCAACCAGGCGCGGAAGCATGCAAGAAGGCGCAGAAGAGTCCAACCAGGCGCGGAAACGTCCGAGCAGGCGCGGAACCGTGCAAGCAGGCGCGGAAGCGTCCAAGCAGGCGCGGAAGCGTCCAAGCAGACGCGGAAGCGTCCAAGCAGGCGCGGAAGCGTCCAAGCAGGCGCGGAAGCGTCCAAGCAGGCGTGGAAGAGTCCAAGCAGGCGCGGAAACGTCCAAGCAGGCGCGGAAGCATGCAAGAAGGCGCAGAAGAGTCCAACCAGGCGCGGAACCGTGCAAGCAGGCGCGGAAGCGTCCAAGCAGACGCGGAAGCGTCCAAGCAGGCGCGGAAGCGTCCAAGCAGGCGCGGAAGCGTGCAACCAGGCGCGGAAGCGTCCAAGCAGGCGCGGAAGCGTCCAAGCAGGCGCGGAAGCGGCCAAGCAGCCGCTGAAGCGTGCAACCAGGCGCGGAAGCGTCCAAGCAGTCGCGGAAGCGTCCAAGCAAGCGCGGAAACGTCCAAGCAGGCGTGGAAGCGTCCAAGCAGACGCGGAAGCGTCCAAGCAGTCGCGGAAGCGTCCAAGTAGTCGCGGAAGCGTCCAAGCAGGCGCGGTAGCTTCCAAGCAGGCGCGGTAGCGTCCAACCAGGCGCGGAAGCGTCCAAGCAGTCGCGGAAGCGTCCAAGCAGGCGCGGTAGAGTCCAAGCAGTCGCGGAAGCGTCCAAGCAGGTGCGGTAGCGTCCAAGCAGGCGCGGAAACGTCCAAGCATGCGCGGAAGCATGCAAGAAGACGCAGAAGCGTCCAAGCAGGCGCGGAAGAGTCCAAGCAGGCGCGGTAGCGTCCAACCAGGCGCGGATGCGTCCAAGCAGTCGCGGAAGCGTCCAAGCAGGCGCGGTAGCGTCCAAGCAGGCGCGGAAGCGTCCAAGCAGGCGCAGAAGCATGCAAGCAGGCACGAAAGCGTCCAGGCAGGCGCGAGAACGTCCAAGTAGGCGCGGAAGCATGCAAGAAGGCGCAGAAGAGTCCAAGCAGGCGCGGAAGCGTCCAAGCAGGCGCGGAAACGTCCATGTAGGGGCTGAAGCATGCAAGAAGGCGCAGAAGAGTCCAAACAGGCGCGTTAGCGTCCAAGCAGTCGCGGAAGCGTCCAAGCAATCGCGGAAGCGTCCAAGCAGGCGCGGAAGCGTCCGAGCAGGCGCGGAACCGTGCAAGCAGGCGCGGAAGCGTCCAAGCAGGCGCGGAAGCGTCCAAGCAGGCGCGGAAACGTCCAAGCAGGCGCGGAAGCATGCAAGAAGGCGCAGAAGAGTCCAACCAGGCGCGGAAGCATGCAAGAAGGCGCAGAAGAGTCCAACCAGGCGCGGAAACGTCCGAGCAGGCGCGGAACCGTGCAAGCAGGCGCGGAAGCGTCCAAGCAGGCGCGGAAGCGTCCAAGCAGACGCGGAAGCGTCCAAGCAGGCGCGGAAGCGTCCAAGCAGGCGCGGAAGCGTCCAAGCAGGCGTGGAAGAGTCCAAGCAGGCGCGGAAACGTCCAAGCAGGCGCGGAAGCATGCAAGAAGGCGCAGAAGAGTCCAACCAGGCGCGGAACCGTGCAAGCAGGCGCGGAAGCGTCCAAGCAGACGCGGAAGCGTCCAAGCAGGCGCGGAAGCGTCCAAGCAGGCGCGGAAGCGTGCAACCAGGCGCGGAAGCGTCCAAGCAGGCGCGGAAGCGTCCAAGCAGGCGCGGAAGCGGCCAAGCAGCCGCTGAAGCGTGCAACCAGGCGCGGAAGCGTCCAAGCAGGCGCGGAAGCGCCCAAGCAGTCGCGGAAACGTCCAAGCAGGCGCGGAAGCATGCAAGAAGGCACAGAAGTGTCCAAGCAGGAGCGGAAGCGTCCAAGCAGACGCAGAAGCGTCCAAGCAGGCGCGGTAGCGTGCAAGCAGGCGCGGAAGCGTCCAAGCAGGCGCGGAAGCGTGCAACCAGGCGCGGAAGCGTCCAAGCAGGCGCGGAAGCGTCCAAGCAGGCGCGGAAGCGTGCAACCAGGCGCGGAAGCGTCCAAGCAGGCGCGGAAGCGTCCAAGCAGGCGCGGAAGCGTCCAAGCAGCCGCTGAAGCGTGCAACCAGGCGCGGAAGCGTCCAAGCAGGCGCGGATCCGTGCAAGCAGGCGCGGAAGCGTGCAGCCAGGCGCAGAAGCGTCCAAGCAGGCGCGGATCCGTGCAAGCAGGCGCGGAAGCGTCCAAGCAGGCGCGGAAGCGTCCAAGCAGGCGCGGAAGCGTGCAACCAGGCGCGGAAGCGTCCAAGCAGGCGCGGAAGCGTCCAAGCAGGCGCGGAAGCGTCCAAGCAGCCGCTGAAGCGTGCAACCAGGCGCGGAAGCGTCCAAGCAGGCGCGGAAGCGCCCAAGCAGTCGCGGAAACGTCCAAGCAGGCGCGGAAGCATGCAAGAAGGCACAGAAGAGTCCAAGCAGGAGCGGAAGCGTCCAAGCAGACGCAGAAGCGTCCAAGCAGGCGCGGTAGCGTGCAAGCAGGCGCGGAAGCGTCCAAGCAGGCGCGGAAGCGTCCAAGCAGGCGGGAAAGCGTCCAAGCTGGCGCGGTAGCGTCCAAGCAGGAGCGGAAACGTCCAAGCAGGCGCGGAAGCATGCAAGAAGGCGCAGAAGAGTCCAAGCAGCCGCGGAAGCGTCCAAACAGTCGCAGAAGCGTCCAAGCAGGCGCGGTAGCGTCCAAGCAGGCGCGGAAGCGTCCAAGCAGGCGCGGAAGCGTCCAAGCAGGCGCGGAAGCGTCCAAGCAGGCGCGGAAGCGTCCAACCAGGCGCGGAAGCGTGCAAGCAGGCGCGGAAACGTCCAAGCAGGCGCGGAAGCATGCAAGAAGGCGCAGAAGAGTCCAAGCAGGCGCGGAAGCGTCCAAGCAGGCGCGGAAGCGTCCAAGCAGTCGCGGAACCGTGCAAGCAGGCGCGGAAGCGTACAAGCATGCGCGGTGGCGTCCAAGCAGGCGCAGAAGCATCCATATAGGCGCGGAAGTGTCCAAGCAGGCGCGGTAGAGTCCGAGCAGGCGCGGAAGCATGCAAGAAGGCGCAGAAGAGTCCAAGCAGGCGCGGAAGCATCCATATAGGCGCGGTGGCGTCCAAGCAGGCGCGGAAGCATCCATATAGGCGCGGAAGCGTCCAAGCAGGCGCGGAAGCGTTCAAGCATGCGCGGATGCGTCCAAGCAGGCGCGGTAGCGTCCAAGCAGGCGCGGAAGCGTCCAAGCATGCGCGGAAGCGTCCAAGCAGGCGCGGAAGCTTCCAAGCAGGCGCGGAAGCGTCCAAGCAGGCGCGGAAGCGTCCAAGCAGGCGCGGAAGCGTCCAAGCAGTCGCGGAAGCGTCCAAGCAGGCGCGGAAGCGTCCAAGCAGGCGCGGAAGCGTCCAAGCAGGCGCGGAAGCGTCCAAGTAGGCGGGGAAGCGTCCAAGCAGGCGCGGAAACGTCCAAGGAGGCGTGGAAGAGTCCAAGCAGGCGCGGCAGCATCTAAGCAGGCGCGGAAGCGTCCAAGCAGACGCGGAAGCGTCCAAGCAGGCGCGGAAGCGTCCAAGCAGGCGCGGAAGCGTGCAACCAGGCGCGGAAGCGTCCAAGCAGGCGCGGAAGCGTCCAAGCAGGCGCGGAAGCGTCCAAGCAGCCGCTGAAGCGTGCAACCAGGCGCGGAAGCGTCCAAGCAGGCGCGGAAGCGCCCAAGCAGTCGCGGAAACGTCCAAGCAGGCGCGGAAGCATGCAAGAAGGCACAGAAGAGTCCAAGCAGGAGCGGAAGCGTCCAAGCAGACGCAGAAGCGTCCAAGCAGGCGCGGTAGCGTGCTAGCAGGCGCGGAAGCGTCCAAGCAGGCGCGGAAGCGTGCAACCAGGCGCGGAAGCGTCCAAGCAGGCGCGGAAGCGTCCAAGCAGGCGCGGAAGCGTCCAAGCAGCCGCTGAAGCGTGCAACCAGGCGCGGAAGCGTCCAAGCAGGCGCGGAAGCGCCCAAGCAGTCGCGGAAACGTCCAAGCAGGCGCGGAAGCATGCAAGAAGGCACAGAAGAGTCCAAGCAGGCGCGGAAGCGTCCAAGCAGACGCAGAAGCGTCCAAGCAGGCGCGGTAGCGTACAAGCAGTCGCGGAAGCGTCCAAGCAGTCGCGGAAGCGTCCAAGCAGGAGCTGTAACGTCCAAGCAGGCGCGGAAACGTCCAAACAGGCGCGGAAGAGTCCAAGCAGGCGCGGAAGCGTCAAAGCAGGCGCAGAACCGTGCAAGCAGGCGCGGAAGCGTCCAAGCAGGCGCGGAAGCGTCCAAGCAGGCGCGGAAGCGTCCAAGCAGGCGCGGAAGCGTGCAACCAGGCGCGGAAGCGTCCAAGCAGGCGCGGAAGCGTCCAAGCAGGCGCGGAAGCGTCCAAGCAGTCGCGGAACCGTGCAAGCAGGCGCGGAAGCGTACAAGCATGCGCGGTGGCGTCCAAGCAGGCGCAGAAGCATCCATATAGGCGCGGAAGTGTCCAAGCAGGCGCGGTAGAGTCCGAGCAGGCGCGGAAGCATGCAAGAAGGCGCAGAAGAGTCCAAGCAGGCGCGGAAGCATCCATATAGGCGCGGTGGCGTCCAAGCAGGCGCGGAAGCATCCATATAGGCGCGGAAGCGTCCAAGCAGGCGCGGAAGCGTTCAAGCATGCGCGGATGCGTCCAAGCAGGCGCGGTAGCGTCCAAGCAGGCGCGGAAGCGTCCAAGCATGCGCGGAAGCGTCCAAGCAGGCGCGGAAGCTTCCAAGCAGGCGCGGAAGCGTCCAAGCAGGCGCGGAAGCGTCCAAGCAGGCGCGGAAGCGTCCAAGCAGTCGCGGAAGCGTCCAAGCAGGCGCGGAAGCGTCCAAGCAGGCGCGGAAGCGTCCAAGCAGGCGCGGAAGCGTCCAAGTAGGCGGGGAAGCGTCCAAGCAGGCGCGGAAACGTCCAAGGAGGCGTGGAAGAGTCCAAGCAGGCGCGGCAGCATCTAAGCAGGCGCGGAAGCGTCCAAGCAGACGCGGAAGCGTCCAAGCAGGCGCGGAAGCGTCCAAGCAGGCGCGGAAGCGTGCAACCAGGCGCGGAAGCGTCCAAGCAGGCGCGGAAGCGTCCAAGCAGGCGCGGAAGCGTCCAAGCAGCCGCTGAAGCGTGCAACCAGGCGCGGAAGCGTCCAAGCAGGCGCGGAAGCGCCCAAGCAGTCGCGGAAACGTCCAAGCAGGCGCGGAAGCATGCAAGAAGGCACAGAAGAGTCCAAGCAGGAGCGGAAGCGTCCAAGCAGACGCAGAAGCGTCCAAGCAGGCGCGGTAGCGTGCAAGCAGGCGCGGAAGCGTCCAAGCAGGCGCGGAAGCGTGCAACCAGGCGCGGAAGCGTCCAAGCAGGCGCGGAAGCGTCCAAGCAGGCGCGGAAGCGTCCAAGCAGCCGCTGAAGCGTGCAACCAGGCGCGGAAGCGTCCAAGCAGGCGCGGAAGCGCCCAAGCAGTCGCGGAAACGTCCAAGCAGGCGCGGAAGCATGCAAGAAGGCACAGAAGAGTCCAAGCAGGCGCGGAAGCGTCCAAGCAGACGCAGAAGCGTCCAAGCAGGCGCGGTAGCGTACAAGCAGTCGCGGAAGCGTCCAAGCAGTCGCGGAAGCGTCCAAGCAGGAGCTGTAACGTCCAAGCAGGCGCGGAAACGTCCAAACAGGCGCGGAAGAGTCCAAGCAGGCGCGGAAGCGTCAAAGCAGGCGCAGAACCGTGCAAGCAGGCGCGGAAGCGTCCAAGCAGGCGCGGAAGCATCCAAGCAGGCGTGAAAGCGTCCAAGCTGGCTTTGAACCGTGCAAGCAGGCGGGGAAGCGTCCAAGCAGTCGCGGAAGTGTCCAAGCAGGCGCGGTAGCGTCCAAGCAGGCGCGGAAGCGTCCAAGCAGGCGCGGAAGCGTCCAAGCAGGCGCGGAAGCGTCCAAGCAGGCGCGGAAACGTCCAAGCAGGCGCGGAAGAGTCCAAGCAGGCGCGGAAGCGTCAAAGCATGCGCAGAACCGTGCAAGCAGGCGCGGAAGCGTCCAAGCAGGCGCGGAAGCATCCAAGCAGGCGTGAAAGCGTCCAAGCTGGCTTTGAACCGTGCAAGCAGGCGGGGAAGCGTCCAAGCAGTCGCGGAAGTGTCCAAGCAGGCGCGGTAGCGTCCAAGCAGGCGCGGAAGCGTCCAAGCAGGCGCGGAAGCGTCCAAGCAGGCGCGGAAGCGTCCAAGCAGGCGTGGAAGAGTCCAAGCAGGCGCGGGAGCGTCCAAGCAGGCGTGAAAGCGTCCAAGCAGTCGCAGAAGCGTCCAAGCAGGCGCGGTAGCGTCCAAGCAGGCGCGGAAGCGTCCAAGCAGGCGCGGAAGCGTCCAAGCAGGCGTGGAAGAGTCCAAGCAGGCGCGGAAACGTCCAAGCAGGCGCGGAAGCATGCAAGAAGGCGCAGAAGAGTCCAACCAGGCGCGGAAACGTCCGAGCAGGCGCGGAACCGTGCAAGCAGGCGCGGAAGCGTCCAAGCAGGCGCGGAAGCGTCCAAGCAGACGCGGAAGCGTCCAAGCAGGCGCGGAAGCGTCCAAGCAGGCGCGGAAGCGTCCAAGCAGGCGTGGAAGAGTCCAAGCAGGCGCGGAAACGTCCAAGCAGGCGCGGAAGCATGCAAGAAGGCGCAGAAGAGTCCAACCAGGCGCGGAAACGTCCGAGCAGGCGCGAAACCGTGCAAGCAGGCGCGGAAGCGTCCAAGCAGACGCGGAAGCGTCCAAGCAGGCGCGGAAGCGTCCAAGCAGGCGCGGAAGCGTGCAAGCAGGCGCAGAAGAGTCCAAGCAGCCGCGGAAGCGTCCAAACAGTCGCAGAAGCGTCCAAGCAGGCGCGGTAGCGTCCAAGCAGGCGCGGAAGCGTCCAAGCAGGCGCGGAAGCGTCCAAGCAGGCGCGGAAGCGTCCAAGCAGGCGCGGAAGCATGCAAGAAGGCGCAGAAGAGTCCAACCAGGCGCGGAAACGTCCGAGCAGGCGCGGAACCGTGCAAGCAGGCGCGGAAGCGTCCAAGCAGTCGCGGAAGCGTCCAAGCAGGCGCGGAAGCGTCCAAGCAGGCGCGGAAGCGTCCAAGCAGGCGCGGAAGCGTCCAAGTAGGCGGGGAAGCGTCCAAGCAGGCGCGGAAACGTCCAAGGAGGCGTGGAAGAGTCCAAGCAGGCGCGGCAGCGTCCAAGCAGACGCGGAAGCGTCCAAGCAGGCGCGGAAGCGTCCAAGCAGGCGCGGAAGCGTGCAACCAGGCGCGGAAGCGTCCAAGCAGGCGCGGAAGCGTCCAAGCAGGCGCGGAAGCGTCCAAGCAGCCGCTGAAGCGTGCAACCAGGCGCGGAAGCGTCCAAGCAGGCGCGGAAGCGCCCAAGCAGTCGCGGAAACGTCCAAGCAGGCGCGGAAGCATGCAAGAAGGCACAGAAGAGTCCAAGCAGGAGCGGAAGCGTCCAAGCAGACGCAGAAGCGTCCAAGCAGGAGCGGTAGCGTGCAAGCAGGCGCGGAAGCGTCCAAGCAGGCGCGGAAGCGTGCAACCAGGCGCGGAAGCGTCCAAGCAGGCGCGGAAGCGTCCAAGCAGGCGCGGAAGCGTCCAAGCAGCCGCTGAAGCGTGCAACCAGGCGCGGAAGCGTCCAAGCAGGCGCGGAAGCGCCCAAGCAGTCGCGGAAACGTCCAAGCAGGCGCGGAAGCATGCAAGAAGGCACAGAAGAGTCCAAGCAGGCGCGGAAGCGTCCAAGCAGACGCAGAAGCGTCCAAGCAGGCGCGGTAGCGTACAAGCAGTCGCGGAAGCGTCCAAGCAGTCGCGGAAGCGTCCAAGCAGGAGCTGTAACGTCCAAGCAGGCGCGGAAACGTCCAAACAGGCGCGGAAGAGTCCAAGCAGGCGCGGAAGCGTCAAAGCAGGCGCAGAACCGTGCAAGCAGGCGCGGAAGCGTCCAAGCAGGCGCGGAAGCATCCAAGCAGGCGTGAAAGCGTCCAAGCTGGCTTTGAACCGTGCAAGCAGGCGGGGAAGCGTCCAAGCAGTCGCGGAAGTGTCCAAGCAGGCGCGGTAGCGTCCAAGCAGGCGCGGAAGCGTCCAAGCAGGCGCGGAAGCGTCCAAGCAGGCGCGGAAGCGTCCAAGCAGGCGTGGAAGAGTCCAAGCAGGCGCGGGAGCGTCCAAGCAGGCGTGAAAGCGTCCAAGCAGTCGCAGAAGCGTCCAAGCAGGCGCGGTAGCGTCCAAGCAGGCGCGGAAGCGTCCAAGCAGGCGCGGAAGCGTCCAAGCAGGCGCGGAAGCGTCCAAGCAGGCGCGGAAGCGTCCAACCAGGCGCGGAAGCGTCCGAGCAGGCGCGGAAGCGTCCAAGCAGTCGCGGAAACGTCCAAGCAGGCGCGGAAGCATCCATATAGGCGCGGAAGAGTCCTAGCAGGCGCGGAAGAGTCCAAGCAGGCGCGGAAGCGTGCAAGCAGGCGCGGAAGCGTCCAAGCAGGCGCGGAAACGTCCAAGCAGGCGCGGAAGCGTCCAAGCAGGCGCGGAAGCGTCCAAGCAGCCGCGGAAGCGTCCAAGCAGGCGCGGAAGCGTCCAAGCAGGCGCGGAAGCGTCCAAGCAGGCGCGGAAGCGTGCAACCAGGCGCGGAAGCGTCCAAGCAGGCGCGGAAGCGTCCAAGTAATCGCGGAAGCATGCAAGAAGGCGCAGAAGAGTTCAAGCAGTCGTGGAAGCGTCCAAGCAGGCGCTCAAGCGTCCACGCAGTCGCGGAAGCGGCCAAACAGGCGCGGAAACGTCCATGCAGCCGCGGAAGCGTCCAAGCAGGCGCGGAAGCGTCCAAGTAGGCGGGGAAGCGTCCAAGCAGGCGCGGAAACGTCCAAGGAGGCGTGGAAGAGTCCAAGCAGGCGCGGCAGCATCTAAGCAGGCGCGGAAGCGTCCAAGCAGACGCGGAAGCGTCCAAGCAGGCGCGGAAGCGTCCAAGCAGGCGCGGAAGCGTGCAACCAGGCGCGGAAGCGTCCAAGCAGGCGCGGAAGCGTCCAAGCAGGCGCGGAAGCGTCCAAGCAGCCGCTGAAGCGTCCAAGCAGGCGCGGTAGCGTCCAAGCAGGCGCGGAAGCGTCCAAGCAGGCGCGGAAGCGTCCAAGCAGGCGTGGAAGAGTCCAAGCAGGCGCGGAAACGTCCAAGCAGGCGCGGAAGCATGCAAGAAGGCGCAGAAGAGTCCAACCAGGCGCGGAAACGTCCGAGCAGGCGCGGAACCGTGCAAGCAGGCGCGGAAGCGTCCAAGCAGACGCGGAAGCGTCCAAGCAGGCGCGGAAGCGTCCAAGCAGGCGCGGAAGCGTGCAACCAGGCGCGGAAGCGTCCAAGCAGGCGCGGAAACGTCCAAACAGGCGCGGAAGAGTCCAAGCAGGCGCGGAAGCGTCAAAGCAGGCGCAGAACCGTGCAAGCAGGCGCGGAAGCGTCCAAGCAGGCGCGGAAGCATCCAAGCAGGCGTGAAAGCGTCCAAGCTGGCTTTGAACCGTGCAAGCAGGCGGGGAAGCGTCCAAGCAGTCGCGGAAGTGTCCAAGCAGGCGCGGTAGCGTCCAAGCAGGCGCGGAAGCGTCCAAGCAGGCGCGGAAGCGTCCAAGCAGGCGCGGAAGCGTCCAAGCAGGCGCGGAAACGTCCAAGCAGGCGCGGAAGAGTCCAAGCAGGCGCGGAAGCGTCAAAGCAGGCGCAGAACCGTGCAAGCAGGCGCGGAAGCGTCCAAGCAGGCGCGGAAGCATCCAAGCAGGCGTGAAAGCGTCCAAGCTGGCTTTGAACCGTGCAAGCAGGCGGGGAAGCGTCCAAGCAGTCGCGGAAGTGTCCAAGCAGGCGCGGTAGCGTCCAAGCAGGCGCGGAAGCGTCCAAGCAGGCGCGGAAGCGTCCAAGCAGGCGCGGAAGCGTCCAAGCAGGCGTGGAAGAGTCCAAGCAGGCGCGGGAGCGTCCAAGCAGGCGTGAAAGCGTCCAAGCAGTCGCAGAAGCGTCCAAGCAGGCGCGGTAGCGTCCAAGCAGGCGCGGAAGCGTCCAAGCAGGCGCGGAAGCGTCCAAGCAGGCGCGGAAGCGTCCAAGCAGGCGCGGAAGCGTCCAACCAGGCGCGGAAGCGTCCGAGCAGGCGCGGAAGCGTCCAAGCAGTCGCGGAAACGTCCAAGCAGGCGCGGAAGCATCCATATAGGCGCGGAAGAGTCCTAGCAGGCGCGGAAGAGTCCAAGCAGGCGCGGAAGCGTGCAAGCAGGCGCGGAAGCGTCCAAGCAGGCGCGGAAACGTCCAAGCAGGCGCGGAAGCGTCCAAGCAGGCGCGGAAGCGTCCAAGCAGCCGCGGAAGCGTCCAAGCTGGCGCGGAAGCGTCCAAGCAGGCGCGGAAGCGTCCAAGCAGGCGCGGAAGCGTGCAACCAGGCGCGGAAGCGTCCAAGCAGGCGCGGAAGCGTCCAAGTAATCGCGGAAGCATGCAAGAAGGCGCAGAAGAGTTCAAGCAGTCGTGGAAGCGTCCAAGCAGGCGCTCAAGCGTCCACGCAGTCGCGGAAGCGGCCAAACAGGCGCGGAAACGTCCATGCAGCCGCGGAAGCGTCCAAGCAGTCGCGGAAGTGTCCAAGCAGGCGCGGTAGCGTCCAAGCAGGCGCGGAAGCGTCCACGCAGGCGCGGAAGCGTCCAAGCAGGCGTGAAAGCGTCCAAGCAGGCGCGGTAGCGTGCAAGAAGGCGCGGAAGCGTCCAAGCAGTCGCGGTAGCGTCCAAGCTGGCGCGGTAGCGACCAAGCAGGCGCGGAAACGTCCAGGCAGGCGCGGAACCGTGCAAGCAGGCGCGGAAGCGTCCAAGCAGGCGCGGAAGCGTCCAAGCAGGCGCGGAAACGTCCAAGTAGGCGCGGAAGCATGCAAGAAGGCGCAGAAGAGTCCAAGCAGGCGCGGAAGCGTCCAAGCAGTCGCAGAAGCGTCCAAGCAGGCGCGGTAGCGTCCAACCAGGCGCGGAAGCGTCCAAGCAGTCGCGGAAGCGTCCAAGCAGGCGCGGAAGCGTCCAAGCAGTCGCGGAAGCGTCCAAGCAGGCGCGGTAGCGTCCAAGCAGGCGCGGTAGCGTCCAAGCAGGCGCGGTAGCGTCCAAGCAGTCGCGGAAGCGTCCAAGCAGTCGCGGAAGCGTCCAAACAGGCGCGGAAGCGTCCAAGCAGGCGCGGAAGCGTCGAAGCAGGCGCGGTAGCGTCCAACCAGGCGCGGAAGCGTCCAACCAGTCGCGGAAGCGTCCAAGCAGGCGCGGTAGAGTCCAAGCAGTCGCGGAAGCGTCCAAGCAGGCGCGGTAGCGTCCAAGCAGGCGCGGAAACGTCCAAGCAGGCGCGGAAGAGTCCAAGCAGGCGCGGTAACGTCCAAGTAGGCGCGGAAGCATGCAAGAAGGCGCAGAAGAGTCCAACCAGGCGCGGAAACGTCCGAGCAGGCGCGGAACCGTGCAAGCAGGCGCGGAAGCGTCCAAGCAGGCGCGGAAGCGTCCAAGCAGACGCGGAAGCGTCCAAGCAGGCGCGGAAGCGTCCAAGCAGGCGCGGAAGCGTCCAAGCAGGCGTGGAAGAGTCCAAGCAGGCGCGGAAACGTCCAAGCAGGCGCGGAAGCATGCAAGAAGGCGCAGAAGAGTCCAACCAGGCGCGGAAACGTCCGAGCAGGCGCGGAACCGTGCAAGCAGGCGCGGAAGCGTCCAAGCAGACGCGGAAGCGTCCAAGCAGGCGCGGAAGCGTCCAAGCAGGCGCGGAAGCGTGCAACCAGGCGCGGAAGCGTCCAAGCAGGCGCGGAAACGTCCAAACAGGCGCGGAAGAGTCCAAGCAGGCGCAGAAGCGTCAAAGCAGGCGCAGAACCGTGCAAGCAGGCGCGGAAGCGTCCAAGCAGGCGCGGAAGCATCCAAGCAGGCGTGAAAGCGTCCAAGCTGGCTTTGAACCGTGCAAGCAGGCGGGGAAGCGTCCAAGCAGTCGCGGAAGTGTCCAAGCAGGCGCGGTAGCGTCCAAGCAGGCGCGGAAGCGTCCAAGCAGGCGCGGAAGCGTCCAAGCAGGCGCGGAAGCGTCCAAGCAGGCGCGGAAACGTCCAAGCAGGCGCGGAAGAGTCCAAGCAGGCGCGGAAGCGTCAAAGCAGGCGCAGAACCGTGCAAGCAGGCGCGGAAGCGTCCAAGCAGGCGCGGAAGCATCCAAGCAGGCGTGAAAGCGTCCAAGCTGGCTTTGAACCGTGCAAGCAGGCGGGGAAGCGTCCAAGCAGTCGCGGAAGTGTCCAAGCAGGCGCGGTAGCGTCCAAGCAGGCGCGGAAGCGTCCAAGCAGGCGCGGAAGCGTCCAAGCAGGCGCGGAAGCGTCCAAGCAGGCGCGGAAGCGTCCAAGCAGGCGTGGAAGAGTCCAAGCAGGCGCGGGAGCGTCCAAGCAGGCGCGGAAGCGTCCAAGCAGGCGCGGAAGCGTCCAAGCAGGCGCGGAAGCGTCCAAGCAGGCGTGGAAGAGTCCAAGCAGGCGCGGGAGCGTCCAAGCAGGCGTGAAAGCGTCCAAGCAGTCGCAGAAGCGTCCAAGCAGGCGCGGTAGCGTCCAAGCAGGCGCGGAAGCGTCCAAGCAGGCGCGGAAGCGTCCAAGCAGGCGCGGAAGCGTCCAAGCAGGCGCGGAAGCGTCCAACCAGGCGCGGAAGCGTCCGAGCAGGCGCGGAAGCGTCCAAGCAGTCGCGGAAACGTCCAAGCAGGCGCGGAAGCATCCATATAGGCGCGGAAGAGTCCTAGCAGGCGCGGAAGAGTCCAAGCAGGCGCGGAAGCGTGCAAGCAGGCGCGGAAACGTCCAAGCAGGCGCGGAAACGTCCAAGCAGGCGCGGAAGCGTCCAAGCAGGCGCGGAAGCGTCCAAGCAGCCGCGGAAGCGTCCAAGCAGGCGCGGAAGCGTCCAAGCAGGCGCGGAAGCGTCCAAGCAGGCGTGGAAGAGTCCAAGCAGGCGCGGTAGCGTCCAAGCAGGCGCGGAAGCGTCCAAGCAGGCGCGGAAGCGTCCAAGCAGGCGCGGAAGCGTCCAAGCAGGCGTGGAAGAGTCCAAGCAGGCGCGGGAGCGTCCAAGCAGGCGTGAAAGCGTCCAAGCAGTCGCAGAAGCGTCCAAGCAGGCGCGGTAGCGTCCAAGCAGGCGCGGAAGCGTCCAAGCAGGCGCGGAAGCGTCCAAGCAGGCGCGGAAGCGTCCAAGCAGGCGCGGAAGCGTCCAACCAGGCGCGGAAGCGTCCGAGCAGGCGCGGAAGCGTCCAAGCAGTCGCGGAAACGTCCAAGCAGGCGCGGAAGCATCCATATAGGCGCGGAAGAGTCCTAGCAGGCGCGGAAGAGTCCAAGCAGGCGCGGAAGCGTGCAAGCAGGCGCGGAAACGTCCAAGCAGGCGCGGAAACGTCCAAGCAGGCGCGGAAGCGTCCAAGCAGGCGCGGAAGCGTCCAAGCAGCCGCGGAAGCGTCCAAGCAGGCGCGGAAGCGTCCAAGCAGGCGCGGAAGCGTCCAAGCAGGCGCGGAAGCGTCCAAGCAGTCGCGGAAGAGTCCAAGCAGGCGCGGAAGAGTCCTAGCCGGCGCGGAAGCATCCATACAGGCGCGGAAGTGTCCAAGCAGTCGCGGAAGCGTCCAAGCAGGCGCAGAAGAGTCCAAGCAGGCGCGGAAGCGTCCAGCAGGCGTGGGAGCGTCCAGGCAGGCGCGAAACCGTGCAAGCAGGCGCGGAAGCGTCCGAGGAGGCTCGGAAGCATGCAAGAAGGCGCAGAAGAGACCAAGCAGGCGCGGAAGCGTCCAAGCAGGCGCGGAAGCGTCCAAGCAGGCGCGGAAGCATGCAAGAAAGCGCAGAAGAGTCCAAGAAGGCGCGGAAGCGTCCAAGCAGGCGCGGAAGCGTCCAAGCAGTAGCGGCAGCGTCCAAGCAGGCGCCGAAGCGTCCAAGCAGGAGCGTAAGCGTCCAAGTAATCGCGGAAGCATGCAAGAAGGCGCAGAAGAGTTCAAGCAGTCGTGGAAGCGTCCAAGCAGGCGCTCAAGCGTCCAAGCAGTCGCGGAAGCGGCCAAACAGGCGCGGAAGCGTCCATGCAGCTGCGGAAGCGTCCAAGCAGGCGTGGAAGAGTCCAAGCAGGCGCGGAAGCATGCAAGAAGGCGCAGAAGAGTCCAACCAGGCGCGGAAGCGTCCGAGCAGGCGCGGAACCGTGCAAGCAGGCGCGGAAGCGTCCAAGCAGGCGCGGAAGCGTCCAAGCGGGCGCGGAAGCGTCCAAGCAGGCGCGGAAGCGTCCAAGCAGGCGCGGAAGCGTCCAAGCAGGCGCGGAAGCGTCCAAGCAGTCGCGGAAGAGTCCAAGCAGGCGCGGAAGAGTCCTAGCCGGCGCGGAAGCATCCATACAGGCGCGGAAGTGTCCAAGCAGTCGCGGAAGCGTCCAAGCAGGCGCCAAACAGTCCAAGCAGGCGCGGAAGCGTCCAAGCAGGCGCGGAAGCATGCAAGAAAGCGCAGAAGAGTCCAAGAAGGCGCGGAAGCGTCCAAGCAAGCGCGGAAGCGTCCAAGCAGTCGCGGAAGCGTCCAAGCAGGCGCCGAAGCGTCCAAGCAGGAGCGTAAGTGTCCAAGTAATCGCGGAAGCATGCAAGAAGGCGCAGAAGAGTTCAAGCAGTCGTGGAAGCGTCCAAGCAGGCGCTCAAGCGTCCACGCAGTCGCGGAAGCGGCCAAACAGGCGCGGAAGCGTCCATGCAGCCGCGGAAGCGTCCAAGCAGTCGCGGAAGTGTCCAAGCAGGCGCGGTAGCGTCCAAGCAGGCGCGGAAGCGTCCACGCAGGCGCGGAAGCGTCCAAGCAGGCGTGAAAGCGTCCAAGCAGGCGCGGTAGCGTGCAAGAAGGCGCGGAAGCGTCCAAGCAGGCGTGAAAGCGTCCAAGCAGGCGCGATAGCGTCCAAGCAGGCGCGGAAACGTCCAAGCAGGCGCGGAAGCGTCCAAGCAGGCGCGGAAGCGTCCAAGCAGTCGCGGAAGAGTCCAAGCAGGCGCGGAAGAGTCCTAGCCGGCGCGGAAGCATCCATACAGGCGCGGAAGTGTCCAAGCAGTCGCGGAAGCGTCCAAGCAGGCGCCAAACAGTCCAAGCAGGCGCGGAAGCGTCCAAGCAGGCGCGGAAGCATGCAAGAAAGCGCAGAAGAGTCCAAGAAGGCGCGGAAGCGTCCAAGCAAGCGCGGAAGCGTCCAAGCAGTCGCGGAAGCGTCCAAGCAGGCGCCGAAGCGTCCAAGCAGGAGCGTAAGTGTCCAAGTAATCGCGGAAGCATGCAAGAAGGCGCAGAAGAGTTCAAGCAGTCGTGGAAGCGTCCAAGCAGGCGCTCAAGCGTCCACGCAGTCGCGGAAGCGGCCAAACAGGCGCGGAAGCGTCCATGCAGCCGCGGAAGCGTCCAAGCAGTCGCGGAAGTGTCCAAGCAGGCGCGGTAGCGTCCAAGCAGGCGCGGAAGCGTCCACGCAGGCGCGGAAGCGTCCAAGCAGGCGTGAAAGCGTCCAAGCAGGCGCGGTAGCGTGCAAGAAGGCGCGGAAGCGTCCAAGCAGTCGCGGTAGCGTCCAAGCTGGCGCGGTAGCGACCAAGCAGGCGCGGAAACGTCCAGGCAGGCGCGGAACCGTGCAAGCAGGCGCGGAAGCGTCCAAGCAGGCGCGGAAGCGTCCAAGCAGGCGCGGAAGCGTCCAACCAGGCGCGGAAGCGTCCGAGCAGGCACGGAAGCATGCAAGAAAGCGCAGAAGAGTCCAAGAAGGCGCAGAAGAGTCCAAGCAGGCGCGGAAGCGTCCAAGCAGTCGCGGAAGCGTCCAAGCAGGCGCGTAAGCGTCCAAGTAATCGCGGAAGCATGCAAGAAGGCGCAGAAGAGTTCAAGCAGTCGTGGAAGCGTCCAAGCAGGCGCTCAAGCGTCCAAGAAGTCGCGGAAGCGGCCAAACAGGCGCGGAAGCGTCCATGCAGCCGCGGAAGCGTCCAAGCAGGCGTGGAAGAGTCCAAGCAGGCGCGGAAGCATGCAAGAAGGCGCAGAAGAGTCCAACCAGGCGCGGAAGCGTCCGAGCAGGCGCGGAACCGTGCAAGCAGGCGCGGAAGCGTCCAAGCAGGCGCGGAAGCGTCCAAGCAGGCGCGGAAGCGTCCAAGCAGACGCGGAAGCGTCCAAGCAGGCGCGAAAGCGTGCAAGCAGGCGCGGAAGCGTCCAAGCAGGCGCGGAAACGTCCAAGCAGGCGCGGAAGCGTCCAAGCAGGCGCGGAAGCGTCCAAGCAGGCGCGGAAGCGTCCAAGCAGGCGGGGAAGCATGCAAGCAGGCGCGGAAGCGTCCAAGCAGGCGCGGAAACATCCAAGTAGGCGCGGCAGCATGCAAGAAGGCGCAGGAGAGTCCAAGCAGCCGCGGAAGCGTCCAAGCAGTCGCGGAAGCCTCCAAGCAGGCGCGGTAGCGTCCAAGCAGGCGCGGAAACGTCCAAGCATGCGCGGAAGCATGCAAGAAGACGCAGAAGAGTCCAAGCAGGCGCGGAAGCGTCCAAGCAGTCGCGGAAGCGTCCACGCAGTCGCGGTAGCGTCCAAGCAGTCGCGGAAGCGTCCAAGCAGGCGCGGTAGCATCCAACCAGGCGCGGAAGCGTCCAAGCAGGCGCAGGAGAGTCCAAGCAGTCGCGGAAGCTTCCAAGCAGTCGCGGAAGCGTCCAAGTAGTCGCGGAAGCGTCCAAGCAGGCGCGGTAGCTTCCAAGCAGGCGCGGAAGCGTCCAAGCAGGCGCGGAAACGTCCAAGTAGGCGCGGAAGCATGCAAGAAGGCGCAGAAGAGTCCAAGCAGGCGCGGAAGCTTCCAAGCAGTCGCAGAAGCGTCCAAGCAGGCGCGGTAGCGTCCAACCAGGCGCGGAAGCGTCCAAGCAGTCGCGCAAGCGTCCAAGCAGGCGCGGTAGAGTCCAAGCAGTCGCGGAAGCGTCCAAGCAGGTGCGGTAGCGTCCAAGCAGGCGCGGAAACGTCCAAGCATGCGCGGAAGCATGCAAGAAGACGCAGAAGCGTCCAAGCAGGCGCGGAAGAGTCCAAGCAGGCGCGGTAGCGTCCAACCAGGCGCGGATGCGTCCAAGCAGTCGCGGAAGCGTCCAAGCAGGCGCGGTAGCGTCCAAGCAGGCGCGGAATCGTCCAAGCAGGCGCGGAAGCATGCAAGAAGACGCAGAAGAGTCCAAGCAGGCGCGGAAGCGTCCAAGCAGTCGCGGAAACGTCCAAACAGGCGCGGAAGAGTCCAAGCAGGCGCAGAAGCGTCAAAGCAGGCGCAGAACCGTGCAAGCAGGCGCGGAAGCGTCCAAGCAGGCGCGGAAGCATCCAAGCAGGCGTGAAAGCGTCCAAGCTGGCTTTGAACCGTGCAAGCAGGCGGGGAAGCGTCCAAGCAGTCGCGGAAGTGTCCAAGCAGGCGCGGTAGCGTCCAAGCAGGCGCGGAAGCGTCCAAGCAGGCGCGGAAGCGTCCAAGCAGGCGCGGAAGCGTCCAAGCAGGCGCGGAAACGTCCAAGCAGGCGCGGAAGAGTCCAAGCAGGCGCGGAAGCGTCAAAGCAGGCGCAGAACCGTGCAAGCAGGCGCGGAAGCGTCCAAGCAGGCGCGGAAGCATCCAAGCAGGCGTGAAAGCGTCCAAGCTGGCTTTGAACCGTGCAAGCAGGCGGGGAAGCGTCCAAGCAGTCGCGGAAGTGTCCAAGCAGGCGCGGTAGCGTCCAAGCAGGCGCGGAAGCGTCCAAGCAGGCGCGGAAGCGTCCAAGCAGGCGCGGAAGCGTCCAAGCAGGCGCGGAAGCGTCCAAGCAGGCGTGGAAGAGTCCAAGCAGGCGCGGGAGCGTCCAAGCAGGCGCGGAAGCGTCCAAGCAGGCGCGGAAGCGTCCAAGCAGGCGCGGAAGCGTCCAAGCAGGCGTGGAAGAGTCCAAGCAGGCGCGGGAGCGTCCAAGCAGGCGTGAAAGCGTCCAAGCAGTCGCAGAAGCGTCCAAGCAGGCGCGGTAGCGTCCAAGCAGGCGCGGAAGCGTCCAAGCAGGCGCGGAAGCGTCCAAGCAGGCGCGGAAGCGTCCAAGCAGGCGCGGAAGCGTCCAACCAGGCGCGGAAGCGTCCGAGCAGGCGCGGAAGCGTCCAAGCAGTCGCGGAAACGTCCAAGCAGGCGCGGAAGCATCCATATAGGCGCGGAAGAGTCCTAGCAGGCGCGGAAGAGTCCAAGCAGGCGCGGAAGCGTGCAAGCAGGCGCGGAAACGTCCAAGCAGGCGCGGAAACGTCCAAGCAGGCGCGGAAGCGTCCAAGCAGGCGCGGAAGCGTCCAAGCAGCCGCGGAAGCGTCCAAGCAGGCGCGGAAGCGTCCAAGCAGGCGCGGAAGCGTCCAAGCAGGCGTGGAAGAGTCCAAGCAGGCGCGGTAGCGTCCAAGCAGGCGCGGAAGCGTCCAAGCAGGCGCGGAAGCGTCCAAGCAGGCGCGGAAGCGTCCAAGCAGGCGTGGAAGAGTCCAAGCAGGCGCGGGAGCGTCCAAGCAGGCGTGAAAGCGTCCAAGCAGTCGCAGAAGCGTCCAAGCAGGCGCGGTAGCGTCCAAGCAGGCGCGGAAGCGTCCAAGCAGGCGCGGAAGCGTCCAAGCAGGCGCGGAAGCGTCCAAGCAGGCGCGGAAGCGTCCAACCAGGCGCGGAAGCGTCCGAGCAGGCGCGGAAGCGTCCAAGCAGTCGCGGAAACGTCCAAGCAGGCGCGGAAGCATCCATATAGGCGCGGAAGAGTCCTAGCAGGCGCGGAAGAGTCCAAGCAGGCGCGGAAGCGTGCAAGCAGGCGCGGAAACGTCCAAGCAGGCGCGGAAACGTCCAAGCAGGCGCGGAAGCGTCCAAGCAGGCGCGGAAGCGTCCAAGCAGCCGCGGAAGCGTCCAAGCAGGCGCGGAAGCGTCCAAGCAGGCGCGGAAGCGTCCAAGCAGGCGCGGAAGCGTCCAAGCAGTCGCGGAAGAGTCCAAGCAGGCGCGGAAGAGTCCTAGCCGGCGCGGAAGCATCCATACAGGCGCGGAAGTGTCCAAGCAGTCGCGGAAGCGTCCAAGCAGGCGCAGAAGAGTCCAAGCAGGCGCGGAAGCGTCCAGCAGGCGTGGGAGCGTCCAGGCAGGCGCGAAACCGTGCAAGCAGGCGCGGAAGCGTCCGAGGAGGCTCGGAAGCATGCAAGAAGGCGCAGAAGAGACCAAGCAGGCGCGGAAGCGTCCAAGCAGGCGCGGAAGCGTCCAAGCAGGCGCGGAAGCATGCAAGAAAGCGCAGAAGAGTCCAAGAAGGCGCGGAAGCGTCCAAGCAGGCGCGGAAGCGTCCAAGCAGTAGCGGCAGCGTCCAAGCAGGCGCCGAAGCGTCCAAGCAGGAGCGTAAGCGTCCAAGTAATCGCGGAAGCATGCAAGAAGGCGCAGAAGAGTTCAAGCAGTCGTGGAAGCGTCCAAGCAGGCGCTCAAGCGTCCAAGCAGTCGCGGAAGCGGCCAAACAGGCGCGGAAGCGTCCATGCAGCTGCGGAAGCGTCCAAGCAGGCGTGGAAGAGTCCAAGCAGGCGCGGAAGCATGCAAGAAGGCGCAGAAGAGTCCAACCAGGCGCGGAAGCGTCCGAGCAGGCGCGGAACCGTGCAAGCAGGCGCGGAAGCGTCCAAGCAGGCGCGGAAGCGTCCAAGCGGGCGCGGAAGCGTCCAAGCAGGCGCGGAAGCGTCCAAGCAGGCGCGGAAGCGTCCAAGCAGGCGCGGAAGCGTCCAAGCAGTCGCGGAAGAGTCCAAGCAGGCGCGGAAGAGTCCTAGCCGGCGCGGAAGCATCCATACAGGCGCGGAAGTGTCCAAGCAGTCGCGGAAGCGTCCAAGCAGGCGCCAAACAGTCCAAGCAGGCGCGGAAGCGTCCAAGCAGGCGCGGAAGCATGCAAGAAAGCGCAGAAGAGTCCAAGAAGGCGCGGAAGCGTCCAAGCAAGCGCGGAAGCGTCCAAGCAGTCGCGGAAGCGTCCAAGCAGGCGCCGAAGCGTCCAAGCAGGAGCGTAAGTGTCCAAGTAATCGCGGAAGCATGCAAGAAGGCGCAGAAGAGTTCAAGCAGTCGTGGAAGCGTCCAAGCAGGCGCTCAAGCGTCCACGCAGTCGCGGAAGCGGCCAAACAGGCGCGGAAGCGTCCATGCAGCCGCGGAAGCGTCCAAGCAGTCGCGGAAGTGTCCAAGCAGGCGCGGTAGCGTCCAAGCAGGCGCGGAAGCGTCCACGCAGGCGCGGAAGCGTCCAAGCAGGCGTGAAAGCGTCCAAGCAGGCGCGGTAGCGTGCAAGAAGGCGCGGAAGCGTCCAAGCAGGCGTGAAAGCGTCCAAGCAGGCGCGATAGCGTCCAAGCAGGCGCGGAAACGTCCAAGCAGGCGCGGAAGCGTCCAAGCAGGCGCGGAAGCGTCCAAGCAGTCGCGGAAGAGTCCAAGCAGGCGCGGAAGAGTCCTAGCCGGCGCGGAAGCATCCATACAGGCGCGGAAGTGTCTAAGCAGTCGCGGAAGCGTCCAAGCAGGCGCCAAACAGTCCAAGCAGGCGCGGAAGCGTCCAAGCAGGCGCGGAAGCATGCAAGAAAGCGCAGAAGAGTCCAAGAAGGCGCGGAAGCGTCCAAGCAAGCGCGGAAGCGTCCAAGCAGTCGCGGAAGCGTCCAAGCAGGCGCCGAAGCGTCCAAGCAGGAGCGTAAGTGTCCAAGTAATCGCGGAAGCATGCAAGAAGGCGCAGAAGAGTTCAAGCAGTCGTGGAAGCGTCCAAGCAGGCGCTCAAGCGTCCACGCAGTCGCGGAAGCGGCCAAACAGGCGCGGAAGCGTCCATGCAGCCGCGGAAGCGTCCAAGCAGTCGCGGAAGTGTCCAAGCAGGCGCGGTAGCGTCCAAGCAGGCGCGGAAGCGTCCACGCAGGCGCGGAAGCGTCCAAGCAGGCGTGAAAGCGTCCAAGCAGGCGCGGTAGCGTGCAAGAAGGCGCGGAAGCGTCCAAGCAGTCGCGGTAGCGTCCAAGCTGGCGCGGTAGCGACCAAGCAGGCGCGGAAACGTCCAGGCAGGCGCGGAACCGTGCAAGCAGGCGCGGAAGCGTCCAAGCAGGCGCGGAAGCGTCCAAGCAGGCGCGGAAGCGTCCAACCAGGCGCGGAAGCGTCCGAGCAGGCACGGAAGCATGCAAGAAAGCGCAGAAGAGTCCAAGAAGGCGCAGAAGAGTCCAAGCAGGCGCGGAAGCGTCCAAGCAGTCGCGGAAGCGTCCAAGCAGGCGCGTAAGCGTCCAAGTAATCGCGGAAGCATGCAAGAAGGCGCAGAAGAGTTCAAGCAGTCGTGGAAGCGTCCAAGCAGGCGCTCAAGCGTCCAAGAAGTCGCGGAAGCGGCCAAACAGGCGCGGAAGCGTCCATGCAGCCGCGGAAGCGTCCAAGCAGGCGTGGAAGAGTCCAAGCAGGCGCGGAAGCATGCAAGAAGGCGCAGAAGAGTCCAACCAGGCGCGGAAGCGTCCGAGCAGGCGCGGAACCGTGCAAGCAGGCGCGGAAGCGTCCAAGCAGGCGCGGAAGCGTCCAAGCAGGCGCGGAAGCGTCCAAGCAGACGCGGAAGCGTCCAAGCAGGCGCGAAAGCGTGCAAGCAGGCGCGGAAGCGTCCAAGCAGGCGCGGAAACGTCCAAGCAGGCGCGGAAGCGTCCAAGCAGGCGCGGAAGCGTCCAAGCAGGCGCGGAAGCGTCCAAGCAGGCGGGGAAGCATGCAAGCAGGCGCGGAAGCGTCCAAGCAGGCGCGGAAACATCCAAGTAGGCGCGGCAGCATGCAAGAAGGCGCAGGAGAGTCCAAGCAGCCGCGGAAGCGTCCAAGCAGTCGCGGAAGCCTCCAAGCAGGCGCGGTAGCGTCCAAGCAGGCGCGGAAACGTCCAAGCATGCGCGGAAGCATGCAAGAAGACGCAGAAGAGTCCAAGCAGGCGCGGAAGCGTCCAAGCAGTCGCGGAAGCGTCCACGCAGTCGCGGTAGCGTCCAAGCAGTCGCGGAAGCGTCCAAGCAGGCGCGGTAGCATCCAACCAGGCGCGGAAGCGTCCAAGCAGGCGCAGGAGAGTCCAAGCAGTCGCGGAAGCTTCCAAGCAGTCGCGGAAGCGTCCAAGTAGTCGCGGAAGCGTCCAAGCAGGCGCGGTAGCTTCCAAGCAGGCGCGGAAGCGTCCAAGCAGGCGCGGAAACGTCCAAGTAGGCGCGGAAGCATGCAAGAAGGCGCAGAAGAGTCCAAGCAGGCGCGGAAGCTTCCAAGCAGTCGCAGAAGCGTCCAAGCAGGCGCGGTAGCGTCCAACCAGGCGCGGAAGCGTCCAAGCAGTCGCGCAAGCGTCCAAGCAGGCGCGGTAGAGTCCAAGCAGTCGCGGAAGCGTCCAAGCAGGTGCGGTAGCGTCCAAGCAGGCGCGGAAACGTCCAAGCATGCGCGGAAGCATGCAAGAAGACGCAGAAGCGTCCAAGCAGGCGCGGAAGAGTCCAAGCAGGCGCGGTAGCGTCCAACCAGGCGCGGATGCGTCCAAGCAGTCGCGGAAGCGTCCAAGCAGGCGCGGTAGCGTCCAAGCAGGCGCGGAATCGTCCAAGCAGGCGCGGAAGCATGCAAGAAGACGCAGAAGAGTCCAAGCAGGCGCGGAAGCGTCCAAGCAGTCGCGGAAGCGTCCAAGCAGGCGCGGAAACGTCCAAGCAGGCGCGGAAGCGTCCAAGCAGTCGCGGAAGCGTCCAAGCAGGCGCGGGAGCGTCCAAGCAGTCGCGGAAGCGTCCAAGCAGGCGGGGAAGCATGCAAGCAGGCGCGGAAGCGTCCAAGCAGGCGCGGAAACATCCAAGTAGGCGCGGCAGCATGCAAGAAGGCGCAGGAGAGTCCAAGCAGCCGCGGAAGCGTCCAAGCAGTCGCGGAAGCCTCCAAGCAGGCGCGGTAGCGTCCAACCAGGCGCGGAAGCGTCCAAGCAGTCGCGGAAGCGTCCAAGCAGGCGCGGTAGAGTCCAAGCAGTCGCGGAAGCGTCCAAGCAGGCGCGGTAGCGTCCAAGCAGGCGCGGAAACGTCCAACCAGGCGCGGAAGCATGCAAGAAGGCGCAGAAGAGTCCAAGCAGGTGCGGAAGCGTCCAAGCAGGCGCGGAAGCGTCCAAGCAGGCGCGGAAGCATCCATATAGGCGCGAAAGCGTCAAAGCAGGCGCGGAAGCGTCCAAGCAGGCGCGGAAACGTCCAAGTAGGCGCGGAAGCATGCAAGAAGGAGCAGAAGAGTCCAAGCAGGCGCGGAAGCGTCCAAGCAGGCGCGGAAGCATCCATATAGGCGCGGAAGCGTCCAAGCAGGCGCGGAAACGTCCATGTAGGGACGGAAGCATGCAAGAAGGCGCAGAAGAGTTCAAACAGGCGCGGAAGCGTCCAAGCAGGCGCGGAAGAGTCCAAGCAGGCGCGGAAGCGTCCAAGCAGTCGCGGAAGCGTCCAAGCAGGCGCGGAAGCGTCCAAGCAGGCGCGGAAGCGTCCAAGCAGGCGTGGGAGCGTCCAAGCAGGCGCGGAAGCGTCCAAGCAGGCGCGGAAGCATGCAAGAAGACGCAGAAGAGTCCAAGCAGGTGCGGAAACGTCCAAGCAGGCGCGGAAGCATGCAAGAAGGCGCAGAAGAGTCCAAGCAGGCGCGGAAGCGTCCAAGCAGGCGCGGAAACGTCCATGTAGGGGCTGAAGCATGCAAGAAGACGCAGAAGCGTCCAAGCAGTCGCGGAAACGTCCAAGCAGGCGCGGTAGCGTCCAACCAGGCGCGGAAGCGTCCAAGCAGTCGCGGAAGCGTCCAAGCAGGCGCGGTAGCGTCCAAGCAGGCGCGGAAACGTCCAAGCATGCGCGGAAGCATGCAAGAAGACGCAGAAGAGTCCAAGCAGGCGCGGAAGCGTCCAAGCAGGCGCGGAAGCATGCAAGAAGACGCAGAAGAGTCCAAGCAGGCGCGGAAGCGTCCAACCAGTCGCGGAAGCGTCCAAGCAGGCGCGGTAGCGTCCAAGCAGTCGCGGAAGCGCCCAAGCAGGCGCGGTAGCGTCCAAGCAGGCGCGGAAGCGTGCAAGCAGTCGCGGAAGCGTCCAAGCAGGCGCGGAAGCATGCAAGAAGACGCAGAAGAGTCCAAGCAGGCGCGGAAGCGTCCAAGCAGTCGCGGAAGCGTCCAAGCAGTCGCGGAAGCGTCCAAGCAGTCGCGGAAGCGTCCAAGCAGGCGCGGTAGCGTCCAAGCAGGTGCGGAAACGTCCAAGCAGGCGCGGAAGCATGCAAGAAGGCGCAGAAGAGTCCAAGCAGGCGCGGAAGCGTCCAAGCAGTCGCGGAAGCGTCCAAGCAGGCGCGGAAGCGTCCAAGCAGGCGCGGAAGCGTCCAAGCAGGCGCGGAAGCGTCCAAGTAGGCGCGGAAGCATCCATATAGGCGCGAAAGCGTCAAAGCAGGCGCGGAAGCGTCCAAGCAGGCGCGGAAACGTCCAAGTAGGCGCGGAAGCATGCAAGAAGGAGCAGAAGAGTCCAAGCAGGCGCGGAAGCGTCCAAGCAGGCGCGGAAGCATCCATATAGGCGCGGAAGCGTCCAAGCAGGCGCGGAAACGTCCATGTAGTGGCGGAAGCATGCAAGAAGGCGCAGAAGAGTCCAAACAGGCGCGGAAGCGTCCAAGCAGGCGCGGAAGCGTCCAAGCAGGCGCGGTAGCGTCCAAGCAGGCGCGGAAGCGTCCAAGCAGGCGTGGGAGCGTCCAAGCAAGCGCGGAAGCGTCCAAGCAGGCGCGGAAGCATGCAAGAAGGCGCAGAAGAGTCCAAGCAGGCGCGGAAGCGTCCTAGCAGTCGCGGAAGAGTCCAAGCAGGCGCGGAAGCGTCCAAGCAGTCGCGGAAGCGTCCAAGCAGGCGCGGTAGCGCCCAAGCAGGCGCGGTAGCGTCCAAGCAGGCGCGATAGCGTCCAAGCAGGCGCGGAAGCGTCCAAGCAGGCGCAGAAGCATGCAAGCAGGCGCGAAAGCGTCCAGGCAGGCGCGAGAACGTCCAAGTAGGCGCGGAAGCATGCAAGAAGGCGCAGAAGAGTCCAAGCAGGCGCGGAAGCGTCCAAGCAGGCGCGGAAACGTCCATGTAGGGGCTGAAGCATGCAAGAAGGCGCAGAAGAGTCCAAACAGGCGCGTAAGCGTCCAAGCAGTCGCGGAAGCGTCCAAGCAATCGCGGAAGCGTCCAAGCAGGCGCGGAAGCGTCCAAGCAGGCGCGGAAGCGTCCAAGCAGGCGCGGAAGCGTCCAAGTAGGCGCGGAAGCATCCATATAGGCGCGAAAGCGTCAAAGCAGGCGCGGAAGCGTCCAAGCAGGCGCGGAAACGTCCAAGCAGGCGCGGAAGCATGCAAGAAGGAGCAGAAGAGTCCAAGCAGGCGCGGAAGCGTCCAAGCAGGCGCGGAAACGTCCATGTAGTGGCGGAAGCATGCAAGAAGGCGCAGAAGAGTCCAAACAGGCGCGGAAGCGTCCAAGCAGGCGCGGAAGCGTCCAACCAGTCGCGGAAGCGTCCAAGCAGGCGCGTAAGCGTCCAAGTAATCGCGGAAGCATGCAAGAAGGCGCAGAAGAGTTCAAGCAGTCGTGGAAGCGTCCAAGCAGGCGCTCAAGCGTCCAAGAAGTCGCGGAAGCGGCCAAACAGGCGCGGAAGCGTCCATGCAGCCGCGGAAGCGTCCAAGCAGGCGTGGAAGAGTCCAAGCAGGCGCGGAAGCATGCAAGAAGGCGCAGAAGAGTCCAACCAGGCGCGGAAGCGTCCGAGCAGGCGCGGAACCGTGCAAGCAGGCGCGGAAGCGTCCAAGCAGGCGCGGAAGCGTCCAAGCAGGCGCGGAAGCGTCCAAGCAGACGCGGAAGCGTCCAAGCAGGCGCGAAAGCGTGCAAGCAGGCGCGGAAGCGTCCAAGCAGGCGCGGAAACGTCCAAGCAGGCGCGGAAGCGTCCAAGCAGGCGGGGAAGCATGCAAGCAGGCGCGGAAGCGTCCAAGCAGGCGCGGAAACATCCAAGTAGGCGCGGCAGCATGCAAGAAGGCGCAGGAGAGTCCAAGCAGCCGCGGAAGCGTCCAAGCAGTCGCGGAAGCCTCCAAGCAGGCGCGGTAGCGTCCAACCAGGCGCGGAAGCGTCCAAGCAGTCGCGGAAGCGTCCAAGCAGGCGCGGTAGAGTCCAAGCAGTCGCGGAAGCGTCCAAGCAGGCGCGGTAGCGTCCAAGCAGGCGCGGAAACGTCCAAGCAGGCGCAGAAGCATGCAAGCAGGCGCGAAAGCGTCCAGGCAGGCGCGGAAACATCCAGGTAGGCGCGGCAGCATGCAAGAAGGCGCAGGAGAGTCCAAGCAGCCGCGGAAGCGTCCAAGCAGGCGCGGAAGCATGCAAGAAGGCGCAGAAGAGTCCAAGCAGGCGCGGAAGCGTCCTAGCAGTCGCGGAAGATTCCAAGCAGGCGCGGAAGCGTCCAAGCTGTCGCGGAAGCGTCCAAGCAGGCGCGATAGCGTCCAAGCAGGCGCGGAAGCGTCCAAGCAGGCGCAGAAGCATGCAAGCAGGCGCGAAAGCGTCCAGGCAGGCGCGAGAACGTCCAAGTAGGCGCGGAAGCATGCAAGAAGGCGCAGAAGAGTCCAAGCAGGCGCGTAAGCGTCCAAGCAGTCGCGGAAGCGGCCAAGCAGGCGCGGTAGTGTCCAAGCAGTCGCGGCCGCGTCCAAGCAGGCGCGGTAGCGTCCAAGCAATCGCGGAAGCGTCCAAGCAGGCGCGGAAGCGTCCAAGCAGGCGGGGAAGCATGCACGCAGGCGCGGAAGCGTCCAAGCAGGCGCAGAAGAGTCCAAGCAGGCGCGGAAGCGTCCAAGCAGTCGCGGAAGCGTCCAAGCAGGCACGGTAGCGTCCAAGCATACGCGGAAACGTCCAAGCAGGCGCGGAAGAGTCCAAGCAGGCGCGGAAGCGTCCAAGCAGTCGCGGAAGCGTCCAAGCAGGCGCGGAAGCGTCCAAGCAGGCGCGGAAGCGTCCAAGCAGGCGTGGGAGCGTCCAAGCAGGCGCGGAAGCGTCCAAGCAGGCGCGGAAGCATGCAAGAAGACGCAGAAGAGTCCAAGCAGGTGCGGAAACGTCCAAGCAGGCGCGGAAGCATGCAAGAAGGCGCAGAAGAGTCCAAGCAGGCGCGGAAGCGTCCAAGCAGGCGCGGAAACGTCCATGTAGGGGCTGAAGCATGCAAGAAGACGCAGAAGCGTCCAAGCAGTCGCGGAAACGTCCAAGCAGGCGCGGTAGCGTCCAACCAGGCGCGGAAGCGTCCAAGCAGTCGCGGAAGCGTCCAAGCAGGCGCGGTAGCGTCCAAGCAGGCGCGGAAACGTCCAAGCATGCGCGGAAGCATGCAAGAAGACGCAGAAGAGTCCAAGCAGGCGCGGAAGCGTCCAAGCAGTCGCGGAAGCGTCCACGCAGTCGCGGTAGCGTCCAAGCAGTCGCGGAAGCGTCCAAGCAGGCGCGGTAGCGTCCAAGCAGTCGCGGAAGCGTCCAAGCAGGCGCGGTAGCATCCAACCAGGCGCGGAAGCGTCCAAGCAGGCGCAGGAGAGTCCAAGCAGTCGCGGAAGCTTCCAAGCAGTCGCGGAAGCGTCCAAGTAGTCGCGGAAGCGTCCAAGCAGGCGCGGTAGCTTCCAAGCAGGCGCGGAAGCGTCCAAGCAGGCGCGGAAACGTCCAAGTAGGCGCGGAAGCATGCAAGAAGGCGCAGAAGAGTCCAAGCAGGCGCGGAAGCTTCCAAGCAGTCGCAGAAGCGTCCAAGCAGGCGCGGTAGCGTCCAACCAGGCGCGGAAGCGTCCAAGCAGTCGCGGAAGCGTCCAAGCAGGCGCGGTAGAGTCCAAGCAGTCGCGGAAGCGTCCAAGCAGGTGCGGTAGCGTCCAAGCAGGCGCGGAAACGTCCAAGCATGCGCGGAAGCATGCAAGAAGACGCAGAAGCGTCCAAGCAGGCGCGGAAGAGTCCAAGCAGGCGCGGTAGCGTCCAACCAGGCGCGGATGCGTCCAAGCAGTCGCGGAAGCGTCCAAGCAGGCGCGGTAGCGTCCAAGCAGGCGCGGAATCGTCCAAGCAGGCGCGGAAGCATGCAAGAAGACGCAGAAGAGTCCAAGCAGGCGCGGAAGCGTCCAAGCAGTCGCGGAAGCGTCCAAGCAGGCGCGGAAACGTCCAAGCAGGCGCGGAAGCGTCCAAGCAGTCGCGGAAGCGTCCAAGCAGGCGCGGAAGCGTCCAAGCAGTCGCGGAAGCGTCCAAGCAGGCGGGGAAGCATGCAAGCAGGCGCGGAAGCGTCCAAGCAGGCGCGGAAACATCCAAGTAGGCGCGGCAGCATGCAAGAAGGCGCAGGAGAGTCCAAGCAGCCGCGGAAGCGTCCAAGCAGTCGCGGAAGCCTCCAAGCAGGCGCGGTAGCGTCCAACCAGGCGCGGAAGCGTCCAAGCAGTCGCGGAAGCGTCCAAGCAGTCGCGGAAGCGTCCAAGCAGTCGCGGAAGCGTCCAAGCAGGCGCGGTAGCGTCCAAGCAGGCGTGGGAGCGTCCAAGCAAGCGCGGAAGCGTCCAAGCAGGCGCGGAAGCATGCAAGAAGGCGCAGAAGAGTCCAAGCAGGCGCGGAAGCGTCCTAGCAGTCGCGGAAGAGTCCAAGCAGGCGCGGAAGCGTCCAAGCAGTCGCGGAAGCGTCCAAGCAGGCGCGGTAGCGCCCAAGCAGGCGCGGTAGCGTCCAAGCAGGCGCGATAGCGTCCAAGCAGGCGCGGAAGCGTCCAAGCAGGCGCAGAAGCATGCAAGCAGGCGCGAAAGCGTCCAGGCAGGCGCGAGAACGTCCAAGTAGGCGCGGAAGCATGCAAGAAGGCGCAGAAGAGTCCAAGCAGGCGCGGAAGCGTCCAAGCAGGCGCGGAAACGTCCATGTAGGGGCTGAAGCATGCAAGAAGGCGCAGAAGAGTCCAAACAGGCGCGTAAGCGTCCAAGCAGTCGCGGAAGCGTCCAAGCAATCGCGGAAGCGTCCAAGCAGGCGCGGAAGCGTCCAAGCAGGCGCGGAAGCGTCCAAGCAGGCGCGGAAGCGTCCAAGTAGGCGCGGAAGCATCCATATAGGCGCGAAAGCGTCAAAGCAGGCGCGGAAGCGTCCAAGCAGGCGCGGAAACGTCCAAGCAGGCGCGGAAGCATGCAAGAAGGAGCAGAAGAGTCCAAGCAGGCGCGGAAGCGTCCAAGCAGGCGCGGAAACGTCCATGTAGTGGCGGAAGCATGCAAGAAGGCGCAGAAGAGTCCAAACAGGCGCGGAAGCGTCCAAGCAGGCGCGGAAGCGTCCAACCAGTCGCGGAAGCGTCCAAGCAGGCGCGGTAGCGTCCAAGCAGGCGCGGTAGAGTCCAAGCAGTCGCGGAAGCGTCCAAGCAGGTGCGGTAGCGTCCAAGCAGGCGCGGAAACGTCCAAGCATGCGCGGAAGCATGCAAGAAGACGCAGAAGCGTCCAAGCAGGCGCGGAAGAGTCCAAGCAGGCGCGGTAGCGTCCAACCAGGCGCGGATGCGTCCAAGCAGTCGCGGAAGCGTCCAAGCAGGCGCGGTAGCGTCCAAGCAGGCGCGGAATCGTCCAAGCAGGCGCGGAAGCATGCAAGAAGACGCAGAAGAGTCCAAGCAGGCGCGGAAGCGTCCAAGCAGTCGCGGAAGCGTCCAAGCAGGCGCGGAAACGTCCAAGCAGGCGCGGAAGCGTCCAAGCAGTCGCGGAAGCGTCCAAGCAGGCGCGGAAGCGTCCAAGCAGTCGCGGAAGCGTCCAAGCAGGCGGGGAAGCATGCAAGCAGGCGCGGAAGCGTCCAAGCAGGCGCGGAAACATCCAAGTAGGCGCGGCAGCATGCAAGAAGGCGCAGGAGAGTCCAAGCAGCCGCGGAAGCGTCCAAGCAGTCGCGGAAGCCTCCAAGCAGGCGCGGTAGCGTCCAACCAGGCGCGGAAGCGTCCAAGCAGTCGCGGAAGCGTCCAAGCAGTCGCGGAAGCGTCCAAGCAGTCGCGGAAGCGTCCAAGCAGGCGCGGTAGCGTCCAAGCAGGTGCGGAAACGTCCAAGCAGGCGCGGAAGCATGCAAGAAGGCGCAGAAGAGTCCAAGCAGGCGCGGAAGCGTCCAAGCAGTCGCGGAAGCGTCCAAGCAGGCGCGGAAGCGTCCAAGCAGGCGCGGAAGCGTCCAAGCAGGCGCGGAAGCGTCCAAGTAGGCGCGGAAGCATCCATATAGGCGCGAAAGCGTCAAAGCAGGCGCGGAAGCGTCCAAGCAGGCGCGGAAACGTCCAAGTAGGCGCGGAAGCATGCAAGAAGGAGCAGAAGAGTCCAAGCAGGCGCGGAAGCGTCCAAGCAGGCGCGGAAGCATCCATATAGGCGCGGAAGCGTCCAAGCAGGCGCGGAAACGTCCATGTAGTGGCGGAAGCATGCAAGAAGGCGCAGAAGAGTCCAAACAGGCGCGGAAGCGTCCAAGCAGGCGCGGAAGCGTCCAAGCAGGCGCGGTAGCGTCCAAGCAGGCGCGGAAGCGTCCAAGCAGGCGTGGGAGCGTCCAAGCAAGCGCGGAAGCGTCCAAGCAGGCGCGGAAGCATGCAAGAAGGCGCAGAAGAGTCCAAGCAGGCGCGGAAGCGTCCTAGCAGTCGCGGAAGAGTCCAAGCAGGCGCGGAAGCGTCCAAGCAGTCGCGGAAGCGTCCAAGCAGGCGCGGTAGCGCCCAAGCAGGCGCGGTAGCGTCCAAGCAGGCGCGATAGCGTCCAAGCAGGCGCGGAAGCGTCCAAGCAGGCGCAGAAGCATGCAAGCAGGCGCGAAAGCGTCCAGGCAGGCGCGAGAACGTCCAAGTAGGCGCGGAAGCATGCAAGAAGGCGCAGAAGAGTCCAAGCAGGCGCGGAAGCGTCCAAGCAGGCGCGGAAACGTCCATGTAGGGGCTGAAGCATGCAAGAAGGCGCAGAAGAGTCCAAACAGGCGCGTAAGCGTCCAAGCAGTCGCGGAAGCGTCCAAGCAATCGCGGAAGCGTCCAAGCAGGCGCGGAAGCGTCCAAGCAGGCGCGGAAGCGTCCAAGCAGGCGCGGAAGCGTCCAAGTAGGCGCGGAAGCATCCATATAGGCGCGAAAGCGTCAAAGCAGGCGCGGAAGCGTCCAAGCAGGCGCGGAAACGTCCAAGCAGGCGCGGAAGCATGCAAGAAGGAGCAGAAGAGTCCAAGCAGGCGCGGAAGCGTCCAAGCAGGCGCGGAAACGTCCATGTAGTGGCGGAAGCATGCAAGAAGGCGCAGAAGAGTCCAAACAGGCGCGGAAGCGTCCAAGCAGGCGCGGAAGCGTCCAACCAGTCGCGGAAGCGTCCAAGCAGGCGCGGTAGCGTCCAAGCAGTCGCGGAAGCGCCCAAGCAGGCGCGGTAGCGTCCAAGCAGGCGCGGAAGCGTGCAAGCAGTCGCGGAAGCGTCCAAGCAGGCGCGGTAGCGTCCAAGCAGTCGCGGAAGCGCCCAAGCAGGCGCGGTAGCGTCCAAGCAGGCGCGGAAGCGTGCAAGCAGTCGCGGAAGCGTCCAAGCAGGCGCGGAAGCATGCAAGAAGACGCAGAAGATTCCAAGCAGGCGCGGAAGCGTCCAAGCAGTCGCGGAAGCGTCCAAGCAGGCGCGGAAACGTCCAAGCAGGCGTGGAAGCGTCCAAGCAGACGCGGAAGCGTCCAAGCAGTCGCGGAAGCGTCCAAGCAGGCGCGGTAGCGTCCAAGCAGTCGCGGAAGCGCCCAAGCAGGCGCGGTAGCGTCCAAGCAGGCGCGGAAGCGTGCAAGCAGTCGCGGAAGCGTCCAAGCAGGCGCGGAAGCATGCAAGAAGACGCAGAAGAGTCCAAGCAGGCGCGGAACCGTCCAAGCAGTCGCGGAAGCGTCCAAGCAGGCGCGGAAACGTCCAAGCAGGCGTGGAAGCGTCCAAGCAGACGCGGAAGCGTCCAAGCAGTCGCGGAAGCGTCCAAGTAGTCGCGGAAGCGTCCAAGCAGGCGCGGTAGCTTCCAAGCAGGCGCGGAAGCGTCCAAGCAGGCGCGGTAGCGTCCAAGCAGTCGCGGAAGCGCCCAAGCAGGCGCGGTAGCGTCCAAGCAGGCGCGGAAGCGTGCAAGCAGTCGCGGAAGCGTCCAAGCAGGCGCGGAAGCATGCAAGAAGACGCAGAAGAGTCCAAGCAGGCGCGGAAGCGTCCAAGCAGTCGCGGAAGCGTCCAAGCAGGCGCGGAAACGTCCAAGCAGGCGTGGAAGCGTCCAAGCAGACGCGGAAGCGTCCAAGCAGTCGCGGAAGCGTCCAAGTAGTCGCGGAAGCGTCCAAGCAGGCGCGGTAGCTTCCAAGCAGGCGCGGTAGCGTCCAACCAGGCGCGGAAGCGGCCAAGCAGTCGCGGAAGCGTCCAAGCAGGCGCGGTAGAGTCCAAGCAGTCGCGGAAGCGTCCAAGCAGGTGCGGTAGCGTCCAAGCAGGCGCGGAAACGTCCAAGCATGCGCGGAAGCATGCAAGAAGACGCAGAAGCGTCCAAGCAGGCGCGGAAGAGTCCAAGCAGGCGCGGTAGCGTCCAACCAGGCGCGGATGCGTCCAAGCAGTCGCGGAAGCGTCCAAGCAGGCGCGGTAGCGTCCAAGCAGGCGCGGAAGCGTCCAAGCAGGCGCAGAAGCATGCAAGCAGGCACGAAAGCGTCCAGGCAGGCGCGAGAACGTCCAAGTAGGCGCGGAAGCATGCAAGAAGGCGCAGAAGAGTCCAAGCAGGCGCGGAAGCGTCCAAGCAGGCGCGGAAACGTCCATGTAGGGGCTGAAGCATGCAAGAAGGCGCAGAAGAGTCCAAACAGGCGCGTAAGCGTCCAAGCAGTCGCGGAAGCGTCCAAGCAATCGCGGAAGCGTCCAAGCAGGCGCGGAAGCGTCCGAGCAGGCGCGGAACCGTGCAAGCAGGCGCGGAAGCGTCCAAGCAGGCGCGGAAGCGTCCAAGCAGGCGCGGAAACGTCCAAGCAGGCGCGGAAGCATGCAAGAAGGCGCAGAAGAGTCCAACCAGGCGCGGAAGCATGCAAGAAGGCGCAGAAGAGTCCAACCAGGCGCGGAAACGTCCGAGCAGGCGCGGAACCGTGCAAGCAGGCGCGGAAGCGTCCAAGCAGGCGCGGAAGCGTCCAAGCAGACGCGGAAGCGTCCAAGCAGGCGCGGAAGCGTCCAAGCAGGCGCGGAAGCGTCCAAGCAGGCGTGGAAGAGTCCAAGCAGGCGCGGAAACGTCCAAGCAGGCGCGGAAGCATGCAAGAAGGCGCAGAAGAGTCCAACCAGGCGCGGAACCGTGCAAGCAGGCGCGGAAGCGTCCAAGCAGACGCGGAAGCGTCCAAGCAGGCGCGGAAGCGTCCAAGCAGGCGCGGAAGCGTGCAACCAGGCGCGGAAGCGTCCAAGCAGGCGCGGAAGCGTCCAAGCAGGCGCGGAAGCGGCCAAGCAGCCGCTGAAGCGTGCAACCAGGCGCGGAAGCGTCCAAGCAGGCGCGGAAGCGCCCAAGCAGTCGCGGAAACGTCCAAGCAGGCGCGGAAGCATGCAAGAAGGCACAGAAGAGTCCAAGCAGGAGCGGAAGCGTCCAAGCAGACGCAGAAGCGTCCAAGCAGGCGCGGTAGCGTGCAAGCAGGCGCGGAAGCGTCCAAGCAGGCGCGGAAGCGTGCAACCAGGCGCGGAAGCGTCCAAGCAGGCGCGGAAGCGTCCAAGCAGGCGCGGAAGCGTGCAACCAGGCGCGGAAGCGTCCAAGCAGGCGCGGAAGCGTCCAAGCAGGCGCGGAAGCGTCCAAGCAGCCGCTGAAGCGTGCAACCAGGCGCGGAAGCGTCCAAGCAGGCGCGGATCCGTGCAAGCAGGCGCGGAAGCGTGCAGCCAGGCGCAGAAGCGTCCAAGCAGGCGCGGATCCGTGCAAGCAGGCGCGGAAGCGTCCAAGCAGGCGCGGAAGCGTCCAAGCAGGCGCGGAAGCGTGCAACCAGGCGCGGAAGCGTCCAAGCAGGCGCGGATCCGTGCAAGCAGGCGCGGAAGCGTGCAGCCAGGCGCAGAAGCGTCCAAGCAGGCGCGGATCCGTGCAAGCAGGCGCGGAAGCGTCCAAGCAGGCGCGGAAGCGTCCAAGCAGGCGCGGAAGCGTGCAACCAGGCGCGGAAGCGTCCAAGCAGGCGCGGAAGCGTCCAAGCAGGCGCGGAAGCGTCCAAGCAGGCGGGAAAGCGTCCAAGCTGGCGCGGTAGCGTCCAAGCAGGAGCGGAAACGTCCAAGCAGGCGCGGAAGCATGCAAGAAGGCGCAGAAGAGTCCAAGCAGCCGCGGAAGCGTCCAAACAGTCGCAGAAGCGTCCAAGCAGGCGCGGTAGCGTCCAAGCAGGCGCGGAAGCGTCCAAGCAGGCGCGGAAGCGTCCAAGCAGGCGCGGAAGCGTCCAAGCAGGCGCGGAAGCGTCCAACCAGGCGCGGAAGCGTGCAAGCAGGCGCGGAAACGTCCAAGCAGGCGCGGAAGCATGCAAGAAGGCGCAGAAGAGTCCAAGCAGGCGCGGAAGCGTCCAAGCAGGCGCGGAAGCGTCCAAGCAGTCGCGGAACCGTGCAAGCAGGCGCGGAAGCGTACAAGCATGCGCGGTGGCGTCCAAGCAGGCGCAGAAGCATCCATATAGGCGCGGAAGTGTCCAAGCAGGCGCGGTAGAGTCCGAGCAGGCGCGGAAGCATGCAAGAAGGCGCAGAAGAGTCCAAGCAGGCGCGGAAGCATCCATATAGGCGCGGTGGCGTCCAAGCAGGCGCGGAAGCATCCATATAGGCGCGGAAGCGTCCAAGCAGGCGCGGAAGCGTTCAAGCATGCGCGGATGCGTCCAAGCAGGCGCGGTAGCGTCCAAGCAGGCGCGGAAGCGTCCAAGCATGCGCGGAAGCGTCCAAGCAGGCGCGGAAGCTTCCAAGCAGGCGCGGAAGCGTCCAAGCAGGCGCGGAAGCGTCCAAGCAGGCGCGGAAGCGTCCAAGCAGTCGCGGAAGCGTCCAAGCAGGCGCGGAAGCGTCCAAGCAGGCGCGGAAGCGTCCAAGCAGGCGCGGAAGCGTCCAAGTAGGCGGGGAAGCGTCCAAGCAGGCGCGGAAACGTCCAAGGAGGCGTGGAAGAGTCCAAGCAGGCGCGGCAGCATCTAAGCAGGCGCGGAAGCGTCCAAGCAAACGCGGAAGCGTCCAAGCAGGCGCGGAAGCGTCCAAGCAGGCGCGGAAGCGTGCAACCAGGCGCGGAAGCGTCCAAGCAGGCGCGGAAGCGTCCAAGCAGGCGCGGAAGCGTCCAAGCAGCCGCTGAAGCGTGCAACCAGGCGCGGAAGCGTCCAAGCAGGCGCGGAAGCGCCCAAGCAGTCGCGGAAACGTCCAAGCAGGCGCGGAAGCATGCAAGAAGGCACAGAAGAGTCCAAGCAGGAGCGGAAGCGTCCAAGCAGACGCAGAAGCGTCCAAGCAGGCGCGGTAGCGTGCAAGCAGGCGCGGAAGCGTCCAAGCAGGCGCGGAAGCGTGCAACCAGGCGCGGAAGCGTCCAAGCAGGCGCGGAAGCGTCCAAGCAGGCGCGGAAGCGTCCAAGCAGCCGCTGAAGCGTGCAACCAGGCGCGGAAGCGTCCAAGCAGGCGCGGAAGCGCCCAAGCAGTCGCGGAAACGTCCAAGCAGGCGCGGAAGCATGCAAGAAGGCACAGAAGAGTCCAAGCAGGCGCGGAAGCGTCCAAGCAGACGCAGAAGCGTCCAAGCAGGCGCGGTAGCGTACAAGCAGTCGCGGAAGCGTCCAAGCAGTCGCGGAAGCGTCCAAGCAGGAGCTGTAACGTCCAAGCAGGCGCGGAAACGTCCAAACAGGCGCGGAAGAGTCCAAGCAGGCGCGGAAGCGTCAAAGCAGGCGCAGAACCGTGCAAGCAGGCGCGGAAGCGTCCAAGCAGGCGCGGAAGCATCCAAGCAGGCGTGAAAGCGTCCAAGCTGGCTTTGAACCGTGCAAGCAGGCGGGGAAGCGTCCAAGCAGTCGCGGAAGTGTCCAAGCAGGCGCGGTAGCGTCCAAGCAGGCGCGGAAGCGTCCAAGCAGGCGCGGAAGCGTCCAAGCAGGCGCGGAAGCGTCCAAGCAGGCGCGGAAACGTCCAAGCAGGCGCGGAAGAGTCCAAGCAGGCGCGGAAGCGTCAAAGCATGCGCAGAACCGTGCAGGCAGGCGCGGAAGCGTCCAAGCAGGCGCGGAAGCATCCAAGCAGGCGTGAAAGCGTCCAAGCTGGCTTTGAACCGTGCAAGCAGGCGGGGAAGCGTCCAAGCAGTCGCGGAAGTGTCCAAGCAGGCGCGGTAGCGTCCAAGCAGGCGCGGAAGCGTCCAAGCAGGCGCGGAAGCGTCCAAGCAGGCGCGGAAGCGTCCAAGCAGGCGTGGAAGAGTCCAAGCAGGCGCGGGAGCGTCCAAGCAGGCGTGAAAGCGTCCAAGCAGTCGCAGAAGCGTCCAAGCAGGCGCGGTAGCGTCCAAGCAGGCGCGGAAGCGTCCAAGCAGGCGCGGAAGCGTCCAAGCAGGCGTGGAAGAGTCCAAGCAGGCGCGGAAACGTCCAAGCAGGCGCGGAAGCATGCAAGAAGGCGCAGAAGAGTCCAACCAGGCGCGGAAACGTCCGAGCAGGCGCGGAACCGTGCAAGCAGGCGCGGAAGCGTCCAAGCAGGCGCGGAAGCGTCCAAGCAGACGCGGAAGCGTCCAAGCAGGCGCGGAAGCGTCCAAGCAGGCGCGGAAGCGTCCAAGCAGGCGTGGAAGAGTCCAAGCAGGCGCGGAAACGTCCAAGCAGGCGCGGAAGCATGCAAGAAGGCGCAGAAGAGTCCAACCAGGCGCGGAAACGTCCGAGCAGGCGCGAAACCGTGCAAGCAGGCGCGGAAGCGTCCAAGCAGACGCGGAAGCGTCCAAGCAGGCGCGGAAGCGTCCAAGCAGGCGCGGAAGCGTGCAAGCAGGCGCAGAAGAGTCCAAGCAGCCGCGGAAGCGTCCAAACAGTCGCAGAAGCGTCCAAGCAGGCGCGGTAGCGTCCAAGCAGGCGCGGAAGCGTCCAAGCAGGCGCGGAAGCGTCCAAGCAGGCGCGGAAGCGTCCAAGCAGGCGCGGAAGCATGCAAGAAGGCGCAGAAGAGTCCAACCAGGCGCGGAAACGTCCGAGCAGGCGCGGAACCGTGCAAGCAGGCGCGGAAGCGTCCAAGCAGTCGCGGAAGCGTCCAAGCAGGCGCGGAAGCGTCCAAGCAGGCGCGGAAGCGTCCAAGCAGGCGCGGAAGCGTCCAAGTAGGCGGGGAAGCGTCCAAGCAGGCGCGGAAACGTCCAAGGAGGCGTGGAAGAGTCCAAGCAGGCGCGGCAGCATCTAAGCAGGCGCGGAAGCGTCCAAGCAGACGCGGAAGCGTCCAAGCAGGCGCGGAAGCGTCCAAGCAGGCGCGGAAGCGTGCAACCAGGCGCGGAAGCGTCCAAGCAGGCGCGGAAGCGTCCAAGCAGGCGCGGAAGCGTCCAAGCAGCCGCTGAAGCGTGCAACCAGGCGCGGAAGCGTCCAAGCAGGCGCGGAAGCGCCCAAGCAGTCGCGGAAACGTCCAAGCAGGCGCGGAAGCATGCAAGAAGGCACAGAAGAGTCCAAGCAGGAGCGGAAGCGTCCAAGCAGACGCAGAAGCGTCCAAGCAGGCGCGGTAGCGTGCAAGCAGGCGCGGAAGCGTCCAAGCAGGCGCGGAAGCGTGCAACCAGGCGCGGAAGCGTCCAAGCAGGCGCGGAAGCGTCCAAGCAGGCGCGGAAGCGTCCAAGCAGCCGCTGAAGCGTGCAACCAGGCGCGGAAGCGTCCAAGCAGGCGCGGAAGCGCCCAAGCAGTCGCGGAAACGTCCAAGCAGGCGCGGAAGCATGCAAGAAGGCACAGAAGAGTCCAAGCAGGCGCGGAAGCGTCCAAGCAGACGCAGAAGCGTCCAAGCAGGCGCGGTAGCGTACAAGCAGTCGCGGAAGCGTCCAAGCAGTCGCGGAAGCGTCCAAGCAGGAGCTGTAACGTCCAAGCAGGCGCGGAAACGTCCAAACAGGCGCGGAAGAGTCCAAGCAGGCGCGGAAGCGTCAAAGCAGGCGCAGAACCGTGCAAGCAGGCGCGGAAGCGTCCAAGCAGGCGCGGAAGCATCCAAGCAGGCGTGAAAGCGTCCAAGCTGGCTTTGAACCGTGCAAGCAGGCGGGGAAGCGTCCAAGCAGTCGCGGAAGTGTCCAAGCAGGCGCGGTAGCGTCCAAGCAGGCGCGGAAGCGTCCAAGCAGGCGCGGAAGCGTCCAAGCAGGCGCGGAAGCGTCCAAGCAGGCGCGGAAACGTCCAAGCAGGCGCGGAAGAGTCCAAGCAGGCGCGGAAGCGTCAAAGCATGCGCAGAACCGTGCAAGCAGGCGCGGAAGCGTCCAAGCAGGCGCGGAAGCATCCAAGCAGGCGTGAAAGCGTCCAAGCTGGCTTTGAACCGTGCAAGCAGGCGGGGAAGCGTCCAAGCAGTCGCGGAAGTGTCCAAGCAGGCGCGGTAGCGTCCAAGCAGGCGCGGAAGCGTCCAAGCAGGCGCGGAAGCGTCCAAGCAGGCGCGGAAGCGTCCAAGCAGGCGTGGAAGAGTCCAAGCAGGCGCGGGAGCGTCCAAGCAGGCGTGAAAGCGTCCAAGCAGTCGCAGAAGCGTCCAAGCAGGCGCGGTAGCGTCCAAGCAGGCGCGGAAGCGTCCAAGCAGGCGCGGAAGCGTCCAAGCAGGCGTGGAAGAGTCCAAGCAGGCGCGGAAACGTCCAAGCAGGCGCGGAAGCATGCAAGAAGGCGCAGAAGAGTCCAACCAGGCGCGGAAACGTCCGAGCAGGCGCGGAACCGTGCAAGCAGGCGCGGAAGCGTCCAAGCAGGCGCGGAAGCGTCCAAGCAGACGCGGAAGCGTCCAAGCAGGCGCGGAAGCGTCCAAGCAGGCGCGGAAGCGTCCAAGCAGGCGTGGAAGAGTCCAAGCAGGCGCGGAAACGTCCAAGCAGGCGCGGAAGCATGCAAGAAGGCGCAGAAGAGTCCAACCAGGCGCGGAAACGTCCGAGCAGGCGCGAAACCGTGCAAGCAGGCGCGGAAGCGTCCAAGCAGACGCGGAAGCGTCCAAGCAGGCGCGGAAGCGTCCAAGCAGGCGCGGAAGCGTGCAAGCAGGCGCAGAAGAGTCCAAGCAGCCGCGGAAGCGTCCAAACAGTCGCAGAAGCGTCCAAGCAGGCGCGGTAGCGTCCAAGCAGGCGCGGAAGCGTCCAAGCAGGCGCGGAAGCGTCCAAGCAGGCGCGGAAGCGTCCAAGCAGGCGCGGAAGCATGCAAGAAGGCGCAGAAGAGTCCAACCAGGCGCGGAAACGTCCGAGCAGGCGCGGAACCGTGCAAGCAGGCGCGGAAGCGTCCAACCAGGCGCGGAAGCGTCCAAGCAGGCGCGGAAGCGTCCAAGCAGGCGCGGTAGCGTCCAAGCAGGCGCGGAAGCATGCAAGAAGGCGCAGAAGAGTCCAACCAGGCGCGGAAACGTCCGAGCAGGCGCGGAACCGTGCAAGCAGGCGCGGAAGCGTCCAAGCAGGCGCGGAAGCGTCCAAGCAGACGCGGAAGCGTCCAAGCAGGCGCGGAAGCGTCCAAGCAGGCGCGGAAGCGTCCAAGCAGGCGTGGAAGAGTCCAAGCAGGCGCGGAAACGTCCAAGCAGGCGCGGAAGCATGCAAGAAGGCGCAGAAGAGTCCAACCAGGCGCGGAAACGTCCGAGCAGGCGCGGAACCGTGCAAGCAGGCGCGGAAGCGTCCAAGCAGACGCGGAAGCGTCCAAGCAGGCGCGGAAGCGTCCAAGCAGGCGCGGAAGCGTGCAACCAGGCGCGGAAGCGTCCAAGCAGGCGCGGAAGCGTCCAAGCAGGCGCGGAAGCGGCCAAGCAGCCGCTGAAGCGTGCAACCAGGCGCGGAAGCGTCCAAGCAGGCGCGGAAGCGTCCAAGCAGGCGCGGAAGCGTCCAAGCAGCCGCTGAAGCGTGCAACCAGGCGCGGAAGCGTCCAAGCAGGCGCGGATCCGTGCAAGCAGGCGCGGAAGCGTGCAGCCAGGCGCAGAAGCGTCCAAGCAGGCGCGGATCCGTGCAAGCAGGCGCGGAAGCGTCCAAGGAGGCGCGGAAGCGTCCAAGCAGGCGCGGAAGCGTGCAACCAGGCGCGGAAGCGTCCAAGCAGGCGCGGAAGCGTCCAAGCAGGCGCGGAAGCGTCCAAGCAGCCGCTGAAGCGTGCAACCAGGCGCGGAAGCGTCCAAGCAGGCGCGGAAGCGCCCAAGCAGTCGCGGAAACGTCCAAGCAGGCGCGGAAGCATGCAAGAAGGCACAGAAGAGTCCAAGCAGGAGCGGAAGCGTCCAAGCAGACGCAGAAGCGTCCAAGCAGGCGCGGTAGCGTGCAAGCAGGCGCGGAAGCGTCCAAGCAGGCGCGGAAGCGTGCAACCAGGCGCGGAAGCGTCCAAGCAGGCGCGGAAGCGTCCAAGCAGGCGCGGAAGCGTGCAACCAGGCGCGGAAGCGTCCAAGCAGGCGCGGAAGCGTCCAAGCAGGCGCGGAAGCGTCCAAGCAGCCGCTGAAGCGTGCAACCAGGCGCGGAAGCGTCCAAGCAGGCGCGGATCCGTGCAAGCAGGCGCGGAAGCGTGCAGCCAGGCGCAGAAGCGTCCAAGCAGGCGCGGATCCGTGCAAGCAGGCGCGGAAGCGTCCAAGCAGGCGCGGAAGCGTCCAAGCAGGCGCGGAAGCGTGCAACCAGGCGCGGAAGCGTCCAAGCAGGCGCGGAAGCGTCCAAGCAGGCGCGGAAGCGTCCAAGCAGCCGCTGAAGCGTGCAACCAGGCGCGGAAGCGTCCAAGCAGGCGCGGAAGCGCCCAAGCAGTCGCGGAAACGTCCAAGCAGGCGCGGAAGCATGCAAGAAGGCACAGAAGAGTCCAAGCAGGAGCGGAAGCGTCCAAGCAGACGCAGAAGCGTCCAAGCAGGCGCGGTAGCGTGCAAGCAGGCGCGGAAGCGTCCAAGCAGGCGCGGAAGCGTCCAAGCAGGCGGGAAAGCGTCCAAGCTGGCGCGGTAGCGTCCAAGCAGGAGCGGAAACGTCCAAGCAGGCGCGGAAGCATGCAAGAAGGCGCAGAAGAGTCCAAGCAGCCGCGGAAGCGTCCAAACAGTCGCAGAAGCGTCCAAGCAGGCGCGGTAGCGTCCAAGCAGGCGCGGAAGCGTCCAAGCAGGCGCGGAAGCGTCCAAGCAGGCGCGGAAGCGTCCAAGCAGGCGCGGAAGCGTCCAACCAGGCGCGGAAGCGTGCAAGCAGGCGCGGAAACGTCCAAGCAGGCGCGGAAGCATGCAAGAAGGCGCAGAAGAGTCCAAGCAGGCGCGGAAGCGTCCAAGCAGGCGCGGAAGCGTCCAAGCAGTCGCGGAACCGTGCAAGCAGGCGCGGAAGCGTACAAGCATGCGCGGTGGCGTCCAAGCAGGCGCAGAAGCATCCATATAGGCGCGGAAGTGTCCAAGCAGGCGCGGTAGAGTCCGAGCAGGCGCGGAAGCATGCAAGAAGGCGCAGAAGAGTCCAAGCAGGCGCGGAAGCATCCATATAGGCGCGGTGGCGTCCAAGCAGGCGCGGAAGCATCCATATAGGCGCGGAAGCGTCCAAGCAGGCGCGGAAGCGTTCAAGCATGCGCGGATGCGTCCAAGCAGGCGCGGTAGCGTCCAAGCAGGCGCGGAAGCGTCCAAGCATGCGCGGAAGCGTCCAAGCAGGCGCGGAAGCTTCCAAGCAGGCGCGGAAGCGTCCAAGCAGGCGCGGAAGCGTCCAAGCAGGCGCGGAAGCGTCCAAGCAGTCGCGGAAGCGTCCAAGCAGGCGCGGAAGCGTCCAAGCAGGCGCGGAAGCGTCCAAGCAGGCGCGGAAGCGTCCAAGTAGGCGGGGAAGCGTCCAAGCAGGCGCGGAAACGTCCAAGGAGGCGTGGAAGAGTCCAAGCAGGCGCGGCAGCATCTAAGCAGGCGCGGAAGCGTCCAAGCAAACGCGGAAGCGTCCAAGCAGGCGCGGAAGCGTCCAAGCAGGCGCGGAAGCGTGCAACCAGGCGCGGAAGCGTCCAAGCAGGCGCGGAAGCGTCCAAGCAGGCGCGGAAGCGTCCAAGCAGCCGCTGAAGCGTGCAACCAGGCGCGGAAGCGTCCAAGCAGGCGCGGAAGCGCCCAAGCAGTCGCGGAAACGTCCAAGCAGGCGCGGAAGCATGCAAGAAGGCACAGAAGAGTCCAAGCAGGAGCGGAAGCGTCCAAGCAGACGCAGAAGCGTCCAAGCAGGCGCGGTAGCGTGCAAGCAGGCGCGGAAGCGTCCAAGCAGGCGCGGAAGCGTGCAACCAGGCGCGGAAGCGTCCAAGCAGGCGCGGAAGCGTCCAAGCAGGCGCGGAAGCGTCCAAGCAGCCGCTGAAGCGTGCAACCAGGCGCGGAAGCGTCCAAGCAGGCGCGGAAGCGCCCAAGCAGTCGCGGAAACGTCCAAGCAGGCGCGGAAGCATGCAAGAAGGCACAGAAGAGTCCAAGCAGGCGCGGAAGCGTCCAAGCAGACGCAGAAGCGTCCAAGCAGGCGCGGTAGCGTACAAGCAGTCGCGGAAGCGTCCAAGCAGTCGCGGAAGCGTCCAAGCAGGAGCTGTAACGTCCAAGCAGGCGCGGAAACGTCCAAACAGGCGCGGAAGAGTCCAAGCAGGCGCGGAAGCGTCAAAGCAGGCGCAGAACCGTGCAAGCAGGCGCGGAAGCGTCCAAGCAGGCGCGGAAGCATCCAAGCAGGCGTGAAAGCGTCCAAGCTGGCTTTGAACCGTGCAAGCAGGCGGGGAAGCGTCCAAGCAGTCGCGGAAGTGTCCAAGCAGGCGCGGTAGCGTCCAAGCAGGCGCGGAAGCGTCCAAGCAGGCGCGGAAGCGTCCAAGCAGGCGCGGAAGCGTCCAAGCAGGCGCGGAAACGTCCAAGCAGGCGCGGAAGAGTCCAAGCAGGCGCGGAAGCGTCAAAGCATGCGCAGAACCGTGCAAGCAGGCGCGGAAGCGTCCAAGCAGGCGCGGAAGCATCCAAGCAGGCGTGAAAGCGTCCAAGCTGGCTTTGAACCGTGCAAGCAGGCGGGGAAGCGTCCAAGCAGTCGCGGAAGTGTCCAAGCAGGCGCGGTAGCGTCCAAGCAGGCGCGGAAGCGTCCAAGCAGGCGCGGAAGCGTCCAAGCAGGCGCGGAAGCGTCCAAGCAGGCGTGGAAGAGTCCAAGCAGGCGCGGGAGCGTCCAAGCAGGCGTGAAAGCGTCCAAGCAGTCGCAGAAGCGTCCAAGCAGGCGCGGTAGCGTCCAAGCAGGCGCGGAAGCGTCCAAGCAGGCGCGGAAGCGTCCAAGCAGGCGTGGAAGAGTCCAAGCAGGCGCGGAAACGTCCAAGCAGGCGCGGAAGCATGCAAGAAGGCGCAGAAGAGTCCAACCAGGCGCGGAAACGTCCGAGCAGGCGCGGAACCGTGCAAGCAGGCGCGGAAGCGTCCAAGCAGGCGCGGAAGCGTCCAAGCAGACGCGGAAGCGTCCAAGCAGGCGCGGAAGCGTCCAAGCAGGCGCGGAAGCGTCCAAGCAGGCGTGGAAGAGTCCAAGCAGGCGCGGAAACGTCCAAGCAGGCGCGGAAGCATGCAAGAAGGCGCAGAAGAGTCCAACCAGGCGCGGAAACGTCCGAGCAGGCGCGAAACCGTGCAAGCAGGCGCGGAAGCGTCCAAGCAGACGCGGAAGCGTCCAAGCAGGCGCGGAAGCGTCCAAGCAGGCGCGGAAGCGTGCAAGCAGGCGCAGAAGAGTCCAAGCAGCCGCGGAAGCGTCCAAACAGTCGCAGAAGCGTCCAAGCAGGCGCGGTAGCGTCCAAGCAGGCGCGGAAGCGTCCAAGCAGGCGCGGAAGCGTCCAAGCAGGCGCGGAAGCGTCCAAGCAGGCGCGGAAGCATGCAAGAAGGCGCAGAAGAGTCCAACCAGGCGCGGAAACGTCCGAGCAGGCGCGGAACCGTGCAAGCAGGCGCGGAAGCGTCCAAGCAGTCGCGGAAGCGTCCAAGCAGGCGCGGAAGCGTCCAAGCAGGCGCGGAAGCGTCCAAGCAGGCGCGGAAGCGTCCAAGTAGGCGGGGAAGCGTCCAAGCAGGCGCGGAAACGTCCAAGGAGGCGTGGAAGAGTCCAAGCAGGCGCGGCAGCATCTAAGCAGGCGCGGAAGCGTCCAAGCAGACGCGGAAGCGTCCAAGCAGGCGCGGAAGCGTCCAAGCAGGCGCGGAAGCGTGCAACCAGGCGCGGAAGCGTCCAAGCAGGCGCGGAAGCGTCCAAGCAGGCGCGGAAGCGTCCAAGCAGCCGCTGAAGCGTGCAACCAGGCGCGGAAGCGTCCAAGCAGGCGCGGAAGCGCCCAAGCAGTCGCGGAAACGTCCAAGCAGGCGCGGAAGCATGCAAGAAGGCACAGAAGAGTCCAAGCAGGAGCGGAAGCGTCCAAGCAGACGCAGAAGCGTCCAAGCAGGCGCGGTAGCGTGCAAGCAGGCGCGGAAGCGTCCAAGCAGGCGCGGAAGCGTGCAACCAGGCGCGGAAGCGTCCAAGCAGGCGCGGAAGCGTCCAAGCAGGCGCGGAAGCGTCCAAGCAGCCGCTGAAGCGTGCAACCAGGCGCGGAAGCGTCCAAGCAGGCGCGGAAGCGCCCAAGCAGTCGCGGAAACGTCCAAGCAGGCGCGGAAGCATGCAAGAAGGCACAGAAGAGTCCAAGCAGGCGCGGAAGCGTCCAAGCAGGCGCAGAAGCGTCCAAGCAGGCGCGGTAGCGTACAAGCAGTCGCGGAAGCGTCCAAGCAGTCGCGGAAGCGTCCAAGCAGGAGCTGTAACGTCCAAGCAGGCGCGGAAACGTCCAAACAGGCGCGGAAGAGTCCAAGCAGGCGCGGAAGCGTCAAAGCAGGCGCAGAACCGTGCAAGCAGGCGCGGAAGCGTCCAAGCAGGCGCGGAAGCATCCAAGCAGGCGTGAAAGCGTCCAAGCTGGCTTTGAACCGTGCAAGCAGGCGGGGAAGCGTCCAAGCAGTCGCGGAAGTGTCCAAGCAGGCGCGGTAGCGTCCAAGCAGGCGCGGAAGCGTCCAAGCAGGCGCGGAAGCGTCCAAGCAGGCGCGGAAGCGTCCAAGCAGGCGCGGAAACGTCCAAGCAGGCGCGGAAGAGTCCAAGCAGGCGCGGAAGCGTCAAAGCATGCGCAGAACCGTGCAAGCAGGCGCGGAAGCGTCCAAGCAGGCGCGGAAGCATCCAAGCAGGCGTGAAAGCGTCCAAGCTGGCTTTGAACCGTGCAAGCAGGCGGGGAAGCGTCCAAGCAGTCGCGGAAGTGTCCAAGCAGGCGCGGTAGCGTCCAAGCAGGCGCGGAAGCGTCCAAGCAGGCGCGGAAGCGTCCAAGCAGGCGCGGAAGCGTCCAAGCAGGCGTGGAAGAGTCCAAGCAGGCGCGGGAGCGTCCAAGCAGGCGTGAAAGCGTCCAAGCAGTCGCAGAAGCGTCCAAGCAGGCGCGGTAGCGTCCAAGCAGGCGCGGAAGCGTCCAAGCAGGCGCGGAAGCGTCCAAGCAGGCGTGGAAGAGTCCAAGCAGGCGCGGAAACGTCCAAGCAGGCGCGGAAGCATGCAAGAAGGCGCAGAAGAGTCCAACCAGGCGCGGAAACGTCCGAGCAGGCGCGGAACCGTGCAAGCAGGCGCGGAAGCGTCCAAGCAGGCGCGGAAGCGTCCAAGCAGACGCGGAAGCGTCCAAGCAGGCGCGGAAGCGTCCAAGCAGGCGCGGAAGCGTCCAAGCAGGCGTGGAAGAGTCCAAGCAGGCGCGGAAACGTCCAAGCAGGCGCGGAAGCATGCAAGAAGGCGCAGAAGAGTCCAACCAGGCGCGGAAACGTCCGAGCAGGCGCGAAACCGTGCAAGCAGGCGCGGAAGCGTCCAAGCAGACGCGGAAGCGTCCAAGCAGGCGCGGAAGCGTCCAAGCAGGCGCGGAAGCGTGCAAGCAGGCGCAGAAGAGTCCAAGCAGCCGCGGAAGCGTCCAAACAGTCGCAGAAGCGTCCAAGCAGGCGCGGTAGCGTCCAAGCAGGCGCGGAAGCGTCCAAGCAGGCGCGGAAGCGTCCAAGCAGGCGCGGAAGCGTCCAAGCAGGCGCGGAAGCGCCCAAGCAGTCGCGGAAACGTCCAAGCAGGCGCGGAAGCATGCAAGAAGGCACAGAAGAGTCCAAGCAGGAGCGGAAGCGTCCAAGCAGACGCAGAAGCGTCCAAGCAGGCGCGGTAGCGTGCAAGCAGGCGCGGAAGCGTCCAAGCAGGCGCGGAAGCGTCCAAGCAGGCGGGAAAACGTCCAAGCTGGCGCGGTAGCGTCCAAGCAGGAGCGGAAACGTCCAAGCAGGCGCGGAAGCATGCAAGAAGGCGCAGAAGAGTCCAAGCAGCCGCGGAAGCGTCCAAACAGTCGCAGAAGCGTCCAAGCAGGCGCGGAAGCATCCATATAGGCGCGGAAGCGTCCAAGCAGGCGCGGAAGCGTTCAAGCATGCGCGGATGCGTCCAAGCAGGCGCGGTAGCGTCCAAGCAGGCGCGGAAGAGTCCAAGCAGGCGCGGCAGCATCTAAGCAGGCGCGGAAGCGTCCAAGCAGACGCGGAAGCGTCCAAGCAGGCGCGGAAGCGTCCAAGCAGGCGCGGAAGCGTGCAACCAGGCGCGGAAGCGTCCAAGCAGGCGCGGAAGCGTCCAAGCAGGCGCGGAAGCGTCCAAGCAGCCGCTGAAGCGTGCAACCAGGCGCGGAAGTGTCCAAGCAGGCGCGGAAGCGCCCAAGCAGTCGCGGAAACGTCCAAGCAGGCGCGGAAGCATGCAAGAAGGCACAGAAGAGTCCAAGCAGGAGCGGAAGCGTCCAAGCAGACGCAGAAGCGTCCAAGCAGGCGCGGTAGCGTGCAAGCAGGCGCGGAAGCGTCCAAGCAGGCGCGGAAGCGTGCAACCAGGCGCGGAAGCGTCCAAGCAGGCGCGGAAGCGTCCAAGTAATCGCGGAAGCATGCAAGAAGGCGCAGAAGAGTTCAAGCAGTCGCAGAAGCGTCCAAGCAGGCGCGGTAGCGTCCAACCAGGCGCGGAAGCGTCCAAGCAGGCGCGGAAGCGTCCAAGCAGTCGCGGAAGCGTCCAAGCAGGCGCGGTAGCGTCCAAGCAGGCGCGGTAGCGTCCAAGCAGGCGCGGTAGCGTCCAAGCAGTCGCGGAAGCGTCCAAGCAGTCGCGGAAGCGTCCAAACAGGCGCGGAAGCGTCGAAGCAGGCGCGGAAGCGTCGAAGCAGGCGCGGTAGCGTCCAACCAGGCGCGGAAGCGTCCAACCAGTCGCGGAAGCGTCCAAGCAGGCGCGGTAGAGTCCAAGCAGTCGCGGAAGCGTCCAAGCAGGCGCGGTAGCGTCCAAGCAGGCGCGGAAACGTCCAAGCAGGCGCGGAAGAGTCCAAGCAGGCGCGGTAACGTCCAAGCAGGCGCGGAACCGTGCAAGCAGGCGCGGAAGCGTCCAAGCAGACGCGGAAGCGTCCAAGCAGGCGCGGAAGCGTCCAAGCAGGCGCGGAAGCGTGCAACCAGGCGCGGAAGCGTCCAAGCAGGCGCGGAAACGTCCAAACAGGCGCGGAAGAGTCCAAGCAGGCGCGGAAGCGTCAAAGCAGGCGCAGAACCGTGCAAGCAGGCGCGGAAGCGTCCAAGCAGGCGCGGAAGCATCCAAGCAGGCGTGAAAGCGTCCAAGCTGGCTTTGAACCGTGCAAGCAGGCGGGGAAGCGTCCAAGCAGTCGCGGAAGTGTCCAAGCAGGCGCGGTAGCGTCCAAGCAGGCGCGGAAGCGTCCAAGCAGGCGCGGAAGCGTCCAAGCAGGCGCGGAAGCGTCCAAGCAGGCGCGGAAACGTCCAAACAGGCGCGGAAGAGTCCAAGCAGGCGCGGAAGCGTCAAAGCAGGCGCAGAACCGTGCAAGCAGGCGCGGAAGCGTCCAAGCAGGCGCGGAAGCATCCAAGCAGGCGTGAAAGCGTCCAAGCTGGCTTTGAACCGTGCAAGCAGGCGGGGAAGCGTCCAAGCAGTCGCGGAAGTGTCCAAGCAGGCGCGGTAGCGTCCAAGCAGGCGCGGAAGCGTCCAAGCAGGCGCGGAAGCGTCCAAGCAGGCGCGGAAGCGTCCAAGCAGGCGTGGAAGAGTCCAAGCAGGCGCGGGAGCGTCCAAGCAGGCGTGAAAGCGTCCAAGCAGTCGCAGAAGCGTCCAAGCAGGCGCGGTAGCGTCCAAGCAGGCGCGGAAGCGTCCAAGCAGGCGCGGAAGCGTCCAAGCAGGCGCGGAAGCGTCCAAGCAGGCGCGGAAGCGTCCAAGCAGACGCGGAAGCGTCCAAGCAGGCGCGGAAGCGTCCAAGCAGGCGCGGAAGCGTCCAAGCAGGCGTGGAAGAGTCCAAGCAGGCGCGGAAACGTCCAAGCAGGCGCGGAAGCATGCAAGAAGGCGCAGAAGAGTCCAACCAGGCGCGGAAACGTCCGAGCAGGCGCGGAACCGTGCAAGCAGGCGCGGAAGCGTCCAAGCAGACGCGGAAGCGTCCAAGCAGGCGCGGAAGCGTCCAAGCAGGCGCGGAAGCGTGCAACCAGGCGCGGAAGCGTCCAAGCAGGCGCGGAAGCGTCCAAGCAGGCGCGGAAGCGTCCAAGCAGACGCGGAAGCGTCCAAGCAGGCGCGGAAGCGTGCAACCAGGCGCGGAAGCGTCCAAGCAGGCGCGGAAGCGTCCAAGCAGGCGCGGAAGCGTCCAAGCAGACGCGGAAGCGTCCAAGCAGGCGCGGAAGCGTCCAAGCAGGCGGGAAAGCGTCTAAGCTGGCGCGGTAGCGTCCAAGCAGGAGCGGAAACGTCCAAGCAGGCGCGGAAGCATGCAAGAAGGCGCAGAAGAGTCCAAGCAGCCGCGGAAGCGTCCAAACAGTCGCAGAAGCGTCCAAGCAGGCGCGGAAGCATCCATATAGGCGCGGAAGCGTCCAAGCAGGCGCGGAAGCGTTCAAGCATGCGCGGATGCGTCCAAGCAGGCGCGGTAGCGTCCAAGCAGGCGCGGAAGCGTCCAAGCATGCGCGGAAGCGTCCAAGCAGGCGCGGAAGCTTCCAAGCAGGCGCGGAAGCGTCCAAGCAGGCGCGGAAGCGTCCAAGCAGGCGCGGAAGCGTCCAAGCAGTCGCGGAAGCGTCCAAGCAGGCGCGGCAGCATCTAAGCAGGCGCGGAAGCGTCCAAGCAGACGCGGAAGCGTCCAAGCAGGCGCGGAAGCGTCCAAGCAGGCGCGGAAGCGTGCAACCAGGCGCGGAAGCGTCCAAGCAGGCGCGGAAGCGTCCAAGCAGGCGCGGAAGCGTCCAAGCAGCCGCTGAAGCGTGCAACCAGGCGCGGAAGCGTCCAAGCAGGCGCGGAAGCGCCCAAGCAGTCGCGGAAACGTCCAAGCAGGCGCGGAAGCATGCAAGAAGGCACAGAAGAGTCCAAGCAGGAGCGGAAGCGTCCAAGCAGACGCAGAAGCGTCCAAGCAGGCGCGGTAGCGTGCAAGCAGGCGCGGAAGCGTCCAAGCAGGCGCGGAAGCGTGCAACCAGGCGCGGAAGCGTCCAAGCAGGCGCGGAAGCGTCCAAGTAATCGCGGAAGCATGCAAGAAGGCGCAGAAGAGTTCAAGCAGTCGTGGAAGCGTCCAAGCAGGCGCTCAAGCGTCCACGCAGTCGCGGAAGCGGCCAAACAGGCGCGGAAGCGTCCATGCAGCCGCGGAAGCGTCCAAGCAGTCGCGGAAGTGTCCAAGCAGGCGCGGTAGCGTCCAAGCAGGCGCGGAAGCGTCCACGCAGGCGCGGAAGCGTCCAAGCAGGCGTGAAAGCGTCCAAGCAGGCGTGGTAGCGTGCAAGAAGGCGCGGAAGCGTCCAAGCAGTCGCGGTAGCGTCCAAGCTGGCGCGGTAGCGACCAAGCAGGCGCGGAAACGTCCAGGCAGGCGCGGAACCGTGCAAGCAGGCGCGGAAGCGTCCAAGCAGGCGCGGAAGCGTCCAAGCAGGCGCGGAAACGTCCAGGTAGGCGCGGAAGCATGCAAGAAGGCGCAGAAGAGTCCAAGCAGGCGCGGAAGCGTCCAAGCAGTCGCAGAAGCGTCCAAGCAGGCGCGGTAGCGTCCAACCAGGCGCGGAAGCGTCCAAGCAGTCGCGGAAGCGTCCAAGCAGGCGCGGAAGCGTCCAAGCAGTCGCGGAAGCGTCCAAGCAGGCGCGGTAGCGTCCAAGCAGGCGCGGTAGCGTCCAAGCAGGCGCGGTAGCGTCCAAGCAGTCGCGGAAGCGTCCAAGCAGTCGCGGAAGCGTCCAAACAGGCGCGGAAGCGTCCAAGCAGGCGCGGAAGCGTCGAAGCAGGCGCGGTAGCGTCCAACCAGGCGCGGAAGCGTCCAACCAGTCGCGGAAGCGTCCAAGCAGGCGCGGTAGAGTCCAAGCAGTCGCGGAAGCGTCCAAGCAGGCGCGGTAGCGTCCAAGCAGGCGCGGAAACGTCCAAGCAGGCGCGGAAGAGTCCAAGCAGGCGCGGTAACGTCCAAGTAGGCGCGGAAGCATGCAAGAAGGCGCGGAAGCGTCCAAGCAGGCGCGGTAGCGTCCAAGCAGGCGCGGAAACGTCCAACCAGGCGCGGAAGCATGCAAGAAGGCGCAGAAGAGTCCAACCAGGCGCGGAAACGTCCGAGCAGGCGCGGAACCGTGCAAGCAGGCGCGGAAGCGTCCAAGCAGGCGCGGAAGCGTCCAAGCAGACGCGGAAGCGTCCAAGCAGGCGCGGAAGCGTCCAAGCAGGCGCGGAAGCGTCCAAGCAGGCGTGGAAGAGTCCAAGCAGGCGCGGAAACGTCCAAGCAGGCGCGGAAGCATGCAAGAAGGCGCAGAAGAGTCCAACCAGGCGCGGAAACGTCCGAGCAGGCGCGGAACCGTGCAAGCAGGCGCGGAAGCGTCCAAGCAGACGCGGAAGCGTCCAAGCAGGCGCGGAAGCGTCCAAGCAGGCGCGGAAGCGTGCAACCAGGCGCGGAAGCGTCCAAGCAGGCGCGGAAGCGTCCAAGCAGGCGCGGAAGCGTCCAAGCAGGCGCGGAAGCGTGCAACCAGGCGCGGAAGCGTCCAAGCAGGCGCGGAAGCGTCCAAGTAATCGCGGAAGCATGCAAGAAGGCGCAGAAGAGTTCAAGCAGTCGTGGAAGCGTCCAAGCAGGCGCTCAAGCGTCCACGCAGTCGCGGAAGCGGCCAAACAGGCGCGGAAGCGTCCATGCAGCCGCGGAAGCGTCCAAGCAGTCGCGGAAGTGTCCAAGCAGGCGCGGTAGCGTCCAAGCAGGCGCGGAAGCGTCCACGCAGGCGCGGAAGCGTCCAAGCAGGCGTGAAAGCGTCCAAGCAGGCGCGGTAGCGTGCAAGAAGGCGCGGAAGCGTCCAAGCAGTCGCGGTAGCGTCCAAGCTGGCGCGGTAGCGACCAAGCAGGCGCGGAAACGTCCAGGCAGGCGCGGAACCGTGCAAGCAGGCGCGGAAGCGTCCAAGCAGGCGCGGAAGCGTCCAAGCAGGCGCGGAAACGTCCAAGTAGGCGCGGAAGCATGCAAGAAGGCGCAGAAGAGTCCAAGCAGGCGCGGAAGCGTCCAAGCAGTCGCAGAAGCGTCCAAGCAGGCGCGGTAGCGTCCAACCAGGCGCGGAAGCGTCCAAGCAGTCGCGGAAGCGTCCAAGCAGGCGCGGAAGCGTCCAAGCAGTCGCGGAAGCGTCCAAGCAGGCGCGGTAGCGTCCAAGCAGGCGCGGTAGCGTCCAAGCAGGCGCGGTAGCGTCCAAGCAGTCGCGGAAGCGTCCAAGCAGTCGCGGAAGCGTCCAAACAGGCGCGGAAGCGTCCAAGCAGGCGCGGAAGCGTCGAAGCAGGCGCGGTAGCGTCCAACCAGGCGCGGAAGCGTCCAACCAGTCGCGGAAGCGTCCAAGCAGGCGCGGTAGAGTCCAAGCAGTCGCGGAAGCGTCCAAGCAGGCGCGGTAGCGTCCAAGCAGGCGCGGAAACGTCCAAGCAGGCGCGGAAGAGTCCAAGCAGGCGCGGTAACGTCCAAGTAGGCGCGGAAGCATGCAAGAAGGCGCGGAAGCGTCCAAGCAGGCGCGGTAGCGTCCAAGCAGGCGCGGAAACGTCCAACCAGGCGCGGAAGCATGCAAGAAGGCGCAGAAGAGTCCAACCAGGCGCGGAAACGTCCGAGCAGGCGCGGAACCGTGCAAGCAGGCGCGGAAGCGTCCAAGCAGGCGCGGAAGCGTCCAAGCAGACGCGGAAGCGTCCAAGCAGGCGCGGAAGCGTCCAAGCAGGCGCGGAAGCGTCCAAGCAGGCGTGGAAGAGTCCAAGCAGGCGCGGAAACGTCCAAGCAGGCGCGGAAGCATGCAAGAAGGCGCAGAAGAGTCCAACCAGGCGCGGAAACGTCCGAGCAGGCGCGGAACCGTGCAAGCAGGCGCGGAAGCGTCCAAGCAGACGCGGAAGCGTCCAAGCAGGCGCGGAAGCGTCCAAGCAGGCGCGGAAGCGTGCAACCAGGCGCGGAAGCGTCCAAGCAGGCGCGGAAACGTCCAAACAGGCGCGGAAGAGTCCAAGCAGGCGCGGAAGCGTCAAAGCAGGCGCAGAACCGTGCAAGCAGGCGCGGAAGCGTCCAAGCAGGCGCGGAAGCATCCAAGCAGGCGTGAAAGCGTCCAAGCTGGCTTTGAACCGTGCAAGCAGGAGGGGAAGCGTCCAAGCAGTCGCGGAAGTGTCCAAGCAGGCGCGGTAGCGTCCAAGCAGGCGCGGAAGCGTCCAAGCAGGCGCGGAAGCGTCCAAGCAGGCGCGGAAGCGTCCAAGCAGGCGCGGAAGCGTCCAAGCAGGCGCGGAAGCGTCCAAGCAGGCGCGGAAGCGTCCAACCAGGCGCGGAAGCGTCCGAGCAGGCGCGGAAGCGTCCAAGCAGTCGCGGAAACGTCCAAGCAGGCGCGGAAGCATCCATATAGGCGCGGAAGAGTCCTAGCAGCCGCGGAAGAGTCCAAGCAGGCGCGGAAGCGTGCAAGCAGGCGCGGAAGCGTCCAAGCAGGCGCGGAAACGTCCAAGCAGGCGCGGAAGCGTCCAAGCAGGCGCGGAAGCGTCCAAGCAGCCGCGGAAGCGTCCAAGCAGGCGCGGAAGCGTCCAAGCAGGCGCGGAAGCGTCCAAGCAGGCGCGGAAGCGTCCAAGCAGTCGCGGAAGAGTCCAAGCAGGCGCGGAAGAGTCCTAGCCGGCGCGGAAGCATCCATACAGGCGCGGAAGTGTCCAAGCAGTCGCGGAAGCGTCCAAGCAGGCGCAGAAGAGTCCAAGCAGGCGCGGAAGCGTCCAGCAGGCGTGGGAGCGTCCAGGCAGGCGCGAAACCGTGCAAGCAGGCGCGGAAGCGTCCGAGGAGGCGCGGAAGCATGCAAGAAGGCGCAGAAGAGACCAAGCAGGCGCGGAAGCGTCCAAGCAGGCGCGGAAGCGTCCAAGCAGGCGCGGAAGCATGCAAGAAAGCGCAGAAGAGTCCAAGAAGGCGCGGAAGCGTCCAAGCAGGCGCGGAAGCGTCCAAGCAGTAGCGGCAGCGTCCAAGCAGGCGCCGAAGCGTCCAAGCAGGAGCGTAAGCGTCCAAGTAATCGCGGAAGCATGCAAGAAGGCGCAGAAGAGTTCAAGCAGTCGTGGAAGCGTCCAAGCAGGCGCTCAAGCGTCCAAGCAGTCGCGGAAGCGGCCAAACAGGCGCGGAAGCGTCCATGCAGCTGCGGAAGCGTCCAAGCAGGCGTGGAAGAGTCCAAGCAGGCGCGGAAGCATGCAAGAAGGCGCAGAAGAGTCCAACCAGGCGCGGAAGCGTCCGAGCAGGCGCGGAACCGTGCAAGCAGGCGCGGAAGCGTCCAAGCAGGCGCGGAAGCGTCCAAGCGGGCGCGGAAGCGTCCAAGCAGGCGCGGAAGCGTCCAAGCAGACGCGGAAGCGTCCAAGCAGGCGCGGAAGCGTCCAAGCAGGCGCGGAAGCGTCCAAGCAGGCGCGGAAGCGTCCAAGCAGTCGCGGAAGAGTCCAAGCAGGCGCGGAAGAGTCCTAGCCGGCGCGGAAGCATCCATACAGGCGCGGAAGTGTCCAAGCAGTCGCGGAAGCATCCAAGCAGGCGCAGAAGAGTCCAAGCAGGCGCGGAAGCGTCCAGCAGGCGTGGGAGCGTCCAGGCAGGCGCGAAACCGTGCAAGCAGGCGCGGAAGCGTCCGAGCAGGCGCGGAAGCGTCCAAGCAGTCGCGGAACCGTGCAAGCAGGCGCGGAAGCGTACAAGCAGGCGCGGAAGCGTCCAAGCAGGCGTGAAAGCGTCCAAGCAGGCGCGATAGCGTCCAAGCAGGCGCGGAAACGTCCAAGCAGGCGCGGAAGCGTCCAAGCAGGCGCGGAAGCGTCCAAGCAGTCGCGGAAGAGTCCAAGCAGGCGCGGAAGAGTCCTAGCCGGCGCGGAAGCATCCATACAGGCGCGGAAGTGTCCAAGCAGTCGCGGAAGCGTCCAAGCAGGCGCCAAACAGTCCAAGCAGGCGCGGAAGCGTCCAAGCAGGCGCGGAAGCGTCCAAGCAGGCGCGGAAGCGTCCAAGCAGTCGCGGAAGAGTCCAAGCAGGCGCGGAAGAGTCCTAGCCGGCGCGGAAGCATCCATACAGGCGTGGGAGCGTCCAGGCAGGCGCGAAACCGTGCAAGCAGGCGCGGAAGCGTCCGAGGAGGCGCGGAAGCATGCAAGAAGGCGCAGAAGAGACCAAGCAGGCGCGGAAGCGTCCAAGCAGGCGCGGAAGCGTCCAAGCAGGCGCGGAAGCATGCAAGAAAGCGCAGAAGAGTCCAAGAAGGCGCGGAAGCGTCCAAGCAAGCGCGGAAGCGTCCAAGCAGTCGCGGAAGCGTCCAAGCAGGCGCCGAAGCGTCCAAGCAGGAGCGTAAGTGTCCAAGTAATCGCGGAAGCATGCAAGAAGGCGCAGAAGAGTTCAAGCAGTCGTGGAAGCGTCCAAGCAGGCGCTCAAGCGTCCACGCAGTCGCGGAAGCGGCCAAACAGGCGCGGAAGCGTCCATGCAGCCGCGGAAGCGTCCAAGCAGTCGCGGAAGTGTCAAAGCAGGCGCGGTAGCGTCCAAGCAGGCGCGGAAGCGTCCACGCAGGCGCGGAAGCGTCCAAGCAGGCGTGAAAGCGTCCAAGCAGGCGCGGTAGCGTGCAAGAAGGCGCGGAAGCGTCCAAGCAGTCGCGGTAGCGTCCAAGCAGCCGCGGAAGCGTCCAAGCAGTCGCGGAAGCCTCCAAGCAGGCGCGGTAGCGTCCAACCAGGCGCGGAAGCGTCCAAGCAGTCGCGGAAGCGTCCAAGCAGGCGCAGAAGAGTCCAAGCAGGCGCGGAAGCGTCCAAGCAGGCGCGGAAACGTCCATGTAGGGGCTGAAGCATGCAAGAAGGCGCAGAAGAGTCCAAACAGGCGCGTAAGCGTCCAAGCAGTCGCGGAAGCGTCCAAGCAATCGCGGAAGCGTCCAAGCAGGCGCGGAAGCGTCCAAGCAGGCGCGGAAGCGTCCAAGCAGGCGTGGGAGCGTCCAAGCAGGCGCGGTAGCGTCCAAGCAGTCGCGGAAGAGTCCAAGCAGGCGGGGAAGCGTCCAAGCAGTCGCGGAAGCGTCCAAGCAGGCGCGGTAGTGTCCAAGCAGTCGCGGCCGCGTCCAAGCAGGCGCGGTAGCGTCCAAGCAATCGCGGAAGCGTCCAAGCAGGCGCGGAAGCGTCCAAGCAGGCGGGGAAGCATGCACGCAGGCGCGGAAGCGTCCAAGCAGGCGCAGAAGAGTCCAAGCAGGCGCGGAAGCGTCCAAGCAGTCGCGGAAGCGTCCAAGCAGGCACGGTAGCGTCCAAGCATACGCGGAAACGTCCAAGCAGGCGCGGAAGAGTCCAAGCAGGCGCGGAAGCGTCCAAGCAGTCGCGGAAGCGTCCAAGCAGGCGCGGAAGCGTGCAAGCAGGCGCGGAAGCGTCCAAGCAGGCGTGGGAGCGTCCAAGCAGGCGCGGAAGCGTCCAAGCAGGCGCGGAAGCATGCAAGAAGACGCAGAAGAGTCCAAGCAGGTGCGGAAACGTCCAAGCAGGCGCGGAAGCATGCAAGAAGGCGCAGAAGAGTCCAAGCAGGCGCGGAAGCGTCCAAGCAGGCGCGGAAACGTCCATGTAGGGGCTGAAGCATGCAAGAAGACGCAGAAGCGTCCAAGCAGTCGCGGAAACGTCCAAGCAGGCGCGGTAGCGTCCAACCAGGCGCGGAAGCGTCCAAGCAGTCGCGGAAGCGTCCAAGCAGGCGCGGTAGCGTCCAAGCAGTCGCGGAAGCGTCCAAGCAGGCGCGGTAGCATCCAACCAGGCGCGGAAGCGTCCAAGCAGGCGCAGGAGAGTCCAAGCAGTCGCGGAAGCTTCCAAGCAGTCGCGGAAGCGTCCAAGTAGTCGCGGAAGCGTCCAAGCAGGCGCGGTAGCTTCCAAGCAGGCGCGGAAGCGTCCAAGCAGGCGCGGAAACGTCCAAGTAGGCGCGGAAGCATGCAAGAAGGCGCAGAAGAGTCCAAGCAGGCGCGGAAGCTTCCAAGCAGTCGCAGAAGCGTCCAAGCAGGCGCGGTAGCGTCCAACCAGGTGCGGAAGCGTCCAAGCAGTCGCGGAAGCGTCCAAGCAGGCGCGGTAGAGTCCAAGCAGTCGCGGAAGCGTCCAAGCAGGTGCGGTAGCGTCCAAGCAGGCGCGGAAACGTCCAAGCATGCGCGGAAGCATGCAAGAAGACGCAGAAGCGTCCAAGCAGGCGCGGAAGAGTCCAAGCAGGCGCGGTAGCGTCCAACCAGGCGCGGATGCGTCCAAGCAGTCGCGGAAGCGTCCAAGCAGGCGCGGTAGCGTCCAAGCAGGCGCGGAATCGTCCAAGCAGGCGCGGAAGCATGCAAGAAGACGCAGAAGAGTCCAAGCAGGCGCGGAAGCGTCCAAGCAGTCGCGGAAGCGTCCAAGCAGGCGCGGAAACGTCCAAGCAGGCGCGGAAGCGTCCAAGCAGTCGCGGAAGCGTCCAAGCAGGCGCGGAAGCGTCCAAGCAGTCGCGGAAGCGTCCAAGCAGGCGGGGAAGCATGCAAGCAGGCGCGGAAGCGTCCAAGCAGGCGCGGAAACATCCAAGTAGGCGCGGCAGCATGCAAGAAGGCGCAGGAGAGTCCAAGCAGCCGCGGAAGCGTCCAAGCAGTCGCGGAAGCCTCCAAGCAGGCGCGGTAGCGTCCAACCAGGCGCGGAAGCGTCCAAGCAGTCGCGGAAGCGTCCAAGCAGGCGCGGTAGAGTCCAAGCAGTCGCGGAAGCGTCCAAGCAGGCGCGGTAGCGTCCAAGCAGGCGCGGAAACGTCCAACCAGGCGCGGAAGCATGCAAGAAGGCGCAGAAGAGTCCAAGCAGGTGCGGAAGCGTCCAAGCAGGCGCGGAAGCGTCCAAGCAGGCGCGGAAGCATCCATATAGGCGCGAAAGCGTCAAAGCAGGCGCGGAAGCGTCCAAGCAGGCGCGGAAACGTCCAAGTAGGCGCGGAAGCATGCAAGAAGGAGCAGAAGAGTCCAAGCAGGCGCGGAAGCGTCCAAGCAGGCGCGGAAGTATCCATATAGGCGCGGAAGCGTCCAAGCAGGCGCGGAAACGTCCATGTAGGGACGGAAGCATGCAAGAAGGCGCAGAAGAGTTCAAACAGGCGCGGAAGCGTCCAAGCAGGCGCGGAAGAGTCCAAGCAGGCGCGGAAGCGTCCAAGCAGTCGCGGAAGCGTCCAAGCAGGCGCGGAAGCGTCCAAGCAGGCGCGGAAGCGTCCAAGCAGGCGTGGGAGCGTCCAAGCAGGCGCGGAAGCGTCCAAGCAGGCGCGGAAGCATGCAAGAAGACGCAGAAGAGTCCAAGCAGGTGCGGAAACGTCCAAGCAGGCGCGGAAGCATGCAAGAAGGCGCAGAAGAGTCCAAGCAGGCGCGGAAGCGTCCAAGCAGGCGCGGAAACGTCCATGTAGGGGCTGAAGCATGCAAGAAGACGCAGAAGCGTCCAAGCAGGCGCGGAAGCGTCCAAGCAGGCGCGGAAGCGTCCAAGCAGGCGCGGAAGCGTCCAACCAGGCGCGGAAGCGTCCGAGCAGGCGCGGAAGCGTCCAAGCAGTCGCGGAAACGTCCAAGCAGGCGCGGAAGCATCCATATAGGCGCGGAAGAGTCCTAGCAGGCGCGGAAGAGTCCAAGCAGGCGCGGAAGCGTGCAAGCAGGCGCGGAAGCGTCCAAGCAGGCGCGGAAACGTCCAAGCAGGCGCGGAAGCGTCCAAGCAGGCGCGGAAGCGTCCAAGCAGCCGCGGAAGCGTCCAAGCAGGCGCGGAAACGTCCAAGCAGGCGCGGAAGCGTCCAAGCAGGCGCGGAAGCGTCCAAGCAGTCGCGGAAGAGTCCAAGCAGGCGCGGAAGAGTCCTAGCCGGCGCGGAAGCATCCATACAGGCGCGGAAGTGTCCAAGCAGTCGCGGAAGCGTCCAAGCAGGCGCCAAACAGTCCAAGCAGGCGCGGAAGCGTCCAAGCAGGCGCGGAAGCGTCCAAGCAGGCGCGGAAGCGTCCAAGCAGTCGCGGAAGAGTCCAAGCAGGCGCGGAAGAGTCCTAGCCGGCGCGGAAGCATCCATACAGGCGTGGGAGCGTCCAGGCAGGCGCGAAACCGTGCAAGCAGGCGCGGAAGCGTCCGAGGAGGCGCGGAAGCATGCAAGAAGGCGCAGAAGAGACCAAGCAGGCGCGGAAGCGTCCAAGCAGGCGCGGAAGCGTCCAAGCAGGCGCGGAAGCATGCAAGAAAGCGCAGAAGAGTCCAAGAAGGCGCGGAAGCGTCCAAGCAAGCGCGGAAGCGTCCAAGCAGTCGCGGAAGCGTCCAAGCAGGCGCCGAAGCGTCCAAGCAGGAGCGTAAGTGTCCAAGTAATCGCGGAAGCATGCAAGAAGGCGCAGAAGAGTTCAAGCAGTCGTGGAAGCGTCCAAGCAGGCGCTCAAGCGTCCACGCAGTCGAGGAAGCGGCCAAACAGGCGCGGAAGCGTCCATGCAGCCGCGGAAGCGTCCAAGCAGTCGCGGAAGTGTCCAAGCAGGCGCGGTAGCGTCCAAGCTGGCGCGGAAGCGTCCACGCAGGCGCGGAAGCGTCCAAGCAGGCGTGAAAGCGTCCAAGCAGGCGCGGTAGCGTGCAAGAAGGCGCGGAAGCGTCCAAGCAGTCGCGGTAGCGTCCAAGCTGGCGCGGTAGCGACCAAGCAGGCGCGGAAACGTCCAGGCAGGCGCGGAACCGTGCAAGCAGGCGCGGAAGCGTCCAAGCAGGCGCGGAAGCGTCCAAGCAGGCGCGGAAGCGTCCAACCAGGCGCGGAAGCGTCCGAGCAGGCGCGGAAGCATGCAAGAAAGCGCAGAAGAGTCCAAGAAGGCGCGGAAGCGTCCAAGCAGGCGCGGAAGCGTCCAAGCAGTCGCGGAAGCGTCCAAGCAGGCGCCGAAGCGTCCAAGCAGGAGCGTAAGCGTCCAAGTAATCGCGGAAGCATGCAAGAAGGCGCAGAAGAGTTCAAGCAGTCGTGGAAGCGTCCAAGCAGGCGCTCAAGCGTCCAAGCAGTCGCGGAAGCGGCCAAACAGGCGCGGAAGCGTCCATGCAGCCGCGGAAGCGTCCAAGCAGTCGCGGAAGTGTCCAAGCAGGCGCGGTAGCGTCCAAGCAGGCGCGGAAGCGTCCACGCAGGCGCGGAAGCGTCCAAGCAGGCGTGAAAGCGTCCAAGCAGGCGCGGCAGCGTGCAAGAAGGCGCGGAAGCGTCCAAGCAGGCGCGGAAGCGTCCAAGCAGTCGCGGAAGCGTCCAAGCAGGCGCGGTAGCGTCCAAGCAGGTGCGGAAACGTCCAAGCAGGCGCGGAAGCATGCAAGAAGGCGCAGAAGAGTCCAAGCAGGCGCGGAAGCGTCCAAGCAGTCGCGGAAGCGTCCAAGCAGGCGCGTAAGCGTCCAAGTAATCGCGGAAGCATGCAAGAAGGCGCAGAAGAGTTCAAGCAGTCGTGGAAGCGTCCAAGCAGGCGCTCAAGCGTCCAAGAAGTCGCGGAAGCGGCCAAACAGGCGCGGAAGCGTCCATGCAGCCGCGGAAGCGTCCAAGCAGGCGTGGAAGAGTCCAAGCAGGCGCGGAAGCATGCAAGAAGGCGCAGAAGAGTCCAACCAGGCGCGGAAGCGTCCGAGCAGGCGCGGAACCGTGCAAGCAGGCGCGGAAGCGTCCAAGCAGGCGCGGAAGCGTCCAAGCAGGCGCGGAAGCGTCCAAGCAGACGCGGAAGCGTCCAAGCAGGCGCGAAAGCGTGCAAGCAGGCGCGGAAGCGTCCAAGCAGGCGCGGAAACGTCCAAGCAGGCGCGGAAGCGTCCAAGCAGGCGCGGAAGCGTCCAAGCAGGCGCGGAAGCGTCCAAGCAGGCGGGGAAGCATGCAAGCAGGCGCGGAAGCGTCCAAGCAGGCGCGGAAACATCCAAGTAGGCGCGGCAGCATGCAAGAAGGCGCAGGAGAGTCCAAGCAGCCGCGGAAGCGTCCAAGCAGTCGCGGAAGCCTCCAAGCAGGCGCGGTAGCGTCCAACCAGGCGCGGAAGCGTCCAAGCAGTCGCGGAAGCGTCCAAGCAGGCGCGGTAGAGTCCAAGCAGTCGCGGAAGCGTCCAAGCAGACGCGGAAGCGTCCAAGCAGGCGCGAAAGCGTGCAAGCAGGCGCGGAAGCGTCCAAGCAGGCGCGGAAACGTCCAAGCAGGCGCGGAAGCGTCCAAGCAGGCGCGGAAGCGTCCAAGCAGGCGCGGAAGCGTCCAAGCAGGCGGGGAAGCATGCAAGCAGGCGCGGAAGCGTCCAAGCAGGCGCGGAAACATCCAAGTAGGCGCGGCAGCATGCAAGAAGGCGCAGGAGAGTCCAAGCAGCCGCGGAAGCATCCAAGCAGTCGCGGAAGCCTCCAAGCAGGCGCGGTAGCGTCCAACCAGGCGCGGAAGCGTCCAAGCAGTCGCGGAAGCGTCCAAGCAGGCGCGGTAGAGTCCAAGCAGTCGCGGAAGCGTCCAAGCAGGCGCGGTAGCGTCCAAGCAGGCGCGGAAACGTCCAAGCAGGCGCAGAAGCATGCAAGCAGGCGCGAAAGCGTCCAGGCAGGCGCGGAAACATCCAGGTAGGCGCGGCAGCATGCAAGAAGGCGCAGGAGAGTCCAAGCAGCCGCGGAAGCGTCCAAGCAGGCGCGGAAGCATGCAAGAAGGCGCAGAAGAGTCCAAGCAGGCGCGGAAGCGTCCTAGCAGTCGCGGAAGATTCCAAGCAGGCGCGGAAGCGTCCAAGCTGTCGCGGAAGCGTCCAAGCAGGCGCGATAGCGTCCAAGCAGGCGCGGAAGCGTCCAAGCAGGCGCAGAAGCATGCAAGCAGGCGCGAAAGCGTCCAGGCAGGCGCGAGAACGTCCAAGTAGGCGCGGAAGCATGCAAGAAGGCGCAGAAGAGTCCAAGCAGGCGCGGAAGCGTCCAAGCAGGCGCGGAAACGTCCATGTAGGGGCTGAAGCATGCAAGAAGGCGCAGAAGAGTCCAAACAGGCGCGTAAGCGTCCAAGCAGTCGCGGAAGCGTCCAAGCAATCGCGGAAGCGTCCAAGCAGGCGCGGAAGCGTCCAAGCAGGCGCGGAAGCGTCCAAGCAGGCGTGGGAGCGTCCAAGCAGGCGCGGTAGCGTCCAAGCAGGCGCGGAAGCGTCCAAGCAGGCGTGGGAGCGTCCAAGCAGGCGCGGAAGCGTCCAAGCAGGCGCGGAAGCATGCAAGAAGACGCAGAAGAGTCCAAGCAGGTGCGGAAACGTCCAAGCAGGCGCGGAAGCATGCAAGAAGGCGCAGAAGAGTCCAAGCAGGCGCGGAAGCGTCCAAGCAGGCGCGGAAACGTCCATGTAGGGGCTGAAGCATGCAAGAAGACGCAGAAGCGTCCAAGCAGGCGCGGAAGCGTCCAAGCAGGCGCGGAAGCGTCCAAGCAGGCGCGGAAGCGTCCAACCAGGCGCGGAAGCGTCCGAGCAGGCGCGGAAGCATGCAAGAAGACGCAGAAGAGTCCAAGCAGGCGCGGAAGCGTCCAAGCAGTCGCGGAAGCGTCCACGCAGTCGCGGTAGCGTCCAAGCAGTCGCGGAAGCGTCCAAGCAGGCGCGGTAGCGTCCAAGCAGTCGCGGAAGCGTCCAAGCAGGCGCGGTAGCATCCAACCAGGCGCGGAAGCGTCCAAGCAGGCGCAGGAGAGTCCAAGCAGTCGCGGAAGCTTCCAAGCAGTCGCGGAAGCGTCCAAGTAGTCGCGGAAGCGTCCAAGCAGGCGCGGTAGCTTCCAAGCAGGCGCGGAAGCGTCCAAGCAGGCGCGGAAACGTCCAAGTAGGCGCGGAAGCATGCAAGAAGGCGCAGAAGAGTCCAAGCAGGCGCGGAAGCTTCCAAGCAGTCGCAGAAGCGTCCAAGCAGGCGCGGTAGCGTCCAACCAGGCGCGGAAGCGTCCAAGCAGTCGCGGAAGCGTCCAAGCAGTCGCGGTAGAGTCCAAGCAGTCGCGGAAGCGTCCAAGCAGGTGCGGTAGCGTCCAAGCAGGCGCGGAAACGTCCAAGCATGCGCGGAAGCATGCAAGAAGACGCAGAAGCGTCCAAGCAGGCGCGGAAGAGTCCAAGCAGGCGCGGTAGCGTCCAACCAGGCGCGGATGCGTCCAAGCAGTCGCGGAAGCGTCCAAGTAGTCGCGGAAGCGTCCAAGCAGGCGCGGTAGCTTCCAAGCAGGCGCGGAAGCGTCCAAGCAGGCGCGGAAACGTCCAAGTAGGCGCGGAAGCATGCAAGAAGGCGCAGAAGAGTCCAAGCAGGCGCGGAAGCTTCCAAGCAGTCGCAGAAGCGTCCAAGCAGGCGCGGTAGCGTCCAACCAGGCGCGGAAGCGTCCAAGCAGTCGCGGAAGCGTCCAAGCAGTCGCGGTAGAGTCCAAGCAGTCGCGGAAGCGTCCAAGCAGGTGCGGTAGCGTCCAAGCAGGCGCGGAAACGTCCAAGCATGCGCGGAAGCATGCAAGAAGACGCAGAAGCGTTCAAGCAGGCGCGGAAGAGTCCAAGCAGGCGCGGTAGCGTCCAACCAGGCGCGGATGCGTCCAAGCAGTCGCGGAAGCGTCCAAGCAGGCGCGGTAGCGTCCAAGCAGGCGCGGAATCGTCCAAGCAGGCGCGGAAGCATGCAAGAAGACGCAGAAGAGTCCAAGCAGGCGCGGAAGCGTCCAAGCAGTCGCGGAAGCGTCCAAGCAGGCGCGGAAACGTCCAAGCAGGCGCGGAAGCGTCCAAGCAGTCGCGGAAGCGTCCAAGCAGGCGCGGAAGCGTCCAAGCAGTCGCGGAAGCGTCCAAGCAGGCGGGGAAGCATGCAAGCAGGCGCGGAAGCGTCCAAGCAGGCGCGGAAACATCCAAGTAGGCGCGGCAGCATGCAAGAAGGCGCAGGAGAGTCCAAGCAGCCGCGGAAGCGTCCAAGCAGTCGCGGAAGCCTCCAAGCAGGCGCGGTAGCGTCCAACCAGGCGCGGAAGCGTCCAAGCAGTCGCGGAAGCGTCCAAGCAGGCGCGGTAGAGTCCAAGCAGTCGCGGAAGCGTCCAAGCAGGCGCGGTAGCGTCCAAGCAGGCGCGGAAACGTCCAACCAGGCGCGGAAGCATGCAAGAAGGCGCAGAAGAGTCCAAGCAGGTGCGGAAGCGTCCAAGCAGGCGCGGAAGCGTCCAAGCAGGCGCGGAAGCATCCATATAGGCGCGAAAGCGTCAAAGCAGGCGCGGAAGCGTCCAAGCAGGCGCGGAAACGTCCAAGTAGGCGCGGAAGCATGCAAGAAGGAGCAGAAGAGTCCAAGCAGGCGCGGAAGCGTCCAAGCAGGCGCGGAAGCATCCATATAGGCGCGGAAGCGTCCAAGCAGGCGCGGAAACGTCCATGTAGGGACGGAAGCATGCAAGAAGGCGCAGAAGAGTTCAAACAGGCGCGGAAGCGTTCAAGCAGGCGCGGAAGAGTCCAAGCAGGCGCGGAAGCGTCCAAGCAGTCGCGGAAGCGTCCAAGCAGGCGCGGAAGCGTCCAAGCAGGCGCGGAAGCGTCCAAGCAGGCGTGGGAGCGTCCAAGCAGGCGCGGAAGCGTCCAAGCAGGCGCGGAAGCATGCAAGAAGACGCAGAAGAGTCCAAGCAGGTGCGGAAACGTCCAAGCAGGCGCGGAAGCATGCAAGAAGGCGCAGAAGAGTCCAAGCAGGCGCGGAAGCGTCCAAGCAGGCGCGGAAACGTCCATGTAGGGGCTGAAGCATGCAAGAAGACGCAGAAGCGTCCAAGCAGTCGCGGAAACGTCCAAGCAGGCGCGGTAGCGTCCAACCAGGCGCGGAAGCGTCCAAGCAGTCGCGGAAGCGTCCAAGCAGGCGCGGTAGCGTCCAAGCAGGCGCGGAAACGTCCAAGCATGCGCGGAAGCATGCAAGAAGACGCAGAAGAGTCCAAGCAGGCGCGGAAGCGTCCAAGCAGGCGCGGAAGCATGCAAGAAGACGCAGAAGAGTCCAAGCAGGCGCGGAAGCGTCCAACCAGTCGCGGAAGCGTCCAAGCAGGCGCGGTAGCGTCCAAGCAGTCGCGGAAGCGCCCAAGCAGGCGCGGTAGCGTCCAAGCAGGCGCGGAAGCGTGCAAGCAGTCGCGGAAGCGTCCAAGCAGGCGCGGAAGCATGCAAGAAGACGCAGAAGAGTCCAAGCCGGCGCGGAAGCGTCCAAGCAGGCGCGGTAGAGTCCAAGCAGTCGCGGAAGCGTCCAAGCAGGTGCGGTAGCGTCCAAGCAGGCGCGGAAACGTCCAAGCATGCGCGGAAGCATGCAAGAAGACGCAGAAGCGTCCAAGCAGGCGCGGAAGCATGCAAGAAGGCGCCGAAGAGTCCAAGCAGGCGCGGAAGCGTCCAAGCAGGCGCGGAAACGTCCATGTAGGGGCTGAAGCATGCAAGAAGGCGCAGAAGAGTCCAAACAGGCGCGTAAGCGTCCAAGCAGTCGCGGAAGCGTCCAAGCAATCGCGGAAGCGTCCAAGCAGGCGCGGAAGCGTCCGAGCAGGCGCGGAACCGTGCAAGCAGGCGCGGAAGCGTCCAAGCAGGCGCGGAAGCGTCCAAGCAGGCGCGGAAACGTCCAAGCAGGCGCGGAAGCATGCAAGAAGGCGCAGAAGAGTCCAACCAGGCGCGGAAGCAAGCAAGAAGGCGCAGAAGAGTCCAACCAGGCGCGGAAACGTCCGAGCAGGCGCGGAACCGTGCAAGCAGGCGCGGAAGCGTCCAAGCAGGCGCGGAAGCGTCCAAGCAGGCGCGGAAACGTCCAAGTAGGCGCGGAAGCATGCAAGAAGGCGCAGAAGAGTCCAAGCAGGCGCGGAAGCGTCCAAGCAGTCGCAGAAGCGTCCAAGCAGGCGCGGTAGCGTCCAACCAGGCGCGGAAGCGTCCAAGCAGTCGCGGAAGCGTCCAAGCAGGCGCGGAAGCGTCCAAGCAGTCGCGGAAGCGTCCAAGCAGGCGCGGTAGCGTCCAAGCAGGCGCGGTAGCGTCCAAGCAGGCGCGGTAGCGTCCAAGCAGTCGCGGAAGCGTCCAAGCAGTCGCGGAAGCGTCCAAACAGGCGCGGAAGCGTCCAAGCAGGCGCGGAAGCGTCGAAGCAGGCGCGGTAGCGTCCAACCAGGCGCGGAAGCGTCCAACCAGTCGCGGAAGCGTCCAAGCAGGCGCGGTAGAGTCCAAGCAGTCGCGGAAGCGTCCAAGCAGGCGCGGAAGCGTCCAAGCAGGCGCGGAAGCGTCCAAGCAGGCGTGGAAGAGTCCAAGCAGGCGCGGAAACGTACAAGCAGGCGCGGAAGCATGCAAGAAGGCGCAGAAGAGTCCAACCAGGCGCGGAAACGTCCGAGCAGGCGCGGAACCGTGCAAGCAGGCGCGGAAGCGTCCAAGCAGACGCGGAAGCGTCCAAGCAGGCGCGGAAGCGTCCAAGCAGGCGCGGAAGCGTGCAACCAGGCGCGGAAGCGTCCAAGCAGGCGCGGAAACGTCCAAACAGGCGCGGAAGAGTCCAAGCAGGCGCGGAAGCGTCAAAGCAGGCGCAGAACCGTGCAAGCAGGCGCGGAAGCGTCCAAGCAGGCGCGGAAGCATCCAAGCAGGCGTGAAAGCGTCCAAGCTGGCTTTGAACCGTGCAAGCAGGCGGGGAAGCGTCCAAGCAGTCGCGGAAGTGTCCAAGCAGGCGCGGTAGCGTCCAAGCAGGCGCGGAAGCGTCCAAGCAGGCGCGGAAGCGTCCAAGCAGGCGCGGAAGCGTCCAAGCAGGCGCGGAAGCGTCCAAGCAGGCGCGGAAGCGTCCAAGCAGGCGCGGAAGCGTCCAAGCAGGCGCGGAAGCGTCCAAGCAGGCGCGGAAGCGTCCAAGCAGGCGCGGAAGCGTCCAAGCAGTCGCGGAAGAGTCCTAGCAGGCGCGGAAGAGTCCTAGCCGGCGCGGAAGCATCCATACAGGCGCGGAAGTGTCCAAGCAGTCGCGGAAGCGTCCAAGCAGGCGCCAAACAGTCCAAGCAGGCGCGGAAGCGTCCAAGCAGGCGCGGAAGCGTCCAAGCAGGCGCGGAAGCGTCCAAGCAGTCGCGGAAGAGTCCAAGCAGGCGCGGAAGAGTCCTAGCCGGCGCGGAAGCATCCATACAGGCGTGGGAGCGTCCAGGCAGGCGCGAAACCGTGCAAGCAGGCGCGGAAGCGTCCGAGGAGGCGCGGAAGCATGCAAGAAGGCGCAGAAGAGACCAAGCAGGCGCGGAAGCGTCCAAGCAGGCGCGGAAGCGTCCAAGCAGGCGCGGAAGCATGCAAGAAAGCGCAGAAGAGTCCAAGAAGGCGCGGAAGCGTCCAAGCAAGCGCGGAAGCGTCCAAGCAGTCGCGGAAGCGTCCAAGCAGGCGCCGAAGCGTCCAAGCAGGAGCGTAAGTGTCCAAGTAATCGCGGAAGCATGCAAGAAGGCGCAGAAGAGTTCAAGCAGTCGTGGAAGCGTCCAAGCAGGCGCTCAAGCGTCCACGCAGTCGCGGAAGCGGCCAAACAGGCGCGGAAGCGTCCATGCAGCCGCGGAAGCGTCCAAGCAGTCGCGGAAGTGTCAAAGCAGGCGCGGTAGCGTCCAAGCAGGCGCGGAAGCGTCCACGCAGGCGCGGAAGCGTCCAAGCAGGCGTGAAAGCGTCCAAGCAGGCGCGGTAGCGTGCAAGAAGGCGCGGAAGCGTCCAAGCAGTCGCGGTAGCGTCCAAGCAGCCGCGGAAGCGTCCAAGCAGTCGCGGAAGCCTCCAAGCAGGCGCGGTAGCGTCCAACCAGGCGCGGAAGCGTCCAAGCAGTCGCGGAAGCGTCCAAGCAGGCGCAGAAGAGTCCAAGCAGGCGCGGAAGCGTCCAAGCAGGCGCGGAAACGTCCATGTAGGGGCTGAAGCATGCAAGAAGGCGCAGAAGAGTCCAAACAGGCGCGTAAGCGTCCAAGCAGTCGCGGAAGCGTCCAAGCAATCGCGGAAGCGTCCAAGCAGGCGCGGAAGCGTCCAAGCAGGCGCGGAAGCGTCCAAGCAGGCGTGGGAGCGTCCAAGCAGGCGCGGTAGCGTCCAAGCAGTCGCGGAAGAGTCCAAGCAGGCGGGGAAGCGTCCAAGCAGTCGCGGAAGCGTCCAAGCAGGCGCGGTAGTGTCCAAGCAGTCGCGGCCGCGTCCAAGCAGGCGCGGTAGCGTCCAAGCAATCGCGGAAGCGTCCAAGCAGGCGCGGAAGCGTCCAAGCAGGCGGGGAAGCATGCACGCAGGCGCGGAAGCGTCCAAGCAGGCGCAGAAGAGTCCAAGCAGGCGCGGAAGCGTCCAAGCAGTCGCGGAAGCGTCCAAGCAGGCACGGTAGCGTCCAAGCATACGCGGAAACGTCCAAGCAGGCGCGGAAGAGTCCAAGCAGGCGCGGAAGCGTCCAAGCAGTCGCGGAAGCGTCCAAGCAGGCGCGGAAGCGTGCAAGCAGGCGCGGAAGCGTCCAAGCAGGCGTGGGAGCGTCCAAGCAGGCGCGGAAGCGTCCAAGCAGGCGCGGAAGCATGCAAGAAGACGCAGAAGAGTCCAAGCAGGTGCGGAAACGTCCAAGCAGGCGCGGAAGCATGCAAGAAGGCGCAGAAGAGTCCAAGCAGGCGCGGAAGCGTCCAAGCAGGCGCGGAAACGTCCATGTAGGGGCTGAAGCATGCAAGAAGACGCAGAAGCGTCCAAGCAGTCGCGGAAACGTCCAAGCAGGCGCGGTAGCGTCCAACCAGGCGCGGAAGCGTCCAAGCAGTCGCGGAAGCGTCCAAGCAGGCGCGGTAGCGTCCAAGCAGGCGCGGAAACGTCCAAGCATGCGCGGAAGCATGCAAGAAGACGCAGAAGAGTCCAAGCAGGCGCGGAAGCGTCCAAGCAGTCGCGGAAGCGACCACGCAGTCGCGGTAGCGTCCAAGCAGTCGCGGAAGCGTCCAAGCAGGCGCGGTAGCGTCCAAGCAGTCGCGGAAGCGTCCAAGCAGGCGCGGTAGCATCCAACCAGGCGCGGAAGCGTCCAAGCAGGCGCAGGAGAGTCCAAGCAGTCGCGGAAGCTTCCAAGCAGTCGCGGAAGCGTCCAAGTAGTCGCGGAAGCGTCCAAGCAGGCGCGGTAGCTTCCAAGCAGGCGCGGAAGCGTCCAAGCAGGCGCGGAAACGTCCAAGTAGGCGCGGAAGCATGCAAGAAGGCGCAGAAGAGTCCAAGCAGGCGCGGAAGCTTCCAAGCAGTCGCAGAAGCGTCCAAGCAGGCGCGGTAGCGTCCAACCAGGTGCGGAAGCGTCCAAGCAGTCGCGGAAGCGTCCAAGCAGGCGCGGTAGAGTCCAAGCAGTCGCGGAAGCGTCCAAGCAGGTGCGGTAGCGTCCAAGCAGGCGCGGAAACGTCCAAGCATGCGCGGAAGCATGCAAGAAGACGCAGAAGCGTCCAAGCAGGCGCGGAAGAGTCCAAGCAGGCGCGGTAGCGTCCAACCAGGCGCGGATGCGTCCAAGCAGTCGCGGAAGCGTCCAAGCAGGCGCGGTAGCGTCCAAGCAGGCGCGGAATCGTCCAAGCAGGCGCGGAAGCATGCAAGAAGACGCAGAAGAGTCCAAGCAGGCGCGGAAGCGTCCAAGCAGTCGCGGAAGCGTCCAAGCAGGCGCGGAAACGTCCAAGCAGGCGCGGAAGCGTCCAAGCAGTCGCGGAAGCGTCCAAGCAGGCGCGGAAGCGTCCAAGCAGTCGCGGAAGCGTCCAAGCAGGCGGGGAAGCATGCAAGCAGGCGTGGAAGCGTCCAAGCAGGCGCGGAAACATCCAAGTAGGCGCGGCAGCATGCAAGAAGGCGCAGGAGAGTCCAAGCAGCCGCGGAAGCGTCCAAGCAGTCGCGGAAGCCTCCAAGCAGGCGCGGTAGCGTCCAACCAGGCGCGGAAGCGTCCAAGCAGTCGCGGAAGCGTCCAAGCAGGCGCGGTAGAGTCCAAGCAGTCGCGGAAGCGTCCAAGCAGGCGCGGTAGCGTCCAAGCAGGCGCGGAAACGTCCAACCAGGCGCGGAAGCATGCAAGAAGGCGCAGAAGAGTCCAAGCAGGTGCGGAAGCGTCCAAGCAGGCGCGGAAGCGTCCAAGCAGGCGCGGAAGCATCCATATAGGCGCGAAAGCGTCAAAGCAGGCGCGGAAGCGTCCAAGCAGGCGCGGAAACGTCCAAGTAGGCGCGGAAGCATGCAAGAAGGAGCAGAAGAGTCCAAGCAGGCGCGGAAGCGTCCAAGCAGGCGCGGAAGTATCCATATAGGCGCGGAAGCGTCCAAGCAGGCGCGGAAACGTCCATGTAGGGACGGAAGCATGCAAGAAGGCGCAGAAGAGTTCAAACAGGCGCGGAAGCGTCCAAGCAGGCGCGGAAGAGTCCAAGCAGGCGCGGAAGCGTCCAAGCAGTCGCGGAAGCGTCCAAGCAGGCGCGGAAGCGTCCAAGCAGGCGCGGAAGCGTCCAAGCAGGCGTGGGAGCGTCCAAGCAGGCGCGGAAGCGTCCAAGCAGGCGCGGAAGCATGCAAGAAGACGCAGAAGAGTCCAAGCAGGTGCGGAAACGTCCAAGCAGGCGCGGAAGCATGCAAGAAGGCGCAGAAGAGTCCAAGCAGGCGCGGAAGCGTCCAAGCAGGCGCGGAAACGTCCATGTAGGGGCTGAAGCATGCAAGAAGACGCAGAAGCGTCCAAGCAGGCGCGGAAGCGTCCAAGCAGGCGCGGAAGCGTCCAAGCAGGCGCGGAAGCGTCCAACCAGGCGCGGAAGCGTCCGAGCAGGCGCGGAAGCGTCCAAGCAGTCGCGGAAACGTCCAAGCAGGCGCGGAAGCATCCATATAGGCGCGGAAGAGTCCAAGCAGGCGCGGAAGCGTGCAAGCAGGCGCGGAAGCGTCCAAGCAGGCGCGGAAACGTCCAAGCAGGCGCGGAAACGTCCAAGCAGGCGCGGAAGCGTCCAAGCAGCCGCGGAAGCGTCCAAGCAGCCGCGGAAGCGTCCAAGCAGGCGCGGAAACGTCCAAGCAGGCGCGGAAGCGTCCAAGCAGTCGCGGAAGAGTCCAAGCAGGCGCGGAAGAGTCCTAGCCGGCGCGGAAGAGTCCTAGCCGGCGCGGAAGTGTCCAAGCAGTCGCGGAAGCGTCCAAGCAGGCGCCAAACAGTCCAAGCAGGCGCCAAACAGTCCAAGCAGGCGCGGAAGCGTCCAAGCAGGCGCGGAAGCGTCCAAGCAGGCGCGGAAGCGTCCAAGCAGTCGCGGAAGAGTCCAAGCAGGCGCGGAAGAGTCCTAGCCGGCGCGGAAGCATCCATACAGGCGTGGGAGCGTCCAGGCAGGCGCGAAACCGTGCAAGCAGGCGCGGAAGCGTCCGAGGAGGCGCGGAAGCATGCAAGAAGGCGCAGAAGAGACCAAGCAGGCGCGGAAGCGTCCAAGCAGGCGCGGAAGCGTCCAAGCAGGCGCGGAAGCATGCAAGAAAGCGCAGAAGAGTCCAAGAAGGCGCGGAAGCGTCCAAGCAAGCGCGGAAGCGTCCAAGCAGTCGCGGAAGCGTCCAAGCAGGCGCCGAAGCGTCCAAGCAGGAGCGTAAGTGTCCAAGTAATCGCGGAAGCATGCAAGAAGGCGCAGAAGAGTTCAAGCAGTCGTGGAAGCGTCCAAGCAGGCGCTCAAGCGTCCACGCAGTCGAGGAAGCGGCCAAACAGGCGCGGAAGCGTCCATGCAGCCGCGGAAGCGTCCAAGCAGTCGCGGAAGTGTCCAAGCAGGCGCGGTAGCGTCCAAGCTGGCGCGGAAGCGTCCACGCAGGCGCGGAAGCGTCCAAGCAGGCGTGAAAGCGTCCAAGCAGGCGCGGTAGCGTGCAAGAAGGCGCGGAAGCGTCCAAGCAGTCGCGGTAGCGTCCAAGCTGGCGCGGTAGCGACCAAGCAGGCGCGGAAACGTCCAGGCAGGCGCGGAACCGTGCAAGCAGGCGCGGAAGCGTCCAAGCAGGCGCGGAAGCGTCCAAGCAGGCGCGGAAGCGTCCAACCAGGCGCGGAAGCGTCCGAGCAGGCGCGGAAGCATGCAAGAAAGCGCAGAAGAGTCCAAGAAGGCGCGGAAGCGTCCAAGCAGGCGCGGAAGCGTCCAAGCAGTCGCGGAAGCGTCCAAGCAGGCGCCGAAGCGTCCAAGCAGGAGCGTAAGCGTCCAAGTAATCGCGGAAGCATGCAAAAAGGCGCAGAAGAGTTCAAGCAGTCGTGGAAGCGTCCAAGCAGGCGCTCAAGCGTCCAAGCAGTCGCGGAAGCGGCCAAACAGGCGCGGAAGCGTCCATGCAGCCGCGGAAGCGTCCAAGCAGTCGCGGAAGTGTCCAAGCAGGCGCGGTAGCGTCCAAGCAGGCGCGGAAGCGTCCACGCAGGCGCGGAAGCGTCCAAGCAGGCGTGAAAGCGTCCAAGCAGGCGCGGCAGCGTGCAAGAAGGCGCGGAAGCGTCCAAGCAGGCGCGGAAGCGTCCAAGCAGTCGCGGAAACGTCCAAGCAGGCGCGGTAGCGTCCAAGCAGGTGCGGAAACGTCCAAGCAGGCGCGGAAGCATGCAAGAAGGCGCAGAAGAGTCCAAGCAGGCGCGGAAGCGTCCAAGCAGTCGCGGAAGCGTCCAAGCAGGCGCGTAAGCGTCCAAGTAATCGCGGAAGCATGCAAGAAGGCGCAGAGGAGTTCAAGCAGTCGTGGAAGCGTCCAAGCAGGCGCTCAAGCGTCCAAGAAGTCGCGGAAGCGGCCAAACAGGCGCGGAAGCGTCCATGCAGCCGCGGAAGCGTCCAAGCAGGCGTGGAAGAGTCCAAGCAGGCGCGGAAGCATGCAAGAAGGCGCAGAAGAGTCCAACCAGGCGCGGAAGCGTCCGAGCAGGCGCGGAACCGTGCAAGCAGGCGCGGAAGCGTCCAAGCAGGCGCGGAAGCGTCCAAGCAGGCGCGGAAGCGTCCAAGCAGACGCGGAAGCGTCCAAGCAGGCGCGAAAGCGTGCAAGCAGGCGCGGAAGCGTCCAAGCAGGCGCGGAAACGTCCAAGCAGGCGCGGAAGCGTCCAAGCAGGCGCGGAAGCGTCCAAGCAGGCGCGGAAGCGTCCAAGCAGGCGGGGAAGCATGCAAGCAGGCGCGGAAGCGTCCAAGCAGGCGCGGAAACATCCAAGTAGGCGCGGCAGCATGCAAGAAGGCGCAGGAGAGTCCAAGCAGCCGCGGAAGCGTCCAAGCAGTCGCGGAAGCCTCCAAGCAGGCGCGGTAGCGTCCAACCAGGCGCGGAAGCGTCCAAGCAGTCGCGGAAGCGTCCAAGCAGGCGCGGTAGAGTCCAAGCAGTCGCGGAAGCGTCCAAGCAGACGCGGAAGCGTCCAAGCAGGCGCGAAAGCGTGCAAGCAGGCGCGGAAGCGTCCAAGCAGGCGCGGAAACGTCCAAGCAGGCGCGGAAGCGTCCAAGCAGGCGCGGAAGCGTCCAAGCAGGCGCGGAAGCGTCCAAGCAGGCGGGGAAGCATGCAAGCAGGCGCGGAAGCGTCCAAGCAGGCGCGGAAACATCCAAGTAGGCGCGGCAGCATGCAAGAAGGCGCAGGAGAGTCCAAGCAGCCGCGGAAGCATCCAAGCAGTCGCGGAAGCCTCCAAGCAGGCGCGGTAGCGTCCAACCAGGCGCGGAAGCGTCCAAGCAGTCGCGGAAGCGTCCAAGCAGGCGCGGTAGAGTCCAAGCAGTCGCGGAAGCGTCCAAGCAGGCGCGGTAGCGTCCAAGCAGGCGCGGAAACGTCCAAGCAGGCGCAGAAGCATGCAAGCAGGCGCGAAAGCGTCCAGGCAGGCGCGGAAACATCCAGGTAGGCGCGGCAGCATGCAAGAAGGCGCAGGAGAGTCCAAGCAGCCGCGGAAGCGTCCAAGCAGGCGCGGAAGCATGCAAGAAGGCGCAGAAGAGTCCAAGCAGGCGCGGAAGCGTCCTAGCAGTCGCGGAAGATTCCAAGCAGGCGCGGAAGCGTCCAAGCTGTCGCGGAAGCGTCCAAGCAGGCGCGATAGCGTCCAAGCAGGCGCGGAAGCGTCCAAGCAGGCGCAGAAGCATGCAAGCAGGCGCGAAAGCGTCCAGGCAGGCGCGAGAACGTCCAAGTAGGCGCGGAAGCATGCAAGAAGGCGCAGAAGAGTCCAAGCAGGCGCGGAAGCGTCCAAGCAGGCGCGGAAACGTCCATGTAGGGGCTGAAGCATGCAAGAAGGCGCAGAAGAGTCCAAACAGGCGCGTAAGCGTCCAAGCAGTCGCGGAAGCGTCCAAGCAATCGCGGAAGCGTCCAAGCAGGCGCGGAAGCGTCCAAGCAGGCGCGGAAGCGTCCAAGCAGGCGTGGGAGCGTCCAAGCAGGCGCGGTAGCGTCCAAGCAGGCGCGGAAGCGTCCAAGCAGGCGTGGGAGCGTCCAAGCAGGCGCGGAAGCGTCCAAGCAGGCGCGGAAGCATGCAAGAAGACGCAGAAGAGTCCAAGCAGGTGCGGAAACGTCCAAGCAGGCGCGGAAGCATGCAAGAAGGCGCAGAAGAGTCCAAGCAGGCGCGGAAGCGTCCAAGCAGGCGCGGAAACGTCCATGTAGGGGCTGAAGCATGCAAGAAGACGCAGAAGCGTCCAAGCAGGCGCGGAAGCGTCCAAGCAGGCGCGGAAGCGTCCAAGCAGGCGCGGAAGCGTCCAACCAGGCGCGGAAGCGTCCGAGCAGGCGCGGAAGCATGCAAGAAGACGCAGAAGAGTCCAAGCAGGCGCGGAAGCGTCCAAGCAGTCGCGGAAGCGTCCACGCAGTCGCGGTAGCGTCCAAGCAGTCGCGGAAGCGTCCAAGCAGGCGCGGTAGCGTCCAAGCAGTCGCGGAAGCGTCCAAGCAGGCGCGGTAGCATCCAACCAGGCGCGGAAGCGTCCAAGCAGGCGCAGGAGAGTCCAAGCAGTCGCGGAAGCTTCCAAGCAGTCGCGGAAGCGTCCAAGTAGTCGCGGAAGCGTCCAAGCAGGCGCGGTAGCTTCCAAGCAGGCGCGGAAGCGTCCAAGCAGGCGCGGAAACGTCCAAGTAGGCGCGGAAGCATGCAAGAAGGCGCAGAAGAGTCCAAGCAGGCGCGGAAGCTTCCAAGCAGTCGCAGAAGCGTCCAAGCAGGCGCGGTAGCGTCCAACCAGGCGCGGAAGCGTCCAAGCAGTCGCGGAAGCGTCCAAGCAGTCGCGGTAGAGTCCAAGCAGTCGCGGAAGCGTCCAAGCAGGTGCGGTAGCGTCCAAGCAGGCGCGGAAACGTCCAAGCATGCGCGGAAGCATGCAAGAAGACGCAGAAGCGTCCAAGCAGGCGCGGAAGAGTCCAAGCAGGCGCGGTAGCGTCCAACCAGGCGCGGATGCGTCCAAGCAGTCGCGGAAGCGTCCAAGTAGTCGCGGAAGCGTCCAAGCAGGCGCGGTAGCTTCCAAGCAGGCGCGGAAGCGTCCAAGCAGGCGCGGAAACGTCCAAGTAGGCGCGGAAGCATGCAAGAAGGCGCAGAAGAGTCCAAGCAGGCGCGGAAGCTTCCAAGCAGTCGCAGAAGCGTCCAAGCAGGCGCGGTAGCGTCCAACCAGGCGCGGAAGCGTCCAAGCAGTCGCGGAAGCGTCCAAGCAGTCGCGGTAGAGTCCAAGCAGTCGCGGAAGCGTCCAAGCAGGTGCGGTAGCGTCCAAGCAGGCGCGGAAACGTCCAAGCATGCGCGGAAGCATGCAAGAAGACGCAGAAGCGTCCAAGCAGGCGCGGAAGAGTCCAAGCAGGCGCGGTAGCGTCCAACCAGGCGCGGATGCGTCCAAGCAGTCGCGGAAGCGTCCAAGCAGGCGCGGTAGCGTCCAAGCAGGCGCGGAATCGTCCAAGCAGGCGCGGAAGCATGCAAGAAGACGCAGAAGAGTCCAAGCAGGCGCGGAAGCGTCCAAGCAGTCGCGGAAGCGTCCAAGCAGGCGCGGAAACGTCCAAGCAGGCGCGGAAGCGTCCAAGCAGTCGCGGAAGCGTCCAAGCAGGCGCGGAAGCGTCCAAGCAGTCGCGGAAGCGTCCAAGCAGGCGGGGAAGCATGCAAGCAGGCGCGGAAGCGTCCAAGCAGGCGCGGAAACATCCAAGTAGGCGCGGCAGCATGCAAGAAGGCGCAGGAGAGTCCAAGCAGCCGCGGAAGCGTCCAAGCAGTCGCGGAAGCCTCCAAGCAGGCGCGGTAGCGTCCAACCAGGCGCGGAAGCGTCCAAGCAGTCGCGGAAGCGTCCAAGCAGGCACGGTAGAGTCCAAGCAGTCGCGGAAGCGTCCAAGCAGGCGCGGTAGCGTCCAAGCAGGCGCGGAAACGTCCAACCAGGCGCGGAAGCATGCAAGAAGGCGCAGAAGAGTCCAAGCAGGTGCGGAAGCGTCCAAGCAGGCGCGGAAGCGTCCAAGCAGGCGCGGAAGCATCCATATAGGCGCGAAAGCGTCAAAGCAGGCGCGGAAGCGTCCAAGCAGGCGCGGAAACGTCCAAGTAGGCGCGGAAGCATGCAAGAAGGAGCAGAAGAGTCCAAGCAGGCGCGGAAGCGTCCAAGCAGGCGCGGAAGCATCCATATAGGCGCGGAAGCGTCCAAGCAGGCGCGGAAACGTCCATGTAGGGACGGAAGCATGCAAGAAGGCGCAGAAGAGTTCAAACAGGCGCGGAAGCGTTCAAGCAGGCGCGGAAGAGTCCAAGCAGGCGCGGAAGCGTCCAAGCAGTCGCGGAAGCGTCCAAGCAGGCGCGGAAGCGTCCAAGCAGGCGCGGAAGCGTCCAAGCAGGCGTGGGAGCGTCCAAGCAGGCGCGGAAGCGTCCAAGCAGGCGCGGAAGCATGCAAGAAGACGCAGAAGAGTCCAAGCAGGTGCGGAAACGTCCAAGCAGGCGCGGAAGCATGCAAGAAGGCGCAGAAGAGTCCAAGCAGGCGCGGAAGCGTCCAAGCAGGCGCGGAAACGTCCATGTAGGGGCTGAAGCATGCAAGAAGACGCAGAAGCGTCCAAGCAGTCGCGGAAACGTCCAAGCAGGCGCGGTAGCGTCCAACCAGGCGCGGAAGCGTCCAAGCAGTCGCGGAAGCGTCCAAGCAGGCGCGGTAGCGTCCAAGCAGGCGCGGAAACGTCCAAGCATGCGCGGAAGCATGCAAGAAGACGCAGAAGAGTCCAAGCAGGCGCGGAAGCGTCCAAGCAGGCGCGGAAGCATGCAAGAAGACGCAGAAGAGTCCAAGCAGGCGCGGAAGCGTCCAACCAGTCGCGGAAGCGTCCAAGCAGGCGCGGTAGCGTCCAAGCAGTCGCGGAAGCGCCCAAGCAGGCGCGGTAGCGTCCAAGCAGGCGCGGAAGCGTGCAAGCAGTCGCGGAAGCGTCCAAGCAGGCGCGGAAGCATGCAAGAAGACGCAGAAGAGTCCAAGCCGGCGCGGAAGCGTCCAAGCAGGCGCGGTAGAGTCCAAGCAGTCGCGGAAGCGTCCAAGCAGGTGCGGTAGCGTCCAAGCAGGCGCGGAAACGTCCAAGCATGCGCGGAAGCATGCAAGAAGACGCAGAAGCGTCCAAGCAGGCGCGGAAGCATGCAAGAAGGCGCCGAAGAGTCCAAGCAGGCGCGGAAGCGTCCAAGCAGGCGCGGAAACGTCCATGTAGGGGCTGAAGCATGCAAGAAGGCGCAGAAGAGTCCAAACAGGCGCGTAAGCGTCCAAGCAGTCGCGGAAGCGTCCAAGCAATCGCGGAAGCGTCCAAGCAGGCGCGGAAGCGTCCGAGCAGGCGCGGAACCGTGCAAGCAGGCGCGGAAGCGTCCAAGCAGGCGCGGAAGCGTCCAAGCAGGCGCGGAAACGTCCAAGCAGGCGCGGAAGCATGCAAGAAGGCGCAGAAGAGTCCAACCAGGCGCGGAAGCAAGCAAGAAGGCGCAGAAGAGTCCAACCAGGCGCGGAAACGTCCGAGCAGGCGCGGAACCGTGCAAGCAGGCGCGGAAGCGTCCAAGCAGGCGCGGAAGCGTCCAAGCAGACGCGGAAGCGTCCAAGCAGGCGCGGAAGCGTCCAAGCAGGCGCGGAAGCGTGCAACCAGGCGCGGAAGCGTCCAAGCAGGCGCGGAAGCGTCCAAGCAGGCGCGGAAGCGGCCAAGCAGCCGCTGAAGCGTGCAACCAGGCGCGGAAGCGTCCAAGCAGGCGCGGAAGCGCCCAAGCAGTCGCGGAAGCGTCCAAGCAGGCGCGGAAGCGTGCAACCAGGCGCGGAAGCGTCCAAGCAGGCGCGGAAGCGTCCAAGCAGGCGCGGAAGCGGCCAAGCAGCCGCTGAAGCGTGCAACCAGGCGCGGAAGCGTCCAAGCAGGCGCGGAAGCGCCCAAGCAGTCGCGGAAACGTCCAAGCAGGCGCGGAAGCATGCAAGAAGGCACAGAAGAGTCCAAGCAGGAGCGGAAGCGTCCAAGCAGGCGCGGAAGCGTCCAAGCAGGCGCGGAAGCGTGCAACCAGGCGCGGAAGCGTCCAAGCAGGCGCGGAAGCGTCCAAGCAGGCGCGGAAGCGTGCAACCAGGCGCGGAAGCGTCCAAGCAGGCGCGGAAGCGTCCAAGCAGGCGCGGAAGCGTCCAAGCAGCCGCTGAAGCGTCCAAGCAGGCGCGGAAGCGTCCAAGCAGGCGCAGAAGAGTCCAAGCAGCCGCGGAAGCGTCCAAACAGTCGCAGAAGCGTCCAAGCAGGCGCGGTAGCGTCCAAGCAGGCGCGGAAGCGTCCAAGCAGGCGCGGAAGCGTCCAAGCAGGCGCGGAAGCGTCCAAGCAGGCGCGGAAGCGTCCAACCAGGCGCGGAAGCGTGCAAGCAGGCGCGGAAACGTCCAAGCAGGCGCGGAAGCATGCAAGAAGGCGCAGAAGAGTCCAAGCAGGCGCGGAAGCGTCCAAGCAGGCGCGGAAGCGTCCAAGCAGTCGCGGAACCGTGCAAGCAGGCGCGGAAGCGTACAAGCATGCGCCGTGGCGTCCAAGCAGGCGCAGAAGCATCCATATAGGCGCGGAAGTGTCCAAGCAGGCGCGGTAGAGTCCGAGCAGGCGCGGAAGCATGCAAGAAGGCGCAGAAGAGTCCAAGCAGGCGCGGAAGCATCCATATAGGCGCGGTGGCGTCCAAGCAGGCGCGGAAGCATCCATATAGGCGCGGAAGCGTCCAAGGAGGCGCGGAAGCGTTCAAGCATGCGCGGATGCGTCCAAGCAGGCGCGGTAGCGTCCAAGCAGGCGCGGAAGCGTCCAAGCATGCGCGGAAGCGTCCAAGCAGGCGCGGAAGCTTCCAAGCAGGCGCGGAAGCGTCCAAGCAGGCGCGGAAGCGTCCAAGCAGGCGCGGAAGCGTCCAAGCAGTCGCGGAAGCGTCCAAGCAGGCGCGGAAGCGTCCAAGCAGGCGCGGAAGCGTCCAAGCAGGCGCGGAAGCGTCCAAGTAGGCGGGGAAGCGTCCAAGCAGGCGCGGAAACGTCCAAGGAGGCGTGGAAGAGTCCAAGCAGGCGCGGCAGCATCTAAGCAGGCGCGGAAGCGTCCAAGCAGACGCGGAAGCGTCCAAGCAGGCGCGGAAGCGTCCAAGCAGGCGCGGAAGCGTGCAACCAGGCGCGGAAGCGTCCAAGCAGGCGCGGAAGCGTCCAAGCAGGCGCGGAAGCGTCCAAGCAGCCGCTGAAGCGTGCAACCAGGCGCGGAAGCGTCCAAGCAGGCGCGGAAGCGCCCAAGCAGTCGCGGAAACGTCCAAGCAGGCGCGGAAGCATGCAAGAAGGCACAGAAGAGTCCAAGCAGGAGCGGAAGCGTCCAAGCAGACGCAGAAGCGTCCAAGCAGGCGCGGTAGCGTGCAAGCAGGCGCGGAAGCGTCCAAGCAGGCGCGGAAGCGTGCAACCAGGCGCGGAAGCGTCCAAGCAGGCGCGGAAGCGTCCAAGCAGGCGCGGAAGCGTCCAAGCAGCCGCTGAAGCGTGCAACCAGGCGCGGAAGCGTCCAAGCAGGCGCGGAAGCGCCCAAGCAGTCGCGGAAACGTCCAAGCAGGCGCGGAAGCATGCAAGAAGGCACAGAAGAGTCCAAGCAGGCGCGGAAGCGTCCAAGCAGACGCAGAAGCGTCCAAGCAGGCGCGGAAGCGTCCAAGCAGGCGCGGAAGCGTCCAAGCAGGCGCGGAAGCGTCCAACCAGGCGCGGAAGCGTGCAAGCAGGCGCGGAAACGTCCAAGCAGGCGCGGAAGCATGCAAGAAGGCGCAGAAGAGTCCAAGCAGGCGCGGAAGCGTCCAAGCAGGCGCGGAAGCGTCCAAGCAGTCGCGGAACCGTGCAAGCAGGCGCGGAAGCGTACAAGCATGCGCCGTGGCGTCCAAGCAGGCGCAGAAGCATCCATATAGGCGCGGAAGTGTCCAAGCAGGCGCGGTAGAGTCCGAGCAGGCGCGGAAGCATGCAAGAAGGCGCAGAAGAGTCCAAGCAGGCGCGGAAGCATCCATATAGGCGCGGTGGCGTCCAAGCAGGCGCGGAAGCATCCATATAGGCGCGGAAGCGTCCAAGGAGGCGCGGAAGCGTTCAAGCATGCGCGGATGCGTCCAAGCAGGCGCGGTAGCGTCCAAGCAGGCGCGGAAGCGTCCAAGTAGGCGGGGAAGCGTCCAAGCAGGCGCGGAAACGTCCAAGGAGGCGTGGAAGAGTCCAAGCAGGCGCGGCAGCATCTAAGCAGGCGCGGAAGCGTCCAAGCAGACGCGGAAGCGTCCAAGCAGGCGCGGAAGCGTCCAAGCAGGCGCGGAAGCGTGCAACCAGGCGCGGAAGCGTCCAAGCAGGCGCGGAAGCGTCCAAGCAGGCGCGGAAGCGTCCAAGCAGCCGCTGAAGCGTGCAAGCAGGCGCGGAAGCGTCCAAGCAGACGCGGAAGCGTCCAAGCAGTCGCGGAAGCGTCCAAGCAGGCGCGGAAGCGTGCAACCAGGCGCGGAAGCGTCCAAGCAGGCGCGGAAGCGTCCAAGCAGGCGCGGAAGCGGCCAAGCAGCCGCTGAAGCGTGCAACCAGGCGCGGAAGCGTCCAAGCAGGCGCGGAAGCGCCCAAGCAGTCGCGGAAACGTCCAAGCAGGCGCGGAAGCATGCAAGAAGGCACAGAAGAGTCCAAGCAGGAGCGGAAGCGTCCAAGCAGACGCAGAAGCGTCCAAGCAGGCGCGGTAGCGTGCAAGCAGGCGCGGAAGCGTCCAAGCAGGCGCGGAAGCGTGCAACCAGGCGCGGAAGCGTCCAAGCAGGCGCGGAAGCGTCCAAGCAGGCGCGGAAGCGTGCAACCAGGCGCGGAAGCGTCCAAGCAGGCGCGGAAGCGTCCAAGCAGGCGCGGAAGCGTCCAAGCAGCCGCTGAAGCGTCCAAGCAGGCGCGGAAGCGTCCAAGCAGGCGCAGAAGAGTCCAAGCAGCCGCGGAAGCGTCCAAACAGTCGCAGAAGCGTCCAAGCAGGCGCGGTAGCGTCCAAGCAGGCGCGGAAGCGTCCAAGCAGGCGCGGAAGCGTCCAAGCAGGCGCGGAAGCGTCCAAGCAGGCGCGGAAGCGTCCAACCAGGCGCGGAAGCGTGCAAGCAGGCGCGGAAACGTCCAAGCAGGCGCGGAAGCATGCAAGAAGGCGCAGAAGAGTCCAAGCAGGCGCGGAAGCGTCCAAGCAGGCGCGGAAGCGTCCAAGCAGTCGCGGAACCGTGCAAGCAGGCGCGGAAGCGTACAAGCATGCGCCGTGGCGTCCAAGCAGGCGCAGAAGCATCCATATAGGCGCGGAAGTGTCCAAGCAGGCGCGGTAGAGTCCGAGCAGGCGCGGAAGCATGCAAGAAGGCGCAGAAGAGTCCAAGCAGGCGCGGAAGTGTCCAAGCAGGCGCGGAAGCGTTCAAGCATGCGCGGATGCGTCCAAGCAGGCGCGGTAGCGTCCAAGCAGGCGCGGAAGCGTCCAAGCATGCGCGGAAGCGTCCAAGCAGGCGCGGAAGCTTCCAAGCAGGCGCGGAAGCGTCCAAGCAGGCGCGGAAGCGTCCAAGCAGGCGCGGAAGCGTCCAAGCAGTCGCGGAAGCGTCCAAGCAGGCGCGGAAGCGTCCAAGCAGGCGCGGAAGCGTCCAAGCAGGCGCGGAAGCGTCCAAGTAGGCGGGGAAGCGTCCAAGCAGGCGCGGAAACGTCCAAGGAGGCGTGGAAGAGTCCAAGCAGGCGCGGCAGCATCTAAGCAGGCGCGGAAGCGTCCAAGCAGACGCGGAAGCGTCCAAGCAGGCGCGGAAGCGTCCAAGCAGGCGCGGAAGCGTGCAACCAGGCGCGGAAGCGTCCAAGCAGGCGCGGAAGCGTCCAAGCAGGCGCGGAAGCGTCCAAGCAGCCGCTGAAGCGTGCAACCAGGCGCGGAAGCGTCCAAGCAGGCGCGGAAGCGCCCAAGCAGTCGCGGAAACGTCCAAGCAGGCGCGGAAGCATGCAAGAAGGCACAGAAGAGTCCAAGCAGGAGCGGAAGCGTCCAAGCAGACGCAGAAGCGTCCAAGCAGGCGCGGTAGCGTGCAAGCAGGCGCGGAAGCGTCCAAGCAGGCGCGGAAGCGTGCAACCAGGCGCGGAAGCGTCCAAGCAGGCGCGGAAGCGTCCAAGCAGGCGCGGAAGCGTCCAAGCAGCCGCTGAAGCGTGCAACCAGGCGCGGAAGCGTCCAAGCAGGCGCGGAAGCGCCCAAGCAGTCGCGGAAACGTCCAAGCAGGCGCGGAAGCATGCAAGAAGGCACAGAAGAGTCCAAGCAGGCGCGGAAGCGTCCAAGCAGACGCAGAAGCGTCCAAGCAGGCGCGGTAGCGTACAAGCAGTCGCGGAAGCGTCCAAGCAGTCGCGGAAGCGTCCAAGCAGGAGCTGTAACGTCCAAGCAGGCGCGGAAACGTCCAAACAGGCGCGGAAGAGTCCAAGCAGGCGCGGAAGCGTCAAAGCAGGCGCAGAACCGTGCAAGCAGGCGCGGAAGCGTCCAAGCAGGCGCGGAAGCATCCAAGCAGGCGTGAAAGCGTCCAAGCTGGCTTTGAACCGTGCAAGCAGGCGGGGAAGCGTCCAAGCAGTCGCGGAAGTGTCCAAGCAGGCGCGGTAGCGTCCAAGCAGGCGCGGAAGCGTCCAAGCAGGCGCGGAAGCGTCCAAGCAGGCGCGGAAACGTCCAAGCAGGCGCGGAAGAGTCCAAGCAGCCGCTGAAGCGTGCAACCAGGCGCGGAAGCGTCCAAGCAGGCGCGGAAGCGCCCAAGCAGTCGCGGAAACTTCCAAGCAGGCGCGGAAGCATGCAAGAAGGCACAGAAGAGTCCAAGCAGGCGCGGAAGCGTCCAAGCAGACGCAGAAGCGTCCAAGCAGGCGCGGTAGCGTACAAGCAGTCGCGGAAGCGTCCAAGCAGTCGCGGAAGCGTCCAAGCAGGAGCTGTAACGTCCAAGCAGGCGCGGAAACGTCCAAACAGGCGCGGAAGAGTCCAAGCAGGCGCGGAAGCGTCAAAGCAGGCGCAGAACCGTGCAAGCAGGCGCGGAAGCGTCCAAGCAGGCGCGGAAGCATCCAAGCAGGCGTGAAAGCGTCCAAGCTGGCTTTGAACCGTGCAAGCAGGCGGGGAAGCGTCCAAGCAGTCGCGGAAGTGTCCAAGCAGGCGCGGTAGCGTCCAAGCAGGCGCGGAAGCGTCCAAGCAGGCGCGGAAGCGTCCAAGCAGGCGCGGAAACGTCCAAGCAGGCGCGGAAGAGTCCAAGCAGGCGCGGAAGCGTCAAAGCATGCGCAGAACCGTGCAAGCAGGCGCGGAAGCGTCCAAGCAGGCGCGGAAGCATCCAAGCAGGCGTGAAAGCGTCCAAGCTGGCTTTGAACCGTGCAAGCAGGCGGGGAAGCGTCCAAGCAGTCGCGGAAGTGTCCAAGCAGGCGCGGTAGCGTCCAAGCAGGCGCGGAAGCGTCCAAGCAGGCGCGGAAGCGTCCAAGCAGGCGCGAAAGCGTCCAAGCAGGCGTGGAAGAGTCCAAGCAGGCGCGGGAGCGTCCAAGCAGGCGTGAAAGCGTCCAAGCAGTCGCAGAAGCGTCCAAGCAGGCGCGGTAGCGTCCAAGCAGGCGCGGAAGCGTCCAAGCAGGCGCGGAAGCGTCCAAGCAGGCGTGGAAGAGTCCAAGCAGGCGCGGAAACGTCCAAGCAGGCGCGGAAGCATGCAAGAAGGCGCAGAAGAGTCCAACCAGGCGCGGAAACGTCCGAGCAGGCGCGGAACCGTGCAAGCAGGCGCGGAAGCGTCCAAGCAGGCGCGGAAGCGTCCAAGCAGACGCGGAAGCGTCCAAGCAGGCGCGGAAGCGTCCAAGCAGGCGCGGAAGCGTCCAAGCAGGCGTGGAAGAGTCCAAGCAGGCGCGGAAACGTCCAAGCAGGCGCGGAAGCATGCAAGAAGGCGCAGAAGAGTCCAACCAGGCGCGGAAACGTCCGAGCAGGCGCGGAACCGTGCGAGCAGGCGCGGAAGCGTCCAAGCAGACGCGGAAGCGTCCAAGCAGGCGCGGAAGCGTCCAAGCAGGCGCGGAAGCGTGCAACCAGGCGCGGAAGCGTCCAAGCAGGCGCGGAAGCGTCCAAGCAGGCGCGGAAGCGGCCAAGCAGCCGCTGAAGCGTGCAACCAGGCGCGGAAGCGTCCAAGCAGGCGCGGAAGCGCCCAAGCAGTCGCGGAAACGTCCAAGCAGGCGCGGAAGCATGCAAGAAGGCACAGAAGAGTCCAAGCAGGAGCGGAAGCGTCCAAGCAGACGCAGAAGCGTCCAAGCAGGCGCGGTAGCGTGCAAGCAGGCGCGGAAGCGTCCAAGCAGGCGCGGAAGCGTGCAACCAGGCGCGGAAGCGTCCAAGCAGGCGCGGAAGCGTCCAAGCAGGCGCGGAAGCGTCCAAGCAGCCGCTGAAGCGTGCAACCAGGCGCGGAAGCGTCCAAGCAGGCGCGGATGCGCCCAAGAAGTCGCGGAAACGTCCAAGCAGGCGCGGAAGCATGCAAGAAGGCACAGAAGAGTCCAAGCAGGCGCGGAAGCGTCCAAGCAGACGCAGAAGCGTCCAAGCAGGCGCGGTAGCGTACAAGCAGTCGCGGAAGCGTCCAAGCAGTCGCGGAAGCGTCCAAGCAGGAGCTGTAACGTCCAAGCAGGCGCGGAAACGTCCAAACAGGCGCGGAAGAGTCCAAGCAGGCGCGGAAGCGTCAAAGCAGGCGCAGAACCGTGCAAGCAGGCGCGGAAGCGTCCAAGCAGGCGCGGAAGCATCCAAGCAGGCGTGAAAGCGTCCAAGCTGGCTTTGAACCGTGCAAGCAGGCGGGGAAGCGTCCAAGCAGTCGCGGAAGTGTCCAAGCAGGCGCGGTAGCGTCCAAGCAGGCGCGGAAGCGTCCAAGCAGGCCCGGAAGCGTCCAAGCAGGCGCGGAAGCGTCCAAGCAGGCGTGGAAGAGTCCAAGCAGGCGCGGGAGCGTCCAAGCAGGCGTGAAAGCGTCCAAGCAGTCGCAGAAGCGTCCAAGCAGGCGCGGTAGCGTCCAAGCAGGCGCGGAAGCGTCCAAGCAGGCGCGGAAGCGTCCAAGCAGGCGCGGAAGCGTCCAAGCAGGCGCGGAAGCATGCAAGAAAGCGCAGAAGAGTCCAAGAAGGCGCGGAAGCGTCCAAGCAAGCGCGGAAGCGTCCAAGCAGTCGCGGAAGCGTCCAAGCAGGCGCCGAAGCGTCCAAGCAGGAGCGTAAGCGTCCAAGTAATCGCGGAAGCATGCAAGAAGGCGCAGAAGAGTTCAAGCAGTCGTGGAAGCGTCCAAGCAGGCGCTCAAGCGTCCAAGCAGTCGCGGAAGCGGCCAAACAGGCGCGGAAGCGTCCATGCAGCCGCGGAAGCGTCCAAGCAGTCGCGGAAGTGTCCAAGCAGGCGCGGTAGCGTCCAAGCAGGCGCGGAAGCGTCCACGCAGGCGCGGAAGCGTCCAAGCAGGCGTGAAAGCGTCCAAGCAGGCGCGGCAGCGTGCAAGAAGGCGCGGAAGCGTCCAAGCAGGCGCGGAAACGTCCAAACAGGCGCGGAAGCGTCCAAGCAGTCGCGGAAGCGTCCAAGCAGGCGCGGAACCGTGCAAGCAGGCGCGGAAGCGTCCAAGCAGGCGCGGAAGCGTCCAAGCAGGCGCGGAAGCGTCCAAGCAGTCGCGGAAGCGTCCAAGCAGGCGCGATAGCGTCCAAGCAGGCGCGGAAACGTCCAAGCAGGCGCGGAAGCGTCCAAGCAGGCGCGGAATCGTCCAAGCAGTCGCGGAAGAGTCCAAGCAGGCGCGGAAGAGTCCTAGCCGGCGCGGAAGCATCCATACAGGCGCGGAAGTGTCCAAGCAGTCGCGGAAGCGTCCAAGCAGTCGCAGAAGAGTCCAAGCAGGCGCGGAAGCGTCCAGCAGGCGTGGGAGCGTCCAGGCAGGCGCGAAACCGTGCAAGCAGGCGCGGAAGCGTCCGAGGAGGCGCGGAAGCATGCAAGAAGGCGCAGAAGAGACCAAGCAGGCGCGGAAGCGTCCAAGCAGGCGCGGAAGCGTCCAAGCAGGCGCGGAAGCATGCAAGAAAGCGCAGAAGAGTCCAAGAAGGCGCGGAAGCGTCCAAGCAGGCGCGGAAGCGTCCAAGCAGTAGCGGAAGCGTCCAAGCAGGCGCCGAAGCGTCCAAGCAGGAGCGTAAGCGTCCAAGTAATCGCGGAAGCATGCAAGAAGGCGCAGAAGAGTTCAAGCAGTCGTGGAAGCGTCCAAGCAGGCGCTCAAGCGTCCAAGAAGTCGCGGAAGCGGCCAAACAGGCGCGGAAGCGTCCATGCAGCCGCGGAAGCGTCCAAGCAGGCGTGGAAGAGTCCAAGCAGGCGCGGAAGCATGCAAGAAGGCGCAGAAGAGTCCAACCAGGTCGCGGAAGCGTCCGAGCAGGCGCGGAACCGTGCAAGCAGGCGCGGAAGCGTCCAAGCAGGCGCGGAAGCGTCCAAGCAGGCGCGGAAGCGTCCAAGCTGGCGCGGAAGCGTCCAAGCAGGCGTGGATCCGTGCAAGCAGGCGCGGAAGCGTCCAAGCAGGCGCGGAAGCGTCCAAGCAGGCGCGGTAGCGTCCAAGCAGTCGCGGAAGCGTCCAAGCAGGCGCGGTAGCGTCCAAGCAGGCGCGGAAACTTCCAAGTAGGCGCGGAAGCATGCAAGAAGGCGCAGAAGCGTCCAAGCAGGCGCGGAAGCGTCCAAGCAGGCGCGGAAGCTTCCAAGCAGGCGCGGAAGCGTCCAAGCAGGCGCGGATGCGTCCAAGCAGTCGCGGAAGCGTCCAAGCAGGCGCGGAAGCGCCCAAGCAGGCGCAGAAGCGTCCAAGCAGGCGCGGAAGCGTCCAAGCAGGCGCGGAAGCTTCCAAGCAGGCGCGGAAGCGTCCAAGCAGGCGCGGATGCGTCCAAGCAGTCGCGGAAGCGTCCAAGCAGGCGCGGAAGCGCCCAAGCAGGCGCAGAAGCGTCCAAGCAGGCGCGGAAGCGTCCAAGCTGGCGCGGAAGCGTTCAAGCAGGCGCGGTAGCGTCCAAGCAGGCGCGGAAGCGTCCAAGCAGGCGCGGATCCGTGCAAGCAGGCGCGGAAGCGTCCAAGCAGGCGCGGAAACGTGCAACCAGGCGCGGAAGCGTCCAAGCTGGCGCGGAAGCGTTCAAGCAGGCGCGGTAGCGTCCAAGCAGGCGCGGAAGCGTCCAAGCAGGCGAGGAAGCATGCAAGAAGGCGCGGAAGCGTCCAAGCATGCGCGGTAGCGTCCAAGCAGGCGCGGAAACGTCGAAGCAGGTGCGGAAGCATGAAAGAAGCCGCAGAAGAGTCCAAGCAGGCACGGAAGCGTGCAAGCAGTCGCGGAAGCGTCCAAGCAGGCGCGGAAGCGTCCAAGCAGGCGCGGAAGCTTCCAAGCAGGCGCGGATGCGTCCAAGCAGGCGCGGAAGCGTCCAAGCAGTCGCGGAAGCGTCCAAGCAGGCGCGGAAGCGTCCAAGCAGGCGCAGAAGCGTCCAAGCAGGCGCGGAAGCGTCCAAGTAGGCGGGGAAGCGTCCAAGCAGGCGCGGAAACGTCCAAGGAGGCGTGGAAGAGTCCAAGCAGGCGCGGCAGCATCTAAGCAGGCGCGGAAGCGTCCAAGCAGTCGCGGAAGCGTCCAAGCAGGCGCGGAAGCGTCCATGCAGGCGCGGAAGCGTCCAAGCAGGCGCGGAAGCGTCCAAGCAGGCGCGGAAGCGTCCAAGCAGGCGCGGAAGCGTCCAAGCAGGCGCGGAAGCGTCCAAGCAGGCGCGCAAGCGTCCAAGCAGGCGTGGAAGAGTCCATGCAGGCGCGGAAGCGTCCAAGCAGGCGCGGAAGCGTCCAAGCAGACGCGGAAGCGTCCAAGAATGCGCGGAAGCGTCCAAGCAGGCGCGGTAACGTCCAAGCAGGCGCGGAAGCGTCCAAGCAGGCGCGGAAGCGTCCAAGCAGGCGCGGAAGCGTCCAAGCAGGCGCGGAAGCGTCCAAGCAGTCGCGGAAGCGTCCAAGCAGGCGCGGAAGCGTCCATGCAGGCGCGGAAACGTCCAAGCAGGCGCGGAAGCGTCCAAGCAGGCGCGGAAGCGTCCAAGCAGGCGCGGAAGCGTCCAAGCAGGCGCGGAAGCGTCCAAGCAGGCGCGCAAGCGTCCAAGCAGGCGTGGAAGAGTCCATGCAGGCGCGGAAGCGTCCAAGCAGGCGCGGAAGCGTCCAAGCAGACGCGGAAGCGTCCAAGAATGCGCGGAAGCGTCCAAGCAGGCGCGGTAACGTCCAAGCAGGCGCGGAAGCGTCCAAGCAGGCGCGGAAGCGTCCAAGCAGGCGCGGAAGCGTCCAAGCAGGCGCGGAAGCGTCCAAGCAGGCGCGGAAGCGTCCAAGCAGGCGCGGAAGCGTCCAAGCAGGCGCGGAAGCGTCCAAGCAGGCGCGGAAGCGTCCAAGCAGCCGCTGAAGCGTCCAAGCTGGCGCGGTAGCGTCCAAGCAGGCGCGGAAACGTCCAAGTAGGCGCGGAAGCATCCAAGCAGTCGCGGAAGCGTCCAAGCAGGCGCAGAAGCGTCCAAGCAGGCGCGGAAGCGTGCAACCAGGCGCGGAAGCGTCCAAGCAGGCGCGGATCCGTGCAAGCAGGCGCGGAAGCGTCCAAGCAGGCGCGGAAGCGTGCAACCAGGCGCGGAAGCGTCCAAGCTGGCGCGGAAGCGTCCAAGCAGGCGCGGATCCGTGCAAGCAGGCGCGGAAGCGTCCAAGCAGGCGCGGAAGCGTCCAAGCAGGCGCGGTAGCGTCCAAGCAGTCGCGGAAGCGTCCAAGCAGGCGCGGTAGCGTCCAAGCAGGCGCGGAAACTTCCAAGTAGGCGCGGAAGCATGCAAGAAGGCGCAGAAGCGTCCAAGCAGGCGCGGAAGCGTCCAAGTAGGCGCGGAAGCGTCCAAGGAGGCGCGGAAACGTCCAAGGAGGCGTGGAAGTGTCCAAGCAGGCGCGGCAGCGTCTAAGCAGGCGCGGAAGCGTCCAAGCAGGCGCGTAAGCGTGCAACCAGGCGCGGAAGCGTCCAAGCAGGCGCGGAAGCGTCCAAGCAGCCGCTGAAGCGTCCAAGCTGGCGCGGTAGCGTCCAAGCAGGCGCGGAAACGTCCAAGTAGGCGCGGAAACATCCAAGCAGTCGCGGAAGCGTCCAAGCAGACGCGGAAGAGTCCAAGCAGGCGCGGAAGCGTGCAACCAGGCGCGGATCCGTGCAAGCAGGCGCGGAAGCGTCCAAGCAGGCGCGGTAGCGTCCAAGCAGGCGCGGAAACGTCGAAGCAGGTGCGGAAGCATGAAAGAAGCCGCAAAAGAGTCGAAGCAGGCGCGGAAGCGTCCAAGCAGTCGCGGAAGCGTCCAAGCAGGCGCGGTAGCGTCCAAGCAGGCGCGGTAGCGTCCAAGCAGGCGCGGAAGCGTCCAAGCAGGCGTGGTAGCGTCCAAGCAGGCGCGGAAACGTCCAAGCAGGCGCGGAAGCATGCAAGAAGACGCAGAAGAGTCCAAGCAGGCGCGGAAGCGTCCAAGCAGGCGCGGAAGCGTCCAAGCAGGCGCGGAAGCGCCCAAGCAGTCGCGGAAACGTCCAAGCAGGCGCGGAAGCATGCAAGAAGGCGCAGAAGAGTCCAAGCAGGCGCGGAAGCGTCCAAGCAGTCGCAGAAGCGTCCAAGCAGGCGCGGTAGCGTCCAAGCAGGCGCGGAAACGTCCAAGCAGGCGCGGAAGCATGCAAGAAGGCGCAGAAGAGTCCAAGCAGGCGCAGAAGAGTCCAAGCAGGCGCGGAAGCGTCCAAGCAGGCGCGGAAGCGTCCAAGCAGGCGCGGAAGCGTGCAACCAGGCGCGGAAGCGTCCAAGCAGGCGCGGATCCGTGAAAGCAGGCGCGGAAGCGTCCAAGCAGGCGCGGAAGCGTCCAAGCAGGCGCGGAAGCGTCCAAGCAGCCGCTGAAGCGTCCAAGCTGGCGCGGTAGCGTCCAAGCAGGCGCGGAAACGTCCAAGTAGGCGCGGAAGCATCCAAGCAGTCGCGGAAGCGTCCAAGCAGGCGCGGAAGCGTCCAAGCAGGCGCGGAAGCGTGCAACCAGGCGCGGAAGCGTCCAAGCTGGCGCGGAAGCGTTCAAGCAGGCGCGGTAGCGTCCAAGCAGGCGCGGAAGCGTCCAAGCAGGCGAGGAAGCGTCCAAGCAGACGCGGAAGCGTGCAGCCAGGCGCAGAAGCGTCCAAGCAGGCGCGGATCCGTGCAAGCAGGCGCGGAAGCGTCCAAGCAGGCGCGGTAGCGTCCAAGCAGGCGCGGAAACGTCGAAGCAGGTGCGGAAGCATGAAAGAAGCCGCAGAAGAGTCGAAGCAGGCGCGGAAGCGTCCAAGCAGTCGCGGAAGCGTCCAAGCAGGCGCGGTAGCGTCCAAGCAGGCGCGGTAGCGTCCAAGCAGGCGCGGAAGCGTCCAAGCAGGCGTGGTAGCGTCCAAGCAGGCGCGGAAACGTCCAAGCAGGCGCGGAAGCGTCCAAGCAGGCGCGGAAACATCCAAGCAGTCGCGGAAGCGTCCAAGCAGGCGCGGTAGCGTCCAAGCAGGCGCGGAAACGTCGAAGCAGGTGCGGAAGCATGAAAGAAGCCGCAGAAGAGTCCAAGCAGGCACGGAAGCGTCCAAGCAGTCGCGGAAGCGTCCAAGCAGGCGCGGAAGCGTCCAAGCAGGCGCGGAAGCGTCCAAGCAGGCGCGGAAGCGTCCAAGCAGGCGCGGAAGCGTCCAAGCAGGCGCGGAAGCGTGCAACCAGGCGCGGAAGCGTCCAAGCAGGCGCGGAAGCGTCCAAGCAGCCGCTGAAGCGTCCAAGCTGGCGCGGTAGCGTCCAAGCAGTCGCGGAAACGTCCAAGTAGGCGCGGAAACATCCAAGCAGTCGCGGAAGCGTCCAAGCAGGCGCGGAAGCGTCCAAGCAGGCGCGAAAGCGTGCAACCAGGCGCGGAAGCGTCCAAGCAGGCGCGGATCCGTCAAAGCAGGCGCGGAAGCGTCCAAGCAGGCGCGGAAGCGTCCAAGCAGGCGCGGAAGCGTCCAAGCAGGCGCGGAAGCGTCCAAGTAGGCGGGGAAGCGTCCAAGCAGGCGCGGAAACGTCCAAGGAGGCGCGGAAGCATGCAAGAAGGCGCAGAAGAGTCCAAGCAGGCGCGGAAGCGTCCAAGCAGTCGCAGAAGCGTCCAAGCAGGCGCGGTAGCGTCCAAGCAGGCGCGGAAACGTCAAAGCAGGCGCGGAAGCATGCAAGAAGGCGCAGAAGAGTCCAAGCAGGCGCAGAAGAGTCCAAGCAGGCGCGGTAGCGTCCAAGCAGGCGCGGAAACGTATAAGCAGGCACGGAAGCATGCAAGAAGGCGCAAAAGAGTCCAAGCAGGCGCGGAAGCGTCCAAGCAGTCGCAGAAGCGTCCAAGCAGGCGCGGAAGCGTCCAAGCAGGAGCGTAAGCATCCAAGTAGGCGCGGAAGCATGCAAGAAGGCGCAGAATTGTCCAAGGAGGCGCGGGAGCGTCCAAGCAGGCGCGGAAGCGTCCAAGCAGGCGCGGAAACGTATAAGCAGGCGCGGAAGCATGCAAGAAGGCGCAGAAGAGTCCAAGCAGGCGCGGAAGCGTCCAAGCAGTCGCAGAAGCGTCCAAGCAGGCGCGGTAGCGTCCAAGCAGGCGCGGAAACGTCCAAGCAGGCGCGGAAGCATGCAAGAAGGCGCAGAAGAGTCCAAGCAGGCGCAGAAGAGTCCAAGCAGGCGCGGTAGCGTCCAAGCAGGCGCGGAAACGTATAAGCAGGCACGGAAGCATGCAAGAAGGCGCAAAAGAGTCCAAGCAGGCGCGGAAGCGTCCAAGCAGTCGCAGAAGCGTCCAAGCAGGCGCGGAAGCGTCCAAGCAGGAGCGTAAGCATCCAAGTAGGCGCGGAAGCATGCAAGAAGGCGCAGAATTGTCCAAGGAGGCGCGGGAGCGTCCAAGCAGGCGCGGTAGCGTCCAAGCAGGCGCGGTAGCGTGCAAGCAGGCGCGGAAGCGTCCAAGCAGGCGCGGAAGCGTCCAAGCAGGCGCGGAAGCGTCCAAGCAGGCGCGGAAGCGTTCAAGCAGGCGCGGAAGCGGCCAAGCAGGCGCGGAAGCGTCCAAGCAGTCGCGGAAGCGTCCAAGCAGGCGCGGAAGCGTCCAAGCAGTCGCGGAAGCGTCCAAGCAGGCGCGGAAGCGTCCAAGCAGGCGCGGAAGCGTGCAACCAGGCGCGGAAGCGTCCAAGCAGGCGCGGATCCGTGCATGCAGGCGCGGAAGCGTCCAAGCAGTCGCGGAAGCGTGCAACCAGGCGCGGAAGCGTCCAAGCAGGCGCGGAAGCGTCCAAGCAGGCGCTGAAGCATCCAAGCAGGCGCGGAAACGTCCAAGCAGCCGCGGAAGCATCCATATAGGCGCGGAAGCGTCCAAGCAGGCGCGGAAGCGTCCAAGCAGGCGCGGAAGCGTCCAAGCAGGCGCGGAAGCGTCAAAGCAGGCGTGGAAGAGTCCAAGCAGGCGCGGAAACGTCCAAGCAGGCGAGGAAGCATATAAGAAGGCGCAGAAGAGTCCAACCAGGCGCGGAAGCGTCCGAGCAGGCGCGGAACCGTGCAAGCAGGCGCGGAAGCGTCCAAGCAGGCGCGGAAGCGTCCAAGCAGGCGCGGAAGCGTGCAACCAGGCGCGGAAGCGTCCAAGCAGGCGCGGAAGCGTCCAAGCAGGCGCGGAAGCGTCCAAGCAGGCGTGAAAGCGTCCAAGCTGGCGCGGTAGCGTCCAAGCAGGAGCGGAAACGTCCAAGCAGGCGCGGAAGCATGCAAGAAGGCGCAGAAGAGTCCAAGCAGCCGCGGAAGCGTCCAAACAGTCGCAGAAGCGTCCAAGCAGGCGCGGTAGCGTCCAAGCAGGCGCGGAAGCGTCCAAGCAGGCGCGGAAGCGTCCAAGCAGGCGCGGAAGCGTCCAAGCAGGCGCGGAAGCGTCCAACCAGGCGCGGAAGCGTGCAACCAGGCGCGGAAGCGTCCAAGCAGGCGCGGATCCGTGAAAGCAGGCGCTGAAGCGTCCAAGCAGGCGCGGAAGCGTCCAAGCAGGCGCGGAAGCGTCCAAGCAGGCGCGGAAGCGTCCAAGCAGGCGCGGAAGCGTCCAACCAGGCGCGGAAGCGTGCAACCAGGCGCGGAAGCGTCCAAGCAGGCGCGGATCCGTGAAAGCAGGCGCTGAAGCGTCCAAGCAGGCGCGGAAGCGTCCAAGCAGGCGCGGAAGCGCCCAAGCAGTCGCGGAAACGTCCAAGCAGGCGCGGAAGCATGCAAGAAGGCGCAGAAGAGTCCAAGCAGGCGCGGAAACGTCCAAGCAGGCGCGGAAGCATGCAAGAAGGCGCAGAAGAGTCCAAGCAGGCGCGGAAGCGTACAAGCAGTCGCAGAAGCGTCCAAGCAGGCGCGGTAGCATCCAAGCAGGCGCGGAAGCGTCCAAGCAGGCGCGGAAGCGTCCAAGCAGGCGTGAAAGCGTCCAAGCTGGCGCGGTAGCGTCCAAGCAGGCGCGGAAACGTCCAAGCAGGCGCGGAAACGTCCAAGTAGGCGCGGAAGCATGCAAGAAGGCGCAGAAGAGCCCAAGCAGGCGTGGAAGCGTCCAAGCAGGCGCGGAAGCGTCCAAGCAGGCGCGGAAGCGTCCAAGCAGGCGCGGAAGCGTCCAAGCAGGCGTGAAAGCGTCCAAGCTGGCGCGGTAGCGTCCAAGCAGGCGCGGAAACGTCCAAGCAGGCGCGGAAACGTCCAAGTAGGCGCGGAAGCATGCAAGAAGGCGCAGAAGAGTCCAAGCAGGCGTGGAAGCGTCCAAGCAGTCGCTGAAGCGTCCAAGCTGGCGCGGTAGCGTCCAAGCAGGCGCGGAAACGGCCAAGCAGGCGCGGAAGCGTCCAAGCAGGCGCGGAAGCGTCCAAGCAGGCGCGGAAGCGTCCAAGCAGGCGCGGAAGCGTCCAAGCAGGCGTGAAAGCGTCCAAGCTGGCGCGGTAGCGTCCAAGCAGGCGCGGAAACGTCCAAGCAGGCGCGGAAACGTCCAAGTAGGCGCGGAAGCATGCAAGAAGGCGCAGAAGAGTCCAAGCAGGCGTGGAAGCGTCCAAGCAGTCGCTGAAGCGTCCAAGCTGGCGCGGTAGCATCCAAGCAGGCGCGGAAACGTCCAAGCAGGCGCGGAAGCATGCAAGAAGGCGCAGAAGAGTCCAAGCAGGCGCAGAAGAGTCCAAGCAGGCGCGGTAGCGTCCAAGCAGGCGCGGAAACGTATAAGCAGGCACGGAAGCATGCAAGATGGCGCAAAAGAGTCCAAGCAGGCGCGGTAGCGTCCAAGCAGTCGCAGAAGCGTCCAAGCAGGCGCGGAAACGTCCAAGCAGGAGCGTAAGCATCCAAGTAGGCGCGGAAGCATGCAAGAAGGCGCAGAATTGTCCAAGGAGGCGCGGGAGCGTCCAAGCAGGCGCGGTAGCGTCCAAGCAGGCGCGGTAGCGTGCAAGCAGGCGCGGAAGCGTCCAAGCAGGAGCGGAAGCGTCCAAGCAGGCGCGGAAGCGTCCAACCAGGCGCGGAAGCGTCCAAGCAGGCGCGGATCCGTTCATGCAGGCGCGGAAGCGTCCAAGCAGTCGCGGAAGCGTGCAACCAGGCGCGGAAGCGTCCAAGCAGGCGCGGAAGCGTGCAAGCAGGCGCGGAAGCGTCCAAGCAGTCGCGGAAGCGTTCAAGCAGGCGCGGAAGCGTCCAAGCAGGCGCGGAAGCGTCCAAGCAGGCGCGGAAGCGTCAAGCAGGCGCGGAAGCGTCCAAGCAGGCGCGGAAGAGTCCTAGCCGGCGCGGAAGCATCCATACAGGCGCGGAAGCGTCCAAGCAGCCGCGGAAGCGTCCAAGCAGGCGCAGAAGAGTCCAAGCAGGCGCGGAAGCGTCCAAGCAGGCGTGGGAGCGTCCAAGCAGGCGCGAAACCGTGCAAGCAGGCGCGGAAGCGTCCGAGGAGGCGCGGAAGCATGCAAGAAGGCGCAGAAGAGTCCAAGCAGGCGCGGAAGCGTCCAAGCAGTCGCGGAAGCGTCCAAGCAGGCGCGGAAGAGTCCTAGCCGGCGCAGAAGAGTCCAAGCAGGCGCGGAAGCGTCCAAGCAGGCGTGGGAGCGTCCAAGCAGGCGCGAAACCGTGCAAGCAGGCGCGGAAGCGTCCGAGGAGGCGCGGAAGCATGCAAGAAGGCGCAGAAGAGTCCTAGCCGGCGCGGAAGCATCCATACAGGCGCGGAAGCGTCCAAGCATTCGCGGAAGCGTCCAAGCAGGCGCGGAAGCGTCCAAGCAGTCGCGGAAGCGTCCAAGCAGGCGCGGTAGCGTCCAAGCAGGCGCGGAAACGTCCAAGCAGTCGCGGAAGCGTCCAAGCAGGCGCGGAAGCGTGCAAGCAGGCTCGGAAGCGTCCAAGCAGGCGCGGAAGCGTCCAAGCAGGCGCGGTAGCGTCCAAGCAGGCGCGGAAGCGTCCCAGCAGGCGCAGAACCGTGCAAGCAGGCGCGGAAGCGTCCAAGCAGGCGCGGAAGCGTCCAAGAAGCCGGGGAAGCATGCAAGCAGGCGGGGAAGCGTCCAAGCAGGCGCGGAAGTGTCCAAGCAGGCGCGGTAGCGTCCAAGCAGGCGCGGAAGCGTCCACGCAGGCGCGGAAGCGTCCAAGCAGGCGCGGAACCGTGCAAGCAGGCGCGGAAGCGTACAAGCATGCGCGGTGGCGTCCAAGCAGGCGCAGAAGCATCCATATAGGCGCGGAAGTGTCCAAGCAGGCGCGGTAGAGTCCGAGCAGGCGCGGAAGCATGCAAGAAGGCGCAGAAGAGTCCAAGCAGACGCGGAAGCGTCCAAGCAGGCGCGGAAGCGTACAAGCAGGCGCGGTGGCGTCCAAGCAGGCGCGGAAGCATCCATATAGGCGCGGTGGCGTCCAAGAAGGCGCCGAAGCATCCATATAGGCGCGGAAGCGTCCAAGCAGGCGCGGAAGGGTCCAAGCATGCGCGGAAGCGTACAAGCAAGCGCGGTAGCGTCCAAGCAGTTGCGGAAGCGTCCAAGCAGGCGCAGAAGAGTCCAAGCAGGCGCAGAAGAGTCCAAGCAGGCGCGGAAGCGTCCAAGCAGTCGCGGAAGCGTCCAAGCAGGCGCGGAAGCGTCCAAGCAGGCGCGTAAGCGTCCAAGCAGGCTCGGAAGCGTCCAAGCAGGCGCGGAAGCGTCCAAGCAGGCGCGGTAGCGTCCAAGCAGGCGCGGAAGCGTCCAAGCAGTCGCGGAAGCGTCCAAGCAGGCGCGTAAGCGTCCAAGCAGGCTCGGAAGCGTCCAAGCAGGCGCGGAAGCGTCCAAGCAGGCGCGGTAGCGTCCACGCAGGCGCGGAAGCGTCCAAGCATGCGCGGTGGCGTCCAAGCAGGCGCGGAAGCATCCATATAGGCGCGGAAGTGTCCAAGCAGGCGCGGTAGAGTCCGAGCAGGCGCGGAAGCATGCAAGAAGGCGCAGAAGAGTCCAAGCAGGCGCGGAACCGTGCAAGCAGGCGCGGAAGCGTACAAGCATGCGCGGTGGCGTCCAAGCAGGCGCAGAAGCATCCATATAGGCGCGGAAGTGTCCAAGCAGGCGCGGTAGAGTCCGAGCAGGCGCGGAAGCATGCAAGAAGGCGCAGAAGAGTCCAAGCAGGCGCGGAAGCGTCCAAGCAGGCGCGGAAGCGTACAAGCAGGCGCGGTGGCGTCCAAGCAGGCGCGGAAGCATCCATATAGGCGCGGTGGCGTCCAAGCAGGCGCCGAAGCATCCATATAGGCGCGGAAGCGTCCAAGCAGGCGCGGAAGCGTCCAAGCATGCGCGGAAGCGTCCAAGCAGGCGCGGTAGCGTCCAAGCTGGCGCGGAAATATGCAAGAAGGCGCAGAGGTGTCCAAGCAGGCGCGGAAGCGCCCAAGCAGTCGCGGAAGCGTCCAAGAATGCGCGGAAGCGTCCAAGCAGGCGCGGTAGCGTCCAAGCAGGCGCGGAAGCGTCCAAGCAGGCGCGGTGGCGTCCAAGCAGGCGCGGAAGCGTCCAAGCAGGCGTGGAAGAGTCCAAGCAGGCGCGGAAACGTCCAAGCAGGCGCGGAAGCGTCCAAGCAGGCGCGGAAGCGTGCAAGCAGGCGCGGAAGCGTCCAAGCAGGCGCGGAAACGTCCAAGCAGGCGCGGAAGCGTCCAAGCAGGCGCGGAAGCGTCCAAGCAGGCGCGTAAGCGTCCAAGCAGGCGTGAAAGCGTCCAAGCTGGCTTTGAACCGTGCAAGCAGGCGGGGAAGCGTGCAAGCAGTCGCGGAAGTGTCCAAGCAGGCGCGGTAGCGTCCAAGCAGGCGCGGAAGCGTCCACGCAGGCGCGGAAGCGTCCAAGCAGGCGTGAAAGCGTCCAAGCACGCGCGGTAGCGTGCAAGCAGCCGCGGAAGCGTCCAAGCATGCGCGGAAGCGTCCAAGCAGGCGCGGAAGCGTCCAAGCAGGCGCGGAAGCATGCAAGAAAGCGCAGAAGAGTCCAAGAAGGCGCGGAAGCGTCCAAGCAAGCGCGGAAGCGTCCAAGCAGTCGCGGAAGCGTCCAAGCAGGCGCCGAAGCGTCCAAGCAGGAGCGTAAGCGTCCAAGTAATCGCGGAAGCATGCAAGAAGGCGCAGAAGAGTTCAAGCAGTCGTGGAAGCGTCCAAGCAGGCGCTCAAGCGTCCAAGCAGTCGCGGAACCGTGCAAGCAGGCGCGGAAGCGTCCAAGCAGGCGCGGAAGCGTCCAAGCAGGCATGGAAGCGTACCGTCAGGCATGGTGGCGTCCAAGCAGGCGCGGAAGCATCCATATAGGCGCGGTGGCGTCCAAGCAGACGCGGAAGCATCCATATAGGCGCGGAAGCGTCCAAGCAGGCGCGGAAGCATCCACATAGGCGCGGAAGCGTCCAAGCAGGCGCGGAAACGTCCAAGCAGGGGCGGAAGCGTCCAAGCAGGCGCGGAACCGTGCAAGCAGGCGCGGTAGCGTCCAAGCAGCCGCGGAAGCGTCCAAGCATGCGCGGAAGCGTCCAAGCAGGCGCGGAAACGTCCAAGCAGGAGCGGAAGCGTCCAAGCAGGCGCGGAGGCGTCCAAGCAGTCGCGGAAGCGTCCAAGCAGGCGCGGAAGCGTCCAAGCAGGCATGGTGGCGTCCAAGCAGGCGCGGAAGCGTCCAAGCAGGCGCGGAAGCGTCCAAGCAGGCGCGGAAACGTCCAAGCAGGAGCGGAAGCGTCCAAGCAGGCGCGGAGGCTTCCAAGCAGTCGCGGAAGCGTTCAAGCAGGCGCGGAAGCGTCCAAGCAGGCGCGGAAGCGTCCAAGCAGGCGCGGAAGCGTCAAGCAGGCGCGGAAGCGTCCAAGCAGGCGCGGAAGAGTCCTAGCCGACGCGGAAGCATCCATACAGGCGCGGAAGCGTCCAAGCAGCCGCGGAAGCGTCCAAGCAGGCGCAGAAGAGTCCAAGCAGGCGCGGAAGCGTCCAAGCAGGCGTGGGAGCGTCCAAGCAGGCGCGAAACCGTGCAAGCAGGCGCGGAAGCGTCCGAGGAGGCGCGGAAGCATGCAAGAAGGCGCAGAAGAGTCCAAGCAGGCGCGGAAGCGTCCAAGCAGTCGCGGAAGCGTCCAAGCAGGCGCGGAAGAGTCCTAGCCGGCGCAGAAGAGTCCAAGCAGGCGCGGAAGCGTCCAAGCAGGCGTGGGAGCGTCCAAGCAGGCGCGAAACCGTGCAAGCAGGCGCGGAAGCGTCCGAGGAGGCGCGGAAGCATGCAAGAAGGCGCAGAAGAGTCCTAGCCGGCGCGGAAGCATCCATACAGGCGCGGAAGCGTCCAAGCATTCGCGGAAGCGTCCAAGCAGGCGCGGAAGCGTCCAAGCAGTCGCGGAAGCGTCCAAGCAGGCGCGGTAGCGTCCAAGCAGGCGCGGAAACGTCCAAGCAGTCGCGGAAGCGTCCAAGCAGGCGCGGAAGCGTGCAAGCAGGCTCGGAAGCGTCCAAGCAGGCGCGGAAGCGTCCAAGCAGGCGCGGTAGCGTCCAAGCAGGCGCGGAAGCGTCCCAGCAGGCGCAGAACCGTGCAAGCAGGCGCGGAAGCGTCCACGCAGGCGCGGAAGCGTCCAAGCAGGCGCGGAACCGTGCAAGCAGGCGCGGAAGCGTACAAGCATGCGCGGTGGCGTCCAAGCAGGCGCAGAAGCATCCATATAGGCGCGGAAGTGTCCAAGCAGGCGCGGTAGAGTCCGAGCAGGCGCGGAAGCATGCAAGAAGGCGCAGAAGAGTCCAAGCAGACGCGGAAGCGTCCAAGCAGGCGCGGAAGCGTACAAGCAGGCGCGGTGGCGTCCAAGCAGGCGCGGAAGCATCCATATAGGCGCGGTGGCGTCCAAGAAGGCGCCGAAGCATCCATATAGGCGCGGAAGCGTCCAAGCAGGCGCGGAAGGGTCCAAGCATGCGCGGAAGCGTACAAGCAAGCGCGGTAGCGTCCAAGCAGTTGCGGAAGCGTCCAAGCAGGCGCAGAAGAGTCCAAGCAGGCGCAGAAGAGTCCAAGCAGGCGCGGAAGCGTCCAAGCAGTCGCGGAAGCGTCCAAGCAGGCGCGGAAGCGTCCAAGCAGGCGCGTAAGCGTCCAAGCAGGCTCGGAAGCGTCCAAGCAGGCGCGGAAGCGTCCAAGCAGGCGCGGTAGCGTCCAAGCAGGCGCGGAAGCGTCCAAGCAGTCGCGGAAGCGTCCAAGCAGGCGCGTAAGCGTCCAAGCAGGCTCGGAAGCGTCCAAGCAGGCGCGGAAGCGTCCAAGCAGGCGCGGTAGCGTCCAAGCAGGCGCGGAAGCGTCCAAGCAGGCGCAGAACCGTGCAAGCAGGCGCGGAAGCGTCCAAGCAGGCGCGGAAGCGTCCAAGCAGCCGGGGAAGCATGCAAGCAGGCAGGGAAGCGTCCAAGCAGGCGCGGAAGTGTCCAAGCAGGCGCGGTAGCGTCCAAGCAGGCGCGGAAGCGTCCACGCAGGCGCGGAAGCGTCCAAGCAGGCGCGGAACCGTGCAAGCAGGCGCGGAAGCGTACAAGCATGCGCGGTGGCGTCCAAGCAGGCGCAGAAGCATCCATATAGGCGCGGAAGTGTCCAAGCAGGCGCGGTAGAGTCCGAGCAGGCGCGGAAGCATGCAAGAAGGCGCAGAAGAGTCCAAGCAGGCGCGGAAGCGTCCAAGCAGGCGCGGAAGCGTACAAGCAGGCGCGGTGGCGTCCAAGCAGGCGCGGAAGCATCCATATAGGCGCGGTGGCGTCCAAGCAGGCGCCGAAGCATCCATATAGGCGCGGAAGCGTCCAAGCAGGCGCGGAAGCGTCCAAGCATGCGCGGAAGCGTCCAAGCAGGCGCGGTAGCGTCCAAGCTGGCGCGGAAACATGCAAGAAGGCGCAGAGGTGTCCAAGCAGGCGCGGAAGCGCCCAAGCAGTCGCGGAAGCGTCCAAGAATGCGCGGAAGCGTCCAAGCAGGCGCGGTAGCGTCCAAGCAGGCGCGGAAGCGTCCAAGCAGGCGCGGTGGCGTCCAAGCAAGCGCGGAAGCGTCCAAGCAGGCGTGGAAGAGTCCAAGCAGGCGCGGAAACGTCCAAGCAGGCGCGGAAGCGTCCAAGCAGGCGCGGAAGCGTGCAAGCAGGCGCGGAAGCGTCCAAGCAGGCGCGGAAACGTCCAAGCAGGCGCGGAAGCGTCCAAGCAGGCGCGGAAGCGTCCAAGCAGGCGCGGAAGCGTCCAAGCAGGCGCGTAAGCGTCCAAGCAGGCGTGAAATCGTCCAAGCTGGCTTTGAACCGTGCAAGCAGGCGGGGAAGCGTCCAAGCAGTCGCGGAAGTGTCCAAGCAGGCGCGGTAGCGTCCAAGCAGGCGCGGAAGCGTCCACGCAGGCGCGGAAGCGTCCAAGCAGGCGTGAAAGCGTCCAAGCACGCGCGGTAGCGTGCAAGAAGGAGCGGAAGCGTCCAAGCAGTCGCGGTAGCGTCCAAGGTGGCGCGGTAGCGTCCAAGCAGGCGCGGAAACGTCCAAGCAGGCGCGGAAGCATGCAAGAAGGCGCAGAAGAGTCCAAGCAGGTGCGGAAGCGTGGAAGCAGGCGTGGAAGCGTCCAAGCAGTCGCGGAAGCGCCCAAGCAGGCGTGGTAGCGTCCAAGCAGGCGCGGAAACGTCCAAGCAGGCGCGGAAGCGTCCAAGCAGACGCGGAAGCGTCCAAGCAGGCGCGGAAGCATGCAAGAAAGCGCAGAAGAGTCCAAGAAGGCGCGGAAGCGTCCAAGCAGGCGCTCAAGCGTCCAAGCAGTCGCGGAAGCGGCCAAACAGGCGCGGAAGCGTCCATGCAGCCGCGGAAGCGTCCAAGCAGGTGCGGAAGCGTGGAAGCAGGCGTGGAAGCGTCCAAGCAGTCGCGGAAGCGCCCAAGCAGGCGTGGTAGCGTCCAAGCAGGCGCGGAAACGTCCAAGCAGGCGCGGAAGCGTCCAAGCAGACGCGGAAGCGTCCAAGCAGGCGCGGAAGCGTGCAAGCAGGCGCGGAAGCGTCCAAGCAGTCGCAGAATCGTCCAAGTAGGCGCGGAAGCGTCCAAGCAGGCGCGGAAAAGTCCAAGCAGGCGTGGAAGAGTCCAAGCAGGCGCGGAAACGTCCGAGCAGGCGCGGAACCGTGCAAGCAGGCGCGGAAGCGTCCAAGCAGGCGCGGAAGCGTCCAAGCAGGCGCGGAAGCGTCCAAGCAGACGCGGAAGCGTCCAAGCAGGCGCGAAAGCGTGCAAGCAGGCGCGGAAGCGTCCAAGCAGGCGCGGAAGCGCCCAAGCAGTCGCGGAAGCGTCCAAGAATGCGCGGAAGCGTCCAAGCAGGCGCGGTAGCGTCCAAGCAGGCGCGGAAGCGTCCAAGCAGGCGCGGTGGCGTCCAAGCAAGCGCGGAAGCGTCCAAGCAGGCGTGGAAGAGTCCAAGCAGGCGCGGAAACGTCCAAGCAGGCGCGGAAGCGTCCAAGCAGGCGCGGAAGCGTGCAAGCAGGCGCGGAAGCGTCCAAGCAGGCGCGGAAACGTCCAAGCAGGCGCGGAAGCGTCCAAGCAGGCGCGGAAGCGTCCAAGCAGGCGCGGAAGCGTCCAAGCAGGCGCGTAAGCGTCCAAGCAGGCGTGAAATCGTCCAAGCTGGCTTTGAACCGTGCAAGCAGGCGGGGAAGCGTCCAAGCAGTCGCGGAAGTGTCCAAGCAGGCGCGGTAGCGTCCAAGCAGGCGCGGAAGCGTCCACGCAGGCGCGGAAGCGTCCAAGCAGGCGTGAAAGCGTCCAAGCACGCGCGGTAGCGTGCAAGAAGGAGCGGAAGCGTCCAAGCAGTCGCGGTAGCGTCCAAGGTGGCGCGGTAGCGTCCAAGCAGGCGCGGAAACGTCCAAGCAGGCGCGGAAGCATGCAAGAAGGCGCAGAAGAGTCCAAGCAGGTGCGGAAGCGTGGAAGCAGGCGTGGAAGCGTCCAAGCAGTCGCGGAAGCGCCCAAGCAGGCGTGGTAGCGTCCAAGCAGGCGCGGAAACGTCCAAGCAGGCGCGGAAGCGTCCAAGCAGACGCGGAAGCGTCCAAGCAGGCGCGGAAGCATGCAAGAAAGCGCAGAAGAGTCCAAGAAGGCGCGGAAGCGTCCAAGCAGGCGCTCAAGCGTCCAAGCAGTCGCGGAAGCGGCCAAACAGGCGCGGAAGCGTCCATGCAGCCGCGGAAGCGTCCAAGCAGGTGCGGAAGCGTGGAAGCAGGCGTGGAAGCGTCCAAGCAGTCGCGGAAGCGCCCAAGCAGGCGTGGTAGCGTCCAAGCAGGCGCGGAAACGTCCAAGCAGGCGCGGAAGCGTCCAAGCAGACGCGGAAGCGTCCAAGCAGGCGCGGAAGCGTGCAAGCAGGCGCGGAAGCGTCCAAGCAGTCGCAGAATCGTCCAAGTAGGCGCGGAAGCGTCCAAGCAGGCGCGGAAAAGTCCAAGCAGGCGTGGAAGAGTCCAAGCAGGCGCGGAAACGTCCGAGCAGGCGCGGAACCGTGCAAGCAGGCGCGGAAGCGTCCAAGCAGGCGCGGAAGCGTCCAAGCAGGCGCGGAAGCGTCCAAGCAGACGCGGAAGCGTCCAAGCAGGCGCGAAAGCGTGCAAGCAGGCGCGGAAGCGTCCAAGCAGGCGCGGAAACGTCCAAGCAGGCGCGGAAGCGTCCAAGCAGGCGCGGAAGCGTCCAAGCAGGCGCGGAAGCGTCCAAGCAGGCGCGGAAGCGTCCAAGCAGTCGCGGAAGCGTCCAAGCAGGCGCGGAAGCGTCCAAGCAGGCGCGGAAGCGTCCAAGCAGGCGCGGAAGCGTCCAAGCAGGCGCGGTAGCGTCCAAGCAGGCGCGGAAGCGTGCAACCAGGCGCAGAAGCGTCCAAGCAGGCGCGGATTCGTGCAAGCAGGCGCGGAAGCGTCCAAGCAGGCGCGGAAGCGTCCAAGCAGGCGCGGAAACGTCCAAGCAGGGGCGGAAGCGTCCAAGCAGGCGCGGAACCGTGCAAGCAGGCGCGGTAGCGTCCAAGCAGCCGCGGAAGCGTCCAAGCATGCGCGGAAGCGTCCAAGCAGGCGCGGAAACGTCCAAGCAGGAGCGGTAGCGTCCAAGCAGGCGCGGAGGCGTCCAAGCAGTCGCGGAAGCGTCCAAGCAGGCGCGGAAGCGTCCAAGCAGGCGCGGAAGCGTCCAAGCAGGCGCGGAAGCGTCCAAGCAAGCGCGGAAGCGTCCAAGCAGGCGCGGAAGCGTCCAAGCAGGCGCGGAAGCGTCCAAGCAGGCGCGGAAACGTCCAAGCAGGAGCGGAAGCGTCCAAGCAGGCGCGGAGGCGTCCAAGCAGTCGCGGAGGCGTCCAAGCAGGCGCGGAAGCGTCCAAGCAGGCGCGGAAGCGTCCAAGCAGGCGCGGAAACGTCCAAGCAGGAGCGGAAGCGTCCAAGCAGGCGCGGAGGCGTCCAAGCAGTCGCGGAAGCGTTCAAGCAGGCGCGGAAGCGTCCAAGCAGGCGCGGAAGCGTGCAAGCAGGCGCGGAAGCGTCCAAGCATGCGTGGAAGAGTCCAAGCAGGCGCGGAAACGTCCAAGCAGGCGCGGAAGCGTGCAAGCAGGCGCGGAAGCGTCCAAGCATGCGTGGAAGAGTCCAAGCAGGCGCGGAAACGTCCAAGCATGCGCGGAAGAGTAAAAGCAGGCGCGGAAGCGTCCAAGCAGCCGCTGCAGCGTCCAAGCTGGCGCGGTAGCGTCCAAGCAGGAGCGGAAACGTCCAAGCAGGCGCGGAAGCGTCCAAGCAGTCGCGGAAGCGTCCAAGCAGGCGCGGTAACGTCCAAGCAGGCGCGGAAACGTCCAAGCAGGCGCGGAAGCATGCAAGAAGGCGCAGAATAGTCCAAGCAGGCGCGGAAGCGTCCAAGCAGTCGCGGAAGCGTCCAAGCAGGCGCGGTAGCGTCCAAGCAGGCGCGGAAACGTCCAAGCAGGCGCGGAAGCATGCAAGAAGACGCAGAAGGGTCCAAGCAGGCGCGAAAGCGTCCAAGCAGTCGCGGAAGCGGCCAAGCAGGCGCGGTAGCGTCCAAGCAGGCGCGGAAACGTCCAAGCAGGCGCGGAAGCATGCAAGCAGGCGCGGAAACGTCCAAGCAGGCGCGGAAGCATGCAAGCAGGCGCGGAAGTGTCCAAGCAGGCGCGGAAGCGGCCAAGCAGGCGCGGAAACGTCCAAGCAGTCGCGGAAGCGTCCAAGCAGTCGCGCTAGCGTCCAAGCAGGCGCGGAAACGTCCAAGCAGCCGGGGAAGCATGCAAGCAGGCGGGGTAGCGTCCAAGCAGGCGCGGAAGTGTCCAAGCAGGCGCGGTAGCGTCCAAGCAGGCGCGGAAGCGTCCACGCAGGCGCGGAAGCGTCCAAGCAGGCGCGGAACCGTGCAAGCAGGCGCGGAAGCGTACAAGCATGCGCGGTGGCGTCCAAGCAGGCGCAGAAGCATCCATATAGGCGCGGAAGTGTCCAAGCAGGCGCGGTAGAGTCCGAGCAGGCGCGGAAGCATGCAAGAAGGCGCAGAAGAGTCCAAGCAGACGCGGAAGCGTCCAAGCAGGCGCGGAAGCGTACAAGCAGGCGCGGTGGCGTCCAAGCAGGCGCGGAAGCATCCATATAGGCGCGGTGGCGTCCAAGAAGGCGCCGAAGCATCCATATAGGCGCGGAAGCGTCCAAGCAGGCGCGGAAGGGTCCAAGCATGCGCGGAAGCGTACAAGCAAGCGCGGTAGCGTCCAAGCAGTTGCGGAAGCGTCCAAGCAGGCGCAGAAGAGTCCAAGCAGGCGCAGAAGAGTCCAAGCAGGCGCGGAAGCGTCCAAGCAGTCGCGGAAGCGTCCAAGCAGGCGCGGAAGCGTCCAAGCAGGCGCGTAAGCGTCCAAGCAGGCTCGGAAGCGTCCAAGCAGGCGCGGAAGCGTCCAAGCAGGCGCGGTAGCGTCCAAGCAGGCGCGGAAGCGTCCAAGCAGTCGCGGAAGCGTCCAAGCAGGCGCAGAAGAGTCCAAGCAGGCGCGGAAGCGTCCAAGCAGGCGTGGGAGCGTCCAAGCAGGCGCGAAACCGTGCAAGCAGGCGCGGAAGCGTCCGAGGAGGCGCGGAAGCATGCAAGAAGGCGCAGAGGAGTCCAAGCAGGCGCGGAAGCGTCCAAGCAGTCGCGGAAGCCTCCAAGCAGGAGCTGTAACGTCCAAGCAGGCGCGGAAGCGTCCAAGCAGGCGCGGAAACGTGCAACCAGGCGCGGAAGCGTCCAAGCAGGCGCGGAAACGTCCAAGTAGGCGCGGAAGCATGCAAGAAGGCGCGGAAGCGTCCAAGCAGTCGCGGAAGCGTCCAAGCAGGCGCAGAAGAGTCCAAGCAGGCGCGGAAGCGTCCAAGCAGGCGTGGGAGCGTCCAAGCAGGCGCGAAACCGTGCAAGCAGGCGCGGAAGCGTCCGAGGAGGCGCGGAAGCATGCAAGAAGGCGCAGAGGAGTCCAAGCAGGCGCGGAAGCGTCCAAGCAGTCGCGGAAGCCTCCAAGCAGGAGCTGTAACGTCCAAGCAGGCGCGGAAGCGTCCAAGCAGGCGCGGAAACGTGCAACCAGGCGCGGAAGCGTCCAAGCAGGCGCGGAAGCGTCCAAGCAGGCGCGTAAGCGTCCAAGCAGGCTCGGAAGCGTCCAAGCAGGCGCGGAAGCGTCCAAGCAGGCGCGGTAGCGTCCAAGCAGGCGCGGAAGCGTCCAAGCAGTCGCGGAAGCGTCCAAGCAGGCGCGTAAGCGTCCAAGCAGGCTCGGAAGCGTCCAAGCAGGCGCGGAAGCGTCCAAGCAGGCGCGGTAGCGTCCAAGCAGGCGCGGAAGCGTCCAAGCAGGCGCAGAACCGTGCAAGCAGGCGCGGAAGCGTCCAAGCAGGCGCGGAAGCGTCCAAGCAGCCGGGGAAGCATGCAAGCAGGCAGGGAAGCGTCCAAGCAGGCGCGGAAGTGTCCAAGCAGGCGCGGTAGCGTCCAAGCAGGCGCGGAAGCGTCCACGCAGGCGCGGAAGCGTCCAAGCAGGCGCGGAACCGTGCAAGCAGGCGCGGAAGCGTACAAGCATGCGCGGTGGCGTCCAAGCAGGCGCAGAAGCATCCATATAGGCGCGGAAGTGTCCAAGCAGGCGCGGTAGAGTCCGAGCAGGCGCGGAAGCATGCAAGAAGGCGCAGAAGAGTCCAAGCAGGCGCGGAAGCGTCCAAGCAGGCGCGGAAGCGTACAAGCAGGCGCGGTGGCGTCCAAGCAGGCGCGGAAGCATCCATATAGGCGCGGTGGCGTCCAAGCAGGCGCCGAAGCATCCATATAGGCGCGGAAGCGTCCAAGCAGGCGCGGAAGCGTCCAAGCATGCGCGGAAGCGTCCAAGCAGGCGCGGTAGCGTCCAAGCTGGCGCGGAAACATGCAAGAAGGCGCAGAGGTGTCCAAGCAGGCGCGGAAGCGCCCAAGCAGTCGCGGAAGCGTCCAAGAATGCGCGGAAGCGTCCAAGCAGGCGCGGTAGCGTCCAAGCAGGCGCGGAAGCGTCCAAGCAGGCGCGGTGGCGTCCAAGCAAGCGCGGAAGCGTCCAAGCAGGCGTGGAAGAGTCCAAGCAGGCGCGGAAACGTCCAAGCAGGCGCGGAAGCGTCCAAGCAGGCGCGGAAGCGTGCAAGCAGGCGCGGAAGCGTCCAAGCAGGCGCGGAAACGTCCAAGCAGGCGCGGAAGCGTCCAAGCAGGCGCGGAAGCGTCCAAGCAGGCGCGGAAGCGTCCAAGCAGGCGCGTAAGCGTCCAAGCAGGCGTGAAATCGTCCAAGCTGGCTTTGAACCGTGCAAGCAGGCGGGGAAGCGTCCAAGCAGTCGCGGAAGTGTCCAAGCAGGCGCGGTAGCGTCCAAGCAGGCGCGGAAGCGTCCACGCAGGCGCGGAAGCGTCCAAGCAGGCGTGAAAGCGTCCAAGCACGCGCGGTAGCGTGCAAGAAGGAGCGGAAGCGTCCAAGCAGTCGCGGTAGCGTCCAAGGTGGCGCGGTAGCGTCCAAGCAGGCGCGGAAACGTCCAAGCAGGCGCGGAAGCATGCAAGAAGGCGCAGAAGAGTCCAAGCAGGTGCGGAAGCGTGGAAGCAGGCGTGGAAGCGTCCAAGCAGTCGCGGAAGCGCCCAAGCAGGCGTGGTAGCGTCCAAGCAGGCGCGGAAACGTCCAAGCAGGCGCGGAAGCGTCCAAGCAGACGCGGAAGCGTCCAAGCAGGCGCGGAAGCATGCAAGAAAGCGCAGAAGAGTCCAAGAAGGCGCGGAAGCGTCCAAGCAGGCGCTCAAGCGTCCAAGCAGTCGCGGAAGCGGCCAAACAGGCGCGGAAGCGTCCATGCAGCCGCGGAAGCGTCCAAGCAGGTGCGGAAGCGTGGAAGCAGGCGTGGAAGCGTCCAAGCAGTCGCGGAAGCGCCCAAGCAGGCGTGGTAGCGTCCAAGCAGGCGCGGAAACGTCCAAGCAGGCGCGGAAGCGTCCAAGCAGACGCGGAAGCGTCCAAGCAGGCGCGGAAGCGTGCAAGCAGGCGCGGAAGCGTCCAAGCAGTCGCAGAATCGTCCAAGTAGGCGCGGAAGCGTCCAAGCAGGCGCGGAAAAGTCCAAGCAGGCGTGGAAGAGTCCAAGCAGGCGCGGAAACGTCCGAGCAGGCGCGGAACCGTGCAAGCAGGCGCGGAAGCGTCCAAGCAGGCGCGGAAGCGTCCAAGCAGGCGCGGAAGCGTCCAAGCAGACGCGGAAGCGTCCAAGCAGGCGCGAAAGCGTGCAAGCAGGCGCGGAAGCGTCCAAGCAGGCGCGGAAGCGCCCAAGCAGTCGCGGAAGCGTCCAAGAATGCGCGGAAGCGTCCAAGCAGGCGCGGTAGCGTCCAAGCAGGCGCGGAAGCGTCCAAGCAGGCGCGGTGGCGTCCAAGCAAGCGCGGAAGCGTCCAAGCAGGCGTGGAAGAGTCCAAGCAGGCGCGGAAACGTCCAAGCAGGCGCGGAAGCGTCCAAGCAGGCGCGGAAGCGTGCAAGCAGGCGCGGAAGCGTCCAAGCAGGCGCGGAAACGTCCAAGCAGGCGCGGAAGCGTCCAAGCAGGCGCGGAAGCGTCCAAGCAGGCGCGGAAGCGTCCAAGCAGGCGCGTAAGCGTCCAAGCAGGCGTGAAATCGTCCAAGCTGGCTTTGAACCGTGCAAGCAGGCGGGGAAGCGTCCAAGCAGTCGCGGAAGTGTCCAAGCAGGCGCGGTAGCGTCCAAGCAGGCGCGGAAGCGTCCACGCAGGCGCGGAAGCGTCCAAGCAGGCGTGAAAGCGTCCAAGCACGCGCGGTAGCGTGCAAGAAGGAGCGGAAGCGTCCAAGCAGTCGCGGTAGCGTCCAAGGTGGCGCGGTAGCGTCCAAGCAGGCGCGGAAACGTCCAAGCAGGCGCGGAAGCATGCAAGAAGGCGCAGAAGAGTCCAAGCAGGTGCGGAAGCGTGGAAGCAGGCGTGGAAGCGTCCAAGCAGTCGCGGAAGCGCCCAAGCAGGCGTGGTAGCGTCCAAGCAGGCGCGGAAACGTCCAAGCAGGCGCGGAAGCGTCCAAGCAGACGCGGAAGCGTCCAAGCAGGCGCGGAAGCATGCAAGAAAGCGCAGAAGAGTCCAAGAAGGCGCGGAAGCGTCCAAGCAGGCGCTCAAGCGTCCAAGCAGTCGCGGAAGCGGCCAAACAGGCGCGGAAGCGTCCATGCAGCCGCGGAAGCGTCCAAGCAGGTGCGGAAGCGTGGAAGCAGGCGTGGAAGCGTCCAAGCAGTCGCGGAAGCGCCCAAGCAGGCGTGGTAGCGTCCAAGCAGGCGCGGAAACGTCCAAGCAGGCGCGGAAGCGTCCAAGCAGACGCGGAAGCGTCCAAGCAGGCGCGGAAGCGTGCAAGCAGGCGCGGAAGCGTCCAAGCAGTCGCAGAATCGTCCAAGTAGGCGCGGAAGCGTCCAAGCAGGCGCGGAAAAGTCCAAGCAGGCGTGGAAGAGTCCAAGCAGGCGCGGAAACGTCCGAGCAGGCGCGGAACCGTGCAAGCAGGCGCGGAAGCGTCCAAGCAGGCGCGGAAGCGTCCAAGCAGGCGCGGAAGCGTCCAAGCAGACGCGGAAGCGTCCAAGCAGGCGCGAAAGCGTGCAAGCAGGCGCGGAAGCGTCCAAGCAGGCGCGGAAACGTCCAAGCAGGCGCGGAAGCGTCCAAGCAGGCGCGGAAGCGTCCAAGCAGGCGCGGAAGCGTCCAAGCAGGCGCGGAAGCGTCCAAGCAGTCGCGGAAGCGTCCAAGCAGGCGCGGAAGCGTCCAAGCAGGCGCGGAAGCGTCCAAGCAGGCGCGGAAGCGTCCAAGCAGGCGCGGTAGCGTCCAAGCAGGCGCGGAAGCGTGCAACCAGGCGCAGAAGCGTCCAAGCAGGCGCGGATTCGTGCAAGCAGGCGCGGAAGCGTCCAAGCAGGCGCGGAAGCGTCCAAGCAGGCGCGGAAACGTCCAAGCAGGGGCGGAAGCGTCCAAGCAGGCGCGGAACCGTGCAAGCAGGCGCGGTAGCGTCCAAGCAGCCGCGGAAGCGTCCAAGCATGCGCGGAAGCGTCCAAGCAGGCGCGGAAACGTCCAAGCAGGAGCGGTAGCGTCCAAGCAGGCGCGGAGGCGTCCAAGCAGTCGCGGAAGCGTCCAAGCAGGCGCGGAAGCGTCCAAGCAGGCGCGGAAGCGTCCAAGCAGGCGCGGAAGCGTCCAAGCAAGCGCGGAAGCGTCCAAGCAGGCGCGGAAGCGTCCAAGCAGGCGCGGAAGCGTCCAAGCAGGCGCGGAAACGTCCAAGCAGGAGCGGAAGCGTCCAAGCAGGCGCGGAGGCGTCCAAGCAGTCGCGGAGGCGTCCAAGCAGGCGCGGAAGCGTCCAAGCAGGCGCGGAAGCGTCCAAGCAGGCGCGGAAACGTCCAAGCAGGAGCGGAAGCGTCCAAGCAGGCGCGGAGGCGTCCAAGCAGTCGCGGAAGCGTTCAAGCAGGCGCGGAAGCGTCCAAGCAGGCGCGGAAGCGTGCAAGCAGGCGCGGAAGCGTCCAAGCATGCGTGGAAGAGTCCAAGCAGGCGCGGAAACGTCCAAGCAGGCGCGGAAGCGTGCAAGCAGGCGCGGAAGCGTCCAAGCATGCGTGGAAGAGTCCAAGCAGGCGCGGAAACGTCCAAGCATGCGCGGAAGAGTAAAAGCAGGCGCGGAAGCGTCCAAGCAGCCGCTGCAGCGTCCAAGCTGGCGCGGTAGCGTCCAAGCAGGAGCGGAAACGTCCAAGCAGGCGCGGAAGCGTCCAAGCAGTCGCGGAAGCGTCCAAGCAGGCGCGGTAACGTCCAAGCAGGCGCGGAAACGTCCAAGCAGGCGCGGAAGCATGCAAGAAGGCGCAGAATAGTCCAAGCAGGCGCGGAAGCGTCCAAGCAGTCGCGGAAGCGTCCAAGCAGGCGCGGTAGCGTCCAAGCAGGCGCGGAAACGTCCAAGCAGGCGCGGAAGCATGCAAGAAGACGCAGAAGGGTCCAAGCAGGCGCGAAAGCGTCCAAGCAGTCGCGGAAGCGGCCAAGCAGGCGCGGTAGCGTCCAAGCAGGCGCGGAAACGTCCAAGCAGGCGCGGAAGCATGCAAGCAGGCGCGGAAACGTCCAAGCAGGCGCGGAAGCATGCAAGCAGGCGCGGAAGTGTCCAAGCAGGCGCGGAAGCGGCCAAGCAGGCGCGGAAACGTCCAAGCAGTCGCGGAAGCGTCCAAGCAGTCGCGCTAGCGTCCAAGCAGGCGCGGAAACGTCCAAGCAGCCGGGGAAGCATGCAAGCAGGCGGGGTAGCGTCCAAGCAGGCGCGGAAGTGTCCAAGCAGGCGCGGTAGCGTCCAAGCAGGCGCGGAAGCGTCCACGCAGGCGCGGAAGCGTCCAAGCAGGCGCGGAACCGTGCAAGCAGGCGCGGAAGCGTACAAGCATGCGCGGTGGCGTCCAAGCAGGCGCAGAAGCATCCATATAGGCGCGGAAGTGTCCAAGCAGGCGCGGTAGAGTCCGAGCAGGCGCGGAAGCATGCAAGAAGGCGCAGAAGAGTCCAAGCAGACGCGGAAGCGTCCAAGCAGGCGCGGAAGCGTACAAGCAGGCGCGGTGGCGTCCAAGCAGGCGCGGAAGCATCCATATAGGCGCGGTGGCGTCCAAGAAGGCGCCGAAGCATCCATATAGGCGCGGAAGCGTCCAAGCAGGCGCGGAAGGGTCCAAGCATGCGCGGAAGCGTACAAGCAAGCGCGGTAGCGTCCAAGCAGTTGCGGAAGCGTCCAAGCAGGCGCAGAAGAGTCCAAGCAGGCGCAGAAGAGTCCAAGCAGGCGCGGAAGCGTCCAAGCAGTCGCGGAAGCGTCCAAGCAGGCGCGGAAGCGTCCAAGCAGGCGCGTAAGCGTCCAAGCAGGCTCGGAAGCGTCCAAGCAGGCGCGGAAGCGTCCAAGCAGGCGCGGTAGCGTCCAAGCAGGCGCGGAAGCGTCCAAGCAGTCGCGGAAGCGTCCAAGCAGGCGCAGAAGAGTCCAAGCAGGCGCGGAAGCGTCCAAGCAGGCGTGGGAGCGTCCAAGCAGGCGCGAAACCGTGCAAGCAGGCGCGGAAGCGTCCGAGGAGGCGCGGAAGCATGCAAGAAGGCGCAGAGGAGTCCAAGCAGGCGCGGAAGCGTCCAAGCAGTCGCGGAAGCCTCCAAGCAGGAGCTGTAACGTCCAAGCAGGCGCGGAAGCGTCCAAGCAGGCGCGGAAACGTGCAACCAGGCGCGGAAGCGTCCAAGCAGGCGCGGAAACGTCCAAGTAGGCGCGGAAGCATGCAAGAAGGCGCAGAACAGTCCAAGCAGGCGCGGAAGCGTCCAAGCAGTCGCGGAAGAGTGCAAGCAAGCGCGGTAGCGTCCAAGCAGGCTCGGAAGCGTCCAAGTAGGCGCTGAAGCATGCAAGAAGGCGCAGAAGAGTCCAAGCAGGCGCGGAAGCGTCCAAGCAGGCGCGGAAGCGTCCAAGCAGGCGCGGAATCGTCCAAGCAGTCGCGGAAGCGTCCAAGCAGGCGCGGTAGCGTCCAAGCTGGCGCGGAAGCGTCCAAGCAGTCGCGGAAGAGTCCAAGCCGGTGCGGAAGCGTGGAAGCAGGCGCGGAAGCGTCTAAGCAGGAGCGTAAGCGTCCAAGTAGGCGCGGAAGCATGCAAGAAGGCGCAGAAGAGTCCAAGCAGGCGCGGAAGCGTCCAAGCAGTCGCGGAAGCGGCCAAGCAGGCGCGGTAGCGTCCAAGCAGGCGCGGAAACGTCCAAGCAGGCGCGGAAGCATGCAAGCAGGCGCGGAAACGTCCAAGCAGGCGCGGAAGCGTCCAAGCAGTCGCGGAAGCGTCCAAGCAGGCGCGGAAGCATGCAAGCAGGCGCGGAAGCATGCAAGAAGGCGCAGAAGAGTCCAAGCAGGCGCGGAAGCGTCCAAGCAGTCGCGGAAGCGTCCAAGCAGGCGCGGTAGCATCCAACCAGGCGCGGAAGCGTCCAAGCAGTCGCGGAAGCGTCCAAGCAGGCGCGGTAGCGTCCAAGCAGTCGCGGAAACGTCCAAGCAGGCGCGGAAGCATGCAAGCAGGCGCGGAAGCGTCCAAGCAGGCGCGGAAGCGTCCAAGCAGGCGCAGAAGAGTCCAAGCAGGCGCGGAAACGTCCAAGCATGCGCGGAAGAGTCCAAGCAGGCACGGAAGCGTCCAAGCAGGCGCGGAAGCGTCCAAGCAGGCGCGGGAGCGTCCAAGCAGGCGCGGAAACGTCCAAGCTGCCGCGGAAGCATGCAAGCAGGCGCGGAAGCATCCAAGCAGGCGCGGAAGCGTCCAAGCAGGCGCAGAAGAGTCCAAGCAGGCGCGGAAGCGTCCAAGCAGGCGCGGAAGCGTGCAAGCAGGCGCGGAAGCGTCCAAGCATGCGTGGAAGAGTCCAAGCAGGCGCGGAAACGTCCAAGCAGGCGCGGAAGCGTGCAAGCAGGCGCGGAAGCGTCCAAGCATGCGTGGAAGAGTCCAAGCAGGCGCGGAAACGTCCAAGCATGCGCGGAAGAGTAAAAGCAGGCGCGGAAGCGTCCAAGCAGCCGCTGCAGCGTCCAAGCTGGCGCGGTAGCGTCCAAGCAGGAGCGGAAACGTCCAAGCAGGCGCGGAAGCGTCCAAGCAGTCGCGGAAGCGTCCAAGCAGGCGCGGTAACGTCCAAGCAGGCGCGGAAACGTCCAAGCAGGCGCGGAAGCATGCAAGAAGGCGCAGAATAGTCCAAGCAGGCGCGGAAGCGTCCAAGCAGTCGCGGAAGCGTCCAAGCAGGCGCGGTAGCGTCCAAGCAGGCGCGGAAACGTCCAAGCAGGCGCGGAAGCATGCAAGAAGACGCAGAAGGGTCCAAGCAGGCGCGAAAGCGTCCAAGCAGTCGCGGAAGCGGCCAAGCAGGCGCGGTAGCGTCCAAGCAGGCGCGGAAACGTCCAAGCAGGCGCGGAAGCATGCAAGCAGGCGCGGAAACGTCCAAGCAGGCGCGGAAGCATGCAAGCAGGCGCGGAAGTGTCCAAGCAGGCGCGGAAGCGGCCAAGCAGGCGCGGAAACGTCCAAGCAGTCGCGGAAGCGTCAAAGCAGTCGCGCTAGCGTCCAAGCAGGCGCGGAAACGTCCAAGCAGGCGCGGAAGCATGCAAGAAGACGCAGAAGAGTCCAAGCAGGCGCGGAAGCGTCCAAGCAGGCGCGGAAACGTCCAAGTTGGCGCGGAAGCATGCAAGAAGGCGCGGAAGCGTCCAAGCAGGCGCGGTAGCGTCCAAGCAGGCGCGGAAACGTCCAAGCAGGCGCGGAAGCATGCAAGCAGGCGCGGAAGCATCCAAGCAGGCGCGGAAGCGTCCAAGCAGGCGCCGAAAAGTCCAAGCAGGCGCGGAAGCGTCCAAGCAGTCGCGGAAGCGTCCAAGCAGTCGCGGAAGCGTCCAAGCAGTCGCGGAAGCGTCCAAGTAGGCGCGGTAGCGTCCAAGCAGGCGCGGAAGTGTCCAAGCAGTCGCGGAAGCGTCCAAGCAGGCGCGGAAGCGTCCAAGCAGGCGCGGAAACGTCCAAGTTGGCGCGGAAGCATGCAAGAAGGCGCGGAAGCGTCCAAGCAGGCGCGGTAGCGTCCAAGCAGGCGCGGTAGCGTCCAAGCAGGCGCGGAAACGTCCAAGCAGGCGCGGAAGCATGCAAGCAGGCGCGGAAGCATCCAAGCAGGCGCGGAAGCGTCCAAGCAGGCGCCGAAAAGTCCAAGCAGGCGCGGAAGCGTCCAAGCAGTCGCGGAAGCGTCCAAGCAGTCGCGGAAGCGTCCAAGCAGTCGCTGAAGCGTCCAAGTAGGCGCGGTAGCGTCCAAGCAGGTGCGGAAACGTCCAAGCAGTCGCGGAAGCGTCCAAGGAGGCGCGGTAGCGTTCAACCAGGCGCGGAAACGTCCAAGCAGGCGCGGAAGCATGCAAGAAGACGCAGAAGAGTCCAAGCAGGCGCGGAAGCGTCCAAGCAGGCGGGGAAGCATGCAAGCAGGCGCGGAAGCATGCAAGAAGGCGCAGAAGAGTCCAAGCAGGCGCGGAAGCGTCCAAGCAGTCGCGGAAGCGTCCAAGCAGGCGCGGTAGCATCCAACCAGGCGCGGAAGCGTCCAAGCAGTCGCGGAAGCATGCAAGAAGACGCAGAAGAGTCCAAGCAGGCGCGGAAGCGTCCAAGCAGGCGGGGAAGCATGCAAGCAGGCGCGGAAGCATGCAAGAAGGCGCAGAAGAGTCCAAGCAGGCGCGGAAGCGTCCAAGCAGGCGCGGAAACGTCCAAGCAGTCGCGGAAGCGTCCAAGGAGGCGCGGTAGCGTTCAACCAGGCGCGGAAACGTCCAAGCAGGCGCGGAAGCATGCAAGAAGACGCAGAAGAGTCCAAGCAGGCGCGGAAGCGTCCAAGCAGGCGCAGAAGAGTCCAAGCAGGCGCGGAAACGTCCAAGCATGCGCGGAAGAGTCCAAGCAGGCGCGGAAGCGTCCAAGCAGGCGCGGAAGCATGCAAGAAGACGCAGAAGAGTCCAAGCAGGCGCGGAAGCGTTCAAGCAGGCGCGGAAGCGTGCAAGCAGGCGCGGAAGCGTCCAAGCAGGCGCGGTAGCGTCCAAGCTGGCGCGGAAGCGTCCAAGCAGTCGCGGAAAAGTCCAAGCCGGTGCGGAAGCGTGGAAGCAGGCGCGGAAGCGTCTAAGCAGGAGCGTAAGCGTCCAAGTAGGCGCGGAAGCATGCAAGAAGGCGCAGAAGAGTCCAAGCAGGCGCGGAAGCGTCCAAGCAGTCGCGGAAGCGGCCAAGCAGGCGCGGTAGCGTCCAAGCAGGCGCGGAAACGTCCAAGCAGGCGCGGAAGCATGCAAGCAGGCGCGGAAACGTCCAAGCAGGCGCGGAAGCGTCCAAGCAGTCGCGGAAGCGTCCAAGCAGGCGCGGAAGCATGCAAGCAGGCGCGGAAGCATGCAAGAAGGCGCAGAAGAGTCCAAGCAGGCGCGGAAGCGTCCAAGCAGTCGCGGAAGCGTCCAAGCAGGCGCGGTAGCATCCAACCAGGCGCGGAAGCGTCCAAGCAGTCGCGGAAGCGTCCAAGCAGGCGCGGTAGCGTCCAAGCAGTCGCGGAAACGTCCAAGCAGGCGCGGAAGCATGCAAGCAGGCGCGGAAGCGTCCAAGCAGGCGCGGAAGCGTCCAAGCAGGCGCAGAAGAGTCCAAGCAGGCGCGGAAACGTCCAAGCATGCGCGGAAGAGTCCAAGCAGGCACGGAAGCGTCCAAGCAGGCGCGGAAGCGTCCAAGCAGGCGCGGGAGCGTCCAAGCAGGCGCGGAAACGTCCAAGCTGCCGCGGAAGCATGCAAGCAGGCGCGGAAGCATCCAAGCAGGCGCGGAAGCGTCCAAGCAGGCGCAGAAGAGTCCAAGCAGGCGCGGAAGCGTCCAAGCAGGCGCGGAAGCGTGCAAGCAGGCGCGGAAGCGTCCAAGCATGCGTGGAAGAGTCCAAGCAGGCGCGGAAACGTCCAAGCAGGCGCGGAAGCGTGCAAGCAGGCGCGGAAGCGTCCAAGCATGCGTGGAAGAGTCCAAGCAGGCGCGGAAACGTCCAAGCATGCGCGGAAGAGTAAAAGCAGGCGCGGAAGCGTCCAAGCAGCCGCTGCAGCGTCCAAGCTGGCGCGGTAGCGTCCAAGCAGGAGCGGAAACGTCCAAGCAGGCGCGGAAGCGTCCAAGCAGTCGCGGAAGCGTCCAAGCAGGCGCGGTAACGTCCAAGCAGGCGCGGAAACGTCCAAGCAGGCGCGGAAGCATGCAAGAAGGCGCAGAATAGTCCAAGCAGGCGCGGAAGCGTCCAAGCAGTCGCGGAAGCGTCCAAGCAGGCGCGGTAGCGTCCAAGCAGGCGCGGAAACGTCCAAGCAGGCGCGGAAGCATGCAAGAAGACGCAGAAGGGTCCAAGCAGGCGCGAAAGCGTCCAAGCAGTCGCGGAAGCGGCCAAGCAGGCGCGGTAGCGTCCAAGCAGGCGCGGAAACGTCCAAGCAGGCGCGGAAGCATGCAAGCAGGCGCGGAAACGTCCAAGCAGGCGCGGAAGCATGCAAGCAGGCGCGGAAGTGTCCAAGCAGGCGCGGAAGCGGCCAAGCAGGCGCGGAAACGTCCAAGCAGTCGCGGAAGCGTCAAAGCAGTCGCGCTAGCGTCCAAGCAGGCGCGGAAACGTCCAAGCAGGCGCGGAAGCATGCAAGAAGACGCAGAAGAGTCCAAGCAGGCGCGGAAGCGTCCAAGCAGGCGCGGAAACTTCCAAGTTGGCGCCGAAAAGTCCAAGCAGGCGCGGAAGCGTCCAAGCAGTCGCGGAAGCGTCCAAGCAGTCGCGGAAGCGTCCAAGCAGTCGCTGAAGCGTCCAAGTAGGCGCGGTAGCGTCCAAGCAGGTGCGGAAACGTCCAAGCAGTCGCGGAAGCGTCCAAGGAGGCGCGGTAGCGTTCAACCAGGCGCGGAAACGTCCAAGCAGGCGCGGAAGCATGCAAGAAGACGCAGAAGAGTCCAAGCAGGCGCGGAAGCGTCCAAGCAGGCGGGGAAGCATGCAAGCAGGCGCGGAAGCATGCAAGAAGGCGCAGAAGAGTCCAAGCAGGCGCGGAAGCGTCCAAGCAGTCGCGGAAGCGTCCAAGCAGGCGCGGTAGCATCCAACCAGGCGCGGAAGCGTCCAAGCAGTCGCGGAAGCATGCAAGAAGACGCAGAAGAGTCCAAGCAGGCGCGGAAGCGTCCAAGCAGGCGGGGAAGCATGCAAGCAGGCGCGGAAGCATGCAAGAAGGCGCAGAAGAGTCCAAGCAGGCGCGGAAGCGTCCAAGCAGGCGCGGAAACGTCCAAGCAGTCGCGGAAGCGTCCAAGGAGGCGCGGTAGCGTTCAACCAGGCGCGGAAACGTCCAAGCAGGCGCGGAAGCATGCAAGAAGACGCAGAAGAGTCCAAGCAGGCGCGGAAGCGTCCAAGCAGGCGCAGAAGAGTCCAAGCAGGCGCGGAAACGTCCAAGCATGCGCGGAAGAGTCCAAGCAGGCGCGGAAGCGTCCAAGCAGGCGCGGAAGCATGCAAGAAGACGCAGAAGAGTCCAAGCAGGCGCGGAAGCGTTCAAGCAGGCGCGGAAGCGTGCAAGCAGGCGCGGAAGCGTCCAAGCAGGCGCGGTAGCGTCCAAGCTGGCGCGGAAGCGTCCAAGCAGTCGCGGAAAAGTCCAAGCCGGTGCGGAAGCGTGGAAGCAGGCGCGGAAGCGTCTAAGCAGGAGCGTAAGCGTCCAAGTAGGCGCGGAAGCATGCAAGAAGGCGCAGAAGAGTCCAAGCAGGCGCGGAAGCGTCCAAGCAGTCGCGGAAGCGGCCAAGCAGGCGCGGTAGCGTCCAAGCAGGCGCGGAAACGTCCAAGCAGGCGCGGAAGCATGCAAGCAGGCGCGGAAACGTCCAAGCAGGCGCGGAAGCGTCCAAGCAGTCGCGGAAGCGTCCAAGCAGGCGCGGAAGCATGCAAGCAGGCGCGGAAGCATGCAAGAAGGCGCAGAAGAGTCCAAGCAGGCGCGGAAGCGTCCAAGCAGTCGCGGAAGCGTCCAAGCAGGCGCGGTAGCATCCAACCAGGCGCGGAAGCGTCCAAGCAGTCGCGGAAGCGTCCAAGCAGGCGCGGTAGCGTCCAAGCAGTCGCGGAAACGTCCAAGCAGGCGCGGAAGCATGCAAGCAGGCGCGGAAGCGTCCAAGCAGGCGCGGAAGCGTCCAAGCAGGCGCAGAAGAGTCCAAGCAGGCGCGGAAACGTCCAAGCATGCGCGGAAGAGTCCAAGCAGGCACGGAAGCGTCCAAGCAGGCGCGGAAGCGTCCAAGCAGGCGCGGGAGCGTCCAAGCAGGCGCGGAAACGTCCAAGCTGCCGCGGAAGCATGCAAGCAGGCGCGGAAGCATCCAAGCAGGCGCGGAAGCGTCCAAGCAGGCGCAGAAGAGTCCAAGCAGGCGCGGAAGCGTCCAAGCAGGCGCGGAAGCGTGCAAGCAGGCGCGGAAGCGTCCAAGCATGCGTGGAAGAGTCCAAGCAGGCGCGGAAACGTCCAAGCAGGCGCGGAAGCGTGCAAGCAGGCGCGGAAGCGTCCAAGCATGCGTGGAAGAGTCCAAGCAGGCGCGGAAACGTCCAAGCATGCGCGGAAGAGTAAAAGCAGGCGCGGAAGCGTCCAAGCAGCCGCTGCAGCGTCCAAGCTGGCGCGGTAGCGTCCAAGCAGGAGCGGAAACGTCCAAGCAGGCGCGGAAGCGTCCAAGCAGTCGCGGAAGCGTCCAAGCAGGCGCGGTAACGTCCAAGCAGGCGCGGAAACGTCCAAGCAGGCGCGGAAGCATGCAAGAAGGCGCAGAATAGTCCAAGCAGGCGCGGAAGCGTCCAAGCAGTCGCGGAAGCGTCCAAGCAGGCGCGGTAGCGTCCAAGCAGGCGCGGAAACGTCCAAGCAGGCGCGGAAGCATGCAAGAAGACGCAGAAGGGTCCAAGCAGGCGCGAAAGCGTCCAAGCAGTCGCGGAAGCGGCCAAGCAGGCGCGGTAGCGTCCAAGCAGGCGCGGAAACGTCCAAGCAGGCGCGGAAGCATGCAAGCAGGCGCGGAAACGTCCAAGCAGGCGCGGAAGCATGCAAGCAGGCGCGGAAGTGTCCAAGCAGGCGCGGAAGCGGCCAAGCAGGCGCGGAAACGTCCAAGCAGTCGCGGAAGCGTCAAAGCAGTCGCGCTAGCGTCCAAGCAGGCGCGGAAACGTCCAAGCAGGCGCGGAAGCATGCAAGAAGACGCAGAAGAGTCCAAGCAGGCGCGGAAGCGTCCAAGCAGGCGCGGAAACTTCCAAGTTGGCGCGGAAGCATGCAAGAAGGCGCGGAAGCGTCCAAGCAGGCGCGGTAGCGTCCAAGCAGGCGCGGAAACGTCCAAGCAGGCGCGGAAGCATGCAAGCAGGCGCGGAAGCATCCAAGCAGGCGCGGAAGCGTCCAAGCAGGCGCCGAAAAGTCCAAGCAGGCGCGGAAGCGTCCAAGCAGTCGCGGAAGCGTCCAAGCAGTCGCGGAAGCGTCCAAGCAGTCGCGGAAGCGTCCAAGTAGGCGCGGTAGCGTCCAAGCAGGCGCGGAAGTGTCCAAGCAGTCGCGGAAGCGTCCAAGCAGGCGCGGAAGCGTCCAAGCAGGCGCGGAAACGTCCAAGTTGGCGCGGAAGCATGCAAGAAGGCGCGGAAGCGTCCAAGCAGGCGCGGTAGCGTCCAAGCAGGCGCGGTAGCGTCCAAGCAGGCGCGGAAACGTCCAAGCAGGCGCGGAAGCATGCAAGCAGGCGCGGAAGCATCCAAGCAGGCGCGGAAGCGTCCAAGCAGGCGCCGAAAAGTCCAAGCAGGCGCGGAAGCGTCCAAGCAGTCGCGGAAGCGTCCAAGCAGTCGCGGAAGCGTCCAAGCAGTCGCTGAAGCGTCCAAGTAGGCGCGGTAGCGTCCAAGCAGGTGCGGAAACGTCCAAGCAGTCGCGGAAGCGTCCAAGGAGGCGCGGTAGCGTTCAACCAGGCGCGGAAACGTCCAAGCAGGCGCGGAAGCATGCAAGAAGACGCAGAAGAGTCCAAGCAGGCGCGGAAGCGTCCAAGCAGGCGGGGAAGCATGCAAGCAGGCGCGGAAGCATGCAAGAAGGCGCAGAAGAGTCCAAGCAGGCGCGGAAGCGTCCAAGCAGTCGCGGAAGCGTCCAAGCAGGCGCGGTAGCATCCAACCAGGCGCGGAAGCGTCCAAGCAGTCGCGGAAGCATGCAAGAAGACGCAGAAGAGTCCAAGCAGGCGCGGAAGCGTCCAAGCAGGCGGGGAAGCATGCAAGCAGGCGCGGAAGCATGCAAGAAGGCGCAGAAGAGTCCAAGCAGGCGCGGAAGCGTCCAAGCAGGCGCGGAAACGTCCAAGCAGTCGCGGAAGCGTCCAAGGAGGCGCGGTAGCGTTCAACCAGGCGCGGAAACGTCCAAGCAGGCGCGGAAGCATGCAAGAAGACGCAGAAGAGTCCAAGCAGGCGCGGAAGCGTCCAAGCAGGCGGGGAAGCATGCAAGCAGGCGCGGAAGCATGCAAGAAGGCGCAGAAGAGTCCAAGCAGGCGCGGAAGCGTCCAAGCAGTCGCGGAAGCGTCCAAGCAGGCGCGGTAGCATCCAACCAGGCGCGGAAGCGTCCAAGCAGTCGCGGAAGCGTCCAAGCAGGCGCGGTAGCGTCCAAGCAGTCGCGGAAACGTCCAAGTAGGCGCGGAAGCATGCAAGCAGGCGCGGAAGCGTCCAAGCAGGCGCGGAAGCGTCCAAGCAGGCGCAGAAGAGTCCAAGCAGGCGCGGAAACGTCCAAGCATGCGCGGAAGAGTCCAAGCAGGCACGGAAGCGTCCAAGCAGGCGCGGAAGCGTCCAAGCAGGCGCGGGAGCGTCCAAGCAGGCGCGGCAGCGTCTAAGCAGGCGCGGAAGCGTCCAAGCAGTCGCGGAAGCGTCCAAGCAGGCGCGGAAGCGTTCAAGCAGGCGCGGAAGCGTGCAAGCAGGCGCGGAAGCGTCCAAGCATGCGTGGAAGAGTCCAAGCAGGCGCGGAAACGTCCAAGCATGCGCGGAAGAGTAAAAGCAGGCGCGGAAGCGTCCAAGCAGCCGCTGAAGCGTCCAAGCTGGCGCGGTAGCGTCCAAGCAGGAGCGGAAACGTCCAAGCAGGCGCGGAAGCGTCCAAGCAGTCGCGGAAGCATGCAAGAAGACGCAGAAGAGTCCAAGCAGGCGCGGAAGCGTCCAAGCAGGCACGGAAGCGTCCAAGCAGGCGCGGAAGCGTCCAAGCAGGCGCGGGAGCGTCCAAGCAGGCGCGGCAGCGTCTAAGCAGGCGCGGAAGCGTCCAAGCAGTCGCGGAAGCGTCCAAGCAGGCGCGGAAGCGTTCAAGCAGGCGCGGAAGCGTGCAAGCAGGCGCGGAAGCGTCCAAGCATGCGTGGAAGAGTCCAAGCAGGCGCGGAAACGTCCAAGCATGCGCGGAAGAGTAAAAGCAGGCGCGGAAGCGTCCAAGCAGCCGCTGAAGCGTCCAAGCTGGCGCGGTAGCGTCCAAGCAGGAGCGGAAACGTCCAAGCAGGCGCGGAAGCGTCCAAGCAGTCGCGGAAGCATGCAAGAAGACGCAGAAGAGTCCAAGCAGGCGCGGAAGCGTCCAAGCAGGCGCAGAAGAGTCCAAGCAGGCGCGGAAGCGTCCAAGCAGGCGCGGAAGCGTGCAAGCAGGCGCGGAAGCGTCCAAGCATGCGTGGAAGAGTCCAAGCAGGCGCGGAAACGTCCAAGCATGCGCGGAAGAGTAAAAGCAGGCGCGGAAGCGTCCAAGCAGCCGCTGCAGCGTCCAAGCTGGCGCGGTAGCGTCCAAGCAGGAGCGGAAACGTCCAAGCAGGCGCGGAAGCGTCCAAGCAGTCGCGGAAGCGTCCAAGCAGGCGCGGTAACGTCCAAGCAGGCGCGGAAACGTCCAAGCAGGCGCGGAAGCATGCAAGAAGGCGCAGAATAGTCCAAGCAGGCGCGGAAGCGTCCAAGCAGTCGCGGAAGCGTCCAAGCAGGCGCGGTAGCGTCCAAGCAGGCGCGGAAACGTCCAAGCAGGCGCGGAAGCATGCAAGAAGACGCAGAAGGGTCCAAGCAGGCGCGAAAGCGTCCAAGCAGTCGCGGAAGCGGCCAAGCAGGCGTGGTAGCGTCCAAGCAGGCGCGGAAACGTCCAAGCAGGCGCGGAAGCATGCAAGCAGGCGCGGAAACGTCCAAGCAGGCGCGGAAGCATGCAAGCAGGCGCGGAAGTGTCCAAGCAGGCGCGGAAGCGGTCAAGCAGGCGCGGAAACGTCCAAGCAGTCGCGGAAGCGTCCAAGCAGTCGCGCTAGCGTCCAAGCAGGCGCGGAAACGTCCAAGCAGGCGCGGAAGCATGCAAGAAGACGCAGAAGAATCCAAGCAGGCGCGGAAGCGTCCAAGCAGTCGCGGAAGCGTCCAAGCAGGCGCGGTAGCATCCAACCAGGCGCGGAAGCGTCCAAGCAGTCGCGGAAGCGTTCAAGCAGGCGCGGTAGCGTCCAAGCAGTCGCGGAAACGTCCAAGCAGGCGCGGAAGCATGCAAGCAGGCGCGGAAGCGTCCAAGCAGGCGCGGAAGCGTCCAAGCTGGCGCGGAAACGTCCAATCAGGCGCGGAAGCATGCAAGCAGGCGCGGAAGCGTCCAAGAAGACGCAGAAGAGTTCAAGCAGGCGCGGAAGCGTCCAAGCAGGCGCGGAAGCGTCCAAGCATGAGCGGAACCGTGCAAGCAGGCGCGGAAGCGTTCAAGCAGGCTCGGAAGCGTCCAAGCAGGCGCAGAAGCGTCCAAGCAGGCGGGGAAGCATGCAAGAAGGCGCAAAAGAGTCCAAGCAGGCGCGGAAGTGTCCAAGCAGGCGCGGAAGCGTCCAAGCAGGCGCGGTAGCGTCCAAGCAGTCGCGGAAACGTCCAAGCAGGCGCGGAAGCATGCAAGCAGGCGCGGAAGCGTCCAAGAAGACGCAGAAGAGTTCAAGCAGGCGCGGAAGCGTCCAAGCAGTCGCGGAAGCGTCCAAGCAGTCGCGGAAACGTCCAACCAGGCGCGGAAGCATGCAAGCAGGCGCGGAAGCGTCCAAGAAGACGCAGAAGAGTTCAAGCAGGCGCGGAAGCGTCCAAGCAGTCGCGGAAGCGTCCAAGCAGGCGCGGTAGCGTCCAAGCAGTCGCGGAAGCGTCCAAGCAGGCGCGGAAGCGTCCAAGCAGGCGCGGAAGCGTCCAAGCAGGCGCGGAAGCGTCCAAGCATGAGCGGAACCGTGCAAGCAGGCGCGGAAGCGTCCAAGCAGTCGCGGAAGCGTCCAAGCAGGCGCGGTAGCGTCCAAGCAGTCGCGGAAACGTCCAAGCAGGCGCGGAAGCATGCAAGCAGGCGCGGAAGCGTCCAAGCAGGCGCGGAAGCGTCCAAGCAGGCGCAGAAGAGTCCAAGCAGGCGCGGAAGCGTCCAAGCAGTCGCGGAAGCGTCCAAGTAGGCGCGGTAGCGTCCAAGCTGGCGCGGAAACGTCCAACCAGGCGCGGAAGCATGCAAGCAGGCGCGGAAGCGTCCAAGAAGACGCAGAAGAGTTCAAGCAGGCGCGGAAGCGTCCAAGCAGTCGCGGAAGCGTCCAAGCAGGCGCGGAAGCGTCCAAGCAGGCGCGGAAGCGTCCAAGCAGGCGCGGAAGCGTCCAAGCATGAGCGGAACCGTGCAAGCAGGCGCGGAAGCGTCCAAGCAGTCGCGGAAGCGTCCAAGCAGGCGCGGAAGCGTCCAAGCAGGCGCGGAAGCGTCCAAGCAGGCGCGGAAGAGTCCAAGCAGGCGCGGAAGCGTCCAAGCAGGCGTGGGAGCATCCAGGCAGGCGCGAAACCGTGCAAGCAGGCGCGGAAGCGTCCGAGGACGCGCAAGCATGCAAGAAGGCGCAGAAGAGTTCAAGCAGTCGTGGAAGCGTCCAAGCAGGCGCTCAAGCGTCCAAGCAGTCGCGGAAGCGGCCAAACAGGCGCGGAAGCGTCCATGAAGCCGCGGAAGTGTCCAAGCAGGCGCGGAAGCGTCCAAGCAGTCGCGGAAGCGTCCAAGCAGGCGCGGTAGCGTCCAACCAGGCGCGGAAGCGTCCAAGCAGTCGCGGAAGCGTCCAAGCAGGCGCGGTAGCGTCCAAGCAGGCGCGGAAGCGTCCAAGCAGGCGCGGAAGCATGCAAGAAAGCGCAGAAGAGTCCAAGAAGGCGCGGAAGCGTCCAAGCAGGCGCCGAAGCGTCCAAGCAGGAGCGTAAGCGTCCAAGTAATCGCGGAAGCATGCAAGAAGGCGCAGAAGAGTTCAAGCAGTCGTGGAAACGTCCAAGCAGGCGCGGTAGCGTCCAAGCAGGCGCGGAAACTTCCAAGTAGGCTCGGAAGCATGCAAGAAAGCGCAGAAGAGTCCAAGCAGGCGCGGAAGCGCCCAAGCAGTCGTGGAAACGTCCAAGCAGGCTCGGATGCGTCCAAGCAGGCGCGGTAGCGTCCAAGCAGTCGCGGAAGCGTCCAAGCAGGCTCGGATGCGTCCAAGCAGGCGCGGTAGCGTCCAAGCAGTCGCGGAAGCGTCCAAGCAGGCGCGGTAGCGTCCAAGCAGACGCGGAAACTTCCAAGTAGGCTCGGAAGCATGCAAGAAGGCGCAGAAGAGTCCAAGCAGGCGCGGAAGCGTCCAAGCAGGCGCGGTAGCGTCCAAGCAGGCGCGGTAGCGTCCAAGCAGGCGCGGAAGCGTCCAAGCAGGCGTGGTAGCGTCCAAGCAGGCGCGGAAACGTCCAAGCAGGCGCGGAAGCGCCCAAGCAGTCGTGGAAACGTCCAAGCAGGCTCGGATGCGTCCAAGCAGGCGCGGTAGCGTCCAAGCAGTCGCGGAAGCGTCCAAGCAGGCGCGGTAGCGTCCAAGCAGGCGCGGAAACTTCCAAGTAGGCTCGGAAGCATGCAAGAAGACGCAGAAGAGTCCAAGCAGTCGCGGAAGCGTCCAAGCAGGCGCGGTAGCGTCCAAGCAGGCGCGGAAACTTCCAAGTAGGCTCGGAAGCATGCAAGAAGGCGCAGAAGAGTCCAAGTAGGCGCGGAAGCGTCCAAGCAGGCGCGGTAGCGTCCAAGCAGGCGCGGTAGCGTCCAAGCAGGCGCGGAAGCGTCCAAGCAGGCGTGGTAGCGTCCAAGCAGGCGCGGAAACGTCCAAGCAGGCGCGGAAGCATGCAAGAAGACGCAGAAGAGTCCAAGCTGGCGCGGAAGCGTCCAAGCAGGCGCGGAAGCGTCCAAGCAGGGCGGAAGCGTCCAAGCAGGCGCGGAAGCGCCCAAGCAGTCGCGGAAACGTCCAAGCAGGCGCGGAAGCATGCAAGAAGGCGCAGAAGAGTCCAAGCAGGCGCGGAAACGTCCAAGCAGTCGCAGAAGCGTCCAAGCAGGCGCGGTAGCATCCAAGCAGGCGCGGAAGCGTCCAAGCAGGCGCGGAAGCGTCCAAGCAGGCGTGAAAGCGTCCAAGCTGGCGCGGTAGCGTCCAAGCAGGCGCGGAAACGTCCAAGCAGGCGCGGAAACGTCCAAGTAGGCGCGGAAGCATGCAAGAAGGCGCAGAAGAGTCCAAGCAGGCGTGGAAGCGTCCAAGCAGGCGCGGAAGCGTCCAAGCAGGCGCGGAAGCGTCCAAGCAGGCGCGGAAGCATGCAAGAAGGCGCAAAAGAGTCCAAGCAGGCGCGGAAGCGTCCAAGCAGTCGCGGAAGCGTCCAAGCAGGCGCGGTAGCGTCCAAGCAGGCGCGGAAACTTCCAAGTAGGCTCGGAAGCATGCAAGAAGACGCAGAAGAGTCCAAGCAGTCGCGGAAGCGTCCAAGCAGGAGCGTAAGCATCCAAGTAGGCGCGGAAGCATGCAAGAAGGCGCAGAATTGTCCAAGGAGGCGCGGGAGCGTCCAAGCAGGCGCGGTAGCGTCCAAGCAGGCGCGGTAGCGTGCAAGCAGGCGCGGAAGCGTCCAAGCAGGCGCGGAAGCGTCCAAGCAGGCGCGGAAGCGTTCAAGCAGGCGCGGAAGCGTCCAAGCAGGCGCGGAAGCGTCCAAGCAGTCGCGGAAGCGTCCAAGCAGGCGCGGAAGCGTCCAAGCAGGCGCGGAAGCGTCCAAGCAGGCGCGGAAGCGTCCAAGCAGTCGCGGAAGAGTCCAAGCAGGCGCGGAAGCGTCCAGCAGGCGTGGGAGCGTCCAGGCAGGCGCGAAACCGTGCAAGCAGGCGCGGAAGCGACCGAGGAGGCGCGGAAGCATGCAAGAAGGCGCAGAAGAGACCAAGCAGGCGCGGAAGCGTCCAAGCAGGCGCGGAAGCGTCCAAGCAGGCGCGGAAGCATGCAAGAAAGCGCAGAAGAGTCCAAGAAGGCGCGGAAGCGTCCAAGCAGGCGCGGAAGCGTCCAAGCAGTAGCGGCAGCGTCCAAGCAGGCGCCGAAGCGTCCAAGCAGGAGCGTAAGCGTCCAAGTAGGCGCGGAAGCATGCAAGAAGGCGCAGAAGAGTCCAAGCAGGCGCAGAAGAGTCCAAGCAGGCGTGGTAGCGTCCAAGCAGGCGCGGAAACGTATAAGCAGGCACGGAAGCATGCAAGAAGGCGCAAAAGAGTCCAAGCGGGCGCGGAAGCGTCCAAGCAGTCGCAGAAGCGTCCAAGCAGGCGCGGAAGCGTCCAAGCAGGAGCGTAAGCATCCAAGTAGGCGCGGAAGCATGCAAGAAGGCGCAGAATTGTCCAAGGAGGCGCGGGAGCGTCCAAGCAGGCGCGGTAGCGTCCAAGCAGGCGCGGTAGAGTGCAAGCAGGCGCGGAAGCGTCCAAGCAGGCGCGGAAGCGTCCAAGCAGGCGCGGAAGCGTTCAAGCAGGCGCGGAAGCGTCCAAGCAGGCGCGGAAGCGTCCAAGCAGTCGCGGAAGCGTCCAAGCAGGCGCGGAAGCGTCCAAGCAGGCGCGGAAGCGTCCAAGCAGGCGCGGAAGCGTCCAAGCAGTCGCGGAAGAGTCCAAGCAGGCGCGGAAGCGTCCAGCAGGCGTGGGAGCGTCCAGGCAGGCGCGAAACCGTGCAAGCAGGCGCGGAAGCGACCGAGGAGGCGCGGAAGCATGCAAGAAGGCGCAGAAGAGACCAAGCAGGCGCGGAAGCGTCCAAGCAGGCACGGAAGCGTCCAAGCAGGCGCGGAAGCATGCAAGAAAGCGCAGAAGAGTCCAAGAAGGCGCGGAAGCGTCCAAGCAGGCGCGGAAGCGTCCAAGCAGTAGCGGCAGCGTCCAAGCAGGCGCCGAAGCGTCCAAGCAGGAGCGTAAGCGTCCAAGTAATCGCGGAAACATGCAAGAAGGCGCAGAAGAGTTCAAGCAGTAGTGGAAGCGTCCAAGCAGGCGCTCAAGCGTCCAAGCAGTCGCGGAAGCGGCCAAACAGGCGCGGAAGCGTCCATGCAGCCGCGGAAGCGTCCAAGCAGGCGTGGAAGAGTCCAAGCAGGCGCGGAAGCATGCAAGAAGGCGCAGAAGAGTCCAACCAGGCGCGGAAGCGTCCGAGCAGTCGCGGAAGCGTCCAAGCAGTCGCGGAAGCGTCCAAGTAGGCGCGGTAGCGTCCAAGCAGTCGCGGAAGAGTCCAAGCAGGCGCGGAAGAGTCCTAGCCGGCGCGGAAGCATCCATACAGGCGCGGAAGTGTCCATGCAGTCGCGGAAGCGTCCAAGCAGGCGCAGAAGAGTCCAAGCAGGCGCGGAAGCGTCCAGCAGGCGTGGGAGCGTCCAGGCAGGCGCGAAACCGTGCAAGCAGGCGCGGAAGCGTCCAAGCAGTCGCGGAACCGTGCAAGCAGGCGCGGAAGCGTACAAGCAGGCGCGGAAGCGTCCAAGCAGGCGCGATAGCGTCCAAGCAGGCGCGGAAACGTCCAAGCAGGCGCGGAAGCGTCCAAGAAGGCGCGGAAGCGTCCAAGCAGTCGCGGAAGAGTCCAAGCAGGCGCGGAAGAGTCCTAGCCGGCGCGGAAGCATCCATACAGGCGCGGAAGTGTCCAAGCAGTCGCGGAAGCGTCCAAGCAGGCGCCAAACAGTCCAAGCAGGCGCGGAAGCGTCTAAGCAGGCGCGGAAGCGTCCAAGCAGGCGCGGAAGCGTCCAAGCAGTCGCGGAAGAGTCCAAGCAGGCGCGGAAGAGTCCTAGCCGGCGCGGAAGCGTCCAAGCAGGCGCGGAAGCGTCCAAGCAGGCGCGGAAGCGTTCAAGCAGGCGCGGAAGCGTCCAAGCAGGCGCGGAAGCGTCCAAGCAGCCGCGGAAGCGTCCAAGCAGGCGCGGAAGCGTCCAAGCAGGCGCGGAAGCGTCCAAGCAGGCGCGGAAGCGTCCAAGCAGTCGCGGAAGAGTCCAAGCAGGCGCGGAAGCGTCCAGCAGGCGTGGGAGCGTCCAGGCAGGCGCGAAACCGTGCAAGCAGGCGCGGAAGCGACCGAGGAGGCGCGGAAGCATGCAAGAAGGCGCAGAAGAGACCAAGCAGGCGCGGAAGCGTCCAAGCAGGCGCGGAAGCGTCCAAGCAGGCGCGGAAGCATGCAAGAAAGCGCAGAAGAGTCCAAGAAGGCGCGGAAGCGTCCAAGCAGGCGCGGAAGCGTCCAAGCAGTAGCGGCAGCGTCCAAGCAGGCGCCGAAGCGTCCAAGCAGGAGCGTAAGCGTCCAAGTAATCGCGGAAGCATGCAAGAAGGCGCAGAAGAGTTCAAGCAGTAGTGGAAGCGTCCAAGCAGGCGCTCAAGCGTCCAAGCAGTCGCGGAAGCGGCCAAACAGGCGCGGAAGCGTCCATGCAGCCGCGGAAGCGTCCAAGCAGGCGTGGAAGAGTCCAAGCAGGCGCGGAAGCATGCAAGAAGGCGCAGAAGAGTCCAACCAGGCGCGGAAGCGTCCGAGCAGGCGCGGAACCGTGCAAGCAGGCGCGGAAGCGTCCAAGCAGGCGCGGAAGCGTCCAAGCGGGCGCGGAAGCGTCCAAGCAGGCGCGGAAGCGTCCAAGCAGACGCGGAAGCGTCCAAGCAGACGCGGAAGCGTCCAAGCAGGCGCGGAAGCGTCCAAGCAGGCGCGGAAGCGTCCAAGCAGTCGCGGAAGAGTCCAAGCAGGCGCGGAAGAGTCCTAGCCGGCGCGGAAGCATCCATACAGGCGCGGAAGTGTCCAAGCAGTCGCGGAAGCGTCCAAGCAGGCGCAGAAGAGTCCAAGCAGGCGCGGAAGCGTCCAGCAGGCGTGGGAGCGTCCAGGCAGGCGCGAAACCGTGCAAGCAGGCGCGGAAGCGTCCAAGCAGTCGCGGAACCGTGCAAGCAGGCGCGGAAGCGTACAAGCAGGCGCGGAAGCGTCCAAGCAGGCGTGAAAGCGTCCAAGCAGGCGCGATAGCGTCCAAGCAGGCGCGGAAATGTCCAAGCAGGCGCGGAAGCGTCCAAGCAGGCGCGGAAGCGTCCAAGCAGTCGCGGAAGAGTCCAAGCAGGCGCGGAAGCGTGCAAGCAGGCGCGGAAGCGTCCAAGCAGGCGCGGAAACGTCCAAGCAGGCGCGGAAGCGTCCAAGCAGGCGCGGAAGCGTCCAAGCAGGCGCGGAAGCGTCCAAGCAGGCGCGTAAGCGTCCAAGCAGGCGTGAAAGCGTCCAAGCTGGCTTTGAACCGTGCAAGCAGGCGGGGAAGCGTCCAAGCAGTCGCGGAAGTGTCCAAGCAGGCGCGGTAGCGTCCAAGCAGGCGCGGAAGCGTCCACGCAGGCGCGGAAGCGTCCAAGCAGGCGTGAAAGCGTCCAAGCACGCGCGGTAGCGTGCAAGAAGGCGCGGAAGCGTCCAAGCAGTCGCGGTAGCGTCCAAGCTGGCGCGGTAGCGTCCAAGCAGGCGCGGAAGTGTCCAAGCAGGCGCGGTAGCGTCCAAGCAGGCGCGGAAGCGTCCACGCAGGCGCGGAAGCGTCCAAGCAGGCGCGGAAGCGTGCAAGCAGGCGCGGAAGCGTCCAAGCAGGCGCGGAAACGTCCAAGCAGGCGCGGAAGCGTCCAAGCAGGCGCGGAAGCGTCCAAGCAGGCGCGGAAGCGTCCAAGCAGGCGCGATAGCGTCCAAGCAGGCGCGGAAACGTCCAAGCAGGAGCGGAAGCGTCCAAGCAGGCGCGGAAGCGTCCAAGCAGTCGCGGAAGAGTCCAAGCAGGCGCGGAAGCGTGCAAGCAGGCGCGGAAGCGTCCAAGCAGGCGCGGAAACGTCCAAGCAGGCGCGGAAGCGTCCAAGCAGGCGCGGAAGCGTCCAAGCAGGCGCGGTAGCGTCCAAGCAGGCGCGGAAACTTCCAAGTAGGCTCGGAAGCATGCAAGAAGGCGCAGAAGAGTCCAAGCAGGCGCGGAAGCGCCCAAGCAGTCGTGGAAACGTCCAAGCAGGCTCGGATGCGTCCAAGCAGGCGCGGCAGCGTCCAAGCAGGCGCCGAAGCGTCCAAGCAGGAGCGTAAGCGTCCAAGTAATCGCGGAAGCATGCAAGAAGGCGCAGAAGAGTTCAAGCAGTAGTGGAAGCGTCCAAGCAGGCGCTCAAGCGTCCAAGCAGTCGCGGAAGCGGCCAAACAGGCGCGGAAGCGTCCAAGCAGGCGCGGTAGCGTCCAAGCAGGCGCGGAAACTTCCAAGTAGGCTCGGAAGCATGCAAGAAGACGCAGAAGAGTCCAAGCAGTCGCGGAAGCGTCCAAGCAGGCGCGGTAGCGTCCAAGCAGGCGCGGAAGAGTCCAAGCAGGCGCGGAAGCGTCCAAGCAGGCGTGGGAGCATCCAGGCAGGCGCGAAACCGTGCAAGCAGGCGCGGAAGCGTCCGAGGACGCGCAAGCATGCAAGAAGGCGCAGAAGAGTTCAAGCAGTCGTGGAAGCGTCCAAGCAGGCGCTCAAGCGTCCAAGCAGTCGCGGAAGCGGCCAAACAGGCGCGGAAGCGTCCATGAAGCCGCGGAAGTGTCCAAGCAGGCGCGGAAGCGTCCAAGCAGTCGCGGAAGCGTCCAAGCAGGCGCGGTAGCGTCCAACCAGGCGCGGAAGCGTCCAAGCAGTCGCGGAAGCGTCCAAGCAGGCGCGGTAGCGTCCAAGCAGGCGCGGAAGCGTCCAAGCAGGCGCGGAAGCATGCAAGAAAGCGCAGAAGAGTCCAAGAAGGCGCGGAAGCGTCCAAGCAGGCGCCGAAGCGTCCAAGCAGGAGCGTAAGCGTCCAAGTAATCGCGGAAGCATGCAAGAAGGCGCAGAAGAGTTCAAGCAGTCGTGGAAACGTCCAAGCAGGCGCGGTAGCGTCCAAGCAGGCGCGGAAACTTCCAAGTAGGCTCGGAAGCATGCAAGAAGGCGCAGAAGAGTCCAAGCAGGCGCGGAAGCGCCCAAGCAGTCGTGGAAACGTCCAAGCAGGCTCGGATGCGTCCAAGCAGGCGCGGTAGCGTCCAAGCAGTCGCGGAAGCGTCCAAGCAGGCTCGGATGCGTCCAAGCAGGCGCGGTAGCGTCCAAGCAGTCGCGGAAGCGTCCAAGCAGGCGCGGTAGCGTCCAAGCAGACGCGGAAACTTCCAAGTAGGCTCGGAAGCATGCAAGAAGGCGCAGAAGAGTCCAAGCAGGCGCGGAAGCGTCCAAGCAGGCGCGGTAGCGTCCAAGCAGGCGCGGTAGCGTCCAAGCAGGCGCGGAAGCGTCCAAGCAGGCGTGGTAGCGTCCAAGCAGGCGCGGAAACGTCCAAGCAGGCGCGGAAGCGCCCAAGCAGTCGTGGAAACGTCCAAGCAGGCTCGGATGCGTCCAAGCAGGCGCGGTAGCGTCCAAGCAGTCGCGGAAGCGTCCAAGCAGGCGCGGTAGCGTCCAAGCAGGCGCGGAAACTTCCAAGTAGGCTCGGAAGCATGCAAGAAGACGCAGAAGAGTCCAAGCAGTCGCGGAAGCGTCCAAGCAGGCGCGGTAGCGTCCAAGCAGGCGCGGAAACTTCCAAGTAGGCTCGGAAGCATGCAAGAAGGCGCAGAAGAGTCCAAGTAGGCGCGGAAGCGTCCAAGCAGGCGCGGTAGCGTCCAAGCAGGCGCGGTAGCGTCCAAGCAGGCGCGGAAGCGTCCAAGCAGGCGTGGTAGCGTCCAAGCAGGCGCGGAAACGTCCAAGCAGGCGCGGAAGCATGCAAGAAGACGCAGAAGAGTCCAAGCAGGCGCGGAAGCGTCCAAGCAGGCGCGGAAGCGTCCAAGCAGGGCGGAAGCGTCCAAGCAGGCGCGGAAGCGCCCAAGCAGTCGCGGAAACGTCCAAGCAGGCGCGGAAGCATGCAAGAAGGCGCAGAAGAGTCCAAGCAGGCGCGGAAACGTCCAAGCAGTCGCAGAAGCGTCCAAGCAGGCGCGGTAGCATCCAAGCAGGCGCGGAAGCGTCCAAGCAGGCGCGGAAGCGTCCAAGCAGGCGTGAAAGCGTCCAAGCTGGCGCGGTAGCGTCCAAGCAGGCGCGGAAACGTCCAAGCAGGCGCGGAAACGTCCAAGTAGGCGCGGAAGCATGCAAGAAGGCGCAGAAGAGTCCAAGCAGGCGTGGAAGCGTCCAAGCAGGCGCGGAAGCGTCCAAGCAGGCGCGGAAGCGTCCAAGCAGGCGCGGAAGCATGCAAGAAGGCGCAAAAGAGTCCAAGCAGGCGCGGAAGCGTCCAAGCAGTCGCAGAAGCGTCCAAGCAGGCGCGGAAGCGTCCAAGCAGGAGCGTAAGCATCCAAGTAGGCGCGGAAGCATGCAAGAAGGCGCAGAAGAGTCCAAGCAGGCGCAGAAGAGTCCAAGCAGGCGCGGTAGCGTCCAAGCAGGCGCGGAAACGTATAAGCAGGCACGGAAGCATGCAAGAAGGCGCAAAAGAGTCCAAGCAGGCGCGGAAGCGTCCAAGCAGTCGCAGAAGCGTCCAAGCAGGCGCGGAAGCGTCCAAGCAGGAGCGTAAGCATCCAAGTAGGCGCGGAAGCATGCAAGAAGGCGCAGAATTGTCCAAGGAGGCGCGGGAGCGTCCAAGCAGGCGCGGTAGCGTCCAAGCAGGCGCGGTAGCGTGCAAGCAGGCGCGGAAGCGTCCAAGCAGGCGCGGAAGCGTCCAAGCAGGCGCGGAAGCGTTCAAGCAGGCGCGGAAGCGTCCAAGCAGGCGCGGAAGCGTCCAAGCAGTCGCGGAAGCGTCCAAGCAGGCGCGGAAGCGTCCAAGCAGGCGCGGAAGCGTCCAAGCAGGCGCGGAAGCGTCCAAGCAGTCGCGGAAGAGTCCAAGCAGGCGCGGAAGCGTCCAGCAGGCGTGGGAGCGTCCAGGCAGGCGCGAAACCGTGCAAGCAGGCGCGGAAGCGACCGAGGAGGCGCGGAAGCATGCAAGAAGGCGCAGAAGAGACCAAGCAGGCGCGGAAGCGTCCAAGCAGGCGCGGAAGCGTCCAAGCAGGCGCGGAAGCATGCAAGAAAGCGCAGAAGAGTCCAAGAAGGCGCGGAAGCGTCCAAGCAGGCGCGGAAGCGTCCAAGCAGTAGCGGCAGCGTCCAAGCAGGCGCCGAAGCGTCCAAGCAGGAGCGTAAGCGTCCAAGTAGGCGCGGAAGCATGCAAGAAGGCGCAGAAGAGTCCAAGCAGGCGCAGAAGAGTCCAAGCAGGCGTGGTAGCGTCCAAGCAGGCGCGGAAACGTATAAGCAGGCACGGAAGCATGCAAGAAGGCGCAAAAGAGTCCAAGCAGGCGCGGAAGCGTCCAAGCAGTCGCAGAAGCGTCCAAGCAGGCGCGGAAGCGTCCAAGCAGGAGCGTAAGCATCCAAGTAGGCGCGGAAGCATGCAAGAAGGCGCAGAATTGTCCAAGGAGGCGCGGGAGCGTCCAAGCAGGCGCGGTAGCGTCCAAGCAGGCGCGGTAGCGTGCAAGCAGGCGCGGAAGCGTCCAAGCAGGCGCGGAAGCGTCCAAGCAGGCGCGGAAGCGTTCAAGCAGGCGCGGAAGCGTCCAAGCAGGCGCGGAAGCGTCCAAGCAGTCGCGGAAGCGTCCAAGCAGGCGCGGAAGCGTCCAAGCAGGCGCGGAAGCGTCCAAGCAGGCGCGGAAGCGTCCAAGCAGTCGCGGAAGAGTCCAAGCAGGCGCGGAAGCGTCCAGCAGGCGTGGGAGCGTCCAGGCAGGCGCGAAACCGTGCAAGCAGGCGCGGAAGCGACCGAGGAGGCGCGGAAGCATGCAAGAAGGCGCAGAAGAGACCAAGCAGGCGCGGAAGCGTCCAAGCAGGCGCGGAAGCGTCCAAGCAGGCGCGGAAGCATGCAAGAAAGCGCAGAAGAGTCCAAGAAGGCGCGGAAGCGTCCAAGCAGGCGCGGAAGCGTCCAAGCAGTAGCGGCAGCGTCCAAGCAGGCGCCGAAGCGTCCAAGCAGGAGCGTAAGCGTCCAAGTAATCGCGGAAGCATGCAAGAAGGCGCAGAAGAGTTCAAGCAGTAGTGGAAGCGTCCAAGCAGGCGCTCAAGCGTCCAAGCAGTCGCGGAAGCGGCCAAACAGGCGCGGAAGCGTCCATGCAGCCGCGGAAGCGTCCAAGCAGGCGTGGAAGAGTCCAAGCAGGCGCGGAAGCATGCAAGAAGGCGCAGAAGAGTCCAACCAGGCGCGGAAGCGTCCGAGCAGGCGCGGAACCGTGCAAGCAGGCGCGGAAGCGTCCAAGCAGGCGCGGAAGCGTCCAAGCGGGCGCGGAAGCGTCCAAGCAGGCGCGGAAGCGTCAAAGCAGACGCGGAAGCGTCCAAGCAGACGCGGAAGCGTCCAAGCAGGCGCGGAAGCGTCCAAGCAGGCGCGGAAGCGTCCAAGCAGTCGCGGAAGAGTCCAAGCAGGCGCGGAAGAGTCCTAGCCGGCGCGGAAGCATCCATACAGGCGCGGAAGTGTCCATGCAGTCGCGGAAGCGTCCAAGCAGGCGCAGAAGAGTCCAAGCAGGCGCGGAAGCGTCCAGCAGGCGTGGGAGCGTCCAGGCAGGCGCGAAACCGTGCAAGCAGGCGCGGAAGCGTCCAAGCAGTCGCGGAACCGTGCAAGCAGGCGCGGAAGCGTACAAGCAGGCGCGGAAGCGTCCAAGCAGGCGCGATAGCGTCCAAGCAGGCGCGGAAACGTCCAAGCAGGCGCGGAAGCGTCCAAGCAGGCGCGGAAGCGTCCAAGCAGTCGCGGAAGAGTCCAAGCAGGCGCGGAAGAGTCCTAGCCGGCGCGGAAGCATCCATACAGGCGCGGAAGTGTCCAAGCAGTCGCGGAAGCGTCCAAGCAGGCGCCAAACAGTCCAAGCAGGCGCGGAAGCGTCTAAGCAGGCGCGGAAGCGTCCAAGCAGGCGCGGAAGCGTCCAAGCAGTCGCGGAAGAGTCCAAGCAGGCGCGGAAGAGTCCTAGCCGGCGCGGAAGCGTCCAAGCAGGCGCGGAAGCGTCCAAGCAGGCGCGGAAGCGTTCAAGCAGGCGCGGAAGCGTCCAAGCAGGCGCGGAAGCGTCCAAGCAGCCGCGGAAGCGTCCAAGCAGGCGCGGAAGCGTCCAAGCAGGCGCGGAAGCGTCCAAGCAGGCGCGGAAGCGTCCAAGCAGTCGCGGAAGAGTCCAAGCAGGCGCGGAAGCGTCCAGCAGGCGTGGGAGCGTCCAGGCAGGCGCGAAACCGTGCAAGCAGGCGCGGAAGCGACCGAGGAGGCGCGGAAGCATGCAAGAAGGCGCAGAAGAGACCAAGCAGGCGCGGAAGCGTCCAAGCAGGCGCGGAAGCGTCCAAGCAGGCGCGGAAGCATGCAAGAAAGCGCAGAAGAGTCCAAGAAGGCGCGGAAGCGTCCAAGCAGGCGCGGAAGCGTCCAAGCAGTAGCGGCAGCGTCCAAGCAGGCGCCGAAGCGTCCAAGCAGGAGCGTAAGCGTCCAAGTAATCGCGGAAGCATGCAAGAAGGCGCAGAAGAGTTCAAGCAGTAGTGGAAGCGTCCAAGCAGGCGCTCAAGCGTCCAAGCAGTCGCGGAAGCGGCCAAACAGGCGCGGAAGCGTCCATGCAGCCGCGGAAGCGTCCAAGCAGGCGTGGAAGAGTCCAAGCAGGCGCGGAAGCATGCAAGAAGGCGCAGAAGAGTCCAACCAGGCGCGGAAGCGTCCGAGCAGGCGCGGAACCGTGCAAGCAGGCGCGGAAGCGTCCAAGCAGGCGCGGAAGCGTCCAAGCGGGCGCGGAAGCGTCCAAGCAGGCGCGGAAGCGTCCAAGCAGACGCGGAAGCGTCCAAGCAGACGCGGAAGCGTCCAAGCAGGCGCGGAAGCGTCCAAGCAGGCGCGGAAGCGTCCAAGCAGTCGCGGAAGAGTCCAAGCAGGCGCGGAAGAGTCCTAGCCGGCGCGGAAGCATCCATACAGGCGCGGAAGTGTCCAAGCAGTCGCGGAAGCGTCCAAGCAGGCGCGGTAGCGTCCAAGCAGGCGCGGAAGCGTCCACGCAGGCGCGGAAGCGTCCAAGCAGGCGTGAAAGCGTCCAAGCACGCGCGGTAGCGTGCAAGAAGGCGCGGAAGCGTCCAAGCAGTCGCGGTAGCGTCCAAGCTGGCGCGGTAGCGTCCAAGCTGGCGCGGCAGCGTCCAAGCAGGCGCGGAAACGTCCAAGCAGGCGCGGAACCGTGCAAGCAGGCGCGGAAGCGTCCAAGCAGGCGCGGAAGCATGCAAGAAGGCGCAGAAGAGTCCAAGCAGGTGCGGAAGCGTGGAAGCAGGCGTGGAAGCGTCCAAGCAGTCGCGGAAGCGCCCAAGCAGGCGTGGTAGCGTCCAAGCAGTCACGGAAGCGTCCAAGCAGGCGCGGTAGCGTCCAAGCTGGCGCGGAAGCGTCCAAGCAGGCGCGGAAGCGTCCAAGCAATCGCGGAAGAGTCCAAGCAGGCGCGGAAGAGTCCTAGCCGGCGCGGAAGCATCCATACAGGCGCGGAAGCGTCCAAGCAGTCGCGGAAGCGTCCAAGCAGGCGCAGAAGAGTCCAAGCAGGCGCGGAAGCGTCCAAGCAGTCGCGGAAGCATGCAAGAAGGCGCAGAAGAGTCCAAGCAGGCGCGGAAGCGTCCAAGCAGGCGCGGAAGCGTCCAAGCAGTCGCGGAACCGTGCAAGCAGGCGCGGAAGCGTACAAGCATGCGCGGTGGCGTCCAAGCAGGCGCGGAAGCGTCCAAGCAGGCGTGAAAGCGTCCAAGCTGGCTTTGAACCGTGCAAGCAGGCGGGGAAGCGTCCAAGCAGTCGCGGAAGTGTCCAAGCAGGCGCGGTAGCGTCCAAGCAGGCGCGGAAGTGTCCACGCAAGCGCGGAAGCGTCCAAGCAGGCGTGAAAGCGTCCAAGCAGGCGCGGTGGCGTGCAAGAAGGCGCGGAAGCGTCCAAGCAGTCGCGGAAGCGTCCAAGCAGGCGTGAAAGCGTCCAAGCTGGCTTTGAACCGTGCAAGCAGGCGGGGAAGCGTCCAAGCATGCGCGGAAGCGTCCAAGCAGGCGCGGAAGCGTCCAAGCAGGAGCGGAAGCGTCCAAGCAGGCGCGGAGACGTCCAAGCAGTCGCGGAAGCGTCCAAGCAGGCGCGGAAGCGTCCAAGCAGGCGCGGAAGCGTCCAAGCAGGCGCGGAAGCGTCCAAGCAGGCGCGGAAGCGTCCAAGCAGGCGCGGAAGCGTCCAAGCAGTCGCGGAAGCGTCCAAGCAGGCGCGGTAGCGTCCAAGCAGGCGCGGAAACGTCCAAGCAGTCGCGGAAGCGTCCAAGCAGGCGCGGAAGCGTGCAAGCAGTCGCGGAAGCATGCAAGAAGGCGCAGAAGAGTCCAAGCAGGCGCGGAAGCGTCCAAGCAGGCGCGGAAGCGTCCAAGCAGGCGCGGAAGCGTCCAAGCAGGCGCGTAAGCGTCCAAGCAGGCGTGAAAGCGTCCAAGCTGGCTTTGAACCGTGCAAGCAGGCGGGGAAGCGTCCAAGCAGTCGCGGAAGTGTCCAAGCAGGCGCGGTAGCGTCCAAGCAGGCGCGGAAGCGTCCACGCAGGCGCGGAAGCGTCCAAGCAGGCGTGAAAGCGTCCAAGCACGCGCGGTAGCGTGCAAGAAGGCGCGGAAGCGTCCAAGCAGTCGCGGTAGCGTCCAAGCTGGCGCGGTAGCGTCCAAGCTGGCGCGGCAGCGTCCAAGCAGGCGCGGAAACGTCCAAGCAGGCGCGGAACCGTGCAAGCAGGCGCGGAAGCGTCCAAGCAGGCGCGGAAGCATGCAAGAAGGCGCAGAAGAGTCCAAGCAGGTGCGGAAGCGTGGAAGCAGGCGTGGAAGCGTCCAAGCAGTCGCGGAAGCGCCCAAGCAGGCGTGGTAGCGTCCAAGCAGTCACGGAAGCGTCCAAGCAGGCGCGGTAGCGTCCAAGCTGGCGCGGAAGCGTCCAAGCAGGCGCGGAAGCGTCCAAGCAATCGCGGAAGAGTCCAAGCAGGCGCGGAAGAGTCCTAGCCGGCGCGGAAGCATCCATACAGGCGCGGAAGCGTCCAAGCAGTCGCGGAAGCGTCCAAGCAGGCGCAGAAGAGTCCAAGCAGGCGCGGAAGCGTCCAAGCAGTCGCGGAAGCATGCAAGAAGGCGCAGAAGAGTCCAAGCAGGCGCGGAAGCGTCCAAGCAGGCGCGGAAGCGTCCAAGCAGTCGCGGAACCGTGCAAGCAGGCGCGGAAGCGTACAAGCATGCGCGGTGGCGTCCAAGCAGGCGCGGAAGCGTCCAAGCAGGCGTGAAAGCGTCCAAGCTGGCTTTGAACCGTGCAAGCAGGCGGGGAAGCGTCCAAGCAGTCGCGGAAGTGTCCAAGCAGGCGCGGTAGCGTCCAAGCAGGCGCGGAAGTGTCCACGCAAGCGCGGAAGCGTCCAAGCAGGCGTGAAAGCGTCCAAGCAGGCGCGGTGGCGTGCAAGAAGGCGCGGAAGCGTCCAAGCAGTCGCGGAAGCGTCCAAGCAGGCGTGAAAGCGTCCAAGCTGGCTTTGAACCGTGCAAGCAGGCGGGGAAGCGTCCAAGCATGCGCGGAAGCGTCCAAGCAGGCGCGGAAGCGTCCAAGCAGGAGCGGAAGCGTCCAAGCAGGCGCGGAGACGTCCAAGCAGTCGCGGAAGCGTCCAAGCAGGCGCGGAAGCGTCCAAGCAGGCGCGGAAGCGTCCAAGCAGGCGCGGAAGCGTCCAAGCAGGCGCGGAAGCGTCCAAGCAGGCGCGGAAGCGTCCAAGCAGTCGCGGAAGCGTCCAAGCAGGCGCGGTAGCGTCCAAGCAGGCGCGGAAACGTCCAAGCAGTCGCGGAAGCGTCCAAGCAGGCGCGGAAGCGTGCAAGCAGGCGCGGAAGCGTCCAAGCAGTCACGGAAGCGTCCAAGCAGGCGCGGCAGCGTCCAAGCTGGCGCGGGAGCGTCCAAGCAGGCGCAGAAGCGTCCAAGCAGTCGCGGAAGAGTCCAAGCAGGCGCGGAAGAGTCCTAGCCGGCGCGGAAGCGTCCAAGCAGGCGCGGAAGCGTCCAAGCAGGCGCGTAAGCGTCCAAGCAGGCTTGGAAGCGTCCAAGCAGGCGCGGAAGCGTCCAAGCAGGCGCGGTAGCGTCCAAGCAGGCGCGGAAGCGTCCAAGCAGGCGCAGAACCGTGCAAGCAGGCGCGGAAGCGTCCAAGCAGGCGCGGAAGCGTCCAAGCAGCCGGGGAAGCATGCAAGCAGGCGGGGAAGCGTCCAAGCAGGCGCGGAAGTGTCCAAGCAGGCGCGGTAGCGTCCAAGCAGGCGCAGAAGAGTCCAAGCAGGCGCGGAAGCGTCCAGCAGGCGTGGGAGCGTCCAGGCAGGCGCGAAACCGTGCAAGCAGGCGCGGAAGCGTCCGAGCAGGCGCGGAAGCGTCCAAGCAGTCGCGGAACCGTGCAAGCAGGCGCGGAAGCGTACAAGCAGGCGCGGAAGCGTCCAAGCAGGCGTGAAAGCGTCCAAGCAGGCGCGATAGCGTCCAAGCAGGCGCGGAAACGTCCAAGCAGGCGCGGAAGCATCCATATAGGCGCGGAAGAGTCCTAGCAGGCGCGGAAGAGTCCAAGCAGGCGCGGAAGCGTGCAAGCAGGCGCGGAAGCGTCCAAGCAGGCGCGGAAACGTCCAAGCAGGCGCGGAAGCGTCCAAGCAGGCGCGGAAGCGTCCAAGCAGCCGCGGAAGCGTCCAAGCAGGCGCGGAAGCGTCCAAGCAGTCGCGGAAGCGTCCAAGCAGGCGCGGAAGCGTCCAAGCAGGCGCGGAAGCGTCCAAGCAGGCGCGGAAGCGTCCAAGCAGTCGCGGAAGAGTCCAAGCAGGCGCGGAAGAGTCCTAGCCGGCGCGGAAGCATCCATACAGGCGCGGAAGTGTCCAAGCAGTCGCGGAAGCGTCCAAGCAGGCGCAGAAGAGTCCAAGCAGGCGCGGAAGCGTCCAGCAGGCGTGGGAGCGTCCAGGCAGGCGCGAAACCGTGCAAGCAGGCGCGGAAGCGTCCGAGGAGGCGCGGAAGCATGCAAGAAGGCGCAGAAGAGACCAAGCAGGCGCGGAAGCGTCCAAGCAGGCGCGGAAGCGTCCAAGCAGGCGCGGAAGCATGCAAGAAAGCGCAGAAGAGTCCAAGAAGGCGCGGAAGCGTCCAAGCAGGCGCGGAAGCGTCCAAGCAGTAGCGGCAGCGTCCAAGCAGGCGCCGAAGCGTCCAAGCAGGAGCGTAAGCGTCCAAGTAATCGCGGAAGCATGCAAGAAGGCGCAGAAGAGTTCAAGCAGTCGTGGAAGCGTCCAAGCAGGCGCTCAAGCGTCCAAGCAGTCGCGGAAGCGGCCAAACAGGCGCGGAAGCGTCCATGCAGCTGCGGAAGCGTCCAAGCAGGCGTGGAAGAGTCCAAGCAGGCGCGGAAGCGTCCAAGCAGGCGTGAAAGCGTCCAAGCAGGCGCGATAGCGTCCAAGCAGGCGCGGAAACGTCCAAGCAGGCGCGGAAGCGTCCAAGCAGGCGCGGAAGCGTCCAAGCAGTCGCGGAAGAGTCCAAGCAGGCGCGGAAGAGTCCTAGCCGGCGCGGTAGCATCCATACAGGCGCGGAAGTGTCCAAGCAGTCGCGGAAGCGTCCAAGCAGGCGCCAAACAGTCCAAGCAGGCGCGGAAGCGTCCAAGCAGGCGCGGAAGCGTCCGAGGAGGCGCGGAAGCATGCAAGAAGGCGCAGAAGAGACCAAGCAGGCGCGGAAGCGTCCAAGCAGGCGCGGAAGCGTCCAAGCAGGCGCGGAAGCATGCAAGAAAGCGCAGAAGAGTCCAAGAAGGCGCGGAAGCGTCCAGCAAGCGCGGAAGCGTCCAAGCAGTCGCGGAAGCGTCCAAGCAGGCGCCGAAGCGTCCAAGCAGGAGCGTAAGCGTCCAAGTAATCGCTGAAGCATGCAAGAAGGCGCAGAAGAGTTCAAGCAGTCGTGGAAGCGTCCAAGCAGGCGCTCAAGCGTCCAAGCAGTCGCGGAAGCGGCCAAACAGGCGCGGAAGCGTCCATGCAGCCGCGGAAGCGTCCAAGCAGTCGCGGAAGTGTCCAAGCAGGCGCGGTAGCGTCCAAGCAGGCGCGGAAGCGTCCACGCAGGCGCGGAAGCGTCCAAGCAGTCGTGAAAGCGTCCAAGCAGGCGCGGCAGCGTGCAAGAAGGCGCGGAAGCGTCCAAGCAGGCGCGGAAGCGTCCAAGCAGTCGCGGAAGAGTCCAAGCAGGCGCGGAAGAGTCCTAGCCGGCGCGGAAGCATCCATACAGGCGCGGAAGTGTCCAAGCAGTCGCGGAAGCGTCCAAGCAGGCGCAGAAGAGTCCAAGCAGGCGCGGAAGCGTCCAGCAGGCGTGGGAGCGTCCAGGCAGGCGCGAAACCGTGCAAGCAGGCGCGGAAGCGTCCGAGCAGGCGCGGAAGCGTCCAAGCAGTCGCGGAACCGTGCAAGCAGGCGCGGAAGCGTACAAGCAGCCGCGGAAGCGTCCAAGCAGGCGTGAAAGCGTCCAAGCAGGCGCGATAGCGTCCAAGCAGGCGCGGAAACGTCCAAGCAGGCGCGGAAGCATCCATATAGGCGCGGAAGAGTCCTAGCAGGCGCGGAAGAGTCCAAGCAGGCGCGGAAGCGTGCAAGCAGGCGCGGAAGCGTCCAAGCAGGCGCGGAAACGTCCAAGCAGGCGCGGAAGCGTCCAAGCAGGCGCGGAAGCGTCCAAGCAGCCGCGGAAGCGTCCAAGCAGGCGCGGAAGCGTCCAAGCAGTCGCGGAAGCGTCCAAGCAGGCGCGGAAGCGTCCAAGCAGGCGCGGAAGCGTCCAAGCAGGCGCGGAAGCGTCCAAGCAGTCGCGGAAGAGTCCAAGCAGGCGCGGAAGAGTCCTAGCCGGCGCGGAAGCATCCATACAGGCGCGGAAGTGTCCAAGCAGTCGCGGAAGCGTCCAAGCAGGCGCAGAAGAGTCCAAGCAGGCGCGGAAGCGTCCAGCAGGCGTGGGAGCGTCCAGGCAGGCGCGAAACCGTGCAAGCAGGCGCGGAAGCGTCCGAGGAGGCGCGGAAGCATGCAAGAAGGCGCAGAAGAGACCAAGCAGGCGCGGAAGCGTCCAAGCAGGCGCGGAAGCGTCCAAGCAGGCGCGGAAGCATGCAAGAAAGCGCAGAAGAGTCCAAGAAGGCGCGGAAGCGTCCAAGCAGGCGCGGAAGCGTCCAAGCAGTAGCGGCAGCGTCCAAGCAGGCGCCGAAGCGTCCAAGCAGGAGCGTAAGCGTCCAAGTAATCGCGGAAGCATGCAAGAAGGCGCAGAAGAGTTCAAGCAGTCGTGGAAGCGTCCAAGCAGGCGCTCAAGCGTCCAAGCAGTCGCGGAAGCGGCCAAACAGGCGCGGAAGCGTCCATGCAGCTGCGGAAGCGTCCAAGCAGGCGTGGAAGAGTCCAAGCAGGCGCGGAAGCGTCCAAGCAGGCGTGAAAGCGTCCAAGCAGGCGCGATAGCGTCCAAGCAGGCGCGGAAACGTCCAAGCAGGCGCGGAAGCGTCCAAGCAGGCGCGGAAGCGTCCAAGCAGTCGCGGAAGAGTCCAAGCAGGCGCGGAAGAGTCCTAGCCGGCGCGGAAGCATCCATACAGGCGCGGAAGTGTCCAAGCAGTCGCGGAAGCGTCCAAGCAGGCGCCAAACAGTCCAAGCAGGCGCGGAAGCGTCCAAGCAGGCGCGGAAGCGTCCGAGGAGGCGCGGAAGCATGCAAGAAGGCGCAGAAGAGACCAAGCAGGCGCGGAAGCGTCCAAGCAGGCGCGGAAGCGTCCAAGCAGGCGCGGAAGCATGCAAGAAAGCGCAGAAGAGTCCAAGAAGGCGCGGAAGCGTCCAAGCAAGCGCGGAAGCGTCCAAGCAGTCGCGGAAGCGTCCAAGCAGGCGCCGAAGCGTCCAAGCAGGAGCGTAAGCGTCCAAGTAATCGCGGAAGCATGCAAGAAGGCGCAGAAGAGTTCAAGCAGTCGTGGAAGCGTCCAAGCAGGCGCTCAAGCGTCCAAGCAGTCGCGGAAGCGGCCAAACAGGCGCGGAAGCGTCCATGCAGCCGCGGAAGCGTCCAAGCAGTCGCGGAAGTGTCCAAGCAGGCGCGGTAGCGTCCAAGCAGGCGCGGAAGCGTCCACGCAGGCGCGGAAGCGTCCAAGCAGGCGTGAAAGCGTCCAAGCAGGCGCGATAGCGTCCAAGCAGGCGCGGAAACGTCCAAGCAGGCGCGGAAGCGTCCAAGCAGGCGCGGAAGCGTCCAAGCAGGCGCGGAAGCGTCCACGCAGGCGCGGAAGCGTCCAAGCAGTCGCGGAAGCGTCCAAGCAGGCGCGATAGCGTCCAAGCAGGCGCGGAAACGTCCAAGCAGGCGCGGAAGCGTCCAAGCAGGCGCGGAAGCGTCCAAGCAGTCGCGGAAGAGTCCAAGCAGGCGCGGAAGAGTCCTAGCCGGCGCGGAAGCATCCATACAGGCGCGGAAGTGTCCAAGCAGTCGCGGAAGCGTCCAAGCAGTCGCAGAAGAGTCCAAGCAGGCGCGGAAGCGTCCAGCAGGCGTGGGAGCGTCCAGGCAGGCGCGAAACCGTGCAAGCAGGCGCGGAAGCGTCCGAGGAGGCGCGGAAGCATGCAAGAAGGCGCAGAAGAGACCAAGCAGGCGCGGAAGCGTCCAAGCAGGCGCGGAAGCGTCCAAGCAGGCGCGGAAGCATGCAAGAAAGCGCAGAAGAGTCCAAGAAGGCGCGGAAGCGTCCAAGCAGGCGCGGAAGCGTCCAAGCAGTAGCGGAAGCGTCCAAGCAGGCGCCGAAGCGTCCAAGCAGGAGCGTAAGCGTCCAAGTAATCGCGGAAGCATGCAAGAAGGCGCAGAAGAGTTCAAGCAGTCGTGGAAGCGTCCAAGCAGGCGCTCAAGCGTCCAAGAAGTCGCGGAAGCGGCCAAACAGGCGCGGAAGCGTCCATGCAGCCGCGGAAGCGTCCAAGCAGGCGTGGAAGAGTCCAAGCAGGCGCGGAAGCATGCAAGAAGGCGCAGAAGAGTCCAACCAGGTCGCGGAAGCGTCCGAGCAGGCGCGGAACCGTGCAAGCAGGCGCGGAAGCGTCCAAGCAGGCGCGGAAGCGTCCAAGCAGGCGCGGAAGCGTCCAAGCTGGCGCGGAAGCGTCCAAGCAGGCGCGGATCCGTGCAAGCAGGCGCGGAAGCGTCCAAGCAGGCGCGGAAGCGTCCAAGCAGGCGCGGTAGCGTCCAAGCAGTCGCGGAAGCGTCCAAGCAGGCGCGGTAGCGTCCAAGCAGGCGCGGAAACTTCCAAGTAGGCGCGGAAGCATGCAAGAAGGCGCAGAAGCGTCCAAGCAGGCGCGGAAGCGTCCAAGCAGGCGCGGAAGCTTCCAAGCAGGCGCGGAAGCGTCCAAGCAGGCGCGGATGCGTCCAAGCAGTCGCGGAAGCGTCCAAGCAGGCGCGGAAGCGCCCAAGCAGGCGCAGAAGCGTCCAAGCAGGCGCGGAAGCGTCCAAGCAGGCGCGGAAGCTTCCAAGCAGGCGCGGAAGCGTCCAAGCAGGCGCGGATGCGTCCAAGCAGTCGCGGAAGCGTCCAAGCAGGCGCGGAAGCGCCCAAGCAGGCGCAGAAGCGTCCAAGCAGGCGCGGAAGCGTCCAAGCTGGCGCGGAAGCGTTCAAGCAGGCGCGGTAGCGTCCAAGCAGGCGCGGAAGCGTCCAAGCAGGCGCGGATCCGTGCAAGCAGGCGCGGAAGCGTCCAAGCAGGCGCGGAAGCGTGCAACCAGGCGCGGAAGCGTCCAAGCTGGCGCGGAAGCGTTCAAGCAGGCGCGGTAGCGTCCAAGCAGGCGCGGAAGCGTCCAAGCAGGCGAGGAAGCATGCAAGAAGGCGCGGAAGCGTCCAAGCATGCGCGGTAGCGTCCAAGCAGGCGCGGAAACGTCGAAGCAGGTGCGGAAGCATGAAAGAAGCCGCAGAAGAGTCCAAGCAGGCACGGAAGCGTGCAAGCAGTCGCGGAAGCGTCCAAGCAGGCGCGGAAGCGTCCAAGCAGGCGCGGAAGCGTCCAAGCAGGCGCGGAAGCGTCCAAGCAGGCGCGGAAGCGTCCAAGCAGGCGCGGAAGCGTGCAACCAGGCGCGGAAGCGTCCAAGCAGGCGCGGAAGCGTCCAAGCAGCCGCTGAAGCGTCCAAGCTGGCGCGGTAGCGTCCAAGCAGGCGCGGTAACGTGCAACCAGGCGCGGAAGCGTCCAAGCAGGCGCGGATCCGTGCAAGCAGGCGCGGAAGCGTCCAAGCAGGCGCGGAAGCGTGCAACCAGGCGCTGAAGCGTCCAAGCTGGCGCGGAAGCGTCCAAGCAGGCGCGGATCCGTGCAAGCAGGCGCGGAAGCGTCCAAGCAGGCGCGGAAGCGTGCAACCAGGCGCGGAAGCGTCCAAGCTGGCGCGGAAGCGTTCAAGCAGGCGCGGTAGCGTCCAAGCAGGCGCGGAAGCGTCCAAGCAGGCGAGGAAGCATGCAAGAAGGCGCGGAAGCGTCCAAGCATGCGCGGTAGCGTCCAAGCAGGCGCGGAAACGTCGAAGCAGGTGCGGAAGCATGAAAGAAGCCGCAGAAGAGTCCAAGCAGGCGCGGAAGTGTCCAAGCAGTCGCGGAAGCGTCCAAGCAGTCGCGGAAGCGCCCAAGCAGGCGCGGAAGCGTCCAGGCAGTCGCGGAAGCGTCCAAGCAGGCGCGGTAGCGTCCAAGCAGGCGCGGAAACTTCCAAGTAGGCGCGGAAGCATGCAAGAAGGCGCAGAAGAGTCCAAGCAGGCGCGGAAGCGTCCAAGCAGGAGCGTAAGCATCCAAGTAGGCGCGGAAGCATGCAAGAAGGCGCAGAAGAGTCCAAGCAGGCGCGGCAGCGTCCAAGCAGGCGCGGAAACGTCCAAGCAGGCGCGGAAGCATGCAAGAAGACGCAGAAGAGTCCAAGCAGGCGCGGCAGCGTCCAAGTAGGAGCGGGAGCGTCCAAGCAGCCGCGGTAGCGTCCAAGCAGGCGCGGTAGCGTCCAAGCAGGCGCGGAAACGTCCAAGCAGGCGCGGAAGCATGCAAGAAGGCGCAGAAGAGTCCAAGCAGGCGCAGAAGCGTCCAAGCAGGCGCGGAAGCGTCCAAGCAGGCGCGGTAGCGTCCAAGCAGGCGCGGAAACTTCCAAGTAGGCGCGGAAGCATGCAAGAAGGCGCAGAAGAGTCCAAGCAGGCGCGGAAGCGTCCAAGCAGTCGCGGAAGCGTCCAAGCAGGCGCGGTAGCGTCCAAGCAGGCGCGGAAGAGTCCAAGCAGGCGCGGAAACGTCCAAGGAGGCGTGGAAGAGTCCAAGCAGGCGCGGAAGCGTCCAAGCAGGCGCGGAAGCATGCAAGAAGGCGCAGAAGAGTCCAAGCAGGCGCAGAAGCGTCCAAGCAGGCGCGGAAGCGTCCAAGCAGGCGCGGTAGCGTCCAAGCAGGCGCGGTAGCGTCCAAGCAGGCGCGGTAGCGTCCAAGCAGGCGCGGAAACGTCCAAGCAAGCGCGGAAGCAAGCAAGAAGGCGCAGAAGAGTCCAAGCAGGCGCGGAAGCGTCCAAGCAGTCGCGGAAGCGTGTAAGCAGGCGCGGTAGCGTCCAAGCAGGCGCGGAAGAGTCCAAGCAGGCGCGGAAACGTCCAAGGAGGCGTGGAAGAGTCCAAGCAGGCGCGGCAGCATGTAAGCAGCCGCTGAAGCGTCCAAGCTGGCGCGGTAGCGTCCAAGCAGGCGCGGAAACGTCCAAGTAGGCGCGGAAGCATCCAAGCAGCCGCGGAAGCGTCCAAGCAGGCGCAGAAGCGTCCAAGCAGGCGCGGAAGCGTGCAACCAGGCGCGGAAGCGTCCAAGCAGGCGCGGATCCGTGCAAGCAGGCGCGGAATCGTCCAAGCAGGCGCGGAAGCGTGCAACCAGGCGCGGAAGCGTCCAAGCTGGCGCGGAAGCGTTCAAGCAGGCGCGGTAGCGTCCAAGCAGGCGCGGAAGCGTCCAAGCAGGCGAGGAAGCACGCAAGAAGGCGCGGAAGCGTCCAAGCATGCGCGGTAGCGTCCAAGCAGGCGCGGAAACGTCGAAGCAGGTGCGGAAGCATGAAAGAAGCCGCAGAAGAGTCCAAGCAGGCACGGAAGCGTCCAAGCAGTCGCGGAAGCGTCCAAGAAGGCGCGGATCCGTGAAAGCAGGCGCGGAAGCGTCCAAGCAGGCGCGGAAGCGTCCAAGCAGGCGCGGAAGCGTCCAAGCAGCCGCTGAAGCGTCCAAGCTGGCGCGGTAGCGTCCAAGCAGGCGCGGAAACGTCCAAGTAGGCGCGGAAGCATCCAAGCAGTCGCGGAAGCGTCCAAGCCGGCGCGGAAGCGTCCAAGCAGGCGCGGAAGCGTGCAACCAGGCGCGGAAGCGTCCAAGCTGGCGCGGAAGCGTTCAAGCAGGCGCGGTAGCGTCCAAGCAGGCGCGGAAGCGTCCAAGCAGGCGAGGAAGCGTCCAAGCAGGCGCGGAAGCGTGCAGCCAGGCGCAGAAGCGTCCAAGCAGGCGCGGATCCGTGCAAGCAGGCGCGGAAGCGTCCAAGCAGGCGCGGTAGCGTCCAAGCAGGCGCGGAAACGTCGAAGCAGGTGCGGAAGCATGAAAGAAGCCGCAAAAGAGTCGAAGCAGGCGCGGAAGCGTCCAAGCAGTCGCGGAAGCGTCCAAGCAGGCGCGGTAGCGTCCAAGCAGGCGCGGTAGCGTCCAAGCAGGCGCGGAAGCGTCCAAGCAGGCGTGGTAGCGTCCAAGCAGGCGCGGAAACGTCCAAGCAGGCGCGGAAGCATGCAAGAAGACGCAGAAGAGTCCAAGCAGGCGCGGAAGCGTCCAAGCAGGCGCGGAAGCGTCCAAGCAGGCGCGGAAGCGCCCAAGCAGTCGCGGAAACGTCCAAGCAGGCGCGGAAGCATGCAAGAAGGCGCAGAAGAGTCCAAGCAGGCGCGGAAGCGTCCAAGCAGTCGCAGAAGCGTCCAAGCAGGCGCGGTAGCGTCCAAGCAGGCGCGGAAACGTCCAAGCAGGCGCGGAAGCATGCAAGAAGGCGCAGAAGAGTCCAAGCAGGCGCAGAAGAGTCCAAGCAGGCGCGGTAGCGTCCAAGCAGGCGCGGAAACGTCCAAGCAGGCGCGGAAGCATGCAAGAAGGCGCAGAAGAGTCCAAGCAGGCGCAGAAGAGTCCAAGCAGGCGCGGAAGCGTCCAAGCAGGCGCGGAAGCGTCCAAGCAGGCGCGGAAGCGTGCAACCAGGCGCGGAAGCGTCCAAGCAGGCGCGGATCCGTGAAAGCAGGCGCGGAAGCGTCCAAGCAGGCGCGGAAGCGTCCAAGCAGGCGCGGAAGCGTCCAAGCAGCCGCTGAAGCGTCCAAGCTGGCGCGGTAGCGTCCAAGCAGGCGCGGAAACGTCCAAGTAGGCGCGGAAGCATCCAAGCAGTCGCGGAAGCGTCCAAGCAGGCGCGGAAGCGTCCAAGCAGGCGCGGAAGCGTGCAACCAGGCGCGGAAGCGTCCAAGCTGGCGCGGAAGCGTTCAAGCAGGCGCGGTAGCGTCCAAGCAGGCGCGGAAGCGTCCAAGCAGGCGAGGAAGCGTCCAAGCAGACGCGGAAGCGTGCAGCCAGGCGCAGAAGCGTCCAAGCAGGCGCGGATCCGTGCAAGCAGGCGCGGAAGCGTCCAAGCAGGCGCGGTAGCGTCCAAGCAGGCGCGGAAACGTCGAAGCAGGTGCGGAAGCATGAAAGAAGCCGCAGAAGAGTCGAAGCAGGCGCGGAAGCGTCCAAGCAGTCGCGGAAGCGTCCAAGCAGGCGCGGTAGCGTCCAAGCAGGCGCGGAAACGTCGAAGCAGGTGCGGAAGCATGAAAGAAGCCGCAGAAGAGTCCAAGCAGGCACGGAAGCGTCCAAGCAGTCGCGGAAGCGTCCAAGCAGGCGCGGAAGCGTCCAAGCAGGCGCGGAAGCGTCCAAGCAGGCGCGGAAGCGTCCAAGCAGGCGCGGAAGCGTCCAAGCAGGCGCGGAAGCGTGCAACCAGGCGCGGAAGCGTCCAAGCAGGCGCGGAAGCGTCCAAGCAGCCGCTGAAGCGTCCAAGCTGGCGCGGTAGCGTCCAAGCAGTCGCGGAAACGTCCAAGTAGGCGCGGAAACATCCAAGCAGTCGCGGAAGCGTCCAAGCAGGCGCGGAAGCGTCCAAGCAGGCGCGGAAGCGTGCAACCAGGCGCGGAAGCGTCCAAGCAGGCGCGGATCCGTCAAAGCAGGCGCGGAAGCGTCCAAGCAGGCGCGGAAGCGTCCAAGCAGGCGCGGAAGCGTCCAAGCAGGCGCGGAAGCGTCCAAGTAGGCGGGGAAGCGTCCAAGCAGGCGCGGAAACGTCCAAGGAGGCGTGGAAGAGTCCAAGCAGGCGCGGTAGCGTCCAAGCAGGCGCGGAAACGTATAAGCAGGCACGGAAGCATGCAAGAAGGCGCAAAAGAGTCCAAGCAGGCGCGGAAGCGTCCAAGCAGTCGCAGAAGCGTCCAAGCAGGCGCGGAAGCGTCCAAGCAGGAGCGTAAGCATCCAAGTAGGCGCGGAAGCATGCAAGAAGGCGCAGAATTGTCCAAGGAGGCGCGGGAGCGTCCAAGCAGGCGCGGAAGCGTCCAAGCAGGCGCGGAAGCGTCCAAGCAGGCGCGGAAGCATGCAAGAAGGCGCAGAAGAGTCCAAGCAGGCGCGGAAGCGTCCAGGCAGTCGCAGAAGCGTCCAAGCAGGCGCGGTAGCGTCCAAGCAGGCGCGGAAACGTCCAAGCAGGCGCGGAAGCATGCAAGAAGGCGCAGAAGAGTCCAAGCAGGCGCAGAAGAGTCCAAGCAGGCGCGGTAGCGTCCAAGCAGGCGCGGAAACGTATAAGCAGGCACGGAAGCATGCAAGAAGGCGCAAAAGAGTCCAAGCAGGCGCGGAAGCGTCCAAGCAGTCGCAGAAGCGTCCAAGCAGGCGCGGAAGCGTCCAAGCAGGAGCGTAAGCATCCAAGTAGGCGCGGAAGCATGCAAGAAGGCGCAGAATTGTCCAAGGAGGCGCGGGAGCGTCCAAGCAGGCGCGGTAGCGTCCAAGCAGGCGCGGTAGCGTGCAAGCAGGCGCGGAAGCGTCCAAGCAGGCGCAGAAGAGTCCAAGCAGGCGCAGAAGAGTCCAAGCAGGCGCGGAAGCGTCCAAGCAGGCGCGGAAGCGTCCAAGCAGGCGCGGAAGCGTGCAACCAGGCGCGGAAGCGTCCAAGCAGGCGCGGATCCGTGAAAGCAGGCGCGGAAGCGTCCAAGCAGGCGCGGAAGCGTCCAAGCAGGCGCGGAAGCGTCCAAGCAGCCGCTGAAGCGTCCAAGCTGGCGCGGTAGCGTCCAAGCAGGCGCGGAAACGTCCAAGTAGGCGCGGAAGCATCCAAGCAGTCGCGGAAGCGTCCAAGCAGGCGCGGAAGCGTCCAAGCAGGCGCGGTAGCGTCCAAGCAGGCGCGGAAGCGTCCAAGCAGGCGAGGAAGCGTCCAAGCAGACGCGGAAGCGTGCAGCCAGGCGCAGAAGCGTCCAAGCAGGCGCGGATCCGTGCAAGCAGGCGCGGAAGCGTCCAAGCAGGCGCGGTAGCGTCCAAGCAGGCGCGGAAACGTCGAAGCAGGTGCGGAAGCATGAAAGAAGCCGCAGAAGAGTCGAAGCAGGCGCGGAAGCGTCCAAGCAGTCGCGGAAGCGTCCAAGCAGGCGCGGTAGCGTCCAAGCAGGCGCGGTAGCGTCCAAGCAGGCGCGGAAGCGTCCAAGCAGGCGTGGTAGCGTCCAAGCAGGCGCGGAAACGTCCAAGCAGGCGCGGAAGCGTCCAAGCAGGCGCGGAAACATCCAAGCAGTCGCGGAAGCGTCCAAGCAGGCGCGGTAGCGTCCAAGCAGGCGCGGAAACGTCGAAGCAGGTGCGGAAGCATGAAAGAAGCCGCAGAAGAGTCCAAGCAGGCACGGAAGCGTCCAAGCAGTCGCGGAAGCGTCCAAGCAGGCGCGGAAGCGTCCAAGCAGGCGCGGAAGCGTCCAAGCAGGCGCGGAAGCGTCCAAGCAGGCGCGGAAGCGTCCAAGCAGGCGCGGAAGCGTGCAACCAGGCGCGGAAGCGTCCAAGCAGGCGCGGAAGCGTCCAAGCAGCCGCTGAAGCGTCCAAGCTGGCGCGGTAGCGTCCAAGCAGTCGCGGAAACGTCCAAGTAGGCGCGGAAACATCCAAGCAGTCGCGGAAGCGTCCAAGCAGGCGCGGAAGCGTCCAAGCAGGCGCGGAAGCGTGCAACCAGGCGCGGAAGCGTCCAAGCAGGCGCGGATCCGTCAAAGCAGGCGCGGAAGCGTCCAAGCAGGCGCGGAAGCGTCCAAGCAGGCGCGGAAGCGTCCAAGCAGGCGCGGAAGCGTCCAAGTAGGCGGGGAAGCGTCCAAGCAGGCGCGGAAACGTCCAAGGAGGCGTGGAAGAGTCCAAGCAGGCGCGGTAGCGTCCAAGCAGGCGCGGAAGCGTCCAAGCAGGCGCGGAAGCATGCAAGAAGGCGCAGAAGAGTCCAAGCAGGCGCGGAAGCGTCCAAGCAGTCGCAGAAGCGTCCAAGCAGGCGCGGTAGCGTCCAAGCAGGCGCGGAAACGTCAAAGCAGGCGCGGAAGCATGCAAGAAGGCGCAGAAGAGTCCAAGCAGGCGCAGAAGAGTCCAAGCAGGCGCGGTAGCGTCCAAGCAGGCGCGGAAACGTATAAGCAGGCACGGAAGCATGCAAGAAGGCGCAAAAGAGTCCAAGCAGGCGCGGAAGCGTCCAAGCAGTCGCAGAAGCGTCCAAGCAAGCGCGGAAGCGTCCAAGCAGGAGCGTAAGCATCCAAGTAGGCGCGGAAGCATGCAAGAAGGCGCAGAATTGTCCAAGGAGGCGCGGGAGCGTCCAAGCAGGCGCGGAAGCGTCCAAGCAGGCGCGGAAGCGTCCAAGCAGGCGCGGAAGCATGCAAGAAGGCGCAGAAGAGTCCAAGCAGGCGCGGAAGCGTCCAAGCAGTCGCAGAAGCGTCCAAGCAGGCGCGGTAGCGTCCAAGCAGGCGCGGAAACGTCCAAGCAGGCGCGGAAGCATGCAAGAAGGCGCAGAAGAGTCCAAGCAGGCGCAGAAGAGTCCAAGCAGGCGCGGTAGCGTCCAAGCAGGCGCGGAAACGTATAAGCAGGCACGGAAGCATGCAAGAAGGCGCAAAAGAGTCCAAGCAGGCGCGGAAGCGTCCAAGCAGTCGCAGAAGCGTCCAAGCAGGCGCGGAAGCGTCCAAGCAGGAGCGTAAGCATCCAAGTAGGCGCGGAAGCATGCAAGAAGGCGCAGAATTGTCCAAGGAGGCGCGGGAGCGTCCAAGCAGGCGCGGTAGCGTCCAAGCAGGCGCGGTAGCGTGCAAGCAGGCGCGGAAGCGTCCAAGCAGGCGCGGAAGCGTCCAAGCAGGCGCGGAAGCGTCCAAGCAGGCGCGGAAGCGTTCAAGCAGGCGCGGAAGCGGCCAAGCAGGCGCGGAAGCGTCCAAGCAGTCGCGGAAGCGTCCAAGCAGGCGCGGAAGCGTCCAAGCAGGCGCGGAAGCGTCCAAGCAGGCGCGGAAGCGTCCAAGCAGGCGCGGAAGCGTCCAAGCAGGCGCGGAAGCGTCCAAGCAGGCGCGGAAGCGTCCAAGCAGGCGCGGAAGCGTCCAAGCAGGCGCGCAAGCGTCCAAGCAGGCGTGGAAGAGTCCAAGCAGGCGCGGAAGCGTCCAAGCAGACGCGGAAGCGTCCAAGCAGACGCGGAAGCGTGCAACCAGGCGCGGAAGCGTCCAAGCAGGCGCGGAAGCGTCCAAGCAGGCGCGGATCCGTGAAAGCAGGCGCTGAAGCGTCCAAGCAGGCGCGGAAGCGTCCAAGCAGGCGCGGAAGCGTCCAAGCAGCCGCTGAAGCGTCCAAGCTGGCGCGGTAGCGTCCAAGCAGGCGCGGAAACGTCCAAGTAGGCGCGGAAGCATCCAAGCAGTCGCGGAAGCGTCCAAGCAGGCGCGGAAGCGTCCAAGCAGGCGCGGAAGCGTGCAACCAGGCGCGGAAGCGTCCAAGCTGGCGCGGAAGCGTTCAAGCAGGCGCGGTAGCGTCCAAGCAGGCGCGGAAGCGTCCAAGCAGGCGAGGAAGCGTCCAAGCAGGCGCGGAAGCGTGCAGCCAGGCGCAGAAGCGTCCAAGCAGGCGCGGATCCGTGCAAGCAGGCGCGGAAGCGTCCAAGCAGGCGCGGTAGCGTCCAAGCAGGCGCGGAAACGTCGAAGCAGGTGCGGAAGCATGAAAGAAGACGCAGAAGAGTCGAAGCAGGCGCGGAAGCGTCCAAGCAGTCGCGGAAGCGTCCAAGCAGGCGCGGTAGCGTCCAAGCAGGCGCGGTAGCGTCCAAGCAGGCGCGGAAGCGTCCAAGCAGGCGTGGTAGCGTCCAAGCAGGCGCGGAAACGTCCAAGCAGGCGCGGAAGCATGCAAGAAGACGCAGAAGAGTCCAAGCAGGCGCGGAAGCGTCCAAGCAGGCGCGGAAGCGTCCAAGCAGGCGCGGAAGCGCCCAAGCAGTCGCGGAAACGTCCAAGCAGGCGCGGAAGCATGCAAGAAGGCGCAGAAGAGTCCAAGCAGGCGCGGAAACGTCCAAGCAGGCGCGGAAGCGCCCAAGCAGTCGCGGAAACGTCCAAGCAGGCGCGGAAGCATGCAAGAAGGCGCAGAAGAGTCCAAGCAGGCGCAGAAGAGTCCAAGCAGGCGCGGTAGCGTCCAAGCAGGCGCGGAAACGTATAAGCAGGCACGGAAGCATGCAAGAAGGCGCAAAAGAGTCCAAGCAGGCGCGGTAGCGTCCAAGCAGTCGCAGAAGCGTCCAAGCAGGCGCGGAAACGTCCAAGCAGGAGCGTAAGCATCCAAGTAGGCGCGGAAGCATGCAAGAAGGCGCAGAATTGTCCAAGGAGGCGCGGGAGCGTCCAAGCAGGCGCGGTAGCGTCCAAGCAGGCGCGGTAGCGTGCAAGCAGGCGCGGAAGCGTCCAAGCAGGAGCGGAAGCGTCCAAGCAGGCGCGGAAGCGTCCAAGCAGGCGCGGAAGCGTTCAAGCAGGCGCGGAAGCGGCCAAGCAGGCGCGGAAGCGTCCAAGCAGTCGCGGAAGCGTCCAAGCAGGCGCGGAAGCGTCCAAGCAGGCGCGGAAGCGTCCAAGCAGGCGCGGAAGCGTCCAAGCAGGCGCGGAAGCGTCCAAGCAGGCGCGGAAGCGTCCAAGCAGGCGCGGAAGCGTCCAAGCAGGCGCGGAAGCGTCCAAGCAGGCGCGCAAGCGTCCAAGCAGGCGTGGAAGAGTCCAAGCAGGCGCGGAAGCGTCCAAGCAGACGCGGAAGCGTCCAAGCAGACGCGGAAGCGTGCAACCAGGCGCGGAAGCGTCCAAGCAGGCGCGGAAGCGTCCAAGCAGGCGCGGATCCGTGAAAGCAGGCGCTGAAGCGTCCAAGCAGGCGCGGAAGCGTCCAAGCAGGCGCGGAAGCGTCCAAGCAGCCGCTGAAGCGTCCAAGCTGGCGCGGTAGCGTCCAAGCAGGCGCGGAAACGTCCAAGTAGGCGCGGAAGCATCCAAGCAGTCGCGGAAGCGTCCAAGCAGGCGCGGAAGCGTCCAAGCAGGCGCGGAAGCGTGCAACCAGGCGCGGAAGCGTCCAAGCTGGCGCGGAAGCGTTCAAGCAGGCGCGGTAGCGTCCAAGCAGGCGCGGAAGCGTCCAAGCAGGCGAGGAAGCGTCCAAGCAGGCGCGGAAGCGTGCAGCCAGGCGCAGAAGCGTCCAAGCAGGCGCGGATCCGTGCAAGCAGGCGCGGAAGCGTCCAAGCAGGCGCGGTAGCGTCCAAGCAGGCGCGGAAACGTCGAAGCAGGTGCGGAAGCATGAAAGAAGACGCAGAAGAGTCGAAGCAGGCGCGGAAGCGTCCAAGCAGTCGCGGAAGCGTCCAAGCAGGCGCGGTAGCGTCCAAGCAGGCGCGGTAGCGTCCAAGCAGGCGCGGAAGCGTCCAAGCAGGCGTGGTAGCGTCCAAGCAGGCGCGGAAACGTCCAAGCAGGCGCGGAAGCATGCAAGAAGACGCAGAAGAGTCCAAGCAGGCGCGGAAGCGTCCAAGCAGGCGCGGAAGCGTCCAAGCAGGCGCGGAAGCGCCCAAGCAGTCGCGGAAACGTCCAAGCAGGCGCGGAAGCATGCAAGAAGGCGCAGAAGAGTCCAAGCAGGCGCGGAAACGTCCAAGCAGGCGCGGAAGCGCCCAAGCAGTCGCGGAAACGTCCAAGCAGGCGCGGAAGCATGCAAGAAGGCGCAGAAGAGTCCAAGCAGGCGCGGAAGCGTACAAGCAGTCGCAGAAGCGTCCAAGCAGGCGCGGTAGCATCCAAGCAGGCGCGGAAGCGTCCAAGCAGGCGCGGAAGCGTCCAAGCAGGCGTGAAAGCGTCCAAGCTGGCGCGGTAGCGTCCAAGCAGGCGCGGAAACGTCCAAGCAGGCGCGGAAACGTCCAAGTAGGCGCGGAAGCATGCAAGAAGGCGCAGAAGAGTCCAAGCAGGCGTGGAAGCGTCCAAGCAGGCGCGGAAACGTCCAAGTAGGCGCGGAAGCATGCAAGAAGGCGCAGAAGAGTCCAAGCAGGCGTGGAAGCGTCCAAGCAGGCGCGGAAGCGTCCAAGCAGGCGCGGAAGCGTCCAAGCAGGCGCGGAAGCGTCCAAGCAGCCGCTGAAGCGTCCAAGCTGGCGCGGAAACGTCCAAGCAGGAGCGGAAGCGTCCAAGCAGGCGCGGAACCGTGCAAGTAGGCGCGGAAGCGTCCAAGCAGGTACGGAAGCGTGCACGAAGGCGCGGAAGCGTCCAAGCAGGCGCGGAAACGTCCAAGCAGGCGCGGAAGCGTCCAAGCAGGCGCGGAAACGTCCAAGCAGGAGCGGAAGCGTCCAAGCAGGCGCGGAGGCGTCCAAGCAGTCGCGGAAGCGTTCAAGCAGGCGCGGAAGCGTCCAAGCAGGCGCGGAAGCGTCCAAGCAGGCGCGGAAGCGTCAAGCAGGCGCGGAAGCGTCCAAGCAGGCGCGGAAGAGTCCTAGCCGGCGCGGAAGCATCCATACAGGCACGGAAGCGTCCAAGCAGCCGCGGAAGCGTCCAAGCAGGCGCAGAAGAGTCCAAGCAGGCGCGGAAGCGTCCAAGCAGGCGTGGGAGCGTCCAAGCAGGCGCGAAACCGTGCAAGCAGGCGCGGAAGCGTCCGAGGAGGCGCGGAAGCATGCAAGAAGGCGCAGAAGAGTCCAAGCAGGCGCGGAAGCGTCCAAGCAGTCGCGGAAGCGTCCAAGCAGGCGCGGAAGAGTCCTAGCCGGCGCAGAAGAGTCCAAGCAGGCGCGGAAGCGTCCAAGCAGGCGCGGAAGCGTCCAAGCAGGCGCGGAAACGTCCAAGCAGGAGCGGAAGCGTCCAAGCAGGCGCGGAGGCGTCCAAGCAGTCGCGGAAGCGTCCAAGCAGGCGCGGAAGCGTCCAAGCAGGCGCGGAAGCGTCCAAGCAGGCGCGGAAACGTCCAAGCAGGAGCGGAAGCGTCCAAGCAGGCGCGGAGGCGTCCAAGCAGTCGCGGAAGCGTTCAAGCAGGCGCGGAAGCGTCCAAGCAGGCGCGGAAGCGTCCAAGCAGGCGCGGAAGCGTCAAGCAGGCGCGGAAGCGTCCAAGCAGGCGCGGAAACGTCCAAGCAGGAGCGGAAGCGTCCAAGCAGGCGCGGAGGCGTCCAAGCAGTCGCGGAAGCGTTCAAGCAGGCGCGGAAGCGTCCAAGCAGGCGCGGAAGCGTCCAAGCAGGCGCGGAAGCGTCAAGCAGGCGCGGAAGCGTCCAAGCAGGCGCGGAAGAGTCCTAGCCGGCGCGGAAGCATCCATACAGGCGCGGAAGCGTCCAAGCAGCCGCGGAAGCGTCCAAGCAGGCGCAGAAGAGTCCAAGCAGGCGCGGAAGCGTCCAAGCAGGCGTGGGAGCGTCCAAGCAGGCGCGAAACCGTGCAAGCAGGCGCGGAAGCGTCCGAGGAGGCGCGGAAGCATGCAAGAAGGCGCAGAAGAGTCCAAGCAGGCGCGGAAGCGTCCAAGCAGTCGCGGAAGCGTCCAAGCAGGCGCGGAAGAGTCCTAGCCGGCGCAGAAGAGTCCAAGCAGGCGCGGAAGCGTCCAAGCAGGCGTGGGAGCGTCCAAGCAGGCGCGAAACCGTGCAAGCAGGCGCGGAAGCGTCCGAGGAGGCGCGGAAGCATGCAAGAAGGCGCAGAAGAGTCCTAGCCGGCGCGGAAGCATCCATAGAGGCGCGGAAGCGTCCAAGCATTCGCGGAAGCGTCCAAGCAGGCGCGGAAGCGTCCAAGCAGTCGCGGAAGCGTCCAAGCAGGCGCGGTAGCGTCCAAGCAGGCGCGGAAACGTCCAAGCAGTCGCGGAAGCGTCCAAGCAGGCGCGGAAGCGTGCAAGCAGGCTCGGAAGCGTCCAAGCAGGCGCGGAAGCGTCCAAGCAGGCGCGGTAGCGTCCAAGCAGGCGCGGAAGCGTCCCAGCAGGCGCAGAACCGTGCAAGCAGGCTCGGAAGCGTCCAAGCAGGCGCGGAAGCGTCCAAGAAGCCGGGGAAGCATGCAAGCAGGCGGGGAAGCGTCCAAGCAGGCGCGGAAGTGTCCAAGCAGGCGCGGTAGCGTCCAAGCAGGCGCGGAAGCGTCCACGCAGGCGCGGAAGCGTCCAAGCAGGCGCGGAACCGTGCAAGCAGGCGCGGAAGCGTACAAGCATGCGCGGTGGCGTCCAAGCAGGCGCAGAAGCATCCATATAGGCGCGGAAGTGTCCAAGCAGGCGCGGTAGAGTCCGAGCAGGCGCGGAAGCATGCAAGAAGGCGCAGAAGAGTCCAAGCAGACGCGGAAGCGTCCAAGCAGGCGCGGAAGCGTACAAGCAGGCGCGGTGGCGTCCAAGCAGGCGCGGAAGCATCCATATAGGCGCGGTGGCGTCCAAGAAGGCGCCGAAGCATCCATATAGGCGCGGAAGCGTCCAAGCAGGCGCGGAAGGGTCCAAGCATGCGCGGAAGCGTACAAGCAAGCGCGGTAGCGTCCAAGCAGTTGCGGAAGCGTCCAAGCAGGCGCAGAAGAGTCCAAGCAGGCGCAGAAGAGTCCAAGCAGGCGCGGAAGCGTCCAAGCAGTCGCGGAAGCGTCCAAGCAGGCGCGGAAGCGTCCAAGCAGGCGCGTAAGCGTCCAAGCAGGCTCGGAAGCGTCCAAGCAGGCGCGGAAGCGTCCAAGCAGGCGCGGTAGCGTCCAAGCAGGCGCGGAAGCGTCCAAGCAGTCGCGGAAGCGTCCAAGCAGGCGCGTAAGCGTCCAAGCAGGCTCGGAAGCGTCCAAGCAGGCGCGGAAGCGTCCAAGCAGGCGCGGTAGCGTCCAAGCAGGCGCGGAAGCGTCCAAGCAGGCGCAGAACCGTGCAAGCAGGCGCGGAAGCGTCCAAGCAGGCGCGGAAGCGTCCAAGCAGCCGGGGAAGCATGCAAGCAGGCAGGGAAGCGTCCAAGCAGGCGCGGAAGTGTCCAAGCAGGCGCGGTAGCGTCCAAGCAGGCGCGGAAGCGTCCACGCAGGCGCGGAAGCGTCCAAGCAGGCGCGGAACCGTGCAAGCAGGCGCGGAAGCGTACAAGCATGCGCGGTGGCGTCCAAGCAGGCGCAGAAGCATCCATATAGGCGCGGAAGTGTCCAAGCAGGCGCGGTAGAGTCCGAGCAGGCGCGGAAGCATGCAAGAAGGCGCAGAAGAGTCCAAGCAGGCGCGGAAGCGTCCAAGCAGGCGCGGAAGCGTACAAGCAGGCGCGGTGGCGTCCAAGCAGGCGCGGAAGCATCCATATAGGCGCGGTGGCGTCCAAGCAGGCGCCGAAGCATCCATATAGGCGCGGAAGCGTCCGAGCAGGCGCGGAAGCGTCCAAGCATGCGCGGAAGCGTCCAAGCAGTCGCGGAAGCGTCCAAGAATGCGCGGAAGCGTCCAAGCAGGCGCGGTAGCGTCCAAGCAGGCGCGGAAGCGTCCAAGCAGGCGCGGTGGCGTCCAAGCAGGCGCGGAAGCGTCCAAGCAGGCGTGGAAGAGTCCAAGCAGGCGCGGAAACGTCCAAGCAGGCGCGGAAGCGTCCAAGCAGGCGCGGAAGCGTGCAAGCAGGCGCGGAAGCGTCCAAGCAGGCGCGGAAACGTCCAAGCAGGCGCGGAAGCGTCCAAGCAGGCGCGGAAGCGTCCAAGCAGGCGCGGAAGCGTCCAAGCAGGCGCGTAAGCGTCCAAGCAGGCGTGAAAGCGTCCAAGCTGGCTTTGAACCGTGCAAGCAGGCGGGGAAGCGTGCAAGCAGTCGCGGAAGTGTCCAAGCAGGCGCGGTAGCGTCCAAGCAGGCGCGGAAGCGTCCACGCAGGCGCGGAAGCGTCCAAGCAGGCGTGAAAGCGTCCAAGCACGCGCGGTAGCGTGCAAGCAGCCGCGGAAGCGTCCAAGCATGCGCGGAAGCGTCCAAGCAGGCGCGGAAGCGTCCAAGCAGGCGCGGAAGCATGCAAGAAAGCGCAGAAGAGTCCAAGAAGGCGCGGAAACGTCCAAGCAGGAGCGGAAGCGTCCAAGCAGGCGCGGAGGCGTCCAAGCAGTCGCGGAAGCGTCCAAGCAGGCGCGGAAGCGTCCAAGCAGGCGCGGTGGCGTCCAAGCAGGCGCGGAAGCGTCCAAGCAGGCGTGGAAGAGTCCAAGCAGGCGCGGAAACGTCCAAGCAGGCGCGGAAGCGTCCAAGCAGGCGCGGAAGCGTGCAAGCAGGCGCGGAAGCGTCCAAGCAGGCGCGGAAACGTCCAAGCAGGCGCGGAAGCGTCCAAGCAGGCGCGGAAGCGTCCAAGCAGGCGCGGAAGCGTCCAAGCAGGCGCGTAAGCGTCCAAGCAGGCGTGAAAGCGTCCAAGCTGGCTTTGAACCGTGCAAGCAGGCGGGGAAGCGTGCAAGCAGTCGCGGAAGTGTCCAAGCAGGCGCGGTAGCGTCCAACCAGGCGCAGAAGCGTCCAAGCAGGCGCGGATTCGTGCAAGCAGGCGCGGAAGCGTCCAAGCAGGCGCGGTAGCGTCCAAGCAGGCGCGGAAGCGTGCAACCAGGCGCAGAAGCGTCCAAGCAGGCGCGGATTCGTGCAAGCAGGCGCGGAAGCGTCCAAGCAGGCGCGGAAGCGTCCAAGCAGGCGCGGTAGCGTCCAAGCAGCCGCGGAAGCGTCCAAGCATGCGCGGAAGCGTCCAAGCAGGCGCGGAAGCGTCCAAGCAGGCGCGGTAGCGTCCAAGCAGGCGCGGAAGCGTGCAACCAGGCGCAGAAGCGTCCAAGCAGGCGCGGATTCGTGCAAGCAGGCGCGGAAGCGTCCAAGCAGGCGCGGAAGCGTCCAAGCAGGCGCGGAAACGTCCAAGAAGGGGCGGAAGCGTCCAAGCAGGCGCGGAACCGTGCAAGCAGGCGCGGTAGCGTCCAAGCAGCCGCGGAAGCGTCCAAGCATGCGCGGAAGCGTCCAAGCAGGCGCGGAAACGTCCAAGCAGGAGCGGTAGCGTCCAAGCAGGCGCGGAGGCGTCCAAGCAGTCGCGGAAGCGTCCAAGCAGGCGCGGAAGCGTCCAAGCAGGCGCGGAAGCGTCCAAGCAGGCGCGGAAGCGTCCAAGCAAGCGCGGAAGCGTCCAAGCAGGCGCGGAAGCGTCCAAGCAGGCGCGGAAGCGTCCAAGCAGGCGCGGAAACGTCCAAGCAGGAGCGGAAGCGTCCAAGCAGGCGCGGAGGCGTCCAAGCAGTCGCGGAGGCGTCCAAGCAGGCGCGGAAGCGTCCAAGCAGGCGCGGAAGCGTCCAAGCAGGCGCGGAAACGTCCAAGCAGGAGCGGAAGCGTCCAAGCAGGCGCGGAGGCGTCCAAGCAGTCGCGGAAGCGTTCAAGCAGGCGCGGAAGCGTCCAAGCAGGCGCGGAAGCGTCCAAGCAGGCGCGGAAGCGTCAAGCAGGCGCGGAAGCGTCCAAGCAGGCGCGGAAGCGTCCAAGCAGGCGCGGAAGCGTCCAAGCAGGCGCGGAAGCGTCCAAGCAAGCGCGGAAGCGTCCAAGCAGGCGCGGAAGCGTCCAAGCAGGCGCGGAAGCGTCCAAGCAGGCGCGGAAACGTCCAAGCAGGAGCGGAAGCGTCCAAGCAGGCGCGGAGGCGTCCAAGCAGTCGCGGAGGCGTCCAAGCAGGCGCGGAAGCGTCCAAGCAGGCGCGGAAGCGTCCAAGCAGGCGCGGAAACGTCCAAGCAGGAGCGGAAGCGTCCAAGCAGGCGCGGAGGCGTCCAAGCAGTCGCGGAAGCGTTCAAGCAGGCGCGGAAGCGTCCAAGCAGGCGCGGAAGCGTCCAAGCAGGCGCGGAAGAGTCAAGCAGGCGCGGAAGCGTCCAAGCAGGCGCGGAAGAGTCCTAGCCGGCGCGGAAGCATCCATACAGGCGCCGAAGCGTCCAAGCAGTCGCGGAAGCGTCCAAGCAGGCGCAGAAGAGTCCAAGCAGGCGCGGAAACGTCCAAGCAGGAGCGGAAGCGTCCAAGCAGGCGCGGAGGCGTCCAAGCAGTCGCGGAGGCGTCCAAGCAGGCGCGGAAGCGTCCAAGCAGGCGCGGAAGCGTCCAAGCAGGCGCGGAAACGTCCAAGCAGGAGCGGAAGCGTCCAAGCAGGCGCGGAGGCGTCCAAGCAGTCGCGGAAGCGTTCAAGCAGGCGCGGAAGCGTCCAAGCAGGCGCGGAAGCGTCCAAGCAGGCGCAGAAGAGTCCAAGCAGGCGTGGGAGCGTCCAAGCAGGCGCGAAACCGTGCAAGCAGGCGCGGAATCGTCCGAGGAGGCGCGGAAGCATGCAAGAAGGCGCAGAAGAGTCCAAGCAGGCGCGGAAGCGTCCAAGCAGTCGCGGAAGCGTCCTAGCCGGCGCAGAAGAGTCCAAGCAGGCGCGGAAGCGTCCAAGCAGGCGTGGGAGCGTCCAAGCAGGCGCGAAACCGTGCAAGCAGGCGCGGAAGCGTCCGAGGAGGCGCGGAAGCATGCAAGAAGGCGCAGAAGAGTCCTAGCCGGCGCGGAAGCATCCATACAGGCGCGGAAGCGTCCAAGCATTCGCGGAAGCGTCCAAGCAGGCGCGGAAGCGTCCAAGCAGTCGCGGAAGCGTCCAAGCAGGCGCGGTAGCGTCCAAGCAGGCGCGGAAACGTCCAAGCAGTCGCGGAAGCGTCCAAGCAGGCGCGGAAGCGTGCAAGCAGGCTCGGAAGCGTCCAAGCAGGCGCGGAAGCGTCCAAGCAGGCGCGGTAGCGTCCAAGCAGGCGCGGAAGCGTCCCAGCAGGCGCAGAACCGTGCAAGCAGGCGCGGAAGCGTCCAAGCAGGCGCGGAAGCGTCCAAGCAGCCGGGGAAGCATGCAAGCAGGCGGGGAAGCGTCCAAGCAGGCGCGGAAGTGTCCAAGCAGGCGCGGTAGCGTCCAAGCAGGCGCGGAAGCGTCCACGCAGGCGCGGAAGCGTCCAAGCAGGCGCGGAACCGTGCAAGCAGGCGCGGAAGCGTACAAGCATGCGCGGTGGCGTCCAAGCAGGCGCAGAAGCATCCATATAGGCGCGGAAGTGTCCAAGCAGGCGCGGTAGAGTCCGAGCAGGCGCGGAAGCATGCAAGAAGGCGCAGAAGAGTCCAAGCAGACGCGGAAGCGTCCAAGCAGGCGCGGAAGCGTACAAGCAGGCGCGGTGGCGTCCAAGCAGGCGCGGAAGCATCCATATAGGCGCGGTAGCGTCCAAGCAGGCGCGGAAGCGTCCACGCAGGCGCGGAAGCGTCCAAGCAGGCGCGGAACCGTGCAAGCAGGCGCGTAAGCGTCCAAGCAGGCGTGAAAGCGTCCAAGCTGGCTTTGAACCGTGCAAGCAGGCGGGGAAGCGTGCAAGCAGTCGCGGAAGTGTCCAAGCAGGCGCGGTAGCGTCCAAGCAGGCGCGGAAGCGTCCACGCAGGCGCGGAAGCGTCCAAGCAGGCGTGAAAGCGTCCAAGCACGCGCGGTAGCGTGCAAGCAGCCGCGGAAGCGTCCAAGCATGCGCGGAAGCGTCCAAGCAGGCGCGGAAGCGTCCAAGCAGGCGCGGAAGCATGCAAGAAAGCGCAGAAGAGTCCAAGAAGGCGCGGAAACGTCCAAGCAGGAGCGGAAGCGTCCAAGCAGGCGCGGAGGCGTCCAAGCAGTCGCGGAAGCGTCCAAGCAGGCGCGGAAGCGTCCAAGCAGGCGCGGTGGCGTCCAAGCAGGCGCGGAAGCGTCCAAGCAGGCGTGGAAGAGTCCAAGCAGGCGCGGAAACGTCCAAGCAGGCGCGGAAGCGTCCAAGCAGGCGCGGAAGCGTGCAAGCAGGCGCGGAAGCGTCCAAGCAGGCGCGGAAACGTCCAAGCAGGCGCGGAAGCGTCCAAGCAGGCGCGGAAGCGTCCAAGCAGGCGCGGAAGCGTCCAAGCAGGCGCGTAAGCGTCCAAGCAGGCGTGAAAGCGTCCAAGCTGGCTTTGAACCGTGCAAGCAGGCGGGGAAGCGTGCAAGCAGTCGCGGAAGTGTCCAAGCAGGCGCGGTAGCGTCCAACCAGGCGCAGAAGCGTCCAAGCAGGCGCGGATTCGTGCAAGCAGGCGCGGAAGCGTCCAAGCAGGCGCGGTAGCGTCCAAGCAGGCGCGGAAGCGTGCAACCAGGCGCAGAAGCGTCCAAGCAGGCGCGGATTCGTGCAAGCAGGCGCGGAAGCGTCCAAGCAGGCGCGGAAGCGTCCAAGCAGGCGCGGTAGCGTCCAAGCAGCCGCGGAAGCGTCCAAGCATGCGCGGAAGCGTCCAAGCAGGCGCGGAAGCGTCCAAGCAGGCGCGGTAGCGTCCAAGCAGGCGCGGAAGCGTGCAACCAGGCGCAGAAGCGTCCAAGCAGGCGCGGATTCGTGCAAGCAGGCGCGGAAGCGTCCAAGCAGGCGCGGAAGCGTCCAAGCAGGCGCGGAAACGTCCAAGAAGGGGCGGAAGCGTCCAAGCAGGCGCGGAACCGTGCAAGCAGGCGCGGTAGCGTCCAAGCAGCCGCGGAAGCGTCCAAGCATGCGCGGAAGCGTCCAAGCAGGCGCGGAAACGTCCAAGCAGGAGCGGTAGCGTCCAAGCAGGCGCGGAGGCGTCCAAGCAGTCGCGGAAGCGTCCAAGCAGGCGCGGAAGCGTCCAAGCAGGCGCGGAAGCGTCCAAGCAGGCGCGGAAGCGTCCAAGCAAGCGCGGAAGCGTCCAAGCAGGCGCGGAAGCGTCCAAGCAGGCGCGGAAGCGTCCAAGCAGGCGCGGAAACGTCCAAGCAGGAGCGGAAGCGTCCAAGCAGGCGCGGAGGCGTCCAAGCAGTCGCGGAGGCGTCCAAGCAGGCGCGGAAGCGTCCAAGCAGGCGCGGAAGCGTCCAAGCAGGCGCGGAAACGTCCAAGCAGGAGCGGAAGCGTCCAAGCAGGCGCGGAGGCGTCCAAGCAGTCGCGGAAGCGTTCAAGCAGGCGCGGAAGCGTCCAAGCAGGCGCGGAAGCGTCCAAGCAGGCGCGGAAGCGTCAAGCAGGCGCGGAAGCGTCCAAGCAGGCGCGGAAGCGTCCAAGCAGGCGCGGAAGCGTCCAAGCAGGCGCGGAAGCGTCCAAGCAAGCGCGGAAGCGTCCAAGCAGGCGCGGAAGCGTCCAAGCAGGCGCGGAAGCGTCCAAGCAGGCGCGGAAACGTCCAAGCAGGAGCGGAAGCGTCCAAGCAGGCGCGGAGGCGTCCAAGCAGTCGCGGAGGCGTCCAAGCAGGCGCGGAAGCGTCCAAGCAGGCGCGGAAGCGTCCAAGCAGGCGCGGAAACGTCCAAGCAGGAGCGGAAGCGTCCAAGCAGGCGCGGAGGCGTCCAAGCAGTCGCGGAAGCGTTCAAGCAGGCGCGGAAGCGTCCAAGCAGGCGCGGAAGCGTCCAAGCAGGCGCGGAAGAGTCAAGCAGGCGCGGAAGCGTCCAAGCAGGCGCGGAAGAGTCCTAGCCGGCGCGGAAGCATCCATACAGGCGCCGAAGCGTCCAAGCAGTCGCGGAAGCGTCCAAGCAGGCGCAGAAGAGTCCAAGCAGGCGCGGAAACGTCCAAGCAGGAGCGGAAGCGTCCAAGCAGGCGCGGAGGCGTCCAAGCAGTCGCGGAGGCGTCCAAGCAGGCGCGGAAGCGTCCAAGCAGGCGCGGAAGCGTCCAAGCAGGCGCGGAAACGTCCAAGCAGGAGCGGAAGCGTCCAAGCAGGCGCGGAGGCGTCCAAGCAGTCGCGGAAGCGTTCAAGCAGGCGCGGAAGCGTCCAAGCAGGCGCGGAAGCGTCCAAGCAGGCGCAGAAGAGTCCAAGCAGGCGTGGGAGCGTCCAAGCAGGCGCGAAACCGTGCAAGCAGGCGCGGAATCGTCCGAGGAGGCGCGGAAGCATGCAAGAAGGCGCAGAAGAGTCCAAGCAGGCGCGGAAGCGTCCAAGCAGTCGCGGAAGCGTCCTAGCCGGCGCAGAAGAGTCCAAGCAGGCGCGGAAGCGTCCAAGCAGGCGTGGGAGCGTCCAAGCAGGCGCGAAACCGTGCAAGCAGGCGCGGAAGCGTCCGAGGAGGCGCGGAAGCATGCAAGAAGGCGCAGAAGAGTCCTAGCCGGCGCGGAAGCATCCATACAGGCGCGGAAGCGTCCAAGCATTCGCGGAAGCGTCCAAGCAGGCGCGGAAGCGTCCAAGCAGTCGCGGAAGCGTCCAAGCAGGCGCGGTAGCGTCCAAGCAGGCGCGGAAACGTCCAAGCAGTCGCGGAAGCGTCCAAGCAGGCGCGGAAGCGTGCAAGCAGGCTCGGAAGCGTCCAAGCAGGCGCGGAAGCGTCCAAGCAGGCGCGGTAGCGTCCAAGCAGGCGCGGAAGCGTCCCAGCAGGCGCAGAACCGTGCAAGCAGGCGCGGAAGCGTCCAAGCAGGCGCGGAAGCGTCCAAGCAGCCGGGGAAGCATGCAAGCAGGCGGGGAAGCGTCCAAGCAGGCGCGGAAGTGTCCAAGCAGGCGCGGTAGCGTCCAAGCAGGCGCGGAAGCGTCCACGCAGGCGCGGAAGCGTCCAAGCAGGCGCGGAACCGTGCAAGCAGGCGCGGAAGCGTACAAGCATGCGCGGTGGCGTCCAAGCAGGCGCAGAAGCATCCATATAGGCGCGGAAGTGTCCAAGCAGGCGCGGTAGAGTCCGAGCAGGCGCGGAAGCATGCAAGAAGGCGCAGAAGAGTCCAAGCAGACGCGGAAGCGTCCAAGCAGGCGCGGAAGCGTACAAGCAGGCGCGGTGGCGTCCAAGCAGGCGCGGAAGCATCCATATAGGCGCGGTGGCGTCCAAGAAGGCGCCGAAGCATCCATATAGGCGCGGAAGCGTCCAAGCAGGCGCGGAAGGGTCCAAGCATGCGCGGAAGCGTACAAGCAAGCGCGGTAGCGTCCAAGCAGTTGCGGAAGCGTCCAAGCAGGCGCAGAAGAGTCCAAGCAGGCGCAGAAGAGTCCAAGCAGGCGCGGAAGCGTCCAAGCAGTCGCGGAAGCGTCCAAGCAGGCGCGGAAGCGTCCAAGCAGGCGCGTAAGCGTCCAAGCAGGCTCGGAAGCGTCCAAGCAGGCGCGGAAGCGTCCAAGCAGGCGCGGTAGCGTCCAAGCAGGCGCGAAACCGTGCAAGCAGGCGCGGAAGCGTCCGAGGAGGCGCGGAAGCATGCAAGAAGGCGCAGAGGAGTCCAAGCAGGCGCGGAAGCGTCCAAGCAGTCGCGGAAGCCTCCAAGCAGGAGCTGTAACGTCCAAGCAGGCGCGGAAGCGTCCAAGCAGGCGCGGAAACGTGCAACCAGGCGCGGAAGCGTCCAAGCAGGCGCGGAAACGTCCAAGTAGGCGCGGAAGCATGCAAGAAGGCGCAGAACAGTCCAAGCAGGCGCGGAAGCGTCCAAGCAGTCGCGGAAGAGTCCAAGCAAGCGCGGTAGCGTCCAAGCAGGCTCGGAAGCGTCCAAGTAGGCGCTGAAGCATGCAAGAAGGCGCAGAAGAGTCCAAGCAGGCGCGGAAGCGTCCAAGCAGGCGCGGAAGCGTCCAAGCAGGCGCGGAATCGTCCAAGCAGTCGCGGAAGCGTCCAAGCAGGCGCGGTAGCGTCCAAGCTGGCGCGGAAGCGTCCAAGCAGTCGCGGAAGAGTCCAAGCAAGCGCGGTAGCGTCCAAGCAGGCTCGGAAGCGTCCAAGTAGGCGCTGAAGCATGCAAGAAGGCGCAGAAGAGTCCAAGCAGGCGCGGAAGCGTCCAAGCAGGCGCGGAAGCGTCCAAGCAGGCGCGGAATCGTCCAAGCAGTCGCGGAAGCGTCCAAGCAGGCGCGGAAGCGTCCAAGCAGGCGCAGAAGAGTCCAAGCAGGCGCGGAAGCGTCCAAGCAGGCGCGGAAGCGTGCAAGCAGGCGCGGAAGCGTCCAAGCATGCGTGGAAGAGTCCAAGCAGGCGCGGAAACGTCCAAGCAGGCGCGGAAGCGTGCAAGCAGGCGCGGAAGCGTCCAAGCATGCGTGGAAGAGTCCAAGCAGGCGCGGAAACGTCCAAGCATGCGCGGAAGAGTAAAAGCAGGCGCGGAAGCGTCCAAGCAGCCGCTGCAGCGTCCAAGCTGGCGCGGTAGCGTCCAAGCAGGAGCGGAAACGTCCAAGCAGGCGCGGAAGCGTCCAAGCAGTCGCGGAAGCGTCCAAGCAGGCGCGGTAACGTCCAAGCAGGCGCGGAAACGTCCAAGCAGGCGCGGAAGCATGCAAGAAGGCGCAGAATAGTCCAAGCAGGCGCGGAAGCGTCCAAGCAGTCGCGGAAGCGTCCAAGCAGGCGCGGTAGCGTCCAAGCAGGCGCGGAAACGTCCAAGCAGGCGCGGAAGCATGCAAGAAGACGCAGAAGGGTCCAAGCAGGCGCGAAAGCGTCCAAGCAGTCGCGGAAGCGGCCAAGCAGGCGCGGTAGCGTCCAAGCAGGCGCGGAAACGTCCAAGCAGTCGCGCTAGCGTCCAAGCAGGCGCGGAAACGTCCAAGCAGCCGGGGAAGCATGCAAGCAGGCGGGGAAGCGTCCAAGCAGGCGCGGAAGTGTCCAAGCAGGCGCGGTAGCGTCCAAGCAGGCGCGGAAGCGTCCACGCAGGCGCGGAAACGTCCAAGTAGGCGCGGAAGCATGCAAGAAGGCGCAGAAGAGTCCAAGCAGGCTCGGAAGCGTCCAAGCAGGCGCGGAAGCGTCCAAGCAGGCGCGGTAGCGTCCAAGCAGGCGCGGAAGCGTCCAAGCAGTCGCGGAAGCGTCCAAGCAGGCGCAGAAGAGTCCAAGCAGGCGCGGAAGCGTCCAAGCAGGCGTGGGAGCGTCCAAGCAGGCGCGAAACCGTGCAAGCAGGCGCGGAAGCGTCCGAGGAGGCGCGGAAGCATGCAAGAAGGCGCAGAGGAGTCCAAGCAGGCGCGGAAGCGTCCAAGCAGTCGCGGAAGCCTCCAAGCAGGAGCTGTAACGTCCAAGCAGGCGCGGAAGCGTCCAAGCAGGCGCGGAAACGTGCAACCAGGCGCGGAAGCGTCCAAGCAGGCGCGGAAACGTCCAAGTAGGCGCGGAAGCATGCAAGAAGGCGCAGAAAAGTCCAAGCAGGCGCGGAAGCGTCCAAGCAGTCGCGGAAGAGTCCAAGCAAGCGCGGTAGCGTCCAAGCAGGCTCGGAAGCGTCCAAGTAGGCGCTGAAGCATGCAAGAAGGCGCAGAAGAGTCCAAGCAGGCGCGGAAGCGTCCAAGCAGGCGCGGAAGCGTCCAAGCAGGCGCGGATCGTCCAAGCAGTCGCGGAAGCGTCCAAGCAGGCGCGGTAGCGTCCAAGCTGGCGCGGAAGCGTCCAAGCAGTCGCGGAAGAGTCCAAGCCGGTGCGGAAGCGTGGAAGCAGGCGCGGAAGCGTCTAAGCAGGAGCGTAAGCGTCCAAGTAGGCGCGGAAGCATGCAAGAAGGCGCAGAAGAGTCCAAGCAGGCGCGGAAGCGTCCAAGCAGTCGCGGAAGCGGCCAAGCAGGCGCGGTAGCGTCCAAGCAGGCGCGGAAACGTCCAAGCAGGCGCGGAAGCGTCCAAGCAGGCGCGGTAGCGTCCAAGCAGTCGCGGAAGCGTCCAAGCAGGCGCGGTAGCGTCCAAGCAGGCGCGGAAACTTCCAAGTAGGCGCGGAAGCATGCAAGAAGGCGCAGAAGCGTCCAAGCAGGCGCGGAAGCGTCCAAGTAGGCGCGGAAGCGTCCAAGGAGGCGCGGAAACGTCCAAGGAGGCGTGGAAGTGTCCAAGCAGGCGCGGCAGCGTCTAAGCAGGCGCGGAAGCGTCCAAGCAGGCGCGTAAGCGTGCAACCAGGCGCGGAAGCGTCCAAGCAGGAGCGGAAGCGTCCAAGCAGCCGCTGAAGCGTCCAAGCTGGCGCGGTAGCGTCCAAGCAGGCGCGGAAACGTCCAAGTAGGCGCGGAAACATCCAAGCAGTCGCGGAAGCGTCCAAGCAGACGCGGAAGAGTCCAAGCAGGCGCGGAAGCGTGCAACCAGGCGCGGAAGCGTCCAAGCAGGCGCGGATCCGTGCAAGCAGGCGCGGAAGCGTCCAAGCAGGCGCGGAAGCGTCCAAGCAGGCGCGGAAGCGTCCCAGCAGCCGCTGAAGCGTCCAAGCTGGCGCGGTAGCGTCCAAGCAGGCGCGGAAACGTCCAAGTAGGCGCGGAAGCATCCAAGCAGCCGCGGAAGCGTCCAAGCAGGCGCACAAGCGTCCAAGCAGGCGCGGAAGCGTGCAACCAGGCGCGGAAGCGTCCAAGCAGGCGCGGATCCGTGCAAGCAGGCGCGGAATCGTCCAAGCAGGCGCGGAAGCGTGCAACCAGGCGCGGAAGCGTCCAAGCTGGCGCGGAAGCGTTCAAGCAGGCGCGGTAGCGTCCAAGCAGGCGCGGAAGCGTCCAAGCAGGCGAGGAAGCACGCAAGAAGGCGCGGAAGCGTCCAAGCATGCGCGGTAGCGTCCAAGCAGGCGCGGAAACGTCGAAGCAGGTGCGGAAGCATGAAAGAAGCCGCAGAAGAGTCCAAGCAGGCACGGAAGCGTCCAAGCAGTCGCGGAAGCGTCCAAGCAGGCGCGGAAGCGTCCAAGCAGGCGCGGAAGCGTCCAAGCAGGCGCGGAAGCGTCCAAGCAGGCGCGGAAGCGTCCAAGCAGGCGCGGAAGCGTCCAAGTAGGCGCGGAAGCGTCCAAGGAGGCGCGGAAACGTCCAAGGAGGCGTGGAAGTGTCCAAGCAGGCGCGGCAGCGTCTAAGCAGGCGCGGAAGCGTCCAAGCAGGCGCGTAAGCGTGCAACCAGGCGCGGAAGCGTCCAAGCAGGCGCGGAAGCGTCCAAGCAGCCGCTGAAGCGTCCAAGCTGGCGCGGTAGCGTCCAAGCAGGCGCGGAAACGTCCAAGTAGACGCGGAAACATCCAAGCAGTCGCGGAAGCGTCCAAGCAGACGCGGAAGAGTCCAAGCAGGCGCGGAAGCGTGCAACCAGGCGCGGAAGCGTCCAAGCAGGCGCGGATCCGTGCAAGCAGGCGCGGAAGCGTCCAAGCAGGCGCGGAAGCGTCCAAGCAGGCGCGGAAGCGTCCCAGCAGCCGCTGAAGCGTCCAAGCTGGCGCGGTAGCGTCCAAGCAGGCGCGGAAACGTCCAAGTAGGCGCGGAAGCATCCAAGCAGCCGCGGAAGCGTCCAAGCAGGCGCAGAAGCGTCCAAGCAGGCGCGGAAGCGTGCAACCAGGCGCGGAAGCGTCCAAGCAGGCGCGGATCCGTGCAAGCAGGCGCGGAATCGTCCAAGCAGGCGCGGAAGCGTGCAACCAGGCGCGGAAGCGTCCAAGCTGGCGCGGAAGCGTTCAAGCAGGCGCGGTAGCGTCCAAGCAGGCGCGGAAGCGTCCAAGCAGGCGAGGAAGCACGCAAGAAGGCGCGGAAGCGTCCAAGCATGCGCGGTAGCGTCCAAGCAGGCGCGGAAACGTCGAAGCAGGTGCGGAAGCATGAAAGAAGCCGCAGAAGAGTCCAAGCAGGCACGGAAGCGTCCAAGCAGTCGCGGAAGCGTCCAAGCAGGCGCGGAAGCGTCCAAGCAGGCGCGGAAGCGTCCAAGCAGGCGCGGAAGCGTCCAAGCAGGCGCGGAAGCGTCCAAGCAGGCGCGGAAGCGTCCAAGCAGGCGCGGATCCGTGAAAGCAGGCGCGGAAGCGTCCAAGCAGGCGCGGATCCGTGAAAGCAGGCGCGGAAGCGTCCAAGCAGGCGCGGAAGCGTCCAAGCAGGCGCGGAAGCGTCCAAGCAGCCGCTGAAGCGTCCAAGCTGGCGCGGTAGCGTCCAAGCAGGCGCGGAAACGTCCAAGCAGGCGAGGAAGCGTCCAAGCAGGCGCGGAAGCGTGCAGCCAGGCGCAGAAGCGTCCAAGCAGGCGCGGATCCGTGCAAGCAGGCGCGGAAGCGTCCAAGCAGGCGCGGTAGCGTCCAAGCAGGCGCGGAAACATCGAAGCAGGTGCGGAAGCATGAAAGAAGCCGCAAAAGAGTCGAAGCAGGCGCGGAAGCGTCCAAGCAGTCGCGGAAGCGTCCAAGCAGGCGCGGTAGCGTCCAAGCAGGCGCGGTAGCGTCCAAGCAGGCGCGGAAGCGTCCAAGCAGGCGTGGTAGCGTCCAAGCAGGCGCGGAAACGTCCAAGCAGGCGCGGAAGCATGCAAGAAGACGCAGAAGAGTCCAAGCAGGCGCGGAAGCGTCCAAGCAGGCGCGGAAGCGTCCAAGCAGGCGCGGAAGCGCCCAAGCAGTCGCGGAAACGTCCAAGCAGGCGCGGAAGCATGCAAGAAGGCGCAGAAGAGTCCAAGCAGGCGCGGAAGCGTCCAAGCAGTCGCAGAAGCGTCCAAGCAGGCGCGGTAGCGTCCAAGCAGGCGCGGAAACGTCCAAGCAGGCGCGGAAGCATGCAAGAAGGCGCAGAAGAGTCCAAGCAGGCGCAGAAGAGTCCAAGCAGGCGCGGTAGCGTCCAAGCAGGCGCGGAAACGTCCAAGCAGGCGCGGAAGCATGCAAGAAGGCGCAGAAGAGTCCAAGCAGGCTTAGAAGAGTCCAAGCAGGCGCGGAAGCGTCCAAGCAGGCGCGGAAGCGTCCAAGCAGGCGCGGAAGCGTGCAACCAGGCGCGGAAGCGTCCAAGCAGGCGCGGATCCGTGAAAGCAGGCGCGGAAGCGTCCAAGCAGGCGCGGAAGCGTCCAAGCAGGCGCGGAAGCGTCCAAGCAGCCGCTGAAGCGTCCAAGCTGGCGCGGTAGCGTCCAAGCAGGCGCGGAAACGTCCAAGTAGGCGCGGAAGCATCCAAGCAGTCGCGGAAGCGTCCAAGCAGGCGCGGAAGCGTCCAAGCAGGCGCGGAAGCGTGCAACCAGGCGCGGAAGCGTCCAAGCTGGCGCGGAAGCGTTCAAGCAGGCGCGGTAGCGTCCAAGCAGGCGCGGAAGCGTCCAAGCAGGCGAGGAAGCGTCCAAGCAGACGCGGAAGCGTGCAGCCAGGCGCAGAAGCGTCCAAGCAGGCGCGGATCCGTGCAAGCAGGCGCGGAAGCGTCCAAGCAGGCGCGGTAGCGTCCAAGCAGGCGCGGAAACGTCGAAGCAGGTGCGGAAGCATGAAAGAAGCCGCAGAAGAGTCGAAGCAGGCGCGGAAGCGTCCAAGCAGTCGCGGAAGCGTCCAAGCAGGCGCGGTAGCGTCCAAGCAGGCGCGGTAGCGTCCAAGCAGGCGCGGAAGCGTCCAAGCAGGCGTGGTAGCGTCCAAGCAGGCGCGGAAACGTCCAAGCAGGCGCGGAAGCGTCCAAGCAGGCGCGGAAACATCCAAGCAGTCGCGGAAGCGTCCAAGCAGGCGCGGTAGCGTCCAAGCAGGCGCGGAAACGTCGAAGCAGGTGCGGAAGCATGAAAGAAGCCGCAGAAGAGTCCAAGCAGGCACGGAAGCGTCCAAGCAGTCGCGGAAGCGTCCAAGCAGGCGCGGAAGCGTCCAAGCAGGCGCGGAAGCGTCCAAGCAGGCGCGGAAGCGTCCAAGCAGGCGCGGAAGCGTCCAAGCAGGCGCGGAAGCGTGCAACCAGGCGCGGAAGCGTCCAAGCAGGCGCGGAAGCGTCCAAGCAGCCGCTGAAGCGTCCAAGCTGGCGCGGTAGCGTCCAAGCAGTCGCGGAAACGTCAAAGCAGGCGCGGAAGCATGCAAGAAGGCGCAGAAGAGTCCAAGCAGGCGCAGAAGAGTCCAAGCAGGCGCGGTAGCGTCCAAGCAGGCGCGGAAACGTATAAGCAGGCACGGAAGCATGCAAGAAGGCGCAAAAGAGTCCAAGCAGGCGCGGAAGCGTCCAAGCAGTCGCAGAAGCGTCCAAGCAGGCGCGGAAGCGTCCAAGCAGGAGCGTAAGCATCCAAGTAGGCGCGGAAGCATGCAAGAAGGCGCAGAATTGTCCAAGGAGGCGCGGGAGCGTCCAAGCAGGCGCGGAAGCGTCCAAGCAGGCGCGGAAGCGTCCAAGCAGGCGCGGAAGCATGCAAGAAGGCGCAGAAGAGTCCAAGCAGGCGCGGAAGCGTCCAAGCAGTCGCAGAAGCGTCCAAGCAGGCGCGGTAGCGTCCAAGCAGGCGCGGAAACGTCCAAGCAGGCGCGGAAGCATGCAAGAAGGCGCAGAAGAGTCCAAGCAGGCGCAGAAGAGTCCAAGCAGGCGCGGTAGCGTCCAAGCAGGCGCGGAAACGTATAAGCAGGCACGGAAGCATGCAAGAAGGCGCAAAAGAGTCCAAGCAGGTGCGGAAGCGTCCAAGCAGTCGCAGAAGCGTCCAAGCAGGCGCGGAAGCGTCCAAGCAGGAGCGTAAGCATCCAAGTAGGCGCGGAAGCATGCAAGAAGGCGCAGAATTGTCCAAGGAGGCGCGGGAGCGTCCAAGCAGGCGCGGTAGCGTCCAAGCAGGCGCGGTAGCGTGCAAGCAGGCGCGGAAGCGTCCAAGCAGGCGCGGAAGCGTCAAAGCAGGCGTGGAAGAGTCCAAGCAGGCGCGGAAACGTCCAAGCAGGCGAGGAAGCATATAAGAAGGCGCAGAAGAGTCCAACCAGGCGCGGAAGCGTCCGAGCAGGCGCGGAACCGTGCAAGCAGGCGCGGAAGCGTCCAAGCAGGCGCGGAAGCGTCCAAGCAGGCGCGGAAGCGTCCAAGCAGGCGCGGAAGCGTCCAAGCAGGCGTGGAAGAGCCCAAGCAGGCGCGGAAACGTCCAAGCAGGCGCGGAAGCATGCAAGAAGGCGCGGAAGCGTCCAAGCAGGCGCGGAAGCGTCCAAGCAGGCGCGGAAGCGTCCAAGCAGGCGCGGAAGCGTCCAAGCAGGCGTGGAAGAGTCCAAGCAGGCGCGGAAACGTCCAAGCAGGCGCGGAAGCGTCCAAGCAGGCGCAGAAGCGTCCAAGCAGGCGCGGAAGCGTCCAAGTAGGCGGGGAAGCGTCCAAGCAGGCGCGGAAACGTCCAAGGAGGCGTGGAAGAGTCCAAGCAGGCGCGGCAGCATCTAAGCAGGCGCGGAAGCGTCCAAGCAGGCGCGGAAGCGTCCAAGCAGGCGCGGAAGTGTCCAAGCAGGCGCGGAAGCGTGCAACCAGGCGCGGAAGCGTCCAAGCAGGCGCGGAAGCGTCCAAGCAGGCGCGGAAGTGTCCAAGCAGCCGCTGAAGCGTCCAAGCTGGCGCCGTAGCGTCCAAGCAGGCGCGGAAACGTCCAAGTAGGCGCGGAAGCATCCAAGCAGTCGCGGAAGCGTCCAAGCAGGCGCGGAAGCGTCCAAGCAGGCGCGGAAGCGTGCAACCAGGCGCGGAAGCGTTCAAGCAGGCGCGGATCCGTGCAAGCAGGCGCGGAAGCGTGCAGCCAGGCGCAGAAGCGTCCAAGCAGGCGCGGATCCGTGCAAGCAGGCGCGGAAGCGTCCAAGCAGGCGCGGAAGCGTCCAAGCAGGCGCGGAAGCGTGCAACCAGGCGCGGAAGCGTCCAAGCAGGCGCGGAAGCGTCCAAGCAGGCGCGGAAGCGTCCAAGCAGCCGCTGAAGCGTGCAACCAGGCGTGGAAGCGTCCAAGCAGGCGCGGAAGCGCCCAAGCAGTCGCGGAAACGTCCAAGCAGGCGCGGAAGCATGCAAGAAGGCACAGAAGAGTCCAAGCAGGAGCGGAAGCGTCCAAGCAGACGCAGAAGCGTCCAAGCAGGCGCGGTAGCGTGCAAGCAGGCGCGGAAGCGTCCAAGCAGGCGCGGAAGCGTCCAAGCAGGCGTGAAAGCGTCCAAGCTGGCGCGGTAGCGTCCAAGCAGGAGCGGAAACGTCCAAGCAGGCGCGGAAGCATGCAAGAAGGCGCAGAAGAGTCCAAGCAGCCGCGGAAGCGTCCAAACAGTCGCAGAAGCGTCCAAGCAGGCGCGGTAGCGTCCAAGCAGGCGCGGAAGCGTCCAAGCAGGCGCGGAAGCGTCCAAGCAGGCGCGGAAGCGTCCAAGCAGGCGCGGAAGCGTCCAACCAGGCGCGGAAGCGTGCAACCAGGCGCGGAAGCGTCCAAGCAGGCGCGGATCCGTGAAAGCAGGCGCTGAAGCGTCCAAGCAGGCGCGGAAGCGTCCAAGCAGGCGCGGAAGCGTCCAAGCAGGCGCGGAAGCGTCCAAGCAGGCGCGGAAGCGTCCAACCAGGCGCGGAAGCGTGCAACCAGGCGCGGAAGCGTCCAAGCAGGCGCGGATACGTGAAAGCAGGCGCTGAAGCGTCCAAGCAGGCGCGGAAGCGTCCAAGCAGGCGCGGAAGCGCCCAAGCAGTCGCGGAAACGTCCAAGCAGGCGCGGAAGCATGCAAGAAGGCGCAGAAGAGTCCAAGCAGGCGCGGAAACGTCCAAGCAGGCGCGGAAGCGCCCAAGCAGTCGCGGAAACGTCCAAGCAGGCGCGGAAGCATGCAAGAAGGCGCAGAAGAGTCCAAGCAGGCGCGGAAGCGTACAAGCAGTCGCAGAAGCGTCCAAGCAGGCGCGGTAGCATCCAAGCAGGCGCGGAAGCGTCCAAGCAGGCGCGGAAGCGTCCAAGCAGGCGTGAAAGCGTCCAAGCTGGCGCGGAAACGTCCAAGTAGGCGCGGAAGCATGCAAGAAGGCGCAGAAGAGCCCAAGCAGGCGTGGAAGCGTCCAAGCAGGCGCGGAAGCGTCCAAGCAGGCGCGGAAGCGTCCAAGCAGGCGCGGAAGCGTCCAAGCAGGCGTGAAAGCGTCCAAGCTGGCGCGGTAGCGTCCAAGCAGGCGCGGAAACGTCCAAGCAGGCGCGGAAACGTCCAAGTAGGCGCGGAAGCATGCAAGAAGGCGCAGAAGAGTCCAAGCAGGCGTGGAAGCGTCCAAGCAGTCGCTGAAGCGTCCAAGCTGGCGCGGTAGCGTCCAAGCAGGCGCGGAAACGTCGAAGCAGGTGCGGAAGCATGAAAGAAGACGCAGAAGAGTCGAAGCAGGCGCGGAAGCGTCCAAGCAGTCGCGGAAGCGTCCAAGCAGGCGCGGTAGCGTCCAAGCAGGCGCGGTAGCGTCCAAGCAGGCGCGGAAGCGTCCAAGCAGGCGTGGTAGCGTCCAAGCAGGCGCGGAAACGTCCAAGCAGGCGCGGAAACGTCCAAGCAGGCGCGGAAGCATGCAAGAAGACGCAGAAGAGTCCAAGCAGGCGCGGAAGCGTCCAAGCAGGCGCGGAAGCGTCCAAGCAGGCGCGGAAGCGCCCAAGCAGTCGCGGAAACGTCCAAGCAGGCGCGGAAGCATGCAAGAAGGCGCAGAAGAGTCCAAGCAGGCGCGGAAACGTCCAAGCAGGCGCGGAAGCGCCCAAGCAGTCGCGGAAACGTCCAAGCAGGCGCGGAAGCGTCCAAGCAGGCGCGGAAGCGTCCAAGCAGGCGTGGAAGAGTCCAAGCAGGCGCGGAAACGTCCAAGCAGGCGCGGAAGCATGCAAGAAGGCGCGGAAGCGTCCAAGCAGGCGCGGAAGCGTCCAAGCAGGCGCGGAAGCGTCCAAGCAGGCGCGGAAGCGTCCAAGCAGGCGCGGAAGCGTCCAAGCAGGCGTCGAAGAGTCCAAGCAGGCGCGGAAACGTCCAAGCAGGCGCGGAAGCATGCAAGAAGGCGCGGAAGCGTCCAAGCAGGCGCGGAAGCGTCCAAGCAGGCGCGGAAGCGTCCAAGCAGGCGCGGAAGTGTCCAAGCAGGCGCGGAAGCGTCCAAGCAGGCGCGGAAGCGTCCAAGCAGGCGCGGAAGCGTCCAAGCAGCCGCTGAAGCGTCCAAGCTGGCGCGGTAGCGTCCAAGCAGGCGCGGAAACGTCCAAGTAGGCGCGGAAGCATCCAAGCAGTCGCGGAAGTGTCCAAGCAGGCGCGGTAGCGTCCAAGCAGGCGCGGAAGCGTCCACGCAGGCGCGGAAGCGTCCAAGCAGGCGTGAAAGCGTCCAAGCAGGCGCGGTAGCGTGCAAGAAGGCGCGGAAGCGGCCAAGCAGGCGCGGAAGCGTCCAAGCAGGCGCGGAAGAGTCCAAGCAGGCGCGGAACAGTTCTAGCCGGAGCGGAAGCATCCATACAGGCGCGGAAGCGTCCAAGCAGTCGCGGAAGCGTCCAAGCAGGCGCGGAAGCGTCCAAGCAGGCGCGTAAGCGTCCAAGCAGGCTCCGAAGCGTCCAAGCAGGCGCGGAAACGTCCAAGCAGGCGCGGAAGCATGCAAGAAGGCGCGGAAGCGTCCAAGCAGGCGCGGAAGCGTCCAAGCAGGCGCGGAAGCGTCCAAGCAGGCGCGGAAGTGTCCAAGCAGGCGCGGAAGCGTCCAAGCAGGCGCGGAAGCGTCCAAGCAGGCGCGGAAGCGTCCAAGCAGCCGCTGAAGCGTCCAAGCTGGCGCGGTAGCGTCCAAGCAGGCGCGGAAACGTCCAAGTAGGCGCGGAAGCATCCAAGCAGTCGCGGAAGTGTCCAAGCAGGCGCGGTAGCGTCCAAGCAGGCGCGGAAGCGTCCACGCAGGCGCGGAAGCGTCCAAGCAGGCGTGAAAGCGTCCAAGCAGGCGCGGTAGCGTGCAAGAAGGCGCGGAAGCGGCCAAGCAGGCGCGGAAGCGTCCAAGCAGGCGCGGAAGAGTCCAAGCAGGCGCGGAACAGTTCTAGCCGGCGCGGAAGCATCCATACAGGCGCGGAAGCGTCCAAGCAGTCGCGGAAGCGTCCAAGCAGGCGCGGAAGCGTCCAAGCAGGCGCGTAAGCGTCCAAGCAGGCTCCGAAGCGTCCAAGCAGGCGCGGAAGCGTCCAAGCAGGCGCGGAAACGTCCAAGTAGGCGCGGAAGCGTCCAACCAGGCGCGGAAGCGTCCAAGCAGTCGCGGAAGCGCCCAAGCATTCGCGGTAGAGTCCAAGCAGTCGCGGAAGCGTCCAAGCAGGCGCGGTAGCGTCCATGCAGGCGCGGAAGCGTCCAAGCAGTCGCGGAAGCGTCCAAGCAGGCGCGGTAGCGTCCAACCAGGCGCGGAAGCGTCCAAGCAGTCGCGGAAGCGTCCAAGCAGGCGCGGTAGTGTCCAAGCAGGCGCGGTAGCATCCAACCAGGCGCGGATGCGTAGAAGCAGTCGCGGAAGCGTCCAAGCAGTCGCGGAAGCGTCCAAGCAGGCGCGGTAGCGTCCAAGCAGCCGCGGAAGCGTCCAAGCAGTCGCGGAAGCGTCCAAGCAGGCGCGGTAGCGTCCAACCAGGCGCGGAAACGTCCAAGCAGTCGCGGAAGCGTCCAAGCAGGCGCGGAAACGTCCAAGCAGGCACGGAAGCATGCAAGAAGACGCAGAAGAGTCCAAGCAGGCGCGGATTCATGCAAGCAGGCGCGGAAGCATGCAAGAAGACGCAGAAGAGTCCAAGCAGGCGCGGAAGCGTCCGAGAAGGCGGGGAGCATGCAAGCAGGCGCGGAAGCGTCCAAGCAGGCGCGGAAACGTCCAAGTAGGCGCAGAAACATGCAAGAAGGCGCGAAAGCGTCCAAGCAGGCGCGGAAGCGTCCAAGCAGGCGCGGAAGCATGCAAGAAGACGCAGAAGAGTCCAAACAGGCGCGGAAGCGTCCAAGCAGGCGCGGATTCATGCAAGCAGGCGCGGAAGCATGCAAGAAGACGCAGAAGAGTCCAAGCAGGCGCGGAAGCGTCCGAGAAGGCGGGGAAGCATGCAAGCAGGCGCGGAAGCGTCCAAGCAGGCGCGGAAACGTCCAAGTAGGCGCAGAAACATGCAAGAAGGCGCGAAAGCGTCCAAGCAGGCGCGGAAGCGTCCAAGCAGGCGCGGAAGCATGCAAGAAGACGCAGAAGAGTCCAACCAGGCGCGGAAGCGTCCAAGCAGTCGCGGAAGCATCCAAGCAGGCGCGGAAGCGTCCAAGCAGGCGCGTAAGCGTCCAAGCAGGCTCGGAAGCGTCCAAGCAGGCGCGGAAGCGTCCAAGCAGGCGCGGAAGCGGCCAAGCAGGCGCGGAAGCGTCCAAGCAGGCGCGGAAGCGTCCAAGCATGCGCGGAAGAGTCCAATCAGGCGCAGAAGAGTCCAAGCAGGCGCGGAACCGTGCAAGAAGGCGCGGAAGCGTCCAAGCAGGCGCGGAAGCGTCCAACAGGCGCGGAAGCGTCCAAGCAGGCGCGGAAACGTGCAACCAGGCGCGGAAGCGTCCAAGCAGGCGCGGAAGAGTCCAAGCAGGCGCGGAAGCGTCCAAGCAGGCGCGGAAGCGTCCAACCAGGCGCGGAAACGTCCAAGTAGGCGCGGAAGCATGCAAGAAGGCGCAGAACAGTCCAAGCAGGCGCGGAAGCGTCCAAGCAGTCGCTGAAGCGTCCAAGCTGGCGCGGTTGCGTGCCAGCAGTCGCGGAAGCGTCCAACCAGGCGCGGAAGCGTCCAACAGGCGCGGAAGCGTCCAAGCAGGCGCGGAAACGTGCAACCAGGCGCGGAAGCGTCCAAGCAGGCGCGGAAACGTCCAAGTAGGCGCAAGCATGCAAGAAGGCGCAGAAGAGTCCAAGCAGGCGCGGAAGCGTCCAAGCAGGCGCGGAAGCGTCCAAGCAGGCGCGGAAGCGTCCAAGCAGGCGCGGAAGCGTCCAAGCAGGCGCGGAAGCGTCCAAGTAGCCGCGGAAGCGTTCAAGCAGCCGCGGAAGCGTCCAAGCAGGCGCGGAAGCGGCCAAGCAGGCGCGGAAGCGTCCAAGCAGTCGCGGAAGCGTCCAAGCAGGCGCGGTAGCGTCCAAGCTGGCGCGGAAGCGTCCAAGCAGGCGCGGAAGCGTCCAAGCAGTCGCGGAAGAGTCCAAGCAGGCGCGGAAGAGTCCTAGCCGGCGCGGAAGCATCCATACAGGCGCGGAAGCGTCCAAGCATTCGCGGAAGCGTCCAAGCAGGCGCAGAAGAGTCCAAGCAGGCGCGGAAGCGTCCAAGCAGGCGTGGGAGCGTCCAAGCAGGCGCGAAACCGTGCAAGCAGGCGCGGAAGCGTCCGAGGAGGCGCGGAAGCATGCAAGAAGGCGCAGAAGAGTCCTAGCCGGCGCGGAAGCATCCATACAGGCGCGGAAGCGTCCAAGCATTCGCGGAAGCGTCCAAGCAGGCGCGGAAGCGTCCAAGCAGTCGCGGAAGCGTCCAAGCAGGCGCGGTAGCGTCCAAGCAGGCTCGGAAGCGTCCAAGCAGCCGCGGAAGTGTCCAAGCAGGCGCGGAAGCGGCCAAGCAGGCGCGGAAGCGTCCAGGCAGGCGCGGTAACGTCCAAGTGGCGCGGAAGCATGCAAGAAGGCGCAGAACAGTCCAAGCAGGCGCGGAAGCGTCCAAGCAGTCGCTGAAGCGTTCAAGCTGGCGCGGTAGCGTGCAAGCAGTTGCGGAAGCGTCCAAGCAGGCGCGGAAGCGCCCAAGCAGGCGCGGAAGCGTCCAAGCAGCCGTGGAAGCGTCCAAGCAGCCGCGGAAGCGTCCAAGCAGGCGCGGAAGCGGCCAAGCAGGCGCGGAAGCGTCCAAGCAGGCGCGGAAGAGTCCAAGCAGGCGCGGAAGCGTCCAAGCAGGCGCGGAAGCGTCCAACCAGGCGCGGAAACGTCCAAGTAGGCGCGGAAACATGCAAGAAGGCGCAGAACAGTCCAAGCAGGCGCGGAAGCGTCCAAGCAGTCGCTGAAGCGTCCAAGCTGGCGCGGTTGCGTGCCAGCAGTCGCGGAAGCGTCCAACCAGGCGCGGAAGCGTCCAACAGGCGCGGAAGCGTCCAAGCAGGCGCGGAAACGTGCAACCAGGCGCGGAAGCGTCCAAGCAGGCGCGGAAGAGTCCAAGCAGGCGCGGAAGCGTCCAAGCAGGCGCGGAAGCGTCCAACCAGGCGCGGAAACGTCCAAGTAGGCGCGGAAGCATGCAAGAAGGCGCAGAACAGTCCAAGCAGGCGCGGAAGCGTCCAAGCAGTCGCTGAAGCGTCCAAGCTGGCGCGGTTGCGTGCCAGCAGTCGCGGAAGCGTCCAACCAGGCGCGGAAGCGTCCAACAGGCGCGGAAGCGTCCAAGCAGGCGCGGAAACGTGCAACCAGGCGCGGAAGCGTCCAAGCAGGCGCGGAAACGTCCAAGTAGGCGCAAGCATGCAAGAAGGCGCAGAAGAGTCCAAGCAGGCGCGGAAGCGTCCAAGCAGGCGCGGAAGCGTCCAAGCAGGCGCGGAAGCGTCCAAGCAGGCGCGGAAGCGTCCAAGCAGGCGCGGAAGCGTCCAAGTAGCCGCGGAAGCGTTCAAGCAGCCGCGGAAGCGTCCAAGCAGGCGCGGAAGCGGCCAAGCAGGCGCGGAAGCGTCCAAGCAGGCGCGGTAGCGTCCAAGCAGGCGCGGAAGCGTCCAAGCAGGCGCGGAAGCGTCCAAGCAGTCGCGGAAGCGTCCAAGCAGGCGCGGTAGCGTCCAAGCTGGCGCGGAAGCGTCCAAGCAGGCGCGAAAGAGTCCAAGCAGGCGCGGAAGCGTCCAAGCAGGCGCGTAAGCGTCCAAGCAGGCTCGGAAGTGTCCAAGCAGCCGCGGAAGTGTCCAAGCAGGCGCGGAAGCGGCCAAGCAGGCGCGGAAGCGTCCAAGCAGGCGCGGTAACGTCCAAGTGGCGCGGAAGCATGCAAGAAGGCGCAGAACAGTCCAAGCAGGCGCGGAAGCGTCCAAGCAGTCGCTGAAGCGTTCAAGTTGGCGCGGTAGCGTGCAAGCAGTTGCGGAAGCGTCCAACCAGGCGCGGAAGCGTCCAAGCAGGCGCGGAAGCGTCCAAGCAGTCACGGAAGCGACCAACCAGGCGCGGAAGCGTCCAAGCAGGCGCGGAAGCGTCCAAGCAGGCGCGGAAACGTCCAAGTAAGCGCAAGCATGCAAGAAGGCGCAGAAGAGTCCAAGCAGGCGCGGAAGCGTTCAAGCAGTCGCGGAAGCGTCCAAGCAGGCGCGGAAGCGGCCAAGCAGGCGCGGAAGCGTCCAATCAGGCGCGGTAACGTCCAAATGGCGCGGAAGCATGCAAGAAGGCGCAGAACAGTCCAAGCAGGCGCGGAAGCGTCCAAGCAGTCGCTGAAGCGTTCAAGCTGGCGCGGTAGCGTGCAAGCAGTTGCGGAAGCGTCCAACCAGGCGCGGAAGCGTCCAAGCAGGCGCGGAAGCGTCCAAGCAGGCGCGGAAACGTGCAACCTGGCGCGGAAGCGTCCAAGCAGGCGCGGAAACGTCCAAGTAGGCGTGGAGGCGTCCAAGCAGGCGCGGTAGCGTCCAAGCAGGCGCGGAAGCGTCCAAGCAGTCACGGAAGCGACCAACCAGGCGCGGAAGCGTCCAAGCAGGCGCGGAAGCGTCCAAGCAGGCGCGGAAACGTCCAAGTAGGCGCAAGCATGCAAGAAAGCGCAGAAGAGTCCAAGCAGGCGCGGAAGCGTCCAAGCAGTCGCGGAAGCGTCCAAGCAGGCGCGGAAGCGTCCAAGCAGTTGCGGAAGAGACCAAGCAGGCGCGGAAGGGTCCTAGATGGCGCGGAAGCATCCATACAGGCGCGGTAGCGTCCAAGCAGGCGCGGAAGCGTCCAAGCAGGCGCGGAAACGTCCAAGCAGGCGCGGAAGCATGCAAGAAGGCGCTGAAGAGTCCAAGCAGGCGCGGAAGCGTCCAAGCAGGCGCGGAAGCGTCCAAGCAGTCGCGGAAGCGTCCAAGCAGGCGCGGAAGCGTCCAAGCAGGCGCGGAACCGTGCAAGCAGGCGCGGAAGCGTCCAAGCAGGCGCGGAAACGTCCAAGCAGGCGCGGAAGCGTCCAAGCAAACGCGGAAGCGTCCAAGCAGGCGCAGAACCGTGCAAGCAGGCGCGGAAGCGTCCAAGTAGGTACGGAAGCGTGCACGAAGGCGCGGAAGCGTCCAAGCAGGCGCGGAAGCGCCCAAGCAGGCGCGGAAGCGTTCAAGCAAACGCGGAAGCGGCCAAGCAGGCGCGGATGCGTCCAAGCAGGCGCGGAAGCGTCCAAGCAGGCGCGGAAGCGTCCAAACAGTCGCGGAAGCGTCCAAGCAGGCGCGGAAGCGGCCAAGCAGGCGCGGAATCGTCCAAGCAGGCGCGGAAGCGGCCAAGCAGGCGCGGTAGCGTGCAAGCAGTTGCGGAAGCGTCCAACCAGGCGCGGAAGCGTCCAAGCAGGCGCGGAAGCGTCCAAGCAGGCGCGGAAGCGTCCAAGCAGTCGCTGAAGCGTCCAAGCTGGCGCGGTAGCGTGCAAGCAGTCGCGGAAGCGTCCAACCAGGAGCGGAAGCGTCCAACAGGCGCGGAAACGTCCAAGTAGGCGCAAGCATGCAAGAAGGCGCAGAAGAGTCCAAGCAGGCGCGGAAGCGTCCAAGCAGGCTCGGAAGCGTCCAAGCAGCCGCGGAAGTGTCCAAGCAGGCGCGGAAGCGGCCAAGCAGGCGCGGAAGCGTCCAAGCAGGCGCGGAAACGTCCAAGTGGCGCGGAAGCATGCAAGAAGGCGCAGAACAGTCCAAGCTGGCGCGGTAGCGTGCAAGCAGTCGCGGAAGCGTCCAACCAGGAGCGGTAGCGTCCAACAGGCGCGGAAGCGTCCAAGCAGGCGCGGAAACGTCCAAGTAGGCGCAAGCATGCAAGAAGGCGCAGAAGCGTCCAAGCTGGCGCGGTAGCGTGCAAGCAGTCGCGGAAGCGTCCAACCAGGAGCGGTAGCGTCCAACAGGCGCGGAAGCGTCCAAGCAGGCGCGGAAACGTCCAAGCAGGCGCGGAAGCGTCCAAGCAAACGCGGAAGCGTCCAAGCAGGCGCAGAACCGTGCAAGCAGGCGCGGAAGCGTCCAAGTAGGTACGGAAGCGTGCACGAAGGCGCGGAAGCGTCCAAGCAGGCGCGGAAGCGCCCAAGCAGGCGCGGAAGCGTTCAAGCAAACGCGGAAGCGGCCAAGCAGGCGCGGATGCGTCCAAGCAGGCGCGGAAGCGTCCAAGCAGGCGCGGAAGCGTCCAAACAGTCGCGGAAGCGTCCAAGCAGGCGCGGAAGCGGCCAAGCAGGCGCGGAATCGTCCAAGCAGGCGCGGAAGCGGCCAAGCAGGCGCGGTAGCGTGCAAGCAGTTGCGGAAGCGTCCAACCAGGCGCGGAAGCGTCCAAGCAGGCGCGGAAGCGTCCAAGCAGGCGCGGAAGCGTCCAAGCAGTCGCTGAAGCGTCCAAGCTGGCGCGGTAGCGTGCAAGCAGTCGCGGAAGCGTCCAACCAGGAGCGGAAGCGTCCAACAGGCGCGGAAACGTCCAAGTAGGCGCAAGCATGCAAGAAGGCGCAGAAGAGTCCAAGCAGGCGCGGAAGCGTCCAAGCAGGCTCGGAAGCGTCCAAGCAGCCGCGGAAGTGTCCAAGCAGGCGCGGAAGCGGCCAAGCAGGCGCGGAAGCGTCCAAGCAGGCGCGGAAACGTCCAAGTGGCGCGGAAGCATGCAAGAAGGCGCAGAACAGTCCAAGCTGGCGCGGTAGCGTGCAAGCAGTCGCGGAAGCGTCCAACCAGGAGCGGTAGCGTCCAACAGGCGCGGAAGCGTCCAAGCAGGCGCGGAAACGTCCAAGTAGGCGCAAGCATGCAAGAAGGCGCAGAAGCGTCCAAGCTGGCGCGGTAGCGTGCAAGCAGTCGCGGAAGCGTCCAACCAGGAGCGGTAGCGTCCAACAGGCGCGGAAGCGTCCAAGCAGGCGCGGAAACGTCCAAGTAGGCGCAAGCATGCAAGAAGGCGCAGAAGAGTCCAAGCAGGCGCGGAAGCGTCCAAGCAGTCGCGGAAGCGTCCAAGCAGGCGCGGAAGCGGCCAAGCAGGCGCGGAAGCGTCCAATCAGGCGCGGTAACGTCCAAATGGCGCGGAAGCATGCAAGAAGGCGCAGAACAGTCCAAGCAGGCGCGGAAGCGTCCAAGCAGGCGCGAAAGAGTCCAAGCAGGCGCGGAAGCGTCCAAGCAGGCGCGTAAGCGTCCAAGCAGGCTCGGAAGCGTCCAAGCAGCCGCGGAAGTGTCCAAGCAGGCGCGGAAGCGGCCAAGCAGGCGCGGAAGCGTCCAAGCAGGCGCGGAAACGTCCAAGTGGCGCGGAAGCATGCAAGAAGGCGCAGAACAGTCCAAGCAGGCGCGGAAGCGTCCAAGCAGTCGCTGAAGCGTCCAAGCTGGCGCGGTAGCGTGCAAGCAGTCGCGGAAGCGTCCAACCAGGAGCGGTAGCGTCCAACAGGCGCGGAAGCGACCAAGCAGGCGCGGAAACGTCCAAGTAGGCGCAAGCATGCAAGAAGGCGCAGAAGCGTCCAAGCTGGCGCGGTAGCGTGCAAGCAGTCGCGGAAGCGTCCAACCAGGAGCGGTAGCGTCCAACAGGCGCGGAAGCGTCCAAGCAGGCGCGGAAACGTCCAAGTAGGCGCAAGCATGCAAGAAGGCGCAGAAGAGTCCAAGCAGGCGCGGAAGTGTCCAAGCAGGCGCGGTAGAGTCCGAGCAGGCGCGGAAGCATGCAAGAAGGCGCAGAAGAGTCCAAGCAGGCGCGGAAGCATCCATACAGGCGCGGAAGCGTGCAAGCATTCGCGGAAGGGTCCAAGCAGGCGCGGAAGCGTCCAAGCAGTCGCGGAAGCGTCCAAGCAGGCGCGGTAGCGTCCAAGCTGGCGCGGAAACGTCCAAGCAGTCGCGGAAGCGTCCAAGCAGGCGCGGAAGCGTGCAAGCATGCGCGGAAGCGTCCAAGCAGGCGCGGTAGCGTCCAAGCAGGCGCGGAAACATGCAAGAAGGCGCAGAGGAGTCCAAGCAGGCGCGGAAGCGTCCAAGCAGTCGCGGAAGCGTCCAAGCAGGAGCTGTAACGTCCAAGCAGGCGCGGAAGCGCCCAAGCAGGCGCGGAAACGTGCAACCAGGCGCGGAAGCGTCCAAGCTGGCTTTGAACCGTGCAAGCAGGCGGGGAAGCGTCCAAGCAGTCGCGGAAGTGTCCAAGCAGGCGCGGTAGCGTCCAAGCAGGCGCGGAAGTGTCCACGCAGGCGCGGAAGCGTCCAAGCAGGCGTGAAAGCGTCCAAGCAGGCGCGGTGGCGTGCAAGAAGGCGCGGAAGCGTCCAAGCAGGCGCGGAAGCGTCCAAGCAGGCGCGGAAGCGTCCAAGCTGGCGCGGAAGCGTCTAAGCAGTCGCGGAAGCGTCCAAGCAGGCGCGGAAGCGGCCAAGCAGGCGCGGAAGCGTCGAAGCAGGCGCGGAAGAGTCCAAGCAGGCGCGGAAGCGTCCAAGCAGGCGCGGAAGCGTCCAAGCAGGCGCGGAAGCGTCCAAACAGGCGCGGAAGCGTCCAAGCAGTCGCGGAAGCGTCCAAGCAGGCGCGGAAGCGTCCAAGCAGTCGCCGAAGCGTCCAAGCAGGAGCGGAAGCGTCCAAGCAGGCGCGGAAGCGTCCAAGCAGGCGCGGAAGCGTCCAAACAGGCGCGGAAGCGTCCAAGCAGTCGCGGAAGCGTCCAAGCAGGGGCGGAAGCATCCAAGCAGTCGCGGAAGCGTCCAAGTAGGCGCGGTAGCGTCCAAGCAGGCGCGGAAGCGTCCAACCAGGCGTGGAAGCGTCCATGCAGGCGCGGAAACGTCCAAGTAGGCGCGGAAGCATGCAAGAAGGCGCAGAACAGTCCAAGCAGGCGCGGAAGCGTCCAAGCAGTCGCGGAAGCGTCCAAGCAGGCGCGGTAGCGTCCAAGCAGGCGCGGAAGCGTCCAAGCAGGCGCGGAAGCGTCCAAGCAGTCGCTGAAGCGTCCAAGCTGGCGCGGTAGCGTGCAAGCAGTCGCGGAAGCGTCCAACCAGGAGCGGAAGCGTCCAACAGGCGCGGAAGCGTCCAAGCAGGCGCGGAAACGTCCAAACAGGCGCGGAAGCGTCCAAGCAGTCGCGGAAGCGTCCAAGCAGGCGCGAAAGGGTTCAAGCAGGCGCGGAAGCGTCCAACAGGCGCGGAAGCGTCCAAGCAGGCGCGGAAACGTCCAAGTAGGCGCAAGCATGCAAGAAGGCGCAGATGAGTCCAAGCAGGCGCGGAAGCGTCCAAGCAGGCGCGGAACTGCCCAAGCAGGCGCGGAAGCGTCCAAGCAAACGCGAAAGCGTCCAAGCAGGCGCGGAAGCGTCCAAGCAGGCGCGGAAGCGTCCAAGCAGGCGCGAAAGAGTCCAAGCAGGCGCGGAAGCGTCCAAGCAGGCGCGTAAGCGTCCAAGCAGGCTCGGAAGCGTCCAAGCAGCCGCGGAAGTGTCCAAGCAGGCGCGGAAGCGGCCAAGCAGGCGCGGAAACGTGCAACCAGGCGCGGAAGCGTCCAAGCAGGCGCGGAAACGTCCAAGTAGGCGCGGAAGCATGCAAGAAGGCGCAGAACAGTCCAAGCAGGCGCGGAAGCGTCCAAGCAGTCGCGGAAGAGTCCAAGCAAGCGCGATAGCGTCCAAGCAGGCTCGGAAGCGTCCAAGCAGGCGCGGAAGCGTCCAAGCAGGCGCGGAAGCGTCCAAGCAGGCGCGGAAGCGTCCAAGCGGGCGCGGAAGCGTCCAAGCGGGCGCGGAAGCGTCCAAGCAGGCGCGGAAGCGTCCAAGCAGGCGCGGAAGCGTCCAAGTAGGCGCGGTAGCGTCCAAGCAGGCGCGGAAGCGTCCAACAGGCGCGGAAGCGTCCAAGCAGTCGCGGAAGTGTCCAAGCAGGCGCGGAAGCGGCCAAGCAGGCGCGGCAGCATGCAAGAAGACGCAGAAGAGTCCAAGCAGGCGCGGAAGCGTCCAAGCAGGCGCGGTAGCGTCCAAGCAGGCGCGGAAGCGTCCAAGCAGTCGCGGAAGCGTCCAAGCAGGCGCGGAAGCGTCCAAGCAGGCGGGGAAGCATGCAAGCATGCGCGGAAGCGTCCAAGCAGGCGCGGAAGCGCCCAAGCAGGCGCGGAAGCGTCCAAGCAGTCGCGGAAGCGTCCAAGCAGGCGCGGTAGCGTCCAAGCAGGCGCGGAAACGTCCAAGCAGGCGCGGAAGCATGCAAGAAGACGCAGAAGCGTCCAGGCAGGCGCGGAAGCGACCAAGCAGTCGCGGTAGCGTCCAACCAGGCGCGGAAGCGTCCAAGAAGTCGCGGAAGCGTCCAAACAGGCGCGGAAGATTGCAAGAAGAAGCAGAATAGTCCAAGCAGGCGCGGAAGCGTACAAGCAGTCGCGGAAGCGTCCAAGCAGGAGCGGTAGCGTCCAAGCAGTCGCGGAAGCGTCCAAGCAGGCGCGGCAGCGTCCAAGCAGGCGCGGAAACGTCCAAGCAGGCGCGGAAGCATGCAAGAAGACGCAGAAGCGTCCAGGCAGGCGCGAAAGCGACCAAGCAGTCGCGGTAGCGTCCAACCATGCGCGGAAGCGTCCAAGAAGTCGCGGAAGGGTCCAAACAGGCGCGGAAGAATGCAAGAAGACGCAGAATAGTCCAAGCAGGCGCGGAAGCGTACAAGCAGTCGCGGAAGCGTCCAAGCAGGCGCGGTAGCGTCCAAGCAGGCGCGGAAGCGTCCACGAAGGCGCGGAAGCGTCCAAGCAGGCGCGGAACCGTGCAAGCAGGCGCGGAAGCGTACAAGCATGCGCGGTGGCGTCCAAGCAGGAGCAGAAGCATCCATATAGGCGCGGAAGTGTCCAAGCAGGCGCGGTAGAGTCCGAGCAGGCGCGGAAGCATGCAAGAAGGCGCAGAAGAGTCCAAGCAGGCGCGGAAGCATCCATACAGGCGCGGAAGCGTGCAAGCATTCGCGGAAGCGTCCAAGCAGGCGCGGAAGCGTCCAAGCAGTCGCGGAAGCGTCCAAGCAGGTGCGGTAGCGTCCAAGCTGGCGCGGAAACGTCCAAGCAGTCGCGGAAGCGTCCAAGCAGGCGCGGAAGCGTGCAAGCATGCGCGGAAGCGTCCAAGCAGGCGCGGTAGCGTCCAAGCAGGCGCGGAAACATGCAAGAAGGCGCAGAATAGTCCAAGCAGGCGCGGAAGCGTACAAGCAGTCGCGGAAGCGTCCAAGCAGGCGCGGTAGCGTCCAAGCAGGCGCGGAAGCGTCCACGAAGGCGCGGAAGCGTCCAAGCAGGCGCGGAACCGTGCAAGCAGGCGCGGAAGCGTACAAGCATGCGCGGTGGCGTCCAAGCAGGAGCAGAAGCATCCATATAGGCGCGGAAGTGTCCAAGCAGGCGCGGTAGAGTCCGAGCAGGCGCGGAAGCATGCAAGAAGGCGCAGAAGAGTCCAAGCAGGCGCGGAAGCATCCATACAGGCGCGGAAGCGTGCAAGCATTCGCGGAAGCGTCCAAGCAGGCGCGGAAGCGTCCAAGCAGTCGCGGAAGCGTCCAAGCAGGTGCGGTAGCGTCCAAGCTGGCGCGGAAACGTCCAAGCAGTCGCGGAAGCGTCCAAGCAGGCGCGGAAGCGTGCAAGCATGCGCGGAAGCGTCCAAGCAGGCGCGGTAGCGTCCAAGCAGGCGCGGAAACATGCAAGAAGGCGCAGAGGAGTCCAAGCAGGCGCGGAAGCGTCCAAGCAGTCGCGGAAGCGTCCAAGCAGGAGCTGTAACGTCCAAGCAGGCGCGGAAGCGCCCAAGCAGGCGCGGAAACGTGCAACCAGGCGCGGAAGCGTCCAAGCAGGCGCGGAAACGTCCAAGTAGGCGCGGAAGCATGCAAGAAGGCGCAGAACAGTCCAAGCAGGCGCGGAAGCGTCCAAGCAGTCGCGGAAGAGTCCAAGCAAGCGCGATAGCGTCCAAGCAGGCTCGGAAGCGTCCAAGTAGGCGCGGAAGCATGCAAGAAGGCGCAGAAGAGTCCAAGCAGGCGCGGAAGCGTCCAAGCAGTCGCGGAAGAGTCGAAGCCGGTGCGGAAGCGTGGAAGCAGGCGCGGAAGCGTCTAAGCAGGAGCGTAAGCGTCCAAGTAGGCGCGGAAGCGTGCAAGAAGGCGCAGAAGAGTCCAAGCAGGCGCGGAAGCGTCCAAGCAGTCGCGGAAGAGTCCAAGCAAGCGCGGTAGCGTCCAAGCAGTCGCGGAAGCGTCCAAGCAGGCGCGGAAGCGTCCAAGCAGGCGTGAAAGCGTCCAAGCTGGCTTTGAACCGTGCAAGCAGGCGGGGAAGCGTCCAAGCAGGCGCGGAAGCGTCCAAGCAGGCGCGGAAGCGTCCAAGCAGGCGTGGAAGAGTCGAAGCAGGCGCGGAAGCATGCAAGCATGCGCGGAAGCGTCCAAGCAGGCGCGGAAGCGCCCAAGCAGGCGCGGAAGCGTCCAAGCAATCGCGGAAGCGTCCAAGCAGGCGCGGTAGCGTCCAAGCAGGCGCGGAAACGTCCAAGCAGGCGCGGAAGCATGCAAGAAGACGCAGAAGCGTCCAGGCAGGCGCGGAAGCGACCAAGCAGTCGCGGTAGCGTCCAACCAGGCGCGGAAGCGTCCAAGAAGTCGCGGAAGCGTCCAAACAGGCGCGGAAGATTGCAAGAAGAAGCAGAATAGTCCAAGCAGGCGCGGAAGCGTACAAGCAGTCGCGGAAGCGTCCAAGCAGGCGCGGTAGCGTCCAAGCAGTCGCGGAAGAGTCCAAGCAGGCGCGGCAGCGTCCAAGCAGGCGCGGAAACGTCCAAGCAGGCGCGGAAGCATGCAAGAAGACGCAGAAGCGTCCAGGCAGGCGCGGAAGCGACCAAGCAGTCGCGGTAGCGTCCAACCAGGCGCGGAAGTGTAACGTCAAACCGAAATTGACGTCACTATTGTTAAAATCGCGTATTCAAACCTCCCACCCCCTAATTCGCGAAAGCGCGCGTCCTGACATATGCCTATATATATATATATATACATAGACATACATACACACATATACATTACGTATATATGTACGAAACACATTAATCCGTTAAAATAAATATATATGTATGTAAAGGCACGTAAAAGTAATATTTAAGAATAATAACCGTACTAATAATCAACGCGATACGTCTAGATGAGTCATACAAGTAATAAATATCAAGAGATGTAAAGCATCAAAACGTTTCAGAAGTACAGGACAACATTTCATCTCGCAGCTATATAAAAAGCATTAAAATCAAACTCCGCGAGACATCATTTCATTTGCGAACAGTATGAGCCATCTATTCGTTTCATAACTATATAATTAAAAGCGCATGCGACATCTATTCATTTCAAGACTATATAATATTGTACACGCTCAGCAGTTTCTTATCTCTCACCGCGATAAGATAAGCTCAAGAAACTGCAAGGCGTAAGACCGTCAGCAGTTTCCCTTCCCACGGCGATAAGAAACTGCAAGGCGTAAGACCGTCAGCAGTTTAAAACTGCAAGGCGTAAGACGGTCAGCAGAATAAATTGCAAGGCGGGGGATGTCAGCAAAGATAGGAAAATGCAAGCCGCCCGCCGCTCAGCATTCTCAGAATTAGCGATATGAATTTAATATATAAGGAGCAGCGCAACGCCGCTTTAGTCAGTCCAGCAGGAGCAGCCGACCCGCGAACATCGAGTGAAAGTTAAAGTACGTGAATTAAACTAGTGCATCGAAACGAATAAGTGCAACTACTACAAAGTGCCAATCTACTACGACTACAATACCAACGAGTGAGTATTCAATTATTCCGGCTGCACTCTGACTCCGCTGTACTACCGAGGTCGTACGGCGACACACCCATTGCCACTCGTTGCTCCTTTTATATTTTGATTGTGTTCAGAACTCGTGACCGAGGTACGCGAATAATTTTGTACGCTTTCATAAATATTAATTCTTTATAACCTTAGGCACTCAGACTAATTATCATCGACACTCTTAGTGTAAATTCAAAACCCGTGACCGAGGTACGCGGACCATTTTGCATTTACTTACTAATTGTATTTTACGCGAATAATATTGTACGACGTTAACTCAAGCACTCAGATCGTGTGAATCCAAAACCCGTGACCGAGGTACGCGGATATTTTGTATTCTCTCACTGACTGTAATTATTTTATAAAACTCGATTTCAACTTAACCTGCGACCGAGGTACGCAGATAGTTGAAATCCCTCGTTACTCTTATACTACCCACATTGTACTACTTCTTATTTTAATATACTTAAGTTATAACTTACCTTCTTTATTTCTTCCTTTAACTCCAATAGCGCTGATAAACAGCAGCTGTCTCATCGAACGCGAGCGCAGCTACGCATAGCGCTTCATCTCTTCTTCACTTTCTTGAAGCGCAGAATCCTGCTGCTGTCTTTTCACCTGCGAGTCCTACAGATACGCAGTCAAGGTAGAGTGAAACTATTTCATCATTTTCAAATCGTCTCCCCTACTTTATACTCACCTCTCGTCTGTCATTAGATGACAGATAGTAATTCGGGAATACGTAATCCTCCTACATCTCTTTGAAGATTCTGTTTGAAATTTATTATACTTATATTCCATTTAAATTTGTATCTTACTTAACCTAGAGCAAATAAACTCTATTATTATACTTACCTTTTAATCGACGCATCTTCAAGTCATCCCGTCTCTTCGTACCATTTCCTCGCCGCGACCCCTGAAAATAAAATCAATTAGTAACATAGAAAAGAAACCTCCCTACTGTAGATTCTCTCTCTCGGTACATCTTACCATACTCGTTACACTTACCGTCTCTCTCTCTATACTTACTCCGCTACGCTCCATCGGGTGAATACCTGAAAAGGAAATATTATTATTATCATTAAGGTTTCTTCGCCCCCATTACCCCCATATTATACTTACTTCGTTTAATCCCTCGTGGCATAAAATCACCAATTTTCCTCCCTGTGCCCTGGCGATAGTCTGCGCATAGCGGGCGAGCCTAAAACAGGAAAACAAACTCAGTTACTCCCGATCGAGGACACGGGACGTGACAGAAGCGTCCAAGAAGTCGCGGAAGGGTCCAAACAGGCGCGGAAGAATGCAAGAAGACGCAGAATAGTCCAAGCAGGCGCGGAAGCGTACAAGCAGTCGCGGAAGCGTCCAAGCAGGCGCGGTAGCGTCCAAGCAGTCGCGGAAGAGTCCAAGCAGCCGCGGCAGCGTCCAAGCAGGCGCGGAAACGTCCAAGCAGGCGCGGAAGCATGCAAGAAGACGCAGAAGAGTCCAAGCAGGCGCGGAAGCGTCCAAGCAGGCCCGGAAACGTCCAAGTAGGCGCGGAAGCATGCAAGAAGGCGCAGAAGAGTCCAAGCAGGCGCGGAAGCGTCCAAGCAGTTGCAGAAGCGTCAAAGCAGGCGCGGTAGCGTCCAACCAGGCGCGGAAGAGTCCAAGAAGTCGCGGAAGCGTCCAAACAGGCGCGGCAGCGTCCAAGCAGGCGCGGAAACGTCCAAGCAGGCGCGGAAGCATGCAAGAAGACGCAGAAGAGTCCAAGCAGGCGCGGAAGCATCCAAGCAGGAGGGGAAGCATGCAAACAGGCGCGGAAGCGTCCAAGCAGGCGCGGAAACGTCCAAGTAGGCGCGGAAGCATGCAAGAAGGCGCAGAAGAGTCCAAGCAGGCGCGGAAGCGTCCAAGCAGACGCAGAAGCGTCCAAGCAGGCGCGGCAGCGTCCAACCAGGCGCGGAAGCGTCCAAGCAGTCGCGGAAGCGTCCAAGCATTCGCGGTAGAGTCCAAGCAGTCGCGGAAGCGTCCAAGCAGGCGCGGTAGCGTCCATGCAGGCGCGGAAGCGTCCAAGCAGTCGCGGAAGCGTCCAAGCAGGCGCGGTAGCGTCCAACCAGGCGCGGAAGCGTCCAAGGAGTCGCGGAAGCGTCCAAGCAGGCGCGGTAGTGTCCAAGCAGGCGCGGTAGCATCCAACCAGGCGCGGATGCGTAGAAGCAGTCGCGGAAGCGTCCAAGCAGTCGCGGAAGCGTCCAAGCAGGCGCGGTAGCGTCCAAGCAGCCGCGGAAGCGTCCAAGAAGTCGCGGAAGCGTCCAAGCAGGCGCGGTAGCGTCCAAGCAGGCGCGGAAACGTCCAAGTAGGCGCAAGCATGCAAGAAGGCGCAGAAGAGTCCAAGCAGGCGCGGAAGCGTCCAAGCAGTCGCGGAAGCGTCCAAGCAGGCGCGGAAGCGGCCAAGCAGGCGCGGAAACGTCCAAGTAGGCGCGGAAGCATGCAAGAAGGCGCAGAACAGTCCAAGCAGGCGCGGAATCGTCCAAGCAGTCGCTGAAGCGTCCAAGCTGGCGCGGTAGCGTGCAAGCAGTCGCGGAAGCATCCATACAGGCGCGGAAGCGTCCAAGCAGTCGCGGAAGCATCCAAGCAGGCGCGGAAGCGTCCAAGCTGGCGCGGTAGCGTGCAAGCAGGCGCGAAAGCGGCCAAGCAGGCGCGGTAGCGTCCAACCAGGCGCGGAAGCGTCCAAGGAGTCGCGGAAGCGTCCAAGCAGGCGCGGTAGTGTCCAAGCAGGCGCGGTAGCATCCAACCAGGCGCGGATGCGTAGAAGCAGTCGCGGAAGCGTCCAAGCAGTCGCGGAAGCGTCCAAGCAGGCGCGGTAGCGTCCAAGCAGCCGCGGAAGCGTCCAAGCAGTCGCGGAAGCGTCCAAGCAGGCGCGGTAGCGTCCAAGCAGGCGCGGAAACGTCCAAGTAGGCGCAAGCATGCAAGAAGGCGCAGAAGAGTCCAAGCAGGCGCGGAAGCGTCCAAGCAGTCGCGGAAGCGTCCAAGCAGGCGCGGAAGCGGCCAAGCAGGCGCGGAAACGTCCAAGTAGGCGCGGAAGCATGCAAGAAGGCGCAGAACAGTCCAAGCAGGCGCGGAATCGTCCAAGCAGTCGCTGAAGCGTCCAAGCTGGCGCGGTAGCGTGCAAGCAGTCGCGGAAGCGTCCAACCAGGCGCGGAAGCGTCCAAGCAGGCGTGGGAGAGTCCAAGCAGGCGCGGGAGAGTTCTAGCCGGCGCGGAAGCATCCATACAGGCGCGGAAGCGTCCAAGCAGTCGCGGAAGCATCCAAGCAGGCGCGGAAGCGTCCAAGCTGGCGCGGTAGCGTGCAAGCAGGCGCGAAAGCGGCCAAGCAGGCGCGGAAGCGTCCAAGCAGTCGCGGAAGAGTCCAAGCAGGCGCGGGAGAGTTCTAGCCGGCGCGGAAGCATCCATACAGGCGCGGAAGCGTCCAAGCAGTCGCGGAAGCATCCAAGCAGGCGCGGAAGCGTCCAAGCAGGCGCGTAAGCGTCCAAGCAGGCTCGGAAGCGTCCAAGCAGGCGCGGAAGCGTCCAAGAAGGCGCGGTAGCGTCCAAGCAGGCGCGGAAACGTCCAAGTAGGCGCAAGCATGCAAGAAGGCGCAGAAGAGTCCAAGCAGGCGCGGAAGCGTCCAAGCAGTCGCGGAAGCGTCCAAGCAGGCGCGGAAACGTCCAAGTAGGCGCAAGCATGCAAGAAGGCGCAGAAGAGTCCAAGCAGGCGCGGAAGCGTCCAAGCAGTCGCGGAAGCGTCCAAGCAGGCGCGGTAGCGTCCAAGCAGGCGCGGAAGCGTCCAAGCAGGCGCAGAACCGTGCAAGCAGGCGCGGAAGCGTCCAAGCAGGCGCGGAAGCATGCAAGAAGACGCAGAAGAGTCCAAGCAGGCGCGGAAGCGTCCAAGCAGCCGGGGAAGCATGCAAGCAGGCGGGGAAGCGTCCAAGCAGTCGCGGAAGTGTCCAAGCAGGCGCGGTAGCGTCCAAGCAGGCGCGGAAGCGTCCACGCAGGCGCGGAAGCGTCCAAGCAGGCGCGGAACCGTGCAAGCAGGCGCGGAAGCGTACAAGCATGCGCGGTGGCGTCCAAGCAGGAGCAGAAGCATCCATATAGGCGCGGAAGTGTCCAAGCAGGCGCGGTAGAGTCCGAGCAGGCGCGGAAGCATGCAAGAAGGCGCAGAAGAGTCCAAGCAGGCGCGGAAGCATCCATACAGGCGCGGAAGCGTGCAAGCATTCGCGGAAGCGTCCAAGCAGGCGCGGAAGCGTCCAAGCAGTCGCGGAAGCGTCCAAGCAGGCGCGGTAGCGTCCAAGCTGGCGCGGAAACGTCCAAGCAGTCGCGGAAGCGTCCAAGCAGGCGCGGAAGCGTGCAAGCATGCGCGGAAGCGTCCAAGCAGGCGCGGTAGCGTCCAAGCAGGCGCGGAAACATGCAAGAAGGCGCAGAGGAGTCCAAGCAGGCGCGGAAGCGTCCAAGCAGTCGCGGAAGCGTCCAAGCAGGAGCTGTAACGTCCAAGCAGGCGCGGAAGCGCCCAAGCAGGCGCGGAAACGTGCAACCAGGCGCGGAAGCGTTCAAGCAGGCGCGGAAACGTCCAAGTAGGCGCGGAAGCATGCAAGAAGGCGCAGAACAGTCCAAGCAGGCGCGGAAGCGTCCAAGCAGTCGCGGAAGAGTCCAAGCAAGCGCGATAGCGTCCAAGCAGGCTCGGAAGCGTCCAAGTAGGCGCGGAAGCATGCAAGAAGGCGCAGAAGAGTCCAAGCAGGCGCGGAAGCGTCCAAGCAGTCGCGGAAGAGTCGAAGCCGGTGCGGAAGCGTGGAAGCAGGCGCGGAAGCGTCTAAGCAGGAGCGTAAGCGTCCAAGTAGGCGCGGAAGCATGCAAGAAGGCGCAGAAGAGTCCAAGCAGGCGCGGAAGCGTCCAAGCAGTCGCGGAAGAGTCCAAGCAAGCGCGGTAGCGTCCAAGCAGTCGCGGAAGCGTCCAAGCAGGCGCGGAAGCGTCCAAGCAGGCGTGAAAGCGTCCAAGCTGGCTTTGAACCGTGCAAGCAGGCGGGGAAGCGTCCAAGCAGGCGCGGAAGCGTCCAAGCAGGCGCGGAAGCGTCCAAGCAGGCGTGGAAGAGTCGAAGCAGGCGCGGAAGCGTCCAAGCAGGCGGGGAAGCGTCCAAGCAGACGCGGAAGCGTCCAAGCAGGCGCGGAAGCGTGCAAGCAGGCGCGGAAGCGTGCAAGCAGGCGCGGAAGCGTCCAAGCAGGCGCGGAAGCGTCCAAGCAGGCGCGGAAGCGTTCAAGCAGGCGCGGTAGCGTCCAAGCAGGCGCGGAAGCATGCAAGAAGGCGCCGAAGCGTCCAAGCGGGCGCGGAAACGTCCAAGCAGGCGCGGAAGCGTCCAAGCAGGCGCGGAAGCGTCCAAGCAGGCGCGGTAGCGTACAAGCAGGCGCGGAAGCGTCCAAGCAGGCGCGGAAGCGTCCAAGCAGGCGCGGAAGCGTCCAAGCAGGCGCGGAAGCGTCCAAGTAGGCGCGGTAGCGTCCAAGCAGGCGCGGAAGCGTCCAACAGGTGCGGAAGCGTCCAAGCAGCCGCGGAAGTGTCCAAGCAGGCGCGGAAGCGGCCAAGCAGGCGCGGAAGCGTCCAAGCAGGCGCGGTAGAGTCCAAGCAGGCGCGGAAACGTCCAAGTAGGCGCGGAAGCATGCAAGAAGGCGCAGAAGAGTCCAAGCAGGCGCAGGAGTGTCCAAGCAAGCGCGGAAGCATCCAAGAAGGCGCGGAAGCATGCAAGAAGACGCGGAAGCGTCCAAGCAGGCGCGGAAACGTCCAAGCAGGCGCGGAAGCATGCAAAAAGGCGTAGAAGAGTCCAAGCAGGCGCGGTAGCGTCCAAGCAGGCGCGGTAGCGTCCAAGCAGGCGCGGAAGCGTCCAAGCAGGCGCGGAACCGTGCAAGCAGGCGCGGAAGCGTACAAGCATGCGCGGTGGCGTCCAAGCAGGAGCAGAAGCATCCATATAGGCGCGGAAGTGTCCAAGCAGGCGCGGTAGAGTCCGAGCAGGCGCGGAAGCATGCAAGAAGGCGCAGAAGAGTCCAAGCAGGCGCGGAAGCATCCATACAGGCGCGGAAGCGTGCAAGCATTCGCGGAAGCGTCCAAGCAGGCGCGGAAGCGTCCAAGCAGTCGCGGAAGCGTCCAAGCAGGCGCGGTAGCGTCCAAGCTGGCGCGGAAACGTCCAAGCAGTCGCGGAAGCGTCCAAGCAGGCGCGGAAGCGTGCAAGCATGCGCGGAAGCGTCCAAGCAGGCGCGGTAGCGTCCAAGCAGGCGCGGAAACATGCAAGAAGGCGCAGAGGAGTCCAAGCAGGCGCGGAAGCGTCCAAGCAGTCGCGGAAGCGTCCAAGCAGGAGCTGTAACGTCCAAGCAGGCGCGGAAGCGCCCAAGCAGGCGCGGAAACGTGCAACCAGGCGCGGAAGCGTCCAAGCAGGCGCGGAAACGTCCAAGTAGGCGCGGAAGCATGCAAGAAGGCGCAGAACAGTCCAAGCAGGCGCGGAAGCGTCCAAGCAGTCACGGAAGAGTCCAAGCAAGCGCGATAGCGTCCAAGCAGGCTCGGAAGCGTCCAAGTAGGCGCGGAAGCATGCAAGAAGGCGCAGAAGAGTCCAAGCAGGCGCGGAAGCGTCCAAGCAGTCGCGGAAGAGTCGAAGCCGGTGCGGAAGCGTGGAAGCAGGCGCGGAAGCGTCTAAGCAGGAGCGTAAGCGTCCAAGTAGGCGCGGAAGCATGCAAGAAGGCGCAGAAGAGTCCAAGCAGGCGCGGAAGCGTCCAAGCAGTCGCGGAAGAGTCCAAGCAAGCGCGGTAGCGTCCAAGCAGTCGCGGAAGCGTCCAAGCAGGCGCGGAAGCGTCCAAGCAGGCGTGAAAGCGTCCAAGCTGGCTTTGAACCGTGCAAGCAGGCGGGGAAGCGTCCAAGCAGGCGCGAAAGCGTCCAAGCAGGCGCGGAAGCGTGCAAGCAGGCGCGGAAGCGTGCAAGCAGGCGCGGAAGCGTTCAAGCAGGCGCGGTAGCGTCCAAGCAGGCGCGGAAGCGTCCAAGCAGGCGCGGAAGCGTCCAAGCAGGCGCGGTAGCGTACAAGCAGGCGCGGAAGCGTCCAAGCAGGCGCGGAAGCGTCCAAGCAGGCGCGGAAGCGTCCAAGCAGGCGCGGAAGCGTCCAAGTAGGCGCGGTAGCGTCCAAGCAGGCGCGGAAGCGTCCAACAGGCGCGGAAGCGTCCAAGCAGCCGCGGAAGTGTCCAAGCAGGCGCGGAAGCGGCCAAGCAGGCGCGGAAGCGTCCAAGCAGGCGCGGTAGAGTCCAAGCAGGCGCGGAAACGTCCAAGTAGGCGCGGAAGCATGCAAGAAGGCGCAGAAGAGTCCAAGCAGGCGCAGGAGTGTCCAAGCAAGCGCGGAAGCATCCAAGAAGGCGCGGAAGCATGCAAGAAGACGCGGAAGCGTCCAAGCAGGCGCGGAAACGTCCAAGCAGGCGCGGAAGCATGCAAAAAGGCGTAGAAGAGTCCAAGCAGGCGCGGTAGCGTCCAAGCAGGCGCGGTAGCGTCCAAGCAGGCGCGGCAGCATGCAAGAAGACGCAGAAGAGTCCAAGCAGGCGCGGAAGCGTCCAAGCAGGCGCGGAAGCGTCCAAGCAGGCGCGGAAGCGTCCAAGCAGTCGCGGAAGCGTCCAAGCAGGCGCGGAAGCGTCCAAGCAGGCGGGGAAGCATGCAAGCATGCGCGGAAGCGTCCAAGCAGGCGCGGAAGCGCCCAAGCAGGCGCGGTAGCGTCCAAGCAGGCGCGGAAACGTCCAAGCAGGCGCGGAAGCATGCAAGAAGACGCAGAAGCTTCCAGGCAGGCGCGGAAGCGACCAAGCAGTCGCGGTAGCGTCCAACCAGGCGCGGAAGCGTCCAAGAAGTCGCGGAAGCGTCCAAACAGGCGCGGAAGATTGCAAGAAGAAGCAGAATAGTCCAAGCAGGCGCGGAAGCGTACAAGCAGTCGCGGAAGCGTCCAAGCAGGCGCGGTAGCGTCCAAGCAGTCGCGGAAGAGTCCAAGCAGGCGCGGAAGCGTCCAAGCAGGCGCGGAAGCGTGCAACCAGGCGCGGAAGCGTCCAAGCAGGCGCGGATCCGTGCAAGCAGGCGCGGAAGCGTCCAAGCAGGCGCGGAAGCGTCCAAGCAGGCGCGGAAGCGTTCAAGCAGGCGCGGTAGCGTCCAAGCAGGCGCGGAAGCATGCAAGAAGGCGCGGAAGCGTCCAAGCAGGCGCGTAAGCGTCCAAGCAGGCTCGGAAGCGTCCAAGCAGGCGCGGAAGCGTCCAAGAAGTCGCGGAAGGGTCCAAACAGGCGCGGAAGAATGCAAGAAGACGCAGAATAGTCCAAGCAGGCGCGGAAGAGTCCAAGCAAGCGCGATAGCGTCCAAGCAGGCTCGGAAGCGTCCAAGTAGGCGCGGTAGCGTCCAAGCAGGCGCGGAAGCGTCCAACAGGCGCGGAAGCGTCCAAGCAGCCGCGGAAGTGTCCAAGCAGGCGCGGAAGCGGCCAAGCAGGCGCGGAAGCGTCCAAGCAGGCGCGGTAGAGTCCAAGCAGGCGCGGAAACGTCCAAGTAGGCGCGGAAGCATGCAAGAAGGCGCAGAAGAGTCCAAGCAGGCGCAGGAGTGTCCAAGCAAGCGCGGAAGCATCCAAGAAGGCGCGGAAGCATGCAAGAAGACGCGGAAGCGTCCAAGCAGGCGCAGAAACGTCCAAGCAGGCGCGGAAGCATGCAAAAAGGCGTAGAAGAGTCCAAGCAGGCGCGGTAGCGTCCAAGCAGGCGCGGTAGCGTCCAAGCAGGCGCGGCAGCATGCAAGAAGACGCAGAAGAGTCCAAGCAGGCGCGGAAGCGTCCAAGCAGGCGCGGAAGCGTCCAAGCAGGCGCGGAAGCGTCCAAGCAGTCGCGGAAGCGTCCAAGCAGGCGCGGAAGCGTCCAAGCAGGCGGGGAAGCATGCAAGCATGCGCGGAAGCGTCCAAGCAGGCGCGGAAGCGCCCAAGCAGGCGCGGAAGCGTCCAAGCAGTCGCGGAAGCGTCTAAGCAGGCGCGGTAGCGTCCAAGCAGGCGCGGAAACGTCCAAGCAGGCGCGGAAGCATGCAAGAAGACGCAGAAGCGTCCAGGCAGGCGCGGAAGCGACCAAGCAGTCGCGGTAGCGTCCAACCAGGCGCGGAAGCGTCCAAGAAGTCGCGGAAGCGTCCAAACAGGCGCGGAAGATTGCAAGAAGAAGCAGAATAGTCCAAGCAGGCGCGGAAGCGTACAAGCAGTCGCGGAAGCGTCCAAGCAGGCGCGGTAGCGTCCAAGCAGTCGCGGAAGAGTCCAAGCAGGCGCGGCAGCGTCCAAGCAGGCGCGGAAACGTCCAAGCAGGCGCGGAAGCATGCAAGAAGACGCAGAAGCGTCCAGGCAGGCGCGGAAGCGACCAAGCAGTCGCGGTAGCGTCCAACCAGGCGCGGAAGCGTCCAAGAAGTCGCGGAAGGGTCCAAACAGGCGCGGAAGAATGCAAGAAGACGCAGAATAGTCCAAGCAGGCGCGGAAGCGTACAAGCAGTCGCGGAAGCGTCCAAGCAGGCGCGGTAGCGTCCAAGCAGTCGCGGAAGAGTCCAAGCAGCCGCGGCAGCGTCCAAGCAGGCGCGGAAACGTCCAAGCAGGCGCGGAAGCATGCAAGAAGACGCAGAAGAGCCCAAGCAGGCGCGGAAGCGTCCAAGCAGCCGGGGAAGCATGCAAGCAGGCGGGGAAGCGTCCAAGCAGGCGCGGAAGCGTCCAAGCAGGCGCGGAAGCGTGCAACCAGGAGCGGAAGCGTCCAAGCAGGCGTGGAAGCGTCCAACCAGGAGCGGAAGCGTCCAAGCAGGCGCGGATCCGTCCAAGCAGGCGCGGAAGCGTCCAAGCAGGCGCGGAAGCGTCCAAGCAGGCGCGGAAGCGTCCAAGCAGGCGCGGAAGCGTCCAAGCAGGCGCGGAAGCGTCCAAGCAGGCGCGGAAGCGTGCAACCAGGCGCGGAAGCGTCCAAGCAGGCGCGGATCCGTGCAAGCAGGCGCGGAAGCGTCCAAGCAGGCGCGGAAGCGTCCAAGCAGGCGCGGAAGCGTTCAAGCAGGCGCGGTAGCGTCCAAGCAGGCGCGGAAGCATGCAAGAAGGCGCGGAAGCGTCCAAGCAGGCGCGTAAGCGTCCAAGCAGGCACGGAAGCGTCCAAGCAGGCGCGGAAGCGTCCAAGAAGGCGCGGTAGCGTCCAAGCAGGCGCGGAAACGTCCAAGTAGGCGCAAGCATGCAAGAAGGCGCAGAAGCTTCCAGGCAGGCGCGGAAGCGACCAAGCAGTCGCGGTAGCGTCCAACCAGGCGCGGAAGCGTCCAAGAAGTCGCGGAAGCGTCCAAACAGGCGCGGAAGATTGCAAGAAGAAGCAGAATAGTCCAAGCAGGCGCGGAAGCGTACAAGCAGTCGCGGAAGCGTCCAAGCAGGCGCGGTAGCGTCCAAGCAGTCGCGGAAGAGTCCAAGCAGGCGCGGCAGCGTCCAAGCAGGCGCGGAAACGTCCAAGCAGGCGCGGAAGCATGCAAGAAGACGCAGAAGCGTCCAGGCAGGCGCGGAAGCGACCAAGCAGTCGCGGTAGCGTCCAACCAGGCGCGGAAGCGTCCAAGAAGTCGCGGAAGGGTCCAAACAGGCGCGGAAGCGTCCAAGCAGCCGGGGAAGCATGCAAGCAGGCGGGGAAGCGTCCAAGCAGGCGCGGAAGCGTCCAAGCAGGCGCGGAAGCGTGCAACCAGGAGCGGAAGCGTCCAAGCAGGCGCGGAAGCGTCCAACCAGGAGCGGAAGCGTCCAAGCAGGCGCGGATCCGTCCAAGCAGGCGCGGAAGCGTCCAAGCAGGCGCGGAAGCGTCCAAGCAGGCGCGGAAGCGTCCAAGCAGGCGCGGAAGCGTGCAACCAGGCGCGGAAGCGTCCAAGCAGGCGCGGATCCGTGCAAGCAGGCGCGGAAGCGTCCAAGCAGGCGCGGAAGCGTCCAAGCAGGCGCGGAAGCGTTCAAGCAGGCGCGGTAGCGTCCAAGCAGGCGCGGAAGCATGCAAGAAGGCGCGGAAGCGTCCAAGCAGGCGCGTAAGCGTCCAAGCAGGCTCGGAAGCGTCCAAGCAGGCGCGGAAGCGTCCAAGAAGGCGCGGAAACGTCCAAGTAGGCGCGGAAGCATGCAAGAAGGCGCAGAACAGTCCAAGCAGGCGCGGAAGCGTCCAAGCAGTCGCGGAAGAGTCCAAGCAAGCGCGATAGCGTCCAAGCAGGCTCGGAAGCGTCCAAGTAGGCGCGGAAGCATGCAAGAAGGCGCAGAAGAGTCCAAGCAGGCGCGGAAGCGTCCAAGCAGTCGCGGAAGAGTCGAAGCCGGTGCGGAAGCGTGGAAGCAGGCGCGGAAGCGTCTAAGCAGGAGCGTAAGCGTCCAAGTAGGCGCGGAAGCATGCAAGAAGGCGCAGAAGAGTCCAAGCAGGCGCGGAAACGTCCAAGCAGTCGCGGAAGAGTCCAAGCAAGCGCGGTAGCGTCCAAGCAGTCGCGGAAGCGTCCAAGCAGGCGCGGAAGCGTCCAAGCAGGCGTCAAAGCGTCCAAGCTGGCTTTGAACCGTGCAAGCAGGCGGGGAAGCGTCCAAGCAGGCGCGGAAGCGTCCAAGCAGGCGCGGAAGCGTGCAAGCAGGCGCGGAAGCGTGCAAGCAGACGCGGAAGCGTTCAAGCAGGCGCGGTAGCGTCCAAGCAGGCGCGGAAGCGTCCAAGCAGGCGCGGAAGCGTCCAAGCAGGCGCGGTAGCGTACAAGCAGGCGCGGAAGCGTCCAAGCAGGCGCGGAAGCGTCCAAGCAGGCATGGAAGCGTCCAAGCAGGCGCGGAAGCGTCCAAGTAGGCGCGGTAGCGTCCAAGCAGGCGCGGAAGCGTCCAACAGGCGCGGAAGCGTCCAAGCAGCCGCGGAAGTGTCCAAGCAGGCGCGGAAGCGGCCAAGCAGGCGCGGAAGCGTCCAAGCAGGCGCGGTAGAGTCCAAGCAGGCGCGGAAACGTCCAAGTAGGCGCGGAAGCATGCAAGAAGGCGCAGAAGAGTCCAAGCAGGCGCAGGAGTGTCCAAGCAAGCGCGGAAGCATCCAAGAAGGCGCGGAAGCATGCAAGAAGACGCGGAAGCGTCCAAGCAGGCGCGGAAACGTCCAAGCAGGCGCGGAAGCATGCAAAAAGGCGTAGAAGAGTCCAAGCAGGCGCGGTAGCGTCCAAGCAGGCGCGGTAGCGTCCAAGCAGGCGCGGCAGCATGCAAGAAGACGCAGAAGAGTCCAAGCAGGCGCGGAAGCGTCCAAGCAGGCGCGGAAGCGTCCAAGCAGGCGCGGAAGCGTCCAAGCAGTCGCGGAATCGTCCAAGCAGGCGCGGAAGCGTCCAAGCAGGCGGGGAAGCATGCAAGCATGCGCGGAAGCGTCCAAGCAGGCGCGGAAGCGCCCAAGCAGGCGCGGAAGCGTCCAAGCAGTCGCGGAAGCGTCTAAGCAGGCGCGGTAGCGTCCAAGCAGGCGCGGAAACGTCCAAGCAGGCGCGGAAGCATGCAAGAAGACGCAGAAGCGTCCAGGCAGGCGCGGAAGCGACCAAGCAGGCGCGGAAGCGTGCAACCAGGCGCGGAAGCGTCCAAGCAGGCGCGGATCCGTGCAAGCAGGCGCGGAAGCGTCCAAGCAGGCGCGGAAGCGTCCAAGCAGGCGCGGAAGCGTCCAAGCAGGCTCGGTAGCGTACAAGCAGGCGCGGAAGCGTCCAAGCAGGCGCGGAAGCGTCCAAGCAGGCGCGGAAGCGTCCAAGCAGGCCCGGAAACGTCCAAGGAGGCGTGGAAGAGTCCAAGCAGGCGCGGCAGCGTCTAAGCAGGCGCGGAAGCGTCCAAGCAGGCGCGGAAGCGTCCAAGCAGGCGCGGAAGCGTCCAAGCAGGCGCGGAAGCGTCCAAGCAGGCGTGGAAGAGTCGAAGCAGGCGCGGAAGCGTCCAAGCAGGCGGGGAAGCGTCCAAGCAGACGCGGAAGCGTCCAAGCAGGCGCGGAAGCGTCCAAGCAGGCGCGGAAGCGCCCAAGCAGGCGCGGAATCGTCCAAGCAGCCGCGGAAGCGTCCAAGCAGGCGCGGAAGCGTCCAAGCAGCCGCGGAAACGTCCAAGTAGGCGCGGAAGCATGCAAGAAGGCGCAGAACAGTCCAAGCAGGCGCGGAAGCGTCCAAGCAGGCGCGGAAGCGTGCAACCAGGAGCGGAAGCGTCCAAGCAGGCGCGGATCCGTCCAAGCAGGCGCGGAAGCGTCCAAGCAGGCGCGGAAGCGTCCAAGCAGTCGCGGAAGCGTCCAAGCAGGCGCGGAAGCGTCCAAGCAGGCGCGGAAGCGTCCAAGCAGGCGCGGAAGCGTGCAACCAGGCGCGGAAGCGTCCAAGCAGGCGCGGATCCGTGCAAGCAGGCGCGGAAGCGTCCAAGCAGGCGCGGAAGCGTCCAAGCAGGCGCGGAAGCGTTCAAGCAGGCGCGGTAGCGTCCAAGCAGGCGCGGAAGCATGCAAGAAGGCGCCGAAGCGTCCAAGCGGGCGCGGAAGCGTCCAAGCAGGCGCGGAAGCGTCCAAGCAGGCGCGGAAGCGTCCAAGCAGGCGCGGTAGCGTACAAGCAGGCGCGGAAGCGTCCAAGCAGGCGCGGAAGCGTCCAAGCAGGCGCGGAAGCGTCCAAGCAGGCCCGGAAACGTCCAAGGAGGCGTGGAAGAGTCCAAGCAGGCGCGGCAGCGTCTAAGCAGGCGCGGAAGCGTCCAAGCAGGCGCGGAAGCGTCCAAGCAGGCGCGGAAGCGTCCAAGCAGGCGCGGAAACGTCCAAGCAGGCGTGGAAGAGTCGAAGCAGGCGCGGAAGCGTCCAAGCAGGCGGGGAAGCGTCCAAGCAGACGCGGAAGCGTCCAAGCAGGCGCGGAAGCGTCCAAGCAGGCGCGGAAGCGCCCAAGCAGGCGCGGAATCGTCCAAGCAGCCGCGGAAGCGTCCAAGCAGGCGCGGAAGCGTCCAAGCAGCCGCGGAAACGTCCAAGTAGGCGCGGAAGCATGCAAGAAGGCGCAGAACAGTCCAAGCAGGCGCGGAAGCGTCCAAGCAGTCGCTGAAGCGTCCAAGCTGGCGCGGTAGCGTGCAAGCAGTCGCGGAAGCGTCCAACCAGGCGCGGAAGCGTCCAAGCAGGCGCGGAAGCGTCCAAGCAGTCGCAGAAGCGTCCAAGCAGGCGCGGTAGCGTCCAACCAGGCGCGGAAGCGTCCAAGCAGTCGCGGAAGCGTCCAAGCAGGCGCGGAAACGTCCAAGTAGGCGCGGCAGCATGCAAGAAGGCGCAGAAGAGTCCAAGCAGGCGCGGAAACGTCCAAGCAGGCGGGGAAGCATGCAAGCAGGCGCGGAAGCGTCCAAGCAGGCGCGGAAACGTCCAAGTAGGCGCGGCAGCATGCAAGCAGTCGCGGAAGCGTCCAAGCAGGCGCGGAAGCGTCCAAGCAGGCGCGGAAGCGTCCAAGCAGGCGCGGAAGCGTCCAAGCAGGCGCGGATCCGTGCAAGTAGGCGCGGAAGGGTCCAAGCAGGCGCGGAAACGTCCAAGTAGGCGCGGAAGCATGCAAGAAGACGCAGAAGAGTCCAACCAGGCGCGGAAGCGTCCAAGCAGTCGCGGAAGCATCCAAGCAGGCGCGGAAGCGTCCAAGCAGGCGCGGAAGCGTCCAAGCAATCGCGGAAGCGTCCAAGCAGGCGCGGAAACGTCCAAGTAGGCGCGGCAGCATGCAAGAAGGCGCAGAAGAGTCCAAGCAGGCGCGGAAACGTCCAAGCAGGCGGGGAAGCATGCAAGCAGGCGCGGAAGCGTCCAAGCAGGCGCGGAAACGTCCAAGTAGGCGCGGCAGCATGCAAGCAGTCGCGGAAGCGTCCAAGCAGGCGCGGAAGCGTCCAAGCAGGCGCGGAAGCGTCCAAGCAGGCGCGGAAGCGTCCAAGCAGGCGCGGAAGCGTGCAGCCAGGCGCAGAAGCGTCCAAGCAGGCGCGGATCCGTGCAAGCAGGCGCGGAAGCGTCCAAGCAGGCGCGGTAGCGTCCAAGCAGGCGCGGAAACGTCGAAGCAGGTGCGGAAGCATGAAAGAAGCCGCAGAAGAGTCGAAGCAGGCGCGGAAGCGTCCAAGCAGTCGCGGAAGCGTCCAAGCAGGCGCGGTAGCGTCCAAGCAGGCGCGGTAGCGTCCAAGCAGGCGCGGAAGCGTCCAAGCAGGCGTGGTAGCGTCCAAGCAGGCGCGGAAACGTCCAAGCAGGCGCGGAAGCATGCAAGAAGACGCGGAAGAGTCCAAGCAGGCGCGGAAGCGTCCAAGCAGGCGCGGAAGCGTCCAAGCAGGCGCGGAAGCGCCCAAGCAGTCGCGGAAACGTCCAAGCAGGCGCGGAAGCATGCAAGAAGGCGCAGAAGAGTCCAAGCAGGCGCGGAAGCGTCCAAGCAGTCGCAGAAGCGTCCAAGCAGGCGCGGTAGCATCCAAGCAGGCGCGGATGCGTCCAAGCAGGCGCGGAAGCGTCCAAGCAGGCGTGAAAGCGTCCAAGCAGGCGTGGAAGAGTCGAAGCAGGCGCGGAAGCGTCCAAGCAGGCGGGGAAGCGTCCAAGCAGACCCGGAAGCGTCCAAGCAGGCGCGGAAGCGTCCAAGCAGGCGCGGAAGCGCCCAAGCAGGCGCGGAATCGTCCAAGCAGCCGCGGAAGCGTCCAAGCAGGCGCGGAAGCGTCCAAGCAGCCGCGGAAACGTCCAAGTAGGCGCGGAAGCATGCAAGAAGGCGCAGAACAGTCCAAGCAGGCGCGGAAGCGTCCAAGCAGTCGCTGAAGCGTCCAAGCTGGCGCGGTAGCGTGCAAGCAGTCGCGGAAGCGTCCAACCAGGCGCGGAAGCGTCCAAGCAGGCGCGGAAGCGTCCAAGCAGTCGCAGAAGCGTCCAAGCAGGCGCGGTAGCGTCCAACCAGGCGCGGAAGCGTCCAAGCAATCGCGGAAGCGTCCAAGCAGGCGCGGAAACGTCCAAGTAGGCGCGGCAGCATGCAAGAAGGCGCAGAAGAGTCCAAGCAGGCGCGGAAACGTCCAAGCAGGCGGGGAAGCATGCAAGCAGGCGCGGAAGCGTCCAAGCAGGCGCGGAAACGTCCAAGTAGGCGCGGCAGCATGCAAGCAGTCGCGGAAGCGTCCAAGCAGGCGCGGAAGCGTCCAAGCAGGCGCGGAAGCGTCCAAGCAGGCGCGGAAGCGTCCAAGCAGGCGCGGATCCGTGCAAGCAGGCGCGGAAGCGTCCAAGCAGGCGCGGAAACGTCCAAGTAGGCGCGGCAGCATGCAAGAAGGCGCAGAAGAGTCCAAGCAGGCGAGGAAGCGTCCAAGCAGTCGCGGAAGCGTCCAAGCAGGCGGGGAAGCATGCACGCAGGCGCGGAAGCGTCCAAGCAGGCGCGGAAACGTCCAAGTAGGCGCGGCAGCATGCAAGAAGGCGCAGAAGAGTCCAAGCAGGCGCGGAAACGTCCAAGCAGGCGCGGAAACGTCCAAGCAGGCGGGGAAGCATGCAAGCAGGCGCGGAAGCGTCCAAGCAGGCGCGGAAACGTCCAAGTAGGCGCGGCAGCATGCAAGAAGGCGCAGAAGAGTCCAAGCAGGCGCGAAAGCGTCCAAGCAGTCGCGGAAGCGTCCAAGCAGGCGCGGTAGCGTCCAAGCAGGCGCGGTAGCGTCCAAGCAGGCGCGGTAGCGTCCAAGCAGGCGGGGAAGCATGCAAGCAGGCGCGGTAGCGTCCAAGCAGGCGCGGAAACGTCCAAGTAGGCGCAGAAACATGCAAGAAGGCGCGAAAGCGTCCAAGCAGGCGCGGAAGCGTCCAAGCAGGCGCGGAAGCATGCAAGAAGACGCAGAAGAGTCCAACCAGGCGCGGAAGCGTCCAAGCAGTCGCGGAAGCATCCAAGCAGGCGCGGAAGCGTCCAAGCAGGCGCGTAAGCGTCCAAGCAGGCTCGGAAGCGTCCAAGCAGGCGCGGAAGCGTCCAAGCAGGCGCGGAAGCGGCCAAGCAGGCGCGGAAGCGTCCAAGCAGGCGCGGAAGCGTCCAAGCATGCGCGGAAGAGTCCAATCAGGCGCAGAAGAGTCCAAGCAGGCGCGGAACCGTGCAAGAAGGCGCGGAAGCGTCCAAGCAGGCGCGGAAGCGTCCAAGCAGGCGCGGAAGCGTCCAAGCAGCCGGGGAAGCATGCAAGCAGGCGGGGAAGCGTCCAAGCAGGCGCGGAAGAGTCCAAGCAGGCGCGGAAGCGTCCAAGCAGGCGCGGAAGAGTCCTAGCCGGCGCGGTAGCGTCCAAGCAGGCGCGGAAACGTCCAAGTAGGCGCGGAAGCATCCAAGCAGTCGCGGAAGTGTCCAAGCAGGCGCGGTAGCGTCCAAGCAGGCGCGGAAGCGTCCACGCAGGCGCGGAAGCGTCCAAGCAGGCGTGAAAGCGTCCAAGCAGGCGCGGTAGCGTGCAAGAAGGCGCGGAAGCGGCCAAGCAGGCGCGGAAGCGTCCAAGCAGGCGCGGAAGAGTCCAAGCAGGCGCGGAACAGTTCTAGCCGGCGCGGAAGCATCCATACAGGCGCGGAAGCGTCCAAGCAGTCGCGGAAGCGTCCAAGCAGGCGCGGAAGCGTCCAAGCAGGCGCGTAAGCGTCCAAGCAGGCTCCGAAGCGTCCAAGCAGGCGCGGAAGCGTCCAAGCAGGCGCGGAAACGTCCAAGTAGGCGCGGAAGCGTCCAACCAGGCGCGGAAGCGTCCAAGCAGTCGCGGAAGCGTCCAAGCATTCGCGGTAGAGTCCAAGCAGTCGCGGAAGCGTCCAAGCAGGCGCGGTAGCGTCCATGCAGGCGCGGAAGCGTCCAAGCAGTCGCGGAAGCGTCCAAGCAGGCGCGGTAGCGTCCAACCAGGCGCGGAAGCGTCCAAGCAGTCGCGGAAGCGTCCAAGCAGGCGCGGTAGTGTCCAAGCAGGCGCGGTAGCATCCAACCAGGCGCGGATGCGTAGAAGCAGTCGCGGAAGCGTCCAAGCAGTCGCGGAAGCGTCCAAGCAGGCGCGGTAGCGTCCAAGCAGCCGCGGAAGCGTCCAAGCAGTCGCGGAAGCGTCCAAGCAGGCGCGGTAGCGTCCAACCAGGCGCGGAAACGTCCAAGCAGTCGCGGAAGCGTCCAAGCAGGCGCGGAAACGTCCAAGCAGGCACGGAAGCATGCAAGAAGACGCAGAAGAGTCCAAGCAGGCGCGGATTCATGCAAGCAGGCGCGGAAGCATGCAAGAAGACGCAGAAGAGTCCAAGCAGGCGCGGAAGCGTCCGAGAAGGCGGGGAGCATGCAAGCAGGCGCGGAAGCGTCCAAGCAGGCGCGGAAACGTCCAAGTAGGCGCAGAAACATGCAAGAAGGCGCGAAAGCGTCCAAGCAGGCGCGGAAGCGTCCAAGCAGGCGCGGAAGCATGCAAGAAGACGCAGAAGAGTCCAAACAGGCGCGGAAGCGTCCAAGCAGGCGCGGATTCATGCAAGCAGGCGCGGAAGCATGCAAGAAGACGCAGAAGAGTCCAAGCAGGCGCGGAAGCGTCCGAGAAGGCGGGGAAGCATGCAAGCAGGCGCGGAAGCGTCCAAGCAGGCGCGGAAACGTCCAAGTAGGCGCAGAAACATGCAAGAAGGCGCGAAAGCGTCCAAGCAGGCGCGGAAGCGTCCAAGCAGGCGCGGAAGCATGCAAGAAGACGCAGAAGAGTCCAACCAGGCGCGGAAGCGTCCAAGCAGTCGCGGAAGCATCCAAGCAGGCGCGGAAGCGTCCAAGCAGGCGCGTAAGCGTCCAAGCAGGCTCGGAAGCGTCCAAGCAGGCGCGGAAGCGTCCAAGCAGGCGCGGAAGCGGCCAAGCAGGCGCGGAAGCGTCCAAGCAGGCGCGGAAGCGTCCAAGCATGCGCGGAAGAGTCCAATCAGGCGCAGAAGAGTCCAAGCAGGCGCGGAACCGTGCAAGAAGGCGCGGAAGCGTCCAAGCAGGCGCGGAAGCGTCCAAGCAGGCGCGGAAGCGTCCAAGCAGCCGGGGAAGCATGCAAGCAGGCGGGGAAGCGTCCAAGCAGGCGCGGAAGAGTCCAAGCAGGCGCGGAAGCGTCCAAGCAGGCGCGGAAGTGTCCAAGCAGGCACGGTAGCGTCCAAGCTGGCGCGGGAGCGTCCAAGCAGGCGCGGAAGCGTCCAAGCAGGCGCGGAAGCGGCCAAGCAGGCGCGGAAGCGTCCAAGCAGGCGCGGAAGCATGCAAGAAGGCGCAGAACAGTCCAAGCAGGCGCGGAAGCGTCCAAGCAGTCGCTGAAGCGTCCAAGCTGGCGCGGTTGCGTGCCAGCAGTCGCGGAAGCGTCCAACCAGGCGCGGAAGCGTCCAACAGGCGCGGAAGCGTCCAAGCAGGCGCGGAAACGTGCAACCAGGCGCGGAAGCGTCCAAGCAGGCGCGGAAGAGTCCAAGCAGGCGCGGAAGCGTCCAAGCAGGCGCGGAAGCGTCCAACCAGGCGCGGAAACGTCCAAGTAGGCGCGGAAGCATGCAAGAAGGCGCAGAACAGTCCAAGCAGGCGCGGAAGCGTCCAAGCAGTCGCTGAAGCGTCCAAGCTGGCGCGGTTGCGTGCCAGCAGTCGCGGAAGCGTCCAACCAGGCGCGGAAGCGTCCAACAGGCGCGGAAGCGTCCAAGCAGGCGCGGAAACGTGCAACCAGGCGCGGAAGCGTCCAAGCAGGCGCGGAAACGTCCAAGTAGGCGCAAGCATGCAAGAAGGCGCAGAAGAGTCCAAGCAGGCGCGGAAGCGTCCAAGCAGGCGCGGAAGCGTCCAAGCAGGCGCGGAAGCGTCCAAGCAGGCGCGGAAGCGTCCAAGCAGGCGCGGAAGCGTCCAAGTAGCCGCGGAAGCGTTCAAGCAGCCGCGGAAGCGTCCAAGCAGGCGCGGAAGCGGCCAAGCAGGCGCGGAAGCGTCCAAGCAGTCGCGGAAGCGTCCAAGCAGGCGCGGTAGCGTCCAAGCTGGCGCGGAAGCGTCCAAGCAGGCGCGGAAGCGTCCAAGCAGTCGCGGAAGAGTCCAAGCAGGCGCGGAAGAGTCCTAGCCGGCGCGGAAGCATCCATACAGGCGCGGAAGCGTCCAAGCATTCGCGGAAGCGTCCAAGCAGGCGCAGAAGAGTCCAAGCAGGCGCGGAAGCGTCCAAGCAGGCGTGGGAGCGTCCAAGCAGGCGCGAAACCGTGCAAGCAGGCGCGGAAGCGTCCGAGGAGGCGCGGAAGCATGCAAGAAGGCGCAGAAGAGTCCTAGCCGGCGCGGAAGCATCCATACAGGCGCGGAAGCGTCCAAGCATTCGCGGAAGCGTCCAAGCAGGCGCGGAAGCGTCCAAGCAGTCGCGGAAGCGTCCAAGCAGGCGCGGTAGCGTCCAAGCAGGCTCGGAAGCGTCCAAGCAGCCGCGGAAGTGTCCAAGCAGGCGCGGAAGCGGCCAAGCAGGCGCGGAAGCGTCCAGGCAGGCGCGGTAACGTCCAAGTGGCGCGGAAGCATGCAAGAAGGCGCAGAACAGTCCAAGCAGGCGCGGAAGCGTCCAAGCAGTCGCTGAAGCGTTCAAGCTGGCGCGGTAGCGTGCAAGCAGTTGCGGAAGCGTCCAAGCAGGCGCGGAAGCGCCCAAGCAGGCGCGGAAGCGTCCAAGCAGCCGTGGAAGCGTCCAAGCAGCCGCGGAAGCGTCCAAGCAGGCGCGGAAGCGGCCAAGCAGGCGCGGAAGCGTCCAAGCAGGCGCGGAAGAGTCCAAGCAGGCGCGGAAGCGTCCAAGCAGGCGCGGAAGCGTCCAACCAGGCGCGGAAACGTCCAAGTAGGCGCGGAAACATGCAAGAAGGCGCAGAACAGTCCAAGCAGGCGCGGAAGCGTCCAAGCAGTCGCTGAAGCGTCCAAGCTGGCGCGGTTGCGTGCCAGCAGTCGCGGAAGCGTCCAACCAGGCGCGGAAGCGTCCAACAGGCGCGGAAGCGTCCAAGCAGGCGCGGAAACGTGCAACCAGGCGCGGAAGCGTCCAAGCAGGCGCGGAAGAGTCCAAGCAGGCGCGGAAGCGTCCAAGCAGGCGCGGAAGCGTCCAACCAGGCGCGGAAACGTCCAAGTAGGCGCGGAAGCATGCAAGAAGGCGCAGAACAGTCCAAGCAGGCGCGGAAGCGTCCAAGCAGTCGCTGAAGCGTCCAAGCTGGCGCGGTTGCGTGCCAGCAGTCGCGGAAGCGTCCAACCAGGCGCGGAAGCGTCCAACAGGCGCGGAAGCGTCCAAGCAGGCGCGGAAACGTGCAACCAGGCGCGGAAGCGTCCAAGCAGGCGCGGAAACGTCCAAGTAGGCGCAAGCATGCAAGAAGGCGCAGAAGAGTCCAAGCAGGCGCGGAAGCGTCCAAGCAGGCGCGGAAGCGTCCAAGCAGGCGCGGAAGCGTCCAAGCAGGCGCGGAAGCGTCCAAGCAGGCGCGGAAGCGTCCAAGTAGCCGCGGAAGCGTTCAAGCAGCCGCGGAAGCGTCCAAGCAGGCGCGGAAGCGGCCAAGCAGGCGCGGAAGCGTCCAAGCAGGCGCGGTAGCGTCCAAGCAGGCGCGGAAGCGTCCAAGCAGGCGCGGAAGCGTCCAAGCAGTCGCGGAAGCGTCCAAGCAGGCGCGGTAGCGTCCAAGCTGGCGCGGAAGCGTCCAAGCAGGCGCGAAAGAGTCCAAGCAGGCGCGGAAGCGTCCAAGCAGGCGCGTAAGCGTCCAAGCAGGCTCGGAAGTGTCCAAGCAGCCGCGGAAGTGTCCAAGCAGGCGCGGAAGCGGCCAAGCAGGCGCGGAAGCGTCCAAGCAGGCGCGGTAACGTCCAAGTGGCGCGGAAGCATGCAAGAAGGCGCAGAACAGTCCAAGCAGGCGCGGAAGCGTCCAAGCAGTCGCTGAAGCGTTCAAGTTGGCGCGGTAGCGTGCAAGCAGTTGCGGAAGCGTCCAACCAGGCGCGGAAGCGTCCAAGCAGGCGCGGAAGCGTCCAAGCAGTCACGGAAGCGACCAACCAGGCGCGGAAGCGTCCAAGCAGGCGCGGAAGCGTCCAAGCAGGCGCGGAAACGTCCAAGTAAGCGCAAGCATGCAAGAAGGCGCAGAAGAGTCCAAGCAGGCGCGGAAGCGTCCAAGCAGTCGCGGAAGCGTCCAAGCAGGCGCGGAAGCGGCCAAGCAGGCGCGGAAGCGTCCAATCAGGCGCGGTAACGTCCAAATGGCGCGGAAGCATGCAAGAAGGCGCAGAACAGTCCAAGCAGGCGCGGAAGCGTCCAAGCAGTCGCTGAAGCGTTCAAGCTGGCGCGGTAGCGTGCAAGCAGTTGCGGAAGCGTCCAACCAGGCGCGGAAGCGTCCAAGCAGGCGCGGAAGCGTCCAAGCAGGCGCGGAAACGTGCAACCTGGCGCGGAAGCGTCCAAGCAGGCGCGGAAACGTCCAAGTAGGCGTGGAGGCGTCCAAGCAGGCGCGGTAGCGTCCAAGCAGGCGCGGAAGCGTCCAAGCAGTCACGGAAGCGACCAACCAGGCGCGGAAGCGTCCAAGCAGGCGCGGAAGCGTCCAAGCAGGCGCGGAAACGTCCAAGTAGGCGCAAGCATGCAAGAAAGCGCAGAAGAGTCCAAGCAGGCGCGGAAGCGTCCAAGCAGTCGCGGAAGCGTCCAAGCAGGCGCGGAAGCGTCCAAGCAGTTGCGGAAGAGACCAAGCAGGCGCGGAAGGGTCCTAGATGGCGCGGAAGCATCCATACAGGCGCGGTAGCGTCCAAGCAGGCGCGGAAGCGTCCAAGCAGGCGCGGAAACGTCCAAGCAGGCGCGGAAGCATGCAAGAAGGCGCTGAAGAGTCCAAGCAGGCGCGGAAGCGTCCAAGCAGGCGCGGAAGCGTCCAAGCAGTCGCGGAAGCGTCCAAGCAGGCGCGGAAGCGTCCAAGCAGGCGCGGAACCGTGCAAGCAGGCGCGGAAGCGTCCAAGCAGGCGCGGAAACGTCCAAGCAGGCGCGGAAGCGTCCAAGCAAACGCGGAAGCGTCCAAGCAGGCGCAGAACCGTGCAAGCAGGCGCGGAAGCGTCCAAGTAGGTACGGAAGCGTGCACGAAGGCGCGGAAGCGTCCAAGCAGGCGCGGAAGCGCCCAAGCAGGCGCGGAAGCGTTCAAGCAAACGCGGAAGCGGCCAAGCAGGCGCGGATGCGTCCAAGCAGGCGCGGAAGCGTCCAAGCAGGCGCGGAAGCGTCCAAACAGTCGCGGAAGCGTCCAAGCAGGCGCGGAAGCGGCCAAGCAGGCGCGGAATCGTCCAAGCAGGCGCGGAAGCGGCCAAGCAGGCGCGGTAGCGTGCAAGCAGTTGCGGAAGCGTCCAACCAGGCGCGGAAGCGTCCAAGCAGGCGCGGAAGCGTCCAAGCAGGCGCGGAAACGTCCAAGTAGGCGCAAGCATGCAAGAAGGCGCAGAAGAGTCCAAGCAGGCGCGGAAGCGTCCAAGCAGGCTCGGAAGCGTCCAAGCAGCCGCGGAAGTGTCCAAGCAGGCGCGGAAGCGGCCAAGCAGGCGCGGAAGCGTCCAAGCAGGCGCGGAAACGTCCAAGTGGCGCGGAAGCATGCAAGAAGGCGCAGAACAGTCCAAGCAGGCGCGGAAGCGTCCAAGCAGTCGCTGAAGCGTCCAAGCTGGCGCGGTAGCGTGCAAGCAGTCGCGGAAGCGTCCAACCAGGAGCGGTAGCGTCCAACAGGCGCGGAAGCGTCCAAGCAGGCGCGGAAACGTCCAAGTAGGCGCAAGCATGCAAGAAGGCGCAGAAGCGTCCAAGCTGGCGCGGTAGCGTGCAAGCAGTCGCGGAAGCGTCCAACCAGGAGCGGTAGCGTCCAACAGGCGCGGAAGCGTCCAAGCAGGCGCGGAAACGTCCAAGTAGGCGCAAGCATGCAAGAAGGCGCAGAAGAGTCCAAGCAGGCGCGGAAGCGTCCAAGCAGTCGCGGAAGCGTCCAAGCAGGCGCGGAAGCGGCCAAGCAGGCGCGGAAGCGTCCAATCAGGCGCGGTAACGTCCAAATGGCGCGGAAGCATGCAAGAAGGCGCAGAACAGTCCAAGCAGGCGCGGAAGCGTCCAAGCAGGCGCGAAAGAGTCCAAGCAGGCGCGGAAGCGTCCAAGCAGGCGCGTAAGCGTCCAAGCAGGCTCGGAAGCGTCCAAGCAGCCGCGGAAGTGTCCAAGCAGGCGCGGAAGCGGCCAAGCAGGCGCGGAAGCGTCCAAGCAGGCGCGGAAACGTCCAAGTGGCGCGGAAGCGGCCAAGCAGGCGCGGAAGCGTCCAATCAGGCGCGGTAACGTCCAAATGGCGCGGAAGCATGCAAGAAGGCGCAGAACAGTCCAAGCAGGCGCGGAAGCGTCCAAGCAGGCGCGAAAGAGTCCAAGCAGGCGCGGAAGCGTCCAAGCAGGCGCGTAAGCGTCCAAGCAGGCTCGGAAGCGTCCAAGCAGCCGCGGAAGTGTCCAAGCAGGCGCGGAAGCGGCCAAGCAGGCGCGGAAGCGTCCAAGCAGGCGCGGAAACGTCCAAGTGGCGCGGAAGCATGCAAGAAGGCGCAGAACAGTCCAAGCAGGCGCGGAAGCGTCCAAGCAGTCGCTGAAGCGTCCAAGCTGGCGCGGTAGCGTGCAAGCAGTCGCGGAAGCGTCCAACCAGGAGCGGTAGCGTCCAACAGGCGCGGAAGCGACCAAGCAGGCGCGGAAACGTCCAAGTAGGCGCAAGCATGCAAGAAGGCGCAGAAGCGTCCAAGCTGGCGCGGTAGCGTGCAAGCAGTCGCGGAAGCGTCCAACCAGGAGCGGTAGCGTCCAACAGGCGCGGAAGCGTCCAAGCAGGCGCGGAAACGTCCAAGTAGGCGCAAGCATGCAAGAAGGCGCAGAAGAGTCCAAGCAGGCGCGGAAGTGTCCAAGCAGGCGCGGTAGAGTCCGAGCAGGCGCGGAAGCATGCAAGAAGGCGCAGAAGAGTCCAAGCAGGCGCGGAAGCATCCATACAGGCGCGGAAGCGTGCAAGCATTCGCGGAAGGGTCCAAGCAGGCGCGGAAGCGTCCAAGCAGTCGCGGAAGCGTCCAAGCAGGCGCGGTAGCGTCCAAGCTGGCGCGGAAACGTCCAAGCAGTCGCGGAAGCGTCCAAGCAGGCGCGGAAGCGTGCAAGCATGCGCGGAAGCGTCCAAGCAGGCGCGGTAGCGTCCAAGCAGGCGCGGAAACATGCAAGAAGGCGCAGAGGAGTCCAAGCAGGCGCGGAAGCGTCCAAGCAGTCGCGGAAGCGTCCAAGCAGGAGCTGTAACGTCCAAGCAGGCGCGGAAGCGCCCAAGCAGGCGCGGAAACGTGCAACCAGGCGCGGAAGCGTCCAAGCTGGCTTTGAACCGTGCAAGCAGGCGGGGAAGCGTCCAAGCAGTCGCGGAAGTGTCCAAGCAGGCGCGGTAGCGTCCAAGCAGGCGCGGAAGTGTCCACGCAGGCGCGGAAGCGTCCAAGCAGGCGTGAAAGCGTCCAAGCAGGCGCGGTGGCGTGCAAGAAGGCGCGGAAGCGTCCAAGCAGGCGCGGAAGCGTCCAAGCAGGCGCGGAAGCGTCCAAGCTGGCGCGGAAGCGTCTAAGCAGTCGCGGAAGCGTCCAAGCAGGCGCGGAAGCGGCCAAGCAGGCGCGGAAGCGTCGAAGCAGGCGCGGAAGAGTCCAAGCAGGCGCGGAAGCGTCCAAGCAGGCGCGGAAGCGTCCAAGCAGGCGCGGAAGCGTCCAAACAGGCGCGGAAGCGTCCAAGCAGTCGCGGAAGCGTCCAAGCAGGCGCGGAAGCGTCCAAGCAGTCGCCGAAGCGTCCAAGCAGGAGCGGAAGCGTCCAAGCAGGCGCGGAAGCGTCCAAGCAGGCGCGGAAGCGTCCAAACAGGCGCGGAAGCGTCCAAGCAGTCGCGGAAGCGTCCAAGCAGGGGCGGAAGCGTCCAAGCAGTCGCGGAAGCGTCCAAGTAGGCGCGGTAGCGTCCAAGCAGGCGCGGAAGCGTCCAACCAGGCGCGGAAGCGTCCATGCAGGCGCGGAAACGTCCAAGTAGGCGCGGAAGCATGCAAGAAGGCGCAGAACAGTCCAAGCAGGCGCGGAAGCGTCCAAGCAGTCGCGGAAGCGTCCAAGCAGGCGCGGTAGCGTCCAAGCAGGCGCGGAAGCGTCCAAGCAGGCGCGGAAGCGTCCAAGCAGTCGCTGAAGCGTCCAAGCTGGCGCGGTAGCGTGCAAGCAGTCGCGGAAGCGTCCAACCAGGAGCGGAAGCGTCCAACAGGCGCGGAAGCGTCCAAGCAGGCGCGGAAACGTCCAAACAGGCGCGGAAGCGCCCAAGCAGTCGCGGAAGCGTCCAAGCAGGCGCGAAAGGGTCCAAGCAGGCGCGGAAGCGTCCAACAGGCGCGGAAGCGTCCAAGCAGGCGCGGAAACGTCCAAGTAGGCGCAAGCATGCAAGAAGGCGCAGATGAGTCCAAGCAGGCGCGGAAGCGTCCAAGCAGGCGCGGAACTGCCCAAGCAGGCGCGGAAGCGTCCAAGCAAACGCGAAAGCGTCCAAGCAGGCGCGGAAGCGTCCAAGCAGGCGCGGAAGCGTCCAAGCAGGCGCGAAAGAGTCCAAGCAGGCGCGGAAGCGTCCAAGCAGGCGCGTAAGCGTCCAAGCAGGCTCGGAAGCGTCCAAGCAGCCGCGGAAGTGTCCAAGCAGGCGCGGAAGCGGCCAAGCAGGCGCGGAAACGTGCAACCAGGCGCGGAAGCGTCCAAGCAGGCGCGGAAACGTCCAAGTAGGCGCGGAAGCATGCAAGAAGGCGCAGAACAGTCCAAGCAGGCGCGGAAGCGTCCAAGCAGTCGCGGAAGAGTCCAAGCAAGCGCGATAGCGTCCAAGCAGGCTCGGAAGCGTCCAAGCAGGCGCGGAAGCGTCCAAGCAGGCGCGGAAGCGTCCAAGCAGGCGCGGAAGCGTCCAAGCGGGCGCGGAAGCGTCCAAGCGGGCGCGGAAGCGTCCAAGCAGGCGCGGAAGCGTCCAAGCAGGCGCGGAAGCGTCCAAGTAGGCGCGGTAGCGTCCAAGCAGGCGCGGAAGCGTCCAACAGGCGCGGAAGCGTCCAAGCAGTCGCGGAAGTGTCCAAGCAGGCGCGGAAGCGGCCAAGCAGGCGCGGCAGCATGCAAGAAGACGCAGAAGAGTCCAAGCAGGCGCGGAAGCGTCCAAGCAGGCGCGGTAGCGTCCAAGCAGGCGCGGAAGCGTCCAAGCAGTCGCGGAAGCGTCCAAGCAGGCGCGGAAGCGTCCAAGCAGGCGGGGAAGCATGCAAGCATGCGCGGAAGCGTCCAAGCAGGCGCGGAAGCGCCCAAGCAGGCGCGGAAGCGTCCAAGCAGTCGCGGAAGCGTCCAAGCAGGCGCGGTAGCGTCCAAGCAGGCGCGGAAACGTCCAAGCAGGCGCGGAAGCATGCAAGAAGACGCAGAAGCGTCCAGGCAGGCGCGGAAGCGACCAAGCAGTCGCGGTAGCGTCCAACCAGGCGCGGAAGCGTCCAAGAAGTCGCGGAAGCGTCCAAACAGGCGCGGAAGATTGCAAGAAGAAGCAGAATAGTCCAAGCAGGCGCGGAAGCGTACAAGCAGTCGCGGAAGCGTCCAAGCAGGAGCGGTAGCGTCCAAGCAGTCGCGGAAGAGTCCAAGCAGGCGCGGCAGCGTCCAAGCAGGCGCGGAAACGTCCAAGCAGGCGCGGAAGCATGCAAGAAGACGCAGAAGCGTCCAGGCAGGCGCGAAAGCGACCAAGCAGTCGCGGTAGCGTCCAACCATGCGCGGAAGCGTCCAAGAAGTCGCGGAAGGGTCCAAACAGGCGCGGAAGAATGCAAGAAGACGCAGAATAGTCCAAGCAGGCGCGGAAGCGTACAAGCAGTCGCGGAAGCGTCCAAGCAGGCGCGGTAGCGTCCAAGCAGGCGCGGAAGCGTCCACGAAGGCGCGGAAGCGTCCAAGCAGGCGCGGAACCGTGCAAGCAGGCGCGGAAGCGTACAAGCATGCGCGGTGGCGTCCAAGCAGGAGCAGAAGCATCCATATAGGCGCGGAAGTGTCCAAGCAGGCGCGGTAGAGTCCGAGCAGGCGCGGAAGCATGCAAGAAGGCGCAGAAGAGTCCAAGCAGGCGCGGAAGCATCCATACAGGCGCGGAAGCGTGCAAGCATTCGCGGAAGCGTCCAAGCAGGCGCGGAAGCGTCCAAGCAGTCGCGGAAGCGTCCAAGCAGGTGCGGTAGCGTCCAAGCTGGCGCGGAAACGTCCAAGCAGTCGCGGAAGCGTCCAAGCAGGCGCGGAAGCGTGCAAGCATGCGCGGAAGCGTCCAAGCAGGCGCGGTAGCGTCCAAGCAGGCGCGGAAACATGCAAGAAGGCGCAGAATAGTCCAAGCAGGCGCGGAAGCGTACAAGCAGTCGCGGAAGCGTCCAAGCAGGCGCGGTAGCGTCCAAGCAGGCGCGGAAGCGTCCACGAAGGCGCGGAAGCGTCCAAGCAGGCGCGGAACCGTGCAAGCAGGCGCGGAAGCGTACAAGCATGCGCGGTGGCGTCCAAGCAGGAGCAGAAGCATCCATATAGGCGCGGAAGTGTCCAAGCAGGCGCGGTAGAGTCCGAGCAGGCGCGGAAGCATGCAAGAAGGCGCAGAAGAGTCCAAGCAGGCGCGGAAGCATCCATACAGGCGCGGAAGCGTGCAAGCATTCGCGGAAGCGTCCAAGCAGGCGCGGAAGCGTCCAAGCAGTCGCGGAAGCGTCCAAGCAGGTGCGGTAGCGTCCAAGCTGGCGCGGAAACGTCCAAGCAGTCGCGGAAGCGTCCAAGCAGGCGCGGAAGCGTGCAAGCATGCGCGGAAGCGTCCAAGCAGGCGCGGTAGCGTCCAAGCAGGCGCGGAAACATGCAAGAAGGCGCAGAGGAGTCCAAGCAGGCGCGGAAGCGTCCAAGCAGTCGCGGAAGCGTCCAAGCAGGAGCTGTAACGTCCAAGCAGGCGCGGAAGCGCCCAAGCAGGCGCGGAAACGTGCAACCAGGCGCGGAAGCGTCCAAGCAGGCGCGGAAACGTCCAAGTAGGCGCGGAAGCATGCAAGAAGGCGCAGAACAGTCCAAGCAGGCGCGGAAGCGTCCAAGCAGTCGCGGAAGAGTCCAAGCAAGCGCGATAGCGTCCAAGCAGGCTCGGAAGCGTCCAAGTAGGCGCGGAAGCATGCAAGAAGGCGCAGAATAGTCCAAGCAGGCGCGGAAGCGTCCAAGCAGTCGCGGAAGAGTCGAAGCCGGTGCGGAAGCGTGGAAGCAGGCGCGGAAGCGTCTAAGCAGGAGCGTAAGCGTCCAAGTAGGCGCGGAAGCGTGCAAGAAGGCGCAGAAGAGTCCAAGCAGTCGCGGAAGCGTCCAAGCAGTCGCGGAAGAGTCCAAGCAAGCGCGGTAGCGTCCAAGCAGTCGCGGAAGCGTCCAAGCAGGCGCGGAAGCGTCCAAGCAGGCGTGAAAGCGTCCAAGCTGGCTTTGAACCGTGCAAGCAGGCGGGGAAGCGTCCAAGCAGGCGCGGAAGCGTCCAAGCAGGCGCGGAAGCGTCCAAGCAGGCGTGGAAGAGTCGAAGCAGGCGCGGAAGCATGCAAGCATGCGCGGAAGCGTCCAAGCAGGCGCGGAAGCGCCCAAGCAGGCGCGGAAGCGTCCAAGCAATCGCGGAAGCGTCCAAGCAGGCGCGGTAGCGTCCAAGCAGGCGCGGAAACGTCCAAGCAGGCGCGGAAGCATGCAAGAAGACGCAGAAGCGTCCAGGCAGGCGCGGAAGCGACCAAGCAGTCGCGGTAGCGTCCAACCAGGCGCGGAAGCGTCCAAGAAGTCGCGGAAGCGTCCAAACAGGCGCGGAAGATTGCAAGAAGAAGCAGAATAGTCCAAGCAGGCGCGGAAGCGTACAAGCAGTCGCGGAAGCGTCCAAGCAGGCGCGGTAGCGTCCAAGCAGTCGCGGAAGAGTCCAAGCAGGCGCGGCAGCGTCCAAGCAGGCGCGGAAACGTCCAAGCAGGCGCGGAAGCATGCAAGAAGACGCAGAAGCGTCCAGGCAGGCGCGGAAGCGACCAAGCAGTCGCGGTAGCGTCCAACCAGGCGCGGAAGTGTAACGTCAAACCGAAATTGACGTCACTATTGTTAAAATCGCGTATTCAAACCTCCCACCCCCTAATTCGCGAAAGCGCGCGTCCTGACATATGCCTATATATATATATATATACATAGACATACATACACACATATACATTACGTATATATGTACGAAACACATTAATCCGTTAAAATAAATATATATGTATGTAAAGGCACGTAAAAGTAATATTTAAGAATAATAACCGTACTAATAATCAACGCGATACGTCTAGATGAGTCATACAAGTAATAAATATCAAGAGATGTAAAGCATCAAAACGTTTCAGAAGTACAGGACAACATTTCATCTCGCAGCTATATAAAAAGCATTAAAATCAAACTCCGCGAGACATCATTTCATTTGCGAACAGTATGAGCCATCTATTCGTTTCATAACTATATAATTAAAAGCGCATGCGACATCTATTCATTTCAAGACTATATAATATTGTACACGCTCAGCAGTTTCTTATCTCTCACCGCGATAAGATAAGCTCAAGAAACTGCAAGGCGTAAGACCGTCAGCAGTTTCCCTTCCCACGGCGATAAGAAACTGCAAGGCGTAAGACCGTCAGCAGTTTAAAACTGCAAGGCGTAAGACGGTCAGCAGAATAAATTGCAAGGCGGGGGATGTCAGCAAAGATAGGAAAATGCAAGCCGCCCGCCGCTCAGCATTCTCAGAATTAGCGATATGAATTTAATATATAAGGAGCAGCGCAACGCCGCTTTAGTCAGTCCAGCAGGAGCAGCCGACCCGCGAACATCGAGTGAAAGTTAAAGTACGTGAATTAAACTAGTGCATCGAAACGAATAAGTGCAACTACTACAAAGTGCCAATCTACTACGACTACAATACCAACGAGTGAGTATTCAATTATTCCGGCTGCACTCTGACTCCGCTGTACTACCGAGGTCGTACGGCGACACACCCATTGCCACTCGTTGCTCCTTTTATATTTTGATTGTGTTCAGAACTCGTGACCGAGGTACGCGAATAATTTTGTACGCTTTCATAAATATTAATTCTTTATAACCTTAGGCACTCAGACTAATTATCATCGACACTCTTAGTGTAAATTCAAAACCCGTGACCGAGGTACGCGGACCATTTTGCATTTACTTACTAATTGTATTTTACGCGAATAATATTGTACGACGTTAACTCAAGCACTCAGATCGTGTGAATCCAAAACCCGTGACCGAGGTACGCGGATATTTTGTATTCTCTCACTGACTGTAATTATTTTATAAAACTCGATTTCAACTTAACCTGCGACCGAGGTACGCAGATAGTTGAAATCCCTCGTTACTCTTATACTACCCACATTGTACTACTTCTTATTTTAATATACTTAAGTTATAACTTACCTTCTTTATTTCTTCCTTTAACTCCAATACCGCTGATAAACAGCAGCTGTCTCATCGAACGCGAGCGCAGCTACGCATAGCGCTTCATCTCTTCTTCACTTTCTTGAAGCGCAGAATCCTGCTGCTGTCTTTTCACCTGCGAGTCCTACAGATACGCAGTCAAGGTAGAGTGAAACTATTTCATCATTTTCAAATCGTCTCCCCTACTTTATACTCACCTCTCGTCTGTCATTAGATGACAGATAGTAATTCGGGAATACGTAATCCTCCTACATCTCTTTGAAGATTCTGTTTGAAATTTATTATACTTATATTCCATTTAAATTTGTATCTTACTTAACCTAGAGCAAATAAACTCTATTATTATACTTACCTTTTAATCGACGCATCTTCAAGTCATCCCGTCTCTTCGTACCATTTCCTCGCCGCGACCCCTGAAAATAAAATCAATTAGTAACATAGAAAAGAAACCTCCCTACTGTAGATTCTCTCTCTCGGTACATCTTACCATACTCGTTACACTTACCGTCTCTCTCTCTATACTTACTCCGCTACGCTCCATCGGGTGAATACCTGAAAAGGAAATATTATTATTATCATTAAGGTTTCTTCGCCCCCATTACCCCCATATTATACTTACTTCGTTTAATCCCTCGTGGCATAAAATCACCAATTTTCCTCCCTGTGCCCTGGCGATAGTCTGCGCATAGCGGGCGAGCCTAAAACAGGAAAACAAACTCAGTTACTCCCGATCGAGGACACGGGACGTGACAGAAGCGTCCAAGAAGTCGCGGAAGGGTCCAAACAGGCGCGGAAGAATACAAGAAGACGCAGAATAGTCCAAGCAGGCGCGGAAGCGTACAAGCAGTCGCGGAAGCGTCCAAGCAGGCGCGGTAGCGTCCAAGCAGTCGCGGAAGAGTCCAAGCAGCCGCGGCAGCGTCCAAGCAGGCGCGGAAACGTCCAAGCAGGCGCGGAAGCATGCAAGAAGACGCAGAAGAGTCCAAGCAGGCGCGGAAGCGTCCAAGCAGGCCCGGAAACGTCCAAGTAGGCGCGGAAGCATGCAAGAAGGCGCAGAAGAGTCCAAGCAGGCGCGGAAGCGTCCAAGCAGTTGCAGAAGCGTCAAAGCAGGCGCGGTAGCGTCCAACCAGGCGCGGAAGAGTCCAAGAAGTCGCGGAAGCGTCCAAACAGGCGCGGCAGCGTCCAAGCAGGCGCGGAAACGTCCAAGCAGGCGCGGAAGCATGCAAGAAGACGCAGAAGAGTCCAAGCAGGCGCGGAAGCATCCAAGCAGGAGGGGAAGCATGCAAACAGGCGCGGAAGCGTCCAAGCAGGCGCGGAAACGTCCAAGTAGGCGCGGAAGCATGCAAGAAGGCGCAGAAGAGTCCAAGCAGGCGCGGAAGCGTCCAAGCAGACGCAGAAGCGTCCAAGCAGGCGCGGCAGCGTCCAACCAGGCGCGGAAGCGTCCAAGCAGTCGCGGAAGCGTCCAAGCATTCGCGGTAGAGTCCAAGCAGTCGCGGAAGCGTCCAAGCAGGCGCGGTAGCGTCCATGCAGGCGCGGAAGCGTCCAAGCAGTCGCGGAAGCGTCCAAGCAGGCGCGGTAGCGTCCAACCAGGCGCGGAAGCGTCCAAGGAGTCGCGGAAGCGTCCAAGCAGGCGCGGTAGTGTCCAAGCAGGCGCGGTAGCATCCAACCAGGCGCGGATGCGTAGAAGCAGTCGCGGAAGCGTCCAAGCAGTCGCGGAAGCGTCCAAGCAGGCGCGGTAGCGTCCAAGCAGCCGCGGAAGCGTCCAAGCAGTCGCGGAAGCGTCCAAGCAGGCGCGGTAGCGTCCAAGCAGGCGCGGAAACGTCCAAGTAGGCGCAAGCATGCAAGAAGGCGCAGAAGAGTCCAAGCAGGCGCGGAAGCGTCCAAGCAGTCGCGGAAGCGTCCAAGCAGGCGCGGAAGCGGCCAAGCAGGCGCGGAAACGTCCAAGTAGGCGCGGAAGCATGCAAGAAGGCGCAGAACAGTCCAAGCAGGCGCGGAATCGTCCAAGCAGTCGCTGAAGCGTCCAAGCTGGCGCGGTAGCGTGCAAGCAGTCGCGGAAGCGTCCAACCAGGCGCGGAAGCGTCCAAGCAGGCGTGGGAGAGTCCAAGCAGGCGCGGGAGAGTTCTAGCCGGCGCGGAAGCATCCATACAGGCGCGGAAGCGTCCAAGCAGTCGCGGAAGCATCCAAGCAGGCGCGGAAGCGTCCAAGCTGGCGCGGTAGCGTGCAAGCAGGCGCGAAAGCGGCCAAGCAGGCGCGGTAGCGTCCAACCAGGCGCGGAAGCGTCCAAGGAGTCGCGGAAGCGTCCAAGCAGGCGCGGTAGTGTCCAAGCAGGCGCGGTAGCATCCAACCAGGCGCGGATGCGTAGAAGCAGTCGCGGAAGCGTCCAAGCAGTCGCGGAAGCGTCCAAGCAGGCGCGGTAGCGTCCAAGCAGCCGCGGAAGCGTCCAAGCAGTCGCGGAAGCGTCCAAGCAGGCGCGGTAGCGTCCAAGCAGGCGCGGAAACGTCCAAGTAGGCGCAAGCATGCAAGAAGGCGCAGAAGAGTCCAAGCAGGCGCGGAAGCGTCCAAGCAGTCGCGGAAGCGTCCAAGCAGGCGCGGAAGCGGCCAAGCAGGCGCGGAAACGTCCAAGTAGGCGCGGAAGCATGCAAGAAGGCGCAGAACAGTCCAAGCAGGCGCGGAATCGTCCAAGCAGTCGCTGAAGCGTCCAAGCTGGCGCGGTAGCGTGCAAGCAGTCGCGGAAGCGTCCAACCAGGCGCGGAAGCGTCCAAGCAGGCGTTGGAGAGTCCAAGCAGGCGCGGGAGAGTTCTAGCCGGCGCGGAAGCATCCATACAGGCGCGGAAGCGTCCAAGCAGTCGCGGAAGCATCCAAGCAGGCGCGGAAGCGTCCAAGCTGGCGCGGTAGCGTGCAAGCAGGCGCGAAAGCGGCCAAGCAGGCGCGGAAGCGTCCAAGCAGTCGCGGAAGAGTCCAAGCAGGCGCGGGAGAGTTCTAGCCGGCGCGGAAGCATCCATACAGGCGCGGAAGCGTCCAAGCAGTCGCGGAAGCATCCAAGCAGGCGCGGAAGCGTCCAAGCAGGCGCGTAAGCGTCCAAGCAGGCTCGGAAGCGTCCAAGCAGGCGCGGAAGCGTCCAAGAAGGCGCGGTAGCGTCCAAGCAGGCGCGGAAACGTCCAAGTAGGCGCAAGCATGCAAGAAGGCGCAGAAGAGTCCAAGCAGGCGCGGAAGCGTCCAAGCAGTCGCGGAAGCGTCCAAGCAGGCGCGGAAACGTCCAAGTAGGCGCAAGCATGCAAGAAGGCGCAGAAGAGTCCAAGCAGGCGCGGAAGCGTCCAAGCAGTCGCGGAAGCGTCCAAGCAGGCGCGGTAGCGTCCAAGCAGGCGCGGAAGCGTCCAAGCAGGCGCAGAACCGTGCAAGCAGGCGCGGAAGCGTCCAAGCAGGCGCGGAAGCATGCAAGAAGACGCAGAAGAGTCCAAGCAGGCGCGGAAGCGTCCAAGCAGCCGGGGAAGCATGCAAGCAGGCGGGGAAGCGTCCAAGCAGTCGCGGAAGTGTCCAAGCAGGCGCGGTAGCGTCCAAGCAGGCGCGGAAGCGTCCACGCAGGCGCGGAAGCGTCCAAGCAGGCGCGGAACCGTGCAAGCAGGCGCGGAAGCGTACAAGCATGCGCGGTGGCGTCCAAGCAGGAGCAGAAGCATCCATATAGGCGCGGAAGTGTCCAAGCAGGCGCGGTAGAGTCCGAGCAGGCGCGGAAGCATGCAAGAAGGCGCAGAAGAGTCCAAGCAGGCGCGGAAGCATCCATACAGGCGCGGAAGCGTGCAAGCATTCGCGGAAGCGTCCAAGCAGGCGCGGAAGCGTCCAAGTAGTCGCGGAAGCGTCCAAGCAGGCGCGGTAGCGTCCAAGCTGGCGCGGAAACGTCCAAGCAGTCGCGGAAGCGTCCAAGCAGGCGCGGAAGCGTGCAAGCATGCGCGGAAGCGTCCAAGCAGGCGCGGTAGCGTCCAAGCAGGCGCGGAAACATGCAAGAAGGCGCAGAGGAGTCCAAGCAGGCGCGGAAGCGTCCAAGCAGTCGCGGAAGCGTCCAAGCAGGAGCTGTAACGTCCAAGCAGGCGCGGAAGCGCCCAAGCAGGCGCGGAAACGTGCAACCAGGCGCGGAAGCGTTCAAGCAGGCGCGGAAACGTCCAAGTAGGCGCGGAAGCATGCAAGAAGGCGCAGAACAGTCCAAGCAGGCGCGGAAGCGTCCAAGCAGTCGCGGAAGAGTCCAAGCAAGCGCGATAGCGTCCAAGCAGGCTCGGAAGCGTCCAAGTAGGCGCGGAAGCATGCAAGAAGGCGCAGAAGAGTCCAAGCAGGCGCGGAAGCGTCCAAGCAGTCGCGGAAGAGTCGAAGCCGGTGCGGAAGCGTGGAAGCAGGCGCGGAAGCGTCTAAGCAGGAGCGTAAGCGTCCAAGTAGGCGCGGAAGCATGCAAGAAGGCGCAGAAGAGTCCAAGCAGGCGCGGAAGCGTCCAAGCAGTCGCGGAAGAGTCCAAGCAAGCGCGGTAGCGTCCAAGCAGTCGCGGAAGCGTCCAAGCAGGCGCGGAAGCGTCCAAGCAGGCGTGAAAGCGTCCAAGCTGGCTTTGAACCGTGCAAGCAGGCGGGGAAGCGTCCAAGCAGGCGCGGAAGCGTCCAAGCAGGCGCGGAAGCGTCCAAGCAGGCGTGGAAGAGTCGAAGCAGGCGCGGAAGCGTCCAAGCAGGCGGGGAAGCGTCCAAGCAGACGCGGAAGCGTCCAAGCAGGCGCGGAAGCGTGCAAGCAGGCGCGGAAGCGTGCAAGCAGGCGCGGAAGCGTCCAAGCAGGCGCGGAAGCGTCCAAGTAGGCGCGGTAGCGTCCAAGCAGGCGCGGAAGCGTCCAACAGGTGCGGAAGCGTCCAAGCAGCCGCGGAAGTGTCCAAGCAGGCGCGGAAGCGGCCAAGCAGGCGCGGAAGCGTCCAAGCAGGCGCGGTAGAGTCCAAGCAGGCGCGGAAACGTCCAAGTAGGCGCGGAAGCATGCAAGAAGGCGCAGAAGAGTCCAAGCAGGCGCAGGAGTGTCCAAGCAAGCGCGGAAGCATCCAAGAAGGCGCGGAAGCATGCAAGAAGACGCGGAAGCGTCCAAGCAGGCGCGGAAACGTCCAAGCAGGCGCGGAAGCATGCAAAAAGGCGTAGAAGAGTCCAAGCAGGCGCGGTAGCGTCCAAGCAGGCGCGGTAGCGTCCAAGCAGGCGCGGAAGCGTCCAAGCAGGCGCGGAACCGTGCAAGCAGGCGCGGAAGCGTACAAGCATGCGCGGTGGCGTCCAAGCAGGAGCAGAAGCATCCATATAGGCGCGGAAGTGTCCAAGCAGGCGCGGTAGAGTCCGAGCAGGCGCGGAAGCATGCAAGAAGGCGCAGAAGAGTCCAAGCAGGCGCGGAAGCATCCATACAGGCGCGGAAGCGTGCAAGCATTCGCGGAAGCGTCCAAGCAGGCGCGGAAGCGTCCAAGCAGTCGCGGAAGCGTCCAAGCAGGCGCGGTAGCGTCCAAGCTGGCGCGGAAACGTCCAAGCAGTCGCGGAAGCGTCCAAGCAGGCGCGGAAGCGTGCAAGCATGCGCGGAAGCGTCCAAGCAGGCGCGGTAGCGTCCAAGCAGGCGCGGAAACATGCAAGAAGGCGCAGAGGAGTCCAAGCAGGCGCGGAAGCGTCCAAGCAGTCGCGGAAGCGTCCAAGCAGGAGCTGTAACGTCCAAGCAGGCGCGGAAGCGCCCAAGCAGGCGCGGAAACGTGCAACCAGGCGCGGAAGCGTCCAAGCAGGCGCGGAAACGTCCAAGTAGGCGCGGAAGCATGCAAGAAGGCGCAGAACAGTCCAAGCAGGCGCGGAAGCGTCCAAGCAGTCGCGGAAGAGTCCAAGCAAGCGCGATAGCGTCCAAGCAGGCTCGGAAGCGTCCAAGTAGGCGCGGAAGCATGCAAGAAGGCGCAGAAGAGTCCAAGCAGGCGCGGAAGCGTCCAAGCAGTCGCGGAAGAGTCGAAGCCGGTGCGGAAGCGTGGAAGCAGGCGCGGAAGCGTCTAAGCAGGAGCGTAAGCGTCCAAGTAGGCGCGGAAGCATGCAAGAAGGCGCAGAAGAGTCCAAGCAGGCGCGGAAGCGTCCAAGCAGTCGCGGAAGAGTCCAAGCAAGCGCGGTAGCGTCCAAGCAGTCGCGGAAGCGTCCAAGCAGGCGCGGAAGCGTCCAAGCAGGCGTGAAAGCGTCCAAGCTGGCTTTGAACCGTGCAAGCAGGCGGGGAAGCGTCCAAGCAGGCGCGGAAGCGTCCAAGCAGGCGCGGAAGCGTGCAAGCAGGCGCGGAAGCGTGCAAGCAGGCGCGGAAGCGTTCAAGCAGGCGCGGTAGCGTCCAAGCAGGCGCGGAAGCGTCCAAGCAGGCGCGGAAGCGTCCAAGCAGGCGCGGTAGCGTACAAGCAGGCGCGGAAGCGTCCAAGCAGGCGCGGAAGCGTCCAAGCAGGCGCGGAAGCGTCCAAGCAGGCGCGGAAGCGTCCAAGTAGGCGCGGTAGCGTCCAAGCAGGCGCGGAAGCGTCCAACAGGCGCGGAAGCGTCCAAGCAGCCGCGGAAGTGTCCAAGCAGGCGCGGAAGCGGCCAAGCAGGCGCGGAAGCATGCAAAAAGGCGTAGAAGAGTCCAAGCAGGCGCGGTAGCGTCCAAGCAGGCGCGGTAGCGTCCAAGCAGGCGCGGCAGCATGCAAGAAGACGCAGAAGAGTCCAAGCAGGCGCGGAAGCGTCCAAGCAGGCGCGGAAGCGTCCAAGCAGGCGCGGAAGCGTCCAAGCAGTCGCGGAAGCGTCCAAGCAGGCGCGGAAGCGTCCAAGCAGGCGGGGAAGCATGCAAGCATGCACGGAAGCGTCCAAGCAGGCGCGGAAGCGCCCAAGCAGGCGCGGAAGCGTCCAAGCAGTCGCGGAAGCGTCTAAGCAGGCGCGGTAGCGTCCAAGCAGGCGCGGAAACGTCCAAGCAGGCGCGGAAGCATGCAAGAAGACGCAGAAGCTTCCAGGCAGGCGCGGAAGCGACCAAGCAGTCGCGGTAGCGTCCAACCAGGCGCGGAAGCGTCCAAGAAGTCGCGGAAGCGTCCAAACAGGCGCGGAAGATTGCAAGAAGAAGCAGAATAGTCCAAGCAGGCGCGGAAGCGTACAAGCAGTCGCGGAAGCGTCCAAGCAGGCGCGGTAGCGTCCAAGCAGTCGCGGAAGAGTCCAAGCAGGCGCGGAACCGTCCAAGCAGGCGCGGAAGCGTGCAACCAGGCGCGGAAGCGTCCAAGCAGGCGCGGATCCGTGCAAGCAGGCGCGGAAGCGTCCAAGCAGGCGCGGAAGCGTCCAAGCAGGCGCGGAAGCGTTCAAGCAGGCGCGGTAGCGTCCAAGCAGGCGCGGAAGCATGCAAGAAGGCGCGGAAGCGTCCAAGCAGGCGCGTAAGCGTCCAAGCAGGCTCGGAAGCGTCCAAGCAGGCGCGGAAGCGTCCAAGAAGTCGCGGAAGGGTCCAAACAGGCGCGGAAGAATGCAAGAAGACGCAGAATAGTCCAAGCAGGCGCGGAAGAGTCCAAGCAAGCGCGATAGCGTCCAAGCAGGCTCGGAAGCGTCCAAGTAGGCGCGGTAGCGTCCAAGCAGGCGCGGAAGCGTCCAACAGGCGCGGAAGCGTCCAAGCAGCCGCGGAAGTGTCCAAGCAGGCGCGGAAGCGGCCAAGCAGGCGCGGAAGCGTCCAAGCAGGCGCGGTAGAGTCCAAGCAGGCGCGGAAACGTCCAAGTAGGCGCGGAAGCATGCAAGAAGGCGCAGAAGAGTCCAAGCAGGCGCAGGAGTGTCCAAGCAAGCGCGGAAGCATCCAAGAAGGCGCGGAAGCATGCAAGAAGACGCGGAAGCGTCCAAGCAGGCGCGGAAACGTCCAAGCAGGCGCGGAAGCATGCAAAAAGGCGTAGAAGAGTCCAAGCAGGCGCGGTAGCGTCCAAGCAGGCGCGGTAGCGTCCAAGCAGGCGCGGCAGCATGCAAGAAGACGCAGAAGAGTCCAAGCAGGCGCGGAAGCGTCCAAGCAGGCGCGGAAGCGTCCAAGCAGGCGCGGAAGCGTCCAAGCAGTCGCGGAAGCGTCCAAGCAGGCGCGGAAGCGTCCAAGCAGGCGGGGAAGCATGCAAGCATGCGCGGAAGCGTCCAAGCAGGCGCGGAAGCGCCCAAGCAGGCGCGGAAGCGTCCAAGCAGTCGCGGAAGCGTCTAAGCAGGCGCGGTAGCGTCCAAGCAGGCGCGGAAACGTCCAAGCAGGCGCGGAAGCATGCAAGAAGACGCAGAAGCGTCCAGGCAGGCGCGGAAGCGACCAAGCAGTCGCGGTAGCGTCCAACCAGGCGCGGAAGCGTCCAAGAAGTCGCGGAAGCGTCCAAACAGGCGCGGAAGATTGCAAGAAGAAGCAGAATAGTCCAAGCAGGCGCGGAAGCGTACAAGCAGTCGCGGAAGCGTCCAAGCAGGCGCGGTAGCGTCCAAGCAGTCGCGGAAGAGTCCAAGCAGGCGCGGCAGCGTCCAAGCAGGCGCGGAAACGTCCAAGCAGGCGCGGAAGCATGCAAGAAGACGCAGAAGCGTCCAGGCAGGCGCGGAAGCGACCAAGCAGTCGCGGTAGCGTCCAACCAGGCGCGGAAGCGTCCAAGAAGTCGCGGAAGGGTCCAAACAGGCGCGGAAGAATGCAAGAAGACGCAGAATAGTCCAAGCAGGCGCGGAAGCGTACAAGCAGTCGCGGAAGCGTCCAAGCAGGCGCGGTAGCGTCCAAGCAGTCGCGGAAGAGTCCAAGCAGCCGCGGCAGCGTCCAAGCAGGCGCGGAAACGTCCAAGCAGGCGCGGAAGCATGCAAGAAGACGCAGAAGAGCCCAAGCAGGCGCGGAAGCGTCCAAGCAGCCGGGGAAGCATGCAAGCAGGCGGGGAAGCGTCCAAGCAGGCGCGGAAGCGTCCAAGCAGGCGCGGAAGCGTGCAACCAGGAGCGGAAGCGTCCAAGCAGGCGCGGAAGCGTCCAACCAGGAGCGGAAGCGTCCAAGCAGGCGCGGATCCGTCCAAGCAGGCGCGGAAGCGTCCAAGCAGGCGCGGAAGCGTCCAAGCAGGCGCGGAAGCGTCCAAGCAGGCGCGGAAGCGTCCAAGCAGGCGCGGAAGCGTCCAAGCAGGCGCGGAAGCGTGCAACCAGGCGCGGAAGCGTCCAAGCAGGCGCGGATCCGTGCAAGCAGGCGCGGAAGCGTCCAAGCAGGCGCGGAAGCGTCCAAGCAGGCGCGGAAGCGTTCAAGCAGGCGCGGTAGCGTCCAAGCAGGCGCGGAAGCATGCAAGAAGGCGCGGAAGCGTCCAAGCAGGCGCGTAAGCGTCCAAGCAGGCACGGAAGCGTCCAAGCAGGCGCGGAAGCGTCCAAGAAGGCGCGGTAGCGTCCAAGCAGGCGCGGAAACGTCCAAGTAGGCGCAAGCATGCAAGAAGGCGCAGAATCTTCCAGGCAGGCGCGGAAGCGACCAAGCAGTCGCGGTAGCGTCCAACCAGGCGCGGAAGCGTCCAAGAAGTCGCGGAAGCGTCCAAACAGGCGCGGAAGATTGCAAGAAGAAGCAGAATAGTCCAAGCAGGCGCGGAAGCGTACAAGCAGTCGCGGAAGCGTCCAAGCAGGCGCGGTAGCGTCCAAGCAGTCGCGGAAGAGTCCAAGCAGGCGCGGCAGCGTCCAAGCAGGCGCGGAAACGTCCAAGCAGGCGCGGAAGCATGCAAGAAGACGCAGAAGCGTCCAGGCAGGCGCGGAAGCGACCAAGCAGTCGCGGTAGCGTCCAACCAGGCGCGGAAGCGTCCAAGAAGTCGCGGAAGGGTCCAAACAGGCGCGGAAGAATGCAAGAAGACGCAGAATAGTCCAAGCAGGCGCGGAAGCGTACAAGCAGTCGCGGAAGCGTCCAAGCAGGCGCGGTAGCGTCCAAGCAGTCGCGGAAGAGTCCAAGCAGCCGCGGCAGCGTCCAAGCAGGCGCGGAAACGTCCAAGCAGGCGCGGAAGCATGCAAGAAGACGCAGAAGAGTCCAAGCAGGCGCGGAAGCGTCCAAGCAGCCGGGGAAGCATGCAAGCAGGCGGGGAAGCGTCCAAGCAGGCGCGGAAGCGTCCAAGCAGGCGCGGAAGCGTGCAACCAGGAGCGGAAGCGTCCAAGCAGGCGCGGAAGCGTCCAACCAGGAGCGGAAGCGTCCAAGCAGGCGCGGATCCGTCCAAGCAGGCGCGGAAGCGTCCAAGCAGGCGCGGAAGCGTCCAAGCAGGCGCGGAAGCGTCCAAGCAGGCGCGGAAGCATGCAAGAAGACGCAGAAGCGTCCAGGCAGGCGCGGAAGCGACCAAGCAGTCGCGGAAGCGTCCAAGCAGGCGCGGAAGCGTCCAAGCAGGCGCGGAAGCGTGCAACCAGGAGCGGAAGCGTCCAAGCAGGCGCGGAAGCGTCCAACCAGGAGCGGAAGCGTCCAAGCAGGCGCGGATCCGTCCAAGCAGGCGCGGAAGCGTCCAAGCAGGCGCGGAAGCGTCCAAGCAGGCGCGGAAGCGTCCAAGCAGGCGCGGAAGCGTGCAACCAGGCGCGGAAGCGTCCAAGCAGGCGCGGATCCGTGCAAGCAGGCGCGGAAGCGTCCAAGCAGGCGCGGAAGCGTCCAAGCAGGCGCGGAAACGTCCAAGCAGGCGCGGAAGCATGCAAAAAGGCGTAGAAGAGTCCAAGCAGGCGCGGTAGCGTCCAAGCAGGCGCGGAAGCATGCAAGAAGGCGCGGAAGCGTCCAAGCAGGCGCGTAAGCGTCCAAGCAGGCTCGGAAGCGTCCAAGCAGGCGCGGAAGCGTCCAAGAAGGCGCGGAAACGTCCAAGTAGGCGCGGAAGCATGCAAGAAGGCGCAGAACAGTCCAAGCAGGCGCGGAAGCGTCCAAGCAGTCGCGGAAGAGTCCAAGCAAGCGCGATAGCGTCCAAGCAGGCTCGGAAGCGTCCAAGTAGGCGCGGAAGCATGCAAGAAGGCGCAGAAGAGTCCAAGCAGGCGCGGAAGCGTCCAAGCAGTCGCGGAAGAGTCGAAGCCGGTGCGGAAGCGTGGAAGCAGGCGCGGAAGCGTCTAAGCAGGAGCGTAAGCGTCCAAGTAGGCGCGGAAGCATGCAAGAAGGCGCAGAAGAGTCCAAGCAGGCGCGGAAACGTCCAAGCAGTCGCGGAAGAGTCCAAGCAAGCGCGGTAGCGTCCAAGCAGTCGCGGAAGCGTCCAAGCAGGCGCGGAAGCGTCCAAGCAGGCGTCAAAGCGTCCAAGCTGGCTTTGAACCGTGCAAGCAGGCGGGGAAGCGTCCAAGCAGGCGCGGAAGCGTCCAAGCAGGCGCGGAAGCGTGCAAGCAGGCGCGGAAGCGTGCAAGCAGGCGCGGAAGCGTTCAAGCAGGCGCGGTAGCGTCCAAGCAGGCGCGGAAGCGTCCAAGCAGGCGCGGAAGCGTCCAAGCAGGCGCGGTAGCGTACAAGCAGGCGCGGAAGCGTCCAAGCAGGCGCGGTAGAGTCCAAGCAGGCGCGGAAACGTCCAAGTAAGCGCGGAAGCATGCAAGAAGGCGCAGAAGAGTCCAAGCAGGCGCAGGAGTGTCCAAGCAAGCGCGGAAGCATCCAAGAAGGCGCGGAAGCATGCAAGAAGACGCGGAAGCGTCCAAGCAGGCGCGGAAACGTCCAAGCAGGCGCGGAAGCATGCAAAAAGGCGTAGAAGAGTCCAAGCAGGCGCGGTAGCGTCCAAGCAGGCGCGGTAGCGTCCAAGCAGGCGCGGCAGCATGCAAGAAGACGCAGAAGAGTCCAAGCAGGCGCGGAAGCGTCCAAGCAGGCGCGGAAGCGTCCAAGCAGGCGCGGAAGCGTCCAAGCAGTCGCGGAAGCGTCCAAGCAGGCGCGGAAGCGTCCAAGCAGGCGGGGAAGCATGCAAGCATGCGCGGAAGCGTCCAAGCAGGCGCGGAAGCGCCCAAGCAGGCGCGGAAGCGTCCAAGCAGTCGCGGAAGCGTCTAAGCAGGCGCGGTAGCGTCCAAGCAGGCGCGGAAACGTCCAAGCAGGCGCGGAAGCATGCAAGAAGACGCAGAAGCGTCCAGGCAGGCACGGAAGCGACCAAGCAGTCGCGGTAGCGTCCAACCAGGCGCGGAAGCGTCCAAGAAGTCGCGGAAGCGTCCAAACAGGCGCGGAAGATTGCAAGAAGAAGCAGAATAGTCCAAGCAGGCGCGGAAGCGTACAAGCAGTCGCGGAAGCGTCCAAGCAGGCGCGGTAGCGTCCAAGCAGTCGCGGAAGAGTCCAAGCAGGCGCGGCAGCGTCCAAGCAGGCGCGGAAACGTCCAAGCAGGCGCGGAAGCATGCAAGAAGACGCAGAAGCGTCCAGGCAGGCGCGGAAGCGACCAAGCAGTCGCGGTAGCGTCCAACCAGGCGCGGAAGCGTCCAAGAAGTCGCGGAAGTGTCCAAACAGGCGCGGAAGAATGCAAGAAGACGCAGAATAGTCCAAGCAGGCGCGGAAGCGTACAAGCAGTCGCGGAAGCGTCCAAGCAGGCGCGGTAGCGTCCAAGCAGTCGCGGAAGAGTCCAAGCAGCCGCGGCAGCGTCCAAGCAGGCGCGGAAACGTCCAAGCAGGCGCGGAAGCATGCAAGAAGACGCAGAAGAGTCCAAGCAGGCGCGGAAGCGTCCAAGCAGCCGGGGAAGCATGCAAGCAGGCGGGGAAGCGTCCAAGCAGGCGCGGAAGCGTCCAAGCAGGCGCGGAAGCGTGCAACCAGGAGCGGAAGCGTCCAAGCAGGCGCGGAAGCGTCCAAGCAGGCGCGGAAGCGTCCAAGCAGGCGCGGAAGCGTGCAACCAGGCGCGGAAGCGTCCAAGCAGGCGCAGATCCGTGCAAGCAGGCGCGGAAGCGTCCAAGCAGGCGCGGAAGCGTCCAAGCAGGCGCGGAAGCGTTCAAGCAGGCGCGGTAGCGTCCAAGCAGGCGCGGAAGCATGCAAGAAGGCGCGGAAGCGTCCAAGCAGGCGCGGAACCGTCCAAGCAGTCGCAGAAGCGTCCAAGCAGGCGCGGTAGCGTCCAACCAGGCGCGGAAGCGTCCAAGCAGGCGCGGAAGCGTCCAAGCAGGCGCGATAGCGTGCAAGCAGGCGCGAAAGCGGCCAAGCAGGCGCGGAAGCGTCCAAGCAGTCGCGGAAGAGTCCAAGCAGGCGCGGGAGAGTTCTAGCCGGCGCGGAAGCATCCATACAGGCGCGGAAGCGTCCAAGCAGTCGCGGAAGCATCCAAGCAGGCGCGGAAGCGTCCAAGCAGGCGCGTAAGCGTCCAAGCAGGCTCGGAGGCGTCCAAGCAGGCGCGGAAGCGTCCAAGAAGGCGCGGTAGCGTCCAAGCAGGCGCGGAAACGTCCAAGTAGGCGCAAGCATGCAAGAAGGCGCAGAAGAGTCCAAGCAGGCGCGGAAGCGTCCAAGCAGTCGCGGAAGCGTCCAAGCAGGCGCGGAAACGTCGAAGTAGGCGCAAGCATGCAAGAAGGCGCAGAAGAGTCCAAGCAGGCGCGGAAGCGTCCAAGCAGTCGCGGAAGCGTCCAAGCAGGCGCGGAAGCGTCCAAGCAGGCGCGTAAGCGTCCAAGCAGTCTCGGGAGCGTCCAAGCAGGCGCGGAAGCGTCCAAGCAGGCGCGGTAGCGTCCAAGCAGGCGCGGAAGCGTCCAAGCAGGCGCAGAACCGTGCAAGCAGGCGCGGAAGCGTCCAAGCAGGCGCGGAAGCATGCAAGAAGACGCGGAAGCGTCCAAGCAGGCGCGGAAGCGTCCAAGCAGGCGCGGAAGCGTGCAACCAGGCGCGGAAGCGTCCAAGCAGGCGCGGATCCGTGCAAGCAGGCGCGGAAGCGTCCAAGCAGGCGCGGAAGCGTCCAAGCAGGCGCGGAAGCGTTCAAGCAGGCGCGGTAGCGTCCAAGCAGGCGCGGAAGCATGCAAGAAGGCGCCGAAGCGTCCAAGCGGGCGCGGAAGCGTCCAAGCAGGCGCGGAAGCGTCCAAGCAGGCGCGGAAGCGTCCAAGCAGGCTCGGTAGCGTACAAGCAGGCGCGGAAGCGTCCAAGCAGGCGCGGAAGCGTCCAAGCAGGCGCGGAAGCGTCCAAGCAGGCCCGGAAACGTCCAAGGAGGCGTGGAAGAGTCCAAGCAGGCGCGGCAGCGTCTAAGCAGGCGCGGAAGCGTCCAAGCAGGCGCGGAAGCGTCCAAGCAGGCGCGGAAGCGTCCAAGCAGGCGCGGAAGCGTCCAAGCAGGCGTGGAAGAGTCGAAGCAGGCGCGGAAGCGTCCAAGCAGGCGGGGAAGCGTCCAAGCAGACGCGGAAGCGTCCAAGCAGGCGCGGAAGCGTCCAAGCAGGCGCGGAAGCGCCCAAGCAGGCGCGGAATCGTCCAAGCAGCCGCGGAAGCGTCCAAGCAGGCGCGGAAGCGTCCAAGCAGCCGCGGAAACGTCCAAGTAGGCGCGGAAGCATGCAAGAAGGCGCAGAACAGTCCAAGCAGGCGCGGAAGCGTCCAAGCAGGCGCGGAAGCGTGCAACCAGGAGCGGAAGCGTCCAAGCAGGCGCGGATCCGTCCAAGCAGGCGCGGAAGCGTCCAAGCAGGCGCGGAAGCGTCCAAGCAGTCGCGGAAGCGTCCAAGCAGGCGCGGAAGCGTCCAAGCAGGCGCGGAAGCGTCCAAGCAGGCGCGGAAGCGTGCAACCAGGCGCGGAAGCGTCCAAGCAGGCGCGGATCCGTGCAAGCAGGCGCGGAAGCGTCCAAGCAGGCGCGGAAGCGTCCAAGCAGGCGCGGAAGCGTTCAAGCAGGCGCGGTAGCGTCCAAGCAGGCGCGGAAGCATGCAAGAAGGCGCCGAAGCGTCCAAGCGGGCGCGGAAGCGTCCAAGCAGGCGCGGAAGCGTCCAAGCAGGCGCGGAAGCGTCCAAGCAGGCGCGGTAGCGTACAAGCAGGCGCGGAAGCGTCCAAGCAGGCGCGGAAGCGTCCAAGCAGGCGCGGAAGCGTCCAAGCAGGCCCGGAAACGTCCAAGGAGGCGTGGAAGAGTCCAAGCAGGCGCGGCAGCGTCTAAGCAGGCGCGGAAGCGTCCAAGCAGGCGCGGAAGCGTCCAAGCAGGCGCGGAAGCGTCCAAGCAGGCGCGGAAACGTCCAAGCAGGCGTGGAAGAGTCGAAGCAGGCGCGGAAGCGTCCAAGCAGGCGGGGAAGCGTCCAAGCAGACGCGGAAGCGTCCAAGCAGGCGCGGAAGCGTCCAAGCAGGCGCGGAAGCGCCCAAGCAGGCGCGGAATCGTCCAAGCAGCCGCGGAAGCGTCCAAGCAGGCGCGGAAGCGTCCAAGCAGCCGCGGAAACGTCCAAGTAGGCGCGGAAGCATGCAAGAAGGCGCAGAACAGTCCAAGCAGGCGCGGAAGCGTCCAAGCAGTCGCTGAAGCGTCCAAGCTGGCGCGGTAGCGTGCAAGCAGTCGCGGAAGCGTCCAACCAGGCGCGGAAGCGTCCAAGCAGGCGCGGAAGCGTCCAAGCAGTCGCAGAAGCGTCCAAGCAGGCGCGGTAGCGTCCAACCAGGCGCGGAAGCGTCCAAGCAGTCGCGGAAGCGTCCAAGCAGGCGCGGAAACGTCCAAGTAGGCGCGGCAGCATGCAAGAAGGCGCAGAAGAGTCCAAGCAGGCGCGGAAACGTCCAAGCAGGCGGGGAAGCATGCAAGCAGGCGCGGAAGCGTCCAAGCAGGCGCGGAAACGTCCAAGTAGGCGCGGCAGCATGCAAGCAGTCGCGGAAGCGTCCAAGCAGGCGCGGAAGCGTCCAAGCAGGCGCGGAAGCGTCCAAGCAGGCGCGGAAGCGTCCAAGCAGGCGCGGATCCGTGCAAGTAGGCGCGGAAGCGTCCAAGCAGGCGCGGAAACGTCCAAGTAGGCGCGGCAGCATGCAAGAAGGCGCAGAAGAGTCCAAGCAGGCGAGGAAGCGTCCAAGCAGTCGCGGAAGCGTCCAAGCAGGCGGGGAAGCATGCACGCAGGCGCGGAAGCGTCCAAGCAGGCGCGGAAACGTCCAAGTAGGCGCGGCAGCATGCAAGAAGGCGCAGAAGAGTCCAAGCAGGCGCGGAAACGTCCAAGCAGGCGCGGAAACGTCCAAGCAGGCGGGGAAGCATGCAAGCAGGCGCGGAAGCGTCCAAGCAGGCGCGGAAACGTCCAAGTAGGCGCGGCAGCATGCAAGAAGGCGCAGAATAGTCCAAGCAGGCGCGAAAGCGTCCAAGCAGTCGCGGAAGCGTCCAAGCAGGCGCGGTAGCGTCCAAGCAGGCGCGGTAGCGTCCAAGCAGGCGCGGTAGCGTCCAAGCAGGCGGGGAAGCATGCAAGCAGGCGCGGTAGCGTCCAACCAGGCGCGGTAGCGTCCAAGCAGGCGCGGAAGCGTCCAAGCAGGCGCGGAAGCGTCCAAGCAGGCGCGGAAGCGTCCAAGCAGGCGCGCAAGCGTCCAAGCAGGCGTGGAAGAGTCCATGCAGGCGCGGAAGCGTCCAAGCAGGCGCGGAAGCGTCCAAGCAGACGCGGAATCGTCCAAGAATGCGCGGAAGCGTCCAAGCAGGCGCGGTAACGTCCAAGCAGGCGCGGAAGCGTCCAAGCAGGCGCGGAAGCGTGCAACCAGGCGCGGAAGCGTCCAAGCTGGCGCGGAAGCGTCCAAGCAGGCGCGGATCCGTGAAAGCAGGCGCGGAAGCGTCCAAGCAGGCGCGGAAGCGTCCAAGCAATCGCGGAAGCGTCCAAGCAGGCGCGGAAACGTCCAAGTAGGCGCGGCAGCATGCAAGAAGGCGCAGAAGAGTCCAAGCAGGCGCGGAAACGTCCAAGCAGGCGGGGAAGCATGCAAGCAGGCGCGGAAGCGTCCAAGCAGGCGCGGAAACGTCCAAGTAGGCGCGGCAGCATGCAAGCAGTCGCGGAAGCGTCCAAGCAGGCGCGGAAGCGTCCAAGCAGGCGCGGAAGCGTCCAAGCAGGCGCGGAAGCGTCCAAGCAGGCGCGGAAGCGTGCAGCCAGGCGCAGAAGCGTCCAAGCAGGCGCGGATCCGTGCAAGCAGGCGCGGAAGCGTCCAAGCAGGCGCGGTAGCGTCCAAGCAGGCGCGGAAACGTCGAAGCAGGTGCGGAAGCATGAAAGAAGCCGCAGAAGAGTCGAAGCAGGCGCGGAAGCGTCCAAGCAGTCGCGGAAGCGTCCAAGCAGGCGCGGTAGCGTCCAAGCAGGCGCGGTAGCGTCCAAGCAGGCGCGGAAGCGTCCAAGCAGGCGTGGTAGCGTCCAAGCAGGCGCGGAAACGTCCAAGCAGGCGCGGAAGCATGCAAGAAGACGCGGAAGAGTCCAAGCAGGCGCGGAAGCGTCCAAGCAGGCGCGGAAGCGTCCAAGCAGGCGCGGAAGCGCCCAAGCAGTCGCGGAAACGTCCAAGCAGGCGCGGAAGCATGCAAGAAGGCGCAGAAGAGTCCAAGCAGGCGCGGAAGCGTCCAAGCAGTCGCAGAAGCGTCCAAGCAGGCGCGGTAGCATCCAAGCAGGCGCGGATGCGTCCAAGCAGGCGCGGAAGCGTCCAAGCAGGCGTGAAAGCGTCCAAGCAGGCGTGGAAGAGTCGAAGCAGGCGCGGAAGCGTCCAAGCAGGCGGGGAAGCGTCCAAGCAGACCCGGAAGCGTCCAAGCAGGCGCGGAAGCGTCCAAGCAGGCGCGGAAGCGCCCAAGCAGGCGCGGAATCGTCCAAGCAGCCGCGGAAGCGTCCAAGCAGGCGCGGAAGCGTCCAAGCAGCCGCGGAAACGTCCAAGTAGGCGCGGAAGCATGCAAGAAGGCGCAGAACAGTCCAAGCAGGCGCGGAAGCGTCCAAGCAGTCGCTGAAGCGTCCAAGCTGGCGCGGTAGCGTGCAAGCAGTCGCGGAAGCGTCCAACCAGGCGCGGAAGCGTCCAAGCAGGCGCGGAAGCGTCCAAGCAGTCGCAGAAGCGTCCAAGCAGGCGCGGTAGCGTCCAACCAGGCGCGGAAGCGTCCAAGCAATCGCGGAAGCGTCCAAGCAGGCGCGGAAACGTCCAAGTAGGCGCGGCAGCATGCAAGAAGGCGCAGAAGAGTCCAAGCAGGCGCGGAAACGTCCAAGCAGGCGGGGAAGCATGCAAGCAGGCGCGGAAGCGTCCAAGCAGGCGCGGAAACGTCCAAGTAGGCGCGGCAGCATGCAAGCAGTCGCGGAAGCGTCCAAGCAGGCGCGGAAGCGTCCAAGCAGGCGCGGAAGCGTCCAAGCAGGCGCGGAAGCGTCCAAGCAGGCGCGGATCCGTGCAAGCAGGCGCGGAAGCGTCCAAGCAGGCGCGGAAACGTCCAAGTAGGCGCGGCAGCATGCAAGAAGGCGCAGAAGAGTCCAAGCAGGCGAGGAAGCGTCCAAGCAGTCGCGGAAGCGTCCAAGCAGGCGGGGAAGCATGCACGCAGGCGCGGAAGCGTCCAAGCAGGCGCGGAAACGTCCAAGTAGGCGCGGCAGCATGCAAGAAGGCGCAGAAGAGTCCAAGCAGGCGCGGAAACGTCCAAGCAGGCGCGGAAACGTCCAAGCAGGCGGGGAAGCATGCAAGCAGGCGCGGAAGCGTCCAAGCAGGCGCGGAAACGTCCAAGTAGGCGCGGCAGCATGCAAGAAGGCGCAGAAGAGTCCAAGCAGGCGCGAAAGGGTCCAAGCAGTCGCGGAAGCGTCCAAGCAGGCGCGGTAGCGTCCAAGCAGGCGCGGTAGCGTCCAAGCAGGCGCGGTAGCGTCCAAGCAGGCGGGGAAGCATGCAAGCAGGCGCGGTAGCGTCCAAGCAGGCGCGGAAACGTCGAAGCAGGTGCGGAAGCATGAAAGAAGCCGCAGAAGAGTCGAAGCAGGCGCGGAAGCGTCCAAGCAGTCGCGGAAGCGTCCAAGCAGGCGCGGTAGCGTCCAAGCAGGCGCGGTAGCGTCCAAGCAGGCGCGGAAGCGTCCAAGCAGGCGTGGTAGCGTCCAAGCAGGCGCGGAAACGTCCAAGCAGGCGCGGAAGCATGCAAGAAGACGCAGAAGAGTCCAAGCAGGCGCGGAAGCGTCCAAGCAGGCGCGGAAGCGTCCAAGCAGGCGCGGAAGCGCCCAAGCAGTCGCGGAAACGTCCAAGCAGGCGCGGAAGCATGCAAGAAGGCGCAGAAGAGTCCAAGCAGGCGCGGAAGCGTCCAAGCAGTCGCAGAAGCGTCCAAGCAGGCGCGGTAGCATCCAAGCAGGCGCGGATGCGTCCAAGCAGGCGCGGTAGCGTCCAAGCAGGCGTGAAAGCGTCCAAGCTGGCGCGGTAGCGTCCAAGCAGGCGCGGAAACGTCCAAGCAGGCGCGGAAGCATGCAAGAAGGCGCAGAATTGTCCAAGGAGGCGCGGGAGCGTCCAAGCAGGCGCGGTAGCGTCCAAGCAGGCGCGGTAGCGTGCAAGCAGGCGCGGAAGCGTCCAAGCAGGCGCGGAAGCGTCCAAGCAGGCGCGGAAGCGTCCAAGCAGGCGCGGAAGCGTTCAAGCAGGCGCGGAAGCGGCCAAGCAGGCGCGGAAGCGTCCAAGCAGTCGCGGAAGCGTCCAAGCAGGCGCGGAAGCGTCCAAGCAGGCGCGGAAGCGTCCAAGCAGGCGCGGAAGCGTCCAAGCAGGCGCGGAAGCGTCCAAGCAGGCGCGGAAGCGTCCAAGCAGGCGCGGAAGCGTCCAAGCAGTCGCGGAAGCGTCCAAGCAGGCGCGGAAGCGTCCAAGCAGGCGCGGAAGCGTCCAAGCAGGCGCGGAAGCGTCCAAGCAGGCGCGCAAGCGTCCAAGCAGGCGTGGAAGAGTCCAAGCAGGCCCGGAAGCGTCCAAGCAGGCGCGGAAGCGTCCAAGCAGACGCGGAAGCGTCCAAGCAGGCGCGGAAGCGTCCAAGCAGGCGCGGAAGCGTCCAAGCAGCCGCTGAAGCGTCCAAGCTGGCGCGGTAGCGTCCAAGCAGGCGCGGAAACGTCCAAGTAGGCGCGGAAGCATCCAAGCAGTCGCGGAAGCGTCCAAGCAGGCGCGGAAGCGTCCAAGCAGCCGCTGAAGCGTCCAAGCTGGCGCGGTAGCGTCCAAGCAGGCGCGGAAACGTCCAAGTAGGCGCGGAAGCATCCAAGCAGGCGCGGAAGCGTCCAAGCAGGCGCGGAAGCGTCCAAGCAGACGCGGAAGCGTCCAAGCAGGCGCGGAAGCGTCCAAGCAGGCGCGGAAGCGTCCAAGCAGGCGCGGAAGCGTCCAAGCAGGCGCGGAAGCGTCCAAGCAGGCGCGGAAGCGTCCAAGCAGGCGCGGAAGCGTCCAAGCAGGCGCGGAAGCGTCCAAGCAGGCGCGGAAGCGTGCAACCAGGCGCGGAAGCGTCCAAGCAGGCGCGGATCCGTGCAAGCAGGCGCGGAAGCGTCCAAGCAGGCGCGGAAGCGTCCAAGCAGGCGCGGAAGTGTTCAAGCAGGCGCGGTAGCGTCCAAGCAGGCGCGGAAGCATGCAAGAAGGCGCCGAAGCGTCCAAGCGGGCGCGGAAGCGTCCAAGCAGGCGCGGAAGCGTCCGAGCAGGCGCGGAAGCGTCCAAGCAGGCGCGGTAGCGTACAAGCAGGCGCGGAAGCGTCCAAGCAGGCGCGGAAACGTCCAAGGAGGCGTGGAAGAGTCCAAGCAGGCGCGGCAGCGTCTAAGCAGGCGCGGAAGCGTCCAAGCAGGCGCGGAAGCGTCCAAGCAGGCGCGGAAGCGTCCAAGCAGGCGCGGAAGCGTCCAAGCAAGCGCGGAAGCGTCCAAGCAGGCGTGGAAGAGTCGAAGCAGGCGCGGAAGCGTCCAAGCAGGCGGGGAAGCGTCCAAGCAGACGCGGAAGCGTCCAAGCAGGCGCGGAAGCGTGCAAGCAGGCGCGGAAGCGTCCAAGCAGGCGCGGAAGCGTCCAAGCAGGCGCGGAAGCGTGCAACCAGGAGCGGAAGCGTCCAAGCAGGCGCGGAAGCGTCCAACCAGGAGCGGAAGCGTCCAAGCAGGCGCGGATCCGTCCAAGCAGGCGCGGAAGCGTCCAAGCAGGCGCGGAAGCGTCCAAGCAGTCGCGGAAGCGTCCAAGCAGGCGCGGAAGCGTCCAAGCAGGCGCGGAAGCGTCCAAGCAGGCGCGGAAGCGTGCAACCAGGCGCGGAAGCGTCCAAGCAGGCGCGGATCCGTGCAAGCAGGCGCGGAAGCGTCCAAGCAGGCGCGGAAGCGTCCAAGCAGGCGCGGAAGCGTTCAAGCAGGCGCGGTAGCGTCCAAGCAGGCGCGGAAGCATGCAAGAAGGCGCCGAAGCGTCCAAGCGGGCGCGGAAGCGTCCAAGCAGGCGCGGAAGCGTCCAAGCAGGCGCGGAAGCGTCCAAGCAGGCGCGGTAGCGTACAAGCAGGCGCGGAAGCGTCCAAGCAGGCGCGGAAGCGTCCAAGCAGGCGCGGAAGCGTCCAAGCAGGCCCGGAAACGTCCAAGGAGGCGTGGAAGAGTCCAAGCAGGCGCGGCAGCGTCTAAGCCGGCGCGGAAGCGTCCAAGCAGGCGCGGAAGCGTCCAAGCAGGCGCGGAAGCGTCCAAGCAGGCGCGGAAGCGTCCAAGCAGGCGTGGAAGAGTCGAAGCAGGCGCGGAAGCGTCCAAGCAGGCGGGGAAGCGTCCAAGCAGACGCGGAAGCGTCCAAGCAGGCGCGGAAGCGTCCAAGCAGGCGCGGAAGCGCCCAAGCAGGCGCGGAATCGTCCAAGCAGCCGCGGAAGCGTCCAAGCAGGCGCGGAAGCGTCCAAGCAGCTGCGGAAACGTCCAAGTAGGCGCGGAAGCATGCAAGAAGGCGCAGAACAGTCCAAGCAGGCGCGGAAGCGTCCAAGCAGTCGCTGAAGCGTCCAAGCTGGCGCGGTAGCGTGCAAGCAGTCGCGGAAGCGTCCAACCAGGCGCGGAAGCGTCCAAGCAGGCGCGGAAGCGTCCAAGCAGTCGCAGAAGCGTCCAAGCAGGCGCGGTAGCGTCCAACCAGGCGCGGAAGCGTCCAAGCAGTCGCGGAAGCGTCCAAGCAGGCGCGGAAACGTCCAAGTAGGCGCGGCAGCATGCAAGAAGGCGCAGAAGAGTCCAAGCAGGCGCGGAAACGTCCAAGCAGGCGGGGAAGCATGCAAGCAGGCGCGGAAGCGTCCAAGCAGGCGCGGAAACGTCCAAGTAGGCGTGGCAGCATGCAAGCAGTCGCGGAAGCGTCCAAGCAGGCGCGGAAGCGTCCAAGCAGGCGCGGAAGCGTCCAAGCAGGCGCGGAAGCGTCCAAGCAGGCGCGGATCCGTGCAAGTAGGCGCGGAAGCGTCCAAGCAGGCGCGGAAACGTCCAAGTAGGCGCGGCAGCATGCAAGAAGGCGCCGAAGCGTCCAAGCGGGCGCGGAAGCGTCCAAGCAGGCGCGGAAGCGTCCAAGCAGGCGCGGAAGCGTCCAAGCAGGCGCGGAAGCGTCCAAGCAGGCGCGGAAGCGTCCAAGCAAGCGCGGAAGCGTCCAAGCAGGCGTGGAAGAGTCGAAGCAGGCGCGGAAGCGTCCAAGCAGGCGGGGAAGCGTCCAAGCAGACGCGGAAGCGTCCAAGCAGGCGCGGAAGCGTGCAAGCAGGCGCGGAAGCGTCCAAGCAGGCGCGGAAGCGTCCAAGCAGGCGCGGAAGCGTGCAACCAGGAGCGGAAGCGTCCAAGCAGGCGCGGAAGCGTCCAACCAGGAGCGGAAGCGTCCAAGCAGGCGCGGATCCGTCCAAGCAGGCGCGGAAGCGTCCAAGCAGGCGCGGAAGCGTCCAAGCAGGCGCGGAAGCGTCCAAGCAGACGCGGAATCGTCCAAGAATGCGCGGAAGCGTCCAAGCAGGCGCGGTAACGTCCAAGCAGGCGCGGAAGCGTCCAAGCAGGCGCGGAAGCGTGCAACCAGGCGCGGAAGCGTCCAAGCTGGCGCGGAAGCGTCCAAGCAGGCGCGGATCCGTGAAAGCAGGCGCGGAAGCGTCCAAGCAGGCGCGGAAGCGTCCAAGCAGGCGCGGTAGCGTCCAAGCAGTCGCGGAAGCGTCCAAGCAGGCGCGGTAGCGTCCAAGCAGGCGCGGAAACTTCCAAGTAGGCGCGGAAGCATGCAAGAAGGCGCAGAAGCGTCCAAGCAGGCGCGGAAGCGTCCAAGCAGGCGCGGAAGCTTCCAAGCAGGCGCGGAAGCGTCCAAGCAGGCGCGGATGCGTCCAAGCAGTCGCGGAAGCGTCCAAGCAGGCGCGGAAGCGCCCAAGCAGGCGCAGAAGCGTCTAAGCAGGCGCGGAAGCGTCCAAGCAGGCGCGGAAGCGTCCAAGCAGGCGCGGAAGCGTGCAACCAGGCGCGGAAGCGTCCAAGCAGGCACGGAAGCGTCCAAGCAGCCGCTGAAGCGTCCAAGCTGGCGCGGTAGCGTCCAAGCAGGCGCGGAAACGTCCAAGTAGGCGCGGAAACATCCAAGCAGTCGCGGAAGCGTCCAAGCAGGCGCGGAAGCGTCCAAGCAGTCGCGGAAGCGTCCAAGCAGGCGCGGTAGCTTCCAAGCAGGCGCGGAAGCGTCCAAGCAGTCGCAGAAGCGTCCAAGCAGGCGCGGTAGCATCCAAGCAGGCGCGGATGCGTCCAAGCAGGCGCGGAAGCGTCCAAGCAGGCGTGGAAGAGTCGAAGCAGGCGCGGAAGCGTCCAAACAGGCGGGGAAGCGTCCAAGCAGACGCGGAAGCGTCCAAGCAGGCGCGGAAGCGTCCAAGCAGGCGTGAAAGCGTCCAAGCTGGCGCGGTAGCGTCCAAGCAGGCGCGGAAACGTCCAAGCAGGCGCGGAAACGTCCAAGTAGGCGCGGAAGCATGCAAGAAGGCGCAGAAGAGCCCAAGCAGGCGTGGAAGCGTCCAAGCAGGCGCGGAAGCGTCCAAGCAGGCGCGGAAGCGTCCAAGCAGGCGCGGAAGCGTCCAAGCAGGCGTGAAAGCGTCCAAGCTGGCGCGGTAGCGTCCAAGCAGGCGCGGAAGCGTCCAAGCAGGCGCGGAAGCGTCCAAGCAGGCGCGGAAGCGTCCAAGCAGGCGTGGAAGAGTCGAAGCAGGCGCGGAAGCGTCCAAACAGGCGGGGAAGCGTCCAAGCAGACGCGGAAGCGTCCAAGCAGGCGCGGAAGCGTCCAAGCAGGCGTGAAAGCGTCCAAGCTGGCGCGGTAGCGTCCAAGCAGGCGCGGAAGCGTCCAAGCAGGCGCGGAAGCGTCCAAGCAGGCGCGGAAGCGTCCAAGCAGGCGTGGAAGAGTCGAAGCAGGCGCGGAAGCGTCCAAGCAGGCGGGGAAGCGTCCAAGCAGACGCGGAAGCGTCCAAGCAGGCGCGGAAGCGTCCAAGCAGGCGCGGAAGCGCCCAAGCAGGCGCGGAATCGTCCAAGCAGCCGCGGAAGCGTCCAAGCAATCGCGGAAGCGTCCAAGCAGGCGCGGAAACGTCCAAGTAGGCGCGGCAGCATGCAAGAAGGCGCAGAAGAGTCCAAGCAGGCGCGGAAACGTCCAAGCAGGCGGGGAAGCATGCAAGCAGGCGCGGAAGCGTCCAAGCAGGCGCGGAAACGTCCAAGTAGGCGCGGCAGCATGCAAGCAGTCGCGGAAGCGTCCAAGCAGGCGCGGAAGCGTCCAAGCAGGCGCGGAAGCGTCCAAGCAGGCGCGGAAGCGTCCAAGCAGGCGCGGATCCGTGCAAGCAGGCGCGGAAGCGTCCAAGCAGGCGCGGAAACGTCCAAGCAGGCGCGGAAACGTCCAAGTAGGCGCGGCAGCATGCAAGAAGGCGCAGAAGAGTCCAAGCAGGCGCGGAAACGTCCAAGCAGGCGCGGAAACGTCCAAGCAGGCGGGGAAGCATGCAAGCAGGCGCGGAAGCGTCCAAGCAGGCGCGGAAACGTCCAAGTAGGCGCGGCAGCATGCAAGAAGGCGCAGAAGAGTCCAAGCAGGCGCGAAAGCGTCCAAGCAGTCGCGGAAGCGTCCAAGCAGGCGCGGTAGCGTCCAAGCAGGCGCGGTAGCGTCCAAGCAGGCGCGGTAGCGTCCAAGCAGGCGGGGAAGCATGCAAGCAGGCGCGGTAGCGTCCAAGCAGGCGCGGAAACGTCGAAGCAGGTGCGGAAGCATGAAAGAAGCCGCAGAAGAGTCGAAGCAGGCGCGGAAGCGTCCAAGCAGTCGCGGAAGCGTCCAAGCAGGCGCGGTAGCGTCCAAGCAGGCGCGGTAGCGTCCAAGCAGGCGCGGAAGCGTCCAAGCAGGCGTGGTAGCGTCCAAGCAGGCGCGGAAACGTCCAAGCAGGCGCGGAAGCATGCAAGAAGACGCAGAAGAGTCCAAGCAGGCGCGGAAGCGTCCAAGCAGGCGCGGAAGCGTCCAAGCAGGCGCGGAAGCGCCCAAGCAGTCGCGGAAACGTCCAAGCAGGCGCGGAAGCATGCAAGAAGGCGCAGAAGAGTCCAAGCAGGCGCGGAAGCGTCCAAGCAGTCGCAGAAGCGTCCAAGCAGGCGCGGTAGCATCCAAGCAGGCGCGGATGCGTCCAAGCAGGCGCGGAAGCGTCCAAGCAGGCGTGAAAGCGTCCAAGCTGGCGCGGTAGCGTCCAAGCAGGCGTGAAAGCGTCCAAGCTGGCGCGGTAGCGTCCAAGCAGGCGCGGAAACGTCCAAGCAGGCGCGGAAGCATGCAAGAAGGCGCAGAATTGTCCAAGGAGGCGCGGGAGCGTCCAAGCAGGCGCGGTAGCGTCCAAGCAGGCGCGGTAGCGTGCAAGCAGGCGCGGAAGCGTCCAAGCAGGCGCGGAAGCGTCCAAGCAGGCGCGGAAGCGTCCAAGCAGGCGCGGAAGCGTTCAAGCAGGCGCGGAAGCGGCCAAGCAGGCGCGGAAGCGTCCAAGCAGGCGCGGAAGCGTCCAAGCAGGCGCGGAAGCGTCCAAGCAGGCGCGGAAGCGTCCAAGCAGTCGCGGAAGCGTCCAAGCAGGCGCGGAAGCGTCCAAGCAGGCGCGGAAGCGTCCAAGCAGGCGCGGAAGCGTCCAAGCAGGCGCGGAAGCGTCCAAGCAGGCGCGGAAGCGTCCAAGCAGGCGCGGAAGCGTCCAAGCAGGCGCGCAAGCGTCCAAGCAGGCGTGGAAGAGTCCAAGCAGGCCCGGAAGCGTCCAAGCAGGCGCGGAAGCGTCCAAGCAGACGCGGAAGCGTCCAAGCAGGCGCGGAAGCGTCCAAGCAGGCGCGGAAGCGTCCAAGCAGCCGCTGAAGCGTCCAAGCTGGCGCGGTAGCGTCCAAGCAGGCGCGGAAACGTCCAAGTAGGCGCGGAAGCATCCAAGCAGTCGCGGAAGCGTCCAAGCAGGCGCGGAAGCGTCCAAGCAGCCGCTGAAGCGTCCAAGCTGGCGCGGTAGCGTCCAAGCAGGCGCGGAAACGTCCAAGTAGGCGCGGAAGCATCCAAGCAGTCGCGGAAGCGTCCAAGCAGGCGCGGAAGCGTCCAAGCAGGCGCGGAAGCGTGCAACCAGGCGCGGAAGCGTCCAAGCAGGCGCGGATCCGTGCATGCAGGCGCGGAAGCGTCCAAGCAGTCGCGGAAGCGTGCAACCAGGCGCGGAAGCGTCCAAGCAGGCGCGGAAGCGTGCAAGCAGGCGCGGAAGCGTCCAAGCAGGCGCGGAAGCGTCCAAGCAGACGCGGAAGCGTCCAAGCAGGCGCGGAAGCGTCCAAGCAGGCGCGGAAGCGTCCAAGCAGGCGCGGAAGCGTCCAAGCAGACGCGGAAGCGTCCAAGCAGGCGCGGAAGCGTCCAAGCAGGCGCGGAAGCGTCCAAGCAGGCGCGGAAGCGTCCAAGCAGGCGCGGAAGCGTCCAAGCAGCCGCTGAAGCGTCCAAGCTGGCGCGGTAGCGTCCAAGCAGGCGCGGAAACGTCCAAGTAGGCGCGGAAGCATCCAAGCAGTCGCGGAAGCGTCCAAGCAGGCGCGGAAGCGTGCAAGCAGGCGCGGAAGCGTCCAAGCAGGCGGGGAAGCATCCATATAGGCGCGGAAGCGTCCAAGCAGGCGCGGAAGCGTCCAAGCAGGCGCGGAAGCGTCCAAGCAGGCGCGGAAGCGTCCAAGCAGGCGCGGAAGCGTGCAACCAGGCGCGGAAGCGTCCAAGCAGGCGCGGAAGCGTCCAAGCAGGCGCGGAAGCGTCCAAGCAGCCGCTGAAGCGTCCAAGCTGGCGCGGTAGCGTCCAAGCAGGCGCGGAAACGTCCAAGTAGGCGCGGAAGCATCCAAGCAGTCGCAGAAGAGTCCAAGCAGGCGCAGAAGCGTCCAAGCAGGCGCGGAAGCGTCCAAGCAGGCGCGGTAGCGTCCAAGCAGGCGCGGAAACTTCCAAGTAGGCGCGGAAGCATGCAAGAAGGCGCAGAAGAGTCCAAGCAGGCGCGGAAGCGTCCAAGCAGGAGCGTAAGCATCCAAGTAGGCGCGGAAGCATGCAAGAAGGCGCAGAATTGTCCAAGGAGGCGCGGGAGCGTCCAAGCAGGCGCGGTAGCGTCCAAGCAGGCGCGGTAGCGTCCAAGCAGGCGCGGAAACGTCCAAGCAAGCGCGGAAGCAAGCAAGAAGGCGCAGAAGAGTCCAAGCAGGCGCGGAAGCGTCCAAGCAGTCGCGGAAGCGTCCAAGCAGGCGCGGTAGCGTCCAAGCAGGCGCGGAAGAGTCCAAGCAGGCGCGGAAACGTCCAAGGAGGCGTGGAAGAGTCCAAGCAGGCGCGGCAGCATGTAAGCAGTCGCGGAAGCGTCCAAGCAGTCGCGGAAGCGCCCAAGCAGGCGCGGAAGCGTCCAGGCAGTCGCGGAAGCGTCCAAGCAGGCGCGGAAGCATGCACGAAGACGCAGAAGAGTCCAAGCAGGCGCGGCAGCGCCCAAGGAGGCGCGGAAGCGTCCAGGCAGTCGCGGAAGCGTCCAAGCAGGCGCGGAAGCATGCAAGAAGACGCAGAAGAGTCCAAGCAGGCGCGGCAGCGTCCAAGCAGGCGCGGAAACGTCCAAGCAGGCGCGGAAGCATGCAAGAAGACGCAGAAGAGTCCAAGCAGGCGCGGCAGCGCCCAAGCAGGCGCGGAAGCGTCCAGGCAGTCGCGGAAGCGTCCAAGCAAGCGCGGTAGCGTCCAAGCAGGCGCGGAAACTTCCAAGTAGGCGCGGAAGCATGCAAGAAGGCGCAGAAGAGTCCAAGCAGGCGCGGAAGCGTCCAAGCAGGCGCGCTAGCGTCCAAGCAGGCGCGGAAGCGTCCAAGCAGGAGCGTAAGCATCCAAGTAGGCGCGGAAGCATGCAAGAAGGCGCAGAATTGTCCAAGGAGGCGCAGAATTGTCCAAGGAGGCGCGGGAGCGTCCAAGCAGGCGCGGTAGCGTCCAAGCAGGCGCGGAAACGTCCAAGCAGGCGCGGAAGCATGCAAGAAGGCGCAGAAGAGTCCAAGCAGGCGCGGAAGCGTCCAAGCAGTCGCGGAAGCGTCCAAGCAGGCGCGGTAGCGTCCAAGCAGGCGCGGAAACGTCCAAGCAGGCGCGGAAGCATGCAAGAAGGCGCAGAAGAGTCCAAGCAGGCGAGGAAGCGTCCAAGCAGGCGCGGTAGCGTCCAAGCAGGCGCGGAAACGTCCAAGCAGGCGCGGAAGCATGCAAGAAGACGCAGAAGAGTCCAAGCAGGCGCGGGAGCGTCCAAGCAGCCGCGGTAGCGTCCAAGCAGGCGCGGTAGCGTCCAAGCAGGCGCGGAAACGTCCAAGCAGGCGCGGAAGCATGCAAGAAGACGCAGAAGAGTCCAAGCAGGCGCGGGAGCGTCCAAGCAGCCGCGGTAGCGTCCAAGCAGGCGCGGTAGCGTCCAAGCAGGCGCGGAAACGTCCAAGCAGGCGCGGAAGCATGCAAGAAGGCGCAGAAGAGTCCAAGCAGGCGCAGAAGCGTCCAAGCAGGCGCGGAAGCGTCCAAGCAGGCGCGGTAGCGTCCAAGCAGTAGCGGAAGCGTCCAAGCAGGCGCGGAAACGCCGAAGCAGGCGCGGAAGAGTCCGAGAAGGCGCGGAAGCGTCCAAGCAGGCGCGGAAGCGTCCAAGCAGGCGCGGAAGCATCCGAGCAGTCGCGGAAGCATCCAAGCAGGAGCGGTAGCATCCAAGCAGTCGCGGAAACGACCAAGCAGGCGCGGAAGCATGCAAGAAGACGCAGAAGAGTCCAAGCAGGCGCGGGAGCGTCCAAGCAGCCGCGGTAGCGTCCAAGCAGGCGCGGTAGCGTCCAAGCAGGCGCGGAAACGTCCAAGCAGGCGCGGAAGCATGCAAGAAGGCGCAGAAGAGTCCAAGCAGGCGCAGAAGCGTCCAAGCAGGCGCGGAAGCTTCCAAGCAGGCGCGGATGCGTCCAAGCAGGCGCGGAAGCGTCCAAGCAGTCGCGGAAGCGTCCAAGCAGGCGCGGAAGCGTCCAAGCAGGCGCGGAAGCGTCCAAGCAGGCGCGGAAGCGTCCAAGTAGGCGGGGAAGCGTCCAAGCAGGCGCGGAAACGTCCAAGGAGGCGTGGAAGAGTCCAAGCAGGCGCGGCAGCATCTAAGCAGGCGCGGAAGCGTCCAAGCAGTCGCGGAAGCGTCCAAGCAGGCGCGGAAGCGTCCATGCAGGCGCGGAAGCGTCCAAGCAGGCGCGGAAGCGTCCAAGCAGGCGCGGAAGCGTCCAAGCAGGCGCGGAAGCGCCCAAGCAGGCGCGGAAGCGTCCAAGCAGGCGCGCAAGCGTCCAAGCAGGCGTGGAAGAGTCCATGCAGGCGCGGAAGCGTCCAAGCAGGCGCGGAAGCGTCCAAGCAGACGCGGAAGCGTCCAAGAATGCGCGGAAGCGTCCAAGCAGGCGCGGTAACGTCCAAGCAGGCGCGGAAGCGTCCAAGCAGGCGCGGAAGCGTCCAAGCAGGCGCGGAAGCGTCCAAGCAGGCGCGGAAGCGTCCAAGCAGGCGCGGAAGCGTCCAAGCAGGCGCGGAAGCGTCCAAGCAGGCGCGGAAGCGTCCAAGCAGCCGCTGAAGCGTCCAAGCTGGCGCGGTAGCGTCCAAGCAGGCGCGGTAACGTCCAAGTAGGCGCGGAAGCATCCAAGCAGTCGCGGAAGCGTCCAAGCAGGCGCAGAAGCGTCCAAGCAGGCGCGGAGGCGTGCAACCAGGCGCGGAAGCGTCCAAGCAGGCGCGGAAGCGTGCAACCAGGCGCGGAAGCGTCCAAGCAGGCGCGGATCCGTGAAAGCAGGCGCGGAAGCGTCCAAGCAGGCGCGGAAGCGTCCAAGCAGGCGCGGAAGCGTCCAAGCAGCCGCTGAAGCGTCCAAGCTGGCGCGGTAGCGTCCAAGCAGGCGCGGAAACGTCCAAGTAGGCGCGGAAGCATCCAAGCAGTCGCAGAAGAGTCCAAGCAGGCGCAGAAGCGTCCAAGCAGGCGCGGAAGCGTCCAAGCAGGCGCGGTAGCGTCCAAGCAGGCGCGGAAACTTCCAAGTAGGCGCGGAAGCATGCAAGAAGGCGCAGAAGAGTCCAAGCAGGCGCGGAAGCGTCCAAGCAGGAGCGTAAGCATCCAAGTAGGCGCGGAAGCATGCAAGAAGGCGCAGAATTGTCCAAGGAGGCGCGGGAGCGTCCAAGCAGGCGCGGTAGCGTCCAAGCAGGCGCGGTAGCGTCCAAGCAGGCGCGGAAACGTCCAAGCAAGCGCGGAAGCAAGCAAGAAGGCGCAGAAGAGTCCAAGCAGGCGCGGAAGCGTCCAAGCAGTCGCGGAAGCGTCCAAGCAGGCGCGGTAGCGTCCAAGCAGGCGCGGAAGAGTCCAAGCAGGCGCGGAAACGTCCAAGGAGGCGTGGAAGAGTCCAAGCAGGCGCGGCAGCATGTAAGCAGTCGCGGAAGCGTCCAAGCAGTCGCGGAAGCGCCCAAGCAGGCGCGGAAGCGTCCAGGCAGTCGCGGAAGCGTCCAAGCAGGCGCGGAAGCATGCACGAAGACGCAGAAGAGTCCAAGCAGGCGCGGCAGCGCCCAAGGAGGCGCGGAAGCGTCCAGGCAGTCGCGGAAGCGTCCAAGCAGGCGCGGAAGCATGCAAGAAGACGCAGAAGAGTCCAAGCAGGCGCGGCAGCGTCCAAGCAGGCGCGGAAACGTCCAAGCAGGCGCGGAAGCATGCAAGAAGACGCAGAAGAGTCCAAGCAGGCGCGGCAGCGCCCAAGCAGGCGCGGAAGCGTCCAGGCAGTCGCGGAAGCGTCCAAGCAAGCGCGGTAGCGTCCAAGCAGGCGCGGAAACTTCCAAGTAGGCGCGGAAGCATGCAAGAAGGCGCAGAAGAGTCCAAGCAGGCGCGGAAGCGTCCAAGCAGGCGCGCTAGCGTCCAAGCAGGCGCGGAAGCGTCCAAGCAGGAGCGTAAGCATCCAAGTAGGCGCGGAAGCATGCAAGAAGGCGCAGAATTGTCCAAGGAGGCGCAGAATTGTCCAAGGAGGCGCGGGAGCGTCCAAGCAGGCGCGGTAGCGTCCAAGCAGGCGCGGAAACGTCCAAGCAGGCGCGGAAGCATGCAAGAAGGCGCAGAAGAGTCCAAGCAGGCGCGGAAGCGTCCAAGCAGTCGCGGAAGCGTCCAAGCAGGCGCGGTAGCGTCCAAGCAGGCGCGGAAACGTCCAAGCAGGCGCGGAAGCATGCAAGAAGGCGCAGAAGAGTCCAAGCAGGCGAGGAAGCGTCCAAGCAGGCGCGGTAGCGTCCAAGCAGGCGCGGAAACGTCCAAGCAGGCGCGGAAGCATGCAAGAAGACGCAGAAGAGTCCAAGCAGGCGCGGGAGCGTCCAAGCAGCCGCGGTAGCGTCCAAGCAGGCGCGGTAGCGTCCAAGCAGGCGCGGAAACGTCCAAGCAGGCGCGGAAGCATGCAAGAAGACGCAGAAGAGTCCAAGCAGGCGCGGGAGCGTCCAAGCAGCCGCGGTAGCGTCCAAGCAGGCGCGGTAGCGTCCAAGCAGGCGCGGAAACGTCCAAGCAGGCGCGGAAGCATGCAAGAAGGCGCAGAAGAGTCCAAGCAGGCGCAGAAGCGTCCAAGCAGGCGCGGAAGCGTCCAAGCAGGCGCGGTAGCGTCCAAGCAGTAGCGGAAGCGTCCAAGCAGGCGCGGAAACGCCGAAGCAGGCGCGGAAGAGTCCGAGAAGGCGCGGAAGCGTCCAAGCAGGCGCGGAAGCGTCCAAGCAGGCGCGGAAGCATCCGAGCAGTCGCGGAAGCATCCAAGCAGGAGCGGTAGCATCCAAGCAGGCGCGGAAACGACCAAGCAGGCGCGGAAGCATGCAAGAAGACGCAGAAGAGTCCAAGCAGGCGCGGGAGCGTCCAAGCAGCCGCGGTAGCGTCCAAGCAGGCGCGGTAGCGTCCAAGCAGGCGCGGAAACGTCCAAGCAGGCGCGGAAGCATGCAAGAAGGCGCAGAAGAGTCCAAGCAGGCGCAGAAGCGTCCAAGCAGGCGCGGAAGCTTCCAAGCAGGCGCGGATGCGTCCAAGCAGGCGCGGAAGCGTCCAAGCAGTCGCGGAAGCGTCCAAGCAGGCGCGGAAGCGTCCAAGCAGGCGCGGAAGCGTCCAAGCAGGCGCGGAAGCGTCCAAGTAGGCGGGGAAGCGTCCAAGCAGGCGCGGAAACGTCCAAGGAGGCGTGGAAGAGTCCAAGCAGGCGCGGCAGCATCTAAGCAGGCGCGGAAGCGTCCAAGCAGTCGCGGAAGCGTCCAAGCAGGCGCGGAAGCGTCCATGCAGGCGCGGAAGCGTCCAAGCAGGCGCGGAAGCGTCCAAGCAGGCGCGGAAGCGTCCAAGCAGGCGCGGAAGCGCCCAAGCAGGCGCGGAAGCGTCCAAGCAGGCGCGCAAGCGTCCAAGCAGGCGTGGAAGAGTCCATGCAGGCGCGGAAGCGTCCAAGCAGGCGCGGAAGCGTCCAAGCAGACGCGGAAGCGTCCAAGAATGCGCGGAAGCGTCCAAGCAGGCGCGGTAACGTCCAAGCAGGCGCGGAAGCGTCCAAGCAGGCGCGGAAGCGTCCAAGCAGGCGCGGAAGCGTCCAAGCAGGCGCGGAAGCGTCCAAGCAGGCGCGGAAGCGTCCAAGCAGGCGCGGAAGCGTCCAAGCAGGCGCGGAAGCGTCCAAGCAGCCGCTGAAGCGTCCAAGCTGGCGCGGTAGCGTCCAAGCAGGCGCGGTAACGTCCAAGTAGGCGCGGAAGCATCCAAGCAGTCGCGGAAGCGTCCAAGCAGGCGCAGAAGCGTCCAAGCAGGCGCGGAGGCGTGCAACCAGGCGCGGAAGCGTCCAAGCAGGCGCGGATCCGTGCAAGCAGGCGCGGAAGCGTCCAAGCAGGCGCGGAAGCGTCCAAGAAGGCGCGGAAGCGCCCAAGCAGTCGCGGAAACGTCCAAGCAGGCGCGGAAGCATGCAAGAAGGCGCAGAAGAGTCCAAGCAGGCGCGGAAGCGTCCAAGCAGTCGCAGAAGCGTCCAAGCAGGCGCGGTAGCATCCAAGCAGGCGCGGATGCGTCCAAGCAGGCGCGGAAGCGTCCAAGCAGGCGTGAAAGCGTCCAAGCTGGCGCGGTAGCGTCCAAGCAGGCGCGGAAACGTCCAAGCAGGCGCGGAAACGTCCAAGTAGGCGCGGAAGCATGCAAGAAGGCGCAGAAGAGCCCAAGCAGGCGTGGAAGCGTCCAAGCAGGCGCGGAAGCGTCCAAGCAGGCGCGGAAACGTCCAAGCAGGCGCGGAAGCATGCAAGAAGACGCAGAAGCGTCCAGGCAGGCGCGGAAGCGACCAAGCAGTCGCGGTAGCGTCCAACCAGGCGCGGAAGCGTCCAAGAAGTCGCGGAAGCGTCCAAACAGGCGCGGAAGATTGCAAGAAGAAGCAGAATAGTCCAAGCAGGCGCGGAAGCGTACAAGCAGTCGCGGAAGCGTCCAAGCAGGCGCGGTAGCGTCCAAGCAGTCGCGGAAGAGTCCAAGCAGGCGCGGCAGCGTCCAAGCAGGCGCGGAAACGTCCAAGCAGGCGCGGAAGCATGCAAGAAGACGCAGAAGCGTCCAGGCAGGCGCGGAAGCGACCAAGCAGTCGCGGTAGCGTCCAACCAGGCGCGGAAGCGTCCAAGAAGTCGCGGAAGGGTCCAAACAGGCGCGGAAGAATGCAAGAAGACGCAGAATAGTCCAAGCAGGCGCGGAAGCGTACAAGCAGTCGCGGAAGCGTCCAAGCAGGCGCGGTAGCGTCCAAGCAGTCGCGGAAGAGTCCAAGCAGCCGCGGCAGCGTCCAAGCAGGCGCGGAAACGTCCAAGCAGGCGCGGAAGCATGCAAGAAGACGCAGAAGAGTCCAAGCAGGCGCGGAAGCGTCCAAGCAGCCGGGGAAGCATGCAAGCAGGCGGGGAAGCGTCCAAGCAGGCGCGGAAGCGTCCAAGCAGGCGCGGAAGCGTGCAACCAGGAGCGGAAGCGTCCAAGCAGGCGCGGAAGCGTCCAACCAGGAGCGGAAGCGTCCAAGCAGGCGCGGATCCGTCCAAGCAGGCGCGGAAGCGTGCAAGCAGGCGCGGAAGCGTGCAAGCAGGCGCGGAAGCGTTCAAGCAGGCGCGGTAGCGTCCAAGCAGGCGCGGAAGCGTCCAAGCAGGCGCGGAAGCGTCCAAGCAGGCGCGGAAGCATGCAAGAAGGCGCGGAAGCGTCCAAGCAGGCGCGTAAGCGTCCAAGCAGGCTCGGAAGCGTCCAAGCAGGCGCGGAAGCGTCCAAGAAGGCGCGGAAACGTCCAAGTAGGCGCGGAAGCATGCAAGAAGGCGCAGAACAGTCCAAGCAGGCGCGGAAGCGTCCAAGCAGTCGCGGAAGAGTCCAAGCAAGCGCGATAGCGTCCAAGCAGGCTCGGAAGCGTCCAAGTAGGCGCGGAAGCATGCAAGAAGGCGCAGAAGAGTCCAAGCAGGCGTGGAAGAGTCCAAGCAGTCGCGGAAGAGTCGAAGCCGGTGCGGAAGCGTGGAAGCAGGCGCGGAAGCGTCTAAGCAGGAGCGTAAGCGTCCAAGTAGGCGCGGAAGCATGCAAGAAGGCGCAGAAGAGTCCAAGCAGGCGCGGAAACGTCCAAGCAGTCGCGGAAGAGTCCAAGCAAGCGCGGTAGCGTCCAAGCAGTCGCGGAAGCGTCCAAGCAGGCGCGGAAGCGTCCAAGCAGGCGGGGAAGCGTCCAAGCAGGCGCGGAAGCGTCCAAGCAGGCGCGGAAGCGTGCAAGCAGGCGCGGAAGCGTGCAAGCAGGCGCGGAAGCGTTCAAGCAGGCGCGGTAGCGTCCAAGCAGGCGCGGAAGCGTCCAAGCAGGCGCGGAAGCGTCCAAGCAGGCGCGGTAGCGTACAAGCAGGCGCGGAAGCGTCCAAGCAGGCGCGGAAGCGTCCAAGCAGGCGCGGAAGCGTCCAAGCAGGCGCGGAAGCGTCCAAGTAGGCGCGGTAGCGTCCAAGCAGGCGCGGAAGCGTCCAACAGGCGCGGAAGCGTCCAAGCAGCCGCGGAAGTGTCCAAGCAGGCGCGGAAGCGGCCAAGCAGGCGCGGAAGCGTCCAAGCAGGCGCGGTAGAGTCCAAGCAGGCGCGGAAACGTCCAAGTAGGCGCGGAAGCATGCAAGAAGGCGCAGAAGAGTCCAAGCAGGCGCAGGAGTGTCCAAGCAAGCGCGGAAGCATCCAAGAAGGCGCGGAAGCATGCAAGAAGACGCGGAAGCGTCCAAGCAGGCGCGGAAACGTCCAAGCAGGCGCGGAAGCATGCAAAAAGGCGTAGAAGAGTCCAAGCAGGCGCGGTAGCGTCCAAGCAGGCGCGGTAGCGTCCAAGCAGGCGCGGCAGCATGCAAGAAGACGCAGAAGAGTCCAAGCAGGCGCGGAAGCGTCCAAGCAGGCGCGGAAGCGTCCAAGCAGGCGCGGAAGCGTCGAAGCAGTCGCGGAAGCGTCCAAGCAGGCGCGGAAGCGTCCAAGCAGGCGGGGAAGCATGCAAGCATGCGCGGAAGCGTCCAAGCAGGCGCGGAAGCGCCCAAGCAGGCGCGGAAGCGTCCAAGCAGTCGCGGAAGCGTCTAAGCAGGCGCGGTAGCGTCCAAGCAGGCGCGGAAACGTCCAAGCAGGCGCGGAAGCATGCAAGAAGACGCAGAAGCGTCCAGGCAGGCGCGGAAGCGACCAAGCAGTCGCGGTAGCGTCCAACCAGGCGCGGAAGCGTCCAAGAAGTCGCGGAAGCGTCCAAACAGGCGCGGAAGATTGCAAGAAGAAGCAGAATAGTCCAAGCAGGCGCGGAAGCGTACAAGCAGTCGCGGAAGCGTCCAAGCAGGCGCGGTAGCGTCCAAGCAGTCGCGGAAGAGTCCAAGCAGGCGCGGCAGCGTCCAAGCAGGCGCGGAAACGTCCAAGCAGGCGCGGAAGCATGCAAGAAGACGCAGAAGCGTCCAGGCAGGCGCGGAAGCGACCAAGCAGTCGCGGTAGCGTCCAACCAGGCGCGGAAGCGTCCAAGAAGTCGCGGAAGGGTCCAAACAGGCGCGGAAGAATGCAAGAAGACGCAGAATAGTCCAAGCAGGCGCGGAAGCGTACAAGCAGTCGCGGAAGCGTCCAAGCAGGCGCGGTAGCGTCCAAGCAGTCGCGGAAGAGTCCAAGCAGCCGCGGCAGCGTCCAAGCAGGCGCGGAAACGTCCAAGCAGGCGCGGAAGCATGCAAGAAGACGCAGAAGAGTCCAAGCAGGCGCGGAAGCGTCCAAGCAGCCGGGGAAGCATGCAAGCAGGCGGGGAAGCGTCCAAGCAGGCGCGGAAGCGTCCAAGCAGGCGCGGAAGCGTGCAACCAGGAGCGGAAGCGTCCAAGCAGGCGCGGAAGCGTCCAACCAGGAGCGGAAGCGTCCAAGCAGGCGCGGATCCGTCCAAGCAGGCGCGGAAGCGTCCAAGCAGGCGCGGAAGCGTCCAAGCAGGCGCGGAAGCGTCCAAGCAGGCGCGGAAGCGTCCAAGCAGGCGCGGAAGCGTCCAAGCAGGCGCGGAAGCGTGCAACCAGGCGCGGAAGCGTCCAAGCAGGCGCGGATCCGTGCAAGCAGGCGCGGAAGCGTCCAAGCAGGCGCGGAAGCGTCCAAGCAGGCGCGGAAGCGTTCAAGCAGGCGCGGTAGCGTCCAAGCAGGCGCGGAAGCATGCAAGAAGGCGCGGAAGCGTCCAAGCAGGCGCGTAGGCGTCCAAGCAGGCACGGAAGCGTCCAAGCAGGCGCGGAAGCGTCCAAGAAGGCGCGGTAGCGTCCAAGCAGGCGCGGAAACGTCCAAGTAGGCGCAAGCATGCAAGAAGGCGCAGAAGAGTCCAAGCAGGCGCGGAAGCGTCCAAGCAGTCGCGGAAGCGTCCAAGCAGGCGCAAGCATGCAAGAAGGCGCAGAAGAGTCCAAGCAGGCGCGGAAGCGTCCAAGCAGTCGCGGAAGCGTCCAAGCAGGCGCGGAAGCGTCCAAGCAGGCGCGGAAGCGTCCAAGCAGGCGCGGAAGCGTCCAAGCAGGCGCGGTAGCGTACAAGCAGGCGCGGAAGCGTCCAAGCAGGCGCGGAAGCGTCCAAGCAGGCGCGGAAGCGTCCAAGCAGGCCCGGAAACGTCCAAGGAGGCGTGGAAGAGTCCAAGCAGGCGCGGCAGCGTCTAAGCAGGCGCGGAAGCGTCCAAGCAGGCGCGGAAGCGTCCAAGCAGGCGCGGAAGCGTCCAAGCAGGCGCGGAAGCGTCCAAGCAGGCGTGGAAGAGTCGAAGCAGGCGCGGAAGCGTCCAAGCAGGCGGGGAAGCGTCCAAGCAGACGCGGAAGCGTCCAAGCAGGCGCGGAAGCGTCCAAGCAGGCGCGGAAGCGCCCAAGCAGGCGCGGAATCGTCCAAGCAGCCGCGGAAGCGTCCAAGCAGGCGCGGAAGCGTCCAAGCAGCCGCGGAAACGTCCAAGTAGGCGCGGAAGCATGCAAGAAGGCGCAGAACAGTCCAAGCAGGCGCGGAAGCGTCCAAGCAGTCGCTGAAGCGTCCAAGCTGGCGCGGTAGCGTGCAAGCAGTCGCGGAAGCGTCCAACCAGGCGCGGAAGCGTCCAAGCAGGCGCGGAAGCGTCCAAGCAGTCGCAGAAGCGTCCAAGCAGGCGCGGTAGCGTCCAACCAGGCGCGGAAGCGTCCAAGCAGTCGCGGAAGCGTCCAAGCAGGCGCGGAAACGTCCAAGTAGGCGCGGCAGCATGCAAGAAGGCGCAGAAGAGTCCAAGCAGGCGCGGAAGCGTCCAAGCAGTCGCGGAAGCGTCCAAGCAGGCGCGGAAGCGGCCAAGCAGGCGCGGAAACGTCCAAGTAGGCGCGGAAGCATGCAAGAAGGCGCAGAACAGTCCAAGCAGGCGCGGAAGCGTCCAAGCAGTCGCTGAAGCGTCCAAGCTGGCGCGGTAGCGTGCAAGCAGTCGCGGAAGCGTCCAACCAGGCGCGGAAGCGTCCAAGCAGGCGTGGGAGAGTCCAAGCAGGCGCGGGAGAGTTCTAGCCGGCGCGGAAGCATCCATACAGGCGCGGAAGCGTCCAAGCAGTCGCGGAAGCATCCAAGCAGGCGCGGAAGCGTCCAAGCTGGCGCGGTAGCGTGCAAGCAGGCGCGAAAGCGGCCAAGCAGGCGCGGAAGCGTCCAAGCAGTCGCGGAAGAGTCCAAGCAGGCGCGGGAGAGTTCTAGCCGGCGCGGAAGCATCCATACAGGCGCGGAAGCGTCCAAGCAGTCGCGGAAACATCCAAGCAGGCGCGGAAGCGTCCAAGCAGGCGCGTAAGCGTCCAAGCAGGCTCGGAAGCGTCCAAGCAGGCGCGGAAGCGTCCAAGAAGGCGCGGTAGCGTCCAAGCAGGCGCGGAAACGTCCAAGTAGGCGCAAGCATGCAAGAAGGCGCAGAAGAGTCCAAGCAGGCGCGGAAGCGTCCAAGCAGTCGCGGAAGCGTCCAAGCAGGCGCGGAAACGTCCAAGTAGGCGCAAGCATGCAAGAAGGCGCAGAAGAGTCCAAGCAGGCGCGGAAGCGTCCAAGCAGTCGCGGAAGCGTCCAAGCAGGCGCGGAAGCGTCCAAGCAGGCGCGTAAGCGTCCAAGCAGTCTCGGGAGCGTCCAAGCAGGCGCGGAAGCGTCCAAGCAGGCGCGGTAGCGTCCAAGCAGGCGCGGAAGCGTCCAAGCAGGCGCAGAACCGTGCAAGCAGGCGCGGAAGCGTCCAAGCAGGCGCGGAAGCATGCAAGAAGACGCGGAAGCGTCCAAGCAGGCGCGGAAGCGTCCAAGCAGGCGCGGAAGCGTGCAACCAGGCGCGGAAGCGTCCAAGCAGGCGCGGATCCGTGCAAGCAGGCGCGGAAGCGTCCAAGCAGGCGCGGAAGCGTCCAAGCAGGCGCGGAAGCGTTCAAGCAGGCGCGGTAGCGTCCAAGCAGGCGCGGAAGCATGCAAGAAGGCGCCGAAGCGTCCAAGCGGGCGCGGAAGCGTCCAAGCAGGCGCGGAAGCGTCCAAGCAGGCGCGGAAGCGTCCAAGCAGGCTCGGTAGCGTACAAGCAGGCGCGGAAGCGTCCAAGCAGGCGTGGAAGCGTCCAAGCAGGCGCGGAAGCGTCCAAGCAGGCCCGGAAACGTCCAAGGAGGCGTGGAAGAGTCCAAGCAGGCGCGGCAGCATCTAAGCAGGCGCGGAAGCGTCCAAGCAGGCGCGGAAGCGTCCAAGCAGGCGCGGAAGCGTCCAAGCAGGCGCGGAAGCGTCCAAGCAGGCGTGGAAGAGTCGAAGCAGGCGCGGAAGCGTCCAAGCAGGCGGGGAAGCGTCCAAGCAGACGCGGAAGCGTCCAAGCAGGCGCGGAAGCGTCCAAGCAGGCGCGGAAGCGCCCAAGCAGGCGCGGAATCGTCCAAGCAGCCGCGGAAGCGTCCAAGCAGGCGCGGAAGCGTCCAAGCAGGCGCGGATCCGTGCAAGCAGGCGCGGAAGCGTCCAAGCAGGCGCGGAAGCGTCCAAGCAGGCGCGGAAGTGTTCAAGCAGGCGCGGTAGCGTCCAAGCAGGCGCGGAAGCATGCAAGAAGGCGCCGAAGCGTCCAAGCGGGCGCGGAAGCGTCCAAGCAGGCGCGGAAGCGTCCAAGCAGGCGCGGAAGCGTCCAAGCAGGCGCGGTAGCGTACAAGCAGGCGCGGAAGCGTCCAAGCAGGCGCGGAAACGTCCAAGGAGGCGTGGAAGAGTCCAAGCAGGCGCGGCAGCGTCTAAGCAGGCGCGGAAGCGTCCAAGCAGGCGCGGAAGCGTCCAAGCAGGCGCGGAAGCGTCCAAGCAGGCGCGGAAGCGTCCAAGCAAGCGCGGAAGCGTCCAAGCAGGCGTGGAAGAGTCGAAGCAGGCGCGGAAGCGTCCAAGCAGGCGGGGAAGCGTCCAAGCAGACGCGGAAGCGTCCAAGCAGGCGCGGAAGCGTGCAAGCAGGCGCGGAAGCGTCCAAGCAGGCGCGGAAGCGTCCAAGCAGGCGCGGAAGCGTGCAACCAGGAGCGGAAGCGTCCAAGCAGGCGCGGAAGCGTCCAACCAGGAGCGGAAGCGTCCAAGCAGGCGCGGATCCGTCCAAGCAGGCGCGGAAGCATCCAAGCAGGCGCGGAAGCGTCCAAGCAGTCGCGGAAGCGTCCAAGCAGGCGCGGAAGCGTCCAAGCAGGCGCGGAAGCGTCCAAGCAGGCGCGGAAGCGTGCAACCAGGCGCGGAAGCGTCCAAGCAGGCGCGGATCCGTGCAAGCAGGCGCGGAAGCGTCCAAGCAGGCGCGGAAGCGTCCAAGCAGGCGCGGAAGCGTTCAAGCAGGCGCGGTAGCGTCCAAGCAGGCGCGGAAGCATGCAAGAAGGCGCCGAAGCGTCCAAGCGGGCGCGGAAGCGTCCAAGCAGGCGCGGAAGCGTCCAAGCAGGCGCGGAAGCGTCCAAGCAGGCGCGGTAGCGTACAAGCAGGCGCGGAAGCGTCCAAGCAGGCGCGGAAGCGTCCAAGCAGGCGCGGAAGCGTCCAAGCAGGCCCGGAAACGTCCAAGGAGGCGTGGAAGAGTCCAAGCAGGCGCGGCAGCGTCTAAGCAGGCGCGGAAGCGTCCAAGCAGGCGCGGAAGCGTCCAAGCAGGCGCGGAAGCGTCCAAGCAGGCGCGGAAGCGTCCAAGCAGGCGTGGAAGAGTCGAAGCAGGCGCGGAAGCGTCCAAGCAGGCGGGGAAGCGTCCAAGCAGACGCGGAAGCGTCCAAGCAGGCGCGGAAGCGTCCAAGCAGGCGCGGAAGCGCCCAAGCAGTCGCTGAAGCGTCCAAGCTGGCGCGGTAGCGTGCAAGCAGTCGCGGAAGCGTCCAACCAGGCGCGGAAGCGTCCAAGCAGGCGCGGATCCGTGCAAGCAGGCGCGGAAGCGTCCAAGCAGGCGCGGAAGCGTCCAAGCAGGCGCGGAAGCGTCCAAGCAGGCGCGGATCCGTGCAAGTAGGCGCGGAAGCGTCCAAGCAGGCGCGGAAACGTCCAAGTAGGCGCGGCAGCATGCAAGAAGGCGCAGAAGAGTCCAAGAAGGCGCGGTAGCGTCCAAGCAGGCGCGGAAACGTCCAAGCAGGCGCGCAAGCGTCCAAGCAGGCGCGGAAGCGCCCAAGCAGGCGCGGAATCGTCCAAGCAGGCGCGGAAGCGTCCAAGCAGGCGCGGAAGCGTCCAAGCAGGCGCGGAAGCGTCCAAGCAGGCGCGGATCCGTGCAAGTAGGCGCGGAAGCGTCCAAGCAGGCGCGGATCCGTGCAAGCAGGCGCGGAAGCGTCCAAGCAGGCGCGGAAGCGTCCAAGCAGGCGGGGAAGCGTCCAAGCAGACGCGGAAGCGTCCAAGCAGGCGCGGAAGCGTCCAAGCAGGCGCGGAAGCGCCCAAGCAGGCGCGGAATCGTCCAAGCAGCCGCGGAAGCGTCCAAGCAGGCGCGGAAGCGTCCAAGCAGCCGCGGAAACGTCCAAGTAGGCGCGGAAGCATGCAAGAAGGCGCAGAACAGTCCAAGCAGGCGCGGAAGCGTCCAAGCAGTCGCTGAAGCGTCCAAGCTGGCGCGGTAGCGTGCAAGCAGTCGCGGAAGCGTCCAACCAGGCGCGGAAGCGTCCAAGCAGGCGCGGAAGCGTCCAAGCAGTCGCAGAAGCGTCCAAGCAGGCGCGGTAGCGTCCAACCAGGCGCGGAAGCGTCCAAGCAGTCGCGGAAGCGTCCAAGCAGGCGCGGAAACGTCCAAGTAGGCGCGGCAGCATGCAAGAAGGCGCAGAAGAGTCCAAGCAGGCGCGGAAACGTCCAAGCAGGCGGGGAAGCATGCAAGCAGGCGCGGAAGCGTCCAAGCAGGCGCGGAAACGTCCAAGTAGGCGCGGCAGCATGCAAGCAGTCGCGGAAGCGTCCAAGCAGGCGCGGAAGCGTCCAAGCAGGCGCGGAAGCGTCCAAGCAGGCGCGGAAGCGTCCAAGCAGGCGCGGAAGCGTCCAAGCAGGCGCGGATCCGTGCAAGTAGGCGCGGAAGCGTCCAAGCAGGCGCGGAAACGTCCAAGTAGGCGCGGCAGCATGCAAGAAGGCGCAGAAGAGTCCAAGAAGGCGCGGTAGCGTCCAAGCAGGCGCGGAAACGTCCAAGTAGGCGCAAGCATGCAAGAAGGCGCAGAAGAGTCCAAGCAGGCGCGGAAGCGTCCAAGCAGTCGCGGAAGCGTCCAAGCAGGCGCGGAAACGTCCAAGTAGGCGCAAGCATGCAAGAAGGCGCAGAAGAGTCCAAGCAGGCGCGGAAGCGTCCAAGCAGTCGCGGAAGCGTCCAAGCAGGCGCGGAAGCGTCCAAGCAGGCGCGTAAGCGTCCAAGCAGTCTCGGGAGCGTCCAAGCAGGCGCGGAAGCGTCCAAGCAGGCGCGGTAGCGTCCAAGCAGGCGCGGAAGCGTCCAAGCAGGCGCAGAACCGTGCAAGCAGGCGCGGAAGCGTCCAAGCAGGCGCGGAAGCATGCAAGAAGACGCGGAAGCGTCCAAGCAGGCGCGGAAGCGTCCAAGCAGGCGCGGAAGCGTGCAACCAGGCGCGGAAGCGTCCAAGCAGGCGCGGATCCGTGCAAGCAGGCGCGGAAGCGTCCAAGCAGGCGCGGAATCGTCCAAGCAGCCGCGGAAGCGTCCAAGCAGGCGCGGAAGCGTCCAAGCAGCCGCGGAAACGTCCAAGTAGGCGCGGAAGCATGCAAGAAGGCGCAGAACAGTCCAAGCAGGCGCGGAAGCGTCCAAGCAGGCGCGGAAGCGTGCAACCAGGCGCGGAAGCGTCCAAGCAGGCGCGGATCCGTGCAAGCAGGCGCGGAAGCGTCCAAGCAGGCGCGGAAGCGTCCAAGCAGGCGCGGAAGCGTTCAAGCAGGCGCGGTAGCGTCCAAGCAGGCGCGGAAGCATGCAAGAAGGCGCGGAAGCGTCCAAGCAGGCGCGTAAGCGTCCAAGCAGGCTCGGAAGCGTCCAAGCAGGCGCGGAAGCGTCCAAGAAGGCGCGGTAGCGTCCAAGCAGGCGCGGAAACGTCCAAGTAGGCGCGGAAGCATGCAAGAAGGCGCAGAACAGTCCAAGCAGGCGCGGAAGCGTCCAAGCAGTCGCTGAAGCGTCCAAGCTGGCGCGGTAGCGTGCAAGCAGTCGCGGAAGCGTCCAACCAGGCGCGGAAGCGTCCAAGCAGGCGCGGAAGCGTCCAAGCAGTCGCAGAAGCGTCCAAGCAGGCGCGGTAGCGTCCAACCAGGCGCGGAAGCGTCCAAGCAGTCGCGGAAGCGTCCAAGCAGGCGCGGAAACGTCCAAGTAGGCGCGGCAGCATGCAAGAAGGCGCAGAAGAGTCCAAGCAGGCGCGGAAACGTCCAAGCAGGCGGGGAAGCATGCAAGCAGGCGCGGAAGCGTCCAAGCAGGCGCGGAAACGTCCAAGTAGGCGCGGCAGCATGCAAGCAGTCGCGGAAGCGTCCAAGCAGGCGCGGAAGCGTCCAAGCAGGCGCGGAAGCGTCCAAGCAGGCTCGGTAGCGTACAAGCAGGCGCGGAAGCGTCCAAGCAGGCGCGGAAGCGTCCAAGCAGGCGCGGAAGCGTCCAAGCAGGCGCGGATCCGTGCAAGTAGGCGCGGAAGCGTCCAAGCAGGCGCGGAAACGTCCAAGTAGGCGCGGCAGCATGCAAGAAGGCGCAGAAGAGTCCAAGAAGGCGCGGTAGCGTCCAAGCAGGCGCGGAAACGTCCAAGTAGGCGCAAGCATGCAAGAAGGCGCAGAAGAGTCCAAGCAGGCGCGGAAGCGTCCAAGCAGTCGCGGAAGCGTCCAAGCAGGCGCGGAAACGTCCAAGTAGGCGCAAGCATGCAAGAAGGCGCAGAAGAGTCCAAGCAGGCGCGGAAGCGTCCAAGCAGTCGCGGAAGCGTCCAAGCAGGCGCGGAAGCGTCCAAGCAGGCGCGTAAGCGTCCAAGCAGTCTCGGGAGCGTCCAAGCAGGCGCGGAAGCGTCCAAGCAGGCGCGGTAGCGTCCAAGCAGGCGCGGAAGCGTCCAAGCAGGCGCAGAACCGTGCAAGCAGGCGCGGAAGCATCCAAGCAGGCGCGGAAGCATGCAAGAAGACGCGGAAGCGTCCAAGCAGGCGCGGAAGCGTCCAAGCAGGCGCGGAAGCGTGCAACCAGGCGCGGAAGCGTCCAAGCAGGCGCGGATCCGTGCAAGCAGGCGCGGAAGCGTCCAAGCAGGCGCGGAAGCGTCCAAGCAGGCGCGGAAGCGTTCAAGCAGGCGCGGTAGCGTCCAAGCAGGCGCGGAAGCATGCAAGAAGGCGCCGAAGCGTCCAAGCGGGCGCGGAAGCGTCCAAGCAGGCGCGGAAGCGTCCAAGCAGGCGCGGAAGCGTCCAAGCAGGCTCGGTAGCGTACAAGCAGGCGCGGAAGCGTCCAAGCAGGCGCGGAAGCGTCCAAGCAGGCGCGGAAGCGTCCAAGCAGGCCCGGAAACGTCCAAGGAGGCGTGGAAGAGTCCAAGCAGGCGCGGCAGCGTCTAAGCAGGCGCGGAAGCGTCCAAGCAGGCGCGGAAGCGTCCAAGCAGGCGCGGAAGCGTCCAAGCAGGCGCGGAAGCGTCCAAGCAGGCGTGGAAGAGTCGAAGCAGGCGCGGAAGCGTCCAAGCAGGCGGGGAAGCGTCCAAGCAGACGCGGAAGCGTCCAAGCAGGCGCGGAAGCGTCCAAGCAGGCGCGGAAGCGCCCAAGCAGGCGCGGAATCGTCCAAGCAGCCGCGGAAGCGTCCAAGCAGGCGCGGAAGCGTCCAAGCAGCCGCGGAAACGTCCAAGTAGGCGCGGAAGCATGCAAGAAGGCGCAGAACAGTCCAAGCAGGCGCGGAAGCGTCCAAGCAGGCGCGGAAGCGTGCAACCAGGCGCGGAAGCGTCCAAGCAGGCGCGGATCCGTGCAAGCAGGCGCGGAAGCGTCCAAGCAGGCGCGGAAGCGTCCAAGCAGGCGCGGAAGCGTTCAAGCAGGCGCGGTAGCGTCCAAGCAGGCGCGGAAGCATGCAAGAAGGCGCGGAAGCGTCCAAGCAGGCGCGTAAGCGTCCAAGCAGGCTCGGAAGCGTCCAAGCAGGCGCGGAAGCGTCCAAGAAGGCGCGGTAGCGTCCAAGCAGGCGCGGAAACGTCCAAGTAGGCGCGGAAGCATGCAAGAAGGCGCAGAACAGTCCAAGCAGGCGCGGAAGCGTCCAAGCAGTCGCTGAAGCGTCCAAGCTGGCGCGGTAGCGTGCAAGCAGTCGCGGAAGCGTCCAACCAGGCGCGGAAGCGTCCAAGCAGGCGCGGAAGCGTCCAAGCAGTCGCAGAAGCGTCCAAGCAGGCGCGGTAGCGTCCAACCAGGCGCGGAAGCGTCCAAGCAGTCGCGGAAGCGTCCAAGCAGGCGCGGAAACGTCCAAGTAGGCGCGGCAGCATGCAAGAAGGCGCAGAAGAGTCCAAGCAGGCGCGGAAACGTCCAAGCAGGCGGGGAAGCATGCAAGCAGGCGCGGAAGCGTCCAAGCAGGCGCGGAAACGTCCAAGTAGGCGCGGCAGCATGCAAGCAGTCGCGGAAGCGTCCAAGCAGGCGCGGAAGCGTCCAAGCAGGCGCGGAAGCGTCCAAGCAGGCGCGGAAGCGTCCAAGCAGGCGCGGATCCGTGCAAGTAGGCGCGGAAGCGTCCAAGCAGGCGCGGAAACGTCCAAGTAGGCGCGGCAGCATGCAAGAAGGCGCAGAAGAGTCCAAGCAGGCGAGGAAGCGTCCAAGCAGGCGCGGAAGCGTCCAAGCAGGCGCGGATCCGTGCAAGTAGGCGCGGAAGCGTCCAAGCAGGCGCGGAAACGTCCAAGTAGGCGCGGCAGCATGCAAGAAGGCGCAGAAGAGTCCAAGCAGGCGAGGAAGCGTCCAAGCAGTCGCGGAAGCGTCCAAGCAGGCGGGGAAGCATGCACGCAGGCGCGGAAGCGTCCAAGCAGGCGCGGAAACGTCCAAGTAGGCGCGGCAGCATGCAAGAAGGCGCAGAAGAGTCCAAGCAGGCGCGGAAACGTCCAAGCAGGCGCGGAAACGTCCAAGCAGGCGGGGAAGCATGCAAGCAGGCGCGGAAGCGTCCAAGCAGGCGCGGAAACGTCCAAGTAGGCGCGGCAGCATGCAAGAAGGCGCAGAAGAGTCCAAGCAGGCGCGAAAGCGTCCAAGCAGTCGCGGAAGCGTCCAAGCAGGCGCGGTAGCGTCCAAGCAGGCGCGGTAGCGTCCAAGCAGGCGCGGTAGCGTCCAAGCAGGCGGGGAAGCATGCAAGCAGGCGCGGTAGCGTCCAACCAGGCGCGGTAGCGTCCAAGCAGGCGCGGAAGCGTCCAAGCAGGCGCGGAAGCGTCCAAGCAGGCGCGGAAGCGTCCAAGCAGGCGCGCAAGCGTCCAAGCAGGCGTGGAAGAGTCCATGCAGGCGCGGAAGCGTCCAAGCAGGCGCGGAAGCGTCCAAGCAGACGCGGAATCGTCCAAGAATGCGCGGAAGCGTCCAAGCAGGCGCGGTAACGTCCAAGCAGGCGCGGAAGCGTCCAAGCAGGCGCGGAAGCGTGCAACCAGGCGCGGAAGCGTCCAAGCTGGCGCGGAAGCGTCCAAGCAGGCGCGGATCCGTGAAAGCAGGCGCGGAAGCGTCCAAGCAGGCGCGGAAGCGTCCAAGCAGGCGCGCAAGCGTCCAAGCAGGCGTGGAAGAGTCCATGCAGGCGCGGAAGCGTCCAAGCAGGCGCGGAAGCGTCCAAGCAGGCGCGGAAGCGTCCAAGCAGGCGCGGAAGCGCCCAAGCAGGCGCGGAATCGTCCAAGCAGCCGCGGAAGCGTCCAAGCAGGCGCGGAAGCGTCCAAGCAGCCGCGGAAACGTCCAAGTAGGCGCGGAAGCATGCAAGAAGGCGCAGAACAGTCCAAGCAGGCGCGGAAGCGTCCAAGCAGGCGCGGAAGCGTGCAACCAGGCGCGGAAGCGTCCAAGCAGGCGCGGATCCGTGCAAGCAGGCGCGGAAGCGTCCAAGCAGGCGCGGAAGCGTCCAAGCAGGCGCGGAAGCGTTCAAGCAGGCGCGGTAGCGTCCAAGCAGGCGCGGAAGCATGCAAGAAGGCGCGGAAGCGTCCAAGCAGGCGCGTAAGCGTCCAAGCAGGCTCGGAAGCGTCCAAGCAGGCGCGGAAGCGTCCAAGAAGGCGCGGTAGCGTCCAAGCAGGCGCGGAAACGTCCAAGTAGGCGCGGAAGCATGCAAGAAGGCGCAGAACAGTCCAAGCAGGCGCGGAAGCGTCCAAGCAGTCGCTGAAGCGTCCAAGCTGGCGCGGTAGCGTGCAAGCAGTCGCGGAAGCGTCCAACCAGGCGCGGAAGCGTCCAAGCAGGCGCGGAAGCGTCCAAGCAGTCGCAGAAGCGTCCAAGCAGGCGCGGTAGCGTCCAACCAGGCGCGGAAGCGTCCAAGCAGTCGCGGAAGCGTCCAAGCAGGCGCGGAAACGTCCAAGTAGGCGCGGCAGCATGCAAGAAGGCGCAGAAGAGTCCAAGCAGGCGCGGAAACGTCCAAGCAGGCGGGGAAGCATGCAAGCAGGCGCGGAAGCGTCCAAGCAGGCGCGGAAACGTCCAAGTAGGCGCGGCAGCATGCAAGCAGTCGCGGAAGCGTCCAAGCAGGCGCGGAAGCGTCCAAGCAGGCGCGGAAGCGTCCAAGCAGGCTCGGTAGCGTACAAGCAGGCGCGGAAGCGTCCAAGCAGGCGCGGAAGCGTCCAAGCAGGCGCGGAAGCGTCCAAGCAGGCGCGGATCCGTGCAAGTAGGCGCGGAAGCGTCCAAGCAGGCGCGGAAACGTCCAAGTAGGCGCGGCAGCATGCAAGAAGGCGCAGAAGAGTCCAAGAAGGCGCGGTAGCGTCCAAGCAGGCGCGGAAACGTCCAAGTAGGCGCAAGCATGCAAGAAGGCGCAGAAGAGTCCAAGCAGGCGCGGAAGCGTCCAAGCAGTCGCGGAAGCGTCCAAGCAGGCGCGGAAACGTCCAAGTAGGCGCAAGCATGCAAGAAGGCGCAGAAGAGTCCAAGCAGGCGCGGAAGCGTCCAAGCAGTCGCGGAAGCGTCCAAGCAGGCGCGGAAGCGTCCAAGCAGGCGCGTAAGCGTCCAAGCAGTCTCGGGAGCGTCCAAGCAGGCGCGGAAGCGTCCAAGCAGGCGCGGTAGCGTCCAAGCAGGCGCGGAAGCGTCCAAGCAGGCGCAGAACCGTGCAAGCAGGCGCGGAAGCGTCCAAGCAGGCGCGGAAGCATGCAAGAAGACGCGGAAGCGTCCAAGCAGGCGCGGAAGCGTCCAAGCAGGCGCGGAAGCGTGCAACCAGGCGCGGAAGCGTCCAAGCAGGCGCGGATCCGTGCAAGCAGGCGCGGAAGCGTCCAAGCAGGCGCGGAAGCGTCCAAGCAGGCGCGGAAGCGTTCAAGCAGGCGCGGTAGCGTCCAAGCAGGCGCGGAAGCATGCAAGAAGGCGCCGAAGCGTCCAAGCGGGCGCGGAAGCGTCCAAGCAGGCGCGGAAGCGTCCAAGCAGGCGCGGAAGCGTCCAAGCAGGCTCGGTAGCGTACAAGCAGGCGCGGAAGCGTCCAAGCAGGCGCGGAAGCGTCCAAGCAGGCGCGGAAGCGTCCAAGCAGGCCCGGAAACGTCCAAGGAGGCGTGGAAGAGTCCAAGCAGGCGCGGCAGCGTCTAAGCAGGCGCGGAAGCGTCCAAGCAGGCGCGGAAGCGTCCAAGCAGGCGCGGAAGCGTCCAAGCAGGCGCGGAAGCGTCCAAGCAGGCGTGGAAGAGTCGAAGCAGGCGCGGAAGCGTCCAAGCAGGCGGGGAAGCGTCCAAGCAGACGCGGAAGCGTCCAAGCAGGCGCGGAAGCGTCCAAGCAGGCGCGGAAGCGCCCAAGCAGGCGCGGAATCGTCCAAGCAGCCGCGGAAGCGTCCAAGCAGGCGCGGAAGCGTCCAAGCAGCCGCGGAAACGTCCAAGTAGGCGCGGAAGCATGCAAGAAGGCGCAGAACAGTCCAAGCAGGCGCGGAAGCGTCCAAGCAGGCGCGGAAGCGTGCAACCAGGCGCGGAAGCGTCCAAGCAGGCGCGGATCCGTGCAAGCAGGCGCGGAAGCGTCCAAGCAGGCGCGGAAGCGTCCAAGCAGGCGCGGAAGCGTTCAAGCAGGCGCGGTAGCGTCCAAGCAGGCGCGGAAGCATGCAAGAAGGCGCGGAAGCGTCCAAGCAGGCGCGTAAGCGTCCAAGCAGGCTCGGAAGCGTCCAAGCAGGCGCGGAAGCGTCCAAGAAGGCGCGGTAGCGTCCAAGCAGGCGCGGAAACGTCCAAGTAGGCGCGGAAGCATGCAAGAAGGCGCAGAACAGTCCAAGCAGGCGCGGAAGCGTCCAAGCAGTCGCTGAAGCGTCCAAGCTGGCGCGGTAGCGTGCAAGCAGTCGCGGAAGCGTCCAACCAGGCGCGGAAACGTCCAAGTAGGCGCGGCAGCATGCAAGAAGGCGCAGAAGAGTCCAAGCAGGCGCGGAAACGTCCAAGCAGGCGGGGAAGCATGCAAGCAGGCGCGGAAGCGTCCAAGCAGGCGCGGAAACGTCCAAGTAGGCGCGGCAGCATGCAAGCAGTCGCGGAAGCGTCCAAGCAGGCGCGGAAGCGTCCAAGCAGGCGCGGAAGCGTCCAAGCAGGCGCGGAAGCGTCCAAGCAGGCGCGGATCCGTGCAAGTAGGCGCGGAAGCGTCCAAGCAGGCGCGGAAACGTCCAAGTAGGCGCGGCAGCATGCAAGAAGGCGCAGAAGAGTCCAAGCAGGCGAGGAAGCGTCCAAGCAGGCGCGGAAGCGTCCAAGCAGGCGCGGATCCGTGCAAGTAGGCGCGGAAGCGTCCAAGCAGGCGCGGAAACGTCCAAGTAGGCGCGGCAGCATGCAAGAAGGCGCAGAAGAGTCCAAGCAGGCGAGGAAGCGTCCAAGCAGTCGCGGAAGCGTCCAAGCAGGCGGGGAAGCATGCACGCAGGCGCGGAAGCGTCCAAGCAGGCGCGGAAACGTCCAAGTAGGCGCGGCAGCATGCAAGAAGGCGCAGAAGAGTCCAAGCAGGCGCGGAAACGTCCAAGCAGGCGCGGAAACGTCCAAGCAGGCGGGGAAGCATGCAAGCAGGCGCGGAAGCGTCCAAGCAGGCGCGGAAACGTCCAAGTAGGCGCGGCAGCATGCAAGAAGGCGCAGAAGAGTCCAAGCAGGCGCGAAAGCGTCCAAGCAGTCGCGGAAGCGTCCAAGCAGGCGCGGTAGCGTCCAAGCAGGCGCGGTAGCGTCCAAGCAGGCGCGGTAGCGTCCAAGCAGGCGGGGAAGCATGCAAGCAGGCGCGGTAGCGTCCAACCAGGCGCGGTAGCGTCCAAGCAGGCGCGGAAGCGTCCAAGCAGGCGCGGAAGCGTCCAAGCAGGCGCGGAAGCGTCCAAGCAGGCGCGCAAGCGTCCAAGCAGGCGTGGAAGAGTCCATGCAGGCGCGGAAGCGTCCAAGCAGGCGCGGAAGCGTCCAAGCAGACGCGGAATCGTCCAAGAATGCGCGGAAGCGTCCAAGCAGGCGCGGTAACGTCCAAGCAGGCGCGGAAGCGTCCAAGCAGGCGCGGAAGCGTGCAACCAGGCGCGGAAGCGTCCAAGCTGGCGCGGAAGCGTCCAAGCAGGCGCGGATCCGTGAAAGCAGGCGCGGAAGCGTCCAAGCAGGCGCGGAAGCGTCCAAGCAGGCGCGGTAGCGTCCAAGCAGTCGCGGAAGCGTCCAAGCAGGCGCGGTAGCGTCCAAGCAGGCGCGGAAACTTCCAAGTAGGCGCGGAAGCATGCAAGAAGGCGCAGAAGCGTCCAAGCAGGCGCGGAAGCGTCCAAGCAGGCGCGGAAGCTTCCAAGCAGGCGCGGAAGCGTCCAAGCAGGCGCGGATGCGTCCAAGCAGTCGCGGAAGCGTCCAAGCAGGCGCGGAAGCGCCCAAGCAGGCGCAGAAGCGTCTAAGCAGGCGCGGAAGCGTCCAAGTAGGCGCGGAAGCGTCCAAGGAGGCGCGGAAACGTCCAAGGAGGCGTGGAAGAGTCCAAGCAGGCGCGGCAGCGTCTAAGCAGGCGCGGAAGCGTCCAAGCAGGCGCGGAAGCGTCCAAGCAGGCGCGGAAGCGTCCAAGCAGGCGCGGAAGCGTCCAAGCAGGCGCGGAAGCGTGCAACCAGGCGCGGAAGCGTCCAAGCAGGCGCGGAAGCGTCCAAGCAGCCGCTGAAGCGTCCAAGCTGGCGCGGTAGCGTCCAAGCAGGCGCGGAAACGTCCAAGTAGGCGCGGAAACATCCAAGCAGTCGCGGAAGCGTCCAAGCAGGCGCGGAAGCGTCCAAGCAGGCGCGGAAGCGTGCAACCAGGCGCGGAAGCGTCCAAGCAGGCGCGGATCCGTGAAAGCAGGCGCGGAAGCGTCCAAGCAGGCGCGGAAGCGTCCAAGCAGGCGCGGAAGCGTCCAAGCAGCGCTGAAGCGTCCAAGCTGGCGCGGTAGCGTCCAAGCAGGCGCGGAAACGTCCAAGCAGGCGCGGAAGCGTCCAAGCAGCGCTGAAGCGTCCAAGCTGGCGCGGTAGCGTCCAAGCAGGCGCGGAAACGTCCAAGTAGGCGCGGAAGCATCCAAGCAGTCGCGGAAGCGTCCAAGCAGGCGCGGAAGCGTCCAAGCAGGCGCGGAAGCGTGCAACCAGGCGCGGAAGCGTCCAAGCTGGCGCGGAAGCGTTCAAGCAGGCGCGGTAGCGTCCAAGCAGGCGCGGAAGCGTCCAAGCAGTCGCGGAAGCGTCTAAGCAGGCGCGGTAGCGTCCAAGCAGGCGCGGAAACGTCCAAGCAGGCGCGGAAGCATGCAAGAAGACGCAGAAGCGTCCAGGCAGGCGCGGAAGCGACCAAGCAGTCGCGGTAGCGTCCAACCAGGCGCGGAAGCGTCCAAGAAGTCGCGGAAGCGTCCAAACAGGCGCGGAAGATTGCAAGAAGAAGCAGAATAGTCCAAGCAGGCGCGGAAGCGTACAAGCAGTCGCGGAAGCGTCCAAGCAGGCGCGGTAGCGTCCAAGCAGTCGCGGAAGAGTCCAAGCAGGCGCGGCAGCGTCCAAGCAGGCGCGGAAACGTCCAAGCAGGCGCGGAAGCATGCAAGAAGACGCAGAAGCGTCCAGGCAGGCGCGGAAGCGACCAAGCAGTCGCGGTAGCGTCCAACCAGGCGCGGAAGCGTCCAAGAAGTCGCGGAAGGGTCCAAACAGGCGCGGAAGAATGCAAGAAGACGCAGAATAGTCCAAGCAGGCGCGGAAGCGTACAAGCAGTCGCGGAAGCGTCCAAGCAGGCGCGGTAGCGTCCAAGCAGTCGCGGAAGAGTCCAAGCAGCCGCGGCAGCGTCCAAGCAGGCGCGGAAACGTCCAAGCAGGCGCGGAAGCATGCAAGAAGACGCAGAAGAGTCCAAGCAGGCGCGGAAGCGTCCAAGCAGCCGGGGAAGCATGCAAGCAGGCGGGGAAGCGTCCAAGCAGGCGCGGAAGCGTCCAAGCAGGCGCGGAAGCGTGCAACCAGGAGCGGAAGCGTCCAAGCAGGCGCGGAAGCGTCCAACCAGGAGCGGAAGCGTCCAAGCAGGCGCGGATCCGTCCAAGCAGGCGCGGAAGCGTCCAAGCAGGCGCGGAAGCGTCCAAGCAGGCGCGGAAGCGTCCAAGCAGGCGCGGAAGCGTCCAAGCAGGCGCGGAAGCGTCCAAGCAGGCGCGGAAGCGTGCAACCAGGCGCGGAAGCGTCCAAGCAGGCGCGGATCCGTGCAAGCAGGCGCGGAAGCGTCCAAGCAGGCGCGGAAGCGTCCAAGCAGGCGCGGAAGCGTCCAAGCAGGCGCGGAAGCGTCCAAGCAGGCGCGGAAGCGTCCAAGCAGGCGCGGATCCGTGCAAGTAGGCGCGGAAGCGTCCAAGCAGGCGCGGAAACGTCCAAGTAGGCGCGGCAGCATGCAAGAAGGCGCAGAAGAGTCCAAGCAGGCGAGGAAGCGTCCAAGCAGGCGCGGAAGCGTCCAAGCAGGCGCGGATCCGTGCAAGTAGGCGCGGAAGCGTCCAAGCAGGCGCGGAAACGTCCAAGTAGGCGCGGCAGCATGCAAGAAGGCGCAGAAGAGTCCAAGCAGGCGAGGAAGCGTCCAAGCAGTCGCGGAAGCGTCCAAGCAGGCGGGGAAGCATGCACGCAGGCGCGGAAGCGTCCAAGCAGGCGCGGAAACGTCCAAGTAGGCGCGGCAGCATGCAAGAAGGCGCAGAAGAGTCCAAGCAGGCGCGGAAACGTCCAAGCAGGCGCGGAAACGTCCAAGCAGGCGGGGAAGCATGCAAGCAGGCGCGGAAGCGTCCAAGCAGGCGCGGAAACGTCCAAGTAGGCGCGGCAGCATGCAAGAAGGCGCAGAAGAGTCCAAGCAGGCGCGAAAGCGTCCAAGCAGTCGCGGAAGCGTCCAAGCAGGCGCGGTAGCGTCCAAGCAGGCGCGGTAGCGTCCAAGCAGGCGCGGTAGCGTCCAAGCAGGCGGGGAAGCATGCAAGCAGGCGCGGTAGCGTCCAACCAGGCGCGGTAGCGTCCAAGCAGGCGCGGAAGCGTCCAAGCAGGCGCGGAAGCGTCCAAGCAGGCGCGGAAGCGTCCAAGCAGGCGCGCAAGCGTCCAAGCAGGCGTGGAAGAGTCCATGCAGGCGCGGAAGCGTCCAAGCAGGCGCGGAAGCGTCCAAGCAGACGCGGAATCGTCCAAGAATGCGCGGAAGCGTCCAAGCAGGCGCGGTAACGTCCAAGCAGGCGCGGAAGCGTCCAAGCAGGCGCGGAAGCGTGCAACCAGGCGCGGAAGCGTCCAAGCTGGCGCGGAAGCGTCCAAGCAGGCGCGGATCCGTGAAAGCAGGCGCGGAAGCGTCCAAGCAGGCGCGGAAGCGTCCAAGCAGGCGCGCAAGCGTCCAAGCAGGCGTGGAAGAGTCCATGCAGGCGCGGAAGCGTCCAAGCAGGCGCGGAAGCGTCCAAGCAGGCGCGGAAGCGTCCAAGCAGGCGCGGAAGCGCCCAAGCAGGCGCGGAATCGTCCAAGCAGCCGCGGAAGCGTCCAAGCAGGCGCGGAAGCGTCCAAGCAGCCGCGGAAACGTCCAAGTAGGCGCGGAAGCATGCAAGAAGGCGCAGAACAGTCCAAGCAGGCGCGGAAGCGTCCAAGCAGGCGCGGAAGCGTGCAACCAGGCGCGGAAGCGTCCAAGCAGGCGCGGATCCGTGCAAGCAGGCGCGGAAGCGTCCAAGCAGGCGCGGAAGCGTCCAAGCAGGCGCGGAAGCGTTCAAGCAGGCGCGGTAGCGTCCAAGCAGGCGCGGAAGCATGCAAGAAGGCGCGGAAGCGTCCAAGCAGGCGCGTAAGCGTCCAAGCAGGCTCGGAAGCGTCCAAGCAGGCGCGGAAGCGTCCAAGAAGGCGCGGTAGCGTCCAAGCAGGCGCGGAAACGTCCAAGTAGGCGCGGAAGCATGCAAGAAGGCGCAGAACAGTCCAAGCAGGCGCGGAAGCGTCCAAGCAGTCGCTGAAGCGTCCAAGCTGGCGCGGTAGCGTGCAAGCAGTCGCGGAAGCGTCCAACCAGGCGCGGAAGCGTCCAAGCAGGCGCGGAAGCGTCCAAGCAGTCGCAGAAGCGTCCAAGCAGGCGCGGTAGCGTCCAACCAGGCGCGGAAGCGTCCAAGCAGTCGCGGAAGCGTCCAAGCAGGCGCGGAAACGTCCAAGTAGGCGCGGCAGCATGCAAGAAGGCGCAGAAGAGTCCAAGCAGGCGCGGAAACGTCCAAGCAGGCGGGGAAGCATGCAAGCAGGCGCGGAAGCGTCCAAGCAGGCGCGGAAACGTCCAAGTAGGCGCGGCAGCATGCAAGCAGTCGCGGAAGCGTCCAAGCAGGCGCGGAAGCGTCCAAGCAGGCGCGGAAGCGTCCAAGCAGGCTCGGTAGCGTACAAGCAGGCGCGGAAGCGTCCAAGCAGGCGCGGAAGCGTCCAAGCAGGCGCGGAAGCGTCCAAGCAGGCGCGGATCCGTGCAAGTAGGCGCGGAAGCGTCCAAGCAGGCGCGGAAACGTCCAAGTAGGCGCGGCAGCATGCAAGAAGGCGCAGAAGAGTCCAAGAAGGCGCGGTAGCGTCCAAGCAGGCGCGGAAACGTCCAAGTAGGCGCAAGCATGCAAGAAGGCGCAGAAGAGTCCAAGCAGGCGCGGAAGCGTCCAAGCAGTCGCGGAAGCGTCCAAGCAGGCGCGGAAACGTCCAAGTAGGCGCAAGCATGCAAGAAGGCGCAGAAGAGTCCAAGCAGGCGCGGAAGCGTCCAAGCAGTCGCGGAAGCGTCCAAGCAGGCGCGGAAGCGTCCAAGCAGGCGCGTAAGCGTCCAAGCAGTCTCGGGAGCGTCCAAGCAGGCGCGGAAGCGTCCAAGCAGGCGCGGTAGCGTCCAAGCAGGCGCGGAAGCGTCCAAGCAGGCGCAGAACCGTGCAAGCAGGCGCGGAAGCGTCCAAGCAGGCGCGGAAGCATGCAAGAAGACGCGGAAGCGTCCAAGCAGGCGCGGAAGCGTCCAAGCAGGCGCGGAAGCGTGCAACCAGGCGCGGAAGCGTCCAAGCAGGCGCGGATCCGTGCAAGCAGGCGCGGAAGCGTCCAAGCAGGCGCGGAAGCGTCCAAGCAGGCGCGGAAGCGTTCAAGCAGGCGCGGTAGCGTCCAAGCAGGCGCGGAAGCATGCAAGAAGGCGCCGAAGCGTCCAAGCGGGCGCGGAAGCGTCCAAGCAGGCGCGGAAGCGTCCAAGCAGGCGCGGAAGCGTCCAAGCAGGCTCGGTAGCGTACAAGCAGGCGCGGAAGCGTCCAAGCAGGCGCGGAAGCGTCCAAGCAGGCGCGGAAGCGTCCAAGCAGGCCCGGAAACGTCCAAGGAGGCGTGGAAGAGTCCAAGCAGGCGCGGCAGCGTCTAAGCAGGCGCGGAAGCGTCCAAGCAGGCGCGGAAGCGTCCAAGCAGGCGCGAAAGCGTCCAAGCAGGCGCGGAAGCGTCCAAGCAGGCGTGGAAGAGTCGAAGCAGGCGCGGAAGCGTCCAAGCAGGCGGGGAAGCGTCCAAGCAGACGCGGAAGCGTCCAAGCAGGCGCGGAAGCGTCCAAGCAGGCGCGGAAGCGCCCAAGCAGGCGCGGAATCGTCCAAGCAGCCGCGGAAGCGTCCAAGCAGGCGCGGAAGCGTCCAAGCAGCCGCGGAAACGTCCAAGTAGGCGCGGAAGCATGCAAGAAGGCGCAGAACAGTCCAAGCAGGCGCGGAAGCGTCCAAGCAGGCGCGGAAGCGTGCAACCAGGCGCGGAAGCGTCCAAGCAGGCGCGGATCCGTGCAAGCAGGCGCGGAAGCGTCCAAGCAGGCGCGGAAGCGTCCAAGCAGGCGCGGAAGCGTTCAAGCAGGCGCGGTAGCGTCCAAGCAGGCGCGGAAGCATGCAAGAAGGCGCGGAAGCGTCCAAGCAGGCGCGTAAGCGTCCAAGCAGGCTCGGAAGCGTCCAAGCAGGCGCGGAAGCGTCCAAGAAGGCGCGGTAGCGTCCAAGCAGGCGCGGAAACGTCCAAGTAGGCGCGGAAGCATGCAAGAAGGCGCAGAACAGTCCAAGCAGGCGCGGAAGCGTCCAAGCAGTCGCGGAAGCGTCCAAGCAGGCGCGGAAACGTCCAAGTAGGCGCAAGCATGCAAGAAGGCGCAGAAGAGTCCAAGCAGGCGCGGAAGCGTCCAAGCAGTCGCGGAAGCGTCCAAGCAGGCGCGGAAGCGTCCAAGCAGGCGCGTAAGCGTCCAAGCAGTCTCGGGAGCGTCCAAGCAGGCGCGGAAGCGTCCAAGCAGGCGCGGTAGCGTCCAAGCAGGCGCGGAAGCGTCCAAGCAGGCGCAGAACCGTGCAAGCAGGCGCGGAAGCATCCAAGCAGGCGCGGAAGCATGCAAGAAGACGCGGAAGCGTCCAAGCAGGCGCGGAAGCGTCCAAGCAGGCGCGGAAGCGTGCAACCAGGCGCGGAAGCGTCCAAGCAGGCGCGGATCCGTGCAAGCAGGCGCGGAAGCGTCCAAGCAGGCGCGGAAGCGTCCAAGCAGGCGCGGAAGCGTTCAAGCAGGCGCGGTAGCGTCCAAGCAGGCGCGGAAGCATGCAAGAAGGCGCCGAAGCGTCCAAGCGGGCGCGGAAGCGTCCAAGCAGGCGCGGAAGCGTCCAAGCAGGCGCGGAAGCGTCCAAGCAGGCTCGGTAGCGTACAAGCAGGCGCGGAAGCGTCCAAGCAGGCGCGGAAGCGTCCAAGCAGGCGCGGAAGCGTCCAAGCAGGCCCGGAAACGTCCAAGGAGGCGTGGAAGAGTCCAAGCAGGCGCGGCAGCGTCTAAGCAGGCGCGGAAGCGTCCAAGCAGGCGCGGAAGCGTCCAAGCAGGCGCGGAAGCGTCCAAGCAGGCGCGGAAGCGTCCAAGCAGGCGTGGAAGAGTCGAAGCAGGCGCGGAAGCGTCCAAGCAGGCGGGGAAGCGTCCAAGCAGACGCGGAAGCGTCCAAGCAGGCGCGGAAGCGTCCAAGCAGGCGCGGAAGCGCCCAAGCAGGCGCGGAATCGTCCAAGCAGCCGCGGAAGCGTCCAAGCAGGCGCGGAAGCGTCCAAGCAGCCGCGGAAACGTCCAAGTAGGCGCGGAAGCATGCAAGAAGGCGCAGAACAGTCCAAGCAGGCGCGGAAGCGTCCAAGCAGGCGCGGAAGCGTGCAACCAGGCGCGGAAGCGTCCAAGCAGGCGCGGATCCGTGCAAGCAGGCGCGGAAGCGTCCAAGCAGGCGCGGAAGCGTCCAAGCAGGCGCGGAAGCGTTCAAGCAGGCGCGGTAGCGTCCAAGCAGGCGCGGAAGCATGCAAGAAGGCGCGGAAGCGTCCAAGCAGGCGCGTAAGCGTCCAAGCAGGCTCGGAAGCGTCCAAGCAGGCGCGGAAGCGTCCAAGAAGGCGCGGTAGCGTCCAAGCAGGCGCGGAAACGTCCAAGTAGGCGCGGAAGCATGCAAGAAGGCGCAGAACAGTCCAAGCAGGCGCGGAAGCGTCCAAGCAGTCGCTGAAGCGTCCAAGCTGGCGCGGTAGCGTGCAAGCAGTCGCGGAAGCGTCCAACCAGGCGCGGAAGCGTCCAAGCAGGCGCGGAAGCGTCCAAGCAGTCGCAGAAGCGTCCAAGCAGGCGCGGTAGCGTCCAACCAGGCGCGGAAGCGTCCAAGCAGTCGCGGAAGCGTCCAAGCAGGCGCGGAAACGTCCAAGTAGGCGCGGCAGCATGCAAGAAGGCGCAGAAGAGTCCAAGCAGGCGCGGAAACGTCCAAGCAGGCGGGGAAGCATGCAAGCAGGCGCGGAAGCGTCCAAGCAGGCGCGGAAACGTCCAAGTAGGCGCGGCAGCATGCAAGCAGTCGCGGAAGCGTCCAAGCAGGCGCGGAAGCGTCCAAGCAGGCGCGGAAGCGTCCAAGCAGGCGCGGAAGCGTCCAAGCAGGCGCGGATCCGCGCAAGTAGGCGCGGAAGCGTCCAAGCAGGCGCGGAAACGTCCAAGTAGGCGCGGCAGCATGCAAGAAGGCGCAGAAGAGTCCAAGCAGGCGAGGAAGCGTCCAAGCAGGCGCGGAAGCGTCCAAGCAGGCGCGGATCCGTGCAAGTAGGCGCGGAAGCGTCCAAGCAGGCGCGGAAACGTCCAAGTAGGCGCGGCAGCATGCAAGAAGGCGCAGAAGAGTCCAAGCAGGCGAGGAAGCGTCCAAGCAGTCGCGGAAGCGTCCAAGCAGGCGGGGAAGCATGCACGCAGGCGCGGAAGCGTCCAAGCAGGCGCGGAAACGTCCAAGTAGGCGCGGCAGCATGCAAGAAGGCGCAGAAGAGTCCAAGCAGGCGCGGAAACGTCCAAGCAGGCGCGGAAACGTCCAAGCAGGCGGGGAAGCATGCAAGCAGGCGCGGAAGCGTCCAAGCAGGCGCGGAAACGTCCAAGTAGGCGCGGCAGCATGCAAGAAGGCGCAGAAGAGTCCAAGCAGGCGCGAAAGCGTCCAAGCAGTCGCGGAAGCGTCCAAGCAGGCGCGGTAGCGTCCAAGCAGGCGCGGTAGCGTCCAAGCAGGCGCGGTAGCGTCCAAGCAGGCGGGGAAGCATGCAAGCAGGCGCGGTAGCGTCCAACCAGGCGCGGTAGCGTCCAAGCAGGCGCGGAAGCGTCCAAGCAGGCGCGGAAGCGTCCAAGCAGGCGCGGAAGCGTCCAAGCAGGCGCGCAAGCGTCCAAGCAGGCGTGGAAGAGTCCATGCAGGCGCGGAAGCGTCCAAGCAGGCGCGGAAGCGTCCAAGCAGACGCGGAATCGTCCAAGAATGCGCGGAAGCGTCCAAGCAGGCGCGGTAACGTCCAAGCAGGCGCGGAAGCGTCCAAGCAGGCGCGGAAGCGTGCAACCAGGCGCGGAAGCGTCCAAGCTGGCGCGGAAGCGTCCAAGCAGGCGCGGATCCGTGAAAGCAGGCGCGGAAGCGTCCAAGCAGGCGCGGAAGCGTCCAAGCAGGCGCGCAAGCGTCCAAGCAGGCGTGGAAGAGTCCATGCAGGCGCGGAAGCGTCCAAGCAGGCGCGGAAGCGTCCAAGCAGGCGCGGAAGCGTCCAAGCAGGCGCGGAAGCGCCCAAGCAGGCGCGGAATCGTCCAAGCAGCCGCGGAAGCGTCCAAGCAGGCGCGGAAGCGTCCAAGCAGCCGCGGAAACGTCCAAGTAGGCGCGGAAGCATGCAAGAAGGCGCAGAACAGTCCAAGCAGGCGCGGAAGCGTCCAAGCAGGCGCGGAAGCGTGCAACCAGGCGCGGAAGCGTCCAAGCAGGCGCGGATCCGTGCAAGCAGGCGCGGAAGCGTCCAAGCAGGCGCGGAAGCGTCCAAGCAGGCGCGGAAGCGTTCAAGCAGGCGCGGTAGCGTCCAAGCAGGCGCGGAAGCATGCAAGAAGGCGCGGAAGCGTCCAAGCAGGCGCGTAAGCGTCCAAGCAGGCTCGGAAGCGTCCAAGCAGGCGCGGAAGCGTCCAAGAAGGCGCGGTAGCGTCCAAGCAGGCGCGGAAACGTCCAAGTAGGCGCGGAAGCATGCAAGAAGGCGCAGAACAGTCCAAGCAGGCGCGGAAGCGTCCAAGCAGTCGCTGAAGCGTCCAAGCTGGCGCGGTAGCGTGCAAGCAGTCGCGGAAGCGTCCAACCAGGCGCGGAAGCGTCCAAGCAGGCGCGGAAGCGTCCAAGCAGTCGCAGAAGCGTCCAAGCAGGCGCGGTAGCGTCCAACCAGGCGCGGAAGCGTCCAAGCAGTCGCGGAAGCGTCCAAGCAGGCGCGGAAACGTCCAAGTAGGCGCGGCAGCATGCAAGAAGGCGCAGAAGAGTCCAAGCAGGCGCGGAAACGTCCAAGCAGGCGGGGAAGCATGCAAGCAGGCGCGGAAGCGTCCAAGCAGGCGCGGAAACGTCCAAGTAGGCGCGGCAGCATGCAAGCAGTCGCGGAAGCGTCCAAGCAGGCGCGGAAGCGTCCAAGCAGGCGCGGAAGCGTCCAAGCAGGCTCGGTAGCGTACAAGCAGGCGCGGAAGCGTCCAAGCAGGCGCGGAAGCGTCCAAGCAGGCGCGGAAGCGTCCAAGCAGGCGCGGATCCGTGCAAGTAGGCGCGGAAGCGTCCAAGCAGGCGCGGAAACGTCCAAGTAGGCGCGGCAGCATGCAAGAAGGCGCAGAAGAGTCCAAGAAGGCGCGGTAGCGTCCAAGCAGGCGCGGAAACGTCCAAGTAGGCGCAAGCATGCAAGAAGGCGCAGAAGAGTCCAAGCAGGCGCGGAAGCGTCCAAGCAGTCGCGGAAGCGTCCAAGCAGGCGCGGAAACGTCCAAGTAGGCGCAAGCATGCAAGAAGGCGCAGAAGAGTCCAAGCAGGCGCGGAAGCGTCCAAGCAGTCGCGGAAGCGTCCAAGCAGGCGCGGAAGCGTCCAAGCAGGCGCGTAAGCGTCCAAGCAGTCTCGGGAGCGTCCAAGCAGGCGCGGAAGCGTCCAAGCAGGCGCGGTAGCGTCCAAGCAGGCGCGGAAGCGTCCAAGCAGGCGCAGAACCGTGCAAGCAGGCGCGGAAGCGTCCAAGCAGGCGCGGAAGCATGCAAGAAGACGCGGAAGCGTCCAAGCAGGCGCGGAAGCGTCCAAGCAGGCGCGGAAGCGTGCAACCAGGCGCGGAAGCGTCCAAGCAGGCGCGGATCCGTGCAAGCAGGCGCGGAAGCGTCCAAGCAGGCGCGGAAGCGTCCAAGCAGGCGCGGAAGCGTTCAAGCAGGCGCGGTAGCGTCCAAGCAGGCGCGGAAGCATGCAAGAAGGCGCCGAAGCGTCCAAGCGGGCGCGGAAGCGTCCAAGCAGGCGCGGAAGCGTCCAAGCAGGCGCGGAAGCGTCCAAGCAGGCTCGGTAGCGTACAAGCAGGCGCGGAAGCGTCCAAGCAGGCGCGGAAGCGTCCAAGCAGGCGCGGAAGCGTCCAAGCAGGCCCGGAAACGTCCAAGGAGGCGTGGAAGAGTCCAAGCAGGCGCGGCAGCGTCTAAGCAGGCGCGGAAGCGTCCAAGCAGGCGCGGAAGCGTCCAAGCAGGCGCGGAAGCGTCCAAGCAGGCGCGGAAGCGTCCAAGCAGGCGTGGAAGAGTCGAAGCAGGCGCGGAAGCGTCCAAGCAGGCGGGGAAGCGTCCAAGCAGACGCGGAAGCGTCCAAGCAGGCGCGGAAGCGTCCAAGCAGGCGCGGAAGCGCCCAAGCAGGCGCGGAATCGTCCAAGCAGCCGCGGAAGCGTCCAAGCAGGCGCGGAAGCGTCCAAGCAGCCGCGGAAACGTCCAAGTAGGCGCGGAAGCATGCAAGAAGGCGCAGAACAGTCCAAGCAGGCGCGGAAGCGTCCAAGCAGGCGCGGAAGCGTGCAACCAGGCGCGGAAGCGTCCAAGCAGGCGCGGATCCGTGCAAGCAGGCGCGGAAGCGTCCAAGCAGGCGCGGAAGCGTCCAAGCAGGCGCGGAAGCGTTCAAGCAGGCGCGGTAGCGTCCAAGCAGGCGCGGAAGCATGCAAGAAGGCGCGGAAGCGTCCAAGCAGGCGCGTAAGCGTCCAAGCAGGCTCGGAAGCGTCCAAGCAGGCGCGGAAGCGTCCAAGAAGGCGCGGTAGCGTCCAAGCAGGCGCGGAAACGTCCAAGTAGGCGCGGAAGCATGCAAGAAGGCGCAGAACAGTCCAAGCAGGCGCGGAAGCGTCCAAGCAGTCGCTGAAGCGTCCAAGCTGGCGCGGTAGCGTGCAAGCAGTCGCGGAAGCGTCCAACCAGGCGCGGAAGCGTCCAAGCAGGCGCGGAAGCGTCCAAGCAGTCGCAGAAGCGTCCAAGCAGGCGCGGTAGCGTCCAACCAGGCGCGGAAGCGTCCAAGCAGTCGCGGAAGCGTCCAAGCAGGCGCGGAAACGTCCAAGTAGGCGCGGCAGCATGCAAGAAGGCGCAGAAGAGTCCAAGCAGGCGCGGAAACGTCCAAGCAGGCGGGGAAGCATGCAAGCAGGCGCGGAAGCGTCCAAGCAGGCGCGGAAACGTCCAAGTAGGCGCGGCAGCATGCAAGCAGTCGCGGAAGCGTCCAAGCAGGCGCGGAAGCGTCCAAGCAGGCGCGGAAGCGTCCAAGCAGGCGCGGAAGCGTCCAAGCAGGCGCGGATCCGTGCAAGTAGGCGCGGAAGCGTCCAAGCAGGCGCGGAAACGTCCAAGTAGGCGCGGCAGCATGCAAGAAGGCGCAGAAGAGTCCAAGCAGGCGAGGAAGCGTCCAAGCAGGCGCGGAAGCGTCCAAGCAGGCGCGGATCCGTGCAAGTAGGCGCGGAAGCGTCCAAGCAGGCGCGGAAACGTCCAAGTAGGCGCGGCAGCATGCAAGAAGGCGCAGAAGAGTCCAAGCAGGCGAGGAAGCGTCCAAGCAGTCGCGGAAGCGTCCAAGCAGGCGGGGAAGCATGCACGCAGGCGCGGAAGCGTCCAAGCAGGCGCGGAAACGTCCAAGAACGCGCGGCAGCATGCAAGAAGGCGCAGAAGAGTCCAAGCAGGCGCGGAAACGTCCAAGCAGGCGCGGAAACGTCCAAGCAGGCGGGGAAGCATGCAAGCAGGCGCGGAAGCGTCCAAGCAGGCGCGGAAACGTCCAAGTAGGCGCGGCAGCATGCAAGAAGGCGCAGAAGAGTCCAAGCAGGCGCGAAAGCGTCCAAGCAGTCGCGGAAGCGTCCAAGCAGGCGCGGTAGCGTCCAAGCAGGCGCGGTAGCGTCCAAGCAGGCGCGGTAGCGTCCAAGCAGGCGGGGAAGCATGCAAGCAGGCGCGGTAGCGTCCAACCAGGCGCGGTAGCGTCCAAGCAGGCGCGGAAGCGTCCAAGCAGGCGCGGAAGCGTCCAAGCAGGCGCGGAAGCGTCCAAGCAGGCGCGCAAGCGTCCAAGCAGGCGTGGAAGAGTCCATGCAGGCGCGGAAGCGTCCAAGCAGGCGCGGAAGCGTCCAAGCAGACGCGGAATCGTCCAAGAATGCGCGGAAGCGTCCAAGCAGGCGCGGTAACGTCCAAGCAGGCGCGGAAGCGTCCAAGCAGGCGCGGAAGCGTGCAACCAGGCGCGGAAGCGTCCAAGCTGGCGCGGAAGCGTCCAAGCAGGCGCGGATCCGTGAAAGCAGGCGCGGAAGCGTCCAAGCAGGCGCGGAAGCGTCCAAGCAGGCGCGGTAGCGTCCAAGCAGTCGCGGAAGCGTCCAAGCAGGCGCGGTAGCGTCCAAGCAGGCGCGGAAACTTCCAAGTAGGCGCGGAAGCATGCAAGAAGGCGCAGAAGCGTCCAAGCAGGCGCGGAAGCGTCCAAGCAGGCGCGGAAGCTTCCAAGCAGGCGCGGAAGCGTCCAAGCAGGCGCGGATGCGTCCAAGCAGTCGCGGAAGCGTCCAAGCAGGCGCGGAAGCGCCCAAGCAGGCGCAGAAGCGTCTAAGCAGGCGCGGAAGCGTCCAAGTAGGCGCGGAAGCGTCCAAGGAGGCGCGGAAACGTCCAAGGAGGCGTGGAAGAGTCCAAGCAGGCGCGGCAGCGTCTAAGCAGGCGCGGAAGCGTCCAAGCAGGCGCGGAAGCGTCCAAGCAGGCGCGGAAGCGTCCAAGCAGGCGCGGAAGCGTCCAAGCAGGCGCGGAAGCGTGCAACCAGGCGCGGAAGCGTCCAAGCAGGCGCGGAAGCGTCCAAGCAGCCGCTGAAGCGTCCAAGCTGGCGCGGTAGCGTCCAAGCAGGCGCGGAAACGTCCAAGTAGGCGCGGAAACATCCAAGCAGTCGCGGAAGCGTCCAAGCAGGCGCGGAAGCGTCCAAGCAGGCGCGGAAGCGTGCAACCAGGCGCGGAAGCGTCCAAGCAGGCGCGGATCCGTGAAAGCAGGCGCGGAAGCGTCCAAGCAGGCGCGGAAGCGTCCAAGCAGGCGCGGAAGCGTCCAAGCAGCGCTGAAGCGTCCAAGCTGGCGCGGTAGCGTCCAAGCAGGCGCGGAAACGTCCAAGCAGGCGCGGAAGCGTCCAAGCAGCGCTGAAGCGTCCAAGCTGGCGCGGTAGCGTCCAAGCAGGCGCGGAAACGTCCAAGTAGGCGCGGAAGCATCCAAGCAGTCGCGGAAGCGTCCAAGCAGGCGCGGAAGCGTCCAAGCAGGCGCGGAAGCGTGCAACCAGGCGCGGAAGCGTCCAAGCTGGCGCGGAAGCGTTCAAGCAGGCGCGGTAGCGTCCAAGCAGGCGCGGAAGCGTCCAAGCAGTCGCGGAAGCGTCTAAGCAGGCGCGGTAGCGTCCAAGCAGGCGCGGAAACGTCCAAGCAGGCGCGGAAGCATGCAAGAAGACGCAGAAGCGTCCAGGCAGGCGCGGAAGCGACCAAGCAGTCGCGGTAGCGTCCAACCAGGCGCGGAAGCGTCCAAGAAGTCGCGGAAGCGTCCAAACAGGCGCGGAAGATTGCAAGAAGAAGCAGAATAGTCCAAGCAGGCGCGGAAGCGTACAAGCAGTCGCGGAAGCGTCCAAGCAGGCGCGGTAGCGTCCAAGCAGTCGCGGAAGAGTCCAAGCAGGCGCGGCAGCGTCCAAGCAGGCGCGGAAACGTCCAAGCAGGCGCGGAAGCATGCAAGAAGACGCAGAAGCGTCCAGGCAGGCGCGGAAGCGACCAAGCAGTCGCGGTAGCGTCCAACCAGGCGCGGAAGCGTCCAAGAAGTCGCGGAAGGGTCCAAACAGGCGCGGAAGAATGCAAGAAGACGCAGAATAGTCCAAGCAGGCGCGGAAGCGTACAAGCAGTCGCGGAAGCGTCCAAGCAGGCGCGGTAGCGTCCAAGCAGTCGCGGAAGAGTCCAAGCAGCCGCGGCAGCGTCCAAGCAGGCGCGGAAACGTCCAAGCAGGCGCGGAAGCATGCAAGAAGACGCAGAAGAGTCCAAGCAGGCGCGGAAGCGTCCAAGCAGCCGGGGAAGCATGCAAGCAGGCGGGGAAGCGTCCAAGCAGGCGCGGAAGCGTCCAAGCAGGCGCGGAAGCGTGCAACCAGGAGCGGAAGCGTCCAAGCAGGCGCGGAAGCGTCCAACCAGGAGCGGAAGCGTCCAAGCAGGCGCGGATCCGTCCAAGCAGGCGCGGAAGCGTCCAAGCAGGCGCGGAAGCGTCCAAGCAGGCGCGGAAGCGTCCAAGCAGGCGCGGAAGCGTCCAAGCAGGCGCGGAAGCGTCCAAGCAGGCGCGGAAGCGTGCAACCAGGCGCGGAAGCGTCCAAGCAGGCGCGGATCCGTGCAAGCAGGCGCGGAAGCGTCCAAGCAGGCGCGGAAGCGTCCAAGCAGGCGCGGAAGCGTCCAAGCAGGCGCGGAAGCGTCCAAGCAGGCGCGGAAGCGTCCAAGCAGGCGCGGATCCGTGCAAGTAGGCGCGGAAGCGTCCAAGCAGGCGCGGAAACGTCCAAGTAGGCGCGGCAGCATGCAAGAAGGCGCAGAAGAGTCCAAGCAGGCGAGGAAGCGTCCAAGCAGGCGCGGAAGCGTCCAAGCAGGCGCGGATCCGTGCAAGTAGGCGCGGAAGCGTCCAAGCAGGCGCGGAAACGTCCAAGTAGGCGCGGCAGCATGCAAGAAGGCGCAGAAGAGTCCAAGCAGGCGAGGAAGCGTCCAAGCAGTCGCGGAAGCGTCCAAGCAGGCGGGGAAGCATGCACGCAGGCGCGGAAGCGTCCAAGCAGGCGCGGAAACGTCCAAGTAGGCGCGGCAGCATGCAAGAAGGCGCAGAAGAGTCCAAGCAGGCGCGGAAACGTCCAAGCAGGCGCGGAAACGTCCAAGCAGGCGGGGAAGCATGCAAGCAGGCGCGGAAGCGTCCAAGCAGGCGCGGAAACGTCCAAGTAGGCGCGGCAGCATGCAAGAAGGCGCAGAAGAGTCCAAGCAGGCGCGAAAGCGTCCAAGCAGTCGCGGAAGCGTCCAAGCAGGCGCGGTAGCGTCCAAGCAGGCGCGGTAGCGTCCAAGCAGGCGCGGTAGCGTCCAAGCAGGCGGGGAAGCATGCAAGCAGGCGCGGTAGCGTCCAACCAGGCGCGGTAGCGTCCAAGCAGGCGCGGAAGCGTCCAAGCAGGCGCGGAAGCGTCCAAGCAGGCGCGGAAGCGTCCAAGCAGGCGCGCAAGCGTCCAAGCAGGCGTGGAAGAGTCCATGCAGGCGCGGAAGCGTCCAAGCAGGCGCGGAAGCGTCCAAGCAGACGCGGAATCGTCCAAGAATGCGCGGAAGCGTCCAAGCAGGCGCGGTAACGTCCAAGCAGGCGCGGAAGCGTCCAAGCAGGCGCGGAAGCGTGCAACCAGGCGCGGAAGCGTCCAAGCTGGCGCGGAAGCGTCCAAGCAGGCGCGGATCCGTGAAAGCAGGCGCGGAAGCGTCCAAGCAGGCGCGGAAGCGTCCAAGCAGGCGCGCAAGCGTCCAAGCAGGCGTGGAAGAGTCCATGCAGGCGCGGAAGCGTCCAAGCAGGCGCGGAAGCGTCCAAGCAGGCGCGGAAGCGTCCAAGCAGGCGCGGAAGCGCCCAAGCAGGCGCGGAATCGTCCAAGCAGCCGCGGAAGCGTCCAAGCAGGCGCGGAAGCGTCCAAGCAGCCGCGGAAACGTCCAAGTAGGCGCGGAAGCATGCAAGAAGGCGCAGAACAGTCCAAGCAGGCGCGGAAGCGTCCAAGCAGGCGCGGAAGCGTGCAACCAGGCGCGGAAGCGTCCAAGCAGGCGCGGATCCGTGCAAGCAGGCGCGGAAGCGTCCAAGCAGGCGCGGAAGCGTCCAAGCAGGCGCGGAAGCGTTCAAGCAGGCGCGGTAGCGTCCAAGCAGGCGCGGAAGCATGCAAGAAGGCGCGGAAGCGTCCAAGCAGGCGCGTAAGCGTCCAAGCAGGCTCGGAAGCGTCCAAGCAGGCGCGGAAGCGTCCAAGAAGGCGCGGTAGCGTCCAAGCAGGCGCGGAAACGTCCAAGTAGGCGCGGAAGCATGCAAGAAGGCGCAGAACAGTCCAAGCAGGCGCGGAAGCGTCCAAGCAGTCGCTGAAGCGTCCAAGCTGGCGCGGTAGCGTGCAAGCAGTCGCGGAAGCGTCCAACCAGGCGCGGAAGCGTCCAAGCAGGCGCGGAAGCGTCCAAGCAGTCGCAGAAGCGTCCAAGCAGGCGCGGTAGCGTCCAACCAGGCGCGGAAGCGTCCAAGCAGTCGCGGAAGCGTCCAAGCAGGCGCGGAAACGTCCAAGTAGGCGCGGCAGCATGCAAGAAGGCGCAGAAGAGTCCAAGCAGGCGCGGAAACGTCCAAGCAGGCGGGGAAGCATGCAAGCAGGCGCGGAAGCGTCCAAGCAGGCGCGGAAACGTCCAAGTAGGCGCGGCAGCATGCAAGCAGTCGCGGAAGCGTCCAAGCAGGCGCGGAAGCGTCCAAGCAGGCGCGGAAGCGTCCAAGCAGGCTCGGTAGCGTACAAGCAGGCGCGGAAGCGTCCAAGCAGGCGCGGAAGCGTCCAAGCAGGCGCGGAAGCGTCCAAGCAGGCGCGGATCCGTGCAAGTAGGCGCGGAAGCGTCCAAGCAGGCGCGGAAACGTCCAAGTAGGCGCGGCAGCATGCAAGAAGGCGCAGAAGAGTCCAAGAAGGCGCGGTAGCGTCCAAGCAGGCGCGGAAACGTCCAAGTAGGCGCAAGCATGCAAGAAGGCGCAGAAGAGTCCAAGCAGGCGCGGAAGCGTCCAAGCAGTCGCGGAAGCGTCCAAGCAGGCGCGGAAACGTCCAAGTAGGCGCAAGCATGCAAGAAGGCGCAGAAGAGTCCAAGCAGGCGCGGAAGCGTCCAAGCAGTCGCGGAAGCGTCCAAGCAGGCGCGGAAGCGTCCAAGCAGGCGCGTAAGCGTCCAAGCAGTCTCGGGAGCGTCCAAGCAGGCGCGGAAGCGTCCAAGCAGGCGCGGTAGCGTCCAAGCAGGCGCGGAAGCGTCCAAGCAGGCGCAGAACCGTGCAAGCAGGCGCGGAAGCGTCCAAGCAGGCGCGGAAGCATGCAAGAAGACGCGGAAGCGTCCAAGCAGGCGCGGAAGCGTCCAAGCAGGCGCGGAAGCGTGCAACCAGGCGCGGAAGCGTCCAAGCAGGCGCGGATCCGTGCAAGCAGGCGCGGAAGCGTCCAAGCAGGCGCGGAAGCGTCCAAGCAGGCGCGGAAGCGTTCAAGCAGGCGCGGTAGCGTCCAAGCAGGCGCGGAAGCATGCAAGAAGGCGCCGAAGCGTCCAAGCGGGCGCGGAAGCGTCCAAGCAGGCGCGGAAGCGTCCAAGCAGGCGCGGAAGCGTCCAAGCAGGCTCGGTAGCGTACAAGCAGGCGCGGAAGCGTCCAAGCAGGCGCGGAAGCGTCCAAGCAGGCGCGGAAGCGTCCAAGCAGGCCCGGAAACGTCCAAGGAGGCGTGGAAGAGTCCAAGCAGGCGCGGCAGCGTCTAAGCAGGCGCGGAAGCGTCCAAGCAGGCGCGGAAGCGTCCAAGCAGGCGCGGAAGCGTCCAAGCAGGCGCGGAAGCGTCCAAGCAGGCGTGGAAGAGTCGAAGCAGGCGCGGAAGCGTCCAAGCAGGCGGGGAAGCGTCCAAGCAGACGCGGAAGCGTCCAAGCAGGCGCGGAAGCGTCCAAGCAGGCGCGGAAGCGCCCAAGCAGGCGCGGAATCGTCCAAGCAGCCGCGGAAGCGTCCAAGCAGGCGCGGAAGCGTCCAAGCAGCCGCGGAAACGTCCAAGTAGGCGCGGAAGCATGCAAGAAGGCGCAGAACAGTCCAAGCAGGCGCGGAAGCGTCCAAGCAGGCGCGGAAGCGTGCAACCAGGCGCGGAAGCGTCCAAGCAGGCGCGGATCCGTGCAAGCAGGCGCGGAAGCGTCCAAGCAGGCGCGGAAGCGTCCAAGCAGGCGCGGAAGCGTTCAAGCAGGCGCGGTAGCGTCCAAGCAGGCGCGGAAGCATGCAAGAAGGCGCGGAAGCGTCCAAGCAGGCGCGTAAGCGTCCAAGCAGGCTCGGAAGCGTCCAAGCAGGCGCGGAAGCGTCCAAGAAGGCGCGGTAGCGTCCAAGCAGGCGCGGAAACGTCCAAGTAGGCGCGGAAGCATGCAAGAAGGCGCAGAACAGTCCAAGCAGGCGCGGAAGCGTCCAAGCAGTCGCTGAAGCGTCCAAGCTGGCGCGGTAGCGTGCAAGCAGTCGCGGAAGCGTCCAACCAGGCGCGGAAGCGTCCAAGCAGGCGCGGAAGCGTCCAAGCAGTCGCAGAAGCGTCCAAGCAGGCGCGGTAGCGTCCAACCAGGCGCGGAAGCGTCCAAGCAGTCGCGGAAGCGTCCAAGCAGGCGCGGAAACGTCCAAGTAGGCGCGGCAGCATGCAAGAAGGCGCAGAAGAGTCCAAGCAGGCGCGGAAACGTCCAAGCAGGCGGGGAAGCATGCAAGCAGGCGCGGAAGCGTCCAAGCAGGCGCGGAAACGTCCAAGTAGGCGCGGCAGCATGCAAGCAGTCGCGGAAGCGTCCAAGCAGGCGCGGAAGCGTCCAAGCAGGCGCGGAAGCGTCCAAGCAGGCGCGGAAGCGTCCAAGCAGGCGCGGATCCGTGCAAGTAGGCGCGGAAGCGTCCAAGCAGGCGCGGAAACGTCCAAGTAGGCGCGGCAGCATGCAAGAAGGCGCAGAAGAGTCCAAGCAGGCGAGGAAGCGTCCAAGCAGGCGCGGAAGCGTCCAAGCAGGCGCGGATCCGTGCAAGTAGGCGCGGAAGCGTCCAAGCAGGCGCGGAAACGTCCAAGTAGGCGCGGCAGCATGCAAGAAGGCGCAGAAGAGTCCAAGCAGGCGAGGAAGCGTCCAAGCAGTCGCGGAAGCGTCCAAGCAGGCGGGGAAGCATGCACGCAGGCGCGGAAGCGTCCAAGCAGGCGCGGAAACGTCCAAGTAGGCGCGGCAGCATGCAAGAAGGCGCAGAAGAGTCCAAGCAGGCGCGGAAACGTCCAAGCAGGCGCGGAAACGTCCAAGCAGGCGGGGAAGCATGCAAGCAGGCGCGGAAGCGTCCAAGCAGGCGCGGAAACGTCCAAGTAGGCGCGGCAGCATGCAAGAAGGCGCAGAAGAGTCCAAGCAGGCGCGAAAGCGTCCAAGCAGTCGCGGAAGCGTCCAAGCAGGCGCGGTAGCGTCCAAGCAGGCGCGGTAGCGTCCAAGCAGGCGCGGTAGCGTCCAAGCAGGCGGGGAAGCATGCAAGCAGGCGCGGTAGCGTCCAACCAGGCGCGGTAGCGTCCAAGCAGGCGCGGAAGCGTCCAAGCAGGCGCGGAAGCGTCCAAGCAGGCGCGGAAGCGTCCAAGCAGGCGCGCAAGCGTCCAAGCAGGCGTGGAAGAGTCCATGCAGGCGCGGAAGCGTCCAAGCAGGCGCGGAAGCGTCCAAGCAGACGCGGAATCGTCCAAGAATGCGCGGAAGCGTCCAAGCAGGCGCGGTAACGTCCAAGCAGGCGCGGAAGCGTCCAAGCAGGCGCGGAAGCGTGCAACCAGGCGCGGAAGCGTCCAAGCTGGCGCGGAAGCGTCCAAGCAGGCGCGGATCCGTGAAAGCAGGCGCGGAAGCGTCCAAGCAGGCGCGGAAGCGTCCAAGCAGGCGCGGTAGCGTCCAAGCAGTCGCGGAAGCGTCCAAGCAGGCGCGGTAGCGTCCAAGCAGGCGCGGAAACTTCCAAGTAGGCGCGGAAGCATGCAAGAAGGCGCAGAAGCGTCCAAGCAGGCGCGGAAGCGTCCAAGCAGGCGCGGAAGCTTCCAAGCAGGCGCGGAAGCGTCCAAGCAGGCGCGGATGCGTCCAAGCAGTCGCGGAAGCGTCCAAGCAGGCGCGGAAGCGCCCAAGCAGGCGCAGAAGCGTCTAAGCAGGCGCGGAAGCGTCCAAGTAGGCGCGGAAGCGTCCAAGGAGGCGCGGAAACGTCCAAGGAGGCGTGGAAGAGTCCAAGCAGGCGCGGCAGCGTCTAAGCAGGCGCGGAAGCGTCCAAGCAGGCGCGGAAGCGTCCAAGCAGGCGCGGAAGCGTCCAAGCAGGCGCGGAAGCGTCCAAGCAGGCGCGGAAGCGTGCAACCAGGCGCGGAAGCGTCCAAGCAGGCGCGGAAGCGTCCAAGCAGCCGCTGAAGCGTCCAAGCTGGCGCGGTAGCGTCCAAGCAGGCGCGGAAACGTCCAAGTAGGCGCGGAAACATCCAAGCAGTCGCGGAAGCGTCCAAGCAGGCGCGGAAGCGTCCAAGCAGGCGCGGAAGCGTGCAACCAGGCGCGGAAGCGTCCAAGCAGGCGCGGATCCGTGAAAGCAGGCGCGGAAGCGTCCAAGCAGGCGCGGAAGCGTCCAAGCAGGCGCGGAAGCGTCCAAGCAGCGCTGAAGCGTCCAAGCTGGCGCGGTAGCGTCCAAGCAGGCGCGGAAACGTCCAAGCAGGCGCGGAAGCGTCCAAGCAGCGCTGAAGCGTCCAAGCTGGCGCGGTAGCGTCCAAGCAGGCGCGGAAACGTCCAAGTAGGCGCGGAAGCATCCAAGCAGTCGCGGAAGCGTCCAAGCAGGCGCGGAAGCGTCCAAGCAGGCGCGGAAGCGTGCAACCAGGCGCGGAAGCGTCCAAGCTGGCGCGGAAGCGTTCAAGCAGGCGCGGTAGCGTCCAAGCAGGCGCGGAAGCGTCCAAGCAGGCGAGGAAGCGTCCAAGCAGGCGCGGAAGCGTGCAGCCAGGCGCAGAAGCGTCCAAGCAGGCGCGGATCCGTGCAAGCAGGCGCGGAAGCGTCCAAGCAGGCGCGGTAGCGTCCAAGCAGGCGCGGAAACGTCGAAGCAGGTGCGGAAGCATGAAAGAAGCCGCAGAAGAGTCGAAGCAGGCGCGGAAGCGTCCAAGCAGTCGCGGAAGCGTCCAAGCAGGCGCGGTAGCGTCCAAGCAGGCGCGGTAGCGTCCAAGCAGGCGCGGAAGCGTCCAAGCAGGCGTGGTAGCGTCCAAGCAGGCGCGGAAACGTCCAAGCAGGCGCGGAAGCATGCAAGAAGACGTGGCAGAGTCCAAGCAGGCGCGGAAGCGTCCAAGCAGGCGCGGAAGCGTCCAAGCAGGCGCGGAAGCGCCCAAGCAGTCGCGGAAACGTCCAAGCAGGCGCGGAAGCATGCAAGAAGGCGCAGAAGAGTCCAAGCAGGCGCGGAAGCGTCCAAGCAGTCGCAGAAGCGTCCAAGCAGGCGCGGTAGCATCCAAGCAGGCGCGGATGCGTCCAAGCAGGCGCGGAAGCGTCCAAGCAGGCGTGAAAGCGTCCAAGCAGGCGTGGAAGAGTCGAAGCAGGCGCGGAAGCGTCCAAGCAGGCGGGGAAGCGTCCAAGCAGACGCGGAAGCGTCCAAGCAGGCGCGGAAGCGTCCAAGCAGGCGCGGAAGCGCCCAAGCAGGCGCGGAATCGTCCAAGCAGCCGCGGAAGCGTCCAAGCAGGCGCGGAAGCGTCCAAGCAGCCGCGGAAACGTCCAAGTAGGCGCGGAAGCATGCAAGAAGGCGCAGAACAGTCCAAGCAGGCGCGGAAGCGTCCAAGCAGTCGCTGAAGCGTCCAAGCTGGCGCGGTAGCGTGCAAGCAGTCGCGGAAGCGTCCAACCAGGCGCGGAAGCGTCCAAGCAGGCGCGGAAGCGTCCAAGCAGTCGCAGAAGCGTCCAAGCAGGCGCGGTAGCGTCCAACCAGGCGCGGAAGCGTCCAAGCAATCGCGGAAGCGTCCAAGCAGGCGCGGAAACGTCCAAGTAGGCGCGGAAACGTCCAAGTAGGCGCGGCAGCATGCAAGCAGGCGCGGAAACGTCCAAGCAGGCGGGGAAGCATGCAAGCAGGCGCGGAAGCGTCCAAGCAGGCGCGGAAACGTCCAAGTAGGCGCGGCAGCATGCAAGCAGTCGCGGAAGCGTCCAAGCAGGCGCGGAAGCGTCCAAGCAGGCGCGGAAGCGTCCAAGCAGGCGCGGAAGCGTCCAAGCAGGCGCGGATCCGTGCAAGCAGGCGCGGAAGCGTCCAAGCAGGCGCGGAAACGTCCAAGTAGGCGCGGCAGCATGCAAGAAGGCGCAGAAGAGTCCAAGCAGGCGAGGAAGCGTCCAAGCAGTCGCGGAAGCGTCCAAGCAGGCGGGGAAGCATGCACGCAGGCGCGGAAGCGTCCAAGCAGGCGCGGAAACGTCCAAGTAGGCGCGGCAGCATGCAAGAAGGCGCAGAAGAGTCCAAGCAGGCGCGGAAACGTCCAAGCAGGCGCGGAAACGTCCAAGCAGGCGGGGAAGCATGCAAGCAGGCGCGGAAGCGTCCAAGCAGGCGCGGAAACGTCCAAGTAGGCGCGGCAGCATGCAAGAAGGCGCAGAAGAGTCCAAGCAGGCGCGAAAGCGTCCAAGCAGTCGCGGAAGCGTCCAAGCAGGCGCGGTAGCGTCCAAGCAGGCGCGGTAGCGTCCAAGCAGGCGCGGTAGCGTCCAAGCAGGCGGGGAAGCATGCAAGCAGGCGCGGTAGCGTCCAAGCAGGCGCGGAAACGTCGAAGCAGGTGCGGAAGCATGAAAGAAGCCGCAGAAGAGTCGAAGCAGGCGCGGAAGCGTCCAAGCTGGCGCGGTAGCGACCAAGCAGGCGCGGAAACGTCCAAGTAGGCGCGGAAGCATCCAAGCAGTCGCGGAAGCGTCCAAGCAGGCGCGGAAGCGTCCAAGCAGGCGCGGAAGCGTGCAACCAGGCGCGGAAGCGTCCAAGCAGGCGCGGATCCGTGCATGCAGTCGCGGAAGCGTCCAAGCAGTCGCGGAAGCGTGCAACCAGGCGCGGAAGCGTCCAAGCAGGCGCGGAAGCGTGCAAGCAGGCGCGGAAGCGTCCAAGCAGGCGGGGAAGCATCCATATAGGCGCGGAAGCGTCCAAGCAGGCGCGGAAGCGTCCAAGCAGGCGCGGAAGCGTCCAAGCAGGCGCGGAAGCGTCCAAGCAGGCGCGGAAGCGTGCAACCAGGCGCGGAAGCGTCCAAGCAGGCGCGGAAGCGTCCAAGCAGCCGCTGAAGCGTCCAAGCTGGCGCGGTAGCGTCCAAGCAGGCGCGGAAACGTCCAAGTAGGCGCGGAAACATCCAAGCAGTCGCGGAAGCGTCCAAGCAGGCGCGGAAGCGTCCAAGCAGGCGCGGAAGCGTCCAAGCAGGCGCGGAAGCGTCCAAGCAGGCGCGTAAGCGTCCAAGCAGTCTCGGGAGCGTCCAAGCAGGCGCGGAAGCGTCCAAGCAGGCGCGGTAGCGTCCAAGCAGGCGCGGAAGCGTCCAAGCAGGCGCAGAACCGTGCAAGCAGGCGCGGAAGCGTCCAAGCAGGCGCGGAAGCATGCAAGAAGACGCGGAAGCGTCCAAGCAGGCGCGGAAGCGTCCAAGCAGGCGCGGAAGCGTGCAACCAGGCGCGGAAGCGTCCAAGCAGGCGCGGATCCGTGCAAGCAGGCGCGGAAGCGTCCAAGCAGGCGCGGAAGCGTCCAAGCAGGCGCGGTAGCGTCCAAGCAGGCGCGGTAGCGTCCAAGCAGGCGCGGTAGCGTCCAAGCAGGCGGGGAAGCATGCAAGCAGGCGCGGTAGCGTCCAAGCAGGCGCGGAAACGTCGAAGCAGGTGCGGAAGCATGAAAGAAGCCGCAGAAGAGTCGAAGCAGGCGCGGAAGCGTCCAAGCTGGCGCGGTAGCGACCAAGCAGGCGCGGAAACGTCCAAGTAGGCGCGGAAGCATCCAAGCAGTCGCGGAAGCGTCCAAGCAGGCGCGGAAGCGTCCAAGCAGGCGCGGAAGCGTGCAACCAGGCGCGGAAGCGTCCAAGCAGGCGCGGATCCGTGCATGCAGTCGCGGAAGCGTCCAAGCAGTCGCGGAAGCGTGCAACCAGGCGCGGAAGCGTCCAAGCAGGCGCGGAAGCGTGCAAGCAGGCGCGGAAGCGTCCAAGCAGGCGGGGAAGCATCCATATAGGCGCGGAAGCGTCCAAGCAGGCGCGGAAGCGTCCAAGCAGGCGCGGAAGCGTCCAAGCAGGCGCGGAAGCGTGCAACCAGGCGCGGAAGCGTCCAAGCAGGCGCGGAAGCGTCCAAGCAGCCGCTGAAGCGTCCAAGCTGGCGCGGTAGCGTCCAAGCAGGCGCGGAAACGTCCAAGCAGGCGCGGAAGCGTCCAAGCAGGCGCAGAACCGTGCAAGCAGGCGCGGAAGCGTCCAAGCAGGCGCGGAAGCATGCAAGAAGACGCGGAAGCGTCCAAGCAGGCGCGGAAGCGTCCAAGCAGGCGCGGAAGCGTGCAACCAGGCGCGGAAGCGTCCAAGCAGGCGCGGATCCGTGCAAGCAGGCGCGGAAGCGTCCAAGCAGGCGCGGAAGCGTCCAAGCAGGCGCGGAAGCGTCCAAGCAGGCGCGGATCCGTGCAAGCAGGCGCGGAAGCGTCCAAGCAGGCGCGGAAACGTCCAAGTAGGCGCGGCAGCATGCAAGAAGGCGCAGAAGAGTCCAAGCAGGCGAGGAAGCGTCCAAGCAGTCGCGGAAGCGTCCAAGCAGGCGGGGAAGCATGCACGCAGGCGCGGAAGCGTCCAAGCAGGCGCGGAAACGTCCAAGTAGGCGCGGCAGCATGCAAGAAGGCGCAGAAGAGTCCAAGCAGGCGCGGAAACGTCCAAGCAGGCGCGGAAACGTCCAAGCAGGCGGGGAAGCATGCAAGCAGGCGCGGAAGCGTCCAAGCTGGCGCGGAAACGTCCAAGTAGGCGCGGCAGCATGCAAGAAGGCGCAGAAGAGTCCAAGCAGGCGCGAAAGCGTCCAAGCAGTCGCGGAAGCGTCCAAGCAGGCGCGGTAGCGTCCAAGCAGGCGCGGTAGCGTCCAAGCAGGCGCGGTAGCGTCCAAGCAGGCGGGGAAGCATGCAAGCAGGCGCGGTAGCGTCCAAGCAGGCGCGGAAACGTCGAAGCAGGTGCGGAAGCATGAAAGAAGCCGCAGAAGAGTCGAAGCAGGCGCGGAAGCGTCCAAGCTGGCGCGGTAGCGTCCAAGCAGGCGCGGAAACGTCCAAGTAGGCGCGGAAGCATCCAAGCAGTCGCGGAAGCGTCCAAGCAGGCGCGGAAGCGTCCAAGCAGGCGCGGAAGCGTGCAACCAGGCGCGGAAGCGTCCAAGCAGGCGCGGATCCGTGCATGCAGTCGCGGAAGCGTCCAAGCAGTCGCGGAAGCGTGCAACCAGGCGCGGAAGCGTCCAAGCAGGCGCGGAAGCGTGCAAGCAGGCGCGGAAGCGTCCAAGCAGGCGGGGAAGCATCCATATAGGCGCGGAAGCGTCCAAGCAGGCGCGGAAGCGTCCAAGCTGGCGCGGAAGCGTCCAAGCAGGCGCGGAAGCGTCCAAGCAGGCGCGGAAGCGTGCAACCAGGCGCGGAAGCGTCCAAGCAGGCGCGGAAGCGTCCAAGCAGCCGCTGAAGCGTCCAAGCTGGCGCGGTAGCGTCCAAGCAGGCGCGGAAACGTCCAAGTAGGCGCGGAAACATCCAAGCAGTCGCGGAAGCGTCCAAGCAGGCGCGGAAGCGTCCAAGCAGGCGCGGAAGCGTGCAACCAGGCGCGGAAGCGTCCAAGCAGTCGCGGAAGCGTCCAAGCAGGCGCGGAAACGTCCAAGTAGGCGCAAGCATGCAAGAAGGCGCAGAAGAGTCCAAGCAGGCGCGGAAGCGTCCAAGCAGTCGCGGAAGCGTCCAAGCAGGCGCGGAAGCGTCCAAGCTGGCGCGTAAGCGTCCAAGCAGTCTCGGGAGCGTCCAAGCAGGCGCGGAAGCGTCCAAGCAGGCGCGGTAGCGTCCAAGCAGGCGCGGAAGCGTCCAAGCAGGCGCAGAACCGTGCAAGCAGGCGCGGAAGCGTCCAAGCAGGCGCGGAAGCATGCAAGAAGACGCGGAAGCGTCCAAGCAGGCGCGGAAGCGTCCAAGCAGGCGCGGAAGCGTGCAACCAGGCGCGGAAGCGTCCAAGCAGGTGCGGATCCGTGCAAGCAGGCGCGGAAGCGTCCAAGCAGGCGCGGAAGCGTCCAAGCAGGCGCGGAAGCGTTCAAGCAGGCGCGGTAGCGTCCAAGCAGGCGCGGAAGCATGCAAGAAGGCGCCGAAGCGTCCAAGCGGGCGCGGAAGCGTCCAAGCAGGCGCGGAAGCGTCCAAGCAGGCGCGGAAGCGTCCAAGCAGGCTCGGTAGCGTACAAGCAGGCGCGGAAGCGTCCAAGCAGGCGCGGAAGCGTCCAAGCAGGCGCGGAAGCGTCCAAGCAGGCCCGGAAACGTCCAAGGAGGCGTGGAAGAGTCCAAGCAGGCGCGGCAGCGTCTAAGCAGGCGCGGAAGCGTCCAAGCAGGCGCGGAAGCGTCCAAGCAGGCGCGGAAGCGTCCAAGCAGGCGCGGAAGCGTCCAAGCAGGCGTGGAAGAGTCGAAGCAGGCGCGGAAGCGTCCAAGCAGGCGGGGAAGCGTCCAAGCAGACGCGGAAGCGTCCAAGCAGGCGCGGAAGCGTCCAAGCAGGCGCGGAAGCGCCCAAGCAGGCGCGGAATCGTCCAAGCAGCCGCGGAAGCGTCCAAGCAGGCGCGGAAGCGTCCAAGCAGCCGCGGAAACGTCCAAGTAGGCGCGGAAGCATGCAAGAAGGCGCAGAACAGTCCAAGCAGGCGCGGAAGCGTCCAAGCAGGCGCGGAAGCGTGCAACCAGGCGCGGAAGCGTCCAAGCAGGCGCGGATCCGTGCAAGCAGGCGCGGAAGCGTCCAAGCAGGCGCGGAAGCGTCCAAGCAGGCGCGGAAGCGTTCAAGCAGGCGCGGTAGCGTCCAAGCAGGCGCGGAAGCATGCAAGAAGGCGCGGAAGCGTCCAAGCAGGCGCGTAAGCGTCCAAGCAGGCTCGGAAGCGTCCAAGCAGGCGCGGAAGCGTCCAAGAAGGCGCGGTAGCGTCCAAGCAGGCGCGGAAACGTCCAAGTAGGCGCAAGCATGCAAGAAGGCGCAGAAGAGTCCAAGCAGGCGCGGAAGCGTCCAAGCAGTCGCGGAAGCGTCCAAGCAGGCGCGGAAACGTCCAAGTAGGCGCAAGCATGCAAGAAGGCGCAGAAGAGTCCAAGCAGGCGCGGAAGCGTCCAAGCAGTCGCGGAAGCGTCCAAGCAGGCGCGGAAGCGTCCAAGCAGGCGCGTAAGCGTCCAAGCAGGCGCGGAAGCGTCCAAGCAGGCGCGGTAGCGTCCAAGCAGGCGCGGAAGCGTCCAAGCAGGCGCAGAACCGTGCAAGCAGGCGCGGAAGCGTCCAAGCAGGCGCGGAAGCATGCAAGAAGACGCAGAAGAGTCCAAGCAGGCGCGGAAGCGTCCAAGCAGCCGGGGAAGCATGCAAGCAGGCGGGGAAGCGTCCAAGCAGTCGCGGAAGTGTCCAAGCAGGCGCGGTAGCGTCCAAGCAGGCGCGGAAGCGTCCACGCAGGCGCGGAAGCGTCCAAGCAGGCGCGGAACCGTGCAAGCAGGCGCGGAAGCGTACAAGCATGCGCGGTGGCGTCCAAGCAGGCGCGGATCCGTGCAAGCAGGCGCGGAAGCGTCCAAGCAGGCGCGGAAGCGTGCAACCAGGAGCGGAAGCGGCCAAGCAGGCGCGGATCCGTGCAAGCAGGCGCGGAAGCGTCCAAGCAGGCGCGGAAGCGTCCAAGCAGGCGCGGAAGAGTCCAAGCAGGCGCGGAAGCGTCCAAGCAGGCGCGGAAGCGTGCAACCAGGCGCGGAAGCGTCCAAGCAGGCGCGGATCCGTGCAAGCAGGCGCGGAAGCGTCCAAGCAGGCGCGGAAGCGTCCAAGCAGGCGCGGAAGTGTTCAAGCAGGCGCGGTAGCGTCCAAGCAGGCGCGGAAGCATGCAAGAAGGCGCCGAAGCGTCCAAGCGGGCGCGGAAACGTCCAAGGAGGCGTGGAAGAGTCCAAGCAGGCGCGGCAGCGTCTAAGCAGGCGCGGAAGCATGCAAGAAGGCGCCGAAGCGTCCAAGCGGGCGCGGAAGCGTCCAAGCAGGCGCGGAAGCGTCCAAGCAGGCGCGGAAGCGTCCAAGCAGGCGCGGTAGCGTACAAGCAGGCGCGGAAGCGTCCAAGCAGGCGCGGAAGCGTCCAAGCAGGCGCGGAAGCGTCCAAGCAGGCCCGGAAACGTCCAAGGAGGCGTGGAAGAGTCCAAGCAGGCGCGGCAGCGTCTAAGCAGGCGCGGAAGCGTCCAAGCAGGCGCGGAAGCGTCCAAGCAGGCGCGGAAGCGTCCAAGCAGGCGCGGAAGCGTCCAAGCAGGCGTGGAAGAGTCGAAGCAGGCGCGGAAGCGTCCAAGCAGGCGGGGAAGCGTCCAAGCAGACGCGGAAGCGTCCAAGCAGGCGCGGAAGCGTCCAAGCAGGCGCGGAAGCGCCCAAGCAGGCGCGGAATCGTCCAAGCAGCCGCGGAAGCGTCCAAGCAGGCGCGGAAGCGTCCAAGCAGCCGCGGAAACGTCCAAGTAGGCGCGGAAGCATGCAAGAAGGCGCAGAACAGTCCAAGCAGGCGCGGAAGCGTCCAAGCAGTCGCTGAAGCGTCCAAGCTGGCGCGGTAGCGTGCAAGCAGTCGCGGAAGCGTCCAACCAGGCGCGGAAGCGTCCAAGCAGGCGCGGAAGCGTCCAAGCAGTCGCAGAAGCGTCCAAGCAGGCGCGGTAGCGTCCAACCAGGCGCGGAAGCGTCCAAGCAGTCGCGGAAGCGTCCAAGCAGGCGCGGAAACGTCCAAGTAGGCGCGGCAGCATGCAAGAAGGCGCAGAAGAGTCCAAGCAGGCGCGGAAACGTCCAAGCAGGCGGGGAAGCATGCAAGCAGGCGCGGAAGCGTCCAAGCAGGCGCGGAAACGTCCAAGTAGGCGCGGCAGCATGCAAGCAGTCGCGGAAGCGTCCAAGCAGGCGCGGAAGCGTCCAAGCAGGCGCGGAAGCGTCCAAGCAGGCGCGGAAGCGTCCAAGCAGGCGCGGATCCGTGCAAGTAGGCGCGGAAGCGTCCAAGCAGGCGCGGAAACGTCCAAGTAGGCGCGGCAGCATGCAAGAAGGCGCAGAAGAGTCCAAGCAGGCGAGGAAGCGTCCAAGCAGTCGCGGAAGCGTCCAAGCAGGCGGGGAAGCATGCACGCAGGCGCGGAAGCGTCCAAGCAGGCGCGGAAACGTCCAAGTAGGCGCGGCAGCATGCAAGAAGGCGCAGAAGAGTCCAAGCAGGCGCGGAAACGTCCAAGCAGGCGCGGAAACGTCCAAGCAGGCGGGGAAGCATGCAAGCAGGCGCGGAAGCGTCCAAGCAGGCGCGGAAACGTCCAAGTAGGCGCGGCAGCATGCAAGAAGGCGCAGAAGAGTCCAAGCAGGCGCGAAAGCGTCCAAGCAGTCGCGGAAGCGTCCAAGCAGGCGCGGTAGCGTCCAAGCAGGCGCGGTAGCGTCCAAGCAGGCGCGGTAGCGTCCAAGCAGGCGGGGAAGCATGCAAGCAGGCGCGGTAGCGTCCAACCAGGCGCGGTAGCGTCCAAGCAGGCGCGGAAGCGTCCAAGCAGGCGCGGAAGCGTCCAAGCAGGCGCGGAAGCGTCCAAGCAGGCGCGCAAGCGTCCAAGCAGGCGTGGAAGAGTCCATGCAGGCGCGGAAGCGTCCAAGCAGGCGCGGAAGCGTCCAAGCAGACGCGGAATCGTCCAAGAATGCGCGGAAGCGTCCAAGCAGGCGCGGTAACGTCCAAGCAGGCGCGGAAGCGTCCAAGCAGGCGCGGAAGCGTGCAACCAGGCGCGGAAGCGTCCAAGCTGGCGCGGAAGCGTCCAAGCAGGCGCGGATCCGTGAAAGCAGGCGCGGAAGCGTCCAAGCAGGCGCGGAAGCGTCCAAGCAGGCGCGGTAGCGTCCAAGCAGTCGCGGAAGCGTCCAAGCAGGCGCGGTAGCGTCCAAGCAGGCGCGGAAACTTCCAAGTAGGCGCGGAAGCATGCAAGAAGGCGCAGAAGCGTCCAAGCAGGCGCGGAAGCGTCCAAGCAGGCGCGGAAGCTTCCAAGCAGGCGCGGAAGCGTCCAAGCAGGCGCGGATGCGTCCAAGCAGTCGCGGAAGCGTCCAAGCAGGCGCGGAAGCGCCCAAGCAGGCGCGGAAGCGTCCAAGCAGGCGCGGTAGCGTACAAGCAGGCGCGGAAGCGTCCAAGCAGGCGCGGAAGCGTCCAAGCAGGCGCGGAAACGTCCAAGTAGGCGCGGCAGCATGCAAGAAGGCGCAGAAGAGTCCAAGCAGGCGCGGAAACGTCCAAGCAGGCGGGGAAGCATGCAAGCAGGCGCGGAAGCGTCCAAGCAGGCGCGGAAACGTCCAAGTAGGCGCGGCAGCATGCAAGCAGTCGCGGAAGCGTCCAAGCAGGCGCGGAAGCGTCCAAGCAGGCGCGGAAGCGTCCAAGCAGGCGCGGAAGCGTCCAAGCAGGCGCGGATCCGTGCAAGTAGGCGCGGAAGCGTCCAAGCAGGCGCGGAAACGTCCAAGTAGGCGCGGCAGCATGCAAGAAGGCGCAGAAGAGTCCAAGCAGGCGAGGAAGCGTCCAAGCAGTCGCGGAAGCGTCCAAGCAGGCGGGGAAGCATGCACGCAGGCGCGGAAGCGTCCAAGCAGGCGCGGAAACGTCCAAGTAGGCGCGGCAGCATGCAAGAAGGCGCAGAAGAGTCCAAGCAGGCGCGGAAACGTCCAAGCAGGCGCGGAAACGTCCAAGCAGGCGGGGAAGCATGCAAGCAGGCGCGGAAGCGTCCAAGCAGGCGCGGAAACGTCCAAGTAGGCGCGGCAGCATGCAAGAAGGCGCAGAAGAGTCCAAGCAGGCGCGAAAGCGTCCAAGCAGTCGCGGAAGCGTCCAAGCAGGCGCGGTAGCGTCCAAGCAGGCGCGGTAGCGTCCAAGCAGGCGCGGTAGCGTCCAAGCAGGCGGGGAAGCATGCAAGCAGGCGCGGTAGCGTCCAACCAGGCGCGGTAGCGTCCAAGCAGGCGCGGAAGCGTCCAAGCAGGCGCGGAAGCGTCCAAGCAGGCGCGGAAGCGTCCAAGCAGGCGCGCAAGCGTCCAAGCAGGCGTGGAAGAGTCCATGCAGGCGCGGAAGCGTCCAAGCAGGCGCGGAAGCGTCCAAGCAGACGCGGAATCGTCCAAGAATGCGCGGAAGCGTCCAAGCAGGCGCGGTAACGTCCAAGCAGGCGCGGAAGCGTCCAAGCAGGCGCGGAAGCGTGCAACCAGGCGCGGAAGCGTCCAAGCTGGCGCGGAAGCGTCCAAGCAGGCGCGGATCCGTGAAAGCAGGCGCGGAAGCGTCCAAGCAGGCGCGGAAGCGTCCAAGCAGGCGCGGTAGCGTCCAAGCAGTCGCGGAAGCGTCCAAGCAGGCGCGGTAGCGTCCAAGCAGGCGCGGAAACTTCCAAGTAGGCGCGGAAGCATGCAAGAAGGCGCAGAAGCGTCCAAGCAGGCGCGGAAGCGTCCAAGCAGGCGCGGTAGCGTCCAAGCAGGCGCAGAACCGTGCAAGCAGGCGCGGAAGCGTCCAAGCAGGCGCGGAAGCATGCAAGAAGACGCGGAAGCGTCCAAGCAGGCGCGGAAGCGTCCAAGCAGGCGCGGAAGCGTGCAACCAGGCGCGGAAGCGTCCAAGCAGGCGCGGATCCGTGCAAGCAGGCGCGGAAGCGTCCAAGCAGGCGCGGAAGCGTCCAAGCAGGCGCGGAAGCGTCCAAGCAGGCGCGGATCCGTGCAAGCAGGCGCGGAAGCGTCCAAGCAGGCGCGGAAACGTCCAAGTAGGCGCGGCAGCATGCAAGAAGGCGCAGAAGAGTCCAAGCAGGCGAGGAAGCGTCCAAGCAGTCGCGGAAGCGTCCAAGCAGGCGGGGAAGCATGCACGCAGGCGCGGAAGCGTCCAAGCAGGCGCGGAAACGTCCAAGTAGGCGCGGCAGCATGCAAGAAGGCGCAGAAGAGTCCAAGCAGGCGCGGAAACGTCCAAGCAGGCGCGGAAACGTCCAAGCAGGCGGGGAAGCATGCAAGCAGGCGCGGAAGCGTCCAAGCAGGCGCGGAAACGTCCAAGTAGGCGCGGCAGCATGCAAGAAGGCGCAGAAGAGTCCAAGCAGGCGCGAAAGCGTCCAAGCAGTCGCGGAAGCGTCCAAGCAGGCGCGGTAGCGTCCAAGCAGGCGCGGTAGCGTCCAAGCAGGCGCGGTAGCGTCCAAGCAGGCGGGGAAGCATGCAAGCAGGCGCGGTAGCGTCCAAGCAGGCGCGGAAACGTCGAAGCAGGTGCGGAAGCATGAAAGAAGCCGCAGAAGAGTCGAAGCAGGCGCGGAAGCGTCCAAGCTGGCGCGGTAGCGTCCAAGCAGGCGCGGAAACGTCCAAGTAGGCGCGGAAGCATCCAAGCAGTCGCGGAAGCGTCCAAGCAGGCGCGGAAGCGTCCAAGCAGGCGCGGAAGCGTGCAACCAGGCGCGGAAGCGTCCAAGCAGGCGCGGATCCGTGCATGCAGTCGCGGAAGCGTCCAAGCAGTCGCGGAAGCGTGCAACCAGGCGCGGAAGCGTCCAAGCAGGCGCGGAAGCGTGCAAGCAGGCGCGGAAGCGTCCAAGCAGGCGGGGAAGCATCCATATAGGCGCGGAAGCGTCCAAGCAGGCGCGGAAGCGTCCAAGCAGGCGCGGAAGCGTCCAAGCAGGCGCGGAAGCGTCCAAGCAGGCGCGGAAGCGTGCAACCAGGCGCGGAAGCGTCCAAGCAGGCGCGGAAGCGTCCAAGCAGCCGCTGAAGCGTCCAAGCTGGCGCGGTAGCGTCCAAGCAGGCGCGGAAACGTCCAAGTAGGCGCGGAAACATCCAAGCAGTCGCGGAAGCGTCCAAGCAGGCGCGGAAGCGTCCAAGCAGGCGCGGAAGCGTGCAACCAGGCGCGGAAGCGTCCAAGCAGTCGCGGAAGCGTCCAAGCAGGCGCGGAAACGTCCAAGTAGGCGCAAGCATGCAAGAAGGCGCAGAAGAGTCCAAGCAGGCGCGGAAGCGTCCAAGCAGTCGCGGAAGCGTCCAAGCAGGCGCGGAAGCGTCCAAGCAGGCGCGTAAGCGTCCAAGCAGTCTCGGGAGCGTCCAAGCAGGCGCGGAAGCGTCCAAGCAGGCGCGGTAGCGTCCAAGCAGGCGCGGAAGCGTCCAAGCAGGCGCAGAACCGTGCAAGCAGGCGCGGAAGCGTCCAAGCAGGCGCGGAAGCATGCAAGAAGACGCGGAAGCGTCCAAGCAGGCGCGGAAGCGTCCAAGCAGGCGCGGAAGCGTGCAACCAGGCGCGGAAGCGTCCAAGCAGGCGCGGATCCGTGCAAGCAGGCGCGGAAGCGTCCAAGCAGGCGCGGAAGCGTCCAAGCAGGCGCGGAAGCGTTCAAGCAGGCGCGGTAGCGTCCAAGCAGGCGCGGAAGCATGCAAGAAGGCGCCGAAGCGTCCAAGCGGGCGCGGAAGCGTCCAAGCAGGCGCGGAAGCGTCCAAGCAGGCGCGGAAGCGTCCAAGCAGGCTCGGTAGCGTACAAGCAGGCGCGGAAGCGTCCAAGCAGGCGCGGAAGCGTCCAAGCAGGCGCGGAAGCGTCCAAGCAGGCCCGGAAACGTCCAAGGAGGCGTGGAAGAGTCCAAGCAGGCGCGGCAGCGTCTAAGCAGGCGCGGAAGCGTCCAAGCAGGCGCGGAAGCGTCCAAGCAGGCGCGGAAGCGTCCAAGCAGGCGCGGAAGCGTCCAAGCAGGCGTGGAAGAGTCGAAGCAGGCGCGGAAGCGTCCAAGCAGGCGGGGAAGCGTCCAAGCAGACGCGGAAGCGTCCAAGCAGGCGCGGAAGCGTCCAAGCAGGCGCGGAAGCGCCCAAGCAGGCGCGGAATCGTCCAAGCAGCCGCGGAAGCGTCCAAGCAGGCGCGGAAGCGTCCAAGCAGCCGCGGAAACGTCCAAGTAGGCGCGGAAGCATGCAAGAAGGCGCAGAACAGTCCAAGCAGGCGCGGAAGCGTCCAAGCAGGCGCGGAAGCGTGCAACCAGGCGCGGAAGCGTCCAAGCAGGCGCGGATCCGTGCAAGCAGGCGCGGAAGCGTCCAAGCAGGCGCGGAAGCGTCCAAGCAGGCGCGGAAGCGTTCAAGCAGGCGCGGTAGCGTCCAAGCAGGCGCGGAAGCATGCAAGAAGGCGCGGAAGCGTCCAAGCAGGCGCGTAAGCGTCCAAGCAGGCTCGGAAGCGTCCAAGCAGGCGCGGAAGCGTCCAAGAAGGCGCGGTAGCGTCCAAGCAGGCGCGGAAACGTCCAAGTAGGCGCAAGCATGCAAGAAGGCGCAGAAGAGTCCAAGCAGGCGCGGAAGCGTCCAAGCAGTCGCGGAAGCGTCCAAGCAGGCGCGGAAACGTCCAAGTAGGCGCAAGCATGCAAGAAGGCGCAGAAGAGTCCAAGCAGGCGCGGAAGCGTCCAAGCAGTCGCGGAAGCGTCCAAGCAGGCGCGGAAGCGTCCAAGCAGGCGCGTAAGCGTCCAAGCAGGCGCGGAAGCGTCCAAGCAGGCGCGGTAGCGTCCAAGCAGGCGCGGAAGCGTCCAAGCAGGCGCAGAACCGTGCAAGCAGGCGCGGAAGCGTCCAAGCAGGCGCGGAAGCATGCAAGAAGACGCAGAAGAGTCCAAGCAGGCGCGGAAGCGTCCAAGCAGCCGGGGAAGCATGCAAGCAGGCGGGGAAGCGTCCAAGCAGTCGCGGAAGTGTCCAAGCAGGCGCGGTAGCGTCCAAGCAGGCGCGGAAGCGTCCACGCAGGCGCGGAAGCGTCCAAGCAGGCGCGGAACCGTGCAAGCAGGCGCGGAAGCGTACAAGCATGCGCGGTGGCGTCCAAGCAGGCGCGGATCCGTGCAAGCAGGCGCGGAAGCGTCCAAGCAGGCGCGGAAGCGTGCAACCAGGAGCGGAAGCGTCCAAGCAGGCGCGGATCCGTGCAAGCAGGCGCGGAAGCGTCCAAGCAGGCGCGGAAGCGTCCAAGCAGGCGCGGAAGAGTCCAAGCAGGCGCGGAAGCGTCCAAGCAGGCGCGGAAGCGTGCAACCAGGCGCGGAAGCGTCCAAGCAGGCGCGGATCCGTGCAAGCAGGCGCGGAAGCGTCCAAGCAGGCGCGGAAGCGTCCAAGCAGGCGCGGAAGTGTTCAAGCAGGCGCGGTAGCGTCCAAGCAGGCGCGGAAGCATGCAAGAAGGCGCCGAAGCGTCCAAGCGGGCGCGGAAACGTCCAAGGAGGCGTGGAAGAGTCCAAGCAGGCGCGGCAGCGTCTAAGCAGGCGCGGAAGCATGCAAGAAGGCGCCGAAGCGTCCAAGCGGGCGCGGAAGCGTCCAAGCAGGCGCGGAAGCGTCCAAGCAGGCGCGGAAGCGTCCAAGCAGGCGCGGTAGCGTACAAGCAGGCGCGGAAGCGTCCAAGCAGGCGCGGAAGCGTCCAAGCAGGCGCGGAAGCGTCCAAGCAGGCCCGGAAACGTCCAAGGAGGCGTGGAAGAGTCCAAGCAGGCGCGGCAGCGTCTAAGCAGGCGCGGAAGCGTCCAAGCAGGCGCGGAAGCGTCCAAGCAGGCGCGGAAGCGTCCAAGCAGGCGCGGAAGCGTCCAAGCAGGCGTGGAAGAGTCGAAGCAGGCGCGGAAGCGTCCAAGCAGGCGGGGAAGCGTCCAAGCAGACGCGGAAGCGTCCAAGCAGGCGCGGAAGCGTCCAAGCAGGCGCGGAAGCGCCCAAGCAGGCGCGGAATCGTCCAAGCAGCCGCGGAAGCGTCCAAGCAGGCGCGGAAGCGTCCAAGCAGCCGCGGAAACGTCCAAGTAGGCGCGGAAGCATGCAAGAAGGCGCAGAACAGTCCAAGCAGGCGCGGAAGCGTCCAAGCAGTCGCTGAAGCGTCCAAGCTGGCGCGGTAGCGTGCAAGCAGTCGCGGAAGCGTCCAACCAGGCGCGGAAGCGTCCAAGCAGGCGCGGAAGCGTCCAAGCAGTCGCAGAAGCGTCCAAGCAGGCGCGGTAGCGTCCAACCAGGCGCGGAAGCGTCCAAGCAGTCGCGGAAGCGTCCAAGCAGGCGCGGAAACGTCCAAGTAGGCGCGGCAGCATGCAAGAAGGCGCAGAAGAGTCCAAGCAGGCGAGGAAGCGTCCAAGCAGTCGCGGAAGCGTCCAAGCAGGCGGGGAAGCATGCACGCAGGCGCGGAAGCGTCCAAGCAGGCGCGGAAACGTCCAAGTAGGCGCGGCAGCATGCAAGAAGGCGCAGAAGAGTCCAAGCAGGCGCGGAAACGTCCAAGCAGGCGCGGAAACGTCCAAGCAGGCGGGGAAGCATGCAAGCAGGCGCGGAAGCGTCCAAGCAGGCGCGGAAACGTCCAAGTAGGCGCGGCAGCATGCAAGAAGGCGCAGAAGAGTCCAAGCAGGCGCGAAAGCGTCCAAGCAGTCGCGGAAGCGTCCAAGCAGGCGCGGTAGCGTCCAAGCAGGCGCGGTAGCGTCCAAGCAGGCGCGGTAGCGTCCAAGCAGGCGGGGAAGCATGCAAGCAGGCGCGGTAGCGTCCAAGCAGGCGCGGAAACGTCGAAGCAGGTGCGGAAGCATGAAAGAAGCCGCAGAAGAGTCGAAGCAGGCGCGGAAGCGTCCAAGCTGGCGCGGTAGCGACCAAGCAGGCGCGGAAACGTCCAAGTAGGCGCGGAAGCATCCAAGCAGTCGCGGAAGCGTCCAAGCAGGCGCGGAAGCGTCCAAGCAGGCGCGGAAGCGTGCAACCAGGCGCGGAAGCGTCCAAGCAGGCGCGGATCCGTGCATGCAGTCGCGGAAGCGTCCAAGCAGTCGCGGAAGCGTGCAACCAGGCGCGGAAGCGTCCAAGCAGGCGCGGAAGCGTGCAAGCAGGCGCGGAAGCGTCCAAGCAGGCGGGGAAGCATCCATATAGGCGCGGAAGCGTCCAAGCAGGCGCGGAAGCGTCCAAGCAGGCGCGGAAGCGTCCAAGCAGGCGCGGAAGCGTCCAAGCAGGCGCGGAAGCGTGCAACCAGGCGCGGAAGCGTCCAAGCAGGCGCGGAAGCGTCCAAGCAGCCGCTGAAGCGTCCAAGCTGGCGCGGTAGCGTCCAAGCAGGCGCGGAAACGTCCAAGTAGGCGCGGAAACATCCAAGCAGTCGCGGAAGCGTCCAAGCAGGCGCGGAAGCGTCCAAGCAGGCGCGGAAGCGTCCAAGCAGGCGCGGAAGCGTCCAAGCAGGCGCGTAGACGTCCAAGCAGTCTCGGGAGCGTCCAAGCAGGCGCGGAAGCGTCCAAGCAGGCGCGGTAGCGTCCAAGCAGGCGCGGAAGCGTCCAAGCAGGCGCAGAACCGTGCAAGCAGGCGCGGAAGCGTCCAAGCAGGCGCGGAAGCATGCAAGAAGACGCGGAAGCGTCCAAGCAGGCGCGGAAGCGTCCAAGCAGGCGCGGAAGCGTGCAACCAGGCGCGGAAGCGTCCAAGCAGGCGCGGATCCGTGCAAGCAGGCGCGGAAGCGTCCAAGCAGGCGCGGAAGCGTCCAAGCAGGCGCGGTAGCGTCCAAGCAGGCGCGGTAGCGTCCAAGCAGGCGCGGTAGCGTCCAAGCAGGCGGGGAAGCATGCAAGCAGGCGCGGTAGCGTCCAAGCAGGCGCGGAAACGTCGAAGCAGGTGCGGAAGCATGAAAGAAGCCGCAGAAGAGTCGAAGCAGGCGCGGAAGCGTCCAAGCTGGCGCGGTAGCGACCAAGCAGGCGCGGAAACGTCCAAGTAGGCGCGGAAGCATCCAAGCAGTCGCGGAAGCGTCCAAGCAGGCGCGGAAGCGTCCAAGCAGGCGCGGAAGCGTGCAACCAGGCGCGGAAGCGTCCAAGCAGGCGCGGATCCGTGCATGCAGTCGCGGAAGCGTCCAAGCAGTCGCGGAAGCGTGCAACCAGGCGCGGAAGCGTCCAAGCAGGCGCGGAAGCGTGCAAGCAGGCGCGGAAGCGTCCAAGCAGGCGGGGAAGCATCCATATAGGCGCGGAAGCGTCCAAGCAGGCGCGGAAGCGTCCAAGCAGGCGCGGAAGCGTCCAAGCAGGCGCGGAAGCGTCCAAGCAGGCGCGGAAGCGTGCAACCAGGCGCGGAAGCGTCCAAGCAGGCGCGGAAGCGTCCAAGCAGCCGCTGAAGCGTCCAAGCTGGCGCGGTAGCGTCCAAGCAGGCGCGGAAACGTCCAAGCAGGCGCGGAAGCGTCCAAGCAGGCGCAGAACCGTGCAAGCAGGCGCGGAAGCGTCCAAGCAGGCGCGGAAGCATGCAAGAAGACGCGGAAGCGTCCAAGCAGGCGCGGAAGCGTCCAAGCAGGCGCGGAAGCGTGCAACCAGGCGCGGAAGCGTCCAAGCAGGCGCGGATCCGTGCAAGCAGGCGCGGAAGCGTCCAAGCAGGCGCGGAAGCGTCCAAGCAGGCGCGGAAGCGTCCAAGCAGGCGCGGATCCGTGCAAGCAGGCGCGGAAGCGTCCAAGCAGGCGCGGAAACGTCCAAGTAGGCGCGGCAGCATGCAAGAAGGCGCAGAAGAGTCCAAGCAGGCGCGGAAACGTCCAAGCAGGCGCGGAAACGTCCAAGCAGGCGGGGAAGCATGCAAGCAGGCGCGGAAGCGTCCAAGCAGGCGCGGAAACGTCCAAGTAGGCGCGGCAGCATGCAAGAAGGCGCAGAAGAGTCCAAGCAGGCGCGAAAGCGTCCAAGCAGTCGCGGAAGCGTCCAAGCAGGCGCGGTAGCGTCCAAGCAGGCGCGGTAGCGTCCAAGCAGGCGCGGTAGCGTCCAAGCAGGCGGGGAAGCATGCAAGCAGGCGCGGTAGCGTCCAAGCAGGCGCGGAAACGTCGAAGCAGGTGCGGAAGCATGAAAGAAGCCGCAGAAGAGTCGAAGCAGGCGCGGAAGCGTCCAAGCTGGCGCGGTAGCGTCCAAGCAGGCGCGGAAACGTCCAAGTAGGCGCGGAAGCATCCAAGCAGTCGCGGAAGCGTCCAAGCAGGCGCGGAAGCGTCCAAGCAGGCGCGGAAGCGTGCAACCAGGCGCGGAAGCGTCCAAGCAGGCGCGGATCCGTGCATGCAGTCGCGGAAGCGTCCAAGCAGTCGCGGAAGCGTGCAACCAGGCGCGGAAGCGTCCAAGCAGGCGCGGAAGCGTGCAAGCAGGCGCGGAAGCGTCCAAGCAGGCGGGGAAGCATCCATATAGGCGCGGAAGCGTCCAAGCAGGCGCGGAAGCGCCCAAGCAGGCGCGGAATCGTCCAAGCAGCCGCGGAAGCGTCCAAGCAGGCGCGGAAGCGTCCAAGCAGCCGCGGAAACGTCCAAGTAGGCGCGGAAGCATGCAAGAAGGCGCAGAACAGTCCAAGCAGGCGCGGAAGCGTCCAAGCAGGCGCGGAAGCGTGCAACCAGGCGCGGAAGCGTCCAAGCAGGCGCGGATCCGTGCAAGCAGGCGCGGAAGCGTCCAAGCAGGCGCGGAAGCGTCCAAGCAGGCGCGGAAGCGTTCAAGCAGGCGCGGTAGCGTCCAAGCAGGCGCGGAAGCATGCAAGAAGGCGCGGAAGCGTCCAAGCAGGCGCGTAAGCGTCCAAGCAGGCTCGGAAGCGTCCAAGCAGGCGCGGAAGCGTCCAAGAAGGCGCGGTAGCGTCCAAGCAGGCGCGGAAACGTCCAAGTAGGCGCAAGCATGCAAGAAGGCGCAGAAGAGTCCAAGCAGGCGCGGAAGCGTCCAAGCAGTCGCGGAAGCGTCCAAGCAGGCGCGGAAACGTCCAAGTAGGCGCAAGCATGCAAGAAGGCGCAGAAGAGTCCAAGCAGGCGCGGAAGCGTCCAAGCAGTCGCGGAAGCGTCCAAGCAGGCGCGGAAGCGTCCAAGCAGGCGCGTAAGCGTCCAAGCAGGCGCGGAAGCGTCCAAGCAGGCGCGGTAGCGTCCAAGCAGGCGCGGAAGCGTCCAAGCAGGCGCAGAACCGTGCAAGCAGGCGCGGAAGCGTCCAAGCAGGCGCGGAAGCATGCAAGAAGACGCAGAAGAGTCCAAGCAGGCGCGGAAGCGTCCAAGCAGCCGGGGAAGCATGCAAGCAGGCGGGGAAGCGTCCAAGCAGTCGCGGAAGTGTCCAAGCAGGCGCGGTAGCGTCCAAGCAGGCGCGGAAGCGTCCACGCAGGCGCGGAAGCGTCCAAGCAGGCGCGGAACCGTGCAAGCAGGCGCGGAAGCGTACAAGCATGCGCGGTGGCGTCCAAGCAGGCGCGGATCCGTGCAAGCAGGCGCGGAAGCGTCCAAGCAGGCGCGGAAGCGTGCAACCAGGAGCGGAAGCGTCCAAGCAGGCGCGGATCCGTGCAAGCAGGCGCGGAAGCGTCCAAGCAGGCGCGGAAGCGTCCAAGCAGGCGCGGAAGAGTCCAAGCAGGCGCGGAAGCATGCAAGAAGGCGCCGAAGCGTCCAAGCGGGCGCGGAAACGTCCAAGGAGGCGTGGAAGAGTCCAAGCAGGCGCGGCAGCGTCTAAGCAGGCGCGGAAGCATGCAAGAAGGCGCCGAAGCGTCCAAGCGGGCGCGGAAGCGTCCAAGCAGGCGCGGAAGCGTCCAAGCAGGCGCGGAAGCGTCCAAGCAGGCGCGGTAGCGTACAAGCAGGCGCGGAAGCGTCCAAGCAGGCGCGGAAGCGTCCAAGCAGGCGCGGAAGCGTCCAAGCAGGCCCGGAAACGTCCAAGGAGGCGTGGAAGAGTCCAAGCAGGCGCGGCAGCGTCTAAGCAGGCGCGGAAGCGTCCAAGCAGGCGCGGAAGCGTCCAAGCAGGCGCGGAAGCGTCCAAGCAGGCGCGGAAGCGTCCAAGCAGGCGTGGAAGAGTCGAAGCAGGCGCGGAAGCGTCCAAGCAGGCGGGGAAGCGTCCAAGCAGACGCGGAAGCGTCCAAGCAGGCGCGGAAGCGTCCAAGCAGGCGCGGAAGCGCCCAAGCAGGCGCGGAATCGTCCAAGCAGCCGCGGAAGCGTCCAAGCAGGCGCGGAAGCGTCCAAGCAGCCGCGGAAACGTCCAAGTAGGCGCGGAAGCATGCAAGAAGGCGCAGAACAGTCCAAGCAGGCGCGGAAGCGTCCAAGCAGTCGCTGAAGCGTCCAAGCTGGCGCGGTAGCGTGCAAGCAGTCGCGGAAGCGTCCAACCAGGCGCGGAAGCGTCCAAGCAGGCGCGGAAGCGTCCAAGCAGTCGCAGAAGCGTCCAAGCAGGCGCGGTAGCGTCCAACCAGGCGCGGAAGCGTCCAAGCAGTCGCGGAAGCGTCCAAGCAGGCGCGGAAACGTCCAAGTAGGCGCGGCAGCATGCAAGAAGGCGCAGAAGAGTCCAAGCAGGCGCGGAAACGTCCAAGCAGGCGGGGAAGCATGCAAGCAGGCGCGGAAGCGTCCAAGCAGGCGCGGAAACGTCCAAGTAGGCGCGGCAGCATGCAAGCAGTCGCGGAAGCGTCCAAGCAGGCGCGGAAGCGTCCAAGCAGGCGCGGAAGCGTCCAAGCAGGCGCGGAAGCGTCCAAGCAGGCGCGGATCCGTGCAAGTAGGCGCGGAAGCGTCCAAGCAGGCGCGGAAACGTCCAAGTAGGCGCGGCAGCATGCAAGAAGGCGCAGAAGAGTCCAAGCAGGCGAGGAAGCGTCCAAGCAGTCGCGGAAGCGTCCAAGCAGGCGGGGAAGCATGCACGCAGGCGCGGAAGCGTCCAAGCAGGCGCGGAAACGTCCAAGTAGGCGCGGCAGCATGCAAGAAGGCGCAGAAGAGTCCAAGCAGGCGCGGAAACGTCCAAGCAGGCGCGGAAACGTCCAAGCAGGCGGGGAAGCATGCAAGCAGGCGCGGAAGCGTCCAAGCAGGCGCGGAAACGTCCAAGTAGGCGCGGCAGCATGCAAGAAGGCGCAGAAGAGTCCAAGCAGGCGCGAAAGCGTCCAAGCAGTCGCGGAAGCGTCCAAGCAGGCGCGGTAGCGTCCAAGCAGGCGCGGTAGCGTCCAAGCAGGCGCGGTAGCGTCCAAGCAGGCGGGGAAGCATGCAAGCAGGCGCGGTAGCGTCCAACCAGGCGCGGTAGCGTCCAAGCAGGCGCGGAAGCGTCCAAGCAGGCGCGGAAGCGTCCAAGCAGGCGCGGAAGCGTCCAAGCAGGCGCGCAAGCGTCCAAGCAGGCGTGGAAGAGTCCATGCAGGCGCGGAAGCGTCCAAGCAGGCGCGGAAGCGTCCAAGCAGACGCGGAATCGTCCAAGAATGCGCGGAAGCGTCCAAGCAGGCGCGGTAACGTCCAAGCAGGCGCGGAAGCGTCCAAGCAGGCGCGGAAGCGTGCAACCAGGCGCGGAAGCGTCCAAGCTGGCGCGGAAGCGTCCAAGCAGGCGCGGATCCGTGAAAGCAGGCGCGGAAGCGTCCAAGCAGGCGCGGAAGCGTCCAAGCAGGCGCGGTAGCGTCCAAGCAGTCGCGGAAGCGTCCAAGCAGGCGCGGTAGCGTCCAAGCAGGCGCGGAAACTTCCAAGTAGGCGCGGAAGCATGCAAGAAGGCGCAGAAGCGTCCAAGCAGGCGCGGAAGCGTCCAAGCAGGCGCGGAAGCTTCCAAGCAGGCGCGGAAGCGTCCAAGCAGGCGCGGATGCGTCCAAGCAGTCGCGGAAGCGTCCAAGCAGGCGCGGAAGCGCCCAAGCAGGCGCGGAAGCGTCCAAGCAGGCGCGGTAGCGTACAAGCAGGCGCGGAAGCGTCCAAGCAGGCGCGGAAGCGTCCAAGCAGGCGCGGAAACGTCCAAGTAGGCGCGGCAGCATGCAAGAAGGCGCAGAAGAGTCCAAGCAGGCGCGGAAACGTCCAAGCAGGCGGGGAAGCATGCAAGCAGGCGCGGAAGCGTCCAAGCAGGCGCGGAAACGTCCAAGTAGGCGCGGCAGCATGCAAGCAGTCGCGGAAGCGTCCAAGCAGGCGCGGAAGCGTCCAAGCAGGCGCGGAAGCGTCCAAGCAGGCGCGGAAGCGTCCAAGCAGGCGCGGATCCGTGCAAGTAGGCGCGGAAGCGTCCAAGCAGGCGCGGAAACGTCCAAGTAGGCGCGGCAGCATGCAAGAAGGCGCAGAAGAGTCCAAGCAGGCGAGGAAGCGTCCAAGCAGTCGCGGAAGCGTCCAAGCAGGCGGGGAAGCATGCACGCAGGCGCGGAAGCGTCCAAGCAGGCGCGGAAACGTCCAAGTAGGCGCGGCAGCATGCAAGAAGGCGCAGAAGAGTCCAAGCAGGCGCGGAAACGTCCAAGCAGGCGCGGAAACGTCCAAGCAGGCGCGGAAACGTCCAAGCAGGCGGGGAAGCATGCAAGCAGGCGCGGAAGCGTCCAAGCAGGCGCGGAAACGTCCAAGTAGGCGCGGCAGCATGCAAGAAGGCGCAGAAGAGTCCAAGCAGGCGCGAAAGCGTCCAAGCAGTCGCGGAAGCGTCCAAGCAGGCGCGGTAGCGTCCAAGCAGGCGCGGTAGCGTCCAAGCAGGCGCGGTAGCGTCCAAGCAGGCGGGGAAGCATGCAAGCAGGCGCGGTAGCGTCCAACCAGGCGCGGTAGCGTCCAAGCAGGCGCGGAAGCGTCCAAGCAGGCGCGGAAGCGTCCAAGCAGGCGCGGAAGCGTCCAAGCAGGCGCGCAAGCGTCCAAGCAGGCGTGGAAGAGTCCATGCAGGCGCGGAAGCGTCCAAGCAGGCGCGGAAGCGTCCAAGCAGACGCGGAATCGTCCAAGAATGCGCGGAAGCGTCCAAGCAGGCGCGGTAACGTCCAAGCAGGCGCGGAAGCGTCCAAGCAGGCGCGGAAGCGTGCAACCAGGCGCGGAAGCGTCCAAGCTGGCGCGGAAGCGTCCAAGCAGGCGCGGATCCGTGAAAGCAGGCGCGGAAGCGTCCAAGCAGGCGCGGAAGCGTCCAAGCAGGCGCGGTAGCGTCCAAGCAGTCGCGGAAGCGTCCAAGCAGGCGCGGTAGCGTCCAAGCAGGCGCGGAAACTTCCAAGTAGGCGCGGAAGCATGCAAGAAGGCGCAGAAGCGTCCAAGCAGGCGCGGAAGCGTCCAAGCAGGCGCGGTAGCGTCCAAGCAGGCGCAGAACCGTGCAAGCAGGCGCGGAAGCGTCCAAGCAGGCGCGGAAGCATGCAAGAAGACGCGGAAGCGTCCAAGCAGGCGCGGAAGCGTCCAAGCAGGCGCGGAAGCGTGCAACCAGGCGCGGAAGCGTCCAAGCAGGCGCGGATCCGTGCAAGCAGGCGCGGAAGCGTCCAAGCAGGCGCGGAAGCGTCCAAGCAGGCGCGGAAGCGTCCAAGCAGGCGCGGATCCGTGCAAGCAGGCGCGGAAGCGTCCAAGCAGGCGCGGAAACGTCCAAGTAGGCGCGGCAGCATGCAAGAAGGCGCAGAAGAGTCCAAGCAGGCGAGGAAGCGTCCAAGCAGTCGCGGAAGCGTCCAAGCAGGCGGGGAAGCATGCACGCAGGCGCGGAAGCGTCCAAGCAGGCGCGGAAACGTCCAAGTAGGCGCGGCAGCATGCAAGAAGGCGCAGAAGAGTCCAAGCAGGCGCGGAAACGTCCAAGCAGGCGCGGAAACGTCCAAGCAGGCGGGGAAGCATGCAAGCAGGCGCGGAAGCGTCCAAGCAGGCGCGGAAACGTCCAAGTAGGCGCGGCAGCATGCAAGAAGGCGCAGAAGAGTCCAAGCAGGCGCGAAAGCGTCCAAGCAGTCGCGGAAGCGTCCAAGCAGGCGCGGTAGCGTCCAAGCAGGCGCGGTAGCGTCCAAGCAGGCGCGGTAGCGTCCAAGCAGGCGGGGAAGCATGCAAGCAGGCGCGGTAGCGTCCAAGCAGGCGCGGAAACGTCGAAGCAGGTGCGGAAGCATGAAAGAAGCCGCAGAAGAGTCGAAGCAGGCGCGGAAGCGTCCAAGCTGGCGCGGTAGCGTCCAAGCAGGCGCGGAAACGTCCAAGTAGGCGCGGAAGCATCCAAGCAGTCGCGGAAGCGTCCAAGCAGGCGCGGAAGCGTCCAAGCAGGCGCGGAAGCGTGCAACCAGGCGCGGAAGCGTCCAAGCAGGCGCGGATCCGTGCATGCAGTCGCGGAAGCGTCCAAGCAGTCGCGGAAGCGTGCAACCAGGCGCGGAAGCGTCCAAGCAGGCGCGGAAGCGTGCAAGCAGGCGCGGAAGCGTCCAAGCAGGCGGGGAAGCATCCATATAGGCGCGGAAGCGTCCAAGCAGGCGCGGAAGCGTCCAAGCAGGCGCGGAAGCGTCCAAGCAGGCGCGGAAGCGTCCAAGCAGGCGCGGAAGCGTGCAACCAGGCGCGGAAGCGTCCAAGCAGGCGCGGAAGCGTCCAAGCAGCCGCTGAAGCGTCCAAGCTGGCGCGGTAGCGTCCAAGCAGGCGCGGAAACGTCCAAGTAGGCGCGGAAACATCCAAGCAGTCGCGGAAGCGTCCAAGCAGGCGCGGAAGCGTCCAAGCAGGCGCGGAAGCGTGCAACCAGGCGCGGAAGCGTCCAAGCAGTCGCGGAAGCGTTCAAGCAGGCGCGGAAACGTCCAAGTAGGCGCAAGCATGCAAGAAGGCGCAGAAGAGTCCAAGCAGGCGCGGAAGCGTCCAAGCAGTCGCGGAAGCGTCCAAGCAGGCGCGGAAGCGTCCAAGCAGGCGCGTAAGCGTCCAAGCAGTCTCGGGAGCGTCCAAGCAGGCGCGGAAGCGTCCAAGCAGGCGCGGTAGCGTCCAAGCAGGCGCGGAAGCGTCCAAGCAGGCGCAGAACCGTGCAAGCAGGCGCGGAAGCGTCCAAGCAGGCGCGGAAGCATGCAAGAAGACGCGGAAGCGTCCAAGCAGGCGCGGAAGCGTCCAAGCAGGCGCGGAAGCGTGCAACCAGGCGCGGAAGCGTCCAAGCAGGCGCGGATCCGTGCAAGCAGGCGCGGAAGCGTCCAAGCAGGCGCGGAAGCGTCCAAGCAGGCGCGGAAGCGTTCAAGCAGGCGCGGTAGCGTCCAAGCAGGCGCGGAAGCATGCAAGAAGGCGCCGAAGCGTCCAAGCGGGCGCGGAAGCGTCCAAGCAGGCGCGGAAGCGTCCAAGCAGGCGCGGAAGCGTCCAAGCAGGCTCGGTAGCGTACAAGCAGGCGCGGAAGCGTCCAAGCAGGCGCGGAAGCGTCCAAGCAGGCGCGGAAGCGTCCAAGCAGGCCCGGAAACGTCCAAGGAGGCGTGGAAGAGTCCAAGCAGGCGCGGCAGCGTCTAAGCAGGCGCGGAAGCGTCCAAGCAGGCGCGGAAGCGTCCAAGCAGGCGCGGAAGCGTCCAAGCAGGCGCGGAAGCGTCCAAGCAGGCGTGGAAGAGTCGAAGCAGGCGCGGAAGCGTCCAAGCAGGCGGGGAAGCGTCCAAGCAGACGCGGAAGCGTCCAAGCAGGCGCGGAAGCGTCCAAGCAGGCGCGGAAGCGCCCAAGCAGGCGCGGAATCGTCCAAGCAGCCGCGGAAGCGTCCAAGCAGGCGCGGAAGCGTCCAAGCAGCCGCGGAAACGTCCAAGTAGGCGCGGAAGCATGCAAGAAGGCGCAGAACAGTCCAAGCAGGCGCGGAAGCGTCCAAGCAGGCGCGGAAGCGTGCAACCAGGCGCGGAAGCGTCCAAGCAGGCGCGGATCCGTGCAAGCAGGCGCGGAAGCGTCCAAGCAGGCGCGGAAGCGTCCAAGCAGGCGCGGAAGCGTTCAAGCAGGCGCGGTAGCGTCCAAGCAGGCGCGGAAGCATGCAAGAAGGCGCGGAAGCGTCCAAGCAGGCGCGTAAGCGTCCAAGCAGGCTCGGAAGCGTCCAAGCAGGCGCGGAAGCGTCCAAGAAGGCGCGGTAGCGTCCAAGCAGGCGCGGAAACGTCCAAGTAGGCGCAAGCATGCAAGAAGGCGCAGAAGAGTCCAAGCAGGCGCGGAAGCGTCCAAGCAGTCGCGGAAGCGTCCAAGCAGGCGCGGAAACGTCCAAGTAGGCGCAAGCATGCAAGAAGGCGCAGAAGAGTCCAAGCAGGCGCGGAAGCGTCCAAGCAGTCGCGGAAGCGTCCAAGCAGGCGCGGAAGCGTCCAAGCAGGCGCGTAAGCGTCCAAGCAGGCGCGGAAGCGTCCAAGCAGGCGCGGTAGCGTCCAAGCAGGCGCGGAAGCGTCCAAGCAGGCGCAGAACCGTGCAAGCAGGCGCGGAAGCGTCCAAGCAGGCGCGGAAGCATGCAAGAAGACGCAGAAGAGTCCAAGCAGGCGCGGAAGCGTCCAAGCAGCCGGGGAAGCATGCAAGCAGGCGGGGAAGCGTCCAAGCAGTCGCGGAAGTGTCCAAGCAGGCGCGGTAGCGTCCAAGCAGGCGCGGAAGCGTCCACGCAGGCGCGGAAGCGTCCAAGCAGGCGCGGAACCGTGCAAGCAGGCGCGGAAGCGTACAAGCATGCGCGGTGGCGTCCAAGCAGGCGCGGATCCGTGCAAGCAGGCGCGGAAGCGTCCAAGCAGGCGCGGAAGCGTGCAACCAGGAGCGGAAGCGTCCAAGCAGGCGCGGATCCGTGCAAGCAGGCGCGGAAGCGTCCAAGCAGGCGCGGAAGCGTCCAAGCAGGCGCGGAAGAGTCCAAGCAGGCGCGGAAGCGTCCAAGCAGGCGCGGAAGCGTGCAACCAGGCGCGGAAGCGTCCAAGCAGGCGCGGATCCGTGCAAGCAGGCGCGGAAGCGTCCAAGCAGGCGCGGAAGCGTCCAAGCAGGCGCGGAAGTGTTCAAGCAGGCGCGGTAGCGTCCAAGCAGGCGCGGAAGCATGCAAGAAGGCGCCGAAGCGTCCAAGCGGGCGCGGAAACGTCCAAGGAGGCGTGGAAGAGTCCAAGCAGGCGCGGCAGCGTCTAAGCAGGCGCGGAAGCATGCAAGAAGGCGCCGAAGCGTCCAAGCGGGCGCGGAAGCGTCCAAGCAGGCGCGGAAGCGTCCAAGCAGGCGCGGAAGCGTCCAAGCAGGCGCGGTAGCGTACAAGCAGGCGCGGAAGCGTCCAAGCAGGCGCGGAAGCGTCCAAGCAGGCGCGGAAGCGTCCAAGCAGGCCCGGAAACGTCCAAGGAGGCGTGGAAGAGTCCAAGCAGGCGCGGCAGCGTCTAAGCAGGCGCGGAAGCGTCCAAGCAGGCGCGGAAGCGTCCAAGCAGGCGCGGAAGCGTCCAAGCAGGCGCGGAAGCGTCCAAGCAGGCGTGGAAGAGTCGAAGCAGGCGCGGAAGCGTCCAAGCAGGCGGGGAAGCGTCCAAGCAGACGCGGAAGCGTCCAAGCAGGCGCGGAAGCGTCCAAGCAGGCGCGGAAGCGCCCAAGCAGGCGCGGAATCGTCCAAGCAGCCGCGGAAGCGTCCAAGCAGGCGCGGAAGCGTCCAAGCAGCCGCGGAAACGTCCAAGTAGGCGCGGAAGCATGCAAGAAGGCGCAGAACAGTCCAAGCAGGCGCGGAAGCGTCCAAGCAGGCGCGGAAGCGTGCAACCAGGCGCGGAAGCGTCCAAGCAGGCGCGGATCCGTGCAAGCAGGCGCGGAAGCGTCCAAGCAGGCGCGGAAGCGTCCAAGCAGGCGCGGAAGCGTTCAAGCAGGCGCGGTAGCGTCCAAGCAGGCGCGGAAGCATGCAAGAAGGCGCGGAAGCGTCCAAGCAGGCGCGTAAGCGTCCAAGCAGGCTCGGAAGCGTCCAAGCAGGCGCGGAAGCGTCCAAGAAGGCGCGGTAGCGTCCAAGCAGGCGCGGAAACGTCCAAGTAGGCGCAAGCATGCAAGAAGGCGCAGAAGAGTCCAAGCAGGCGCGGAAGCGTCCAAGCAGTCGCGGAAGCGTCCAAGCAGGCGCGGAAACGTCCAAGTAGGCGCAAGCATGCAAGAAGGCGCAGAAGAGTCCAAGCAGGCGCGGAAGCGTCCAAGCAGTCGCGGAAGCGTCCAAGCAGGCGCGGAAGCGTCCAAGCAGGCGCGTAAGCGTCCAAGCAGGCGCGGAAGCGTCCAAGCAGGCGCGGTAGCGTCCAAGCAGGCGCGGAAGCGTCCAAGCAGGCGCAGAACCGTGCAAGCAGGCGCGGAAGCGTCCAAGCAGGCGCGGAAGCATGCAAGAAGACGCAGAAGAGTCCAAGCAGGCGCGGAAGCGTCCAAGCAGCCGGGGAAGCATGCAAGCAGGCGGGGAAGCGTCCAAGCAGTCGCGGAAGTGTCCAAGCAGGCGCGGTAGCGTCCAAGCAGGCGCGGAAGCGTCCACGCAGGCGCGGAAGCGTCCAAGCAGGCGCGGAACCGTGCAAGCAGGCGCGGAAGCGTACAAGCATGCGCGGTGGCGTCCAAGCAGGCGCGGATCCGTGCAAGCAGGCGCGGAAGCGTCCAAGCAGGCGCGGAAGCGTGCAACCAGGAGCGGAAGCGTCCAAGCAGGCGCGGATCCGTGCAAGCAGGCGCGGAAGCGTCCAAGCAGGCGCGGAAGCGTCCAAGCAGGCGCGGAAGAGTCCAAGCAGGCGCGGAAGCGTCCAAGCAGGCGCGGAAGCGTGCAACCAGGCGCGGAAGCGTCCAAGCAGGCGCGGATCCGTGCAAGCAGGCGCGGAAGCGTCCAAGCAGGCGCGGAAGCGTCCAAGCAGGCGCGGAAGTGTTCAAGCAGGCGCGGTAGCGTCCAAGCAGGCGCGGAAGCATGCAAGAAGGCGCCGAAGCGTCCAAGCGGGCGCGGAAACGTCCAAGGAGGCGTGGAAGAGTCCAAGCAGGCGCGGCAGCGTCTAAGCAGGCGCGGAAGCATGCAAGAAGGCGCCGAAGCGTCCAAGCGGGCGCGGAAGCGTCCAAGCAGGCGCGGAAGCGTCCAAGCAGGCGCGGAAGCGTCCAAGCAGGCGCGGTAGCGTACAAGCAGGCGCGGAAGCGTCCAAGCAGGCGCGGAAGCGTCCAAGCAGGCGCGGAAGCGTCCAAGCAGGCCCGGAAACGTCCAAGGAGGCGTGGAAGAGTCCAAGCAGGCGCGGCAGCGTCTAAGCAGGCGCGGAAGCGTCCAAGCAGGCGCGGAAGCGTCCAAGCAGGCGTGGAAGAGTCGAAGCAGGCGCGGAAGCGTCCAAGCAGGCGGGGAAGCGTCCAAGCAGACGCGGAAGCGTCCAAGCAGGCGCGGAAGCGTCCAAGCAGGCGCGGAAGCGCCCAAGCAGGCGCGGAATCGTCCAAGCAGCCGCGGAAGCGTCCAAGCAGGCGCGGAAGCGTCCAAGCAGCCGCGGAAACGTCCAAGTAGGCGCGGAAGCATGCAAGAAGGCGCAGAACAGTCCAAGCAGGCGCGGAAGCGTCCAAGCAGTCGCTGAAGCGTCCAAGCTGGCGCGGTAGCGTGCAAGCAGTCGCGGAAGCGTCCAAGCAGTCGCAGAAGCGTCCAAGCAGGCGCGGTAGCGTCCAACCAGGCGCGGAAGCGTCCAAGCAGTCGCGGAAGCGTCCAAGCAGGCGCGGAAACGTCCAAGTAGGCGCGGCAGCATGCAAGAAGGCGCAGAAGAGTCCAAGCAGGCGCGGAAACGTCCAAGCAGGCGGGGAAGCATGCAAGCAGGCGCGGAAGCGTCCAAGCAGGCGCGGAAACGTCCAAGTAGGCGCGGCAGCATGCAAGCAGTCGCGGAAGCGTCCAAGCAGGCGCGGAAGCGTCCAAGCAGGCGCGGAAGCGTCCAAGCAGGCGCGGAAGCGTCCAAGCAGGCGCGGATCCGTGCAAGTAGGCGCGGAAGCGTCCAAGCAGGCGCGGAAACGTCCAAGTAGGCGCGGCAGCATGCAAGAAGGCGCAGAAGAGTCCAAGCAGGCGAGGAAGCGTCCAAGCAGTCGCGGAAGCGTCCAAGCAGGCGGGGAAGCATGCACGCAGGCGCGGAAGCGTCCAAGCAGGCGCGGAAACGTCCAAGTAGGCGCGGCAGCATGCAAGAAGGCGCAGAAGAGTCCAAGCAGGCGCGGAAACGTCCAAGCAGGCGCGGAAACGTCCAAGCAGGCGGGGAAGCATGCAAGCAGGCGCGGAAGCGTCCAAGCAGGCGCGGAAACGTCCAAGTAGGCGCGGCAGCATGCAAGAAGGCGCAGAAGAGTCCAAGCAGGCGCGAAAGCGTCCAAGCAGTCGCGGAAGCGTCCAAGCAGGCGCGGTAGCGTCCAAGCAGGCGCGGTAGCGTCCAAGCAGGCGCGGTAGCGTCCAAGCAGGCGGGGAAGCATGCAAGCAGGCGCGGTAGCGTCCAACCAGGCGCGGTAGCGTCCAAGCAGGCGCGGAAGCGTCCAAGCAGGCGCGGAAGCGTCCAAGCAGGCGCGGAAGCGTCCAAGCAGGCGCGCAAGCGTCCAAGCAGGCGTGGAAGAGTCCATGCAGGCGCGGAAGCGTCCAAGCAGGCGCGGAAGCGTCCAAGCAGACGCGGAATCGTCCAAGAATGCGCGGAAGCGTCCAAGCAGGCGCGGTAACGTCCAAGCAGGCGCGGAAGCGTCCAAGCAGGCGCGGAAGCGTGCAACCAGGCGCGGAAGCGTCCAAGCTGGCGCGGAAGCGTCCAAGCAGGCGCGGATCCGTGAAAGCAGGCGCGGAAGCGTCCAAGCAGGCGCGGAAGCGTCCAAGCAGGCGCGGTAGCGTCCAAGCAGTCGCGGAAGCGTCCAAGCAGGCGCGGTAGCGTCCAAGCAGGCGCGGAAACTTCCAAGTAGGCGCGGAAGCATGCAAGAAGGCGCAGAAGCGTCCAAGCAGGCGCGGAAGCGTCCAAGCAGGCGCGGAAGCTTCCAAGCAGGCGCGGAAGCGTCCAAGCAGGCGCGGATGCGTCCAAGCAGTCGCGGAAGCGTCCAAGCAGGCGCGGAAGCGCCCAAGCAGGCGCGGAAGCGTCCAAGCAGGCGCGGTAGCGTACAAGCAGGCGCGGAAGCGTCCAAGCAGGCGCGGTAGCGTACAAGCAGGCGCGGAAGCGTCCAAGCAGGCGCGGAAGCGTCCAAGCAGGCGCGGAAACGTCCAAGTAGGCGCGGCAGCATGCAAGAAGGCGCAGAAGAGTCCAAGCAGGCGCGGAAACGTCCAAGCAGGCGGGGAAGCATGCAAGCAGGCGCGGAAGCGTCCAAGCAGGCGCGGAAACGTCCAAGTAGGCGCGGCAGCATGCAAGCAGTCGCGGAAGCGTCCAAGCAGGCGCGGAAGCGTCCAAGCAGGCGCGGAAGCGTCCAAGCAGGCGCGGAAGCGTCCAAGCAGGCGCGGATCCGTGCAAGTAGGCGCGGAAGCGTCCAAGCAGGCGCGGAAACGTCCAAGTAGGCGCGGCAGCATGCAAGAAGGCGCAGAAGAGTCCAAGCAGGCGAGGAAGCGTCCAAGCAGTCGCGGAAGCGTCCAAGCAGGCGGGGAAGCATGCACGCAGGCGCGGAAGCGTCCAAGCAGGCGCGGAAACGTCCAAGTAGGCGCGGCAGCATGCAAGAAGGCGCAGAAGAGTCCAAGCAGGCGCGGAAACGTCCAAGCAGGCGCGGAAACGTCCAAGCAGGCGCGGAAACGTCCAAGCAGGCGGGGAAGCATGCAAGCAGGCGCGGAAGCGTCCAAGCAGGCGCGGAAACGTCCAAGTAGGCGCGGCAGCATGCAAGAAGGCGCAGAAGAGTCCAAGCAGGCGCGAAAGCGTCCAAGCAGTCGCGGAAGCGTCCAAGCAGGCGCGGTAGCGTCCAAGCAGGCGCGGTAGCGTCCAAGCAGGCGCGGTAGCGTCCAAGCAGGCGGGGAAGCATGCAAGCAGGCGCGGTAGCGTCCAACCAGGCGCGGTAGCGTCCAAGCAGGCGCGGAAGCGTCCAAGCAGGCGCGGAAGCGTCCAAGCAGGCGCGGAAGCGTCCAAGCAGGCGCGCAAGCGTCCAAGCAGGCGTGGAAGAGTCCATGCAGGCGCGGAAGCGTCCAAGCAGGCGCGGAAGCGTCCAAGCAGACGCGGAATCGTCCAAGAATGCGCGGAAGCGTCCAAGCAGGCGCGGTAACGTCCAAGCAGGCGCGGAAGCGTCCAAGCAGGCGCGGAAGCGTGCAACCAGGCGCGGAAGCGTCCAAGCTGGCGCGGAAGCGTCCAAGCAGGCGCGGATCCGTGAAAGCAGGCGCGGAAGCGTCCAAGCAGGCGCGGAAGCGTCCAAGCAGGCGCGGTAGCGTCCAAGCAGTCGCGGAAGCGTCCAAGCAGGCGCGGTAGCGTCCAAGCAGGCGCGGAAACTTCCAAGTAGGCGCGGAAGCATGCAAGAAGGCGCAGAAGCGTCCAAGCAGGCGCGGAAGCGTCCAAGCAGGCGCGGAAGCTTCCAAGCAGGCGCGGAAGCGTCCAAGCAGGCGCGGATGCGTCCAAGCAGTCGCGGAAGCGTCCAAGCAGGCGCGGAAGCGCCCAAGCAGGCGCAGAAGCGTCTAAGCAGGCGCGGAAGCGTCCAAGTAGGCGCGGAAGCGTCCAAGGAGGCGCGGAAACGTCCAAGGAGGCGTGGAAGAGTCCAAGCAGGCGCGGCAGCGTCTAAGCAGGCGCGGAAGCGTCCAAGCAGGCGCGGAAGCGTCCAAGCAGGCGCGGAAGCGTCCAAGCAGGCGCGGAAGCGTCCAAGCAGGCGCGGAAGCGTGCAACCAGGCGCGGAAGCGTCCAAGCAGGCGCGGAAGCGTCCAAGCAGCCGCTGAAGCGTCCAAGCTGGCGCGGTAGCGTCCAAGCAGGCGCGGAAACGTCCAAGTAGGCGCGGAAACATCCAAGCAGTCGCGGAAGCGTCCAAGCAGGCGCGGAAGCGTCCAAGCAGGCGCGGAAGCGTGCAACCAGGCGCGGAAGCGTCCAAGCAGGCGCGGATCCGTGAAAGCAGGCGCGGAAGCGTCCAAGCAGGCGCGGAAGCGTCCAAGCAGGCGCGGAAGCGTCCAAGCAGCGCTGAAGCGTCCAAGCTGGCGCGGTAGCGTCCAAGCAGGCGCGGAAACGTCCAAGTAGGCGCGGAAGCATCCAAGCAGTCGCGGAAGCGTCCAAGCAGGCGCGGAAGCGTCCAAGCAGGCGCGGAAGCGTGCAACCAGGCGCGGAAGCGTCCAAGCTGGCGCGGAAGCGTTCAAGCAGGCGCGGTAGCGTCCAAGCAGGCGCGGAAGCGTCCAAGCAGGCGAGGAAGCGTCCAAGCAGGCGCGGAAGCGTGCAGCCAGGCGCAGAAGCGTCCAAGCAGGCGCGGATCCGTGCAAGCAGGCGCGGAAGCGTCCAAGCAGGCGCGGTAGCGTCCAAGCAGGCGCGGAAACGTCGAAGCAGGTGCGGAAGCATGAAAGAAGCCGCAGAAGAGTCGAAGCAGGCGCGGAAGCGTCCAAGCAGTCGCGGAAGCGTCCAAGCAGGCGCGGTAGCGTCCAAGCAGGCGCGGTAGCGTCCAAGCAGGCGCGGAAGCGTCCAAGCAGGCGTGGTAGCGTCCAAGCAGGCGCGGAAACGTCCAAGCAGGCGCGGAAGCATGCAAGAAGACGCGGAAGAGTCCAAGCAGGCGCGGAAGCGTCCAAGCAGGCGCGGAAGCGTCCAAGCAGGCGCGGAAGCGCCCAAGCAGTCGCGGAAACGTCCAAGCAGGCGCGGAAGCATGCAAGAAGGCGCAGAAGAGTCCAAGCAGGCGCGGAATCGTCCAAGCAGTCGCAGAAGCGTCCAAGCAGGCGCGGATGCGTCCAAGCAGGCGCGGAAGCGTCCAAGCAGGCGTGAAAGCGTCCAAGCTGGCGCGGTAGCGTCCAAGCAGGCGCGGAAACGTCCAAGCAGGCGCGGAAACGTCCAAGTAGGCGCGGAAGCATGCAAGAAGGCGCAGAAGAGCCCAAGCAGGCGTGGAAGCGTCCAAGCAGGCGCGGAAGCGTCCAAGCAGGCGCGGAAGCGTCCAAGCAGGCGCGGAAGCGTCCAAGCAGGCGTGAAAGCGTCCAAGCTGGCGCGGTAGCGTCCAAGCAGGCGCGGAAGCGTCCAAGCAGGCGCGGAAGCGTCCAAGCAGGCGCGGAAGCGTCCAAGCAGGCGTGGAAGAGTCGAAGCAGGCGCGGAAGCGTCCAAGCAGGCGGGGAAGCGTCCAAGCAGACGCGGAAGCGTCCAAGCAGGCGCGGAAGCGTCCAAGCAGGCGCGGAAGCGCCCAAGCAGGCGCGGAATCGTCCAAGCAGCCGCGGAAGCGTCCAAGCAGGCGCGGAAGCGTCCAAGCAGCCGCGGAAACGTCCAAGTAGGCGCGGAAGCATGCAAGAAGGCGCAGAACAGTCCAAGCAGGCGCGGAAGCGTCCAAGCAGTCGCTGAAGCGTCCAAGCTGGCGCGGTAGCGTGCAAGCAGTCGCGGAAGCGTCCAACCAGGCGCGGAAGCGTCCAAGCAGGCGCGGAAGCGTCCAAGCAGTCGCAGAAGCGTCCAAGCAGGCGCGGTAGCGTCCAACCAGGCGCGGAAGCGTCCAAGCAATCGCGGAAGCGTCCAAGCAGGCGCGGAAACGTCCAAGTAGGCGCGGCAGCATGCAAGAAGGCGCAGAAGAGTCCAAGCAGGCGCGGAAACGTCCAAGCAGGCGGGGAAGCATGCAAGCAGGCGCGGAAGCGTCCAAGCAGGCGCGGAAACGTCCAAGTAGGCGCGGCAGCATGCAAGCAGTCGCGGAAGCGTCCAAGCAGGCGCGGAAGCGTCCAAGCAGGCGCGGAAGCGTCCAAGCAGGCGCGGAAGCGTCCAAGCAGGCGCGGATCCGTGCAAGCAGGCGCGGAAGCGTCCAAGCAGGCGCGGAAACGTCCAAGTAGGCGCGGCAGCATGCAAGAAGGCGCAGAAGAGTCCAAGCAGGCGCGAAAGCGTCCAAGCAGTCGCGGAAGCGTCCAAGCAGGCGCGGTAGCGTCCAAGCAGGCGCGGTAGCGTCCAAGCAGGCGCGGTAGCGTCCAAGCAGGCGGGGAAGCATGCAAGCAGGCGCGGTAGCGTCCAAGCAGGCGTGGAAACGTCGAAGCAGGTGCGGAAGCATGAAAGAAGCCGCAGAAGAGTCGAAGCAGGCGCGGAAGCGTCCAAGCAGTCGCGGAAGCGTCCAAGCAGGCGCGGTAGCGTCCAAGCAGGCGCGGTAGCGTCCAAGCAGGCGCGGAAGCGTCCAAGCAGGCGTGGTAGCGTCCAAGCAGGCGCGGAAACGTCCAAGCAGGCGCGGAAGCATGCAAGAAGACGCAGAAGAGTCCAAGCAGGCGCGGAAGCGTCCAAGCAGGCGCGGAAGCGTCCAAGCAGGCGCGGAAGCGCCCAAGCAGTCGCGGAAACGTCCAAGCAGGCGCGGAAGCATGCAAGAAGGCGCAGAAGAGTCCAAGCAGGCGCGGAAGCGTCCAAGCAGTCGCAGAAGCGTCCAAGCAGGCGCGGTAGCATCCAAGCAGGCGCGGATGCGTCCAAGCAGGCGCGGAAGCGTCCAAGCAGGCGTGAAAGCGTCCAAGCTGGCGCGGTAGCGTCCAAGCAGGCGTGAAAGCGTCCAAGCTGGCGCGGTAGCGTCCAAGCAGGCGCGGAAACGTCCAAGCAGGCGCGGAAGCATGCAAGAAGGCGCAGAATTGTCCAAGGAGGCGCGGGAGCGTCCAAGCAGGCGCGGTAGCGTCCAAGCAGGCGCGGTAGCGTGCAAGCAGGCGCGGAAGCGTCCAAGCAGGCGCGGAAGCATCCAAGTAGGCGCGGAAGCATGCAAGAAGGCGCAGAATTGTCCAAGGAGGCGCGGGAGCGTCCAAGCAGGCGCGGTAGCGTCCAAGCAGGCGCGGTAGCGTCCAAGCAGGCGCGGAAACGTCCAAGCAAGCGCGGAAGCAAGCAAGAAGGCGCAGAAGAGTCCAAGCAGGCGCGGAAGCGTCCAAGCAGTCGCGGAAGCGTCCAAGCAGGCGCGGTAGCGTCCAAGCAGGCGCGGAAGAGTCCAAGCAGGCGCGGAAACGTCCAAGGAGGCGTGGAAGAGTCCAAGCAGGCGCGGCAGCATGTAAGCAGTCGCGGAAGCGTCCAAGCAGTCGCGGAAGCGTCCAAGCAGGCGCGGTAGCGTCCAAGCAGGCGCGGAAGAGTCCAAGCAGGCGCGGAAACGTCCAAGCAGGCGCGAAAACGTCCAAGCAAGCGCGGAAGCAAGCAAGAAGGCGCAGAAGAGTCCAAGCAGGCGCGGAAGCGTCCAAGCAGTCGCGGAAGCGTCCAAGCAGGCGCGGTAGCGTCCAAGCAGGCGCGGAAGAGTCCAAGCAGGCGCGGAAACGTCCAAGGAGGCGTGGAAGAGTCCAAGCAGGCGCGGCAGCATGTAAGCAGTCGCGGAAGCGTCCAAGCAGTCGCGGAAGCGCCCAAGCAGGCGCGGAAGCGTCCAGGCAGTCGCGGAAGCGTCCAAGCAGGCGCGGAAGCATGCACGAAGACGCAGAAGAGTCCAAGCAGGCGCGGCAGCGCCCAAGCAGGCGCGGAAGCGTCCAGGCAGTCGCGGAAGCGTCCAAGCAGGCGCGGAAGCATGCAAGAAGACGCAGAAGAGTCCAAGCAGGCGCGGCAGCGTCCAAGCAGGCGCGGAAACGTCCAAGCAGGCGCGGAAGCATGCAAGAAGACGCAGAAGAGTCCAAGCAGGCGCGGCAGCGCCCAAGCAGGCGCGGAAGCGTCCAGGCAGTCGCGGAAGCGTCCAAGCAAGCGCGGTAGCGTCCAAGCAGGCGCGGAAACTTCCAAGTAGGCGCGGAAGCTTGCAAGAAGGCGCAGAAGAGTCCAAGCAGGCGCGGAAGCGTCCAAGCAGGCGCGCTAGCGTCCAAGCAGGCGCGGAAGCGTCCAAGCAGGAGCGTAAGCATCCAAGTAGGCGCGGAAGCATGCAAGAAGGCGCAGAATTGTCCAAGGAGGCGCAGAATTGTCCAAGGAGGCGCGGGAGCGTCCAAGCAGGCGCGGTAGCGTCCAAGCAGGCGCGGAAACGTCCAAGCAGGCGCGGAAGCATGCAAGAAGGCGCAGAAGAGTCCAAGCAGGCGCGGAAGCGTCCAAGCAGTCGCGGAAGCGTCCAAGCAGGCGCGGTAGCGTCCAAGCAGGCGCGGAAACGTCCAAGCAGGCGCGGAAGCATGCAAGAAGGCGCAGAAGAGTCCAAGCAGGCGAGGAAGCGTCCAAGCAGGCGCGGTAGCGTCCAAGCAGGCGCGGAAACGTCCAAGCAGGCGCGGAAGCATGCAAGAAGACGCAGAAGAGTCCAAGCAGGCGCGGGAGCGTCCAAGCAGCCGCGGTAGCGTCCAAGCAGGCGCGGTAGCGTCCAAGCAGGCGCGGAAACGTCCAAGCAGGCGCGGAAGCATGCAAGAAGACGCAGAAGAGTCCAAGCAGGCGCGGGAGCGTCCAAGCAGCCGCGGTAGCGTCCAAGCAGGCGCGGAAACGTCCAAGCAGGCGCGGAAGCATGCAAGAAGGCGCAGAAGAGTCCAAGCAGGCGCAGAAGCGTCCAAGCAGGCGCGGAAGCGTCCAAGCAGGCGCGGTAGCGTCCAAGCAGTAGCGGAAGCGTCCAAGCAGGCGCGGAAACGCCGAAGCAGGCGCGGAAGAGTCCGAGAAGGCGCGGAAGCGTCCAAGCAGGCGCGGAAGCGTCCAAGCAGGCGCGGAAGCATCCGAGCAGTCGCGGAAGCATCCAAGCAGGAGCGGTAGCATCCAAGCAGGCGCGGAAACGACCAAGCAGGCGCGGAAGCATGCAAGAAGACGCAGAAGAGTCCAAGCAGGCGCGGGAGCGTCCAAGCAGCCGCGGTAGCGTCCAAGCAGGCGCGGTAGCGTCCAAGCAGGCGCGGAAACGTCCAAGCAGGCGCGGAAGCATGCAAGAAGGCGCAGAAGAGTCCAAGCAGGCGCAGAAGCGTCCAAGCAGGCGCGGAAGCTTCCAAGCAGGCGCGGATGCGTCCAAGCAGGCGCGGAAGCGTCCAAGCAGTCGCGGAAGCGTCCAAGCAGGCGCGGAAGCGTCCAAGCAGGCGCGGAAGCGTCCAAGCAGGCGCGGAAGCGTCCAAGTAGGCGGGGAAGCGTCCAAGCAGGCGCGGAAACGTCCAAGGAGGCGTGGAAGAGTCCAAGCAGGCGCGGCAGCATCTAAGCAGGCGCGGAAGCGTCCAAGCAGTCGCGGAAGCGTCCAAGCAGGCGCGGAAGCGTCCATGCAGGCGCGGAAGCGTCCAAGCAGGCGCGGAAGCGTCCAAGCAGGCGCGGAAGCGTCCAAGCAGGCGCGGAAGCGTCCAAGCAGGCGCGGAAGCGTCCAAGCAGGCGCGCAAGCGTCCAAGCAGGCGTGGAAGAGTCCATGCAGGCGCGGAAGCGTCCAAGCAGGCGCGGAAGCGTCCAAGCAGACGCGGAAGCGTCCAAGAATGCGCGGAAGCGTCCAAGCAGGCGCGGTAACGTCCAAGCAGGCGCGGAAGCGTCCAAGCAGGCGCGGAAGCGTCCAAGCAGGCGCGGAAGCGTCCAAGCAGGCGCGGAAGCGTCCAAGCAGGCGCGGAAGCGTCCAAGCAGGCGCGGAAGCGTCCAAGCAGGCGCGGAAGCGTCCAAGCAGCCGCTGAAGCGTCCAAGCTGGCGCGGTAGCGTCCAAGCAGGCGCGGTAACGTCCAAGTAGGCGCGGAAGCATCCAAGCAGTCGCGGAAGCGTCCAAGCAGGCGCAGAAGCGTCCAAGCAGGCGCGGAGGCGTGCAACCAGGCGCGGAAGCGTCCAAGCAGGCGCGGATCCGTGCAAGCAGGCGCGGAAGCGTCCAAGCAGGTGCGGAAGCGTCCAAGCAGGCGCGGAAGCGCCCAAGCAGTCGCGGAAACGTCCAAGCAGGCGCGGAAGCATGCAAGAAGGCGCAGAAGAGTCCAAGCAGGCGCGGAAGCGTCCAAGCAGTCGCAGAAGCGTCCAAGCAGGCGCGGTAGCATCCAAGCAGGCGCGGATGCGTCCAAGCAGGCGCGGAAGCGCCCAAGCAGGCGTGAAAGCGTCCAAGCTGGCGCGGTAGCGTCCAAGCAGGCGCGGAAACGTCCAAGCAGGCGCGGAAACGTCCAAGTAGGCGCGGAAGCATGCAAGAAGGCGCAGAAGAGCCCAAGCAGGCGTGGAAGCGTCCAAGCAGGCGCGGAAGCGTCCAAGCAGACGCGGAAGCGTCCAAGCAGGCGCGGAAGCGTCCAAGCAGGCGCGGAAGCGTCCAAGCAGTCGCGGAAGCGTCCAAGCAGGCGCGGAAGCGTCCAAGCAGGCGCGGAAGCGTCCAAGCAGGCGCGGAAGCGTCCAAGCAGGCGCGGAAGCGTCCAAGCAGGCGCGGAATCGTCCAAGCAGGCGCGGAAGCGTCCAAGCAGGCGCGCAAGCGTCCAAGCAGGCGTGGAAGAGTCCAAGCAGGCGCGGAAGCGTCCAAGCAGGCGCGGAAGCGTCCAAGCAGACGCGGAAGCGTCCAAGCAGGCGCGGAAGCGTCCAAGCAGGCGCGGAAGCGTGCAACCAGGCGCGGAAGCGTCCAAGCAGGCGCGGAAGCGTCCAAGCAGGCGCGGAAGCGTCCAAGCAGCCGCTGAAGCGTCCAAGCTGGCGCGGTAGCGTCCAAGCAGGCGCGGAAACGTCCAAGTAGGCGCGGAAGCATCCAAGCAGTCGCGGAAGCGTCCAAGCAGGCGCGGAAGCGTCCAAGCAGACGCGGAAGCGTCCAAGAATGCGCGGAAGCGTCCAAGCAGGCGCGGTAACGTCCAAGCAGGCGCGGAAGCGTCCGAGCAGGCGCGGAAGCGTCCAAGCAGGCGCGGAAGCGTCCAAGCAGGCGCGGAAGCGTCCAAGCAGGCGCGGAAGCGTCCAAGCAGGCGCGGAAGCGTCCAAGCAGGCGCGGAAGCGTCCAAGCAGCCGCTGAAGCGTCCAAGCTGGCGCGGTAGCGTCCAAGCAGGCGCGGTAACGTCCAAGTAGGCGCGGAAGCATCCAAGCAGTCGCGGAAGCGTCCAAGCAGGCGCAGAAGCGTCCAAGCAGGCGCGGAGGCGTGCAACCAGGCGCGGAAGCGTCCAAGCAGGCGCGGATCCGTGCAAGCAGGCGCGGAAGCGTCCAAGCAGGTGCGGAAGCGTCCAAGCAGGCGCGGAAGCGCCCAAGCAGTCGCGGAAACGTCCAAGCAGGCGCGGAAGCATGCAAGAAGGCGCAGAAGAGTCCAAGCAGGCGCGGAAGCGTCCAAGCAGTCGCAGAAGCGTCCAAGCAGGCGCGGTAGCATCCAAGCAGGCGCGGATGCGTCCAAGCAGGCGCGGAAGCGTCCAAGCAGGCGTGAAAGCGTCCAAGCTGGCGCGGTAGCGTCCAAGCAGGCGCGGAAACGTCCAAGCAGGCGCGGAAACGTCCAAGTAGGCGCGGAAGCATGCAAGAAGGCGCAGAAGAGCCCAAGCAGGCGTGGAAGCGTCCAAGCAGGCGCGGAAGCGTCCAAGCAGACGCGGAAGCGTCCAAGCAGGCGCGGAAGCGTCCAAGCAGGCGCGGAAGCGTCCAAGCAGTCGCGGAAGCGTCCAAGCAGGCGCGGAAGCGTCCAAGCAGGCGCGGAAGCGTCCAAGCAGGCGCGGAAGCGTCCAAGCAGGCGCGGAAGCGTCCAAGCAGGCGCGGAATCGTCCAAGCAGGCGCGGAAGCGTCCAAGCAGGCGCGCAAGCGTCCAAGCAGGCGTGGAAGAGTCCAAGCAGGCGCGGAAGCGTCCAAGCAGGCGCGGAAGCGTCCAAGCAGACGCGGAAGCGTCCAAGCAGGCGCGGAAGCGTCCAAGCAGGCGCGGAAGCGTGCAACCAGGCGCGGAAGCGTCCAAGCAGGCGCGGAAGCGTCCAAGCAGGCGCGGAAGCGTCCAAGCAGCCGCTGAAGCGTCCAAGCTGGCGCGGTAGCGTCCAAGCAGGCGCGGAAACGTCCAAGTAGGCGCGGAAGCATCCAAGCAGTCGCGGAAGCGTCCAAGCAGGCGCGGAAGCGTCCAAGCAGGCGCGGAAGCGTGCAACCAGGCGCGGAAGCGTCCAAGCAGGCGCGGATCCGTGCATGCAAGCGCGGAAGCGTCCAAGTAGTCGCGGAAGCGTGCAACCAGGCGCGGAAGCGTCCAAGCAGGCGCGGAAGCGTGCAAGCAGGCGCGGAAGCGTCCAAGCAGGCGCGGAAGCGGCCAAGCAGGCGCGGAAGCGTCCAAGCAGGCGCGGAAGCGTCCGAGCAGGCGCGGAAGCGTCCAAGCAGGCGCGGAAGCGTCCAAGCAGGCGCGGAAGCGTGCAACCAGGCGCGGAAGCGTCCAAGCAGGCGCGGAAGCGTCCAAGCAGCCGCTGAAGCGTCCAAGCTGGCGCGGAAGCGTCCAAGCAGGCGCGGAAGCGTCCAAGCAGGCGCGGAAGCGTCCAAGCAGGCGCGGAAGCGTCCAAGCAGGCGCGTAAGCGTCCAAGCAGGCGCGGAAGCGTGCAACCAGGCGCGGAAGCGTCCAAGCAGGCGCGGAAGCGTCCAAGCAGCCGCTGAAGCGTCCAAGCTGGCGCGGTAGCGTCCAAGCAGGCGCGGAAACGTCCAAGTGTGACGTCTGTCACGCAACGAGTTCAACCGCGACCAAAATTATTTCCAAAATATTACTTTTGTATAAGGAACGCGATGCACCAAAAAGATTTTACCTCGTTAACATAATTCATACGCAAAACCAATCCTAAAGGAGAACCCATATATATAAGAGAGAGAGAATTTAAGAGAAAATGAAACAGAGAACACGCATGTAAATTCGGTTCGGGTCATCCGCACAGCTACAACTTATACTACTAATCAAACAATCAAATATTTTAATTCCAACAGATGACCCCAGCCGAAGTCCTAAAATAATCTTAGCGTTAAGAATAAGTAACTTCCAGAATATTCTATAATATATTCTTGAAGACACTCACGTGTAACAAACACGTGAGCCACGTGAGAGAGCATGGAACATTCTGGAAGATGGTCACGCGGACCATCCACGTGAGGCACGTGCGGGAGCGCCCGACGTACCTCGTTCCCACCTGCGTTATCGCTTGACAAAGTTGGTGGACCCAGTACAGAGCGTGAGAGCTCGAGGCCACCAACGATTCCATCATAGTCAGCAATTCTTATCTCGAGTATTCCTAAGAAACCCAGTACAGAGCGTGAGAGCTCGAGGCCACCAACGATTCCATCATAGTCAGCAGTTCTTATCTCAAGCGATAAGGCACGTACTTAGCCGTATAAGAAGGGGCTCCCGAGCCTCAGCAGGCAGTCAAGCGCCACTCGTCGAACTATACGCATCGTAAAGAATAAGCAAAGCCTAAGTGCCTCTACGTACTCTTACAATTTACATCGCGAGTCGATACATTGTCGTGATCGTTCCAAAGTGGAACTACGTTCGTTGTGCAGCAAACCAGTGGACCTCCGAGCGTGTGTCTCACTGTCGCACATCTTCGTTATTATTAAACAAGTGAGTACGTTAAACTATTATCGGCCTTGACTCCGCTGTGCCCGAGGGCTTCGGCGACACACCCATTGTTATACAACGAATTGTATTAACAAATCCTTAAACCTTGTAACCACTTTAATCATTTTAATACATTTGGAATAGTTAAATCTGTTCTTTACTTATTCACCTGTCATTCCCTATTCCTCAAAACGCACGAAACCAATTAAACATACCAAGTGTTAATTTTAATACAAATCAATTATATTCTTATAGTATCACTGTGAGATTTATCGTAGCGCCCAGTGGCCGACACGATAAAGCCTGCGCTAAGTAGCCGCAGCTCACGCCGTGACAACTGTAATAATATTTACGCGAAAATTATCCGGTTGAAGTATTCCTAGAGTGGCTATACTGGCATTGCGGTATTGTCAAAGCGCCCAGTGGCTGTCTTGACAAAATTTGCGGTAATACTTGCTGCATCTCACGCTTTGCACCAGCCCAGAATATTTCCGCCGTTACGTTCTTGAAATAACTTAAGATTGATTAATTTGCAAATCCTTTTATTTTATCAGACAGTTTCTTTCGTACATTCGTGAATCTTAAAGTTTTCTACTTGTTATAATAAACTTGATTTCATCTTCGTGCGTTTCCCCTCTTCGTCGTACCTTTTTCCCAAGCGATACCTAAAACGAATAACATTATAGACATAAATAAATTCGCCTCCACTAACTAAGAATCACTAGCGATACTTACTTCATCCAATTCTGCGGAATAAGATCACCTGCGTCGATTCTCCTCCCTGTTCCCTGGCGACAGTCTGCGCACAGTGGGCAAGCCTAAAACAGGAAAATAAATACGTTACTCCCGATCGAGGACACGGGACGTGACATAAATTTGGTGGCAGCGGTGGGATAGAAGGAGAAAAGTGATCTTATACCCACATCATATAATAATCGATCAACGAGCTCACCGACATGGCGGAACCGCGATTAAATCCTAACCAAGAGGACGAAGTAGCAAGGTTACAAGAACGGGTCTTAACCCGAGAACGCGAATTAGCCGAACAAAACGCGCGACGAACGATAGAAGTACCGCGCTCTACGGAACTCAAACTTGACAAAGTTCACCAAATAATCGAACGGATGGACAGAGAATTCGACATACTACTCCCACTACCAGAACGCCTAGAAAGATTAGAAAACGCGTTACAGGAATTAAGGTTAAACGGTGGCCATGATAACACCACGGGAGGACTCCCTCCCTCACCGCAAGTCCATAGCACACCGGAACGACCACCGATATTCCGCGCCGCTGCAATAAGCATAAAAGACGCGTTAGAATCCGTCCCAATCTACAATGGACGAAACATTCCGATCTTCCAATTTGTACGGGCTTGTGAAAGAGCACGAAGCATAATACACCCCGAGCAGGAAATGCACCTCGTGCAACTACTAGTGAACAAACTACAGGGTCACGCGTACATGACCGTCGCGAATTCACAATTTGCAACAGTAGATCAATTTTGCAACCGACTAAAATCAACGTTCGCCGCACACAAAACATTATATGAATACCAAGGAGAACTTGGACAACTAGAGAAAAGACCGCAAGAACATATACTCGATTATATAGAAAAGGTCCGGAATCTACACGCAGCGGTATACGACGAAATGAAACAAGGCAGATCATTTGACCACATTAGAGCACAGGAACTAGAAGAACATATTATTCAAGCATTTTTGAACGGTCTCGCGCCAGACGCTAGAATACGAATACGTATGGAAGCGCCCCGAAACCTAGAAGAATATTATTGCACCGCTATTAAAATTTTCGGACAGATCGAAAAAGAGGAATCTCGAGCGCGCACCAGGGTTAGATATCGTTCCCCTCCGCGTCGAAATGCATACAGATCGCCGCCGCGACAAAACGAGTATAGATTTCCCCCACGACGTTATGAAGACAGGCTGTCTCAACGGCGATACGAGGATAGAGCACCTCCGCGTTCATCAAACGAATTTTCCCCACGACGCGATTACGAACCACAACGATCCTCAACGGTCACAACAAGAACCTACCAGCAACCCAAATTCCCTGCACCCTCATCGGTAGTCACTTGTCGTTACTGTAAAAACCCGGGTCATAATATGGACGAATGCAGGAAATTTAAAGCGAAGGTTGAGGCCGGAGAGATAACCCCGTATTCACAAAGGAGAACGAATGCTAATAACTCCATGAATCAGGGAAACGGTTCTCGCAACCCGGTAGCCGGTGTCCGCCGGGAAGCCAGCCAATCGGGGCACCGAACATTCACGACGATCGTAGAAACAAACGAACCGGAAGATCAGAACGCGATGACCCAAGTTTCCGAGTCGCCAGAGTCCAATTAAATCAAGATTCTGTAGTACCAACCATTCAAGTAGCTACAACAAATAATCAGAAAAAATTAAATTTAATGATAGACTCAGGATCTGAAATCAACCTCATAAAAGAATCATTTTCAGAATCGGCTCAAAAAATTAATCACGACATAACTTTGAAAATTAGGGGAATCACCTCAACGCCAATAGCCACTCGAGGAACGGCAGAAATCGCGATTGCCGGACGACCAATAACATTTCATTTAGTTGACGATTCGTTCCCCATCGACCAAGACGGAATTTTAGGTTCCGAATTTATGACGCAAAATTCAGTCACGATTGATTACAAAAGCCGAAGCCTCCAATGGGAAGAATTACATATACCTTTTTTCGAACGCGAATTTTTAACGATCCCTAAAAGATCAGTTGCACCATTCCAAATCAAAATAGCAAATCCAGAAATTAAAATGGGTTACCTACCTCGCCTACTAACAAAAGAAGGGATATTCCTTGGCAACGCCGTAGTAACTAATACAAAGGGAAGAGCATACCTTCCGATCTTTAATACCACGGAGGAAGATGAACATATAATCATACCAACATTAGTACTCAGAGAAGTAGAAAATACGAGTCAAACTGCACCTAGTCAAAACGAAATTTTAGAAGACGAAAATTCCGCACGAGTATTCCTTACCCAGACAAACTGCGATAAACAACGACTAAAAGAAATCAAAGAAGCTCTCAGATTGGATCACTTAAATTCAGAAGAAGAACGAAGCGTGATGAAATTAATAGAAGAAAATGCAGACAGATTTTACTTACCCGGAGACCATTTCGGAGCAACAAGCGCAATAGAACATCCCATTCACACTACGGACGATATTCCGGTAAACGCGAAACAATATCGGTTTCCCCCGGTACACAAGGAAGAAATAAATAGACAAGTGACTGAACTTATAGAAAACGGAGTAATAGAACCCTCTCTTTCACCTTATAACTCACCTCTGTGGATCGTGCCGAAAAAACCAGACTCCCAAGGAAACAAACGATGGCGTATGGTAATAGATTACCGAACCCTCAATGACAAAACGATCGGAGACGCCTACCCACTTCCTAATATAAACGAAATTCTAGATCAATTGGGTAGTGCCAAATATTTTTCCGTTTTCGACCTAGCATCAGGTTTTCACCAAATTCCTATGAAATCGGCAGACGCTCATAAAACCGCCTTCTCTACACCATACGGACATTACGAATTCAAACGCATGCCGTTTGGACTCAAAAATGCCCCCGCAACGTTTCAAAGACTAATGAATAACGTTTTAACCGGACTACAAGGGATAGAATTGTTTGTCTACCTTGATGATATAGTCCTATACGCTCGCTCGCTCCGAGAACATGATATTAAATTTACCCGACTCATGAAAAGATTACGGGAAGCAAATCTCCGCTTACAACCAGATAAGTGCGAGTTTTTGCGCCACGAAGTTAATTATCTCGGACACATTATTAGCGAGAACGGAGTTAAACCAGACCCGAAGAAAATAACGGCGGTGGATCACTTCCCAGTTCCAAAAAATCCAAAGAATATAAAACAATTTCTGGGTCTTGCCGGATATTACCGCAGATTCATACCTAATTTTTCAAAAACCGCGAAACCTCTCACCGATTTATTAAAAAAGGAAGTAGCATTCAGATGGACGCCTGCGCAAGAAGACGCATTTCAAAGACTCAAGAAAGCACTAATAACCGAACCGATTCTTCAATACCCTAACTTCACGGAAACCTTCAATCTAACCACAGATGCATCCGGATATGCAATTGGCGGAGTCCTAAGTCAAGGACCAACCGGGAAGGATCTTCCAATAGCATACGCATCGCGACTATTAAATCAAGCGGAAAAGAATTACTCAACAATCGAAAAAGAATGTCTCGCAATAGTTTACTGCATAAATCATTTTAGACCATACTTATACGGGAGAGAATTTAAAATCATTACGGATCACAAACCACTGGTGTGGCTAAATTCAATTAAAGATCCCACATCAAGATTATGGAAATGGAAGTTAAAACTTTCGGAATACGAATACAAAATATTTTATAAAGAAGGTCGTGCAAACGCAAACGCCGACGCACTATCCCGAAATCCACCGGAGAACGACGAAGAAGAACAGCCTTCAGCGCCAATCTATGCAATAAAAAGGAAAAGACAACAGGATGAATCTTCATCCTCTGACTCTCTCGAGATCTTCCCTACAAGAAAGCCACGACTCCATGGCCCAGTAGAACAGAAGCAGCAAGCATCTACTTCAAAAAATCCATCGGAAACCAAAGGAAAAGGATCAAGGAAACGAACGCCATCCACAACATTCAGTCCTTTCCCTCTCCCTCCAGGCAAACGTATCCCAAAACTACAAGGTTCCACAATTCCCGATGTTGCAAACCCCTCTCCTACTTCCATTGAAAGTCGCGATATATCGAATGATTCCTCACAAAGCACTCCTCCCACTCATTCCCCCTCTCCAGAAGAAATCCCAATACCTATACACCACTCAACCCCTCGCAATAAAACACCTCATCTCACTCCACGGATTTTGAATTACGAAAATGAAGAAGAAGCTAATGTGCAAACTAAATCAAGCAACGACATCGAGGAAGAAACACACAGTTTTGAAATGGAAGACACACCTCTCACATCGTTGGATTCAGACGCACTTTTTGAGCGATCTTTCGTACCAGCAAGACTACACAACGCACCACTGAAGATTGAAGAATGCAACGACTCCCTAAGAATGCAGAAGGACCATAAAATCATTTTCATTGACATGAATGGGCAACCCCAGGATAAAGGAGCAATCGAACTACTCTCGTACGACGAACTTCCAAAATACGATGGCCTAACATTCGAAAGAGCTAAAGTAAAAACCACACAAGCTTACAACATTATAGCAATACCGATAAAAGAACACGACAGGATACCTATTACAAAGGAGAATATAAAAAACGGTATTCGAGCAATAAAAGACGTCCTCGATGAACTAAGGATAACAAGCTTCAGCATTTCTAAAACCCCGTACTATGACGACATACCATGGAAGTTCTTTCTCAATTACCTCAAGCAAACACTTCAAGATTACCAACTCACTATCACGATATGTCGATCCCTGATCACGATACCGACGACGGAACAACGAAAGCAAATAATGAGAGAAAACCATGATTCTGTAATCGCAGGACACAAAGGAGTTACAAAAACTTATAACCGAATCCGACAACGCTACTTCTGGGACGGAATGAAGAAAGATATCACCGAATACGTAAGGACATGCATCGAATGTCAAAAGAAGAAATTAACGCGCATCAAGACTCGCCAACCTATGGTTCTTACTGATACACCTGGCGCAGCCTTTGACAAAATAGCACTCGACATAGTTGGACCACTGCCTGTAACAAAAATGGGAAACGAATATATACTGACCATCCAAGATCTCTTAACGAAATACAGTGTCGCAGTACCACTACAAAAAGCGGATTCACGTAGCGTGGCCGACGCCTTCCTTAAGAATTTCATATGCAGATTTGGAGCTCCACGAGCATTACTCACAGACCAGGGATCAAACTTCTTATCAGCTTTATTTAAAGCCGTGGCAAAGAAATGCCGAATTAAGCAATACCAGACGACAGCCTACCACCCTCAAGCAAATGGATCCCTCGAAAGATCCCATCACGTATTAATAGAATTCTTAAAACAATATATCGACGACACCTCCAATTGGGATGAATGGATAGAGAACGCGATGTTCTCGTATAACACCAGCATTCACGAAGGAACGAAATTCTCACCGCACGAATTAGTGTTCGGAAAAATAGCACGAGCACCGTCCACCGACCCGCCGTTGGAAGAAAACCTGGACCCATCATATAAAGAATATTTGGAGGATCTATTTATGAAGATCAATAAATTACAAAACACCGCCCGAGAAAACTTGAAGGAAGCCAAGCAAAGATCAAAGGGGTACTACGACAGAAGAATAAATCCCCAAGTGTTCCACGTTGGCGATGACGTGTTCCTATTGAAGGAACCCCGCCAAGGAAAATTCGCAAGCCAGTATTCCGGTCCTTACAAGATCCAACAAGTCCTAAATAACGGGAACGTGTCCCTACTAATTAACGGCAAAAATCGCGTGGTGCATGCTAACAAATTAAAACTAGTTCATCGTCGACCCACCATCACGGAATTTTAAAGAAGACAATCTACTAAACTACAAAATAAACAAAAAATAATAATAAATAATAAATAATAATAAAATAACCAAGATGTAACTAGATTTAAGCTTAGTCAATAATTAATATTACTTACCAAACTCCAGCTCTCTGTTTCAGAATGGGAATCCTCCTTATATTCCTCCTATGTGTCAGCCCGATGGCATATGGGCTAATTGCATACGATTGCAGTGGCGAGAGGCTAAATATAACGACGATATCATTAGTAAAAGTAGGCGAATGTGACATCAACGTTCGAGGGGCGGAAACGGAAGAAACATACATACAACTATTGCAATTGGCAGAGTACGAACACGCGAACTACATACAGTGTAAAATCGAGATCAAGAGAACAGTCTTTTACTGTGGAATGCACTCCCATATATCAGCAGTTCACAATGGCTACGTAGAGTATATAGCAGATGTAAGCCACGAGACGTGTCTACGTCTACATCGAGAAGGAACTATATCTCTCGGAAACGGAGCAGTTTTAACCGGCATTCGAGCTAATACAACATCTACAAGAATGTTTACCTTCGCCGGAACAATCGCAAATGACGGAACATGCACCGGAACCCAGTATACGGACCCCTACGGATCCTGGGACAACGTAGTGGTACAAGGATTGGCGAAGATTACACTTCGCACGGGCAGCGCCGCAGTCAAGCTGAACGAGAATAAGATCATCCTCAAAAGTGGAACTACCTGCTCATTTCAAGACGGATACTGTCTAGACGGAGAAGACGGATATACGTACTGGAAACCAACCCCGGAGTCCACCTGCAAATTTGAGCAATATGACGTTTTATACGAAGGATTGGCACAACGGATCACAGAAGCGGGACAAAATTCAACCTTACCTACAATTTATGCACTTACCAGGGACGACATAACCTTCGCCCTGACCAAGGTTTCGGAACAAAACGTGTGCGGATATACGCTCCTACGAACAGAACATCCTAAGCTGTTCATTCTGGAAACACAAAAAGGACGTACATTTACTGGGAAAAGAACAATTACGCCTGATAACCTCGACATCTTTACATATATGAATTCGAAATTCGTATATGTTGAACGCCATATACGAGGACAGATAATTACCCTCTTTACCTCGTCACTCACGCATAGATGCGCCTTGGAGAGGCAAGTGCTCGAAAATGCACTCTCAATCGCATCGATACTGCCTGAGGAATTTGCCTGGTCCCTAATGAAAGGACCAGGATACATGGCCACGACCGCTGGAGAAGCCGTCCATATAATCAGGTGCATTCCCGTAGAAGTGAAAGTACGCCGCACGCAAGAATGTTTCGTGGAACTTCCCGTTCTACACAGAAACACATCAAAATTTATGAAGCCTAAAACCAGAGTATTAGTACAACAAGGTACTCACCGCGACTGCAACCCGATCCTGCCGATAATGTACAACATCGACGAATCATGGCACAAAATACTGCCGAACCCAGTGGAAGCTGTCCCACCACAAGAGTTGAAACCGATGACCAAGCCAACCTGGAAATATACGGTACCAGCTACGCTCGCCGTGAGCGGAATATACACGCAAGCAGACATCGACAAGCTACGAGACCATATCATGTTCCCGGCGGAAAGAGCCGCCATATTAAATTCCGTAGCGCGTGGCGTCACCGGACAAGATATCATCCCCGGGACCATCCAACTCACACACCTGTTGGACGAAGACGCCGTGCAGAAACTAGCACAGGGAGCACTAGCAAAGATATGGGATCATTTCATCACATTTGGTTCCATCAGCGCTGGATTCCTGGCCATATTTGTGATCGTGAAACTCATACAGACAATCGTCGATACCATTATTCACGGCTATTCATTATACGCCGCATTTGGATGTGGCATTGAACTGCTCGGTGCCGTTTGGACATCAATAACGTACTGCCTCTTGCAACGCGCTCGACAACGAGCTTCGAATCCAGAAAACCCAGAACTGACCGCCCCCGAGAACGCTGATGAGAGTAACCGACAGATACCAAGGCCACTTACTCGCCAGCCCCAAAACCCAAAAGTAGTAAGTCTATCCGAATTAAGAGACAGAATCGACCGTTTAGAACAAATTTCAGACTAAAATTTGTTCTACAAAAAGGGGGGAGGTGTGACGTCTGTCACGCAACGAGTTCAACCGCGACCAAAATTATTTCCAAAATATTACTTTTGTATAAGGAACGCGATGCACCAAAAAGATTTTACCTCGTTAACATAATTCATACGCAAAACCAATCCTAAAGGAGAACCCATATATATAAGAGAGAGAGAATTTAAGAGAAAATGAAACAGAGAACACGCATGTAAATTCGGTTCGGGTCATCCGCACAGCTACAACTTATACTACTAATCAAACAATCAAATATTTTAATTCCAACAGATGACCCCAGCCGAAGTCCTAAAATAATCTTAGCGTTAAGAATAAGTAACTTCCAGAATATTCTATAATATATTCTTGAAGACACTCACGTGTAACAAACACGTGAGCCACGTGAGAGAGCATGGAACATTCTGGAAGATGGTCACGCGGACCATCCACGTGAGGCACGTGCGGGAGCGCCCGACGTACCTCGTTCCCACCTGCGTTATCGCTTGACAAAGTTGGTGGACCCAGTACAGAGCGTGAGAGCTCGAGGCCACCAACGATTCCATCATAGTCAGCAATTCTTATCTCGAGTATTCCTAAGAAACCCAGTACAGAGCGTGAGAGCTCGAGGCCACCAACGATTCCATCATAGTCAGCAGTTCTTATCTCAAGCGATAAGGCACGTACTTAGCCGTATAAGAAGGGGCTCCCGAGCCTCAGCAGGCAGTCAAGCGCCACTCGTCGAACTATACGCATCGTAAAGAATAAGCAAAGCCTAAGTGCCTCTACGTACTCTTACAATTTACATCGCGAGTCGATACATTGTCGTGATCGTTCCAAAGTGGAACTACGTTCGTTGTGCAGCAAACCAGTGGACCTCCGAGCGTGTGTCTCACTGTCGCACATCTTCGTTATTATTAAACAAGTGAGTACGTTAAACTATTATCGGCCTTGACTCCGCTGTGCCCGAGGGCTTCGGCGACACACCCATTGTTATACAACGAATTGTATTAACAAATCCTTAAACCTTGTAACCACTTTAATCATTTTAATACATTTGGAATAGTTAAATCTGTTCTTTACTTATTCACCTGTCATTCCCTATTCCTCAAAACGCACGAAACCAATTAAACATACCAAGTGTTAATTTTAATACAAATCAATTATATTCTTATAGTATCACTGTGAGATTTATCGTAGCGCCCAGTGGCCGACACGATAAAGCCTGCGCTAAGTAGCCGCAGCTCACGCCGTGACAACTGTAATAATATTTACGCGAAAATTATCCGGTTGAAGTATTCCTAGAGTGGCTATACTGGCATTGCGGTATTGTCAAAGCGCCCAGTGGCTGTCTTGACAAAATTTGCGGTAATACTTGCTGCATCTCACGCTTTGCACCAGCCCAGAATATTTCCGCCGTTACGTTCTTGAAATAACTTAAGATTGATTAATTTGCAAATCCTTTTATTTTATCAGACAGTTTCTTTCGTACATTCGTGAATCTTAAAGTTTTCTACTTGTTATAATAAACTTGATTTCATCTTCGTGCGTTTCCCCTCTTCGTCGTACCTTTTTCCCAAGCGATACCTAAAACGAATAACATTATAGACATAAATAAATTCGCCTCCACTAACTAAGAATCACTAGCGATACTTACTTCATCCAATTCTGCGGAATAAGATCACCTGCGTCGATTCTCCTCCCTGTTCCCTGGCGACAGTCTGCGCACAGTGGGCAAGCCTAAAACAGGAAAATAAATACGTTACTCCCGATCGAGGACACGGGACGTGACACAAGTAGGCGCGGAAGCATCCAAGCAGTCGCGGAAGCGTCTAAGCAGGCGCGGAAGCGTCCAAGCAGGCGCGGAAGCGTGCAACCAGGCGCGGAAGCGTCCAAGCTGGCGCGGAAGCGTTCAAGCAGGCGCGGTAGCGTCCAAGCAGGCGCGGAAGCGTCCAAGCAGGCGAGGAAGCGTCCAAGCAGGCGCGGAAGCGTCCAAGCAGGCGCGGAAGCGTGCAACCAGGCGCGGAAGCGTCCAAGCTGGCGCGGAAGCGTTCAAGCAGGCGCGGTAGCGTCCAAGCAGGCGCGGATCCGTCCAAGCAGGCGCGGAATCGTCCAAGCAGGCGCGGAAGCGTCCAAGCAGGCGCGCAAGCGTCCAAGCAGGCGTGGAAGAGTCCAAGCAGGCGCGGAAGCGTCCAAGCAGGCGCGGAAGCGTCCAAGCAGACGCGGAAGCGTCCAAGCAGGCGCGGAAGCGTCCAAGCAGGCGCGGAAGCGTGCAACCAGGCGCGGAAGCGTGCAACCAGGCGCGGAAGCGTCCAAGCAGGCGCGGAAGCGTCCAAGCAGGCGCGGAAGCGTCCAAGCAGCCGCTGAAGCGTCCAAGCTGGCGCGGTAGCGTCCAAGCAGGCGCGGAAACGTCCAAGTAGGCGCGGAAGCATCCAAGCAGTCGCGGAAGCGTCCAAGCAGGCGCGGAAGCGTCCAAGCAGGCGCGGAAGCGTGCAACCAGGCGCGGAAGCGTCCAAGCAGGCGCGGATCCGTGCATGCAGGCGCGGAAGCGTCCAAGCAGTCGCGGAAGCGTGCAACCAGGCGCGGAAGCGTCCAAGCAGGCGCGGAAGCGTGCAAGCAGGCGCGGAAGCGTCCAAGCAGGCGCGGAAGCGTCCAAGCAGACGCGGAAGCGTCCAAGCAGGCGCGGAAGCGTCCAAGCAGGCGCGGAAGCGTGCAACCAGGCGCGGAAGCGTCCAAGCAGGCGCGGAAGCGTCCAAGCTGGCGCGGTAGCGTCCAAGCAGGCGCGGAAACGTCCAAGTAGGCGCGGAAGCATCCAAGCAGTCGCGGAAACGTCCAAGCAGCCGCGGAAGCATCCATATAGGCGCGGAAGCGTCCAAGCAGGCGCGGAAGCGTCCAAGCAGGCGCGGAAGCGTCCAAGCAGGCGCGGAAGCGTCCAAGCAGGCGCGGAAGCGTCCAAGCAGCCGCTGAAGCGTCCAAGCTGGCGCGGTAGCGTCCAAGCAGGCGCGGAAGCGTCCAAGCAGGCGCGGAAGCGTCCAAGCAGGCGCGGAAGCGTCCAAGCAGGCGCGGAAGCGTGCAACCAGGCGCGGAAGCGTCCAAGCAGGCGCGGAAGCGTCCAAGCAGCCGCTGAAGCGTCCAAGCTGGCGCGGTAGCGTCCAAGCAGGCGCGGAAACGTCCAAGTAGGCGCGGAAACATCCAAGCAGTCGCGGAAGCGTCCAAGCAGGCGCGGAAACGTCGAAGCAGGTGCGGAAGCATGAAAGAAGCCGCAGAAGAGTCGAAGCAGGCGCGGAAGCGTCCAAGCAGTCGCGGAAGCGTCCAAGCAGGCGCGGTAGCGTCCAAGCAGGCGCGGTAGCGTCCAAGCAGGCGCGGAAGCGTCCAAGCAGGCGTGGTAGCGTCCAAGCAGGCGCGGAAACGTCCATGCAGGCGCGGAAGCATGCAAGAAGACGCAGAAGAGTCCAAGCAGGCGCGGAAACGTCCAAGCAGGCGCGGAAGCGTCCAAGCAGGCGCGGAAGCATGCAAGAAGGCGCAGAAGAGTCCAAGCAGGCGCGGAAGCGTCCAAGCAGTCGCAGAAGCGTCCAAGCAGGCGCGGTAGCATCCAAGCAGGCGCGGATGCGTCCAAGCAGGCGCGGAAGCGTCCAAGCAGGCGTGAAAGCGTCCAAGCTGGCGCGGTAGCGTCCAAGCAGGCGCGGAAACGTCCAAGCAGGCGCGGAAACGTCCAAGTAGGCGCGGAAGCATGCAAGAAGGCGCAGAAGCGTCCAAGCAGGCGCGGAAGCGTCCAAGTAGGCGGGGAAGCGTCCAAGCAGGCGCGGAAACGTCCAAGGAGGCGTGGAAGAGTCCAAGCAGGCGCGGCAGCATCTAAGCAGGCGCGGAAGCGTCCAAGCAGGCGCGGAAGCGTCCAAGCAGGCGCGGAAGTGTCCAAGCAGGCGCGGAAGCGTGCAACCAGGCGCGGAAGCGTCCAAGCAGGCGCGGAAGCGTCCAAGCAGGCGCGGAAGCGTCCAAGCAGCCGCTGAAGCGTCCAAGCTGGCGCGGTAGCGTCCAAGCAGGCGCGGAAACGTCCAAGTAGGCGCGGAAGCATCCAAGCAGTCGCGGAAGCGTCCAAGCAGGCGCGGAAGCGTCCAAGCAGGCGCGGAAGCGTGCAACCAGGCGCGGAAGCGTCCAAGCAGGCGCGGATCCGTGCAAGCAGGCGCGGAAGCGTGCAGCCAGGCGCAGAAGCGTCCAAGCAGGCGCGGATCCGTGCAAGCAGGCGCGGAAGCGTCCAAGCAGGCGCGGAAGCGTCCAAGCAGGCGCGGAAGCGTGCAACCAGGCGCGGAAGCGTCCAAGCAGGCGCGGAAGCGTCCAAGCAGGCGCGGAAGCGTCCAAGCAGCCGCTGAAGCGTGCAACCAGGCGCGGAAGCGTCCAAGCAGGCGCGGAAGCGCCCAAGCAGTCGCGGAAACGTCCAAGCAGGCGCGGAAGCATGCAAGAAGGCACAGAAGAGTCCAAGCAGGAGCGGAAGCGTCCAAGCAGAGGCAGAAGCGTCCAAGCAGGCGCGGTAGCATGCAAGCAGGCGCGGAAGCGTCCAAGCAGGCGCGGAAGCGTCCAAGCAGGCGTGAAAGCGTCCAAGCTGGCGCGGTAGCGTCCAAGCAGGAGCGGAAACGTCCAAGCAGGCGCGGATGCATGCAAGAAGGCGCAGAAGAGTCCAAGCAGGCGCGGAAGCGTCCAAGCAGGCGCGGAAGCGTCCAAGCAGCCGCTGAAGCGTCCAAGCTGGCGCGGTAGCGTCCAAGCAGGCGCGGAAACGTCCAAGTAGGCGCGGAAGCATCCAAGCAGTCGCGGAAGCGTCCAAGCAGGCGCGGAAGCGTCCAAGCAGGCGCGGAAGCGTGCAACCAGGCGCGGAAGCGTCCAAGCAGGCGCGGATCCGTCCAAGCAGGCGCGGAATCATCCAAGCAGGCGCGGAAGCGTCCAAGCAGGCGCGCAAGCGTCCAAGCAGGCGTGGAAGAGTCCAAGCAGGCGCGGAAGCGTCCAAGCAGGCGCGGAAGCGTCCAAGCAGGCGCGGAAGCGTGCAACCAGGCGCGGAAGCGTCCAAGCAGGCGCGGAAGCGTCCAAGCAGGCGCGGCAGCGTCCAAGCAGCCGCTGAAGCGTCCAAGCTGGCGCGGTAGCGTCCAAGCAGGCGCGGAAACGTCCAAGAAGGCGCGGAAGCATCCAAGCAGTCGCGGAAGCGTCCAAGCAGGCGCGGAAGCGTCCAAGCAGGCGCGGAAGCGTGCAACCAGGCGCGGAAGCGTCCAAGCAGGCGCGGATCCGTGCATGCAGGCGCGGAAGCGTCCAAGCAGTCGCGGAAGCGTGCAACCAGGCGCGGAAGCGTCCAAGCAGGCGCGGAAGCGTGCAAGCAGGCGCGGAAGCGTCCAAGCAGGCGCGGAAGCGTCCAAGCAGACGCGGAAGCGTCCAAGCAGGCGCGGAAGCGTCCAAGCAGGCGCGGAAGCGTGCAACCAGGCGCGGAAGCGTCCAAGCAGGCGCGGAAGCGTCCAAGCTGGCGCGGTAGCGTCCAAGCAGGCGCGGAAACGTCCAAGTAGGCGCGGAAGCATCCAAGCAGTCGCGGAAACGTCCAAGCAGCCGCGGAAGCATCCATATAGGCGCGGAAGCGTCCAAGCAGGCGCGGAAGCGTCCAAGCAGGCGCGGAAGCGTCCAAGCAGGCGCGGAAGCGTCCAAGCAGGCGTGGAAGAGTCCAAGCAGGCGCGGAAACGTCCAAGCAGGCGAGGAAGCATATAAGAAGGCGCAGAAGAGTCCAACCAGGCGCGGAAGCGTTCGAGCAGGCGCGGAACCGTGCAAGCAGGCGCGGAAGCGTCCAAGCAGGCGCGGAAGCGTCCAAGCAGGCGCGGAAGCGTCCAAGCAGGCGCGGAAGCGTCCAAGCAGGCGCGGAAGCGTCCAAGCAGGCGCGGAAGCGTCCAAGCAGGCGCGGAAGCGTCCAAGCAGGCGCGGAAGCGTGCAACCAGGCGCGGAAGCGTCCAAGCAGGCGCGGATCCGTCCAAGCAGGCGCGGAAGCGTCCAAGCAGCCGCTGAAGCGTCCAAGCTGGCGCGGTAGCGTCCAAGCAGGCGCGGAAACGTCCAAGTAGGCGCGGAAGCATCCAAGCAGTCGCGGAAGCGTCCAAGCAGGCGCGGAAGCGTCCAAGCAGGCGCGGAAGCGTGCAACCAGGCGCGGAAGCGTCCAAGCAGGCGCGGATCCGTGCATGCAGGCGCGGAAGCGTCCAAGCAGTCGCGGAAGCGTGCAACCAGGCGCGGAAGCGTCCAAGCAGGCGCGGAAGCGTGCAAGCAGGCGCGGAAGCGTCCAAGCAGGCGCGGAAGCGTCCAAGCAGACGCGGAAGCGTCCAAGCAGGCGCGGAAGCGTGCAACCAGGCGCGGAAGCGTCCAAGCAGGCGCGGAAGCGTCCAAGCAGGCGCGGAAGCGTGCAAGCAGACGCGGAAGCGTCCAAGCAGGCGCGGAAGCGTGCAAGAAGGCGCGGAAGCGTCCAAGCAGGCGCGGAAGCGTCCAAGCAGGCGCGGAAGCGTCCAAGCAGGCGCGGAAGCGTCCAAGCAGGCGCGGAAGCGTCCAAGCAGACGCGGAAGCGTCCAAGCAGGCGCGGAAGCGTCCAAGCAGGCGCGGAAGCGTCCAAGCAGGCGCGGAAGCGTGCAACCAGGCGCGGAAGCGTCCAAGCAGGCGCGGAAGCGTCCAAGCAGGCGCGGAAGCGTGCAAGCAGACGCGGAAGCGTCCAAGCAGGCGCGGAAGCGTGCAAGAAGGCGCGGAAGCGTCCAAGCAGGCGCGGAAACGTCCAAGCAGGCGCGGAAGCGTCCAAGCAGGCGCGGAAGCGTCCAAGCAGGCGCGGAAGCGTCCAAGCAGGCGCGGAAGCGTCCAAGCAGGCGTAGAAGAGTCCAAGCAGGCGCGGAAACGTCCAAGCAGGCGAGGAAGCATGCAAGAAGGCGCAGAAGAGTCCAACCAGGCGCGGAAGCGTCCGAGCAGGCGCGGAACCGTGCAAGCAGGCGCGGAAGCGTCCAAGCAGGCGCGGAAGCGTCCAAGCAGGCGCGGAAGCGTCCAAGCAGACGCGGAAGCGTCCAAGCAGGCGCGGAAGCGTGCAAGCAGGCGCGGAATCGTCCAAGCAGGCGCGGAAACGTCCAAGCAGGCGCGGAAGCGTCCAAGCAGGCGCGGAAGCGTCCAAGCAGTCGCGGTAGCGTCCAAGCTGGCGCGGTAGCGTCCAAGCAGGCGCGGAAACGTCCAAGCAGGCGCGGAAGCATGCAAGAAGGCGCAGAAGAGTCCAAGCAGGCGCGGAAGCGTCCAAGCAGGCGCGGAAGCGTCCAAGAAGTTGCGGAACCGTGCAAGCAGGCGCGGAAACGTCCAAGTAGGCGCGGAAGCATCCAAGCAGTCGCGGAAGCGTCCAAGCAGGCGCGGAAGCGTCCAAGCAGGCGCGGAAGCGTGCAACCAGGCGCGGAAGCGTCCAAGCTGGCGCGGAAGCGTTCAAGCAGGCGCGGTAGCGTCCAAGCAGGCGCGGAAGCGTCCAAGCAGGCGAGGAAGCGTCCAAGCAGGCGCGGAAGCGTGCAGCCAGGCGCAGAAGCGTCCAAGCAGGCGCGGATCCGTGCAAGCAGGCGCGGAAGCGTCCAAGCAGGCGCGGTAGCGTCCAAGCAGGCGCGGAAACGTCGAAGCAGGTGCGGAAGCATGAAAGAAGCCGCAGAAGAGTCGAAGCAGGCGCGGAAGCGTCCAAGCAGTCGCGGAAGCGTCCAAGCAGGCGCGGTAGCGTCCAAGCAGGCGCGGTAGCGTCCAAGCAGGCGCGGAAGCGTCCAAGCAGGCGTGGTAGCGTCCAAGCAGGCGCGGAAACGTCCAAGCAGGCGCGGAAGCATGCAAGAAGACGCAGAAGAGTCCAAGCAGGCGCGGAAGCGTCCAAGCAGGCGCGGAAGCGTCCAAGCAGGCGCGGAAGCGCCCAAGCAGTCGCGGAAACGTCCAAGCAGGCGCGGAAGCATGCAAGAAGGCGCAGAAGAGTCCAAGCAGGCGCGGAAGCGTCCAAGCAGTCGCAGAAGCGTCCAAGCAGGCGCGGTAGCATCCAAGCAGGCGCGGATGCGTCCAAGCAGGCGCGGAAGCGTCCAAGCAGGCGTGAAAGCGTCCAAGCAGTCGCAGAAGCGTCCAAGCAGGCGCGGTAGCGTCCAAGCAGGCGCGGAAGCGTCCAAGCAGGCGCGGAAGCGTCCAAGCAGGCGCGGAAGCGTCCAAGCAGGCGTGGAAGAGTCCAAGCAGACGCGGAAGCGTCCAAGCAGGCGCGGAAGCGTCCAAGCAGGCGCGGAAGCGTGCAACCAGGCGCGGAAGCGTCCAAGCAGGCGCGGAAGCGTCCAAGCAGGCGCGGAAGCGTGCAAGCAGACGCGGAAGCGTCCAAGCAGGCGCGGAAGCGTGCAAGAAGGCGCGGAAGCGTCCAAGCAGGCGCGGAAACGTCCAAGCAGGCGCGGAAGCATCCATATAGGCGCGGAAGAGTCCTAGCAGGCGCGGAAGAGTCCAAGCAGGCGCGGAATCTTGCAAGCAGGCGCGGAAGCGTCCAAGCAGGCGCGGAAACGTCCAAGCAGGCGCGGAAGCGTCCAAGCAGGCGCGGAAGCGTCCAAGCAGGCGCGGAAGCGTCCAAGCAGTCGCGGAAGCGTCCAAGCAGGAGCGTAAGCGTCCAAGTAATCGCGGAAGCATGCAAGAAGGCGCAGAAGAGTTCAAGCAGGCGTGGAAGCGTCCAAGCAGGCGCTCAAGCGTCCAAGCAGTCGCGGAAGCGGCCAAACAGGCGCGGAAGCGTCCATGCAGCCGCGGAAGCGTCCAAGCAGGTGCGGAAGCGTGGAAGCAGGCGTGGAAGCGTCCAAGCAGTCGCGGAAGCGTCCAAGCAGGCGCGGAAGCGTCCAAGCAGGCGCGGAAGCGTGCAACCAGGCGCGGAAGCGTGCAACCAGGCGCGGAAGCGTCCAAGCAGGCGCGGAAGCGCCCAAGCAGTCGCGGAAACGTCCAAGCAGGCGCGGAAGCATGCAAGAAGGCGCAGAAGAGTCCAAGCAGGCGCGGAAGCGTCCAAGCAGTCGCAGAAGCGTCCAAGCAGGCGCGGTAGCATCCAAGCAGGCGCGGATGCGTCCAAGCAGGCGCGGAAGCGTGCAAGAAGGCGCGGAAGCGTCCAAGCAGGCGCGGAAACGTCCAAGCAGGCGCGGAAGCATCCATATAGGCGCGGAAGAGTCCTAGCAGGCGCGGAAGAGTCCAAGCAGGCGCGGAATCTTGCAAGCAGGCGCGGAAGCGTCCAAGCAGGCGCGGAAACGTCCAAGCAGGCGCGGAAGCGTCCAAGCAGGCGCGGAAGCGTCCAAGCAGGCGCGGAAGCGTCCAAGCAGTCGCGGAAGCGTCCAAGCAGGAGCGTAAGCGTCCAAGTAATCGCGGAAGCATGCAAGAAGGCGCAGAAGAGTTCAAGCAGGCGTGGAAGCGTCCAAGCAGGCGCTCAAGCGTCCAAGCAGTCGCGGAAGCGGCCAAACAGGCGCGGAAGCGTCCATGCAGCCGCGGAAGCGTCCAAGCAGGTGCGGAAGCGTGGAAGCAGGCGTGGAAGCGTCCAAGCAGTCGCGGAAGCGTCCAAGCAGGCGCGGAAGCGTCCAAGCAGGCGCGGAAGCGTGCAACCAGGCGCGGAAGCGTGCAACCAGGCGCGGAAGCGTCCAAGCAGGCGCGGAAGCGTGCAAGCAGGCGCGGAAGCGTCCAAGCAGGCGCGGAAGCGTCCAAGCAGGCGCGGAAGCGTCCAAGCAGTCGCAGAAGCGTCCAAGCAGGCGCGGTAGCATCCAAGCAGGCGCGGATGCGTCCAAGCAGGCGCGGAAGCGTGCAAGAAGGCGCGGAAGCGTCCAAGCAGGCGCGGAAACGTCCAAGCAGGCGCGGAAGCATCCATATAGGCGCGGAAGAGTCCTAGCAGGCGCGGAAGAGTCCAAGCAGGCGCGGAATCTTGCAAGCAGGCGCGGAAGCGTCCAAGCAGGCGCGGAAACGTCCAAGCAGGCGCGGAAGCGTCCAAGCAGGCGCGGAAGCGTGCAACCAGGCGCGGAAGCGTGCAACCAGGCGCGGAAGCGTCCAAGCAGGCGCGGAAGCGTCCAAGCAGGCGCGGAAGCGTGCAACCAGGCGCGGAAGCGTGCAACCAGGCGCGGAAGCGTCCAAGCAGGCGCGGAAGCGTCCAAGCAGGCGCGGAAGCGTCCAAGCAGCCGCTGAAGCGTCCAAGCTGGCGCGGTAGCGTCCAAGCAGGCGCGGAAACGTCCAAGTAGGCGCGGAAGCATCCAAGCAGTCGCGGAAGCGTCCAAGCAGGCGCGGAAGCGTCCAAGCAGGCGCGGAAGCGTGCAACCAGGCGCGGAAGCGTCCAAGCAGGCGCGGATCCGTGCATGCAGGCGCGGAAGCGTCCAAGCAGTCGCGGAAGCGTGCAACCAGGCGCGGAAGCGTCCAAGCAGGCGCGGAAGCGTGCAAGCAGGCGCGGAAGCGTCCAAGCAGGCGCGGAAGCGTCCAAGCAGACGCGGAAGCGTCCAAGCAGGCGCGGAAGCGTCCAAGCAGGCGCGGAAGCGTGCAACCAGGCGCGGAAGCGTCCAAGCAGGCGCGGAAGCGTCCAAGCTGGCGCGGTAGCGTCCAAGCAGGCGCGGAAACGTCCAAGTAGGCGCGGAAGCATCCAAGCAGTCGCGGAAACGTCCAAGCAGCCGCGGAAGCATCCATATAGGCGCGGAAGCGTCCAAGCAGGCGCGGAAGCGTCCAAGCAGCCGCTGAAGCGTCCAAGCTGGCGCGGTAGCGTCCAAGCAGGCGCGGAAACGTCCAAGTAGGCGCGGAAGCATCCAAGCAGTCGCGGAAGCGTCCAAGCAGGCGCGGAAGCGTCCAAGCAGGCGCGGAAGCGTGCAACCAGGCGCGGAAGCGTCCAAGCAGGCGCGGATCCGTGCATGCAGGCGCGGAAGCGTCCAAGCAGTCGCGGAAGCGTGCAACCAGGCGCGGAAGCGTCCAAGCAGGCGCGGAAGCGTGCAAGCAGGCGCGGAAGCGTCCAAGCAGGCGCGGAAGCGTCCAAGCAGACGCGGAAGCGTCCAAGCAGGCGCGGAAGCGTCCAAGCAGGCGCGGAAGCGTGCAACCAGGCGCGGAAGCGTCCAAGCAGGCGCGGAAGCGTCCAAGCTGGCGCGGTAGCGTCCAAGCAGGCGCGGAAACGTCCAAGTAGGCGCGGAAGCATCCAAGCAGTCGCGGAAACGTCCAAGCAGCCGCGGAAGCATCCATATAGGCGCGGAAGCGTCCAAGCAGGCGCGGAAGCGTCCAAGCAGGCGCGGAAGCGTCCAAGCAGGCGCGGAAGCGTCCAAGCAGGCGCGGAAGCGTCCAAGCAGGCGCGGAAGCGTCCAAGCAGCCGCTGAAGCGTCCAAGCTGGCGCGGTAGCGTCCAAGCAGGCGCGGAAGCGTCCAAGCAGGCGCGGAAGCGTCCAAGCAGGCGCGGAAGCGTCCAAGCAGGCGCGGAAGCGTCCAAGCAGCCGCTGAAGCGTCCAAGCTGGCGCGGTAGCGTCCAAGCAGGCGCGGAAACGTCCAAGTAGGCGCGGAAGCATCCAAGCAGTCGCGGAAGCGTCCAAGCAGGCGCGGAAGCGTCCAAGCAGGCGCGGAAGCGTGCAACCAGGCGCGGAAGCGTCCAAGCAGGCGCGGATCCGTGCATGCAGGCGCGGAAGCGTCCAAGCAGTCGCGGAAGCGTGCAACCAGGCGCGGAAGCGTCCAAGCAGGCGCGGAAGCGTCCAAGCTGGCGCGGTAGCGTCCAAGCAGGCGCGGAAGCGTCCAAGCAGGCGCGGAAGCGTCCAAGCAGGCGCGGAAGCGTCCAAGCAGCCGCTGAAGCGTCCAAGCTGGCGCGGTAGCGTCCAAGCAGGCGCGGAAACGTCCAAGTAGGCGCGGAAGCATCCAAGCAGTCGCGGAAGCGTCCAAGCAGGCGCGGAAGCGTCCAAGCAGGCGCGGAAGCGTGCAACCAGGCGCGGAAGCGTCCAAGCAGGCGCGGATCCGTGCATGCAGGCGCGGAAGCGTCCAAGCAGTCGCGGAAGCGTGCAACCAGGCGCGGAAGCGTCCAAGCAGGCGCGGAAGCGTGCAAGCAGGCGCGGAAGCGTCCAAGCAGGCGCGGAAGCGTCCAAGCAGACGCGGAAGCGTCCAAGCAGGCGCGGAAGCGTCCAAGCAGGCGCGGAAGCGTGCAACCAGGCGCGGAAGCGTCCAAGCAGGCGCGGAAGCGTCCAAGCTGGCGCGGTAGCGTCCAAGCAGGCGCGGAAACGTCCAAGTAGGCGCGGAAGCATCCAAGCAGTCGCGGAAACGTCCAAGCAGCCGCGGAAGCATCCATATAGGCGCGGAAGCGTCCAAGCAGGCGCGGAAGCGTCCAAGCAGCCGCTGAAGCGTCCAAGCTGGCGCGGTAGCGTCCAAGCAGGCGCGGAAACGTCCAAGTAGGCGCGGAAGCATCCAAGCAGTCGCGGAAGCGTCCAAGCAGGCGCGGAAGCGTCCAAGCAGGCGCGGAAGCGTGCAACCAGGCGCGGAAGCGTCCAAGCAGGCGCGGATCCGTGCATGCAGGCGCGGAAGCGTCCAAGCAGTCGCGGAAGCGTGCAACCAGGCGCGGAAGCGTCCAAGCAGGCGCGGAAGCGTGCAAGCAGGCGCGGAAGCGTCCAAGCAGGCGCGGAAGCGTCCAAGCAGACGCGGAAGCGTCCAAGCAGGCGCGGAAGCGTCCAAGCAGGCGCGGAAGCGTGCAACCAGGCGCGGAAGCGTCCAAGCAGGCGCGGAAGCGTCCAAGCTGGCGCGGTAGCGTCCAAGCAGGCGCGGAAACGTCCAAGTAGGCGCGGAAGCATCCAAGCAGTCGCGGAAACGTCCAAGCAGCCGCGGAAGCATCCATATAGGCGCGGAAGCGTCCAAGCAGGCGCGGAAGCGTCCAAGCAGGCGCGGAAGCGTCCAAGCAGGCGCGGAAGCGTCCAAGCAGGCGCGGAAGCGTCCAAGCAGGCGCGGAAGCGTCCAAGCAGCCGCTGAAGCGTCCAAGCTGGCGCGGTAGCGTCCAAGCAGGCGCGGAAGCGTCCAAGCAGGCGCGGAAGCGTCCAAGCAGGCGCGGAAGCGTCCAAGCAGCCGCTGAAGCGTCCAAGCTGGCGCGGTAGCGTCCAAGCAGGCGCGGAAACGTCCAAGTAGGCGCGGAAGCATCCAAGCAGTCGCGGAAGCGTCCAAGCAGGCGCGGAAGCGTCCAAGCAGGCGCGGAAGCGTGCAACCAGGCGCGGAAGCGTCCAAGCAGGCGCGGATCCGTGCATGCAGGCGCGGAAGCGTCCAAGCAGTCGCGGAAGCGTGCAACCAGGCGCGGAAGCGTCCAAGCAGGCGCGGAAGCGTGCAAGCAGGCGCGGAAGCGTCCAAGCAGGCGCGGAAGCGTCCAAGCAGACGCGGAAGCGTCCAAGCAGGCGCGGAAGCGTCCAAGCAGGCGCGGAAGCGTGCAACCAGGCGCGGAAGCGTCCAAGCAGGCGCGGAAGCGTCCAAGCTGGCGCGGTAGCGTCCAAGCAGGCGCGGAAACGTCCAAGTAGGCGCGGAAGCATCCAAGCAGTCGCGGAAACGTCCAAGCAGCCGCGGAAGCATCCATATAGGCGCGGAAGCGTCCAAGCAGGCGCGGAAGCGTCCAAGCAGGCGCGGAAGCGTCCAAGCAGGCGCGGAAGCGTCCAAGCAGGCGCGGAAGCGTCCAAGCAGCCGCTGAAGCGTCCAAGCTGGCGCGGTAGCGTCCAAGCAGGCGCGGAAGCGTCCAAGCAGGCGCGGAAGCGTCCAAGCAGGCGCGGAAGCGTGCAACCAGGCGCGGAAGCGTCCAAGCAGGCGCGGAAGCGTCCAAGCAGCCGCTGAAGCGTCCAAGCTGGCGCGGTAGCGTCCAAGCAGGCGCGGAAACGTCCAAGTAGGCGCGGAAACATCCAAGCAGTCGCGGAAGCGTCCAAGCAGGCGCGGAAACGTCGAAGCAGGTGCGGAAGCATGAAGGAAGCCGCAGAAGAGTCGAAGCAGGCGCGGAAGCGTCCAAGCAGTCGCGGAAGCGTCCAAGCAGGCGCGGTAGCGTCCAAGCAGGCGCGGTAGCGTCCAAGCAGGCGCGGAAGCGTCCAAGCAGGCGTGGTAGCGTCCAAGCAGGCGCGGAAACGTCCAAGCAGGCGCGGAAGCATGCAAGAAGACGCAGAAGAGTCCAAGCAGGCGCGGAAGCGTCCAAGCAGGCGCGGAAGCGTCCAAGCAGGCGCGGAAGCATGCAAGAAGGCGCAGAAGAGTCCAAGCAGGCGCGGAAGCGTCCAAGCAGTCGCAGAAGCGTCCAAGCAGGCGCGGTAGCATCCAAGCAGGCGCGGATGCGTCCAAGCAGGCGCGGAAGCGTCCAAGCAGGCGTGAAAGCGTCCAAGCTGGCGCGGTAGCGTCCAAGCAGGCGCGGAAACGTCCAAGCAGGCGCGGAAACGTCCAAGTAGGCGCGGAAGCATGCAAGAAGGCGCAGAAGCGTCCAAGCAGGCGCGGAAGCGTCCAAGTAGGCGGGGAAGCGTCCAAGCAGGCGCGGAAACGTCCAAGGAGGCGTGGAAGAGTCCAAGCAGGCGCGGCAGCATCTAAGCAGGCGCGGAAGCGTCCAAGCAGGCGCGGAAGCGTCCAAGCAGGCGCGGAAGTGTCCAAGCAGGCGCGGAAGCGTGCAACCAGGCGCGGAAGCGTCCAAGCAGGCGCGGAAGCGTCCAAGCAGGCGCGGAAGCGTCCAAGCAGCCGCTGAAGCGTCCAAGCTGGCGCGGTAGCGTCCAAGCAGGCGCGGAAACGTCCAAGTAGGCGCGGAAGCATCCAAGCAGTCGCGGAAGCGTCCAAGCAGGCGCGGAAGCGTCCAAGCAGGCGCGGAAGCGTGCAACCAGGCGCGGAAGCGTCCAAGCAGGCGCGGATCCGTGCAAGCAGGCGCGGAAGCGTGCAGCCAGGCGCAGAAGCGTCCAAGCAGGCGCGGATCCGTGCAAGCAGGCGCGGAAGCGTCCAAGCAGGCGCGGAAGCGTCCAAGCAGGCGCGGAAGCGTGCAACCAGGCGCGGAAGCGTCCAAGCAGGCGCGGAAGCGTCCAAGCAGGCGCGGTAGCGTCCATGCAGTCGCGGAAGCGTCCAAGCAGGCGCGGTAGCGTCCAAGCAGTCGCGGAAGCGTCCAAGCAGGCGCGGTAGCGTCCAAGCAGGCACGGAAGCGTCCAAGCAGGCGCGGAAGCGTCCAAGCAGACGCGGAAGCGTCCAAGCAGGCGCGGAAGCGTGCAAGCAGGCGCGGAATCGTCCAAGCAGGCGCGGAAACGTCCAAGCAGGCGCGGAAGCGTCCAAGCAGGCGCGGAAGCGTCCAAGCAGTCGCGGTAGCGTCCAAGCTGGCGCGGTAGCGTCCAAGCAGGCGCGGAAACGTCCAAGCAGGCGCGGAAGCATGCAAGAAGGCGCAGAAGAGTCCAAGCAGGCGCGGAAGCGTCCAAGCAGGCGCGGAAGCGTCCAAGCAGTCGCGGTAGCGTCCAAGCTGGCGCGGTAGCGTCCAAGCAGGCGCGGAAACGTCCAAGCAGGCGCGGAAGCGTCCAAGCAGGCGCGGAAGCATGCAAGAAAGCGCAGAAGAGTCCAAGAAGGCGCGGAAGCGTCCAAGCAGGCGCGGAAGCGTCCAAGCAGTCGCGGAAGCGTCCAAGCAGGCGCCGAAGCGTCCAAGCAGGAGCGTAAGCGTCCAAGTAATCGCGGAAGCATGCAAGAAGGCGCAGAAGAGTTCAAGCAGTCGTGGAAACGTCCAAGCAGGCGCGGTAGCGTCCAAGCAGGCGCGGAAACTTCCAAGTAGGCTCGGAAGCATGCAAGAAGGCGCAGAAGAGTCCAAGCAGGCGCGGAAGCGCCCAAGCAGTCGTGGAAACGTCCAAGCAGGCTCGGATGCGTCCAAGCAGGCGCGGTAGCGTCCATGCAGTCGCGGAAGCGTCCAAGCAGGCGCGGAAGCATCCACATAGGCGCGGAAGCGTCCAAGCAGGCGCGGAAGCATGCAAGAAAGCGCAGAAGAGTCCAAGAAGGCGCGGAAGCGTCCAAGCAGGCGCGGAAGCGTCCAAGCAGTCGCGGAAGCGTCCAAGCAGGCGCCGAAGCGTCCAAGCAGGAGCGTAAGCGTCCAAGTAATCGCGGAAGCATGCAAGAAGGCGCAGAAGAGTTCAAGCAGTCGTGGAAACGTCCAAGCAGGCGCGGTAGCGTCCAAGCAGGCGCGGAAACTTCCAAGTAGGCTCGGAAGCATGCAAGAAGGCGCAGAAGAGTCCAAGCAGGCGCGGAAGCGCCCAAGCAGTCGTGGAAACGTCCAAGCAGGCTCGGATGCGTCCAAGCAGGCGCGGTAGCGTCCATGCAGTCGCGGAAGCGTCCAAGCAGGCGCGGTAGCGTCCAAGCAGTCGCGGAAGCGTCCAAGCAGGCGCGGTAGCGTCCAAGCAGGCGCGGAAACTTCCAAGTAGGCTCGGAAGCATGCAAGAAGGCGCAGAAGAGTCCAAGCAGGCGCGGAAGCGTTCAAGCTGGCGCGGTAGCGTCCAAGCAGGCGCGGTAGCGTCCAAGCAGGCGCGGAAGCGTCCAAGCAGGCGTGGTAGCGTCCAAGCAGGCGCGGAAACGTCCAAGCAGGCGCGGAAGCGCCCAAGCAGTCGTGGAAACGTCCAAGCAGGCTCGGATGCGTCCAAGCAGGCGCGGAAGCGTCCAAGCAGGCGCGGAAGCGCCCAAGCAGTCGCGGAAGAGTCCAAGCAGGCGCGGAAGAGTCCTAGCCGGCGCGGAAGCATCCATACAGGCGCGGAAGTGTCCAAGCAGTCGCGGAAGCGTCCAAGCAGGCGCGGAAGCGTCCAAGCAGGCGTGGTAGCGTCCAAGCAGGCGCGGAAACGTCCAAGCAGGCGCGGAAGCGCCCAAGCAGTCGTGGAAACGTCCAAGCAGGCTCGGATGCGTCCACGCAGGCGCGGTAGCGTCCAAGCAGGCGCGGTAAAGTCCGAGCAGGCGCGGAAGCATGCAAGAAGGCGCAGAAGAGTCCATGCAGGCGCGGAAGCGTCCAAGCAGGCATGGAAGCGTACAAGCAGGCATGGTGGCGTCCAAGCAGGCGCGGAAGCATCCATATAGGCGCGGTGGCGTCCAAGCAGGCGCGGAAGCATCCATATAGGCGCGGAAGCGTCCAAGCAGGCGCGGAAGCATCCACATAGGCGCGGAAGCGTCCAAGCAGGCGCGGAAGCATGCAAGAAAGCGCAGAAGAGTCCAAGAAGGCGCGGAAGCGTCCAAGCAAGCGCGGAAGCGTCCAAGCAGTCGCGGAAGCGTCCAAGCAGGCGCCGAAGCGTCCAAGCAGGAGCGTAAGCGTCCAAGTAATCGCGGAAGCATGCAAGAAGGCGCAGAAGAGTTCAAGCAGTCGTGGAAGCGTCCAAGCAGGCGCGGAAGCGTCCAAGCAGTCGCGGAAGCGTCCAAGCAGGCGCTCAAGCGTCCAAGAAGTCGCGGAAGCGGCCAAACAGGCGCGGAAGCGTCCATGCAGCCGCGGAAGCGTCCAAGCAGGCGTGGAAGAGTCCAAGCAGGCGCGGAAGCATGCAAGAAGGCGCAGAAGAGTCCAACCAGGCGCGGAAGCGTCCGAGCAGGCGCGGAACCGTGCAAGCAGGCGCGGAAGCGTCCAAGCAGGCGCGGAAGCGTCCAAGCAGGCGCGGAAGCGTCCAAGCAGACGCGGAAGCGTCCAAGCAGGCGCGGAAGCGTGCAAGCAGGCGCGGAAGCGTCCAAGCAGGCGCGGAAACGTCCAAGCAGGCGCGGAAGCGTCCAAGCAGGCGCGGAAGCGTCCAAGCAGGCGCGGAAGCGTCCAAGCAGGCGCGGAAGCGTCCAAGCAGGCGCGGAAGCGTCCAAGCAGGCGCGGAAGCGTCCAAGCAGGCGCGGAAGCGTCCAAGCAGGCGCGGAAGCGTCCAAGCAGGCGTGGAAGAGTCCAAGCAGGCGCGGAAACGTCCAAGCAGGCGCGGAAGCGTCCAAGCAGGCGCGGAAGCGTGCAAGCAGGCGCGGAAGCGTCCAAGCAGGCGCGGAAACGCCCAAGCAGGCGCGGAAGCGTCCAAGCAGGCGCGGAAGCGTCCAAGCAGGCGCGGAAGCGTCCAAGCAGGCGCGTAAGCGTCCAAGCAGGCGTGAAAGCGTCCAAGCTGGCTTTGAACCGTGCAAGCAGGCGGGGAAGCGTCCAAGCAGTCGCGGAAGTGTCCACGCAGGCGCGGTAGCGTCCAAGCAGGCGCGGTAGAGTCCGAGCAGGCGCGGAAGCATGCAAGAAGGCGCAGAAGAGTCCATGCAGGCGCGGAAGCGTCCAAGCAGGCATGGAAGCGTACAAGTGTCACGTCCCGTGTCCTCGATCGGGAGTAACGTATTTATTTTCCTGTTTTAGGCTTGCCCACTGTGCGCAGACTGTCGCCAGGGAACAGGGAGGAGAATCGACGCAGGTGATCTTATTCCGCAGAATTGGATGAAGTAAGTATCGCTAGTGATTCTTAGTTAGTGGAGGCGAATTTATTTATGTCTATAATGTTATTCGTTTTAGGTATCGCTTGGGAAAAGGTACGACGAAGAGGGGAAACGCACGAAGATGAATTTGAGGTTAATATAACAAATAGAAAACTTTAAGATTCACAAATGTACGAAAGAAACTGTCTGATAAAATAAAAGGATTTGCAAATTAATCAATCTTAAGTTATTTCAAGAACGTAACGGCGGAAATATTCTGGGCTGGTGCAAAGCGTGAGATGCAGCAAGTATTACCGCAAATTTTGTCAAGACAGCCACTGGGCGCTTTGACAATACCGCAATGCCAGTATAGCCACTCGAGGAATACTTCAACCGGATAATTTTCGCGTAAATATTGTTACAGTTATCACGGCGTGAGCTGCAGCTACTTAGCGCAGGCTTTATCGTGTCGGCCACTGGGCGCTACGATAAATCTCACAGTGATACTATAAGAATATAATTGATTTGTGGTAAAATTAACACTTGGTATGTTTAATTGGTTTCGTGCGTTTTGAGGAATAGGGAATGACAGGTGAATAAGTAAAGAACAGATTTAACTATTCTAAATGTATTAAAATGATTAAAGTGGTTACAAGGTTTAAGGATTTGTTAATACAATTCGTTGTATAACAATGGGTGTGTCGCCGAAGCCCTCGGGCACAGCGGTTATGTTGAACGTCGTGTTTTATAAAATGAGTTACAATAGTGTACGAATACAAAATTATCCGCGTACCTCGGTCACGGGTTTTGAATATACACTAAGAGTAACGAATAATTAATTAGAGCGCCTTGAGTTATAGAAGAGTTAATATTAGTGAAAACGTACAAAGTTATCCGCGTACCTCGGTCACGGGTTTTGAACGTACACAAATATAAAAGGAGTAACGAGTGATAATGGGTGTGTCGCTGTACGACCTCGGTAATACAGCGGAGTCAGAGTGCAGCCGTAATGATTGAATACTCACTCGTTGGTATAATAGTCGTAGGAGATGTGGCACTGTATGCTTCGTTGCACTGTTTAACTAGTAACTTCGCGTGTTTAAGCTCGATGTACGCTGGTCGGCTGCTGCTGCTTGACTGACTGCTGAGGCTCGGGAGCCCCTTCTTATACGGCTAAGTACGTGCCTTATCGCTTGAGATAAGAACTGCTGACTATGATGGAATCGTTGGTGGCCTCGAGCTCTCACGCTCTGTACTGGGTTTCTTAGGAATACTCGAGATAAGAATTGCTGACTATGATGGAATCGTTGGTGGCCTCGAGCTCTCACGCTCTGTACTGGGTCCACCAACTTTGTCAAGCGATAACGCAGGTGGGAACGAGGTACGTCGGGCGCTCCCGCACGTGCCTCACGTGGATGGTCCGCGTGACCATCTTCCAGAATGTTCCATGCTCTCTCACGTGGCTCACGTGTTTGTTACACGTGAGTGTCTTCAAGAATATATTATAGAATATTCTGGAAGTTACTTATTCTTAACGCTAAGATTATTTTAGGACTTCGGCTGGGGTCATCTGTTGGAATTAAAATATTTGATTGTTTGATTAGTAGTATAAGTTGTAGCTGTGCGGATGACCCGAACCGAATTTACATGCGTGTTCTCTGTTTCATTTTCTCTTAAATTCTCTCTCTCTTATATATATGGGTTCTCCTTTAGGATTGGTTTTGCGTATGAATTATGTTAACGAGGTAAAATCTTTTTGGTGCATCGCGTTCCTTATACAAAAGTAATATTTTGGAAATAATTTTGGTCGCGGTTGAACTCGTTGCGTGACAGACGTCACACAAGCAGGCATGGTGGCGTCCAAGCAGGCGCGGAAGCATCCATATAGGCGCGGTGGCGTCCAAGCAGGCGCGGAAGCATCCATATAGGCGCGGAAGCGTCCAAGCAGGCGCGGAAGCATCCACATAGGCGCGGAAGCGTCCAAGCAGGCGCGGAAACGTCCAAGCAGGGGCGGAAGCGTCCAAGCAGGCGCGGAAGCGTCCAAGAATGCGCGGAAGCGTCCAAGCAGGCGCGGTAGCGTCCAAGCAGGCGCGGTAGCGTCCAAGCAGGCGCGGAAACGTCCAAGCAGGCGCGGAAGCATGCAAGAAGGCGCAGAAGAGTCCAAGCAGGCGAGGAAGCGTCCAAGCAGGCGCGGTAGCGTCCAAGCAGGCGCGGAAACGTCCAAGCAGCCGCGGAAGCATGCAAGAAGACGCAGAAGAGTCCAAGCAGGCGCGGGAGCGTCCAAGCAGCCGCGGTAGCGTCCAAGCAGGCGCGGTAGCGTCCAAGCAGGCGCGGAAACGTCCAAGCAGGCGCGGAAGCATGCAAGAAGGCGCAGAAGAGTCCAAGCAGGCGCAGAAGCGTCCAAGCAGGCGCGGAAGCGTCCAAGCAGGAGCGGTAGCGTCCAAGCAGTCGCGGAAGCGTCCAAGCAGGCGCGGTAGCGTCCAAGCAGTCGCGGAAGCGCCCAAGCTGGCGCGGTAGCGTCCAAGCAGGCGCGGAAACTTCCAAGTAGGCGCGGAAGCATGCAAGAAGGCGCAGAAGAGTCCAAGCAGGCGCGGAAGCGTCCAAGCAGGCGCGGTAGCGTCCAAGCAGGCGCGGAAGCGTCCAAGGAGGCGCGGAAGCGTCCAAGCAGGCACGAAAGTGTCCAAGCAGGCGCGGAAACGTCCAAGCAGGCGCGGAAGCATGCAAGAAGGCGCAGAAGAGTCCAAGCAGGCGCAGAAGCGTCCAAGCAGGCGCGGAAGCGTCCAAGCAGGAGCGGTAGCGTCCAAGCAGTCGCGGAAGCGTCCAAGCAGGCGCGGTAGCGTCCAAGCAGGCGCGGAAACTTCCAAGTAGGCGCGGAAGCATGCAAGAAGGCGCAGAAGAGTCCAAGCAGGCGCGGAAGCGTCCAAGCAGGCGCGGTAGCGTCCAAGCAGGCGCGGAAACGTCCAAGCAGGCGCGGAAGCATGCAACAAGACGCAGAAGAGTCCAAGCAGGCGCAGAAGCGTCCAAGCAGGCGCGGAAGCGTCCAAGCAGGCGCGGAAACGTCCAAGCAGGCGCGGAAGCATGCAAGAAGACGCAGAAGAGTCCAAGCAGGCGCGGAAGCGTCCAAGCAGTCGCGGAAGCGTCCAAGCAGTCGCGGTAGCGTCCAACCAGGCGCGGAAACTTCCAAGTAGGCGCGGAAGCATGCAAGAAGGCGCAGAAGAGTCCAAGCAGGCGCGGCAGCGTCCAAGCAGGCGCGGAAACGTCCAAGCAGGCGCGGAAGCATGCAAGAAGACGCAGAAGAGTCCAAGCAGGCGCGGCAGCGTCCAAGTAGGCGCGGGAGCGTCCAAGCAGCCGCGGTAGTGTCCAAGCAGGCGCGGTAGCGTCCAAGCAGGCGCGGAAACGTCCAAGCAGGCGCGGAAGCATGCAAGAAGGCGCAGAAGAGTCCAAGCAGGCGAAGAAGCGTCCAAGCAGGCGCGGAAGCGTCCAAGCAGGCGCGGTAGCGTCCAAGCAGGCGCGGAAACTTCCAAGTAGGCGCGGAAGCATGCAAGAAGGCGCAGAAGAGTCCAAGCAGGCGCGGAAGCGTCCAAGCAGGAGCGTAAGCATCCAAGTAGGCGCGGAAGCATGCAAGAAGGCGCAGAATTGTCCAAGGAGGCGCGGGAGCGTCCAAGCAGGCGCGGTAGCGTCCAAGCAGGCGCGGTAGCGTCCAAGCAGGCGCGGAAACGTCCAAGCAAGCGCGGAAGCAAGCAAGAAGGCGCAGAAGAGTCCAAGCAGGCGCGGAAGCGTCCAAGCAGTCGCGGAAGCGTCCAAGCAGGCGCGGTAGCGTCCAAGCAGGCGCGGAAGAGTCCAAACAGGCGCGGTAGCGTCCAAGCAGGCGCGGAAACGTCCAAGCAGGCGCGGAAGCATGCAAGAAGGCGCAGAAGAGTCCAAGCAGGCGCAGAAGCGTCCAAGCAGGCGCGGAAGCGTCCAAGCAGGCGCGGTAGCGTCCAAGCAGGCGCGGAAGCGTCCAAGGAGGCGCGGAAGCGTCCAAGCAGGCACGAAAGTGTCCAAGCAGGCGCGGAAACGTCCAAGCAGGCGCGGAAGCATGCAAGAAGGGGCAGAAGAGTCCAAGCAGGCGCAGAAGCGTCCAAGCAGGCGCGGAAGCGTCCAAGCAGGAGCGGTAGCGTCCAAGCAGTCGCGGAAGCGTCCAAGCAGGCGCGGTAGCGTCCAAGCAGGCGCGGAAACTTCCAAGTAGGCGCGGAAGCATGCAAGAAGGCGCAGAAGAGTCCAAGCAGGCGCGGAAGCGTCCAAGCAGGCGCGGTAGCGTCCAAGCAGGCGCGGAAACGTCCAAGCAGGCGCGGAAGCATGCAAGAAGACGCAGAAGAGTCCAAGCAGGCGCAGAAGCGTCCAAGCAGGCGCGGTAGCGTCCAAGCAGGCGCGGTAGCGTCCAAGCAGGCGCGGAAGCGTCCAAGGAGGCGCGGAAGCGTCCAAGCAGGCACGAAAGTGTCCAAGCAGGCGCGGAAACGTCCAAGCAGGCGCGGAAGCATGCAAGAAGGGGCAGAAGAGTCCAAGCAGGCGCAGAAGCGTCCAAGCAGGCGCGGAAGCGTCCAAGCAGGAGCGGTAGCGTCCAAGCAGTCGCGGAAGCGTCCAAGCAGGCGCGGTAGCGTCCAAGCAGGCGCGGAAACTTCCAAGTAGGCGCGGAAGCATGCAAGAAGGCGCAGAAGAGTCCAAGCAGGCGCGGAAGCGCCCAAGCAGTCGTGGAAACGTCCAAGCAGGCTCGGATGCGTCCAAGCAGGCGCGGTAGCGTCCAAGCAGTCGCGGAAGCGTCCAAGCAGGCTCGGATGCGTCCAAGCAGGCGCGGTAGCGTCCAAGCAGTCGCGGAAGCGTCCAAGCAGGCGCGGTAGCGTCCAAGCAGGCGCGGAAACTTCCAAGTAGGCTCGGAAGCATGCAAGAAGGAGCAGAAGAGTCCAAGCAGGCGCGGAAGCGTTCAAGCAGGCGCGGTAGCGTCCAAGCAGGCGCGGTAGCGTCCAAGCAGGCGCGGAAGCGTCCAAGCAGGCGTGGTAGCGTCCAAGCAGGCGCGGAAACGTCCAAGCAGGCGCGGAAGCGCCCAAGCAGTCGTGGAAACGTCCAAGCAGGCTCGGATGCGTCCAAGCAGGCGCGGTAGCGTCCAAGCAGTCGCGGAAGCGTCCAAGCAGGCGCGGTAGCGTCCAAGCAGGCGCGGAAACTTCCAAGTAGGCTCGGAAGCATGCAAGAAGGCGCAGAAGAGTCCAAGCAGGCGCGGAAGCGTCCAAGCAGGCGCGGTAGCGTCCAAGCAGGCGCGGAAACGTCCAAGCAGGTACGGTAGCGTGCACGAAGGCGCGGAAGCGTCCAAGCAGGCGCGGTAGCGTCCAAGCAGGCGCGGAAACGTGCAAGAAGGCGCAGAGGAGTCCAAGCAGGCGCGGAAGCGTCCAAGCAGTCGCGGAAGCGTCCAAGCAGGAGCTGTAACGTCCAAGCAGGCGCGGAAACGTCCAAGCAGGCGCGGAAGAGTCCAAGCAGGCGCGGAAGCGTCAAAGCAGTCGCAGAACCGTGCAAGCAGGCGCGGAAGCGTCCAAGCAGGCGCGGAAGCATCCAAGCAGGCGCGGAAACGTCCAAGCAGGCGCGGAAGCATCCATATAGGCGCGGAAGAGTCCTAGCAGGCGCGGAAGCGTCCAAGCAGGCGCGGTAGCGTCCAAGCAGGCGCGGAAGCGTCCAAGCAGGCGCGGAAGCGTCCAAGCAGTCGCGGAAGCGTCCAAGCAGGCGCCGAAGCGTCCAAGCAGGAGCGTAAGCGTCCAAGTAATCGCGGAAGCATGCAAGAAGGCGCAGAAGAGTTCAAGCAGTCGTGGAAACGTCCAAGCAGGCGCGGTAGCGTCCAAGCAGGCGCGGAAACTTCCAAGTAGGCTCGGAAGCATGCAAGAAGGCGCAGAAGAGTCCAAGCAGGCGCGGAAGCGCCCAAGCAGTCGTGGAAACGTCCAAGCAGGCTCGGATGCGTCCAAGCAGGCGCGGTAGCGTCCAAGCAGTCGCGGAAGCGTCCAAGCAGGCTCGGATGCGTCCAAGCAGGCGCGGTAGCGTCCAAGCAGTCGCGGAAGCGTCCAAGCAGGCGCGGTAGCGTCCAAGCAGGCGCGGAAGCGTCCAAGCAGGCGTGGTAGCGTCCAAGCAGGCGCGGAAACGTCCAAGCAGGCGCGGAAGCGCCCAAGCAGTCGTGGAAACGTCCAAGCAGGCTCGGATGCGTCCAAGCAGGCGCGGTAGCGTCCAAGCAGTCGCGGAAGCGTCCAAGCAGGCGCGGTAGCGTCCAAGCAGGCGCGGAAACTTCCAAGTAGGCTCGGAAGCATGCAAGAAGGCGCAGAAGAGTCCAAGCAGGCGCGGAAGCGTCCAAGCAGGCGCGGTAGCGTCCAAGCAGGCGCGGTAGCGTCCAAGCAGGCGCGGAAGCGTCCAAGCAGGCGTGGTAGCGTCCAAGCGGGCGCGGAAACGTCCGAGCAGGCGCGGAAGCATGCAAGAAGACGCAGAAGAGTCCAAGCAGGCGCGGAAGCGTCCAAGCAGGCGCGGAAGCGTCCAAGCAGGGCGGAAGCGTCCAAGCAGGCGCGGAAGCGCCCAAGCAGTCGCGGAAACGTCCAAGCAGGCGCGGAAGCATGCAAGAAGGCGCAGAAGAGTCCAAGCAGGCGCGGAAGCGTCCAAGCAGTCGCAGAAGCGTCCAAGCAGGCGCGGTAGCATCCAAGCAGGCGCGGAAGCGTCCAAGCAGGCGCGGAAGCGTCCAAGCAGGCGTGAAAGCGTTCAAGCTGGCGCGGTAGCGTCCAAGCAGGCGCGGAAACGTCCAAGCAGGCGCGGAAACGTCCAAGTAGGCGCGGAAGCATGCAAGAAGGCGCAGAAGAGTCCAAGCAGGCGTGGAAGCGTCCAAGCAGGCGCGGAAGCGTCCAAGCAGGCGCGGAAGCGTCCAAGCAGGCGCGGAAGCGTCCAAGCAGGCGTGAAAGCGTCCAAGCTGGCGCGGTAGCGTCCAAGCAGGCGCGGAAACGTCCAAGCAGGCGCGGAAACGTCCAAGTAGGCGCGGAAGCATGCAAGAAGGCGCAGAAGAGTCCAAGCAGGCGTGGAAGCGTCCAAGCAGTCGCTGAAGCGTCCAAGCTGGCGCGGTAGCGTCCAAGCAGGCGCGGAAACGTCCAAGCAGGCGCGGAAGCATGCAAGAAGGCGCAGAAGAGTCCAAGCAGGCGCAGAAGAGTCCAAGCAGGCGCAGAAGAGTCCAAGCAGGCGCGGTAGCGTCCAAGCAGGCGCGGAAACGTATAAGCAGGCACGGAAGCATGCAAGAAGGCGCAAAAGAGTCCAAGCAGGCGCGGAAGCGTCCAAGCAGTCGCAGAAGCGTCCAAGCAGGCGCGGAAGCGTCCAAGCAGGAGCGTAAGCATCCAAGTAGGCGCGGAAGCATGCAAGAAGGCGCAGAATTGTCCAAGGAGGCGCGGGAGCGTCCAAGCAGGCGCGGTAGCGTCCAAGCAGGCGCGGTAGCGTGCAAGCAGTCGCGGAAGCGTCCAAGCAGGCGCGGAAGCGTCCAAGCAGGCGCGGAAGCGTCCAAGCAGGCGCGGAAGCGCCCAAGCAGGCGCGGAAGCGTCCAAGCAGGCGCGGAAGCATGCAAGAAAGCGCAGAAGAGTCCAAGAAGGCGCGGAAGCGTCCAAGCAGGCGCGGAAGCGTCCAAGCAGTAGCGGCAGCGTCCAAGCAGGCGCCGAAGCGTCCAAGCAGGAGCGTAAGCGTCCAAGTAATCGCGGAAGCATGCAAGAAGGCGCAGAAGAGTTCAAGCAGTCGTGGAAGCGTCCAAGCAGGCGCTCAAGCGTCCAAGCAGTCGCGGAAGCGGCCAAACAGGCGCGGAAGCGTCCATGCAGCCGCGGAAGCGTCCAAGCAGGCGTGGAAGAGTCCAAGCAGGCGCGGAAGCATGCAAGAAGGCGCAGAAGAGTCCAACCAGGCGCGGAAGCGTCCGAGCAGGCGCGGAACCGTGCAAGCAGGCGCGGAAGCGTCCAAGCAGGCGCGGAAGCGTCCAAGCGGGCGCGGAAGCGTCCAAGCAGGCGCGGAAGCGTCCAAGCAGACGCGGAAGCGTCCAAGCAGTCGCGGATGCGTCGAAGCAGGCGCGGTAGCGTCCAAGCAGGCGCGGAAACGTCCAAGCAGGCGCGGAAGCGTCCAAGCAGGCGCGGAAGCGTCCAAGCAGGCGCGGAAGCGCCCAAGCAGTCGCGGAAGCGTCCAGGCAGGCGCGGAAGCGTCCAAGCAGGCACGGAAACGTCCAAGCAGGCGCGGAAGCATGCAAGAAGGCGCAAAAGAGTCCAAGCAGGCGCGGAAGAGTCCAAGCAGTCGCGGAAGCGTCCAAGCAGTCGCGGTAGCGTCCAAGCAGGCGCGGAAGCGTACAAGCAGGCGCGGTAGCGTCCAAGCAGGCGCGGAAACGTCCAAGCAGGCGCGGAAGCGTCCAAGCAGGCGCGGAAGCGTCCAAGCAGGCGCGGAAGCGTCCAAGCAGTCGCGGAAGCGTCCAGGCAGGCGCGGAAGCGTCCAAGCAGGCGCGGAAGCATGCAAGCAGGCGCGGAAGCATGCAAGAAGGCGCAGAAGAGTCCAAGCAGGCGCGGTAGTGTCCAAGCAGGCGCGGAAGCGTCCAAGCAGGAGCGTAAGCGTCCAAGTAGGCGCGGAAGTATGCAAGAAGGCGCAGAAGAGTCCAAGCAGGCGTGGAAGAGTCCAAGCAGGCGCGGAAGCGTCCAAGCACTCGCGGAAGCGTCCAAGCAGGCGCGGTAGCATCCAAGCAGGCGCGGAAGCGTCCAAGCAGGCGTGGAAGCGTCCAAGCAGTCGCCGAAGCGTCCAAGCAGGCGCGGAAGCGTCCAAGCACTCGCGGAAGCGTCCAAGCAGGCGCGGTAGCGTCCAAGCAGGCGCGGAAGCGTCCAAGCAGGCGCGGTAGCATCCAAGCAGGCGCGGAAGCGTCCAAGCAGGCGCGGAAGCGTCCAAGCAGGCGCGGAAGCATGCAAGCAGGCGCGGAAGCATGCAAGAAGGCGCAGAAGAGTCCAAGCAGGCGCGAAAACGTCCAAGTAGGCGCGGAAGCGACCAAGCAGGCGGGGCAGCGTCCAAGCAGGCGCGGAAGCGTCCAAGCAGGCGCGGTAGCATCCAAGCAGGCGCGGAAGCGTCCAAGCAGGCGCGGAACCGTCCAAGCACTCGCGGAAGCGTCCAAGCAGTCGCGGAAGCGTCCAAGCAGTCGCGGAAGCATCCAAGCAGGAGCGGAAGTGTCCAAGCAGGCGCGGAAACGTCCAAGGAGGCGCGGAAGCATGCAAGAAGGCGCAGAAGAGTCCAAGCAGGCGCGAAAACGTCCAAGTAGGCGCGGAAGAGACCAAGCAGGCGGGGTAGCGTCCAAGCAGGCGCGGAAGCGTCCAAGAAGTCGCGGAAGCATGCAAGCAGGCGCGGAAGCATGCAAGAAGGCGCAGAAGAGTCCAAGCAGACGCGGAAGTGTCCAAGCAGGCGCGGAAGCGTCCAAGCAGGCGCGGAAGCGTCGAAGCAGGCGCGGAAGCATCCATACAGGCGCGGAAGCGTCCAAGCTGGCGCGTAAGCGTCCACGCAGGCTCGGAAGCGTCCAAGCAGGCGCGGAAGCGTGCAAGAAGGCGCGGAAGCATCCAAGCAGGCGCGGAAGCATGCAAGCAGGAGCGGAAGCATGCAAGAAGGCGCAGAACTGTCCAAGCAGGCGCGGAAGCGTCCAAGCAGTCGCGGTAGCGTCCAAGCAGGCGCGGAAGCGTCCAAGCAGGCGCGGTAGCGTCCAAGCAGGCGCGGAAGCATCCATACAGGCGCGGAAGCGTCCAAGCTGTCGCGGAAGCGTCCAAGCAGGCGCGGAAGCGTCCAAGCAGGCGCGGAAGCGTCCAAGCAGTCGCGGATGCGTCGAAGCAGGCGCGGTAGCGTCCGAGCGGTCATGGAAGCGTACAAGCAGGCGCGGTAGCGTCCAAGCAGGCGCGGAAACGTCCAAGCAGGCGCGAAAGCGTCCAAGCAGGCGCAGAAGAGTCCAAGCAGGCGTGGAAGCGTCCAAGCAGGCGCGGAAGCGTCCAAGCACTTGCGGAAGCGTCCAAGCAGGCGCGGTAGCGTCCAAGCAGGCGCGGAAGCATGCAAGCAGGCGCGGAAGCATGCAAGCAGGCGCGGAAGCATGCAAGCAGGCGCGGAAGCGTCCAAGCTGTCGCGGAAGCGTCCAAGCAGGCGCGGAAGCGTCCAAGCAGGCGCGGAAGCATGCAAGCAGGCGCGGAAGCACGTAAGAAGGCGCAGAAGAGTCCAAGCAGGCGCGGAAGCGTCCAAGCAGTCGCGGAAGCGTCCAAGCAGGCGCGGAAGCATGCAAGAAGGCGCAGAAGAGTCCAAGCAGGCGCGGAAGCGTCCAAGTAGGCGCGGCAGCATGCAAGAAGGCGCAGAAGAGTCCAAGCAGGCGCGGAAGCGTCCAAGCAGTCGCGGAAGCGTCCAAGCAATCGCGGAATCGTCCAAGCTGGCGCGGAAGCGTCCAAGCAGGCGCGGAAGCGTCCAAGCAGGCGCGGAAGCGTCCAAGCAGTCGCGGAAGCGTCCAAGCAGGCGCGGTAGCGTCCAACCAGGCGCGGAAGCGTCCAAGTAGGCGCGGCAGCATGCAAGAAAGCGGAGAAGAGTCCAAGCAGGCGCGGAAGCGTCCAAGCAGGCTCGGAACCGTGCAAGCAGGCGCGGAAGCGACCAAGCAGGCGGGGTAGCGTCCAAGCAGGCGCGGAAGCGTCCAAGCAGGCGCGGAAGCGTCCAAGCAGTCGCGGAAGCGTCCAAGCAGGCGCGGTAGCGTCCAAGCAGGCGCGGAAACATCCAAGCAGGCGCCGAAGCATGCATTAAGGCGCAGAAGCGTCCAAGCAGTCGCGGATGCGTCCAAGCAGGCGCGGTAGCGTCCAAGCAGTCGCGGAAGCGTCCAAGCAGGCGCGGAAGCGTCCAAGCAGTCGCGGAAGCATGCAAGCAGGCGCGGAAGCATGCAAGAAGGCGCAGAAGAGTCCAAGCAGGCGCGGAAGCGTCCAAGCAGTCGCGGAAGCGTCCAAGCAGGCGCGGTAGCGTCCAAGCAGGCGCGGAAACATCCAAGCAGGCGCCGAAGCATGCATTAAGGCGCAGAAGCGTCCAAGGAGTCGCGAAAGCTTCCAAGCAGGCGCGGTAGCGTCCAAGCAGGCGCGGAAACGTCCAAGCATGCGCGGAAGCATGCAAGAAGACGCAGAAGAGTCCAAGCAGGCGCGGAAGCGTCCAAGCAGGCGCGGAAGCGTCCAAGCAGGCGCGGAAGCGTCCAAGCAGGCGCGGAAGCGTCCAAGCAGTCGCGGAAGCGTCCAAGAAGGCGCGGAAGCGTCCAAGCAGGCGCGGAAGCGTTCAAGCAGGCGCGGAACCGTGCAAGCAGGCGCGGCAGCGTCCAAGCAGGCGCGGAAGCGTCCAAGCAGGCGCGGAAGCATCCAAGAAGACGCGGAAGCGCCTAAGCAGGCGCGGAAGCATCCAAGCAGGCGCGGAAGCGTCCAAGCAGGCGCGGAAGCGTCCAAGCAGGCGCGGAAGCGTCCAAGCAGTCGCGGAAGCGTCCAAGCCGGCGCGGAAGCGTCCAAGCAGGCGCGGAAGCGTCCAAGCAGGCGCGGAAGCGTCCAAGCAGGCGCGGAAGCGTCCAAGCAGGAGCGGAAGCATTCAAGCAGGCGCGGAAGCGTCCAAGCAGTCGCGGAAGCGTCCAAGCAGGCGCGGCAGCGTCCAAGCAGGCGCGGAAGCGTCCAAGCAGGCGCGGAACCGTGCAAGCAGGCGCGGAAGCGTCCAAGCAGGCGCGGAAGCGTCCAAGCAGGCGCGGAAGCGTCCAAGCAGGCGCGGAAGCATGCAAGAAGGCGCAGAAGAGTCCAAGCAGGCGCGAAAACGTCCAAATAGGCGCGGAAGCGACCAAGCAGGCGGGGTAGCGTCCAAGCAGGCGCGGAAGCGTCCAAGCAGGCGCGGAAGCATGCAAGCAGGCGCGGAAGCATGCAAGAAGGCGCAGAAGAGTCCAAGCAGGCGTGGAAGCGTCCAAGCAGGCGCGGAAGCATGCAAGCAGGCGCGGAAGCATGCAAGAAGGCGCAGAAGAGTCCAAGCAGGCGCGGAAGCGTCCAAGCAGTCGCGGATGCGTCGAAGCAGGCGCGGTAGCGTCCAAGCGGTCGCGGAAGCGTACAAGCAGGCGCGGTAGCGTCGAAGCAGGCGCGGAAACGTCCAAGCAGGCGCGGAAGCGTCCAAGCAGGCGCGGAAGCGTCCAAGCAGGCGCGGAAGCGCCCAAGCAGTCGCGGAAGCGTCCAGGCAGGCGCGGAAGCGTCCAAGCAGGCACGGAAACGTCCAAGCAGGCGCGGAAGCATGCAAGAAGGCGCAGAAGAGTCCAAGCAGGCGCGGAAGAGTCCAAGCAGTCGCGGAAGCGTCCAAGCAGGCGCGGTAGCGTCCAAGCAGGCGCGGAAGCGTCCAAGCTGTCGCGGATGCGTCGAAGCAGGCGCGGTAGCGTCCAAGCGGTCGCGGAAGCGTACAAGCAGGCGTGGTAGCGTCCAAGCAGGCGCGGAAGCATGCAAGAAGGCGCAGAAGAGTCCAAGCAGGCGCGGAAGCGTCCAAGCAGTCGCGGATGCGTCCAAGCAGGCGCGGTAGCGTCCAAGCAGTCGCGGAAGCGTCCAAGCAGGCGCGGAAGCGTCCAAGCAGTCGCGGAAGCATGCAAGCAGGCGCGGAAGCATGCAAGAAGGCGCAGAAGAGTCCAAGCAGGCGCGGAAGCGTCCAAGCAGTCGCGGAAGCGTCCAAGCAGGCGCGGTAGCGTCCAAGCAGGCGCGGAAACATCCAAGCAGGCGCCGAAGCATGCATTAAGGCGCAGAAGCGTCCAAGGAGTCGCGAAAGCTTCCAAGCAGGCGCGGTAGCGTCCAAGCAGGCGCGGAAACGTCCAAGCATGCGCGGAAGCATGCAAGAAGACGCAGAAGAGTCCAAGCAGGCGCGGAAGCGTCCAAGCAGACGCGGAAGCATGCAAGAAGACGTAGAAGAGTCCAAGCAGTCGCGGAAGCGTCCAAGCTGGCGCGGAAGCATGCAAGAAGGCGCAGAAGAGTCCAAGCAGTCGCGGAAGCGTCCAAGTAAGCGCGGCTGCATGCAAGCAGGCGCGGAAGCGTCCAAGCAGGCGCGGAATCGTCCAAGCAGGCGCGGAAGCGTCCAAGCAGGCGCGGAAGCGTCCAAGCAGGCGCGGAAGCGTCCAAGCAGTCGCGGAAGCGTCCAAGAAGGCGCGGAAGCGTCCAAGCAGGCGCGGAAGCGTTCAAGCAGGCGCGGAACCGTGCAAGCAGGCGCGGCAGCGTCCAAGCAGGCGCGGAAGCGTCCAAGCAGGCGCGGAAGCGTCCAAGCAGGCGCGGAAGCGTCCAAGCAGGCGCGGAAGCGTCCAAGCAGGCGCGGAAGCGTCCAAGCAGTCGCGGAAGCGTCCAAGAAGGCGCGGAAGCGTCCAAGCAGGCGCGGAAGCGTCCAAGCAGGCGCGGAAGCGTCCAAGCAGGCGCGGAAGCGTCCAAGCAGGCGCGGAAGCGTCCAAGCAGGCGCGGAAGCGTCCAAGCAGGCGCGGAAGCGTCCAAGCAGGCGCGGAAGCGTCCAAGCAGGAGCGGAAGCATTCAAGCAGGCGCGGAAGCGTCCAAGCAGTCGCGGAAGCGTCCAAGCAGGCGCGGCAGCGTCCAAGCAGGCGCGGAAGCGTCCAAGCAGGCGCGGAACCATGCAAGCAGGCGCGGAAGCGTCCAAGCAGGCGCGGAAGCGTCCAAGCAGGCGCGGAAGCGTCCAAGCAGGCGCGGAAGCGTCCAAGCAGGCGCGGAACCGTGCAAGCAGGCGCGGTAGCGTCCAAGCAGGCGCGGAACCGTGCAAGCAGGCGCGGTAGCGTCCAAGCTGGCGCGGAACCGTGCAAGCAGGCGCGGAAGCGTCCAAGCAGGCGCGGAAGCGTCCAACCAGGCGCGGAAGCGTTCAAGCAGGCGCGGAAGCGTCGAAGCAGGCGCGGAAGCGTCCAAGCAGTCGCGGAAGCGTCCAAGCAGGCGCGGAAGCGTCCAAGCAGGCGCGGAAGCGTCCAAGCAGGCGCGGAACCGTGCAAGCAGGCGCGGTAGCGTCCAAGCAGGCGCGGAAGCGTCCAAGCAGGCGCGGAACCGTCCAAGCACTCGCGGAAGCGTCCAAGCAGTCGCGGAAGCGTCCAAGAAGTCGCGGAACCGTCCAAGCAGTCGCGGAAGCGTCCAAGCAGGCGCGGAAGCGTCCAAGCAGGCGCGGAAGCGTCCAAGCAGGCGCGGAAGCGTCCAAGCAGTCGCGGAAGCGTCCAAGCCGGCGCGGAAGCGTCCAAGCAGGCGCGGAAGCGTCCAAGCAGGCGCGGAAGCGTCCAAGCAGGCGCGGAAGCGTCCAAGCAGGCGCGGAAGCGTCCAAGCAGGCGCGGAAGCGTCCAAGCAGGCGCGGAAGCGTCCAAGCAGGCGCGGAAGCGTCCAAGAAGGCGCGGAAGCGTCCAAGCAGGCGCGGAAGCGTTCAAGCAGGCGCGGAACCGTGCAAGCAGGCGCGGCAGCGTCCAAGCAGGCGCGGAAGCGTCCAAGCAGGCGCGGAAGCGTCCAAGAAGACGCGGAAGCGCCCAAGCAGGCGCGGAAGCGTCCAAGCAGGCGCGGAAGCGTCCAAGCAGGCGCGGAAGCGTCCAAGCAGGCGCGGAAGCGTCCAAGCAGTCGCGGAAGCGTCCAAGCCGGCGCGGAAGCGTCCAAGCAGGCGCGGAAGCGTCCAAGCAGGCGCGGAAGCGTCCAAGCAGGCGCGGAAGCGTCCAAGCAGGAGCGGAAGCATTCAAGCAGGCGCGGAAGCGTCCAAGCAGTCGCGGAAGCGTCCAAGCAGGCGCGGCAGCGTCCAAGCAGGCGCGGAAGCGTCCAAGCAGGCGCGGAACCATGCAAGCAGGCGCGGAAGCGTCCAAGCAGGCGCGGAAGCGTCCAAGCAGGCGCGGAAGCGTCCAAGCAGGCGCGGAAGCGTCCAAGCAGGCGCGGAACCGTGCAAGCAGGCGCGGTAGCGTCCAAGCAGGCGCGGAACCGTGCAAGCAGGCGCGGTAGCGTCCAAGCTGGCGCGGAACCGTGCAAGCAGGCGCGGAAGCGTCCAAGCAGGCGCGGAAGCGTCCAACCAGGCGCGGAAGCGTTCAAGCAGGCGCGAAAGCGTCCAAGCAGGCGCGGAAGCGTCCAAGCAGTCGCGGAAGCGTCCAAGCAGGCGCGGAAGCGTCCAAGCAGGCGCGGAAGCGTCCAAGCAGGCGCGGAACCGTGCAAGCAGGCGCGGTAGCGTCCAAGCAGGCGCGGAAGCGTCCAAGAAGACGCGGAAGCGCCCAAGCAGGCGCGGAAGCGTCCAAGCAGGCGCGGAAGCGTCCAAGCAGTCGCGGAAGCGTCCAAGCTGGCGCGGAAGCATGCAAGAAGGCGCAGAAGAGTCCAAGCAGGCGCGGAAGCGTCCAAGCAGTCGCGGAAGCGTCCAAGTAAGCGCGGCTGCATGCAAGAAGGCGCAGAAGAGTCCAACCAGGCGCGGAAGCGTCCAAGCAGTCGCGGAAGCGTCCAAGCAGGCGCGGAAGCGTCCAAGCAGGCGCGGAACCGTCCAAGCAGGCGCGGAAGCGTCCAAGAAGGCGCGGAAGCGTCCAAGCAGGCGCGGAAGCGTTCAAGCAGGCGCGGAACCGTGCAAGCAGGCGCGGCAGCGTCCAAGCAGGCGCGGAAGCGTCCAAGCAGGCGCGGAAGCGTCCAAGAAGACGCGGAAGCGCCCAAGCAGGCGCGGAAGCGTCCAAGCAGGCGCGGAAGCGTCCAAGCAGGCGCGGAAGCGTCCAAGCAGGCGCGGAAGCGTCCAAGCAGTCGCGGAAGCGTCCAAGCCGGCGCGGAAGCGTCCAAGCAGGCGCGGAAGCGTCCAAGCAGGCGCGGAAGCGTCCAAGCAGGCGCGGAAGCGTCCAAGCAGGAGCGGAAGCATTCAAGCAGGCGCGGAAGCGTCCAAGCAGTCGCGGAAGCGTCCAAGCAGGCGCGGCAGCGTCCAAGCAGGCGCGGAAGCGTCCAAGCAGGCGCGGAACCATGCAAGCAGGCGCGGAAGCGTCCAAGCAGGCGCGGAAGCGTCCAAGCAGGCGCGGAAGCGTCCAAGCAGGCGCGGAACCGTGCAAGCAGGCGCGGTAGCGTCCAAGCAGGCGCGGAACCGTGCAAGCAGGCGCGGTAGCGTCCAAGCTGGCGCGGAACCGTGCAAGCAGGCGCGGAAGCGTCCAAGCAGGCGCGGAAGCGTCCAACCAGGCGCGGAAGCGTTCAAGCAGGCGCGGAAGCGTCCAAGAAGGCGCGGAAGCGTCCAAGCAGGCGCGGAAGCGTTCAAGCAGGCGCGGAACCGTGCAAGCAGGCGCGGCAGCGTCCAAGCAGGCGCGGAAGCGTCCAAGCAGGCGCGGAAGCGTCCAAGCAGGCGCGGAAGCGTCCAAGCAGGCGCGGAAGCGTCCAAGCAGGCGCGGAAGCGTCCAAGCAGTCGCGGAAGCGTCCAAGAAGGCGCGGAAGCGTCCAAGCAGGCGCGGAAGCGTCCAAGCAGGCGCGGAAGCGTCCAAGCAGGCGCGGAAGCGTCCAAGCAGGCGCCGAAGCGTCCAAGCAGGAGCGGAAGCATTCAAGCAGGCGCGGAAGCGTCCAAGCAGTCGCGGAAGCGTCCAAGCAGGCGCGGAAGCGTCCAAGCAGGCGCGGAAGCGTCCAAGAAGTCGCGGAACCGTCCAAGCAGTCGCGGAAGCGTCCAAGCAGGCGCGGAAGCGTCCAAGCAGGCGCGGAAGCGTCCAAGCAGGCGCGGAAGCGTCCAAGCAGTCGCGGAAGCGTCCAAGCCGGCGCGGAAGCGTCCAAGCAGGCGCGGAAGCGTCCAAGCAGGCGCGGAAGCGTCCAAGCAGGCGCGGAAGCGTCCAAGCAGGCGCGGAAGCGTCCAAGCAGGCGCGGAAGCGTCCAAGCAGGCGCGGAAGCGTCCAAGCAGGCGCGGAAGCGTCCAAGCAGGCGCGGAAGCGTCCAAGCAGTCGCGGAAGCGTCCAAGAAGGCGCGGAAGCGTCCAAGCAGGCGCGGAAGCGTTCAAGCAGGCGCGGAACCGTGCAAGCAGGCGCGGCAGCGTCCAAGCAGGCGCGGAAGCGTCCAAGCAGGCGCGGAAGCGTCCAAGCAGGCGCGGAAGCGTCCAAGCAGGCGCGGAAGCGTCCAAGCAGGCGCGGAAGCGTCCAAGCAGTCGCGGAAGCGTCCAAGAAGGCGCGGAAGCGTCCAAGCAGGCGCGGAAGCGTCCAAGCAGGCGCGGAAGCGTCCAAGCAGGCGCGGAAGCGTCCAAGCAGGCGCGGAAGCGTCCAAGCAGGCGCGGAAGCGTTCAAGCAGGCGCGGAACCGTGCAAGCAGGCGCGGCAGCGTCCAAGCAGGCGCGGAAGCGTCCAAGCAGGCGCGGAAGCGTCCAAGAAGACGCGGAAGCGTCCAAGCAGGCGCGGAAGCGTCCAAGCAGGCGCGGAAGCGTCCAAGCAGGCGCGGAAGCGTCCAAGCAGTCGCGGAAGCGTCCAAGCCGGCGCGGAAGCGTCCAAGCAGGCGCGGAAGCGTCCAAGCAGGCGCGGAAGCGTCCAAGCAGGCGCGGAAGCGTCCAAGCAGGCGCGGAAGCGTCAAAGCAGGCGCGGAAGCGTCCAAGCAGTCGCGGAAGCGTCCAAGCCGGCGCGGAAGCGTCCAAGCAGGCGCGGAAGCGTCCAAGCAGGCGCGGAAGCGTCCAAGCAGGCGCGGAAGCGTCCAAGCAGGAGCGGAAGCATTCAAGCAGGCGCGGAAGCGTCCAAGCAGTCGCGGAAGCGTCCAAGCAGGCGCGGCAGCGTCCAAGCAGGCGCGGAAGCGTCCAAGCAGGCGCGGAACCATGCAAGCAGGCGCGGAAGCGTCCAAGCAGGCGCGGAAGCGTCCAAGCAGGCGCGGAAGCGTCCAAGCAGGCGCGGAAGCGTCCAAGCAGGCGCGGAACCGTGCAAGCAGGCGCGGTAGCGTCCAAGCAGGCGCGGAACCGTGCAAGCAGGCGCGGTAGCGTCCAAGCTGGCGCGGAACCGTGCAAGCAGGCGCGGAAGCGTCCAAGCAGGCGCGGAAGCGTCCAACCAGGCGCGGAAGCGTTCAAGCAGGCGCGGAAGCGTCCAAGCAGGCGCGGAAGCGTCCAAGCAGTCGCGGAAGCGTCCAAGCAGGCGCGGAAGCGTCCAAGCAGGCGCGGAAGCGTCCAAGCAGGCGCGGAACCGTGCAAGCAGGCGCGGTAGCGTCCAAGCAGGCGCGGAAGCGTCCAAGAAGACGCGGAAGCGCCCAAGCAGGCGCGGAAGCGTCCAAGCAGGCGCGGAAGCGTCCAAGCAGTCGCGGAAGCGTCCAAGCTGGCGCGGAAGCATGCAAGAAGGCGCAGAAGAGTCCAAGCAGGCGCGGAAGCGTCCAAGCAGTCGCGGAAGCGTCCAAGTAAGCGCGGCTGCATGCAAGAAGGCGCAGAAGAGTCCAACCAGGCGCGGAAGCGTCCAAGCAGTCGCGGAAGCGTCCAAGCAGGCGCGGAAGCGTCCAAGCAGGCGCGGAACCGTCCAAGCAGGCGCGGAAGCGTCCAACCAGGCGCGGAAGCGTTCAAGCAGGCGCGGAAGCGTCCAAGCAGGCGCGGAAGCGTCCAAGCAGTCGCGGAAGCGTCCAAGCAGGCGCGGAAGCGTCCAAGCAGGCGCGGAAGCGTCCAAGCAGGCGCGGAACCGTGCAAGCAGGCGCGGTAGCGTCCAAGCAGGCGCGGAAGCGTCCAAGAAGACGCGGAAGCGCCCAAGCAGGCGCGGAAGCGTCCAAGCAGGCGCGGAAGCGTCCAAGCAGTCGCGGAAGCGTCCAAGCTGGCGCGGAAGCATGCAAGAAGGCGCAGAAGAGTCCAAGCAGGCGCGGAAGCGTCCAAGCAGTCGCGGAAGCGTCCAAGTAAGCGCGGCTGCATGCAAGAAGGCGCAGAAGAGTCCAACCAGGCGCGGAAGCGTCCAAGCAGTCGCGGAAGCGTCCAAGCAGGCGCGGAAGCGTCCAAGCAGGCGCGGAACCGTCCAAGCACTCGCGGAAGCGTCCAAGCAGTCGCGGAAGCGTCCAAGCAGGCGCGGAAGCGTCCAAGCAGGCGCGGAAGCGTCCAAGCAGGCGCGGAAGCGTCCAAGCAGTCGCGGAAGCGTCCAAGCCGGCGCGGAAGCGTCCAAGCAGGCGCGGAAGCGTCCAAGCAGGCGCGGAAGCGTCCAAGCAGGCGCGGAAGCGTCCAAGCAGGCGCGGAAGCGTCCAAGCAGGCGCGGAATCGTCCAAGCAGGCGCGGAAGCGTCCAAGCAGGCGCGGAAGCGTCCAAGCAGGCGCGGAAGCGTCCAAGCAGTCGCGGAAGCGTCCAAGAAGGCGCGGAAGCGTCCAAGCAGGCGCGGAACCGTGCAAGCAGGCGCGGCAGCGTCCAAGCAGGCGCGGAAGCGTCCAAGCAGGCGCGGAAGCGTCCAAGCAGTCGCGGAAGCGTCCAAGAAGGCGCGGAAGCGTCCAAGCAGGCGCGGAAGCGTTCAAGCAGGCGCGGAACCGTGCAAGCAGGCGCGGCAGCGTCCAAGCAGGCGCGGAAGCGTCCAAGCAGGCGCGGAAGCGTCCAAGAAGACGCGGAAGCGCCCAAGCAGGCGCGGAAGCGTCCAAGCAGGCGCGGAAGCGTCCAAGCAGGCGCGGAAGCGTCCAAGCAGGCGCGGAAGCGTCCAAGCAGTCGCGGAAGCGTCCAAGCCGGCGCGGAAGCGTCCAAGCAGGCGCGGAAGCGTCCAAGCAGGCGCGGAAGAGTCCAAGCAGGCGCGGAAGCGTCCAAGCAGGAGCGGAAGCATTCAAGCAGGCGCGGAAGCGTCCAAGCAGTCGCGGAAGCGTCCAAGCAGGCGCGGCAGCGTCCAAGCAGGCGCGGAAGCGTCCAAGCAGGCGCGGAACCATGCAAGCAGGCGCGGAAGCGTCCAAGCAGGCGCGGAAGCGTCCAAGCAGGCGCGGAAGCGTCCAAGCAGGCGCGGAAGCGTCCAAGCAGGCGCGGAACCGTGCAAGCAGGCGCGGTAGCGTCCAAGCAGGCGCGGAACCGTGCAAGCAGGCGCGGTAGCGTCCAAGCTGGCGCGGAACCGTGCAAGCAGGCGCGGAAGCGTCCAAGCAGGCGCGGAAGCGTCCAACCAGGCGCGGAAGCGTTCAAGCAGGCGCGGAAGCGTCCAAGCAGGCGCGGAAGCGTCCAAGCAGTCGCGGAAGCGTCCAAGCAGGCGCGGAAGCGTCCAAGCAGGCGCGGAAGCGTCCAAGCAGGCGCGGAACCGTGCAAGCAGGCGCGGTAGCGTCCAAGCAGGCGCGGAAGCGTCCAAGAAGACGCGGAAGCGCCCAAGCAGGCGCGGAAGCGTCCAAGCAGGCGCGGAAGCGTCCAAGCAGTCGCGGAAGCGTCCAAGCTGGCGCGGAAGCATGCAAGAAGGCACAGAAGAGTCCAAGCAGGCGCGGAAGCGTCCAAGCAGTCGCGGAAGCGTCCAAGTAAGCGCGGCTGCATGCAAGAAGGCGCAGAAGAGTCCAACCAGGCGCGGAAGCGTCCAAGCAGTCGCGGAAGCGTCCAAGCAGGCGCGGAAGCGTCCAAGCAGGCGCGGAACCGTCCAAGCACTCGCGGAAGCGTCCAAGCAGTCGCGGAAGCGTCCAAGCAGGCGCGGAAGCGTCCAAGCAGGCGCGGAAGCGTCCAAGCAGGCGCGGAAGCGTCCAAGCAGTCGCGGAAGCGTCCAAGCCGGCGCGGAAGCGTCCAAGCAGGCGCGGAAGCGTCCAAGCAGGCGCGGAAGCGTCCAAGCAGGCGCGGAAGCGTCCAAGCAGGCGCGGAAGCGTCCAAGCAGGCGCGGAATCGTCCAAGCAGGCGCGGAAGCGTCCAAGCAGGCGCGGAAGCGTCCAAGCAGGCGCGGAATCGTCCAAGCAGGCGCGGAAGCGTCCAAGCAGGCGCGGAAGCGTCCAAGCAGTCGCGGAAGCGTCCAAGAAGGCGCGGAAGCGTCCAAGCAGGCGCGGAAGCGTTCAAGCAGGCGCGGAACCGTGCAAGCAGGCGCGGCAGCGTCCAAGCAGGCGCGGAAGCGTCCAAGCAGGCGCGGAAGCGTCCAAGCAGGCGCGGAAGCGTCCAAGCAGGCGCGGAAGCGTCCAAGCAGGCGCGGAAGCGTCCAAGCAGGCGCGGAAGCGTCCAAGCAGTCGCGGAAGCGTCCAAGAAGGCGCGGAAGCGTCCAAGCAGGCGCGGAAGCGTTCAAGCAGGCGCGGAACCGTGCAAGCAGGCGCGGCAGCGTCCAAGCAGGCGCGGAAGCGTCCAAGCAGGCGCGGAAGCGTCCAAGAAGACGCGGAAGCGCCCAAGCAGGCGCGGAAGCGTCCAAGCAGGCGCGGAAGCGTCCAAGCAGGCGCGGAAGCGTCCAAGCAGGCGCGGAAGCGTCCAAGCAGTCGCGGAAGCGTCCAAGCCGGCGCGGAAGCGTCCAAGCAGGCGCGGAAGCGTCCAAGCAGGCGCGGAAGCGTCCAAGCAGGCGCGGAAGCGTCCAAGCAGGAGCGGAAGCATTCAAGCAGGCGCGGAAGCGTCCAAGCAGTCGCGGAAGCGTCCAAGCAGGCGCGGCAGCGTCCAAGCAGGCGCGGAAGCGTCCAAGCAGGCGCGGAACCATGCAAGCAGGCGCGGAAGCGTCCAAGCAGGCGCGGAAGCGTCCAAGCAGGCGCGGAAGCGTCCAAGCAGGCGCGGAAGCGTCCAAGCAGGCGCGGAACCGTGCAAGCAGGCGCGGTAGCGTCCAAGCAGGCGCGGAACCGTGCAAGCAGGCGCGGTAGCGTCCAAGCTGGCGCGGAACCGTGCAAGCAGGCGCGGAAGCGTCCAAGCAGGCGCGGAAGCGTCCAACCAGGCGCGGAAGCGTTCAAGCAGGCGCGGAAGCGTCCAAGCAGGCGCGGAAGCGTCCAAGCAGTCGCGGAAGCGTCCAAGCAGGCGCGGAAGCGTCCAAGCAGGCGCGGAAGCGTCCAAGCAGGCGCGGAACCGTGCAAGCAGGCGCGGTAGCGTCCAAGCAGGCGCGGAAGCGTCCAAGAAGACGCGGAAGCGCCCAAGCAGGCGCGGAAGCGTCCAAGCAGGCGCGGAAGCGTCCAAGCAGTCGCGGAAGCGTCCAAGCAGGCGCGGAAGCGTCCAAGCAGGGGCGGAAGCGTCCAAGCAGTCGCGGAAGCGTCCAAGAAGGCGCGGAAGCGTCCAAGCAGGCGCGGAACCGTGCAAGCAGGCGCGGCAGCGTCCAAGCAGGCGCGGAAGCGTCCAAGCAGGCGCGGAAGCGTCCAAGCAGTCGCGGAAGCGTCCAAGAAGGCGCGGAAGCGTCCAAGCAGGCGCGGAAGCGTTCAAGCAGGCGCGGAACCGTGCAAGCAGGCGCGGCAGCGTCCAAGCAGGCGCGGAAGCGTCCAAGCAGGCGCGGAAGCGTCCAAGAAGACGCGGAAGCGCCCAAGCAGGCGCGGAAGCGTCCAAGCAGGCGCGGAAGCGTCCAAGCAGGCGCGGAAGCGTCCAAGCAGGCGCGGAAGCGTCCAAGCAGTCGCGGAAGCGTCCAAGCCGGCGCGGAAGCGTCCAAGCAGGCGCGGAAGCGTCCAAGCAGGCGCGGAAGCGTCCAAGCAGGCGCGGAAGCGTCCAAGCAGGAGCGGAAGCATTCAAGCAGGCGCGGAAGCGTCCAAGCAGTCGCGGAAGCGTCCAAGCAGGCGCGGCAGCGTCCAAGCAGGCGCGGAAGCGTCCAAGCAGGCGCGGAACCATGCAAGCAGGCGCGGAAGCGTCCAAGCAGGCGCGGAAGCGTCCAAGCAGGCGCGGAAGCGTCCAAGCAGGCGCGGAAGCGTCCAAGCAGGCGCGGAACCGTGCAAGCAGGCGCGGTAGCGTCCAAGCAGGCGCGGAAGCGTCCAAGCAGGCGCGGAAGCGTCCAAGCAGGCGCGGAAGCGTCCAAGCAGTCGCGGAAGCGTCCAAGCCGGCGCGGAAGCGTCCAAGCAGGCTCGGAAGCGTCCAAGTAGGCGCTGAAGCATGCAAGAAGGCGCAGAAGAGTCCAAGCAGGCGCGGAAGCGTCCAAGCAGGCGCGGAAGCGTCCAAGCAGTCGCGGAAGCGTCCAAGCTGGCGCGGAAGCGTCCAAGCAGTCGCGGAAGCGTCCAAGCCGGCGCGGAAGCGTCCAAGCAGGCGCGGAAGCGTCCAAGCAGGCGCGGAAGCGTCCAAGCAGGCGCGGAAGCGTCCAAGCAGGCGCGGAAGCGTCCAAGCAGGCGCGGAATCGTCCAAGCAGGCGCGGAAGCGTCCAAGCAGGCGCGGAAGCGTCCAAGCAGGCGCGGAAGCGTCCAAGCAGTCGCGGAAGCGTCCAAGAAGGCGCGGAAGCGTCCAAGCAGGCGCGGAAGCGTTCAAGCAGGCGCGGAACCGTGCAAGCAGGCGCGGCAGCGTCCAAGCAGGCGCGGAAGCGTCCAAGCAGGCGCGGAAGCGTCCAAGCAGGCGCGGAAGCGTCCAAGCAGGCGCGGAAGCGTCCAAGCAGTCGCGGAAGCGTCCAAGCAGGCGCGGCAGCGTCCAAGCAGGCGCGGAAGCGTCCAAGCAGGCGCGGAACCATGCAAGCAGGCGCGGAAGCGTCCAAGCAGGCGCGGAAGCGTCCAAGCAGGCGCGGAAGCGTCCAAGCAGGCGCGGAACCGTGCAAGCAGGCGCGGTAGCGTCCAAGCAGGCGCGGAACCGTGCAAGCAGGCGCGGTAGCGTCCAAGCTGGCGCGGAACCGTGCAAGCAGGCGCGGAAGCGTCCAAGCAGGCGCGGAAGCGTCCAACCAGGCGCGGAAGCGTTCAAGCAGGCGCGGAAGCGTCCAAGCAGGCGCGGAAGCGTCCAAGCAGTCGCGGAAGCGTCCAAGCAGGCGCGGAAGCGTCCAAGCAGGCGCGGAAGCGTCCAAGCAGGCGCGGAACCGTGCAAGCAGGCGCGGTAGCGTCCAAGCAGGCGCGGAAGCGTCCAAGCAGGCGCGGAACCGTCCAAGCACTCGCGGAAGCGTCCAAGCAGTCGCGGAAGCGTCCAAGAAGTCGCGGAACCGTCCAAGCAGGAGCGGAAGCGTCCAAGCAGGCGCGGTAACGTCCAAGCAGGCGCGGAAGCGTCCAAGCCGGCGCGGAAGCGTCCAAGCAGGCGCGGAAGCGTCCAAGCAGGCGCGGAAGCGTCCAAGCAGGCGCGGAAGCGTCCAAGCAGGCGCGGAAGCGTCCAAGCAGGCGCGGAATCGTCCAAGCAGGCGCGGAAGCGTCCAAGCAGGCGCGGAAGCGTCCAAGCAGGCGCGGAAGCGTCCAAGCAGTCGCGGAAGCGTCCAAGAAGGCGCGGAAGCGTCCAAGCAGGCGCGGAACCGTGCAAGCAGGCGCGGCAGCGTCCAAGCAGGCGCGGAAGCGTCCAAGCAGGCGCGGAAGCGTCCAAGCAGTCGCGGAAGCGTCCAAGAAGGCGCGGAAGCGTCCAAGCAGGCGCGGAAGCGTTCAAGCAGGCGCGGAACCGTGCAAGCAGGCGCGGCAGCGTCCAAGCAGGCGCGGAAGCGTCCAAGCAGGCGCGGAAGCGTCCAAGAAGACGCGGAAGCGCCCAAGCAGGCGCGGAAGCGTCCAAGCAGGCGCGGAAGCGTCCAAGCAGGCGCGGAAGCGTCCAAGCAGGCGCGGAAGCGTCCAAGCAGTCGCGGAAGCGTCCAAGCCGGCGCGGAAGCGTCCAAGCAGGCGCGGAAGCGTCCAAGCAGGCGCGGAAGAGTCCAAGCAGGCGCGGAAGCGTCCAAGCAGGAGCGGAAGCATTCAAGCAGGCGCGGAAGCGTCCAAGCAGTCGCGGAAGCGTCCAAGCAGGCGCGGCAGCGTCCAAGCAGGCGCGGAAGCGTCCAAGCAGGCGCGGAACCATGCAAGCAGGCGCGGAAGCGTCCAAGCAGGCGCGGAAGCGTCCAAGCAGGCGCGGAAGCGTCCAAGCAGGCGCGGAAGCGTCCAAGCAGGCGCGGAACCGTGCAAGCAGGCGCGGTAGCGTCCAAGCAGGCGCGGAACCGTGCAAGCAGGCGCGGTAGCGTCCAAGCTGGCGCGGAACCGTGCAAGCAGGCGCGGAAGCGTCCAAGCAGGCGCGGAAGCGTCCAACCAGGCGCGGAAGCGTTCAAGCAGGCGCGGAAGCGTCCAAGCAGGCGCGGAAGCGTCCAAGCAGTCGCGGAAGCGTCCAAGCAGGCGCGGAAGCGTCCAAGCAGGCGCGGAAGCGTCCAAGCAGGCGCGGAACCGTGCAAGCAGGCGCGGTAGCGTCCAAGCAGGCGCGGAAGCGTCCAAGAAGACGCGGAAGCGCCCAAGCAGGCGCGGAAGCGTCCAAGCAGGCGCGGAAGCGTCCAAGCAGTCGCGGAAGCGTCCAAGCTGGCGCGGAAGCATGCAAGAAGGCGCAGAAGAGTCCAAGCAGGCGCGGAAGCGTCCAAGCAGTCGCGTAAGCGTCCAAGTAAGCGCGGCTGCATGCAAGAAGGCGCAGAAGAGTCCAACCAGGCGCGGAAGCGTCCAAGCAGTCGCGGAAGCGTCCAAGCAGGCGCGGAAGCGTCCAAGCAGGCGCGGAACCGTCCAAGCACTCGCGGAAGCGTCCAAGCAGTCGCGGAAGCGTCCAAGCAGGCGCGGAAGCGTCCAAGCAGGCGCGGAAGCGTCCAAGCAGGCGCGGAAGCGTCCAAGCAGTCGCGGAAGCGTCCAAGCCGGCGCGGAAGCGTCCAAGCAGGCGCGGAAGCGTCCAAGCAGGCGCGGAAGCGTCCAAGCAGGCGCGGAAGCGTCCAAGCAGGCGCGGAAGCGTCCAAGCAGGCGCGGAATCGTCCAAGCAGGCGCGGAAGCGTCCAAGCAGGCGCGGAAGCGTCCAAGCAGGCGCGGAAGCGTCCAAGCAGTCGCGGAAGCGTCCAAGAAGGCGCGGAAGCGTCCAAGCAGGCGCGTAAGCGTCCAAGCAGGCTCGGAAGCGTCCAAGCAGGCGCGGAAGCATGCAAGAAGGCGCAGAACAGTCCAAGCAGGCGCGGAAGCGTCCAAGCAGTCGCGGAAGCGTCCAAGCAGTCGCGGAAGCGTCCAAGCAGGCGCGGAAGCATGCAAGAAGGCGCAGAGGAGTCCAAGCAGGCGCGGAAGCGTCCAAGCAGTCGCGGAAGCGTCCAAGCAGTCGCGGAAGCGTCCAAGCAGGCGCGGAAGCGTCCAAGCAGGCGCGGAAGCATGCAAGCAGGCGCGGAAGCATGCAAGAAGGCGCAGAAGAGTCCAAGCAGGCGCGGTAGCGTCCAAGCAGGGGCGGAAGCGTCCAAGCAGGCGCGGAAGCATGCAAGCAGGCGCGGCAGCATGCAAGAAGGCGCAGAAGAATCCAAGCAGGCGCGGAAGCGTCCAAGCAGTCGCGGAAGCGTCCAAGCAGTCGCGGAATCGTCCAAGCAGGCGCGGAAGCGTCCAAGCAGGCGCGGTAGCGTCCAAGCAGGGGCGGAAGCGTCCTAGCAGGCGCGGAAGCATCAATACAGGCGCGGAAGCGTCCAAGCAGGCGCGTAAGCGTCCAAGCAGGCTCGGAAGCGTCCAAGCAGGCGCGGAAGCGTGCAAGCAGGCGCGGCAGCGTCCAAGCAGGCGCGGAAGCGTCCAAGCAGGCGCGGAAGCGTCCAAGCAGGCGCGGAAGCGTCCAAGCAGGCGCGGAAGCGTCCAAGCAGTCGCGGAAGCGTCCAAGCAGGCGCGGTAGTGTCCAAGCAGGCGCGGTAGTGTCCAAGCAGTCGCGGAAGCGTGCAAGCAGGCGCGGCAGCGTCCAAGCAGGCGCGGAAGCGTCCAACCAGGCGCGGAAGCGTTCAAGCAGGCGCGGAAGCGTCCAAGCAGGCGCGGAAGCGTCCAAGCAGTCGCGGAAGCGTCCAAGCAGGCGCGGAAGCGTCCAAGCAGGCGCGGAAGCGTCCAAGCAGGCGCGGAACCGTGCAAGCAGGCGCGGTAGCGTCCAAGCAGGCGCGGAAGCGTCCAAGAAGACGCGGAAGCGCCCAAGCAGGCGCGGAAGCGTCCAAGCAGGCGCGGAAGCGTCCAAGCAGTCGCGGAAGCGTCCAAGCTGGCGCGAAAGCATGCAAGAAGGCGCAGAAGAGTCCAAGCAGGCGCGGAAGCGTCCAAGCAGTCGCGGAAGCGTCCAAGTAAGCGCGGCTGCATGCAAGAAGGCGCAGAAGAGTCCAACCAGGCGCGGAAGCGTCCAAGCAGTCGCGGAAGCGTCCAAGCAGGCGCGGAAGCGTCCAAGCAGGCGCGGAACCGTCCAAGCACTCGCGGAAGCGTCCAAGCAGTCGCGGAAGCGTCCAAGCAGGCGCGGAAGCGTCCAAGCAGGCGCGGAAGCGTCCAAGCAGGCGCGGAAGCGTCCAAGCAGTCGCGGAAGCGTCCAAGCCGGCGCGGAAGCGTCCAAGCAGGCGCGGAAGCGTCCAAGCAGGCGCGGAAGCGTCCAAGCAGGCGCGGAAGCGTCCAAGCAGGCGCGGAAGCGTCCAAGCAGGCGCGGAATCGTCCAAGCAGGCGCGGAAGCGTCCAAGCAGGCGCGGAAGCGTCCAAGCAGGGGCGGAAGCGTCCAAGCAGTCGCGGAAGCGTCCAAGAAGGCGCGGAAGCGTCCAAGCAGGCGCGGAACCGTGCAAGCAGGCGCGGCAGCGTCCAAGCAGGCGCGGAAGCGTCCAAGCAGGCGCGGAAGCGTCCAAGCAGTCGCGGAAGCGTCCAAGAAGGCGCGGAAGCGTCCAAGCAGGCGCGGAAGCGTTCAAGCAGGCGCGGAACCGTGCAAGCAGGCGCGGCAGCGTCCAAGCAGGCGCGGAAGCGTCCAAGCAGGCGCGGAAGCGTCCAAGAAGACGCGGAAGCGCCCAAGCAGGCGCGGAAGCGTCCAAGCAGGCGCGGAAGCGTCCAAGCAGGCGCGGAAGCGTCCAAGCAGGCGCGGAAGCGTCCAAGCAGTCGCGGAAGCGTCCAAGCCGGCGCGGAAGCGTCCAAGCAGGCGCGGAAGCGTCCAAGCAGGCGCGGAAGCGTCCAAGCAGGCGCGGAAGCGTCCAAGCAGGAGCGGAAGCATTCAAGCAGGCGCGGAAGCGTCCAAGCAGTCGCGGAAGCGTCCAAGCAGGCGCGGCAGCGTCCAAGCAGGCGCGGAAGCGTCCAAGCAGGCGCGGAACCATGCAAGCAGGCGCGGAAGCGTCCAAGCAGGCGCGGAAGCGTCCAAGCAGGCGCGGAAGCGTCCAAGCAGGCGCGGAAGCGTCCAAGCAGGCGCGGAACCGTGCAAGCAGGCGCGGTAGCGTCCAAGCAGGCGCGGAAGCGTCCAAGCAGGCGCGGAAGCGTCCAAGCAGGCGCGGAAGCGTCCAAGCAGTCGCGGAAGCGTCCAAGCCGGCGCGGAAGCGTCCAAGCAGGCTCGGAAGCGTCCAAGTAGGCGCTGAAGCATGCAAGAAGGCGCAGAAGAGTCCAAGCAGGCGCGGAAGCGTCCAAGCAGGCGCGGAAGCGTCCAAGCAGTCGCGGAAGCGTCCAAGCTGGCGCGGAAGCGTCCAAGCAGTCGCGGAAGCGTCCAAGCCGGCGCGGAAGCGTCCAAGCAGGCGCGGAAGCGTCCAAGCAGGCGCGGAAGCGTCCAAGCAGGCGCGGAAGCGTCCAAGCAGGCGCGGAAGCGTCCAAGCAGGCGCGGAATCGTCCAAGCAGGCGCGGAAGCGTCCAAGCAGGCGCGGAAGCGTCCAAGCAGGCGCGGAAGCGTCCAAGCAGTCGCGGAAGCGTCCAAGAAGGCGCGGAAGCGTCCAAGCAGGCGCGGAAGCGTTCAAGCAGGCGCGGAACCGTGCAAGCAGGCGCGGCAGCGTCCAAGCAGGCGCGGAAGCGTCCAAGCAGGCGCGGAAGCGTCCAAGCAGGCGCGGAAGCGTCCAAGCAGGCGCGGAAGCGTCCAAGCAGTCGCGGAAGCGTCCAAGCAGGCGCGGCAGCGTCCAAGCAGGCGCGGAAGCGTCCAAGCAGGCGCGGAACCATGCAAGCAGGCGCGGAAGCGTCCAAGCAGGCGCGGAAGCGTCCAAGCAGGCGCGGAAGCGTCCAAGCAGGCGCGGAACCGTGCAAGCAGGCGCGGTAGCGTCCAAGCAGGCGCGGAACCGTGCAAGCAGGCGCGGTAGCGTCCAAGCTGGCGCGGAACCGTGCAAGCAGGCGCGGAAGCGTCCAAGCAGGCGCGGAAGCGTCCAACCAGGCGCGGAAGCGTTCAAGCAGGCGCGGAAGCGTCCAAGCAGGCGCGGAAGCGTCCAAGCAGTCGCGGAAGCGTCCAAGCAGGCGCGGAAGCGTCCAAGCAGGCGCGGAAGCGTCCAAGCAGGCGCGGAACCGTGCAAGCAGGCGCGGTAGCGTCCAAGCAGGCGCGGAAGCGTCCAAGCAGGCGCGGAACCGTCCAAGCACTCGCGGAAGCGTCCAAGCAGTCGCGGAAGCGTCCAAGAAGTCGCGGAACCGTCCAAGCAGGAGCGGAAGCGTCCAAGCAGGCGCGGTAACGTCCAAGCAGGCGCGGAAGCGTCCAAGCCGGCGCGGAAGCGTCCAAGCAGGCGCGGAAGCGTCCAAGCAGGCGCGGAAGCGTCCAAGCAGGCGCGGAAGCGTCCAAGCAGGCGCGGAAGCGTCCAAGCAGGCGCGGAATCGTCCAAGCAGGCGCGGAAGCGTCCAAGCAGGCGCGGAAGCGTCCAAGCAGGCGCGGAAGCGTCCAAGCAGTCGCGGAAGCGTCCAAGAAGGCGCGGAAGCGTCCAAGCAGGCGCGGAACCGTGCAAGCAGGCGCGGCAGCGTCCAAGCAGGCGCGGAAGCGTCCAAGCAGGCGCGGAAGCGTCCAAGCAGTCGCGGAAGCGTCCAAGAAGGCGCGGAAGCGTCCAAGCAGGCGCGGAAGCGTCCAAGCAGGAGCGGAAGCATTCAAGCAGGCGCGGAAGCGTCCAAGCAGTCGCGGAAGCGTCCAAGCAGGCGCGGCAGCGTCCAAGCAGGCGCGGAAGCGTCCAAGCAGGCGCGGAACCATGCAAGCAGGCGCGGAAGCGTCCAAGCAGGCGCGGAAGCGTCCAAGCAGGCGCGGAAGCGTCCAAGCAGGCGCGGAAGCGTCCAAGCAGGCGCGGAACCGTGCAAGCAGGCGCGGTAGCGTCCAAGCAGGCGCGGAACCGTGCAAGCAGGCGCGGTAGCGTCCAAGCTGGCGCGGAACCGTGCAAGCAGGCGCGGAAGCGTCCAAGCAGGCGCGGAAGCGTCCAACCAGGCGCGGAAGCGTTCAAGCAGGCGCGGAAGCGTCCAAGCAGGCGCGGAAGCGTCCAAGCAGTCGCGGAAGCGTCCAAGCAGGCGCGGAAGCGTCCAAGCAGGCGCGGAAGCGTCCAAGCAGGCGCGGAACCGTGCAAGCAGGCGCGGTAGCGTCCAAGCAGGCGCGGAAGCGTCCAAGAAGACGCGGAAGCGCCCAAGCAGGCGCGGAAGCGTCCAAGCAGGCGCGGAAGCGTCCAAGCAGTCGCGGAAGCGTCCAAGCTGGCGCGGAAGCATGCAAGAAGGCGCAGAAGAGTCCAAGCAGGCGCGGAAGCGTCCAAGCAGTCGCGTAAGCGTCCAAGTAAGCGCGGCTGCATGCAAGAAGGCGCAGAAGAGTCCAACCAGGCGCGGAAGCGTCCAAGCAGTCGCGGAAGCGTCCAAGCAGGCGCGGAAGCGTCCAAGCAGGCGCGGAACCGTCCAAGCACTCGCGGAAGCGTCCAAGCAGTCGCGGAAGCGTCCAAGCAGGCGCGGAAGCGTCCAAGCAGGCGCGGAAGCGTCCAAGCAGGCGCGGAAGCGTCCAAGCAGTCGCGGAAGCGTCCAAGCCGGCGCGGAAGCGTCCAAGCAGGCGCGGAAGCGTCCAAGCAGGCGCGGAAGCGTCCAAGCAGGCGCGGAAGCGTCCAAGCAGGCGCGGAAGCGTCCAAGCAGGCGCGGAATCGTCCAAGCAGGCGCGGAAGCGTCCAAGCAGGCGCGGAAGCGTCCAAGCAGGCGCGGAAGCGTCCAAGCAGTCGCGGAAGCGTCCAAGAAGGCGCGGAAGCGTCCAAGCAGGCGCGTAAGCGTCCAAGCAGGCTCGGAAGCGTCCAAGCAGGCGCGGAAGCATGCAAGAAGGCGCAGAACAGTCCAAGCAGGCGCGGAAGCGTCCAAGCAGTCGCGGAAGCGTCCAAGCAGTCGCGGAAGCGTCCAAGCAGGCGCGGAAGCATGCAAGAAGGCGCAGAAGAGTCCAAGCAGGCGCGGAAGCGTCCAAGCAGTCGCGGAAGCGTCCAAGCAGTCGCGGAAGCGTCCAAGCAGGCGCGGAAGCGTCCAAGCAGGCGCGGAAGCATGCAAGCAGGCGCGGAAGCATGCAAGAAGGCGCAGAAGAGTCCAAGCAGGCGCGGTAGCGTCCAAGCAGGGGCGGAAGCGTCCAAGCAGGCGCGGAAGCATGCAAGCAGGCGCGGCAGCATGCAAGAAGGCGCAGAAGAATCCAAGCAGGCGCGGAAGCGTCCAAGCAGTCGCGGAAGCGTCCAAGCAGTCGCGGAATCGTCCAAGCAGGCGCGGAAGCGTCCAAGCAGGCGCGGTAGCGTCCAAGCAGGGGCGGAAGCGTCCTAGCAGGCGCGGAAGCATCAATACAGGCGCGGAAGCGTCCAAGCAGGCGCGTAAGCGTCCAAGCAGGCTCGGAAGCGTCCAAGCAGGCGCGGAAGCGTGCAAGCAGGCGCGGCAGCGTCCAAGCAGGCGCGGAAGCGTCCAAGCAGGCGCGGAAGCGTCCAAGCAGGCGCGGAAGCGTCCAAGCAGGCGCGGAAGCGTCCAAGCAGTCGCGGAAGCGTCCAAGCAGGCGCGGTAGTGTCCAAGCAGGCGCGGTAGTGTCCAAGCAGTCGCGGAAGCGTGCAAGCAGGCGCGGCAGCGTCCAAGCAGGCGCGGAAGCGTCCAAGCAGGCGCGGAAGCGTCCAAGCAGGCGCGGAAGCGTCCAAGCAGGCGCGGAAGCGTCCAAGCAGGCGCGGAAGCGTCCAAGCAGGCGCGGAAGCGTCCAAGCAGTCGCGGAAGCGTCCAAGCAGTCGCGGAATCGTCCAAGCAGGCGCGGAAGCGTCCAAGCAGGCGCGGTAGCGTCCAAGCAGGGGCGGAAGCGTCCTAGCAGGCGCGGAAGCATCAATACAGGCGCGGAAGCGTCCAAGCAGGCGCGTAAGCGTCCAAGCAGGCTCGGAAGCGTCCAAGCAGGCGCGGAAGCGTGCAAGCAGGCGCGGCAGCGTCCAAGCAGGCGCGGAAGCGTCCAAGCAGGCGCGGAAGCGTCCAAGCAGGCGCGGAAGCGTCCAAGCAGGCGCGGAAGCGTCCAAGCAGGCGCGGAAGCGTCCAAGCAGGCGCGGAAGCGTCCAAGCAGTCGCGGAAGCGTCCAAGAAGGCGCGGAAGCGTCCAAGCAGGCGCGGAAGCGTTCAAGCAGGCGCGGAACCGTGCAAGCAGGCGCGGCAGCGTCCAAGCAGGCGCGGAAGCGTCCAAGCAGGCGCGGAAGCGTCCAAGAAGACGCGGAAGCGCCCAAGCAGGCGCGGAAGCGTCCAAGCAGGCGCGGAATCGTCCAAGCAGGCGCGGAAGCGTCCAAGCAGGCGCGGTAGCGTCCAAGCAGGGGCGGAAGCGTCCAAGCAGGCGCGGAAGCATGCAAGCAGGGGCGGAAGCGTCCTAGCAGGCGCGGAAGCATCAATACAGGCGCGGAAGCGTCCAAGCAGGCGCGTAAGCGTCCAAGCAGGCTCGGAAGCGTCCAAGCAGGCGCGGAAGCATGCAAGAAGGCGCAGAACAGTCCAAGCAGGCGCGGAAGCGTCCAAGCAGTCGCGGAAGCGTCCAAGCAGTCGCGGAAGCGTCCAAGCAGGCGCGGAAGCATGCAAGAAGGCGCAGAAGAGTCCAAGCAGGCGCGGAAGCGTCCAAGCAGTCGCGGAAGCGTCCAAGCAGTCGCGGAAGCGTCCAAGCAGGCGCGGAAGCGTCCAAGCAGGCGCGGAAGCATGCAAGCAGGCGCGGAAGCATGCAAGAAGGCGCAGAAGAGTCCAAGCAGGCGCGGTAGCGTCCAAGCAGGGGCGGAAGCGTCCAAGCAGGCGCGGAAGCATGCAAGCAGGCGCGGCAGCATGCAAGAAGGCGCAGAAGAATCCAAGCAGGCGCGGAAGCGTCCAAGCAGTCGCGGAAGCGTCCAAGCAGTCGCGGAATCGTCCAAGCAGGCGCGGAAGCGTCCAAGCAGGCGCGGTAGCGTCCAAGCAGGGGCGGAAGCGTCCTAGCAGGCGCGGAAGCATCAATACAGGCGCGGAAGCGTCCAAGCAGGCGCGTAAGCGTCCAAGCAGGCTCGGAAGCGTCCAAGCAGGCGCGGAAGCATGCAAGCAGGCGCGGAAGCGTCCAACCAGGCGCGGAAGCGTCCAAGCAGGCGCGGAAGCGTCCAAGCAGGCGCGAAAGCGTCCAAGCAGGCTCGGAACCGTGCAAGCAGGCGCGGAAGCGTCCAAGCAGGCGAGGAAGCATGCCAGCAGGCGCGGAAGCATGCAAGAAGGCGCAGCAGAGTCCAAGCAGGCGCGGTAGCGTCCAAGCAGGCGCGGAAGCATGCAAGATGGCGCAGAAGAGTCCAAGCAGGCGCGGAAGCGTCCAAGCAGTCGCGGAAGCGTCCAAGCAGGCGCGGAAGCGTCCAAGCAGGCGCGGAACCGTCCAAGCACTCGCGGAAGCGTCCAAGCAGTCGCGGAAGCGTCCAAGAAGTCGCGGAACCGTCCAAGCAGGAGCGGAAGCGTCCAAGCAGGCGCGGTAACGTCCAAGCAGGCGCGGAAGCGTCCAAGCAGGCGCGAAAGCGTCCAAGCAGGCTCGTAACCGTGCAAGCAGGCGCGGAAGCGTCCAAGCAGGCGAGGAAGCATGCAAGCAGGCGCGGAAGCGTCCAAGCAGGCGCGGAAACTTCCAAGTAGTTGCGGAAGCATGCAAGAAGGCGCAGAAGAGTCCAAGTATTTGCGGAAGCATGCAAGAAGGCGCAGAAGAGTCCAAGCAAGTGCGAAAACGTCCAAGTAGGCGCGGAAGCGACCAAGCAGGCGGGGTAGCGTCCAAGCAGGCGCGGAAGCGTCCAAGCAGGCGCGGAAGCATGCAAGCAGGCGCGGAAGCATGCAAGCAGGCGCGGAAGCATGCAAGAAGGCGCAGAAGAGTCGAAGCAGGCGCGGAAGTGTCCAAGCAGGCGCGGAAGCGTCCAAGCAGACGCGGAAGCATGCAAACAGGCGCGGAAGCATGCAAGAAGGCGCAGAACAGTCCAAGCAGGCGCGGAAGCGTCCAAGCAGTCGCGGAAGCGTCCAAGCAGTCGCGGAAGCGTCCAAGCAGGCGCGGAAGCATGCAAGAAGGCGCAGAAGAGTCCAAGCAGGCGCGGAAGCGTCCAAGCAGTCGCGGAAGCGTCCAAGCAGTCGCGGAAGCGTCCAAGCAGGCGCGGAAGCGTCCAAGCAGGCGCGGAAGCATGCAAGCAGGCGCGGAAGCATGCAAGAAGGCGCAGAAGAGTCCAAGCAGGCGCGGAAGTGTCCAAGCAGGCGCGGAAGCGTCCAAGCAGACGCGGAAGCATGCAAACAAGCGCGGAAGCATGCAAGAAGGCGCAGAAGAGTCCAAGCAGGCGCGGAAGCGTCCAAGCAGTCGCGGAAGCGTCCAAGCAGTCGCGGAAGCGACCAAGCAGGCGCGGAAGCATGCAAGAAGGCGCAGAAGAGTCCAAGCAGGCGCGGAAGCGTCCAAGCAGTCGCGGAAGCGTCCAAGCAGTCGCGGAAGCGTCCAAGCAGGCGCGGAAGCGTCCAAGCAGGCGCGGAAGCATGCAAGCAGGCGCGGAAGCACGTAAGAAGGCGCAGGAGAGTCCCAGCAGGCGCGGAAGTGTCCAAGCAGGCGCGGAAGCATGCAAGCAGGAGCGGAAGCATGTAAGAAGGCGCAGAACAGTCCAAGCAGGGGCGGAAGAGTCCAAGCAGGCGCGGAAGTGTCCAAGCAGGCGCGGAAGCGTCCAAGCAGACGCGGAAGCATGCAAACAAGCGCGGAAGCATGCAAGAAGGCGCAGAAGAGTCCAAGCAGGCGCGGAAGTGTCCAAGCAGGCGCGGAAGCGTCCAAGCAGACGCGGAAGCATGCAAACAAGCGCGGAAGCATGCAAGAAGGCGCAGAAGAGTCCAAGCAGGCGCGGAAGCGTCCAAGCAGTCGCGGAAGCGTCCAAGCAGTCGCGGAAGCGACCAAGCAGGCGCGGAAGCATGCAAGAAGGCGCAGAAGAGTCCAAGCAGGCGCGGAAGCGTCCAAGCAGTCGCGGAAGCGTCCAAGCAGTCGCGGAAGCGTCCAAGCAGGCGCGGAAGCGTCCAAGCAGGCGCGGAAGCATGCAAGCAGGCGCGGAAGCACGTAAGAAGGCGCAGGAGAGTCCCTGCAGGCGCGGAAGTGTCCAAGCAGGCGCGGAAGCATGCAAGCAGGAGCGGAAGCATGTAAGAAGGCGCAGAACAGTCCAAGCAGGGGCGGAAGAGTCCAAGCAGGCGCGGAAGTGTCCAAGCAGGCGCGGAAGCGTCCAAGCAGACGCGGAAGCATGCAAACAAGCGCGGAAGCATGCAAGAAGGCGCAGAAGAGTCCAAGCAGGCGCGGAAGCGTCCAAGCAGTCGCGGAAGCGTCCAAGCAGTCGCGGAAGCGACCAAGCAGGCGCGGAAGCATGCAAGAAGGCGCAGAAGAGTCCAAGCAGGCGCGGAAGCGTCCAAGCAGACGCGGAAGCGTCCAAGCAGTCGCGGAAGCGTCCAAGCAGGCGCGGAAGCGTCCAAGCAGGCGCGGAAGCATGCAAGCAGGCGCGGAAGCACGTAAGAAGGCGCAGGAGAGTCCCAGCAGGCGCGGAAGTGTCCAAGCAGGCGCGGAAGCGTCCAAGCAGGCGCGGAAGCGTCCAAACAGTCGCGGAAGCGTCCAAGCAGGCGCGGTAGCGTCCAACCAGGCGCGGAAGCGTCCAAGTAGGCGTGGCAGCATGCAAGAAGGCGCAGAAGAGTCCAAGCAGGCGCGCAAGCGTCCAAGCAGGCGCGGAAGCGTCCAAGCAGGCGCGAAAGCGTCCAAGCAGGCTCGGAACCGTGCAAGCAGGCGCGGAAGCGTCCAAGCAGGCGAGGAAGTATGCAAGCAGGCGCGGAAGCGTCCAAGCAGGCGCGGAAACGTCCAAGTAGGCGCTGAAGCATGCAAGAAGGCGCAGAAGAGTCCAAGCAGGCGCGGAAGTGTCCAAGCAGGCGCGGAAGCGTCCAAGCAGACGCGGAAGCATGCAAACAGGCGCGGAAGCATGCAAGAAGGCGCAGAACAGTCCAAGCAGGCGCGGAAGCGTCCAAGCAGTCGCGGAAGCGTCCAAGCAGTCGCGGAAGCGTCCAAGCAGGCGCGGAAGCATGCAAGAAGGCGCAGAAGAGTCCAAGCAGTCGCGGAAGCGTCCAAGCCGGCGCGGAAGCGTCCAAGCAGGCGCGGAAGCGTCCAAGCAGGCGCGGAAGCGTCCAAGCAGGAGCGGAAGCATTCAAGCATCCGCGGAAGCGTCCAAGCAGTCGCGGAAGCGTCCAAGCAGTCGCGGAATCGTCCAAGCAGGCGCGGAAGCGTCCAAGCAGGCGCGAAAGCGTCCAAGCAGGCTCGGAACCGTGCAAGCAGACGCGGAAGCGTCCAAGCAGGCGAGGAAGCATGCAAGCAGGCGCGGAAGCGTCCAAGCAGGCGCGGAAACGTCCAAGTAGGCGCGGAAGCATGCAAGAAGCCGCAGAAGAGTCCAAGCAGGCGCGGAAGCGTCCAAGCAGTCGCAGAAGCGTCCAAGCAGGCGCGGTAGCGTACAACCAGGCGCGGAAGAGTCCAAGAAGTCGCAGGAGCGTCCAAGCAGGCGCAGTAGCTTCCAACCAGGCGCGGAAGCGTCCAAGCAGGCGCGGTAGCATGCAAGAAGACGCAGAAGAGTCCAAGCAGGCGCGGAAGAGTCCAAGCAGGAGGGGAAGCATGCAAGCAGGCGCGGAAGCGTCCAAGCAGGCGCGGAAGCGTCCAAGCAGTCGCGGAAGCGACCAAGCAGGCGCGGAAGCATGCAAGAAGGCGCAGAAGAGTCCAAGCAGGCGCGGAAGCGTCCAAGCAGTCGCGGAAGCGTCCAAGCAGTCGCGGAAGCGTCCAAGCAGGCGCGGAAGCGTCCAAGCAGGCGCGGAAGCATGCAAGCAGGCGCGGAAGCACGTAAGAAGGCGCAGGAGAGTCCCAGCAGGCGCGGAAGTGTCCAAGCAGGCGCGGAAGCGTCCAAACAGGCGCGGAAGCGTCCAAGCAGTCGCGGAAGCGTCCAAGCAGTCGCGGAAGCGTCCAAGCAGTCGCGGAATCGTCCAAGCAGGCGCGGAAGCGTCCAAGCAGGCGCGGTAGCGTCCAAGCAGGGGCGGAAGCGTCCTAGCAGGCGCGGAAGCATCAATACAGGCGCGGAAGCGTCCAAGCAGGCGCGGAAGCATGCAAGCAGGAGCGGAAGCATGTAAGAAGGCGCAGAACAGTCCAAGCAGGGGCGGAAGCGTCCAAGCAGGCGCGGTAACGTCCAAGCAGGCGCGGAAGCGTCCAAGCAGGCGCGAAAGCGTCCAAGCAGGCTCGTAACCGTGCAAGCAGGCGCGGAAGCGTCCAAGCAGGCGAGGAAGCATGCAAGCAGGCGCGGAAGCGTCCAAGCAGGCGCGGAAACTTCCAAGTAGTCGCGGAAGCATGCAAGAAGGCGCAGAAGAGTCCAAGCAGTCGCGGAAGCGTCCAAGCCGGCGCGGAAGCGTCCAAGCAGGTTCGGAAGCGTCCAAGCAGGCGCGGAAGCGTCCAAGCAGGCGCGGAAGCGTCCAAGCAGGAGCGGAAGCATTCAAGCATCCGTGGAAGCGTCCAAGCAGTCGCGGAAGCGTCCAAGCAGGCGCGGCAGCGTCCAAGCAGGCGCGGAAGCGTCCAAGCAGGCGCGGAACCGTGCAAGCAGGCGCGGTAATGTCCAAGCAGGCGCGGAAGCGTCCAAGCAGGCGCGGAACCGTGCAAGCAGGCGCGGAAGCGTCCAAGCAGGCGCGGAAGCGTCCAAGCAGGCGCGGAAGCGTCCAACCAGGCGCGGAAGCGTCCAAGCAGGCGCGGAACCGTGCAAGCAGGCGCGGTAGCGTCCAAGCTGGCGCGGAACCGTGCAAGCAGGCGCGGAAGCGTCCAAGCAGGCGCGGAAGCGTCCAACCAGGCGCGGAAGCGTCCAAGCAGGCGCGGAAGCGTCCAAGCAGGCGCGGAAGCGTCCAAAAGGTCGCGGAAGCGTCCAAGCAGGCGCGGAAGCGTCCAAGCAGTCGCGGAATCGTCCAAGAAGGCGCGGAAGCGTCCAAGCAGGCGCGGTAGCGTCCAAGCAGGGGCGGAAGCGTCCAAGCAGGCGCGGAAGCATGCAAGCAGGCGCGGCAGCATGCAAGAAGGCGCAGAAGAATCCAAGCAGGCGCGGAAGCGTCCAAGCAGTCGCGGAAGCGTCCAAGCAGTCGCGGAATCGTCCAAGCAGGCGCGGAAGCGTCCAAGCAGGCGCGGTAGCGTCCAAGCAGGGGCGGAAGCGTCCTAGCAGGCGCGGAAGCATCAATACAGGCGCGGAAGCGTCCAAGCAGGCGCGTAAGCGTCCAAGCAGGCTCGGAAGCGTCCAAGCAGGCGCGGAAGCATGCAAGCAGGAGCGGAAGCATGTAAGAAGGCGCAGAACAGTCCAAGCAGGGGCGGAAGCGTCCAAGCAGGCGCGGAATCGTCCAAGCAGGGGGCGGAAGCGTCCAAGCAGGCGCGGAAGCGTCCTAGCAGGCGCGGAAGTGTCCAAGAAGACGCGGAAGCGTCCAAGCAGGCGCGGAAGCGTCCAAAAGGTCGCGGAAGCGTCCAAGCAGGCGCGGAAGCGTCCAAGCAGTCGCGGAATCGTCCAAGAAGGCGCGGAAGCGTCCAAGCAGGCGCGGTAGCGTCCAAGCAGGGGCGGAAGCGTCCAAGCAGGCGCGGAAGCATGCAAGCAGGCGCGGCAGCATGCAAGAAGGCGCAGAAGAATCCAAGCAGGCGCGGAAGCGTCCAAGCAGTCGCGGAAGCGTCCAAGCAGTCGCGGAATCGTCCAAGCAGGCGCGGAAGCGTCCAAGCAGGCGCGGTAGCGTCCAAGCAGGGGCGGAAGCGTCCTAGCAGGCGCGGAAGCATCAATACAGGCGCGGAAGCGTCCAAGCAGGCGCGTAAGCGTCCAAGCAGGCTCGGAAGCGTCCAAGCAGGCGCGGAAGCATGCAAGCAGGAGCGGAAGCATGTAAGAAGGCGCAGAACAGTCCAAGCAGGGGCGGAAGCGTCCAAGCAGGCGCGGAATCGTCCAAGCAGGGGGCGGAAGCGTCCAAGCAGGCGCGGAAGCGTCCTAGCAGGCGCGGAAGTGTCCAAGAAGACGCGGAAGCGTCCAAGCAGGCGCGAAAGCGTCCAAGCAGGCTCGGAACCGTGCAAGCAGGCGCGGAAGCGTCCAAGCAGGCGAGGAAGCATGCCAGCAGGCGCGGAAGCATGCAAGAAGGCGCAGAAGAGTCCAAGCAGGCGCGGAAGCATACATACAGGCGCGGAAGCGTCCAAGCAGTCGCGGAAGCGTCCAAGCTGGCGCGGAAGCATGCAAGAAGGCGCAGAAGAGTCCAAGCAGGCGCGGAAGCGTCCAAGCAGTCGCGGAAGCGTCCAAGTAAGCGCGGCTGCATGCAAGAAGGCGCAGTAGAGTCCAACCAGGCGCGGAAGCGTCCAAGCAGTCGCGGAAGCGTCCAAGCAGGCGCGGAAGCGTCCAAGCAGGCGCGGAACCGTCCAAGCACTCGCGGAAGCGTCCAAGCAGTCGCGGAAGCGTCCAAGAAGTCGCGGAACCGTCCAAGCAGGAGCGGAAGCGTCCAAGCAGGCGCGGTAACGTCCAAGCAGGCGCGGAAGCGTCCAAGCAGGCGCGAAAGCGTCCAAGGAGGCTCGTAACCGTGTAAGCAGGCGCGGAAGCGTCCAAGCAGGCGAGGAAGCATGCAAGCAGGCGCGGAAGCGTCCAAGCAGGCGCGGAAACTTCCAAGTAGTTGCGGAAGCATGCAAGAAGGCGCAGAAGAGTCCAAGTATTTGCGGAAGCATGCAAGAAGGCGCAGAAGAGTCCAAGCAAGTGCGAAAACGTCCAAGTAGGCGCGGAAGCGACCAAGCAGGCGGGGTAGCGTCCAAGCAGGCGCGGAAGCGTCCAAGCAGGCGCGGAAGCATGCAAGCAGGCGCGGAAGCATGCAAGCAGGCGCGGAAGCATGCAAGAAGGCGCAGAAGAGTCGAAGCAGGCTCGGAACCGTGCAAGCAGGCGCGGAAGCGTCCAAGCAGGCGAGGAAGCGTCCAAGCAGGCGGGGAAACATGCAAGCAGGCGCGGAAGCGTCCAAGCCGGCGCGGTAGCGTCCAAGCAGGCGCGGAAACGACCAAGTAGGCGCGGAAGCTTGCAAGAAGGCGCAGAAGAGTCCAAGCAGGCGCGGAAGCGTCCAAGCAGTCGCGGCAGCGTCCAAGCAGGCGCGGTAGCGTCCAAGCAGGCGCGGAAGCGTCCAAGCAGGCGCGGAAGCGTCCAAGCAGGCGCGGAAGCATGCAAGCAGGCGCGGAAGCATGCAAGAAGGCGCAGAAGAGTCCAAGCAGGCGCGGAAGTGTCCAAGCAGGCGCGGAAGCGTCCAAGCAGGCGGGGAAACATGCAAGCAGGCGCGGAAGCGTCCAAGCCGGCGCGGTAGCGTCCAAGCAGGCGCGGAAACGTCCAAGCAGGCGCGGAAGCGTCCAACCAGGCGCGGAAGCGTCCAAGCAGGCGCGGAAGCGTCCAAGCAGGCGCGGAAGCGTCCAAGCAGGCGCGGAACCGTGCAAGCAGGCGCGGTAGCGTCCAAGCAGGCGCGGAAGCATGCAAGCAGGAGCGGAAGCATGTAAGAAGGCGCAGAACAGTCCAAGCAGGGGCGGAAGCGTCCAAGCAGGCGCGGAATCGTCCAAGCAGGGGGCGGAAGCGTCCAAGCAGGCGCGGAAGCGTCCTAGCAGGCGCGGAAGTGTCCAAGAAGACGCGGAAGCGTCCAAGCAGGCGCGAAAGCGTCCAAGCAGGCTCGGAACCGTGCAAGCAGGCGCGGAAGCGTCCAAGCAGGCGAGGAAGCATGCCAGCAGGCGCGGAAGCATGCAAGAAGGCGCAGAAGAGTCCAAGCAGGCGCGGAAGCATACATACAGGCGCGGAAGCGTCCAAGCAGGCGCGGAAGCGTCCAAGCAGTCGCGGAAGCGTCCAAGCTGGCGCGGAAGCATGCAAGATGGCGCAGAAGAGTCCAAGCAGGCGCGGAAGCGTCCAAGCAGTCGCGGAAGCGTCCAAGTAAGCGCGGCTGCATGCAAGAAGGCGCAGTAGAGTCCAACCAGGCGCGGAAGCGTCCAAGCAGTCGCGGAAGCGTCCAAGCAGGCGCGGAAGCGTCCAAGCAGGCGCGGAACCGTCCAAGCACTCGCGGAAGCGTCCAAGCAGTCGCGGAAGCGTCCAAGAAGTCGCGGAACCGTCCAAGCAGGAGCGGAAGCGTCGAAGCAGGCGCGGTAACGTCCAAGCAGGCGCGGAAGCGTCCAAGCAGGCGCGAAAGCGTCCAAGGAGGCTCGTAACCGTGCAAGCAGGCGCGGAAGCGTCCAAGCAGGCGAGGAAGCATGCAAGCAGGCGCGGAAGCGTCCAAGCAGGCGCGGAAACTTCCAAGTAGTTGCGGAAGCATGCAAGAAGGCGCAGAAGAGTCCAAGTATTTGCGGAAGCATGCAAGAAGGCGCAGAAGAGTCCAAGCAAGTGCGAAAACGTCCAAGTAGGCGCGGAAGCGACCAAGCAGGCGGGGTAGCGTCCAAGCAGGCGCGGAAGCGTCCAAGCAGGCGCGGAAGCATGCAAGCAGGCGCGGAAGCATGCAAGCAGGCGCGGAAGCATGCAAGAAGGCGCAGAAGAGTCGAAGCAGGCTCGGAACCGTGCAAGCAGGCGCGGAAGCGTCCAAGCAGGCGAGGAAGCGTCCAAGCAGGCGGGGAAACATGCAAGCAGGCGCGGAAGCGTCCAAGCCGGCGCGGTAGCGTCCAAGCAGGCGCGGAAACGACCAAGTAGGCGCGGAAGCTTGCAAGAAGGCGCAGAAGAGTCCAAGCAGGTGCGGAAGCGTCCAAGCAGTCGCGGCAGCGTCCAAGCAGGCGCGGTAGCGTCCAAGCAGGCGCGGAAGCGTCCAAGCAGGCGCGGAAGCGTCCAAGCAGGCGCGGAAGCATGCAAGCAGGCGCGGAAGCATGCAAGAAGGCGCAGAAGAGTCCAAGCAAGCGCGGAAGTGTCCAAGCAGGCGCGGAAGCGTCCAAGCAGGCGGGGAAACATGCAAGCAGGCGCGGAAGCGTCCAAGCCGGCGCGGTAGCGTCCAAGCAGGCGCGGAAACGTCCAAGTAGGCGCGGAAGCATGCAAGAAGGCGCAGAAGAGTCCAAGCAGGCGCGGAAGCGTCCAAGCAGTCGCGGCAGCGTCCAAGCAGGCGCGGTAGCGTCCAAGCAGGCGCGGAAGCGTCCAAGCAGGCGCGGAAACGTCCAAGCATGCGCGGAAGCATGCAAGAAGACGCAGAAGAGTCCAAGCAGTCGCGGAAGCGTCCAAGCAGGCGCGGTAGAGTCCAAGCAGTGGCGGAAGCGTCCAAGCAGGCGCGGAAGCGTCCAAGCAGGCGGGGAAACATGCAAGCAGGCGCGGAAGCGTCCAAGCCGGCGCGGTAGCGTCCAAGCAGGCGCGGAAACGTCCAAGTAGGCGCGGAAGCATGCAAGAAGGCGCAGAAGAGTCCAAGCAGGCGCGGAAGTGTCCAAGCAGCCGCGGAAGCGTCCAAGCAGACGCGGAAGAATGCAAACAGGCGCGGAAGCATGCAAGAAGGCGCAGAACAGTCCAAGCAGGCGCGGAAGCGTCCAAGCAGTCGCGGAAGCGTCCAAACAGTCGCGGAAGCGTCCAAGCAGGCGCGGAAGCATGCAAGAAGGCGCAGAAGAGTCCAAGCAGGCGCGGAAGCGTCCAAGCAGTCGCGGAAGCGTCCAAGCAGTCGCGGAAGCGTCCAAGCAGGCGCGGAAGCGTCCAAGCAGGCGCGGAAGCATGCAAGCAGGCGCGGAAGCATGCAAGAAGGCGCAGAAGAGTCCAAGCAGGCGCGGAAGTGTCCAAGCAGGCGCGGAAGCGTCCAAGCAGACGCGGAAGCATGCAAACAAGCGCGGAAGCATGCAAGAAGGCGCAGAAGAGTCCAAGCAGGCGCGGAAGCGTCCAAGCAGTCGCGGAAGCGTCCAAGCAGTCGCGGAAGCGATCAAGCAGGCGCGGAAGCATGCAAGAAGGCGCAGAAGAGTCCAAGCAGGCGCGGAAGCGTCCAAGCAGTCGCGGAAGCGTCCAAGCAGTCGCGGAAGCGTCCAAGCAGGCGCGGAAGCGTCCAAGCAGGCGCGGAAGCATGCAAGCAGGCGCGGAAGCACGTAAGAAGGCGCAGGAGAGTCCCAGCAGGCGCGGAAGTGTCCAAGCAGGCGCGGAAGCGTCCAAGCAGGCGCGGAAGCGTCCAAGCAGTCGCGGAAGCGTCCAAGCAGGCGCGGTAGCGTCCAACCAGGCGCGGAAGCGTCCAAGTAGGCGTGGCAGCATGCAAGAAGGCGCAGAAGAGTCCAAGCAGGCGCGCAAGCGTCCAAGCAGGCGCGGAAGCGTCCAAGCAGGCGCGAAAGCGTCCAAGCAGGCTCGGAACCGTGCAAGCAGGCGCGGAAGCGTCCAAGCAGGCGAGGAAGTATGCAAGCAGGCGCGGAAGCGTCCAAGCAGGCGCGGAAACGTCCAAGTAGGCGCGGAAGCATGCAAGAAGGCGCAGAAGAGTCCAAGCAGGCGCGGAAGTGTCCAAGCAGGCGCGGAAGCGTCCAAGCAGACGCGGAAGCATGCAAACAGGCGCGGAAGCATGCAAGAAGGCGCAGAACAGTCCAAGCAGGCGCGGAAGCGTCCAAGCAGTCGCGGAAGCGTCCAAGCAGTCGCGGAAGCGTCCAAGCAGGCGCGGAAGCGTCCAAGCAGGCGAGGAAGCATGCAAGCAGGCGCGGAAGCATTCAAGAAGGCGCAGAAGAGTCCAAGCAGGCGCGGAAGTGTCCAAGCAGGCGCGGAAGCGTCCAAGCAGACGCGGAAGCATGCAAACAGGCGCGGAAGCATGCAAGAAGGCGCAGAACAGTCCAAGCAGGCGCGGAAGCGTCCAAGCAGTCGCGGAAGCGTCCAAACAGTCGCGGAAGCATGCAAGATGACGCAGAAGAGTCCAAGCAGGCGCGGAAGCTTCCAAGCAGGCGCGGTAGCGGCCAAGCAGTCGCGGAAGCGTCCAATCAGTCGCGGAAGCATGCAAGAAGGCGCAGAAGTGTCCAAACAGGCGCAGAAGAGTCCAAGCAGGCGCGGAAGCGTCCAAGCAGGCGGGGAAGCATGCAAGCAGGCGCGGAAGCGTCCAAGCAGGCGAGGAAGCATGCCAGCAGGCGCGGAAGCATGCAAGAAGGCGCAGCAGAGTCCAAGCAGGCGCGGTAGCGTCCAAGCAGGCGCGGAAGCATGCAAGATGGCGCAGAAGAGTCCAAGCAGGCGCGGAAGCGTCCAAGCAGTCGCGGAAGCGTCCAAGCAGGCGCGGAAGCGTCCAAGCAGGCGCGGAACCGTCCAAGCACTCGCGGAAGCGTCCAAGCAGTCGCGGAAGCGTCCAAGAAGTCGCGGAACCGTCCAAGCAGGAGCGGAAGCGTCCAAGCAGGCGCGGTAACGTCCAAGCAGGCGCGGAAGCGTCCAAGCAGGCGCGAAAGCGTCCAAGCAGGCTCGTAACCGTGCAAGCAGGCGCGGAAGCGTCCAAGCAGGCGAGGAAGCATGCAAGCAGGCGCGGAAGCGTCCAAGCAGGCGCGGAAACTTCCAAGTAGTTGCGGAAGCATGCAAGAAGGCGCAGAAGAGTCCAAGTATTTGCGGAAGCATGCAAGAAGGCGCAGAAGAGTCCAAGCAAGTGCGAAAACGTCCAAGTAGGCGCGGAAGCGACCAAGCAGGCGGGGTAGCGTCCAAGCAGGCGCGGAAGCGTCCAAGCAGGCGCGGAAGCATGCAAGCAGGCGCGGAAGCATGCAAGCAGGCGCGGAAGCATGCAAGAAGGCGCAGAAGAGTCGAAGCAGGCGCGGAAGTGTCCAAGCAGGCGCGGAAGCGTCCAAGCAGACGCGGAAGCATGCAAACAGGCGCGGAAGCATGCAAGAAGGCGCAGAACAGTCCAAGCAGGCGCGGAAGCGTCCAAGCAGTCGCGGAAGCGTCCAAGCAGTCGCGGAAGCGTCCAAGCAGGCGCGGAAGCATGCAAGAAGGCGCAGAAGAGTCCAAGCAGGCGCGGAAGCGTCCAAGCAGTCGCGGAAGCGTCCAAGCAGTCGCGGAAGCGTCCAAGCAGGCGCGGAAGCGTCCAAGCAGGCGCGGAAGCATGCAAGCAGGCGCGGAAGCATGCAAGAAGGCGCAGAAGAGTCCAAGCAGGCGCGGAAGCGTCCAAGCAGTCGCGGAAGCGTCCAAGCAGTCGCGATAGCGTCCAACCAGGCGCGGAAGCGTCCAAGCAGTCGCGGAAACGTCCAAGCAGGCGCGGAAGCATGCAAGAAGACGCAGAAGAGTCCAAGCAGGCGCGGAAGCGTCCAAGCAGGCGCGGTAGCGTCCAAGCAGTCGCGGAAGCGTCCAAGCAGGCGCGGAAGCGTCCAAGCAGGCGGGGAAGCATGCAAGCATGCGCGGAAGCATGCAAGAAGACGCAGAAGAGTCCAAGCAGGCGCGGAAGCGTCCAAGCAGTCGCGGAAGCGTCCAAGCAGGCGCGGTAGTGTCCAAGCAGTCGCGGCAGCGTCCAAGCAGGCGCGGTAGCGTCCAAGCAGTCGCGGAAGCGTCCAAGCAGGCGCGGAAGCATGCAAGAAGACGCAGAAGAGTCCAAGCAGGCGCGGAAGCGTCCAAGCAGGCGGGGAAGCATGCAAGCATGCGCGGAAGCATGCAAGAAGACGCAGAAGAGTCCAAGCAGGCGCGGAAGCGTCCAAGCAGGCGCGGTAGCGTCCAAGCAGTTGCGGAAGAGTCCAAGCAGTCGCGGAAGCGTCCAAGCAGGCGCGGTAGTGTCCAAGCAGTCGCGGCAGCGTCCAAGCAGGCGCGGTAGCGTCCAAGCAGTCGCGGAAGCGTCCAAGCAGGCGGGGAAGCGTCCAAGCAGGCGCGGTAGCGTCCAAGCAAGCGCGGAAGCGTCCAAGAAGGCGCGGAAGCATGCAAGAAGACGCAGAAGAGTCCAAGCAGGCGCGGAAGCGTCCAAGCAGTCGCGGAAGCGTCCAAGCAGGCGCGGAAGCATGCAAGAAAGCGCAGAAGAGTCCAAGCAGGCGCGGAAGCGTCCAAGCAGTCGCGGAAGCGTCCAAGCAGGCGCGGTAGCGTCCAAGCAGGTGCAGAAGAGTCCAAGCAGGCGCGGAAGCATGCAAGAAGGCGCAGAAGAGTCCATGCAGGCGCGGAAGCGTCCAAGCAGGCGCGGAAGCATCCAAGCAGGCGCGGAAACGTCCAAGTAGGCGCGGAAGCGTCCAAGCAGACGGGGACACGTCCAAGTAGGCGCGGAAGCATGCAAGAAGGTGCGGAAGCATCCAAGCAGGCGCGGTAGCGTCCAAGCAGGCGCGGAATCGTCCAAGCAGGCGCGGAAGCATGCAAGAAGGCGCAGAAGAGTCCAAACAGGCGCAGAAGTGTCCATGCAGGCGCGGTAGCGTCCAAGCAGGCGCGGAAACGTCCAAGCAGGCGCGGAAACGTCCAAGCCGGCGCGGTAGCGTCCAAGCAGGCGCAGAAGAGTCCAAGCAAGCGCGGAAGCATGCAAGAAGGCGCAGAAGAGTCCAAGCAGGCGCGGAAGCGTCCAAGCAGTCGCGGAAGCGTCCAAGCAGGCGCGGTAGCGTCCAAGCAGGCGCGGAAACGTCCAAGCAGGCGCGGAAGCATGCAAGAAGACGCAGAAGAGTCCAAGCAGGCGCGGAAGCGTCCAAGCAGTCGCGGAAGCGTCCAAGCAGTCGCGGAAGCGTCCAAGCAGGCGCGGTAGCGTCCAACCAGGCGCGGAAGCGTCCAAGCAGTCGCGGAAACGTCCAAGCAGGCGCGGAAGCATGCAAGAAGGCGCAGAAGTGTCCAAGCAGGCGCAGAAGAGTCCAAGCAGGCGCGGTAGCGTCCAAGCAGGCGCGGAAACGTCCAAGCTGGCGCGGAAGCATGCAAGCAGGCGCGGAAGCATGCAAGCAGGCGCAGAACAGTCCAAGCAGGCGCGGAAGCGTCCAAACAGGCGCGGAAGCGTCCAAGCATGCTTGGAAGAGTCCAAGCAGGCGCGGAAAAGTCCAAGCATGCGCGTAAGCGTCCAAGCAGGCGCGGAAGCGTCCAAGCAGGCGCGGAAGCGTCCAAGCATGCTTGGAAGAGTCCAAGCAGGCGCGGAAAAGTCCAAGCATGCGCGTAAGCGTCCAAGCAGGCGCGGAAGCGTCCAAGCAGGCGCAGAAGCGTCCAAGCATGCGCGGAAGCGTCCAAGCAGGCGCAGAAGCGTCCAAGCAGGCGCGGAAGCATCCAAGAAGACGCAGAAGAGTCCAAGCAGGCGCGGAAGAGTTCTAGCTGGCGCGGAAGCATCCATACAGGCGCGGAAGCGTCCAAGCAGTCGCGGAAGCGTCCAAGCAGGCGCGGAAGCGTCCAAGCAGGCGCGTAAGCGTCCAAGCAGGCTCCGAAGCGTCCAAGAAGGCGCGGAAGCGTCCAAGCAGGCGCGGAAACTTCCAAGTAGTTGCGGAAGCATGCAAGAAGGCGCAGAAGAGTCCAAGTATTTGCGGAAGCATGCAAGAAGGCGCAGAAGAGTCCAAGCAAGTGCGAAAACGTCCAAGTAGGCGCGGAAGCGACCAAGCAGGCGGGGTAGCGTCCAAGCAGGCGCGGAAGCGTCCAAGCAGGCGCGGAAGCATGCAAGCAGGCGCGGAAGCATGCAAGCAGGCGCGGAAGCATGCAAGAAGGCGCAGAAGAGTCGAAGCAGGCGCGGAAGTGTCCAAGCAGGCGCGGAAGCGTCCAAGCAGACGCGGAAGCATGCAAACAGGCGCGGAAGCATGCAAGAAGGCGCAGAACAGTCCAAGCAGGCGCGGAAGCGTCCAAGCAGTCGCGGAAGCGTCCAAGCAGTCGCGGAAGCGTCCAAGCAGGCGCGGAAGCATGCAAGAAGGCGCAGAAGAGTCCAAGCAGGCGCGGAAGCGTCCAAGCAGTCGCGGAAGCGTCCAAGCAGTCGCGGAAGCGTCCAAGCAGGCGCGGAAGCGTCCAAGCAGGCGCGGAAGCATGCAAGCAGGCGCGGAAGCATGCAAGAAGGCGCAGAAGAGTCCAAGCAGGCGCGGAAGCGTCCAAGCAGTCGCGGAAGCGTCCAAGCAGTCGCGGTAGCGTCCAAGCAGGCGCGGAAGCGTCCAAGCAGGCGCGGAAGCATGCAAGCAGGCGCGGAAGCATGCAAGAAGGCGCAGAAGAGTCCAAGCAGGCGCGGAAGTGTCCAAGCAGGCGCGGAAGCGTCCAAGCAGACGCGGAAGCATGCAAACAAGCGCGGAAGCATGCAAGAAGGCGCAGAAGAGTCCAAGCAGGCGCGGAAGCGTCCAAGCAGTCGCGGAAGCGTCCAAGCAGTCGCGGAAGCGACCAAGCAGGCGCGGAAGCATGCAAGAAGGCGCAGAAGAGTCCAAGCAGGCGCGGAAGCGTCCAAGCAGTCGCGGAAGCGTCCAAGCAGTCGCGGAAGCGTCCAAGCAGGCGCGGAAGCGTCCAAGCAGGCGCGGAAGCATGCCAGCAGGCGCGGAAGCATGCAAGAAGGCGCAGCAGAGTCCAAGCAGGCGCGGTAGCGTCCAAGCAGGCGCGGAAACGTCCAAGCAGGCGCGGAAGCATGCAAGAAGACGCAGAAGAGTCCAAGCAGGCGCGGAAGCGTCCAAGCAGTCGCGGAAGCGTCCAAGCAGTCGCGGAAGCGTCCAAGCAGGCGCGGTAGCGTCCAACCAGGCGCGGAAGCGTCCAAGCAGTCGCGGAAACGTCCAAGCAGGCGCGGAAGCATGCAAGAAGGCGCAGAAGTGTCCAAGCAGGCGCAGAAGAGTCCAAGCAGGCGCGGTAGCGTCCAAGCAGGCGCGGAAACGTCCAAGCTGGCGCGGAAGCATGCAAGCAGGCGCGGAAGCATGCAAGCAGGCGCAGAACAGTCCAAGCAGGCGCGGAAGCGTCCAAACAGGCGCGGAAGCGTCCAAGCATGCTTGGAAGAGTCCAAGCAGGCGCGGAAAAGTCCAAGCATGCGCGTAAGCGTCCAAGCAGGCGCGGAAGCGTCCAAGCAGGCGCGGAAGCGTCCAAGCATGCTTGGAAGAGTCCAAGCAGGCGCGGAAAAGTCCAAGCATGCGCGTAAGCGTCCAAGCAGGCGCGGAAGCGTCCAAGCAGGCGCAGAAGCGTCCAAGCATGCGCGGAAGCGTCCAAGCAGGCGCAGAAGCGTCCAAGCAGGCGCGGAAGCATCCAAGAAGACGCAGAAGAGTCCAAGCAGGCGCGGAAGAGTTCTAGCTGGCGCGGAAGCATCCATACAGGCGCGGAAGCGTCCAAGCAGTCGCGGAAGCGTCCAAGCAGGCGCGGAAGCGTCCAAGCAGGCGCGTAAGCGTCCAAGCAGGCTCCGAAGCGTCCAAGAAGGCGCGGAAGCGTCCAAGCAGGCGCGAGAACGTCCAAGTAGGGGCGGAAGCATGCAAGAAGGCGCAGAAGAGTCACAGCAGGCGCGGAACCGTGCAAGCAGGCGCGGAAGCGTCCAAGCAGGCGCGGAAGCGTCCAAGCAGTCGCGGAAGCGTCCAAGCAGGCGCGGAAGCGTCCAAGCAGGCGCGGAAGCGTCCAAGCAGGCGCGGAAGCGTCCAAACAGGCGCGGAAGCGTCCAAACAGGCGCGGAAGCGTCCAAGCAGTCGCGGTAGCGTCCAATCAGGCGCGAAAGAGTCCAAGCAGGCGCGGAAGCGTCCAAGAAGGCGCGGAAGCGCCCAAGCAGGCGCGGAAGCGTCCAAGCAGCCGCGATAGCGTCCAAGCAGCCGCAGAAGCGTCCAGGCAGGCGCGGAAGCGACCAAGCAGTCGCGGTAGCGTCCAACCAGGCGCGGAAGCGTCCAAGAAGTCGAGGAAGCGTCCAAGCAGGCGCGGCGGCGTCCAAGCAGTCGCGGAAGCGTTCAAGCAGGCGGGGAAGCATGCAAGCAGGCGCGGAAGCGTCCAAGCAGGCGCGGAAGCGTCCAAGCAGGCGCGGTAGCGTCCAACCAGGCGCGGAAGCGTCCTAGCAGTCGCGGAAACGTCCAAGCAGGCGCGGAAGCATGCAAGAAGACGCAGAAGAGTCCAAGCAGGCGCGGAAGCGTCCAAGCAGGCGGGGAAGCATGCAAGCATGCGCGGAAGCATGCAAGAAGACGCAGAAGAGTCCAAGCAGGCGCGGAAGCGTCCAAGCAGTCGCGGAAGCGTCCAAGCAGGCGCGGTAGTGTCCAAGCAGTCGCGGCAGCGTCCAAGCAGGCGCGGTAGCGTCCAAGCAGTCGCGGAAGCGTCCAAGCAGGCGCGGAAGCGTCCAAGCAGGCGGGGAAGCATGCAAGCAGGCGCGGAAGCGTCCAGGCAGGCGCGGAAGCGACCAAGCAGTCGCGGTAGCGTCCAAGCAGGCGCGGAAGAGTCCATGCAGGCGCGGAAGCGTCCAAGCAGTCGCGGAAGCGTCCAAGCAGGCGGGGAAGCATGCAAGCAGGCGCGGAAGCGTCCAAGCAGGCGCGGAAACATCCACGTAGGCGCGGCAGCATGCAAGAAGGCGCAGGAGAGTCCAAGCAGGCGCGGAAACGTTCAAGCAGGCGCGGAAGCATGCAAGAAGACGCAGAAGAGTCCAAGCAGGCGCGGAAGCGTCCAAGCAGTCGCGGAAACGTCCAAGCAGGCGCGGAAGCATGCAAGAAGACGCAGAAGAGTCCAAGCAGGCGCGGAAGCGTCCAAGCAGGCGCGGTAGCGTCCAAGCAGTCGCGGAAGCGTCCAAGCAGGCGCGGAAGCGTCCAAGCAGGCGGGGAAGCATGCAAGCATGCGCGGAAGCATGCAAGAAGACGCAGAAGAGTCCAAGCAGGCGCGGAAGCGTCCAAGCAGTCGCGGAAGCGTCCAAGCAGGCGCGGTAGTGTCCAAGCAGTCGCGGCAGCGTCCAAGCAGGCGCGGTAGCGTCCAAGCAGTCGCGGAAGCGTCCAAGCAGGCGCGGAAGCGTCCAAGCAGGCGGGGAAGCATGCAAGCAGGCGCGGAAGCGTCCAGGCAGGCGCGGAAGCGACCAAGCAGTCGCGGTAGCGTCCAAGCAGGCGCGGAAGAGTCCATGCAGGCGCGGAAGCGTCCAAGCAGTCGCGGAAGCGTCCAAGCAGGCGGGGAAGCATGCAAGCAGGCGCGGAAGCGTCCAAGCAGGCGCGGAAACATCCAAGTAGGCGCGGCAGCATGCAAGAAGGCGCAGGAGAGTCCAAGCAGTCGCGGAAGCGTCCAAGCAGTCGCGGAAGCATGCAAGCAGGCACGGAAGCGTCCAGGCAGGCGCGGAAGCGACCAAGCAGTCGCGATAGCGTCCAACCAGGCGCGGAAGCGTCCAAGCAGTCGCGGAAACGTCCAAGCAGGCGCGGAAGCATGCAAGAAGACGCAGAAGAGTCCAAGCAGGCGCGGAAGCGTCCAAGCAGGCGCGGTAGCGTCCAAGCAGTCGCGGAAGCGTCCAAGCAGGCGCGGAAGCGTCCAAGCAGGCGGGGAAGCATGCAAGCATGCGCGGAAGCATGCAAGAAGACGCAGAAGAGTCCAAGCAGGCGCGGAAGCGTCCAAGCAGTCGCGGAAGCGTCCAAGCAGGCGCGGTAGTGTCCAAGCAGTCGCGGCAGCGTCCAAGCAGGCGCGGTAGCGTCCAAGCAGTCGCGGAAGCGTCCAAGCAGGCGCGGAAGCATGCAAGAAGACGCAGAAGAGTCCAAGCAGGCGCGGAAGCGTCCAAGCAGGCGGGGAAGCATGCAAGCATGCGCGGAAGCATGCAAGAAGACGCAGAAGAGTCCAAGCAGGCGCGGAAGCGTCCAAGCAGGCGCGGTAGCGTCCAAGCAGTTGCGGAAGAGTCCAAGCAGTCGCGGAAGCGTCCAAGCAGGCGCGGTAGTGTCCAAGCAGTCGCGGCAGCGTCCAAGCAGGCGCGGAAGCATGCAAGCAGGCGCGGAAGCATCCAAGCAGGCGCGGAAACGTCCAAGTAGGCGCGGAAGCGTCCAAGCAGACGGGGACACGTCCAAGTAGGCGCGGAAGCATGCAAGAAGGTGCGGAAGCATCCAAGCAGGCGCGGTAGCGTCCAAGCAGGCGCGGAATCGTCCAAGCAGGCGCGGAAGCATGCAAGAAGGCGCAGAAGAGTCCAAACAGGCGCAGAAGTGTCCATGCAGGCGCGGTAGCGTCCAAGCAGGCGCGGAAACGTCCAAGCAGGCGCGGAAACGTCCAAGCCGGCGCGGTAGCCTCCAAGCAGGCGCAGAAGAGTCCAAGCACGCGCGGAAGCATGCAAGAAGGCGCAGAAGAGTCCAAGCAGGCGCGGAAGCGTCCAAGCAGTCGCGGAAGCGTCCAAGCAGGCGCGGAAGCGTCCAAGCAGGCGCGGAAGCGTCCAAGCAGGCGCGGAAGCGTCCAAACAGGCGCGGAAGCGTCCAAACAGGCGCGGAAGCGTCCAAGCAGTCGCGGTAGCGTCCAATCAGGCGCGAAAGAGTCCAAGCAGGCGCGGAAGCGTCCAAGAAGGCGCGGAAGCGCCCAAGCAGGCGCGGAAGCGTCCAAGCAGCCGCGATAGCGTCCAAGCAGCCGCAGAAGCGTCCAGGCAGGCGCGGAAGCGACCAAGCAGTCGCGGTAGCGTCCAACCAGGCGCGGAAGCGTCCAAGAAGTCGAGGAAGCGTCCAAGCAGGCGCGGCGGCGTCCAAGCAGTCGCGGAAGCGTTCAAGCAGGCGGGGAAGCATGCAAGCAGGCGCGGAAGCGTCCAAGCAGGCGCGGAAGCGTCCAAGCAGGCGCGGTAGCGTCCAACCAGGCGCGGAAGCGTCCTAGCAGTCGCGGAAACGTCCAAGCAGGCGCGGAAGCATGCAAGAAGACGCAGAAGAGTCCAAGCAGGCGCGGAAGCGTCCAAGCAGGCGGGGAAGCATGCAAGCATGCGCGGAAGCATGCAAGAAGACGCAGAAGAGTCCAAGCAGGCGCGGAAGCGTCCAAGCAGTCGCGGAAGCGTCCAAGCAGGCGCGGTAGTGTCCAAGCAGTCGCGGCAGCGTCCAAGCAGGCGCGGTAGCGTCCAAGCAGTCGCGGAAGCGTCCAAGCAGGCGCGGAAGCGTCCAAGCAGGCGGGGAAGCATGCAAGCAGGCGCGGAAGCGTCCAGGCAGGCGCGGAAGCATGCAAGCAGGCGCGGAAGCGTCCAAGCAGGCGCGGAAACATCCACGTAGGCGCGGCAGCATGCAAGAAGGCGCAGGTGAGTCCAAGCAGGCGCGGAAACGTTCAAGCAGGCGCGGAAGCATGCAAGAAGACGCAGAAGAGTCCAAGCAGGCGCGGAAGCGTCCAAGCAGTCGCGGAAACGTCCAAGCAGGCGCGGAAGCATGCAAGAAGACGCAGAAGAGTCCAAGCAGGCGCGGAAGCGTCCAAGCAGGCGCGGTAGCGTCCAAGCAGTCGCGGAAGCGTCCAAGCAGGCGCGGAAGCGTCCAAGCAGGCGGGGAAGCATGCAAGCATGCGCGGAAGCATGCAAGAAGACGCAGAAGAGTCCAAGCAGGCGCGGAAGCGTCCAAGCAGTCGCGGAAGCGTCCAAGCAGGCGCGGTAGTGTCCAAGCAGTCGCGGCAGCGTCCAAGCAGGCGCGGTAGCGTCCAAGCAGTCGCGGAAGCGTCCAAGCAGGCGCGGAAGCGTCCAAGCAGGCGGGGAAGCATGCAAGCAGGCGCGGAAGCGTCCAGGCAGGCGCGGAAGCGACCAAGCAGTCGCGGTAGCGTCCAAGCAGGCGCGGAAGAGTCCATGCAGGCGCGGAAGCGTCCAAGCAGTCGCGGAAGCGTCCAAGCAGGCGGGGAAGCATGCAAGCAGGCGCGGAAGCGTCCAAGCAGGCGCGGAAACATCCAAGTAGGCGCGGCAGCATGCAAGAAGGCGCAGGAGAGTCCAAGCAGTCGCGGAAGCGTCCAAGCAGTCGCGGAAGCATGCAAGCAGGCACGGAAGCGTCCAGGCAGGCGCGGAAGCGACCAAGCAGTCGCGATAGCATCCAACCAGGCGCGGAAGCGTCCAAGCAGTCGCGGAAACGTCCAAGCAGGCGCGGAAGCATGCAAGAAGACGCAGAAGAGTCCAAGCAGGCGCGGAAGCGTCCAAGCAGGCGCGGTAGCGTCCAAGCAGTCGCGGAAGCGTCCAAGCAGGCGCGGAAGCGTCCAAGCAGGCGGGGAAGCATGCAAGCATGCGCGGAAGCATGCAAGAAGACGCAGAAGAGTCCAAGCAGGCGCGGAAGCGTCCAAGCAGTCGCGGAAGCGTCCAAGCAGGCGCGGTAGTGTCCAAGCAGTCGCGGCAGCGTCCAAGCAGGCGCGGTAGCGTCCAAGCAGTCGCGGAAGCGTTCAAGCAGGCGCGGAAGCATGCAAGAAGACGCAGAAGAGTCCAAGCAGGCGCGGAAGCGTCCAAGCAGGCGGGGAAGCATGCAAGCATGCGCGGAAGCATGCAAGAAGACGCAGAAGAGTCCAAGCAGGCGCGGAAGCGTCCAAGCAGGCGCGGTAGCGTCCAAGCAGTCGCGGAAGCGTTCAAGCAGGCGCGGAAGCATGCAAGAAGACGCAGAAGAGTCCAAGCAGGCGCGGAAGCGTCCAAGCAGGCGGGGAAGCATGCAAGCATGCGCGGAAGCATGCAAGAAGACGCAGAAGAGTCCAAGCAGTCGCGGCAGCGTCCAAGCAGGCGCGGAAGCATGCAAGCAGGCGCGGAAGCATCCAAGCAGGCGCGGAAACGTCCAAGTAGGCGCGGAAGCGTCCAAGCAGACGGGGACACGTCCAAGTAGGCGCGGAAGCATGCAAGAAGGTGCGGAAGCATCCAAGCAGGCGCGGTAGCGTCCAAGCAGGCGCGGAATCGTCCAAGCAGGCGCGGAAGCATGCAAGAAGGCGCAGAAGAGTCCAAACAGGCGCAGAAGTGTCCATGCAGGCGCGGTAGCGTCCAAGCAGGCGCGGAAACGTCCAAGCAGGCGCGGAAACGTCCAAGCCGGCGCGGTAGCCTCCAAGCAGGCGCAGAAGAGTCCAAGCACGCGCGGAAGCATGCAAGAAGGCGCAGAAGAGTCCAAGCAGGCGCGGAAGCGTCCAAGCAGTCGCGGAAGCGTCCAAGCAGGCGCGGTAGCGTCCAAGCAGGCGCGGAAACGTCCAAGCAGGCGCGGAAGCATGCAAGAAGACGCAGAAGAGTCCAAGCAGGCGCGGAAGCGTCCAAGCAGTCGCGGAAGCGTCCAAGCAGTCGCGGAAGCATGCAAGCAGGCGCGGAAGCGTCCAAGCATGCTTGGAAGAGTCCAAGCAGGCGCGGAAAAGTCCAAGCATGCGCGTAAGCGTCCAAGCAGGCGCGGAACCGTCCAAGCAGGCGCGGAAGCGTCCAAGCATGCGCGGAAGCGTCCAAGCATGCGCGGAAGCGTCCAAGCAGGCGCAGAAGCGTCCAAGCAGGCGCGGAAGCATCCAAGAAGACGCAGAAGAGTCCAAGCAGGCGCGGAAGAGTTCTAGCTGGCGCGGAAGCATCCATACAGGCGCGGAAGCGTCCAAGCAGTCGCGGAAGCGTCCAAGCAGGCGCGGAAGCGTCCAAGCAGGCGCGTAAGCGTCCAAGCAGGCTCCGAAGCGTCCAAGAAGGCGCGGAAGCGTCCAAGCAGGCGCGAGAACGTCCAAGTAGGGGCGGAAGCATGCAAGAAGGCGCAGAAGAGTCAAAGCAGGCGCGGAACCGTGCAAGCAGGCGCGGAAGCGTCCAAGCAGGCGCGGAAGCGTCCAAGCAGTCGCGGAAGCGTCCAAGCAGGCGCGGAAGCGTCCAAGCAGGCGCGGAAGCGTCCAAGCTGGCGCGGAAGCATGCAAGCAGGCGCGGAAGCATGCAAGCAGGCGCAGAACAGTCCAAGCAGGCGCGGAAGCGTCCAAACAGGCGCGGAAGCGTCCAAGCATGCTTGGAAGAGTCCAAGCAGGCGCGGAAAAGTCCAAGCATGCGCGTAAGCGTCCAAGCAGGCGCGGAAGCGTCCAAGCAGGCGCGGAAGCGTCCAAGCATGCTTGGAAGAGTCCAAGCAGGCGCGGAAAAGTCCAAGCATGCGCGTAAGCGTCCAAGCAGGCGCGGAACCGTCCAAGCAGGCGCGGAAGCGTCCAAGCATGCGCGGAAGCGTCCAAGCAGGCGCAGAAGCGTCCAAGCAGGCGCGGAAGCATCCAAGAAGACGCAGAAGAGTCCAAGCAGGCGCGGAAGAGTTCTAGCTGGCGCGGAAGCATCCATACAGGCGCGGAAGCGTCCAAGCAGTCGCGGAAGCGTCCAAGCAGGCGCGGAAGCGTCCAAGCAGGCGCGTAAGCGTCCAAGCAGGCTCCGAAGCGTCCAAGAAGGCGCGGAAGCGTCCAAGCAGGCGCGAGAACGTCCAAGTAGGGGCGGAAGCATGCAAGAAGGCGCAGAAGAGTCAAAGCAGGCGCGGAACCGTGCAAGCAGGCGCGGAAGCGTCCAAGCAGGCGCGGAAGCGTCCAAGCAGTCGCGGAAGCGTCCAAGCAGGCGCGGAAGCGTCCAAGCAGGCGCGGAAGCGTCCAAGCAGGCGCGGAAGCGTCCAAACAGTCGCGGAAGCGTCCAAACAGGCGCGGAAGCGTCCAAGCAGTCGCGGAAGCGTCCAATCAGGCGCGAAAGAGTCCAAGCAGGCGCGGAAGCGTCCAAGAAGGCGCGGAAGCGCCCAAGCAGGCGCGGAAGCGTCCAAGCAGGCGGGGAAGCATGCAAGCATGCGCGGAAGCATGCAAGAAGACGCAGAAGAGTCCAAGCAGGCGCGGAAGCGTCCAAGCAGTCGCGGAAGCGTCCAAGCAGGCGCGGTAGTGTCCAAGCAGTCGCGGCAGCGTCCAAGCAGTCGCGGAAGCGTCCAAGCAGGCGCGGAAGCATGCAAGAAGACGCAGAAGAGTCCAAGCAGGCGCGGAAGCGTCCAAGCAGGCGGGGAAGCATGCAAGCATGCGCGGAAGCATGCAAGAAGACGCAGAAGAGTCCAAGCAGGCGCGGAAGCGTCCAAGCAGGCGCGGTAGCGTCCAAGCAGTTGCGGAAGAGTCCAAGCAGTCGCGGAAGCGTCCAAGCAGGCGCGGTAGTGTCCAAGCAGTCGCGGCAGCGTCCAAGCAGGCGCGGAAGCATGCAAGCAGGCGCGGAAGCATCCAAGCAGGCGCGGAAACGTCCAAGTAGGCGCGGAAGCGTCCAAGCAGACGGGGACACGTCCAAGTAGGCGCGGAAGCATGCAAGAAGGTGCGGAAGCATCCAAGCAGGCGCGGTAGCGTCCAAGCAGGCGCGGAATCGTCCAAGCAGGCGCGGAAGCGTCCAAGCAGGCGCGGAAGCGTCCAAGCATGCTTGGAAGAGTCCAAGCAGGCGCGGAAAAGTCCAAGCATGCGCGTAAGCGTCCAAGCAGGCGCGGAACCGTCCAAGCAGGCGCGGAAGCGTCCAAGCATGCGCGGAAGCGTCCAAGCAGGCGCAGAAGCGTCCAAGCAGGCGCGGAAGCATCCAAGAAGACGCAGAAGAGTCCAAGCAGGCGCGGAAGAGTTCTAGCTGGCGCGGAAGCATCCATACAGGCGCGGAAGCGTCCAAGCAGTCGCGGAAGCGTCCAAGCAGGCGCGGAAGCGTCCAAGCAGGCGCGTAAGCGTCCAAGCAGGCTCCGAAGCGTCAAAGAAGGCGCGGAAGCGTCCAAGCAGGCGCGAGAACGTCCAAGTAGGGGCGGAAGCATGCAAGAAGGCGCAGAAGAGTCAAAGCAGGCGCGGAAGCGTCCAAGCAGGCGCGGAAGCGTCCAAACAGTCGCGGAAGCGTCCAAACAGGCGCGGAAGCGTCCAAGCAGTCGCGGAAGCGTCCAATCAGGCGCGAAAGAGTCCAAGCAGGCGCGGAAGCGTCCAAGAAGGCGCGGAAGCGCCCAAGCAGGCGCGGAAGCGTCCAAGCAGCCGCGATAGCGTCCAAGCAGCCGCGGAAGCGTCCAAGCAGGCGCGGAAGCGGCCAAGCAGGCGCGGAAGCGTCCAAGCAGGCGCGGAAGAGTCCAAGCAGGCGCGGAAGAGTTCTAGCCGGCGCGGAAGCATCCATACAGGCGCGGAAGCGTCCAAGCAGTCGCGGAAGCGTCCAAGCAGGCGCGGAAGCGTCCAAGCAGGCGCGTAAGCGTCCAAGCAGGCTCCGAAGCGTCCAAGCAGGCGCGGAAGCGTCCAAGCAGGCGCGGTAGCGTCCAAGCAGGCGCGGAAGCGTCCAAGCAGGCGCAGAACCGTGCAAGCAGGCGCGGAAGCGTCCAAGCAGGTACGAAAGCGTGCACGAAGGCGCGGAATCGTCCAAGCAGGCGCGGAAGCGTCCATACAGGCGCGGAAGCGTCCAAGCAGGCGCGGTAGCGTCCAAGCAGGCGCGGAAGCGTCCAAGCAGGCGCAGAACCGTGCAAGCAGGCGCGGAAGCGTCCAAGCAGGCGCGGAAGAGTCCAAGCAGGCGCGGAAGAGTTCTAGCCGGCGCGGAAGCATCCATACAGGCGCGGAAGCGTCCAAGCAGTCGCGGAAGCGTCCAAGCAGGCGCGGAAGCGTCCAAGCAGGCGCGGTAGCGTCCAAGCAGGCGCGGAAGCATGCAAGAAGGCGCAGAAGATTCCAAGTAGGCGCGGTAGCGTCCAAGCAGGCGCGGAAGCATGCAAGAAGGCGCTGAAGAGTCCAAGCAGGCGCGGAAGCGTCCAAGCAGGCGCGGAAGCGTCCAAGCAGGCGCGGAAGCGTCCAAGCAGTCGCGGAAGCGTCCAAGCAGGCGCGGAAGCGGCCAAGCAGGCGCGGAAGCGTCCAAGCAGGCGCGGAAGAGTCCAAGCAGGCGCGGAAGCGTCCAAGCAGGCGCGGAAGCGTCCAAGCAGGCGCGGAAGCGTCCAAACAGGCGCGGAAGCGTCCAAGCAGTCGCGGAAGCGTCCAAGCAGGCGCGAAAGAGTCCAAGCAGGCGCGGAAGCGTCCAAGAAGGCGCGGAAGCGCCCAAGCAGGCGCGGAAGCGTCCAAGCAGGCGCAGAACCGTGCAAGCAGGCGCGGAAGCGTCCAAGCAGGCGCGGAAGCGTCCAAACAGGCGCGGAAGCGTCCAAGCAGTCGCGGAAGCGTCCAAGCAGGCGCGAAAGAGTCCAAGCAGGCGCGGAAGCGTCCAAGAAGGCGCGGAAGCGCCCAAGCAGGCGCGGAAGCGTCCAAGCAGCCGCGATAGCGTCCAAGCAGCCGCGGAAGCGTCCAAGCAGGCGCGGAAGCGGCCAAGCAGGCGCGGAAGCATGCAAGCAGGCGCGGAAGCATGCAAGCAGGCGCGAAAGCGTCCTAGCAGGCGCGGAAGCATGCAAGCAGGCGCGGAAGCATGCAAGCAGGCGCGGAAGCGTCCAAGCAGCCGCGGAAGCGTCCAAGCAGGCGCGGAAGCGGCCAAGCAGGCGCGGAAGCGTCCAAGCAGGCGCGGAAGAGTCCAAGCAGGCGCGGAAGAGTTCTAGCCGGCGCGGAAGCATCCATACAGGCGCGGAAGCGTCCAAGCAGTCGCGGAAGCGTCCAAGCAGGCGCGGAAGCGTCCAAGCAGGCGCGTAAGCGTCCAAGCAGGCTCCGAAGCGTCCAAGCAGGCGCGCAAGCGTCCAAGCAGGCGCGGTAGCGTCCAAGCAGGCGCGGAAGCGTCCAAGCAGGCGCAGAACCGTGCAAGCAGGCGCGGAAGCGTCCAAGCAGGCGCGGAAGCGTCCAAGCAGTCGCGGAAGCGTCCAAGCAGGCGCGGAAGCGGCCAAGCAGGCGCGGAAGCGTCCAAGCAGGCGCGGAAGAGTCCAAGCAGGCGCGGAAGCGTCCAAGCAGGCGCGGAAGCGTCCAAGCAGGCGCGGAAGCGTCCAAACAGGCGCGGAAGCGTCCAAGCAGTCGCGGAAGCGTCCAAGCAGGCGCGAAAGAGTCCAAGCAGGCGCGGAAGCGTCCAAGAAGGCGCGGAAGCGCCCAAGCAGGCGCGGAAGCGTCCAAGCAGGCGCGGAAGCGTCCAAACAGGCGCGGAAGCGTCCAAGCAGTCGCGGAAGCGTCCAAGCAGGCGCGAAAGAGTCCAAGCAGGCGCGGAAGCGTCCAAGAAGGCGCGGAAGCGCCCAAGCAGGCGCGGAAGCGTCCAAGCAGGCGCGGAAACGTCCAAGCAGGCGCGGTAGCGTCCAAGCAGGCCCGGAACCGTGCAAGCAGGCGCGAAAGCGTCCTAGCAGGCGCGGAAGCGTCCAAGCAGGCTCGGAACCGTGCAAGCAGGCGCGAAAGCGTCCTAGCAGGCGCGGAAGCATGCAAGCAGGCGCGGAAGCATGCAAGCAGGCGCGGAAGCGTCCAAGCAGGCGCGGTAGCGTCCAAGCAGGCTCGGAACCGTGCAAGCAGGCGCGGAAGCGTCCTAGCAGGCGCGGAAGCATGCAAGCAGGCGCGGAAGCATGCAAGAAGACGCGGAAGAGTCCAAGCAGGCGCGGAAGCGTCCAAGTAGGCGCGGAAGCGTCCAAGCAGACGGGGACACGTCCAAGTAGGCGCGGAAGCATGCAAGAAGGTGCGGAAGCATCCAAGCAGGCGCGGTAGCGTCCAAGAAGGCGCAGAAGAGTCCAAACAGGCGCAGAAGAGTCCAAGCAGGCGCGGAAGCGTCCAAGCAGGCGGGGAAGCATGCAAGCAGGCGCGGAAGCGTCCAAGCAGGCGCGGAAACGTCCAAGCAGGCGCGGAAACGTCCAAGCCGGCGCGGTAGCCTCCAAGCAGGCGCAGAAGAGTCCAAGCACGCGCGGAAGCATGCAAGAAGGCGCAGAAGAGTCCAAGCAGGCGCGGAAGCGTCCAAGCAGTCGCGGAAGCGTCCAAGCAGGCGCGGTAGCGTCCAAGCAGGCGCGGAAACGTCCAAGCAGGCGCGGAAGCATGCAAGAAGACGCAGAAGAGTCCAAGCAGGCGCGGAAGCGTCCAAGCAGTCGCGGAAGCGTCCAAGCAGTCGCGGAAGCGTCCAAGCAGGCGCGGTAGCGTCCAACCAGGCGCGGAAGCGTCCAAGCAGTCGCGGAAACGTCCAAGCAGGCGCGGAAGCATGCAAGAAGGCGCAGAAGTGTCCAAGCAGGCGCAGAAGAGTCCAAGCAGGCGCGGTAGCGTCCAAGCAGGCGCGGAAACGTCCAAGCTGGCGCGGAAGCATGCAAGCAGGCGCGGAAGCATGCAAGCAGGCGCAGAACAGTCCAAGCAGGCGCGGAAGCGTCCAAACAGGCGCGGAAGCGTCCAAGCATGCTTGGAAGAGTCCAAGCAGGCGCGGAAAAGTCCAAGCATGCGCGTAAGCGTCCAAGCAGGCGCGGAAGCGTCCAAGCAGGCGCGGAAGCGTCCAAGCATGCTTGGAAGAGTCCAAGCAGGCGCGGAAAAGTCCAAGCATGCGCGTAAGCGTCCAAGCAGGCGCGGAACCGTCCAAGCAGGCGCGGAAGCGTCCAAGCATGCGCGGAAGCGTCCAAGCAGGCGCAGAAGCGTCCAAGCAGGCGCGGAAGCATCCAAGAAGACGCAGAAGAGTCCAAGCAGGCGCGGAAGAGTTCTAGCTGGCGCGGAAGCATCCATACAGGCGCGGAAGCGTCCAAGCAGTCGCGGAAGCGTCCAAGCAGGCGCGGAAGCGTCCAAGCAGGCGCGTAAGCGTCCAAGCAGGCTCCGAAGCGTCCAAGAAGGCGCGGAAGCGTCCAAGCAGGCGCGAGAACGTCCAAGTAGGGGCGGAAGCATGCAAGAAGGCGCAGAAGAGTCAAAGCAGGCGCGGAACCGTGCAAGCAGGCGCGGAAGCGTCCAAGCAGGCGCGGAAGCGTCCAAGCAGTCGCGGAAGCGTCCAAGCAGGCGCGGAAGCGTCCAAGCAGGCGCGGAAGCGTCCAAGCAGGCGCGGAAGCGTCCAAACAGTCGCGGAAGCGTCCAAACAGGCGCGGAAGCGTCCAAGCAGTCGCGGAAGCGTCCAATCAGGCGCGAAAGAGTCCAAGCAGGCGCGGAAGCGTCCAAGAAGGCGCGGAAACGCCCAAGCAGGCGCGGAAGCGTCCAAGCAGCCGCGATAGCGTCCAAGCAGCCGCGGAAGCGTCCAAGCAGGCGCGGAAGCGGCCAAGCAGGCGCGGAAGCGTCCAAGCAGGCGCGGAAGAGTCCAAGCAGGCGCGGAAGAGTTCTAGCCGGCGCGGAAGCATCCATACAGGCGCGGAAGCGTCCAAGCAGTCGCGGAAGCGTCCAAGCAGGCGCGGAAGCGTCCAAGCAGGCGCGTAAGCATCCAAGCAGGCTCCGAAGCGTCCAAGCAGGCGCGGAAGCGTCCAAGCAGGCGCGGTAGCGTCCAAGCAGGCGCGGAAGCGTCCAAGCAGGCGCAGAACCGTGCAAGCAGGCGCGGAAGCGTCCAAGCAGGTACGAAAGCGTGCACGAAGGCGCGGAATCGTCCAAGCAGGCGCGGAAGCGTCCATACAGGCGCGGAAGCGTCCAAGCAGGCGCGGTAGCGTCCAAGCAGGCGCGGAAGCGTCCAAGCAGGCGCAGAACCGTGCAAGCAGGCGCGGAAGCGTCCAAGCAGGCGCGGAAGAGTCCAAGCAGGCGCGGAAGAGTTCTAGCCGGCGCGGAAGCATCCATACAGGCGCGGAAGCGTCCAAGCAGTCGCGGAAGCGTCCAAGCAGGCGCGGAAGCGTCCAAGCAGGCGCGGTAGCGTCCAAGCAGGCGCGGAAGCATGCAAGAAGGCGCAGAAGATTCCAAGTAGGCGCGGTAGCGTCCAAGCAGGCGCGGAAGCATGCAAGAAGGCGCTGAAGAGTCCAAGCAGGCGCGGAAGCGTCCAAGCAGGCGCGGAAGCGTCCAAGCAGGCGCGGAAGCGTCCAAGCAGTCGCGGAAGCGTCCAAGCAGGCGCGGAAGCGGCCAAGCAGGCGCGGAAGCGTCCAAGCAGGCGCGGAAGAGTCCAAGCAGGCGCGGAAGCGTCCAAACAGGCGCGGAAGCGTCCAAGCAGTCGCGGAAGCGTCCAAGCAGGCGCGAAAGAGTCCAAGCAGGCGCGGAAGCGTCCAAGAAGGCGCGGAAGCGCCCAAGCAGGCGCGGAAGCGTCCAAGCAGGCGCGGAAGCGTCCAAACAGGCGCGGAAGCGTCCAAGCAGTCGCGGAAGCGTCCAAGCAGGCGCGAAAGAGTCCAAGCAGGCGCGGAAGCGTCCAAGAAGGCGCGGAAGCGTCCTAGCAGGCGCGGAAGCATGCAAGCAGGCGCGGAAGCATGCAAGAAGACGCGGAAGAGTCCAAGCAGGCGCGGAAGCGTCCGAGAAGGCGGGGAAGCATGCAAGCAGGCGCGGAAGCGTCCAAGCAGGCGAGGAAACGTCCAAGTAGGCGCAGAAACATGCAAGAAGGCGCGAAAGCGTCCAAGCAGGCGCGGAAGCGTCCAAGCAGGCGCGGAAGCATGCAAGAAGACGCAGAAGAGTCCAAACAGGCGCGGAAGCGTCCAAGCAGGCGCGGTAGCGTCCAAGCAGGCGCGGAAGTGTCCAAGCAGGCGCGGAAACGTCCAAGTAGGCGCGGAAGCATGCAAGAAGGCGCAGAAGAGTCCAAGCAGGCGCGGAAGCGTCCAAGCAGTCGCGGAAGCGTCCAAGCAGGCGCGGTAGCGTCCAAGCAGGCGCGGAAGCGTCCAAGCAGGCGCGGAAGCGTCCAAGCAGGCGGGAAAGCATGCACGCAGGCGCGGAAGCGTCCAGGCAGGCGCGAGAACGTCCAAGTAGGGGCGGAAGCATGCAAGAAGGCGCAGAAGAGTCCAAGCAGGCGCGGAAGCGTCCAAGCAGGCGCGGAAGCGTCCAAGCAGGCGCGGAAGCCTCCATATAGGCGCGAAAGCGTCCAAGCAGGCGCGGAAGCGTCCAAGCAGGCGCGGTAGCGTCCAAGCAGGCGCGGAAGAGTCCAAGCAGGCGCAGAAAAGTCCAAGCAGGCGCGGAAGCATGCAAGAAGGCGCAGAAGAGTCCAAACAGGCGCAGAAGAGTCCAAGCAGGCGCGGAAGCGTCCAAGCAGGCGGGGAAGCATGCAAGCAGGCGCGGAAGCGTCCAAGCAGGCGCGGAAACGTCCAAGTAGGCGCGGCAGCATGCAAGAAGGCGCAGAAGAGTCCAAGCAGGCGCGGTAGCGTCCAAACAGGCGCGGAAGCGTCCAAGCAGTCGCGGAAGCGTCCAAGCAGGCGCGGTAGCGTCCAAGCAGTCGCGGAAGCGTCCAAGCAGGCGCGGTAGCGTCCAAGCAGGCGCGGTCGCGTCCAACCAGGCGCGGAAGCGTCCAAGCAGTCGCGGAAGCGTCCAAGCAGGCGCGGAAGCATGCAAGATGACGCAGAAGAGTCCAAGCAGGCGCGGAAGCTTCCAAGCAGGCGCGGTAGCGGCCAAGCAGTCGCGGAAGCGTCCAATCAGTCGCGGAAGCATGCAAGAAGGCGCAGAAGAGTCCAAACAGGCGCAGAAGAGTCCAAGCAGGCGCGGAAGCATCCAAGCAGGCGGGGAAGCATGCAAGCAGGCGCGGAAGCGTCCAAGCAGGCGCGGAAACGTCCAAGTAGGCGCGGCAGCATGCAAGAAGGCGCAGAAGAGTCCAAGCAGGCGCGATAGCGTCCAACCAGGCGCGGTAGCGTCCAAGCAGTCGCGGAAGCGTCCAAGCAGGCGCGGTAGCGTCCAAGCAGGCGCGGAAACGTCCAAGCAGGCGCGGAAGCATGCAAGAAGGCGCAGAAGAGTCCAAGCAGGCGCGGAAGCGTCCGAGCAGGCGCGGAAATGTCCAAGCAGGCGCGGAAGCATGCAAGAATGCGCAGAAGAGTCCAAGCAGGCGCGGAAGCGTCCAAGCAGGCGCGGAAACGTCCAAGCAGGCGCGGAAGCGTCCAAGCAGTCGCGGAAGCATGCAAGAAGGCGCAGAAGAGTCCAAGCAGGCGCGGTATCGTCCAACCAGGCGCGGAAGCGTCCAAGCAGTCGCGGAAGCGTCCAAGCAGGCGCGGGAGCGTCCAAGCAGGCGCGGAAGCATGCAAGAAGGCGCAGAAGAGTCCAAGCAGGCGCAGAAGAGTCCAAGCAGGCGCGGAAGCGTCCAAGCAGTCGCGGAAGCGTCCAAGCAGGCGCGGAAGCATGCAAGATGACGCAGAAGAGTCCAAGCAGGCGCGGAAGCTTCCAATCAGGCGCGGTAGCGGCCAAGCAGTCGCGGAAGCGTCCAATCAGTCGCGGAAGCATGCAAGAAGGCGCAGAAGAGTCCAAACAGGCGCAGAAGAGTCCAAGCAGGCGCGGAAGCGTCCAAGCAGGCGGGGAAGCATGCAAGCAGGCGCGGAAGCGTCCAAGCAGGCGCGGAAACGTCCAAGTAGGCGCGGCAGCATGCAAGAAGGCGCAGAAGAGTCCAAGCAGGCGCGGTAGCGTCCAAACAGGCGCGGAAGCGTCCAAGCAGTCGCGGAAGCGTCCAAGCAGGCGCGGTAGCGTCCAAGCAGGCGCGGAAACGTCCAAGCAGGCGCGGAAGCATGCAAGAAGGCGCAGAAGAGTCCAAGCAGGCGCGGAAGCGTCCAAGCAGGCGCGGAAATGTCCAAGCAGGCGCGGAAGCATGCAAGAAGGCGCAGAAGAGTCCAAGCAGGCGCGGAAGCGTCCAAGTAGGCTCGGAAGCATGCAAGAAGGCGCAGAAGAGTTCAAGCAGCCGCGGAGGCGACCAAGCAGTCGCGGAAGCGTCCAAGCAGGCGCGGAAACGTCCAAGCAGGCGCGGAAGCGTCCAAGCAGTCGCGGAAGCATGCAAGAAGGCGCAGAAGAGTCCAAGCAGGCGCGGTATCGTCCAACCAGGCGCGGAAGCGTCCAAGCAGTCGCGGAAGCGTCCAAGCAGGAGCGGGAGCGTCCAAGCAGGCGCGGAAGCATGCAAGAAGGCGCAGAAGAGTCCAAGCAGGCGCAGAAGAGTCCAAGCAGGCGCGGAAGCGTCCAAGCAGGCGCGGGAGCGTCCAAGCAGGCGGGGAAGCATGCAAGAAGGCGCAGAAGAGTCCAAGCAGGCGCGGAAGCGTCCAAGCAGTCGCCGAAGCGGCCAAGCAGGCACGGTAGCGTCCAAGCAGGCGCGGAAGCGTCCAAGCAGGCGCGGTAGCGTCCAAGCAATCGCGGAAGCGTCCAAGCAGGCGCGGAAGTGTCCAAGCAGGCGGGGAAGCATGCAAGCAGGCGCGGAAGCGTCCAAGCCGGCGCGGAAACGTCCAAGTAGGCGCGGCAGCATGCAAGAAGGCGCAGAAGAGTCCAAGCAGGCGCGGAAGCGTCCAAGCAGGCGCGGTAGCGTCCAAGAAGTCGCGGAAGCGTCCAAACAGGCGCGGAAGCATGCAAGAAGACGCAGAATAGTCCAAGCAGGCGCGGAAGCATCCAAGCAGTCGCGGAAGCGTCCAAGCAGGCGCGGGAGCGTCCAAGCAGTCGCGGAAGAGTCCAAGCAGGCGCGGCAGCGTCCAAGCAGGCGCGGTAGCGTCCAAGCAGGCGCGGAAACGTCCAAGCATGCGCGGAAGCATGCAAGAAGACGCAGAAGAGTCCAAGCAGGCGCGGAAGCGTCCAAGCAGGAGGGGAAGCGTTCAAGCAGGCGCGGAAACGTCCTAGCAGGTGCGGTAGCGTCCAAGCAGGCGCGGAAACGTCCAAGCAGGCGCGGAAACGTCCAAGCAGGCGCGGTAGCGTCCAACCAGGCGCGGAAGCGTCCAAGCAGGCGCGGTAGCGTCCAAGCAGGCGCGGTAGCGTCCAAGCAGGCGCGGAAACGTCCAAGCAGGCGCGGAAGCATGCAAGCAGGCGCGGAAACGTCCAAGCAGGCGCGGAAGCATGCAAGAACACGCAGAAGAGTCCAAGCAGGCGCGGAAGCGTCCAAGCAGTCGCGGAAGCGTCCAAGCAGGCGCGGTAGCGTCCAAGCAGTCGCGGTAGCGTCCAACCAGGCGCGGAAGCGTCCAAGCAGGCGCGGTAGCGTCCAAGCAGGCGCGGTAGCGTCCAACAAGGCGCGGCAGCGTCCAAGCAGGCGCGGTAGCGTCCAAGCAGTCGCGGAAGCGTCCAAGCAGGAGCGGGAGCGTCCAAGCAGGCGCGGAAACGTCCAAGCAGGCGCGGAAGCGTCCAAGCAGTCGCGGAAGCATGCAAGAAGGCGCAGAAGAGTCCAAGTAGGCACGGTATCGTCCAACCAGGCGCGGAAGCGTCCAAGCAGTCGCGGAAGCGTCCAAGCAGGAGCGGGAGCGTCCAAGCAGGCGCGGAAGCATGCAAGAAGGCGCAGAAGAGTCCAAGCAGGCGCAGAAGAGTCCAAGTAGGCTCGGAAGCATGCAAGAAGGCGCAGAAGAGTTCAAGCAGCCGCGGAGGCGACCAAGCAGTCGCGGAAGCGTCCAAGCAGGCGCGGAAACGTCCAAGCAGGCGCGGAAGCGTCCAAGCAGTCGCGGAAGCATGCAAGAAGGCGCAGAAGAGTCCAAGTAGGCACGGTATCGTCCAACCAGGCGCGGAAGCGTCCAAGCAGTCGCGGAAGCGTCCAAGCAGGAGCGGGAGCGTCCAAGCAGGCGCGGAAGCATGCAAGAAGGCGCAGAAGAGTCCAAGCAGGCGCAGAAGAGTCCAAGCAGGCGCGGAAGCGTCCAAGCAGGCGCGGGAGCGTCCAAGCAGGCGGGGAAGCATGCAAGAAGGCGCAGAAGAGTCCAAGCAGGCGCGGAAGCGTCCAAGCAGTCGCCGAAGCGGCCAAGCAGGCACGGTAGCGTCCAAGCAGGCGCGGAAGCGTCCAAGCAGGCGCGGTAGCGTCCAAGCAATCGCGGAAGCGTCCAAGCAGGCGCGGAAGTGTCCAAGCAGGCGGGGAAGCATGCAAGCAGGCGCGGAAGCGTCCAAGCCGGCGCGGAAACGTCCAAGTAGGCGCGGCAGCATGCAAGAAGGCGCAGAAGAGTCCAAGCAGGCGCGGAAGCGTCCAAGCAGGCGCGGTAGCGTCCAAGAAGTCGGGGAAGCGTCCAAACAGGCGCGGAAGCATGCAAGAAGACGCAGAATAGTCCAAGCAGGCGCGGCAGCGTCCAAGCAGGCGCGGTAGCGTCCAAGCAGGCGCGGAAACGTCCAAGCATGCGCGGAAGCATGCAAGAAGACGCAGAAGAGTCCAAGCAGGCGCGGAAGCGTCCAAGCAGGAGGGGAAGCGTTCAAGCAGGCGCGGAAACGTCCTAGCAGGTGCGGTAGCGTCCAAGCAGGCGCGGAAACGTCCAAGCAGGCGCGGAAACGTCCAAGCAGGCGCGGTAGCGTCCAACCAGGCGCGGAAGCGTCCAAGCAGGCGCGGTAGCGTCCAAGCAGGCGCGGTAGCGTCCAAGCAGGCGCGGAAACGTCCAAGCAGGCGCGGAAGCATGCAAGCAGGCGCGGAAACGTCCAAGCAGGCGCGTAAGCATGCAAGAAGACGCAGAAGAGTCCAAGCAGGCGCGGAAGCGTCCAAGCAGTCGCGGAAGCGTCCAAGCAGGCGCGGTAGCGTCCAAGCAGTCGCGGTAGCGTCCAACCAGGCGCGGAAGCGTCCAAGCAGGCGCGGTAGCGTCCAAGCAGGCGCGGTAGCGTCCAACAAGGCGCGGAAGAGTCCAAGAAGTCGCGGTAGCGTCCAAGCAGGCGCGGTAGCGTCCAAGCAGGCGCGGAAACGTCCAAGCAGGCGCGGAAGCATGCAAGCAGGCGCGGAAACGTCCAAGCAGGCGCGGAAGCATGCAAGAAGGCGCAGAAGAGTCCAAGCAGGCGCGGAAGCGTCCTAGCAGTCGCGGAAGAGTCCAAGCAGGCGCGATAGCGTCCAAGCAGTCGCGGAAGCGTCCAAGCAGGCGCGGAAGCGTCCAAGCAGTCGCGGAAGCGTCCAAGCAGGCGCGGTAGTGTCCAAGCAGTCGCGGCAGCGTCCAAGCAGGCGCGGTAGCGTCCAAGCAGTCGCGGAAGCATGCAAGATGGCGCAGAAGAGTCCAAGCAGGCGCGGAAGCGTCCAAGCAGTCGCAGAAGCGTCCAAGCAGGCGCGGTAGCGTCCAACAAGGCGCGGAAGAGTCCAAGAAGTCGCGGAAGCGTTCAAACAGGCGCGGCAGCGTCCAAGCAGGCGCGGAAACGTCCAAGCAGGCGCGGAAGCATGCAAGAAGACGCAGAAGAGTCCAAGCAGGCGCGGAAGCGTCCAAGCAGGAGGGGAAGCATGCAAGCAGGCGCGGAAGCGTCCAAGCAGGCGCGGAAACGTCCAAGTAGGCGCGGCAGCATGCAAGAAGGCGCAGAAGAGTCCAAGCAGGTGCGGAAGCGTCCAAGCAGTCGCAGAAGCATGCAAGCAGGCGCGGAAGCGTCCAGGCAGGCGCGGAAGCGACCAAGCAGTCGCGGTAGCGTCCAACCAGGCGCGGAAGCGTCCAAGAAGTCGCGGAAGCGTCCAAACAGGCGCGGAAGCATGCAAGAAGACGCAGAATAGTCCAAGCAGGCGCGGAAGCGTCCAAGCAGTCGCGGAAGCGTCCAAGCAGGCGCGGTAGCGTCCAAGCAGTCGCGGAAGAGTCCAATTAGGCGCGGCAGCGTCCAAGCAGGCGCGGAAACGTCCAAGTAGGCGCGGAAGCATGCAAGAAGACGCAGAAGAGTCCAAGCAGGCGCGGAAGCGTCCAAGCAGGAGGGGAAGCATGCAAGCAGGCGCGGAAGCGTCCAAGCAGGCGCGGAAACGTCCAAGTAGGCGCGGAAGCATGCAAGAAGGCGCAGAAGAGTCCAAGCAGTCGCGGAAGCGTTCAAGCAGGCGCAGAACCGTGCAAGCAGGCGCGGAAGCGTCCAAGTAGGCGTGGAAGCATGCAAGAAGGCGCAGAAGTGTCCAAGCAGGCGCGGAAGCGTCCAAGCAGGCGCGGAAGCGTCCAAGCAGGCGCGGAAGCATCCATACTTGCGCGGATGCGTCCAAGCAGGAGCGGAAGCATCCAAGAAGACGCAGAAGAGTCCAAGCAGGCGCGGAAGCGTCCAAGCAGGCGGGGAAGCATGCAAGCAGGCGCGGAAGCGTCCAAGCAGGCGCGTAAGCATGCAAGCAGGCGCGGAAGCATCCAAGCAGGCGCGGAAAAGTCCAAGCAGGCGCAGAAGAGTCCAAGCAGGCGCGGAAGCGTCCAAGCAGGCGCGGAAACGTCCAAGCATGCGCGGAAGCATGCAAGCAGGCGCGGTAGCGTCCAACCAGGCGCGGAAGCGTCCACGCAGTCGCGGAAGCGTCCAAGCAGGCGCGATAGCGTCCAAGCAGAAGCGGAAGCGTGTAAGAAGGCGCGGTAGCGTCCAATCAGGCGCGGAAACGTCCAAGCAGGCGCGGAAGCATGCAAGAAGGCGCAGAAGAGTCCAAGCAGGCGCGGAAGCGTCCGAGCAGGCGCGGAAATGTCCAAGCAGGCGCGGAAGCATGCAAGAAGGCGCAGAAGAGTCCAAGCAGGCGCGGAAGCGTCCAAGTAGGCTCGGAAGCATGCAAGAAGGCGCAGAAGAGTTCAAGCAGCCGCGGAGGCGACCAAGCAGTCGCGGAAGCGTCCAAGCAGGCGCGGAAACGTCCAAGCAGGCGCGGAAGCGTCCAAGCAGTCGCGGAAGCATGCAAGAAGGCGCAGAAGAGTCCAAGCAGGCGCGGTATCGTCCAACCAGGCGCGGAAGCGTCCAAGCAGTCGCGGAAGCGTCCAAGCAGGCGCGGGAGCGTCCAAGCAGGCGCGGAAGCATGCAAGCAGTCGCGGAAGCGTCCAAGCAGGCGCGGAAGCATGCAAGATGACGCAGAAGAGTCCAAGCAGGCGCGGAAGCTTCCAAGCAGGCGCGGTAGCGGCCAAGCAGTCGCGGAAGCGTCCAATCAGTCGCGGAAGCATGCAAGAAGGCGCAGAAGAGTCCAAACAGGCGCAGAAGAGTCCAAGCAGGCGCGGAAGCGTCCAAGCAGGAGGGGAAGCATGCAAGCAGGCGCGGAAGCGTCCAAGCAGGCGCGGAAACGTCCAAGTAGGCGCGGAAGCATGCAAGAAGGCGCAGAAGAGTCCAAGCAGGCGCGGAAGCGTCCAAGCAGCCGCAGAAGCGTCCAAGCAGGCGCGGTAGCGTCCAACCAGGCGCGGAAGCGTCCAACCAGGCGCGGAAGCGTCCAAGCAGGCGCGGTAGCGTCCAAGCAGGCGCGGTAGCGTCCAACAAGGCGCGGAAGAGTCCAAGAAGTCGCGGTAGCGTCCAAGCAGGCGCGGTAGCGTCCAAGCAGGCGCGGAAACGTCCAAGCAGGCGCGGAAGCATGCAAGCAGGCGCGGAAACGTCCAAGCAGGCGCGGAAGCATGCAAGAAGGCGCAGAAGAGTCCAAGCAGGCGCGGAAGCGTCCTAGCAGTCGCGGAAGAGTCCAAGCAGGCGCGATAGCGTCCAAGCAGTCGCGGAAGCGTCCAAGCAGGCGCGGAAGCGTCCAAGCAGTCGCGGAAGCGTCCAAGCAGGCGCGGTAGTGTCCAAGCAGTCGCGGCAGCGTCCAAGCAGGCGCGGTAGCGTCCAAGCAGTCGCGGAAGCATGCAAGATGGCGCAGAAGAGTCCAAGCAGGCGCGGAAGCGTCCAAGCAGTCGCAGAAGCGTCCAAGCAGGCGCGGTAGCGTCCAGCAAGGCGCGGAAGAGTCCAAGAAGTCGCGGAAGCGTTCAAACAGGCGCGGCAGCGTCCAAGCAGGCGCGGAAACGTCCAAGCAGGCGCGGAAGCATGCAAGAAGACGCAGAAGAGTCCAAGCAGGCGCGGAAGCGTCCAAGCAGGAGGGGAAGCATGCAAGCAGGCGCGGAAGCGTCCAAGCAGGCGCGGAAACGTCCAAGTAGGCGCGGCAGCATGCAAGAAGGCGCAGAAGAGTCCAAGCAGGCGCGGAAGCGTCCAAGCAGTCGCAGAAGCATGCAAGCAGGCGCGGAAGCGTCCAGGCAGGCGCGGAAGCGACCAAGCAGTCGCGGTAGCGTCCAACCAGGCGCGGTAGCGTCCAAGAAGTCGCGGAAGCGTCCAAACAGGCGCGGAAGCATGCAAGAAGACGCAGAATAGTCCAAGCAGGCGCGGAAGCGTCCAAGCAGTCGCGGAAGCGTCCAAGCAGGCGCGGTAGCGTCCAAGCAGTCGCGGAAGAGTCCAATTAGGCGCGGCAGCGTCCAAGCAGGCGCGGAAACGTCCAAGTAGGCGCGGAAGCATGCAAGAAGACGCAGAAGAGTCCAAGCAGGCGCGGAAGCGTCCAAGCAGGAGGGGAAGCATGCAAGCAGGCGCGGAAGCGTCCAAGCAGGCGCGGAAACGTCCAAGTAGGCGCGGAAGCATGCAAGAAGGCGCAGAAGAGTCCAAGCAGTCGCGGAAGCGTTCAAGCAGGCGCAGAACCGTGCAAGCAGGCGCGGTAGCGTCCAAGCAGTCGCGGAAGCGTCCAAGCAGGCGCGGAAGCGTCCAAGTAGGCGCAGAAGCATGCAAGAAGGAGCAGAAGAGCCCAAGCATGCGCGGAAGCGTCCAAGCAGTCGCGGAAGCGTCCAAGCAGGCGCGGAAACGTCCAAGCAGGCGCGGAAGAGTCCAAGCAGGCGCGGAAGCGTCCAAGCAAGCGCGGAAGCGTCCAAGCAGGCGCGGAAGCGTCCAAGCAGGCGCAGAACCGTGCAAGCAGGCGCGGAAGCGTCCAAGTAGGCGTGGAAGCATGCAAGAAGGCGCAGAAGTGTCCAAGCAGGCGCGGAAGCGTCCAAGCAGGCGCGGAAGCGTCCAAGCAGTCGCGGAAGCATCCATACTTGCGCGGATGCGTCCAAGCAGGCGCAGAACCATGGAAGCAGGCGCGGAAGCGTCCAAGCAGGCGCGGTAGCGTCCAAGCAGGCGCGGAAACGTCCAAGCAGGCGCGGAAGCATGCAAGAAGACGCAGAAGGGTCCAAGCAGGCGCGAAAGCGTCCAAGCAGTCGCGGAAGCGTTCAAGCAGGCGCGGTAGCGTCCAAGCAGTCGCGGAAGCCTCCAAGCAGGCGCGGTAGCGTCCAAGCTTGCGCGGAAACGTCCAAGCAGGCGCGGAAGCATGCAAGAAGGCGCAGAAGAGTCCAAGCAGGCGCGGAAGCGTCCAAGCAGTCGCGGAAGCGTCCAAGCAGGCGCGAAAGCGTCCAAGCAGTCGCGGAAGCGTTCAAGCAGGCGCGGTAGTGTCCAAGCAGTCGCGGAAGCCTCCAAGCAGGCGCGGAAGCGTCCAATCAGGCGCGGTAGCGTCCAAGCAGGCGCGGAAACGTCCAAGCAGTCGCGGAAGCATGCAAGAAGGCGCAGAAGAGTCCAAGCAGGCGCGGAAGCGTCCAAGCAGTCGCGGAAGCGTCCAAGCAGGCGCGGTAGCGTCCAAGCAGTCCCGGAAGCGTACAAGCAGGCGGGGAAGCATGCAAGCAGTCGCGGAACCGTTCAAGCAGGCGCGGTAGCGTCCAAGCAGTCGCGGAAGCCTCCAAGCAGGCGCGGTAGCGTCCAAGCAGTCGCGGAAGCGTCCAAGCAGGCGCGGTAGCATGCAAGAAGACGCAGAAGAGTCCAAGCAGGCGCGGAAGCGTCCAAGCAGCCGGGGAAGCATGCAAGCAGGCGCGGTAGCGTCCAACCAGGCGCGGAAGCGTCCACGCAGTCGCGGAAGCGTCCAAGCAGGCGCGATAGCGTCCAAGCAGAAGCGGAAGCGTGTAAGAAGGCGCGGTAGCGTCCAATCAGGCGCGGAAACGTCCAAGCAGGCGCGGAAGCATGCAAGAAGGCGCAGAAGAGTCCAAGCAGGCGCGGAAGCGTCCGAGCAGGCGCGGAAATGTCCAAGCAGGCGCGGAAGCATGCAAGAAGGCGCAGAAGAGTCCAAGCAGGCGCGGAAGCGTCCAAGTAGGCTCGGAAGCATGCAAGAAGGCGCAGAAGAGTTCAAGCAGCCGCGGAGGCGACCAAGCAGTCGCGGAAGCGTCCAAGCAGGCGCGGAAACGTCCAAGCAGGCGCGGAAGCGTCCAAGCAGTCGCGGAAGCATGCAAGAAGGCGCAGAAGAGTCCAAGCAGGCGCGGTATCGTCCAACCAGGCGCGGAAGCGTCCAAGCAGTCGCGGAAGCGTCCAAGCAGGCGCGGGAGCGTCCAAGCAGGCGCGGAAGCATGCAAGAAGGCGCAGAAGAGTCCAAGCAGGCGCAGAAGAGTCCAAGCAGGCGCGGAAGCGTCCAAGCAGTCGCGGAAACGTCCAAGCAGGCGCGGAAGCATGCAAGAAGACGCAGAAGGGTCCAAGCAGGCGCGAAAGCGTCCAAGCAGTCGCGGAAGCGTTCAAGCAGGCGCGGTAGCGTCCAAGCAGTCGCGGAAGCCTCCAAGCAGGCGCGGTAGCGTCCAAGCTTGCGCGGAAACGTCCAAGCAGGCGCGGAAGCATGCAAGAAGGCGCAGAAGAGTCCAAGCAGGCGCGGAAGCGTCCAAGCAGTCGCGGAAGCGTCCAAGCAGGCGCGAAAGCGTCCAAGCAGTCGCGGAAGCGTTCAAGCAGGCGCGGTAGTGTCCAAGCAGTCGCGGAAGCCTCCAAGCAGGCGCGGTAGCGTCCAATCAGGCGCGGTAGCGTCCAAGCAGGCGCGGAAACGTCCAAGCAGTCGCGGAAGCATGCAAGAAGGCGCAGAAGAGTCCAAGCAGGCGCGGAAGCGTCCAAGCAGTCGCGGAAGCGTCCAAGCAGGCGCGGAAACGTCCAAGCAGGCGCGGAAGCATGCAAGAAGGCGCAGAAGAGTCCAAGCAGGCGCGGAAGCGTCCAAGCAGGCGCGGAAATGTCCAAGCAGGCGCGGAAGCATGCAAGAAGGCGCAGAAGAGTCCAAGCAGGCGCGGAAGCGTCCAAGTAGGCTCGGAAGCATGCAAGAAGGCGCAGAAGAGTTCAAGCAGCCGCGGAGGCGACCAAGCAGTCGCGGAAGCGTCCAAGCAGGCGCGGAAACGTCCAAGCAGGCGCGGAAGCGTCCAAGCAGTCGCGGAAGCATGCAAGAAGGCGCAGAAGAGTCCAAGCAGGCACGGTATCGTCCAACCAGGCGCGGAAGCGTCCAAGCAGTCGCGGAAGCGTCCAAGCAGGCGCGGGAGCGTCCAAGCAGGCGCGGAAGCATGCAAGAAGGCGCAGAAGAGTCCAAGCAGGCGCAGAAGAGTCCAAGCAGGCGCGGAAACGTCCAAGCAGTCGCGGAAGCGTCCAAGCAGGCGCGGTAGCGTCCAAGCAGTCGCGGAAGCGTCCAAGCAGGCGGGGAAGCATGCAAGAAGGCGCAGAAGAGTCCAAGCAGGCGCGGAAGCGTCCAAGCAGTCGCCGAAGCGGCCAAGCAGGCACGGTAGCGTCCAAGCAGGCGCGGAAACGTCCAAGCAGGCGCGGAAGCATGCAGGAAGACGCAGAAGAGTCCAAGCAGGCGCGGAAGCGTCCAAGCAGGCGCGGAAGCATGCAAGAAGACGCAGAAGAGTCCAAGCAGGCGCGGAAGCGTCCAAGCAGGCGCAGAAGAGTCCAAGCAGGCGCAGAAGAGTCCAAGCAGGCGCGGAAGCGTCCAAGCAGTCGCGGAAGCGTCCAAGCAGGCGCGGTAGCGTCCAAGCAGTCGCGGAAGAGTCCAAGCAGGCGGGGAAGCATGCAAGAAGGCGCAGAAGAGTCCAAGCAGGCGCGGAAGCGTCCAAGCAGTCGCGGAAGCGTCCAAGCAGGCGCGGTAGTGTCCAAGCAGTCGCGGAAGCGTCCAAGCAGGCGCGGTAGCGTCCAAGCAGTCGCGGAAGCGTCCAAGCAGGCGCGGAAGCGTCCAAGTAGGCGCAGAAGCATGCAAGAAGGAGCAGAAGAGCCCAAGCATGCGCGGAAGCGTCCAAGCAGTCGCGGAAGCGTCCAAGCAGGCGCGGAAACGTCCAAGCAGGCGCGGAAGAGTCCAAGCAGGCGCGGAAGCGTCCAAGCAAGCGCGGAAGCGTCCAAGCAGGCGCGGAAGCGTCCAAGCAGGCGCAGAACCGTGCAAGCAGGCGCGGAAGCGTCCAAGTAGGCGTGGAAGCATGCAAGAAGGCGCAGAAGTGTCCAAGCAGGCGCGGAAGCGTCCAAGCAGGCGCGGAAGCGTCCAAGCAGTCGCGGAAGCATCCATACTTGCGCGGATGCGTCCAAGCAGGCGCAGAACCATGGAAGCAGGCGCGGAAGCGTCCAAGCAGGCGCGGTAGCGTCCAAGCAGGCGCGGAAACGTCCAAGCAGGCGCGGAAGCATGCAAGAAGACGCAGAAGGGTCCAAGCAGGCGCGAAAGCGTCCAAGCAGTCGCGGAAGCGTTCAAGCAGGCGCGGTAGCGTCCAAGCAGTCGCGGAAGCCTCCAAGCAGGCGCGGTAGCGTCCAAGCTTGAGCGGAAACGTCCAAGCAGGCGCGGAAGCATGCAAGAAGGCGCAGAAGAGTCCAAGCAGGCGCGGAAGCGTCCAAGCAGTCGCGGAAGCGTCCAAGCAGGCGCGAAAGCGTCCAAGCAGTCGCGGAAGCGTTCAAGCAGGCGCGGTAGTGTCCAAGCAGTCGCGGAAGCCTCCAAGCAGGCGCGGAAGCGTCCAATCAGGCGCGGTAGCGTCCAAGCAGGCGCGGAAACGTCCAAGCAGTCGCGGAAGCATGCAAGAAGGCGCAGAAGAGTCCAAGCAGGCGCGGAAGCGTCCAAGCAGTCGCGGAAGCGTCCAAGCAGGCGCGGTAGCGTCCAAGCAGTCCCGGAAGCGTACAAGCAGGCGGGGAAGCATGCAAGCAGTCGCGGAAGCGTTCAAGCAGGCGCGGTAGCGTCCAAGCAGTCGCGGAAGCCTCCAAGCAGGCGCGGTAGCGTCCAAGCAGTCGCGGAAGCGTCCAAGCAGGCGCGGTAGCATGCAAGAAGACGCAGAAGAGTCCAAGCAGGCGCGGAAGCGTCCAAGCAGCCGGGGAAGCATGCAAGCAGGCGCGGTAGCGTCCAACCAGGCGCGGAAGCGTCCACGCAGTCGCGGAAGCGTCCAAGCAGGCGCGATAGCGTCCAAGCAGAAGCGGAAGCGTGTAAGAAGGCGCGGTAGCGTCCAATCAGGCGCGGAAACGTCCAAGCAGGCGCGGAAGCATGCAAGAAGGCGCAGAAGAGTCCAAGCAGGCGCGGAAGCGTCCGAGCAGGCGCGGAAATGTCCAAGCAGGCGCGGAAGCATGCAAGAAGGCGCAGAAGAGTCCAAGCAGGCGCGGAAGCGTCCAAGTAGGCTCGGAAGCATGCAAGAAGGCGCAGAAGAGTTCAAGCAGCCGCGGAGGCGACCAAGCAGTCGCGGAAGCGTCCAAGCAGGCGCGGAAACGTCCAAGCAGGCGCGGAAGCGTCCAAGCAGTCGCGGAAGCATGCAAGAAGGCGCAGAAGAGTCCAAGCAGGCGCGGTATCGTCCAACCAGGCGCGGAAGCGTCCAAGCAGTCGCGGAAGCGTCCAAGCAGGCGCGGGAGCGTCCAAGCAGGCGCGGAAGCATGCAAGAAGGCGCAGAAGAGTCCAAGCAGGCGCAGAAGAGTCCAAGCAGGCGCGGAAGCGTCCAAGCAGTCGCGGAAACGTCCAAGCAGGCGCGGAAGCATGCAAGAAGACGCAGAAGGGTCCAAGCAGGCGCGAAAGCGTCCAAGCAGTCGCGGAAGCGTTCAAGCAGGCGCGGTAGCGTCCAAGCAGTCGCGGAAGCCTCCAAGCAGGCGCGGTAGCGTCCAAGCTTGCGCGGAAACGTCCAAGCAGGCGCGGAAGCATGCAAGAAGGCGCAGAAGAGTCCAAGCAGGCGCGGAAGCGTCCAAGCAGTCGCGGAAGCGTCCAAGCAGGCGCGAAAGCGTCCAAGCAGTCGCGGAAGCGTTCAAGCAGGCGCGGTAGTGTCCAAGCAGTCGCGGAAGCCTCCAAGCAGGCGCGGTAGCGTCCAATCAGGCGCGGTAGCGTCCAAGCAGTCGCGGAAACGTCCAAGCAGGCGCGGAAGCATGCAAGAAGACGCAGAAGGGTCCAAGCAGGCGCGAAAGCGTCCAAGCAGTCGCGGAAGCGTTCAAGCAGGCGCGGTAGCGTCCAAGCAGTCGCGGAAGCCTCCAAGCAGGCGCGGTAGCGTCCAAGCTTGCGCGGAAACGTCCAAGCAGGCGCGGAAGCATGCAAGAAGGCGCAGAAGAGTCCAAGCAGGCGCGGAAGCGTCCAAGCAGTCGCGGAAGCGTCCAAGCAGGCGCGAAAGCGTCCAAGCAGTCGCGGAAGCGTTCAAGCAGGCGCGGTAGTGTCCAAGCAGTCGCGGAAGCCTCCAAGCAGGCGCGGTAGCGTCCAATCAGGCGCGGTAGCGTCCAAGCAGGCGCGGAAACGTCCAAGCAGTCGCGGAAGCATGCAAGAAGGCGCAGAAGAGTCCAAGCAGGCGCGGAAGCGTCCAAGCAGTCGCGGAAGCGTCCAAGCAGGCGCGGAAACGTCCAAGCAGGCGCGGAAGCATGCAAGAAGGCGCAGAAGAGTCCAAGCAGGCGCGGAAGCGTCCAAGCAGGCGCGGAAATGTCCAAGCAGGCGCGGAAGCATGCAAGAAGGCGCAGAAGAGTCCAAGCAGGCGCGGAAGCGTCCAAGTAGGCTCGGAAGCATGCAAGAAGGCGCAGAAGAGTTCAAGCAGCCGCGGAGGCGACCAAGCAGTCGCGGAAGCGTCCAAGCAGGCGCGGAAACGTCCAAGCAGGCGCGGAAGCGTCCAAGCAGTCGCGGAAGCATGCAAGAAGGCGCAGAAGAGTCCAAGCAGGCACGGTATCGTCCAACCAGGCGCGGAAGCGTCCAAGCAGTCGCGGAAGCGTCCAAGCAGGCGCGGGAGCGTCCAAGCAGGCGCGGAAGCATGCAAGAAGGCGCAGAAGAGTCCAAGCAGGCGCAGAAGAGTCCAAGCAGGCGCGGAAACGTCCAAGCAGTCGCGGAAGCGTCCAAGCAGGCGCGGTAGCGTCCAAGCAGTCGCGGAAGCGTCCAAGCAGGCGGGGAAGCATGCAAGAAGGCGCAGAAGAGTCCAAGCAGGCGCGGAAGCGTCCAAGCAGTCGCCGAAGCGGCCAAGCAGGCACGGTAGCGTCCAAGCAGGCGCGGAAACGTCCAAGCAGGCGCAGAAGCATGCAGGAAGACGCAGAAGAGTCCAAGCAGGCGCGGAAGCGTCCAAGCAGGCGCGGAAGCATGCAAGAAGACGCAGAAGAGTCCAAGCAGGCGCGGAAGCGTCCAAGCAGGCGCAGAAGAGTCCAAGCAGGCGCAGAAGAGTCCAAGCAGGCGCGGAAGCGTCCAAGCAGTCGCGGAAGCGTCCAAGCAGTCGCCGAAGCGGCCAAGCAGGCACGGTAGCGTCCAAGCAGGCGCGGAAACGTCCAAGCAGGCGCGGAAGCATGCAAGAAGACGCAGAAGAGTCCAAGCAGGCGCGGAAGCGTCCAAGCAGGCGCGGAAGCATGCAAGAAGACGCAGAAGAGTCCAAGCAGGCGCGGAAGCGTCCAAGCAGGCGCGGTAGCGTCCAAGCAATCGCGGAAGCGTCCAAGCAGGCGCGGAAGTGTCCAAGCAGGCGGGGAAGCATGCAAGCAGGCGCGGAAGCGTCCAAGCAGGCGCGGAAACGTCCAAGTAGGCGCGGCAGCATGCAAGAAGGCGCAGAAGAGTCCAAGCAGGCGCGGAAGCGTCCAAGCAGGCGCGGTAGCGTCCAAGAAGTCGCGGAAGCGTCCAAACAGGCGCGGAAGCGTCCAAGCAGGCGCGGTAGCGTCCAAGCAGGCGCGGAAACGTCCAAGCAGGCGCGGAAGCATGCAAGAAGGCGCAGAAGAGTCCAAGCAGGCGCGGAAGCGTCCAAGCAAGCGCGGAAGCGTCCAAGCAGGCGCGGAAGCGTCCAAGCAGGCGCAGAACCGTGCAAGCAGGCGCGGAAGCGTCCAAGTAGGCGTGGAAGCATGCAAGAAGGCGCAGAAGTGTCCAAGCAGGCGCGGAAGCGTCCAAGCAGGCGCGGAAGCGTCCAAGCAGGAGCGGAAGCATCCAAGAAGACGCAGAAGAGTCCAAGCAGGCGCGGAAGCGTCCAAGCAGGCGGGGAAGCATGCAAGCAGGCGCGGAAGCGTCCAAGCAGGCGCGTAAGCATGCAAGCAGGCGCGGAAGCATCCAAGCAGGCGCGGAAAAGTCCAAGCAGGCGCGGAAAAGTCCAAGCATGCGCGGAAGCATGCAAGAAGACGCAGAAGAGTCCAAGCAGGCGTGGAAGCGTCCAAGCAGTCGCGGAAGCGTCCAAGCAGGCGCGGTAGTGTCCAAGCAGTCGCGGAAGCGTCCAAGCAGGCGCGGTAGCGTCCAAGCAGTCGCGGAAGCGTCCAAGCAGGCGCGGAAGCGTCCAAGTAGGCGCAGAAGCATGCAAGAAGGAGCAGAAGAGCCCAAGCATGCGCGGAAGCGTCCAAGCAGTCGCGGAAGCGTCCAAGCAGGCGCGGAAACGTCCAAGCAGGCGCGGAAGAGTCCAAGCAGGCGCGGAAGCGTCCAAGCAAGCGCGGAAGCGTCCAAGCAGGCGCGGAAGCGTCCAAGCAGGCGCAGAACCGTGCAAGCAGGCGCGGAAGCGTCCAAGTAGGCGTGGAAGCATGCAAGAAGGCGCAGAAGTGTCCAAGCAGGCGCGGAAGCGTCCAAGCAGGCGCGGAAGCGTCCAAGCAGTCGCGGAAGCATCCATACTTGCGCGGATGCGTCCAAGCAGGCGCAGAACCATGGAAGCAGGCGCGGAAGCGTCCAAGCAGGCGCGGTAGCGTCCAAGCAGGCGCGGAAACGTCCAAGCAGGCGCGGAAGCATGCAAGAAGACGCAGAAGGGTCCAAGCAGGCGCGAAAGCGTCCAAGCAGTCGCGGAAGCGTTCAAGCAGGCGCGGTAGCGTCCAAGCAGTCGCGGAAGCCTCCAAGCAGGCGCGGTAGCGTCCAAGCTTGAGCGGAAACGTCCAAGCAGGCGCGGAAGCATGCAAGAAGGCGCAGAAGAGTCCAAGCAGGCGCGGAAGCGTCCAAGCAGTCGCGGAAGCGTCCAAGCAGGCGCGAAAGCGTCCAAGCAGTCGCGGAAGCGTTCAAGCAGGCGCGGTAGTGTCCAAGCAGTCGCGGAAGCCTCCAAGCAGGCGCGGAAGCGTCCAATCAGGCGCGGTAGCGTCCAAGCAGGCGCGGAAACGTCCAAGCAGTCGCGGAAGCATGCAAGAAGGCGCAGAAGAGTCCAAGCAGGCGCGGAAGCGTCCAAGCAGTCGCGGAAGCGTCCAAGCAGGCGCGGTAGCGTCCAAGCAGTCCCGGAAGCGTACAAGCAGGCGGGGAAGCATGCAAGCAGTCGCGGAAGCGTTCAAGCAGGCGCGGTAGCGTCCAAGCAGTCGCGGAAGCCTCCAAGCAGGCGCGGTAGCGTCCAAGCAGTCGCGGAAGCGTCCAAGCAGGCGCGGTAGCATGCAAGAAGACGCAGAAGAGTCCAAGCAGGCGCGGAAGCGTCCAAGCAGCCGGGGAAGCATGCAAGCAGGCGCGGTAGCGTCCAACCAGGCGCGGAAGCGTCCACGCAGTCGCGGAAGCGTCCAAGCAGGCGCGATAGCGTCCAAGCAGAAGCGGAAGCGTGTAAGAAGGCGCGGTAGCGTCCAATCAGGCGCGGAAACGTCCAAGCAGGCGCGGAAGCATGCAAGAAGGCGCAGAAGAGTCCAAGCAGGCGCGGAAGCGTCCGAGCAGGCGCGGAAATGTCCAAGCAGGCGCGGAAGCATGCAAGAAGGCGCAGAAGAGTCCAAGCAGGCGCGGAAGCGTCCAAGTAGGCTCGGAAGCATGCAAGAAGGCGCAGAAGAGTTCAAGCAGCCGCGGAGGCGACCAAGCAGTCGCGGAAGCGTCCAAGCAGGCGCGGAAACGTCCAAGCAGGCGCGGAAGCGTCCAAGCAGTCGCGGAAGCATGCAAGAAGGCGCAGAAGAGTCCAAGCAGGCGCGGTATCGTCCAACCAGGCGCGGAAGCGTCCAAGCAGTCGCGGAAGCGTCCAAGCAGGCGCGGGAGCGTCCAAGCAGGCGCGGAAGCATGCAAGAAGGCGCAGAAGAGTCCAAGCAGGCGCAGAAGAGTCCAAGCAGGCGCGGAAGCGTCCAAGCAGTCGCGGAAACGTCCAAGCAGGCGCGGAAGCATGCAAGAAGACGCAGAAGGGTCCAAGCAGGCGCGAAAGCGTCCAAGCAGTCGCGGAAGCGTTCAAGCAGGCGCGGTAGCGTCCAAGCAGTCGCGGAAGCCTCCAAGCAGGCGCGGTAGCGTCCAAGCTTGCGCGGAAACGTCCAAGCAGGCGCGGAAGCATGCAAGAAGGCGCAGAAGAGTCCAAGCAGGCGCGGAAGCGTCCAAGCAGTCGCGGAAGCGTCCAAGCAGGCGCGAAAGCGTCCAAGCAGTCGCGGAAGCGTTCAAGCAGGCGCGGTAGTGTCCAAGCAGTCGCGGAAGCCTCCAAGCAGGCGCGGTAGCGTCCAATCAGGCGCGGTAGCGTCCAAGCAGTCGCGGAAACGTCCAAGCAGGCGCGGAAGCATGCAAGAAGACGCAGAAGGGTCCAAGCAGGCGCGAAAGCGTCCAAGCAGTCGCGGAAGCGTTCAAGCAGGCGCGGTAGCGTCCAAGCAGTCGCGGAAGCCTCCAAGCAGGCGCGGTAGCGTCCAAGCTTGCGCGGAAACGTCCAAGCAGGCGCGGAAGCATGCAAGAAGGCGCAGAAGAGTCCAAGCAGGCGCGGAAGCGTCCAAGCAGTCGCGGAAGCGTCCAAGCAGGCGCGAAAGCGTCCAAGCAGTCGCGGAAGCGTTCAAGCAGGCGCGGTAGTGTCCAAGCAGTCGCGGAAGCCTCCAAGCAGGCGCGGTAGCGTCCAATCAGGCGCGGTAGCGTCCAAGCAGGCGCGGAAACGTCCAAGCAGTCGCGGAAGCATGCAAGAAGGCGCAGAAGAGTCCAAGCAGGCGCGGAAGCGTCCAAGCAGTCGCGGAAGCGTCCAAGCAGGCGCGGAAACGTCCAAGCAGGCGCGGAAGCATGCAAGAAGGCGCAGAAGAGTCCAAGCAGGCGCGGAAGCGTCCAAGCAGGCGCGGAAATGTCCAAGCAGGCGCGGAAGCATGCAAGAAGGCGCAGAAGAGTCCAAGCAGGCGCGGAAGCGTCCAAGTAGGCTCGGAAGCATGCAAGAAGGCGCAGAAGAGTTCAAGCAGCCGCGGAGGCGACCAAGCAGTCGCGGAAGCGTCCAAGCAGGCGCGGAAACGTCCAAGCAGGCGCGGAAGCGTCCAAGCAGTCGCGGAAGCATGCAAGAAGGCGCAGAAGAGTCCAAGCAGGCACGGTATCGTCCAACCAGGCGCGGAAGCGTCCAAGCAGTCGCGGAAGCGTCCAAGCAGGCGCGGGAGCGTCCAAGCAGGCGCGGAAGCATGCAAGAAGGCGCAGAAGAGTCCAAGCAGGCGCAGAAGAGTCCAAGCAGGCGCGGAAACGTCCAAGCAGTCGCGGAAGCGTCCAAGCAGGCGCGGTAGCGTCCAAGCAGTCGCGGAAGCGTCCAAGCAGGCGGGGAAGCATGCAAGAAGGCGCAGAAGAGTCCAAGCAGGCGCGGAAGCGTCCAAGCAGTCGCCGAAGCGGCCAAGCAGGCACGGTAGCGTCCAAGCAGGCGCGGAAACGTCCAAGCAGGCGCGGAAGCATGCAGGAAGACGCAGAAGAGTCCAAGCAGGCGCGGAAGCGTCCAAGCAGGCGCGGAAGCATGCAAGAAGACGCAGAAGAGTCCAAGCAGGCGCGGAAGCGTCCAAGCAGGCGCAGAAGAGTCCAAGCAGGCGCAGAAGAGTCCAAGCAGGCGCGGAAGCGTCCAAGCAGTCGCGGAAGCGTCCAAGCAGGCGCGGTAGCGTCCAAGCAGTCGCGGAAGAGTCCAAGCAGGCGGGGAAGCATGCAAGAAGGCGCAGAAGAGTCCAAGCAGGCGCGGAAGCGTCCAAGCAGTCGCCGAAGCGGCCAAGCAGGCACGGTAGCGTCCAAGCAGGCGCGGAAACGTCCAAGCAGGCGCGGAAGCATGCAAGAAGACGCAGAAGAGTCCAAGCAGGCGCGGAAGCGTCCAAGCAGGCGCGGAAGCATGCAAGAAGACGCAGAAGAGTCCAAGCAGGCGCGGAAGCGTCCAAGCAGGCGCGGTAGCGTCCAAGCAATCGCGGAAGCGTCCAAGCAGGCGCGGAAGTGTCCAAGCAGGCGGGGAAGCATGCAAGCAGGCGCGGAAGCGTCCAAGCAGGCGCGGAAACGTCCAAGTAGGCGCGGCAGCATGCAAGAAGGCGCAGAAGAGTCCAAGCAGGCGCGGAAGCGTCCAAGCAGGCGCGGTAGCGTCCAAGAAGTCGCGGAAGCGTCCAAACAGGCGCGGAAGCGTCCAAGCAGGCGCGGTAGCGTCCAAGCAGGCGCGGAAACGTCCAAGCAGGCGCGGAAGCATGCAAGAAGGCGCAGAAGAGTCCAAGCAGGCGCGGAAGCGTCCAAGCAAGCGCGGAAGCGTCCAAGCAGGCGCGGAAGCGTCCAAGCAGGCGCAGAACCGTGCAAGCAGGCGCGGAAGCGTCCAAGTAGGCGTGGAAGCATGCAAGAAGGCGCAGAAGTGTCCAAGCAGGCGCGGAAGCGTCCAAGCAGGCGCGGAAGCGTCCAAGCAGGAGCGGAAGCATCCAAGAAGACGCAGAAGAGTCCAAGCAGGCGCGGAAGCGTCCAAGCAGGCGGGGAAGCATGCAAGCAGGCGCGGAAGCGTCCAAGCAGGCGCGTAAGCATGCAAGCAGGCGCGGAAGCATCCAAGCAGGCGCGGAAAAGTCCAAGCAGGCGCGGAAAAGTCCAAGCATGCGCGGAAGCATGCAAGAAGACGCAGAAGAGTCCAAGCAGGCGTGGAAGCGTCCAAGCAGTCGCGGAAGCGTCCAAGCAGGCGCGGTAGTGTCCAAGCAGTCGCGGAAGCGTCCAAGCAGGCGCGGTAGCGTCCAAGCAGTCGCGGAAGCGTCCAAGCAGGCGCGGAAGCGTCCAAGTAGGCGCAGAAGCATGCAAGAAGGAGCAGAAGAGCCCAAGCATGCGCGGAAGCGTCCAAGCAGTCGCGGAAGCGTCCAAGCAGGCGCGGAAACGTCCAAGCAGGCGCGGAAGAGTCCAAGCAGGCGCGGAAGCGTCCAAGCAAGCGCGGAAGCGTCCAAGCAGGCGCGGAAGCGTCCAAGCAGGCGCAGAACCGTGCAAGCAGGCGCGGAAGCGTCCAAGTAGGCGTGGAAGCATGCAAGAAGGCGCAGAAGTGTCCAAGCAGGCACGGAAGCGTCCAAGCAGGCGCGGAAGCGTCCAAGCAGTCGCGGAAGCATCCATACTTGCGCGGATGCGTCCAAGCAGGCGCAGAACCATGGAAGCAGGCGCGGAAGCGTCCAAGCAGTCGCGGAAGCCTCCAAGCAGGCGCGGTAGCGTCCAAGCTTGAGCGGAAACGTCCAAGCAGGCGCGGAAGCATGCAAGAAGGCGCAGAAGAGTCCAAGCAGGCGCGGAAGCGTCCAAGCAGTCGCGGAAGCGTCCAAGCAGGCGCGAAAGCGTCCAAGCAGTCGCGGAAGCGTTCAAGCAGGCGCGGTAGTGTCCAAGCAGTCGCGGAAGCCTCCAAGCAGGCGCGGAAGCGTCCAATCAGGCGCGGTAGCGTCCAAGCAGGCGCGGAAACGTCCAAGCAGGCGCGGAAGCATGCAAGAAGACGCAGAAGGGTCCAAGCAGGCGCGAAAGCGTCCAAGCAGTCGCGGAAGCGTTCAAGCAGGCGCGGTAGCGTCCAAGCAGTCGCGGAAGCCTCCAAGCAGGCGCGGTAGCGTCCAAGCTTGAGCGGAAACGTCCAAGCAGGCGCGGAAGCATGCAAGAAGGCGCAGAAGAGTCCAAGCAGGCGCGGAAGCGTCCAAGCAGTCGCGGAAGCGTCCAAGCAGGCGCGAAAGCGTCCAAGCAGTCGCGGAAGCGTTCAAGCAGGCGCGGTAGTGTCCAAGCAGTCGCGGAAGCCTCCAAGCAGGCGCGGAAGCGTCCAATCAGGCGCGGTAGCGTCCAAGCAGGCGCGGAAACGTCCAAGCAGTCGCGGAAGCATGCAAGAAGGCGCAGAAGAGTCCAAGCAGGCGCGGAAGCGTCCAAGCAGTCGCGGAAGCGTCCAAGCAGGCGCGGTAGCGTCCAAGCAGTCCCGGAAGCGTACAAGCAGGCGGGGAAGCATGCAAGCAGTCGCGGAAGCGTTCAAGCAGGCGCGGTAGCGTCCAAGCAGTCGCGGAAGCCTCCAAGCAGGCGCGGTAGCGTCCAAGCAGTCGCGGAAGCGTCCAAGCAGGCGCGGTAGCATGCAAGAAGACGCAGAAGAGTCCAAGCAGGCGCGGAAGCGTCCAAGCAGCCGGGGAAGCATGCAAGCAGGCGCGGTAGCGTCCAACCAGGCGCGGAAGCGTCCACGCAGTCGCGGAAGCGTCCAAGCAGGCGCGATAGCGTCCAAGCAGAAGCGGAAGCGTGTAAGAAGGCGCGGTAGCGTCCAATCAGGCGCGGAAACGTCCAAGCAGGCGCGGAAGCATGCAAGAAGGCGCAGAAGAGTCCAAGCAGGCGCGGAAGCGTCCGAGCAGGCGCGGAAATGTCCAAGCAGGCGCGGAAGCATGCAAGAAGGCGCAGAAGAGTCCAAGCAGGCGCGGAAGCGTCCAAGTAGGCTCGGAAGCATGCAAGAAGGCGCAGAAGAGTTCAAGCAGCCGCGGAGGCGACCAAGCAGTCGCGGAAGCGTCCAAGCAGGCGCGGAAACGTCCAAGCAGGCGCGGAAGCGTCCAAGCAGTCGCGGAAGCATGCAAGAAGGCGCAGAAGAGTCCAAGCAGGCGCGGTATCGTCCAACCAGGCGCGGAAGCGTCCAAGCAGTCGCGGAAGCGTCCAAGCAGGCGCGGGAGCGTCCAAGCAGGCGCGGAAGCATGCAAGAAGGCGCAGAAGAGTCCAAGCAGGCGCAGAAGAGTCCAAGCAGGCGCGGAAGCGTCCAAGCAGTCGCGGAAACGTCCAAGCAGGCGCGGAAGCATGCAAGAAGACGCAGAAGGGTCCAAGCAGGCGCGAAAGCGTCCAAGCAGTCGCGGAAGCGTTCAAGCAGGCGCGGTAGCGTCCAAGCAGTCGCGGAAGCCTCCAAGCAGGCGCGGTAGCGTCCAAGCTTGCGCGGAAACGTCCAAGCAGGCGCGGAAGCATGCAAGAAGGCGCAGAAGAGTCCAAGCAGGCGCGGAAGCGTCCAAGCAGTCGCGGAAGCGTCCAAGCAGGCGCGAAAGCGTCCAAGCAGTCGCGGAAGCGTTCAAGCAGGCGCGGTAGTGTCCAAGCAGTCGCGGAAGCCTCCAAGCAGGCGCGGTAGCGTCCAATCAGGCGCGGTAGCGTCCAAGCAGGCGCGGAAACGTCCAAGCAGTCGCGGAAGCATGCAAGAAGGCGCAGAAGAGTCCAAGCAGGCGCGGAAGCGTCCAAGCAGTCGCGGAAGCGTCCAAGCAGGCGCGGAAACGTCCAAGCAGGCGCGGAAGCATGCAAGAAGGCGCAGAAGAGTCCAAGCAGGCGCGGAAGCGTCCAAGCAGGCGCGGAAATGTCCAAGTAGGCTCGGAAGCATGCAAGAAGGCGCAGAAGAGTTCAAGCAGCCGCGGAGGCGACCAAGCAGTCGCGGAAGCGTCCAAGCAGGCGCGGAAACGTCCAAGCAGGCGCGGAAGCGTCCAAGCAGTCGCGGAAGCATGCAAGAAGGCGCAGAAGAGTCCAAGCAGGCACGGTATCGTCCAACCAGGCGCGGAAGCGTCCAAGCAGTCGCGGAAGCGTCCAAGCAGGCGCGGGAGCGTCCAAGCAGGCGCGGAAGCATGCAAGAAGGCGCAGAAGAGTCCAAGCAGGCGCAGAAGAGTCCAAGCAGGCGCGGAAACGTCCAAGCAGTCGCGGAAGCGTCCAAGCAGGCGCGGTAGCGTCCAAGCAGTCGCGGAAGCGTCCAAGCAGGCGGGGAAGCATGCAAGAAGGCGCAGAAGAGTCCAAGCAGGCGCGGAAGCGTCCAAGCAGTCGCCGAAGCGGCCAAGCAGGCACGGTAGCGTCCAAGCAGGCGCGGAAACGTCCAAGCAGGCGCGGAAGCATGCAAGAAGACGCAGAAGAGTCCAAGCAGGCGCGGAAGCGTCCAAGCAGGCGCGGAAGCATGCAAGAAGACGCAGAAGAGTCCAAGCAGGCGCGGAAGCGTCCAAGCAGGCGCAGAAGAGTCCAAGCAGGCGCAGAAGAGTCCAAGCAGGCGCGGAAGCGTCCAAGCAGTCGCGGAAGCGTCCAAGCAGGCGCGGTAGCGTCCAAGCAGTCGCGGAAGAGTCCAAGCAGGCGGGGAAGCATGCAAGAAGGCGCAGAAGAGTCCAAGCAGGCGCGGAAGCGTCCAAGCAGTCGCCGAAGCGGCCAAGCAGGCACGGTAGCGTCCAAGCAGGCGCGGAAACGTCCAAGCAGGCGCGGAAGCATGCAAGAAGACGCAGAAGAGTCCAAGCAGGCGCGGAAGCGTCCAAGCAGGCGCGGAAGCATGCAAGAAGACGCAGAAGAGTCCAAGCAGGCGCGGAAGCGTCCAAGCAGGCGCGGTAGCGTCCAAGCAATCGCGGAAGCGTCCAAGCAGGCGCGGAAGTGTCCAAGCAGGCGGGGAAGCATGCAAGCAGGCGCGGAAGCGTCCAAGCAGGCGCGGAAACGTCCAAGTAGGCGCGGCAGCATGCAAGAAGGCGCAGAAGAGTCCAAGCAGGCGCGGAAGCGTCCAAGCAGGCGCGGTAGCGTCCAAGAAGTCGCGGAAGCGTCCAAACAGGCGCGGAAGCGTCCAAGCAGGCGCGGTAGCGTCCAAGCAGGCGCGGAAACGTCCAAGCAGGCGCGGAAGCATGCAAGAAGGCGCAGAAGAGTCCAAGCAGGCGCGGAAGCGTCCGAGCAGGCGCGGAAATGTCCAAGCAGGCGCGGAAGCATGCAAGAAGGCGCAGAAGAGTCCAAGCAGGCGCGGAAGCGTCCAAGCAGGCGCGGAAACGTCCAAGCAGGCGCGGAAGCGTCCAAGCAGTCGCGGAAGCATGCAAGAAGGCGCAGAAGAGTCCAAGCAGGCGCGGTATCGTCCAACCAGGCGCGGAAGCGTCCAAGCAGTCGCGGAAGCGTCCAAGCAGGCGCGGGAGCGTCCAAGCAGGCACGGAAGCATGCAAGAAGGCGCAGAAGAGTCCAAGCAGGCGCAGAAGAGTCCAAGCAGGCGCGGAAGCGTCCAAGCAGTCGCGGAAGCGTCCAAGCAGGCGCGGAAGCAAGCAAGATGACGCAGAAGAGTCCAAGCAGGCGCGGAAGCTTCCAATCAGGCGCGGTAGCGGCCAAGCAGTCGCGGAAGCGTCCAATCAGTCGCGGAAGCATGCAAGAAGGCGCAGAAGAGTCCAAACAGGCGCAGAAGAGTCCAAGCAGGCGCGGAAGCGTCCAAGCAGGCGGGGAAGCATGCAAGCAGGCGCGGAAGCGTCCAAGCAGGCGCGGAAACGTCCAAGTAGGCGCGGCAGCATGCAAGAAGGCGCAGAAGAGTCCAAGCAGGCGCGGTAGCGTCCAAACAGGCGCGGAAGCGTCCAAGCAGTCGCGGAAGCGTCCAAGCAGGCGCGGTAGCGTCCAAGCAGGCGCGGAAACGTCCAAGCAGGCGCGGAAGCATGCAAGAAGGCGCAGAAGAGTCCAAGCAGGCGCGGAAGCGTCCAAGCAGGCGCGGAAATGTCCAAGCAGGCGCGGAAGCATGCAAGAAGGCGCAGAAGAGTCCAAGCAGGCGCGGAAGCGTCCAAGTAGGCTCGGAAGCATGCAAGAAGGCGCAGAAGAGTTCAAGCAGCCGCGGAGGCGACCAAGCAGTCGCGGAAGCGTCCAAGCAGGCGCGGAAACGTCCAAGTAGGCGCGGCAGCATGCAAGAAGACGCAGAAGAGTCCAAGCAGGCGCGGAAGCGTCCAAGCAGGCGCAGAAGAGTCCAAGCAGGCGCAGAAGAGTCCAAGCAGGCGCGGAAGCGTCCAAGCAGTCGCGGAAGCGTCCAAGCAGGCGCGGTAGCGTCCAAGCAGTCGCGGAAGCGTCCAATCAGTCGCGGAAGCATGCAAGAAGACGCAGAAGAGTCCAAGCAGGCGCGGAAGCGTCCAAGCAGGCGCAGAAGAGTCCAAGCAGGCGCAGAAGAGTCCAAGCAGGCGCGGAAGCGTCCAAGCAGTCGCGGAAGCGTCCAAGCAGGCGCGGTAGCGTCCAAGCAGTCGCGGAAGAGTCCAAGCAGGCGGGGAAGCATGCAAGAAGGCGCAGAAGAGTCCAAGCAGGCGCGGAAGCGTCCAAGCAGGCGCGGTAGCGTCCAAGAAGTCGCGGAAGCGTCCAAACAGGCGCGGAAGCGTCCAAGCAGGCGCGGTAGCGTCCAAGCAGGCGCGGTAGCGTCCAAGCAGGCGCGGAAACGTCCAAGCAGGCGCGGAAGCATGCAAGAAGGCGCAGAAGAGTCCAAGCAGGCGCGGAAGCGTCCGAGCAGGCGCGGAAATGTCCAAGCAGGCGCGGAAGCATGCAAGAAGGCGCAGAAGAGTCCAAGCAGGCGCGGAAGCGTCCAAGCAGGCGCGGAAACGTCCAAGCAGGCGCGGAAGCGTCCAAGCAGTCGCGGAAGCATGCAAGAAGGCGCAGAAGAGTCCAAGCAGGCGCGGAAGCGTCCGAGCAGGCGCGGAAATGTCCAAGCAGGCGCGGAAGCATGCAAGAAGGCGCAGAAGAGTCCAAGCAGGCGCAGAAGAGTCCAAACAGGCGCAGAAGAGTCCAAGCAGGCGCGGAAGCGTCCAAGCAGGCGGGGAAGCATGCAAGCAGGCGCGGAAGCGTCCAAGCAGGCGCGGAAGCATGCAAGAAGGCGCAGAAGAGTCCAAGCAGGCGCAGAAGAGTCCAAGCAGGCGCGGAAGCGTCCAAGCAGTCGCGGAAGCGTCCAAGCAGGCGCGGAAGCATGCAAGATGACGCAGAAGAGTCCAAGCAGGCGCGGAAGCTTCCAATCAGGCGCGGTAGCGGCCAAGCAGTCGCGGAAGCGTCCAATCAGTCGCGGAAGCATGCAAGAAGGCGCAGAAGAGTCCAAACAGGCGCAGAAGAGTCCAAGCAGGCGCGGAAGCGTCCAAGCAGGCGGGGAAGCATGCAAGCAGGCGCGGAAGCGTCCAAGCAGGCGCGGAAACGTCCAAGTAGGCGCGGCAGCATGCAAGAAGGCGCAGAAGAGTCCAAGCAGGCGCGGTAGCGTCCAAACAGGCGCGGAAGCGTCCAAGCAGTCGCGGAAGCGTCCAAGCAGGCGCGGTAGCGTCCAAGCAGGCGCGGAAACGTCCAAGCAGGCGCGGAAGCATGCAAGAAGGCGCAGAAGAGTCCAAGCAGGCGCGGAAGCGTCCAAGCAGGCGCGGAAATGTCCAAGCAGGCGCGGAAGCATGCAAGAAGGCGCAGAAGAGTCCAAGCAGGCGCGGAAGCGTCCAAGTAGGCTCGGAAGCATGCAAGAAGGCGCAGAAGAGTTCAAGCAGCCGCGGAGGCGACCAAGCAGTCGCGGAAGCGTCCAAGCAGGCGCGGAAACGTCCAAGCAGGCGCGGAAGCATGCAAGAAGGCGCAGAAGAGTCCAAGCAGGAGCGGAAGCGTCCAAGTAGGCTCGGAAGCATGCAAGAAGGCGCAGAAGAGTCCAAGCAGGCGCGGTAGCGTCCAAACAGGCGCGGAAGCGTCCAAGCAGTCGCGGAAGAGTCCAAGCAGGCGCGGCAGCGTCCAAGCAGTCGCGGAAGCGTTCAAGCAGGCGCGGTAGTGTCCAAGCAGTCGCGGAAGCCTCCAAGCAGGCGCGGTAGCGTCCAATCAGGCGCGGTAGCGTCCAAGCAGGCGCGGAAACGTCCAAGCAGTCGCGGAAGCATGCAAGAAGGCGCAGAAGAGTCCAAGCAGGCGCGGAAGCGTCCAAGCAGTCGCGGAAGCGTCCAAGCAGGCGCGGAAACTTCCAAGCAGGCGCGGAAGCATGCAAGAAGGCGCAGAAGAGTCCAAGCAGGCGCGGAAGCGTCCAAGCAGGCGCGGAAATGTCCAAGCAGGCGCGGAAGCATGCAAGAAGGCGCAGAAGAGTCCAAGCAGGCGCGGAAGCGTCCAAGTAGGCTCGGAAGCATGCAAGAAGGCGCAGAAGAGTTCAAGCAGCCGCGGAGGCGACCAAGCAGTCGCGGAAGCGTCCAAGCAGGCGCGGAAACGTCCAAGCAGGCGCGGAAGCGTCCAAGCAGTCGCGGAAGCATGCAAGAAGGCGCAGAAGAGTCCAAGCAGGCACGGTATCGTCCAACCAGGCGCGGAAGCGTCCAAGCAGTCGCGGAAGCGTCCAAGCAGGCGCGGGAGCGTCCAAGCAGGCGCGGAAGCATGCAAGAAGGCGCAGAAGAGTCCAAGCAGGCGCAGAAGAGTCCAAGCAGGCGCGGAAACGTCCAAGCAGTCGCGGAAGCGTCCAAGCAGGCGCGGTAGCGTCCAAGCAGTCGCGGAAGCGTCCAAGCAGGCGGGGAAGCATGCAAGAAGGCGCAGAAGAGTCCAAGCAGGCGCGGAAGCGTCCAAGCAGTCGCCGAAGCGGCCAAGCAGGCACGGTAGCGTCCAAGCAGGCGCGGAAACGTCCAAGCAGGCGCGGAAGCATGCAAGAAGACGCAGAAGAGTCCAAGCAGGCGCGGAAGCGTCCAAGCAGGCGCGGAAGCATGCAAGAAGACGCAGAAGAGTCCAAGCAGGCGCGGAAGCGTCCAAGCAGGCGCAGAAGAGTCCAAGCAGGCGCAGAAGAGTCCAAGCAGGCGCGGAAGCGTCCAAGCAGTCGCGGAAGCGTCCAAGCAGGCGCGGTAGCGTCCAAGCAGTCGCGGAAGAGTCCAAGCAGGCGGGGAAGCATGCAAGAAGGCGCAGAAGAGTCCAAGCAGGCGCGGAAGCGTCCAAGCAGTCGCCGAAGCGGCCAAGCAGGCACGGTAGCGTCCAAGCAGGCGCGGAAACGTCCAAGCAGGCGCGGAAGCATGCAAGAAGACGCAGAAGAGTCCAAGCAGGCGCGGAAGCGTCCAAGCAGGCGCGGAAGCATGCAAGAAGACGCAGAAGAGTCCAAGCAGGCGCGGAAGCGTCCAAGCAGGCGCGGTAGCGTCCAAGCAATCGCGGAAGCGTCCAAGCAGGCGCGGAAGTGTCCAAGCAGGCGGGGAAGCATGCAAGCAGGCGCGGAAGCGTCCAAGCAGGCGCGGAAACGTCCAAGTAGGCGCGGCAGCATGCAAGAAGGCGCAGAAGAGTCCAAGCTGGCGCGGAAGCGTCCAAGCAGGCGCGGTAGCGTCCAAGAAGTCGCGGAAGCGTCCAAACAGGCGCGGAAGCATGCAAGAAGACGCAGAATAGTCCAAGCAGGCGCGGAAGCATCCAAGCAGTCGCGGAAGCGTCCAAGCAGGCGCGGTAGCGTCCAAGCAGTCGCGGAAGAGTCCAAGCAGGCGCGGCAGCGTCCAAGCAGGCGCGGTAGCGTCCAAGCAGGCGCGGAAAAGTCCAAGCATGCGCGGAAGCATGCAAGAAGACGCAGAAGAGTCCAAGCAGGCGCGGAAGCGTCCAAGCAGGAGGGGAAGCATGCAAGCAGGCGCGGAACCGTCCAAGCAGGCGCGGAAACGTCCAAGTAGGCGCGGAAGCATGCAAGAAGGCGCAGAAGAGTCCAAGCAGGCGCGGAAGCGTCCAAGCAGCCGCAGAAGCGTCCAAGCAGGCGCGGTAGCGTCCAACCAGGCGCGGAAGCGTCCAAGCAGTCGCGGAAGCGCCCAAGCAGGCGCGGTAGAGTCCAAGCAGGCGCGGAAACGTCCAAGCAGGCGCGGAAGCATGCAAGAAGGCGCAGAAGAGTCCAAGCAGGCGCGGAAGCGTCCAAGCAGTCGCGGAAGCGTCCAAGCAGGCGCGGAAGCGTCCAAGCAGTCGCGGAAGCGTCCAAGCAGGCGCGGCAGCGTCCAAGCAGGCGCGGCAGCGTCCAACCAGGCGCGGTAGCGTCCAAGCAGGCGCGGAATCGTCCAAGCAGGCGCGGAAGCATGCAAGAAGGCGCGGAAGCGTCCAAGCAGGCGCGGTAGCGTCCAAGCAGGCGCGGAAACGTCCAAGCAGGCGCGGTAGCGTCCAAGCAATCGCGGAAGCGTCCAAGCAGGCGCGGAAGTGTCCAAGCAGGCGGGGAAGCATGCAAGCAGGCGCGGAAGCGTCCAAGCAGGCGCGGAAACGTCCAAATAGGCGCGGCAGCATGCAAGAAGGCGCAGAAGAGTCCAAGCAGCCGCGGAAGCGTCCAAGCAGGCGCGGAAGCGTCCAAGCAGGAGGGGAAGCATGCAAGCAGGCGCGGAAGCGTCCAAGCAGGCGCAGAAGCGTCCATGCAGTCGCGGAAGCGTCCAAGCAGGCGCGGTAGCGTCCAAGCAGGCGCGGTAGCGTCCAAGCAGGCGCGGAAACGTCCAAGCAGGCGCGGAAGCATGCAAGAAGGCGCGGAAGCGTCCAAGCAGGCGCGGTAGCGTCCAAGCAGGCGCGGAAACGTCCAAGCAGGCGCGGTAGCGTCCAAGCAATCGCGGAAGCGTCCAAGCAGGCGCGGAAGTGTCCAAGCAGGCGGGGAAGCATGCAAGCAGGCGCGGAAGCGTCCAAGCAGGCGCGGAAACGTCCAAATAGGCGCGGCAGCATGCAAGAAGGCGCAGAAGAGTCCAAGCAGCCGCGGAAGCGTCCAAGCAGGCGCGGAAGCGTCCAAGCAGGAGGGGAAGCATGCAAGCAGGCGCGGAAGCGTCCAAGCAGTCGCGGAAGCGTCCAAGCAGGCGCGGTAGCGTCCAAGCAGTCGCGGTAGCGTCCAACCAGGCGCGGAAGCGTCCAAGCAGGCGCGGTAGCGTCCAAGCAGGCGCGGTAGCGTCCAACAAGGCGCGGAAGAGTCCAAGAAGTCGCGGTAGCGTCCAAGCAGGCGCGGTAGCGTCCAAGCAGGCGCGGTAACGTCCAAGCAGGCGCGGAAGCATGCAAGCAGGCGCGGAAACGTCCAAGCAGGCGCGGAAGCATGCAAGAAGGTGCAGAAGAGTCCAAGCAGGCGCGGAAGCGTCCAAGCAGGCGCGGAAGCGTCCAAGCAGTCGCGGAAGCGTCCAAGCAGGCGCGGTAGTGTCCAAGCAGTCGCGGCAGCGTCCAAGCAGGCGCGGTAGCGTCCAAGCAGTCGCGGAAGCATGCAAGATGGCGCAGAAGAGTCCAAGCAGGCGCGGAAGCGTCCAAGCAGTCGCAGAAGCGTCCAAGCAGGCGCGGTAGCGTCCAACAAGGCGCGGAAGAGTCCAAGAAGTCGCGGAAGCGTTCAAACAGGCGCGGCAGCGTCCAAGCAGGCGCGGAAACGTCCAAGCAGGCGCGGAAGCATGCAAGAAGACGCAGAAGAGTCCAAGCAGGCGCGGAAGCGTCCAAGCAGGAGGGGAAGCATGCAAGCAGGCGCGGAAGCGTCCAAGCAGGCGCGGAAACGTCCAAGTAGGCGCGGCAGCATGCAAGAAGGCGCAGAAGAGTCCAAGCAGGCGCGGAAGCGTCCAAGCAGTCGCAGAAGCATGCAAGCAGGCGCGGAAGCGTCCAGGCAGGCGCGGAAGCGACCAAGCAGTCGCGGTAGCGTCCAACCAGGCGCGGAAGCGTCCAAGAAGTCGCGGAAGCGTCCAAACAGGCGCGGAAGCATGCAAGAAGACGCAGAATAGTCCAAGCAGGCGCGGAAGCGTCCAAGCAGTCGCGGAAGCGTCCAAGCAGGCGCGGTAGCGTCCAAGCAGTCGCGGAAGAGTCCAATTAGGCGCGGCAGCGTCCAAGCAGGCGCGGAAACGTCCAAGTAGGCGCGGAAGCATGCAAGAAGACGCAGAAGAGTCCAAGCAGGCGCGGAAGCGTCCAAGCAGTCGCGGAAGCGTCCAAGCAGGCGCGGTAGCGTCCAACCAGGCGCGGAAGCGTCCAAGCAGGCGCGGAAGCATGCAAGAAGGCGCAGAAGAGTCCAAGCAGGCGCGGAAGCGTCCAAGCAGTCGCGGAAGCGTCCAAGCAGGTGCGGTAGCGTCCAAGCAGGCGCGGAAACGTCCAAGTAGGCGCGGAAGCATGCAAGAAGGCGCGGAAGCGTCCAAGCAGGCGCGGTAGCGTCCAACCAGGCGCGGAAGCGTCCACGCAGTCGCGGAAGCGTCCAAGCAGGCGCGGAAACGTCCAAGCAGGCGCGGAAGCATGCAAGAAGACGCAGAAGAGTCGAAGCAGGCGCGGAAGCGTCCAAGCAGTCGCGGAAGCGTCCAAGCAGGCGCGGAAGCGTCCAAGCAGGCGCGGAAGCATGCAAGAAGACGCAGAAGAGTCCAAGCAGGCGCGGAAGCGTCCAAGCAGTCGCGGAAGCGTCCAAGCAGGCGCGGTAGCGTCCAACCAGGCGCGGAAGCGTCCAAGCAGTCGCGGAAGCGTCCAAGCAGGCGCGGTAGTGTCCAAGCAGGCGCGGTAGCGTCCAACAAGGCGCGGATGCGTCCAAGCAGTCGCGGAAGCGTCCAAGCAGGCGCGGTAGCGTCCAAGCAGGCGCGGAAACGTCCAAGCAGGCGCGGAAGCATGCAAGAAGACGCAGAAGAGTCCAAGCAGGCGCGGAAGCGTCCAAGCAGTCGCGAAAGCGTCCAAGCAGGCGCGGTAGCGTCCAAACAGTCGCCGAAGCGTCCAAGCAGGCGCGGTAGCGTCCAAGCAGGCGCGGAAGCGTCCAAGCAGTCGCGGAAGCGTCCAAGCAGTCGCGGTAGCGTCCAACCAGGCGCGGAAGCGTCCAAGCAGTCGCGGAAGCATCCTAGCAGTCGCGGAAGCGTCCAAGCAGGCGCGGTAGCGTCCAAGCTGGCGCGGAAACGCCCAAGCAGGCGCGGAAGCATGCAAGAAGGCGCAGAAGAGTCCAAGCAGGCGCGGAAGCGTCCAAGCAGTCGTGGAAGCGTCCAAGCAGGCGCGGTAGCGTCCAAGCAGGTGCGGAAACGTCCAAGTAGGCGCGGAAGCATGCAAGAAGACGCAGAAGAGTCCAAGCAGGCGCGGAAGCGTCCAAGCAGGCGGGGAAGCATGCAAGCAGGCGCGGAAACGTCCAAGCATGCGCGGAAGAGTCCAAGCAAGCGCGGAAGCGTCCAAGCAGGCGAGGAAGCGTCCAAGCAGGCGCGGAAGCGTCCAAGCATGCGCGGAAGAGTCCAAGCAGGCGCGGAAGCGTCCAAGCAGTCGCGGAAGCGTCCAAGCAGGCGGGGAAGCATGCAAGCAGGCGCGGAAGCGTCCAAGCAGGCGCGGAAACATCCAAGTAGGCGCGGCAGCATGCAAGAAGGCGCAGGAGAGTCCAAGCAGTCGCGGAAGCGTCCAAGCAGTCGCGGAAGCATGCAAGCAGGCGCGGAAGCGTCCAGGCAGGCGAGGAAGCGACCAAGCAGTCGCGGTAGCGTCCAACCAGGCGCGGAAGCGTCCAAGAAGTCGCGGAAGCTTCCAAACAAGCGCGGAAGCATGCAAGAAGACGCAGAATAGTCCAAGCAGGCGCGGAAGCTTCCAAGCAGTCGCGGAAGCGTCCAAGCAGGCGCGGTAGCGTCCAAGCAGTCGCGGAAGAGTCCAACCAGTCGCGGAAGCGTCCAAGAAGACGCGGAAGCGTCCAAACAGGCGCGGAAGCATGCAAGAAGACGCAGAAGAGTCCAAGCAGGCGCGGAAGCGTCCAAGCAGTCGCGGAAGCGTCCAAGCAGGCGCGGTAGCGTCCAAGCAGTCGCGGAAGCGTCCAAGCAGGCGCGGTAGTGTCCAAGCAGTCGCGGCAGCATGCAAGAAGGCGCAGAAGAGTTCAAGCAGGCGCGGAAGCGTCCTAGCAGTCGCGGAAGCGTCCAAGCAGGCGCGGTAGCGTCCAAGCTGGCACGGAAATGTCCAAGCAGGCGCGGAAGCATGCAAGAAGGCGCAGAAGAGTCCAAGCAGGCGCGGAAGCGTCCAAGGAGGCGCGGAAACGTCCAAGCAGGCGCGGAAGCATGCAAGAAGGCGCAGAAGAGTCCAAGCAGGCGCGGAAGCGTCCTAGCAGTCGCGGAAGCGTCCAAGAAGTCGCGGAAGCGTCCAAGCAGACGCGGTAGCGTCCAAGCAGTCGCGGAAGCGTCCAAGCAGGCGCGGAAGCGTCCAAGCAGGCGGGGAAGCATGCAAGCAGGCGCGGAAGCGTCCAGGCAGGCGCGGAAGCGACCAAGCAGTCGCGGTAGCGTCCAAGCAGGCGCGGAAGAGTCCATGCAGGCGCGGATGCGTCCAAGCAGTCGCGGAAGCGTCCAAGCAGGCGGGGAAGCATGCAAGCAGGCGCGGAAGCGTCCAAGCAGGCGCGGAAACATCCAAGCAGGCGCGGCAGCATGCAAGAAGGCGCAGGAGAGTCCAAGCAGTCGCGGAAGCGTCCAAGCAGTCGCGGAAGCATGCAAGCAGGCGCGGAAGCGTCCAGGCAGGCGCGGAAGCGACCAAGCAGTCGCGATAGCGTCCAACCAGGCGCGGAAGCGTCCAAGCAGTCGCGGAAACGTCCAAGCAGGCGCGGAAGCATGCAAGAAGACGCAGAAGAGTCCAAGCAGGCGCGGAAGCGTCCAAGCAGGCGCGGTAGCGTCCAAGCAGTCGCGGAAGCGTCCAAGCAGGCGCGGAAGCGTCCAAGCAGGCGGGGAAGCATGCAAGCATGCGCGGAAGCATGCAAGAAGACGCAGAAGAGTCCCAGCAGGCGCGGAAGCGTCCAAGCAGTCGCGGAAGCGTCCAAGCAGGCGCGGTAGTGTCCAAGCAGTCGCGGCAGCGTCCAAGCAGGCGCGGTAGCGTCCAAGCAGTCGCGGAAGCGTCCAAGCAGGCGCGGAAGCGTCCAAGCAGGCGGGGAAGCATTCAAGCAGGCGCGGAAGCGTCCAGGCAGGCGCGGAAGCGACCAAGCAGTCGCGGTAGCGTCCAAGCAGGCGCGGAAGAGTCCATGCAGGCGCGGAAGCGTCCAAGCAGTCGCGGAAGCGTCCAAGCAGGCGGGGAAGCATGCAAGCAGGCGCGGAAGCGTCCAAGCAGGCGCGGAAACATCCAAGTAGGCGCGGCAGCATGCAAGAAGGCGCAGGAGAGTCCAAGCAGTCGCGGAAGCGTCCAAGCAGTCGCGGAAGCATGCAAGCAGGCACGGAAGCGTCCAGGCAGGCGCGGAAGCGACCAAGCAGTCGCGATAGCGTCCAACCAGGCGCGGAAGCGTCCAAGCAGTCGCGGAAACGTCCAAGCAGGCGCGGAAGCATGCAAGAAGACGCAGAAGAGTCCAAGCAGGCGCGGAAACGTCCAAGCAGGCGCGGTAGCGTCCAAGCAGTCGCGGAAGCGTCCAAGCAGGCGCGGAAGCGTCCAAGCAGGCGGGGAAGCATGCAAGCATGCGCGGAAGCATGCAAGAAGACGCAGAAGAGTCCAAGCAGGCGCGGAAGCGTCCAAGCAGTCGCGGAAGCGTCCAAGCAGGCGCGGTAGTGTCCAAGCAGTCGCGGCAGCGTCCAAGCAGGCGCGGTAGCGTCCAAGCAGTCGCGGAAGCGTCCAAGCAGGCGCGGAAGCGTCCAAGCAGGCGGGGAAGCATGCAAGCAGGCGCGGAAGCGTCCAGGCAGGCGCGGAAGCGACCAAGCAGTCGCGGTAGCGTCCAAGCAGGCGCGGAAGAGTCCATGCAGGCGTGGAAGCGTCCAAGCAGTCGCGGAAGCGTCCAAGCAGGCGGGGAAGCATGCAAGCAGCCGCGGAAGCGTCCAAGCAGGCGCGGCAGCATGCAAGAAGGCGCAGGAGAGTCCAAGCAGTCGCGGAAGCGTCCAAGCAGTCGCGGAAGCATGCAAGCAGGCGCGGAAGCGTCCAGGCAGGCGCGGAAGCGACCAAGCAGTCGCGGTAGCGTCCAACCAGGCGCGGAAGCGTCCAAGAAGTCGAGGAAGCGTCCAAGCAGGCGCGGCGGCGTCCAAGCAGTCGCGGAAGCGTCCAAGCAGGCGGGGAAGCATGCAAGCAGGCGCGGAAGCGTCCAAGCAGGCGCGGAAGCGTCCAAGCAGGCGCGGTAGCGTCCAATCAGGCGCGGAAACGTCCAAGCAGGCGCGGAAGCGTCCAAGCAGGCGGGGAAGCATGCAAGCAGGCGCGGAAGCGTCCAGGCAGGCGCGGAAGCGACCAAGCAGTCGCGGTAGCGTCCAAGCAGGCGCGGAAGAGTCCATGCAGGCGCGGAAGCGTCCAAGCAGTCGCGGAAGCGTCCAAGCAGGCGGGGAAGCATGCAAGCAGGCGCGGTATCGTCCAACCAGGCGCGGAAGCGTCCAAGCAGTCGCGGAAGCGTCCAAGCAGGCGCGGGAGCGTCCAAGCAGGCGCGGAAGCATGCAAGAAGGCGCAGAAGAGTCCAAGCAGGCGCAGAAGAGTCCAAGCAGGCGCGGAAGCGTCCAAGCAGTCGCGGAAGCGTCCAAGCAGGCGCGGAAGCATGCAAGATGACGCAGAAGAGTCCAAGCAGGCGCGGAAGCTTCCAAGCAGGCGCGGTAGCGGCCAAGCAGTCGCGGAAGCGTCCAATCAGTCGCGGAAGCATGCAAGAAGGCGCAGAAGAGTCCAAACAGGCGCAGAAGAGTCCAAGCAGGCGCGGAAGCGTCCAAGCAGGCGGGGAAGCATGCAAGCAGGCGCGGAAGCGTCCAAGCAGGCGCGGAAACGTCCAAGTAGGCGCGGCAGCATGCAAGAAGGCGCAGAAGAGTCCAAGCAGGCGCGGTAGCGTCCAAACAGGCGCGGAAGCGTCCAAGCAGTCGCGGAAGCGTCCAAGCAGGCGCGGTAGCGTCCAAGCAGGCGCGGAAACGTCCAAGCAGGCGCGGAAGCATGCAAGAAGGCGCAGAAGAGTCCAAGCAGGCGCGGAAGCGTCCAAGCAGGCGCGGAAATGTCCAAGCAGGCGCGGAAGCATGCAAGAAGGCGCAGAAGAGTCCAAGCAGGCGCGGAAGCGTCCAAGCAGTCGCGGAAGCGTCCAAGCAGGCGCGGTAGCGTCCAAGCAGTCGCGGAAGCGTCCAAGCAGGCGGGGAAGCATGCAAGAAGGCGCAGAAGAGACCAAGCAGGCGCGGAAGCGTCCAAGCAGTCGCGGAAGCGTCCAAGCAGGCGCGAAAGCGTCCAAGCAGTCGCGGAAGCGTTCAAGCAGGCGCGGTAGCGTCCAACCAGGCGCGGAAGCGTCCAAGCAGTCGCGGAAGCGTCCAAGCAGGCGCGGTAGCGTCCAAGCAGGCGCGGAAACGTCCAAGCAGGCGCGGAAGCATGCAAGAAGACGCAGAAGGGTCCAAGCAGGCGCGAAAGCGTCCAAGCAGTCGCGGAAGCGTTCAAGCAGGCGCGGTAGCGTCCAAGCAGTCGCGGAAGCCTCCAAGCAGGCGCGGTAGCGTCCAAGCTTGCGCGGAAACGTCCAAGCAGGCGCGGAAGCATGCAAGAAGGCGCAGAAGAGTCCAAGCAGGCGCGGAAGCGTCCAAGCAGTCGCGGAAGCGTCCAAGCAGGCGCGAAAGCGTCCAAGCAGTCGCGGAAGCGTTCAAGCAGGCGCGGTAGTGTCCAAGCAGTCGCGGAAGCCTCCAAGCAGGCGCGGTAGCGTCCAATCAGGCGCGGTAGCGTCCAAGCAGGCGCGGAAACGTCCAAGCAGTCGCGGAAGCATGCAAGAAGGCGCAGAAGAGTCCAAGCAGGCGCGGAAGCGTCCAAGCAGTCGCGGAAGCGTCCAAGCAGGCGCAGAAGAGTCCAAGCAGGCGCGGAAGCGTCCAAGTAGGCTCGGAAGCATGCAAGAAGGCGCAGAAGAGTTCAAGCAGCCGCGGAGGCGACCAAGCAGTCGCGGAAGCGTCCAAGCAGGCGCGGAAACGTCCAAGCAGGCGCGGAAGCGTCCAAGCAGTCGCGGAAGCATGCAAGAAGGCGCAGAAGAGTCCAAGCAGGCACGGTATCGTCCAACCAGGCGCGGAAGCGTCCAAGCAGTCGCGGAAGCGTCCAAGCAGGCGCGGGAGCGTCCAAGCAGGCGCGGAAGCATGCAAGAAGGCGCAGAAGAGTCCAAGCAGGCGCAGAAGAGTCCAAGCAGGCGCGGAAGCGTCCAAGCAGTCGCGGAAGCGTCCAAGCAGGCGCGGTAGCGTCCAAGCAGTCGCGGAAGCGTCCAAGCAGGCGGGGAAGCATGCAAGAAGGCGCAGAAGAGTCCAAGCAGGCGCGGAAGCGTCCAAGCAGTCGCCGAAGCGGCCAAGCAGGCACGGTAGCGTCCAAGCAGGCGCGGAAACGTCCAAGCAGGCGCGGAAGCATGCAAGAAGACGCAGAAGAGTCCAAGCAGGCGCGGAAGCGTCCAAGCAGGCGCGGAAGCATGCAAGAAGACGCAGAAGAGTCCAAGCAGGCGCGGAAGCGTCCAAGCAGGCGCAGAGGAGTCCAAGCAGGCGCAGAAGAGTCCAAGCAGGCGCGGAAGCGTCCAAGCAGTCGCGGTAGCGTCCAACCAGGCGCGGAAGCGTCCAAGAAGTCGCGGAAGCTTCCAAACAAGCGCGGAAGCATGCAAGAAGACGCAGAATAGTCCAAGCAGGCGCGGAAGCTTCCAAGCAGTCGCGGAAGCGTCCAAGCAGGCGCGGTAGCGTCCAAGCAGTCGCGGAAGAGTCCAACCAGGCGCGGAAGCGTCCAAGAAGACGCGGAAGCGTCCAAGCAGGCGGGGAAGCATGCAAGCAGGCGCGGAAGCGTCCAAGCAGGCGCGGAAACATCCAAGTAGGCGCGGCAGCATGCAAGAAGGCGCAGGAGAGTCCAAGCAGTCGCGGAAGCGTCCAAGCAGTCGCGGAAGCATGCAAGCAGGCACGGAAGCGTCCAGGCAGGCGCGGAAGCGACCAAGCAGTCGCGATAGCGTCCAACCAGGCGCGGAAGCGTCCAAGCAGTCGCGGAAACGTCCAAGCAGGCGCGGAAGCATGCAAGAAGACGCAGAAGAGTCCAAGCAGGCGCGGAAACGTCCAAGCAGGCGCGGTAGCGTCCAAGCAGTCGCGGAAGCGTCCAAGCAGCCGCGGAAGCGTCCAAGCAGGCGGGGAAGCATGCAAGCATGCGCGGAAGCATGCAAGAAGACGCAGAAGAGTCCAAGCAGGCGCGGAAGCGTCCAAGCAGTCGCGGAAGCGTCCAAGCAGGCGCGATAGTGTCCAAGCAGTCGCGGCAGCGTCCAAGCAGGCGCGGTAGCGTCCAAGCAGTCGCGGAAGCGTCCAAGCAGGCGCGGAAGCGTCCAAGCAGGCGGGGAAGCATGCAAGCAGGCGCGGAAGCGTCCAGGCAGGCGCGGAAGCGACCAAGCAGTCGCGGTAGCGTCCAAGCAGGCGCGGAAGAGTCCATGCAGGCGTGGAAGCGTCCAAGCAGTCGCGGAAGCGTCCAAGCAGGCGGGGAAGCATGCAAGCAGCCGCGGAAGCGTCCAAGCAGGCGCGGCAGCATGCAAGAAGGCGCAGGAGAGTCCAAGCAGTCGCGGAAGCGTCCAAGCAGTCGCGGAAGCATGCAAGCAGGCGCGGAAGCGTCCAGGCAGGCGCGGAAGCGACCAAGCAGTCGCGGTAGCGTCCAACCAGGCGCGGAAGCGTCCAAGAAGTCGAGGAAGCGTCCAAGCAGGCGCGGCGGCGTCCAAGCAGTCGCGGAAGCGTCCAAGCAGGCGGGGAAGCATGCAAGCAGGCGCGGAAGCGTCCAAGCAGGCGCGGAAGCGTCCAAGCAGGCGCGGTAGCGTCCAATCAGGCGCGGAAACGTCCAAGCAGGCGCGGAAGCGTCCAAGCAGGCGGGGAAGCATGCAAGAAGGCGCAGGAGAGTCCAAGCAGTCGCGGAAGCGTCCAAGCAGTCGCGGAAGCATGCAAGCAGGCGCGGAAGCGTCCAGGCAGGCGCGGAAGCGACCAAGCAGTCGCGATAGCGTCCAACCAGGCGCGGAAGCGTCCAAGCAGTCGCGGAAACGTCCAAGCAGGCGCGGAAGCATGCAAGAAGACGCAGAAGAGTCCAAGCAGGCGCGGAAGCGTCCAAGCAGGCGCGGTAGCGTCCAAGCAGTCGCGGAAGCGTCCAAGCAGGCGCGGAAGCGTCCAAGCAGGCGGGGAAGCATGCAAGCATGCGCGGAAGCATGCAAGAAGACGCAGAAGAGTCCCAGCAGGCGCGGAAGCGTCCAAGCAGTCGCGGAAGCGTCCAAGCAGGCGCGGTAGTGTCCAAGCAGTCGCGGCAGCGTCCAAGCAGGCGCGGTAGCGTCCAAGCAGTCGCGGAAGCGTCCAAGCAGGCGCGGAAGCGTCCAAGCAGGCGGGGAAGCATTCAAGCAGGCGCGGAAGCGTCCAGGCAGGCGCGGAAGCGACCAAGCAGTCGCGGTAGCGTCCAAGCAGGCGCGGAAGAGTCCATGCAGGCGCGGAAGCGTCCAAGCAGTCGCGGAAGCGTCCAAGCAGGCGCGGTAGTGTCCAAGCAGTCGCGGCAGCGTCCAAGCAGGCGCGGTAGCGTCCAAGCAGTCGCGGAAGCGTCCAAGCAGGCGCGGAAGCGTCCAAGCAGGCGCGGAAGCGTCCAAGCAGTCGCGGAAGCGTCCAAGCAGGCGCGGGAGCGTCCAAGCAGGCGCGGAAGCATGCAAGAAGGCGCAGAAGAGTCCAAGCAGGCGCAGAAGAGTCCAAGCAGGCGCGGAAGCGTCCAAGCAGTCGCGGAAGCGTCCAAGCAGGCGCGGAAGCATGCAAGATGACGCAGAAGAGTCCAAGCAGGCGCGGAAGCTTCCAAGCAGGCGCGGTAGCGGCCAAGCAGTCGCGGAAGCGTCCAATCAGTCGCGGAAGCATGCAAGAAGGCGCAGAAGAGTCCAAACAGGCGCAGAAGAGTCCAAGCAGGCGCGGAAGCGTCCAAGCAGGCGGGGAAGCATGCAAGCAGGCGCGGAAGCGTCCAAGCAGGCGCGGAAGCGTCCAAGCAGGCGCGGTAGCGTCCAAGCAGGCGCGGAAACGTCCAAGCAGGCGCGGAAGCATGCAAGAAGGCGCAGAAGAGTCCAAGCAGGCGCGGAAGCGTCCAAGCAGGCGCGGAAATGTCCAAGCAGGCGCGGAAGCATGCAAGAAGGCGCAGAAGAGTCCAAGCAGGCGCGGAAGCGTCCAAGCAGTCGCGGAAGCGTCCAAGCAGGCGCGGTAGCGTCCAAGCAGTCGCGGAAGCGTCCAAGCAGGCGGGGAAGCATGCAAGAAGGCGCAGAAGAGACCAAGCAGGCGCGGAAGCGTCCAAGCAGTCGCGGAAGCGTCCAAGCAGGCGCGAAAGCGTCCAAGCAGTCGCGGAAGCGTTCAAGCAGGCGCTGTAGCGTCCAACCAGGCGCGGAAGCGTCCAAGCAGTCGCGGAAGCGTCCAAGCAGGCGCGGTAGCGTCCAAGCAGGCGCGGAAACGTCCAAGCAGGCGCGGAAGCATGCAAGAAGACGCAGAAGGGTCCAAGCAGGCGCGAAAGCGTCCAAGCAGTCGCGGAAGCGTTCAAGCAGGCGCGGTAGCGTCCAAGCAGTCGCGGAAGCCTCCAAGCAGGCGCGGTAGCGTCCAAGCTTGCGCGGAAACGTCCAAGCAGGCGCGGAAGCATGCAAGAAGGCGCAGAAGAGTCCAAGCAGGCGCGGAAGCGTCCAAGCAGTCGCGGAAGCGTCCAAGCAGGCGCGAAAGCGTCCAAGCAGTCGCGGAAGCGTTCAAGCAGGCGCGGTAGTGTCCAAGCAGTCGCGGAAGCCTCCAAGCAGGCGCGGTAGCGTCCAATCAGGCGCGGTAGCGTCCAAGCAGGCGCGGAAACGTCCAAGCAGTCGCGGAAGCATGCAAGAAGGCGCAGAAGAGTCCAAGCAGGCGCGGAAGCGTCCAAGCAGTCGCGGAAGCGTCCAAGCAGGCGCGGAAACGTCCAAGCAGGCGCGGAAGCATGCAAGAAGGCGCAGAAGAGTCCAAGCAGGCGCGGAAGCGTCCAAGCAGGCGCGGAAATGTCCAAGGAGGCGCGGAAGCATGCAAGAAGGCGCAGAAGAGTCCAAGCAGGCGCGGAAGCGTCCAAGTAGGCTCGGAAGCATGCAAGAAGGCGCAGAAGAGTTCAAGCAGCCGCGGAGGCGACCAAGCAGTCGCGGAAGCGTCCAAGCAGGCGCGGAAACGTCCAAGCAGGCGCGGAAGCGTCCAAGCAGTCGCGGAAGCATGCAAGAAGGCGCAGAAGAGTCCAAGCAGGCACGGTATCGTCCAACCAGGCGCGGAAGCGTCCAAGCAGTCGCGGAAGCGTCCAAGCAGGCGCGGGAGCGTCCAAGCAGGCGCGGAAGCATGCAAGAAGGCGCAGAAGAGTCCAAGCAGGCGCAGAAGAGTCCAAGCAGGCGCGGAAGCGTCCAAGCAGTCGCGGAAGCGTCCAAGCAGGCGCGGTAGCGTCCAAGCAGTCGCGGAAGCGTCCAAGCAGGCGGGGAAGCATGCAAGAAGGCGCAGAAGAGTCCAAGCAGGCGCGGAAGCGTCCAAGCAGTCGCCGAAGCGGCCAAGCAGGCACGGTAGCGTCCAAGCAGGCGCGGAAACGTCCAAGCAGGCGCGGAAGCATGCAAGAAGACGCAGAAGAGTCCAAGCAGGCGCGGAAGCGTCCAAGCAGGCGCGGAAGCATGCAAGAAGACGCAGAAGAGTCCAAGCAGGCGCGGAAGCGTCCAAGCAGGCGCAGAAGAGTCCAAGCAGGCGCAGAAGAGTCCAAGCAGGCGCGGAAGCGTCCAAGCTGTCGCGGAAGCGTCCAAGCAGGCGCGGTAGCGTCCAAGCAGTCGCGGAAGAGTCCAAGCAGGCGGGGAAGCATGCACGCAGGCGCGGAAGCGTCCAAGCAGGCGCGGAAACGTCCAAGTAGGCGCGGCAGCATGCAAGAAGGCGCAGAAGAGTCCAAGCATGCGCGGAAGAGTCCAAGCAGGCGCGGAAGCGTCCAAGCAGTCGCGGAAGCGTCCAAGCAGGCGGGGAAGCATGCAAGCAGGCGCGGAAGCGTCCAAGCAGGCGCGGAAACATCCAAGTAGGCGCGGCAGCATGCAAGAAGGCGCAGGAGAGTCCAAGCAGTCGCGGAAGCGTCCAAGCAGTCGCGGAAGCATGCAAGCAGGCGCGGAAGCGTCCAGGCAGGCGAGGAAGCGACCAAGCAGTCGCGGTAGCGTCCAACCAGGCGCGGAAGCGTCCAAGAAGTCGCGGAAGCTTCCAAACAAGCGCGGAAGCATGCAAGAAGACGCAGAATAGTCCAAGCAGGCGCGGAAGCTTCCAAGCAGTCGCGGAAGCGTCCAAGCAGGCGCGGAAGCGTCCAAGCAGTCGCGGAAGCGTCCAAGAAGGCGCGGTAGCGTCCAAGCAGTCGCGGAAGCGTCCAAGCAGGCGCGGTAGTGTCCAAGCAGTCGCGGCAGCATGCAAGAAGGCGCAGAAGAGTTCAAGCAGGCGCGGAAGCGTCCTAGCAGTCGCGGAAGCGTCCAAGCAGGCGCGGTAGCGTCCAAGCTGGCGCGGAAATGTCCAAGCAGGCGCGGATGCGTCCAAGCAGTCGCGGAAGCGTCCAAGCAGGCGCGGAAGCATGCAAGAAGACGCAGAAGAGTCCAAGCAGGCGCGGAAGCGTCCAAGCAGGCGCGGTAGCGTCCAACCAGGCGCGGAAGAGTCCAAGAAGTCGCAGGAGCGTCCAAGCAGGCGCGGTAGCGTCCAACCAGGCGCGGAAGCGTCCAAGCAGGAGCGGAAGCATGCAAGCAGGCGCGGAAGCGTCCAAGCAGGCGCGGAAGCGTCCAAGCAGGCGGGGAAGAATGCAAGCAGGCGCGGAAGCGTCCAAGCAGTCGCGGAAGCGTCCAAGCAGGCGCGGTAGCGTCCAAGCAAGCGCGGAAGCGTCCAAGAAGGCGCGGAAGCATGCAAGAAGACGCAGAAGAGTCCAAGCAGGCGCGGAAGCGTCCAAGCAGTCGCGGAATCGTCCAAGCAGGCGCGGTAGTGTCCAAGAAGTCGCGGCAGCGTCCAAGCAGGCGCGGTAGCGTCCAAGCAGTCGCGGAAGCGTCCAAGCAGGCGCGGAAGCGTCCAAGCAGGCGGGGAAGCATGCAAGCAGGCGCGGAAGCGTCCAGGCAGGCGCGGAAGCGACCAAGCAGTCGCGGTAGCGTCCAAGCAGGCGCGGAAGAGTCCATGCAGGCGTGGAAGCGTCCAAGCAGTCGCGGAAGCGTCCAAGCAGGCGGGGAAGCATGCAAGCAGCCGCGGAAGCGTCCAAGCAGGCGCGGCAGCATGCAAGAAGGCGCAGGAGAGTCCAAGAAGGCGCGGAAGCATGCAAGCAGGCGCGGAAGCGTCCAGGCAGGCGCGGAAGCGACCAAGCAGTCGCGGTAGCGTCCAACCAGGCGCGGAAGCGTCCAAGAAGTCGAGGAAGCGTCCAAACAGGCGCGGAAGCATGCAAGAAGACGCAGGAGAGTCCAAGCAGTCGCGGAAGCGTCCAAGCAGTCGCGGAAGCATGCAAGCAGGCGCGGAAGCGTCCAGGCAGGCGCGGAAGCGACCAAGCAGTCGCGGTAGCGTCCAACCAGGCGCGGAAGCGTCCAAGAAGTCGAGGAAGCGTCCAAACAGGCGCGGAAGCATGCAAGAAGACGCAGAATAGTCCAAGCAGGCGCGGAAGCGTCCAAGCAGTCGCGGAAGCGTCCAAGCAGGCGCGGTAGCGTCCAAGCAGTCGCGGTAGTGTCCAAGCAGTCGCGGCAGCGTCCAAGCAGGCGCGGTAGCGTCCAAGCAGTCGCGGAAGCGTCCAAGCAGGCGCGGAAGCGTCCAAGCAGGCGGGGAAGCATGCAAGCAGGCGCGGAAGCGTCCAGGCAGGCGCGGAAGCGACCAAGCAGTCGCGGTAGCGTCCAAGCAGGCGCGGAAGAGTCCATGCAGGCGTGGAAGCGTCCAAGCAGTCGCGGAAGCGTCCAAGCAGGCGGGGAAGCATGCAAGCAGCCGCGGAAGCGTCCAAGCAGGCGCGGCAGCATGCAAGAAGGCGCAGGAGAGTCCAAGAAGGCGCGGAAGCATGCAAGCAGGCGCGGAAGCGTCCAGGCAGGCGCGGAAGCGACCAAGCAGTCGCGGTAGCGTCCAACCAGGCGCGGAAGCGTCCAAGAAGTCGAGGAAGCGTCCAAGCAGGCGCGGCGGCGTCCAAGCAGTCGCGGAAGCGTCCAAGCAGGCGGGGAAGCATGCAAGCAGGCGCGGAAGCGTCCAAGCAGGCGCGGAATCGTCCAAGCAAGCGCGGTAGCGTCCAATCAGGCGCGGAAACGTCCAAGTAGGCGCGGCAGCATGCAAGAAGGCGCAGAAGAGTCCAAGCAGGCGCGGAAGCTTCCAAGCAGTCGCGGAAGCGTCCAAGCAGGCGCGGTAGCGTCCAACCAGGCGCGGAAGCGTCCTAGCAGTCGCGGAAACGTCCAAGCAGGCGCGGAAGCATGCAAGAAGACGCAGAAGAGTCCAAGCAGGCGCGGAAGCGTCCAAGCAGGCGGGGAAGCATGCAAGCATGCGCGGAAGCATGCAAGAAGACGCAGAAGAGTCCAAGCAGGCGCGGAAGCGTCCAAGCAGTCGCGGAAGCGTCCAAGCAGGCGCGATAGTGTCCAAGCAGTCGCGGCAGCGTCCAAGCAGGCGCGGTAGCGTCCAAGCAGTCGCGGAAGCGTCCAAGCAGGCGCGGAAGCGTCCAAGCAGGCGGGGAAGCATGCAAGCAGGCGCGGAAGCGTCCAGGCAGGCGCGGAAGCGACCAAGCAGTCGCGGTAGCGTCCAAGCAGGCGCGGAAGAGTCCAAGCAGTCGCGGAAGCGTCCAAGCAGGCGCGGTAGTGTCCAAGCAGTCGCGGCAGCGTCCAAGCAGGCGCGGAAGCGTTCAAGCAGTCGCGGAAGCGTCCAAGCAGGCGGGGAAGCATGCAAGCAGGCGCGGAAGCGTCCAAGCAGGCGCGGAAACATCCAAGTAGGCGCGGCAGCATGCAAGAAGGCGCAGGAGAGTCCAAGCAGTCGCGGAAGCGTCCAAGCAGTCGCGGAAGCATGCAAGCAGGCGCGGAAGCGTCCAGGCAGGCGCGGAAGCGACCAAGCAGTCGCGATAGCGTCCAACCAGGCGCGGAAGCGTCCAAGCAGTCGCGGAAACGTCCAAGCAGGCGCGGAAGCATGCAAGAAGACGCAGAAGAGTCCAAGCAGGCGCGGAAGCGTCCAAGCAGGCGCGGTAGCGTCCAAGCAGTCGCGGAAGCGTCCAAGCAGGCGCGGAAGCGTCCAAGCAGGCGGGGAAGCATGCAAGCATGCGCGGAAGCATGCAAGAAGACGCAGAAGAGTCCAAGCAGGCGCGGAAGCGTCCAAGCAGTCGCGGAAGCGTCCAAGCAGGCGCGGTAGTGTCCAAGCAGTCGCGGCAGCGTCCAAGCAGGCGCGGTAGCGTCCAAGCAGTCGCGGAAGCGTCCAAGCAGGCGCGGAAGCGTCCAAGCAGGCGGGGAAGCATGCAAGCAGGCGCGGAAGCGTCCAGGCAGGCGCGGAAGCGACCAAGCAGTCGCGGTAGCGTCCAAGCAGGCGCGGAAACGTCCAAGTAGGCGCGGAAGCATGCAAGAAGGCCCGGAAGCGTCCAAGCAGGCGCGGTAGCGTCCAAGCAGGCCCGGAACCGTGCAAGCAGGCGCGAAAGCGTCCTAGCAGGCGCGGAAGCGTCCAAGCAGGCTCGGAACCGTGCAAGCAGGCGCGAAAGCGTCCTAGCAGGCGCGGAAGCATGCAAGCAGGCGCGGAAGCATGCAAGCAGGCGCGGAAGCGTCCAAGCAGCCGCGGAAGCGTCCAAGCAGCCGCGGAAGCGTCCAAGCAGGCGCGGAAGCGGCCAAGCAGGCGCGGAAGCGTCCAAGCAGGCGCGGAAGAGTCCAAGCAGGCGCGGAAGAGTTCTAGCCGGCGCGGAAGCATCCATACAGGCGCGGAAGCGTCCAAGCAGTCGCGGAAGCGTCCAAGCAGGCGCGGAAGCGTCCAAGCAGGCGCGTAAGCGTCCAAGCAGGCTCCGAAGCGTCCAAGCAGGCGCGGAAGCGTCCAAGCAGGCGCGGTAGCGTCCAAGCAGGCGCGGAAGCGTCCAAGCAGGCGCAGAACCGTGCAAGCAGGCGCGGAAGCGTCCAAGCAGGCGCGGAAGCGTCCAAGCAGTCGCGGAAGCGTCCAAGCAGGCGCGGAAGCGGCCAAGCAGGCGCGGAAGCGTCCAAGCAGGCGCGGAAGAGTCCAAGCAGGCGCGGAAGCGTCCAAGCAGGCGCGTAAGCGTCCAAGCAGGCGCGGAAGCGTCCAAACAGGCGCGGAAGCGTCCAAGCAGTCGCGGAAGCGTCCAAGCAGGCGCGAAAGAGTCCAAGCAGGCGCGGAAGCGTCCAAGAAGGCGCGGAAGCGCCCAAGCAGGCGCGGAAGCGTCCAAGCAGGCGCAGAACCGTGCAAGCAGGCGCGGAAGCGTCCAAGCAGGCGCGGAAGCGTCCAAACAGGCGCGGAAGCGTCCAAGCAGTCGCGGAAGCGTCCAAGCAGGCGCGAAAGAGTCCAAGCAGGCGCGGAAGCGTCCAAGAAGGCGCGGAAGCGCCCAAGCAGGCGCGGAAGCGTCCAAGCAGCCGCGATAGCGTCCAAGCAGCCGCGGAAGCGTCCAAGCAGGCGCGGAAGCGGCCAAGCAGGCGCGGAAGCATGCAAGCAGGCGCGGAAGCATGCAAGCAGGCGCGGAAGCGTCCAAGCAGGCGCGGTAGCGTCCAAGCAGGCTCGGAACCGTGCAAGCAGGCGCGGAAGCGTCCTAGCAGGCGCGGAAGCATGCAAGCAGGCGCGGAAGCATGCAAGAAGACGCAGAAGAGTCCAAGCAGGCGAGGAAGCGTCCGAGCAGGCGGGGAAACGTCCAAGTAGGCGCAGAAACATGCAAGAAGGCGCGAAAGCGTCCAAGCAGGCGCGGAAGCATCCAAGCAGGCGCGGAAGCATGCAAGAAGACGCAGAAGAGTCCAAACAGGCGCGGAAGAATGCAAGAAGACGCAGAATAGTCCAAGCAGGCGCGGAAGCGTACAAGCAGTCGCGGAAGCGTCCAAGCAGGCGCGGTAGCGTCCAAGCAGTCGCGGAAGAGTCCAAGCAGGCGCGGCAGCGTCCAAGCAGGCGCGGAAACGTCCAAGCAGGCGCGGAAGCATGCAAGAAGACGCAGAAGAGTCCAAGCAGGCGCGGAAGCGTCCAAGCAGGCGCGGAAACGTCCAAGTAGGCGCGGAAGCATGCAAGAAGGCCCGGAAGCGTCCAAGCAGGCGCGGTAGCGTCCAAGCAGTCCCGGAACCGTGCAAGCAGGCGCGAAAGCGTCCTAGCAGGCGCGGAAGCGTCCAAGCAGGCTCGGAACCGTGCAAGCAGGCGCGAAAGCGTCCTAGCAGGCGCGGAAGCATGCAAGCAGGCGCGGAAGCATGCAAGCAGGCGCGGAAGCGTCCAAGCAGGCGCGGTAGCGTCCAAGCAGGCTCGGAACCGTGCAAGCAGGCGCGGAAGCGTCCTAGCAGGCGCGGAAGCATGCAAGAAGACGCAGAAGAGTCCAAACAGGCGCGGAAGCGTCCAAGCAGGCGCGGTAGCGTCCAAGCAGGCGCGGAAGTGTCCAAGCAGGCGCGGAAACGTCCAAGTAGGCGCGGAAGCATGCAAGAAGGCGCAGAGGAGTCCAAGCAGGCGCGGAAGCGTCCAAGTAGGCGCGGAAGCATGCAAGAAGGCGCAGAAGAGTCCAAGCAGGCGCGGAAGCGTCCAAGCAGGCGGGAAAGCATGCACGCAGGCGCGGAAGCGTCCAGGCAGGCGCGAGAACGTCCAAGTAGGGGCGGAAGCATGCAAGAAGGCGCAGAAGAGTCCAAGCAGGCGCGGAAGCGTCCAAGCAGGCGCGGAAGCGTCCAAGCAGGCGCGGAAGCCTCCATATAGGCGCGAAAGCGTCCAATCAGGCGCGGAAGCGTCCAAGCAGGCGCGGAAACGTCCAAGTAGGCGCGGAAGCATGCAAGAAGGAGCAGAAGAGTCCAAGCAGGCGCGGAACCGTGCAAGAATGCGCGGAAGCGTCCAAGCAGGCGCGGTAGCGTCCAAGCAGGCGCGGAAGAGTCCAAGCAGGCGCAGAAAAGTCCAAGCAGGCGCGGAAGCATGCAAGAAGACGTAGAAGAGTCCAAGCAGGCGCGGAAGCGTCCAAGCAGTCGCGGAAGCGTCCAAGCAGGCGCGGTAGCGTCCAAGCAGGCGCGGAAGCGTGCAAGCAGTCGCGAAAGCGTCCAAGCAGGCGTGGTAGCGACCAACCAGGCGCGGAAGCGTCCGAGCAGGCGGGGAAGCATGCAAGCAGGCGCGGAAGCGTCCAAGCAGGCGCGGAAACGTCCAAGCAGGCGCGGCAGCATGCAAGAAGGCGCAGAAGAGTCCAAGCAGGCGCGGAAGCGTCCAAGCAGTCGCGAAAGCGTCCAAGCAGGCGGGGAAGCATGCAAGCAGGCGCGGAAGCGTCCAAGCAGGCGCGGAAACGTCCAAGTAGGCGCGGCAGCATGCAAGAAGGCGCAGAAGAGTCCAAGCAGGCGCGGTAGCGTCCAAACAGGCGCGGAAGCGTCCAAGCAGTCGCGGAAACGTCCAAGCAGGCGCGGTAGCGTCCAAGCAGGCGCGGAAACGTCCAAGCAGGCGCGGAAGCATGCAAGAAGGCGCAGAAGAGTCCAAGCATGCGCGGAAGCGTCCAAGCAGGCGCGGAAATGTCCAAGCAGGCGCGGAAGCATGCAAGAAGGCGCAGAAGAGTCCAAGCAGGCGCGGAAGCGTCCAAGCAGGCGTGGTAGCGTCCAAGCAGTCGCGGAAACGTCCAAGCAGGCGCGGAAGCTTCCAAGCAGGCGCGGTAGCGGCCAAGCAGTCGCGGAAGCGTCCAAGCAGGCGCGGGAGCGTCCAAGCAGGCGCGGAAGCATGCAAGAAGGCGCAGAAGAGTCCAAGCAGGCGCAGAAGAGTCCAAGCAGGCGCGGAAGCGTCCAAGCAGTCGCGGAAGCGTCCAAGCAGGCGCGGAAGCATGCAAGATGACGCAGAAGAGTCCAAGCAGGCGCGGAAGCTTCCAATCAGGCGCGGTAGCGGCCAAGCAGGCGCGGAAGCGTCCAAGCAGGCGCGGAAACGTCCAAGTAGGCGCGGCAGCATGCAAGAAGGCGCAGAAGAGTCCAAGCAGGCGCGGTAGCGTCCAAACAGGCGCGGAAGCGTCCAAGCAGTCGCGGAAGCGTCCAAGCAGGCGCGGTAGCGTCCAAGCAGGCGCGGAAACGTCCAAGCAGGCGCGGAAGCATGCAAGAAGGCGCAGAAGAGTCCAAGCAGGCGCGGAAGCGTCCAAGCAGGCGCGGAAATGTCCAAGCAGGCGCGGAAGCATGCAAGAAGGCGCAGAAGAGTCCAAGCAGGCGCGGAAGCGTCCAAGTAGGCTCGGAAGCATGCAAGAAGGCGCAGAAGAGTTCAAGCAGCCGCGGAGGCGACCAAGCAGTCGCGGAAGCGTCCAAGCAGGCGCGGAAACGTCCAAGCAGGCGCGGAAGCGTCCAAGCAGTCGCGGAAGCATGCAAGAAGGCGCAGAAGAGTCCAAGCAGGCACGGTATCGTCCAACCAGGCGCGGAAGCGTCCAAGCAGTCGCGGAAGCGTCCAAGCAGGCGCGGGAGCGTCCAAGCAGGCGCGGAAGCATGCAAGAAGGCGCAGAAGAGTCCAAGCAGGCGCAGAAGAGTCCAAGCAGGCGCGGAAGCGTCCAAGCAGTCGCGGAAGCGTCCAAGCAGGCGCGGTAGCGTCCAAGCAGGCGCGGAAACGTCCAAGCAGGCGCGGAAGCATGCAAGAAGGCGCAGAAGAGTCCAAGCAGGCGCGGAAGCGTCCAAGCAGGCGCGGAAATGTCCAAGCAGGCGCGGAAGCATGCAAGAAGGCGCAGAAGAGTCCAAGCAGGCGCGGAAGCGTCCAAGTAGGCTCGGAAGCATGCAAGAAGGCGCAGAAGAGTTCAAGCAGCCGCGGAGGCGACCAAGCAGTCGCGGAAGCGTCCAAGCAGGCGCGGAAACGTCCAAGCAGGCGCGGAAGCGTCCAAGCAGTCGCGGAAGCATGCAAGAAGGCGCAGAAGAGTCCAAGCAGGCACGGTATCGTCCAACCAGGCGCGGAAGCGTCCAAGCAGTCGCGGAAGCGTCCAAGCAGGCGCGGGAGCGTCCAAGCAGGCGCGGAAGCATGCAAGAAGGCGCAGAAGAGTCCAAGCAGGCGCAGAAGAGTCCAAGCAGGCGCGGAAGCGTCCAAGCAGTCGCGGAAGCGTCCAAGCAGGCGCGGTAGCGTCCAAGCAGTCGCGGAAGCGTCCAAGCAGGCGGGGAAGCATGCAAGAAGGCGCAGAAGAGTCCAAGCAGGCGCGGAAGCGTCCAAGCAGTCGCCGAAGCGGCCAAGCAGGCACGGTAGCGTCCAAGCAGGCGCGGAAACGTCCAAGCAGGCGCGGAAGCATGCAAGAAGACGCAGAAGAGTCCAAGCAGGCGCGGAAGCGTCCAAGCAGGCGCGGAAGCATGCAAGAAGACGCAGAAGAGTCCAAGCAGGCGCGGAAGCGTCCAAGCAGGCGCGGAAACGTCCAAGTAGGCGCGGCAGCATGCAAGAAGGCGCAGAAGGGTCCAAGCAGGCGCGGAAGCGTCCAAGCAGTCACGGAAGCGTCCAAGCAGGCGCGGGAGCGTCCAAGCAGGCGCGGAAGCATGCAAGAAGGCGCAGAAGAGTCCAAGCAGGCGCAGAAGAGTCCAAGCAGGCGCGGAAGCGTCCAAGCAGTCGCGGAAGCGTCCAAGCAGGCGCGGTAGCGTCCAAGCAGTCGCGGAAGAGTCCAAGCAGGCGGGGAAGCATGCAACAAGGCGCAGAAGAGTCCAAGCAGGCGCGGAAGCGTCCAAGCAGTCGCCGAAGCGGCCAAGCAGGCACGGTAGCGTCCAAGCAGGCGCGGAAACGTCCAAGCAGGCGCGGAAGCATGCAAGAAGACGCAGAAGAGTCCAAGCAGGCGCGGAAGCGTCCAAGCAGGCGCGGAAGCATGCAAGAAGACGCAGAAGAGTCCAAGCAGGCGCGGAAGCGTCCAAGCAGGCGCGGTAGCGTCCAAGCAATCGCGGAAGCGTCCAAGCAGGCGCGGAAGTGTCCAAGAAGGCGGGGAAGCATGCAAGCAGGCGCGGAAGCGTCCAAGCCGGCGCGGAAACGTCCAAGTAGGCGCGGCAGCATGCAAGAAGGCGCAGAAGAGTCCAAGCAGGCGCGGAAGCGTCCAAGCAGGCGCGGTAGCGTCCAAGAAGTCGCGGAAGCGTCCAAACAGGCGCGGAAGCATGCAAGAAGACGCAGAATAGTCCAAGCAGGCGCGGAAGCATCCAAGCAGTCGCGGAAGCGTCCAAGCAGGCGCGGTAGCGTCCAAGCAGTCGCGGAAGAGTCCAAGCAGGCGCGGCAGCGTCCAAGCAGGCGCGGTAGCGTCCAAGCAGGCGCGGAAACGTCCAAGCATGCGCGGAAGCATGCAAGAAGACGCAGAAGAGTCCAAGCAGGCGCGGAAGCGTCCAAGCAGGAGGGGAAGCATGCAAGCAGGCGCGGAACCGTCCAAGCAGGCGCGGAAGCGTCCAAGCAGGCGCGGTAGCGTCCAAGAAGTCGCGGAAGCGTCCAAACAGGCGCGGAAGCATGCAAGAAGACGCAGAATAGTCCAAGCAGGCGCGGAAGCATCCAAGCAGTCGCGGAAGCGTCCAAGCAGGCGCGGTAGCGTCCAAGCAGTCGCGGAAGAGTCCAAGCAGGTGCGGAAGCGTCCAAGCAGTCGCAGAAGCATGCAAGCAGGCGCGGAAGCGTCCAGGCAGGCGCGGAAGCGACCAAGCAGTCGCGGCAGCGTCCAACCAGGCGCGGAAGCGTCCAAGAAGTCGCGGAAGCGTCCAAACAGGCGCGGAAGCATGCAAGAAGACGCAGAATAGTCCAAGCAGGCGCGGAAGCGTCCAAGCAGTCGCGGAAGCGTCCAAGCAGGCGCGGTAGCGTCCAAGCAGTCGCGGAAGAGTCCAATTAGGCGCGGCAGCGTCCAAGCAGGCGCGGAAACGTCCAAGTAGGCGCGGAAGCATGCAAGAAGACGCAGAAGAGTCCAAGCAGGCGCGGAAGCGTCCAAGCAGGAGGGGAAGCATGCAAGCAGGCGCGGAAGCGTCCAAGCAGGCGCGGAAACGTCCAAGTAGGCGCGGAAGCATGCAAGAAGGCGCAGAAGAGTCCAAGCAGTCGCGGAAGCGTTCAAGCAGGCGCAGAACCGTGCAAGCAGGCGCGGAAGCGTCCAAGTAGGCGTGGAAGCATGCAAGAAGGCGCAGAAGTGTCCAAGCAGGCGCGGAAGCGTCCAAGCAGGCGCGGAAGCGTCCAAGCAGGCGCGGAAGCATCCATACTTGCGCGGATGCGTCCAAGCAGGAGCGGAAGCATCCAAGAAGACGCAGAAGAGTCCAAGCAGGCGCGGAAGCGTCCAAGCAGGCGGGGAAGCATGCAAGCAGGCGCGGAAGCGTCCAAGCAGGCGCGTAAGCATGCAAGCAGGCGCGGAAGCATCCAAGCAGGCGCGGAAAAGTCCAAGCAGGCGCGGAAAAGTCCAAGCATGCGCGGAAGCATGCAAGCAGGCGCGGTAGCGTCCAACCAGGCGCGGAAGCGTCCACGCAGTCGCGGAAGCGTCCAAGCAGGCGCGATAGCGTCCAAGCAGAAGCGGAAGCGTGTAAGAAGGCGCGGTAGCGTCCAATCAGGCGCGGAAACGTCCAAGCAGGCGCGGAAGCATGCAAGAAGGCGCAGAAGAGTCCAAGCAGGCGCGGAAGCGTCCGAGCAGGCGCGGAAATGTCCAAGCAGGCGCGGAAGCATGCAAGAAGGCGCAGAAGAGTCCAAGCAGGCGCGGAAGCGTCCAAGTAGGCTCGGAAGCATGCAAGAAGGCGCAGAAGAGTTCAAGCAGCCGCGGAGGCGACCAAGCAGTCGCGGAAGCGTCCAAGCAGGCGCGGAAACGTCCAAGCAGGCGCGGAAGCGTCCAAGCAGTCGCGGAAGCATGCAAGAAGGCGCAGAAGAGTCCAAGCAGGCGCGGTATCGTCCAACCAGGCGCGGAAGCGTCCAAGCAGTCGCGGAAGCGTCCAAGCAGGCGCGGGAGCGTCCAAGCAGGCGCGGAAGCATGCAAGAAGGCGCAGAATAGTCCAAGCAGGCGCGGAAGCATCCAAGCAGTCGCGGAAGCGTCCAAGCAGGCGCGGTAGCGTCCAAGCAGTCGCGGAAGAGTCCAAGCAGGTGCGGAAGCGTCCAAGCAGTCGCAGAAGCATGCAAGCAGGCGCGGAAGCGTCCAGGCAGGCGCGGAAGCGACCAAGCAGTCGCGGCAGCGTCCAACCAGGCGCGGAAGCGTCCAAGCAGAAGCGGAAGCGTGTAAGAAGGCGCGGTAGCGTCCAATCAGGCGCGGAAACGTCCAAGCAGGCGCGGAAGCATGCAAGAAGACGCAGAATAGTCCAAGCAGGCGCGGAAGCATCCAAGCAGTCGCGGAAGCGTCCAAGCAGGCGCGGTAGCGTCCAAGCAGTCGCGGAAGAGTCCAAGCAGGTGCGGAAGCGTCCAAGCAGTCGCAGAAGCATGCAAGCAGGCGCGGAAGCGTCCAGGCAGGCGCGGAAGCGACCAAGCAGTCGCGGCAGCGTCCAACCAGGCGCGGAAGCGTCCAAGAAGTCGCGGAAGCGTCCAAACAGGCGCGGAAGCATGCAAGAAGACGCAGAATAGTCCAAGCAGGCGCGGAAGCGTCCAAGCAGTCGCGGAAGCGTCCAAGCAGGCGCGGTAGCGTCCAAGCAGTCGCGGAAGAGTCCAATTAGGCGCGGCAGCGTCCAAGCAGGCGCGGAAACGTCCAAGTAGGCGCGGAAGCATGCAAGAAGACGCAGAAGAGTCCAAGCAGGCGCGGAAGCGTCCAAGCAGGAGGGGAAGCATGCAAGCAGGCGCGGAAGCGTCCAAGCAGGCGCGGAAACGTCCAAGTAGGCGCGGAAGCATGCAAGAAGGCGCAGAAGAGTCCAAGCAGTCGCGGAAGCGTTCAAGCAGGCGCAGAACCGTGCAAGCAGGCGCGGAAGCGTCCAAGTAGGCGTGGAAGCATGCAAGAAGGCGCAGAAGTGTCCAAGCAGGCGCGGAAGCGTCCAAGCAGGCGCGGAAGCGTCCAAGCAGGCGCGGAAGCATCCATACTTGCGCGGATGCGTCCAAGCAGGAGCGGAAGCATCCAAGAAGACGCAGAAGAGTCCAAGCAGGCGCGGAAGCGTCCAAGCAGGCGGGGAAGCATGCAAGCAGGCGCGGAAGCGTCCAAGCAGGCGCGTAAGCATGCAAGCAGGCGCGGAAGCATCCAAGCAGGCGCGGAAAAGTCCAAGCAGGCGCGGAAAAGTCCAAGCATGCGCGGAAGCATGCAAGCAGGCGCGGTAGCGTCCAACCAGGCGCGGAAGCGTCCACGCAGTCGCGGAAGCGTCCAAGCAGGCGCGATAGCGTCCAAGCAGAAGCGGAAGCGTGTAAGAAGGCGCGGTAGCGTCCAATCAGGCGCGGAAACGTCCAAGCAGGCGCGGAAGCATGCAAGAAGGCGCAGAAGAGTCCAAGCAGGCGCGGAAGCGTCCGAGCAGGCGCGGAAATGTCCAAGCAGGCGCGGAAGCATGCAAGAAGGCGCAGAAGAGTCCAAGCAGGCGCGGAAGCGTCCAAGTAGGCTCGGAAGCATGCAAGAAGGCGCAGAAGAGTTCAAGCAGCCGCGGAGGCGACCAAGCAGTCGCGGAAGCGTCCAAGCAGGCGCGGAAACGTCCAAGCAGGCGCGGAAGCGTCCAAACAGTCGCGGAAGCATGCAAGAAGGCGCAGAAGAGTCCAAGCAGGCGCGGTATCGTCCAACCAGGCGCGGAAGCGTCCAAGCAGTCGCGGAAGCGTCCAAGCAGGCGCGGGAGCGTCCAAGCAGGCGCGGAAGCATGCAAGAAGGCGCAGAAGAGTCCAAGCAGGCGCAGAAGAGTCCAAGCAGGCGCGGAAGCGTCCAAGCAGTCGCGGAAGCGTCCAAGCAGGCGCGGAAGCATGCAAGATGACGCAGAAGAGTCCAAGCAGGCGCGGAAGCTTCCAAGCAGGCGCGGTAGCGGCCAAGCAGTCGCGGAAGCGTCCAATCAGTCGCGGAAGCATGCAAGAAGGCGCAGAAGAGTCCAAACAGGCGCAGAAGAGTCCAAGCAGGCGCGGAAGCATCCAAGCAGGCGGGGAAGCATGCAAGCAGGCGCGGAAACGTCCAAGCAGGCGCGGAAACGTCCAAGTAGGCGCGGCAGCATGCAAGAAGGCGCAGAAGAGTCCAAGCAGGCGCGATAGCGTCCAACCAGGCGCGGTAGCGTCCAGGCAGTCGCGGAAGCGTCCAAGCAGGCGCGGTAGCGTCCAAGCAGGCGCGGAAACGTCCAAGCAGGCGCGGAAGCATGCAAGAAGGCGCAGAAGAGTCCAAGCAGGCGCGGAAGCGTCCGAGCAGGCGCGGAAATGTCCAAGCAGGCGCGGAAGCATGCAAGAAGGCGCAGAAGAGTCCAAGCAGGCGCGGAAGCGTCCAAGTAGGCTCGGAAGCATGCAAGAAGGCGCAGAAGAGTTCAAGCAGCCGCGGAGGCGTCCAATCAGTCGCGGAAGCATGCAAGAAGGCGCAGAAGAGTCCAAACAGTCGCGGAAGCGTCCAAGCAGGCGCGGGAGCGTCCAAGCAGGCGCGGAAGCATGCAAGAAGGCGCAGAAGAGTCCAAGCAGGCGCAGAAGAGTCCAAGCAGGCGCGGAAGCGTCCAAGCAGTCGCGGAAGCGTCCAAGCAGGCGCGGTAGCGTCCAAGCAGTCGCGGAAGCGTCCAAGCAGGCGGGGAAGCATGCAAGAAGGCGCAGAAGAGTCCAAGCAGGCGCGGAAGCGTCCAAGCAGTCGCCGAAGCGGCCAAGCAGGCACGGTAGCGTCCAAGCAGGCGCGGAAACTTCCAAGCAGGCGCGGAAGCATGCAAGAAGACGCAGAAGAGTCCAAGCAGGCGCGGAAGCGTCCAAGCAGGCGCGGAAGCATGCAAGAAGACGCAGAAGAGTCCAAGCAGGCGCGGAAGCGTCCAAGCAGGCGCGGAAACGTCCAAGTAGGCGCGGCAGCATGCAAGAAGGCGCAGAAGGGTCTAAGCAGGCGCGGAAGCGTCCAAGCAGTCACGGAAGCGTCCAAGCAGGCGCGGGAGCGTCCAAGCAGGCGCGGAAGCATGCAAGAAGGCGCAGAAGAGTCCAAGCAGGCGCAGAAGAGTCCAAGCAGGCGCGGAAGCGTCCAAGCAGTCGCCGAAGCGGCCAAGCAGGCACGGTAGCGTCCAAGCAGGCGCGGAAACGTCCAAGCAGGCGCGGAAGCATGCAAGAAGACGCAGAAGAGTCCAAGCAGGCGCGGAAGCGTCCAAGCAGGCGCGGAAGCATGCAAGAAGACGCAGAAGAGTCCAAGCAGGCGCGGAAGCGTCCAAGCAGGCGCGGAAACGTCCAAGTAGGCGCGGCAGCATGCAAGAAGGCGCAGAAGGGTCCAAGCAGTCGCGGAAGCGTCCAATCAGTCGCGGAAGCATGCAAGAAGGCGCAGAAGAGTCCAAACAGGCGCAGAAGAGTCCAAGCAGGCGCGGAAGCATCCAAGCAGGCGGGGAAGCATGCAAGCAGGCGCGGAAGCGTCCAAGCAGGCGCGGAAACGTCCAAGTAGGCGCGGCAGCATGCAAGAAGGCGCAGAAGAGTCCAAGCAGGCGCGATAGCGTCCAACCAGGCGCGGTAGCGTCCAAGCAGTCGCGGAAGCGTCCAAGCAGGCGCGGTAGCGTCCAAGCAGGCGCGGAAACGTCCAAGCAGGCGCGGAAGCATGCAAGAAGGCGCAGAAGAGTCCAAGCAGGCGCGGAAGCGTCCGAGCAGGCGCGGAAATGTCCAAGCAGGCGCGGAAGCATGCAAGAAGGCGCAGAATAGTCCAAGCAGGCGCGGAAGCGTCCAAGTAGGCTCGGAAGCATGCAAGAAGGCGCAGAAGAGTTCAAGCAGCCGCGGAGGCGACCAAGCAGTCGCGGAAGCGTCCAAGCAGGCGCGGAAACGTCCAAGCAGGCGCGGAAGCGTCCAAGCAGTCGCGGAAGCATGCAAGAAGGCGCAGAAGAGTCCAAGCAGACGCGGTATCGTCCAACCAGGCGCGGAAGCGTCCAAGCAGTCGCGGAAGCGTCCAAGCAGGCGCGGGAGCGTCCAAGCAGGCGCGGAAGCATGCAAGAAGGCGCAGAAGAGTCCAAGCAGGCGCAGAAGAGTCCAAGCAGGCGCGGAAGCGTCCAAGCAGTCGCGGAAGCGTCCAAGCAGGCGCGGAAGCATGCAAGATGACGCAGAAGAGTCCAAGCAGGCGCGGAAGCTTCCAATCAGGCGCGGTAGCGGCCAAGCAGTCGCGGAAGCGTCCAATCAGTCGCGGAAGCATGCAAGAAGGCGCAGATGAGTCCAAACAGGCGCAGAAGAGTCCAAGCAGGCGCGGAAGCGTCCAAGCAGGCGGGGAAGCATGCAAGCAGGCGCGGAAGCGTCCAAGCAGGCGCGGAAACGTCCAAGTAGGCGCGGCAGCATGCAAGAAGGCGCAGAAGAGTCCAAGCAGGCGCGGTTGCGTCCAAACAGGCGCGGAAGCGTCCAAGCAGTCGCGGAAGCGTCCAAGCAGGCGCGGTAGCGTCCAAGCAGGCGCGGAAACGTCCAAGCAGGCGCGGAAGCATGCAAGAAGGCGCAGAAGAGTCCAAGCAGGCGCGGAAGCGTCCAAGCAGGCGCGGAAATGTCCAAGCAGGCGCGGAAGCATGCAAGAAGGCGCAGAAGAGTCCAAGCAGTCGCGGAAGCGTCCAAGCAGGCGCGGAAACGTCCAAGCAGGCGCGGAAGCGTCCAAGCAGTCGCGGAAGCATGCAAGAAGGCGCAGAAGAGTCCAAGCAGGCACGGTATCGTCCAACCAGGCGCGGAAGCGTCCAAGCAGTCGCGGAAGCGTCCAAGCAGGCGCGGGAGCGTCCAAGCAGGCGCGGAAGCATGCAAGAAGGCGCAGAAGAGTCCAAGCAGGCGCAGAAGAGTCCAAGCAGGCGCGGAAGCGTCCAAGCAGTCGCGGAAGCGTCCAAGCAGGCGCGGTAGCGTCCAAGCAGTCGCGGTAGCGTCCAAGCAGGCGGGGAAGCATGCAAGAAGGCGCAGAAGAGTCCAAGCAGGCGCGGAAGCGTCCAAGCAGTCGCCGAAGCGGCGAAGCAGGCACGGGAGCGTCCAAGCAGGCGCGGAAACGTCCAAGCAGGCGCGGAAGCATGCAAGAAGACGCAGAAGAGTCCAAGCAGGCGCGGAAGCGTCCAAGCAGGCGCGGGAGCGTCCAAGCAGGCGCGGAAGCATGCAAGAAGGCGCAGAAGAGTCCAAGCAGGCGCAGAAGAGTCCAAGCAGGCGCGGAAGCGTCCAAGCAGGCGCGGTAGCGTCCAAGAAGTCGCGGAAGCGTCCAAACAGGCGCGGAAGCATGCAAGAAGACGCAGAATAGTCCAAGCAGGCGCGGAAGCATCCAAGCAGTCGCGGAAGCGTCCAAGCAGGCGCGGTAGCGTCCAAGCAGTCGCGGAAGAGTCCAAGCAGGCGCGGCAGCGTCCAAGCAGGCGCGGTAGCGTCCAAGCAGGCGCGGAAACGTCCAAGCATGCGCGGAAGCATGCAAGAAGACGCAGAAGAGTCCAAGCAGGCGCGGAAGCGTCCAAGCAGGAGGGGAAGCATGCAAGCAGGCGCGGAACCGTCCAAGCAGGCGCGGAAGCGTCCAAGCAGGCGCGGTAGCGTCCAAGAAGTCGCGGAAGCGTCCAAACAGGCGCGGAAGCATGCAAGAAGACGCAGAATAGTCCAAGCAGGCGCGGAAGCATCCAAGCAGTCGCGGAAGCGTCCAAGCAGGCGCGGTAGCGTCCAAGCAGTCGCGGAAGAGTCCAAGCAGGTGCGGAAGCGTCCAAGCAGTCGCAGAAGCATGCAAGCAGGCGCGGAAGCGTCCAGGCAGGCGCGGAAGCGACCAAGCAGTCGCGGCAGCGTCCAACCAGGCGCGGAAGCGTCCAAGAAGTCGCGGAAGCGTCCAAACAGGCGCGGAAGCATGCAAGAAGACGCAGAATAGTCCAAGCAGGCGCGGAAGCGTCCAAGCAGTCGCGGAAGCGTCCAAGCAGGCGCGGTAGCGTCCAAGCAGTCGCGGAAGAGTCCAATTAGGCGCGGCAGCGTCCAAGCAGGCGCGGAAACGTCCAAGTAGGCGCGGAAGCATGCAAGAAGACGCAGAAGAGTCCAAGCAGGCGCGGAAGCGTCCAAGCAGGAGGGGAAGCATGCAAGCAGGCGCGGAAGCGTCCAAGCAGGCGCGGAAACGTCCAAGTAGGCGCGGAAGCATGCAAGAAGGCGCAGAAGAGTCCAAGCAGTCGCGGAAGCGTTCAAGCAGGCGCAGAACCGTGCAAGCAGGCGCGGAAGCGTCCAAGTAGGCGTGGAAGCATGCAAGAAGGCGCAGAAGTGTCCAAGCAGGCGCGGAAGCGTCCAAGCAGGCGCGGAAGCGTCCAAGCAGGCGCGGAAGCATCCATACTTGCGCGGATGCGTCCAAGCAGGAGCGGAAGCATCCAAGAAGACGCAGAAGAGTCCAAGCAGGCGCGGAAGCGTCCAAGCAGGCGGGGAAGCATGCAAGCAGGCGCGGAAGCGTCCAAGCAGGCGCGTAAGCATGCAAGCAGGCGCGGAAGCATCCAAGCAGGCGCGGAAAAGTCCAACCAGGCGCGGAAGCGTCCACGCAGTCGCGGAAGCGTCCAAGCAGGCGCGATAGCGTCCAAGCAGAAGCGGAAGCGTGTAAGAAGGCGCGGTAGCGTCCAATCAGGCGCGGAAACGTCCAAGCAGGCGCGGAAGCATGCAAGAAGGCGCAGAAGAGTCCAAGCAGGCGCGGAAGCGTCCGAGCAGGCGCGGAAATGTCCAAGCAGGCGCGGAAGCATGCAAGAAGGCGCAGAAGAGTCCAAGCAGGCGCGGAAGCGTCCAAGTAGGCTCGGAAGCATGCAAGAAGGCGCAGAAGGGTTCAAGCAGCCGCGGAGGCGACCAAGCAGTCGCGGAAGCGTCCAAGCAGGCGCGGAAACGTCCAAGCAGGCGCGGAAGCGTCCAAGCAGTCGCGGAAGCATGCAAGAAGGCGCAGAAGAGTCCAAGCAGGCGCGGTATCGTCCAACCAGGCGCGGAAGCGTCCAAGCAGTCGCGGAAGCGTCCAAGCAGGCGCGGGAGCGTCCAAGCAGGCGCGGAAGCATGCAAGAAGGCGCAGAAGAGTCCAAGCAGGCGCAGAAGAGTCCAAGCAGGCGCGGAAGCGTCCAAGCAGTCGCGGAAGCGTCCAAGCAGGCGCGGAAGCATGCAAGATGACGCAGAAGAGTCCAAGCAGGCGCGGAAGCGTCCAAGCAGGCGCGGAAATGTCCAAGCAGGCGCGGAAGCATGCAAGAAGGCGCAGAAGAGTCCAAGCAGGCGCGGAAGCGTCCAAGTAGGCTCGGAAGCATGCAAGAAGGCGCAGAAGAGTTCAAGCAGCCGCGGAGGCGACCAAGCAGTCGCGGAAGCGTCCAAGCAGGCGCGGAAACGTCCAAGCAGGCGCGGAAGCGTCCAAGCAGTCGCGGAAGCATGCAAGAAGGCGCAGAAGAGTCCAAGCAGGCACGGTATCGTCCAACCAGGCGCGGAAGCGTCCAAGCAGTCGCGGAAGCGTCCAAGCAGGCGCGGGAGCGTCCAAGCAGGCGCGGAAGCATGCAAGAAGGCGCAGAAGAGTCCAAGCAGGCGCAGAAGAGTCCAAGCAGGCGCGGAAGCGTCCAAGCAGTCGCGGAAGCGTCCAAGCAGGCGCGGTAGCGTCCAAGCAGTCGCGGAAGCGTCCAAGCAGGCGGGGAAGCATGCAAGAAGGCGCAGAAGAGTCCAAGCAGGCGCGGAAGCGTCCAAGCAGTCGCCGAAGCGGCCAAGCAGGCACGGTAGCGTCCAAGCAGGCGCGGAAACGTCCAAGCAGGCGCGGAAGCATGCAAGAAGACGCAGAAGAGTCCAAGCAGGCGCGGAAGCGTCCAAGCAGGCGCGGAAGCATGCAAGAAGACGCAGAAGAGTCCAAGCAGGCGCGGAAGCGTCCAAGCAGGCGCAGAAGAGTCCAAGCAGGCGCAGAAGAGTCCAAGCAGGCGCGGAAGCGTCCAAGCAGTCGCGGAAGCGTCCAAGCAGGCGCGGTAGCGTCCAAGCAGTCGCGGAAGAGTCCAAGCAGGCGGGGAAGCATGCAAGAAGGCGCAGAAGAGTCCAAGCAGGCGCGGAAGCGTCCAAGCAGTCGCCGAAGCGGCCAAGCAGGCACGGTAGCGTCCAAGCAGGCGCGGAAACGTCCAAGCAGGCGCGGAAGCATGCAAGAAGACGCAGAAGAGTCCAAGCAGGCGCGGAAGCGTCCAAGCAGGCGCGGAAGCATGCAAGAAGACGCAGAAGAGTCCAAGCAGGCGCGGAAGCGTCCAAGCAGGCGCGGTAGCGTCCAAGCAATCGCGGAAGCGTCCAAGCAGGCGCGGAAGTGTCCAAGCAGGCGGGGAAGCATGCAAGCAGGCGCGGAAGCGTCCAAGCAGGCGCGGAAACGTCCAAGTAGGCGCGGCAGCATGCAAGAAGGCGCAGAAGAGTCCAAGCAGGCGCGGAAGCGTCCAAGCAGGCGCGGTAGCGTCCAAGAAGTCGCGGAAGCGTCCAAACAGGCGCGGAAGCATGCAAGAAGACGCAGAATAGTCCAAGCAGGCGCGGAAGCATCCAAGCAGTCGCGGAAGCGTCCAAGCAGGCGCGGTAGCGTCCAAGCAGTCGCGGAAGAGTCCAAGCAGGCGCGGCAGCGTCCAAGCAGGCGCGGTAGCGTCCAAGCAGGCGCGGAAAAGTCCAAGCATGCGCGGAAGCATGCAAGAAGACGCAGAAGAGTCCAAGCAGGCGCGGAAGCGTCCAAGCAGGAGGGGAAGCATGCAAGCAGGCGCGGAACCGTCCAAGCAGGCGCGGAAACGTCCAAGTAGGCGCGGAAGCATGCAAGAAGGCGCAGAAGAGTCCAAGCAGGCGCGGAAGCGTCCAAGCAGCCGCAGAAGCGTCCAAGCAGGCGCGGTAGCGTCCAACCAGGCGCGGAAGCGTCCAAGCAGTCGCGGAAGCGCCCAAGCAGGCGCGGTAGAGTCCAAGCAGGCGCGGAAACGTCCAAGCAGGCGCGGAAGCATGCAAGAAGGCGCAGAAGAGTCCAAGCAGGCGCGGAAGCGTCCAAGCAGTCGCGGAAGCGTCCAAGCAGGCGCGGAAGCGTCCAAGCAGTCGCGGAAGCGTCCAAGCAGGCGCGGTAGCGTCCAAGCAGGCGCGGTAGCGTCCAACCAGGCGCGGTAGCGTCCAAGCAGGCGCGGAATCGTCCAAGCAGGCGCGGAAGCATGCAAGAAGGCGCGGAAGCGTCCAAGCAGGCGCGGTAGCGTCCAAGCAGGCGCGGAAACGTCCAAGCAGGCGCGGTAGCGTCCAAGCAATCGCGGAAGCGTCCAAGCAGGCGCGGAAGTGTCCAAGCAGGCGGGGAAGCATGCAAGCAGGCGCGGAAGCGTCCAAGCAGGCGGGGAAGCATGCAAGCAGGCGCGGAAGCGTCCAAGCAGGCGCGGAAACGTCCAAATAGGCGCGGCAGCATGCAAGAAGGCGCAGAAGCGTCCAAGCAGGCGCGGTAGCGTCCAAGCAGGCGCGGAAACGTCCAAGCAGGCGCGGTAGCGTCCAAGCAGGCGCGGAAACGTCCAAGCAGGCGCGGTAGCGTCCAAGCAATCGCGGAAGCGTCCAAGCAGGCGCGGAAGTGTCCAAGCAGGCGGGGAAGCATGCAAGCAGGCGCGGAAGCGTCCAAGCAGGCGCGGAAACGTCCAAATAGGCGCGGCAGCATGCAAGAAGGCGCAGAAGAGTCCAAGCAGCCGCGGAAGCGTCCAAGCAGGCGCGGAAGCGTCCAAGCAGGAGGGGAAGCATGCGAGCAGACGCGGAAGCGTCCAAGCAGGCGCAGAAGCGTCCATGCAGTCGCGGAAGCGTCCAAGCAGGCGCGGTAGCGTCCAAGCAGGCGCGGTAGCGTCCAAGCAGGCGCGGAAACGTCCAAGCAGGCGCGGAAGCATGCAAGAAGGCGCAGAAGAGTTCAAGCAGGCGCGGAAACGTCCAAGCAGGCGGGGAAGCATGCAAGCAGGCGCGGAAGCGTTCAAGCAGGCGCGGAAACGTCCTAGCAGGTGCGGTAGCGTCCAAGCAGGCGCGGAAACGTCCAAGCAGGCGCGGAAACGTCCAAGCAGGCGCGGTAGCGTCCAACCAGGCGCGGAAGCGTCCAAGCAGGCGCGGTAGCGTCCAAGCAGGCGCGGTAGCGTCCAAGCAGGCGCGGAAACGTCCAAGCAGGCGCGGAAGCATGCAAGCAGGCGCGGAAACGTCCAAGCAGGCGCGGAAGCATGCAAGAAGACGCAGAAGAGTCCAAGCAGGCGCGGAAGCGTCCAAGCAGTCGCGGAAGCGTCCAAGCAGGCGCGGTAGCGTCCAAGCAGTCGCGGTAGCGTCCAACCAGGCGCGGAAGCGTCCAAGCAGGCGCGGTAGCGTCCAAGCAGGCGCGGTAGCGTCCAACAAGGCGCGGAAGAGTCCAAGAAGTCGCGGTAGCGTCCAAGCAGGCGCGGTAGCGTCCAAGCAGGCGCGGAAACGTCCAAGCAGGCGCGGAAGCATGCAAGCAGGCGCGGAAACGTCCAAGCAGGCGCGGAAGCATGCAAGAAGGCGCAGAAGAGTCCAAGCAGGCGCGGAAGCGTCCTAGCAGTCGCGGAAGAGTCCAAGAAGGCGCGATAGCGTCCAAGCAGTCGCGGAAGCGTCCAAGCAGGCGCGGAAGCGTCCAAGCAGTCGCGGAAGCGTCCAAGCAGGCGCGGTAGTGTCCAAGCAGTCGCGGCAGCGTCCAAGCAGGCGCGGTAGCGTCCAAGCAGTCGCGGAAGCATGCAAGATGGCGCAGAAGAGTCCAAGCAGGCGCGGAAGCGTCCAAGCAGTCGCAGAAGCGTCCAAGCAGGCGCGGTAGCGTCCAACAAGGCGCGGAAGAGTCCAAGAAGTCGCGGAAGCGTTCAAACAGGCGCGGCAGCGTCCAAGCAGGCGCGGAAACGTCCAAGCAGGCGCGGAAGCATGCAAGAAGACGCAGAAGAGTCCAAGCAGGCGCGGAAGCGTCCAAGCAGGAGGGGAAGCATGCAAGCAGGCGCGGAAGCGTCCAAGCAGGCGCGGAAACGTCCAAGTAGGCGCGGCAGCATGCAAGAAGGCGCAGAAGAGTCCAAGCAGGCGCGGAAGCGTCCAAGCAGTCGCAGAAGCATGCAAGCAGGCGCGGAAGCGTCCAGGCAGGCGCGGAAGCGACCAAGCAGTCGCGGTAGCGTCCAACAAGGCGCGGAAGCGTCCAAGAAGTCGCGGAAGCGTCCAAACAGGCGCGGAAGCATGCAAGAAGACGCAGAATAGTCCAAGCAGGCGCGGAAGCGTCCAAGCAGTCGCGGAAGCGTCCAAGCAGGCGCGGTAGCGTCCAAGCAGTCGCGGAAGAGTCCAATTAGGCGCGGCAGCGTCCAAGCAGGCGCGGAAACGTCCAAGTAGGCGCGGAAGCATGCAAGAAGACGCAGAAGAGTCCAAGCAGGCGCGGAAGCGTCCAAGCAGGAGGGGAAGCATGCAAGCAGGCGCGGAAGCGTCCAAGCAGGCGCGGAAACGTCCAAGCAGGCGCGGAAGCATGCAAGAAGGCGCAGAAGAGTCCAAGCAGGCGCGGAAGCGTCCAAGCAGTCGCGGAAGCGTCCAAGCAGGTGCGGTAGCGTCCAAGCAGGCGCGGAAACGTCCAAGTAGGCGCGGAAGCATGCAAGAAGGCGCGGAAGCGTCCAAGCAGGCGCGGTAGCGTCCAACCAGGCGCGGAAGCGTCCACGCAGTCGCGGAAGCGTCCAAGCAGGCGCGGAAACGTCCAAGCAGGCGCGGAAGCATGCAAGAAGACGCAGAAGAGTCGAAGCAGGCGCGGAAGCGTCCAAGCAGTCGCGGAAGCGTCCAAGCAGGCGCGGAAGCGTCCAAGCAGGCGCGGTAGCGTCCAAGCAGTCGCGGAAGAGTCCAAGCAGGCGGGGAAGCATGCAAGAAGGCGCAGAAGAGTCCAAGCAGGCGCGGAAGCGTCCAAGCAGTCGCCGAAGCGGCCAAGCAGGCACGGTAGCGTCCAAGCAGGCGCGGAAACGTCCAAGCAGGCGCGGAAGCATGCAAGAAGACGCAGAAGAGTCCAAGCAGGCGCGGAAGCGTCCAAGCAGGCGCGGAAGCATGCAAGAAGACGCAGAAGAGTCCAAGCAGTCGCGGAAGCGTCCAAGCAGGCGCGGAAGCGTCCAAGCAGGCGGGGAAGCATGCAAGCAGGCGCGGAAACGTCCAAGCATGCGCGGAAGAGTCCAAGCAAGCGCGGAAGCGTCCAAGCAGGCGAGGAAGCGTCCAAGCAGGCGCGGAAGCGTCCAAGCATGCGCGGAAGAGTCCAAGCAGGCGCGGAAGCGTCCAAGCAGTCGCGGAAGCGTCCAAGCAGGCGGGGAAGCATGCAAGCAGGCGCGGAAGCGTCCAAGCAGTCGCGGAAGAGTCCAACCAGGCGCGGAAGCGTCCAAGAAGACGCGGAAGCGTCCAAACAGGCGCGGAAGCATGCAAGAAGACGCAGAAGAGTCCAAGCAGGCGCGGAAGCGTCCAAGCAGTCGCGGAAGCGTCCAAGCAGGCGCGGTAGTGTCCAAGCAGTCGCGGCAGCGTCCAAGCAGGCGCGGTAGCGTCCAAGCAGTCGCGGAAGCGTCCAAGCAGGCGCGGAAGCGTCCAAGCAGGCGGGGAAGCATGCAAGCAGGCGCGGAAGCGTCCAGGCAGGCGCGGAAGCGACCAAGCAGTCGCGGTAGCGTCGAAGCAGGCGCGGAAGAGTCCATGCAGGCGTGGAAGCGTCCAAGCAGTCGCGGAAGCGTCCAAGCAGGCGGGGAAGCATGCAAGCAGCCGCGGAAGCGTCCAAGCAGGCGCGGCAGCATGCAAGAAGGCGCAGGAGAGTCCAAGCAGTCGCGGAAGCGTCCAAGCAGTCGCGGAAGCATGCAAGCAGGCGCGGAAGCGTCCAGGCAGGCGCGGAAGCGACCAAGCAGTCGCGGTAGCGTCCAACCAGGCGCGGAAGCGTTCAAGAAGTCGAGGAAGCGTCCAAGCAGGCGCGGCGGCGTCCAAGCAGTCGCGGAAGCGTCCAAGCAGGCGGGGAAGCATGCAAGCAGGCGCGGAAGCGTCCAAGCAGGCGCGGAAGCGTCCAAGCAGGCGCGGTAGCGTCCAATCAGGCGCGGAAACGTCCAAGCAGGCGCGGAAGCGTCCAAGCAGGCGGGGAAGCATGCAAGCAGGCGCGGAAGCGTCCAGGCAGGCGCGGAAGCGACCAAGCAGTCGCGGTAGCGTCCAAGCAGGCGCGGAAGAGTCCATGCAGGCGCGGAAGCGTCCAAGCAGTCGCGGAAGCGTCCAAGCAGGCGGGGAAGCATGCAAGCAGGCGCGGAAGCGTCCAAGCAGGCGCGGAAACATCCAAGTAGGCGCGGCAGCATGCAAGAAGGCGCAGGAGAGTCCAAGCAGTCGCGGAAGCGTCCAAGCAGTCGCGGAAGCATGAAAGCAGGCACGGAAGCGTCCAGGCAGGCGCGGAAGCGACCAAGCAGTCGCGATAGCGTCCAACCAGGCGCGGAAGCGTCCAAGCAGTCGCGGAAACGTCCAAGCAGGCGCGGAAGCATGCAAGAAGACGCAGAAGAGTCCAAGCAGGCGCGGAAGCGTCCAAGCAGGCGCGGTAGCGTCCAAGCAGTCGCGGAAGCGTCCAAGCAGGCGCGGAAGCGTCCAAGCAGGCGGGGAAGCATGCAAGCATGCGCGGAAGCATGCAAGAAGACGCAGAAGAGTCCAAGCAGGCGCGGAAGCGTCCAAGCAGTCGCGGAAGCGTCCAAGCAGGCGCGGTAGTGTCCAAGCAGTCGCGGCAGCGTCCAAGCATGCGCGGAAGCATGCAAGAAGACGCAGAAGAGTCCAAGCAGGCGCGGAAGCGTCCAAGCAGTCGCGGAAGCGTCCAAGCAGGCGCGGTAGTGTCCAAGCAGTCGCGGCAGCGTCCAAGCAGGCGCGGTAGCGTCCAAGCAGTCGCGGAAGCGTCCAAGCAGGCGCGGAAGCGTCCAAGCAGGCGGGGAAGCATGCAAGCAGGCGCGGAAGCGTCCAGGCAGGCGCGGAAGCATGCAAGAAGACGCAGAAGAGTCGAAGCAGGCGCGGAAGCGTCCAAGCAGTCGCGGAAGCGTCCAAGCAGGCGCGGAAGCGTCCAAGCAGGCGCGGTAGCGTCCAAGCAGTCGCGGAAGAGTCCAAGCAGGCGGGGAAGCATGCAAGAAGGCGCAGAAGAGTCCAAGCAGGCGCGGAAGCGTCCAAGCAGTCGCCGAAGCGGCCAAGCAGGCACGGTAGCGTCCAAGCAGGCGCGGAAACGTCCAAGCAGGCGCGGAAGCATGCAAGAAGACGCAGAAGAGTCCAAGCAGGCGCGGAAGCGTCCAAGCAGGCGCGGAAGCATGCAAGAAGACGCAGAAGAGTCCAAGCAGTCGCGGAAGCGTCCAAGCAGGCGCGGAAGCGTCCAAGCAGGCGCGGAAGCATGCAAGAAGACGCAGAAGAGTCCAAGCAGGCGCGGAAGCGTCCAAGCAGTCGCGGAAGCGTCCAAGCAGGCGCGGTAGCGTCCAACCAGGCGCGGAAGCGTCCAAGCAGTCGCGGAAGCGTCCAAGCAGGCGCGGTAGTGTCCAAGCAGGCGCGGTAGCGTCCAACAAGGCGCGGATGCGTCCAAGCAGTCGCGGAAGCGTCCAAGCAGGCGCGGTAGCGTCCAAGCAGGCGCGGAAACGTCCAAGCAGGCGCGGAAGCATGCAAGAAGACGCAGAAGAGTCCAAGCAGGCGCGGAAGCGTCCAAGCAGTCGCGAAAGCGTCCAAGCAGTCGCGGTAGCGTCCAAACAGTCGCCGAAGCGTCCAAGCAGGCGCGGTAGCGTCCAAGCAGGCGCGGAAGCGTCCAAGCAGTCGCGGAAGCGTCCAAGCAGTCGCGGTAGCGTCCAACCAGGCGCGGAAGCGTCCAAGCAGTCGCGGAAGCATCCTAGCAGTCGCGGAAGCGTCCAAGCAGGCGCGGTAGCGTCCAAGCTGGCGCGGAAACGCCCAAGCAGGCGCGGAAGCATGCAAGAAGGCGCAGAAGAGTCCAAGCAGGCGCGGAAGCGTCCAAGCAGTCGTGGAAGCGTCCAAGCAGGCGCGGTAGCGTCCAAGCAGGTGCGGAAACGTCCAAGTAGGCGCGGAAGCATGCAAGAAGACGCAGAAGAGTCCAAGCAGGCGCGGAAGCGTCCAAGCAGGCGGGTAGCATGCAAGCAGGCGCGGAAACGTCCAAGCATGCGCGGAAGAGTCCAAGCAAGCGCGGAAGCGTCCAAGCAGGCGAGGAAGCGTCCAAGCAGGCGCGGAAGCGTCCAAGCATGCGCGGAAGAGTCCAAGCAGGCGCGGAAGCGTCCAAGCAGTCGCGGAAGCGTCCAAGCAGGCGGGGAAGCATGCAAGCAGGCGCGGAAGCGTCCAAGCAGTCGCGGAAGAGTCCAACCAGGCGCGGAAGCGTCCAAGAAGACGCGGAAGCGTCCAAACAGGCGCGGAAGCATGCAAGAAGACGCAGAAGAGTCCAAGCAGGCGCGGAAGCGTCCAAGCAGTCGCGGAAGCGTCCAAGCAGGCGCGGTAGTGTCCAAGCAGTCGCGGCAGCGTCCAAGCAGGCGCGGTAGCGTCCAAGCAGTCGCGGAAGCGTCCAAGCAGGCGCGGAAGCGTCCAAGCAGGCGGGGAAGCATGCAAGCAGGCGCGGAAGCGTCCAGGCAGGCGCGGAAGCGACCAAGCAGTCGCGGTAGCGTCGAAGCAGGCGCGGAAGAGTCCATGCAGGCGTGGAAGCGTCCAAGCAGTCGCGGAAGCGTCCAAGCAGGCGGGGAAGCATGCAAGCAGCCGCGGAAGCGTCCAAGCAGGCGCGGCAGCATGCAAGAAGGCGCAGGAGAGTCCAAGCAGTCGCGGAAGCGTCCAAGCAGTCGCGGAAGCATGCAAGCAGGCGCGGAAGCGTCCAGGCAGGCGCGGAAGCGACCAAGCAGTCGCGGTAGCGTCCAACCAGGCGCGGAAGCGTCCAAGAAGTCGAGGAAGCGTCCAAGCAGGCGCGGCGGCGTCCAAGCAGTCGCGGAAGCGTCCAAGCAGGCGGGGAAGCATGCAAGCAGGCGCGGAAGCGTCCAAGCAGGCGCGGAAGCGTCCAAGCAGGCGCGGTAGCGTCCAATCAGGCGCGGAAACGTCCAAGCAGGCGCGGAAGCGTCCAAGCAGGCGGGGAAGCATGCAAGCAGGCGCGGAAGCGTCCAGGCAGGCGCGGAAGCGACCAAGCAGTCGCGGTAGCGTCCAAGCAGGCGCGGAAGAGTCCATGCAGGCGCGGAAGCGTCCAAGCAGTCGCGGAAGCGTCCAAGCAGGCGGGGAAGCATGCAAGCAGGCGCGGAAGCGTCCAAGCAGGCGCGGAAACATCCAAGTAGGCGCGGCAGCATGCAAGAAGGCGCAGGAGAGTCCAAGCAGTCGCGGAAGCGTCCAAGCAGTCGCGGAAGCATGAAAGCAGGCACGGAAGCGTCCAGGCAGGCGCGGAAGCGACCAAGCAGTCGCGATAGCGTCCAACCAGGCGCGGAAGCGTCCAAGCAGTCGCGGAAACGTCCAAGCAGGCGCGGAAGCATGCAAGAAGACGCAGAAGAGTCCAAGCAGGCGCGGAAGCGTCCAAGCAGGCGCGGTAGCGTCCAAGCAGTCGCGGAAGCGTCCAAGCAGGCGCGGAAGCGTCCAAGCAGGCGGGGAAGCATGCAAGCATGCGCGGAAGCATGCAAGAAGACGCAGAAGAGTCCAAGCAGGCGCGGAAGCGTCCAAGCAGTCGCGGAAGCGTCCAAGCAGGCGCGGTAGTGTCCAAGCAGTCGCGGCAGCGTCCAAGCATGCGCGGAAGCATGCAAGAAGACGCAGAAGAGTCCAAGCAGGCGCGGAAGCGTCCAAGCAGTCGCGGAAGCGTCCAAGCAGGCGCGGTAGTGTCCAAGCAGTCGCGGCAGCGTCCAAGCAGGCGCGGTAGCGTCCAAGCAGTCGCGGAAGCGTCCAAGCAGGCGCGGAAGCGTCCAAGCAGGCGGGGAAGCATGCAAGCAGGCGCGGAAGCGTCCAGGCAGGCGCGGAAGCGACCAAGCAGTCGCGGTAGCGTCCAAGCAGGCGCGGAAGAGTCCATGCAGGCGCGGAAGCGTCCAAGCAGTCGCGGAAGCGTCCAAGCAGGCGGGGAAGCATGCAAGCAGGTGCGGAAGCGTCCAAGCAGGCGCGGAAACATCCAAGTAGGCGCGGCAGCATGCAAGAAGGCGCAGGAGAGTCCAAGCAGGCGCGGAAACGTTCAAGCAGGCGCGGAAGCATGCAAGAAGACGCAGAAGAGTCCAAGCAGGCGCGGAAGCGTCCAAGCAGGCGCGGTAGCGTCCAACCAGGCGCGGAAGAGTCCAAGAAGTCGCAGGAGCGTCCAAGCAGGCGCGGTAGCGTCCAACCAGGCGCGGAAGCGTCCAAGCAGGAGCGGAAGCATGCAAACAGGCGCGGAAGCGTCCAAGCAGGCGGGGAAACGTCCAAGCAGGCGCGGAAGCATGCAAGAAGACGCAGAAGAGTCCAAGCAGGCGCGGAAGCGTCCAAGCAGGCGCGGTAGCGTCCAAGCAGTCGCGGAAGCGTCCAAGCAGGCGCGGGAGCGTCCAAGCAGTCGCGGAAGCGTCCAAGCAGGCGCGGTAGCGTCCAAGCAGTCGCGGAAGCGTCCAAGCAGTCGCGGAAGCGTCCAAGCAGGCGCGGAAGAGTCCAAGAAGTCGCGGAAGCGTCCAAGCAGGCGCGGTAGCGTCCAAGCAGGCGCGGAAACGTTCAAGCAGGCGCGGAAGCATGCAAGAAGACGCAGAAGAGTCCAAGCAGGCGCGGAAGCGTCCAAGCAAGCGCGGAAGCGTCCACGAAGGCGCGGAAGCATGCAAGAAGACGCAGAAGAGTCCAAGCAGGCGCGGAAGCGTCCTAGCAGTCGCGGAAGCGTCCAAGCAGGCGCGGGAGCGTCCAAGCAGGCGCGGAAGCATGCAAGCAGGCGCGGAAGCGTCCAGGCAGGCGCGGAAGCGACCAAGCAGTCGCGGTAGCGTCCAACCAGGCGCGGAAGCGTCCAAGAAGTCGAGGAAGCGTCCAAACAGGCGCGGAAGCATGCAAGAAGACGCAGGAGAGTCCAAGCAGTCGCGGAAGCGTCCAAGCAGTCGCGGAAGCATGCAAGCAGGCGCGGAAGCGTCCAGGCAGGCGCGGAAGCGACCAAGCAGTCGCGGTAGCGTCCAACCAGGCGCGGAAGCGTCCAAGAAGTCGAGGAAGCGTCCAAACAGGCGCGGAAGCATGCAAGAAGACGCAGAATAGTCCAAGCAGGCGCGGAAGCGTCCAAGCAGTCGCGGAAGCGTCCAAGCAGGCGCGGTAGCGTCCAAGCAGTCGCGGAAGAGTCCAAGCAGTCGCGGAAGCGTCCAAGCAGGCGCGGTAGTGTCCAAGCAGTCGCGGCAGCGTCCAAGCAGGCGCGGTAACGTCCAAGCAGTCGCGGAAGCGTCCAAGCAGGCGCGGAAGCGTCCAAGCAGGCGCGGTAGCGTCCAAGCAAGCGCGGAAGCGTCCAAGAAGGCGCGGAAGCATGCAAGAAGACGCAGAAGAGTCCAAGCAGGCGCGGAAGCGTCCAAGCAGTCGCGGAAGCGTCCAAGCAGGCGCGGAAGCATGCAAGAAGGCGCAGAAGAGTCCAAACAGGCGCAGAAGTGTCCATGCAGGCGCGGTAGCGTCCAAGCAGGCGCGGAAACGTCCAAGCAGGCGCGGAAACGTCCAAGCCGGCGCGGAAACGTCCAAGCAGACGCGGAAGCATGCAAGCAGGCGCGGAAGCATCCAAGCAGGCGCGGAAACGTCCAAGTAGGCGCGGAAGCGTCCAAGCAGACGCGGACACGTCCAAGTAGGCGCGGAAGCATGCAAGAAGGCGCAGAAGGTTCCATGCAGGCGCGGAAGCGTCCAAGCAGTCGCGGAAGCGTCCAAGCAGGCGCGGAAACGTCCAAGCAGGCGCGGAAGCATGCAAGCAGGCGCGGAAGCATCCAAGCAGGCGCGGAAAAGTCCAAGTAGGCGCGGAAGCGTCCAAGCAGACGGGGACACGTCCAAGTAGGCGCGGAAGCATGCAAGAAGGTGCGGAAGCATCCAAGCAGGCGCGGTAGCGTCCAAGCAGGCGCGGAATCGTCCAAGCAGGCGCGGAAGCATGCAAGAAGGCGCAGAAGAGTCCAAACAGGCGCAGAAGTGTCCATGCAGGCGCGGTAGCGTCCAAGCAGGCGCGGAAACGTCCAAGCAGGCGCGGAAACGTCCAAGCCGGCGCGGTAGCGTCCAAGCAGGCGCGGAAGCATCCAAGAAGACGCAGAAGAGTCCAAGCAGGCGCGGAAGCGTCCAAGAAGGCGCGGAAGCGTCCAAGCAGGCGCGAGAACGTCCAAGTAGGGGCGGAAGCATGCAAGAAGGCGCAGAAGAGTCAAAGCAGGCGCGGAACCGTGCAAGCAGGCGCGGAAGCGTCCAAGCAGGCGCGGAAGCGTCCAAGCAGTCGCGGAAGCGTCCAAGCAGGCGCGGAAGCGTCCAAGCAGGCGCGGTAGCGTCCAAGCAGGCGCGGAAGCATGCAAGAAGGCGCAGAAGATTCCAAGTAGGCGCGGTAGCGTCCAAGCAGGCGCGGAAGCATGCAAGAAGGCGCTGAAGAGTCCAAGCAGGCGCGGAAGCATGCAAGAAGGCGCAGAAGAGTCCAAACAGGCGCAGAAGTGTCCATGCAGGCGCGGAAGCGTCCAAGCAGGCGCGGAAACGTCCAAGCAGGCGCGGAAGCATGCAAGCAGGCGCGGAAGCATCCAAGCAGGCGCGGAAAAGTCCAAGTAGGCGCGGAAGCGTCCAAGCAGACGGGGACACGTCCAAGTAGGCGCGGAAGCATGCAAGAAGGTGCGGAAGCATCCAAGCAGGCGCGGTAGCGTCCAAGCAGGCGCGGAATCGTCCAAGCAGGCGCGGAAGCATGCAAGAAGGCGCAGAAGAGTCCAAACAGGCGCAGAAGTGTCCATGCAGGCGCGGTAGCGTCCAAGCAGGCGCGGAAACGTCCAAGCAGGCGCGGAAACGTCCAAGCCGGCGCGGTAGCGTCCAAGCAGGCGCGGAAGCATCCAAGAAGACGCAGAAGAGTCCAAGCAGGCGCGGAAGCGTCCAAGAAGGCGCGGAAGCGTCCAAGCAGGCGCGAGAACGTCCAAGTAGGGGCGGAAGCATGCAAGAAGGCGCAGAAGAGTCAAAGCAGGCGCGGAACCGTGCAAGCAGGCGCGGAAGCGTCCAAGCAGGCGCGGAAGCGTCCAAGCAGTCGCGGAAGCGTCCAAGCAGGCGCGGAAGCGTCCAAGCAGGCGCGGTAGCGTCCAAGCAGGCGCGGAAGCATGCAAGAAGGCGCAGAAGATTCCAAGTAGGCGCGGTAGCGTCCAAGCAGGCGCGGAAGCATGCAAGAAGGCGCTGAAGAGTCCAAGCAGGCGCGGAAGCGTCCAAGCAGGCGCGGAAGCGTCCAAGCAGGCGCGGAAGCGTCCAAGCAGTCGCGGAAGCGTCCAAGCAGGCGCGGAAGCGTCCAAGCAGGCGCGGAAGCGTCCAAACAGGCGCGGAAGCGTCCAAGCAGTCGCGGAAGCGTCCAATCAGGCGCGAAAGAGTCCAAGCAGGCGCGGAAGCGTCCAAGAAGGCGCGGTAGCATGCAAGAAGACGCAGAAGAGTCCAAGCAGGCGCGGAAGCGTCCAAGCAGGCGGGGAAGAATGCAAGCAGGCGCGGAAGCGTCCAAGCAGACGCGGAAGCGTCCAAGCAGGCGCGGTAGCGTCCAAGCAAGCGCGGAAGCGTCCACGAAGGCGCGGAAGCATGCAAGAAGACGCAGAAGAGTCCAAGCAGGCGCGGAAGCGTCCTAGCAGTCGCGGAAGCGTCCAAGCAGGCGCGGGAGCGTCCAAGCAGGCGCGGAAGCATGCAAGCAGGCGCGGAAGCGTCCAGGCAGGCGCGGAAGCGACCAAGCAGTCGCGGTAGCGTCCAACCAGGCGCGGAAGCGTCCAAGAAGTCGAGGAAGCGTCCAAACAGGCGCGGAAGCATGCAAGAAGACGCAGGAGAGTCCAAGCAGTCGCGGAAGCGTCCAAGCAGTCGCGGAAGCATGCAAGCAGGCGCGGAAGCGTCCAGGCAGGCGCGGAAGCGACCAAGCAGTCGAGGAAGCGTCCAAACAGGCGCGGAAGCATGCAAGAAGACGCAGAATAGTCCAAGCAGGCGCGGAAGCGTCCAAGCAGTCGCGGAAGCGTCCAAGCAGGCGCGGTAGCGTCCAAGCAGTCGCGGAAGAGTCCAAGCAGTCGCGGAAGCGTCCAAGCAGGCGCGGTAGTGTCCAAGCAGTCGCGGCAGCGTCCAAGCAGGCGCGGTAACGTCCAAGCAGTCGCGGAAGCGTCCAAGCAGGCGCGGAAGCGTCCAAGCAGGCGCGGTAGCGTCCAAGCAAGCGCGGAAGCGTCCAAGAAGGCGCGGAAGCATGCAAGAAGACGCAGAAGAGTCCAAGCAGGCGCGGAAGCGTCCAAGCAGTCGCGGAAGCGTCCAAGCAGGCGCGGAAGCATGCAAGAAGGCGCAGAAGAGTCCAAACAGGCGCAGAAGTGTCCATGCAGGCGCGGTAGCGTCCTAGCAGGCGCGGAAACGTCCAAGCAGGCGCGGAAACCTCCAAGCCGGCGCGGAAACGTCCAAGCAGACGCGGAAGCATGCAAGCAGGCGCGGAAGCATCCAAGCAGGCGCGGAAACGTCCAAGTAGGCGCGGAAGCGTCCAAGCAGACGCGGACACGTCCAAGTAGGCGCGGAAGCATGCAAGAAGGCGCAGAAGAGTCCATGCAGGCGCGGAAGCGTCCAAGCAGTCGCGGAAGCGTCCAAGCAGGCGCGGAAACGTCCAAGCAGGCGCGGAAGCATGCAAGCAGGCGCGGAAGCATCCAAGCAGGCGCGGAAAAGTCCAAGTAGGCGCGGAAGCGTCCAAGCAGACGGGGACACGTCCAAGTAGGCGCGGAAGCATGCAAGAAGGTGCGGAAGCATCCAAGCAGGCGCGGTAGCGTCCAAGCAGGCGCGGAATCGTCCAAGCAGGCGCGGAAGCATGCAAGAAGGCGCAGAAGAGTCCAAACAGGCGCAGAAGTGTCCATGCAGGCGCGGTAGCGTCCAAGCAGGCGCGGAAACGTCCAAGCAGGCGCGGAAACGTCCAAGCCGGCGCGGTAGCGTCCAAGCAGGCGCGGAAGCATCCAAGAAGACGCAGAAGAGTCCAAGCAGGCGCGGAAGCGTCCAAGAAGGCGCGGAAGCGTCCAAGCAGGCGCGAGAACGTCCAAGTAGGGGCGGAAGCATGCAAGAAGGCGCAGAAGAGTCAAAGCAGGCGCGGAACCGTGCAAGCAGGCGCGGAAGCGTCCAAGCAGGCGCGGAAGCGTCCAAGCAGTCGCGGAAGCGTCCAAGCAGGCGCGGAAGCGTCCAAGCAGGCGCGGTAGCGTCCAAGCAGGCGCGGAAGCATGCAAGAAGGCGCAGAAGATTCCAAGTAGGCGCGGTAGCGTCCAAGCAGGCGCGGAAGCATGCAAGAAGGCGCTGAAGAGTCCAAGCAGGCGCGGAAGCGTCCAAGCAGGCGCGGAAGCGTCCAAGCAGGCGCGGAAGCGTCCAAGCAGTCGCGGAAGCGTCCAAGCAGGCGCGGAAGCGTCCAAGCAGGCGCGGAAGCGTCCAAACAGGCGCGGAAGCGTCCAAGCAGTCGCGGAAGCGTCCAATCAGGCGCGAAAGAGTCCAAGCAGGCGCGGAAGCGTCCAAGAAGGCGCGGAAGCGCCCAAGCAGGCGCGGAAGCGTCCAAGCAGCCGCGGAAGAGTCCAAGCAGGCGCGGAAGAGTTCTAACTGGCGCGGAAGCATCCATACAGGCGCGGAAGCGTCCAAGCAGTCGCGGAAGCGTCCAAGCAGGCGCGGAAGCGTCCAAGCAGGCGCGTAAGCGTCCAAGCAGGCTCCGAAGCGTCCAAGCAGCCGCGGAAGCGTCCAAGCAGGCGCGGTAGCGTCCAAGCAGGCGCGGAAGCGTCCAAGCAGGCGCAGAACCGTGCAAGCAGGCGCGGAAGCGTCCAAGCAGGTACGAAAGCGTGCACGAAGGCGCGGAATCGTCCAAGCAGGCGCGGAAGCGTCCATACAGGCGCGGAAGCGTCCAAGCAGGCGCGGTAGCGTCCAAGCAGGCGCGGAAGCGTCCAAGCAGGCGCAGAACCGTGCAAGCAGGCGCGGAAGCGTCCAAGCAGGCGCGGAAGAGTCCAAGCAGGCGCGGAAGAGTTCTAGCCGGCGCGGAAGCATCCATACAGGCGCGGAAGCGTCCAAGCAGTCGCGGAAGCGTCCAAGCAGGCGCGGAAGCGTCCAAGCAGGCGCGTAAGCGTCCAAGCAGGCTCCGAAGCGTCCAAGCAGGCGCGGAAGCGTCCAAGCAGGCGCGGTAGCGTCCAAGCAGGCGCGGAAGCATGCAAGAAGGCGCAGAAGATTCCAAGTAGGCGCGGTAGCGTCCAAGCAGGCGCGGAAGCGTCCAAGCAGGCGCGGAAACGTCCAAGAAGGCGCGGAAGCGTCCAAGCAGGCGCGAGAACGTCCAAGTAGGGGCGGAAGCATGCAAGAAGGCGCAGAAGAGTCAAAGCAGGCGCGGAACCGTGCAAGCAGGCGCGGAAGCGTCCAAGCAGGCGCGGAAGCGTCCAAGCAGTCGCGGAAGCGTCCAAGCAGGCGCGGAAGCGTCCAAGCAGGCGCGGTAGCGTCCAAGCAGGCGCGGAAGCATGCAAGAAGGCGCAGAAGATTCCAAGTAGGCGCGGTAGCGTCCAAGCAGGCGCGGAAGCATGCAAGAAGGCGCTGAAGAGTCCAAGCAGGCGCGGAAGCGTCCAAGCAGGCGCGGAAGCGTCCAAGCAGGCGCGGAAGCGTCCAAGCAGTCGCGGAAGCGTCCAAGCAGGCGCGGAAGCGTCCAAGCAGGCGCGGAAGCGTCCAAGCAGGCGCGTAAGCGTCCAAGCAGGCTCCGAAGCGTCCAAGCAGCCGCGGAAGCGTCCAAGCAGGCGCGGTAGCGTCCAAGCAGGCGCGGAAGAGTTCTAGCCGGCGCGGAAGCATCCATACAGGCGCGGAAGCGTCCAAGCAGTCGCGGAAGCGTCCAAGCAGGCGCGGAAGCATGCAAGCAGGCGCGGAAGCATGCAAGCAGGCGCGGAAGCGTCCAAGCAGGCGCGGTAGCGTCCAAGCAGGCTCGGAACCGTGCAAGCAGGCGCGGAAGCGTCCTAGCAGGCGCGGAAGCATGCAAGCAGGCGCGGAAGCATGCAAGAAGACGCGGAAGAGTCCAAGCAGGCGCGGAAGCGTCCGAGAAGGCGGGGAAGCATGCAAGCAGGCGCGGAAGCGTCCAAGCAGGCGAGGAAACGTCCAAGTAGGCGCAGAAACATGCAAGAAGGCGCGAAAGCGTCCAAGCAGGCGCGGAAGCGTCCAAGCAGGCGCGGAAGCATGCAAGAAGACGCAGAAGAGTCCAAACAGGCGCGGAAGCGTCCAAGCAGGCGCGGTAGCGTCCAAGCAGGCCCGGAAGTGTCCAAGCAGGCGCGGAAACGTCCAAGTAGGCGCGGAAGCATGCAAGAATGCGCAGAAGAGTCCAAGCAGGCGCGGAAGCGTCCAAGCAGTCGCGGAAGCGTCCAAGCAGGCGCGGTAGCGTCCAAGCAGGCGCGGAAGCGTCCAAGCAGGCGCGGAAGCGTCCAAGCAGGCGGGAAAGCATGCACGCAGGCGCGGAAGCGTCCAGGCAGGCGCGAGAACGTCCAAGTAGGGGCGGAAGCATGCAAGAAGGCGCAGAAGAGTCCAAGCAGGCGCGGAAGCGTCCAAGCATGCGCGGAAGCGTCCAAGCAGGCGCGGAAGCCTCCATATAGGCGCGAAAGCGTCCAAGCAGGCGCGGAAGCGTCCAAGCAGGCGCGGAAGCGACCAAGCAGTCGCGATAGCGTCCAACCAGGCGCGGAAGCGTCCAAGCAGTCGCGGAAACGTCCAAGCAGGCGCGGAAGCATGCAAGAAGACGCAGAAGAGTCCAAGCAGGCGCGGAAGCGTCCAAGCAGGCGCGGTAGCGTCCAAGCAGTCGCGGAAGCGTCCAAGCAGGCGCGGAAGCGTCCAAGCAGGCGGGGAAGCATGCAAGCATGCGCGGAAGCATGCAAGAAGACGCAGAAGAGTCCAAGCAGGCGCGGAAGCGTCCAAGCAGTCGCGGAAGCGTCCAAGCAGGCGCGGTAGTGTCCAAGCAGTCGCGGAAGCGTCCAAGCAGGCGCGGTAGCGTCCAAGCAGGCGCGGAAACGTTCAAGCAGGCGCGGAAGCATGCAAGAAGACGCAGAAGAGTCCAAGCAGGCGCGGAAGCGTCCAAGCAAGCGCGGAAGCGTCCACGAAGGCGCGGAAGCATGCAAGAAGACGCAGAAGAGTCCAAGCAGGCGCGGAAGCGTCCTAGCAGTCGCGGAAGCGTCCAAGCAGGCGCGGGAGCGTCCAAGCAGGCGCGGAAGCATGCAAGCAGGCGCGGAAGCGTCCAGGCAGGCGCGGAAGCGACCAAGCAGTCGCGGTAGCGTCCAACCAGGCGCGGAAGCGTCCAAGAAGTCGAGGAAGCGTCCAAACAGGCGCGGAAGCATGCAAGAAGACGCAGGAGAGTCCAAGCAGTCGCGGAAGCGTCCAAGCAGTCGCGGAAGCATGCAAGCAGGCGCGGAAGCGTCCAGGCAGGCGCGGAAGCGACCAAGCAGTCGCGGTAGCGTCCAACCAGGCGCGGAAGCGTCCAAGAAGTCGAGGAAGCGTCCAAACAGGCGCGGAAGCATGCAAGAAGACGCAGAATAGTCCAAGCAGGCGCGGAAGCGTCCAAGCAGTCGCGGAAGCGTCCAAGCAGGCGCGGTAGCGTCCAAGCAGTCGCGGAAGAGTCCAAGCAGTCGCGGAAGCGTCCAAGCAGGCGCGGTAGTGTCCAAGCAGTCGCGGCAGCGTCCAAGCAGGCGCGGTAACGTCCAAGCAGTCGCGGAAGCGTCCAAGCAGGCGCGGAAGCGTCCAAGCAGGCGCGGTAGCGTCCAAGCAAGCGCGGAAGCGTCCAAGAAGGCGCGGAAGCATGCAAGAAGACGCAGAAGAGTCCAAGCAGGCGCGGAAGCGTCCAAGCAGTCGCGGAAGCGTCCAAGCAGGCGCGGAAGCATGCAAGAAGGCGCAGAAGAGTCCAAACAGGCGCAGAAGTGTCCATGCAGGCGCGGTAGCGTCCAAGCAGGCGCGGAAACGTCCAAGCAGGCGCGGAAACGTCCAAGCCGGCGCGGAAACGTCCAAGCAGACGCGGAAGCATGCAAGCAGGCGCGGAAGCATCCAAGCAGGCGCGGAAACGTCCAAGTAGGCGCGGAAGCGTCCAAGCAGACGCGGACACGTCCAAGTAGGCGCGGAAGCATGCAAGAAGGCGCAGAAGGTTCCATGCAGGCGCGGAAGCGTCCAAGCAGTCGCGGAAGCGTCCAAGCAGGCGCGGAAACGTCCAAGCAGGCGCGGAAGCATGCAAGCAGGCGCGGAAGCATCCAAGCAGGCGCGGAAAAGTCCAAGTAGGCGCGGAAGCGTCCAAGCAGACGGGGACACGTCCAAGTAGGCGCGGAAGCATGCAAGAAGGTGCGGAAGCATCCAAGCAGGCGCGGTAGCGTCCAAGCAGGCGCGGAATCGTCCAAGCAGGCGCGGAAGCATGCAAGAAGGCGCAGAAGAGTCCAAACAGGCGCAGAAGTGTCCATGCAGGCGCGGTAGCGTCCAAGCAGGCGCGGAAACGTCCAAGCAGGCGCGGAAACGTCCAAGCCGGCGCGGTAGCGTCCAAGCAGGCGCGGAAGCATCCAAGAAGACGCAGAAGAGTCCAAGCAGGCGCGGAAGCGTCCAAGAAGGCGCGGAAGCGTCCAAGCAGGCGCGAGAACGTCCAAGTAGGGGCGGAAGCATGCAAGAAGGCGCAGAAGAGTCAAAGCAGGCGCGGAACCGTGCAAGCAGGCGCGGAAGCGTCCAAGCAGGCGCGGAAGCGTCCAAGCAGTCGCGGAAGCGTCCAAGCAGGCGCGGAAGCGTCCAAGCAGGCGCGGTAGCGTCCAAGCAGGCGCGGAAGCATGCAAGAAGGCGCAGAAGATTCCAAGTAGGCGCGGTAGCGTCCAAGCAGGCGCGGAAGCATGCAAGAAGGCGCTGAAGAGTCCAAGCAGGCGCGGAAGCATGCAAGAAGGCGCAGAAGAGTCCAAACAGGCGCAGAAGTGTCCATGCAGGCGCGGAAGCGTCCAAGCAGGCGCGGAAACGTCCAAGCAGGCGCGGAAGCATGCAAGCAGGCGCGGAAGCATCCAAGCAGGCGCGGAAAAGTCCAAGTAGGCGCGGAAGCGTCCAAGCAGACGGGGACACGTCCAAGTAGGCGCGGAAGCATGCAAGAAGGTGCGGAAGCATCCAAGCAGGCGCGGTAGCGTCCAAGCAGGCGCGGAATCGTCCAAGCAGGCGCGGAAGCATGCAAGAAGGCGCAGAAGAGTCCAAACAGGCGCAGAAGTGTCCATGCAGGCGCGGTAGCGTCCAAGCAGGCGCGGAAACGTCCAAGCAGGCGCGGAAACGTCCAAGCCGGCGCGGTAGCGTCCAAGCAGGCGCGGAAGCATCCAAGAAGACGCAGAAGAGTCCAAGCAGGCGCGGAAGCGTCCAAGAAGGCGCGGAAGCGTCCAAGCAGGCGCGAGAACGTCCAAGTAGGGGCGGAAGCATGCAAGAAGGCGCAGAAGAGTCAAAGCAGGCGCGGAACCGTGCAAGCAGGCGCGGAAGCGTCCAAGCAGGCGCGGAAGCGTCCAAGCAGTCGCGGAAGCGTCCAAGCAGGCGCGGAAGCGTCCAAGCAGGCGCGGTAGCGTCCAAGCAGGCGCGGAAGCATGCAAGAAGGCGCAGAAGATTCCAAGTAGGCGCGGTAGCGTCCAAGCAGGCGCGGAAGCATGCAAGAAGGCGCTGAAGAGTCCAAGCAGGCGCGGAAGCGTCCAAGCAGGCGCGGAAGCGTCCAAGCAGGCGCGGAAGCGTCCAAGCAGTCGCGGAAGCGTCCAAGCAGGCGCGGAAGCGTCCAAGCAGGCGCGGAAGCGTCCAAACAGGCGCGGAAGCGTCCAAGCAGTCGCGGAAGCGTCCAATCAGGCGCGAAAGAGTCCAAGCAGGCGCGGAAGCGTCCAAGAAGGCGCGGTAGCATGCAAGAAGACGCAGAAGAGTCCAAGCAGGCGCGGAAGCGTCCAAGCAGGCGGGGAAGAATGCAAGCAGGCGCGGAAGCGTCCAAGCAGACGCGGAAGCATCCAAGCAGGCGCGGTAGCTTCCAAGCAAGCGCGGAAGCGTCCACGAAGGCGCGGAAGCATGCAAGAAGACGCAGAAGAGTCCAAGCAGGCGCGGAAGCGTCCTAGCAGTCGCGGAAGCGTCCAAGCAGGCGCGGGAGCGTCCAAGCAGGCGCGGAAGCATGCAAGCAGGCGCGGAAGCGTCCAGGCAGGCGCGGAAGCGACCAAGCAGTCGCGGTAGCGTCCAACCAGGCGCGGAAGCGTCCAAGAAGTCGAGGAAGCGTCCAAACAGGCGCGGAAGCATGCAAGAAGACGCAGGAGAGTCCAAGCAGTCGCGGAAGCGTCCAAGCAGTCGCGGAAGCATGCAAGCAGGCGCGGAAGCGTCCAGGCAGGCGCGGAAGCGACCAAGCAGTCGAGGAAGCGTCCAAACAGGCGCGGAAGCATGCAAGAAGACGCAGAATAGTCCAAGCAGGCGCGGAAGCGTCCAAGCAGTCGCGGAAGCGTCCAAGCAGGCGCGGTAGCGTCCAAGCAGTCGCGGAAGAGTCCAAGCAGTCGCGGAAGCGTCCAAGCAGGCGCGGTAGTGTCCAAGCAGTCGCGGCAGCGTCCAAGCAGGCGCGGTAACGTCCAAGCAGTCGCGGAAGCGTCCAAGCAGGCGCGGAAGCGTCCAAGCAGGCGCGGTAGCGTCCAAGCAAGCGCGGAAGCGTCCAAGAAGGCGCGGAAGCATGCAAGAAGACGCAGAAGAGTCCAAGCAGGCGCGGAAGCGTCCAAGCAGTCGCGGAAGCGTCCAAGCAGGCGCGGAAGCATGCAAGAAGGCGCAGAAGAGTCCAAACAGGCGCAGAAGTGTCCATGCAGGCGCGGTAGCGTCCTAGCAGGCGCGGAAACGTCCAAGCAGGCGCGGAAACCTCCAAGCCGGCGCGGAAACGTCCAAGCAGACGCGGAAGCATGCAAGCAGGCGCGGAAGCATCCAAGCAGGCGCGGAAACGTCCAAGTAGGCGCGGAAGCGTCCAAGCAGACGCGGACACGTCCAAGTAGGCGCGGAAGCATGCAAGAAGGCGCAGAAGAGTCCATGCAGGCGCGGAAGCGTCCAAGCAGTCGCGGAAGCGTCCAAGCAGGCGCGGAAACGTCCAAGCAGGCGCGGAAGCATGCAAGCAGGCGCGGAAGCATCCAAGCAGGCGCGGAAAAGTCCAAGTAGGCGCGGAAGCGTCCAAGCAGACGGGGACACGTCCAAGTAGGCGCGGAAGCATGCAAGAAGGTGCGGAAGCATCCAAGCAGGCGCGGTAGCGTCCAAGCAGGCGCGGAATCGTCCAAGCAGGCGCGGAAGCATGCAAGAAGGCGCAGAAGAGTCCAAACAGGCGCAGAAGTGTCCATGCAGGCGCGGTAGCGTCCAAGCAGGCGCGGAAACGTCCAAGCAGGCGCGGAAACGTCCAAGCCGGCGCGGTAGCGTCCAAGCAGGCGCGGAAGCATCCAAGAAGACGCAGAAGAGTCCAAGCAGGCGCGGAAGCGTCCAAGAAGGCGCGGAAGCGTCCAAGCAGGCGCGAGAACGTCCAAGTAGGGGCGGAAGCATGCAAGAAGGCGCAGAAGAGTCAAAGCAGGCGCGGAACCGTGCAAGCAGGCGCGGAAGCGTCCAAGCAGGCGCGGAAGCGTCCAAGCAGTCGCGGAAGCGTCCAAGCAGGCGCGGAAGCGTCCAAGCAGGCGCGGTAGCGTCCAAGCAGGCGCGGAAGCATGCAAGAAGGCGCAGAAGATTCCAAGTAGGCGCGGTAGCGTCCAAGCAGGCGCGGAAGCATGCAAGAAGGCGCTGAAGAGTCCAAGCAGGCGCGGAAGCGTCCAAGCAGGCGCGGAAGCGTCCAAGCAGGCGCGGAAGCGTCCAAGCAGTCGCGGAAGCGTCCAAGCAGGCGCGGAAGCGTCCAAGCAGGCGCGGAAGCGTCCAAACAGGCGCGGAAGCGTCCAAGCAGTCGCGGAAGCGTCCAATCAGGCGCGAAAGAGTCCAAGCAGGCGCGGAAGCGTCCAAGAAGGCGCGGAAGCGCCCAAGCAGGCGCGGAAGCGTCCAAGCAGCCGCGGAAGAGTCCAAGCAGGCGCGGAAGAGTTCTAGCTGGCGCGGAAGCATCCATACAGGCGCGGAAGCGTCCAAGCAGTCGCGGAAGCGTCCAAGCAGGCGCGGAAGCGTCCAAGCAGGCGCGTAAGCGTCCAAGCAGGCTCCGAAGCGTCCAAGCAGCCGCGGAAGCGTCCAAGCAGGCGCGGTAGCGTCCAAGCAGGCGCGGAAGCGTCCAAGCAGGCGCAGAACCGTGCAAGCAGGCGCGGAAGCGTCCAAGCAGGTACGAAAGCGTGCACGAAGGCGCGGAATCGTCCAAGCAGGCGCGGAAGCGTCCATACAGGCGCGGAAGCGTCCAAGCAGGCGCGGTAGCGTCCAAGCAGGCGCGGAAGCGTCCAAGCAGGCGCAGAACCGTGCAAGCAGGCGCGGAAGCGTCCAAGCAGGCGCGGAAGAGTCCAAGCAGGCGCGGAAGAGTTCTAGCCGGCGCGGAAGCATCCATACAGGCGCGGAAGCGTCCAAGCAGTCGCGGAAGCGTCCAAGCAGGCGCGGAAGCGTCCAAGCAGGCGCGTAAGCGTCCAAGCAGGCTCCGAAGCGTCCAAGCAGGCGCGGAAGCGTCCAAGCAGGCGCGTAAGCGTCCAAGCAGGCTCCGAAGCGTCCAAGCAGGCGCGGAAGCGTCCAAGCAGGCGCGGTAGCGTCCAAGCAGGCGCGGAAGCATGCAAGAAGGCGCAGAAGATTCCAAGTAGGCGCGGTAGCGTCCAAGCAGGCGCGGAAGCGTCCAAGCAGGCGCGGAAACGTCCAAGAAGGCGCGGAAGCGTCCAAGCAGGCGCGAGAACGTCCAAGTAGGGGCGGAAGCATGCAAGAAGGCGCAGAAGAGTCAAAGCAGGCGCGGAACCGTGCAAGCAGGCGCGGAAGCGTCCAAGCAGGCGCGGAAGCGTCCAAGCAGTCGCGGAAGCGTCCAAGCAGGCGCGGAAGCGTCCAAGCAGGCGCGGTAGCGTCCAAGCAGGCGCGGAAGCATGCAAGAAGGCGCAGAAGATTCCAAGTAGGCGCGGTAGCGTCCAAGCAGGCGCGGAAGCATGCAAGAAGGCGCTGAAGAGTCCAAGCAGGCGCGGAAGCGTCCAAGCAGGCGCGGAAGCGTCCAAGCAGGCGCGGAAGCGTCCAAGCAGTCGCGGAAGCGTCCAAGCAGGCGCGGAAGCGTCCAAGCAGGCGCGGAAGCGTCCAAGCAGGCGCGTAAGCGTCCAAGCAGGCTCCGAAGCGTCCAAGCAGCCGCGGAAGCGTCCAAGCAGGCGCGGTAGCGTCCAAGCAGGCGCGGAAGAGTTCTAGCCGGCGCGGAAGCATCCATACAGGCGCGGAAGCGTCCAAGCAGTCGCGGAAGCGTCCAAGCAGGCGCGGAAGCATGCAAGCAGGCGCGGAAGCATGCAAGCAGGCGCGGAAGCGTCCAAGCAGGCGCGGTAGCGTCCAAGCAGGCTCGGAACCGTGCAAGCAGGCGCGGAAGCGTCCTAGCAGGCGCGGAAGCATGCAAGCAGGCGCGGAAGCATGCAAGAAGACGCGGAAGAGTCCAAGCAGGCGCGGAAGCGTCCGAGAAGGCGGGGAAGCATGCAAGCAGGCGCGGAAGCGTCCAAGCAGGCGAGGAAACGTCCAAGTAGGCGCAGAAACATGCAAGAAGGCGCGAAAGCGTCCAAGCAGGCGCGGAAGCGTCCAAGCAGGCGCGGAAGCATGCAAGAAGACGCAGAAGAGTCCAAACAGGCGCGGAAGCGTCCAAGCAGGCGCGGTAGCGTCCAAGCAGGCCCGGAAGTGTCCAAGCAGGCGCGGAAACGTCCAAGTAGGCGCGGAAGCATGCAAGAATGCGCAGAAGAGTCCAAGCAGGCGCGGAAGCGTCCAAGCAGTCGCGGAAGCGTCCAAGCAGGCGCGGTAGCGTCCAAGCAGGCGCGGAAGCGTCCAAGCAGGCGCGGAAGCGTCCAAGCAGGCGGGAAAGCATGCACGCAGGCGCGGAAGCGTCCAGGCAGGCGCGAGAACGTCCAAGTAGGGGCGGAAGCATGCAAGAAGGCGCAGAAGAGTCCAAGCAGGCGCGGAAGCGTCCAAGCATGCGCGGAAGCGTCCAAGCAGGCGCGGAAGCCTCCATATAGGCGCGAAAGCGTCCAAGCAGGCGCGGAAGCGTCCAAGCAGGCGCGGAAACGTCCAAGTAGGCGCGGAAGCATGCAAGAAGGAGCAGAAGAGTCCAAGCAGGCGCGGAACCGTGCAAGAATGCGCGGAAGCGTCCAAGCATGCGCGGTAGCGTCCAAGCAGGCGCGGAAGAGTCCAAGCAGGCGCAGAAAAGTCCAAGCAGGCGCGGAAGCATGCAAGAAGACGTAGAAGAGTCCAAGCAGGCGCGGAAGCGTCCAAGCAGTCGCGGAAGCGTCCAAGCAGGCGCGGTAGCGTCCAAGCAGGCGCGGAAGCGTGCAAGCAGTCGCGAAAGCGTCCAAGCAGGCGTGGTAGCGACCAACCAGGCGCGGAAGCGTCCTAGCAGTCGCGGAAGCGTCCAAGCTGGCGCGGTAGCGTCCAAGCAGGCGCGAAAACGTCCAAGCAGGAGCGGAAGCATGCAAGAAGACGCAGAAGAGTCCAAGCAGGCGCGGAAACGTCCAAGTAGGCGCGGCAGCATGCAAGAAGGAGCAGAAGAGTCCAAGCAGGCGCGGAAGCGTCCAAGCAGTCGGGGAAGCGTCCTAGCAGTCGCGGAAGCGTCCAAGCAGGCGCGGTAGCGTCCAAGCAGGCGCGAAAACGTCCAAGCAGGAGCGGAAGCATGCAAGAAGACGCAGAAGAGTCCAAGCAGGCGCGGAAGCGTCCGAACAGGCGGGGAAGCATGCAAGCAGGCGCGGAAGCGTCCAAGCAGGCGCGGAAACGTCCAAGCAGGCGCGGCAGCATGCAAGAAGACGCGGAAGCGTCCAAGCAGGCGCGGAAGCTTGCAAGCAGGCGCGGAAGCGTGCAAGCAGGCGCGGAAGCGTCCAAGCATGCGTGGAAGAGTCCAAGCAGGCGCGGAAACGTCCAACTAGGCGCGGAAGCATCCAAGCAGTCGCGGAAGCGGCCAAGCTGGCGCGGAAGCGTCCAAGCAGTCGCGGAAGCGTCCAAGCAGGCGCGGTAGCGTCCAAGCAGGCGCGGAAGCATGCAAGAAGGCGCCGAAGCGTCCAAGCAGGCGCGGTAGCGTCCAAGCAGGCGCGGAAGCGTCCAAGCAGGCGCGGAAGCGTCCAACCAGCCGCTGAAGCGTCCAAGCTGGCGCCGTAGCGTCCAAGCAGGCGCGGAAACGTCCAAGTAGGCGCGGAAGCATCCAAGCAGTCGCGGAAGCGTCCAAGCAGGCGCGGAAGCGTCCAAGCAGGCGCGGAAGCGTCCAAGCAGGCGCGGAAGCGTACAAGCAGGCGCGGAAGCGTCCAAGCAGGCACGGAAGCGTGCAACCAGGCGCGGAAGCGTCCAAGCAGGCGCGGATCCGTGCAAGCAGGCGCGGAAGCGTCCAAGCAGGCGCGGAAGCGTCCAAGCAGGCGCGGAAGCGTCCAAGCAGGCGCGGAAGCGTTCAAGCAGGCGCGGTAGCGTCCAAGCAGGCGCGGAAACATGCAAGAAGGCGCAGAGGCGTCCAAGCAGGCGCGGAAGCGCCCAAGCAGTCGCGGAAGCGTCCAATAATGCGCGGAAGCGTCCAAGCAGGCGCGGTAGCGTCCAAGCAGGCGCGGAAGCGTCCAAGCAGGCGCGGAAGCGTCCAAGCAGTCGCGGAAGCGTCCAAGCAGTCGCGGAAGCGTCCAAGCAGGCGCGGTAGCATCCAAGCAGGCGCGGAAACGACCAAGTAGGCGCGGAAACGTCCAAGCAGGCGTGGAAGAGTACAAGCAGGTGCGGAAGCGTCCAAGCAGGCGCAGAACCGTGCAAGCATGCGCGGAAGCATGCAAGAAGACGCAGAAGAGTCCAAGCAGGCGCGGAAGCGTCCAAGCAGTCGCGGAAACGTCCAAGCAGGCGCGGTAGCGTCCAACCAGGCGCGGAAGCGTCCAAGCAGTCGCGGAAGCGTCCAAGCAGGCGCGGTAGCGTCCAAGCAGGCGCGGAAACGTCCAAGCAGGTGCGGAAGCATGCAAGAAGACGCAGAAGAGTCCAAGCAGGCGCGGAAGCGTCCAACCAGGCGCGGAAGCGTCCAAGCAGTCGCGGAAGAGTCCAAGCAGGCGCGGAAGCGTCCAAGCAGTCGCGAAGCGTCCAAACAGGCGCGGTAGCGTCCAAGCAGGCGCGGTAGCGTCCAAGCAGGCGCGGTAGCGTCCAAGCAGGCGGGGAAGCATGCAAGCAGGCGCGGTAGCGTCCAACCAGGCGCGGAAGCGTCCAACCAGGCGCGGAAGCGTCCAAACAGGCGCGGTAGCGTCCAAGCAGGCGCGGTAGCGTCCAAGCAGGCGCGGAAGCATGCAAGAAGACGCAGAAGAGTCCAAGCAGGCGCGGAAGCGTCCAAGCAGTCGCGGAAGCGTCCAAGCAGGCGCGGAAACGTCCAAGTTGGCGCGGCAGCATGCAAGAAGGCGCAGAAGAGTCCAAGCAGGCGCGGAAACGTCCAAGCAGGCGGGGAAGCATGCAAGCAGGCGCGGAAGCGTCCAAGCAGGCGCGGAAACGTCCAAGTAGGCGCGGCAGCATGCAAGAAGGCGCAGAAGAGTCCAAGCAGGCGAGGAAGCGTCCAAGCAGTCGCGGAAGCGTCCAAGCAGGCGGGGAAGCATGCACGCAGGCGCGGAAGCGTCCAAGCAGGCGCGGAAACGTCCAAGTAGGCGCGGCAGCATGCAAGAAGGCGCAGAAGAGTCCAAGCAGGCGCGGAAACGTCCAAGCAGGCGGGGAAGCATGCAAGCAGGCGCGGAAGCGTCCAAGCAGGCGCGGAAGCGTCCAAACAGGCGCGGTAGCGTCCAAGCAGGCGCGGTAGCGTCCAAGCAGGCGCGGAAGCATGCAAGAAGACGCAGAAGAGTCCAAGCAGGCGCGGAAGCGTCCAAGCAGTCGCGGAAGCGTCCAAGCAGGCGCGGAAACGTCCAAGTAGGCGCGGCAGCATGCAAGAAGGCGCAGAAGAGTCCAAGCAGGCGCGGAAACGTCCAAGCAGGCGGGGAAGCATGCAAGCAGGCGCGGAAGCGTCCAAGCAGGCGTGGAAGAGTCCAAGCACGCGCGGAAGCGTCCAAGCAGGCGCGGAAGCGTCCAAGCAGGCGCGGTAGCGTCCAAGCAGGCGCGGAAGCGTCCAAGCAGGCGCGGAAGCGTCCAAGCAGTCGCGGAAGCGTCCAAGCAGTCGCGGAAGCGTCCAAGCAGGCGCGGTAGCATCCAAGCAGGCGCGGAAACGACCAAGTAGGCGCGGAAACGTCCAAGCAGGCGTGGAAGAGTACAAGCAGGTGCGGAAGCGTCCAAGCAGGCGCAGAACCGTGCAAGCATGCGCGGAAGCATGCAAGAAGACGCAGAAGAGTCCAAGCAGGCGCGGAAGCGTCCAAGCAGTCGCGGAAGCGTCCAAGCAGTCGCGGAAGCGTCCAAGCAGGCGCGGTAGCATCCAAGCACGCGCGGAAGCGTCCAAGCAGGCGCGGAAGCGTCCAAGCAGGCGCGGTATCGTCCAAGCAGGCGCGGAAGCGTCCAAGCAGGCGCGGAAGCGTCCAAGCAGTCGCGGAAGCGTCCAAGCAGTCGCGGAAGCGTCCAAGCAGGCGCGGTAGCATCCAAGCAGGCGCGGAAACGACCAAGTAGGCGCGGAAACGTCCAAGCAGGCGTGGAAGAGTACAAGCAGGTGCGGAAGCGTCCAAGCAGGCGCAGAACCGTGCAAGCATGCGCGGAAGCATGCAAGAAGACGCAGAAGAGTCCAAGCAGGCGCGGAAGCGTCCAAGCAGTCGCGGAAGCATGCAACCAGGCGCGGAAGCGTCCAAGCAGGCGCGGATCCGTGCAAGCAGGCGCGGAAGCGTCCAAGCAGGCGCGGAAGCGTCCAAGCAGGCGCGGAAGCGTCCAAGCAGGCGCGGAAGCGTCCAATCAGGCGCGGAAGCATGCAACCAGGCGCGGAAGCGTCCAAGCAGGCGCGGATCCGTGCAAGCAGGCGCGGAAGCGTCCAAGCAGGCGCGGAAGCGTCCAAGCAGGCGCGGAAGCGTCCAAGCAGGCGCGGAAGCGTCCAAGCAGGCGCGGTAGCGTCCAAGCAGGCGCGGAAGCGTCCAAGCAGGCGCGGAAGCGTCCAAGCAGTCGCGGAAGCGTCCAAGCAGTCGCGGAAGCGTCCAAGCAGGCGCGGTAGCATCCAAGCAGGCGCGGAAACGACCAAGTAGGCGCGGAAACGTCCAAGCAGGCGTGGAAGAGTACAAGCAGGTGCGGAAGCGTCCAAGCAGGCGCAGAACCGTGCAAGCATGCGCGGAAGCATGCAAGAAGACGCAGAAGAGTCCAAGCAGGCGCGGAAGCGTCCAAGCAGTCGCGGAAGCATGCATACAGGCGCGGAAGCGTCCAAGCAGGCGCGGATCCGTGCAAGCAGGCGCGGAAGCGTCCAAGCAGGCGCGGAAGCGTCCAAGCAGGCGCGGAAGCGTCCAAGCAGGCGCGGAAGCGTTCAAGCAGGCGCGGTAGCGTCCAAGCAGGAGCGGAAGCATGCAAGAAGGCGCCGCAGCGTCCAAGCGGGCGCGGAAGCGTCCAAGCAGGCGCGGCAGCGTCTAAGCAGGCGCGGTAGCGTCCAAGCAGGCGCGGAAGCATGCAAGAAGGCGCCGAAGCGTCCAAGCGGGCGCGGAAGCGTCCAAGCAGGCGCGGAAGCGTCCAACCAGCCGCTGAAGCGTCCAAGCTGGCGCCGTAGCGTCCAAGCAGGCGCGGAAACGTCCAAGTAGGCGCGGAAGCATCCAAGCAGTCGCGGAAGCGTCCAAGCAGGCGCGGAAGCGTCCAAGCAGGCGCGGAAGCGTCCAAGCAGGCGCGGAAGCGTCCAAGCAGGCGCGGAAGCGTCCAAGCAGGCACGGAAGCGTGCAACCAGGCGCGGAAGCGTCCAAGCAGGCGCGGATCCGTGCAAGCAGGCGCGGAAGCGTCCAAGCAGGCGCGGAAGCGTCCAAGCAGGCGCGGAAGCGTCCAAGCAGGCGCGGAAGCGTTCAAGCAGGCGCGGTAGCGTCCAAGCAGGCGCGGAAACATGCAAGAAGGCGCAGAGGCGTCCAAGCAGGCGCGGAAGCGCCCAAGCAGTCGCGGAAGCGTCCAATAATGCGCGGAAGCGTCCAAGCAGGCGCGGTAGCGTCCAAGCAGGCGCGGAAGCGTCCAAGCAGGCGCGGAAGCGTCCAAGCAGTCGCGGAAGCGTACAAGCAGTCGCGGAAGCGTCCAAGCAGGCGCGGTAGCATCCAAGCAGGCGCGGAAACGACCAAGTAGGCGCGGAAACGTCCAAGCAGGCGTGGAAGAGTACAAGCAGGTGCGGAAGCGTCCAAGCAGGCGCAGAACCGTGCAAGCATGCGCGGAAGCATGCAAGAAGACGCAGAAGAGTCCAAGCAGGCGCGGAAGCGTCCAAGCAGGCGCGGTAGCGTCCAAGCAGGCGGGGAAGCATGCAAGCAGGCGCGGTAGCGTCCAACCAGGCGCGGAAGCGTCCAAGCAGTCGCGGAAGCGTCCAAACAGGCGCGGTAGCGTCCAAGCAGGCGCGGTAGCGTCCAAGCAGGCGCGGAAGCATGCAAGAAGACGCAGAAGAGTCCAAGCAGGCGCGGAAGCGTCCAAGCAGGCGTGGAAGCATGCAAGCAGGCGCGGAAGCGTCCAAGCAGGCGTGGAAGAGTTCAAGCACGCGCGGAAGCGTCCAAGCAGGCGCGGAAGCGTCCAAGCAGGCGCGGTAGCGTCCAAGCAGGCGCGGAAGCGTCCAAGCAGGCGCGGAAGCGTCCAAGCAGGCGCGGAAGCGTCCAAGCAGGCGCGGAAGCGTCCAAGCAGGCGCGGAAGCGTCCAAGCAGGCGCGGTAGCGTCCAAGCAGGCGCGGAAGCGTCCAAGCAGGCGCGGAAGCGTCCAAGCAGTCGCGGAAGCGTCCAAGCAGTCGCGGAAGCGTCCAAGCAGGCGCGGTAGCATCCAAGCAGGCGCGGAAACGACCAAGTAGGCGCGGAAACGTCCAAGCAGGCGTGGAAGAGTACAAGCAGGTGCGGAAGCGTCCAAGCAGGCGCAGAACCGTGCAAGCATGCGCGGAAGCATGCAAGAAGACGCAGAAGAGTCCAAGCAGGCGCGGAAGCGTCCAAGCAGTCGCGGAAGCATGCATACAGGCGCGGAAGCGTCCAAGCAGGCGCGGATCCGTGCAAGCAGGCGCGGAAGCGTCCAAGCAGGCGCGGAAGCGTCCAAGCAGGCGCGGAAGCGTCCAAGCAGGCGCGGAAGCGTTCAAGCAGGCGCGGTAGCGTCCAAGCAGGAGCGGAAGCATGCAAGAAGGCGCCGAAGCGTCCAAGCGGGCGCGGAAGCGTCCAAGCAGGCGCGGCAGCGTCTAAGCAGGCGCGGTAGCGTCCAAGCAGGCGCGGAAGCATGCAAGAAGGCGCCGAAGCGTCCAAGCGGGCGCGGAAGCGTCCAAGCAGGCGCGGAAGCGTCCAACCAGCCGCTGAAGCGTCCAAGCTGGCGCCGTAGCGTCCAAGCAGGCGCGGAAACGTCCAAGTAGGCGCGGAAGCATCCAAGCAGTCGCGGAAGCGTCCAAGCAGGCGCGGAAGCGTCCAAGCAGGCGCGGAAGCGTCCAAGCAGGCGCGGAAGCGTCCAAGCAGGCGCGGAAGCGTCCAAGCAGGCACGGAAGCGTGCAACCAGGCGCGGAAGCGTCCAAGCAGGCGCGGATCCGTGCAAGCAGGCGCGGAAGCGTCCAAGCAGGCGCGGAAGCGTCCAAGCAGGCGCGGAAGCGTCCAAGCAGGCGCGGAAGCGTTCAAGCAGGCGCGGTAGCGTCCAAGCAGGCGCGGAAACATGCAAGAAGGCGCAGAGGCGTCCAAGCAGGCGCGGAAGCGCCCAAGCAGTCGCGGAAGCGTCCAATAATGCGCGGAAGCGTCCAAGCAGGCGCGGTAGCGTCCAAGCAGGCGCGGAAGCGTCCAAGCAGGCGCGGAAGCGTCCAAGCAGTCGCGGAAGCGTACAAGCAGTCGCGGAAGCGTCCAAGCAGGCGCGGTAGCATCCAAGCAGGCGCGGAAACGACCAAGTAGGCGCGGAAACGTCCAAGCAGGCGTGGAAGAGTACAAGCAGGTGCGGAAGCGTCCAAGCAGGCGCAGAACCGTGCAAGCATGCGCGGAAGCATGCAAGAAGACGCAGAAGAGTCCAAGCAGGCGCGGAAGCGTCCAAGCAGGCGCGGTAGCGTCCAAGCAGGCGGGGAAGCATGCAAGCAGGCGCGGTAGCGTCCAACCAGGCGCGGAAGCGTCCAAGCAGTCGCGGAAGCGTCCAAACAGGCGCGGTAGCGTCCAAGCAGGCGCGGTAGCGTCCAAGCAGGCGCGGAAGCATGCAAGAAGACGCAGAAGAGTCCAAGCAGGCGCGGAAGCGTCCAAGCAGGCGTGGAAGCATGCAAGCAGGCGCGGAAGCGTCCAAGCAGGCGTGGAAGAGTTCAAGCACGCGCGGAAGCGTCCAAGCAGGCGCGGAAGCGTCCAAGCAGGCGCGGTAGCGTCCAAGCAGGCGCGGAAGCGTCCAAGCAGGCGCGGAAGCGTCCAAGCAGGCGCGGTAGCATCCAAGCAGGCGCGGAAACGACCAAGTAGGCGCGGAAACGTCCAAGCAGGCGTGGAAGAGTACAAGCAGGTGCGGAAGCGTCCAAGCAGGCGCAGAACCGTGCAAGCATGCGCGGAAGCATGCAAGAAGACGCAGAAGAGTCCAAGCAGGCGCGGAAGCGTCCAAGCAGTCGCGGAAGCGTCCAAGCAGGCGCGGAAACGTCCAAGTAGGCGCGGCAGCATGCAAGAAGGCGCAGAAGAGTCCAAGCAGGCGCGGAAACGTCCAAGTAGGCGCGGCAGCATGCAAGAAGGCGCAGAAGAGTCCAAGCAGGCGCGGAAGCGTCCTAGCAGTCGCGGAAGAGTCCAAGCAGGCGCGGAAGCGTCCAAGCAGGCGCGGAAACGTCCAAGTAGGCGCGGCAGCATGCAAGAAGGCGCAGAAGAGTCCAAGCAGGCGAGGAAGCGTCCAAGCAGTCGCGGAAGCGTCCAAGCAGGCGCGGAAACGTCCAAGCAGGCGGGGAAGCATGCAAGCAGGCGCGGAAGCGTCCAAGCAGGCGCGGAAACGTCCAAGTAGGCGGGGAAGCATGCAAGCAGGCGCGGTAGCGTCCAACCAGGCGCGGAAGCGTCCAAGCAGTCGCGGAAGCGTCCAAACAGGCGCGGTAGCGTCCAAGCAGGCGCGGTAGCGTCCAAGCAGGCGCGGAAGCATGCAAGAAGAGTCCAAGCAGGCGCGGAAGCGTCCAAGCAGGCGTGGAAGCATGCAAGCAGGCGCGGAAGCGTCCAAGCAGGCGTGGAAGAGTCCAAGCACGCGCGGAAGCGTCCAAGCAGGCGCGGAAGCGTCCAAGCAGGCGCGGTAGCGTCCAAGCAGGCGCGGAAGCGTCCAAGCAGGCGCGGAAGCGTCCAAGCAGGCGCGGTAGCATCCAAGCAGGCGCGGAAACGACCAAGTAGGCGCGGAAACGTCCAAGCAGGCGTGGAAGAGTACAAGCAGGTGCGGAAGCGTCCAAGCAGGCGCAGAACCGTGCAAGCATGCGCGGAAGCATGCAAGAAGACGCAGAAGAGTCCAAGCAGGCGCGGAAGCGTCCAAGCAGTCGCGGAAGCGTCCAAGCAGGCGCGGAAACGTCCAAGTAGGCGCGGCAGCATGCAAGAAGGCGCAGAAGAGTCCAAGCAGGCGCGGAAACGTCCAAGCAGGCGGGGAAGCATGCAAGCAGGCGCGGAAGCGTCCAAGCAGGCGCGGAAACGTCCAAGCTGGCGCGGAAGCGTCCAAGCAGACGCGGAAGCGTCCAAGCAGGTGCGGAAGCTTCCAAGCCGGCGCGGAAGCGTCGAAGCAGGCGCGGAAGCGTCCTAGAAGGCGCGGAAGCATCCAAGCAGACGCGGAAGCGTCCAAGCAGGCGCGGAAGCGTCCAAGCTGGCGCGGAAGCGTCCAAGCAGACGCGGAAGCGTCCAAGCAGGTGCGGAAGCGTCCAAGCAGACGCGGAAGCGTCCAAGCAGGCGCGGAAGAATCCAAGCAGCTGCGGAAGCGTCCAAGCAGGCGCGGAAGAATCCAAGCAGGTGCGGAAGCGTCCAAGCAGGCGCGGAAGAATCCAAGCAGGTGCGGAAGCGTCCAAGCAGACGCGGAAGCGTCCAAGCAGGCGCGGAAGAATCCAAGCAGCTGCGGAAGCGTCCAAGCAGGCGCGGAAGAATCCAAGCAGGTGCGGAAGCGTCCAAGCAGGCGCGGAAGAATCCAAGCAGGTGCGGAAGCGTCCAAGCAGGCGCGGAAGAATCCAAGCAGGTGCGGAAGCGTCCAAGCAGGCGCAGAAGCTTCCTAGCAGGCGCGGAAGCGTCAAGCAGGCGCGGAATCGTCCAAGCAGGCGCGGAAGCGTCGAAGCAGGCGCGGAAGCGTCCTAGCAGGCGCGGAAGCATCCAAGCAGACGCGGAAGCGTCCAAGCAGGCGCGGAAGCGTCCAAGCTGGCGCGGAAGCGTCCAAGCAGGCGCGGAAGCATCCAAGCAGACGCGGAATCGTCCAAGTAGGCGCGGAAGCGTCCAAGCAGGCGCGGTAGAATCCAAGCAGGTGCGGAAGCGTCCAAGCAGGCGCGGAAGAATCCAAGCAGGTGCGGAATCGTCCAAGCAGGCGCGGAATCGTCCAAGCAGGCGCGGAATCGTCCAAGCAGGCGCGGAAGCGACCAAGCAGGCGCGGAAGCGTCCATGCAGGTGCGGAAGCGTCCAAGCAGGCGCGGCTGCGTCCAAGCAGGCGCGGAAACGTCCAAGTAGGCGCGGAAGCGTCCAAGCAGGCGCGGAAGCATCCAAGCAGACGCGGAATCGTCCAAGTAGGCGCGGAAGCGTCCAAGCAGGCGCGGAAGCGTCCTAGCAGGCGCGGAAGCGTCCTAGCAGGCGCGGAAGCGTCAAGCAGGCGCGGAATCGTCCAAGCTGGCGCGGAATCGTCCAAGCAGGCGCGGAAGCGTCCAAGTAGGCGCGGAAGAATCCAAGCAGCTGCGGAAGCGTCCAAGCAGGCGCGGAAGCGTCCTAGCAGGCGCGGAAGCGTCCAAGTAGGCGCGGAAGAATCCAAGCAGCTGCGGAAGCGTCCAAGCAGGCGCGGAAGCGTCCTAGCAGGCGCGGAAGCGTCAAGCAGGCGCGGAATCGTCCAAGCAGGCGCGGAAGCGACCAAGCAGGCGCGGAAGCGTCCATGCAGGTGCGGAAGCGTCCAAGCAGGCGCGGCTGCGTCCAAGCAGGCGCGGAAACGTCCAAGTAGGCGCGGAAGCATGTAAGAAGGAGCAGAAGAGTCCAAGCAGGCTCGGAAGCGTCCAAGCTGGCGCGGAAGCATCCATATAGGCGCGGAAGCGTCCAAGCAGGCGCGGAACCGTGCAAGCAGGCGCGGAAGCGTCCAAGCATGCGCGGAAACGTCCAAGTAGGCGCGGAAGCATGCAAGAAGGAGCAGAAGAGTCCAAGCAGGCGCGGAAGCGTCCAAGCAGGCGCGAAAGCGTCAAAGCAGGCGCGGAAGCGTCCAAGCAGGCGCGGAAGCGTCCAAGTAGGCGCGGAAGAATCCAAGCAGCTGCGGAAGCGTCCAAGCAGGCGCGGAAGAATCCAAGCAGGTGCGGAAGCGTCCAAGCAGGCGCGGAAGAATCCAAGCAGGTGCGGAAGCGTCCAAGCAGGCGCGGAAGAATCCAAGCAGGTGCGGAAGCGTCCAAGCAGGCGCAGAAGCGTCCTAGCAGGCGCGGAAGCGTCAAGCAGGCGCGGAATCGTCCAAGCAGGCGCGGAAGAGTCGAAGCAGGCGCGGAAGCGTCCTAGCAGGCGCGGAAGCATCCAAGCAGACGCGGAAGCGTCCAAGCAGGCGCGGAAGCGTCCAAGCTGGCGCGGAAGCGTCCAAGCAGGCGCGGAAGCATCCAAGCAGACGCGGAATCGTCCAAGTAGGCGCGGAAGCGTCCAAGCAGGCGCGGTAGAATCCAAGCAGGTGCGGAAGCGTCCAAGCAGGCGCGGAAGAATCCAAGCAGGTGCGGAAGCGTCCAAGCAGGCGCGGAAGCGTCCTAGCAGGCGCGGAAGCGTCAAGCAGGCGCGGAATCGTCCAAGCAGGCGCGGAAGCGACCAAGCAGGCGCGGAAGCGTCCTAGCAGGCGCGGAAGCATCCAAGCAGACGCGGGATCGTCCAAGCAGGCGCGGAAGCGTCCAAGCAGGCGCGGAAGCGTCCAAGCAGGCGCGGAAGCGTCCAAGCAGGCACGGAAGCGTGCAACCAGGCGCGGAAGCGTCCAAGCAGGCGCGGAAGCGTCCAAGCAGGCGCGGAAGCGCCCAAGCAGTCGCGGAAGCGTGCAAGCAGGCGCGGAAGCGTCCGAGCAGGCGCGGAAGCGTCCAAGCAGGCGCGGAAGCGTCCAAGCAGGCGCGGAACCGTGCAAGCAGGCGCGGAAGCGTCCAAGCATGCGCGGAAGAGTCCAAGCAGGCGCGAGAACGTCCAAGTAGGGGCGGAAGCATGCAAGAAGGCGCGGAAGCGTCCAGGCAGACGCGAGACCGTCCAAGTAGGGGCGGAAGCATGCAAGAAGGCGCAGAAGAGTCCAAGCAGGCGCGGAAGCGTCCAAGCAGGCGCGGAAGCGTCCAAGCAGGCGCGGAAGCATCCATATAGGCGCGGAAGCGTCCAAGCAGGCGCGGAACCGTGCAAGCAGGCGCGGAAGCGTCCAAGCATGCGCGGAAGAGTCCAAGCAGGCGCGAGAACGTCCAAGTAGGGGCGGAAGCATGCAAGAAGGCGCGGAAACGTCCAGGCTGGCACGAGGACGTCCAAGTAGGGGCGGAAGCATGCAAGAAGGCGCAGAAGAGTCCAAGCAGGCGCGGAAGCGACCAAGCAGTCGCGGAAGCGTCCTAGCAGGCGCGGAAGCGTCCAAGCAAGCGGGGAAGCATGCAAGCAGGCGCGGAAGCGTCCAAGCAGACGCGGAATCGTCCAAGCAGACGCGGAATCGTCCAAGCAGGAGCGGAATCGTCCAAGCAGGCGCGGAATCGTCCAAGCAGGCGCGGAAGCGACCAAGCTGGCGCGGAAGCGTCCAAGCAGTCGCGGAAGCGTCCAAGCTGGCGCGGAAGCGTCCAAGCAGGCGCGGAAGCGTCCAAGCAGGCGCGGAAGCATCCAAGAAGACGCGGAATCATCCAAGCAGGCGCGGAAGCGTCCAAGCAGTCGCGGAAGCGTCCAAGCTAGCGCGGAAGCGTCCAAGCAGGCGCGGAAGCGTCCAAGCAGGCGCGGAAGCTTCCAAGCCGGCGCGGAAGCGTCCAAGCAGGCGCGGAAGAATCCAAGCAGGTGCGGAAGCGTCCAAGCAGGCGCGGAAGCGTCCTAGCAGGCGCGGAAGCGTCAAGCAGGCGCGGAATCGTCCAAGCAGGCGCGGAAGCGTCCAAGCAGGCGCGGAAGCGGCCTAGCAGGCGCGGAAGCATCCAAGCAGACGCGGAATCATCCAAGCAGGCGCGGAAGCGTCCTAGCAGGCGCGGAAGCGTCCAAGCAGGCGCGGAAGCATCCAAGCAGGCGCGGAATCGTCCAAGCAGGCGCGGAAGCGTCCAAGCTGGCGCGGAAGCGTCCAAGCAGGCGCGGAAGAGTCCAAGCAGACGCGGAATCGTCCAAGCAGGCGCGGAAGCGTCCAAGAAGGCGCGAAAGAATCCAAGCAGGTGCGGAAGCGTCCAAGCAGGCGCGGAAGCGTTCTAGCAGGCGCGGAAGCGTCCAAGCAGGCGCGGAAGCGTCCAAGCAGACGCGGAATCGTCCAAGCAGGCGTGGAAGCGTCCTAGCAGGCGCGGAAGCATCCAAGCAGAAGCGGAAGCGTCCAAGCAGGCGCGGAATCGTCCAAGCAAGCGCGGAAGAGTCCAAGCAGACGCGGAATCGTCCAAGCAGGCGCGGAAGCGTCCAAGAAGGCGCGAAAGAATCCAAGCAGGTGCGGAAGCGTCCAAGCAGGCGCGGAAGCATCCAAGCAGACGCGGAAGCGTCCAAGCAGGCGCGGAAGCGTCCAAGCTGGCGCGGAAGCGTCCAAGCAGACGCGGAAGCGTCCAAGCAGGTGCGGAAGCGTCCAAGCAGACGCGGTAGAATCCAAGCAGGTGCGGAAGCGTCCAAGCAGGCGCGGAAGAATCCAAGCAGGTGCGGAAGCGTCCAAGCAGGCGCGGAAGCGTCCTAGCAGGCGCGGAAGCGTCAAGCAGGCGCGGAATCGTCCAAGCAGGCGCGGAAGCGACCAAGCAGGCGCGGAAGCGTCCTAGCAGGCGCGGAAGCATCCAAGCAGACGCGGGATCGTCCAAGCAGGCGCGGAAGCGTCCAAGCAGGCGCGGAAGCGTCCAAGCAGGCGCGGAAGCGTCCAAGCAGGCACGGAAGCGTGCAACCAGGCGCGGAAGCGTCCAAGCAGGCGCGGAAGCGTCCAAGCAGGCGCGGAAGCGCCCAAGCAGTCGCGGAAGCGTGCAAGCAGGCGCGGAAGCGTCCGAGCAGGCGCGGAAGCGTCCAAGCAGGCGCGGAAGCGTCCAAGCAGGCGCGGAACCGTGCAAGCAGGCGCGGAAGCGTCCAAGCATGCGCGGAAGAGTCCAAGCAGGCGCGAGAACGTCCAAGTAGGGGCGGAAGCATGCAAGAAGGCGCGGAAGCGTCCAGGCAGACGCGAGACCGTCCAAGTAGGGGCGGAAGCATGCAAGAAGGCGCAGAAGAGTCCAAGCAGGCGCGGAAGCGTCCAAGCAGGCGCGGAAGCGTCCAAGCAGGCGCGGAAGCATCCATATAGGCGCGGAAGCGTCCAAGCAGGCGCGGAACCGTGCAAGCAGGCGCGGAAGCGTCCAAGCATGCGCGGAAGAGTCCAAGCAGGCGCGAGAACGTCCAAGTAGGGGCGGAAGCATGCAAGAAGGCGCGGAAACGTCCAGGCTGGCACGAGGACGTCCAAGTAGGGGCGGAAGCATGCAAGAAGGCGCAGAAGAGTCCAAGCAGGCGCGGAAGCGACCAAGCAGTCGCGGAAGCGTCCTAGCAGGCGCGGAAGCGTCCAAGCAAGCGGGGAAGCATGCAAGCAGGCGCGGAAGCGTCCAAGCAGACGCGGAATCGTCCAAGCAGACGCGGAATCGTCCAAGCAGGAGCGGAATCGTCCAAGCAGGCGCGGAATCGTCCAAGCAGGCGCGGAAGCGACCAAGCTGGCGCGGAAGCGTCCAAGCAGTCGCGGAAGCGTCCAAGCTGGCGCGGAAGCGTCCAAGCAGGCGCGGAAGCGTCCAAGCAGGCGCGGAAGCATCCAAGAAGACGCGGAATCATCCAAGCAGGCGCGGAAGCGTCCAAGCAGTCGCGGAAGCGTCCAAGCTGGCGCGGAAGCGTCCAAGCAGGCGCGGAAGCGTCCAAGCAGGCGCGGAAGCTTCCAAGCCGGCGCGGAAGCGTCCAAGCAGGCGCGGAAGAATCCAAGCAGGTGCGGAAGCGTCCAAGCAGGCGCGGAAGCGTCCTAGCAGGCGCGGAAGCGTCAAGCAGGCGCGGAATCGTCCAAGCAGGCGCGGAAGCGTCCAAGCAGGCGCGGAAGCGGCCTAGCAGGCGCGGAAGCATCCAAGCAGACGCGGAATCATCCAAGCAGGCGCGGAAGCGTCCTAGCAGGCGCGGAAGCGTCCAAGCAGGCGCGGAAGCATCCAAGCAGGCGCGGAATCGTCCAAGCAGGCGCGGAAGCGTCCAAGCTGGCGCGGAAGCGTCCAAGCAGGCGCGGAAGAGTCCAAGCAGACGCGGAATCGTCCAAGCAGGCGCGGAAGCGTCCAAGAAGGCGCGAAAGAATCCAAGCAGGTGCGGAAGCGTCCAAGCAGGCGCGGAAGCGTTCTAGCTGGCGCGGAAGCGTCCAAGCAGGCGCGGAAGCGTCCAAGCAGACGCGGAATCGTCCAAGCAGGCGTGGAAGCGTCCTAGCAGGCGCGGAAGCATCCAAGCAGAAGCGGAAGCGTCCAAGCAGGCGCGGAATCGTCCAAGCAAGCGCGGAAGAGTCCAAGCAGACGCGGAATCGTCCAAGCAGGCGCGGAAGCGTCCAAGAAGGCGCGAAAGAATCCAAGCAGGTGCGGAAGCGTCCAAGCAGGCGCGGAAGCATCCAAGCAGACGCGGAAGCGTCCAAGCAGGCGCGGAAGCGTCCAAGCTGGCGCGGAAGCGTCCAAGCAGACGCGGAAGCGTCCAAGCAGGTGCGGAAGCGTCCAAGCAGACGCGGAAGCGTCCAAGCAGGCGCGGAAGAATCCAAGCAGGTGCGGAAGCGTCCAAGCAGGCGCGGAAGAATCCAAGCAGGTGCGGAAGCGTCCAAGCAGGCGCGGAAGCGTCCTAGCAGGCGCGGAAGCGTCAAGCAGGCGCGGAAGCGTCCAAGCAGGCGCGGAAGAATCCAAGCAGGCGCGGAAGCGTCCAAGCAGGCGCGGAAGCATCCATATAGGCGCGGAAGCGTCCAAGCAGGCGCGGAACCGTGCAAGCAGGCGCGGAAGCGTCCAAGCATGCGCGGAAACGTCCAAGTAGGCGCGGAAGCATGCAAGAAGGAGCAGAAGAGTCCAAGCAGGCGCGGAAGCGTCCAAGCAGGCGCGAAATCGTCAAAGCAGGCGCGGAAGCGTCCAAGCAGGCGCGGAAGCGTCCAAGTAGGCGCGGAAGAATCCAAGCAGCTGCGGAAGCGTCCAAGCAGGCGCGGAAGAATCCAAGCAGGTGCGGAAGCGTCCAAGCAGGCGCGGAAGAATCCAAGCAGGTGCGGAAGCGTCCAAGCAGGCGCGGAAGAATCCAAGCAGGTGCGGAAGCGTCCAAGCAGGCGCAGAAGCGTCCTAGCAGGCGCGGAAGCGTCAAGCACGCGCGGAATCGTCCAAGCAGGCGCGGAAGCGTCGAAGCAGGCGCGGAAGCGTCCTAGCAGGCGCGGAAGCATCCAAGCAGACGCGGAAGCGTCCAAGCAGGCGCGGAAGCGTCCAAGCAGGCGCGGAAGAATCCAAGCAGGTGCGGAAGCGTCCAAGCAGGCGCGGAAGCGTCCTAGCAGGCGCGGAAGCGTCAAGCAGGCGCGGAAGAATCCAAGCAGGTGCGGAAGCGTCCAAGCAGGCGCAGAAGCGTCCTAGCAGGCGCGGAAGCGTCAAGCAGGCGCGGAATCGTCCAAGCAGGCGCGGAAGAATCCAAGCAGGTGCGGTAGCGTCCAAGCAGGCGCGGAAGAATCCAAGCAGGTGCGGAAGCGTCCAAGCAGGCGCAGAAGCGTCCTAGCAGGCGCGGAAGCGTCCTAGCAGGCGCGGAAGCATCCAAGCAGGCGCGGAAGCGTCCAAGCTGGCGCGGAAGCGTCCAAGCAGGCGCGGAAGCGTCCAAGCAGGCGCGGAAGCTTCCAAGCCGGCGCGGAAGCGTCGAAGCAGGCGCGGAAGCGTCCTAGAAGGCGCGGAAGCATCCAAGCAGACGCGGAAGCGTCCAAGCAGGCGCGGAAGCGTCCAAGCTGGCGCGGAAGCGTCCAAGCAGACGCGGAAGCGTCCAAGCAGGCGCGGAAGAATCCAAGCAGGTGCGGAAGCGTCCAAGCAGACGCGGAAGCGTCCAAGCAGGCGCGGAAGAATCCAAGCAGCTGCGGAAGCGTCCAAGCAGGCGCGGAAGAATCCAAGCAGGTGCGGAAGCGTCCAAGCAGGCGCGGAAGAATCCAAGCAGGTGCGGAAGCGTCCAAGCAGGCGCAGAAGCGTCCTAGCAGGCGCGGAAGCGTCAAGCAGGCGCGGAATCGTCCAAGCAGGCGCGGAAGCGTCGAAGCAGGCGCGGAAGCGTCCTAGCAGGCGCGGAAGCATCCAAGCAGACGCGGAAGCGTCCAAGCAGGCGCGGAAGCGTCCAAGCTGGCGCGGAAGCGTCCAAGCAGGCGCGGAAGCATCCAAGCAGACGCGGAATCGTCCAAGTAGGCGCGGAAGCGTCCAAGCAGGCGCGGTAGAATCCAAGCAGGTGCGGAAGCGTCCAAGCAGGCGCGGAAGAATCCAAGCAGGTGCGGAAGCGTCCAAGCAGGCGCGGAAGCGTCCTAGCAGGCGCGGAAGCGTCAAGCAGGCGCGGAATCGTCCAAGCAGGCGCGGAATCGTCCAAGCAGGCGCGGAAGCGTCCAAGTAGGCGCGGAAGAATCCAAGCAGCTGCGGAAGCGTCCAAGCAGGCGCGGAAGCGTCCTAGCAGGCGCGGAAGCGTCCAAGTAGGCGCGGAAGAATCCAAGCAGCTGCGGAAGCGTCCAAGCAGGCGCGGAAGCGTCCTAGCAGGCGCGGAAGCGTCAAGCAGGCGCGGAATCGTCCAAGCAGGCGCGGAAGCGACCAAGCAGGCGCGGAAGCGTCCATGCAGGTGCGGAAGCGTCCAAGCAGGCGCGGCTGCGTCCAAGCAGGCGCGGAAACGTCCAAGTAGGCGCGGAAGCATGTAAGAAGGAGCAGAAGAGTCCAAGCAGGCGCGGAAGCGTCCAAGCAGGCGCGGAAGCATCCATATAGGCGCGGAAGCGTCCAAGCAGGCGCGGAACCGTGCAAGCAGGCGCGGAAGCGTCCAAGCATGCGCGGAAACGTCCAAGTAGGCGCGGAAGCATGCAAGAAGGAGCAGAAGAGTCCAAGCAGGCGCGGAAGCGTCCAAGCAGGCGCGAAAGCGTCAAAGCAGGCGCGGAAGCGTCCAAGCAGGCGCGGAAGCGTCCAAGTAGGCGCGGAAGAATCCAAGCAGCTGCGGAAGCGTCCAAGCAGGCGCGGAAGAATCCAAGCAGGTGCGGAAGCGTCCAAGCAGGCGCGGAAGAATCCAAGCAGGTGCGGAAGCGTCCAAGCAGGCGCGGAAGAATCCAAGCAGGTGCGGAAGCGTCCAAGCAGGCGCAGAAGCGTCCTAGCAGGCGCGGAAGCGTCAAGCAGGCGCGGAATCGTCCAAGCAGGCGCGGAAGCGTCGAAGCAGGCGCGGAAGCGTCCTAGCAGGCGCGGAAGCATCCAAGCAGACCCGGAAGCGTCCAAGCAGGCGCGGAAGCGTCCAAGCTGGCGCGGAAGCGTCCAAGCAGGCGCGGAAGCATCCAAGCAGACGCGGAATCGTCCAAGTAGGCGCGGAAGCGTCCAAGCAGGCGCGGTAGAATCCAAGCAGGTGCGGAAGCGTCCAAGCAGGCGCGGAAGAATCCAAGCAGGTGCGGAAGCGTCCAAGCAGGCGCGGAAGCGTCCTAGCAGGCGCGGAAGCGTCAAGCAGGCGCGGAATCGTCCAAGCAGGCGCGGAAGCGACCAAGCAGGCGCGGAAGCGTCCTAGCAGGCGCGGAAGCATCCAAGCAGACGCGGGATCGTCCAAGCAGGCGCGGAAGCGTCCAAGCAGGCGCGGAAGCGTCCAAGCAGGCGCGGAAGCGTCCAAGCAGGCACGGAAGCGTGCAACCAGGCGCGGAAGCGTCCAAGCAGGCGCGGAAGCGTCCAAGCAGGCGCGGAAGCGCCCAAGCAGTCGCGGAAGCGTGCAAGCAGGCGCGGAAGCGTCCGAGCAGGCGCGGAAGCGTCCAAGCAGGCGCGGAAGCGTCCAAGCAGGCGCGGAACCGTGCAAGCAGGCGCGGAAGCGTCTAAGCATGCGCGGAAGAGTCCAAGCAGGCGCGAGAACGTCCAAGTAGGGGCGGAAGCATGCAAGAAGGCGCGGAAGCGTCCAGGCAGACGCGAGACCGTCCAAGTAGGGGCGGAAGCATGCAAGAAGGCGCAGAAGAGTCCAAGCAGGCGCGGAAGCGTCCAAGCAGGCGCGGAAGCGTCCAAGCAGGCGCGGAAGCATCCATATAGGCGCGGAAGCGTCCAAGCAGGCGCGGAACCGTGCAAGCAGGCGCGGAAGCGTCCAAGCATGTGCGGAAGAGTCCAAGCAGGCGCGAGAACGTCCAAGTAGGGGCGGAAGCATGCAAGAAGGCGCGGAAACGTCCAGGCTGGCACGAGGACGTCCAAGTAGGGGCGGAAGCATGCAAGAAGGCGCAGAAGAGTCCAAGCAGGCGCGGAAGCGACCAAGCAGTCGCGGAAGCGTCCTAGCAGGCGCGGAAGCGTCCAAGCAAGCGGGGAAGCATGCAAGCAGGCGCGGAAGCGTCCAAGCAGACGCGGAATCGTCCAAGCAGACGCGGAATCGTCCAAGCAGGCGCGGAATCGTCCAAGCAGGCGCGGAATCGTCCAAGCAGGCGCGGAAGCGACCAAGCTGGCGCGGAAGCGTCCAAGCAGTCGCGGAAGCGTCCAAGCTGGCGCGGAAGCGTCCAAGCAGGCGCGGAAGCGTCCAAGCAGGCGCGGAAGCATCCAAGAAGACGCGGAATCATCCAAGCAGGCGCGGAAGCGTCCAAGCAGTCGCGGAAGCGTCCAAGCTGGCGCGGAAGCGTCCAAGCAGGCGCGGAAGCGTCCAAGCAGGCGCGGAAGCTTCCAAGCCGGCGCGGAAGCGTCCAAGCAGGCGCGGAAGAATCCAAGCAGGTGCGGAAGCGTCCAAGCAGGCGCGGAAGCGTCCTAGCAGGCGCGGAAGCGTCAAGCAGGCGCGGAATCGTCCAAGCAGGCGCGGAAGCGTCCAAGCAGGCGCGGAAGCGGCCTAGCAGGCGCGGAAGCATCCAAGCAGACGCGGAATCATCCAAGCAGGCGCGGAAGCGTCCTAGCAGGCGCGGAAGCGTCCAAGCAGGCGCGGAAGCATCCAAGCAGGCGCGGAATCGTCCAAGCAGGCGCGGAAGCGTCCAAGCTGGCGCGGAAGCGTCCAAGCAGGCGCGGAAGAGTCCAAGCAGACGCGGAATCGTCCAAGCAGGCGCGGAAGCGTCCAAGAAGGCGCGAAAGAATCCAAGCAGGTGCGGAAGCGTCCAAGCAGGCGCGGAAGCGTTCTAGCAGGCGCGGAAGCGTCCAAGCAGGCGCGGAAGCGTCCAAGCAGACGCGGAATCGTCCAAGCAGGCGTGGAAGCGTCCTAGCAGGCGCGGAAGCATCCAAGCAGAAGCGGAAGCGTCCAAGCAGGCGCGGAATCGTCCAAGCAAGCGCGGAAGAGTCCAAGCAGACGCGGAATCGTCCAAGCAGGCGCGGAAGCGTCCAAGAAGGCGCGAAAGAATCCAAGCAGGTGCGGAAGCGTCCAAGCAGGCGCGGAAGCATCCAAGCAGACGCGGAAGCGTCCAAGCAGGCGCGGAAGCGTCCAAGCTGGCGCGGAAGCGTCCAAGCAGACGCGGAAGCGTCCAAGCAGGTGCGGAAGCGTCCAAGCAGACGCGGAAGCGTCCAAGCAGGCGCGGAAGAATCCAAGCAGGTGCGGAAGCGTCCAAGCAGGCGCGGAAGAATCCAAGCAGGTGCGGAAGCGTCCAAGCAGGCGCGGAAGCGTCCAAGCAGGCGCGGAAGAATCCAAGCAGGTGCGGAAGCGTCCAAGCAGGCGCGGAAGAATCCAAGCAGGTGCGGAAGCGTCCAAGCAGGCGCAGAAGCGTCCTAGCAGGCGCGGAAGCGTCAAGCAGGCGCGGAATCGTCCAAGCAGGCGCGGAAGCGTCGAAGCAGGCGCGGAAGCGTCCTAGCAGGCGCGGAAGCATCCAAGCAGGCGCGGAAGCGTCCAAGCTGGCGCGGAAGCGTCCAAGCAGGCGCGGAAGCGTCCAAGCAGGCGCGGAAGCGTCCATGCAGGTGCGGAAGCGTCCAAGCAGGCGCGGATGCGTCCAAGCAGGCGCGGAATCGTCCAAGCAAGCGCGGAAGCGTCCAAGAAGTCGCGGAAGCGTCCAAGCTGGCGCGGAAGCGTCCAAGCAGGCGCGGAAGCATCCAAGCAGACGCGGAATCGTCCAAGCAGGCGCGGAAGCGTCCAAGTAGGCGCGGAAGAATCCAAGCAGCTGCGGAAGCGTCCAAGCAGGCGCGGAAGCGTCCTAGCAGGCGCGGAAGCGTCAAGCAGGCGCGGAATCGTCCAAGCAGGCGCGGAAGCGACCAAGCAGGCGCGGAAGCGTCCATGCAGGTGCGGAAGCGTCCAAGCAGGCGCGGCTGCGTCCAAGCAGGCGCGGAAACGTCCAAGTAGGCGCGGAAGCATGTAAGAAGGAGCAGAAGAGTCCAAGCAGGCGCGGAAGCGTCCAAGCAGGCGCGGAACCGTGCAAGCAGGCGCGGAAGCGTCCAAGCATGCGCGGAAACGTCCAAGTAGGCGCGGAAGCATGCAAGAAGGAGCAGAAGAGTCCAAGCAGGCGCGGAAGCGTCCAAGCAGGCGCGAAAGCGTCAAAGCAGGCGCGGAAGCGTCCAAGCAGGCGCGGAAGCGTCCAAGTAGGCGCGGAAGAATCCAAGCAGCTGCGGAAGCGTCCAAGCAGGCGCGGAAGAATCCAAGCAGGTGCGGAAGCGTCCAAGCAGGCGCGGAAGAATCCAAGCAGGTGCGGAAGCGTCCAAGCAGGCGCGGAAGAATCCAAGCAGGTGCGGAAGCGTCCAAGCAGGCGCAGAAGCGTCCTAGCAGGCGCGGAAGCGTCAAGCAGGCGCGGAATCGTCCAAGCAGGCGCGGAAGCGTCGAAGCAGGCGCGGAAGCGTCCTAGCAGGCGCGGAAGCATCCAAGCAGACGCGGAAGCGTCCAAGCAGGCGCGGAAGCGTCCAAGCTGGCGCGGAAGCGTCCAAGCAGGCGCGGAAGCATCCAAGCAGACGCGGAATCGTCCAAGTAGGCGCGGAAGCGTCCAAGCAGGCGCGGTAGAATCCAAGCAGGTGCGGAAGCGTCCAAGCAGGCGCGGAAGAATCCAAGCAGGTGCGGAAGCGTCCAAGCAGGCGCGGAAGCGTCCTAGCAGGCGCGGAAGCGTCAAGCAGGCGCGGAATCGTCCAAGCAGGCGCGGAAGCGACCAAGCAGGCGCGGAAGCGTCCTAGCAGGCGCGGAAGCATCCAAGCAGACGCGGGATCGTCCAAGCAGGCGCGGAAGCGTCCAAGCAGGCGCGGAAGCGTCCAAGCAGGCGCGGAAGCGTCCAAGCAGGCACGGAAGCGTGCAACCAGGCGCGGAAGCGTCCAAGCAGGCGCGGAAGCGCCCAAGCAGTCGCGGAAGCGTGCAAGCAGGCGCGGAAGCGTCCGAGCAGGCGCGGAAGCGTCCAAGCAGGCGCGGAAGCGTCCAAGCAGGCGCGGAACCGTGCAAGCAGGCGCGGAAGCGTCCAAGCATGCGCGGAAGAGTCCAAGCAGGCGCGAGAACGTCCAAGTAGGGGCGGAAGCTTCCAAGCCGGCGCGGAAGCGTCCAAGCAGGCGCGGAAGAATCCAAGCAGGTGCGGAAGCGCCCAAGCAGGCGCGGAAGCGTCCTAGCAGGCGCGGAAGCGTCAAGCAGGAGCGGAATCGTCCAAGCAGGCGCGGAAGCGTCCAAGCAGGCGCGGAAGCGGCCTAGCAGGCGCGGAAGCATCCAAGCAGACGCGGAATCATCCAAGCAGGCGCGGAAGCGTCCTAGCAGGCGCGGAAGCGTCCAAGCAGGCGCGGAAGCATCCAAGCAGGCGCGGAATCGTCCAAGCAGGCGCGGAAGCGTCCAAGCTGGCGCGGAAGCGTCCAAGCAGGCGCGGAAGAGTCCAAGCAGACGCGGAATCGTCCAAGCAGGCGCGGAAGCGTCCAAGAAGGCGCGAAAGAATCCAAGCAGGTGCGGAAGCGTCCAAGCAGGCGCGGAAGCGTTCTAGCAGGCGCGGAAGCGTCCAAGCAGGCGCGGAAGCGTCCAAGCAGACGCGGAATCGTCCAAGCAGGCGTGGAAGCGTCCTAGCAGGCGCGGAAGCATCCAAGCAGAAGCGGAAGCGTCCAAGCAGGCGCGGAATCGTCCAAGCAAGCGCGGAAGCGTCCAAGCAGGCGCGGAAGAATCCAAGCAGGTGCGGAAGCGTCCAAGCAGGCGCGGAAGCGTTCTAGCAGGCGCGGAAGCGTCCAAGCAGGCGCGGAAGCGTCCAAGCAGACACGGAATCGTCCAAGCAGGCGTGGAAGCGTCCTAGCAGGCGCGGAAGCATCCAAGCAGAAGCGGAATCGTCCAAGCTGGCGCGAAAGCGTCCAAGCAGGCGCGGAAGCGTCCAAGCAGGCGCGGAATCGTCCAAGCAAGCGCGGAAGCGTCCAAGCAGGCGCGGAAGCGTCCAAGCAGGCGCGGAAGCGTCCAAGCTGGCGCGGTAGCGTCCAAGCAGGCGCGGAAACGTTCAAGTAGGCGCGGCAGCATGCACGAAGGCGCAGAAGAGTCCAAGCAGGCGGGGAAGCATGCAAGCAGGCGCGGAAGCGTCCAAGCAGGCGCGGTAGCGTCCAAGCAGGCGCGGAAGCGTCCAAGCAGGCGCGGAAGCGTCCAAGCAGGCGCGGTAGCGTCCAAGCAGGCGCGGAAACGTCCAAGCAGGCGCGGAAGCTTGCAAGAAGACGCAGAAGAGTCCAAGCAGGCGCGGTAGCGTCCAAGCAGTCGCGGAAGCGTCCAAGCAGTCGCGGAAGCGTCCAAGCAGGCGCGGAAGCGTCCAAGCAGTCGCGGAAGCGTGCAACCAGGCGCGGAAGCGTCCAAGCAGGCGCGGAAGCGTCCAAGCAGGCGTGGAAGAGTTCAAGCAGGCGCGGAAGCGTCCAAGCAGGCGCGGAAGCGTCCAAGCAGTCGCGGAAGCGTGCAACCAGGCGCGGAAGCGTCCAAGCAGGCGCGGAAGCGTCCAAGCAGGCGCGGAAGCGTCCAAGCAGGCGCGGAAGCGTCCAAGCAGCCGCTGAAGCGTCCAAGCTGGCGCGGTAGCGTCCAAGCAGGCGCGGAAGAGTCCAAGCAGGCGCGGAAGCGTCCAAGCAGGCGCGGAAGCGTCCAAGCAGGCGCGGAAGCGTCCAAGCAGACGCGGAAGCGTCCAAGCAGGCGCGGAAGCGTCCAAGCAGGCGTCGGAGGCGTCCAAGCAGGCGCGGAAGCGTCCAAGCAGGCGCGGAAGCGCCCAAGCAGTCGCGGAAGCGTGCAAGCAGGCGCGGAAGCGTGCAAGCAGGCGCGGAAGCGTGCAAGCAGGCGCGGAAGCGTCCAAGCAGGCGCGGAAGCGTCCAAGCAGGCGCGGAAGCGTCCAAGCAGGCGCGGAAGCATCCAAGCAGTCGCGGAAGCGTCCAAGCAGGCGCGGAAGCGTTCAAGCAGGCGCGGAAACGCCCAAGCAGGCGCGGAAGCGTGCAAGCAGGCGCGGAAGCGTGCAAGCAGGCGCGGAAGCGCCCAAGCAGTCGCGGAAGCGTGCAAGCAGGCGCGGAAGCGTCCGAGCAGACGCGGAAACGTCCAAGTATGCGCGGAAGAGTCCAAGCAGGCGCGGAAGCGTCCAAGCAGGCGCGGAAACGTCCAAGGAGGCGCGGAAACGTCCAAGCAGGCGCGGAAGCGTCCAAGCAGGCGCAGAACCGTGCAAGCAGGCGCGGAAGCTTCCAAGCCGGCGCGGAAGCGTCCAAGCAGGCGCGGAAGAATCCAAGCAGGTGCGGAAGCGTCCAAGCAGGCGCGGAAGCGTCCTAGCAGGCGCGGAAGCGTCAAGCAGGCGCGGAATCGTCCAAGCAGGCGCGGAAGCGTCCAAGCAGGCGCGGAAGCGGCCTAGCAGGCGCGGAAGCATCCAAGCAGACGCGGAATCATCCAAGCAGGCGCGGAAGCGTCCTAGCAGGCGCGGAAGCGTCCAAGCAGGCGCGGAAGCATCCAAGCAGGCGCGGAATCGTCCAAGCAGGCGCGGAAGCGTCCAAGCAGGCGCGGAAGCATCCATACTTGCGCGGATGCGTCCAAGCAGGCGCGGAAACGTCCAAGCAGGCGCGGAAGCATGCAAGAAGACGCAGAAGAGTCCAAGCAGGCGCGGAAGCGTCCAAGCAGGCGCGGAAACGTTCAAGTAGGCGCGGCAGCATGCACGAAGGCGCAGAAGAGTCCAAGCAGGCGGGGAAGCATGCAAGCAGGCGCGGAAGCGTCCAAGCAGGCGCGGTAGCGTCCAAGCAGGCGCGGAAGCGTCCAAGCAGGCGCGGAAGCGTCCAAGCAGGCGCGGAAGCGTCCAAGCAGGCGCGGAAGCGTCCAAGCAGGCGCGGAAGCGTCCAAGCAGGCGCGGAAGCGTCCAAGCAGCCGCTGAAGCGTCCAAGCTGGCGCGGTAGCGTCCAAGCAGGCGCGGAAGAGTCCAAGCAGGCGCGGAAGCGTCCAAGCAGGCGCGGAAGCGTCCAAGCAGGCGCGGAAGCGTCCAAGCAGACGCGGAAGCGTCCAAGCAGGCGCGGAAGCGTCCAAGCAGGCGTCGGAGGCGTCCAAGCAGGCGCGGAAGCGTCCAAGCAGGCGCGGAAGCGCCCAAGCAGTCGCGGAAGCGTGCAAGCAGGCGCGGAAGCGTGCAAGCAGGCGCGGAAGCGTGCAAGCAGGCGCGGAAGCGTCCAAGCAGGCGCGGAAGCGTCCAAGCAGGCGCGGAAGCGTCCAAGCAGGCGCGGAAGCATCCAAGCAGTCGCGGAAGCGTCCAAGCAGGCGCGGAAGCGTTCAAGCAGGCGCGGAAACGCCCAAGCAGGCGCGGAAGCGTGCAAGCAGGCGCGGAAGCGTGCAAGCAGGCGCGGAAGCGCCCAAGCAGTCGCGGAAGCGTGCAAGCAGGCGCGGAAGCGTCCGAGCAGACGCGGAAACGTCCAAGTATGCGCGGAAGAGTCCAAGCAGGCGCGGAAGCGTCCAAGCAGGCGCGGAAACGTCCAAGGAGGCGCGGAAACGTCCAAGCAGGCGCGGAAGCGTCCAAGCAGGCGCAGAACCGTGCAAGCAGGCGCGGAAGCTTCCAAGCCGGCGCGGAAGCGTCCAAGCAGGCGCGGAAGAATCCAAGCAGGTGCGGAAGCGTCCAAGCAGGCGCGGAAGCGTCCTAGCAGGCGCGGAAGCGTCAAGCAGGCGCGGAATCGTCCAAGCAGGCGCGGAAGCGTCCAAGCAGGCGCGGAAGCGGCCTAGCAGGCGCGGAAGCATCCAAGCAGACGCGGAATCATCCAAGCAGGCGCGGAAGCGTCCTAGCAGGCGCGGAAGCGTCCAAGCAGGCGCGGAAGCATCCAAGCAGGCGCGGAATCGTCCAAGCAGGCGCGGAAGCGTCCAAGCAGGCGCGGAAGCATCCATACTTGCGCGGATGCGTCCAAGCAGGCGCGGAAACGTCCAAGCAGGCGCGGAAGCATGCAAGAAGACGCAGAAGAGTCCAAGCAGGCGCGGAAGCGTCCAAGCAGGCGCGGAAACGTTCAAGTAGGCGCGGCAGCATGCACGAAGGCGCAGAAGAGTCCAAGCAGGCGGGGAAGCATGCAAGCAGGCGCGGAAGCGTCCAAGCAGGCGCGGTAGCGTCCAAGCAGGCGCGGAAGCGTCCAAGCAGGCGCGGAAGCGTCCAAGCAGGCGCGGTAGCGTCCAAGCAGGCGCGGAAACGTCCAAGCAGGCGCGGAAGCTTGCAAGAAGACGCAGAAGAGTCCAAGCAGGCGCGGTAGCGTCCAAGCAGTCGCGGAAGCGTCCAAGCAGTCGCGGAAGCGTCCAAGCAGGCGCGGAAGCGTCCAAGCAGTCGCGGAAGCGTGCAACCAGGCGCGGAAGCGTCCAAGCAGGCGCGGAAGCGTCCAAGCAGGCGTGGAAGAGTTCAAGCAGGCGCGGAAGCGTCCAAGCAGGCGCGGAAGCGTCCAAGCAGTCGCGGAAGCGTGCAACCAGGCGCGGAAGCGTCCAAGCAGGCGCGGAAGCGTCCAAGCAGGCGCGGAAGCGTCCAAGCAGGCGCGGAAGCGTCCAAGCAGCCGCTGAAGCGTCCAAGCTGGCGCGGTAGCGTCCAAGCAGGCGCGGAAGAGTCCAAGCAGGCGCGGAAGCGTCCAAGCAGGCGCGGAAGCGTCCAAGCAGGCGCGGAAGCGTCCAAGCAGACGCGGAAGCGTCCAAGCAGGCGCGGAAGCGTCCAAGCAGGCGTCGGAGGCGTCCAAGCAGGCGCGGAAGCGTCCAAGCAGGCGCGGAAGCGCCCAAGCATTCGCGGAAGCGTGCAAGCAGGCGCGGAAGCGTGCAAGCAGGCGCGGAAGCGTGCAAGCAGGCGCGGAAGCGTCCAAGCAGGCGCGGAAGCGTCCAAGCAGGCGCGGAAGCGTCCAAGCAGGCGCGGAAGCATCCAAGCAGTCGCGGAAGCGTCCAAGCAGGCGCGGAAGCGTTCAAGCAGGCGCGGAAACGCCCAAGCAGGCGCGGAAGCGTGCAAGCAGGCGCGGAAGCGTGCAAGCAGGCGCGGAAGCGCCCAAGCAGTCGCGGAAGCGTGCAAGCAGGCGCGGAAGCGTCCGAGCAGACGCGGAAACGTCCAAGTATGCGCGGAAGAGTCCAAGCAGGCGCGGAAGCGTCCAAGCAGGCGCGGAAACGTCCAAGGAGGCGCGGAATCGTCCAAGCATGCGTGGAAGAGTCCAAGCAGGCGCGGAAACGTCCAAGCATGCGCGGAAGAGTCCAAGCAGCCGCGGAAGCGTCCAAGCATGCGCGGAAGCGTCCAAGCAGGCGCGGAAGCGTCCAAGCAGGCGCGGAAGCGTCCAAGCAGTCGCGGAAGCGACCAAGCAGTCGCGGAAGCGTCCAAGCAGGCGCGGAAACGTCCAAGCAGGCGCGGAAGCGTCCAAGCAGGCGCAGAACCGTGCAAGCAGGCGCGGAAGCGTCCAAGTAGGCGTGGAAGCATGCAAGAAGGCGCAGAAGTGTCCAAGCAGACGTGGAAGCATGCAAGAAGGCGCAGAAGTGTCCAAGCAGGCGCGGAATCATCTAAGCAGGCGCGGAAGCGTCCAAGCTGGCGCGGTAGCGTCCAAGCAGGCGCGGAAGAGTCCAAGCAGACGCGGAATCGTCCAAGCAGGCGCGGAAGCGTCCAAGAAGGCGCGAAAGAATCCAAGCAGGCGCGGAAGCGTTCTAGCAGGCGCGGAAGCGTCCAAGCAGGCGCGGAAGCGTCCAAGCAGACGCGGAATCGTCCAAGCAGGCGTGGAAGCGTCCTAGCAGGCGCGGAAGCATCCAAGCAGAAGCGGAAGCGTCCAAGCAGGCGCGGAATCGTCCAAGCAGGCGCGGAAGAGTCCAAGCAGGCGCGGAAGCGTCCAAGCAGGCGCAGAACCGTGCAAGCAGGCGCGGAAGCCTCCAAGCAGGCGCGGAAGCGTCCAAGCAGGCGCGGTAGCGTCCAAGCAGGCGCGGAAACGTCCAAGCAGGCGCGGAAGAGTCCAAGCAGGCGCGGAAGCGTCCAAGCAGGCGCAGAACCGTGCAAGCAGGCGCGGAAGCCTCCAAGCAGGCGCGGAAGCGTCCAAGCAGGTGCGGAAGCGTCCAAGCAGGCGCGAAAGAATCCAAGCAGGCGCGGAAGCGTTCTAGCAGGCGCGGAAGCGTCCAAGCAGGCGCGGAAGCGTCCAAGCAGACGCGGAATCGTCCAAGCAGGCGTGGAAGCGTCCTAGCAGGCGCGGAAGCATCCAAGCAGAAGCGGAAGCGTCCAAGCAGGCGCGGAATCGTCCAAGCAGGCGCGGAAGAGTCCAAGCAGGCGCGGAAGCGTCCAAGCAGGCGCAGAACCGTGCAAGCAGGCGCGGAAGCCTCCAAGCAGGCGCGGAAGCGTCCAAGCAGGCGCAGAAGTGTCCAAGCAGACGTGGAAGCATGCAAGAAGGCGCAGAAGTGTCCAAGCAGGCGCGGAATCATCTAAGCAGGCGCGGAAGCGTCCAAGCAGGCGCGGAAACGTCCAAGCAGGCGCGGAAGAGTCCAAGCAGGCGCGGAAGCGTCCAAGCAGGCGCAGAACCGTGCAAGCAGGCGCGGAAGCCTCCAAGCAGGCGCGGAAGCGTCCAAGCAGGCGCGGTAGCGTCCAAGCAGGCGCGGAAACGTCCAAGCAGGCGCGGAAGCATGCAAGAAGACGCAGAAGAGTCCAAGCAGGCGCGGAAGCGTCCAAGCAGGCGCGGAAACGTTCAAGTAGGCGCGGCAGCATGCACGAAGGCGCAGAAGAGTCCAAGCAGGCGGGGAAGCATGCAAGCAGGCGCGGAAGCGTCCAAGCAGGCGCGGTAGCGTCCAAGCAGGCGCGGAAGCGTCCAAGCAGGCGCGGAAGCGTCCAAGCAGGCGCGGTAGCGTCCAAGCAGGCGCGGAAACGTCCAAGCAGGCGCGGAAGCTTGCAAGAAGACGCAGAAGAGTCCAAGCAGGCGCGGTAGCGTCCAAGCAGGCGCGGAAGCGTCCAAGCAGTCGCGGAAGCGTGCAACCAGGCGCGGAAGCGTCCAAGCAGGCGCGGAAGCGTCCAAGCAGGCGCGGAAGCGTCCAAGCAGGCGCGGAAGCGTCCAAGCAGCCGCTGAAGCGTCCAAGCTGGCGCGGTAGGGTCCAAGCAGGCGCGGAAGAGTCCAAGCAGGCGCGGAAGCGTCCAAGCAGGCGCGGAAGCGTCCAAGCAGGCGCGGAAGCATCCAAGCAGTCGCGGAAGCGTCCAAGCAGGCGCGGAAGCGTTCAAGCAGGCGCGGAAACGCCCAAGCAGGCGCGGAAGCGTGCAAGCAGGCGCGGAAGCGTGCAAGCAGGCGCGGAAGCTCCCAAGCAGTCGCGGAAGCGTGCAAGCAGGCGCGGAAGCGTCCGAGCAGACGCGGAAACGTCCAAGTATGCGCGGAAGAGTCCAAGCAGGCGCGGAAGCGTCCAAGCAGGCGCGGAAACGTCCAAGGAGGCGCGGAATCGTCCAAGCATGCGTGGAAGAGTCCAAGCAGGCGCGGAAACGTCCAAGCATGCGCGGAAGAGTCCAAGCAGCCGCGGAAGCGTCCAAGCATGCGCGGAAGCGTCCAAGCAGGCGCGGAAGCGTCCAAGCAGGCGCGGAAGCGTCCAAGCAGTCGCGGAAGCGACCAAGCAGTCGCGGAAGCGTCCAAGCAGGCACGGAAACGTCCAAGCAGGCGCGGAAGCGTCCAAGCAGGCGCGGTAGCGTCCAAGCAGGCGCGGAAACGTCCAAGCAGGCGCGGAAGCTTGCAAGAAGACGCAGAAGAGTCCAAGCAGGCGCGGTAGCGTCCAAGCAGGCGCGGAAGCGTCCAAGCAGTCGCGGAAGCGTGCAACCAGGCGCGGAAGCGTCCAAGCAGGCGCGGAAGCGTCCAAGCAGGCGCGGAAGCGTCCAAGCAGGCGCGGAAGCGTCCAAGCAGCCGCTGAAGCGTCCAAGCTGGCGCGGTAGCGTCCAAGCAGGCGCGGAAGAGTCCAAGCAGGCGCGGAAGCGTCCAAGCAGGCGCGGAAGCGTCCAAGCAGGCGCGGAAGCGTTCAAGCAGGCGCGGAAACGCCCAAGCAGGCGCGGAAGCGTGCAAGCAGGCGCGGAAGCGTGCAAGCAGGCGCGGAAGCTCCCAAGCAGTCGCGGAAGCGTGCAAGCAGGCGCGGAAGCGTCCGAGCAGACGCGGAAACGTCCAAGTATGCGCGGAAGAGTCCAAGCAGGCGCGGAAGCGTCCAAGCAGGCGCGGAAACGTCCAAGGAGGCGCGGAATCGTCCAAGCATGCGTGGAAACGTCCAAGCAGGCGCGGAAGAGTCCAAGCAGGCGCGGAAGCGTCCAAGCAGGCGCGGTAGCGTCCAAGCAGGCGCGGAAGCGTCCAAGCAGGCGCGGAAGCGTCCAAGCAGGCGCGGTAGCGTCCAAGCAGGCGCTGAAACGTCCAAGCAGGCGCGGAAGCTTGCAAGAAGACGCAGAAGAGTCCAAGCAGGCGCGGTAGCGTCCAAGCAGTCGCGGAAGCGTCCAAGCAGTCGCGGAAGCGTCCAAGCAGTCGCGGAAGCGTCCAAGCAGTCGCGGAAGCGTGCAACCAGGCGCGGAAGCGTCCAAGCAGGCGCGGAAGCGTCCAAGCAGGCGTGGAAGAGTTCAAGCAGGCGCGGAAGCGTCCAAGCAGGCGCGGAAGCGTCCAAGCAGTCGCGGAAGCGTGCAACCAGGCGCGGAAGCGTCCAAGCAGGCGCGGAAGCGTCCAAGCAGGCGCGGAAGCGTCCAAGCAGGCGCGGAAGCGTCCAAGCAGGCGCGGAAGCGTCCAAGCAGGCGCGGAAGCGTCCAAGCAGCCGCTGAAGCGTCCAAGCTGGCGCGGTAGCGTCCAAGCAGGCGCGGAAGAGTCCAAGCAGGCGCGGAAGCGTCCAAGCAGGCGCGGAAGCGTCCAAGCAGGCGCGGAAGCGTCCAAGCAGGCGCGGAAGCGTCCAAGCAGGCGCGGTAGCGTCCAAGCAGGCGCGGAAGCGTCCAAGCAGGCGCGGAAGCGTCCAAGCAGGCGCGGTAGCGTCCAAGCAGGCGCTGAAACGTCCAAGCAGGCGCGGAAGCTTGCAAGAAGACGCAGAAGAGTCCAAGCAGGCGCGGTAGCGTCCAAGCAGTCGCGGAAGCGTCCAAGCAGTCGCGGAAGCGTCCAAGCAGGCGCGGAAGCGTCCAAGCAGTCGCGGAAGCGTGCAACCAGGCGCGGAAGCGTCCAAGCAGGCGCGGAAGCGTCCAAGTAGGTGCGGAAGCATGCAAAAAGGCGCAGAAGAGTCCAAGCAGGCGCGGTAGCGTCCAAGCAGTCGCGGAAGAGTCCAAGCAGGCGCGGTACCGTCCAAGCAGGCGCGGAAACGTCCAAGCAGGCGCGGAAGAGTCCAAGCAGGCGCGGAAGCGTCCAAGCAGGCGCGGAAAAGTCCAAGCATGCGCGGAAGCATGCAAGAAGACGCAGAAGAGTCCAAGCAGGCGCGGAAGCGTCCAAGCAGTCGCGGAAGCGTCCAAGCAGGCGCGGTAGTGTCCAAGCAGTCGCGGAAGCGTCCAAGCAGGCGCGGTAGCGTCCAAGCAGGCGCGGAAACGTCCAAGCAGGCGCGGAAGAGTCCAAGCAGGCGCGGAAGCGTCCAAGCAGGCGCAGAACCGTGCAAGCAGGCGCGGAAGCCTCCAAGCAGGCGCGGTAGCGTCCAAGCAGGCGCGGTAGCGTCCAAGCAGGCGCGGAAACGTCCAAGCAGGCGCGGAAGCATGCAAGAAGACGCAGAAGAGTCCAAGCAGGCGCGGAAACGTCCAAGCAGGCGCGGAAACGTTCAAGTAGGCGCGGCAGCATGCACGAAGGCGCAGAAGAGTCCAAGCAGGCGGGGAAGCATGCAAGCAGCCGCGGAAGCGTCCAAGCAGGCGCGGTAGCGTCCAAGCAGGCGCGGAAGCGTCCAAGCAGGCGCGGAAGCGTCCAAGCAGGCGCGGTAGCGTCCAAGCAGGCGCGGAAACGTCCAAGCAGGCGCGGAAGCTTGCAAGAAGACGCAGAAGAGTCCAAGCAGGCGCGGTAGCGTCCAAGCAGTCGCGGAAGCGTCCAAGCAGTCGCGGAAGCGTCCAAGCAGGCGCGGAAGCGTCCAAGCAGTCGCGGAAGCGTGCAACCAGGCGCGGAAGCGTCCAAGCAGGCGCGGAAGCGTCCAAGCAGGCGTGGAAGAGTTCAAGCAGGCGCGGAAGCGTCCAAGCAGGCGCGGAAGCGTCCAAGCAGTCGCGGAAGCGTGCAACCAGGCGCGGAAGCGTCCAAGCAGGCGCGGAAGCGTCCAAGCAGGCGCGGAAGCGTCCAAGCAATCGCGGAAGCGTCCAAGCAGGCGGGGAAGCATGCAAGCAGGCGCGGAAGAGTCCAAGCAGGCGCGGAAGCATCCATATAGGAGCGGAAGCGTCCAAGCAGGCGCGGAAGCGTAAAAGCAGTCGCGGAAACGTCCAAGCAGGCGCGGTAGGGTCCAAGCAGGCGCGGAAACGTCCAAGCAGGCGCGGAAAAGTCCAAGCATGCGCGGAAGCATGCAAGAAGACGCAGAAGAGTCCAAGCAGGCGCGGAAGCGTCCAAGCAGTCGCGGAAGCGTCCAAGCAGGCGCGGTAGTGTCCAAGCAGTCGCGGAAGCGTCCAAGCAGGCGCGGTAGCGTCCAAGCAATCGCGGAAGCGTCCAAGCAGGCGGGGAAGCATGCAAGCAGGCGCGGAAGAGTCCAAGCAGACGCGGAAGCGTCCAAGCAGGCGCGGAAGAGTCCAAGCAGGCGCGGAAGCGTCCAAGCAGGCGCGGAAAAGTCCAAGCATGCGCGGAAGCATGCAAGAAGACGCAGAAGAGTCCAAGCAGGCGCGGAAGCGTCCAAGCAGTCGCGGAAGCGTCCAAGCAGGCGCGGTAGTGTCCAAGCAGGCGCGGTAGCGTCCAAGCAGGCGCGGAAACGTCCAAGCAGGCGCGGAAGCTTGCAAGAAGACGCAGAAGAGTCCAAGCAGGCGCGGTAGCGTCCAAGCAGTCGCGGAAGCGTCCAAGCAGTCGCGGAAGCGTCCAAGCAGGCGCGGAAGCGTCCAAGCAGTCGCGGAAGCGTGCAACCAGGCGCGGAAGCGTCCAAGCAGGCGCGGAAGCGTCCAAGCAGGCGTGGAAGAGTTCAAGCAGGCGCGGAAGCGTCCAAGCAGGCGCGGAAGCGTCCAAGCAGTCGCGGAAGCGTGCAACCAGGCGCGGAAGCGTCCAAGCAGGCGCGGAAGCGTCCAAGCAGGCGCGGAAGCGTCCAAGCAGGCGCGGAAGCGTCCAAGCAGGCGCGGAAGCGCCCAAGCAGTCGCGGAAGCGTGCAAGCAGGCGCGGAAGCGTGCAAGCAGGCGCGGAAGCGTGCAAGCAGGCGCGGAAGCGTCCAAGCAGGCGCGGAAGCGTCCAAGCAGGCGCGGAAGCGTCCAAGCAGGCGCGGAAGCGTCCAAGCAGGCGCGGAAGCGTCCAAGCAGACGCGGAAGCGTCCAAGCAGGCGCGGAAACGTCCAAGCAGGCGTCGGAGGCGTCCAAGCAGGCGCGGAAGCGTCCAAGCAGGCGCGGAAGCGCCCAAGCAGTCGCGGAAGCGTGCAAGCAGGCGCGGAAGCGTGCAAGCAGGCGCGGAAGCGTGCAAGCAGGCGCGGAAGCGTCCAAGCAGGCGCGGAAGCGTCCAAGCAGGCGCGGAAGCGTCCAAGCAGGCGCGGAAGCATCCAAGCAGTCGCGGAAGCGTCCAAGCAGGCGCGGAAGCGTTCAAGCAGGCGCGGAAACGCCCAAGCAGGCGCGGAAGCGTGCAAGCAGGCGCGGAAGCGTGCAAGCAGGCGCGGAAGCGCCCAAGCAGTCGCGGAAGCGTGCAAGCAGGCGCGGAAGCGTCCGAGCAGACGCGGAAACGTCCAAGTATGCGCGGAAGAGTCCAAGCAGCCGCGGAAGCGTCCAAGCATGCGCGAAAGCGTCCAAGCAGGCGCGGAAGCGTCCAAGCAGGCGCGGAAGCGTCCAAGCAGTCGCGGAAGCGACCAAGCAGTCGCGGAAGCGTCCAAGCAGGCGCGGAAACGTCCAATCAGGCGCGGAAGAGTCCAAGCAGGCGCGGAAGCGTCCAAGCAAGCGCGGAAGCGTCCAAGCAGGCGCGGAAGCGTCCAAGAAGGCGCAGAACCGTGCAAGCAGGCGCGGAAGCGTCCAAGTAGGCGTGGAAGCATGCAAGAAGGCGCAGAAGTGTCCAAGCAGACGTGGAAGCATGCAAGAAGGCGCAGAAGTGTCCAAGCAGGCGCGGAATCATCTAAGCAGGCGCGGAAGCGTCCAAGCTGGCGCGGTAGCGTCCAAGCAGGCGCGGAAGAGTCCAAGCAGACGCGGAATCGTCCAAGCAGGCGCGGAAGCGTCCAAGAAGGCGCGAAAGAATCCAAGCAGGTGCGGAAGCGTCCAAGCAGGCGCGGAAGCGTTCTAGCAGGCGCGGAAGCGTCCAAGCAGGCGCGGAAGCGTCCAAGCAGACGCGGAATCGTCCAAGCAGGCGTGGAAGCGTCCTAGCAGGCGCGGAAGCATCCAAGCAGAAGCGGAAGCGTCCAAGCAGGCGCGGAATCGTCCAAGCAAGCGCGGAAGCGTCCAAGCAGGCGCGGAAGAATCCAAGCAGGTGCGGAAGCGTCCAAGCAGGCGCGGAAGCGTTCTAGCAGGCGCGGAAGCGTCCAAGCAGGCGCGGAAGCGTCCAAGCAGACACGGAATCGTCCAAGCAGGCGCGGAAACGTCCAAGCAGGCGCGGAAGCATGCAAGAAGACGCAGAAGTGTCCAAGCAGGCGCGGAAGCGTCCAAGCAGGCGCGGAAACGTTCAAGTAGGCGCGGAAGCGTCCAAGCAGGCGCGGTTGCGTCCAAGCAGGCGCGGAAACGTCCAAGCAGGCGCGGAAGCTTGCAAGAAGACGCAGAAGAGTCCAAGCAGGCGCGGTAGCGTCCAAGCAGTCGCGGAAGCGTCCAAGCAGTCGCGGAAGCGTCCGAGCAGACGCGGAAACGTCCAAGTATGCGCGGAAGAGTCCAAGCAGTCGCGGAAGCGTCCAAGCATGCGCGAAAGCGTCCAAGCAGGCGCGGAAGCGTCCAAGCAGGCGCGGAAGCGTCCAAGCAGTCGCGGAAGCGACCAAGCAGTCGCGGAAGCGTCCAAGCAGGCGCGGAAACGTCCAATCAGGCGCGGAAGAGTCCAAGCAGGCGCGGAAGCGTCCAAGCAAGCGCGGAAGCGTCCAAGCAGGCGCGGAAGCGTCCAAGAAGGCGCAGAACCGTGCAAGCAGGCGCGGAAGCGTCCAAGTAGGCGTGGAAGCATGCAAGAAGGCGCAGAAGTGTCCAAGCAGACGTGGAAGCATGCAAGAAGGCGCAGAAGTGTCCAAGCAGGCGCGGAATCATCTAAGCAGGCGCGGAAGCGTCCAAGCTGGCGCGGTAGCGTCCAAGCAGGCGCGGAAGAGTCCAAGCAGACGCGGAATCGTCCAAGCAGGCGCGGAAGCGTCCAAGAAGGCGCGAAAGAATCCAAGCAGGTGCGGAAGCGTCCAAGCAGGCGCGGAAGCGTTCTAGCAGGCGCGGAAGCGTCCAAGCAGGCGCGGAAGCGTCCAAGCAGACGCGGAATCGTCCAAGCAGGCGTGGAAGCGTCCTAGCAGGCGCGGAAGCATCCAAGCAGAAGCGGAAGCGTCCAAGCAGGCGCGGAATCGTCCAAGCAAGCGCGGAAGCGTCCAAGCAGGCGCGGAAGAATCCAAGCAGGTGCGGAAGCGTCCAAGCAGGCGCGGAAGCGTTCTAGCAGGCGCGGAAGCGTCCAAGCAGGCGCGGAAGCGTCCAAGCAGACACGGAATCGTCCAAGCAGGCGCGGAAACGTCCAAGCAGGCGCGGAAGCATGCAAGAAGACGCAGAAGTGTCCAAGCAGGCGCGGAAGCGTCCAAGCAGGCGCGGAAACGTTCAAGTAGGCGCGGCAGCATGCACGAAGGCGCAGAAGAGTCCAAGCAGGCGGGGAAGCATGCAAGCAGGCGCGGAAGCGTCCAAGCAGGCGCGGTAGCGTCCAAGCAGGCGCGGAAGCGTCCAAGCAGGCGCGGAAGCGTCCAAGCAGGCGCGGTTGCGTCCAAGCAGGCGCGGAAACGTCCAAGCAGGCGCGGAAGCTTGCAAGAAGACGCAGAAGAGTCCAAGCAGGCGCGGTAGCGTCCAAGCAGTCGCGGAAGCGTCCAAGCAGTCGCGGAAGCGTCCAAGCAGGCGCGGAAGCGTCCAAGCAGTCGCGGAAGCGTGCAACCAGGCGCGGAAGCGTCCAAGCAGGCGCGGAAGCGTCCAAGCAGGCGTGGAAGAGTTCAAGCAGGCGCGGAAGCGTCCAAGCAGGCGCGGAAGCGTCCAAGCAGTCGCGGAAGCGTGCAACCAGGCGCGGAAGCGTCCAAGCAGGCGCGGAAGCGTCCAAGCAGGCGCGGAAGCGTCCAAGCAGGCGCGGAAGCGTCCAAGCAGCAGCTGAAGCGTCCAAGCTGGCGCGGTAGCGTCCAAGCAGGCGCGGAAGAGTCCAAGCAGGCGCGGAAGCGTCCAAGCAGGCGCGGAAGCGTCCAAGCAGGCGCGGAAGCGTCCAAGCAGACGCGGAAGCGTCCAAGCAGGCGCGGAAGCGTCCAAGCAGGCGCGGAGGCGTCCAAGCAGGCGCGGAAGCGTCCAAGCAGGCGCGGAAGCGCCCAAGCAGTCGCGGAAGCGTGCAAGCAGGCGCGGAAGCGTGCAAGCAGGCGCGGAAGCGTGCAAGCAGGCGCGGAAGCGTCCAAGCAGGCGCGGAAGCGTCCAAGCAGGCGCGGAAGCGTCCAAGCAGGCGCGGAAGCATCCAAGCAGTCGCGGAAGCGTCCAAGCAGGCGCGGAAGCGTTCAAGCAGGCGCGGAAACGCCCAAGCAGGCGCGGAAGCGTGCAAGCAGGCGCGGAAGCGTGCAAGCAGGCGCGGAAGCGCCCAAGCAGTCGCGGAAGCGTGCAAGCAGGCGCGGAAGCGTCCGAGCAGACGCGGAAACGTCCAAGTATGCGCGGAAGAGTCCAAGCAGGCGCGGAAGCGTCCAAGCAGGCGCGGAAACGTCCAAGGAGGCGCGGAATCGTCCAAGCATGCGTGGAAGAGTCCAAGCAGGCGCGGAAACGTCCAAGCATGCGCGGAAGAGTCCAAGCAGCCGCGGAAGCGTCCAAGCATGCGCGGAAGCGTCCAAGCAGGCGCGGAAGCGTCCAAGCAGGCGCGGAAGCGTCCAAGCAGTCGCGGAAGCGACCAAGCAGTCGCGGAAGCGTCCAAGCAGGCGCGGAAACGTCCAAGCAGGCGCGGAAGAGTCCAAGCAGGCGCGGAAGCGTCCAAGCAAGCGCGGAAGCGTCCAAGCAGGCGCGGAAGCGTCCAAGTAGGCGTGGAAGCATGCAACAAGGCGCAGAAGTGTCCAAGCAGACGTGGAAGCATGCAAGAAGGCGCAGAAGTGTCCAAGCAGGCGCGGAATCATCTAAGCAGGCGCGGAAGCGTCCAAGCAGGCGCGGAAGCGTCCTAGCAGGCGCGGAAGCATCCAAGCAGACGCGGAATCGTCCAAGCAGGCGCGGAAGCGTCCAAGCAGGCGCGGAAGCGTCAAAGCTGGCGCGGAAGCGTCCAAGCAGGCGCGGAAGAGTCGAAGCAGACGCGGAATCGTCCAAGCAGGCGCGGAAGCGTCCAAGAAGGCGCGGAAGAATCCAAGCAGGTGCGGAAGCGTCCAAGCAGGCGCGGAAGCGTCCTAGCAGGCGCGGAAGCGTCCAAGCAGGCGCGGAAGCGTCCAAGCAGGCGCGGAAGCATCCATACTTGCGCGGATGCGTCCAAGCAGGCGCAGAACCGTGGAAGCAGGCGCGAAAGAGTACAAGCAGGCGCAGTAGCGTCCAAGCAGGCGCGGTAGCGTCCAAGCAGGCGCGGAAACGTCCAAGCAGGCGCGGTAGCGCCCAAGCAGGCGCGGAAACGTCCATGCAGGCGCGGAAGAGTCCAAGCAGGCGCGGAAGCGTCCAAGCAGGCGCAGAACCGTGCAAGCAGGCGCGGAAGCCTCCAACCAGGCGCGGAAGCGTCCAAGCAGGCGCGGAAGCATGCAAGAAGGCGCAGAAGTGTCCAAGTAGGCGTGGAAGCATGCAAGAAGGCGCAGAAGTGTCCAAGCAGACGTGGAAGCATGCAAGAAGGCGCAGAAGTGTCCAAGCAGGCGCGGAATCATCTAAGCAGGCGCGGTAGCGTCCAAGCAGGCGCGGAAGCGTCCAAGCAGGCGCGGAAGCGTGCAAGCAGGCGCGGAATCGTCCAAGCAGGCGCGGAAGCGTCCAAGCAGGCGCGGAAGCGTGCAAGCAGGCGCGGAAGCGTCCAAGCAGGCGCGGAAGAGTCCAAGCAGACGCGGAATCGTCCAAGCAGGCGCGGAAGCGTCCAAGAAGGCGCGAAAGAATCCAAGCAGGTGCGGAAGCGTCCAAGCAGGCGCGGAAGCGTTCTAACAGGCGCGGAAGCGTCCAAGCAGGCGCGGAAGCGTCCAAGCAGGCGCGGAAGAATCCAAGCAGGTGCGGAAGCGTCCAAGCAGGCGCGGAAGCGTACAAGCATGCGTGGAAGAGTCCAAGCAGGCGCGGAAACGTCCAAGCAGGCGCGGAAGAATCCAAGCAGGTGCGGAAGCGTCCAAGCAGGCGCGGAAGAGTCCAAGCAGACGCGGAATCGTCCAAGTAGGCGTGGAAGCATGCAAGAAGGCGCGGAAGCGTCCAAGTAGGCGTGGAAGCATGCAAGAAGGCGCAGAAGTGTCCAAGCAGACGTGGAAGCATGCAAGAAGGCGCAGAAGTGTCCAAGCAGGCGCGGAATCATCTAAGCAGGCGCGGAAGCGTCCAAGCAGGCGCGGAAGCGTCCTAGCAGGCGCGGAAGCATCCAAGCAGACGCGGAATCGTCCAAGCAGGCGCGGAAGCGTCCAAGAAGGCGCGGAAGAATCCAAGCAGGTGCGGAAGCGTCCAAGCAGGCGCGGAAGCGTCCTAGCAGGCGCGGAAGCGTCCAAGCAGGCGCGGAAGCGTAAAAGCAGTCGCGGAAACGTCCAAGCAGGCGCGGTAGCGTCCAAGCAGGCGCGGAAACGTCCAAGCAGGCGCGGAAGAGTCCAAGCAGGCGCGGAAGCGTCCAAGCAGGCGCAGAACCGTGCAAGCAGGCGCGGAAGCCTCCAAGCAGGCGCGGTAGCGTCCAAGCAGGCGCGGTAGCGTCCAAGCAGGCGCGGAAACGTCCAAGCAGGCGCGGAAGCATGCAAGAAGACGCAGAAGAATCCAAGCAGGCGCGGAAGCGTCCAAGCAGGCGCGGAAACGTTCAAGTAGGCGCGGCAGCATGCACGAAGGCGCAGAAGAGTCCAAGCAGGCGGGGAAGCATGCAAGCAGCCGCGGAAGCGTCCAAGCAGGCGCGGTAGCGTCCAAGCAGGCGCGGAAGCGTCCAAGCAGGCGCGGAAGCGTCCAAGCAGGCGCGGTAGCGTCCAAGCAGGCGCGGAAACGTCCAAGCAGGCGCGGAAGCTTGCAAGAAGACGCAGAAGAGTCCAAGCAGGCGCGGTAGCGTCCAAGCAGTCGCGGAAGCGTCCTAGCAGGCGCGGAAGCATCCAAGCAGACGCGGAATCGTCCAAGCAGGCGCGGAAGCGTCCAAGAAGGCGCGGAAACGTTCAAGTAGGCGCGGCAGCATGCACGAAGGCGCAGAAGAGTCCAAGCAGGCGGGGAAGCATGCAAGCAGCCGCGGAAGCGTCCAAGCAGGCGCGGAAGCGTCCAAGCAGCCGCTGAAGCGTCCAAGCAGGCGCGGAAGCGTCCAAGTAGGCGTGGAAGCATGCAAGAAGGCGCAGAAGTGTCCAAGCAGACGTGGAAGCATGCAAGAAGGCGCAGAAGTGTCCAAGCAGGCGCGGAATCATCTAAGCAGGCGCGGAAGCGTCCAAGCAGGCGCGGAAGCGTCCTAGCAGGCGCGGAAGCATCCAAGCAGACGCGGAATCGTCCAAGCAGGCGCGGAAGCGTCCAAGCAGGCGCGGAAGCGTCAAAGCTGGCGCGGAAGCGTCCAAGCAGGCGCGGAAGAGTCGAAGCAGACGCGGAATCGTCCAAGCAGGCGCGGAAGCGTCCAAGAAGGCGCGGAAGAATCCAAGCAGGTGCGGAAGCGTCCAAGCAGGCGCGGAAGCGTCCTAGCAGGCGCGGAAGCGTCCAAGCAGGCGCGGAAGCGTCCAAGCAGGCGCGGAAGCGTCCAAGCAGGCGCGGTAGCGTCCAAGCAGGCGCGGAAGCGTCCAAGCAGGCGCGGAAGCGTGCAAGCAGGCGCGGAATCGTCCAAGCAGGCGCGGAAGCGTCCAAGCAGGCGCGGAAGCGTGCAAGCAGGCGCGGAAGCGTACAAGCATGCGTGGAAGAGTCCAAGCAGGCGCGGAAACGTCCAAGCAGGCGCGGAAGAATCCAAGCAGGTGCGGAAGCGTCCAAGCAGGCGCGGAAGAGTCCAAGCAGACGCGGAATCGTCCAAGCAGGCGCGGAAGCGTCCAAGAAGGCGCGAAAGAATCCAAGCAGGTGCGGAAGCGTCCAAGCAGGCGCGGAAGCGTTCTAACAGGCGCGGAAGCGTCCAAGCAGGCGCGGAAGCGTCCAAGCAGGCGCGGAAGAGTCCAAGCAGGCGCGGAAGCGTCCAAGCAAGCGCGGAAGCGTCCAAGCAGGCGCGGAAGCGTCCAAGTAGGCGTGGAAGCATGCAAGAAGGCGCAGAAGTGTCCAAGCAGACGTGGAAGCATGCAAGAAGGCGCAGAAGTGTCCAAGCAGGCGCGGAATCATCTAAGCAGGCGCGGAAGCGTCCAAGCAGGCGCGGAAGCGTCCTAGCAGGCGCGGAAGCATCCAAGCAGACGCGGAATCGTCCAAGCAGGCGCGGAAGCGTCCAAGCAGGCGCGGAAGCGTCAAAGCTGGCGCGGAAGCGTCCAAGCAGGCGCGGAAGAGTCGAAGCAGACGCGGAATCGTCCAAGCAGGCGCGGAAGCGTCCAAGAAGGCGCGGAAGGATCCAAGCAGGTGCGGAAGCGTCCAAGCAGGCGCGGAAGCGTCCTAGCAGGCGCGGAAGCGTCCAAGCAGGCGCGGAAGCGTCCAAGCAGGCGCGGAAGCATCCATACTTGCGCGGATGCGTCCAAGCAGGCGCAGAACCATGGAAGCAGGCGCGAAAGAGTACAAGCAGGCGCAGTAGCGTCCAAGCAGGCGCGCAAGCATCCATATAGGCGCGGAAGCGTCCAAGCAGACGCGGAAGCGTAGAAGCAGGCGCGGTAGCGTCCAAGCAGGCGCGGAAGCGTCCAAGCAGGCGCGGAAACGTCCAAGTAGGTGCGGAAGCATGCAAAAAGGCGCAGAAGAGTCCAAGCAGGCGCGGTAGCGTCCAAGCAGTCGCGGAAGCGTCCAAGCAGGCGCGGTACCGTCCAAGCAGGCGCGGAAACGTCCAAGCAGGCGCGGAAGAGTCCAAGCAGGCGCGGAAGCGTCCAAGCAGGCGCGGAAAAGTCCAAGCATGCGCGGAAGCATGCAAGAAGACGCAGAAGAGTCCAAGCAGGCGCGGAAGCGTCCAAGCAGTCGCGGAAGCGTCCAAGCAGGCGCGGTAGTGTCCAAGCAGTCGCGGAAGCGTCCAAGCAGGCGCGGTAGCGTCCAAGCAATCGCGGAAGCGTCCAAGCAGGCGGGGAAGCATGCAAGCAGGCGTGGAAGAGTCCAAGCAGGCGCGGAAGCATCCATATAGGAGCGGAAGCGTCCAAGCAGGCGCGGAAGCGTAAAAGCAGTCGCGGAAACGTCCAAGCAGGCGCGGTAGCGTCCAAGCAGGCGCGGAAACGTCCAAGCAGGCGCGGAAGAGTCCAAGCAGGCGCGGAAGCGTCCAAGCAGGCGCAGAACCGTGCAAGCAGGCGCGGAAGCCTCCAAGCAGGCGCGGTAGCGTCCAAGCAGGCGCGGTAGCGTCCAAGCAGGCGCGGAAACGTCCAAGCAGGCGCGGAAGCATGCAAGAAGACGCAGAAGAGTCCAAGCAGGCGCGGAAGCGTCCAAGCAGGCGCGGAAACGTTCAAGTAGGCGCGGCAGCATGCACGAAGGCGCAGAAGAGTCCAAGCAGGCGGGGAAGCATGCAAGCAGCCGCGGAAGCGTCCAAGCAGGCGCGGTAGCGTCCAAGCAGGCGCGGAAACGTCCAAGCAGGCGCGGAAGCGTCCAAGCAGGCGCGGTAGCGTCCAAGCAGGCGCGGAAACGTCCAAGCAGGCGCGGAAGCTTGCAAGAAGACGCAGAAGAGTCCAAGCAGGCGCGGTAGCGTCCAAGCAGTCGCGGAAGCGTCCAAGCAGTCGCGGAAGCGTCCAAGCAGGCGCGGAAGCGTCCAAGCAGTCGCGGAAGCGTGCAACCAGGCGCGGAAGCGTCCAAGCAGGCGCGGAAGCGTCCAAGCAGGCGTGGAAGAGTTCAAGCAGGCGCGGAAGCGTCCAAGCAGGCGCGGAAGCGTCCAAGCAGTCGCGGAAGCGTGCAACCAGGCGCGGAAGCGTCCAAGCAGGCGCGGAAGCGTCCAAGCAGGCGCGGAAGCGTCCAAGCAGGCGCGGAAGCGTCCAAGCAGCCGCTGAAGCGTCCAAGCTGGCGCGGTAGCGTCCAAGCAGGCGCGGAAGAGTCCAAGCAGGCGCGGAAGCGTCCAAGCAGGTGCGGAAGCGTCCAAGCAGGCGCGGAAGCGTCCAAGCAGACGCGGAAGCGTCCAAGCAGGCGCGGAAGCGTCCAAGCAGGCGCGGAGGCGTCCAAGCAGGCGCGGAAGCGTCCAAGCAGGCGCGGAAGCGCCCAAGCAGTCGCGGAAGCGTGCAAGCAGGCGCGGAAGCGTGCAAGCAGGCGCGGAAGCGTGCAAGCAGGCGCGGAAGCGTCCAAGCAGGCGCGGAAGCGTCCAAGCAGGCGCGGAAGCGTCCAAGCAGGCGCGGAAGCATCCAAGCAGTCGCGGAAGCGTCCAAGCAGGCGCGGAAGCGTTCAAGCAGGCGCGGAAACGCCCAAGCAGGCGCGGAAGCGTGCAAGCAGGCGCGGAAGCGTGCAAGCAGGCGCGGAAGCGCCCAAGCAGTCGCGGAAGCGTGCAAGCAGGCGCGGAAGCGTCCGAGCAGACGCGGAAACGTCCAAGTATGCGCGGAAGAGTCCAAGCAGGCGCGGAAGCGTCCAAGCAGGCGCGGAAACGTCCAAGGAGGCGCGGAATCGTCCAAGCATGCGTGGAAGAGTCCAAGCAGGCGCGGAAACGTCCAAGCATGCGCGGAAGAGTCCAAGCAGCCGCGGAAGCGTCCAAGCATGCGCGGAAGCGTCCAAGCAGGCGCGGAAGCGTCCAAGCAGGCGCGGAAGCGTCCAAGCAGGCGCGGAAGCGTCCAAGCAGGCGCGGAAGCGTGCAAGCAGGCGCGGAATCGTCCAAGCAGGCGCGGAAGCGTCCAAGCAGGCGCGGAAGCGTGCAAGCAGGCGCGGAAGCGTACAAGCATGCGTGGAAGAGTCCAAGCAGGCGCGGAAACGTCCAAGCAGGCGCGGAAGAATCCAAGCAGGTGCGGAAGCGTCCAAGCAGGCGCGGAAGAGTCCAAGCAGACGCGGAATCGTCCAAGCAGGCGCGGAAGCGTCCAAGAAGGCGCGAAAGAATCCAAGCAGATGCGGAAGCGTCCAAGCAGGCGCGGAAGCGTTCTAACAGGCGCGGAAGCGTCCAAGCAGGCGCGGAAGCGTCCAAGCAGACGCGGAATCGTCCAAGCAGGCGTGGAAGCGTCCTAGCAGGCGCGGAAGCATCCAAGCAGAAGCGGAATCGTCCAAGCTGGCGCGAAAGCGTCCAAGCAGGCGCGGAAACGCCCAAGCAGGCGCGGAAGCGTGCAAGCAGGCGCGGAAGCGTGCAAGCAGGCGCGGAAGCGCCCAAGCAGTCGCGGAAGCGTGCAAGCAGGCGCGGAAGCGTCCGAGCAGACGCGGAAACGTCCAAGTATGCGCGGAAGAGTCCAAGCAGGCGCGGAAGCGTCCAAGCAGGCGCGGAAACGTCCAAGGAGGCGCGGAATCGTCCAAGCTTGCGTGGAAGAGTTCAAGCAGGCGCGGAAACGTCCAAGCATGCGCGGAAGAGTCCAAGCAGCCGCGGAAGCGTCCAAGCAAGCGCGGAAGCGTCCAAGCAGGCGCGGAAGCGTCCAAGCAGGCGCAGAACCGTGCAAGCAGGCGCGGAAGCGTCCAAGTAGGCGTGGAAGCATGCAAGAAGGCGCAGAAGTGTCCAAGCAGACGTGGAAGCATGCAAGAAGGCGCAGAAGTGTCCAAGCAGGCGCGGAAGAGTCCAAGCAGGCGCGGAAGCGTCCAAGCAGGCGCGGAAGCGTCCAAGCAGGCGCGGAAGCGTCCAAGCAGGCGCGGAACCGTGCAAGCAGGCGCGGTAGCGTCCAAGCAGGCGCGGAAGCGTCCAAGCAGGCGCGGAAGCGGCCAAGCAGGCGTGGAAGCGTCCAAGCAGGTGCGGAAGCGTCCAAGCAGGCGCGGAAGCTTCCAAGCAGGCGCGGAAGCGTGCAACCAGGCGCGGAAGCGTCCAAGCAGGCGTGGAAGAGTTCAAGCAGGCGCAGAAGCGTCCGAGCAGGCGCGGAAGCGTCCAAGCAGCCGCGGAAGCGTGCAACCAGGCGCGGAAGCGTCCAAGCAGGCGCGGAAGCGTCCAAGCAGGCGCGGAAGCGTCCAAGCAGGCGCGGAAGCGTCCAAGCAGCCGCTGAAGCGTCCAAGCTGGCGCGGTAGCGTCCAAGCAGGCGCGGAAGAGTCCAAGCAGGCGCGGAGGCGTCCAAGCAGGCGCGGAAGCGTCCAAGCAGGCGCGGAAGCGCCCAAGCAGTCGCGGAAGCATGCAAGCAGGCGCGGAAGCGTGCAAGCAGGCGCGGAAGCGTGCAAGCAGGCGCGGAATCGTCCAAGCAGGCGCGGAAGCGTCCAAGCAGGCGCGGAAGCGTCCAAGCAGGCGCGGAAGCATCCAAGCAGTCGCGGAAGCGTCCAAGCAGGCGCGGAAACGCCCAAGCAGGCGCGGAAGCGTGCAATCAGGCGCGGAAGCGTGCAAGCAGGCGCGGAAGCGCCCAAGCAGTCGCGGAAGCGTGCAAGCAGGCGCGGAAGCGTCCGAGCAGGCGCGGAAACGTCCAAGCATGCGCGGAAGAGTCCAAGCAGCCGCGGAAGCGTCCAAGCATGCGCGGAAGCGTCCAAGCAGGCGCGGAAGCGTCCAAACAGGCGCGGAAGCGTCCAAGAAGGCGCGAAAGAATCCAAGCAGGTGCGGAAGCGTCCAAGCAGGCGCGGAAGCGTTCTAACAGGCGCGGAAGCGTCCAAGCAGGCGCGGAAGCGTCCAAGCAGGCGCGGAAGAGTCCAAGCAGGCGCGGAAGCGTCCAAGCAGGCGCGGAAGCGTCCAAGCAGGCGCGGTAGCGTCCAAGCAGGCGCGGAAACGTCCAAGCAGGCGCGGAAGCTTGCAAGAAGACGCAGAAGAGTCCAAGCAGGCGCGGTAGCGTCCAAGCAGTCGCGGAAGCGTCCAAGCAGTCGCGGAAGCGTCCAAGCAGGCGCGGAAGCGTCCAAGCAGTCGCGGAAGCGTGCAACCAGGCGCGGAAGCGTCCAAGCAGGCGCGGAAGCGTCCAAGCAGGCGTGGAAGAGTTCAAGCAGGCGCGGAAGCGTCCAAGCAGGCGCGGAAGCGTCCAAGCAGGCGCGGAAGCGTCCAAGCAGACGCGGAAGCGTCCAAGCAGGCGCGGAAGCGTCCAAGCAGGCGCGGAGGCGTCCAAGCAGGCGCGGAAGCGTCCAAGCAGGCGCGGAAGCGCCCAAGCAGTCGCGGAAGCGTGCAAGCAGGCGCGGAAGCGTGCAAGCAGGCGCGGAAGCGTGCAAGCAGGCGCGGAAGCGTGCAAGCAGGCGCGGAAGCGTCCAAGCAGGCGCGTAAGCGTCCAAGCAGGCGCGGAAGCGTCCAAGCAGGCGCGGAATCGTCCAAGCAAGCGCGGAAGCGTCCAAGCAGTCGCGGAAGCGTCCAAGCAGGCGCGGAATCGTCCAAGCAGGCGCGGAAGCGTCCAAGCAGGCGCGGAAGCGTGCAAGCAGGCGCGGAAGCGTACAAGCATGCGTGGAAGAGTCCAAGCAGGCGCGGAAACGTCCAAGCAGGCGCGGAAGAATCCAAGCAGGTGCGGAAGCGTCCAAGCAGGCGCGGAAGAGTCCAAGCAGACGCGGAATCGTCCAAGCAGGCGCGGAAGCGTCCAAGAAGGCGCGAAAGAATCCAAGCAGATGCGGAAGCGTCCAAGCAGGCGCGGAAGCGTTCTAACAGGCGCGGAAGCGTCCAAGCAGGCGCGGAAGCGTCCAAGCAGACGCGGAATCGTCCAAGCAGGCGTGGAAGCGTCCTAGCAGGCGCGGAAGCATCCAAGCAGAAGCGGAATCGTCCAAGCTGGCGCGAAAGCGTCCAAGCAGGCGCGGAAACGCCCAAGCAGGCGCGGAAGCGTGCAAGCAGGCGCGGAAGCGTGCAAGCAGGCGCGGAAGCGCCCAAGCAGTCGCGGAAGCGTGCAAGCAGGCGCGGAAGCGTCCGAGCAGACGCGGAAACGTCCAAGTAGGCGTGGAAGCATGCAAGAAGGCGCAGAAGTGTCCAAGCAGACGTGGAAGCATGCAAGAAGGCGCAGAAGTGTCCAAGCAGGCGCGGAAGAGTCCAAGCAGGCGCGGAAGCGTCCAAGCAGGCGCGGAAGCGTCCAAGCAGGCGCGGAAGCGTCCAAGCAGGCGCGGAACCGTGCAAGCAGGCGCGGTAGCGTCCAAGCAGGCGCGGAAGCGTCCAAGCAGGCGCAGAAGCGTCCGAGCAGGCGCGGAAGCGTCCAAGCAGCCGCGGAAGCGTGCAACCAGGCGCGGAAGCGTCCAAGCAGGCGCGGAAGCGTCCAAGCAGGCGCGGAAGCGTCCGAGCAGGCGCGGAATCGTCCAAGCAGGCGCGGAAGCGTCCAAGCAGGCGCGGAAGCGTCCAAGCAGGCGCGGAAGCATCCAAGCAGTCGCGGAAGCGTCCAAGCAGGCGCGGAAGCGTTCAAGCAGGCGCGGAAACGCCCAAGCAGGCGCGGAAGCGTGCAAGCAGGCGCGGAAGCGTGCAAGCAGGCGCGGAAGCGCCCAAGCAGTCGCGGAAGCGTGCAAGCAGGCGCGGAAGCGTCCGAGCAGACGCGGAAACGTCCAAGTATGCGCGGAAGAGTCCAAGCAGGCGCGGAAGCGTCCAAGCAGGCGCAGAAACGTCCAAGGAGGCGCGGAATCGTCCAAGCATGCGCGGAAGAGTCCAAGCAGCCGCGGAAGCGTCCAAGCATGCGCGGAAGCGTCCAAGCAGGCGCGGAAACGTCCAAGGAGGCGCGGAATCGTCCAAGCATGCGTGGAAGAGTCCAAGCAGGCGCGGAAACGTCCAAGCATGCGCGGAAGAGTCCAAGCAGCCGCGGAAGCGTCCAAGCATGCGCGGAAGCATCCAAGCAGGCGCGGAAGCGTCCAAGCAGGCGCGGAAGCGTCCAAGAAGGCGCGAAAGAATCCAAGCAGGTGCGGAAGCGTCCAAGCAGGCGCGGAAGCGTTCTAACAGGCGCGGAAGCGTCCAAGCAGGCGCGGAAGCGTCCAAGCAGGCGCGGAAGAGTCCAAGCAGGCGCGGAAGCGTCCAAGCAGGCGCGGAAGCGTCCAAGCAGGCGCGGTAGCGTCCAAGCAGGCGCGGAAACGTCCAAGCAGGCGCGGAAGCTTGCAAGAAGACGCAGAAGAGTCCAAGCAGGCGCGGTAGCGTCCAAGCAGTCGCGGAAGCGTCCAAGCAGGCGCGGAAGCGTCCAAGCAGTCGCGGAAGCGTGCAACCAGGCGCGGAAGCGTCCAAGCAGGCGCGGAAGCGTCCAAGCAGGCGTGGAAGAGTTCAAGCAGGCGCGGAAGCGTCCAAGCAGGCGCGGAAGCGTCCAAGCAGGCGCGGAAGCGTCCAAGCAGACGCGGAAGCGTCCAAGCAGGCGCGGAAGCGTCCAAGCAGGCGCGGAGGCGTCCAAGCAGGCGCGGAAGCGTCCAAGCAGGCGCGGAAGCGCCCAAGCAGTCGCGGAAGCGTGCAAGCAGGCGCGGAAGCGTGCAAGCAGGCGCGGAAGCGTGCAAGCAGGCGCGGAAGCGTCCAAGCAGGCGCGTAAGCGTCCAAGCAGGCGCGGAAGCGTCCAAGCAGGCGCGGAATCGTCCAAGCAAGCGCGGAAGCGTCCAAGCAGTCGCGGAAGCGTCCAAGCAGGCGCGGAAGAGTCCAAGCAGGCGCGGAAGCGTCCAAGCAAGCGCGGAAGCGTCCAAGCAGGCGCGGAAGCGTCCAAGCAGGCGCAGAACCGTGCAAACAGGCGCGGAAGCGTCCAAGTAGGCGTGGAAGCATGCAAGAAGGCGCAGAAGTGTCCAAGCAGACGTGGAAGCATGCAAGAAGGCGCAGAAGTGTCCAAGCAGGCGCGGAAGAGTCCAAGCAGGCGCGGAAGCGTCCAAGCAGGCGCGGAAGCGTCCAAGCAGGCGCGGAAGCGTCCAAGCAGGCGCGGAACCGTGCAAGCAGGCGCGGTAGCGTCCAAGCAGGCGCGGAAGCGTCCAAGCAGGCGCGGAAGCGGCCAAGCAGGCGTGGAAGCGTCCAAGCAGGTGCGGAAGCGTCCAAGCAGGCGCGGAAGCTTCCAAGCAGGCGCGGAAGCGTGCAACCAGGCGCGGAAGCGTCCAAGCAGGCGTGGAAGAGTTCAAGCAGGCGCAGAAGCGTCCAAGCAGGCGCGGAAGCGTCCAAGCAGCCGCGGAAGCGTGCAACCAGGCGCGGAAGCGTCCAAGCAGGCGCGGAAGCGTCCAAGCAGGCGCGGAAGCGTCCAAGCAGGCGCGGAAGCGTCCAAGCAGCCGCTGAAGCGTCCAAGCTGGCGCGGTAGCGTCCAAGCAGGCGCGGAAGAGTCCAAGCAGGCGCGGAGGCGTCCAAGCAGGCGCGGAAGCGTCCAAGCAGGCGCGGAAGCGCCCAAGCAGTCGCGGAAGCGTGCAAGCAGGCGCGGAAGCGTGCAAGCAGGCGCGGAAGCGTGCAAGCAGGCGCGGAAGCGTGCAAGCAGGCGCGGAAGCGCCCAAGCAGTCGCGGAAGCGTGCAAGCAGGCGCGGAAGCGTCCGAGCAGACGCGGAAACGTCCAAGTATGCGCGGAAGAGTCCAAGCAGGCGCGGAAGCGTCCAAGCAGGCGCGGAAACGTCCAAGGAGGCGCGGAATCGTCCAAGCTTGCGTGGAAGAGTTCAAGCAGGCGCGGAAACGTCCAAGCATGCGCGGAAGAGTCCAAGCAGCCGCGGAAGCGTCCAAGCATGCGCGGAAGCGTCCAAGCAGGCGCGTAAGCGTCCAAGCAGGCGCGGAAGCGTCCAAGCAGGCGCGGAATCGTCCAAGTAAGCGCGGAAGCGTCCAAGCAGTCGCGGAAGCGTCCAAGCAGGCGCGGAAGAGTCCAAGCAGGCGCGGAAGCGTCCAAGCAAGCGCGGAAGCGTCCAAGCAGGCGCGGAAGCGTCCAAGCAGGCGCAGAACCGTGCAAGCAGGCGCGGAAGCGTCCAAGTAGGCGTGGAAGCATGCAAGAAGGCGCAGAAGTGTCCAAGCAGACGTGGAAGCATGCAAGAAGGCGCAGAAGTGTCCAAGCAGGCGCGGAAGAGTCCAAGCAGGCGCGGAAGCGTCCAAGCAGGCGCGGAAGCGTCCAAGCAGGCGCGGAAGCGTCCAAGCAGGCGCGGAACCGTGCAAGCAGGCGCGGTAGCGTCCAAGCAGGCGCGGAAGCGTCCAAGCAGGCGCGGAAGCGGCCAAGCAGGCGTGGAAGCGTCCAAGCAGGCGCGGAAGCGTCCAAGCAGGCGCGGAAGCTTCCAAGCAGGCGCGGAAGCGTGCAACCAGGCGCGGAAGCGTCCAAGCAGGCGTGGAAGAGTTCAAGCAGGCGCAGAAGCGTCCGAGCAGGCGCGGAAGCGTCCAAGCAGCCGCGGAAGCGTGCAACCAGGCGCGGAAGCGTCCAAGCAGGCGCGGAAGCGTCCAAGCAGGCGCGGAAGCGTCCAAGCAGGCGCGGAAGCGTCCAAGCAGGCGCGGAAGCGTCCAAGCAGCCGCTGAAGCGTCCAAGCTGGCGCGGTAGCGTCCAAGCAGGCGCGGAAGAGTCCAAGCAGGCGCGGAGGCGTCCAAGCAGGCGCGGAAACGTCCAAGCAGGCGCGGAAGCTTGCAAGAAGACGCAGAAGAGTCCAAGCAGACGCGGTAGCGTCCAAGCAGTCGCGGAAGCGTCCAAGCAGTCGCGGAAGCGTCCAAGCAGGCGCGGAAGCGTCCAAGCAGTCGCGGAAGCGTGCAACCAGGCGCGGAAGCGTCCAAGCAGGCGCGGAAGCGTCCAAGCAGGCGTGGAAAAGTTCAAGCAGGCGCGGAAGCGTCCAAGCAGGCGCGGAAGCGTCCAAGCAGGCGCGGAAGCGTCCAAGCAGACGCGGAAGCGTCCAAGCAGGCGCGGAAGCGTCCAAGCAGGCGCGGAGGCGTCCAAGCAGGCGCGGAAGCGTCCAAGCAGGCGCGGAAGCGCCCAAGCAGTCGCGGAAGCGTGCAAGCAGGCGCGGAAGCGTCCAAGCAGGCGCGGAAGCGTCCAAGCAGGCGCGGAAGCGTCCAAGCAGGCGCGGAAGCGTCCAAGCAGGCGCGGAAGCGTCCAAGCAGCCGCTGAAGCGTCCAAGCTGGCGCGGTAGCGTCCAAGCAGGCGCGGAAGAGTCCAAGCAGGCGCGGAGGCGTCCAAGCAGGCGCGGAAACGTCCAAGCAGGCGCGGAAGCTTGCAAGAAGACGCAGAAGAGTCCAAGCAGACGCGGTAGCGTCCAAGCAGTCGCGGAAGCGTCCAAGCAGTCGCGGAAGCGTCCAAGCAGGCGCGGAAGCGTCCAAGCAGTCGCGGAAGCGTGCAACCAGGCGCGGAAGCGTCCAAGCAGGCGCGGAAGCGTCCAAGCAGGCGTGGAAAAGTTCAAGCAGGCGCGGAAGCGTCCAAGCAGGCGCGGAAGCGTCCAAGCAGGCGCGGAAGCGTCCAAGCAGACGCGGAAGCGTCCAAGCAGGCGCGGAAGCGTCCAAGCAGGCGTGGAAGAGTTCAAGCAGGCGCAGAAGCGTCCAAGCAGGCGCGGAAGCGTCCAAGCAGCCGCGGAAGCGTGCAACCAGGCGCGGAAGCGTCCAAGCAGGCGCGGAAGCGTCCAAGCAGGCGCGGAAGCGTCCAAGCAGGCGCGGAAGCGTCCAAGCAGCCGCTGAAGCGTCCAAGCTGGCGCGGTAGCGTCCAAGCAGGCGCGGAAGAGTCCAAGCAGGCGCGGAGGCGTCCAAGCAGGCGCGGAAGCGTCCAAGCAGGCGCGGAAGCGCCCAAGCAGTCGCGGAAGCGTGCAAGCAGGCGCGGAAGCGTGCAAGCAGGCGCGGAAGCGTGCAAGCAGGCGCGGAAGCGTGCAAGCAGGCGCGGAAGCGCCCAAGCAGTCGCGGAAGCGTGCAAGCAGGCGCGGAAGCGTCCGAGCAGACGCGGAAACGTCCAAGTATGCGCGGAAGAGTCCAAGCAGGCGCGGAAGCGTCCAAGCAGGCGCGGAAACGTCCAAGGAGGCGCGGAATCGTCCAAGCTTGCGTGGAAGAGTTCAAGCAGGCGCGGAAACGTCCAAGCATGCGCGGAAGAGTCCAAGCAGCCGCGGAAGCGTCCAAGCATGCGCGGAAGCGTCCAAGCAGGCGCGTAAGCGTCCAAGCAGGCGCGGAAGCGTCCAAGCAGGCGCGGAATCGTCCAAGTAAGCGCGGAAGCGTCCAAGCAGTCGCGGAAGCGTCCAAGCAGGCGCGGAAGAGTCCAAGCAGGCGCGGAAGCGTCCAAGCAAGCGCGGAAGCGTCCAAGCAGGCGCGGAAGCGTCCAAGCAGGCGCAGAACCGTGCAAGCAGGCGCGGAAGCGTCCAAGTAGGCGTGGAAGCATGCAAGAAGGCGCAGAAGTGTCCAAGCAGACGTGGAAGCATGCAAGAAGGCGCAGAAGTGTCCAAGCAGGCGCGGAAGAGTCCAAGCAGGCGCGGAAGCGTCCAAGCAGGCGCGGAAGCGTCCAAGCAGGCGCGGAAGCGTCCAAGCAGGCGCGGAACCGTGCAAGCAGGCGCGGTAGCGTCCAAGCAGGCGCGGAAGCGTCCAAGCAGGCGCGGAAGCGGCCAAGCAGGCGTGGAAGCGTCCAAGCAGGCGCGGAAGCGTCCAAGCAGGCGCGGAAGCTTCCAAGCAGGCGCGGAAGCGTGCAACCAGGCGCGGAAGCGTCCAAGCAGGCGTGGAAGAGTTCAAGCAGGCGCAGAAGCGTCCGAGCAGGCGCGGAAGCGTCCAAGCAGCCGCGGAAGCGTGCAACCAGGCGCGGAAGCGTCCAAGCAGGCGCGGAAGCGTCCAAGCAGGCGCGGAAGCGTCCAAGCAGGCGCGGAAGCGTCCAAGCAGGCGCGGAAGCGTCCAAGCAGCCGCTGAAGCGTCCAAGCTGGCGCGGTAGCGTCCAAGCAGGCGCGGAAGAGTCCAAGCAGGCGCGGAGGCGTCCAAGCAGGCGCGGAAACGTCCAAGCAGGCGCGGAAGCTTGCAAGAAGACGCAGAAGAGTCCAAGCAGACGCGGTAGCGTCCAAGCAGTCGCGGAAGCGTCCAAGCAGTCGCGGAAGCGTCCAAGCAGGCGCGGAAGCGTCCAAGCAGTCGCGGAAGCGTGCAACCAGGCGCGGAAGCGTCCAAGCAGGCGCGGAAGCGTCCAAGCAGGCGTGGAAAAGTTCAAGCAGGCGCGGAAGCGTCCAAGCAGGCGCGGAAGCGTCCAAGCAGGCGCGGAAGCGTCCAAGCAGACGCGGAAGCGTCCAAGCAGGCGCGGAAGCGTCCAAGCAGGCGCGGAGGCGTCCAAGCAGGCGCGGAAGCGTCCAAGCAGGCGCGGAAGCGCCCAAGCAGTCGCGGAAGCGTGCAAGCAGGCGCGGTAGCGTCCAAGCAGGCGCGGAAGCGTCCAAGCAGGCGCGGAAGCGTCCAAGCAGGCGCGGAAGCGTCCAAGCAGGCGCGGAAGCGTCCAAGCAGCCGCTGAAGCGTCCAAGCTGGCGCGGTAGCGTCCAAGCAGGCGCGGAAGAGTCCAAGCAGGCGCGGAGGCGTCCAAGCAGGCGCGGAAACGTCCAAGCAGGCGCGGAAGCTTGCAAGAAGACGCAGAAGAGTCCAAGCAGACGCGGTAGCGTCCAAGCAGTCGCGGAAGCGTCCAAGCAGTCGCGGAAGCGTCCAAGCAGGCGCGGAAGCGTCCAAGCAGTCGCGGAAGCGTGCAACCAGGCGCGGAAGCGTCCAAGCAGGCGCGGAAGCGTCCAAGCAGGCGTGGAAAAGTTCAAGCAGGCGCGGAAGCGTCCAAGCAGGCGCGGAAGCGTCCAAGCAGGCGCGGAAGCGTCCAAGCAGACGCGGAAGCGTCCAAGCAGGCGCGGAAGCGTCCAAGCAGGCGCGGAGGCGTCCAAGCAGGCGCGGAAGCGTCCAAGCAGGCGCGGAAGCGCCCAAGCAGTCGCGGAAGCGTGCAAGCAGGCGCGGAAGCGTGCAAGCAGGCGCGGAAGCGTGCAAGCAGGCGCGGAAGCGTCCAAGCAGGCGCGTAAGCGTCCAAGCAGGCGCGGAAGCGTCCAAGCAGGCGCGGAATCGTCCAAGCAAGCGCGGAAGCGTCCAAGCAGTCGCGGAAGCGTCCAAGCAGGCGCGGAAGCATCCATATAGGAGCGGAAGCGTCCAAGCAGGCGCGGAAGCGTAAAAGCAGTCGCGGAAACGTCCAAGCAGGCGCGGTAGCGTCCAAGCAGGCGCGGAAACGTCCAAGCAGGCGCGGAAGAGTCCAAGCAGGCGCGGAAGCGTCCAAGCAGGCGCAGAACCGTGCAAGCAGGCGCGGAAGCCTCCAAGCAGGCGCGGTAGCGTCCATGCAGGCGCGGTAGCGTCCAAGCAGGCGCGGAAACGTCCAAGCAGGCGCGGAAGCATGCAAGAAGACGCAGAAGAGTCCAAGCAGGCGCGGAAGCGTCCAAGCAGGCGCGGAAACGTTCAAGTAGGCGCGGCAGCATGCACGAAGGCGCAGAAGAGTCCAAGCAGGCGGGGAAGCATGCAAGCAGCCGCGGAAGCGTCCAAGCAGGCGCGGTAGCGTCCAAGCAGGCGCGGAAGCGTCCAAGTAGGCGTGGAAGCATGCAAGAAGGCGCAGAAGTGTCCAAGCAGACGTGGAAGCATGCAAGAAGGCGCAGAAGTGTCCAAGCAGGCGCGGAATCATCTAAGCAGGCGCGGAAGCGTCCAAGCAGGCGCGGAAGCGTCCTAGCAGGCGCGGAAGCATCCAAGCAGACGCGGAATCGTCCAAGCAGGCGCGGAAGCGTCCAAGCAGGCGCGGAAGCGTCAAAGCTGGCGCGGAAGCGTCCAAGCAGGCGCGGAAGAGTCGAAGCAGACGCGGAATCGTCCAAGCAGGCGCGGAAGCGTCCAAGTAGGCGTGGAAGCATGCAAGAAGGCGCAGAAGTGTCCAAGCAGACGTGGAAGCATGCAAGAAGGCGCAGAAGTGTCCAAGCAGGCGCGGAATCATCCAAGCAGGCGCGGAAGCGTCCAAGCAGGCGCGGAAGCGTCCTAGCAGGCGCGGAAGCATCCAAGCAGACGCGGAATCGTCCAAGCAGGCGCGGAAGCGTCCAAGCAGGCGCGGAAGCGTCAAAGCTGGCGCGGAAGCGTCCAAGCAGGCGCGGAAGAGTCGAAGCAGACGCGGAATCGTCCAAGCAGGCGCGGAAGCGTCCAAGAAGGCGCGGAAGAATCCAAGCAGGTGCGGAAGCGTCCAAGCAGGCGCGGAAGCGTCTTAGCAGGCGCGGAAGCGTCCAAGCAGGCGCGGAAGCGTCCAAGCAGACGCGGAAGCATCCATACTTGCGCGGATGCGTCCAAGCAGGCGCAGAACCATGGAAGCAGGCGCGAAAGAGTACAAGCAGGCGCGGTAGCGTCCAAGCAGGCGCGCAAGCATCCATATAGGCGCGGAAGCGTCCAAGCGGGCGCGGAAGCGTAGAAGCAGGCGCGGTAGCGTCCAAGCAGGCGCGGAAGCGTCCAAGCAGGCGCGGAAACGTCCAAGTAGGTGCGGAAGCATGCAAAAAGGCGCAGAAGAGTCCAAGCAGGCGCGGTAGCGTCCAAGCAGTCGCGGAAGCGTCCAAGCAGGCGCGGTACCGTCCAAGCAGGCGCGGAAACGTCCAAGCAGGCGCGGAAGAGTCCAAGCAGGCGCGGAAGCGTCCAAGCAGGCGCGGAAAAGTCCAAGCATGCGCGGAAGCATGCAAGAAGACGCAGAAGAGTCCAAGCAGGCGCGGAAGCGTCCAAGCAGTCGCGGAAGCGTCCAAGCAGGCGCGGTAGTGTCCAAGCAGTCGCGGAAGCGTCCAAGCAGGCGCGGTAGCGTCCAAGCAATCGCGGAAGCGTCCAAGCAGGCGGGGAAGCATGCAAGCAGGCGCGGAAGAGTCCAAGCAGGCGCGGAAGCATCCATATAGGAGCGGAAGCGTCCAAGCAGGCGCGGAAGCGTAAAAGCAGTCGCGGAAACGTCCAAGCAGGCGCGGTAGCGTCCAAGCAGGCGCGGAAACGTCCAAGCAGGCGCGGAAGAGTCCAAGCAGGCGCGGAAGCGTCCAAGCAGGCGCAGAACCGTGCAAGCAGGCGCGGAAGCCTCCAAGCAGGCGCGGAAGCGTCCAAGCAGGCGCGGTAGCGTCCAAGCAGGCGCGGAAACGTCCAAGCAGGCGCGGAAGCATGCAAGAAGACGCAGAAGAGTCCAAGCAGGCGCGGAAGCGTCCAAGCAGGCGCGGAAACGTTCAAGTAGTCGCGGCAGCATGCACGAAGGCGCAGAAGAGTCCAAGCAGGCGGGGAAGCATGCAAGCAGGCGCGGAAGCGTCCAAGCAGGCGCGGTAGCGTCCAAGCAGGCGCGGAAGCGTCCAAGCAGGCGCGGAAGCGTCCAAGCAGGCGCGGTAGCGTCCAAGCAGGCGCTGAAACGTCCAAGCAGGCGCGGAAGCGTCCAAGCAGGCGCGGAAGCGTCCAAGCAGGCGTGGAAGAGTTCAAGCAGGCGCGGAAGCGTCCAAGCAGGCGCGGAAGCGTCCAAGCAGTCGCGGAAGCGTGCAACCAGGCGCGGAAGCGTCCAAGCAGGCGCGGAAGCGTCCAAGCAGGCGCGGAAGCGTCCAAGCAGGCGCGGAAGCGTCCAAGCAGCCGCTGAAGCGTCCAAGCTGGCGCGGTAGCGTCCAAGCAGGCGCGGAAGAGTCCAAGCAGGCGCGGAAGCGTCCAAGCAGGCGCGGAAGCGTCCAAGCAGGCGCGGAAGCGTCCAAGCAGACGCGGAAGCGTCCAAGCAGGCGCGGAAGCGTCCAAGCAGGCGCGGAGGCGTCCAAGCAGGCGCGGAAGCGTCCAAGCAGGCGCGGTAGCGTCCAAGCAGGCGCGGAAGCGTCCAAGCAGGCGCGGAAGCGTCCAAGCAGGCGCGGTAGCGTCCAAGCAGGCGCTGAAACGTCCAAGCAGGCGCGGAAGCTTGCAAGAAGACGCAGAAGAGTCCAAGCAGGCGCGGTAGCGTCCAAGCAGTCGCGGAAGCGTCCAAGCAGTCGCGGAAGCGTCCAAGCAGGCGCGGAAGCGTCCAAGCAGTCGCGGAAGCGTGCAACCAGGCGCGGAAGCGTCCAAGCAGGCGCGGAAGCGTCCAAGCAGGCGTGGAAGAGTTCAAGCAGGCGCGGAAGCGTCCAAGCAGGCGCGGAAGCGTCCAAGCAGTCGCGGAAGCGTGCAACCAGGCGCGGAAGCGTCCAAGCAGGCGCGGAAGCGTCCAAGCAGGCGCGGAAGCGTCCAAGCAGGCGCGGAAGCGTCCAAGCAGCCGCTGAAGCGTCCAAGCTGGCGCGGTAGCGTCCAAGCAGGCGCGGAAGAGTCCAAGCAGGCGCGGAAGCGTCCAAGCAGACGCGGAATCGTCCAAGCAGGCGCGGAAGCGTCCAAGCAGGCGCGGAAGCGTCAAAGCTGGCGCGGAAGCGTCCAAGCAGGCGCGGAAGAGTCGAAGCAGACGCGGAATCGTCCAAGCAGGCGCGGAAGCGTCCAAGAAGGCGCGGAAGAATCCAAGCAGGTGCGGAAGCGTCCAAGCAGGCGCGGAAGCGTCCTAGCAGGCGCGGAAGCGTCCAAGCAGGCGCGGAAGCGTCCAAGCAGACGCGGAAGCATCCATACTTGCGCGGATGCGTCCAAGCAGGCGCAGAACCATGGAAGCAGGCGCGAAAGAGTACAAGCAGGCGCGGTAGCGTCCAAGCAGGCGCGCAAGCATCCATATAGGCGCGGAAGCGTCCAAGCAGGCGCGGAAGCGTAGAAGCAGGCGCGGTAGCGTCCAAGCAGGCGCGGAAGCGTCCAAGCAGGCGCGGAAACGTCCAAGTAGGTGCGGAAGCATGCAAAAAGGCGCAGAAGAGTCCAAGCAGGCGCGGTAGCGTCCAAGCAGTCGCGGAAGCGTCCAAGCAGGCGCGGTACCGTCCAAGCAGGCGCGGAAACGTCCAAGCAGGCGCGGAAGAGTCCAAGCAGGCGCGGAAGCGTCCAAGCAGGCGCGGAAAAGTCCAAGCATGCGCGGAAGCATGCAAGAAGACGCAGAAGAGTCCAAGCAGGCGCGGAAGCGTCCAAGCAGTCGCGGAAGCGTCCAAGCAGGCGCGGTAGTGTCCAAGCAGTCGCGGAAGCGTCCAAGCAGGCGCGGTAGCGTCCAAGCAATCGCGGAAGCGTCCAAGCAGGCGGGGAAGCATGCAAGCAGGCGCGGAAGAGTCCAAGCAGGCGCGGAAGCATCCATATAGGAGCGGAAGCGTCCAAGCAGGCGCGGAAGCGTAAAAGCAGTCGCGGAAACGTCCAAGCAGGCGCGGTAGCGTCCAAGCAGGCGCGGAAACGTCCAAGCAGGCGCGGAAGAGTCCAAGCAGGCGCGGAAGCGTCCAAGCAGGCGCAGAACCGTGCAAGCAGGCGCGGAAGCCTCCAAGCAGGCGCGGAAGCGTCCAAGCAGGCGCGGTAGCGTCCAAGCAGGCGCGGAAACGTCCAAGCAGGCGCGGAAGCATGCAAGAAGACGCAGAAGAGTCCAAGCAGGCGCGGAAGCGTCCAAGCAGGCGCGGAAACGTTCAAGTAGGCGCGGCAGCATGCACGAAGGCGCAGAAGAGTCCAAGCAGGCGGGGAAGCATGCAAGCAGGCGCGGAAGCGTCCAAGCAGGCGCGGTAGCGTCCAAGCAGGCGCGGAAGCGTCCAAGCAGGCGCGGAAGCGTCCAAGCAGGCGCGGTAGCGTCCAAGCAGGCGCTGAAACGTCCAAGCAGGCGCGGAAGCTTGCAAGAAGACGCAGAAGAGTCCAAGCAGGCGCGGTAGCGTCCAAGCAGTCGCGGAAGCGTCCAAGCAGTCGCGGAAGCGTCCAAGCAGGCGCGGAAGCGTCCAAGCAGTCGCGGAAGCGTGCAACCAGGCGCGGAAGCGTCCAAGCAGGCGCGGAAGCGTCCAAGCAGGCGTGGAAGAGTTCAAGCAGGCGCGGAAGCGTCCAAGCAGGCGCGGAAGCGTCCAAGCAGTCGCGGAAGCGTGCAACCAGGCGCGGAAGCGTCCAAGCAGGCGCGGAAGCGTCCAAGCAGGCGCGGAAGCGTCCAAGCAGGCGCGGAAGCGTCCAAGCAGCCGCTGAAGCGTCCAAGCTGGCGCGGTAGCGTCCAAGCAGGCGCGGAAGAGTCCAAGCAGGCGCGGAAGCGTCCAAGCAGGCGCGGAAGCGTCCAAGCAGGCGCGGAAGCGTCCAAGCAGACGCGGAAGCGTCCAAGCAGGCGCGGAAGCGTCCAAGCAGGCGCGGAGGCGTCCAAGCAGGCGCGGAAGCGTCCAAGCAGGCGCGGTAGCGTCCAAGCAGGCGCGGAAGCGTCCAAGCAGGCGCGGAAGCGTCCAAGCAGGCGCGGTAGCGTCCAAGCAGGCGCTGAAACGTCCAAGCAGGCGCGGAAGCTTGCAAGAAGACGCAGAAGAGTCCAAGCAGGCGCGGTAGCGTCCAAGCAGTCGCGGAAGCGTCCAAGCAGTCGCGGAAGCGTCCAAGCAGGCGCGGAAGCGTCCAAGCAGGCGTGGAAGAGTTCAAGCAGGCGCGGAAGCGTCCAAGCAGGCGCGGAAGCGTCCAAGCAGTCGCGGAAGCGTGCAACCAGGCGCGGAAGCGTCCAAGCAGGCGCGGAAGCGTCCAAGCAGGCGCGGAAGCGTCCAAGCAGGCGCGGAAGCGTCCAAGCAGCCGCTGAAGCGTCCAAGCTGGCGCGGTAGCGTCCAAGCAGGCGCGGAAGAGTCCAAGCAGGCGCGGAAGCGTCCAAGCAGGCGCGGAAGCGTCCAAGCAGGCGCGGAAGCGTCCAAGCAGACGCGGAAGCGTCCAAGCAGTCGCGGAAGCGTGCAACCAGGCGCGGAAGCGTCCAAGCAGGCGCGGAAGCGTCCAAGCAGGCGTGGAAGAGTTCAAGCAGGCGCGGAAGCGTCCAAGCAGGCGCGGAAGCGTCCAAGCAGGCGCGGAAGCGTCCAAGCAGGCGCGGAAGAGTCCAAGCAGGCGCGGAAGCGTCCAAGCAGGCGCGGAAAAGTCCAAGCATGCGCGGAAGCATGCAAGAAGACGCAGAAGAGTCCAAGCAGGCGCGGAAGCGTCCAAGCAGTCGCGGAAGCGTCCAAGCAGGCGCGGTAGTGTCCAAGCAGTCGCGAAAGCGTCCAAGCAGGCGCGGTAGCGTCCAAGCAATCGCGGAAGCGTCCAAGCAGGCGGGGAAGCATGCAAGCAGGCGCGGAAGAGTCCAAGCAGGCGCGGAAGCATCCATATAGGAGCGGAAGCGTCCAAGCAGGCGCGGAAGCGTAAAAGCAGTCGCGGAAACGTCCAAGCAGGCGCGGTAGCGTCCAAGCAGGCGCGGAAACGTCCAAGCAGGCGCGGAAGCGTCCAATCAGGCGCGGAAGAGTCCAAGCAGGCGCGGAAGCGTCCAAGCAAGCGCGGAAGCGTCCAAGCAGGCGCGGAAGCGTCCAAGAAGGCGCAGAACCGTGCAAGCAGGCGCGGAAGCGTCCAAGTAGGCGTGGAAGCATGCAAGAAGGCGCAGAAGTGTCCAAGCAGACGTGGAAGCATGCAAGAAGGCGCAGAAGTGTCCAAGCAGGCGCGGAATCATCTAAGCAGGCGCGGAAGCGTCCAAGCTGGCGCGGTAGCGTCCAAGCAGGCGCGGAAGAGTCCAAGCAGACGCGGAATCGTCCAAGCAGGCGCGGAAGCGTCCAAGAAGGCGCGAAAGAATCCAAGCAGGTGCGGAAGCATCCAAGCAGGCGCGGAAGCGTTCTAGCAGGCGCGGAAGCGTCCAAGCAGGCGCGGAAGCGTCCAAGCAGACGCGGAATCGTCCAAGCAGGCGTGGAAGCGTCCTAGCAGGCGCGGAAGCATCCAAGCAGAAGCGGAAGCGTCCAAGCAGGCGCGGAATCGTCCAAGCAAGCGCGGAAGCGTCCAAGCAGGCGCGGAAGAATCCAAGCAGGTGCGGAAGCGTCCAAGCAGGCGCGGAAGCGTTCTAGCAGGCGCGGAAGCGTCCAAACAGGCGCGGAAGCGTCCAAGCAGACACGGAATCGTCCAAGCAGGCGCGGAAACGTCCAAGCAGGCGCGGAAGCATGCAAGAAGACGCAGAAGAGTCCAAGCAGGCGCGGAAGCGTCCAAGCAGGCGCGGAAACGTTCAAGTAGGCGCGGCAGCATGCACGAAGGCGCAGAAGAGTCCAAGCAGGCGGGGAAGCATGCAAGCAGGCGCGGAAGCGTCCAAGCAGGCGCGGTAGCGTCCAAGCAGGCGCGGAAGCGTCCAAGCAGGCGCGGAAGCGTCCAAGCAGGCGCGGTTGCGTCCAAGCAGGCGCGGAAACGTCCAAGCAGGCGCGGAAGCTTGCAAGAAGACGCAGAAGAGTCCAAGCAGGCGCGGTAGCGTCCAAGCAGTCGCGGAAGCGTCCAAGCAGTCGCGGAAGCGTCCAAGCAGGCGCGGAAGCGTCCAAGCAGTCGCGGAAGCGTGCAACCAGGCGCGGAAGCGTCCAAGCAGGCGCGGAAGCGTCCAAGCAGGCGTGGAAGAGTCCAAGCAGGCGCGGAAGCGTGCAAGCAGGCGCGGAAGCGTGCAAGCAGGCGCGGAAGCGTCCAAGCAGGCGCGGAAGCGTCCAAGCAGGCGCGGAAGCGTCCAAGCAGGCGCGGAAGCATCCAAGCAGTCGCGGAAGCGTCCAAGCAGGCGCGGAAGCGTTCAAGCAGGCGCGGAAACGCCCAAGCAGGCGCGGAAGCATCCAAGCAGACGCGGAATCGTCCAAGCAGGCGCGGAAGCGTCCAAGCAGGCGCGGAAGCGTCCAAGCAGTCGCGGAAGCGTCCAAGCAGGCGCGGAAGCGTCCAAGCAGTCGCGGAAGCGTGCAACCAGGCGCGGAAGCGTCCAAGCAGGCGTGGAAGAGTTCAAGCAAGCGCGGAAGCGTCCAAGCAGGCGCGGAAGCGTCCAAGCAGGCGCGGAAGCGTCCAAGCAGACGCGGAAGCGTCCAAGCAGGCGCGGAAGCGTCCAAGCAGGCGCGGAGGCGTCCAAGCAGGCGCGGAAGCGTCCAAGCAGGCGCGGAAGCGCCCAAGCAGTCGCGGAAGCGTGCAAGCAGGCGCGGAAGCGTGCAAGCAGGCGCGGAAGCGTGCAAGCAGGCGCGGAAGCGTCCAAGCAGGCGCGTAAGCGTCCAAGCAGGCGCGGAAGCGTCCAAGCAGGCGCGGAATCGTCCAAGCAAGCGCGGAAGCGTCCAAGCAGTCGCGGAAGCGTCCAAGCAGGCGCGGAAGAGTCCAAGCAGGCGCGGAAGCGTCCAAGCAAGCGCGGAAGCGTCCAAGCAGGCGCGGAAGCGTCCAAGCAGGCGCAGAACCGTGCAAGCAGGCGCGGAAGCGTCCAAGTAGGCGTGGAAGCATGCAAGAAGGCGCAGAAGTGTCCAAGCAGACGTGGAAGCATGCAAGAAGGCGCAGAAGTGTCCAAGCAGGTGCGGAAGCGTCCAAGCAGGCGCGGAAGCTTCCAAGCAGGCGCGGAAGCGTGCAACCAGGCGCGGAAGCGTCCAAGCAGGCGTGGAAGAGTTCAAGCAGGCGCAGAAGCGTCCAAGCAGGCGCGGAAGCGTCCAAGCAGCCGCGGAAGCGTGCAACCAGGCGCGGAAGCGTCCAAGCAGGCGCGGAAGCGCCCAAGCAGTCGCGGAAGCGTGCAAGCAGGCGCGGAAGCGTGCAAGCAGGCGCGGAAGCGTGCAAGCAGGCGCGGAAGCGTCCAAGCAGGCGCGGAAGCGTCCAAGCAGGCGCGGAAGCGTCCAAGCAGGCGCGGAAGCATCCAAGCAGTCGCGGAAGCGTCCAAGCAGGCGCGGAAGCGTTCAAGCAGGCGCGGAAACGCCCAAGCAGGCGCGGAAGCGTGCAAGCAGGCGCGGAAGCGTGCAAGCAGGCGCGGAAGCGCCCAAGCAGTCGCGGAAGCGTGCAAGCAGGCGCGGAAGCGTCCGAGCAGACGCGGAAACGTCCAAGTATGCGCGGAAGAGTCCAAGCAGGCGCGGAAGCGTCCAAGCAGGCGCGGAAACGTCCAAGGAGGCGCGGAATCGTCCAAGCATGCGCGGAAGAGTCCAAGCAGCCGCGGAAGCGTCCAAGCATGCGCGGAAGCGTCCAAGCAGGCGCGGAAACGTCCAAGGAGGCGCGGAATCGTCCAAGCATGCGTGGAAGAGTCCAAGCAGGCGCGGAAACGTCCAAGCATGCGCGGAAGAGTCCAAGCAGCCGCGGAAGCGTCCAAGCATGCGCGGAAGCGTCCAAGCAGGCGCGGAAGCGTCCAAGCAGGCGCGGAAGCGTCCAAGCAGGCGCGGAAGCGTGCAAGCAGGCGCGGAATCGTCCAAGCAGGCGCGGAAGCGTCCAAGCAGGCGCGGAAGCGTGCAAGCAGGCGCGGAAGCGTACAAGCATGCGTGGAAGAGTCCAAGCAGGCGCGGAAACGTCCAAGCAGGCGCGGAAGAATCCAAGCAGGTGCGGAAGCGTCCAAGCAGGCGCGGAAGAGTCCAAGCAGACGCGGAATCGTCCAAGCAGGCGCGGAAGCGTCCAAGAAGGCGCGAAAGAATCCAAGCAGGTGCGGAAGCGTCCAAGCAGGCGCGGAAGCGTTCTAACAGGCGCGGAAGCGTCCAAGCAGGCGCGGAAGCGTCCAAGCAGGCGCGGAAGAGTCCAAGCAGGCGCGGAAGCGTCCAAGCAAGCGCGGAAGCGTCCAAGCAGGCGCGGAAGCGTCCAAGTAGGCGTGGAAGCATGCAAGAAGGCGCAGAAGTGTCCAAGCAGACGTGGAAGCATGCAAGAAGGCGCAGAAGTGTCCAAGCAGGCGCGGAATCATCTAAGCAGGCGCGGAAGCGTCCAAGCAGGCGCGGAAGCGTCCTAGCAGGCGCGGAAGCATCCAAGCAGACGCGGAATCGTCCAAGCAGGCGCGGAAGCGCCCAAGCAGTCGCGGAAGCGTGCAAGCAGGCGCGGAAGCGTCCGAGCAGACGCGGAAACGTCCAAGTATGCGCGGAAGAGTCCAAGCAGGCGCGGAAGCGTCCAAGCAGGCGCGGAAACGTCCAAGGAGGCGCGGAATCGTCCAAGCATGCGCGGAAGAGTCCAAGCAGCCGCGGAAGCGTCCAAGCATGCGCGAAAGCGTCCAAGCAGGCGCGGAAACGTCCAAGGAGGCGCGGAATCGTCCAAGCATGCGTGGAAGAGTCCAAGCAGGCGCGGAAACGTCCAAGCATGCGCGGAAGAGTCCAAGCAGCCGCGGAAGCGTCCAAGCATGCGCGGAAGCGTCCAAGCAGGCGCGGAAGCGTCCAAGCAGGCGCGGAAGCGTCCAAGCAGGCGCGGAAGCGTGCAAGCAGGCGCGGAATCGTCCAAGCAGGCGCGGAAGCGTCCAAGCAGGCGCGGAAGCGTGCAAGCAGGCGCGGAAGCGTACAAGCATGCGTGGAAGAGTCCAAGCAGGCGCGGAAACGTCCAAGCAGGCGCGGAAGAATCCAAGCAGGTGCGGAAGCGTCCAAGCAGGCGCGGAAGAGTCCAAGCAGACGCGGAATCGTCCAAGCAGGCGCGGAAGCGTCCAAGAAGGCGCGAAAGAATCCAAGCAGGTGCGGAAGCGTCCAAGCAGGCGCGGAAGCGTTCTAACAGGCGCGGAAGCGTCCAAGCAGGCGCGGAAGCGTCCAAGCAGGCGCGGAAGAGTCCAAGCAGGCGCGGAAGCGTCCAAGCAAGCGCGGAAGCGTCCAAGCAGGCGCGGAAGCGTCCAAGTAGGCGTGGAAGCATGCAAGAAGGCGCAGAAGTGTCCAAGCAGACGTGGAAGCATGCAAGAAGGCGCAGAAGTGTCCAAGCAGGCGCGGAATCATCTAAGCAGGCGCGGAAGCGTCCAAGCAGGCGCGGAAGCGTCCTAGCAGGCGCGGAAGCATCCAAGCAGACGCGGAATCGTCCAAGCAGGCGCGGAAGCGTCCAAGCAGGCGCGGAAGCGTCAAAGCTGGCGCGGAAGCGTCCAAGCAGGCGCGGAAGAGTCGAAGCAGACGCGGAATCGTCCAAGCAGGCGCGGAAGCGTCCAAGAAGGCGCGGAAGAATCCAAGCAGGTGCGGAAGCGTCCAAGCAGGCGCGGAAGCGTCCTAGCAGGCGCGGAAGCGTCCAAGCAGGCGCGGAAGCGTCCAAGCAGGCGCGGAAGCATCCATACTTGCGCGGATGCGTCCAAGCAGGCGCAGAACCATGGAAGCAGGCGCGAAAGAGTACAAGCAGGCGCAGTAGCGTCCAAGCAGGCGCGCAAGCATCCATATAGGCGCGGAAGCGTCCAAGCAGGCGCGGAAGCGTAGAAGCAGGCGCGGTAGCGTCCAAGCAGGCGCGGAAGCGTCCAAGCAGGCGCGGAAACGTCCAAGTAGGTGCGGAAGCATGCAAAAAGGCGCAGAAGAGTCCAAGCAGGCGCGGTAGCGTCCAAGCAGTCGCGGAAGCGTCCAAGCAGGCGCGGTACCGTCCAAGCAGGCGCGGAAACGTCCAAGCAGGCGCGGAAGAGTCCAAGCAGGCGCGGAAGCGTCCAAGCAGGCGCGGAAAAGTCCAAGCATGCGCGGAAGCATGCAAGAAGACGCAGAAGAGTCCAAGCAGGCGCGGAAGCGTCCAAGCAGCCGCTGAAGCGTCCAAGCTGGCGCGGTAGCGTCCAAGCAGGCGCGGAAGAGTCCAAGCAGGCGCGGAAGCGTCCAAGCAGGTGCGGAAGCGTCCAAGCAGGCGCGGAAGCGTCCAAGCAGACGCGGAAGCGTCCAAGCAGGCGCGGATGCGTCCAAGCAGGCGCGGAGGCGTCCAAGCAGGCGCGGAAGCGTCCAAGCAGGCGCGGAAGCGCCCAAGCAGTCGCGGAAGCGTGCAAGCAGGCGCGGAAGCGTGCAAGCAGGCGCGGAAGCGTGCAAGCAGGCGCGGAAGCGTCCAAGCAGGCGCGGAAGCGTCCAAGCAGTCGCGGAAGCGTGCAACCAGGCGCGGAAGCGTCCGAGCAGACGCGGAAACGTCCAAGTATGCGCGGAAGAGTCCAAGCAGGCGCGGAAGCGTCCAAGCAGGCGCGGAAACGTCCAAGGAGGCGCGGAATCGTCCAAGCATGCGTGGAAGAGTCCAAGCAGGCGCGGAAACGTCCAAGCATGCGCGGAAGAGTCCAAGCAGCCGCGGAAGCGTCCAAGCATGCGCGGAAGCGTCCAAGCAGGCGCGGAAACGTGCAAGGAGGCGCGGAATCGTCCAAGCATGCGTGGAAGAGTCCAAGCAGGCGCGGAAACGTCCAAGCATGCGCGGAAGAGTCCAAGCAGCCGCGGAAGCGTCCAAGCATGCGCGGAAGCGTCCAAGCAGGCGCGGAAGCGTCCAAGCAGGCGCGGAAGCGTCCAAGCAGGCGCGGAAGCGTCCAAGCAGGCGCGGAAGCGTGCAAGTAGGCGCGGAATCGTCCAAGCAGGCGCGGAAGCGTCCAAGCAGGCGCGGAAGCGTGCAAGCAGGCGCGGAAGCGTACAAGCATGCGTGGAAGAGTCCAAGCAGGCGCGGAAACGTCCAAGCAGGCGCGGAAGAATCCAAGCAGGTGCGGAAGCGTCCAAGCAGGCGCGGAAGAGTCCAAGCAGACGCGGAATCGTCCAAGCAGGCGCGGAAGCGTCCAAGAAGGCGCGAAAGAATCCAAGCAGGTGCGGAAGCGTCCAAGCAGGCGCGGAAGCGTTCTAACAGGCGTGGAAGCGTCCTAGCAGGCGCGGAAGCATCCAAGCAGAAGCGGAATCGTCCAAGCTGGCGCGAAAGCGTCCAAGCAGGCGCGGAAGCGTCCAAGCAGGCGCGGAAGCGTCCAAGCAGGCGCGGAAGCATCCAAGCAGTCGCGGAAGCGTCCAAGCAGGCGCGGAAGCGTTCAAGCAGGCGCGGAAACGCCCAAGCAGGCGCGGAAGCGTGCAAGCAGGCGCGGAAGCGTGCAAGCAGGCGCGGAAGCGCCCAAGCAGTCGCGGAAGCGTGCAAGCAGGCGCGGAAGCGTGCAAGCAGGCGCGGAAGCGTGCAAGCAGGCGCGGAAGCGTCCAAGCAGGCGCGGAAACGTGCAAGGAGGCGCGGAATCGTCCAAGCATGCGTGGAAGAGTCCAAGCAGGCGCGGAAACGTCCAAGCATGCGCGGAAGAGTCCAAGCAGCCGCGGAAGCGTCCAAGCATGCGCGGAAGCGTCCAAGCAGGCGCGGAAGCGTCCAAGCAGGCGCGGAAGCGTCCAAGCAGGCGCGGAAGCGTCCAAGCAGGCGCGGAAGCGTGCAAGCAGGCGCGGAATCGTCCAAGCAGGCGCGGAAGCGTCCAAGCAGGCGCGGAAGCGTGCAAGAAGGCGCGGAAGCGTACAAGCATGCGTGGAAGAGTCCAAGCAGGCGCGGAAACGTCCAAGCAGGCGCGGAAGAATCCAAGCAGGTGCGGAAGCGTCCAAGCAGGCGCGGAAGAGTCCAAGCAGACGCGGAATCGTCCAAGCAGGCGCGGAAGCGTCCAAGAAGGCGCGAAAGAATCCAAGCAGGTGCGGAAGCGTCCAAGCAGGCGCGGAAGCGTTCTAACAGGCGCGGAAGCGTCCAAGCAGGCGCGGAAGCGTCCAAGCAGACGCGGAATCGTCCAAGCAGGCGTGGAAGCGTCCTAGCAGGCGCGGAAGCATCCAAGCAGAAGCGGAATCGTCCAAGCTGGCGCGAAAGCGTCCAAGCAGGCGCGGAAGCGTCCAAGCAGGCGCGGAAGCGTCCAAGCAGGCGCGGAAGCATCCAAGCAGTCGCGGAAGCGTCCAAGCAGGCGCGGAAGCGTTCAAGCAGGCGCGGAAACGCCCAAGCAGGCGCGGTAGCGTGCAAGCAGGCGCGGAAGCGTGCAAGCAGGCGCGGAAGCGCCCAAGCAGTCGCGGAAGCGTGCAAGCAGGCGCGGAAGCGTCCGAGCAGACGCGGAAACGTCCAAGTATGCGCGGAAGAGTCCAAGCAGGCGCGGAAGCGTCCAAGCAGGCGCGGAAACGTCCAAGGAGGCGCGGAATCGTCCAAGCATGCGTGGAAGAGTTCAAGCAGGCGCGGAAACGTCCAAGCATGCGCGGAAGAGTCCAAGCAGCCACGGAAGCGTCCAAGCATGCGCGGAAGCGTCCAAGCAGGCGCGGAAGCGTCCAAGCAGGCGCGGAAGCGTCCAAGCAGGCGCGGAAGCGTGCAAGCAGGCGCGGAAGCGTGCAAGCAGGCGCGGAATCGTCCAAGCAGGCGCGGAAGCGTCCAAGAAGACGCGGAAGCGTGCAAGCAGGCGCGGAAGCGTACAAGCATGCGTGGAAGAGTCCAAGCAGGCGCGGAAACGTCCAAGCATGCGCGGAAGAGTCCAAGCAGCCGCGGAAGCGTCCAAGCAGGAGCGGAAGCGTGCAACCAGCCGCGGAAGCTCTCAAGCAGGCGCGGATCCGTGCAAGCAGGCGCGGAAGCGTCCAAGCAGGCGCGGAAGCGTCCAAGCAGGCGCGAAGCATGCAAGAAGGCGCAGAAGAGTCCAAGCGGGCGCCGAAGCGTGCAAGCAGGCGCGGAAGCGTCCAAGCAGGCGCGGAAGCGTCCAAGCAGGCGCGGAAGCGTCCAAGCAGGCGCGGAAGCGTCCAAGCAGGCGCGGAAGCATCCAAGCAGTCGCGGAAGCGTCCAAGCAGGCGCGGAAGCGTTCAAGCAGGAGCGGAAACGCCCAAGCAGGCGCGGAAGCGTGCAAGCAGGCGCGGAAGCGTGCAAGCAGGCGCGGAAGCGCCCAAGCAGTCGCGGAAGCGTGCAAGCAGGCGCGGAAGCGTCCGAGCAGGCGCGGTAGCGTCCAAGCAGGCGCGGAAACGTCCAAGCAGGCGCGGAAGCTTGCAAGAAGACGCAGAAGAGTCCAAGCAGGCGCGGTAGCGTCCAAGCAGTCGCGGAAGCGTCCAAGCAGTCGCGGAAGCGTCCAAGCAGGCGCGGAAGCGTCCAAGCAGTCGCGGAAGCGTGCAACCAGGCGCGGAAGCGTCCAAGCAGGCGCGGAAGCGTCCAAGCAGCCGTGGAAGAGTTCAAGCAGGCGCGGAAGCGTCCAAGCAGGCGCGGAAGCGTCCAAGCAGTCGCGGAAGCGTGCAACCAGGCGCGGAAGCGTCCAAGCAGGCGCGGAAGCGTCCAAGCAGGCGCGGAAGCGTCCAAGCAGGCGCGGAAGCGTCCAAGCAGCCGCTGAAGCGTCCAAGCTGGCGCGGTAGCGTCCAAGCAGGCGCGGAAGAGTCCAAGCAGGCGCGGAAGCGTCCAAGCAGGTGCGGAAGCGTCCAAGCAGGCGCGGAAGCGCCCAAGCAGTCGCGGAAGCGTGCAAGCAGGCGCGGAAGCGTGCAAGCAGGCGCGGAAGCGTGCAAGCAGGCGCGGAAGCGTCCAAGCAGGCGCGGAAGCGTCCAAGCAGGCGCGGAAGCGTCCAAGCAGGCGCGGAAGCATCCAAGCAGTCGCGGAAGCGTCCAAGCAGGCGCGGAAGCGTTCAAGCAGGCGCGGAAACGCCCAAGCAGGCGCGGAAGCGTGCAAGCAGGCGCGGAAGCGTGCAAGCAGGCGCGGAAGCGCCCAAGCAGTCGCGGAAGCGTGCAAGCAGGCGCGGAAGCGTCCGAGCAGACGCGGAAACGTCCAAGTATGCGCGGAAGAGTCCAAGCAGGCGCGGAAGCGTCCAAGCAGGCGCGGAAACGTCCAAGGAGGCGCGGAATCGTCCAAGCATGCGTGGAAGAGTCCAAGCAGGCGCGGAAACGTCCAAGCATGCGCGGAAGAGTCCAAGCAGCCGCGGAAGCGTCCAAGCATGCGCGGAAGCGTCCAAGCAGGCGCGGAAACGTCCAAGGAGGCGCGGAATCGTCCAAGCATGCGTGGAAGAGTCCAAGCAGGCGCGGAAACGTCCAAGCATGCGCGGAAGAGTCCAAGCAGCCGCGGAAGCGTCCAAGCATGCGAGGAAGCGTCCAAGCAGGCGCGGAAGCGTCCAAGCAGGCGCGGAAGCGTCCAAGCAGGCGCGGAAGCGTCCAAGCAGGCGCGGAAGCATCCAAGCAGTCGCGGAAGCGTCCAAGCAGGCGCGGAAGCGTTCAAGCAGGCGCGGAAACGCCCAAGCAGGCGCGGAAGCGTCCAAGCAGGCGCGGAAGCGTCCAAGCAGGCGCGGAAGCATCCAAGCAGTCGCGGAAGCGTCCAAGCAGGCGCGGAAGCGTTCAAGCAGGCGCGGAAACGCCCAAGCAGGCGCGGAAGCGTGCAAGCAGGCGCGGAAACGCCCAAGCAGGCGCGGTAGCGTCCAAGAAGTCGCGGAAGCGTCCAAACAGGCGCGGAAGCATGCAAGAAGACGCAGAATAGTCCAAGCAGGCGCGGAAGCATCCAAGCAGTCGCGGAAGCGTCCAAGCAGGCGCGGTAGCGTCCAAGCAGTCGCGGAAGAGTCCAAGCAGGCGCGGCAGCGTCCAAGCAGGCGCGGTAGCGTCCAAGCAGGCGCGGAAAAGTCCAAGCATGCGCGGAAGCATGCAAGAAGACGCAGAAGAGTCCAAGCAGGCGCGGAAGCGTCCAAGCAGGAGGGGAAGCATGCAAGCAGGCGCGGAACCGTCCAAGCAGGCGCGGAAACGTCCAAGTAGGCGCGGAAGCATGCAAGAAGGCGCAGAAGAGTCCAAGCAGGCGCGGAAGCGTCCAAGCAGCCGCAGAAGCGTCCAAGCAGGCGCGGTAGCGTCCAACCAGGCGCGGAAGCGTCCAAGCAGTCGCGGAAGCGCCCAAGCAGGCGCGGTAGAGTCCAAGCAGGCGCGGAAACGTCCAAGCAGGCGCGGAAGCATGCAAGAAGGCGCAGAAGAGTCCAAGCAGGCGCGGAAGCGTCCAAGCAGTCGCGGAAGCGTCCAAGCAGGCGCGGAAGCGTCCAAGCAGTCGCGGAAGCGTCCAAGCAGGCGCGGCAGCGTCCAAGCAGGCGCGGCAGCGTCCAACCAGGCGCGGTAGCGTCCAAGCAGGCGCGGAATCGTCCAAGCAGGCGCGGAAGCATGCAAGAAGGCGCGGAAGCGTCCAAGCAGGCGCGGTAGCGTCCAAGCAGGCGCGGAAACGTCCAAGCAGGCGCGGTAGCGTCCAAGCAATCGCGGAAGCGTCCAAGCAGGCGCGGAAGTGTCCAAGCAGGCGGGGAAGCATGCAAGCAGGCGCGGAAGCGTCCAAGCAGGCGCGGAAACGTCCAAATAGGCGCGGCAGCATGCAAGAAGGCGCAGAAGAGTCCAAGCAGCCGCGGAAGCGTCCAAGCAGGCGCGGAAGCGTCCAAGCAGGAGGGGAAGCATGCAAGCAGGCGCGGAAGCGTCCAAGCAGGCGCAGAAGCGTCCATGCAGTCGCGGAAGCGTCCAAGCAGGCGCGGTAGCGTCCAAGCAGGCGCGGTAGCGTCCAAGCAGGCGCGGAAACGTCCAAGCAGGCGCGGAAGCATGCAAGAAGGCGCGGAAGCGTCCAAGCAGGCGCGGTAGCGTCCAAGCAGGCGCGGAAACGTCCAAGCAGGCGCGGTAGCGTCCAAGCAATCGCGGAAGCGTCCAAGCAGGCGCGGAAGTGTCCAAGCAGGCGGGGAAGCATGCAAGCAGGCGCGGAAGCGTCCAAGCAGGCGCGGAAACGTCCAAATAGGCGCGGCAGCATGCAAGAAGGCGCAGAAGAGTCCAAGCAGCCGCGGAAGCGTCCAAGCAGGCGCGGAAGCGTCCAAGCAGGAGGGGAAGCATGCAAGCAGGCGCGGAAGCGTCCAAGCAGTCGCGGAAGCGTCCAAGCAGGCGCGGTAGCGTCCAAGCAGTCGCGGTAGCGTCCAACCAGGCGCGGAAGCGTCCAAGCAGGCGCGGTAGCGTCCAAGCAGGCGCGGTAGCGTCCAACAAGGCGCGGAAGAGTCCAAGAAGTCGCGGTAGCGTCCAAGCAGGCGCGGTAGCGTCCAAGCAGGCGCGGTAACGTCCAAGCAGGCGCGGAAGCATGCAAGCAGGCGCGGAAACGTCCAAGCAGGCGCGGAAGCATGCAAGAAGGTGCAGAAGAGTCCAAGCAGGCGCGGAAGCGTCCAAGCAGGCGCGGAAGCGTCCAAGCAGTCGCGGAAGCGTCCAAGCAGGCGCGGTAGTGTCCAAGCAGTCGCGGCAGCGTCCAAGCAGGCGCGGTAGCGTCCAAGCAGTCGCGGAAGCATGCAAGATGGCGCAGAAGAGTCCAAGCAGGCGCGGAAGCGTCCAAGCAGTCGCAGAAGCGTCCAAGCAGGCGCGGTAGCGTCCAACAAGGCGCGGAAGAGTCCAAGAAGTCGCGGAAGCGTTCAAACAGGCGCGGCAGCGTCCAAGCAGGCGCGGAAACGTCCAAGCAGGCGCGGAAGCATGCAAGAAGACGCAGAAGAGTCCAAGCAGGCGCGGAAGCGTCCAAGCAGGAGGGGAAGCATGCATCAGGCGCGGAAGCGTCCAAGCAGGCGCGGAAACGTCCAAGTAGGCGCGGCAGCATGCAAGAAGGCGCAGAAGAGTCCAAGCAGGCGCGGAAGCGTCCAAGCAGTCGCAGAAGCATGCAAGCAGGCGCGGAAGCGTCCAGGCAGGCGCGGAAGCGACCAAGCAGTCGCGGTAGCGTCCAACCAGGCGCGGAAGCGTCCAAGAAGTCGCGGAAGCGTCCAAACAGGCGCGGAAGCATGCAAGAAGACGCAGAATAGTCCAAGCAGGCGCGGAAGCGTCCAAGCAGTCGCGGAAGCGTCCAAGCAGGCGCGGTAGCGTCCAAGCAGTCGCGGAAGAGTCCAATTAGGCGCGGCAGCGTCCAAGCAGGCGCGGAAACGTCCAAGTAGGCGCGGAAGCATGCAAGAAGACGCAGAAGAGTCCAAGCAGGCGCGGAAGCGTCCAAGCAGTCGCGGAAGCGTCCAAGCAGGCGCGGTAGCGTCCAACCAGGCGCGGAAGCGTCCAAGCAGGCGCGGAAGCATGCAAGAAGGCGCAGAAGAGTCCAAGCAGGCGCGGAAGCGTCCAAGCAGTCGCGGAAGCGTCCAAGCAGGTGCGGTAGCGTCCAAGCAGGCGCGGAAACGTCCAAGCAGTCGCGGAAGCGTCCAAGCAGGCGCGGTAGCGTCCAACCAGGCGCGGAAGCGTCCAAGCAGTCGCGGAAGCGTCCAAGCAGGCGCGGTAGTGTCCAAGCAGGCGCGGTAGCGTCCAACAAGGCGCGGATGCGTCCAAGCAGTCGCGGAAGCGTCCAAGCAGGCGCGGTAGCGTCCAAGCAGGCGCGGAAACGTCCAAGCAGGCGCGGAAGCATGCAAGAAGACGCAGAAGAGTCCAAGCAGGCGCGGAAGCGTCCAAGCAGTCGCGAAAGCGTCCAAGCAGGCGCGGTAGCGTCCAAACAGTCGCCGAAGCGTCCAAGCAGGCGCGGTAGCGTCCAAGCAGGCGCGGAAGCGTCCAAGCAGTCGCGGAAGCGTCCAAGCAGTCGCGGTAGCGTCCAACCAGGCGCGGAAGCGTCCAAGCAGTCGCGGAAGCATCCTAGCAGTCGCGGAAGCGTCCAAGCAGGCGCGGTAGCGTCCAAGCTGGCGCGGAAACGCCCAAGCAGGCGCGGAAGCATGCAAGAAGGCGCAGAAGAGTCCAAGCAGGCGCGGAAGCGTCCAAGCAGTCGTGGAAGCGTCCAAGCAGGCGCGGTAGCGTCCAAGCAGGTGCGGAAACGTCCAAGTAGGCGCGGAAGCATGCAAGAAGACGCAGAAGAGTCCAAGCAGGCGCGGAAGCGTCCAAGCAGGCGGGGAAGCATGCAAGCAGGCGCGGAAACGTCCAAGCATGCGCGGAAGAGTCCAAGCAAGCGCGGAAGCGTCCAAGCAGGCGAGGAAGCGTCCAAGCAGGCGCGGAAGCGTCCAAGCATGCGCGGAAGAGTCCAAGCAGGCGCGGAAGCGTCCAAGCAGTCGCGGAAGCGTCCAAGCAGGCGGGGAAGCATGCAAGCAGGCGCGGAAGCGTCCAAGCAGGCGCGGAAACATCCAAGTAGGCGCGGCAGCATGCAAGAAGGCGCAGGAGAGTCCAAGCAGTCGCGGAAGCGTCCAAGCAGTCGCGGAAGCATGCAAGCAGGCGCGGAAGCGTCCAGGCAGGCGAGGAAGCGACCAAGCAGTCGCGGTAGCGTCCAACCAGGCGCGGAAGCGTCCAAGAAGTCGCGGAAGCTTCCAAACAAGCGCGGAAGCATGCAAGAAGACGCAGAATAGTCCAAGCAGGCGCGGAAGCTTCCAAGCAGTCGCGGAAGCGTCCAAGCAGGCGCGGTAGCGTCCAAGCAGTCGCGGAAGAGTCCAACCAGTCGCGGAAGCGTCCAAGAAGACGCGGAAGCGTCCAAACAGGCGCGGAAGCATGCAAGAAGACGCAGAAGAGTCCAAGCAGGCGCGGAAGCGTCCAAGCAGTCGCGGAAGCGTCCAAGCAGGCGCGGTAGCGTCCAAGCAGTCGCGGAAGCGTCCAAGCAGGCGCGGTAGTGTCCAAGCAGTCGCGGCAGCATGCAAGAAGGCGCAGAAGAGTTCAAGCAGGCGCGGAAGCGTCCTAGCAGTCGCGGAAGCGTCCAAGCAGGCGCGGTAGCGTCCAAGCTGGCACGGAAATGTCCAAGCAGGCGCGGAAGCATGCAAGAAGGCGCAGAAGAGTCCAAGCAGGCGCGGAAGCGTCCAAGGAGGCGCGGAAACGTCCAAGCAGGCGCGGAAGCATGCAAGAAGGCGCAGAAGAGTCCAAGCAGGCGCGGAAGCGTCCTAGCAGTCGCGGAAGCGTCCAAGAAGTCGCGGAAGCGTCCAAGCAGACGCGGTAGCGTCCAAGCAGTCGCGGAAGCGTCCAAGCAGGCGCGGAAGCGTCCAAGCAGGCGGGGAAGCATGCAAGCAGGCGCGGAAGCGTCCAGGCAGGCGCGGAAGCGACCAAGCAGTCGCGGTAGCGTCCAAGCAGGCGCGGAAGAGTCCATGCAGGCGCGGATGCGTCCAAGCAGTCGCGGAAGCGTCCAAGCAGGCGGGGAAGCATGCAAGCAGGCGCGGAAGCGTCCAAGCAGGCGCGGAAACATCCAAGCAGGCGCGGCAGCATGCAAGAAGGCGCAGGAGAGTCCAAGCAGTCGCGGAAGCGTCCAAGCAGTCGCGGAAGCATGCAAGCAGGCGCGGAAGCGTCCAGGCAGGCGCGGAAGCGACCAAGCAGTCGCGATAGCGTCCAACCAGGCGCGGAAGCGTCCAAGCAGTCGCGGAAACGTCCAAGCAGGCGCGGAAGCATGCAAGAAGACGCAGAAGAGTCCAAGCAGGCGCGGAAGCGTCCAAGCAGGCGCGGTAGCGTCCAAGCAGTCGCGGAAGCGTCCAAGCAGGCGCGGAAGCGTCCAAGCAGGCGGGGAAGCATGCAAGCATGCGCGGAAGCATGCAAGAAGACGCAGAAGAGTCCCAGCAGGCGCGGAAGCGTCCAAGCAGTCGCGGAAGCGTCCAAGCAGGCGCGGTAGTGTCCAAGCAGTCGCGGCAGCGTCCAAGCAGGCGCGGTAGCGTCCAAGCAGTCGCGGAAGCGTCCAAGCAGGCGCGGAAGCGTCCAAGCAGGCGGGGAAGCATTCAAGCAGGCGCGGAAGCGTCCAGGCAGGCGCGGAAGCGACCAAGCAGTCGCGGTAGCGTCCAAGCAGGCGCGGAAGAGTCCATGCAGGCGCGGAAGCGTCCAAGCAGTCGCGGAAGCGTCCAAGCAGGCGGGGAAGCATGCAAGCAGGCGCGGAAGCGTCCAAGCAGGCGCGGAAACATCCAAGTAGGCGCGGCAGCATGCAAGAAGGCGCAGGAGAGTCCAAGCAGTCGCGGAAGCGTCCAAGCAGTCGCGGAAGCATGCAAGCAGGCACGGAAGCGTCCAGGCAGGCGCGGAAGCGACCAAGCAGTCGCGATAGCGTCCAACCAGGCGCGGAAGCGTCCAAGCAGTCGCGGAAACGTCCAAGCAGGCGCGGAAGCATGCAAGAAGACGCAGAAGAGTCCAAGCAGGCGCGGAAACGTCCAAGCAGGCGCGGTAGCGTCCAAGCAGTCGCGGAAGCGTCCAAGCAGGCGCGGAAGCGTCCAAGCAGGCGGGGAAGCATGCAAGCATGCGCGGAAGCATGCAAGAAGACGCAGAAGAGTCCAAGCAGGCGCGGAAGCGTCCAAGCAGTCGCGGAAGCGTCCAAGCAGGCGCGGTAGTGTCCAAGCAGTCGCGGCAGCGTCCAAGCAGGCGCGGTAGCGTCCAAGCAGTCGCGGAAGCGTCCAAGCAGGCGCGGAAGCGTCCAAGCAGGCGGGGAAGCATGCAAGCAGGCGCGGAAGCGTCCAGGCAGGCGCGGAAGCGACCAAGCAGTCGCGGTAGCGTCCAAGCAGGCGCGGAAGAGTCCATGCAGGCGTGGAAGCGTCCAAGCAGTCGCGGAAGCGTCCAAGCAGGCGGGGAAGCATGCAAGCAGCCGCGGAAGCGTCCAAGCAGGCGCGGCAGCATGCAAGAAGGCGCAGGAGAGTCCAAGCAGTCGCGGAAGCGTCCAAGCAGTCGCGGAAGCATGCAAGCAGGCGCGGAAGCGTCCAGGCAGGCGCGGAAGCGACCAAGCAGTCGCGGTAGCGTCCAACCAGGCGCGGAAGCGTCCAAGAAGTCGAGGAAGCGTCCAAGCAGGCGCGGCGGCGTCCAAGCAGTCGCGGAAGCGTCCAAGCAGGCGGGGAAGCATGCAAGCAGGCGCGGAAGCGTCCAAGCAGGCGCGGAAGCGTCCAAGCAGGCGCGGTAGCGTCCAATCAGGCGCGGAAACGTCCAAGCAGGCGCGGAAGCGTCCAAGCAGGCGGGGAAGCATGCAAGCAGGCGCGGAAGCGTCCAGGCAGGCGCGGAAGCGACCAAGCAGTCGCGGTAGCGTCCAAGCAGGCGCGGAAGAGTCCATGCAGGCGCGGAAGCGTCCAAGCAGTCGCGGAAGCGTCCAAGCAGGCGGGGAAGCATGCAAGCAGGCGCGGTATCGTCCAACCAGGCGCGGAAGCGTCCAAGCAGTCGCGGAAGCGTCCAAGCAGGCGCGGGAGCGTCCAAGCAGGCGCGGAAGCATGCAAGAAGGCGCAGAAGAGTCCAAGCAGGCGCAGAAGAGTCCAAGCAGGCGCGGAAGCGTCCAAGCAGTCGCGGAAGCGTCCAAGCAGGCGCGGAAGCATGCAAGATGACGCAGAAGAGTCCAAGCAGGCGCGGAAGCTTCCAAGCAGGCGCGGTAGCGGCCAAGCAGTCGCGGAAGCGTCCAATCAGTCGCGGAAGCATGCAAGAAGGCGCAGAAGAGTCCAAACAGGCGCAGAAGAGTCCAAGCAGGCGCGGAAGCGTCCAAGCAGGCGGGGAAGCATGCAAGCAGGCGCGGAAGCGTCCAAGCAGGCGCGGAAACGTCCAAGTAGGCGCGGCAGCATGCAAGAAGGCGCAGAAGAGTCCAAGCAGGCGCGGTAGCGTCCAAACAGGCGCGGAAGCGTCCAAGCAGTCGCGGAAGCGTCCAAGCAGGCGCGGTAGCGTCCAAGCAGGCGCGGAAACGTCCGAGCAGGCGCGGAAGCATGCAAGAAGGCGCAGAAGAGTCCAAGCAGGCGCGGAAGCGTCCAAGCAGGCGCGGAAATGTCCAAGCAGGCGCGGAAGCATGCAAGAAGGCGCAGAAGAGTCCAAGCAGGCGCGGAAGCGTCCAAGCAGTCGCGGAAGCGTCCAAGCAGGCGCGGTAGCGTCCAAGCAGTCGCGGAAGCGTCCAAGCAGGCGGGGAAGCATGCAAGAAGGCGCAGAAGAGACCAAGCAGGCGCGGAAGCGTCCAAGCAGTCGCGGAAGCGTCCAAGCAGGCGCGAAAGCGTCCAAGCAGTCGCGGAAGCGTTCAAGCAGGCGCGGTAGCGTCCAACCAGGCGCGGAAGCGTCCAAGCAGTCGCGGAAGCGTCCAAGCAGGCGCGGTAGCGTCCAAGCAGGCGCGGAAACGTCCAAGCAGGCGCGGAAGCATGCAAGAAGACGCAGAAGGGTCCAAGCAGGCGCGAAAGCGTCCAAGCAGTCGCGGAAGCGTTCAAGCAGGCGCGGTAGCGTCCAAGCAGTCGCGGAAGCCTCCAAGCAGGCGCGGTAGCGTCCAAGCTTGCGCGGAAACGTCCAAGCAGGCGCGGAAGCATGCAAGAAGGCGCAGAAGAGTCCAAGCAGGCGCGGAAGCGTCCAAGCAGTCGCGGAAGCGTCCAAGCAGGCGCGAAAGCGTCCAAGCAGTCGCGGAAGCGTTCAAGCAGGCGCGGTAGTGTCCAAGCAGTCGCGGAAGCCTCCAAGCAGGCGCGGTAGCGTCCAATCAGGCGCGGTAGCGTCCAAGCAGGCGCGGAAACGTCCAAGCAGTCGCGGAAGCATGCAAGAAGGCGCAGAAGAGTCCAAGCAGGCGCGGAAGCGTCCAAGCAGTCGCGGAAGCGTCCAAGCAGGCGCAGAAGAGTCCAAGCAGGCGCGGAAGCGTCCAAGTAGGCTCGGAAGCATGCAAGAAGGCGCAGAAGAGTTCAAGCAGCCGCGGAGGCGACCAAGCAGTCGCGGAAGCGTCCAAGCAGGCGCGGAAACGTCCAAGCAGGCGCGGAAGCGTCCAAGCAGTCGCGGAAGCATGCAAGAAGGCGCAGAAGAGTCCAAGCAGGCACGGTATCGTCCAACCAGGCGCGGAAGCGTCCAAGCAGTCGCGGAAGCGTCCAAGCAGGCGCGGGAGCGTCCAAGCAGGCGCGGAAGCATGCAAGAAGGCGCAGAAGAGTCCAAGCAGGCGCAGAAGAGTCCAAGCAGGCGCGGAAGCGTCCAAGCAGTCGCGGAAGCGTCCAAGCAGGCGCGGTAGCGTCCAAGCAGTCGCGGAAGCGTCCAAGCAGGCGGGGAAGCATGCAAGAAGGCGCAGAAGAGTCCAAGCAGGCGCGGAAGCGTCCAAGCAGTCGCCGAAGCGGCCAAGCAGGCACGGTAGCGTCCAAGCAGGCGCGGAAACGTCCAAGCAGGCGCGGAAGCATGCAAGAAGACGCAGAAGAGTCCAAGCAGGCGCGGAAGCGTCCAAGCAGGCGCGGAAGCATGCAAGAAGACGCAGAAGAGTCCAAGCAGGCGCGGAAGCGTCCAAGCAGGCGCAGAGGAGTCCAAGCAGGCGCAGAAGAGTCCAAGCAGGCGCGGAAGCGTCCAAGCAGGCGCGGTAGCGTCCAATCAGGCGCGGAAACGTCCAAGCAGGCGCGGAAGCGTCCAAGCAGGCGGGGAAGCATGCAAGAAGGCGCAGGAGAGTCCAAGCAGTCGCGGAAGCGTCCAAGCAGTCGCGGAAGCATGCAAGCAGGCGCGGAAGCGTCCAGGCAGGCGCGGAAGCGACCAAGCAGTCGCGATAGCGTCCAACCAGGCGCGGAAGCGTCCAAGCAGTCGCGGAAACGTCCAAGCAGGCGCGGAAGCATGCAAGAAGACGCAGAAGAGTCCAAGCAGGCGCGGAAGCGTCCAAGCAGGCGCGGTAGCGTCCAAGCAGTCGCGGAAGCGTCCAAGCAGGCGCGGAAGCGTCCAAGCAGGCGGGGAAGCATGCAAGCATGCGCGGAAGCATGCAAGAAGACGCAGAAGAGTCCCAGCAGGCGCGGAAGCGTCCAAGCAGTCGCGGAAGCGTCCAAGCAGGCGCGGTAGTGTCCAAGCAGTCGCGGCAGCGTCCAAGCAGGCGCGGTAGCGTCCAAGCAGTCGCGGAAGCGTCCAAGCAGGCGCGGAAGCGTCCAAGCAGGCGGGGAAGCATTCAAGCAGGCGCGGAAGCGTCCAGGCAGGCGCGGAAGCGACCAAGCAGTCGCGGTAGCGTCCAAGCAGGCGCGGAAGAGTCCATGCAGGCGCGGAAGCGTCCAAGCAGTCGCGGAAGCGTCCAAGCAGGCGCGGTAGTGTCCAAGCAGTCGCGGCAGCGTCCAAGCAGGCGCGGTAGCGTCCAAGCAGTCGCGGAAGCGTCCAAGCAGGCGCGGAAGCGTCCAAGCAGGCGCGGAAGCGTCCAAGCAGTCGCGGAAGCGTCCAAGCAGGCGCGGGAGCGTCCAAGCAGGCGCGGAAGCATGCAAGAAGGCGCAGAAGAGTCCAAGCAGGCGCAGAAGAGTCCAAGCAGGCGCGGAAGCGTCCAAGCAGTCGCGGAAGCGTCCAAGCAGGCGCGGAAGCATGCAAGATGACGCAGAAGAGTCCAAGCAGGCGCGGAAGCTTCCAAGCAGGCGCGGTAGCGGCCAAGCAGTCGCGGAAGCGTCCAATCAGTCGCGGAAGCATGCAAGAAGGCGCAGAAGAGTCCAAACAGGCGCAGAAGAGTCCAAGCAGGCGCGGAAGCGTCCAAGCAGGCGGGGAAGCATGCAAGCAGGCGCGGAAGCGTCCAAGCAGGCGCGGAAGCGTCCAAGCAGGCGCGGTAGCGTCCAAGCAGGCGCGGAAACGTCCAAGCAGGCGCGGAAGCATGCAAGAAGGCGCAGAAGAGTCCAAGCAGGCGCGGAAGCGTCCAAGCAGGCGCGGAAATGTCCAAGCAGGCGCGGAAGCATGCAAGAAGGCGCAGAAGAGTCCAAGCAGGCGCGGAAGCGTCCAAGCAGTCGCGGAAGCGTCCAAGCAGGCGCGGTAGCGTCCAAGCAGTCGCGGAAGCGTCCAAGCAGGCGGGGAAGCATGCAAGAAGGCGCAGAAGAGACCAAGCAGGCGCGGAAGCGTCCAAGCAGTCGCGGAAGCGTCCAAGCAGGCGCGAAAGCGTCCAAGCAGTCGCGGAAGCGTTCAAGCAGGCGCTGTAGCGTCCAACCAGGCGCGGAAGCGTCCAAGCAGTCGCGGAAGCGTCCAAGCAGGCGCGGTAGCGTCCAAGCAGGCGCGGAAACGTCCAAGCAGGCGCGGAAGCATGCAAGAAGACGCAGAAGGGTCCAAGCAGGCGCGAAAGCGTCCAAGCAGTCGCGGAAGCGTTCAAGCAGGCGCGGTAGCGTCCAAGCAGTCGCGGAAGCCTCCAAGCAGGCGCGGTAGCGTCCAAGCTTGCGCGGAAACGTCCAAGCAGGCGCGGAAGCATGCAAGAAGGCGCAGAAGAGTCCAAGCAGGCGCGGAAGCGTCCAAGCAGTCGCGGAAGCGTCCAAGCAGGCGCGAAAGCGTCCAAGCAGTCGCGGAAGCGTTCAAGCAGGCGCGGTAGTGTCCAAGCAGTCGCGGAAGCCTCCAAGCAGGCGCGGTAGCGTCCAATCAGGCGCGGTAGCGTCCAAGCAGGCGCGGAAACGTCCAAGCAGTCGCGGAAGCATGCAAGAAGGCGCAGAAGAGTCCAAGCAGGCGCGGAAGCGTCCAAGCAGTCGCGGAAGCGTCCAAGCAGGCGCGGAAACGTCCAAGCAGGCGCGGAAGCATGCAAGAAGGCGCAGAAGAGTCCAAGCAGGCGCGGAAGCGTCCAAGCAGGCGCGGAAATGTCCAAGGAGGCGCGGAAGCATGCAAGAAGGCGCAGAAGAGTCCAAGCAGGCGCGGTAGCGTCCAAGTAGGCTCGGAAGCATGCAAGAAGGCGCAGAAGAGTTCAAGCAGCCGCGGAGGCGACCAAGCAGTCGCGGAAGCGTCCAAGCAGGCGCGGAAACGTCCAAGCAGGCGCGGAAGCGTCCAAGCAGTCGCGGAAGCATGCAAGAAGGCGCAGAAGAGTCCAAGCAGGCACGGTATCGTCCAACCAGGCGCGGAAGCGTCCAAGCAGTCGCGGAAGCGTCCAAGCAGGCGCGGGAGCGTCCAAGCAGGCGCGGAAGCATGCAAGAAGGCGCAGAAGAGTCCAAGCAGGCGCAGAAGAGTCCAAGCAGGCGCGGAAGCGTCCAAGCAGTCGCGGAAGCGTCCAAGCAGGCGCGGTAGCGTCCAAGCAGTCGCGGAAGCGTCCAAGCAGGCGGGGAAGCATGCAAGAAGGCGCAGAAGAGTCCAAGCAGGCGCGGAAGCGTCCAAGCAGTCGCCGAAGCGGCCAAGCAGGCACGGTAGCGTCCAAGCAGGCGCGGAAACGTCCAAGCAGGCGCGGAAGCATGCAAGAAGACGCAGAAGAGTCCAAGCAGGCGCGGAAGCGTCCAAGCAGGCGCGGAAGCATGCAAGAAGACGCAGAAGAGTCCAAGCAGGCGCGGAAGCGTCCAAGCAGGCGCAGAAGAGTCCAAGCAGGCGCAGAAGAGTCCAAGCAGGCGCGGAAGCGTCCAAGCTGTCGCGGAAGCGTCCAAGCAGGCGCGGTAGCGTCCAAGCAGTCGCGGAAGAGTCCAAGCAGGCGGGGAAGCATGCACGCAGGCGCGGAAGCGTCCAAGCAGGCGCGGAAACGTCCAAGTAGGCGCGGCAGCATGCAAGAAGGCGCAGAAGAGTCCAAGCATGCGCGGAAGAGTCCAAGCAGGCGCGGAAGCGTCCAAGCAGTCGCGGAAGCGTCCAAGCAGGCGGGGAAGCATGCAAGCAGGCGCGGAAGCGTCCAAGCAGGCGCGGAAACATCCAAGTAGGCGCGGCAGCATGCAAGAAGGCGCAGGAGAGTCCAAGCAGTCGCGGAAGCGTCCAAGCAGTCGCGGAAGCATGCAAGCAGGCGCGGAAGCGTCCAGGCAGGCGAGGAAGCGACCAAGCAGTCGCGGTAGCGTCCAACCAGGCGCGGAAGCGTCCAAGAAGTCGCGGAAGCTTCCAAACAAGCGCGGAAGCATGCAAGAAGACGCAGAATAGTCCAAGCAGGCGCGGAAGCTTCCAAGCAGTCGCGGAAGCGTCCAAGCAGGCGCGGAAGCGTCCAAGCAGTCGCGGAAGCGTCCAAGAAGGCGCGGTAGCGTCCAAGCAGTCGCGGAAGCGTCCAAGCAGGCGCGGTAGTGTCCAAGCAGTCGCGGCAGCATGCAAGAAGGCGCAGAAGAGTTCAAGCAGGCGCGGAAGCGTCCTAGCAGTCGCGGAAGCGTCCAAGCAGGCGCGGTAGCGTCCAAGCTGGCGCGGAAATGTCCAAGCAGGCGCGGATGCGTCCAAGCAGTCGCGGAAGCGTCCAAGCAGGCGCGGAAGCATGCAAGAAGACGCAGAAGAGTCCAAGCAGGCGCGGAAGCGTCCAAGCAGGCGCGGTAGCGTCCAACCAGGCGCGGAAGAGTCCAAGAAGTCGCAGGAGCGTCCAAGCAGGCGCGGTAGCGTCCAACCAGGCGCGGAAGCGTCCAAGCAGGAGCGGAAGCATGCAAGCAGGCGCGGAAGCGTCCAAGCAGGCGCGGAAGCGTCCAAGCAGGCGGGGAAGAATGCAAGCAGGCGCGGAAGCGTCCAAGCAGTCGCGGAAGCGTCCAAGCAGGCGCGGTAGCGTCCAAGCAAGCGCGGAAGCGTCCAAGAAGGCGCGGAAGCATGCAAGAAGACGCAGAAGAGTCCAAGCAGGCGCGGAAGCGTCCAAGCAGTCGCGGAATCGTCCAAGCAGGCGCGGTAGTGTCCAAGAAGTCGCGGCAGCGTCCAAGCAGGCGCGGTAGCGTCCAAGCAGTCGCGGAAGCGTCCAAGCAGGCGCGGAAGCGTCCAAGCAGGCGGGGAAGCATGCAAGCAGGCGCGGAAGCGTCCAGGCAGGCGCGGAAGCGACCAAGCAGTCGCGGTAGCGTCCAAGCAGGCGCGGAAGAGTCCATGCAGGCGTGGAAGCGTCCAAGCAGTCGCGGAAGCGTCCAAGCAGGCGGGGAAGCATGCAAGCAGCCGCGGAAGCGTCCAAGCAGGCGCGGCAGCATGCAAGAAGGCGCAGGAGAGTCCAAGAAGGCGCGGAAGCATGCAAGCAGGCGCGGAAGCGTCCAGGCAGGCGCGGAAGCGACCAAGCAGTCGCGGTAGCGTCCAACCAGGCGCGGAAGCGTCCAAGAAGTCGAGGAAGCGTCCAAACAGGCGCGGAAGCATGCAAGAAGACGCAGGAGAGTCCAAGCAGTCGCGGAAGCGTCCAAGCAGTCGCGGAAGCATGCAAGCAGGCGCGGAAGCGTCCAGGCAGGCGCGGAAGCGACCAAGCAGTCGCGGTAGCGTCCAACCAGGCGCGGAAGCGTCCAAGAAGTCGAGGAAGCGTCCAAACAGGCGCGGAAGCATGCAAGAAGACGCAGAATAGTCCAAGCAGGCGCGGAAGCGTCCAAGCAGTCGCGGAAGCGTCCAAGCAGGCGCGGTAGCGTCCAAGCAGTCGCGGTAGTGTCCAAGCAGTCGCGGCAGCGTCCAAGCAGGCGCGGTAGCGTCCAAGCAGTCGCGGAAGCGTCCAAGCAGGCGCGGAAGCGTCCAAGCAGGCGGGGAAGCATGCAAGCAGGCGCGGAAGCGTCCAGGCAGGCGCGGAAGCGACCAAGCAGTCGCGGTAGCGTCCAAGCAGGCGCGGAAGAGTCCATGCAGGCGTGGAAGCGTCCAAGCAGTCGCGGAAGCGTCCAAGCAGGCGGGGAAGCATGCAAGCAGCCGCGGAAGCGTCCAAGCAGGCGCGGCAGCATGCAAGAAGGCGCAGGAGAGTCCAAGAAGGCGCGGAAGCATGCAAGCAGGCGCGGAAGCGTCCAGGCAGGCGCGGAAGCGACCAAGCAGTCGCGGTAGCGTCCAACCAGGCGCGGAAGCGTCCAAGAAGTCGAGGAAGCGTCCAAGCAGGCGCGGCGGCGTCCAAGCAGTCGCGGAAGCGTCCAAGCAGGCGGGGAAGCATGCAAGCAGGCGCGGAAGCGTCCAAGCAGGCGCGGAATCGTCCAAGCAAGCGCGGTAGCGTCCAATCAGGCGCGGAAACGTCCAAGTAGGCGCGGCAGCATGCAAGAAGGCGCAGAAGAGTCCAAGCAGGCGCGGAAGCTTCCAAGCAGTCGCGGAAGCGTCCAAGCAGGCGCGGTAGCGTCCAACCAGGCGCGGAAGCGTCCTAGCAGTCGCGGAAACGTCCAAGCAGGCGCGGAAGCATGCAAGAAGACGCAGAAGAGTCCAAGCAGGCGCGGAAGCGTCCAAGCAGGCGGGGAAGCATGCAAGCATGCGCGGAAGCATGCAAGAAGACGCAGAAGAGTCCAAGCAGGCGCGGAAGCGTCCAAGCAGTCGCGGAAGCGTCCAAGCAGGCGCGATAGTGTCCAAGCAGTCGCGGCAGCGTCCAAGCAGGCGCGGTAGCGTCCAAGCAGTCGCGGAAGCGTCCAAGCAGGCGCGGAAGCGTCCAAGCAGGCGGGGAAGCATGCAAGCAGGCGCGGAAGCGTCCAGGCAGGCGCGGAAGCGACCAAGCAGTCGCGGTAGCGTCCAAGCAGGCGCGGAAGAGTCCAAGCAGTCGCGGAAGCGTCCAAGCAGGCGCGGTAGTGTCCAAGCAGTCGCGGCAGCGTCCAAGCAGGCGCGGAAGCGTTCAAGCAGTCGCGGAAGCGTCCAAGCAGGCGGGGAAGCATGCAAGCAGGCGCGGAAGCGTCCAAGCAGGCGCGGAAACATCCAAGTAGGCGCGGCAGCATGCAAGAAGGCGCAGGAGAGTCCAAGCAGTCGCGGAAGCGTCCAAGCAGTCGCGGAAGCATGCAAGCAGGCGCGGAAGCGTCCAGGCAGGCGCGGAAGCGACCAAGCAGTCGCGATAGCGTCCAACCAGGCGCGGAAGCGTCCAAGCAGTCGCGGAAACGTCCAAGCAGGCGCGGAAGCATGCAAGAAGACGCAGAAGAGTCCAAGCAGGCGCGGAAGCGTCCAAGCAGGCGCGGTAGCGTCCAAGCAGTCGCGGAAGCGTCCAAGCAGGCGCGGAAGCGTCCAAGCAGGCGGGGAAGCATGCAAGCATGCGCGGAAGCATGCAAGAAGACGCAGAAGAGTCCAAGCAGGCGCGGAAGCGTCCAAGCAGTCGCGGAAGCGTCCAAGCAGGCGCGGTAGTGTCCAAGCAGTCGCGGCAGCGTCCAAGCAGGCGCGGTAGCGTCCAAGCAGTCGCGGAAGCGTCCAAGCAGGCGCGGAAGCGTCCAAGCAGGCGGGGAAGCATGCAAGCAGGCGCGGAAGCGTCCAGGCAGGCGCGGAAGCGACCAAGCAGTCGCGGTAGCGTCCAAGCAGGCGCGGAAACGTCCAAGTAGGCGCGGAAGCATGCAAGAAGGCCCGGAAGCGTCCAAGCAGGCGCGGTAGCGTCCAAGCAGGCCCGGAACCGTGCAAGCAGGCGCGAAAGCGTCCTAGCAGGCGCGGAAGCGTCCAAGCAGGCTCGGAACCGTGCAAGCAGGCGCGAAAGCGTCCTAGCAGGCGCGGAAGCATGCAAGCAGGCGCGGAAGCATGCAAGCAGGCGCGGAAGCGTCCAAGCAGCCGCGGAAGCGTCCAAGCAGCCGCGGAAGCGTCCAAGCAGGCGCGGAAGCGGCCAAGCAGGCGCGGAAGCGTCCAAGCAGGCGCGGAAGAGTCCAAGCAGGCGCGGAAGAGTTCTAGCCGGCGCGGAAGCATCCATACAGGCGCGGAAGCGTCCAAGCAGTCGCGGAAGCGTCCAAGCAGGCGCGGAAGCGTCCAAGCAGGCGCGTAAGCGTCCAAGCAGGCTCCGAAGCGTCCAAGCAGGCGCGGAAGCGTCCAAGCAGGCGCGGTAGCGTCCAAGCAGGCGCGGAAGCGTCCAAGCAGGCGCAGAACCGTGCAAGCAGGCGCGGAAGCGTCCAAGCAGGCGCGGAAGCGTCCAAGCAGTCGCGGAAGCGTCCAAGCAGGCGCGGAAGCGGCCAAGCAGGCGCGGAAGCGTCCAAGCAGGCGCGGAAGAGTCCAAGCAGGCGCGGAAGCGTCCAAGCAGGCGCGTAAGCGTCCAAGCAGGCGCGGAAGCGTCCAAACAGGCGCGGAAGCGTCCAAGCAGTCGCGGAAGCGTCCAAGCAGGCGCGAAAGAGTCCAAGCAGGCGCGGAAGCGTCCAAGAAGGCGCGGAAGCGCCCAAGCAGGCGCGGAAGCGTCCAAGCAGGCGCAGAACCGTGCAAGCAGGCGCGGAAGCGTCCAAGCAGGCGCGGAAGCGTCCAAACAGGCGCGGAAGCGTCCAAGCAGTCGCGGAAGCGTCCAAGCAGGCGCGAAAGAGTCCAAGCAGGCGCGGAAGCGTCCAAGAAGGCGCGGAAGCGCCCAAGCAGGCGCGGAAGCGTCCAAGCAGCCGCGATAGCGTCCAAGCAGCCGCGGAAGCGTCCAAGCAGGCGCGGAAGCGGCCAAGCAGGCGCGGAAGCATGCAAGCAGGCGCGGAAGCATGCAAGCAGGCGCGGAAGCGTCCAAGCAGGCGCGGTAGCGTCCAAGCAGGCTCGGAACCGTGCAAGCAGGCGCGGAAGCGTCCTAGCAGGCGCGGAAGCATGCAAGCAGGCGCGGAAGCATGCAAGAAGACGCAGAAGAGTCCAAGCAGGCGAGGAAGCGTCCGAGCAGGCGGGGAAACGTCCAAGTAGGCGCAGAAACATGCAAGAAGGCGCGAAAGCGTCCAAGCAGGCGCGGAAGCATCCAAGCAGGCGCGGAAGCATGCAAGAAGACGCAGAAGAGTCCAAACAGGCGCGGAAGAATGCAAGAAGACGCAGAATAGTCCAAGCAGGCGCGGAAGCGTACAAGCAGTCGCGGAAGCGTCCAAGCAGGCGCGGTAGCGTCCAAGCAGTCGCGGAAGAGTCCAAGCAGGCGCGGCAGCGTCCAAGCAGGCGCGGAAACGTCCAAGCAGGCGCGGAAGCATGCAAGAAGACGCAGAAGAGTCCAAGCAGGCGCGGAAGCGTCCAAGCAGGCGCGGAAACGTCCAAGTAGGCGCGGAAGCATGCAAGAAGGCCCGGAAGCGTCCAAGCAGGCGCGGTAGCGTCCAAGCAGTCCCGGAACCGTGCAAGCAGGCGCGAAAGCGTCCTAGCAGGCGCGGAAGCGTCCAAGCAGGCTCGGAACCGTGCAAGCAGGCGCGAAAGCGTCCTAGCAGGCGCGGAAGCATGCAAGCAGGCGCGGAAGCATGCTAGCAGGCGCGGAAGCGTCCAAGCAGGCGCGGTAGCGTCCAAGCAGGCTCGGAACCGTGCAAGCAGGCGCGGAAGCGTCCTAGCAGGCGCGGAAGCATGCAAGAAGACGCAGAAGAGTCCAAACAGGCGCGGAAGCGTCCAAGCAGGCGCGGTAGCGTCCAAGCAGGCGCGGAAGTGTCCAAGCAGGCGCGGAAACGTCCAAGTAGGCGCGGAAGCATGCAAGAAGGCGCAGAGGAGTCCAAGCAGGCGCGGAAGCGTCCAAGTAGGCGCGGAAGCATGCAAGAAGGCGCAGAAGAGTCCAAGCAGGCGCGGAAGCGTCCAAGCAGGCGGGAAAGCATGCACGCAGGCGCGGAAGCGTCCAGGCAGGCGCGAGAACGTCCAAGTAGGGGCGGAAGCATGCAAGAAGGCGCAGAAGAGTCCAAGCAGGCGCGGAAGCGTCCAAGCAGGCGCGGAAGCGTCCAAGCAGGCGCGGAAGCCTCCATATAGGCGCGAAAGCGTCCAATCAGGCGCGGAAGCGTCCAAGCAGGCGCGGAAACGTCCAAGTAGGCGCGGAAGCATGCAAGAAGGAGCAGAAGAGTCCAAGCAGGCGCGGAACCGTGCAAGAATGCGCGGAAGCGTCCAAGCAGGCGCGGTAGCGTCCAAGCAGGCGCGGAAGAGTCCAAGCAGGCGCAGAAAAGTCCAAGCAGGCGCGGAAGCATGCAAGAAGACGTAGAAGAGTCCAAGCAGGCGCGGAAGCGTCCAAGCAGTCGCGGAAGCGTCCAAGCAGGCGCGGTAGCGTCCAAGCAGGCGCGGAAGCGTGCAAGCAGTCGCGAAAGCGTCCAAGCAGGCGTGGTAGCGACCAACCAGGCGCGGAAGCGTCCTAGCAGTCGCGGAAGCGTCCAAGCTGGCGCGGTAGCGTCCAAGCAGGCGCGAAAACGTCCAAGCAGGAGCGGAAGCATGCAAGAAGACGCAGAAGAGTCCAAGCAGGCGCGGAAACGTCCAAGTAGGCGCGGCAGCATGCAAGAAGGAGCAGAAGAGTCCAAGCAGGCGCGGAAGCGTCCAAGCAGTCGGGGAAGCGTCCTAGCAGTCGCGGAAGCGTCCAAGCAGGCGCGGTAGCGTCCAAGCAGGCGCGAAAACGTCCAAGCAGGAGCGGAAGCATGCAAGAAGACGCAGAAGAGTCCAAGCAGGCGCGGAAGCGTCCGAGCAGGCGGGGAAGCATGCAAGCAGGCGCGGAAGCGTCCAAGCAGGCGCGGAAACGTCCAAGCAGGCGCGGCAGCATGCAAGAAGGCGCAGAAGAGTCCAAGCAGGCGCGGAAGCGTCCAAGCAGTCGCGAAAGCGTCCAAGCAGGCGGGGAAGCATGCAAGCAGGCGCGGAAGCGTCCAAGCAGGCGCGGAAACGTCCAAGTAGGCGCGGCAGCATGCAAGAAGGCGCAGAAGAGTCCAAGCAGGCGCGGTAGCGTCCAAACAGGCGCGGAAGCGTCCAAGCAGTCGCGGAAACGTCCAAGCAGGCGCGGTAGCGTCCAAGCAGGCGCGGAAACGTCCAAGCAGGCGCGGAAGCATGCAAGAAGGCGCAGAAGAGTCCAAGCATGCGCGGAAGCGTCCAAGCAGGCGCGGAAATGTCCAAGCAGGCGCGGAAGCATGCAAGAAGGCGCAGAAGAGTCCAAGCAGGCGCGGAAGCGTCCAAGCAGGCGTGGTAGCGTCCAAGCAGTCGCGGAAACGTCCAAGCAGGCGCGGAAGCTTCCAAGCAGGCGCGGTAGCGGCCAAGCAGTCGCGGAAGCGTCCAATCAGTCGCGGAAGCATGCAAGAAGGCGCAGAAGAGTCCAAACAGGCGCAGAAGAGTCCAAGCAGGCGCGGAAGCATCCAAGCAGGCGGGGAAGCATGCAAGCAGGCGCGGAAGCGTCCAAGCAGGCGCGGAAACGTCCAAGTAGGCGCGGCAGCATGCAAGAAGGCGCAGAAGAGTCCAAGCAGGCGCGGTATCGTCCAACCAGGCGCGGAAGCGTCCAAGCAGTCGCGGAAGCGTCCAAGCAGGCGCGGGAGCGTCCAAGCAGGCGCGGAAGCATGCAAGAAGGCGCAGAAGAGTCCAAGCAGGCGCAGAAGAGACCAAGTAGGCGCGGAAGCGTCCAAGCAGTCGCGGAAGCGTCCAAGCAGGCGCGGAAGCATGCAAGATGACGCAGAAGAGTCCAAGCAGGCGCGGAAGCTTCCAAGCAGGCGCGGTAGCGGCCAAGCAGTCGCGGAAGCGTCCAATCAGTCGCGGAAGCATGCAAGAAGGCGCAGAAGAGTCCAAACAGGCGCAGAAGAGTCCAAGCAGGCGCGGAAGCGTCCAAGCAGGCGGGGAAGCATGCAAGCAGGCGCGGAAGCGTCCAAGCAGGCGCGGAAACGTCCAAGTAGGCGCGGCAGCATGCAAGAAGGCGCAGAAGAGTCCAAGCAGGCGCGGTAGCGTCCAAACAGGCGCGGAAGCGTCCAAGCAGTCGCGGAAGCGTCGAAGCAGGCGCGGTAGCGTCCAAGCAGGCGCGGAAACGTCCAAGCAGGCGCGGAAGCATGCAAGAAGGCGCAGAAGAGTCCAAGCAGGCGCGGAAGCGTCCAAGCAGGCGCGGAAATGTCCAAGCAGGCGCGGAAGCATGCAAGAAGGCGCAGAAGAGTCCAAGCAGGCGCGGAAGCGTCCAAGCAGGCGTGGTAGCGTCCAAGCAGTCGCGGAAACGTCCAAGCAGGCGCGGAAGCGTCCAAGCAGGCGCGGTAGCGTCCAAGCAGTCGCGGAAGCGTCCAAGCAGGCGCGGTAGCGTCCAAGCAGGCGCGGTCGCGTCCAACCAGGCGCGGAAGCGTCCAAGCAGTCGCGGAAGCGTCCAAGCAGGCGCGGAAGCATGCAAGATGACGCAGAAGAGTCCAAGCAGGCGCGGAAGCTTCCAAGCAGGCGCGGAAGCGTCCAAGCAGTCGCGGAAGCGTCCAAGCAGGCGCGGGAGCGTCCAAGCAGGCGCGGAAGCATGCAAGAAGGCGCAGAAGAGTCCAAGCAGGCGCAGAAGAGTCCAAGCAGGCGCGGAAGCGTCCAAGCAGTCGCGGAAGCGTCCAAGCAGGCGCGGAAGCATGCAAGATGACGCAGAAGAGTCCAAGCAGGCGCGGAAGCTTCCAATCAGGCGCGGTAGCGGCCAAGCAGGCGCGGAAGCGTCCAAGCAGGCGCGGAAACGTCCAAGTAGGCGCGGCAGCATGCAAGAAGGCGCAGAAGAGTCCAAGCAGGCGCGGTAGCGTCCAAACAGGCGCGGAAGCGTCCAAGCAGTCGCGGAAGCGTCCAAGCAGGCGCGGTAGCGTCCAAGCAGGCGCGGAAACGTCCAAGCAGGCGCGGAAGCATGCAAGAAGGCGCAGAAGAGTCCAAGCAGGCGCGGAAGCGTCCAAGCAGGCGCGGAAATGTCCAAGCAGGCGCGGAAGCATGCAAGAAGGCGCAGAAGAGTCCAAGCAGGCGCGGAAGCGTCCAAGTAGGCTCGGAAGCATGCAAGAAGGCGCAGAAGAGTTCAAGCAGCCGCGGAGGCGACCAAGCAGTCGCGGAAGCGTCCAAGCAGGCGCGGAAACGTCCAAGCAGGCGCGGAAGCGTCCAAGCAGTCGCGGAAGCATGCAAGAAGGCGCAGAAGAGTCCAAGCAGGCACGGTATCGTCCAACCAGGCGCGGAAGCGTCCAAGCAGTCGCGGAAGCGTCCAAGCAGGCGCGGGAGCGTCCAAGCAGGCGCGGAAGCATGCAAGAAGGCGCAGAAGAGTCCAAGCAGGCGCAGAAGAGTCCAAGCAGGCGCGGAAGCGTCCAAGCAGTCGCGGAAGCGTCCAAGCAGGCGCGGTAGCGTCCAAGCAGTCGCGGAAGCGTCCAAGCAGGCGGGGAAGCATGCAAGAAGGCGCAGAAGAGTCCAAGCAGGCGCGGAAGCGTCCAAGCAGTCGCCGAAGCGGCCAAGCAGGCACGGTAGCGTCCAAGCAGGCGCGGAAACGTCCAAGCAGGCGCGGAAGCATGCAAGAAGACGCAGAAGAGTCCAAGCAGGCGCGGAAGCGTCCAAGCAGGCGCGGAAGCATGCAAGAAGACGCAGAAGAGTCCAAGCAGGCGCGGAAGCGTCCAAGCAGGCGCGGAAACGTCCAAGTAGGCGCGGCAGCATGCAAGAAGGCGCAGAAGGGTCCAAGCAGGCGCGGAAGCGTCCAAGCAGTCACGGAAGCGTCCAAGCAGGCGCGGGAGCGTCCAAGCAGGCGCGGAAGCATGCAAGAAGGCGCAGAAGAGTCCAAGCAGGCGCAGAAGAGTCCAAGCAGGCGCGGAAGCGTCCAAGCAGTCGCGGAAGCGTCCAAGCAGGCGCGGTAGCGTCCAAGCAGTCGCGGAAGAGTCCAAGCAGGCGGGGAAGCATGCAACAAGGCGCAGAAGAGTCCAAGCAGGCGCGGAAGCGTCCAAGCAGTCGCCGAAGCGGCCAAGCAGGCACGGTAGCGTCCAAGCAGGCGCGGAAACGTCCAAGCAGGCGCGGAAGCATGCAAGAAGACGCAGAAGAGTCCAAGCAGGCGCGGAAGCGTCCAAGCAGGCGCGGAAGCATGCAAGAAGACGCAGAAGAGTCCAAGCAGGCGCGGAAGCGTCCAAGCAGGCGCGGTAGCGTCCAAGCAATCGCGGAAGCGTCCAAGCAGGCGCGGAAGTGTCCAAGAAGGCGGGGAAGCATGCAAGCAGGCGCGGAAGCGTCCAAGCCGGCGCGGAAACGTCCAAGTAGGCGCGGCAGCATGCAAGAAGGCGCAGAAGAGTCCAAGCAGGCGCGGAAGCGTCCAAGCAGGCGCGGTAGCGTCCAAGAAGTCGCGGAAGCGTCCAAACAGGCGCGGAAGCATGCAAGAAGACGCAGAATAGTCCAAGCAGGCGCGGAAGCATCCAAGCAGTCGCGGAAGCGTCCAAGCAGGCGCGGTAGCGTCCAAGCAGTCGCGGAAGAGTCCAAGCAGGCGCGGCAGCGTCCAAGCAGGCGCGGTAGCGTCCAAGCAGGCGCGGAAACGTCCAAGCATGCGCGGAAGCATGCAAGAAGACGCAGAAGAGTCCAAGCAGGCGCGGAAGCGTCCAAGCAGGAGGGGAAGCATGCAAGCAGGCGCGGAACCGTCCAAGCAGGCGCGGAAGCGTCCAAGCAGGCGCGGTAGCGTCCAAGAAGTCGCGGAAGCGTCCAAACAGGCTCGGAAGCATGCAAGAAGACGCAGAATAGTCCAAGCAGGCGCGGAAGCATCCAAGCAGTCGCGGAAGCGTCCAAGCAGGCGCGGTAGCGTCCAAGCAGTCGCGGAAGAGTCCAAGCAGGTGCGGAAGCGTCCAAGCAGTCGCAGAAGCATGCAAGCAGGCGCGGAAGCGTCCAGGCAGGCGCGGAAGCGACCAAGCAGTCGCGGCAGCGTCCAACCAGGCGCGGAAGCGTCCAAGAAGTCGCGGAAGCGTCCAAACAGGCGCGGAAGCATGCAAGAAGACGCAGAATAGTCCAAGCAGGCGCGGAAGCGTCCAAGCAGTCGCGGAAGCGTCCAAGCAGGCGCGGTAGCGTCCAAGCAGTCGCGGAAGAGTCCAATTAGGCGCGGCAGCGTCCAAGCAGGCGCGGAAACGTCCAAGTAGGCGCGGAAGCATGCAAGAAGACGCAGAAGAGTCCAAGCAGGCGCGGAAGCGTCCAAGCAGGAGGGGAAGCATGCAAGCAGGCGCGGAAGCGTCCAAGCAGGCGCGGAAACGTCCAAGTAGGCGCGGAAGCATGCAAGAAGGCGCAGAAGAGTCCAAGCAGTCGCGGAAGCGTTCAAGCAGGCGCAGAACCGTGCAAGCAGGCGCGGAAGCGTCCAAGTAGGCGTGGAAGCATGCAAGAAGGCGCAGAAGTGTCCAAGCAGGCGCGGAAGCGTCCAAGCAGGCGCGGAAGCGTCCAAGCAGGCGCGGAAGCATCCATACTTGCGCGGATGCGTCCAAGCAGGAGCGGAAGCATCCAAGAAGACGCAGAAGAGTCCAAGCAGGCGCGGAAGCGTCCAAGCAGGCGGGGAAGCATGCAAGCAGGCGCGGAAGCGTCCAAGCAGGCGCGTAAGCATGCAAGCAGGCGCGGAAGCATCCAAGCAGGCGCGGAAAAGTCCAAGCAGGCGCGGAAAAGTCCAAGCATGCGCGGAAGCATGCAAGCAGGCGCGGTAGCGTCCAACCAGGCGCGGAAGCGTCCACGCAGTCGCGGAAGCGTCCAAGCAGGCGCGATAGCGTCCAAGCAGAAGCGGAAGCGTGTAAGAAGGCGCGGTAGCGTCCAATCAGGCGCGGAAACGTCCAAGCAGGCGCGGAAGCATGCAAGAAGGCGCAGAAGAGTCCAAGCAGGCGCGGAAGCGTCCGAGCAGGCGCGGAAATGTCCAAGCAGGCGCGGAAGCATGCAAGAAGGCGCAGAAGAGTCCAAGCAGGCGCGGAAGCGTCCAAGTAGGCTCGGAAGCATGCAAGAAGGCGCAGAAGAGTTCAAGCAGCCGCGGAGGCGACCAAGCAGTCGCGGAAGCGTCCAAGCAGGCGCGGAAACGTCCAAGCAGGCGCGGAAGCGTCCAAGCAGTCGCGGAAGCATGCAAGAAGGCGCAGAAGAGTCCAAGCAGGCGCGGTATCGTCCAACCAGGCGCGGAAGCGTCCAAGCAGTCGCGGAAGCGTCCAAGCAGGCGCGGGAGCGTCCAAGCAGGCGCGGAAGCATGCAAGAAGGCGCAGAATAGTCCAAGCAGGCGCGGAAGCATCCAAGCAGTCGCGGAAGCGTCCAAGCAGGCGCGGTAGCGTCCAAGCAGTCGCGGAAGAGTCCAAGCAGGTGCGGAAGCGTCCAAGCAGTCGCAGAAGCATGCAAGCAGGCGCGGAAGCGTCCAGGCAGGCGCGGAAGCGACCAAGCAGTCGCGGCAGCGTCCAACCAGGCGCGGAAGCGTCCAAGCAGAAGCGGAAGCGTGTAAGAAGGCGCGGTAGCGTCCAATCAGGCGCGGAAACGTCCAAGCAGGCGCGGAAGCATGCAAGAAGACGCAGAATAGTCCAAGCAGGCGCGGAAGCATCCAAGCAGTCGCGGAAGCGTCCAAGCAGGCGCGGTAGCGTCCAAGCAGTCGCGGAAGAGTCCAAGCAGGTGCGGAAGCGTCCAAGCAGTCGCAGAAGCATGCAAGCAGGCGCGGAAGCGTCCAGGCAGGCGCGGAAGCGACCAAGCAGTCGCGGCAGCGTCCAACCAGGCGCGGAAGCGTCCAAGAAGTCGCGGAAGCGTCCAAACAGGCGCGGAAGCATGCAAGAAGACGCAGAATAGTCCAAGCAGGCGCGGAAGCGTCCAAGCAGTCGCGGAAGCGTCCAAGCAGGCGCGGTAGCGTCCAAGCAGTCGCGGAAGAGTCCAATTAGGCGCGGCAGCGTCCAAGCAGGCGCGGAAACGTCCAAGTAGGCGCGGAAGCATGCAAGAAGACGCAGAAGAGTCCAAGCAGGCGCGGAAGCGTCCAAGCAGGAGGGGAAGCATGCAAGCAGGCGCGGAAGCGTCCAAGCAGGCGCGGAAACGTCCAAGTAGGCGCGGAAGCATGCAAGAAGGCGCAGAAGAGTCCAAGCAGTCGCGGAAGCGTTCAAGCAGGCGCAGAACCGTGCAAGCAGGCGCGGAAGCGTCCAAGTAGGCGTGGAAGCATGCAAGAAGGCGCAGAAGTGTCCAAGCAGGCGCGGAAGCGTCCAAGCAGGCGCGGAAGCGTCCAAGCAGGCGCGGAAGCATCCATACTTGCGCGGATGCGTCCAAGCAGGAGCGGAAGCATCCAAGAAGACGCAGAAGAGTCCAAGCAGGCGCGGAAGCGTCCAAGCAGGCGGGGAAGCATGCAAGCAGGCGCGGAAGCGTCCAAGCAGGCGCGTAAGCATGCAAGCAGGCGCGGAAGCATCCAAGCAGGCGCGGAAAAGTCCAAGCAGGCGCGGAAAAGTCCAAGCATGCGCGGAAGCATGCAAGCAGGCGCGGTAGCGTCCAACCAGGCGCGGAAGCGTCCACGCAGTCGCGGAAGCGTCCAAGCAGGCGCGATAGCGTCCAAGCAGAAGCGGAAGCGTGTAAGAAGGCGCGGTAGCGTCCAATCAGGCGCGGAAACGTCCAAGCAGGCGCGGAAGCATGCAAGAAGGCGCAGAAGAGTCCAAGCAGGCGCGGAAGCGTCCGAGCAGGCGCGGAAATGTCCAAGCAGGCGCGGAAGCATGCAAGAAGGCGCAGAAGAGTCCAAGCAGGCGCGGAAGCGTCCAAGTAGGCTCGGAAGCATGCAAGAAGGCGCAGAAGAGTTCAAGCAGCCGCGGAGGCGACCAAGCAGTCGCGGAAGCGTCCAAGCAGGCGCGGAAACGTCCAAGCAGGCGCGGAAGCGTCCAAACAGTCGCGGAAGCATGCAAGAAGGCGCAGAAGAGTCCAAGCAGGCGCGGTATCGTCCAACCAGGCGCGGAAGCGTCCAAGCAGTCGCGGAAGCGTCCAAGCAGGCGCGGGAGCGTCCAAGCAGGCGCGGAAGCATGCAAGAAGGCGCAGAAGAGTCCAAGCAGGCGCAGAAGAGTCCAAGCAGGCGCGGAAGCGTCCAAGCAGTCGCGGAAGCGTCCAAGCAGGCGCGGAAGCATGCAAGATGACGCAGAAGAGTCCAAGCAGGCGCGGAAGCTTCCAAGCAGGCGCGGTAGCGGCCAAGCAGTCGCGGAAGCGTCCAATCAGTCGCGGAAGCATGCAAGAAGGCGCAGAAGAGTCCAAACAGGCGCAGAAGAGTCCAAGCAGGCGCGGAAGCATCCAAGCAGGCGGGGAAGCATGCAAGCAGGCGCGGAAACGTCCAAGCAGGCGCGGAAACGTCCAAGTAGGCGCGGCAGCATGCAAGAAGGCGCAGAAGAGTCCAAGCAGGCGCGATAGCGTCCAACCAGGCGCGGTAGCGTCCAGGCAGTCGCGGAAGCGTCCAAGCAGGCGCGGTAGCGTCCAAGCAGGCGCGGAAACGTCCAAGCAGGCGCGGAAGCATGCAAGAAGGCGCAGAAGAGTCCAAGCAGGCGCGGAAGCGTCCGAGCAGGCGCGGAAATGTCCAAGCAGGCGCGGAAGCATGCAAGAAGGCGCAGAAGAGTCCAAGCAGGCGCGGAAGCGTCCAAGTAGGCTCGGAAGCATGCAAGAAGGCGCAGAAGAGTTCAAGCAGCCGCGGAGGCGTCCAATCAGTCGCGGAAGCATGCAAGAAGGCGCAGAAGAGTCCAAACAGTCGCGGAAGCGTCCAAGCAGGCGCGGGAGCGTCCAAGCAGGCGCGGAAGCATGCAAGAAGGCGCAGAAGAGTCCAAGCAGGCGCAGAAGAGTCCAAGCAGGCGCGGAAGCGTCCAAGCAGTCGCGGAAGCGTCCAAGCAGGCGCGGTAGCGTCCAAGCAGTCGCGGAAGCGTCCAAGCAGGCGGGGAAGCATGCAAGAAGGCGCAGAAGAGTCCAAGCAGGCGCGGAAGCGTCCAAGCAGTCGCCGAAGCGGCCAAGCAGGCACGGTAGCGTCCAAGCAGGCGCGGAAACTTCCAAGCAGGCGCGGAAGCATGCAAGAAGACGCAGAAGAGTCCAAGCAGGCGCGGAAGCGTCCAAGCAGGCGCGGAAGCATGCAAGAAGACGCAGAAGAGTCCAAGCAGGCGCGGAAGCGTCCAAGCAGGCGCGGAAACGTCCAAGTAGGCGCGGCAGCATGCAAGAAGGCGCAGAAGGGTCTAAGCAGGCGCGGAAGCGTCCAAGCAGTCACGGAAGCGTCCAAGCAGGCGCGGGAGCGTCCAAGCAGGCGCGGAAGCATGCAAGAAGGCGCAGAAGAGTCCAAGCAGGCGCAGAAGAGTCCAAGCAGGCGCGGAAGCGTCCAAGCAGTCGCCGAAGCGGCCAAGCAGGCACGGTAGCGTCCAAGCAGGCGCGGAAACGTCCAAGCAGGCGCGGAAGCATGCAAGAAGACGCAGAAGAGTCCAAGCAGGCGCGGAAGCGTCCAAGCAGGCGCGGAAGCATGCAAGAAGACGCAGAAGAGTCCAAGCAGGCGCGGAAGCGTCCAAGCAGGCGCGGAAACGTCCAAGTAGGCGCGGCAGCATGCAAGAAGGCGCAGAAGGGTCCAAGCAGTCGCGGAAGCGTCCAATCAGTCGCGGAAGCATGCAAGAAGGCGCAGAAGAGTCCAAACAGGCGCAGAAGAGTCCAAGCAGGCGCGGAAGCATCCAAGCAGGCGGGGAAGCATGCAAGCAGGCGCGGAAGCGTCCAAGCAGGCGCGGAAACGTCCAAGTAGGCGCGGCAGCATGCAAGAAGGCGCAGAAGAGTCCAAGCAGGCGCGATAGCGTCCAACCAGGCGCGGTAGCGTCCAAGCAGTCGCGGAAGCGTCCAAGCAGGCGCGGTAGCGTCCAAGCAGGCGCGGAAACGTCCAAGCAGGCGCGGAAGCATGCAAGAAGGCGCAGAAGAGTCCAAGCAGGCGCGGAAGCGTCCGAGCAGGCGCGGAAATGTCCAAGCAGGCGCGGAAGCATGCAAGAAGGCGCAGAATAGTCCAAGCAGGCGCGGAAGCGTCCAAGTAGGCTCGGAAGCATGCAAGAAGGCGCAGAAGAGTTCAAGCAGCCGCGGAGGCGACCAAGCAGTCGCGGAAGCGTCCAAGCAGGCGCGGAAACGTCCAAGCAGGCGCGGAAGCGTCCAAGCAGTCGCGGAAGCATGCAAGAAGGCGCAGAAGAGTCCAAGCAGACGCGGTATCGTCCAACCAGGCGCGGAAGCGTCCAAGCAGTCGCGGAAGCGTCCAAGCAGGCGCGGGAGCGTCCAAGCAGGCGCGGAAGCATGCAAGAAGGCGCAGAAGAGTCCAAGCAGGCGCAGAAGAGTCCAAGCAGGCGCGGAAGCGTCCAAGCAGTCGCGGAAGCGTCCAAGCAGGCGCGGAAGCATGCAAGATGACGCAGAAGAGTCCAAGCAGGCGCGGAAGCTTCCAATCAGGCGCGGTAGCGGCCAAGCAGTCGCGGAAGCGTCCAATCAGTCGCGGAAGCATGCAAGAAGGCGCAGATGAGTCCAAACAGGCGCAGAAGAGTCCAAGCAGGCGCGGAAGCGTCCAAGCAGGCGGGGAAGCATGCAAGCAGGCGCGGAAGCGTCCAAGCAGGCGCGGAAACGTCCAAGTAGGCGCGGCAGCATGCAAGAAGGCGCAGAAGAGTCCAAGCAGGCGCGGTTGCGTCCAAACAGGCGCGGAAGCGTCCAAGCAGTCGCGGAAGCGTCCAAGCAGGCGCGGTAGCGTCCAAGCAGGCGCGGAAACGTCCAAGCAGGCGCGGAAGCATGCAAGAAGGCGCAGAAGAGTCCAAGCAGGCGCGGAAGCGTCCAAGCAGGCGCGGAAATGTCCAAGCAGGCGCGGAAGCATGCAAGAAGGCGCAGAAGAGTCCAAGCAGTCGCGGAAGCGTCCAAGCAGGCGCGGAAACGTCCAAGCAGGCGCGGAAGCGTCCAAGCAGTCGCGGAAGCATGCAAGAAGGCGCAGAAGAGTCCAAGCAGGCACGGTATCGTCCAACCAGGCGCGGAAGCGTCCAAGCAGTCGCGGAAGCGTCCAAGCAGGCGCGGGAGCGTCCAAGCAGGCGCGGAAGCATGCAAGAAGGCGCAGAAGAGTCCAAGCAGGCGCAGAAGAGTCCAAGCAGGCGCGGAAGCGTCCAAGCAGTCGCGGAAGCGTCCAAGCAGGCGCGGTAGCGTCCAAGCAGTCGCGGTAGCGTCCAAGCAGGCGGGGAAGCATGCAAGAAGGCGCAGAAGAGTCCAAGCAGGCGCGGAAGCGTCCAAGCAGTCGCCGAAGCGGCGAAGCAGGCACGGGAGCGTCCAAGCAGGCGCGGAAACGTCCAAGCAGGCGCGGAAGCATGCAAGAAGACGCAGAAGAGTCCAAGCAGGCGCGGAAGCGTCCAAGCAGGCGCGGAAGCATGCAAGAAGACGCAGAAGAGTCCAAGCAGGCGCGGAAGCGTCCAAGCAGGCGCGGAAACGTCCAAGTAGGCGCTGCAGCATGCAAGAAGGCGCAGAAGGGTCTAAGCAGGCGCGGAAGCGTCCAAGCAGTCACGGAAGCGTCCAAGCAGGCGCGGGAGCGTCCAAGCAGGCGCGGAAGCATGCAAGAAGGCGCAGAAGAGTCCAAGCAGGCGCAGAAGAGTCCAAGCAGGCGCGGAAGCGTCCAAGCAGTCGCCGAAGCGGCCAAGCAGGCACGGTAGCGTCCAAGCAGGCGCGGAAACGTCCAAGCAGGCGCGGAAGCATGCAAGAAGACGCAGAAGAGTCCAAGCAGGCGCGGAAGCGTCCAAGCAGGCGCGGAAGCATGCAAGAAGACGCAGAAGAGTCCAAGCAGGCGCGGAAGCGTCCAAGCAGGCGCGGAAAAGTCCAAGTAGGCGCGGCAGCATGCAAGAAGGCGCAGAAGGGTCCAAGCAGGCGCGGAAGCGTCCAAGCAGTCACGGAAGCGTCCAAGCAGGCGCGGGAGCGTCCAAGCAGGCGCGGAAGCATGCAAGAAGGCGCAGAAGAGTCCAAGCAGGCGCAGAAGAGTCCAAGCAGGCGCGGAAGCGTCCAAGCAGGCGCGGTAGCGTCCAAGAAGTCGCGGAAGCGTCCAAACAGGCGCGGAAGCATGCAAGAAGACGCAGAATAGTCCAAGCAGGCGCGGAAGCATCCAAGCAGTCGCGGAAGCGTCCAAGCAGGCGCGGTAGCGTCCAAGCAGTCGCGGAAGAGTCCAAGCAGGCGCGGCAGCGTCCAAGCAGGCGCGGTAGCGTCCAAGCAGGCGCGGAAACGTCCAAGCATGCGCGGAAGCATGCAAGAAGACGCAGAAGAGTCCAAGCAGGCGCGGAAGCGTCCAAGCAGGAGGGGAAGCATGCAAGCAGGCGCGGAACCGTCCAAGCAGGCGCGGAAGCGTCCAAGCAGGCGCGGTAGCGTCCAAGAAGTCGCGGAAGCGTCCAAACAGGCGCGGAAGCATGCAAGAAGACGCAGAATAGTCCAAGCAGGCGCGGAAGCATCCAAGCAGTCGCGGAAGCGTCCAAGCAGGCGCGGTAGCGTCCAAGCAGTCGCGGAAGAGTCCAAGCAGGTGCGGAAGCGTCCAAGCAGTCGCAGAAGCATGCAAGCAGGCGCGGAAGCGTCCAGGCAGGCGCGGAAGCGACCAAGCAGTCGCGGCAGCGTCCAACCAGGCGCGGAAGCGTCCAAGAAGTCGCGGAAGCGTCCAAACAGGCGCGGAAGCATGCAAGAAGACGCAGAATAGTCCAAGCAGGCGCGGAAGCGTCCAAGCAGTCGCGGAAGCGTCCAAGCAGGCGCGGTAGCGTCCAAGCAGTCGCGGAAGAGTCCAATTAGGCGCGGCAGCGTCCAAGCAGGCGCGGAAACGTCCAAGTAGGCGCGGAAGCATGCAAGAAGACGCAGAAGAGTCCAAGCAGGCGCGGAAGCGTCCAAGCAGGAGGGGAAGCATGCAAGCAGGCGCGGAAGCGTCCAAGCAGGCGCGGAAACGTCCAAGTAGGCGCGGAAGCATGCAAGAAGGCGCAGAAGAGTCCAAGCAGTCGCGGAAGCGTTCAAGCAGGCGCAGAACCGTGCAAGCAGGCGCGGAAGCGTCCAAGTAGGCGTGGAAGCATGCAAGAAGGCGCAGAAGTGTCCAAGCAGGCGCGGAAGCGTCCAAGCAGGCGCGGAAGCGTCCAAGCAGGCGCGGAAGCATCCATACTTGCGCGGATGCGTCCAAGCAGGAGCGGAAGCATCCAAGAAGACGCAGAAGAGTCCAAGCAGGCGCGGAAGCGTCCAAGCAGGCGGGGAAGCATGCAAGCAGGCGCGGAAGCGTCCAAGCAGGCGCGTAAGCATGCAAGCAGGCGCGGAAGCATCCAAGCAGGCGCGGAAAAGTCCAAGCAGGCGCGGAAAAGTCCAAGCATGCGCGGAAGCATGCAAGCAGGCGCGGTAGCGTCCAACCAGGCGCGGAAGCGTCCACGCAGTCGCGGAAGCGTCCAAGCAGGCGCGATAGCGTCCAAGCAGAAGCGGAAGCGTGTAAGAAGGCGCGGTAGCGTCCAATCAGGCGCGGAAACGTCCAAGCAGGCGCGGAAGCATGCAAGAAGGCGCAGAAGAGTCCAAGCAGGCGCGGAAGCGTCCGAGCAGGCGCGGAAATGTCCAAGCAGGCGCGGAAGCATGCAAGAAGGCGCAGAAGAGTCCAAGCAGGCGCGGAAGCGTCCAAGTAGGCTCGGAAGCATGCAAGAAGGCGCAGAAGGGTTCAAGCAGCCGCGGAGGCGACCAAGCAGTCGCGGAAGCGTCCAAGCAGGCGCGGAAACGTCCAAGCAGGCGCGGAAGCGTCCAAGCAGTCGCGGAAGCATGCAAGAAGGCGCAGAAGAGTCCAAGCAGGCGCGGTATCGTCCAACCAGGCGCGGAAGCGTCCAAGCAGTCGCGGAAGCGTCCAAGCAGGCGCGGGAGCGTCCAAGCAGGCGCGGAAGCATGCAAGAAGGCGCAGAAGAGTCCAAGCAGGCGCAGAAGAGTCCAAGCAGGCGCGGAAGCGTCCAAGCAGTCGCGGAAGCGTCCAAGCAGGCGCGGAAGCATGCAAGATGACGCAGAAGAGTCCAAGCAGGCGCGGAAGCGTCCAAGCAGGCGCGGAAATGTCCAAGCAGGCGCGGAAGCATGCAAGAAGGCGCAGAAGAGTCCAAGCAGGCGCGGAAGCGTCCAAGTAGGCTCGGAAGCATGCAAGAAGGCGCAGAAGAGTTCAAGCAGCCGCGGAGGCGACCAAGCAGTCGCGGAAGCGTCCAAGCAGGCGCGGAAACGTCCAAGCAGGCGCGGAAGCGTCCAAGCAGTCGCGGAAGCATGCAAGAAGGCGCAGAAGAGTCCAAGCAGGCACGGTATCGTCCAACCAGGCGCGGAAGCGTCCAAGCAGTCGCGGAAGCGTCCAAGCAGGCGCGGGAGCGTCCAAGCAGGCGCGGAAGCATGCAAGAAGGCGCAGAAGAGTCCAAGCAGGCGCAGAAGAGTCCAAGCAGGCGCGGAAGCGTCCAAGCAGTCGCGGAAGCGTCCAAGCAGGCGCGGTAGCGTCCAAGCAGTCGCGGAAGCGTCCAAGCAGGCGGGGAAGCATGCAAGAAGGCGCAGAAGAGTCCAAGCAGGCGCGGAAGCGTCCAAGCAGTCGCCGAAGCGGCCAAGCAGGCACGGTAGCGTCCAAGCAGGCGCGGAAACGTCCAAGCAGGCGCGGAAGCATGCAAGAAGACGCAGAAGAGTCCAAGCAGGCGCGGAAGCGTCCAAGCAGGCGCGGAAGCATGCAAGAAGACGCAGAAGAGTCCAAGCAGGCGCGGAAGCGTCCAAGCAGGCGCAGAAGAGTCCAAGCAGGCGCAGAAGAGTCCAAGCAGGCGCGGAAGCGTCCAAGCAGTCGCGGAAGCGTCCAAGCAGGCGCGGTAGCGTCCAAGCAGTCGCGGAAGAGTCCAAGCAGGCGGGGAAGCATGCAAGAAGGCGCAGAAGAGTCCAAGCAGGCGCGTTAGCGTCCAAGCAGTCGCCGAAGCGGCCAAGCAGGCACGGTAGCGTCCAAGCAGGCGCGGAAACGTCCAAGCAGGCGCGGAAGCATGCAAGAAGACGCAGAAGAGTCCAAGCAGGCGCGGAAGCGTCCAAGCAGGCGCGGAAGCATGCAAGAAGACGCAGAAGAGTCCAAGCAGGCGCGGAAGCGTCCAAGCAGGCGCGGTAGCGTCCAAGCAATCGCGGAAGCGTCCAAGCAGGCGCGGAAGTGTCCAAGCAGGCGGGGAAGCATGCAAGCAGGCGCGGAAGCGTCCAAGCAGGCGCGGAAACGTCCAAGTAGGCGCGGCAGCATGCAAGAAGGCGCAGAAGAGTCCAAGCAGGCGCGGAAGCGTCCAAGCAGGCGCGGTAGCGTCCAAGAAGTCGCGGAAGCGTCCAAACAGGCGCGGAAGCATGCAAGAAGACGCAGAATAGTCCAAGCAGGCGCGGAAGCATCCAAGCAGTCGCGGAAGCGTCCAAGCAGGCGCGGTAGCGTCCAAGCAGTCGCGGAAGAGTCCAAGCAGGCGCGGCAGCGTCCAAGCAGGCGCGGTAGCGTCCAAGCAGGCGCGGAAAAGTCCAAGCATGCGCGGAAGCATGCAAGAAGACGCAGAAGAGTCCAAGCAGGCGCGGAAGCGTCCAAGCAGGAGGGGAAGCATGCAAGCAGGCGCGGAACCGTCCAAGCAGGCGCGGAAACGTCCAAGTAGGCGCGGAAGCATGCAAGAAGGCGCAGAAGAGTCCAAGCAGGCGCGGAAGCGTCCAAGCAGCCGCAGAAGCATCCAAGCAGGCGCGGTAGCGTCCAACCAGGCGCGGAAGCGTCCAAGCAGTCGCGGAAGCGCCCAAGCAGGCGCGGTAGAGTCCAAGCAGGCGCGGAAACGTCCAAGCAGGCGCGGAAGCATGCAAGAAGGCGCAGAAGAGTCCAAGCAGGCGCGGAAGCGTCCAAGCAGTCGCGGAAGCGTCCAAGCAGGCGCGGAAGCGTCCAAGCAGTCGCGGAAGCGTCCAAGCAGGCGCGGTAGCGTCCAAGCAGGCGCGGTAGCGTCCAACCAGGCGCGGTAGCGTCCAAGCAGGCGCGGAATCGTCCAAGCAGGCGCGGAAGCATGCAAGAAGGCGCGGAAGCGTCCAAGCAGGCGCGGTAGCGTCCAAGCAGGCGCGGAAACGTCCAAGCAGGCGCGGTAGCGTCCAAGCAATCGCGGAAGCGTCCAAGCAGGCGCGGAAGTGTCCAAGCAGGCGGGGAAGCATGCAAGCAGGCGCGGAAGCGTCCAAGCAGGCGGGGAAGCATGCAAGCAGGCGCGGAAGCGTCCAAGCAGGCGCGGAAACGTCCAAATAGGCGCGGCAGCATGCAAGAAGGCGCAGAAGCGTCCAAGCAGGCGCGGTAGCGTCCAAGCAGGCGCGGAAACGTCCAAGCAGGCGCGGTAGCGTCCAAGCAGGCGCGGAAACGTCCAAGCAGGCGCGGTAGCGTCCAAGCAATCGCGGAAGCGTCCAAGCAGGCGCGGAAGTGTCCAAGCAGGCGGGGAAGCATGCAAGCAGGCGCGGAAGCGTCCAAGCAGGCGCGGAAACGTCCAAATAGGCGCGGCAGCATGCAAGAAGGCGCAGAAGAGTCCAAGCAGCCGCGGAAGCGTCCAAGCAGGCGCGGAAGCGTCCAAGCAGGAGGGGAAGCATGCGAGCAGACGCGGAAGCGTCCAAGCAGGCGCAGAAGCGTCCATGCAGTCGCGGAAGCGTCCAAGCAGGCGCGGTAGCGTCCAAGCAGGCGCGGTAGCGTCCAAGCAGGCGCGGAAACGTCCAAGCAGGCGCGGAAGCATGCAAGAAGGCGCAGAAGAGTTCAAGCAGGCGCGGAAACGTCCAAGCAGGCGGGGAAGCATGCAAGCAGGCGCGGAAGCGTTCAAGCAGGCGCGGAAACGTCCTAGCAGGTGCGGTAGCGTCCAAGCAGGCGCGGAAACGTCCAAGCAGGCGCGGAAACGTCCAAGCAGGCGCGGTAGCGTCCAACCAGGCGCGGAAGCGTCCAAGCAGGCGCGGTAGCGTCCAAGCAGGCGCGGTAGCGTCCAAGCAGGCGCGGAAACGTCCAAGCAGGCGCGGAAGCATGCAAGCAGGCGCGGAAACGTCCAAGCAGGCGCGGAAGCATGCAAGAAGACGCAGAAGAGTCCAAGCAGGCGCGGAAGCGTCCAAGCAGTCGCGGAAGCGTCCAAGCAGGCGCGGTAGCGTCCAAGCAGTCGCGGTAGCGTCCAACCAGGCGCGGAAGCGTCCAAGCAGGCGCGGTAGCGTCCAAGCAGGCGCGGTAGCGTCCAACAAGGCGCGGAAGAGTCCAAGAAGTCGCGGTAGCGTCCAAGCAGGCGCGGTAGCGTCCAAGCAGGCGCGGAAACGTCCAAGCAGGCGCGGAAGCATGCAAGCAGGCGCGGAAACGTCCAAGCAGGCGCGGAAGCATGCAAGAAGGCGCAGAAGAGTCCAAGCAGGCGCGGAAGCGTCCTAGCAGTCGCGGAAGAGTCCAAGAAGGCGCGATAGCGTCCAAGCAGTCGCGGAAGCGTCCAAGCAGGCGCGGAAGCGTCCAAGCAGTCGCGGAAGCGTCCAAGCAGGCGCGGTAGTGTCCAAGCAGTCGCGGCAGCGTCCAAGCAGGCGCGGTAGCGTCCAAGCAGTCGCGGAAGCATGCAAGATGGCGCAGAAGAGTCCAAGCAGGCGCGGAAGCGTCCAAGCAGTCGCAGAAGCGTCCAAGCAGGCGCGGTAGCGTCCAACAAGGCGCGGAAGAGTCCAAGAAGTCGCGGAAGCGTTCAAACAGGCGCGGCAGCGTCCAAGCAGGCGCGGAAACGTCCAAGCAGGCGCGGAAGCATGCAAGAAGACGCAGAAGAGTCCAAGCAGGCGCGGAAGCGTCCAAGCAGGAGGGGAAGCATGCAAGCAGGCGCGGAAGCGTCCAAGCAGGCGCGGAAACGTCCAAGTAGGCGCGGCAGCATGCAAGAAGGCGCAGAAGAGTCCAAGCAGGCGCGGAAGCGTCCAAGCAGTCGCAGAAGCATGCAAGCAGGCGCGGAAGCGTCCAGGCAGGCGCGGAAGCGACCAAGCAGTCGCGGTAGCGTCCAACAAGGCGCGGAAGCGTCCAAGAAGTCGCGGAAGCGTCCAAACAGGCGCGGAAGCATGCAAGAAGACGCAGAATAGTCCAAGCAGGCGCGGAAGCGTCCAAGCAGTCGCGGAAGCGTCCAAGCAGGCGCGGTAGCGTCCAAGCAGTCGCGGAAGAGTCCAATTAGGCGCGGCAGCGTCCAAGCAGGCGCGGAAACGTCCAAGTAGGCGCGGAAGCATGCAAGAAGACGCAGAAGAGTCCAAGCAGGCGCGGAAGCGTCCAAGCAGGAGGGGAAGCATGCAAGCAGGCGCGGAAGCGTCCAAGCAGGCGCGGAAACGTCCAAGCAGGCGCGGAAGCATGCAAGAAGGCGCAGAAGAGTCCAAGCAGGCGCGGAAGCGTCCAAGCAGTCGCGGAAGCGTCCAAGCAGGTGCGGTAGCGTCCAAGCAGGCGCGGAAACGTCCAAGTAGGCGCGGAAGCATGCAAGAAGGCGCGGAAGCGTCCAAGCAGGCGCGGTAGCGTCCAACCAGGCGCGGAAGCGTCCACGCAGTCGCGGAAGCGTCCAAGCAGGCGCGGAAACGTCCAAGCAGGCGCGGAAGCATGCAAGAAGACGCAGAAGAGTCGAAGCAGGCGCGGAAGCGTCCAAGCAGTCGCGGAAGCGTCCAAGCAGGCGCGGAAGCGTCCAAGCAGGCGCGGTAGCGTCCAAGCAGTCGCGGAAGAGTCCAAGCAGGCGGGGAAGCATGCAAGAAGGCGCAGAAGAGTCCAAGCAGGCGCGGAAGCGTCCAAGCAGTCGCCGAAGCGGCCAAGCAGGCACGGTAGCGTCCAAGCAGGCGCGGAAACGTCCAAGCAGGCGCGGAAGCATGCAAGAAGACGCAGAAGAGTCCAAGCAGGCGCGGAAGCGTCCAAGCAGGCGCGGAAGCATGCAAGAAGACGCAGAAGAGTCCAAGCAGTCGCGGAAGCGTCCAAGCAGGCGCGGAAGCGTCCAAGCAGGCGGGGAAGCATGCAAGCAGGCGCGGAAACGTCCAAGCATGCGCGGAAGAGTCCAAGCAAGCGCGGAAGCGTCCAAGCAGGCGAGGAAGCGTCCAAGCAGGCGCGGAAGCGTCCAAGCATGCGCGGAAGAGTCCAAGCAGGCGCGGAAGCGTCCAAGCAGTCGCGGAAGCGTCCAAGCAGGCGGGGAAGCATGCAAGCAGGCGCGGAAGCGTCCAAGCAGTCGCGGAAGAGTCCAACCAGGCGCGGAAGCGTCCAAGAAGACGCGGAAGCGTCCAAACAGGCGCGGAAGCATGCAAGAAGACGCAGAAGAGTCCAAGCAGGCGCGGAAGCGTCCAAGCAGTCGCGGAAGCGTCCAAGCAGGCGCGGTAGTGTCCAAGCAGTCGCGGCAGCGTCCAAGCAGGCGCGGTAGCGTCCAAGCAGTCGCGGAAGCGTCCAAGCAGGCGCGGAAGCGTCCAAGCAGGCGGGGAAGCATGCAAGCAGGCGCGGAAGCGTCCAGGCAGGCGCGGAAGCGACCAAGCAGTCGCGGTAGCGTCGAAGCAGGCGCGGAAGAGTCCATGCAGGCGTGGAAGCGTCCAAGCAGTCGCGGAAGCGTCCAAGCAGGCGGGGAAGCATGCAAGCAGCCGCGGAAGCGTCCAAGCAGGCGCGGCAGCATGCAAGAAGGCGCAGGAGAGTCCAAGCAGTCGCGGAAGCGTCCAAGCAGTCGCGGAAGCATGCAAGCAGGCGCGGAAGCGTCCAGGCAGGCGCGGAAGCGACCAAGCAGTCGCGGTAGCGTCCAACCAGGCGCGGAAGCGTCCAAGAAGTCGAGGAAGCGTCCAAGCAGGCGCGGCGGCGTCCAAGCAGTCGCGGAAGCGTCCAAGCAGGCGGGGAAGCATGCAAGCAGGCGCGGAAGCGTCCAAGCAGGCGCGGAAGCGTCCAAGCAGGCGCGGTAGCGTCCAATCAGGCGCGGAAACGTCCAAGCAGGCGCGGAAGCGTCCAAGCAGGCGGGGAAGCATGCAAGCAGGCGCGGAAGCGTCCAGGCAGGCGCGGAAGCGACCAAGCAGTCGCGGTAGCGTCCAAGCAGGCGCGGAAGAGTCCATGCAGGCGCGGAAGCGTCCAAGCAGTCGCGGAAGCGTCCAAGCAGGCGGGGAAGCATGCAAGCAGGCGCGGAAGCGTCCAAGCAGGCGCGGAAACATCCAAGTAGGCGCGGCAGCATGCAAGAAGGCGCAGGAGAGTCCAAGCAGTCGCGGAAGCGTCCAAGCAGTCGCGGAAGCATGAAAGCAGGCACGGAAGCGTCCAGGCAGGCGCGGAAGCGACCAAGCAGTCGCGATAGCGTCCAACCAGGCGCGGAAGCGTCCAAGCAGTCGCGGAAACGTCCAAGCAGGCGCGGAAGCATGCAAGAAGACGCAGAAGAGTCCAAGCAGGCGCGGAAGCGTCCAAGCAGGCGCGGTAGCGTCCAAGCAGTCGCGGAAGCGTCCAAGCAGGCGCGGAAGCGTCCAAGCAGGCGGGGAAGCATGCAAGCATGCGCGGAAGCATGCAAGAAGACGCAGAAGAGTCCAAGCAGGCGCGGAAGCGTCCAAGCAGTCGCGGAAGCGTCCAAGCAGGCGCGGTAGTGTCCAAGCAGTCGCGGCAGCGTCCAAGCATGCGCGGAAGCATGCAAGAAGACGCAGAAGAGTCCAAGCAGGCGCGGAAGCGTCCAAGCAGTCGCGGAAGCGTCCAAGCAGGCGCGGTAGTGTCCAAGCAGTCGCGGCAGCGTCCAAGCAGGCGCGGTAGCGTCCAAGCAGTCGCGGAAGCGTCCAAGCAGGCGCGGAAGCGTCCAAGCAGGCGGGGAAGCATGCAAGCAGGCGCGGAAGCGTCCAGGCAGGCGCGGAAGCATGCAAGAAGACGCAGAAGAGTCGAAGCAGGCGCGGAAGCGTCCAAGCAGTCGCGGAAGCGTCCAAGCAGGCGCGGAAGCGTCCAAGCAGGCGCGGTAGCGTCCAAGCAGTCGCGGAAGAGTCCAAGCAGGCGGGGAAGCATGCAAGAAGGCGCAGAAGAGTCCAAGCAGGCGCGGAAGCGTCCAAGCAGTCGCCGAAGCGGCCAAGCAGGCACGGTAGCGTCCAAGCAGGCGCGGAAACGTCCAAGCAGGCGCGGAAGCATGCAAGAAGACGCAGAAGAGTCCAAGCAGGCGCGGAAGCGTCCAAGCAGGCGCGGAAGCATGCAAGAAGACGCAGAAGAGTCCAAGCAGTCGCGGAAGCGTCCAAGCAGGCGCGGAAGCGTCCAAGCAGGCGCGGAAGCATGCAAGAAGACGCAGAAGAGTCCAAGCAGGCGCGGAAGCGTCCAAGCAGTCGCGGAAGCGTCCAAGCAGGCGCGGTAGCGTCCAACCAGGCGCGGAAGCGTCCAAGCAGTCGCGGAAGCGTCCAAGCAGGCGCGGTAGTGTCCAAGCAGGCGCGGTAGCGTCCAACAAGGCGCGGATGCGTCCAAGCAGTCGCGGAAGCGTCCAAGCAGGCGCGGTAGCGTCCAAGCAGGCGCGGAAACGTCCAAGCAGGCGCGGAAGCATGCAAGAAGACGCAGAAGAGTCCAAGCAGGCGCGGAAGCGTCCAAGCAGTCGCGAAAGCGTCCAAGCAGTCGCGGTAGCGTCCAAACAGTCGCCGAAGCGTCCAAGCAGGCGCGGTAGCGTCCAAGCAGGCGCGGAAGCGTCCAAGCAGTCGCGGAAGCGTCCAAGCAGTCGCGGTAGCGTCCAACCAGGCGCGGAAGCGTCCAAGCAGTCGCGGAAGCATCCTAGCAGTCGCGGAAGCGTCCAAGCAGGCGCGGTAGCGTCCAAGCTGGCGCGGAAACGCCCAAGCAGGCGCGGAAGCATGCAAGAAGGCGCAGAAGAGTCCAAGCAGGCGCGGAAGCGTCCAAGCAGTCGTGGAAGCGTCCAAGCAGGCGCGGTAGCGTCCAAGCAGGTGCGGAAACGTCCAAGTAGGCGCGGAAGCATGCAAGAAGACGCAGAAGAGTCCAAGCAGGCGCGGAAGCGTCCAAGCAGGCGGGTAGCATGCAAGCAGGCGCGGAAACGTCCAAGCATGCGCGGAAGAGTCCAAGCAAGCGCGGAAGCGTCCAAGCAGGCGAGGAAGCGTCCAAGCAGGCGCGGAAGCGTCCAAGCATGCGCGGAAGAGTCCAAGCAGGCGCGGAAGCGTCCAAGCAGTCGCGGAAGCGTCCAAGCAGGCGGGGAAGCATGCAAGCAGGCGCGGAAGCGTCCAAGCAGTCGCGGAAGAGTCCAACCAGGCGCGGAAGCGTCCAAGAAGACGCGGAAGCGTCCAAACAGGCGCGGAAGCATGCAAGAAGACGCAGAAGAGTCCAAGCAGGCGCGGAAGCGTCCAAGCAGTCGCGGAAGCGTCCAAGCAGGCGCGGTAGTGTCCAAGCAGTCGCGGCAGCGTCCAAGCAGGCGCGGTAGCGTCCAAGCAGTCGCGGAAGCGTCCAAGCAGGCGCGGAAGCGTCCAAGCAGGCGGGGAAGCATGCAAGCAGGCGCGGAAGCGTCCAGGCAGGCGCGGAAGCGACCAAGCAGTCGCGGTAGCGTCGAAGCAGGCGCGGAAGAGTCCATGCAGGCGTGGAAGCGTCCAAGCAGTCGCGGAAGCGTCCAAGCAGGCGGGGAAGCATGCAAGCAGCCGCGGAAGCGTCCAAGCAGGCGCGGCAGCATGCAAGAAGGCGCAGGAGAGTCCAAGCAGTCGCGGAAGCGTCCAAGCAGTCGCGGAAGCATGCAAGCAGGCGCGGAAGCGTCCAGGCAGGCGCGGAAGCGACCAAGCAGTCGCGGTAGCGTCCAACCAGGCGCGGAAGCGTCCAAGAAGTCGAGGAAGCGTCCAAGCAGGCGCGGCGGCGTCCAAGCAGTCGCGGAAGCGTCCAAGCAGGCGGGGAAGCATGCAAGCAGGCGCGGAAGCGTCCAAGCAGGCGCGGAAGCGTCCAAGCAGGCGCGGTAGCGTCCAATCAGGCGCGGAAACGTCCAAGCAGGCGCGGAAGCGTCCAAGCAGGCGGGGAAGCATGCAAGCAGGCGCGGAAGCGTCCAGGCAGGCGCGGAAGCGACCAAGCAGTCGCGGTAGCGTCCAAGCAGGCGCGGAAGAGTCCATGCAGGCGCGGAAGCGTCCAAGCAGTCGCGGAAGCGTCCAAGCAGGCGGGGAAGCATGCAAGCAGGCGCGGAAGCGTCCAAGCAGGCGCGGAAACATCCAAGTAGGCGCGGCAGCATGCAAGAAGGCGCAGGAGAGTCCAAGCAGTCGCGGAAGCGTCCAAGCAGTCGCGGAAGCATGAAAGCAGGCACGGAAGCGTCCAGGCAGGCGCGGAAGCGACCAAGCAGTCGCGATAGCGTCCAACCAGGCGCGGAAGCGTCCAAGCAGTCGCGGAAACGTCCAAGCAGGCGCGGAAGCATGCAAGAAGACGCAGAAGAGTCCAAGCAGGCGCGGAAGCGTCCAAGCAGGCGCGGTAGCGTCCAAGCAGTCGCGGAAGCGTCCAAGCAGGCGCGGAAGCGTCCAAGCAGGCGGGGAAGCATGCAAGCATGCGCGGAAGCATGCAAGAAGACGCAGAAGAGTCCAAGCAGGCGCGGAAGCGTCCAAGCAGTCGCGGAAGCGTCCAAGCAGGCGCGGTAGTGTCCAAGCAGTCGCGGCAGCGTCCAAGCATGCGCGGAAGCATGCAAGAAGACGCAGAAGAGTCCAAGCAGGCGCGGAAGCGTCCAAGCAGTCGCGGAAGCGTCCAAGCAGGCGCGGTAGTGTCCAAGCAGTCGCGGCAGCGTCCAAGCAGGCGCGGTAGCGTCCAAGCAGTCGCGGAAGCGTCCAAGCAGGCGCGGAAGCGTCCAAGCAGGCGGGGAAGCATGCAAGCAGGCGCGGAAGCGTCCAGGCAGGCGCGGAAGCGACCAAGCAGTCGCGGTAGCGTCCAAGCAGGCGCGGAAGAGTCCATGCAGGCGCGGAAGCGTCCAAGCAGTCGCGGAAGCGTCCAAGCAGGCGGGGAAGCATGCAAGCAGGTGCGGAAGCGTCCAAGCAGGCGCGGAAACATCCAAGTAGGCGCGGCAGCATGCAAGAAGGCGCAGGAGAGTCCAAGCAGGCGCGGAAACGTTCAAGCAGGCGCGGAAGCATGCAAGAAGACGCAGAAGAGTCCAAGCAGGCGCGGAAGCGTCCAAGCAGGCGCGGTAGCGTCCAACCAGGCGCGGAAGAGTCCAAGAAGTCGCAGGAGCGTCCAAGCAGGCGCGGTAGCGTCCAACCAGGCGCGGAAGCGTCCAAGCAGGAGCGGAAGCATGCAAACAGGCGCGGAAGCGTCCAAGCAGGCGCGGAAGCGTCCAAGCAGGCGGGGAAGAATGCAAGCAGGCGCGGAAGCGTCCAAGCAGTCGCGGAAGCGTCCAAGCAGGCGCGGTAGCGTCCAAGCAAGCGCGGAAGCGTCCAAGAAGGCGCGGAAGCATGCAAGAAGACGCAGAAGAGTCCAAGCAGGCGCGGAAGCGTCCAAGCAGGCGCGGTAGCGTCCAAGCAGTCGCGGAAGCGTCCAAGCAGGCGCGGAAGCGTCCAAGCAGGCGGGGAAGCATGCAAGCATGCGCGGAAGCATGCAAGAAGACGCAGAAGAGTCCAAGCAGGCGCGGAAGCGTCCAAGCAGTCGCGGAAGCGTCCAAGCAGGCGCGGTAGTGTCCAAGCAGTCGCGGCAGCGTCCAAGCAGGCGCGGTAGCGTCCAAGCAGTCGCGGAAGCGTCCAAGCAGGCGCGGAAGCGTCCAAGCAGGCGGGGAAGCATGCAAGCAGGCGCGGAAGCGTCCAGGCAGGCGCGGAAGCGACCAAGCAGTCGCGGTAGCGTCCAAGCAGGCACGGAAGCGTCCAAGCAGTCGCGGTAGCGTCCAAGCAGGCACGGAAGCGTCCAAGCAGTCGCGGAAGCGTCCAAGCAGGCGGGGAAGCATGCAAGCAGGCACGGAAGCGTCCAAGCAGGCGCGGAAACATCCAAGTAGGCGCGGCAGCATGCAAGAAGGCGCAGGAGAGTCCAAGCAGTCGCGGAAGCGTCCAAGCAGTCGCGGAAGCATGCAAGCAGGCGCGGAAGCGTCCAGGCAGGCGCGGAAGCGACCAAGCAGTCGCGGTAGCGTCCAACCAGGCGCGGAAGCGTCCAAGAAGTCGAGGAAGCGTCCAAACAGGCGCGGAAGCATGCAAGAAGACGCAGAATAGGCCAAGCAGGCGCGGAAGCGTCCAAGCAGTCGCGGAAGCGTCCAAGCAGGCGCGGTAGCGTCCAAGCAGTCGCGGAAGAGTCCAAGCAGGCGCGGCAGCGTCCAAGCAGGCGGGGAAACGTCCAAGCAGGCGCGGAAGCATGCAAGAAGACGCAGAAGAGTCCAAGCAGGCGCGGAAGCGTCCAAGCAGGCGCGGTAGCGTCCAAGCAGTCGCGGAAGCGTCCAAGCAGGCGCGGGAGCGTCCAAGCAGTCGCGGAAGCGTCCAAGCAGGCGCGGTAGCGTCCAAGCAGTCGCGGAAGCGTCCAAGCAGTCGCGGAAGCGTCCAAGCAGGCGCGGAAGAGTCCAAGAAGTCGCGGAAGCGTCCAAGCAGGCGCGGTAGCGTCCAAGCAGGCGCGGAAACGTTCAAGCAGGCGCGGAAGCATGCAAGAAGACGCAGAAGAGTCCAAGCAGGCGCGGAAGCGTCCAAGCAAGCGCGGAAGCGTCCACGAAGGCGCGGAAGCATGCAAGAAGACGCAGAAGAGTCCAAGCAGGCGCGGAAGCGTCCTAGCAGTCGCGGAAGCGTCCAAGCAGGCGCGGGAGCGTCCAAGCAGGCGCGGAAGCATGCAAGCAGGCGCGGAAGCGTCCAGGCAGGCGCGGAAGCGACCAAGCAGTCGCGGTAGCGTCCAACCAGGCGCGGAAGCGTCCAAGAAGTCGAGGAAGCGTCCAAACAGGCGCGGAAGCATGCAAGAAGACGCAGGAGAGTCCAAGCAGTCGCGGAAGCGTCCAAGCAGTCGCGGAAGCATGCAAGCAGGCGCGGAAGCGTCCAGGCAGGCGCGGAAGCGACCAAGCAGTCGCGGTAGCGTCCAACCAGGCGCGGAAGCGTCCAAGAAGTCGAGGAAGCGTCCAAACAGGCGCGGAAGCATGCAAGAAGACGCAGAATAGTCCAAGCAGGCGCGGAAGCGTCCAAGCAGTCGCGGAAGCGTCCAAGCAGGCGCGGTAGCGTCCAAGCAGTCGCGGAAGAGTCCAAGCAGTCGCGGAAGCGTCCAAGCAGGCGCGGTAGTGTCCAAGCAGTCGCGGCAGCGTCCAAGCAGGCGCGGTAACGTCCAAGCAGTCGCGGAAGCGTCCAAGCAGGCGCGGAAGCGTCCAAGCAGGCGCGGTAGCGTCCAAGCAAGCGCGGAAGCGTCCAAGAAGGCGCGGAAGCATGCAAGAAGACGCAGAAGAGTCCAAGCAGGCGCGGAAGCGTCCAAGCAGTCGCGGAAGCGTCCAAGCAGGCGCGGAAGCATGCAAGAAGGCGCAGAAGAGTCCAAACAGGCGCAGAAGTGTCCATGCAGGCGCGGTAGCGTCCAAGCAGGCGCGGAAACGTCCAAGCAGGCGCGGAAACGTCCAAGCCGGCGCGGAAACGTCCAAGCAGACGCGGAAGCATGCAAGCAGGCGCGGAAGCATCCAAGCAGGCGCGGAAACGTCCAAGTAGGCGCGGAAGCGTCCAAGCAGACGCGGACACGTCCAAGTAGGCGCGGAAGCATGCAAGAAGGCGCAGAAGGTTCCATGCAGGCGCGGAAGCGTCCAAGCAGTCGCGGAAGCGTCCAAGCAGGCGCGGAAACGTCCAAGCAGGCGCGGAAGCATGCAAGCAGGCGCGGAAGCATCCAAGCAGGCGCGGAAAAGTCCAAGTAGGCGCGGAAGCGTCCAAGCAGACGGGGACACGTCCAAGTAGGCGCGGAAGCATGCAAGAAGGTGCGGAAGCATCCAAGCAGGCGCGGTAGCGTCCAAGCAGGCGCGGAATCGTCCAAGCAGGCGCGGAAGCATGCAAGAAGGCGCAGAAGAGTCCAAACAGGCGCAGAAGTGTCCATGCAGGCGCGGTAGCGTCCAAGCAGGCGCGGAAACGTCCAAGCAGGCGCGGAAACGTCCAAGCCGGCGCGGTAGCGTCCAAGCAGGCGCGGAAGCATCCAAGAAGACGCAGAAGAGTCCAAGCAGGCGCGGAAGCGTCCAAGAAGGCGCGGAAGCGTCCAAGCAGGCGCGAGAACGTCCAAGTAGGGGCGGAAGCATGCAAGAAGGCGCAGAAGAGTCAAAGCAGGCGCGGAACCGTGCAAGCAGGCGCGGAAGCGTCCAAGCAGGCGCGGAAGCGTCCAAGCAGTCGCGGAAGCGTCCAAGCAGGCGCGGAAGCGTCCAAGCAGGCGCGGTAGCGTCCAAGCAGGCGCGGAAGCATGCAAGAAGGCGCAGAAGATTCCAAGTAGGCGCGGTAGCGTCCAAGCAGGCGCGGAAGCATGCAAGAAGGCGCTGAAGAGTCCAAGCAGGCGCGGAAGCATGCAAGAAGGCGCAGAAGAGTCCAAACAGGCGCAGAAGTGTCCATGCAGGCGCGGAAGCGTCCAAGCAGGCGCGGAAACGTCCAAGCAGGCGCGGAAGCATGCAAGCAGGCGCGGAAGCATCCAAGCAGGCGCGGAAAAGTCCAAGTAGGCGCGGAAGCGTCCAAGCAGACGGGGACACGTCCAAGTAGGCGCGGAAGCATGCAAGAAGGTGCGGAAGCATCCAAGCAGGCGCGGTAGCGTCCAAGCAGGCGCGGAATCGTCCAAGCAGGCGCGGAAGCATGCAAGAAGGCGCAGAAGAGTCCAAACAGGCGCAGAAGTGTCCATGCAGGCGCGGTAGCGTCCAAGCAGGCGCGGAAACGTCCAAGCAGGCGCGGAAACGTCCAAGCCGGCGCGGTAGCGTCCAAGCAGGCGCGGAAGCATCCAAGAAGACGCAGAAGAGTCCAAGCAGGCGCGGAAGCGTCCAAGAAGGCGCGGAAGCGTCCAAGCAGGCGCGAGAACGTCCAAGTAGGGGCGGAAGCATGCAAGAAGGCGCAGAAGAGTCAAAGCAGGCGCGGAACCGTGCAAGCAGGCGCGGAAGCGTCCAAGCAGGCGCGGAAGCGTCCAAGCAGTCGCGGAAGCGTCCAAGCAGGCGCGGAAGCGTCCAAGCAGGCGCGGTAGCGTCCAAGCAGGCGCGGAAGCATGCAAGAAGGCGCAGAAGATTCCAAGTAGGCGCGGTAGCGTCCAAGCAGGCGCGGAAGCATGCAAGAAGGCGCTGAAGAGTCCAAGCAGGCGCGGAAGCGTCCAAGCAGGCGCGGAAGCGTCCAAGCAGGCGCGGAAGCGTCCAAGCAGTCGCGGAAGCGTCCAAGCAGGCGCGGAAGCGTCCAAGCAGGCGCGGAAGCGTCCAAACAGGCGCGGAAGCGTCCAAGCAGTCGCGGAAGCGTCCAATCAGGCGCGAAAGAGTCCAAGCAGGCGCGGAAGCGTCCAAGAAGGCGCGGTAGCATGCAAGAAGACGCAGAAGAGTCCAAGCAGGCGCGGAAGCGTCCAAGCAGGCGGGGAAGAATGCAAGCAGGCGCGGAAGCGTCCAAGCAGACGCGGAAGCGTCCAAGCAGGCGCGGTAGCGTCCAAGCAAGCGCGGAAGCGTCCACGAAGGCGCGGAAGCATGCAAGAAGACGCAGAAGAGTCCAAGCAGGCGCGGAAGCGTCCTAGCAGTCGCGGAAGCGTCCAAGCAGGCGCGGGAGCGTCCAAGCAGGCGCGGAAGCATGCAAGCAGGCGCGGAAGCGTCCAGGCAGGCGCGGAAGCGACCAAGCAGTCGCGGTAGCGTCCAACCAGGCGCGGAAGCGTCCAAGAAGTCGAGGAAGCGTCCAAACAGGCGCGGAAGCATGCAAGAAGACGCAGGAGAGTCCAAGCAGTCGCGGAAGCGTCCAAGCAGTCGCGGAAGCATGCAAGCAGGCGCGGAAGCGTCCAGGCAGGCGCGGAAGCGACCAAGCAGTCGAGGAAGCGTCCAAACAGGCGCGGAAGCATGCAAGAAGACGCAGAATAGTCCAAGCAGGCGCGGAAGCGTCCAAGCAGTCGCGGAAGCGTCCAAGCAGGCGCGGTAGCGTCCAAGCAGTCGCGGAAGAGTCCAAGCAGTCGCGGAAGCGTCCAAGCAGGCGCGGTAGTGTCCAAGCAGTCGCGGCAGCGTCCAAGCAGGCGCGGTAACGTCCAAGCAGTCGCGGAAGCGTCCAAGCAGGCGCGGAAGCGTCCAAGCAGGCGCGGTAGCGTCCAAGCAAGCGCGGAAGCGTCCAAGAAGGCGCGGAAGCATGCAAGAAGACGCAGAAGAGTCCAAGCAGGCGCGGAAGCGTCCAAGCAGTCGCGGAAGCGTCCAAGCAGGCGCGGAAGCATGCAAGAAGGCGCAGAAGAGTCCAAACAGGCGCAGAAGTGTCCATGCAGGCGCGGTAGCGTCCTAGCAGGCGCGGAAACGTCCAAGCAGGCGCGGAAACCTCCAAGCCGGCGCGGAAACGTCCAAGCAGACGCGGAAGCATGCAAGCAGGCGCGGAAGCATCCAAGCAGGCGCGGAAACGTCCAAGTAGGCGCGGAAGCGTCCAAGCAGACGCGGACACGTCCAAGTAGGCGCGGAAGCATGCAAGAAGGCGCAGAAGAGTCCATGCAGGCGCGGAAGCGTCCAAGCAGTCGCGGAAGCGTCCAAGCAGGCGCGGAAACGTCCAAGCAGGCGCGGAAGCATGCAAGCAGGCGCGGAAGCATCCAAGCAGGCGCGGAAAAGTCCAAGTAGGCGCGGAAGCGTCCAAGCAGACGGGGACACGTCCAAGTAGGCGCGGAAGCATGCAAGAAGGTGCGGAAGCATCCAAGCAGGCGCGGTAGCGTCCAAGCAGGCGCGGAATCGTCCAAGCAGGCGCGGAAGCATGCAAGAAGGCGCAGAAGAGTCCAAACAGGCGCAGAAGTGTCCATGCAGGCGCGGTAGCGTCCAAGCAGGCGCGGAAACGTCCAAGCAGGCGCGGAAACGTCCAAGCCGGCGCGGTAGCGTCCAAGCAGGCGCGGAAGCATCCAAGAAGACGCAGAAGAGTCCAAGCAGGCGCGGAAGCGTCCAAGAAGGCGCGGAAGCGTCCAAGCAGGCGCGAGAACGTCCAAGTAGGGGCGGAAGCATGCAAGAAGGCGCAGAAGAGTCAAAGCAGGCGCGGAACCGTGCAAGCAGGCGCGGAAGCGTCCAAGCAGGCGCGGAAGCGTCCAAGCAGTCGCGGAAGCGTCCAAGCAGGCGCGGAAGCGTCCAAGCAGGCGCGGTAGCGTCCAAGCAGGCGCGGAAGCATGCAAGAAGGCGCAGAAGATTCCAAGTAGGCGCGGTAGCGTCCAAGCAGGCGCGGAAGCATGCAAGAAGGCGCTGAAGAGTCCAAGCAGGCGCGGAAGCGTCCAAGCAGGCGCGGAAGCGTCCAAGCAGGCGCGGAAGCGTCCAAGCAGTCGCGGAAGCGTCCAAGCAGGCGCGGAAGCGTCCAAGCAGGCGCGGAAGCGTCCAAACAGGCGCGGAAGCGTCCAAGCAGTCGCGGAAGCGTCCAATCAGGCGCGAAAGAGTCCAAGCAGGCGCGGAAGCGTCCAAGAAGGCGCGGAAGCGCCCAAGCAGGCGCGGAAGCGTCCAAGCAGCCGCGGAAGAGTCCAAGCAGGCGCGGAAGAGTTCTAGCTGGCGCGGAAGCATCCATACAGGCGCGGAAGCGTCCAAGCAGTCGCGGAAGCGTCCAAGCAGGCGCGGAAGCGTCCAAGCAGGCGCGTAAGCGTCCAAGCAGGCTCCGAAGCGTCCAAGCAGCCGCGGAAGCGTCCAAGCAGGCGCGGTAGCGTCCAAGCAGGCGCGGAAGCGTCCAAGCAGGCGCAGAACCGTGCAAGCAGGCGCGGAAGCGTCCAAGCAGGTACGAAAGCGTGCACGAAGGCGCGGAATCGTCCAAGCAGGCGCGGAAGCGTCCATACAGGCGCGGAAGCGTCCAAGCAGGCGCGGTAGCGTCCAAGCAGGCGCGGAAGCGTCCAAGCAGGCGCAGAACCGTGCAAGCAGGCGCGGAAGCGTCCAAGCAGGCGCGGAAGAGTCCAAGCAGGCGCGGAAGAGTTCTAGCCGGCGCGGAAGCATCCATACAGGCGCGGAAGCGTCCAAGCAGTCGCGGAAGCGTCCAAGCAGGCGCGGAAGCGTCCAAGCAGGCGCGTAAGCGTCCAAGCAGGCTCCGAAGCGTCCAAGCAGGCGCGGAAGCGTCCAAGCAGGCGCGTAAGCGTCCAAGCAGGCTCCGAAGCGTCCAAGCAGGCGCGGAAGCGTCCAAGCAGGCGCGGTAGCGTCCAAGCAGGCGCGGAAGCATGCAAGAAGGCGCAGAAGATTCCAAGTAGGCGCGGTAGCGTCCAAGCAGGCGCGGAAGCGTCCAAGCAGGCGCGGAAACGTCCAAGAAGGCGCGGAAGCGTCCAAGCAGGCGCGAGAACGTCCAAGTAGGGGCGGAAGCATGCAAGAAGGCGCAGAAGAGTCAAAGCAGGCGCGGAACCGTGCAAGCAGGCGCGGAAGCGTCCAAGCAGGCGCGGAAGCGTCCAAGCAGTCGCGGAAGCGTCCAAGCAGGCGCGGAAGCGTCCAAGCAGGCGCGGTAGCGTCCAAGCAGGCGCGGAAGCATGCAAGAAGGCGCAGAAGATTCCAAGTAGGCGCGGTAGCGTCCAAGCAGGCGCGGAAGCATGCAAGAAGGCGCTGAAGAGTCCAAGCAGGCGCGGAAGCGTCCAAGCAGGCGCGGAAGCGTCCAAGCAGGCGCGGAAGCGTCCAAGCAGTCGCGGAAGCGTCCAAGCAGGCGCGGAAGCGTCCAAGCAGGCGCGGAAGCGTCCAAGCAGGCGCGTAAGCGTCCAAGCAGGCTCCGAAGCGTCCAAGCAGCCGCGGAAGCGTCCAAGCAGGCGCGGTAGCGTCCAAGCAGGCGCGGAAGAGTTCTAGCCGGCGCGGAAGCATCCATACAGGCGCGGAAGCGTCCAAGCAGTCGCGGAAGCGTCCAAGCAGGCGCGGAAGCATGCAAGCAGGCGCGGAAGCATGCAAGCAGGCGCGGAAGCGTCCAAGCAGGCGCGGTAGCGTCCAAGCAGGCTCGGAACCGTGCAAGCAGGCGCGGAAGCGTCCTAGCAGGCGCGGAAGCATGCAAGCAGGCGCGGAAGCATGCAAGAAGACGCGGAAGAGTCCAAGCAGGCGCGGAAGCGTCCGAGAAGGCGGGGAAGCATGCAAGCAGGCGCGGAAGCGTCCAAGCAGGCGAGGAAACGTCCAAGTAGGCGCAGAAACATGCAAGAAGGCGCGAAAGCGTCCAAGCAGGCGCGGAAGCGTCCAAGCAGGCGCGGAAGCATGCAAGAAGACGCAGAAGAGTCCAAACAGGCGCGGAAGCGTCCAAGCAGGCGCGGTAGCGTCCAAGCAGGCCCGGAAGTGTCCAAGCAGGCGCGGAAACGTCCAAGTAGGCGCGGAAGCATGCAAGAATGCGCAGAAGAGTCCAAGCAGGCGCGGAAGCGTCCAAGCAGTCGCGGAAGCGTCCAAGCAGGCGCGGTAGCGTCCAAGCAGGCGCGGAAGCGTCCAAGCAGGCGCGGAAGCGTCCAAGCAGGCGGGAAAGCATGCACGCAGGCGCGGAAGCGTCCAGGCAGGCGCGAGAACGTCCAAGTAGGGGCGGAAGCATGCAAGAAGGCGCAGAAGAGTCCAAGCAGGCGCGGAAGCGTCCAAGCATGCGCGGAAGCGTCCAAGCAGGCGCGGAAGCCTCCATATAGGCGCGAAAGCGTCCAAGCAGGCGCGGAAGCGTCCAAGCAGGCGCGGAAGCGACCAAGCAGTCGCGATAGCGTCCAACCAGGCGCGGAAGCGTCCAAGCAGGCGCAGAACCGTGCAAGCAGGCGCGGAAGCGTCCAAGCAGGTACGAAAGCGTGCACGAAGGCGCGGAATCGTCCAAGCAGGCGCGGAAGCGTCCATACAGGCGCGGAAGCGTCCAAGCAGGCGCGGTAGCGTCCAAGCAGGCGCGGAAGCGTCCAAGCAGGCGCAGAACCGTGCAAGCAGGCGCGGAAGCGTCCAAGCAGGCGCGGAAGAGTCCAAGCAGGCGCGGAAGAGTTCTAGCCGGCGCGGAAGCATCCATACAGGCGCGGAAGCGTCCAAGCAGTCGCGGAAGCGTCCAAGCAGGCGCGGAAGCGTCCAAGCAGGCGCGTAAGCGTCCAAGCAGGCTCCGAAGCGTCCAAGCAGGCGCGGAAGCGTCCAAGCAGGCGCGTAAGCGTCCAAGCAGGCTCCGAAGCGTCCAAGCAGGCGCGGAAGCGTCCAAGCAGGCGCGGTAGCGTCCAAGCAGGCGCGGAAGCATGCAAGAAGGCGCAGAAGATTCCAAGTAGGCGCGGTAGCGTCCAAGCAGGCGCGGAAGCGTCCAAGCAGGCGCGGAAACGTCCAAGAAGGCGCGGAAGCGTCCAAGCAGGCGCGAGAACGTCCAAGTAGGGGCGGAAGCATGCAAGAAGGCGCAGAAGAGTCAAAGCAGGCGCGGAACCGTGCAAGCAGGCGCGGAAGCGTCCAAGCAGGCGCGGAAGCGTCCAAGCAGTCGCGGAAGCGTCCAAGCAGGCGCGGAAGCGTCCAAGCAGGCGCGGTAGCGTCCAAGCAGGCGCGGAAGCATGCAAGAAGGCGCAGAAGATTCCAAGTAGGCGCGGTAGCGTCCAAGCAGGCGCGGAAGCATGCAAGAAGGCGCTGAAGAGTCCAAGCAGGCGCGGAAGCGTCCAAGCAGGCGCGGAAGCGTCCAAGCAGGCGCGGAAGCGTCCAAGCAGTCGCGGAAGCGTCCAAGCAGGCGCGGAAGCGTCCAAGCAGGCGCGGAAGCGTCCAAGCAGGCGCGTAAGCGTCCAAGCAGGCTCCGAAGCGTCCAAGCAGCCGCGGAAGCGTCCAAGCAGGCGCGGTAGCGTCCAAGCAGGCGCGGAAGAGTTCTAGCCGGCGCGGAAGCATCCATACAGGCGCGGAAGCGTCCAAGCAGTCGCGGAAGCGTCCAAGCAGGCGCGGAAGCATGCAAGCAGGCGCGGAAGCATGCAAGCAGGCGCGGAAGCGTCCAAGCAGGCGCGGTAGCGTCCAAGCAGGCTCGGAACCGTGCAAGCAGGCGCGGAAGCGTCCTAGCAGGCGCGGAAGCATGCAAGCAGGCGCGGAAGCATGCAAGAAGACGCGGAAGAGTCCAAGCAGGCGCGGAAGCGTCCGAGAAGGCGGGGAAGCATGCAAGCAGGCGCGGAAGCGTCCAAGCAGGCGAGGAAACGTCCAAGTAGGCGCAGAAACATGCAAGAAGGCGCGAAAGCGTCCAAGCAGGCGCGGAAGCGTCCAAGCAGGCGCGGAAGCATGCAAGAAGACGCAGAAGAGTCCAAACAGGCGCGGAAGCGTCCAAGCAGGCGCGGTAGCGTCCAAGCAGGCCCGGAAGTGTCCAAGCAGGCGCGGAAACGTCCAAGTAGGCGCGGAAGCATGCAAGAATGCGCAGAAGAGTCCAAGCAGGCGCGGAAGCGTCCAAGCAGTCGCGGAAGCGTCCAAGCAGGCGCGGTAGCGTCCAAGCAGGCGCGGAAGCGTCCAAGCAGGCGCGGAAGCGTCCAAGCAGGCGGGAAAGCATGCACGCAGGCGCGGAAGCGTCCAGGCAGGCGCGAGAACGTCCAAGTAGGGGCGGAAGCATGCAAGAAGGCGCAGAAGAGTCCAAGCAGCCGCGGAAGCGTCCAAGCATGCGCGGAAGCGTCCAAGCAGGCGCGGAAGCCTCCATATAGGCGCGAAAGCGTCCAAGCAGGCGCGGAAGCGTCCAAGCAGGCGCGGAAGCGACCAAGCAGTCGCGATAGCGTCCAACCAGGCGCGGAAGCGTCCAAGCAGTCGCGGAAACGTCCAAGCAGGCGCGGAAGCATGCAAGAAGACGCAGAAGAGTCCAAGCAGGCGCGGAAGCGTCCAAGCAGGCGCGGTAGCGTCCAAGCAGTCGCGGAAGCGTCCAAGCAGGCGCGGAAGCGTCCAAGCAGGCGGGGAAGCATGCAAGCATGCGCGGAAGCATGCAAGAAGACGCAGAAGAGTCCAAGCAGGCGCGGAAGCGTCCAAGCAGTCGCGGAAGCGTCCAAGCAGGCGCGGTAGTGTCCAAGCAGTCGCGGAAGCGTCCAAGCAGGCGCGGTAGCGTCCAAGCAGGCGCGGAAACGTTCAAGCAGGCGCGGAAGCATGCAAGAAGACGCAGAAGAGTCCAAGCAGGCGCGGAAGCGTCCAAGCAAGCGCGGAAGCGTCCACGAAGGCGCGGAAGCATGCAAGAAGACGCAGAAGAGTCCAAGCAGGCGCGGAAGCGTCCTAGCAGTCGCGGAAGCGTCCAAGCAGGCGCGGGAGCGTCCAAGCAGGCGCGGAAGCATGCAAGCAGGCGCGGAAGCGTCCAGGCAGGCGCGGAAGCGACCAAGCAGTCGCGGTAGCGTCCAACCAGGCGCGGAAGCGTCCAAGAAGTCGAGGAAGCGTCCAAACAGGCGCGGAAGCATGCAAGAAGACGCAGGAGAGTCCAAGCAGTCGCGGAAGCGTCCAAGCAGTCGCGGAAGCATGCAAGCAGGCGCGGAAGCGTCCAGGCAGGCGCGGAAGCGACCAAGCAGTCGCGGTAGCGTCCAACCAGGCGCGGAAGCGTCCAAGAAGTCGAGGAAGCGTCCAAACAGGCGCGGAAGCATGCAAGAAGACGCAGAATAGTCCAAGCAGGCGCGGAAGCGTCCAAGCAGTCGCGGAAGCGTCCAAGCAGGCGCGGTAGCGTCCAAGCAGTCGCGGAAGAGTCCAAGCAGTCGCGGAAGCGTCCAAGCAGGCGCGGTAGTGTCCAAGCAGTCGCGGCAGCGTCCAAGCAGGCGCGGTAACGTCCAAGCAGTCGCGGAAGCGTCCAAGCAGGCGCGGAAGCGTCCAAGCAGGCGCGGTAGCGTCCAAGCAAGCGCGGAAGCGTCCAAGAAGGCGCGGAAGCATGCAAGAAGACGCAGAAGAGTCCAAGCAGGCGCGGAAGCGTCCAAGCAGTCGCGGAAGCGTCCAAGCAGGCGCGGAAGCATGCAAGAAGGCGCAGAAGAGTCCAAACAGGCGCAGAAGTGTCCATGCAGGCGCGGTAGCGTCCAAGCAGGCGCGGAAACGTCCAAGCAGGCGCGGAAACGTCCAAGCCGGCGCGGAAACGTCCAAGCAGACGCGGAAGCATGCAAGCAGGCGCGGAAGCATCCAAGCAGGCGCGGAAACGTCCAAGTAGGCGCGGAAGCGTCCAAGCAGACGCGGACACGTCCAAGTAGGCGCGGAAGCATGCAAGAAGGCGCAGAAGGTTCCATGCAGGCGCGGAAGCGTCCAAGCAGTCGCGGAAGCGTCCAAGCAGGCGCGGAAACGTCCAAGCAGGCGCGGAAGCATGCAAGCAGGCGCGGAAGCATCCAAGCAGGCGCGGAAAAGTCCAAGTAGGCGCGGAAGCGTCCAAGCAGACGGGGACACGTCCAAGTAGGCGCGGAAGCATGCAAGAAGGTGCGGAAGCATCCAAGCAGGCGCGGTAGCGTCCAAGCAGGCGCGGAATCGTCCAAGCAGGCGCGGAAGCATGCAAGAAGGCGCAGAAGAGTCCAAACAGGCGCAGAAGTGTCCATGCAGGCGCGGTAGCGTCCAAGCAGGCGCGGAAACGTCCAAGCAGGCGCGGAAACGTCCAAGCCGGCGCGGTAGCGTCCAAGCAGGCGCGGAAGCATCCAAGAAGACGCAGAAGAGTCCAAGCAGGCGCGGAAGCGTCCAAGAAGGCGCGGAAGCGTCCAAGCAGGCGCGAGAACGTCCAAGTAGGGGCGGAAGCATGCAAGAAGGCGCAGAAGAGTCAAAGCAGGCGCGGAACCGTGCAAGCAGGCGCGGAAGCGTCCAAGCAGGCGCGGAAGCGTCCAAGCAGTCGCGGAAGCGTCCAAGCAGGCGCGGAAGCGTCCAAGCAGGCGCGGTAGCGTCCAAGCAGGCGCGGAAGCATGCAAGAAGGCGCAGAAGATTCCAAGTAGGCGCGGTAGCGTCCAAGCAGGCGCGGAAGCATGCAAGAAGGCGCTGAAGAGTCCAAGCAGGCGCGGAAGCATGCAAGAAGGCGCAGAAGAGTCCAAACAGGCGCAGAAGTGTCCATGCAGGCGCGGAAGCGTCCAAGCAGGCGCGGAAACGTCCAAGCAGGCGCGGAAGCATGCAAGCAGGCGCGGAAGCATCCAAGCAGGCGCGGAAAAGTCCAAGTAGGCGCGGAAGCGTCCAAGCAGACGGGGACACGTCCAAGTAGGCGCGGAAGCATGCAAGAAGGTGCGGAAGCATCCAAGCAGGCGCGGTAGCGTCCAAGCAGGCGCGGAATCGTCCAAGCAGGCGCGGAAGCATGCAAGAAGGCGCAGAAGAGTCCAAACAGGCGCAGAAGTGTCCATGCAGGCGCGGTAGCGTCCAAGCAGGCGCGGAAACGTCCAAGCAGGCGCGGAAACGTCCAAGCCGGCGCGGTAGCGTCCAAGCAGGCGCGGAAGCATCCAAGAAGACGCAGAAGAGTCCAAGCAGGCGCGGAAGCGTCCAAGAAGGCGCGGAAGCGTCCAAGCAGGCGCGAGAACGTCCAAGTAGGGGCGGAAGCATGCAAGAAGGCGCAGAAGAGTCAAAGCAGGCGCGGAACCGTGCAAGCAGGCGCGGAAGCGTCCAAGCAGGCGCGGAAGCGTCCAAGCAGTCGCGGAAGCGTCCAAGCAGGCGCGGAAGCGTCCAAGCAGGCGCGGTAGCGTCCAAGCAGGCGCGGAAGCATGCAAGAAGGCGCAGAAGATTCCAAGTAGGCGCGGTAGCGTCCAAGCAGGCGCGGAAGCATGCAAGAAGGCGCTGAAGAGTCCAAGCAGGCGCGGAAGCGTCCAAGCAGGCGCGGAAGCGTCCAAGCAGGCGCGGAAGCGTCCAAGCAGTCGCGGAAGCGTCCAAGCAGGCGCGGAAGCGTCCAAGCAGGCGCGGAAGCGTCCAAACAGGCGCGGAAGCGTCCAAGCAGTCGCGGAAGCGTCCAATCAGGCGCGAAAGAGTCCAAGCAGGCGCGGAAGCGTCCAAGAAGGCGCGGTAGCATGCAAGAAGACGCAGAAGAGTCCAAGCAGGCGCGGAAGCGTCCAAGCAGGCGGGGAAGAATGCAAGCAGGCGCGGAAGCGTCCAAGCAGACGCGGAAGCGTCCAAGCAGGCGCGGTAGCGTCCAAGCAAGCGCGGAAGCGTCCACGAAGGCGCGGAAGCATGCAAGAAGACGCAGAAGAGTCCAAGCAGGCGCGGAAGCGTCCTAGCAGTCGCGGAAGCGTCCAAGCAGGCGCGGGAGCGTCCAAGCAGGCGCGGAAGCATGCAAGCAGGCGCGGAAGCGTCCAGGCAGGCGCGGAAGCGACCAAGCAGTCGCGGTAGCGTCCAACCAGGCGCGGAAGCGTCCAAGAAGTCGAGGAAGCGTCCAAACAGGCGCGGAAGCATGCAAGAAGACGCAGGAGAGTCCAAGCAGTCGCGGAAGCGTCCAAGCAGTCGCGGAAGCATGCAAGCAGGCGCGGAAGCGTCCAGGCAGGCGCGGAAGCGACCAAGCAGTCGAGGAAGCGTCCAAACAGGCGCGGAAGCATGCAAGAAGACGCAGAATAGTCCAAGCAGGCGCGGAAGCGTCCAAGCAGTCGCGGAAGCGTCCAAGCAGGCGCGGTAGCGTCCAAGCAGTCGCGGAAGAGTCCAAGCAGTCGCGGAAGCGTCCAAGCAGGCGCGGTAGTGTCCAAGCAGTCGCGGCAGCGTCCAAGCAGGCGCGGTAACGTCCAAGCAGTCGCGGAAGCGTCCAAGCAGGCGCGGAAGCGTCCAAGCAGGCGCGGTAGCGTCCAAGCAAGCGCGGAAGCGTCCAAGAAGGCGCGGAAGCATGCAAGAAGACGCAGAAGAGTCCAAGCAGGCGCGGAAGCGTCCAAGCAGTCGCGGAAGCGTCCAAGCAGGCGCGGAAGCATGCAAGAAGGCGCAGAAGAGTCCAAACAGGCGCAGAAGTGTCCATGCAGGCGCGGTAGCGTCCTAGCAGGCGCGGAAACGTCCAAGCAGGCGCGGAAACCTCCAAGCCGGCGCGGAAACGTCCAAGCAGACGCGGAAGCATGCAAGCAGGCGCGGAAGCATCCAAGCAGGCGCGGAAACGTCCAAGTAGGCGCGGAAGCGTCCAAGCAGACGCGGACACGTCCAAGTAGGCGCGGAAGCATGCAAGAAGGCGCAGAAGAGTCCATGCAGGCGCGGAAGCGTCCAAGCAGTCGCGGAAGCGTCCAAGCAGGCGCGGAAACGTCCAAGCAGGCGCGGAAGCATGCAAGCAGGCGCGGAAGCATCCAAGCAGGCGCGGAAAAGTCCAAGTAGGCGCGGAAGCGTCCAAGCAGACGGGGACACGTCCAAGTAGGCGCGGAAGCATGCAAGAAGGTGCGGAAGCATCCAAGCAGGCGCGGTAGCGTCCAAGCAGGCGCGGAATCGTCCAAGCAGGCGCGGAAGCATGCAAGAAGGCGCAGAAGAGTCCAAACAGGCGCAGAAGTGTCCATGCAGGCGCGGTAGCGTCCAAGCAGGCGCGGAAACGTCCAAGCAGGCGCGGAAACGTCCAAGCCGGCGCGGTAGCGTCCAAGCAGGCGCGGAAGCATCCAAGAAGACGCAGAAGAGTCCAAGCAGGCGCGGAAGCGTCCAAGAAGGCGCGGAAGCGTCCAAGCAGGCGCGAGAACGTCCAAGTAGGGGCGGAAGCATGCAAGAAGGCGCAGAAGAGTCAAAGCAGGCGCGGAACCGTGCAAGCAGGCGCGGAAGCGTCCAAGCAGGCGCGGAAGCGTCCAAGCAGTCGCGGAAGCGACCAAGCAGGCGCGGAAGCGTCCAAGCAGGCGCGGTAGCGTCCAAGCAGGCGCGGAAGCATGCAAGAAGGCGCAGAAGATTCCAAGTAGGCGCGGTAGCGTCCAAGCAGGCGCGGAAGCATGCAAGAAGGCGCTGAAGAGTCCAAGCAGGCGCGGAAGCGTCCAAGCAGGCGCGGAAGCGTCCAAGCAGGCGCGGAAGCGTCCAAGCAGTCGCGGAAGCGTCCAAGCAGGCGCGGAAGCGTCCAAGCAGGCGCGGAAGCGTCCAAACAGGCGCGGAAGCGTCCAAGCAGTCGCGGAAGCGTCCAATCAGGCGCGAAAGAGTCCAAGCAGGCGCGGAAGCGTCCAAGAAGGCGCGGAAGCGCCCAAGCAGGCGCGGAAGCGTCCAAGCAGCCGCGGAAGAGTCCAAGCAGGCGCGGAAGAGTTCTAGCTGGCGCGGAAGCATCCATACAGGCGCGGAAGCGTCCAAGCAGTCGCGGAAGCGTCCAAGCAGGCGCGGAAGCGTCCAAGCAGGCGCGTAAGCGTCCAAGCAGGCTCCGAAGCGTCCAAGCAGCCGCGGAAGCGTCCAAGCAGGCGCGGTAGCGTCCAAGCAGGCGCGGAAGCGTCCAAGCAGGCGCAGAACCGTGCAAGCAGGCGCGGAAGCGTCCAAGCAGGTACGAAAGCGTGCACGAAGGCGCGGAATCGTCCAAGCAGGCGCGGAAGCGTCCATACAGGCGCGGAAGCGTCCAAGCAGGCGCGGTAGCGTCCAAGCAGGCGCGGAAGCGTCCAAGCAGGCGCAGAACCGTGCAAGCAGGCGCGGAAGCGTCCAAGCAGGCGCGGAAGAGTCCAAGCAGGCGCGGAAGAGTTCTAGCCGGCGCGGAAGCATCCATACAGGCGCGGAAGCGTCCAAGCAGTCGCGGAAGCGTCCAAGCAGGCGCGGAAGCGTCCAAGCAGGCGCGTAAGCGTCCAAGCAGGCTCCGAAGCGTCCAAGCAGGCGCGGAAGCGTCCAAGCAGGCGCGTAAGCGTCCAAGCAGGCTCCGAAGCGTCCAAGCAGGCGCGGAAGCGTCCAAGCAGGCGCGGTAGCGTCCAAGCAGGCGCGGAAGCATGCAAGAAGGCGCAGAAGATTCCAAGTAGGCGCGGTAGCGTCCAAGCAGGCGCGGAAGCGTCCAAGCAGGCGCGGAAACGTCCAAGAAGGCGCGGAAGCGTCCAAGCAGGCGCGAGAACGTCCAAGTAGGGGCGGAAGCATGCAAGAAGGCGCAGAAGAGTCAAAGCAGGCGCGGAACCGTGCAAGCAGGCGCGGAAGCGTCCAAGCAGGCGCGGAAGCGTCCAAGCAGTCGCGGAAGCGTCCAAGCAGGCGCGGAAGCGTCCAAGCAGGCGCGGTAGCGTCCAAGCAGGCGCGGAAGCATGCAAGAAGGCGCAGAAGATTCCAAGTAGGCGCGGTAGCGTCCAAGCAGGCGCGGAAGCATGCAAGAAGGCGCTGAAGAGTCCAAGCAGGCGCGGAAGCGTCCAAGCAGGCGCGGAAGCGTCCAAGCAGGCGCGGAAGCGTCCAAGCAGTCGCGGAAGCGTCCAAGCAGGCGCGGAAGCGTCCAAGCAGGCGCGGAAGCGTCCAAGCAGGCGCGTAAGCGTCCAAGCAGGCTCCGAAGCGTCCAAGCAGCCGCGGAAGCGTCCAAGCAGGCGCGGTAGCGTCCAAGCAGGCGCGGAAGAGTTCTAGCCGGCGCGGAAGCATCCATACAGGCGCGGAAGCGTCCAAGCAGTCGCGGAAGCGTCCAAGCAGGCGCGGAAGCATGCAAGCAGGCGCGGAAGCATGCAAGCAGGCGCGGAAGCGTCCAAGCAGGCGCGGTAGCGTCCAAGCAGGCTCGGAACCGTGCAAGCAGGCGCGGAAGCGTCCTAGCAGGCGCGGAAGCATGCAAGCAGGCGCGGAAGCATGCAAGAAGACGCGGAAGAGTCCAAGCAGGCGCGGAAGCGTCCGAGAAGGCGGGGAAGCATGCAAGCAGGCGCGGAAGCGTCCAAGCAGGCGAGGAAACGTCCAAGTAGGCGCAGAAACATGCAAGAAGGCGCGAAAGCGTCCAAGCAGGCGCGGAAGCGTCCAAGCAGGCGCGGAAGCATGCAAGAAGACGCAGAAGAGTCCAAACAGGCGCGGAAGCGTCCAAGCAGGCGCGGTAGCGTCCAAGCAGGCCCGGAAGTGTCCAAGCAGGCGCGGAAACGTCCAAGTAGGCGCGGAAGCATGCAAGAATGCGCAGAAGAGTCCAAGCAGGCGCGGAAGCGTCCAAGCAGTCGCGGAAGCGTCCAAGCAGGCGCGGTAGCGTCCAAGCAGGCGCGGAAGCGTCCAAGCAGGCGCGGAAGCGTCCAAGCAGGCGGGAAAGCATGCACGCAGGCGCGGAAGCGTCCAGGCAGGCGCGAGAACGTCCAAGTAGGGGCGGAAGCATGCAAGAAGGCGCAGAAGAGTCCAAGCAGGCGCGGAAGCGTCCAAGCATGCGCGGAAGCGTCCAAGCAGGCGCGGAAGCCTCCATATAGGCGCGAAAGCGTCCAAGCAGGCGCGGAAGCGTCCAAGCAGGCGCGGAAACGTCCAAGTAGGCGCGGAAGCATGCAAGAAGGAGCAGAAGAGTCCAAGCAGGCGCGGAACCGTGCAAGAATGCGCGGAAGCGTCCAAGCATGCGCGGTAGCGTCCAAGCAGGCGCGGAAGAGTCCAAGCAGGCGCAGAAAAGTCCAAGCAGGCGCGGAAGCATGCAAGAAGACGTAGAAGAGTCCAAGCAGGCGCGGAAGCGTCCAAGCAGTCGCGGAAGCGTCCAAGCAGGCGCGGTAGCGTCCAAGCAGGCGCGGAAGCGTGCAAGCAGTCGCGAAAGCGTCCAAGCAGGCGTGGTAGCGACCAACCAGGCGCGGAAGCGTCCTAGCAGTCGCGGAAGCGTCCAAGCTGGCGCGGTAGCGTCCAAGCAGGCGCGAAAACGTCCAAGCAGGAGCGGAAGCATGCAAGAAGACGCAGAAGAGTCCAAGCAGGCGCGGAAACGTCCAAGTAGGCGCGGCAGCATGCAAGAAGGAGCAGAAGAGTCCAAGCAGGCGCGGAAGCGTCCAAGCAGTCGGGGAAGCGTCCTAGCAGTCGCGGAAGCGTCCAAGCAGGCGCGGTAGCGTCCAAGCAGGCGCGAAAACGTCCAAGCAGGAGCGGAAGCATGCAAGAAGACGCAGAAGAGTCCAAGCAGGCGCGGAAGCGTCCGAACAGGCGGGGAAGCATGCAAGCAGGCGCGGAAGCGTCCAAGCAGGCGCGGAAACGTCCAAGCAGGCGCGGCAGCATGCAAGAAGACGCGGAAGCGTCCAAGCAGGCGCGGAAGCTTGCAAGCAGGCGCGGAAGCGTGCAAGCAGGCGCGGAAGCGTCCAAGCATGCGTGGAAGAGTCCAAGCAGGCGCGGAAACGTCCAACTAGGCGCGGAAGCATCCAAGCAGTCGCGGAAGCGGCCAAGCTGGCGCGGAAGCGTCCAAGCAGTCGCGGAAGCGTCCAAGCAGGCGCGGTAGCGTCCAAGCAGGCGCGGAAGCATGCAAGAAGGCGCCGAAGCGTCCAAGCAGGCGCGGTAGCGTCCAAGCAGGCGCGGAAGCGTCCAAGCAGGCGCGGAAGCGTCCAACCAGCCGCTGAAGCGTCCAAGCTGGCGCCGTAGCGTCCAAGCAGGCGCGGAAACGTCCAAGTAGGCGCGGAAGCATCCAAGCAGTCGCGGAAGCGTCCAAGCAGGCGCGGAAGCGTCCAAGCAGGCGCGGAAGCGTCCAAGCAGGCGCGGAAGCGTACAAGCAGGCGCGGAAGCGTCCAAGCAGGCACGGAAGCGTGCAACCAGGCGCGGAAGCGTCCAAGCAGGCGCGGATCCGTGCAAGCAGGCGCGGAAGCGTCCAAGCAGGCGCGGAAGCGTCCAAGCAGGCGCGGAAGCGTCCAAGCAGGCGCGGAAGCGTTCAAGCAGGCGCGGTAGCGTCCAAGCAGGCGCGGAAACATGCAAGAAGGCGCAGAGGCGTCCAAGCAGGCGCGGAAGCGCCCAAGCAGTCGCGGAAGCGTCCAATAATGCGCGGAAGCGTCCAAGCAGGCGCGGTAGCGTCCAAGCAGGCGCGGAAGCGTCCAAGCAGGCGCGGAAGCGTCCAAGCAGTCGCGGAAGCGTCCAAGCAGTCGCGGAAGCGTCCAAGCAGGCGCGGTAGCATCCAAGCAGGCGCGGAAACGACCAAGTAGGCGCGGAAACGTCCAAGCAGGCGTGGAAGAGTACAAGCAGGTGCGGAAGCGTCCAAGCAGGCGCAGAACCGTGCAAGCATGCGCGGAAGCATGCAAGAAGACGCAGAAGAGTCCAAGCAGGCGCGGAAGCGTCCAAGCAGTCGCGGAAACGTCCAAGCAGGCGCGGTAGCGTCCAACCAGGCGCGGAAGCGTCCAAGCAGTCGCGGAAGCGTCCAAGCAGGCGCGGTAGCGTCCAAGCAGGCGCGGAAACGTCCAAGCAGGTGCGGAAGCATGCAAGAAGACGCAGAAGAGTCCAAGCAGGCGCGGAAGCGTCCAACCAGGCGCGGAAGCGTCCAAGCAGTCGCGGAAGAGTCCAAGCAGGCGCGGAAGCGTCCAAGCAGTCGCGAAGCGTCCAAACAGGCGCGGTAGCGTCCAAGCAGGCGCGGTAGCGTCCAAGCAGGCGCGGTAGCGTCCAAGCAGGCGGGGAAGCATGCAAGCAGGCGCGGTAGCGTCCAACCAGGCGCGGAAGCGTCCAACCAGGCGCGGAAGCGTCCAAACAGGCGCGGTAGCGTCCAAGCAGGCGCGGTAGCGTCCAAGCAGGCGCGGAAGCATGCAAGAAGACGCAGAAGAGTCCAAGCAGGCGCGGAAGCGTCCAAGCAGTCGCGGAAGCGTCCAAGCAGGCGCGGAAACGTCCAAGTTGGCGCGGCAGCATGCAAGAAGGCGCAGAAGAGTCCAAGCAGGCGCGGAAACGTCCAAGCAGGCGGGGAAGCATGCAAGCAGGCGCGGAAGCGTCCAAGCAGGCGCGGAAACGTCCAAGTAGGCGCGGCAGCATGCAAGAAGGCGCAGAAGAGTCCAAGCAGGCGAGGAAGCGTCCAAGCAGTCGCGGAAGCGTCCAAGCAGGCGGGGAAGCATGCACGCAGGCGCGGAAGCGTCCAAGCAGGCGCGGAAACGTCCAAGTAGGCGCGGCAGCATGCAAGAAGGCGCAGAAGAGTCCAAGCAGGCGCGGAAACGTCCAAGCAGGCGGGGAAGCATGCAAGCAGGCGCGGAAGCGTCCAAGCAGGCGCGGAAGCGTCCAAACAGGCGCGGTAGCGTCCAAGCAGGCGCGGTAGCGTCCAAGCAGGCGCGGAAGCATGCAAGAAGACGCAGAAGAGTCCAAGCAGGCGCGGAAGCGTCCAAGCAGTCGCGGAAGCGTCCAAGCAGGCGCGGAAACGTCCAAGTAGGCGCGGCAGCATGCAAGAAGGCGCAGAAGAGTCCAAGCAGGCGCGGAAACGTCCAAGCAGGCGGGGAAGCATGCAAGCAGGCGCGGAAGCGTCCAAGCAGGCGTGGAAGAGTCCAAGCACGCGCGGAAGCGTCCAAGCAGGCGCGGAAGCGTCCAAGCAGGCGCGGTAGCGTCCAAGCAGGCGCGGAAGCGTCCAAGCAGGCGCGGAAGCGTCCAAGCAGTCGCGGAAGCGTCCAAGCAGTCGCGGAAGCGTCCAAGCAGGCGCGGTAGCATCCAAGCAGGCGCGGAAACGACCAAGTAGGCGCGGAAACGTCCAAGCAGGCGTGGAAGAGTACAAGCAGGTGCGGAAGCGTCCAAGCAGGCGCAGAACCGTGCAAGCATGCGCGGAAGCATGCAAGAAGACGCAGAAGAGTCCAAGCAGGCGCGGAAGCGTCCAAGCAGTCGCGGAAGCGTCCAAGCAGTCGCGGAAGCGTCCAAGCAGGCGCGGTAGCATCCAAGCACGCGCGGAAGCGTCCAAGCAGGCGCGGAAGCGTCCAAGCAGGCGCGGTATCGTCCAAGCAGGCGCGGAAGCGTCCAAGCAGGCGCGGAAGCGTCCAAGCAGTCGCGGAAGCGTCCAAGCAGTCGCGGAAGCGTCCAAGCAGGCGCGGTAGCATCCAAGCAGGCGCGGAAACGACCAAGTAGGCGCGGAAACGTCCAAGCAGGCGTGGAAGAGTACAAGCAGGTGCGGAAGCGTCCAAGCAGGCGCAGAACCGTGCAAGCATGCGCGGAAGCATGCAAGAAGACGCAGAAGAGTCCAAGCAGGCGCGGAAGCGTCCAAGCAGTCGCGGAAGCATGCAACCAGGCGCGGAAGCGTCCAAGCAGGCGCGGATCCGTGCAAGCAGGCGCGGAAGCGTCCAAGCAGGCGCGGAAGCGTCCAAGCAGGCGCGGAAGCGTCCAAGCAGGCGCGGAAGCGTCCAATCAGGCGCGGAAGCATGCAACCAGGCGCGGAAGCGTCCAAGCAGGCGCGGATCCGTGCAAGCAGGCGCGGAAGCGTCCAAGCAGGCGCGGAAGCGTCCAAGCAGGCGCGGAAGCGTCCAAGCAGGCGCGGAAGCGTCCAAGCAGGCGCGGTAGCGTCCAAGCAGGCGCGGAAGCGTCCAAGCAGGCGCGGAAGCGTCCAAGCAGTCGCGGAAGCGTCCAAGCAGTCGCGGAAGCGTCCAAGCAGGCGCGGTAGCATCCAAGCAGGCGCGGAAACGACCAAGTAGGCGCGGAAACGTCCAAGCAGGCGTGGAAGAGTACAAGCAGGTGCGGAAGCGTCCAAGCAGGCGCAGAACCGTGCAAGCATGCGCGGAAGCATGCAAGAAGACGCAGAAGAGTCCAAGCAGGCGCGGAAGCGTCCAAGCAGTCGCGGAAGCATGCATACAGGCGCGGAAGCGTCCAAGCAGGCGCGGATCCGTGCAAGCAGGCGCGGAAGCGTCCAAGCAGGCGCGGAAGCGTCCAAGCAGGCGCGGAAGCGTCCAAGCAGGCGCGGAAGCGTTCAAGCAGGCGCGGTAGCGTCCAAGCAGGAGCGGAAGCATGCAAGAAGGCGCCGAAGCGTCCAAGCGGGCGCGGAAGCGTCCAAGCAGGCGCGGCAGCGTCTAAGCAGGCGCGGTAGCGTCCAAGCAGGCGCGGAAGCATGCAAGAAGGCGCCGAAGCGTCCAAGCGGGCGCGGAAGCGTCCAAGCAGGCGCGGAAGCGTCCAACCAGCCGCTGAAGCGTCCAAGCTGGCGCCGTAGCGTCCAAGCAGGCGCGGAAACGTCCAAGTAGGCGCGGAAGCATCCAAGCAGTCGCGGAAGCGTCCAAGCAGGCGCGGAAGCGTCCAAGCAGGCGCGGAAGCGTCCAAGCAGGCGCGGAAGCGTCCAAGCAGGCGCGGAAGCGTCCAAGCAGGCACGGAAGCGTGCAACCAGGCGCGGAAGCGTCCAAGCAGGCGCGGATCCGTGCAAGCAGGCGCGGAAGCGTCCAAGCAGGCGCGGAAGCGTCCAAGCAGGCGCGGAAGCGTCCAAGCAGGCGCGGAAGCGTTCAAGCAGGCGCGGTAGCGTCCAAGCAGGCGCGGAAACATGCAAGAAGGCGCAGAGGCGTCCAAGCAGGCGCGGAAGCGCCCAAGCAGTCGCGGAAGCGTCCAATAATGCGCGGAAGCGTCCAAGCAGGCGCGGTAGCGTCCAAGCAGGCGCGGAAGCGTCCAAGCAGGCGCGGAAGCGTCCAAGCAGTCGCGGAAGCGTACAAGCAGTCGCGGAAGCGTCCAAGCAGGCGCGGTAGCATCCAAGCAGGCGCGGAAACGACCAAGTAGGCGCGGAAACGTCCAAGCAGGCGTGGAAGAGTACAAGCAGGTGCGGAAGCGTCCAAGCAGGCGCAGAACCGTGCAAGCATGCGCGGAAGCATGCAAGAAGACGCAGAAGAGTCCAAGCAGGCGCGGAAGCGTCCAAGCAGGCGCGGTAGCGTCCAAGCAGGCGGGGAAGCATGCAAGCAGGCGCGGTAGCGTCCAACCAGGCGCGGAAGCGTCCAAGCAGTCGCGGAAGCGTCCAAACAGGCGCGGTAGCGTCCAAGCAGGCGCGGTAGCGTCCAAGCAGGCGCGGAAGCATGCAAGAAGACGCAGAAGAGTCCAAGCAGGCGCGGAAGCGTCCAAGCAGGCGTGGAAGCATGCAAGCAGGCGCGGAAGCGTCCAAGCAGGCGTGGAAGAGTTCAAGCACGCGCGGAAGCGTCCAAGCAGGCGCGGAAGCGTCCAAGCAGGCGCGGTAGCGTCCAAGCAGGCGCGGAAGCGTCCAAGCAGGCGCGGAAGCGTCCAAGCAGGCGCGGTAGCATCCAAGCAGGCGCGGAAACGACCAAGTAGGCGCGGAAACGTCCAAGCAGGCGTGGAAGAGTACAAGCAGGTGCGGAAGCGTCCAAGCAGGCGCAGAACCGTGCAAGCATGCGCGGAAGCATGCAAGAAGACGCAGAAGAGTCCAAGCAGGCGCGGAAGCGTCCAAGCAGTCGCGGAAGCGTCCAAGCAGGCGCGGAAACGTCCAAGTAGGCGCGGCAGCATGCAAGAAGGCGCAGAAGAGTCCAAGCAGGCGCGGAAACGTCCAAGTAGGCGCGGCAGCATGCAAGAAGGCGCAGAAGAGTCCAAGCAGGCGCGGAAGCGTCCTAGCAGTCGCGGAAGAGTCCAAGCAGGCGCGGAAGCGTCCAAGCAGGCGCGGAAACGTCCAAGTAGGCGCGGCAGCATGCAAGAAGGCGCAGAAGAGTCCAAGCAGGCGAGGAAGCGTCCAAGCAGTCGCGGAAGCGTCCAAGCAGGCGCGGAAACGTCCAAGCAGGCGGGGAAGCATGCAAGCAGGCGCGGAAGCGTCCAAGCAGGCGCGGAAACGTCCAAGTAGGCGGGGAAGCATGCAAGCAGGCGCGGTAGCGTCCAACCAGGCGCGGAAGCGTCCAAGCAGTCGCGGAAGCGTCCAAACAGGCGCGGTAGCGTCCAAGCAGGCGCGGTAGCGTCCAAGCAGGCGCGGAAGCATGCAAGAAGAGTCCAAGCAGGCGCGGAAGCGTCCAAGCAGGCGTGGAAGCATGCAAGCAGGCGCGGAAGCGTCCAAGCAGGCGTGGAAGAGTCCAAGCACGCGCGGAAGCGTCCAAGCAGGCGCGGAAGCGTCCAAGCAGGCGCGGTAGCGTCCAAGCAGGCGCGGAAGCGTCCAAGCAGGCGCGGAAGCGTCCAAGCAGGCGCGGTAGCATCCAAGCAGGCGCGGAAACGACCAAGTAGGCGCGGAAACGTCCAAGCAGGCGTGGAAGAGTACAAGCAGGTGCGGAAGCGTCCAAGCAGGCGCAGAACCGTGCAAGCATGCGCGGAAGCATGCAAGAAGACGCAGAAGAGTCCAAGCAGGCGCGGAAGCGTCCAAGCAGTCGCGGAAGCGTCCAAGCAGGCGCGGAAACGTCCAAGTAGGCGCGGCAGCATGCAAGAAGGCGCAGAAGAGTCCAAGCAGGCGCGGAAACGTCCAAGCAGGCGGGGAAGCATGCAAGCAGGCGCGGAAGCGTCCAAGCAGGCGCGGAAACGTCCAAGTAGGCTCGGCAGCATGCAAGAAGGCGCAGAAGAGTCCAAGCAGGCGAAGAAGCGTCCAAGCAGTCGCGGAAGCGTCCAAGCAGGCGGGGAAGCATGCACGCAGGCGCGGAAGCGTCCAAGCAGTCGCGGAAACGTCCAAGCAGGCGCGGTAGCGTCCAACCAGGCGCGGAAGCGTCCAAGCAGTCGCGGAAGCGTCCAAGCAGGCGCGGTAGCGTCCAAGCAGGCGCGGAAACGTCCAAGCAGGTGCGGAAGCATGCAAGAAGACGCAGAAGAGTCCAAGCAGGCGCGGAAGCGTCCTAGCAGTCGCGGAAGAGTCCAAGCAGGCGCGGAAGCGTCCAAGCAGGCGTGGAAGAGTCGAAGCAGGCGCGGAAGCGTCCAAGCAGGCGGGGAAGCGTCCAAGCAGACGCGGAAGCGTCCAAGCAGGCGCGGAAGCGTGCAAGCAGGCGCGGAAGCGTCCAAGCAGGCGCGGAAGCGTCCAAGCAGGCGCGGAAGCGTGCAACCAGGAGCGGAAGCGTCCAAGCAGGCGCGGATCCGTGCAAGCAGGCGCAGAAGAGTCCAAGCAGGCGCGGAAGCGTCCAAGCAGTCGCGGAAGCGTCCAAGCAGGCGCGGAAACGTCCAAGCAGGCGGGGAAGCATGCACGCAGGCGCGGAAGCGTCCAAGCAGGCGCGGAAACGTCCAAGTAGGCGCGGCAGCATGCAAGAAGGCGCAGAAGAGTCCAAGCAGGCGCGGAAACGTCCAAGCAGGCGGGGAAGCATGCAAGCAGGCGCGGAAGCGTCCAAGCAGGCGCGGAAACGTCCAAGTAGGCGCGGCAGCATGCAAGAAGGCGCAGAAGAGTCCAAGCAGGCGAGGAAGCGTCCAAGCAGTCGCGGAAGCGTCCAAGCAGGCGGGGAAGCATGCACGCAGGCGCGGAAGCGTCCAAGCAGGCGCGGAAACGTCCAAGTAGGCGCGGCAGCATGCAAGAAGGCGCAGAAGAGTCCAAGCAGGCGCGGAAACGTCCAAGCAGGCGGGGAAGCATGCAAGCAGGCGCGGAAGCGTCCAAGCAGGCGCGGAAACGTCCAAGTAGGCGCGGCAGCATGCAAGAAGGCGCAGAAGAGTCCAAGCAGGCGCGGAAGCGTCCAAGCAGTCGCGGAAACGTCCAAGCAGGCGCGGTAGCGTCCAACCAGGCGCGGAAGCGTCCAAGCAGTCGCGGAAGCGTCCAAGCAGGCGCGGTAGCGTCCAAGCAGGCGCGGAAGCATCCTATCAGGCGCGGAAGCATCCAAGCAGACGCGGAATCGTCCAAGCAGGCGCGGAAGCGTCCAAGCAGGCGCGGAAGCGTCCAAGCTGGCGCGGAAGCGTCCAAGCAGGCGCGGAAGCGTCCAAGCAGGCGCGGAAGCTTCCAAGCCGGCGCGGAAGCGTCGAAGCAGGCGCGGAAGCGTCCTAGAAGGCGCGGAAGCATCCAAGCAGACGCGGAAGCGTCCAAGCAGGCGCGGAAGCGTCCAAGCTGGCGCGGAAGCGTCCAAGCAGACGCGGAAGCGTCCAAGCAGGTGCGGAAGCGTCCAAGCAGACGCGGAAGCGTCCAAGCAGGCGCGGAAGAATCCAAGCAGGTGCGGAAGCGTCCAAGCAGGCGCGGAAGCGTCCTAGCAGGCGCGGAAGCGTCAAGCAGGCGCGGAATCGTCCAAGCAGGCGCGGAAGCGACCAAGCAGGCGCGGAAGCGTCCTATCAGGCGCGGAAGCATCCAAGCAGACGCGGAATCGTCCAAGCAGGCGCGGAAGCGTCCAAGCAGGCGCGGAAGCGTCCTAGCAGGCGCGGAAGCATCCAAGCAGACGCGGAAGCGTCCAAGCAGGCGCGGAAGCGTCCTAGCAGGTGTGGAAGCGTCCAAGCAGACGCGGAAGCGTCCAAGCAGGCGCGGAAGAATCCAAGCAGGTGCGGAAGCGTCCAAGCAGGCGCGGAAGAATCCAAGCAGGTGCGGAAGCGTCCAAGCAGGCGCGGAAGCGTCCAAGCAGACGCGGAAGCGTCCAAGCAGGTGCGGAAGCGTCCAAGCAGACGCGGAAGCGTCCAAGCAGGCGCGGAAGAATCCAAGCAGGTGCGGAAGCGTCCAAGCAGGCGCGGAAGAATCCAAGCAGGTGCGGAAGCGTCCAAGCAGGCGCGGAAGAATCCAAGCAGGTGCGGAAGCGTCCAAGCAGGCGCAGAAGCGTCCTAGCAGGCGCGGAAGCGTCAAGCAGGCGCGGAATCGTCGAAGCAGGCGCGGAAGCGTCGAAGCAGGCGCGGAAGCGTCCTAGCAGGCGCGGAAGCATCCAAGCAGACGCGGAAGCGTCCAAGCAGGCGCGGAAGCGTCCAAGCAGGCGCGGAAGAATCCAAGCAGGCGCGGAAGCGTCCTAGCAGGTGCGGAAGCGTCCAAGCAGACGCGGAAGCGTCCAAGCAGGCGCGGAAGAATCCAAGCAGGTGCGGAAGCGTCCAAGCAGGCGCGGAAGAATCCAAGCAGGTGCGGAAGCGTCCAAGCAGGCGCGGAAGCGTCCAAGCAGACGCGGAAGCGTCCAAGCAGGTGCGGAAGCGTCCAAGCAGACGCGGAAGCGTCCAAGCAGGCGCGGAAGAATCCAAGCAGGTGCGGAAGCGTCCAAGCAGGCGCGGAAGAATCCAAGCAGGTGCGGAAGCGTCCAAGCAGGCGCGGAAGAATCCAAGCAGGTGCGGAAGCGTCCAAGCAGGCGCAGAAGCGTCCTAGCAGGCGCGGAAGCGTCAAGCAGGCGCGGAATCGTCGAAGCAGGCGCGGAAGCGTCGAAGCAGGCGCGGAAGCGTCCTAGCAGGCGCGGAAGCATCCAAGCAGACGCGGAAGCGTCCAAGCAGGCGCGGAAGCGTCCAAGCAGGCGCGGAAGAATCCAAGCAGGTGCGGAAGCGTCCAAGCAGGCGCGGAAGCGTCCTAGCAGGCGCGGAAGCGTCAAGCAGGCGCGGAAGAATCCAAGCAGGTGCGGAAGCGTCCAAGCAGGCGCAGAAGCGTCCTAGCAGGCGCGGAAGCGTCAAGCAGGCGCGGAATCGTCCAAGCAGGCGCGGAAGAATCCAAGCAGGTGCGGAAGCGTCCAAGCAGGCGCGGAAGAATCCAAGCAGGTGCGGAAGCGTCCAAGCAGGCGCAGAAGCGTCCTAGCAGGCGCGGAAGCGTCAAGCAGGCGCGGAATCGTCCAAGCAGGCGCGGAAGCGTCGAAGCAGGCGCGGAAGCGTCCTAGCAGGCGCGGAAGCATCCAAGCAGGCGCGGAAGCGTCCAAGCTGGCGCGGAAGCGTCCAAGCAGGCGCGGAAGCGTCCAAGCAGGCGCGGAAGCTTCCAAGCCGGCGCGGAAGCGTCGAAGCAGGCGCGGAAGCGTCCTAGAAGGCGCGGAAGCATCCAAGCAGACGCGGAAGCGTCCAAGCAGGCGCGGAAGCGTCCAAGCTGGCGCGGAAGCGTCCAAGCAGACGCGGAAGCGTCCAAGCAGGTGCGGAAGCGTCCAAGCAGACGCGGAAGCGTCCAAGCAGGCGCGGAAGAATCCAAGCAGCTGCGGAAGCGTCCAAGCAGGCGCGGAAGAATCCAAGCAGGTGCGGAAGCGTCCAAGCAGGCGCGGAAGAATCCAAGCAGGTGCGGAAGCGTCCAAGCAGACGCGGAAGCGTCCAAGCAGGCGCGGAAGAATCCAAGCAGCTGCGGAAGCGTCCAAGCAGGCGCGGAAGAATCCAAGCAGGTGCGGAAGCGTCCAAGCAGGCGCGGAAGAATCCAAGCAGGTGCGGAAGCGTCCAAGCAGGCGCGGAAGAATCCAAGCAGGTGCGGAAGCGTCCAAGCAGGCGCAGAAGCTTCCTAGCAGGCGCGGAAGCGTCAAGCAGGCGCGGAATCGTCCAAGCAGGCGCGGAAGCGTCGAAGCAGGCGCGGAAGCGTCCTAGCAGGCGCGGAAGCATCCAAGCAGACGCGGAAGCGTCCAAGCAGGCGCGGAAGCGTCCAAGCTGGCGCGGAAGCGTCCAAGCAGGCGCGGAAGCATCCAAGCAGACGCGGAATCGTCCAAGTAGGCGCGGAAGCGTCCAAGCAGGCGCGGTAGAATCCAAGCAGGTGCGGAAGCGTCCAAGCAGGCGCGGAAGAATCCAAGCAGGTGCGGAATCGTCCAAGCAGGCGCGGAATCGTCCAAGCAGGCGCGGAATCGTCCAAGCAGGCGCGGAAGCGACCAAGCAGGCGCGGAAGCGTCCATGCAGGTGCGGAAGCGTCCAAGCAGGCGCGGCTGCGTCCAAGCAGGCGCGGAAACGTCCAAGTAGGCGCGGAAGCGTCCAAGCAGGCGCGGAAGCATCCAAGCAGACGCGGAATCGTCCAAGTAGGCGCGGAAGCGTCCAAGCAGGCGCGGAAGCGTCCTAGCAGGCGCGGAAGCGTCCTAGCAGGCGCGGAAGCGTCAAGCAGGCGCGGAATCGTCCAAGCTGGCGCGGAATCGTCCAAGCAGGCGCGGAAGCGTCCAAGTAGGCGCGGAAGAATCCAAGCAGCTGCGGAAGCGTCCAAGCAGGCGCGGAAGCGTCCTAGCAGGCGCGGAAGCGTCCAAGTAGGCGCGGAAGAATCCAAGCAGCTGCGGAAGCGTCCAAGCAGGCGCGGAAGCGTCCTAGCAGGCGCGGAAGCGTCAAGCAGGCGCGGAATCGTCCAAGCAGGCGCGGAAGCGACCAAGCAGGCGCGGAAGCGTCCATGCAGGTGCGGAAGCGTCCAAGCAGGCGCGGCTGCGTCCAAGCAGGCGCGGAAACGTCCAAGTAGGCGCGGAAGCATGTAAGAAGGAGCAGAAGAGTCCAAGCAGGCTCGGAAGCGTCCAAGCTGGCGCGGAAGCATCCATATAGGCGCGGAAGCGTCCAAGCAGGCGCGGAACCGTGCAAGCAGGCGCGGAAGCGTCCAAGCATGCGCGGAAACGTCCAAGTAGGCGCGGAAGCATGCAAGAAGGAGCAGAAGAGTCCAAGCAGGCGCGGAAGCGTCCAAGCAGGCGCGAAAGCGTCAAAGCAGGCGCGGAAGCGTCCAAGCAGGCGCGGAAGCGTCCAAGTAGGCGCGGAAGAATCCAAGCAGCTGCGGAAGCGTCCAAGCAGGCGCGGAAGAATCCAAGCAGGTGCGGAAGCGTCCAAGCAGGCGCGGAAGAATCCAAGCAGGTGCGGAAGCGTCCAAGCAGGCGCGGAAGAATCCAAGCAGGTGCGGAAGCGTCCAAGCAGGCGCAGAAGCGTCCTAGCAGGCGCGGAAGCGTCAAGCAGGCGCGGAATCGTCCAAGCAGGCGCGGAAGAGTCGAAGCAGGCGCGGAAGCGTCCTAGCAGGCGCGGAAGCATCCAAGCAGACGCGGAAGCGTCCAAGCAGGCGCGGAAGCGTCCAAGCTGGCGCGGAAGCGTCCAAGCAGGCGCGGAAGCATCCAAGCAGACGCGGAATCGTCCAAGTAGGCGCGGAAGCGTCCAAGCAGGCGCGGTAGAATCCAAGCAGGTGCGGAAGCGTCCAAGCAGGCGCGGAAGAATCCAAGCAGGTGCGGAAGCGTCCAAGCAGGCGCGGAAGCGTCCTAGCAGGCGCGGAAGCGTCAAGCAGGCGCGGAATCGTCCAAGCAGGCGCGGAAGCGACCAAGCAGGCGCGGAAGCGTCCTAGCAGGCGCGGAAGCATCCAAGCAGACGCGGGATCGTCCAAGCAGGCGCGGAAGCGTCCAAGCAGGCGCGGAAGCGTCCAAGCAGGCGCGGAAGCGTCCAAGCAGGCACGGAAGCGTGCAACCAGGCGCGGAAGCGTCCAAGCAGGCGCGGAAGCGTCCAAGCAGGCGCGGAAGCGCCCAAGCAGTCGCGGAAGCGTGCAAGCAGGCGCGGAAGCGTCCGAGCAGGCGCGGAAGCGTCCAAGCAGGCGCGGAAGCGTCCAAGCAGGCGCGGAACCGTGCAAGCAGGCGCGGAAGCGTCCAAGCATGCGCGGAAGAGTCCAAGCAGGCGCGAGAACGTCCAAGTAGGGGCGGAAGCATGCAAGAAGGCGCGGAAGCGTCCAGGCAGACGCGAGACCGTCCAAGTAGGGGCGGAAGCATGCAAGAAGGCGCAGAAGAGTCCAAGCAGGCGCGGAAGCGTCCAAGCAGGCGCGGAAGCGTCCAAGCAGGCGCGGAAGCATCCATATAGGCGCGGAAGCGTCCAAGCAGGCGCGGAACCGTGCAAGCAGGCGCGGAAGCGTCCAAGCATGCGCGGAAGAGTCCAAGCAGGCGCGAGAACGTCCAAGTAGGGGCGGAAGCATGCAAGAAGGCGCGGAAACGTCCAGGCTGGCACGAGGACGTCCAAGTAGGGGCGGAAGCATGCAAGAAGGCGCAGAAGAGTCCAAGCAGGCGCGGAAGCGACCAAGCAGTCGCGGAAGCGTCCTAGCAGGCGCGGAAGCGTCCAAGCAAGCGGGGAAGCATGCAAGCAGGCGCGGAAGCGTCCAAGCAGACGCGGAATCGTCCAAGCAGACGCGGAATCGTCCAAGCAGGAGCGGAATCGTCCAAGCAGGCGCGGAATCGTCCAAGCAGGCGCGGAAGCGACCAAGCTGGCGCGGAAGCGTCCAAGCAGTCGCGGAAGCGTCCAAGCTGGCGCGGAAGCGTCCAAGCAGGCGCGGAAGCGTCCAAGCAGGCGCGGAAGCATCCAAGAAGACGCGGAATCATCCAAGCAGGCGCGGAAGCGTCCAAGCAGTCGCGGAAGCGTCCAAGCTAGCGCGGAAGCGTCCAAGCAGGCGCGGAAGCGTCCAAGCAGGCGCGGAAGCTTCCAAGCCGGCGCGGAAGCGTCCAAGCAGGCGCGGAAGAATCCAAGCAGGTGCGGAAGCGTCCAAGCAGGCGCGGAAGCGTCCTAGCAGGCGCGGAAGCGTCAAGCAGGCGCGGAATCGTCCAAGCAGGCGCGGAAGCGTCCAAGCAGGCGCGGAAGCGGCCTAGCAGGCGCGGAAGCATCCAAGCAGACGCGGAATCATCCAAGCAGGCGCGGAAGCGTCCTAGCAGGCGCGGAAGCGTCCAAGCAGGCGCGGAAGCATCCAAGCAGGCGCGGAATCGTCCAAGCAGGCGCGGAAGCGTCCAAGCTGGCGCGGAAGCGTCCAAGCAGGCGCGGAAGAGTCCAAGCAGACGCGGAATCGTCCAAGCAGGCGCGGAAGCGTCCAAGAAGGCGCGAAAGAATCCAAGCAGGTGCGGAAGCGTCCAAGCAGGCGCGGAAGCGTTCTAGCAGGCGCGGAAGCGTCCAAGCAGGCGCGGAAGCGTCCAAGCAGACGCGGAATCGTCCAAGCAGGCGTGGAAGCGTCCTAGCAGGCGCGGAAGCATCCAAGCAGAAGCGGAAGCGTCCAAGCAGGCGCGGAATCGTCCAAGCAAGCGCGGAAGAGTCCAAGCAGACGCGGAATCGTCCAAGCAGGCGCGGAAGCGTCCAAGAAGGCGCGAAAGAATCCAAGCAGGTGCGGAAGCGTCCAAGCAGGCGCGGAAGCATCCAAGCAGACGCGGAAGCGTCCAAGCAGGCGCGGAAGCGTCCAAGCTGGCGCGGAAGCGTCCAAGCAGACGCGGAAGCGTCCAAGCAGGTGCGGAAGCGTCCAAGCAGACGCGGTAGAATCCAAGCAGGTGCGGAAGCGTCCAAGCAGGCGCGGAAGAATCCAAGCAGGTGCGGAAGCGTCCAAGCAGGCGCGGAAGCGTCCTAGCAGGCGCGGAAGCGTCAAGCAGGCGCGGAATCGTCCAAGCAGGCGCGGAAGCGACCAAGCAGGCGCGGAAGCGTCCTAGCAGGCGCGGAAGCATCCAAGCAGACGCGGGATCGTCCAAGCAGGCGCGGAAGCGTCCAAGCAGGCGCGGAAGCGTCCAAGCAGGCGCGGAAGCGTCCAAGCAGGCACGGAAGCGTGCAACCAGGCGCGGAAGCGTCCAAGCAGGCGCGGAAGCGTCCAAGCAGGCGCGGAAGCGCCCAAGCAGTCGCGGAAGCGTGCAAGCAGGCGCGGAAGCGTCCGAGCAGGCGCGGAAGCGTCCAAGCAGGCGCGGAAGCGTCCAAGCAGGCGCGGAACCGTGCAAGCAGGCGCGGAAGCGTCCAAGCATGCGCGGAAGAGTCCAAGCAGGCGCGAGAACGTCCAAGTAGGGGCGGAAGCATGCAAGAAGGCGCGGAAGCGTCCAGGCAGACGCGAGACCGTCCAAGTAGGGGCGGAAGCATGCAAGAAGGCGCAGAAGAGTCCAAGCAGGCGCGGAAGCGTCCAAGCAGGCGCGGAAGCGTCCAAGCAGGCGCGGAAGCATCCATATAGGCGCGGAAGCGTCCAAGCAGGCGCGGAACCGTGCAAGCAGGCGCGGAAGCGTCCAAGCATGCGCGGAAGAGTCCAAGCAGGCGCGAGAACGTCCAAGTAGGGGCGGAAGCATGCAAGAAGGCGCGGAAACGTCCAGGCTGGCACGAGGACGTCCAAGTAGGGGCGGAAGCATGCAAGAAGGCGCAGAAGAGTCCAAGCAGGCGCGGAAGCGACCAAGCAGTCGCGGAAGCGTCCTAGCAGGCGCGGAAGCGTCCAAGCAAGCGGGGAAGCATGCAAGCAGGCGCGGAAGCGTCCAAGCAGACGCGGAATCGTCCAAGCAGACGCGGAATCGTCCAAGCAGGAGCGGAATCGTCCAAGCAGGCGCGGAATCGTCCAAGCAGGCGCGGAAGCGACCAAGCTGGCGCGGAAGCGTCCAAGCAGTCGCGGAAGCGTCCAAGCTGGCGCGGAAGCGTCCAAGCAGGCGCGGAAGCGTCCAAGCAGGCGCGGAAGCATCCAAGAAGACGCGGAATCATCCAAGCAGGCGCGGAAGCGTCCAAGCAGTCGCGGAAGCGTCCAAGCTGGCGCGGAAGCGTCCAAGCAGGCGCGGAAGCGTCCAAGCAGGCGCGGAAGCTTCCAAGCCGGCGCGGAAGCGTCCAAGCAGGCGCGGAAGAATCCAAGCAGGTGCGGAAGCGTCCAAGCAGGCGCGGAAGCGTCCTAGCAGGCGCGGAAGCGTCAAGCAGGCGCGGAATCGTCCAAGCAGGCGCGGAAGCGTCCAAGCAGGCGCGGAAGCGGCCTAGCAGGCGCGGAAGCATCCAAGCAGACGCGGAATCATCCAAGCAGGCGCGGAAGCGTCCTAGCAGGCGCGGAAGCGTCCAAGCAGGCGCGGAAGCATCCAAGCAGGCGCGGAATCGTCCAAGCAGGCGCGGAAGCGTCCAAGCTGGCGCGGAAGCGTCCAAGCAGGCGCGGAAGAGTCCAAGCAGACGCGGAATCGTCCAAGCAGGCGCGGAAGCGTCCAAGAAGGCGCGAAAGAATCCAAGCAGGTGCGGAAGCGTCCAAGCAGGCGCGGAAGCGTTCTAGCTGGCGCGGAAGCGTCCAAGCAGGCGCGGAAGCGTCCAAGCAGACGCGGAATCGTCCAAGCAGGCGTGGAAGCGTCCTAGCAGGCGCGGAAGCATCCAAGCAGAAGCGGAAGCGTCCAAGCAGGCGCGGAATCGTCCAAGCAAGCGCGGAAGAGTCCAAGCAGACGCGGAATCGTCCAAGCAGGCGCGGAAGCGTCCAAGAAGGCGCGAAAGAATCCAAGCAGGTGCGGAAGCGTCCAAGCAGGCGCGGAAGCATCCAAGCAGACGCGGAAGCGTCCAAGCAGGCGCGGAAGCGTCCAAGCTGGCGCGGAAGCGTCCAAGCAGACGCGGAAGCGTCCAAGCAGGTGCGGAAGCGTCCAAGCAGACGCGGAAGCGTCCAAGCAGGCGCGGAAGAATCCAAGCAGGTGCGGAAGCGTCCAAGCAGGCGCGGAAGAATCCAAGCAGGTGCGGAAGCGTCCAAGCAGGCGCGGAAGCGTCCTAGCAGGCGCGGAAGCGTCAAGCAGGCGCGGAAGCGTCCAAGCAGGCGCGGAAGCATCCATATAGGCGCGGAAGCGTCCAAGCAGGCGCGGAACCGTGCAAGCAGGCGCGGAAGCGTCCAAGCATGCGCGGAAACGTCCAAGTAGGCGCGGAAGCATGCAAGAAGGAGCAGAAGAGTCCAAGCAGGCGCGGAAGCGTCCAAGCAGGCGCGAAATCGTCAAAGCAGGCGCGGAAGCGTCCAAGCAGGCGCGGAAGCGTCCAAGTAGGCGCGGAAGAATCCAAGCAGCTGCGGAAGCGTCCAAGCAGGCGCGGAAGAATCCAAGCAGGTGCGGAAGCGTCCAAGCAGGCGCGGAAGAATCCAAGCAGGTGCGGAAGCGTCCAAGCAGGCGCGGAAGAATCCAAGCAGGTGCGGAAGCGTCCAAGCAGGCGCAGAAGCGTCCTAGCAGGCGCGGAAGCGTCAAGCACGCGCGGAATCGTCCAAGCAGGCGCGGAAGCGTCGAAGCAGGCGCGGAAGCGTCCTAGCAGGCGCGGAAGCATCCAAGCAGACGCGGAAGCGTCCAAGCAGGCGCGGAAGCGTCCAAGCAGGCGCGGAAGAATCCAAGCAGGTGCGGAAGCGTCCAAGCAGGCGCGGAAGCGTCCTAGCAGGCGCGGAAGCGTCAAGCAGGCGCGGAAGAATCCAAGCAGGTGCGGAAGCGTCCAAGCAGGCGCAGAAGCGTCCTAGCAGGCGCGGAAGCGTCAAGCAGGCGCGGAATCGTCCAAGCAGGCGCGGAAGAATCCAAGCAGGTGCGGAAGCGTCCAAGCAGGCGCGGAAGAATCCAAGCAGGTGCGGAAGCGTCCAAGCAGGCGCAGAAGCGTCCTAGCAGGCGCGGAAGCGTCCTAGCAGGCGCGGAAGCATCCAAGCAGGCGCGGAAGCGTCCAAGCTGGCGCGGAAGCGTCCAAGCAGGCGCGGAAGCGTCCAAGCAGGCGCGGAAGCTTCCAAGCCGGCGCGGAAGCGTCGAAGCAGGCGCGGAAGCGTCCTAGAAGGCGCGGAAGCATCCAAGCAGACGCGGAAGCGTCCAAGCAGGCGCGGAAGCGTCCAAGCTGGCGCGGAAGCGTCCAAGCAGACGCGGAAGCGTCCAAGCAGGCGCGGAAGAATCCAAGCAGGTGCGGAAGCGTCCAAGCAGACGCGGAAGCGTCCAAGCAGGCGCGGAAGAATCCAAGCAGCTGCGGAAGCGTCCAAGCAGGCGCGGAAGAATCCAAGCAGGTGCGGAAGCGTCCAAGCAGGCGCGGAAGAATCCAAGCAGGTGCGGAAGCGTCCAAGCAGGCGCAGAAGCGTCCTAGCAGGCGCGGAAGCGTCAAGCAGGCGCGGAATCGTCCAAGCAGGCGCGGAAGCGTCGAAGCAGGCGCGGAAGCGTCCTAGCAGGCGCGGAAGCATCCAAGCAGACGCGGAAGCGTCCAAGCAGGCGCGGAAGCGTCCAAGCTGGCGCGGAAGCGTCCAAGCAGGCGCGGAAGCATCCAAGCAGACGCGGAATCGTCCAAGTAGGCGCGGAAGCGTCCAAGCAGGCGCGGTAGAATCCAAGCAGGTGCGGAAGCGTCCAAGCAGGCGCGGAAGAATCCAAGCAGGTGCGGAAGCGTCCAAGCAGGCGCGGAAGCGTCCTAGCAGGCGCGGAAGCGTCAAGCAGGCGCGGAATCGTCCAAGCAGGCGCGGAATCGTCCAAGCAGGCGCGGAAGCGTCCAAGTAGGCGCGGAAGAATCCAAGCAGCTGCGGAAGCGTCCAAGCAGGCGCGGAAGCGTCCTAGCAGGCGCGGAAGCGTCCAAGTAGGCGCGGAAGAATCCAAGCAGCTGCGGAAGCGTCCAAGCAGGCGCGGAAGCGTCCTAGCAGGCGCGGAAGCGTCAAGCAGGCGCGGAATCGTCCAAGCAGGCGCGGAAGCGACCAAGCAGGCGCGGAAGCGTCCATGCAGGTGCGGAAGCGTCCAAGCAGGCGCGGCTGCGTCCAAGCAGGCGCGGAAACGTCCAAGTAGGCGCGGAAGCATGTAAGAAGGAGCAGAAGAGTCCAAGCAGGCGCGGAAGCGTCCAAGCAGGCGCGGAAGCATCCATATAGGCGCGGAAGCGTCCAAGCAGGCGCGGAACCGTGCAAGCAGGCGCGGAAGCGTCCAAGCATGCGCGGAAACGTCCAAGTAGGCGCGGAAGCATGCAAGAAGGAGCAGAAGAGTCCAAGCAGGCGCGGAAGCGTCCAAGCAGGCGCGAAAGCGTCAAAGCAGGCGCGGAAGCGTCCAAGCAGGCGCGGAAGCGTCCAAGTAGGCGCGGAAGAATCCAAGCAGCTGCGGAAGCGTCCAAGCAGGCGCGGAAGAATCCAAGCAGGTGCGGAAGCGTCCAAGCAGGCGCGGAAGAATCCAAGCAGGTGCGGAAGCGTCCAAGCAGGCGCGGAAGAATCCAAGCAGGTGCGGAAGCGTCCAAGCAGGCGCAGAAGCGTCCTAGCAGGCGCGGAAGCGTCAAGCAGGCGCGGAATCGTCCAAGCAGGCGCGGAAGCGTCGAAGCAGGCGCGGAAGCGTCCTAGCAGGCGCGGAAGCATCCAAGCAGACCCGGAAGCGTCCAAGCAGGCGCGGAAGCGTCCAAGCTGGCGCGGAAGCGTCCAAGCAGGCGCGGAAGCATCCAAGCAGACGCGGAATCGTCCAAGTAGGCGCGGAAGCGTCCAAGCAGGCGCGGTAGAATCCAAGCAGGTGCGGAAGCGTCCAAGCAGGCGCGGAAGAATCCAAGCAGGTGCGGAAGCGTCCAAGCAGGCGCGGAAGCGTCCTAGCAGGCGCGGAAGCGTCAAGCAGGCGCGGAATCGTCCAAGCAGGCGCGGAAGCGACCAAGCAGGCGCGGAAGCGTCCTAGCAGGCGCGGAAGCATCCAAGCAGACGCGGGATCGTCCAAGCAGGCGCGGAAGCGTCCAAGCAGGCGCGGAAGCGTCCAAGCAGGCGCGGAAGCGTCCAAGCAGGCACGGAAGCGTGCAACCAGGCGCGGAAGCGTCCAAGCAGGCGCGGAAGCGTCCAAGCAGGCGCGGAAGCGCCCAAGCAGTCGCGGAAGCGTGCAAGCAGGCGCGGAAGCGTCCGAGCAGGCGCGGAAGCGTCCAAGCAGGCGCGGAAGCGTCCAAGCAGGCGCGGAACCGTGCAAGCAGGCGCGGAAGCGTCTAAGCATGCGCGGAAGAGTCCAAGCAGGCGCGAGAACGTCCAAGTAGGGGCGGAAGCATGCAAGAAGGCGCGGAAGCGTCCAGGCAGACGCGAGACCGTCCAAGTAGGGGCGGAAGCATGCAAGAAGGCGCAGAAGAGTCCAAGCAGGCGCGGAAGCGTCCAAGCAGGCGCGGAAGCGTCCAAGCAGGCGCGGAAGCATCCATATAGGCGCGGAAGCGTCCAAGCAGGCGCGGAACCGTGCAAGCAGGCGCGGAAGCGTCCAAGCATGTGCGGAAGAGTCCAAGCAGGCGCGAGAACGTCCAAGTAGGGGCGGAAGCATGCAAGAAGGCGCGGAAACGTCCAGGCTGGCACGAGGACGTCCAAGTAGGGGCGGAAGCATGCAAGAAGGCGCAGAAGAGTCCAAGCAGGCGCGGAAGCGACCAAGCAGTCGCGGAAGCGTCCTAGCAGGCGCGGAAGCGTCCAAGCAAGCGGGGAAGCATGCAAGCAGGCGCGGAAGCGTCCAAGCAGACGCGGAATCGTCCAAGCAGACGCGGAATCGTCCAAGCAGGCGCGGAATCGTCCAAGCAGGCGCGGAATCGTCCAAGCAGGCGCGGAAGCGACCAAGCTGGCGCGGAAGCGTCCAAGCAGTCGCGGAAGCGTCCAAGCTGGCGCGGAAGCGTCCAAGCAGGCGCGGAAGCGTCCAAGCAGGCGCGGAAGCATCCAAGAAGACGCGGAATCATCCAAGCAGGCGCGGAAGCGTCCAAGCAGTCGCGGAAGCGTCCAAGCTGGCGCGGAAGCGTCCAAGCAGGCGCGGAAGCGTCCAAGCAGGCGCGGAAGCTTCCAAGCCGGCGCGGAAGCGTCCAAGCAGGCGCGGAAGAATCCAAGCAGGTGCGGAAGCGTCCAAGCAGGCGCGGAAGCGTCCTAGCAGGCGCGGAAGCGTCAAGCAGGCGCGGAATCGTCCAAGCAGGCGCGGAAGCGTCCAAGCAGGCGCGGAAGCGGCCTAGCAGGCGCGGAAGCATCCAAGCAGACGCGGAATCATCCAAGCAGGCGCGGAAGCGTCCTAGCAGGCGCGGAAGCGTCCAAGCAGGCGCGGAAGCATCCAAGCAGGCGCGGAATCGTCCAAGCAGGCGCGGAAGCGTCCAAGCTGGCGCGGAAGCGTCCAAGCAGGCGCGGAAGAGTCCAAGCAGACGCGGAATCGTCCAAGCAGGCGCGGAAGCGTCCAAGAAGGCGCGAAAGAATCCAAGCAGGTGCGGAAGCGTCCAAGCAGGCGCGGAAGCGTTCTAGCAGGCGCGGAAGCGTCCAAGCAGGCGCGGAAGCGTCCAAGCAGACGCGGAATCGTCCAAGCAGGCGTGGAAGCGTCCTAGCAGGCGCGGAAGCATCCAAGCAGAAGCGGAAGCGTCCAAGCAGGCGCGGAATCGTCCAAGCAAGCGCGGAAGAGTCCAAGCAGACGCGGAATCGTCCAAGCAGGCGCGGAAGCGTCCAAGAAGGCGCGAAAGAATCCAAGCAGGTGCGGAAGCGTCCAAGCAGGCGCGGAAGCATCCAAGCAGACGCGGAAGCGTCCAAGCAGGCGCGGAAGCGTCCAAGCTGGCGCGGAAGCGTCCAAGCAGACGCGGAAGCGTCCAAGCAGGTGCGGAAGCGTCCAAGCAGACGCGGAAGCGTCCAAGCAGGCGCGGAAGAATCCAAGCAGGTGCGGAAGCGTCCAAGCAGGCGCGGAAGAATCCAAGCAGGTGCGGAAGCGTCCAAGCAGGCGCGGAAGCGTCCAAGCAGGCGCGGAAGAATCCAAGCAGGTGCGGAAGCGTCCAAGCAGGCGCGGAAGAATCCAAGCAGGTGCGGAAGCGTCCAAGCAGGCGCAGAAGCGTCCTAGCAGGCGCGGAAGCGTCAAGCAGGCGCGGAATCGTCCAAGCAGGCGCGGAAGCGTCGAAGCAGGCGCGGAAGCGTCCTAGCAGGCGCGGAAGCATCCAAGCAGGCGCGGAAGCGTCCAAGCTGGCGCGGAAGCGTCCAAGCAGGCGCGGAAGCGTCCAAGCAGGCGCGGAAGCTTCCAAGCCGGCGCGGAAGCGTCGAAGCAGGCGCGGAAGCGTCCTAGAAGGCGCGGAAGCATCCAAGCAGACGCGGAAGCGTCCAAGCAGGCGCGGAAGCGTCCAAGCTGGCGCGGAAGCGTCCAAGCAGACGCGGAAGCGTCCAAGCAGGTGCGGAAGCGTCCAAGCAGACGCGGAAGCGTCCAAGCAGGCGCGGAAGAATCCAAGCAGCTGCGGAAGCGTCCAAGCAGGCGCGGAAGAATCCAAGCAGGTGCGGAAGCGTCCAAGCAGGCGCGGAAGAATCCAAGCAGGTGCGGAAGCGTCCAAGCAGACGCGGAAGCGTCCAAGCAGGCGCGGAAGAATCCAAGCAGCTGCGGAAGCGTCCAAGCAGGCGCGGAAGAATCCAAGCAGGTGCGGAAGCGTCCAAGCAGGCGCGGAAGAATCCAAGCAGGTGCGGAAGCGTCCAAGCAGGCGCAGAAGCGTCCTAGCAGGCGCGGAAGCGTCAAGCAGGCGCGGAATCGTCCAAGCAGGCGCGGAAGCGTCGAAGCAGGCGCGGAAGCGTCCTAGCAGGCGCGGAAGCATCCAAGCAGACGCGGAAGCGTCCAAGCAGGCGCGGAAGCGTCCAAGCTGGCGCGGAAGCGTCCAAGCAGGCGCGGAAGCATCCAAGCAGACGCGGAATCGTCCAAGTAGGCGCGGAAGCGTCCAAGCAGGCGCGGTAGAATCCAAGCAGGTGCGGAAGCGTCCAAGCAGGCGCGGAAGAATCCAAGCAGGTGCGGAAGCGTCCAAGCAGGCGCGGAAGCGTCCTAGCAGGCGCGGAAGCGTCAAGCAGGCGCGGAATCGTCCAAGCAGGCGCGGAAGCGACCAAGCAGGCGCGGAAGCGTCCTAGCAGGCGCGGAAGCATCCAAGCAGACGCGGGATCGTCCAAGCAGGCGCGGAAGCGTCCAAGCAGGCGCGGAAGCGTCCAAGCAGGCGCGGAAGCGTCCAAGCAGGCGCGGAAGCGTCCAAGCAGGCGCGGAAGCGTCCAAGCTGGCGCGGAAGCGTCCAAGCAGGCGCGGAAGCGTCCATGCAGGTGCGGAAGCGTCCAAGCAGGCGCGGATGCGTCCAAGCAGGCGCGGAATCGTCCAAGCAAGCGCGGAAGCGTCCAAGAAGTCGCGGAAGCGTCCAAGCTGGCGCGGAAGCGTCCAAGCAGGCGCGGAAGCATCCAAGCAGACGCGGAATCGTCCAAGCAGGCGCGGAAGCGTCCAAGTAGGCGCGGAAGAATCCAAGCAGCTGCGGAAGCGTCCAAGCAGGCGCGGAAGCGTCCTAGCAGGCGCGGAAGCGTCAAGCAGGCGCGGAATCGTCCAAGCAGGCGCGGAAGCGACCAAGCAGGCGCGGAAGCGTCCATGCAGGTGCGGAAGCGTCCAAGCAGGCGCGGCTGCGTCCAAGCAGGCGCGGAAACGTCCAAGTAGGCGCGGAAGCATGTAAGAAGGAGCAGAAGAGTCCAAGCAGGCGCGGAAGCGTCCAAGCAGGCGCGGAACCGTGCAAGCAGGCGCGGAAGCGTCCAAGCATGCGCGGAAACGTCCAAGTAGGCGCGGAAGCATGCAAGAAGGAGCAGAAGAGTCCAAGCAGGCGCGGAAGCGTCCAAGCAGGCGCGAAAGCGTCAAAGCAGGCGCGGAAGCGTCCAAGCAGGCGCGGAAGCGTCCAAGTAGGCGCGGAAGAATCCAAGCAGCTGCGGAAGCGTCCAAGCAGGCGCGGAAGAATCCAAGCAGGTGCGGAAGCGTCCAAGCAGGCGCGGAAGAATCCAAGCAGGTGCGGAAGCGTCCAAGCAGGCGCGGAAGAATCCAAGCAGGTGCGGAAGCGTCCAAGCAGGCGCAGAAGCGTCCTAGCAGGCGCGGAAGCGTCAAGCAGGCGCGGAATCGTCCAAGCAGGCGCGGAAGCGTCGAAGCAGGCGCGGAAGCGTCCTAGCAGGCGCGGAAGCATCCAAGCAGACGCGGAAGCGTCCAAGCAGGCGCGGAAGCGTCCAAGCTGGCGCGGAAGCGTCCAAGCAGGCGCGGAAGCATCCAAGCAGACGCGGAATCGTCCAAGTAGGCGCGGAAGCGTCCAAGCAGGCGCGGTAGAATCCAAGCAGGTGCGGAAGCGTCCAAGCAGGCGCGGAAGAATCCAAGCAGGTGCGGAAGCGTCCAAGCAGGCGCGGAAGCGTCCTAGCAGGCGCGGAAGCGTCAAGCAGGCGCGGAATCGTCCAAGCAGGCGCGGAAGCGACCAAGCAGGCGCGGAAGCGTCCTAGCAGGCGCGGAAGCATCCAAGCAGACGCGGGATCGTCCAAGCAGGCGCGGAAGCGTCCAAGCAGGCGCGGAAGCGTCCAAGCAGGCGCGGAAGCGTCCAAGCAGGCACGGAAGCGTGCAACCAGGCGCGGAAGCGTCCAAGCAGGCGCGGAAGCGCCCAAGCAGTCGCGGAAGCGTGCAAGCAGGCGCGGAAGCGTCCGAGCAGGCGCGGAAGCGTCCAAGCAGGCGCGGAAGCGTCCAAGCAGGCGCGGAACCGTGCAAGCAGGCGCGGAAGCGTCCAAGCATGCGCGGAAGAGTCCAAGCAGGCGCGAGAACGTCCAAGTAGGGGCGGAAGCATGCAAGAAGGCGCGGAAGCGTCCAGGCAGACGCGAGACCGTCCAAGTAGGGGCGGAAGCATGCAAGAAGGCGCAGAAGAGTCCAAGCAGGCGCGGAAGCGTCCAAGCAGGCGCGGAAGCGTCCAAGCAGGCGCGGAAGCATCCATATAGGCGCGGAAGCGTCCAAGCAGGCGCGGAACCGTGCAAGCAGGCGCGGAAGCGTCCAAGCATGCGCGGAAGAGTCCAAGCAGGCGCGAGAACGTCCAAGTAGGGGCGGAAGCATGCAAGAAGGCGCGGAAACGTCCAGGCTGGCACGAGGACGTCCAAGTAGGGGCGGAAGCATGCAAGAAGGCGCAGAAGAGTCCAAGCAGGCGCGGAAGCGACCAAGCAGTCGCGGAAGCGTCCTAGCAGGCGCGGAAGCGTCCAAGCAAGCGGGGAAGCATGCAAGCAGGCGCGGAAGCGTCCAAGCAGACGCGGAATCGTCCAAGCAGACGCGGAATCGTCCAAGCAGGCGCGGAATCGTCCAAGCAGGCGCGGAATCGTCCAAGCAGGCGCGGAAGCGACCAAGCTGGCGCGGAAGCGTCCAAGCAGTCGCGGAAGCGTCCAAGCTGGCGCGGAAGCGTCCAAGCAGGCGCGGAAGCGTCCAAGCAGGCGCGGAAGCATCCAAGAAGACGCGGAATCATCCAAGCAGGCGCGGAAGCGTCCAAGCAGTCGCGGAAGCGTCCAAGCTGGCGCGGAAGCGTCCAAGCAGGCGCGGAAGCGTCCAAGCAGGCGCGGAAGCTTCCAAGCCGGCGCGGAAGCGTCCAAGCAGGCGCGGAAGAATCCAAGCAGGTGCGGAAGCGTCCAAGCAGGCGCGGAAGCGTCCTAGCAGGCGCGGAAGCGTCAAGCAGGAGCGGAATCGTCCAAGCAGGCGCGGAAGCGTCCAAGCAGGCGCGGAAGCGGCCTAGCAGGCGCGGAAGCATCCAAGCAGACGCGGAATCATCCAAGCAGGCGCGGAAGCGTCCTAGCAGGCGCGGAAGCGTCCAAGCAGGCGCGGAAGCATCCAAGCAGGCGCGGAATCGTCCAAGCAGGCGCGGAAGCGTCCAAGCTGGCGCGGAAGCGTCCAAGCAGGCGCGGAAGAGTCCAAGCAGACGCGGAATCGTCCAAGCAGGCGCGGAAGCGTCCAAGAAGGCGCGAAAGAATCCAAGCAGGTGCGGAAGCGTCCAAGCAGGCGCGGAAGCGTTCTAGCAGGCGCGGAAGCGTCCAAGCAGGCGCGGAAGCGTCCAAGCAGACGCGGAATCGTCCAAGCAGGCGTGGAAGCGTCCTAGCAGGCGCGGAAGCATCCAAGCAGAAGCGGAAGCGTCCAAGCAGGCGCGGAATCGTCCAAGCAAGCGCGGAAGCGTCCAAGCAGGCGCGGAAGAATCCAAGCAGGTGCGGAAGCGTCCAAGCAGGCGCGGAAGCGTTCTAGCAGGCGCGGAAGCGTCCAAGCAGGCGCGGAAGCGTCCAAGCAGACACGGAATCGTCCAAGCAGGCGTGGAAGCGTCCTAGCAGGCGCGGAAGCATCCAAGCAGAAGCGGAATCGTCCAAGCTGGCGCGAAAGCGTCCAAGCAGGCGCGGAAGCGTCCAAGCAGGCGCGGAATCGTCCAAGCAAGCGCGGAAGCGTCCAAGCAGGCGCGGAAGCGTCCAAGCAGGCGCGGAAGCGTCCAAGCTGGCGCGGTAGCGTCCAAGCAGGCGCGGAAACGTTCAAGTAGGCGCGGCAGCATGCACGAAGGCGCAGAAGAGTCCAAGCAGGCGGGGAAGCATGCAAGCAGGCGCGGAAGCGTCCAAGCAGGCGCGGTAGCGTCCAAGCAGGCGCGGAAGCGTCCAAGCAGGCGCGGAAGCGTCCAAGCAGGCGCGGTAGCGTCCAAGCAGGCGCGGAAACGTCCAAGCAGGCGCGGAAGCTTGCAAGAAGACGCAGAAGAGTCCAAGCAGGCGCGGTAGCGTCCAAGCAGTCGCGGAAGCGTCCAAGCAGTCGCGGAAGCGTCCAAGCAGGCGCGGAAGCGTCCAAGCAGTCGCGGAAGCGTGCAACCAGGCGCGGAAGCGTCCAAGCAGGCGCGGAAGCGTCCAAGCAGGCGTGGAAGAGTTCAAGCAGGCGCGGAAGCGTCCAAGCAGGCGCGGAAGCGTCCAAGCAGTCGCGGAAGCGTGCAACCAGGCGCGGAAGCGTCCAAGCAGGCGCGGAAGCGTCCAAGCAGGCGCGGAAGCGTCCAAGCAGGCGCGGAAGCGTCCAAGCAGCCGCTGAAGCGTCCAAGCTGGCGCGGTAGCGTCCAAGCAGGCGCGGAAGAGTCCAAGCAGGCGCGGAAGCGTCCAAGCAGGCGCGGAAGCGTCCAAGCAGGCGCGGAAGCGTCCAAGCAGACGCGGAAGCGTCCAAGCAGGCGCGGAAGCGTCCAAGCAGGCGTCGGAGGCGTCCAAGCAGGCGCGGAAGCGTCCAAGCAGGCGCGGAAGCGCCCAAGCAGTCGCGGAAGCGTGCAAGCAGGCGCGGAAGCGTGCAAGCAGGCGCGGAAGCGTGCAAGCAGGCGCGGAAGCGTCCAAGCAGGCGCGGAAGCGTCCAAGCAGGCGCGGAAGCGTCCAAGCAGGCGCGGAAGCATCCAAGCAGTCGCGGAAGCGTCCAAGCAGGCGCGGAAGCGTTCAAGCAGGCGCGGAAACGCCCAAGCAGGCGCGGAAGCGTGCAAGCAGGCGCGGAAGCGTGCAAGCAGGCGCGGAAGCGCCCAAGCAGTCGCGGAAGCGTGCAAGCAGGCGCGGAAGCGTCCGAGCAGACGCGGAAACGTCCAAGTATGCGCGGAAGAGTCCAAGCAGGCGCGGAAGCGTCCAAGCAGGCGCGGAAACGTCCAAGGAGGCGCGGAAACGTCCAAGCAGGCGCGGAAGCGTCCAAGCAGGCGCAGAACCGTGCAAGCAGGCGCGGAAGCTTCCAAGCCGGCGCGGAAGCGTCCAAGCAGGCGCGGAAGAATCCAAGCAGGTGCGGAAGCGTCCAAGCAGGCGCGGAAGCGTCCTAGCAGGCGCGGAAGCGTCAAGCAGGCGCGGAATCGTCCAAGCAGGCGCGGAAGCGTCCAAGCAGGCGCGGAAGCGGCCTAGCAGGCGCGGAAGCATCCAAGCAGACGCGGAATCATCCAAGCAGGCGCGGAAGCGTCCTAGCAGGCGCGGAAGCGTCCAAGCAGGCGCGGAAGCATCCAAGCAGGCGCGGAATCGTCCAAGCAGGCGCGGAAGCGTCCAAGCAGGCGCGGAAGCATCCATACTTGCGCGGATGCGTCCAAGCAGGCGCGGAAACGTCCAAGCAGGCGCGGAAGCATGCAAGAAGACGCAGAAGAGTCCAAGCAGGCGCGGAAGCGTCCAAGCAGGCGCGGAAACGTTCAAGTAGGCGCGGCAGCATGCACGAAGGCGCAGAAGAGTCCAAGCAGGCGGGGAAGCATGCAAGCAGGCGCGGAAGCGTCCAAGCAGGCGCGGTAGCGTCCAAGCAGGCGCGGAAGCGTCCAAGCAGGCGCGGAAGCGTCCAAGCAGGCGCGGAAGCGTCCAAGCAGGCGCGGAAGCGTCCAAGCAGGCGCGGAAGCGTCCAAGCAGGCGCGGAAGCGTCCAAGCAGCCGCTGAAGCGTCCAAGCTGGCGCGGTAGCGTCCAAGCAGGCGCGGAAGAGTCCAAGCAGGCGCGGAAGCGTCCAAGCAGGCGCGGAAGCGTCCAAGCAGGCGCGGAAGCGTCCAAGCAGACGCGGAAGCGTCCAAGCAGGCGCGGAAGCGTCCAAGCAGGCGTCGGAGGCGTCCAAGCAGGCGCGGAAGCGTCCAAGCAGGCGCGGAAGCGCCCAAGCAGTCGCGGAAGCGTGCAAGCAGGCGCGGAAGCGTGCAAGCAGGCGCGGAAGCGTGCAAGCAGGCGCGGAAGCGTCCAAGCAGGCGCGGAAGCGTCCAAGCAGGCGCGGAAGCGTCCAAGCAGGCGCGGAAGCATCCAAGCAGTCGCGGAAGCGTCCAAGCAGGCGCGGAAGCGTTCAAGCAGGCGCGGAAACGCCCAAGCAGGCGCGGAAGCGTGCAAGCAGGCGCGGAAGCGTGCAAGCAGGCGCGGAAGCGCCCAAGCAGTCGCGGAAGCGTGCAAGCAGGCGCGGAAGCGTCCGAGCAGACGCGGAAACGTCCAAGTATGCGCGGAAGAGTCCAAGCAGGCGCGGAAGCGTCCAAGCAGGCGCGGAAACGTCCAAGGAGGCGCGGAAACGTCCAAGCAGGCGCGGAAGCGTCCAAGCAGGCGCAGAACCGTGCAAGCAGGCGCGGAAGCTTCCAAGCCGGCGCGGAAGCGTCCAAGCAGGCGCGGAAGAATCCAAGCAGGTGCGGAAGCGTCCAAGCAGGCGCGGAAGCGTCCTAGCAGGCGCGGAAGCGTCAAGCAGGCGCGGAATCGTCCAAGCAGGCGCGGAAGCGTCCAAGCAGGCGCGGAAGCGGCCTAGCAGGCGCGGAAGCATCCAAGCAGACGCGGAATCATCCAAGCAGGCGCGGAAGCGTCCTAGCAGGCGCGGAAGCGTCCAAGCAGGCGCGGAAGCATCCAAGCAGGCGCGGAATCGTCCAAGCAGGCGCGGAAGCGTCCAAGCAGGCGCGGAAGCATCCATACTTGCGCGGATGCGTCCAAGCAGGCGCGGAAACGTCCAAGCAGGCGCGGAAGCATGCAAGAAGACGCAGAAGAGTCCAAGCAGGCGCGGAAGCGTCCAAGCAGGCGCGGAAACGTTCAAGTAGGCGCGGCAGCATGCACGAAGGCGCAGAAGAGTCCAAGCAGGCGGGGAAGCATGCAAGCAGGCGCGGAAGCGTCCAAGCAGGCGCGGTAGCGTCCAAGCAGGCGCGGAAGCGTCCAAGCAGGCGCGGAAGCGTCCAAGCAGGCGCGGTAGCGTCCAAGCAGGCGCGGAAACGTCCAAGCAGGCGCGGAAGCTTGCAAGAAGACGCAGAAGAGTCCAAGCAGGCGCGGTAGCGTCCAAGCAGTCGCGGAAGCGTCCAAGCAGTCGCGGAAGCGTCCAAGCAGGCGCGGAAGCGTCCAAGCAGTCGCGGAAGCGTGCAACCAGGCGCGGAAGCGTCCAAGCAGGCGCGGAAGCGTCCAAGCAGGCGTGGAAGAGTTCAAGCAGGCGCGGAAGCGTCCAAGCAGGCGCGGAAGCGTCCAAGCAGTCGCGGAAGCGTGCAACCAGGCGCGGAAGCGTCCAAGCAGGCGCGGAAGCGTCCAAGCAGGCGCGGAAGCGTCCAAGCAGGCGCGGAAGCGTCCAAGCAGCCGCTGAAGCGTCCAAGCTGGCGCGGTAGCGTCCAAGCAGGCGCGGAAGAGTCCAAGCAGGCGCGGAAGCGTCCAAGCAGGCGCGGAAGCGTCCAAGCAGGCGCGGAAGCGTCCAAGCAGACGCGGAAGCGTCCAAGCAGGCGCGGAAGCGTCCAAGCAGGCGTCGGAGGCGTCCAAGCAGGCGCGGAAGCGTCCAAGCAGGCGCGGAAGCGCCCAAGCATTCGCGGAAGCGTGCAAGCAGGCGCGGAAGCGTGCAAGCAGGCGCGGAAGCGTGCAAGCAGGCGCGGAAGCGTCCAAGCAGGCGCGGAAGCGTCCAAGCAGGCGCGGAAGCGTCCAAGCAGGCGCGGAAGCATCCAAGCAGTCGCGGAAGCGTCCAAGCAGGCGCGGAAGCGTTCAAGCAGGCGCGGAAACGCCCAAGCAGGCGCGGAAGCGTGCAAGCAGGCGCGGAAGCGTGCAAGCAGGCGCGGAAGCGCCCAAGCAGTCGCGGAAGCGTGCAAGCAGGCGCGGAAGCGTCCGAGCAGACGCGGAAACGTCCAAGTATGCGCGGAAGAGTCCAAGCAGGCGCGGAAGCGTCCAAGCAGGCGCGGAAACGTCCAAGGAGGCGCGGAATCGTCCAAGCATGCGTGGAAGAGTCCAAGCAGGCGCGGAAACGTCCAAGCATGCGCGGAAGAGTCCAAGCAGCCGCGGAAGCGTCCAAGCATGCGCGGAAGCGTCCAAGCAGGCGCGGAAGCGTCCAAGCAGGCGCGGAAGCGTCCAAGCAGTCGCGGAAGCGACCAAGCAGTCGCGGAAGCGTCCAAGCAGGCGCGGAAACGTCCAAGCAGGCGCGGAAGCGTCCAAGCAGGCGCAGAACCGTGCAAGCAGGCGCGGAAGCGTCCAAGTAGGCGTGGAAGCATGCAAGAAGGCGCAGAAGTGTCCAAGCAGACGTGGAAGCATGCAAGAAGGCGCAGAAGTGTCCAAGCAGGCGCGGAATCATCTAAGCAGGCGCGGAAGCGTCCAAGCTGGCGCGGTAGCGTCCAAGCAGGCGCGGAAGAGTCCAAGCAGACGCGGAATCGTCCAAGCAGGCGCGGAAGCGTCCAAGAAGGCGCGAAAGAATCCAAGCAGGCGCGGAAGCGTTCTAGCAGGCGCGGAAGCGTCCAAGCAGGCGCGGAAGCGTCCAAGCAGACGCGGAATCGTCCAAGCAGGCGTGGAAGCGTCCTAGCAGGCGCGGAAGCATCCAAGCAGAAGCGGAAGCGTCCAAGCAGGCGCGGAATCGTCCAAGCAGGCGCGGAAGAGTCCAAGCAGGCGCGGAAGCGTCCAAGCAGGCGCAGAACCGTGCAAGCAGGCGCGGAAGCCTCCAAGCAGGCGCGGAAGCGTCCAAGCAGGCGCGGTAGCGTCCAAGCAGGCGCGGAAACGTCCAAGCAGGCGCGGAAGAGTCCAAGCAGGCGCGGAAGCGTCCAAGCAGGCGCAGAACCGTGCAAGCAGGCGCGGAAGCCTCCAAGCAGGCGCGGAAGCGTCCAAGCAGGTGCGGAAGCGTCCAAGCAGGCGCGAAAGAATCCAAGCAGGCGCGGAAGCGTTCTAGCAGGCGCGGAAGCGTCCAAGCAGGCGCGGAAGCGTCCAAGCAGACGCGGAATCGTCCAAGCAGGCGTGGAAGCGTCCTAGCAGGCGCGGAAGCATCCAAGCAGAAGCGGAAGCGTCCAAGCAGGCGCGGAATCGTCCAAGCAGGCGCGGAAGAGTCCAAGCAGGCGCGGAAGCGTCCAAGCAGGCGCAGAACCGTGCAAGCAGGCGCGGAAGCCTCCAAGCAGGCGCGGAAGCGTCCAAGCAGGCGCAGAAGTGTCCAAGCAGACGTGGAAGCATGCAAGAAGGCGCAGAAGTGTCCAAGCAGGCGCGGAATCATCTAAGCAGGCGCGGAAGCGTCCAAGCAGGCGCGGAAACGTCCAAGCAGGCGCGGAAGAGTCCAAGCAGGCGCGGAAGCGTCCAAGCAGGCGCAGAACCGTGCAAGCAGGCGCGGAAGCCTCCAAGCAGGCGCGGAAGCGTCCAAGCAGGCGCGGTAGCGTCCAAGCAGGCGCGGAAACGTCCAAGCAGGCGCGGAAGCATGCAAGAAGACGCAGAAGAGTCCAAGCAGGCGCGGAAGCGTCCAAGCAGGCGCGGAAACGTTCAAGTAGGCGCGGCAGCATGCACGAAGGCGCAGAAGAGTCCAAGCAGGCGGGGAAGCATGCAAGCAGGCGCGGAAGCGTCCAAGCAGGCGCGGTAGCGTCCAAGCAGGCGCGGAAGCGTCCAAGCAGGCGCGGAAGCGTCCAAGCAGGCGCGGTAGCGTCCAAGCAGGCGCGGAAACGTCCAAGCAGGCGCGGAAGCTTGCAAGAAGACGCAGAAGAGTCCAAGCAGGCGCGGTAGCGTCCAAGCAGGCGCGGAAGCGTCCAAGCAGTCGCGGAAGCGTGCAACCAGGCGCGGAAGCGTCCAAGCAGGCGCGGAAGCGTCCAAGCAGGCGCGGAAGCGTCCAAGCAGGCGCGGAAGCGTCCAAGCAGCCGCTGAAGCGTCCAAGCTGGCGCGGTAGCGTCCAAGCAGGCGCGGAAGAGTCCAAGCAGGCGCGGAAGCGTCCAAGCAGGCGCGGAAGCGTCCAAGCAGGCGCGGAAGCATCCAAGCAGTCGCGGAAGCGTCCAAGCAGGCGCGGAAGCGTTCAAGCAGGCGCGGAAACGCCCAAGCAGGCGCGGAAGCGTGCAAGCAGGCGCGGAAGCGTGCAAGCAGGCGCGGAAGCTCCCAAGCAGTCGCGGAAGCGTGCAAGCAGGCGCGGAAGCGTCCGAGCAGACGCGGAAACGTCCAAGTATGCGCGGAAGAGTCCAAGCAGGCGCGGAAGCGTCCAAGCAGGCGCGGAAACGTCCAAGGAGGCGCGGAATCGTCCAAGCATGCGTGGAAGAGTCCAAGCAGGCGCGGAAACGTCCAAGCATGCGCGGAAGAGTCCAAGCAGCCGCGGAAGCGTCCAAGCATGCGCGGAAGCGTCCAAGCAGGCGCGGAAGCGTCCAAGCAGGCGCGGAAGCGTCCAAGCAGGCGCGGAAGCATCCAAGCAGTCGCGGAAGCGTCCAAGCAGGCGCGGAAGCGTTCAAGCAGGCGCGGAAACGCCCAAGCAGGCGCGGAAGCGTGCAAGCAGGCGCGGAAGCGTGCAAGCAGGCGCGGAAGCTCCCAAGCAGTCGCGGAAGCGTGCAAGCAGGCGCGGAAGCGTCCGAGCAGACGCGGAAACGTCCAAGTATGCGCGGAAGAGTCCAAGCAGGCGCGGAAGCGTCCAAGCAGGCGCGGAAACGTCCAAGGAGGCGCGGAATCGTCCAAGCATGCGTGGAAGAGTCCAAGCAGGCGCGGAAACGTCCAAGCATGCGCGGAAGAGTCCAAGCAGCCGCGGAAGCGTCCAAGCATGCGCGGAAGCGTCCAAGCAGGCGCGGAAGCGTCCAAGCAGGCGCGGAAGCGTCCAAGCAGTCGCGGAAGCGACCAAGCAGTCGCGGAAGCGTCCAAGCAGGCACGGAAACGTCCAAGCAGGCGCGGAAGCGTCCAAGCAGGCGCGGTAGCGTCCAAGCAGGCGCGGAAACGTCCAAGCAGGCGCGGAAGCTTGCAAGAAGACGCAGAAGAGTCCAAGCAGGCGCGGTAGCGTCCAAGCAGGCGCGGAAGCGTCCAAGCAGTCGCGGAAGCGTGCAACCAGGCGCGGAAGCGTCCAAGCAGGCGCGGAAGCGTCCAAGCAGGCGCGGAAGCGTCCAAGCAGGCGCGGAAGCGTCCAAGCAGCCGCTGAAGCGTCCAAGCTGGCGCGGTAGCGTCCAAGCAGGCGCGGAAGAGTCCAAGCAGGCGCGGAAGCGTCCAAGCAGGCGCGGAAGCGTCCAAGCAGGCGCGGAAGCGTTCAAGCAGGCGCGGAAACGCCCAAGCAGGCGCGGAAGCGTGCAAGCAGGCGCGGAAGCGTGCAAGCAGGCGCGGAAGCTCCCAAGCAGTCGCGGAAGCGTGCAAGCAGGCGCGGAAGCGTCCGAGCAGACGCGGAAACGTCCAAGTATGCGCGGAAGAGTCCAAGCAGGCGCGGAAGCGTCCAAGCAGGCGCGGAAACGTCCAAGGAGGCGCGGAATCGTCCAAGCATGCGTGGAAACGTCCAAGCAGGCGCGGAAGAGTCCAAGCAGGCGCGGAAGCGTCCAAGCAGGCGCGGTAGCGTCCAAGCAGGCGCGGAAGCGTCCAAGCAGGCGCGGAAGCGTCCAAGCAGGCGCGGTAGCGTCCAAGCAGGCGCTGAAACGTCCAAGCAGGCGCGGAAGCTTGCAAGAAGACGCAGAAGAGTCCAAGCAGGCGCGGTAGCGTCCAAGCAGTCGCGGAAGCGTCCAAGCAGTCGCGGAAGCGTCCAAGCAGTCGCGGAAGCGTCCAAGCAGTCGCGGAAGCGTGCAACCAGGCGCGGAAGCGTCCAAGCAGGCGCGGAAGCGTCCAAGCAGGCGTGGAAGAGTTCAAGCAGGCGCGGAAGCGTCCAAGCAGGCGCGGAAGCGTCCAAGCAGTCGCGGAAGCGTGCAACCAGGCGCGGAAGCGTCCAAGCAGGCGCGGAAGCGTCCAAGCAGGCGCGGAAGCGTCCAAGCAGGCGCGGAAGCGTCCAAGCAGGCGCGGAAGCGTCCAAGCAGGCGCGGAAGCGTCCAAGCAGCCGCTGAAGCGTCCAAGCTGGCGCGGTAGCGTCCAAGCAGGCGCGGAAGAGTCCAAGCAGGCGCGGAAGCGTCCAAGCAGGCGCGGAAGCGTCCAAGCAGGCGCGGAAGCGTCCAAGCAGGCGCGGAAGCGTCCAAGCAGGCGCGGTAGCGTCCAAGCAGGCGCGGAAGCGTCCAAGCAGGCGCGGAAGCGTCCAAGCAGGCGCGGTAGCGTCCAAGCAGGCGCTGAAACGTCCAAGCAGGCGCGGAAGCTTGCAAGAAGACGCAGAAGAGTCCAAGCAGGCGCGGTAGCGTCCAAGCAGTCGCGGAAGCGTCCAAGCAGTCGCGGAAGCGTCCAAGCAGGCGCGGAAGCGTCCAAGCAGTCGCGGAAGCGTGCAACCAGGCGCGGAAGCGTCCAAGCAGGCGCGGAAGCGTCCAAGTAGGTGCGGAAGCATGCAAAAAGGCGCAGAAGAGTCCAAGCAGGCGCGGTAGCGTCCAAGCAGTCGCGGAAGAGTCCAAGCAGGCGCGGTACCGTCCAAGCAGGCGCGGAAACGTCCAAGCAGGCGCGGAAGAGTCCAAGCAGGCGCGGAAGCGTCCAAGCAGGCGCGGAAAAGTCCAAGCATGCGCGGAAGCATGCAAGAAGACGCAGAAGAGTCCAAGCAGGCGCGGAAGCGTCCAAGCAGTCGCGGAAGCGTCCAAGCAGGCGCGGTAGTGTCCAAGCAGTCGCGGAAGCGTCCAAGCAGGCGCGGTAGCGTCCAAGCAGGCGCGGAAACGTCCAAGCAGGCGCGGAAGAGTCCAAGCAGGCGCGGAAGCGTCCAAGCAGGCGCAGAACCGTGCAAGCAGGCGCGGAAGCCTCCAAGCAGGCGCGGTAGCGTCCAAGCAGGCGCGGTAGCGTCCAAGCAGGCGCGGAAACGTCCAAGCAGGCGCGGAAGCATGCAAGAAGACGCAGAAGAGTCCAAGCAGGCGCGGAAACGTCCAAGCAGGCGCGGAAACGTTCAAGTAGGCGCGGCAGCATGCACGAAGGCGCAGAAGAGTCCAAGCAGGCGGGGAAGCATGCAAGCAGCCGCGGAAGCGTCCAAGCAGGCGCGGTAGCGTCCAAGCAGGCGCGGAAGCGTCCAAGCAGGCGCGGAAGCGTCCAAGCAGGCGCGGTAGCGTCCAAGCAGGCGCGGAAACGTCCAAGCAGGCGCGGAAGCTTGCAAGAAGACGCAGAAGAGTCCAAGCAGGCGCGGTAGCGTCCAAGCAGTCGCGGAAGCGTCCAAGCAGTCGCGGAAGCGTCCAAGCAGGCGCGGAAGCGTCCAAGCAGTCGCGGAAGCGTGCAACCAGGCGCGGAAGCGTCCAAGCAGGCGCGGAAGCGTCCAAGCAGGCGTGGAAGAGTTCAAGCAGGCGCGGAAGCGTCCAAGCAGGCGCGGAAGCGTCCAAGCAGTCGCGGAAGCGTGCAACCAGGCGCGGAAGCGTCCAAGCAGGCGCGGAAGCGTCCAAGCAGGCGCGGAAGCGTCCAAGCAATCGCGGAAGCGTCCAAGCAGGCGGGGAAGCATGCAAGCAGGCGCGGAAGAGTCCAAGCAGGCGCGGAAGCATCCATATAGGAGCGGAAGCGTCCAAGCAGGCGCGGAAGCGTAAAAGCAGTCGCGGAAACGTCCAAGCAGGCGCGGTAGGGTCCAAGCAGGCGCGGAAACGTCCAAGCAGGCGCGGAAAAGTCCAAGCATGCGCGGAAGCATGCAAGAAGACGCAGAAGAGTCCAAGCAGGCGCGGAAGCGTCCAAGCAGTCGCGGAAGCGTCCAAGCAGGCGCGGTAGTGTCCAAGCAGTCGCGGAAGCGTCCAAGCAGGCGCGGTAGCGTCCAAGCAATCGCGGAAGCGTCCAAGCAGGCGGGGAAGCATGCAAGCAGGCGCGGAAGAGTCCAAGCAGACGCGGAAGCGTCCAAGCAGGCGCGGAAGAGTCCAAGCAGGCGCGGAAGCGTCCAAGCAGGCGCGGAAAAGTCCAAGCATGCGCGGAAGCATGCAAGAAGACGCAGAAGAGTCCAAGCAGGCGCGGAAGCGTCCAAGCAGTCGCGGAAGCGTCCAAGCAGGCGCGGTAGTGTCCAAGCAGGCGCGGTAGCGTCCAAGCAGGCGCGGAAACGTCCAAGCAGGCGCGGAAGCTTGCAAGAAGACGCAGAAGAGTCCAAGCAGGCGCGGTAGCGTCCAAGCAGTCGCGGAAGCGTCCAAGCAGTCGCGGAAGCGTCCAAGCAGGCGCGGAAGCGTCCAAGCAGTCGCGGAAGCGTGCAACCAGGCGCGGAAGCGTCCAAGCAGGCGCGGAAGCGTCCAAGCAGGCGTGGAAGAGTTCAAGCAGGCGCGGAAGCGTCCAAGCAGGCGCGGAAGCGTCCAAGCAGTCGCGGAAGCGTGCAACCAGGCGCGGAAGCGTCCAAGCAGGCGCGGAAGCGTCCAAGCAGGCGCGGAAGCGTCCAAGCAGGCGCGGAAGCGTCCAAGCAGGCGCGGAAGCGCCCAAGCAGTCGCGGAAGCGTGCAAGCAGGCGCGGAAGCGTGCAAGCAGGCGCGGAAGCGTGCAAGCAGGCGCGGAAGCGTCCAAGCAGGCGCGGAAGCGTCCAAGCAGGCGCGGAAGCGTCCAAGCAGGCGCGGAAGCGTCCAAGCAGGCGCGGAAGCGTCCAAGCAGACGCGGAAGCGTCCAAGCAGGCGCGGAAACGTCCAAGCAGGCGTCGGAGGCGTCCAAGCAGGCGCGGAAGCGTCCAAGCAGGCGCGGAAGCGCCCAAGCAGTCGCGGAAGCGTGCAAGCAGGCGCGGAAGCGTGCAAGCAGGCGCGGAAGCGTGCAAGCAGGCGCGGAAGCGTCCAAGCAGGCGCGGAAGCGTCCAAGCAGGCGCGGAAGCGTCCAAGCAGGCGCGGAAGCATCCAAGCAGTCGCGGAAGCGTCCAAGCAGGCGCGGAAGCGTTCAAGCAGGCGCGGAAACGCCCAAGCAGGCGCGGAAGCGTGCAAGCAGGCGCGGAAGCGTGCAAGCAGGCGCGGAAGCGCCCAAGCAGTCGCGGAAGCGTGCAAGCAGGCGCGGAAGCGTCCGAGCAGACGCGGAAACGTCCAAGTATGCGCGGAAGAGTCCAAGCAGCCGCGGAAGCGTCCAAGCATGCGCGAAAGCGTCCAAGCAGGCGCGGAAGCGTCCAAGCAGGCGCGGAAGCGTCCAAGCAGTCGCGGAAGCGACCAAGCAGTCGCGGAAGCGTCCAAGCAGGCGCGGAAACGTCCAATCAGGCGCGGAAGAGTCCAAGCAGGCGCGGAAGCGTCCAAGCAAGCGCGGAAGCGTCCAAGCAGGCGCGGAAGCGTCCAAGAAGGCGCAGAACCGTGCAAGCAGGCGCGGAAGCGTCCAAGTAGGCGTGGAAGCATGCAAGAAGGCGCAGAAGTGTCCAAGCAGACGTGGAAGCATGCAAGAAGGCGCAGAAGTGTCCAAGCAGGCGCGGAATCATCTAAGCAGGCGCGGAAGCGTCCAAGCTGGCGCGGTAGCGTCCAAGCAGGCGCGGAAGAGTCCAAGCAGACGCGGAATCGTCCAAGCAGGCGCGGAAGCGTCCAAGAAGGCGCGAAAGAATCCAAGCAGGTGCGGAAGCGTCCAAGCAGGCGCGGAAGCGTTCTAGCAGGCGCGGAAGCGTCCAAGCAGGCGCGGAAGCGTCCAAGCAGACGCGGAATCGTCCAAGCAGGCGTGGAAGCGTCCTAGCAGGCGCGGAAGCATCCAAGCAGAAGCGGAAGCGTCCAAGCAGGCGCGGAATCGTCCAAGCAAGCGCGGAAGCGTCCAAGCAGGCGCGGAAGAATCCAAGCAGGTGCGGAAGCGTCCAAGCAGGCGCGGAAGCGTTCTAGCAGGCGCGGAAGCGTCCAAGCAGGCGCGGAAGCGTCCAAGCAGACACGGAATCGTCCAAGCAGGCGCGGAAACGTCCAAGCAGGCGCGGAAGCATGCAAGAAGACGCAGAAGTGTCCAAGCAGGCGCGGAAGCGTCCAAGCAGGCGCGGAAACGTTCAAGTAGGCGCGGAAGCGTCCAAGCAGGCGCGGTTGCGTCCAAGCAGGCGCGGAAACGTCCAAGCAGGCGCGGAAGCTTGCAAGAAGACGCAGAAGAGTCCAAGCAGGCGCGGTAGCGTCCAAGCAGTCGCGGAAGCGTCCAAGCAGTCGCGGAAGCGTCCGAGCAGACGCGGAAACGTCCAAGTATGCGCGGAAGAGTCCAAGCAGTCGCGGAAGCGTCCAAGCATGCGCGAAAGCGTCCAAGCAGGCGCGGAAGCGTCCAAGCAGGCGCGGAAGCGTCCAAGCAGTCGCGGAAGCGACCAAGCAGTCGCGGAAGCGTCCAAGCAGGCGCGGAAACGTCCAATCAGGCGCGGAAGAGTCCAAGCAGGCGCGGAAGCGTCCAAGCAAGCGCGGAAGCGTCCAAGCAGGCGCGGAAGCGTCCAAGAAGGCGCAGAACCGTGCAAGCAGGCGCGGAAGCGTCCAAGTAGGCGTGGAAGCATGCAAGAAGGCGCAGAAGTGTCCAAGCAGACGTGGAAGCATGCAAGAAGGCGCAGAAGTGTCCAAGCAGGCGCGGAATCATCTAAGCAGGCGCGGAAGCGTCCAAGCTGGCGCGGTAGCGTCCAAGCAGGCGCGGAAGAGTCCAAGCAGACGCGGAATCGTCCAAGCAGGCGCGGAAGCGTCCAAGAAGGCGCGAAAGAATCCAAGCAGGTGCGGAAGCGTCCAAGCAGGCGCGGAAGCGTTCTAGCAGGCGCGGAAGCGTCCAAGCAGGCGCGGAAGCGTCCAAGCAGACGCGGAATCGTCCAAGCAGGCGTGGAAGCGTCCTAGCAGGCGCGGAAGCATCCAAGCAGAAGCGGAAGCGTCCAAGCAGGCGCGGAATCGTCCAAGCAAGCGCGGAAGCGTCCAAGCAGGCGCGGAAGAATCCAAGCAGGTGCGGAAGCGTCCAAGCAGGCGCGGAAGCGTTCTAGCAGGCGCGGAAGCGTCCAAGCAGGCGCGGAAGCGTCCAAGCAGACACGGAATCGTCCAAGCAGGCGCGGAAACGTCCAAGCAGGCGCGGAAGCATGCAAGAAGACGCAGAAGTGTCCAAGCAGGCGCGGAAGCGTCCAAGCAGGCGCGGAAACGTTCAAGTAGGCGCGGCAGCATGCACGAAGGCGCAGAAGAGTCCAAGCAGGCGGGGAAGCATGCAAGCAGGCGCGGAAGCGTCCAAGCAGGCGCGGTAGCGTCCAAGCAGGCGCGGAAGCGTCCAAGCAGGCGCGGAAGCGTCCAAGCAGGCGCGGTTGCGTCCAAGCAGGCGCGGAAACGTCCAAGCAGGCGCGGAAGCTTGCAAGAAGACGCAGAAGAGTCCAAGCAGGCGCGGTAGCGTCCAAGCAGTCGCGGAAGCGTCCAAGCAGTCGCGGAAGCGTCCAAGCAGGCGCGGAAGCGTCCAAGCAGTCGCGGAAGCGTGCAACCAGGCGCGGAAGCGTCCAAGCAGGCGCGGAAGCGTCCAAGCAGGCGTGGAAGAGTTCAAGCAGGCGCGGAAGCGTCCAAGCAGGCGCGGAAGCGTCCAAGCAGTCGCGGAAGCGTGCAACCAGGCGCGGAAGCGTCCAAGCAGGCGCGGAAGCGTCCAAGCAGGCGCGGAAGCGTCCAAGCAGGCGCGGAAGCGTCCAAGCAGCAGCTGAAGCGTCCAAGCTGGCGCGGTAGCGTCCAAGCAGGCGCGGAAGAGTCCAAGCAGGCGCGGAAGCGTCCAAGCAGGCGCGGAAGCGTCCAAGCAGGCGCGGAAGCGTCCAAGCAGACGCGGAAGCGTCCAAGCAGGCGCGGAAGCGTCCAAGCAGGCGCGGAGGCGTCCAAGCAGGCGCGGAAGCGTCCAAGCAGGCGCGGAAGCGCCCAAGCAGTCGCGGAAGCGTGCAAGCAGGCGCGGAAGCGTGCAAGCAGGCGCGGAAGCGTGCAAGCAGGCGCGGAAGCGTCCAAGCAGGCGCGGAAGCGTCCAAGCAGGCGCGGAAGCGTCCAAGCAGGCGCGGAAGCATCCAAGCAGTCGCGGAAGCGTCCAAGCAGGCGCGGAAGCGTTCAAGCAGGCGCGGAAACGCCCAAGCAGGCGCGGAAGCGTGCAAGCAGGCGCGGAAGCGTGCAAGCAGGCGCGGAAGCGCCCAAGCAGTCGCGGAAGCGTGCAAGCAGGCGCGGAAGCGTCCGAGCAGACGCGGAAACGTCCAAGTATGCGCGGAAGAGTCCAAGCAGGCGCGGAAGCGTCCAAGCAGGCGCGGAAACGTCCAAGGAGGCGCGGAATCGTCCAAGCATGCGTGGAAGAGTCCAAGCAGGCGCGGAAACGTCCAAGCATGCGCGGAAGAGTCCAAGCAGCCGCGGAAGCGTCCAAGCATGCGCGGAAGCGTCCAAGCAGGCGCGGAAGCGTCCAAGCAGGCGCGGAAGCGTCCAAGCAGTCGCGGAAGCGACCAAGCAGTCGCGGAAGCGTCCAAGCAGGCGCGGAAACGTCCAAGCAGGCGCGGAAGAGTCCAAGCAGGCGCGGAAGCGTCCAAGCAAGCGCGGAAGCGTCCAAGCAGGCGCGGAAGCGTCCAAGTAGGCGTGGAAGCATGCAACAAGGCGCAGAAGTGTCCAAGCAGACGTGGAAGCATGCAAGAAGGCGCAGAAGTGTCCAAGCAGGCGCGGAATCATCTAAGCAGGCGCGGAAGCGTCCAAGCAGGCGCGGAAGCGTCCTAGCAGGCGCGGAAGCATCCAAGCAGACGCGGAATCGTCCAAGCAGGCGCGGAAGCGTCCAAGCAGGCGCGGAAGCGTCAAAGCTGGCGCGGAAGCGTCCAAGCAGGCGCGGAAGAGTCGAAGCAGACGCGGAATCGTCCAAGCAGGCGCGGAAGCGTCCAAGAAGGCGCGGAAGAATCCAAGCAGGTGCGGAAGCGTCCAAGCAGGCGCGGAAGCGTCCTAGCAGGCGCGGAAGCGTCCAAGCAGGCGCGGAAGCGTCCAAGCAGGCGCGGAAGCATCCATACTTGCGCGGATGCGTCCAAGCAGGCGCAGAACCGTGGAAGCAGGCGCGAAAGAGTACAAGCAGGCGCAGTAGCGTCCAAGCAGGCGCGGTAGCGTCCAAGCAGGCGCGGAAACGTCCAAGCAGGCGCGGTAGCGCCCAAGCAGGCGCGGAAACGTCCATGCAGGCGCGGAAGAGTCCAAGCAGGCGCGGAAGCGTCCAAGCAGGCGCAGAACCGTGCAAGCAGGCGCGGAAGCCTCCAACCAGGCGCGGAAGCGTCCAAGCAGGCGCGGAAGCATGCAAGAAGGCGCAGAAGTGTCCAAGTAGGCGTGGAAGCATGCAAGAAGGCGCAGAAGTGTCCAAGCAGACGTGGAAGCATGCAAGAAGGCGCAGAAGTGTCCAAGCAGGCGCGGAATCATCTAAGCAGGCGCGGTAGCGTCCAAGCAGGCGCGGAAGCGTCCAAGCAGGCGCGGAAGCGTGCAAGCAGGCGCGGAATCGTCCAAGCAGGCGCGGAAGCGTCCAAGCAGGCGCGGAAGCGTGCAAGCAGGCGCGGAAGCGTCCAAGCAGGCGCGGAAGAGTCCAAGCAGACGCGGAATCGTCCAAGCAGGCGCGGAAGCGTCCAAGAAGGCGCGAAAGAATCCAAGCAGGTGCGGAAGCGTCCAAGCAGGCGCGGAAGCGTTCTAACAGGCGCGGAAGCGTCCAAGCAGGCGCGGAAGCGTCCAAGCAGGCGCGGAAGAATCCAAGCAGGTGCGGAAGCGTCCAAGCAGGCGCGGAAGCGTACAAGCATGCGTGGAAGAGTCCAAGCAGGCGCGGAAACGTCCAAGCAGGCGCGGAAGAATCCAAGCAGGTGCGGAAGCGTCCAAGCAGGCGCGGAAGAGTCCAAGCAGACGCGGAATCGTCCAAGTAGGCGTGGAAGCATGCAAGAAGGCGCGGAAGCGTCCAAGTAGGCGTGGAAGCATGCAAGAAGGCGCAGAAGTGTCCAAGCAGACGTGGAAGCATGCAAGAAGGCGCAGAAGTGTCCAAGCAGGCGCGGAATCATCTAAGCAGGCGCGGAAGCGTCCAAGCAGGCGCGGAAGCGTCCTAGCAGGCGCGGAAGCATCCAAGCAGACGCGGAATCGTCCAAGCAGGCGCGGAAGCGTCCAAGAAGGCGCGGAAGAATCCAAGCAGGTGCGGAAGCGTCCAAGCAGGCGCGGAAGCGTCCTAGCAGGCGCGGAAGCGTCCAAGCAGGCGCGGAAGCGTAAAAGCAGTCGCGGAAACGTCCAAGCAGGCGCGGTAGCGTCCAAGCAGGCGCGGAAACGTCCAAGCAGGCGCGGAAGAGTCCAAGCAGGCGCGGAAGCGTCCAAGCAGGCGCAGAACCGTGCAAGCAGGCGCGGAAGCCTCCAAGCAGGCGCGGTAGCGTCCAAGCAGGCGCGGTAGCGTCCAAGCAGGCGCGGAAACGTCCAAGCAGGCGCGGAAGCATGCAAGAAGACGCAGAAGAATCCAAGCAGGCGCGGAAGCGTCCAAGCAGGCGCGGAAACGTTCAAGTAGGCGCGGCAGCATGCACGAAGGCGCAGAAGAGTCCAAGCAGGCGGGGAAGCATGCAAGCAGCCGCGGAAGCGTCCAAGCAGGCGCGGTAGCGTCCAAGCAGGCGCGGAAGCGTCCAAGCAGGCGCGGAAGCGTCCAAGCAGGCGCGGTAGCGTCCAAGCAGGCGCGGAAACGTCCAAGCAGGCGCGGAAGCTTGCAAGAAGACGCAGAAGAGTCCAAGCAGGCGCGGTAGCGTCCAAGCAGTCGCGGAAGCGTCCTAGCAGGCGCGGAAGCATCCAAGCAGACGCGGAATCGTCCAAGCAGGCGCGGAAGCGTCCAAGAAGGCGCGGAAACGTTCAAGTAGGCGCGGCAGCATGCACGAAGGCGCAGAAGAGTCCAAGCAGGCGGGGAAGCATGCAAGCAGCCGCGGAAGCGTCCAAGCAGGCGCGGAAGCGTCCAAGCAGCCGCTGAAGCGTCCAAGCAGGCGCGGAAGCGTCCAAGTAGGCGTGGAAGCATGCAAGAAGGCGCAGAAGTGTCCAAGCAGACGTGGAAGCATGCAAGAAGGCGCAGAAGTGTCCAAGCAGGCGCGGAATCATCTAAGCAGGCGCGGAAGCGTCCAAGCAGGCGCGGAAGCGTCCTAGCAGGCGCGGAAGCATCCAAGCAGACGCGGAATCGTCCAAGCAGGCGCGGAAGCGTCCAAGCAGGCGCGGAAGCGTCAAAGCTGGCGCGGAAGCGTCCAAGCAGGCGCGGAAGAGTCGAAGCAGACGCGGAATCGTCCAAGCAGGCGCGGAAGCGTCCAAGAAGGCGCGGAAGAATCCAAGCAGGTGCGGAAGCGTCCAAGCAGGCGCGGAAGCGTCCTAGCAGGCGCGGAAGCGTCCAAGCAGGCGCGGAAGCGTCCAAGCAGGCGCGGAAGCGTCCAAGCAGGCGCGGTAGCGTCCAAGCAGGCGCGGAAGCGTCCAAGCAGGCGCGGAAGCGTGCAAGCAGGCGCGGAATCGTCCAAGCAGGCGCGGAAGCGTCCAAGCAGGCGCGGAAGCGTGCAAGCAGGCGCGGAAGCGTACAAGCATGCGTGGAAGAGTCCAAGCAGGCGCGGAAACGTCCAAGCAGGCGCGGAAGAATCCAAGCAGGTGCGGAAGCGTCCAAGCAGGCGCGGAAGAGTCCAAGCAGACGCGGAATCGTCCAAGCAGGCGCGGAAGCGTCCAAGAAGGCGCGAAAGAATCCAAGCAGGTGCGGAAGCGTCCAAGCAGGCGCGGAAGCGTTCTAACAGGCGCGGAAGCGTCCAAGCAGGCGCGGAAGCGTCCAAGCAGGCGCGGAAGAGTCCAAGCAGGCGCGGAAGCGTCCAAGCAAGCGCGGAAGCGTCCAAGCAGGCGCGGAAGCGTCCAAGTAGGCGTGGAAGCATGCAAGAAGGCGCAGAAGTGTCCAAGCAGACGTGGAAGCATGCAAGAAGGCGCAGAAGTGTCCAAGCAGGCGCGGAATCATCTAAGCAGGCGCGGAAGCGTCCAAGCAGGCGCGGAAGCGTCCTAGCAGGCGCGGAAGCATCCAAGCAGACGCGGAATCGTCCAAGCAGGCGCGGAAGCGTCCAAGCAGGCGCGGAAGCGTCAAAGCTGGCGCGGAAGCGTCCAAGCAGGCGCGGAAGAGTCGAAGCAGACGCGGAATCGTCCAAGCAGGCGCGGAAGCGTCCAAGAAGGCGCGGAAGGATCCAAGCAGGTGCGGAAGCGTCCAAGCAGGCGCGGAAGCGTCCTAGCAGGCGCGGAAGCGTCCTAGCAGGCGCGGAAGCGTCCAAGCAGGCGCGGAAGCGTCCAAGCAGGCGCGGAAGCATCCATACTTGCGCGGATGCGTCCAAGCAGGCGCAGAACCATGGAAGCAGGCGCGAAAGAGTACAAGCAGGCGCAGTAGCGTCCAAGCAGGCGCGCAAGCATCCATATAGGCGCGGAAGCGTCCAAGCAGACGCGGAAGCGTAGAAGCAGGCGCGGTAGCGTCCAAGCAGGCGCGGAAGCGTCCAAGCAGGCGCGGAAACGTCCAAGTAGGTGCGGAAGCATGCAAAAAGGCGCAGAAGAGTCCAAGCAGGCGCGGTAGCGTCCAAGCAGTCGCGGAAGCGTCCAAGCAGGCGCGGTACCGTCCAAGCAGGCGCGGAAACGTCCAAGCAGGCGCGGAAGAGTCCAAGCAGGCGCGGAAGCGTCCAAGCAGGCGCGGAAAAGTCCAAGCATGCGCGGAAGCATGCAAGAAGACGCAGAAGAGTCCAAGCAGGCGCGGAAGCGTCCAAGCAGTCGCGGAAGCGTCCAAGCAGGCGCGGTAGTGTCCAAGCAGTCGCGGAAGCGTCCAAGCAGGCGCGGTAGCGTCCAAGCAATCGCGGAAGCGTCCAAGCAGGCGGGGAAGCATGCAAGCAGGCGTGGAAGAGTCCAAGCAGGCGCGGAAGCATCCATATAGGAGCGGAAGCGTCCAAGCAGGCGCGGAAGCGTAAAAGCAGTCGCGGAAACGTCCAAGCAGGCGCGGTAGCGTCCAAGCAGGCGCGGAAACGTCCAAGCAGGCGCGGAAGAGTCCAAGCAGGCGCGGAAGCGTCCAAGCAGGCGCAGAACCGTGCAAGCAGGCGCGGAAGCCTCCAAGCAGGCGCGGTAGCGTCCAAGCAGGCGCGGTAGCGTCCAAGCAGGCGCGGAAACGTCCAAGCAGGCGCGGAAGCATGCAAGAAGACGCAGAAGAGTCCAAGCAGGCGCGGAAGCGTCCAAGCAGGCGCGGAAACGTTCAAGTAGGCGCGGCAGCATGCACGAAGGCGCAGAAGAGTCCAAGCAGGCGGGGAAGCATGCAAGCAGCCGCGGAAGCGTCCAAGCAGGCGCGGTAGCGTCCAAGCAGGCGCGGAAACGTCCAAGCAGGCGCGGAAGCGTCCAAGCAGGCGCGGTAGCGTCCAAGCAGGCGCGGAAACGTCCAAGCAGGCGCGGAAGCTTGCAAGAAGACGCAGAAGAGTCCAAGCAGGCGCGGTAGCGTCCAAGCAGTCGCGGAAGCGTCCAAGCAGTCGCGGAAGCGTCCAAGCAGGCGCGGAAGCGTCCAAGCAGTCGCGGAAGCGTGCAACCAGGCGCGGAAGCGTCCAAGCAGGCGCGGAAGCGTCCAAGCAGGCGTGGAAGAGTTCAAGCAGGCGCGGAAGCGTCCAAGCAGGCGCGGAAGCGTCCAAGCAGTCGCGGAAGCGTGCAACCAGGCGCGGAAGCGTCCAAGCAGGCGCGGAAGCGTCCAAGCAGGCGCGGAAGCGTCCAAGCAGGCGCGGAAGCGTCCAAGCAGCCGCTGAAGCGTCCAAGCTGGCGCGGTAGCGTCCAAGCAGGCGCGGAAGAGTCCAAGCAGGCGCGGAAGCGTCCAAGCAGGTGCGGAAGCGTCCAAGCAGGCGCGGAAGCGTCCAAGCAGACGCGGAAGCGTCCAAGCAGGCGCGGAAGCGTCCAAGCAGGCGCGGAGGCGTCCAAGCAGGCGCGGAAGCGTCCAAGCAGGCGCGGAAGCGCCCAAGCAGTCGCGGAAGCGTGCAAGCAGGCGCGGAAGCGTGCAAGCAGGCGCGGAAGCGTGCAAGCAGGCGCGGAAGCGTCCAAGCAGGCGCGGAAGCGTCCAAGCAGGCGCGGAAGCGTCCAAGCAGGCGCGGAAGCATCCAAGCAGTCGCGGAAGCGTCCAAGCAGGCGCGGAAGCGTTCAAGCAGGCGCGGAAACGCCCAAGCAGGCGCGGAAGCGTGCAAGCAGGCGCGGAAGCGTGCAAGCAGGCGCGGAAGCGCCCAAGCAGTCGCGGAAGCGTGCAAGCAGGCGCGGAAGCGTCCGAGCAGACGCGGAAACGTCCAAGTATGCGCGGAAGAGTCCAAGCAGGCGCGGAAGCGTCCAAGCAGGCGCGGAAACGTCCAAGGAGGCGCGGAATCGTCCAAGCATGCGTGGAAGAGTCCAAGCAGGCGCGGAAACGTCCAAGCATGCGCGGAAGAGTCCAAGCAGCCGCGGAAGCGTCCAAGCATGCGCGGAAGCGTCCAAGCAGGCGCGGAAGCGTCCAAGCAGGCGCGGAAGCGTCCAAGCAGGCGCGGAAGCGTCCAAGCAGGCGCGGAAGCGTGCAAGCAGGCGCGGAATCGTCCAAGCAGGCGCGGAAGCGTCCAAGCAGGCGCGGAAGCGTGCAAGCAGGCGCGGAAGCGTACAAGCATGCGTGGAAGAGTCCAAGCAGGCGCGGAAACGTCCAAGCAGGCGCGGAAGAATCCAAGCAGGTGCGGAAGCGTCCAAGCAGGCGCGGAAGAGTCCAAGCAGACGCGGAATCGTCCAAGCAGGCGCGGAAGCGTCCAAGAAGGCGCGAAAGAATCCAAGCAGATGCGGAAGCGTCCAAGCAGGCGCGGAAGCGTTCTAACAGGCGCGGAAGCGTCCAAGCAGGCGCGGAAGCGTCCAAGCAGACGCGGAATCGTCCAAGCAGGCGTGGAAGCGTCCTAGCAGGCGCGGAAGCATCCAAGCAGAAGCGGAATCGTCCAAGCTGGCGCGAAAGCGTCCAAGCAGGCGCGGAAACGCCCAAGCAGGCGCGGAAGCGTGCAAGCAGGCGCGGAAGCGTGCAAGCAGGCGCGGAAGCGCCCAAGCAGTCGCGGAAGCGTGCAAGCAGGCGCGGAAGCGTCCGAGCAGACGCGGAAACGTCCAAGTATGCGCGGAAGAGTCCAAGCAGGCGCGGAAGCGTCCAAGCAGGCGCGGAAACGTCCAAGGAGGCGCGGAATCGTCCAAGCTTGCGTGGAAGAGTTCAAGCAGGCGCGGAAACGTCCAAGCATGCGCGGAAGAGTCCAAGCAGCCGCGGAAGCGTCCAAGCAAGCGCGGAAGCGTCCAAGCAGGCGCGGAAGCGTGCAACCAGGCGCGGAAGCGTCCAAGCAGGCGCGGAAGCGTCCAAGCAGGCGTGGAAGAGTTCAAGCAGGCGCGGAAGCGTCCAAGCAGGCGCGGAAGCGTCCAAGCAGGCGCGGAAGCGTCCAAGCAGACGCGGAAGCGTCCAAGCAGGCGCGGAAGCGTCCAAGCAGGCGCGGAGGCGTCCAAGCAGGCGCGGAAGCGTCCAAGCAGGCGCGGAAGCGCCCAAGCAGTCGCGGAAGCGTGCAAGCAGGCGCGGAAGCGTGCAAGCAGGCGCGGAAGCGTGCAAGCAGGCGCGGAAGCGTCCAAGCAGGCGCGTAAGCGTCCAAGCAGGCGCGGAAGCGTCCAAGCAGGCGCGGAATCGTCCAAGCAAGCGCGGAAGCGTCCAAGCAGTCGCGGAAGCGTCCAAGCAGGCGCGGAAGAATCCAAGCAGGCGCGGAAGCGTCCAAGCAAGCGCGGAAGCGTCCAAGCAGGCGCGGAAGCGTCCAAGCAGGCGCAGAACCGTGCAAACAGGCGCGGAAGCGTCCAAGTAGGCGTGGAAGCATGCAAGAAGGCGCAGAAGTGTCCAAGCAGACGTGGAAGCATGCAAGAAGGCGCAGAAGTGTCCAAGCAGGCGCGGAAGAGTCCAAGCAGGCGCGGAAGCGTCCAAGCAGGCGCGGAAGCGTCCAAGCAGGCGCGGAAGCGTCCAAGCAGGCGCGGAACCGTGCAAGCAGGCGCGGTAGCGTCCAAGCAGGCGCGGAAGCGTCCAAGCAGGCGCGGAAGCGGCCAAGCAGGCGTGGAAGCGTCCAAGCAGGTGCGGAAGCGTCCAAGCAGGCGCGGAAGCTTCCAAGCAGGCGCGGAAGCGTGCAACCAGGCGCGGAAGCGTCCAAGCAGGCGTGGAAGAGTTCAAGCAGGCGCAGAAGCGTCCAAGCAGGCGCGGAAGCGTCCAAGCAGCCGCGGAAGCGTGCAACCAGGCGCGGAAGCGTCCAAGCAGGCGCGGAAGCGTCCAAGCAGGCGCGGAAGCGTCCAAGCAGGCGCGGAAGCGTCCAAGCAGCCGCTGAAGCGTCCAAGCTGGCGCGGTAGCGTCCAAGCAGGCGCGGAAGAGTCCAAGCAGGCGCGGAGGCGTCCAAGCAGGCGCGGAAGCGTCCAAGCAGGCGCGGAAGCGCCCAAGCAGTCGCGGAAGCGTGCAAGCAGGCGCGGAAGCGTGCAAGCAGGCGCGGAAGCGTGCAAGCAGGCGCGGAAGCGCCCAAGCAGTCGCGGAAGCGTGCAAGCAGGCGCGGAAGCGTCCGAGCAGACGCGGAAACGTCCAAGTATGCGCGGAAGAGTCCAAGCAGGCGCGGAAGCGTCCAAGCAGGCGCGGAAGCGTCCAAGCAGGCGCGGAATCGTCCAAGTAAGCGCGGAAGCGTCCAAGCAGTCGCGGAAGCGTCCAAGCAGGCGCGGAAGAGTCCAAGGAGGCGCGGAATCGTCCAAGCTTGCGTGGAAGAGTTCAAGCAGGCGCGGAAACGTCCAAGCATGCGCGGAAGAGTCCAAGCAGCCGCGGAAGCGTCCAAGCATGCGCGGAAGCGTCCAAGCAGGCGCGTAAGCGTCCAAGCAGGCGCGGAAGCGTCCAAGCAGGCGCGGAATCGTCCAAGTAAGCGCGGAAGCGTCCAAGCAGTCGCGGAAGCGTCCAAGCAGGCGCGGAAGAGTCCAAGCAGGCGCGGAAGCGTCCAAGCAAGCGCGGAAGCGTCCAAGCAGGCGCGGAAGCGTCCAAGCAGGCGCAGAACCGTGCAAGCAGGCGCGGAAGCGTCCAAGTAGGCGTGGAAGCATGCAAGAAGGCGCAGAAGTGTCCAAGCAGACGTGGAAGCATGCAAGAAGGCGCAGAAGTGTCCAAGCAGGCGCGGAAGAGTCCAAGCAGGCGCGGAAGCGTCCAAGCAGGCGCGGAAGCGTCCAAGCAGGCGCGGAAGCGTCCAAGCAGGCGCGGAACCGTGCAAGCAGGCGCGGTAGCGTCCAAGCAGGCGCGGAAGCGTCCAAGCAGGCGCGGAAGCGGCCAAGCAGGCGTGGAAGCGTCCAAGCAGGCGCGGAAGCGTCCAAGCAGGCGCGGAAGCTTCCAAGCAGGCGCGGAAGCGTGCAACCAGGCGCGGAAGCGTCCAAGCAGGCGTGGAAGAGTTCAAGCAGGCGCAGAAGCGTCCGAGCAGGCGCGGAAGCGTCCAAGCAGCCGCGGAAGCGTGCAACCAGGCGCGGAAGCGTCCAAGCAGGCGCGGAAGCGTCCAAGCAGGCGCGGAAGCGTCCAAGCAGGCGCGGAAGCGTCCAAGCAGGCGCGGAAGCGTCCAAGCAGCCGCTGAAGCGTCCAAGCTGGCGCGGTAGCGTCCAAGCAGGCGCGGAAGAGTCCAAGCAGGCGCGGAGGCGTCCAAGCAGGCGCGGAAACGTCCAAGCAGGCGCGGAAGCTTGCAAGAAGACGCAGAAGAGTCCAAGCAGACGCGGTAGCGTCCAAGCAGTCGCGGAAGCGTCCAAGCAGTCGCGGAAGCGTCCAAGCAGGCGCGGAAGCGTCCAAGCAGTCGCGGAAGCGTGCAACCAGGCGCGGAAGCGTCCAAGCAGGCGCGGAAGCGTCCAAGCAGGCGTGGAAAAGTTCAAGCAGGCGCGGAAGCGTCCAAGCAGGCGCGGAAGCGTCCAAGCAGGCGCGGAAGCGTCCAAGCAGACGCGGAAGCGTCCAAGCAGGCGCGGAAGCGTCCAAGCAGGCGCGGAGGCGTCCAAGCAGGCGCGGAAGCGTCCAAGCAGGCGCGGAAGCGCCCAAGCAGTCGCGGAAGCGTGCAAGCAGGCGCGGAAGCGTCCAAGCAGGCGCGGAAGCGTCCAAGCAGGCGCGGAAGCGTCCAAGCAGGCGCGGAAGCGTCCAAGCAGGCGCGGAAGCGTCCAAGCAGCCGCTGAAGCGTCCAAGCTGGCGCGGTAGCGTCCAAGCAGGCGCGGAAGAGTCCAAGCAGGCGCGGAGGCGTCCAAGCAGGCGCGGAAACGTCCAAGCAGGCGCGGAAGCTTGCAAGAAGACGCAGAAGAGTCCAAGCAGACGCGGTAGCGTCCAAGCAGTCGCGGAAGCGTCCAAGCAGTCGCGGAAGCGTCCAAGCAGGCGCGGAAGCGTCCAAGCAGTCGCGGAAGCGTGCAACCAGGCGCGGAAGCGTCCAAGCAGGCGCGGAAGCGTCCAAGCAGGCGTGGAAAAGTTCAAGCAGGCGCGGAAGCGTCCAAGCAGGCGCGGAAGCGTCCAAGCAGGCGCGGAAGCGTCCAAGCAGACGCGGAAGCGTCCAAGCAGGCGCGGAAGCGTCCAAGCAGGCGCGGAGGCGTCCAAGCAGGCGCGGAAGCGTCCAAGCAGGCGCGGAAGCGCCCAAGCAGTCGCGGAAGCGTGCAAGCAGGCGCGGAAGCGTGCAAGCAGGCGCGGAAGCGTGCAAGCAGGCGCGGAAGCGTCCAAGCAGGCGCGTAAGCGTCCAAGCAGGCGCGGAAGCGTCCAAGCAGGCGCGGAATCGTCCAAGCAAGCGCGGAAGCGTCCAAGCAGTCGCGGAAGCGTCCAAGCAGGCGCGGAAGCATCCATATAGGAGCGGAAGCGTCCAAGCAGGCGCGGAAGCGTAAAAGCAGTCGCGGAAACGTCCAAGCAGGCGCGGTAGCGTCCAAGCAGGCGCGGAAACGTCCAAGCAGGCGCGGAAGAGTCCAAGCAGGCGCGGAAGCGTCCAAGCAGGCGCAGAACCGTGCAAGCAGGCGCGGAAGCCTCCAAGCAGGCGCGGTAGCGTCCATGCAGGCGCGGTAGCGTCCAAGCAGGCGCGGAAACGTCCAAGCAGGCGCGGAAGCATGCAAGAAGACGCAGAAGAGTCCAAGCAGGCGCGGAAGCGTCCAAGCAGGCGCGGAAACGTTCAAGTAGGCGCGGCAGCATGCACGAAGGCGCAGAAGAGTCCAAGCAGGCGGGGAAGCATGCAAGCAGCCGCGGAAGCGTCCAAGCAGGCGCGGTAGCGTCCAAGCAGGCGCGGAAGCGTCCAAGTAGGCGTGGAAGCATGCAAGAAGGCGCAGAAGTGTCCAAGCAGACGTGGAAGCATGCAAGAAGGCGCAGAAGTGTCCAAGCAGGCGCGGAATCATCTAAGCAGGCGCGGAAGCGTCCAAGCAGGCGCGGAAGCGTCCTAGCAGGCGCGGAAGCATCCAAGCAGACGCGGAATCGTCCAAGCAGGCGCGGAAGCGTCCAAGCAGGCGCGGAAGCGTCAAAGCTGGCGCGGAAGCGTCCAAGCAGGCGCGGAAGAGTCGAAGCAGACGCGGAATCGTCCAAGCAGGCGCGGAAGCGTCCAAGTAGGCGTGGAAGCATGCAAGAAGGCGCAGAAGTGTCCAAGCAGACGTGGAAGCATGCAAGAAGGCGCAGAAGTGTCCAAGCAGGCGCGGAATCATCCAAGCAGGCGCGGAAGCGTCCAAGCAGGCGCGGAAGCGTCCTAGCAGGCGCGGAAGCATCCAAGCAGACGCGGAATCGTCCAAGCAGGCGCGGAAGCGTCCAAGCAGGCGCGGAAGCGTCAAAGCTGGCGCGGAAGCGTCCAAGCAGGCGCGGAAGAGTCGAAGCAGACGCGGAATCGTCCAAGCAGGCGCGGAAGCGTCCAAGAAGGCGCGGAAGAATCCAAGCAGGTGCGGAAGCGTCCAAGCAGGCGCGGAAGCGTCTTAGCAGGCGCGGAAGCGTCCAAGCAGGCGCGGAAGCGTCCAAGCAGACGCGGAAGCATCCATACTTGCGCGGATGCGTCCAAGCAGGCGCAGAACCATGGAAGCAGGCGCGAAAGAGTACAAGCAGGCGCGGTAGCGTCCAAGCAGGCGCGCAAGCATCCATATAGGCGCGGAAGCGTCCAAGCGGGCGCGGAAGCGTAGAAGCAGGCGCGGTAGCGTCCAAGCAGGCGCGGAAGCGTCCAAGCAGGCGCGGAAACGTCCAAGTAGGTGCGGAAGCATGCAAAAAGGCGCAGAAGAGTCCAAGCAGGCGCGGTAGCGTCCAAGCAGTCGCGGAAGCGTCCAAGCAGGCGCGGTACCGTCCAAGCAGGCGCGGAAACGTCCAAGCAGGCGCGGAAGAGTCCAAGCAGGCGCGGAAGCGTCCAAGCAGGCGCGGAAAAGTCCAAGCATGCGCGGAAGCATGCAAGAAGACGCAGAAGAGTCCAAGCAGGCGCGGAAGCGTCCAAGCAGTCGCGGAAGCGTCCAAGCAGGCGCGGTAGTGTCCAAGCAGTCGCGGAAGCGTCCAAGCAGGCGCGGTAGCGTCCAAGCAATCGCGGAAGCGTCCAAGCAGGCGGGGAAGCATGCAAGCAGGCGCGGAAGAGTCCAAGCAGGCGCGGAAGCATCCATATAGGAGCGGAAGCGTCCAAGCAGGCGCGGAAGCGTAAAAGCAGTCGCGGAAACGTCCAAGCAGGCGCGGTAGCGTCCAAGCAGGCGCGGAAACGTCCAAGCAGGCGCGGAAGAGTCCAAGCAGGCGCGGAAGCGTCCAAGCAGGCGCAGAACCGTGCAAGCAGGCGCGGAAGCCTCCAAGCAGGCGCGGAAGCGTCCAAGCAGGCGCGGTAGCGTCCAAGCAGGCGCGGAAACGTCCAAGCAGGCGCGGAAGCATGCAAGAAGACGCAGAAGAGTCCAAGCAGGCGCGGAAGCGTCCAAGCAGGCGCGGAAACGTTCAAGTAGTCGCGGCAGCATGCACGAAGGCGCAGAAGAGTCCAAGCAGGCGGGGAAGCATGCAAGCAGGCGCGGAAGCGTCCAAGCAGGCGCGGTAGCGTCCAAGCAGGCGCGGAAGCGTCCAAGCAGGCGCGGAAGCGTCCAAGCAGGCGCGGTAGCGTCCAAGCAGGCGCTGAAACGTCCAAGCAGGCGCGGAAGCGTCCAAGCAGGCGCGGAAGCGTCCAAGCAGGCGTGGAAGAGTTCAAGCAGGCGCGGAAGCGTCCAAGCAGGCGCGGAAGCGTCCAAGCAGTCGCGGAAGCGTGCAACCAGGCGCGGAAGCGTCCAAGCAGGCGCGGAAGCGTCCAAGCAGGCGCGGAAGCGTCCAAGCAGGCGCGGAAGCGTCCAAGCAGCCGCTGAAGCGTCCAAGCTGGCGCGGTAGCGTCCAAGCAGGCGCGGAAGAGTCCAAGCAGGCGCGGAAGCGTCCAAGCAGGCGCGGAAGCGTCCAAGCAGGCGCGGAAGCGTCCAAGCAGACGCGGAAGCGTCCAAGCAGGCGCGGAAGCGTCCAAGCAGGCGCGGAGGCGTCCAAGCAGGCGCGGAAGCGTCCAAGCAGGCGCGGTAGCGTCCAAGCAGGCGCGGAAGCGTCCAAGCAGGCGCGGAAGCGTCCAAGCAGGCGCGGTAGCGTCCAAGCAGGCGCTGAAACGTCCAAGCAGGCGCGGAAGCTTGCAAGAAGACGCAGAAGAGTCCAAGCAGGCGCGGTAGCGTCCAAGCAGTCGCGGAAGCGTCCAAGCAGTCGCGGAAGCGTCCAAGCAGGCGCGGAAGCGTCCAAGCAGTCGCGGAAGCGTGCAACCAGGCGCGGAAGCGTCCAAGCAGGCGCGGAAGCGTCCAAGCAGGCGTGGAAGAGTTCAAGCAGGCGCGGAAGCGTCCAAGCAGGCGCGGAAGCGTCCAAGCAGTCGCGGAAGCGTGCAACCAGGCGCGGAAGCGTCCAAGCAGGCGCGGAAGCGTCCAAGCAGGCGCGGAAGCGTCCAAGCAGGCGCGGAAGCGTCCAAGCAGCCGCTGAAGCGTCCAAGCTGGCGCGGTAGCGTCCAAGCAGGCGCGGAAGAGTCCAAGCAGGCGCGGAAGCGTCCAAGCAGACGCGGAATCGTCCAAGCAGGCGCGGAAGCGTCCAAGCAGGCGCGGAAGCGTCAAAGCTGGCGCGGAAGCGTCCAAGCAGGCGCGGAAGAGTCGAAGCAGACGCGGAATCGTCCAAGCAGGCGCGGAAGCGTCCAAGAAGGCGCGGAAGAATCCAAGCAGGTGCGGAAGCGTCCAAGCAGGCGCGGAAGCGTCCTAGCAGGCGCGGAAGCGTCCAAGCAGGCGCGGAAGCGTCCAAGCAGACGCGGAAGCATCCATACTTGCGCGGATGCGTCCAAGCAGGCGCAGAACCATGGAAGCAGGCGCGAAAGAGTACAAGCAGGCGCGGTAGCGTCCAAGCAGGCGCGCAAGCATCCATATAGGCGCGGAAGCGTCCAAGCAGGCGCGGAAGCGTAGAAGCAGGCGCGGTAGCGTCCAAGCAGGCGCGGAAGCGTCCAAGCAGGCGCGGAAACGTCCAAGTAGGTGCGGAAGCATGCAAAAAGGCGCAGAAGAGTCCAAGCAGGCGCGGTAGCGTCCAAGCAGTCGCGGAAGCGTCCAAGCAGGCGCGGTACCGTCCAAGCAGGCGCGGAAACGTCCAAGCAGGCGCGGAAGAGTCCAAGCAGGCGCGGAAGCGTCCAAGCAGGCGCGGAAAAGTCCAAGCATGCGCGGAAGCATGCAAGAAGACGCAGAAGAGTCCAAGCAGGCGCGGAAGCGTCCAAGCAGTCGCGGAAGCGTCCAAGCAGGCGCGGTAGTGTCCAAGCAGTCGCGGAAGCGTCCAAGCAGGCGCGGTAGCGTCCAAGCAATCGCGGAAGCGTCCAAGCAGGCGGGGAAGCATGCAAGCAGGCGCGGAAGAGTCCAAGCAGGCGCGGAAGCATCCATATAGGAGCGGAAGCGTCCAAGCAGGCGCGGAAGCGTAAAAGCAGTCGCGGAAACGTCCAAGCAGGCGCGGTAGCGTCCAAGCAGGCGCGGAAACGTCCAAGCAGGCGCGGAAGAGTCCAAGCAGGCGCGGAAGCGTCCAAGCAGGCGCAGAA